>JAKFHU010000600.1:45000000-47500000 GCA_023783475.1 Daubentonia madagascariensis | reverse complement strand
GATTTATGGGGAAACAACCCCAACGCCACTGCTTCCCAACATGTCTCTGGAGGTTGGGGCTTGAAGCACCACATTGTACCTTCCGCCTCCTTCCTCTGGCAGCAGTTACACAAAGCCGAGCAGGAATTCTCAAAGTCTTCAACAGATGAATGTGCAATATTAGACTCCAAGGGGGGACACAGCAGGTCACACATCACTGATAGATTTAACCTTTGAACTCCTCTCCTTTATTTTTACCTACCAATCTATTAACACCTTCCAGAATACTGTTATGCACAGTCCAGTTTGAAAAACTCTAAGTAGGATGATTAATTTTATGTGTCCACTTGGTTGGGCCATGATGCCAGGTATTTGGTCAAACATTTTTCTAGATCTTTCTGTAAGGGAGTTTTTGGATGAGATTTACATTGAAATCAGCAGACTTGGAGTAAAATAGATCGCTCTCTATAACATGGCTTGGCCTCATCCAATCATCTGAAGCCCTGAATAGAACAAAAGGTTGACCCTCCCCTAATCAAGAAGGAATTTTGCCAGCAGATGTCAGTCTGCCAACCTTCCCCATCAGATGGTGGACTTGCCAAGCCTCCACAATCACACAAGTCAGTTTCTTAAAATAAATTTCTTTACACACACACATACACACACACACCCCCTATTGGTTTTGTTTCTCTGAAGAACTCTGACTAATATACTAAGTTAATTAATATTCTATTTGGAAAATAGAATGGAGTCTATTTCCAGGCAGTCAGACTAATTGTAATTCATGGCAAAAAAGAGCAATAGAAACATACATAATTCAAATATACGATACAAACAGATTCTGAGATAAAGGGCAGTTAAAAACCCAGGCACTAAGATCAAATCTGAAACACGTCAGAACAAACGTAATGAGCCTTAATCAGAGCAAAAGCACCAACATAAGAAGGAAAGGATCAAAACGCCGATCGAGAAAACCCTGGACTCTTACTGAGGTCTTATTGCAGGCGAGCCGCACGGACACAACGCGTTTAGCTGACAGCGCAGGCAGAGGCTTTAGCTCAGGGCTGGATTATGTGTTCACATTCTAAAAGTAAAGCCACGGAAAGAGGGATGTGGGTTCACATGATTCTGTGTGACAAAGGCAGAAGGAAAATTGCAAACAAGCCACCCCTGAAGCACAGAGTCTACGTGGGGTTTGGAAGGGAAGGGCAGGGAGACAAAGTCCCAGGATACTTGCTAATCTTGTCACTGAGGGTGAGACAAGGCGTCAGGAGCAAGTGACCCCACCCTCTGGGCAGAGTCTTTGCCTTCCCTTCTCTTCACATAGGCTACTTTGAAGCCTCCAGAGTCCTTGCAGCTTCCGTTGGCGACTTCCAAGTGTCCCAAACACCACAGTTCTCCCTCGCTGTGCCTATGGTCGACCCATTACCTCACACACTGATTACATTTACCTGATTTCAATACTATGTGGTCTCCTAAAAAGAGGTGATGTTTACAATAAAAACACAAGGACATATATTAAAGAAGAGTCGGAAACCAAAGTCAATGAATAAAGGGGAAAGGGAAGATTATCTTCTGTTTTAGGAACAAAGCAACAGAAGGAACAGCAAAGTTTGAAATCAATTCAACAGGCATTTACTGTGGACTTCTTTCCAAATCCAACTTCACCAGCACGGCCCAGATATTAAGAGGGCTGCCACTTACTAGCTGTGACCTTAGGCCAAGTTACTTCACCACTGGGTGCCTTTGTTTTCCTATCTGCAAAATGGGGATAAAAATTTTCCCAGGAGTTGACATAACTTCAAATTATTGCCTATTTCTCTCATTGCTAATCTAGTGAAAATTCTTGAAAGAAAAGTCTAGGAGAGGGGAAGGAAGTCAACATTTATTGTGTGCCTACCATATGTTAACACTCCATAAGTTAACTCATTTAGTCAACATAGACTTGTGAGAAAACATTCTTATCAATTATATAGACAAAATGGAGTCTTGGTGGCCCCAAGGTTTAGATCAGAAGCTGCAAGTGACCTAAAATCTACTCTCTTGTGAAGCATACCATGAAGTATTGCTCCACAGAGCAAGACGCTTGGGCTACCTACCTCAGAATCACTCAAAATGCTTGTTAGACTGAAGATTCCCAGGCCCTCGCCCATACCTATTTAATGAGAATTTCTTGATGGTAGAGGTTTTAATAAGCCACCCACCGCCATGATGCCCCTGCACACTCAAGGGCCACTGGCTCACCGGTTAGGAGTCAGGCCTGGTCCTGATTTTGCTGTGTTCTAGATATGTGACCTTGGGCATATTACTTAATCTTTCTGAGACTCTTTACCTCACCCAAAACATAGAGATAACAGAACACCCTTCATAAGGTTGCTGCAATGATTAAATAATGAACACCAAGTGCCAAGTTCAGCATCTGGCACATAGTAATTGTTACCACTTCCCCCACATGACAGTAACTTTATTTCCTCTCTGCTTTCCTGTTCACCTTCACAGTCCACTGTATTTGATTTCTGGAGATGAACTGGATGTGTAAGATGAAGGAAGAGGTGCCACAAATCACTGTCAAGTCTCAGGTTTAAGCAACGGGCTGGATAGTAGAGTCATTTACCAAGAGGAGGCACTGAACCACTCTCTGAGGAAAGGGCCAGGATCTTCATATTTCTAGAAATCTCACAGGTGACTCTGATAGCGAATCCTAGTTGACAAGAGTCAATCTAGAGAGGTGGCATGCAGAATAATGGTCACAATTAATGGCTAATAATTTTATCTTTCTTTGGAGATAGCTTGCCTTGTTCAAACTTGTCACTTACTGGCTATATCCCTAGACAAGTTAGTTTTGTCATCTGTAAAATGGAAATAACAATAGAACCTACCTCATAGGGCTATTGTAAGGTATTAATCTTATAAAACACTTTGAATACTTCCAAGCTACTATTTTTACATCAGTCAATTGAATAAACGGTGTTTTCACAACTCTAAGCTTTAGCTCTTGTCCTTCCCTTTGCTCGATGTGTTCATCTCCCTTTTTCCATGTGGTAATTTGCTATTTTCTCTTCGGAAATAGTTTTCCTCTTACAACTCCCTCAAACCGCCATTGGCCCCAGCCAATCACCTGGGCCATCTGCCCTGCTTGCATGAGCTCACAATTCCCTATGGATATTTTCACTATAGAACGGAACACACTGTGTTAGAATTTCTTATTTATTTATTTTTTTTTGTCTCCTGGACAAGATTTGGAACTTCTGAAGGTTGCTGACCTTGTCTTATACAAGTTTATATCCACAGAACCTAGGCTGTTGTCATAGCTTGAAGCCTAGAAAGAATTTGTCGGACTTAATTGAATTTAACTAAATGAAAAGCATGACACCCTCAAGGAACTCATCTCACAATGTAAGACTCTTGCTTAATTAAAGTAGCATACAAATGTAGATACAGCAAGCTACACTGAAAATATATTTTAAAAATCACCCTAAATGGCTATATAGGCCCAATCTTAAGCCTATACCAGTCATGCCAAACATAACACCTTTCTTATCTTCCTCTCACCTCTGCTTTGCTCTTCCTGAGCAATGTGGGGCCCAGGCCTTTCTGAGGAACAGAGGAAGGGGGATGGAGTGGGTGGGGAGGAAGAGACACTCCTGCAACTTTAAAAAACCTTCCTTCACCCCATAATAAGGGAAGGAAGGTAGAGAGAACTTCTGTATGTGCTGTATGAACAAGCACGCTAAGGCTGGTGTGAGTCCTTTCTAGCCACGTGGCTTTGTATAGAAGGTCCAAACACCTGTAGACAAATACCAATGATATTACAGGCACAGCAAACCATCCTGGAACAAGTTTTGTAAGAGGACCCATGGTACTTCCCTGTCCTTGTATGGAAGCAGAATTTGAACTTTCTCATACTAATGCTTGTGGAGCCTTCAACTCCAGAAAGTGTGCAGGAGGCACTGGTCATGCATTTTAAACTGCAAATAATTTGATAAAGGGTTTGGGACCCTGAAAGAAAAGTTGAAAAGAACTTTCCACTCTATTTTTTAATCTCAAGGCAAACAGGCCCAGCAGGAGGCAGTTTGACATGTATAAACAGACAGTCTTTGGAGCCAAACAGACCCGAGTCCAAATCCTGACTCATTTACTCTTTAGTTCTATGCTCATTAAAGTTAATATGATGATGATGTAGACAATAGCTCACACTTACATGTGTTTACTACATGCCGGGCTCTGTTAAGTGCTTTACCTATGTTAACTTACTTTATTCTCAAGAAAAATAGAACCCGTGAGGAAGATACTACCATGATGTTTTACATTGAAGGCATCCCAGGCACAGAAAGCTGTAGTAACTGGTACCAGCTAGTAAACAGCACAGCCAGAATTCAAACCCAGGCAGCCAGGCTCCAGACATCCGTGCTGGTACCCACTGTACTTCCCTGCTTCCCACGTGCTCCCAGGGTGCAACATCTGACCTTCAGAAACTGAGTTTCCTTGCCTGGAAAGTGGGTATGAGGAGGCCTATCTCAGTGGGGCCTGAAGGAGATAATGTAGGAAGAATCCTCACCACCAGAGGGGCACCCAGACTAGAGTAGGTGCCTTTAATTTCAACTTGTACATTCATGACGTGCCATCAGATTTCTAAGTAAATTCTAATAAAATTCTGAGGTATCTAGAGTGCCTAAGAACTGCAAATGTATGGGTGGACTGAACAAATTGAAGACTTTAAAATTTACGTTCTAGGATCTTCAATTGATCTAGAAAGCAGTCTTAGTCTGTGAAGCCTGCTATCTCAATATTTCTAAATAAACTATGGCCTTTGTTACAGGACAGAAGCCCACCAATGGCTAACAAACAGCAGGAGGTATCAGTCAAAAGCTATGAGGGCCCAGAAGAAGACCAGTTATTTAGACCTGGAGGGGCCAGTTAGATAAGTCCTTCAAGGATCACCAAGATATGTCCACAAAGAAAAGAGGAAGGCCAATCTACTGAGAGGAATTTGCATAATCAAAGCCAGCAAGGCATGAGAATGCACACAAGATTAGAGAAGGGTGAGTATTGAACAGCAGCAGAAATGAAGGATGCCTGGAAAGCTGGACTGGGAAAAGGTTGTAAAGGGCCTTGAATGTCACACTACGGAATGTGGACTTGATTCTGCATGCTGTGGGGAGTCATCGAGAGCTTTTGAAAAGCAAATACATAATTAGGCCTGTGCTTTAGTAAGATAATTTGTTTAGTGTTCCATGTAGATTAAAATGGAGAACACAGGTAATCATAGAGACTAGTTTTGAGGTAGAGACTACAAGGGACTATTGGGTTTTCTTGTATACCAATATATTCAAATATACACCAAAACACACCAATATATTAAAGACCTCGAGGGAGAAGGGCCAAAAGTTATTTATCACTGGACTAAAAGTGAAAATAAGCTCTAAGGATTGAGCTAAGAATTTGGAGTTGTTAGCAAAACTGCCACATAAAATTTCAGGCATGCAAAGAAATGTAATTGTAGAATTACACATATATTTCCACCAGAGAATGGAATCTGGGCAGAGCAATTGAAGTAAACAAAGTGTTCAGCACTTAAGAAGTTCCTTACTCTTCACCAAGAAGAGCCAACCTTGTTTTCTTTGAACCAACTCTATATTTCCTTAAAGAGAAGTTGATAGTGTTGTGAGAAACTCACCTATTGAAGTGACAATGAAAACAGCAACCCAATAGAAAAACTGGTATGTCAAAGTGGCAAGTAACTGCACTTTTGGCCTGCACCCCCCAAAAGTAGGGTGAGAACTTTTCAAAGAATCAAGTTTGAGTAATAGAAAAGAGCACAGCACCCCCCCATCATACACATTTGAGCATGGGGGTGGGAGGTTGGGTGATTTAATCGGTTGTCCACACTGGTCATTTGTTCTCCTACCAAATACCATTTCTCCAAGGTCACTCTCAAGACCTTCCTTCTAAGTGACACATCCCTTTATTGGTCATCTTTCCTCATATTGGTCCTCCTCAGCAATTGTGTGGGTTGTTAGTCTGTTCTTTTCTCAAACATGGCCTTTCAACTTCTCCTTGTGTGTTTTATATATACGTAGTTTGTTTTTCCAATTTAACTGCAAGTATTTTTAAAAATAGGAACATTTGAGTATATTTCTGTAATTTTTTTCAACAACAGCAATAATGATAGCTAAGACTTTTTTTAATGCTAACCATGCGTTTGGCATTGTTTCAACAGCTTTCCATGTATTAACTGATTTAATCATTACAATGACCACAGGAGGTTGATACTGTTGTTGTCCTCAGTTTATACTTGAGGAAACTGAGGCATAGGAAGCCTAATTCTGTTTATTGCAGTCACACAGCCAGTAAGTGTATGATCTAAGGCAGTCTGACACCAGAGCTGTGCTTCAACGTACCCTTTAACATATAATTTTTTCTTGAATTCAAATTCTGAAAGGAAAACAGAGCTGGAAATCAGAGGCCCTCGCTAGAAATGACAGACAAGATTTGGGATCAAGCAAGATTTGGCTTTAAAAAAAATTAAGAAATAACCTTCCCAAGGTCTCTGAAAGATTTTGTGGCCCATCACAGCACAAGGACATCTTTGACATCTACACCAAAGAAAACATGGCTTTGGATCCTTGGATGGAATCCACTGCATGGCCTCTGTCTTAATGTGCTGTCATGGGATCTGAAGAGCAATGTGAGTAAAGCAGATACAGTGGTAGTGAGTAGAAGAAACATCCCAAACAGAAAACATACCAACTCCTTACTGAGATTGTGAATCTTCTACCACTTTCTGGTTAGCACTGGGTGGGGTTGATGTGTGAAACTAGAGAGGAATGGAGCAACCTCCACAGCCCCAGAGGAGTTCAGAGCACAAAACAGGACATCATCAGGTCTGGCACCATTCTTTGATACCAAATCCCCCTGTCAACCACACAGTAAGTACTTGTCTTCCTTTTGGTCCTTTACATCAGCACAGTACACCCCACTGGCAAGCTGTGAATGCTACAGCTACTGTCTCAGTTTAGCCCTAGTATTTTAGCTTGTGCTTCTATTTGGTCTACCATTCTGTTTCAATTTCTATTTCTCCAGTATATGACTCCACTTTGGCATCTCTTCTCCAGCTCTCAGGATCCCAGGATACTCTCTCCTCTAGTTCTATCCCTATGACCTCTTGGTTCACTTGGCCAATGACCCCTATGCTCATGGGGGAGAGTTTGACAGTAGGTAACATCACATCAGAGAACAAATTCTGAACCAACCTGCACCTTTACCTCACCCATAACATATCATGTACAAGGCTTATTCTTGGCATAGTTGGTGGTAAAGAGGTTTTTATACATCTGAGATCCTATTTGGTGGGCATATGGTAATGACATAAGAAATGTGCCATCAGACCATTGTTCAACAGTTTACTGAGATGGCTACAACAATTCTTCCAATTTTTGTGCATAAGTCTCTTTGCAATGCAACTTTGCCACTCCTCCTATCAAGACATAGAGTCTATTTCCCCTCACCTTGAATATAGGCTGGCCTTGTGACTTGCCTTCACTGCAGAAGGCAACAGAAAGGACATCATATGACTTCAGAGCACCAGCCTCAAAAGACCTTTCTGCTTTTGCTTTCAGGTTCTTGCTGCCATGAGGACACCGTCCATATAAGGAAGCCTGGGCCAGCCTCCATGAGGATGAGAGACTACTCCCAGCCAACAGGGAGAGCCAGCCTCCAGCCAGGTAAGTAAGGGCATCCAGCCTCAGTGAGATGCCAGATGATTGCAGCCAGATAAGTGGCCCCAGGCAAGGCTACCAGAAGAATCACCAGGCTGAGCCCAGCCCAAATTGCTAAGGCACAGCAATTTAGGAGAAGATAAATTGTTTTTTAAAGCAGGTGTTCTTATGAAGAAATAGCTTACTGATAAGAACTCCAAATCTGAATTGAGAGAAGAAAACCAATACCTTTTTTATTACCATGATTCAAACAGATTTTCTTAATAGTCATCATTAAAGCTTTATATAGCTAACAGCACACCCACTACTACTCCTACTGCATGCACATGCATACACACACACATTCTTCAGTCTCTCACCTACTTGCTCATGTACTCTTTAGGGCTTCTCATTTCTCAGTATCCATATGGCTATATTTCCAGCTCAGTCCATTTAACTAACTCCATTCCCATATATCCAGCTCCTCCTGTCTATGAAAAGTAGCTATCACTTACTATGTGCCAGGAACTGCTCCTCACTATCACCTTATCAGGCAGATCACCATTACTCTGCTCATTTCCTATCTAAGAGAACCGAGGTATAGTAGATGGCCATTAAATTCATGTACCCTCATTTAAGTCAACCTGCCAGCAGGTTTGAAACTCATGACTGCCCCTTCCTTCTTAAAATATTTTCTTCACTTGGTTTCCAACATCACACCCTCCTGATTTTCCTCTAACTTTGACTTCTCCATCTCCTTTGGTGACTCTTCTTCCACCTCTCTTAATGTTGTCATGCCCCAAGTTTTTATGTTTCACATTGTTTTCTCTATCCATAACCACTGGACAGGTGACTTCATCTAGCCAGCCCTGAAGTTCAGAATCAATTGCATATTAGAGATAGGAGTCAAAGAGAAAAGTTAAAAATGTTACCCTTATTACTTATTTTTAAAATGTTTATATTGGAGAATATGGTTGAGTCACTGACTAACCCATTCAAACACAGGAACACTTGGACAACCACAGGCCTTTTCCAATGCAAATTGGCCCATGAAAAATTCACAGCATGGAGGATTTGAAAATGTATATTCTCTAAAGGTAGATATCCCAAAAAGAGACAAGAAAATGAATGAAGCATGAATACTGGGTTCTTTCTCCCAAACTGGCCAATCCTTCCCTGGGGAAGAGTGACTCAGGGAACAGTAGGAAATCAAGATTATATCACTGATGGAGGTTCCTCATAGGAACATAAAGACAGGAGAATATGTATTCTCCCTACAACAAACATCATCTTTACGCTCATGACTTTCCATTATGTCTCCAGCCTCAGCGTTTTCCCTGAACTTCAGAATTGTACGTCCACCAGCCTACTCAGCATCTCTACTTGAAAGTCCAACAGGCATTTCAAACTCAACACGTCAAAGAGAGAACTCTAAATTTTTTTCACTATCTCTTCATGTCTATGTTAGTTTGCTAAGGCTGCCATCACAAAACAAGGCAGGGTGGCTTAAACAACAAAAATTTATTCTCTCACAGTTCTAGAGGCTGGAAGTCCAAGATCAAGGAGCCAGCAGTTGGTTTCTCCTGAGATCTCGTTCCTTGGCTTGCAGATGGCCACCTCCTCGCTGTGTGTGCACATGGCCTTTTCTCTGTGTGTACATATCCCTGGTGCCTCTCTCTTCTTATGAGGACACCAGCCATGTTGAATTAGAGTCCCACTCTCGTGATCTCATTTAGCCTGAATTACCTCTTTAAAGGTCCTATCTCTAAATACAGCCACATTGGGGATGAGGGCTTCAACACAGGAATTTCAGGGGAGGGGCACAATTCAGTTCATAACAACCCCTCTCACAATCTTCCCCCTTTTAGGAAATGGCACCACCATTGATTCATTGCTTAGGCCAAACTTTAGGAATCATCTAAAATTCTTTTTTCTCTCCCACCTTGTATCCAGTTCATTAGCAAGTTATGTCCGCTCTACCAATTCCGTATCCCACCACCTCCACTGCAGACTCCAGGTTCTCTCATCCTCTTCTGCCTGCTCTGCTATAATGTCTCCCGACTGGCTTTCTTGCTTCCTTTCTTGCCATGCCACAGTCTGTTTTCTACACATCCACCCGAGTCATCCTGAAAAGTGAATCAGATACCATTGCTGATTTGAATGCTCCAATGACCTCAGGTTACACTTACAATAAAACCCAACTGCAGCTTATGATTGTTGCCTACCTCTCCCTCCTTATTGCACAACAGTCTTCCCCATCATTCTCTCAACTCCAGGCACCATGGCCACCTTCATTTTCTTTTCTTTTTTTTTAAATTTTTTAAAATTTTTTTATGTCACACCTTCATTTTCTTAAAGCCTGCAAAGCTCATTTCTATGTTACAATTGTTATATGTGGCCCTTGCCCTTCTGCCTGTAACTCTCTGTCTTCCCTTTTCATTTCATTGACATCTCTGCTCAAATATAACTTCCTTAATAGGGCTTTCCCTGACCTCCCTACTTAAAACACATTTCACCACCAGGACTCCCAACTCTCTTACCCTCCTTTATTTTCCTTCAATGAATTTACAACTGCCCAAAATTATATTGCATTTTAATCTGATGATTTGTTTCTTATTAGTCTTCTTCACTAGTCTGTAAGCTTCCTGAAGCTTTTGTTCTCTGCTATACCTCCAGCACTGAGAATGGTCCTTGACACAAAATAGGCACTCAACACATATTAGTTGAATGAAAATAACTCATGTAATCTAAATAATTCTAATTTGCAAATTTGATCATGCCACTTCCTTTTTTAAGCCCTCCAATGGCTTCTCATTGCTCTGTGGGTAAAATCTAAGGATTTGGCATCATGAACAAGACCTTACTACTTTTCAGTTTCATCTCTAACTACTTCCACTGTGCAGCTTGAGCTCCAGTCCTTACAAACCTTTTTAAGACCAGAGCTCTGCTCATTCATCTTGGAATGCTTGGATTCTAGCACATTACCTGGCACAAAATGGCTACAAGGCAGCTGGCATTAGTGGCAGGCATTATTATATAAAGCAGGGTGTGTAAAAAGTCTTGATTTTACATTTTGCTAGCTGCTTACTACATTGATAAAATGGTGGGGGTAAAATCATCCCTAGCTATCTCACAGGAGTTTTTAAAAATCAAATTCAGTTAACAAATATATAGAGCACTTATTATGTGCTGGGCACTGTCCCAGGTGATGAGTAAAATAGACAATGATTCCTGCCTTGTGGGATCTATGCTCTAGTAAAGGAAAGACTACACACACATACACACACACACACAGAGGTAATAAGTACAATAGACAGGACTCAATCAAGGAAGGAGGTGGGGAGTATCTGGCACAGTGCAAATGCACATTTTATATTTGGTAGTCAGGGAAGGCCTCACAGAGATGATAGCATTTGAATAGAGACTCAAAGGGGTTGAGGGAATGAGCCATGAGAGTTTGTGGGGAAAGAACATTCCAGTGACAGGAAACAATAAATGCAAAGGCCGTGAAGCAAGAACATGTCTATAGTGTTCAAGACCATATTCTGGGCCATAAAATGTCTCAATAAATTTAAAAGAATTCAGACAATACAAAGTATGCTCTTCGACCACAATTGAATTAAATTAAGATCAGTTTAATAATAAATAACAGAAAGCATCTCTGGATGATGCCCAAATATTTGGAAACTAAATAACACACTTCTAAACAACCTGTGAATCAAAGAAGAAATCAAAAGGGAAATTAGAAAGTATTTTGAATGGAATGAAATTGAAAACACAAAATATTGGAATTTGTAAGATGCAGCTAAACTTATAAAACTACAACACCTATGTTAGAAAGAAGGAAGGTTTGAAATTAAAGACCTCAGCTTCCACCTTAAGAAACCAAAAAAACAAAAACAAATAAAGCCCAAAATAAAGAAAAGAAAGAAAATGATAAAGATCAGAGCAGAAAACAATGAAATTGAAAACAGAAAGTGATAGAGAAAAATCAATGAAATAAAAAACTCGTTCTTGAGAAAAATCAATAAAACTGATAAACCTGTCTCAAGATAGATCAGAAAAAGAGAAAAAGAAGACACAAACTACCAACATTAGCAACAAGAGAAGTGACGCTACAAATTCAACCACTTTTAAAAGGAAAATAAAGGCGTATTACAAACAACTTCATGCCAATGAACTTGAGAACCTGGATGAAGATGTATAGATTTCTTGAACATGAGCTACCATAGTACATTCAAGAAGGAATAGACAGATATTAAATAACCCTGTACCTATTAAGGAAATCAAGTTTATTTTTGAAATTCAACCTATAAAGAAGTTGAATGAAAATACTTTCCACAAAGTAAATTTGAGGCCCAAATTATTTCACTGGTGAATACTACCAAACATTTAATTAAGCAAGATAAAATACTCATTCTATACAAACGCTTCTAGGAAATTGAAGAAGAGTGAATACTTCCCAACTCACTCTACGAGGCTAGCATTTCTCTGACACTAAAACCAAACAAAGATATTGTAAGTAATGAGAATTTACACACCAATATCCCTTGTGAGCACAGATGCAAAAATTCTTAGCAAAATTTTAGTAAGTTGAATGTGACAGTGTATAAAAAGGACCAAGTGGAGCTTATCCCAGGAACACAGTGCTGGAGGAGGAGCAAGGAGAACAGTGAGACTAGAGTGGAATGAGCCAGGCAGGTGACATGAGATCCAAGAACTAAAAGGAACAAGAGCATGAGAACTGAGCATATGCTCCAGATCATCTGACTTAATTCGTTCTAACGACCTTGAACTAAATAAGCAATATTAATAGTGAGAATTTTAGGACCCTTTATAGACAGGGAAAATTTGGGGGGAGAGTGAATACCACAGAGAGAATTGTCAACCTCATAGTAAGGACTTGGATTTTTAATCTGAGTGAGATGCAGGGAAATTATTGCTGTGTTTTGAGCAGAGAAATTATATCATCATTTGATTGTTTAACAATCTATTTTGTTGAGAACATATTTTAGTAGAGTAAGGCTGGAATCAGGGAGACCAAATAATAATATGTAAATCAAAGTATTCCGTAAATTATCAACAATTCACATATTAATAATTATTCAAATATTGCAATAACTTAGTCATTCTCTGTTGTTTTCTGGCGCACCATTGCTGACAAGCTGCTCTACATATACTTCTTGTTTGTTTAGAAATGGTAGTCTTTTGATAAAATACATTATAGGGGAGAGAACGCTCGGAGCAATGTGGGGAACACTGCTTGGTGGTGGGGTGGTCATTGAAGCACAATGGAGTTTCACCAAACCCTTTTGTTAAACATCCCTCAGTTTTGGTGTCAGAAACCAAATGGTATGCTGAATGGTAGAAACCTAAAATAATACAGCATTCCTTGGTGATTCTCTTGGTCACAACTTGGTTGTAATGCCAGAAATACACAATATTTAAACTTTTTCCAAGGAGCTGGTCTCCCTTGAACCAGCCACCTGCAGTCATTGTTCTCCTGACAAATGTTATCAATGACCCCATTCAGGGTCTAATTCCTACTCAGACCAGAGTGAGCCAGAAGAAGCTCCCTCTACTCTTGGGAGCAACAATGCAACAGGTTCCCAGGATGTAAAAACATTGGAAATGATGTTTGTCTACAATGGCCAGAGACAGCTTAAGGCTTCCAGGAAGTGGAGAACCAGAAAAACTAGGAAAAAAGACAAAGCATAACCAGGTAAATGGCAGTGAGAATCAAAGATTGTGTTCACAGCAAGGCTGTAGATAGGAAGTATGCACTAGAGTTTTTTTCCTTTTACAAGGGAATAGTGATAAGTTCAGGGTAGGGTGGCCATTTGTAGTAAGTGGTTCAAAAAACATGCATAATCCAAACAAGTGCCTAATTTAGTGTTGTAGATCATAATGATTTAATTTATTTTACCACAGCTAAAAGAGCAATACAATAGTGAGGATATTGTATTAAGTCCCTTTGCAGGTGGACAAAGAAAATATTTCGGAGGAAGTGAACACCATGTAAAGAATTGTTGACCTCATCCACACTTGAAGTCAATTCTGCTGACATGTAAATGTTTTTCACAGGTAGACTCTGCAGTTTCTATTTAGCACACACGCCTTCCACTTGGGAAAGTCCAGCTTTGCGGCAACATTTCCGTGCAGCTCACAAAGTTACTTATCAGTGCTGCATGCTTTAGGTTGATGTTTTCTAAAGCTGAGTATTATTTGGAAGACTATATATATTTATCAGTACAGAAGCAAAAGTGATAAACCAACTAACTCACACATGTCATCTTGAAATCTTAGGAGGAAACTACTGCCTACAAAACACACAAACACACACCCGACCAGTATTTAGTGTTTTGGAGTTTCACCAAGTTCTATTAAATGGCTTTAGAATGTTTGAAACGTATGAAACATTTCCTAAAAAGTTTTATATCAACACTTTTCCTATAGAAATGTTTGTGAAATAAAACTGTTCTCTTTTATTCAATTATATATTCATTTAGTAAACATGTATGAAAGTCTATCCTCGATACTTAGCATTCAGACAGTTACAACAATGAAAAACTTAACTCCCTGGACTCAAAGACCTCAATTTAGGGGTAGAAGTATACACAAGTAGTTACAATTCAAAGAGACAAGTTAGACATGTTTAAACAAAGCACTTAGAATTAAACAGAAGGAAGTCACTAACTTCCAGGGTCTTTGGAAACCAACAGAAAAAAATACATATGACCTGGAGTTTGACAGATTGAAAAGAACTTACAATGGGGAGAAGCAGAAACAGTGACATTTCAGGCACAGGGAATAAAGGCAGGAAGTAGAAAAGCATGTTAAGACTTATATACCATATTGAAGAAGTCTTCTGTATTCTTGGTACTCCCCATATCTAGCACCTAACTATTGATTAATGTTAAGCCTGTTCCTTGTAGTTGAAAATAATAAGATCATTTTATGCTTAGGAAATTATGATGGTAATAATAATGATGAAAAATAACATCTTGCTATAGAACTTGACCAACATGTCCATGTGGCTATGCTAGCCAGTTATTTACTATATTAATCAACCTGCTTGCATTTTTCCATTTCTAAACCTCTTCAGTGTACTCTAAGAAAGTACTATCATACATCATGACTATTAGTTGTGCTTGAAAGACTAAAGATTTTCTTCTTTGACTATTCTAAATATAACGGTTCTTCCAAAATAAATTTATATATTCAAATTAATTCCTGCCAAAACTTCAGTGATATACACACACGTAAATACATACACACACCTAAATTGTTCTAAAATAAATTAGGAATACAATAGAGAAGAGAAAATAAAGGAAACTAGTACAAAGACTAAGATTGGACTAATGCTAACAGATATAACATATTATAATATATTACATAGCCTCTGAAATAAGCACAATTTGTTACTAGGCTAAAAATAAACAGAATTTGTAGCCCAGAAATAAAATCTATTATAATTGGCACTGTAGTTTCAATAAAGGAGACCCCACTGATCAATGAGAAATCTGAAGCTTTAGTTAAGAAGTGTGTCTGAGGGATCAGTTAGCAATGTGGAAAAAAAATCAATTTAGAGCCTCATTTCATTTCATACACCAAAATACATTTTAGATAACTAAGGAAATAAGCATGAAAAACCAAACAACAGAAACTAGTAAAAACAAAAAAAAAATAAGTGAAGTAAATATTTATCAAATGTCTAGAGGCAAAAGGATTTACTAAGCTCAGAATTGATAAAAGGCATAAGGAAGAAAATTAAAGATTAAACTACATAAAAATTTAAAATTTTAATACCTAAACTCTGAAAATCATGAGACTAGTATCAGATGTTGGAAACGCCTACAGAAAATACTAAAAACATTAGTATCTTTATTGTATTATGAACTTGTATTAACTGACAAAAAACTTCATAAAAAAGGAAGAAATACAAATAAATGTAAAATTAAGTCCAAAAGGGAAATTAAAAATAATTGTATTTATTGATTACATAACTGATCGATAAACATACAAGACCTATATATTCATTATTATTAGTTATAATGAAAATGCAAAATAAAACAACACTGAGATGTAATTGTTTTGCTGATATAAATAGTATTTTTCTAATAATAATGTAAATGCAAAGATGGTACAGTGGAAAGTTTGTGTTTGGATAATCGGGCAGTCATTAGTTTTATCTTCTTGATTTTATTTTATTTTTTAAAAATGTCTTTAATGATGATTTATTACTTTTATAATTGAAAAAATTAAAAGTGACAACACATCTATAGTAATTAGAAAAATATCTCCCTCAATTGGAGGAATTTATAATCCTGTACACTGAGCCAACAGGCATCAGAACTTCCACTGACTGTTGTTAAAGAATCTGCTTAAAAACAGGAAGGTCTTTCAGTGAACAAGGGTTATCCCCATCCGTTAGCATCTGCGAAGGAGGCAAAACAAAGACATACCAGTTGCCTATCAGTTCAAAATGCTTGATAACACAATAGGTGTTATATGGCCATCATGAGTCAAAGGCAGGATTTTTTTATATAGAAAAAAACATCCTAATGACTGAAACATGTATATTCAGCAGAGGCATACTTTACAGAATTCTCAGCAGTGTGATTGAAGAAACTGGTGCTAAATTACTAGGAACTTTGCCTAGAGGTGAATTGTGTGTGTGATAAGTGCTTCAGAAAATTTTATCACCTATTTTTCTTTTCCTTACAAAAACAAAAAGAAGTATGTGGAGGCATTTAAGTTTCTTTCAATATAGTTTTAAATGCAAACAGTCCCCTACTTGTGATGGCTCAACTTAGGATTTTTCGACTTTACTGTGGGTTTATCAATACATAACCCCATTGTATGTTGAGGAGCTTCTGTCCTTGGAAAACAATTTGTCAGTGGTGGTGGTGGTAGTACAGATGGGGCAGCATTACAAGGATGATTCCGGACAGCTCACTGAAACCTCTGTGAGTGGATGGCCAGAATGACAAACGGTAAGTACAATGTGCTGATAGGACGAAGGGCTGAGATGGTCAGTACAGGGGTTGGGGGAGAGAAGTTTCATGGAGGGTGGCAGAAAACTCCACATTCTAACTCATTCCTTGGGCTAAAAACCATTAATAACTCTCCCTTTGTCCTTTCAACTTATATAAAACACCCAAGAAATAAAATCAGGGTCCTTCTTTTGAAATTAGTTCACAAAATTGTTGAGCCAGTAACACTGCATAAATTTGCATCTCTCCTTTTTTGAGACCTAGTTAGAGACCATGGTCTTGTGAAGATGTTTGTGGGATGTATGACTATCGGGATCAGGCCACTGTAATCCTGGTGATAACTGAAGAGTCAGGAGTATGGTGGTGGGAGGGGTAGCTTCTAGTCCCGTTCCGTCCACTCAAATCAGTTCAATAAAATTGAAACAAACCCACCTGTCCGAGCTCAGAACCACCTGATAGGATACAAGGAAGATTCACAGGGATGTGGGTTCTCATGTACAAGTTGCTGTTTTATCCCCTCTACTGACCACGGGAATTTCCAGTTCAGGAGTTTCGTGGGCGTGCTGTCCTGGGCAGAGGGAGAGCAGGAGGGCCTGGCCACACAAGTGTTTGTATACTGCTTGCTTTTCTACCCTTAGAGATTGGAAAGGTACTTTAGGAATGGCAATAAAGAAGAGTGAAATTAATTTGAACTTGGTTGTAAGAGGGTTTGTCATTTACTGTATCCTTCCTGTGTCTAACTCAGGTTTAAAGAAACCCACATTTTTCCCAAAAAGGTGATGGAGAATCAATAAAATACTAAAACAAACAAACAAAATTATTAGGACAAATAAGAGTTTATTAAGTGGCTTGGCACAAGATAAATAAATAAAAATTGATAGCTTTCCTTTATACTAGCAATAACCAGTTAGAAAATAAATAGGGAAATAGCCTATTCTCCCCAAAATAGGGGAAGGAGTGTTGAAAACCTGTAAGAAGATTATACTGAGGGACAGTGATTAGAAAGACATTTTTATAAAGATTGTCAATCCTCCCCAAATTAATCAATATTTAATGCAATTTTAATCCTTTTCTAATATTTTTATTTTTTTTAACTAAAATTGTAAGATTAAGGTAAAAATAAATACAGGAGATTTCCTGGAAACTTTTATAAAATATAAAATTGAACAAGGTAGGGTGGGTTGCTTGCATGTAGCTATTAAAATGGTCTGTAAAGGCATTAGGTTATTAAGTATGGAATGTCCAATTCCTTAAGTACTATGTTTGACAGTTGATATCTCTGACATTTCACTTTGATACTCTTGGGGTTTTGTTGTTGTTGTTGTTTTTGTGAAGGTACATCCTCATTCTTTCAAACGCATGTTTTGGCTTGTGATTATCTTTCAAAATTTTTTTAGAGCAATTTTTGTGAAATCATTATCCAAGTCATAAATTCATGTTATTTTTGAATATGAGTTCCATAGTGGAACCAATGCAGTGCAGACAGCTATAAATATCAACGAAGTGGTTGGGAAGGATGTGGCTAATGAACAAAAAGTATGTTGATAGTTTGAGAAGTTCTGTTCTGGTGATTTTTAATTTTGAAAATGAGCCATGGGGGCGACCTGAGACCAAGGTGGATAATGATGAGCTGAAAGCTGTAGTGGAAACGAATCCATTTCAACCTATACATGAATTAGCAGCAGGGTTTGACTTTACTATTCCAACAATATTGGACCATTTGAAACAAATGGGCAAGGTAAAGAAGCTGGACAGAAGGGTTCTGTATGAATTAAATGATCATCAGAAGAGAAATCATCTTGAAGCTTGCCTTTCTTTGCTGTCATGACATAAAGGTAAACCATTTCTATGCCATATTGTTACGTGTGATGAAAAATGGATTCTTTTTGACAATTGCAAGTGTTTGGCACAATGGCTGGATAAAGATGAAGTGCTGAAACACAGTCCAAAACTGAATATTCATCCATAAAAGCTAATGGTGTCTGTTTGGTGGCCCAGCACTGGTATTATCCACTACAGCTTCATGAAACCTGGTCAATTGATTACAGCGGATGTCTACTGCAACCAGTTGGATGAAATGATGAAGATGCTTGCAATGAAGCAATGGTCAACAGAGACAGGCCAATCCTCTTGCAAGACCACTCGTCACAAAAAACAACACTGCTCAAACTACAGAAGCTGGACTTGGAAACTCTCTGTCATCCACCGTATTCACCTGACCTTGCACCATCTGACTACCACTTCTTCCAGGCTTTGAACCACTTCTTGCAAGGAAAACAACAAGCTGTGGAAAACACCTTTTTTGATTTCATCTCCACTTGCTCTCCAGGCTTCTTTGCTGCTGGCATAAACAAGCTATGTTTTTTTTTTTTTAATTTATTTTTTTAATTTCAGAATATCATGGGGGTACAACACTTTGGCCATACACATTGCCCCTGTTCTGCCCGTGTCAGAGCCACAATCGTGGTCATCTCCCAAACTGTGCTCCCCACATCCATTCAGTGAGAGTTTTTCCCATCCCTTCCACCCCCCTCCCGCCCACCCGCCCTCAGATGAATGTTATTGCCCTGTGTGATGTAAGTGTTCATCAGTTAGTACCAGTTTGATGGTGAGTACCAGTGGTGCTTGTTTTTCCAATCCTGTGACACTTCGCTTCGAAGAATGGGTTCTAGCTCCAACCAGGATAGTACCAGATGTGTTAATTCACTGTTGTTCCTTATTGCTGAGTAATACTCCATGGTATACATATACCAAATTTTATTGATCCGCTCGTGTATTGATGGGCACCTGGGTTGTTTTCACAACTTTGCAATTGTGAATTGTGCTGCTATGAACATTCGAGAGCAGATGTCTTTATTATAAAATGTCTTTTTTTCTTTTGGATAAATACCCAGTAGTGGGATTGCTGGGTCAAATGGTAATTCTACTTTTAATTCTTTGAGGTATCTCCATATTCTTTTCCATAGAGGTTGTACTAATTTGCAGTCCCACCAGCAGTGTATGAGTGTTCCTATCTGTCCACATCCCCGCCAACATTTGTTATTTGGGGATTTTTTGATATGAGCCAATCTCACTGGAGTTAAGTGATATCTCATTGTGGTTTTGATTTGCATTTCCCTGATGATTAGAGAAGTTGAGCACTTTTTTGTATGTTTGCTGGCCATCATTCTGTCTTCTTTGGAAAAGTTTTTGCTCATGTCCTTTGCCCATTTTTTAATAGGGTTGTTTGATTTTTCTTGTTGATTTTCCTAAGTTCTGTATAGATTCTGGTTATCAGCCCTTTATCAGAGGTGTAGCATGCAAATATTTTCTCCCATTCTGTAGGTTGTCTGTTCACTCTAGTGATAGTTTCCTTGGCTGTGCAGAAGCTTTTCAATTTGATCAGGTCCCATGTATTTATTTTTGTTGCTGCTGTGATTGCTTTGGGGGTCTTCTTCATAAATTCTTTGCCTAGGCCAATGTCCATAAGAGTTTTTCCAACGTTTTCTTCGAGAATTCTTATGGTTTCATGTCTTAGGTTTAGATCTGTTATCCATTGTGAATTGATTTTTGTGAGAGGTGAGAGGTGTGGATAAACAAGCTATGTTAAGACAGCAAAGCTGTGCCGATAGTTTAGGCACATAGTTCGAGTAATTGTACTGCTTCTTGTCTGAGATATAATAAACTAAACTTTTGATTTCAAATCGGACATTTCATATTTAATGACTTAATACTATGTTCAGATTAGTATGATACTACTAAAAGAAGAGACAAATCAGTAGCATCCAGAAAAAGATTCAATTATCTATGATCATTTGATATATAACAATATTAACATTTTCTATATAGTGGGGTAAAATTTAGATTATTTAATAAGCGGTATTAAGATTGTTGATCCAGCTATAAAAAAACAATATTTAATCTCTACCACACAACTAAATAAAAAACTTCAAGTACTCTTAAAATATATATATACACACATATATAAAAATTTGGTTTTTTCACTTGTGTCTTGGCCTTTTTCAAATCAGTATATATAGATCTATCTCATTCTTGTTCAATGGCCTTTGGATGTAACGATTTGTTCAACTAATTTTTTTGATGGACAACTGGCTTGGTTCCAACTTTTAAATGATACAGTCATAGAAGCACAATTACTAGGCTGAAAATCTGAGCATTTAAAATACTACTAGTTATTGCTATATTCCTGGCACAAAATTATAGAGGAAATTTCTCAAGTGGTTTCCTTTTTAAAGGATTATTTTCCATGATTTATGGATGCCTTAATTTGCTTGCTACTGTAATTGTTCAGGATAACAAGCATTAATTGAGCACTTTCTTTGCTCCAGACAGTGAACTAACTACTGGAGCAGGAGGCATAGGATTGGTGGAGGAATACAATAGAAACCTCTTACCCTTAGGCTCTTTCAAAGGAAAAAGTAGGGGAAAATACAAATTTATAAGTACTATTAATAAATTGGTTGATGGTGCCTTTTATATGTGCTTTAGAAGAATCAGAGATAAAATAGATAAAAGATTTTTTAAAAGATAGAATTTCACTATTTTCTGCAACTATTTTTCTCCAAAATTATTATGACTCCAAAGCCGTTTGGAACTTAACATTTATGGTGATTATTGTTGATAATAATGCCCGTGATAATTGACTGGCTAAAGTAAATTCTTCTGCACTATAAGAAAATTCCAAACGCATGAATGATCCTAAGACAAAGCTAATGAAAGGGAAAGAAGAAATGTAACCCAAACTTATTAACCCTGTACTGTCCTGTGAGCTAGGTGCATTGATGACATTCTCTTCTATTTTATTCACCTCTGGTGGGACTTGGAAGGAGGATACTTTGCCAGCAATTCTCTGAAATGAGGGACAGTTTTATGAGCAGAAGATTAAAACAGAAGAGCTAGCATCTACAGAGTTCCTACTATATGCCAGGCACTGTGCTGGGATCTCAACGCACTCTGCTTCTGTTTTATACACACTCTATGACCTAAAGTGAGCTCAAAGATGCCTTCTAACCAGATACCAGAATAGGAAGTACTAAGGACAGAACAGAGTCCTCAGGGCACAATCTTAAAGGTTGGAAGTTCTCAAGTCAGGAGCAGAGGTTAAAAGTACGTGAGAATGAACCTTGGCTGACAGAAGTCACCTCACCCAGATATGCCTGAGAGATTACTTTACCTCCGACATGACCACCACCTGCCCCCACCACTTCCCAACAACTGATGGCTGACTCATGTGGAACACAGAAGTCCAGTCTGCCTCAAGTCACAATAACTCTCTGTACCATTTGTGCTGCACGGTTCCCCATTGATAAGGCCAAGACTAGACTTCATAAGACCATACCCTTTCCTATTTTGCCTCTCTCTCTCTGTTATAGGTTTTTCTGAAGAGCAATCCCTCAATAAGTCACTTGTCCTGAGTCTCTGCCTCAGGCTCTGCTTCCAGAGAACCCAACCTAAGATGAAGGAGATTTGGGACCCTAGCCATATTTCTACTTATCACACCTAACAATCTCTCATCTTCACAACGACTCTTCATGGTAGGGATTATTACTCCATTTTATGAATTACTACATGAAGTTTGGCACACTGAACCAGATTCAGCAAAGAGGCAGATCCCAGCAAGAATAAGAGTCAACTGCTTAAGTAGTTCCCAATGAGGAACTGATAAAGGCTGCCTTTAATAGGGAGGTACCTGGCTACCCAACACTAGGACCATCTATTCAGAGGGAAGTCAGAGGTGACAGGACAGAAGGCGTATCTTTTTCAATCCATGCTATAAGGTCACTATTATCAATCTTTAAAAATTAATCTTAGTTCTGATGCCTGGCATGTGGAACATGTTAAATATTTTTTTCAAATTAACATATGTCTAAGGACTCCAGGATCTAAATAGTAGTGTGATTTTTCTAGGCTTGGAGTCTTTGTTATTTGTACCTTCCCCTGGAGCTAGAACTCATTCTTGTAGTGAGTCTTTTGACTGAATGCTGATAATATTTCTGTACTTCACCTTCTAATTGGGTGGATCAGGACAAACAGTAGATTCATAAATACATAAGCCTGGAAATATGAATGGTTTGGAGTTTTCTGGATCAATCATCCAGTCTTGAGGTAAGCTTTCATGCAACTAAGAAGAATGGCAAGTATGTGCTAAATGGGGAACTATGTCAAACTTGAACAGATGGAAGAAAACTTAATTAAACCAGAGGAGATTTTCAAAAGTTTAGAATATGGTGTGTTGTAGTCCACTGGTTGGCTGACATTAATGAAAGGACCTACCTATTAAAGTTAATAATTAAATCTAGGCTTCTCTTTATAAAGCTATCCAGTTGGGTTCTACTGTTTGAACTTTGTATGCCTCAGCAACCTCTTAATAAAGACTGCCTATAAATCAGACTAGGTGTCTTAGAACCCTAAGGTCTAGAAAAATGAAGCCAAGTGTAGTAGCTGGGAGAAACAGGATGTTATATATGGAACAGAAGAAGTATCTTTAGAGATAATGTAGTACTCCACCCAGCCCATCCTCATGGCTGCCTCTCAGAGCATCATATTTTCCACTGATGAGTTGCAGATTCATAAATGTAGTGGAACACTGAAAACAATTGCTTCATAAGACTTCTTTAGAAAATTCCTCATAGTACTGCACTTGTAAGGTGGAGGCCTTATCTTCAACTCCCTCAACATCTCAAATTTCCTGATACTTTCAGTATGTGCCTATTATGTCTTTAATCTCAGGACACATGCATTTTCCCCTTCCAAGTTATTTCCTTGCAGATGTCACAATGGAGAAGAGCTGTCAGAGGTGGCAGTAATTATACTGTCACAAAGATATCACTTTTTTCTTCTAGTTCTGCAAGGCAGTCAGGAATAAGCCATGGCATTAGTCTAAGAGACATGAGATTTATAACTACAAGTTTTAAAATCTCATAGTAGAAAATGAAGAGGGGGCAATGGCATGGCAGGTGAATGCGTTTGGGGTGTGTTACAGAACCAAGCAAGAATAAATCACTTACGTCTGTCAGGCGATGGATCTGGAAACAGTTCAAATCTCAGGGCCAGTGTGATTACAGTAATTTGTTTTTCCCACAGGTCTCAAGCCTATGTTTTGTTCAGAAGAACTTGCAAGGAAAACAAATGACCAATATTAAAAGATTAATACAGGAAATAATGGTAACACTATTTAATAAATTCCAATTTTTCCAGTAAACCTGTATGTCAGGATTTACTTGCATCACAATTATCCTGGAGGCTTCTTAAAACAACAAAAACCGAACACACAAACATCTACTTAATCAAATGGGAGTCTTCACCTAAAATCTCCACTCCCATGATGTAAATCCATGCTAAAGTTGAGAACAATGATTTTGCTCTTAGCAACAAGAATTAGAGAGAGAGGAGTTTAGGAAATGGCATTTTTATCTAAGAAAACGTATTGACTTTGCTCCTGTTTCTTTTGACTCTTTCTTGCATATCATCTGACAAGTAGCAGGTGCACAGCTCTGATAACTGGGAAAAACCCCCCACCCCCTCCACCACCCTGGAGCGTCCGCTGAACAAACGGCCTCCCCACTTCCATCCCCACTCCCCACTGCCACCAAACAGGCAAGGGAGCTTAAGCCTCAGCAACGTCTCTGAGTGTTCAACATGAAGCGGAAAACCCAGAGGAGCAAAGCTGGAGATCATGGCTGGGAAGCCCCGAGTTCTCTAGCTCCTCCTGGGTGAGGTTGTCAAGGGCGACTTTGTGTGAATATCGACATTTTTTATTTTTTATTTTTCTTTGATGTGCCATAGAAAACTAGACAGTCCAGAGATAAAGAGAAGAACTGGGGAACATTGGAAATGACCACAAATATTGATTATAAGTTTGGGATTGGTAGCTTCTCGATTCCCCATCTTTATCACCAGATACATGCTTTTATTTTAGATGCACACGTGCTTTCCAATAATGTTTTTCAAGCTGTGCCCTAGAAGCTTCTCAGATATTTTTCCAAAGTCTTTGTGGAGGGCCACACACATACCCCCCTCATTTCTTGCCCCCTATTCAACTTGAGCAGCTTTTACGTGTTTTACATATTAAGCTTCTGTTTAAGATTGTATTTAAAGAATTCCACTGCACATATCATCCAGATTTTGACAAATATTTAGATTTCAGGGGTTACATTCTACTCTAAGTAACAGCTCCAACCCTGCACCCTATTTATTGGGTGACTTCAAGCCACAGCACTGTTTGGTACAATAGAATTTCTTCTTGTTAAACAAAGATGATGTGCTTTCTTCCTTATAGGATAAATGTGATGGTAGTAAGATAAAGCCAAGAGTTACTCAGAAATAAACACTGTATATTAGGCGTTACAACCACATATCAAAATACCATTTTAGATTATGGTTTCAGGTGTTAGGATATTTGAACCTGGTTTGCATAGCTGACTAATCTACTTCTTTGGTAAGACTGGTTATATTTGTTCTGTATAGAGAAGAAGTGAAGATAGAAAGTATTCCTTGGTTCATTCATTAATTTACAGTTTCCTAAAAGCCCACTCTGGTTACCATATGGAGAATAGAGTAAGATCTGCAATAGGAAGACCATTTAGGCAGCTAGTGCCATCAAGATAAAAGGTAAAAACCTAAGCTGAAAAGCAAATTTATTTTCACAAGTTATATAAGTAAACAAGTCTCACATGCATGCCTAACATGTCTACTTTGTCCTACCAAAGGAGCGGGGGAAAAGCACAGCACATAGACTCTAGAACAAGACTGTCTTGGTCCAAATTCCAGGTTTGGTCATTGTAGGACCTTGCCTGGACAAGTTACTTGATTCTTTATCTCTGTTGTCTCATCTTTAAAAGGAAGCTAATAGTAATACCTACCTCACAGGACTGTCAGGAATAAAGGAGTAAGTATATGTGAAGTTAGAATGGTTCCTTCCAGGCAGTAAGAGGCACAGAAAGGATCTAACTGGGGCAGTGTGGCTAGTGGCCGGTAGAGGGCAGCAGAGAAATAAGAATAGAAGAGGGTGTGTACAATGACAGATTGACAGAAAGATGTACTGTCTCATGAGAAAAAAATGGAGAGAAGGGCGCCATGAATCATGCAAAATGGAGGCTGACCTCAGGGCCATTTATAGCCTGGCTTGGGGACTCTTGCTAATAGTTCAAGATAACAGTGTAGACAAAATCAAGGACTTGAATAAGTCTAGTTATGAGAAGGATCCAGGCATTCATCTAGGAACACACTTGCTGGAAGGCTCACTCAAAGGCTAGCAAGTCATTGCCGGCTGCTGGCAGGGAGCTTAGTTGAGGCTGTGGGCTGGGGCCTTGGCTTCCCTCCATATGGGGCTCTCCACGTGACCTGGGGTAGTTGGGTTACCAGGGTGAGCATCCGGGCGAGATCTGGCAGAAGCAGCATCACTTTTTATGACCTAGCCTCAGTACCAAAGTGTATCACTCCTACCATATTCTAATAGTTAAGAGCATAACAAAAGCCCACCCTGTTTCAAGGGGACAGGACACAGACTCCATCTATTGATAGGGACTCTAGAAAAGTATAGAGAATAGGAAATATTACTATAGCCATTTCTGTAAAATACAACCTACCACAAAGTGGTTTCCTAGAAATTCATACTGGATTCTTTCTGTCTCTCATTTCCACATGCAAAGCATCAGCAAGTCCTAACGGGTCTGGCTGCAAAATACATCCCAAACCTGATCTGCTCTCAGCAACTCCACTCCTCCTACCGTAGCCCAGCCCAACATGTTTCTTTGCCTGGAATATAGCAAAGGCTCCTAAGGGGCTTCCTCGCCGCCAATTCAACCCCGCATAACCTATTATTTATACAGCAGCTAGTGAGAACTTTTAAAAATGTAAATCTGGTCCTATCACTGCTCATCTTAGAACCACCCAATGGCTTCCAATCATGCTTAGAATAAAAGCCAAACCCCTAATGGCGGCCCACAAGACCCTCATATTTTGGCCGCATTTAGCCTTCTGATTTTGTCTTCAGACTTCTCTCCACTCCAACACCTGGTGCATTTTTGTCAAAGGTTGTTTTGGTCCCAAATCTCTTCACACTCATGCTGTTCCACTGTTCAGGTCTCTGCTCAAACATCACCCTTCCAGACCACCCAGTAGAAATGAGCATTAGCTCAGTCACTTTCTATTCTTTAACCCTCCTTTATTTCCCTTATTGCATTTATAACTATCTGAGATCATATCACGTATGTATTTGATTCCCTGTTCATGGGCTGCTTCTCCCTCTAGACAAGCACTTTGTGGGAAGGGCTTTGGTTTTGTTTATTGCTTTATTATCAGTGATTAGATCCATTCAATAGTTAAGTTGAATATTGAATAAAGAATAAAAGAAAACAAGCAAACAAACACTATGTCCTTTCAGATTGGTGGTGGTGTAAACTAAGATCTACTTTCACTATAATGAAAGTGTGTTTGTGCGCTCTATTAGGTCTGGGCTAGCCTTTCCCGGTACCCTGTGGTTTTATAGACTCTAGTGTGGGATGGTTGGTTGTTTTGAATGTGTAGCACTTAAGGGAATTTCAGCTTGAGCCTAGGTGTTTCCAATGCTGGGGTTCAGTCATGCCTGGGCATGTTTGGTGAGTTGGTGGTGACAGACCTCAGAGAATTCAATTCTAACAAAGTCTTTGGCTTTGCACGGAAGAGGAGGAAAGAGACTGTGTGGTTGTGGTGGGGGTGCAGAGGAGGAATGGGGGGAGAAGGAGAGAATCTGATAGCCAAGTGAGCGTGTTCTCACTCTTCTGCGCTTCTCAGCACAATTGGACACACTTCCTACATTTGGAGAATTCCCTTCCTCCATTGCAGCGACAACACTGGTCTGTGACATAGGCCCCAATAATCACATGCACGTGAGCAAGGTTTTTAACCAGAAGCATGGATTGTAAAGAAACAAGCGCCGTGAACAGTCCACTGTGGTGAGAATGGTAGATCCTAAGTTCAGTTTCCAGAGGGAGGGACGGCCAAGGTCATGCCAGGACTCAGCACCAGCAGCGAGTCTATGCCCAGCAGGTGCAGCAGAGCCGTTTCCACTGGAGCAGTTCCTTAGTGTGACTCTGAGCGTTGATCCTGGCTAGGAAGCCTCCCACCCTGGTTTTTGGCCTCCGGGGAAATCTTATAGTCTTTAAGAAATTCCTTTTCTGCTCATACTACATTTTAATTAGTTGTAACTGGTGGGTCGTGGTGGCTCACACCTATAATTCCAGCACTTTGGGAGGCCAAGGTGGAAGGATCGCTTGAAGCCAGGAGTTTGAGACCAGCCTGGGCAAACATAGTGAGACCCCGTCTCTACAAAAAATGAAAATGAAAAAAAAAAAATTAGTTGCAACTGAAAACTCTGACCAAAAAAGGTGGAGTGTTTAATTCTAGTCTACCTCACTGATTAGGCCTGACACCTATAAATAAAGGAGCTAGAAGCCAAAATGGCAAGAATTATTTTCATAAGCAATTTTAAGACACTCAGAGTTTGAACAGCAGTACTTTGCGCCCCAGGCAACAAAGTTCTATATCAAGCAGGAAAATAAGCACCTGCCCACATTTTCCTGGAGCACAGCAGTATCCTGGCTCCATGGAAGCTCTGGTGTAATAGTCTTCAAACATCTTTTAGAAGGTTAAATTCTTTTCCAATGAAATCCAACACAGATCCCCCTCATGAACCAGATAAAAGTGGACTGCTTTGGTTGACATGGCACTTAGAGCCCCTAAAGCTGGGGTGGCCCCAGAGACCCCTGTGCCCACTTTGAAATCAATCCCCAGGACTCAGTGGTGGTGCCTGGCAGCGGGCACAGGGTCTGTGACACCCAGTAGGAAAGGGAGGCTCTCCTGGGAGATGCATACCAGGAAGGTAGCAGGTCCCAGGTGAGCAGATTTATCTTAGAGCACATTCCCCGAGGGCTCCAAAAAGGCTGGTGGGGAGGAAAATTTGTAGGGACTCTGGGCTTTGTTTCAGGAAATGAGGACAAACAACCAGGAGGATTTGAATACTCTATATTGTTTTCTAACATAACCTAGTGCAGCCCGGGGAAATTTTGGTTGCATATCTCTTTGCTATGTCTTATCGGTGGTACATTATGCATATTCAAGTTATTTAAGTTGCCTTAAACCTTAGAAAACTTGTTCATCAATTTCTGTTGTAACCTTGGTCCTGTGGGAAAGCAACTTAAGTCAATCACAACTGCCTCTCTGCCTGGCCATGCCAGGGTCGTCCATGCTCACAGTGGTGGTCTAGTTAAGGAAGGGAGTTGGAAACTAGACAGGGAAGTGAGGTAAGGCCAGGGTATCCTACACTGTAGGTGAGAAGACCTTACAAATGAAGCAATTATGCCTCAGCCAGGAAGGCTTTTATATGACTCCTTCAGCGGTAGAAACTAGATGATACAACTACATGCAACCTGCAGTGTAAGCTGATGAGCCACATTTCAAAAGCAAAAAGTGGGTGAGACACTTGGAGAAGTGAGTGTGGGGACAGAGCTAGGACTGTGAAGGCTCTCCCTGCCTTATGGCAAAGTCCAAACTCGGTAGCAAGGCCTGATCCAGCTCCTGCCTGCTGCTATGATCTTCCTTTAAAAATAAAATATCCCAATTACCCTGACTTGATCATTACACGTTTTATGAATGTATCAAAATGTCACATGCACCCTGAAAATAAATATATCTATTATGTATCAATTAAAAAAATAAAATAAAATATTTTCTACACCCTAACTAGGCATTGGCCACACAGAAGCAAATGCAGTTTCTCAAATGCAGTGGGTTCATCACTCATTCTTGCTTTTCCCTGATTTGTATTCTCGGTCTTTAAAGACCTTTTCCTACTGTTTCTCCTCCTAGATAACTTTTGCTTTTCAAAACTGGGATGCTCAGACATCCCCCTGTCCCATCAGACTGGATGAGGTGCTCTTCTCTGCACTTCTAGCCACCTCAGTGCTAATCTGCATCATCATGGTGGTGACACTGTACTGTAGCTGTCAGTAACTTGACTATTTCTCCTTCGATTATAAGATCTTTGAAGATAGGGTCCCTGTACTTCATCTTTATATTCTTTTTGCTTAACACATGCTATGCTTGATACATATTTGGTTCTCAATACATTTTTATTATTTGAATTATTTTAACTCCGGCTAAGATGCTGAAGTTAGAAAACATTTTAGCCCTCTTAATAACCAAATACAATGGCCAAAATATTGATCAACCAAGCTTACTGCTTACCCTCTAGATTAAGATCTTAATTCAAACTTGAACTACTTTAATAGTCTCCTGATTGGATTTCCCAATTCAAGTCTCTACCCTTCAAATCCATCTCGCATTAAATATCAGATTCCTGTTCCCTGAAATGCCACTTTGTTCAGTCATTCCTCTGCCCAAAACCCTTAAAGAAGACACAAAACTTTATAAACAGTGGATGGTAACATCCACTTTGGAAAACAATTCTGCATTATCTCATAAAGGTGAATATCTATCTACCCTCTGACTCAGCAATTCCACTCCTGGGTGGATAACTGGTAGAAACTCTTGCACAGGGCATGAGTAGAGAAGTATAAGAATGCATATAGGAACATTTTTGTAATGTGAAAAAAACTCACCTAACTTGAATGTGCTTCAACAGAATAGAAAATAAAAGGTGATAATGTCACAAAAGGATGTATCATATAGTGGTAAAAATAGACTGCAGTGACACAGACAACATAACTATGTCTTAGAAAAGTGATATGAAGAAAGCAAGTTCCAAAAGTCCACAAACGGTATGACACCATGTTAATAAACGTCAAGACGAGCAAAACTACATAGTCATATACACACATGTGCTAAAATAATCAGTTAAAAAATGCAGAGAATGATAGTCACAACTTGCAGAATAATGGTTGCCTCTTGGGCAGAAGCAGGGGAAAACAAGCACATGATACAGGCAATGCATTGGTAATACACTATATTTTTAGTTGGTAGTTAGGATCATGGGTGTATATTTTATTATGTTACTATATTCTTTTGTATATGCCAAATACTGCACAATAAAAATATTTAAAGGGTGACCAATAGAAGCAAAATGGTTAATTAAAATCATTAGGGAACCATCAACCTTCTGGAAATGACACAGATTCTATTATCATCTAAGGGAAGGCTGCCAGGATCCTGCCTTTCACTATCAAGTACTGGAGACTTGCTCTTGACCAGCCACGAAAGACTGACTCACACTCACTAAAACATACATGAGCTGGCAGAAGACATAAGAATGCCAACATACACGTTTATAACAAGAAGCACGACTCTCACATACTGGACATTCTCATCTAACATGATCAGCACGTTTGTTACCTGTAGGCAAACTATATAGGAATGATCAGAAGCCTCACTACTGATGTTTCATGAGAATTCTCAGGCAGAAGGGCTGGCTGACTGGCTTTAGCAACATATCACACAACAGTGAAAATAAACTGCGGCTACACAGAACAATATGAATATATCTTAGAAGCACAAGGAATGCAAAAAGAAAGCTGCACACTTTTATCTGTGTTAACAGACTTGCATGGGAATCAAAAGTTTGCTTGGTGGGCATGAATAAAAAATTAAAAGGGTTAGGCAAAATGAGAACACAGCAAAACAAAATCTAGCTCCCCATTATCTTGATGGAGCCCCTACACCAGAGTACACTCGACGCCACTCTTACTTGTCCTGCCGAGGACAGATAGCATCATTCATTTGCCATTCATTGATCTTGGTGCTTTTTTCCAAGGATTGTCTCATGATCCTTCTCAAAGCACTCCAGACAGCCACTGTTCATTGGCTTGGCACACGAATTATTACAAAAGCTACTGTTTGTAATCCTGGACTAATGGGATTACAATCCTGTCATAAAAGGTCTTCTAAAATTGGACCAAAAGCTACCCTAACTCCCTTGGCTCCATTTGGAGTGGTCTACTCACTACCCCCTGAAATACCCCGAACTATTCCCGCATGCTCGTCTGTGCTCATTGAAGTGCCCCTACACTCCCACACACACTCACATACACACTCCAACCTGGAATGTCCTTTCTTTCTTTGTCCTATTTGAATCCAACCTTTTCCATAAAGCTTAATTGACCCTCCCTGCTAGAACTGCTGTTTCCCTCTTCTGAAGGCCTGATATTTACATGTCCTTTGGCATTCATGGTCTTGCATGGGTTGTTGTATTTTCAAGTATTTCTGTGTCGTAATCCATGGTTTTTAAGCTTCTTAGAGACAGGAATACACTTCTTTGGATTCTCTGCAAAACTAGCATGGCTTCTCACACTGCAGATGTTCATTGATTTTTCCTGTTTTTAATATCCAACCTGAAACATGAAAAAAAAATTAATCTCTTTCATTTTAAGAAAGTCCCATGTAGTCATTTACCCTAAAAAGAACAGAAGAAAATAAGTGAATAAATTAGAACAGTTCAGAATATATATGTTCTAGTTGCATTTTTAATTGAATTGTTCAATAGTAAATTAGTGTTGGTGTTGGAGGTGGGGTTTGGTGGATATCAAATTTATTAAAGCAACCAAGAGTTAATAGGTGAAGTCCCAGAAAATTTTTGCATAATTTCACCATTGTCTCTCTTACATATAATGTATTTTGAGTGAAAATATCAGCATAATAAATTAGGTAAGAGGAAGTTATGCTTTTTTTGTATTTACAAAGATTTATTATATTTATAATGTTCATTATGGAAAATTTGAAAAAATAGAAAACATATAGGAAAAAACCAGGAGTCCTCAGAAATCTTACTACCCAAAGATAACCACAACCTGGCATATACTCTTCCATTCTTTTCTAAATTCATGTATGTATCCAAAATATATGCTATTTTACACAATAAGGTCATGTTTATTTACAGCTTGCTTTTCTCCCCAGGAATCTGTTGTAGAGATTTTCTTATGTCAGTGAATATTTCTACACATCATCCTTTCTAATACATACGTTGTCCTCTGTTGTATGTGCATTTGGTTTCAAGTGACAGAACCCCAATATGAATGGCCTTTAACAAAAGAGGAGGCCAATCAGACTGTGGAATCCAAGAAAAGGTTGACTAATCGGGGAAAGGGCAAAGATGCAGTGGAAGCTCAGGAAAAACTAGAACCAGGGCTCAAGCAACACTGAGACTCTGTTGCCCTGATGTGTATTCTTCCTGGTCCCGTTTCATGGTCTTTCACTGCAGGGCGGCTTTCTCCACACAGCAGGAAATGTCGCTCTGACTGTACTGACGGTAATTCTGGGGACACAGTGTTCACAGTCTCAGGAAAGAGGCTCACTGCTTAATCTCCACCCCTGCGCCCACGAGCTGTTACCATCTGGCGCATTACATGTCCCGCTGTCTCGGATGCCCAGCGTACTGTCTCCTCTCTTCTCCTCCCTCCAGCACCTCGAGCCCACTCTCAACCGCGACCTGGCGGTTCACTGAGAAGCTGAAGCGTCGGAGGTGAACTTCCGCTCGCTCCCCACCCGTCTGCCCCTGCACCCGTAAACCCACCCCGTGCTCTGGGCCCCTCCTGCTTTCCGACTCAACGCCGTGCTCCGGCGATGTTTCATCCCCTCCTCATCATCATTTTTCCCCAATAATGCTTTATTCTCATTAGCATACAAACATTTCTACCATCTTAAAAAAAGTCCTCAGCCCCGCTTCTCCCTCTAGCGCTAGCCCCAATTCTTTGCTCATCTTGAAAGCAAAACCTAGGGAAGGAGTTGTCTATGCTCATGGTCCCAATTCTTTCCTTCCACTCCTTGAACCTGCTCTGATCAGGCTTCCACCCCCACCAACCCACAGAAGCTGCTCTTCTGAAAGTCAGCTGATGAACAGTCTTAATTCCATCTGCAGCCTTAACTCCCCTTCACCCTGGAGTGCAACATACTCACAGGTTGCAAGGGTTAGGATGTGGACGTCTTTGGGTTTGCTATTCCACCTACCACGATACATGATGACAAAGTGACCTGAAGAAGCATCACATTCCCTCTAACACAGCATGAAAGGGCCGCTTCACCACTACTCTGCTGGCTCTAGCCATTGTTTCTCTTCATTTTGCCAATTTGTCAGGGCAATGGTGTCACTGATTGTCTTTATTTGCACTTACTTGGTTACTAAGGAGCGTGTCCATCTTTCCTACAGGTGGGCTTTTTTTTTTCTGCTGCACACTTCTAAACATTTTTTTGTTTGGTTTTGTAAAAGCTAAGAGATATTAATACTTAATAACTCTTTGCATATATGCTATAAATGGGTTTTTTCCAGCTCATCACTTATCTCTCAACTTTCTTAATGTTTTTTTCCCATACCAATTTTTTTGTTATAATAACACAGTCAAATCTGTCTATTATTTTCTTAGAGTTTCTGGCCTTTGCTTTCTACTTAGAAAAATCTTCTCTACTATGAGAAAATAAAACTTTACTGGATTTCTCAGTGTTCTTGTAAAAAGTTCTAACTTTCTGAGACATAAAAATGTATATGGAATAAAGATGGGGAATTTTTTTTTCACTTTTCCTAGGAGGTTTTTACTCTGTTCATATCATGAGAATTAAACCTGTAGCTGTTTATCTACTTCATTGTTCTATTCAAGAAAGCCAGATGGTTACAGCCTGGACTAGTTTCCTAGGTTAGGCCTCAAGGTGTCTGGAAGATGGGAGCACTACCTCCCTAGGCATTTACCTAGAATCTGGACACATCTCTAGGTCATAAAAGCTGGATCTCTGGCCCTTGGAAGGACATATTTACATTCCAAAAGGTTAGAGTAGGAACCTAGGATCTTTTCTACACCTTCTCAAAGGAGCAAAATGTTTTTTTCCCTCTCTGTCCTTTTGGCGAGGGCAGTGGGGAGCTGCGGGGAGAAGGGGATGCCTGTCTCTGTCTCTCTCCTGTATATAAATGGAGAAAATCCATTGTTCTTTCCCTTGCTAGTTGGAGTATCCAGCTACTCTTGTAGGACATTCAACCTGGCTTTTATCACATCCCCTCAGGGGTAAGGCCTGGGACAAAGGACAGTGGCAAACTCATTATTTACTGTGAGGTAATTATAAGACATCCGTCTGTCACCCAGAATGCTTCATGTGCACATTTAGGATAAAATTAATAAAGAGGAATATTGAAAACCCAACAGCTACTCCAAAGTTATGAAAATATTCTATCTTCTCTTAGCAATTTATAGTTTCATTTCATCCATTTAAATATTGATCCATCCATACTTTTTATTTGGTATAAGGATGGAGTAAGATAGAGATCCAGGTTTTTCCTGCAATGGCTCTCCAATTGCCGTAACTCCCACTTGGGAAACAAGCAATTTTTCCTCAGTGATTTGAAGTCTCAGTGGAGTGGGAAGTACAGGCAGAGACGTTTTAGTCCCATTTTATAATTAGGAAATCCAAGAGCCAGAATAGTTAAATGACTTAAGTTTAGAGAAATATTGGTGAGCCAGGACTAAAGTTTTGGTCAAAATTCCCCTTCCCCACCCCCATACTCCTGCCAAAAGAGTGTTTCTATAGATTCTTTCTGGAAGCCAATAGCTTGTTGTACCTAAAAATAATCTAAAAATGATCAGAACATGCTGATATGGTGTGATATAAAAACTTCATGGCTAGTCTTGAACAAAACATGGTGTCAGTGGCACTTTCCCCTTACTACAAATTCTCAGAATCAGTTACACAGTGACTTTATGCATTTTTCCTATCTATAAACTGTATCTTCCAATAATCTAAGGTAAAAATTTAAGAAATTTGTAAATATATAAATATACCACTATGCTTACTTAAATACCAAATTAAAGAAGAAAGCTGCTGTTTAAAACAAAAATTTTGACTTCTTCCATATATAAAAAGTAAGCAATTTAAAAAATAACTAATCTATGAATTATTTTTCTCCAAGGACCATTATGCAAACTCCCCAGGAAGGTGGAATTTTCCCTATGACCAACTTCACACAATCACAAGCACTTTATTTTTTTATTTTTAATCCTTAAAAATGTATTTAACAGATCAGAGTGACTTGTTTACATCTCTTCTTGAAGGACCACCTATGGTTTCAACTGAAATGGAAAAAGAAATCAGAAAATGTTTCTGCCTCAAGCTAAATGCAAAGTTTGTAGAGGGCCACTTACAAAGTGGAAACTGAAATATGTATGTACTTAGAAATACCACAGCCTGTTGAAGGGTCACTGGCAAGATGAATTATGTTATATGTGGAGACCACTACCCATTGATAACTCTATTCTGCCTACTTAACTTCAAGTAACAAAAGTAGGCATGCCTGATAAGGTTATTTTTTTGCTTTTTCTGTTTGTTAAGGCAACATTATAATAATATTAAAAAATATTAAATTAATGGGAAAAGATGCATGCATACCATCCTTATAATGTCATAATATTTTTATTTCTTTTTGTTTTTAACTCATTCAACTAGTGTCATTGAACATTTGTGTTTCATATTTATTTATGTGTATATGTTTTATATAGCTGTAATTATAAAATATAAATAAATAAAAATGTTTTACTCATTTTCACTTTGCATTACTTTGAACATTACATTTTCCATGTAGTCATATTTTTTATTTAACCATAAATTCAGTGGTGATAAAATAGTCCATTTAGTTATAATATATAATTTGCTTACCTGTTTTCCTTTTGTGTTCATTTAAATTTCTGTTAGGTTTTTTTGCTAATATAAGAAATACTACGGTATACATTAAGCATATTAGCCCATATAAGTTCTTTTTAAAATAATTAATTTAGAATAAATCTCCAGAACTGATATCAAAGGGTCAAAAGCTCTGCACATTTTCACGACTCTTAATTCCAAATTATTTCCCAAGGACTGATATCATTTCCACAGCTATCAACAAGGTATAAATATACCCATTTCCCTGGTAAATAACTCACTTTGGATTTTAATGGTAACTCTTTTGAATTTTTAAAGTTATTCTTCATTGTCTGAATTAAACTTTTTTTTTTTTAGTAGTGGCAAATTTGAATGCTTTCTCTAATGCTTATTATCTGAACTTCTTTTTAAGTGAATTTTCCATGTCCTTTTTTCCATATATATATTGAGATACTGTTGGAGCTCTTGTAAAGTTGTATAAGCTTTTTACAGTCCATCCAGTAGAGTTTCTCACCTTTGGAATTATCATCATTTCAGGCCAGATAATTATTTGTTGGGGTGGTCTGTTCTGTGATTGTAGGATGTTTGACTAGGTCTCTACCAATAAGATGTAGTAGCAACCTCCCCCAAACCCCACCAAGTTGTGACAACCAAAAATGCCTCCTGGGTGCAAAATTGTCCCTGACAAAGTAGCACTACCATAGATTGTAACAATAAAAACTAGAAACACTGCCATAGATCATAATGATAACTATTAATTATTGAGCAGTTATTATAAGTCACTTTTCTAAGAGCTTTATCTATGTTCATGCATCTAATACCTACAATAATGTTGCAAGCTGGATACTCCTAGCCTCCATTTATAGAAACTATGGCACAGATGATTTTAAGTAACTTGAACATGTTCACACGTGTAGTGGAGGCAGGGTTTGGACCCAGTGGTCTGACTTCAAAGCCCGCATTCCAACCGCCTCTCCTAGACACCTGTCCTTCCTATTATGAGGCTGCCATATTTCTGTTCTATCAAATCCTATTTTTTTGCTAGTTTTTGTTTTACAAACAATTTTTCATAATCAAAACTGTTAGTCTTTTCCCCATGATTTCTTCTATTGCTTTTATTCTCTCAAAAGCATCCATTTCTGACATATCTTGTCATTATTCTCTCTGCTTTAAAAAATATTTAATGTTTTACTCTCCTATGTTTTATTTTGACACATAGCTCTAACTTAATTTTTCTCCATACTGCTATTTAGTATAATAGTTAATAAAGTTTTCAACAATCTGATTTTATTATATGTGTACTATCATAAATTAAATTGATTAGAATCTCTACTATATTTCACTAAACACTTAAATAATTTTAGTACTTATATTACACTGTTTAAATATTATTATTATTATTATAACAAATGCTACTATCCATTAGGAACAGTCTTCCCTTATTGTTCTCCATTTCCTTTGGAATATTTTCTGATGTTTTTCTTGTTTAACTTCCAAGGTGATTTTAAAACCAGTTGGTCTAGTTCTGAAAGGAATGATGTTAAAGTTTTGTTTGACATTAAAGCCATAAACTAACTTGGTTGAAAATTGTCATCTTTGTAAGATTGAGTTTTAATATCCAGAAAGTACTGGGTAATTTTACAAAATAAAAAGAATAAAATAATGGTGTTTACATAATACATGAACTGAAAATAAGTATTAGTCCACCTAGAAATTTAATGTGCACAGTAAGTCAGTGCATATAAACACCCCGACTCAGAAACATGAATTCTGAACACTCATTTGTAAGTTGATTTTTTAGACATCAAAATTTTTGTTCTTAAGAAAGAACATTATATAAATGTTAACTTTGTTCCTGGGTAGCCCACAAAAAACACTCTCTCTTAACATAAGGAAATACCCAAAGAGGTCCATCAGTCTGTGAAAAGGACACTCAGTGAAATGGGTATAATTTGGATTTCCAGAAATAAAAATTTCTTTTTGTGACAAGGAGACATTCTGCTTATATTGCCCCTGAGAATTCCTGAACACTGCCTTAACCAGAGACAGTTGAGAGACCTCTACCCTCCAGCATCAAATCAAAGAACAGAAGTCCAGTACTCTATTATTCACTCGGGACCTATAAGACCAGCACACACTTCTGCAGATGCTTTACAAGTCTTCACAAGCTTTTGTATTGTCCCGTATTATTTTTGTTATCCTCTGACTTTTTCTATTTTTATTACAGTAACCCTTAAAATGAGAGATTTTCATTGGAGCAACTCTGACTCCCTTCAACAGCATGGTGAGAAGGAGCAGAGGGGCAACCAAAGCTCCTCCAGGGACCCAGTGAATGGTGGTCTCTACTGAGGATGCAAAAGTCAAAGTGACCTTTGGGCTGTGGCAAGAATAATGACACTACCCACCTCACAGGGTGGAAGCAACAATGAAACGAGTTAATTTATATGAACCACACTTAGGACAGAGCTTGGCGCATAATTGGGGCTCTATAAAAGTTAGTTGGAGTGAGTTAGGAGTAATTATGAGGCTTTGAAAGCAGAAATATCTTCCTGATTTTCCCCCACCAGGTAACTGAAATGAATTCATACTCACCCTTTAAGCGGCCTCCCTTACCATTTCTTATAAATGGCAACATCCATTTATTTTCCTCCTACTTCTCCATTGCCTCTCTCTCAATGTTTTATCAAGGCATTATGTACCTTAGGGACACATAGTTAGAAAATCCTTAACAGACTATTTAATATAGATTCATAATTCCTTTTTTTTAAATTAACGAATTGGTTTTTTTCTATAAAATTCTTTACTGCAATTCTTTAAAAAGCCAAGTAATAGCAAATGTTGCAATACTTTCCAGAGTAAAATGAAGGTTAATTTGAGAACTTAACAACTATTTTGGTGTTTTTCTAGTAAAACCTATCTTGTTACAAGTGGTAAAAATGAAATAAGGGAATTTATGGGACATTTCTCCCTGACACTCCCACAGCAGTCTTTGGCTATGTGGTATAACACCTGCTATCCTACTGCTACGGAGCTACCCTCTGTCCTAACTCTATTTCCCTTCCCAGACTGTCCTACCCACTTCCACTCAGTGATCATGACCTACCAAAGTAAAACCAGAAAAGTAAACTGCAGTACAACCAGACAGAAATATGCAGAGTTGGGGAAGAGTCTTCATTGGGGAAAACATGAGAGAGTCTCCTTCCTTCCCTCCAGGTGGCCCAGGCCAAGTATTCAGAACATCAGAATTACCTGTTCATGGCTATATATATCTGTATATGTAGATACAGGTAATATCTATGATGATTAAAATATGTATCTACAATACTGCCATTCTCATATTCATTCAAATGTTTCCTAAATATAAAAACTAGCAAATGTGGCCAAATTTTCCAAGGCAAAATCTAAAAGAAGGTATTTTCATTTGGATTCTTTGCCAGTGACCTAGTGAATTCCAATTTCTTGGATTCTTATGTTACTACCCAATTATGGAAATAACCACACTAGCAGAATTCTGGTTCCAAAGAAACCTCGAACCAGTTGAGAAATTAGGTAGTTGGGTGATTAAATTAGTCTTTTTAAAAGATACTTATTGAGAGTTCACTATCAAGCAGTGAGCTAGGTGCTCTACATGGATCATTCATTTTGTCTTCATGACAACACTACAAAATAGGTATCATAATTATTCTCATTTTGCAGATGAAGAAACTGAAGCTAGTTAACATGCTCAAGGTCACTCATCTAGTGAGTGGCAGGGCTGGGACCTGAATCCAGGAAGTCTAGCTCCAAAACTCAACCCTTACCTCCCTTGCTACACTGCCTTTCCATTGTAATAATAATATTCTAGTGATTTTTAATTATGTACAACCCCATTTATTATGTGGCCACTAAAAATTACCATGTAGATACATTTTATACTTAGAAATATATTAATGCTATATTATGTGAAAATCACAGGTTACAAAATAAGGGGATGGGATGACCCTACTTCTTTTTATAAATATGCACACATATGTTATATTTGCCAAGGAAAACATCTGGAAGAACATATGCCAAAATGTTAACAGTGTTTGCTTCCAAGTGGTAGGATTTCAGATGATTTTACTTTAAATTTTGTGGTTCTTAAAAATTCTATAACTTCTAACTTATGTTTTCTTTCATTTTTTAATCCACCTACATTAGTAAGAGATTAAAAATATATATTTCCCTGTGCCCACAGCAACCTCAGTTCAAATTCAAATAATGGCACCAAAAAAAAATATATATATATCTCCAAAGAACATTTTTCTTGACTATAAAAGTCCAAAATATTTTACTTTAAAATATCTACAGAGCCATTTTAATATGTTTCTCTTATAACAAACTGTAAAACTACACCAAATATTCAAAATGAAAGTCTGAACTACTGAATGATTTTAGAGGAACATTTTTAAAATTTATGTGCTAATCCAAAAATATTAATAGAGTATTGTCCAAAATACCTTTATGAAACCTTATTTAACATATTAGTTACAAAATGTTTATTAGTATATCAATTATAGAAAAATAGGACTTTCAAGAGTATTCTGTGTCTTACAAAGTAAAAATAATCATTTTTAAATCAAGTTGATACTAACACGTCTCCCTGCCCTCAAAGCCCAGGTTAAATTTGAAGTTATCCATGCAGCTTTCACTGAATTTTCCCCCAATCCAACACATACTGTCCCTCTCCCTCCCTCTCTCAGTGCATTTGGGGCTATAGAGAATTACTCCCAGATATCCAGATATTATGGATAAAGTTAATTCCTGAAAGTTAAACTAGAAAAATTAGTTTTTAATAAATGGGATTAGCTATCTGCTGAAGTTGTCTTACAGTCCTGGAAGTCCCAACATGAAACTATTAATATAAAGGCAGATCCTAGAGATAAGTAGCCAAACTATAGTATGGGAAGAACTGAATACATAATGTGAATGACAATGTGGATTTCATGGAGTCCAGAAAAAGTAATACCAAGGAGCATGAATGCAGTTCTTATGTTCGGCAATAATTTTATGCTAGTTTTCAAGTTACAATGGTACTGTATGTAAACCTTTGTAAATATATCTCATGCGAGGTATATAATAATATACAAAGTGAATAATAACGTAACAATAGCTAGTTTTTATTGAACTTGAACTCTCAGCTGCTGCACTCCTGTAGCTCTACTGGAGTCCCCTGTAATTGGACATTTAGCTATTTCCAAATTTTTGCTGTGCAAATAATGGATATTTTGACTATAAAACTTTTTTCAGCATTTAGGAAAGCTTCAAATCTGGTAATTTCTCAGAATCTGCATCAAAATATATACATTTTTTAAATGTTTTATTATGTATATTTAAGGTATACAACGTGATATTATGGGATACATATAGATAGTAAAATGGTAACTAGGGTGAAGCAAATTAACACAGTCATCATCTCACGTAGTTATCCTTTTTTTGTGTGTGGAAGAGCAGCTAAAATCTACTCACTAAGCAAAAATCTTGAATACAAACAATATTCTTAACTATAGTTCTCATGTTGTACATTAGATCTCTAGACTTGATTATCATATATATCTGCTACTTTGTATCCTTTGACCTACATTTCCCCATTTCCCCTCCCCCACCAGAGCCCCTGATAACCACTGTTTTATTTTCTATTTCTGTGTATTTGACTTTTCTTTTTAGATTCCACATATAAGTGAGATCATCCAATGTTTTTCTTTCTGTCTCTGCCTTATTTTACTTAACATGATGTCCTCCAAGTTCATTCATGTTGTACTAAATGGCAGGATCTCCTTTTTAAGGCTGAATAATATTCCACTGTGTGTGTGTGTGTGTGTGTGTGTTTGTGTGTGTATTTCAGTTTCTTTATTCATTCATCCATCAATGGTTACTTAGGTTGTTTCCACATCCTGACTACTGTGATTAATGCTACAATGAACATGGGAATGCAGATACTTTTACGAGGTCATGATTTCCTTTCCTTTGGGTATACACCCAGAAGAAAATTGCTGGGTCATATGGTAGTTCTAATCTTAATTTCTTTAGGAACCTCAATGCTATTTTTTATAATGACTGCACCAAACTACATTCCCACCAACAGTTTCCTTTTCTCCACACCCTCACCAACACCAGCTATCTCTTGTCTTCTTGATAATGGCCAAAGAGATACACATTTTTAAATGTACTTGATATATATTGTCAAGTTGCTTTCTAAGAGGACCGTACCAAAATATGCTAAAGTGTGATACTTTGATTAAGAAGAAAGCAGCCAGGCAAACAGGAGCAAAGCGTATGAGCCATAGGTGTGACATCTGCCACCCAAAAAGTGAAAGTGATCTTGGACAACATTGAGAATACTCACATCCAAAACAAGGGAGATGATGCAGTGGTACTGAGCATGGGCAGATTATACTAAGGGTATTAAGATCAGTGTGGGTACCACGTGGACATCAACAAATAACACAAATAGAGAAAAGAATCAGGATGAAGAAAAAATTTCAAACTATACTTATTGAGAATTGTTAGAGCAAATGTGACTTCTTAAGCTGAAGAAGGGGGAAGGCAAAATGAACACAAATGTATTGATGTGTCAAGCTCTGTAATAGGCATTGATATTCATTAGCTCATTTATTTTCTGTGCCCTTACCTCCCTGAAACATCTAGTCTTATCTGAACCCTGAAGCTAAACGGGATCAGGGTTGCCTGGCCCTTGATGGGAACTCACTCTTATGGGAAGATTACATGGGACAGTGGTTAAATGCAGCTGTGTGATCACCAGCAAGTTACTAAACTGTTTTGCTTCAGTTTCTTTATCTGAAAAAATGGGGATAACAATGGTACCTACTTCACGGGGTTCTTGTTAAGAATATGTGAAACAATATACATACCCAGCACACAGTATACAGCCAGTAAGGATTAGCTATTATTTCCATTATCATCATTCCTACAACCATTCCAGGAGTTAGAAATCATTATTTCCATTTATAGAAGAAAAAAAAGGTTCAAAAAAGTTAAATAAATTAGCAAAGTCACATATCTATTAGAAAGATAAAGCTAATCTTTTGTCCCAAATCTGATTTTAAAATATAGGTTTTGTGTTTTTGTGTTTTTGTTTTCTTTATTTGAAGCTTCCTTCTCAATAGAAGACTTGCAGGAAAATCTGGCAGCTGTTTACAGAAGCTTTAAGGTTAAGCTCACAGATGCAGAGGACTAGACCTTCTATGTCATCTTCAGGAACTAATCTGATTCCCATGAGTGGAAGCTCTTTTGGACTTATTATAAAGAGAAGTTTTATAAGTTTATAACTTATAAGTTTATAAAGTCTATAACTTTGTAAGTTTCTCCTTATAATAAGGAGGAAAGAAACAAGTTCAAAAGTAGATTGGTCTCTTTAAGGGGCAGTAAATTGTACATCACCATTAGTGTACAAGCAGAGATTAGATGGTGACTTGTTGAGGATGTTGCAGAAGAGATCTGTGTAATTTCCTCCAAGGTGCCCTGACCTACTGTGATCAGCAACGTCTTAGGGACAAAGCTTCTGTCACACAAATACACCCTTTCCCCTGTGTCAAGGGCAGGTGGACTTCTTGGCCAGCATCGAAGACCAAGGATGAGTGTGGTTTCCCTGGCATGTCCAGGAAGATATATCTTTCTCCTCTGATCACTTTAGATTATTTTTGCACATCATTTATCAGATGCCAGAGTTATTTGTACCCAAATGTCCAAGGATTTTCTAGGTCATGGATAGGAGTCTTAATGCCTCTGAGCTCATAAGCACAGTCAGCTTCAAGACCTTCCCCTGTCACTGACTGTAGCTCAGGGAATGCTAGGGGAAGGAATCTCCTAGTTCTCAGGACCAGTCTTCTCATAGACTTTGTTCTTTCCCTCGCTCCCACCAAGGGTCTCATGGCTGACTCTGCTGTAGGTGCAGAGAATGCTGCCAGGTCAGGCCAAGCTGTCCTCAGGGAATGACCATCCCAGGCCCTCAAGAAGCTGTACTGTGGCCTGAGGCAGAATGTGGGGAGGAAGAGAATGACCTACTGCTCTGGGTCATCCTTTTTCATTAGTGCCTCAAAGCAACACTACTTGAGCCTGGATTCTCACAAAATTGTTACATTAATATGACATTTTATTGTGTGCAAAGTGTTTCCCCAAGATATCCTCTCTTATTTCTCTTCACCCACACAAGTAAGTGTCCTTATAGATGAAGTATCAGTTATGATTAGGTTGGGTACATGTACTAGAAAATCCAACCAACAGTCGCTTGATTAAAATAGGATCATATTTTATCTCATGTGCAAAGGAAGCCTAGGAGTGCAAGGCTGCTGTGGTAGCTCCTCGAAATCAGGGACCCACACTCCTCCTCTCTCTGCTTCATCATCTTTAGTGGGTGGTTTCCGACCTTAAGGTGACCTCATGGTAACCCCACAGTTGCAGAAGTTCAGCTATCATCACACTCTTATCCTGGATAGGAGGAGGGAGAAAGGAGAAAGGGTGTATTTTCCAGCAGAGTCACTTTTATTCAAAGAGATTTCCCATTGGCCACTGCCACCTGCTAGGAAGTCTGGGAAATGTACTTTGTTTGTTTGTTTCTTTGTTTGTTTTAATCTGGACATATATCTATTCCTGTCAATTTAGGGGTCTATTGCTGAAAAAAAGTAGAAGAGAATGATTATTGGAGAGGTAAATAGTAGTCTGACCAAGGAAATTGGGGCTAATAAGGATTAAATGACTTGGCCAGGGTAATAAAACTTGTTAGTTTCTTATATGTGCTCTAAGAAATCTTTATGACTCTCTACTGCTGCTGCACAACCCTCAGAGACATATTGACACCATATTCTGTATAAATGGAACCCTTCTACACCTTACAGTGGTACAGTGTACGACTTACATAGTCATATATGGCAACCTGTCTTTTACTTCTGCACTTGGTAGAATTTTGTAGGTAATATCTCTTATCTCCCACTTCCAGGAACCCTGCCTTTCACGTTCTAATCAGTTGGAGCCTAATATTCACTGCTGCATATATTACTAGAGGGTTAGGTCACTGTCCATTTATTAGGGGTTCTTTTTCTGCCTGGGCAATAAATCCTCTTTAGGTTTCTACATGCCTGGTTAGGGCCTTTCCTGATTAGGACAAGTGGGAAGAGGCCATCATCATTTTCATCTGGTAACTGGGTGGGTAAATCAGGTAGTTTGCACTTCAGGCCTATTTTCTTCAATTTGTGTAAAAGTATATATTAAACGCCAGTTTTTAAGGGTCTTAGTTGTTTACTAGAAGGTATCCATTTTAGGGGTTACAGGAATTTTCCTACTATTATATTGATAAAACAATACATTGATTTTCATCTAAATATGGTCTGTGTGTACATGTTCCCTTATTTAGAACCCTGAGGGATGGGAAAAAACAGTTAACAATACCACTTTCTTGTAAATAAAAGAAGCTATGTTTATAGTCATGTTTTTAAAAAATTAGTTATTGTATTTTATGATTATATATCATAATAGAACACTTTAAAAATAATTAAATATATTCCTGAAACAGTTGCTATTTTCCTTTGCCCCTAAAAGTTGACTCTAGGGGGAAAATAACAGTTAATTAAAGATTTGGGTTAGGTGGGTTCTATTATTTGAGGTTTTATTGTATTAAGTCATGTATGTGATAAACTGGGATGTTGCTTTCCTGATAAAATAGGATGTGGGTATACTTTCATTGGTAGAATTTTATTTTTTGAAGGTGTGATCACTGCAGCCTGAAGTCAGGAAGTGAGGAAACCGACAGAGTCTTCTTCAGGCAACCTTGGGGTCTTTCAGTAAACTGAAAGTAACTGAGGGAGAAAGGAATGCCCGGGAGAGGCCAGGGGAGTACCACCAGCCCACTACCTCAGACAAGTTCAAAGCCAAGCTGCTCACAGAAAAAAATGTGCAACCACAGGGCGGATGTGCTGCTTTTCACACCCCAAGTCGTTTATCTGAAAAGCAAAAGCAGTAAGTTCTTGAAGTCTTGACTATGTTAGGATTGCTCCAGAAGAAGAGAGAAGATAAAGAACACTAAGCTTCCTCTTCCCGTGTTTTCCTTGCTCGCTTGGCTTGTTTCTCCTAGGCAGATTCCTTAAACCTTATTTTCTTACTTTTCAACAGGATATGATAAAATTAAAACAATTATTTTTAACCTTTAGGGGTATTCATTTAATTTGTATGTTCACTATTATGTCTATTGTGAAAATAGGAGGAGCTCCCCGGGAAGTGAATACAAATTCCACGTGGACAAATGACAAGAGTATTAATTAGCTCAACATGCCACCAAGGCTTTAATTCTAACAGTCTATTAAATAAATGAGTAATAAGAGATTCCAAAAAGAATGAGTTTTCAAGAAGAATTATGCTTCAAAGCTAGAGTAATGTAATCAATTAACCCCCCAAAACAAGCCAATTAAGTAAAAAAAAATAGAAATATTCAAATATCCTTTGGTACTGTGCCTACAAATTAATGTAAAAAAAACTTTACAGTCATCCCATATATGCGTCTTATTTAGGAAGGGCAGAAGGTTGCCCAATTATTTGCCCAGTTTGGATAAGACTTAAACACTACTCAAAATATTTCTGCTGAAAGAGTGCTTGAATGTGGAGTCATTGGAAAAAGCCATCTGGACAGGCTGTTGATGCACAAACTATCACTGGACAGTTTTAGCACCATTCAACTCCTGCTGCAACCACATGATGGGTATGGAAATTCTATACATTCCGTTAAATGATTTGCATACTTGAGCAGTATGCAAATGCTGGAACAGAGGCCCAGAGCTTAGGTCTCTTGCATTTCCCACACTCTTCTCTGAACTCCTGTTTCACTTATGGTCAATACCACATAGTTTGCTGCTTAGTCATGCAATGCTCTATTGTTTGGGTCCCCAGGCAGATTGGAAGCTCCATATGCAACAGGGACCATTTTTATATTTATCGTGTATCTCCCACAATGCCTGTACAGAACTGGCCACGCTTACTTGCATTTATTCATCTATTCATTCAAATAATGTGCATCAAAAGCCTATTATGTGCCAGAACCTATTCTACATATATGCTGAGAATGTTAACTGCACAGGGTGTCTGCTCTGTGTCAGGTCTCTAATAGGACTTAAATTTGAATGAAATGAGAAGAAACAGTAAATAAGAAAAATACTGGAGGTAACAGATATGATAAAAAGCTTAAAATAGGGTAATATGATAGAAAGGAACTGAGTGGCTACACTGAATTGGGTGGTCAGAGAATACCTCTCTGAGAGGTGACATCTGGATAGAGATGTAAATAACCAAGAGCTTCTTAGTGAACTGGTTTTGCAGGTACTTAAGGAACCAGTAGAAGCGCTTGTGGCCAGAGCACAGCGAGGGAGGAGTATGTGAAATGAGGTGGAAGAACAGGGGGCAAGAGTTCTTAGGATTTTTGGAACCCACAGTTAAGCGTGTGGATTTTATTCTAAATGCAGCTCAGGGTTTTACCCAGAAAATTAAATGTTCTGATGTACATTTTTAAAAAATTTTGCTAGCTATTGTGTACAATAGGAAGCAAAAAAAGGAATCAGAGAGAGTAATTACATTATTGCAATAGTCCATGAGAAAGATTTTGTTATTTGAATGAAGGCAGTATTAACGCAGATGGAGGAAAGTAGATGAAGGAGATGTTTTGGAGGTATAGTCAAGAGGGTTTGCTGATGACTCTGTTGTGGGGTAATGATGAAAAGAAGGAAACCAAGGATTGCTCAGATTTTTGGCTTAAGCAATTGAATGAAAGATGAAGATGTTTACTGAGCTATATGAGGAACAGTTGTGCAGGAGATAAGGGCACAAGGGGAGTCAAGAATTGTCTTTAGTTTGAGATGCTAATTGAAGACATCCAGATTGAATGACCAACTAGGCAGTTGAATATAGAGTTCCTGAAAGAGGCCTCATTGGTCCCTGTTTGCGATCAGAAACCACGAGACTGCACGAGAGCACATCTTATGGTTAGGAAAAGAAGTAAAGAGGGGCCCTTCCTGTTTACATTAGTTATTAGCCAATAAGCAAGCTAAACAAATAAGAGTATGGGGCAATGGATTTTCACAGCATATGTATCAGAAGGTTGAGAGTATTAGATTCCCTTCCCTGTTTTAGCAGAAGAGGACACTAATTGATAAGTGGCAATTTGATATCTTCACCAAGTCATTCAAAATAATAAAAACATCTGATAAAAGCCACTGAGTACTGGAAGAATGAACATTGTATAATCATTGCACTTCTCTTTTAGTAAATACATGTATGTGTTTCACATATTTCACAAACTGGACTGTGAATGATCACGTCATGATTAAATAGAAAATTGAAATGACATCTGCTTAAAACAGCCCTATAATTCCTTTGACCTATGAAATACAAGAATAAAAAAAGTTCACTGGCATTTTATCACGGTTCCCTTGAATAAATGTTATTTGTAATAAGTATACAAATAAAACTAAGGTGGGATAATGGAGTTCTTTCCTAGAGAAGAAAGTAAAATGCTTCTTCTTGAAATGCATATTACCACCAACAATGTATAAGCGTTCCTTTCTCCCCACATCCGAGCCAGCAGCATCTATTGTTTTTGGACTTTTTAATAAATTAGTACAACCCCTATGGAAAACAGTATGGAGATTTCTCAAAGAACCAGAAGTAGACCTACCATTCAATCCAGCAATCCCACTACTGAGTATCTACCCTAAGGAAAAGAAGTCATTTTATCAAAAAGGTACCTGCACTCAAATGTTGATTGCAACACAATTCACAATTGCAAAGATGTGGAATCAACCCAAGTGCCCATCAATTCATGAGCGGATTAAAAAATGTGGTATATGTATACCATAGAGTACACTCAGCCATAAAAAAGGATGACTTAATGCCTTTTGCAGCAATTTGGAAGGAATTGGAGATCATTATCCTAAGCGAAATATCTCAAGAATGGAAAAAATACCACCTGTACTCTGTAATAAATTGGAGCCAACTGATGTGCACACAAGTGCATAGAGGGAAGTAAAAGTCATTGGAAATCAAGCAGGGGGGAGGGGGGAGGAAGGGATGAACAAAAACCCACCTAACAGGTACAGTGAACACTATTCGGGGTGATGGGCATATTTATAACCCTGACTTAAGCCATGTAACAAAAACATTTGTACCCCCTTAGTATTTTGAAATAAATAAATAATTCTAAAAAATAAACAAGCGAAAAACAGCAAAAAAACCATATTTTCTAATAACATAAGTAACATAACATATTGCGATTATTAAAACATCAAATGTAAATCTAAAGCCCACCTTGACAACATCCCCCAATCTCAGGCCCGTCCCTAGAAGTAAGCATTTTACCAGTTTTGTACAAATCCCTCAAGTCCTTTGCTCCCTCAAGTGTGTGTGCCTGTGTGTGTGCATACATGTGCATGTGTGCATGTGGGGGGCTGTGTTTGTGTGTGTAATAGATGCTCTTGTTGCCCTGCCCAGATTCCCTTTTCTGCTGCTGCTAGAGTTGGTCGACAGAAACTTAGAGCTTCCCCTTTCTCTGGAGAATTGCCCTTGGCCAAAAGGGAGCTGAGACTACTCCCCGGCCCTCCTGGCGCAAGGGGACAGGGCATGATTGGTCAGTAACAGCTGACACAAGGATACAAAATGGCCTCAAGGTGGGACCCACTCTGACGCAGTTCGATCATGCTGAGCAGGGCTCCGCCTGAGCCCACATTGCTGCTCAGCGTTCTCCCCCATCATGACAGCCCTTTCCCAACAAATCCATAAATCCCTTGAGTAACAATCACCATCTCAGACTCTGCCTCTTTGGAAGCCAATTAAGACAATGTATTTTCTAAATATCCATATTAAGTGTATAAAAGCAAGGTTTACACAGATGTTAACACAACGTGTATATCATCAGGAAGTTTTCTTAAGTAACAATTTTTTTGGAAAGTTTTTGTATCAGTATGCATAGATTTATTCCGTTATTTTTAACTGCGGTACAATATTACATTGCAGGAAATAGAGATAGTTTATCAAACATAAAAAATGTTCCAATGCAGTAAACAAATGTCATTGCTGTTAGTTACATTTCCTTGATTACCAGAAGTAGAGTCATCGTGTGTGTTTATAGTCCATTTTCAACTCCTTTTCGGTGAATCATTTTCATACCCTTTGCCTATTTTTTGATTGGACTGTTTGTCTTTTCCTTATTTATTATCATTGGTTCTTTATAAATTCTAAATATTGTTCCTTTGTCTTTAGTATGTTGCACCTACTTTTTCCTGGTAATCTTTGTCTTTTATCTGGCTTTTGGTGGTCTTTTGTGTTATTCAGAAATTTGGTAACATATATTTAATTTTTGTGTTTCTTGTGGTCTTTTGTGTTATTTAAAAGTTTGGTAATTTGTTGAATATAAAACAAGTTTTATATTGTATTTTAATGCATTTATAAATTTGCTTTAAGAAGACCATATCCACCACAAAGCCATCAATGCATCCTCCTATATTTTCTTCTAATATTTTATAGTTTTTTATAGTTATTACTTTAACCCACCTAGATTGGTTTTGAGTTGATGGCATTAACTATTAATATAATTTTATTGCTTTTTTTCTAAAATGTATAGCTAAGGTCTCATACGTACATGGGCTCATTCCTGGGATTCTCAATTCTGTTCCAGTGACCTTTTTGGGTTTTTTTTCTTATTCTAATATCAGAGATTACCATAGATTTATTAATATTTTGATTCCTGGTGGGGCATGATCCCCTTTTTTGTTCATTTTGTTTGTTTTTTAATTTGCTTGGCTTTTCTTGTGCATTTACTCTTCCATATGAATTTTAGAATGAGCTTGTAAAATTCCATGAAATTTCCTTTTAGAGTTTTGATTGGGATTGTATTGAATTCATAATATAACTTGGAGAGAAGTGACATCTTTTTAATACTTAGTCCTTCCATGCTCCAATGTTGTAAGCTTATTTTTTAACATGTCAAGTTTTCTTTTATACTTTTCAGCAAATTTTTATTAGTTTTTCCATAAATATCTTTCATATTCCTTGTTGGGCTCATTCCTAGGCATTTCACAATTTTTTCTATACTATAAACAAATTTTTTTCTAATACAGTTTTAGTTTGTCATTGCTGGTATTTTATCAAAGCTAGTGATTTTTATGTATTGCTCCCCACCTCCTCTTAATGTATCTAATAAGTTCTAATAATTTTTTATTGGTTCTGTTAGAGTTTTACATAGACTATCACACACATTATGTAAATAACAATCTTTTGTGTCTTCCTTGATGAAAACTGCATCTCATATATTTTTATTTTGGTATTACATTGTACAGGCCCTCCAGTATAGTATGAAGAAGTAACTCTATGATACAGGCATCTTGACATTGTTCTTAACTATGCTAGCAATGCTTTGAATGTGGCGCTATTAAGCATAATGCTTATTGTAGGTTTTTAGTGTACTCTTTAAGAATTTTTTTTAATTTCTGGCTTGCTAAGAGTTTTTTACCTAAAAAATTGAACGAACATTGAAGCTTAATGAATGCTTGTTGAGTATAGATTAAAATAACTTTTCTTCTTTCATTTAGTTAATGTAAGGCATTTTGCTACCAAACATTTTTCTTTTGGCAAAAGAGTTAATATAATTTGTTAATCCATGAGCTACTTTTTCAAGAATATGGCATTTATGGCTTATTTAAATGGTTAACCATAACGCTGTATTCCCAAAATGGTAAATAATTGTCTAACCCATCTAAATGTTTATGTATGGATTATTACTGGCCTTTTCTTCTCAATTGCCCCATAAAGGTTTTTCAAATCTTCCCTTTAGAATAGGTACACAGTTTATTATAGAAAATGATTTCCCTACAGGCAAGCAATAGAAGAGATAGTTCAAGTTAGTAAACATTTTAACTTAAAAATATTTTTTAGACTTCTCATCAATTCATTATAAATAACTGTATAAATTATATTCACTATTTAAATAAAGCTAATGAGTAATAACACTTAGAAGCAGCATAAACATTTTGCTTATCATACCGAAGACAGCAGGTTATGGTAAGAGAGGATTAATTTCAAGATTATTAGAAATCCAAATTTTCAGCAACTTAGCCTCCAGAAATTAACAATTCCTATACCTGATAAAAGATTACCAATTTTACCCAAATTAATTGGTGTGTGAAGTACTATTGTTGGGACATATGCCAGCGGAACTGGGGTATTCCTTTATTCCTCAGTAGTCGACCCATTGTTCCTTTCTCCATTTCAGATTTTCTTTCTGAGAAACAGTTCTTTACTTCTTGAAATGTATTCTTTAGACATTTACTTAAGAGTGGTCTATTGGTGGTAAACTCTCTCAGCTTGTCCTGAAAATGCCTTTATTTCACCTTTATTCTAAAAAATACAGTTTTGCTTTCTTTCTTGCAGCACTTTGAAAACATCACTCCATTTCTTCTGGCTCCTGTTATTTCTCCTGAGAAGTCAGCTGTAAGTCTAATTGTTGATCATTTGCAGGTAATTTGCTCTTTTTTTCTGTTTGCCTTTAAGGTATTTACTTTAAACACTGGAATTCTCAGGGATCAGGCCTTAGACCCCTTTTCTTTTCATTCTCTCTCTTAGATATCTCAGCCAACCTCATAGCTATAAATACCACTTACACGGTGATGACTGCCAAAATTACATCTACATTCCAGACCTCTCTCCCTAGCTTCAGACTGGCATAGCAAAAGGTCCACTGAACAGCTCCTCTTAAAACATCTTAACATAACATATCCAAATCTGATCTCATGATATTTGCCCCTTTCCCCAAACATGTTCCTCTAGCAGTCTTGCCCAACTATTTTTCCATCATCACAGGACAAAGTTATTATTTTCTATAGAAAATAATTCAGTTCTTCAGAAAATTCCATCATTTTTACATTGAAAATTCATACAAAATCCAATCACCTTTTAACATCCTCACTGCTCCAAGCTACCATTATCTTTTGTTTGGCTTATTAAAATAGTTTTTTTGTTGTTCTCCCTGATTTTACATTTGGCTTCCTTCCAACTAGTCCATTCTCAACGTAGTAACCAGAATAATTCTGCTGTCTGTGAATCAGATTACATCACTCATCTGCTTAAAAGTCTCCAAGGATTTTTTCATTTGGCTCTGAGTAAAAGCCAAAATAATTTCAATGGCCTAAAGGCTCTTACATGATCTGATGTCCTTTACCTCTGATTTCATCTTTTATTAGTCATCCCTTTAATCATCTGATCTAACCACACTAATGTCCTTCCTATTTGTCCAGCACACAACACTTATATATGCCTCCGGGCCTTTGCACGTGCATTTGTCCCTCAGATAATCACATGGCTCACACCCTCACCTCTCCCAGGTCTTTGTGTGATTTTCAGGTTCTCAGGGAGACTTTCCCTGACAGCTATATTTAAAATTACAACTAGTTCCCCTCCATCGTCCCCACCTCCCTTCTCTGCTAAATACTTACACAGCATTTATCACCGTCAGATATACTATATATCTTATTTATTTATTTATTAAGTTTCTAAATTCCCCTCCATCTCCCCTCCCATGTACACTAGAATGTAAGCTCCATGCAGGCAGAATTTTGTTTTGTTTTTTTCCTCTATTTACTTTTGCATCCTTAATGCTACAAAACTGCCCAAGAGCTCAGCTCAATAAGTATTTGTTGAAGGAAGGAATGTAGGGTGTTTTGCAGTTTCTCTACAATGTGTCCTATTATAGATTTTAAAAACTTAATCTTTTTTCAAGTTACCAAATGTGAATTTGCATTTTTATCCAGATCACAATTGATTCATATGCACATTAAAATTTGAGAAGCACTTCTCTAAGATATATGCCTGTGAATATAATTGCTGAGTCATAGAATATACATAGGTGTACAATATACAACTGAATTGCTTTTCAAAGAAATTATGCCACTTCCCCTAATAATGTGTTAATACACATTCTCTCTAACACTTAGTACCACCACATCTCTTAATATTTTTGTCAAATTAGTAGGTACAAAGTGACATCTATGGTTCTAATCTGCCTTTTCAGATTATTGATGAGATTAAACACCCATATTTCCATAAATTTATTTACCACATATATTTCTTCTGTAAAACACCTACTTTATCCTTGTGCCCATTTACTAATTGAATATATATCTTCTTACCAATTTTAGTACTTTATATATTTGAGATGCTGATGCTTTGTTGGTAATACAATAGCTAGCAGCTTTTCCCCAGTTACGGTCTATCCTTACACTCTCTTTGTGGACTTTTTGAGGAATAGAAGTTCTTAATTATAATATAGCCAAATATATGTCTCTTCTTTAATATTTAATGCTTTATTTTATAAATACATGATTTAATTTAAGAAATTCTTCCATGTCACAAGGTAATAAAAAGTTTCTCCTGTATTTTTTTCTAAAAGCTTAAAGCTTTTTTTTTCACATTTAAGCCTTTAATTCATCTAGAATAGAATTTTATACATAGTATGAGCTAGGAATCCAATTTCTTATTTAAGCAATTGTTCAAGCCTCACTTACTGAACAGTTTCTCTCCTCTCTCCAATGATCTGAAATGCCAACTCTAAACTATATCAAGTTTCCATATATGCTTGGGTTTATTGCTTAACTCTGTATTCTCTGCCATTGGTCTTTTTGTTTTACCATGCACAGATACCACACTATCTGAATTATCATATATTTTTAATTCATGATGTCTTGTAGGACAAGTTCCCCCACCTAGCTGTTCTTCTTCAGCAGTGTTTTGGTTTTTCTTGGCCCTAGATTTTCATATTCATTTTAGAATTTGTCTGTAAAGATCCGTCTTAAAACAAGCATACAAAAAAACCTGTTGAGATATTGATTGAAATGTCATTGATTCCACAGATTAATTAGGGAAGGATTGATATCTTTAAAATGCTGAGTCTTCTTGTCTGTAAACATTTAAGAACACAGTCTACCTCTCCATTTATTTAGGTCGTTTTAATGTCTTTTGGTATGAAGTTTTATAATTTTCTCATACACGCTTTATGTGTCTTTTTGTAATAGGCTTTCAGATGGTCTCCACCCCCTGACTTTCATGTGCTTGTCATTTCTGCCCATGGATATCCAACCAGTCTTCCTAACATGAATTTTACCACATTAACCCCAGGCTCAAAAATCTATGCTAACTTCCTATTGCCTATGGGATCAAATACAAATTTCTTAGGCTGGGATTTAAATGGTTTTGTTTACACAGCCAACTTCATGTCTTGCTAGGCCTGTACTCCATTTGTTTATTTAAGGCAGCATTACAGTATAGAGGTAAAGAGCTCATTTATGTAACAGAATCTAAATAAAATTAGAGTCAAGCCCCAGCTCCATCACTTGTTGGCTTACAGCTTAGACTGAGTGACTTAGTTCTCCTGACACCTCCTCCATAAAACTAGGAAAATATGGATACTCACAGCAAAGGACTGTTATGAACAATAAATGAGGCAGTGCATACAAGTCATGTAGCACTTGTGATTTGCTATCATGAATTGGTATTATTGTGTTAATATTATTATTGACACATTAAAAACAAACAGAATGTCTTCTCTGAGTGAATAACTATCATCATGCCTACATTTAATTCTTTTTTGCTTATTAAAGTGTCTTTCTGCACATTTTTGAAAGCTGAGCTGGATATGGAAGAGGAAATGGTCATGTTCTAGATGGGCTTGTCCCCCCCTACTGGGTTGGTGGTAAAGAGAGAAAACTGGGAAGAAGTAGCCAAGGGTGTGCAGACTAAGCTAGCTTATGATTGATCCTTGATATGCAGTCAGCCAGCAGTTCAAATCATAATTACAAAGGGGCATGCATGATAAATACAGATGCAGCCCAAGCTGACTTCAACATGCAAGAGAAGTGGAGGGAAACCCATTGGTCACCAGAGAGCAGGGCTCACCTGGAAGTCATAATGCTCAGACCCAGGTGAGCATGAAGACTGCTGTTCCAGTGTCTCCCTGGATTAAAAAAGTATTCTGTCCAGTGCTGAGGGCTCAGAAATGGCCAGTTTTTCAAGCTCCCTTCCAAGCAGGATTGAGGAGCAGAGTAGGGCTCCCAAATAAGAAGCGGGAGTACAAATTCTTTTTTTAAAATGGCAATAGCTCAGCCATCCAGATCTAGAAATCCAGCAGAAGTGGATAAGAGACTGCAGCTTCTGTCTACACTAAGTTGGTCATACCCTTGCTTAGTACAGGCAAAAAAAAAAAAAAAAATTTAGTGAAGCCCTAGCACTATTTTATTTTTAGTTTTTAGTTTTAGGCACATAGTAGTTACTCTCTAGCTTGATGGTACAATGTATGATGTGACACATCATACACGAATGATACTGTGTGTGACAGGTAAGAGTCAGTCAGACAATGATCTGCCCCAGGAAATCTGACCATATGTAACAGGAATTCCCAACAGAGGTAAAACCTGAATCCATACCTAGGGAAAGAGGGCTCACAAGAATTAATCAAGATCTTAGGGTCCTGGTCCCTATTTAGGACTTACGGTTGGTGAGCCACTGGTCATAGAAGGGGCTCTGCACCACCAGACAGGGAGAGAAGGCAGGCTAGGATCAAGGAAGAAACCTAAGTCCACATTCTGGGCTCACTTAAAAGGTGGTTAGATAAACCTATGACTCAGGGACTATGACAGCATCCAGAACTCACACTGGACACAGTGCACACTGGGTCTGGTTAGCGAGGTAGAAACATTCTTCTTGCTCCTTAGATAATGATGTCACTGGGCTTGACATTTAAGATGCTATCAATAATCAAATATTTGTAGCTGTGAAGGGAAGACGTGAAAAGCTTTAAGTGAAGCTGAGTGAAAAAATGTAGGAGGATCATTTGTTCATTTGGTTTTTGTCTGTCTGTTCTAAGATGAAGGAGCCTGGACTGTGTCTGGAGGGTCAGGGGAGGGATTCGTGGAGGATCCTGAGGAAGCTGGAGAGGTGGCCAAGCACACAGATGAGAGCATGAGCCCTGAACAGAAGGGAAGAAGCCTCATTGTCACAAGGGCTAATTTGGCATCACTTCGTGAATCAATATTGCCACAGAACTTGGGATATGCAGCAGCTGAGGGGGAATTGCAGCCAGTACTATACAGTGGTGGCATTCTCTCCTGGGCTTAGAGGATCACAATTTCTCTTATCTGTCTGGGAATCAGGAGACTAAAACTCAACTTGACTTGTAGTTTTTGTACTTGAAAAAGAGGATTTTCATATCATTTCTGCTGAAGTATCAGTAAGAAGAGTCCAAATCAGTGACCTAACCCCCAAAAACTGGGGCGGGGAACTTCCCTTCTGCACCTTACCTGGACCATTTATCAGTGATATGATAAACCTCAACCCCCCCAAATTTCTTTTTAAATGGGTCTTTAAAAGACCCATTTTAAAGCCAAGACTTTGACTTGCTTCATGTTTTACCTGGCCCCATAGTATTACTTCAATAACAGCAACTCAGTGGCAATAGCTGGGGTGGTGGTTGGTAATTTTTCCCTCTTGCAACTCAAGGCCAAAACGCTGTGGTGGGACCCAGCTAAGAAGTTTGCTTCCTGTCAGCACACAGTTTGCTACAAGCAACTCTTTCTCTGGGCTGCCAGGGCCTGTGGTCTGAACTATGTGACACTAACATTAGATTACGGTAAAATGTCTACTTAATAACTGACATTTCCAGTAAACTCGTTGTGTATTCAGTGTGGTTTGAGGCTATTTAGAAAAGTTTCAGAGGAGACTAAGAAATACTTTATTGACAAATAGTTGACACTCCTCCTCTGATGTATTCTGAGCTAAAATATTAGGAGTTCTCCTTAGAGCTGCTGCAGACATAGCTGGGCTCAGTATGGTAAGACTTTAGGGTTCAGAACCTGGGAGTTAAGGAGGTTAGCAGTATTCCTGGCAGCGAGAAATATTTTCAGCTGCTGAGTTCAGGTCCAGGGAAGCACCTGCAAAGTCATTTTAGGTTTCCCACAGTCTGGTAACAAATACGCATCCTCTCCTGTTTATCCTCATTTTAACCAAACCATGGCACCTCCAAGCAACACTCTGCCCTCTAGTCATCAACGTAGCTCAGGAGCTAAGAGAATTCTGGGCGTTCTCCAGTTGTGTTATCAATGTGATTTGCTTTTTTTCAGGAACTAATATTAAGTTTTTCCACAGACTTACCAGGTTCTGGATATAGGTACTCATGTATTTAGCAAAATAATTAGAAATGCCTATCTTGTAAACTCTGAGTTTCCTTGGTTGGGGAGTCTGAATCATTTTTCTCTTCCATTAAACATTTCGGAGATGGGGAAAGTCGTCTCTTCTCCTTCGTCTAGTTCTGGTGGAGTCATCGGAGCGTAACGGTTAAATCAGAACTACCCATAGGAACCCATGGGTCTTGATTTCAAAAAGTGAAGTGTCAAGCTGTAAGGATTGGTTGGGGGAACTCAACAAAAGAATACATTTTTCTATTCTTCTTCAGGAATATAGAGCTGATAACATTAAATGAAAATGTCCAATAAATGCATAAACTTTTGTGGTTAAATTGTAGGGTTTTAATATTGTTTTTGTTTGATCAGTTGGGAATAGCATATTTTACTGCACAGTTAACTATCAAACTCATTGTGTCATTTGATGCTCAAACATCCCTGCTAGATAAGCAAGTCACATATGTTCAACTCCATTACACAGATAGGAAAAAATATTTTGAAGAGTTTAGTGACTAGATCAAGGTCAAACAGCTAGTAACTAAGGAATAAGGAGTAGATTGTAGGATTCTGTCTCACCTGACTATAACCAAAGATGACAGATGCAGCCTTAGGGTATTTAAGACATATAATTAGCAAAAATCTGAAACATCTTTTTGGTGAACCATCTTTTATATGAAGAAAGAATTGCCTACATCTAATCTCTTAAAAGAACAAGCTATACTGGCCTGTGCTTTACACTGCCTTACAGCTAGACTCTGTCCACTCTAACAGGGCTTCAGCCTTACACTACATTGAAATTGTTCTCAACAAAGTTTGTGACAAACTTCCTGTAGCCCAATTCAATGAAAACTTTTCTGATCCTACCTTACTTGAACTCTTTGTGACATTTGTCATTTCTCATTTGTAAAATTCTCTCCTTCCTTGGCACCATTGTCTCTGGGTTTTCTCAGGAGAGACAGCCTTGGGTAATTGAAAAATCACTGGATTTGGGATACTATATACATTTGGGTGACTATTCCAGCCCTGCCACTTACTAGCTTGGGATCTTGGGAAATTAACCTTAACAAGTCTTAAAAAAATAATTAATATTACCAACATTCCAGGCCAGTTTGGGGATCAGAGATAACATATGAAAAGCATCTAGTGCCCAGCGCATTAAAAGGCACTCAATGGATGGAGGCACCTTCTTGGTCTGTTTTTTTAGACTTTCATTGTTCAGTAACCAAACAAATAATGATATATGTCAAACCACTGCTCTTTTCACTTGGTATACCAGTGCTGTCTAATAGAACTTTCTTTGGGCCAGGTGTGGTGGCTTACACCTGTAATCCCAGCACTTTGAGAGGTCGAGGCAGGAGGATCGCTTGAGACCAGGAGTTTGAGACCAGCCTAGGCAACAGAGGAAGACCCCCATCTCTACAAAAAATAAAAGAATTAGCTGGGCATGGTGGCACACACCTGTAGTCCTAGCTACTCGGGAGGGTAAGGCAGGAGGATCTCTTGAGCCCAGGAGTTCGAGGTTGCAGTGAACTATGATCGTGTCCCTGCACTCCAGCCTGGGTGACAGAGCAAGATCCTGTGTCTGAAAAAAAAGAAAGAACTTTCTTTGATGATGTTTTATAATCTGTGCTGTCCAATATGGTAGCCACAAACCACATGCAGTCTCTGAGCATTTGGAATGTGGCTAGTGCAACTGAGGAACTGAATTTTTAATCTTTTTTCAATTTAATTAATTCAAGGTTAAATGTAAATAGCCGCATGCGACTAGTGGCTACCACATTGGACAGCACAGCTGCATACTTTCTTTTGTAGCTTTATCCCAAACCATGGCTTCAGCTGCCACTTGTCCCCAAGGGATTCCCAGCTTTCTATTCCAGCCTGTTGTCCACCTCCCTGTTAGCTATTACTGACTATCACACAGGTGATTGTAATTCATCCTGTTCATAAGGGAATTCATCACGTTTTCCTTCAAATTTGCTCCTCCTCCTAGGTCCTTATCCCAGCGAATATAACCACAGTTCACTGAAGTGTCCTGATCATGAACCTGGACTTACCACAGGTAGTCCCTTTCTCCACCCAACCTCCATGTGTAATCAACCTTCAATCCTACAATCCTCTTTTGTACATATTACATACCCTTTTCTCTCCATCTGTGATGCCATGGGCTCCATCCAGGCTCTTATTACATCTTAACGTGAGATAATTTCATGGAGTTCTAATTTGCTTCTAGTCAAACCCCTCACCCTACCCTCAAGCATCTTCCATGTGGCTGCCAGAGTGTTCGTTCACTGTTTGGCTTTGCCTCGCGCCTGCTCAAAAATCTTTCAGTGGTTTGTCAGAGATCAAAGTAGAGCCCTGAGGGCCTGGCCCCTGCCCAGCGCTCCAGGCTCATTCATCATTGCACACCCTGTGCTCTAGTCATCCTGAGGTCCCTGCAAGTTCCTGGGCAAGGTTCCCAGAAGCACCAATCCTCTTACACGTTTATTCTTTCACACATGCTCTTTCACCTTCCCACCAACATGCACCAAGGCACACGCAGACACAGAGGACTCCTACGCACGAAGAACTAAAAGTAGGCTCTAAGTCTTTCAAATGATAAGAAAATCCACAAAACAAAATATAGAAAACAACAATATAGCAAAATATTTTAAAAGAAAATACATACAGTTGTCCCCACTTATCCACGGTTTTGCTTTCCATGGTTTCAGCTACTGGGTCAACCCCAGTTCGAAAATATTACATGGAAGATTCCGGAAATGAACAATTCATAAGTTTTAAATTGAGCACAATTTTGAGTAGTGTGATGAAATCTCACTCTATCTTGCTCCATCCTGCTCCATCCTGCCCGGGATGTGAATCATCCCTTTGTCTAGCATAGCCATGCTGTACATGCTACCTATACAGTGTGATTGTATAGGAAAAGACATAGCACAGTATACATAGGGCTCAATATTATTTGCAGTTTGAGAAATCCACTAGGGGTCTTGGAATTTATCTCCTTAGATAAGGGGGGGCTACTGTAATAAAACAAGATGACATAAGAAAAACCAAAAATATATGTCAGATAAATAAAAATCAGATAAATTCACTTGTTAAAAGGACTCTAACTGCATCATAAATCCAAACTCAATAACATGATGTAATAATTAAGACAATATACTTAAAAATTGGAAAGTCTCATTTGCCATCCTTTTGGGACGAGAAAATACAGCAAGTAAATGAAAGTAAAAGTAAAGCAGGGACAAGATATGGAAACAACCCAAGTGCCCATCAATCCATGAGTAGATTAATAAAATGTGGTCTATGTATACCATGGAGTACTACTCAGCCATAAAAAAATGGTGAACTAATGCCTCTTGTATTAACATGAATGGAACTGGAGCCCATTCTTCTAAGTGAAGTATCACAAGAATGGAAAAACAAACACCACATGTACTCACCATTAATCTGGAACTAACCGATCAACACTTATGTGCACATATGGAAATAACACTCATCAGAAATCAAGCAGGTGGGAGGGGAGGAGGGGATGGGTAAATTCACACCTAACAGGTACAATAACTTTGACTCAAATGGTACAAAAGCAATTTATGTAACCAAAACGTTTGCACCCCCATAATATTCTGAAATAAAAAAGATATTAATGTCAAGCAATGTTGAATTCAAGCAATAGATTCTCTACAGTAACAATAGGTAAATGCAACCCACAATGAAAATCTGAGCCTAATGTTTATGCATCAAATAGCATGGCATCAACATTTTTAAAGCAAAAATTGCAAAAATATAAGGTGGACAGAAAAAAAGTAGACAGAAACACAGTAGTTATAAATGCATTTAATTGACCTCTATCAGTCCTTGATAACTAAAATGAACCAAAAATAAGAAAATATAGAGAGGACTTAATAACAAAATTAAGAAGGTATATCCTGGCATGAAAAAATACTGTCCTTTCTAGCATCTTTAATCTACAAAATTTGGCCATGTATTATCAGGCTATGTATTAGTTTACTAGGACTGTCAAAGTATCACAAACTAGGTGGCTTAAACCAATAGAATTTATTCATTCACAGTTCTGAAGTCTAGGGGCCAAAAATCAAAGTATCAGCGGGGCCATGCTTTCTCTGAAGGCTCTAGGGGAGAATCCTTCCTTGCCTTTCTAGCTTCTGGTGGTGGTCAGCAATCCTCTGTGTTTCTTGGCTTGTAGATACATCACTCAAATATCTGCCTTTATTGTTATATAGTGTTCTCCACGTGTGTCTCCGTGTCCTAGTTCCCCTCTTCTTATAAGGACTCTAATCACTGGGGCCCACCCCAATCCAGTATGACAGTACAACAGCATCTTAACTTGATTACATCTGCAAAGACCCTATTTCCAAATAAGGTCACATTCACAGGTACCAAGGGTTAGAACTCCAACGTATTTTTTGGGAAGACACAATTCAACCCACAATAGACCACACAGGAAACCTCAGTACCAAAAGTAGGAAGAGTACATAGATCATATTCTTTAATTACAGTGCAGTGCAATTAGAAATTAATTAAAAAAAGAAAAAAATCTTTGCCATATGAAAACTTTAGAATATCTCTCTTAACTCATGAAAGATCCATTGTGGAAATTAAATCCAACACTGCGGAATCCCTAAAAAATAATGATAAATAAAATGTTCATGTATCCATAATTCAGAGAAAAATTCATAGCCTAAAACACAAAAATTACAAGATAAGAAAAAAGGAAAATAAGAATCTAGAAAGGAACCTCAAAATAATCTTAAAGAAAATAGAAGAAAACAAATTACTACAGATAAAATCCAAAATCAATGAATCAGAAAACAGAAAAGTAATGGAGCTAATAAATACATGGAACAGCTAGTTCTTTGAAAAATGAACAAACATTAAAATACATAAACCACGCATTACCTGAGCAATAGAATGGTGGAAAAGAAAATTGAGAAATAACCACAGTCACAAAGTGGCATCATAAGATAATAATTTGGTCAACTTTGTACATACAAAAATTGAATGACAAGGAATTGGATGATTCCAAAGAAACTAAAAAGTTCCTGAATTGATTCTAGAATTAATTTCTAGGCTTAGATAATTACAGAAGAGCAGTTCACCTACATGTGGTGCACAGGATAGGCAAAAGTCATGTGGGACTCAGGACATTTTTTGCACTTTTTCATGCACTGTTCTATGCATTGTTCCATGCATGTCAGGCTTCCTAGAATTCCTGGCTGCTACTCACCAAATGCTCACCCATTACCGTGGTGACTGCACAACCTTCTAAAACACCCTGTAGAAAGACAGCCTAGTTACAGGCAAATCACCTAGAAGGCTGCTCTCATTAAGTGAGAGGTGAGAAGGGTAGGACAAGAGTGAGATGACAAGGAACTGCGGGATTTCGGACACACCAACTGTAGGGGTTAGGGATTGGTTTAGGGACCAACTGGAGGATGACACAGAGAGAGGTACGAGCAAAGGAAAGGAATGTAGGATGAGTCTCACTTAGGAGGTCACATTGAAAGTAACACCATTAACCTCAGCAGAGACGGAGGTGGGCTACACATACGGGAAGGGGACAAGAAGCCCAGAAGGTTTTAATTTCACTATATATTTAATTACTGTATGTGTATTTAATTCTATCCTATATATACATATAAATATATGTTTAATTCTACTATATATTATACATATTATATATATGTTTTTTAATACAGCAATCACTTTGTCACTGTGTAAATTAAAGGTGTTTTGTTTTGTTCAGCACTTTACCAAGAATTTTTGCCACTTTGGAACATCACATCCCCACCAGTCATGCCCTTTGTGGTGTTTGTATCACTGATACTACACCCTCTGACCATCTGCATTTATAGCTGCCTCAGTCACGGCAATGTAACATGTATGCACAAGTGCCCCTTTGAGGCTTTTATTTCAAAATTTCAAATATAAAGACAACGTGTGGTCAATATCTAGTTGTATATGATCTTACTCTCTTATATCCAAACATATTTATTATAAGTTCGGTACAAGCATCTGACTACCTCTTTATGTCTCATGTAGTTATGCCCTAGCATTTGTGAGCTAAAATGAATATTATATTATAGGTAGAATATTATATTGATCTTTTGAAATTATTTGCATAGCAGGGTTATGCTGATCTATGAAGTTCATTTCAGGAAAATAAAAGGAAGTATCACAAAATACAGTCCTTTTGATTATCCTCAAAACCCCTCTTCAACCATTCTCCCCAAGGGCCTCTTGCCATCCCCAAGACACTGTTTCCAGTGGGCTCAGGTCTTTGCAGAACCTGTGATTATCATCTCTACTCTCAGTTACCAAATGCCCTGATACCCAGAGTCTCTCTCTACAGACACGAATCTGTACCTCTCCAAGAGTGTCTACCCTAAATCCTGCAGGGCTGCAACTTCATGGGGGGTGGGAGAAAGGCAGGGGCTATCTCAAATTCTCACACACACACACACACACACACACACATCCTTCTAAGGCAACATTTGAAACATCTTTGGGTAGCTCACAGCATGGGAAGCAGAGAAGTGGTAAGATTTAGTCTCTAATAAGCATTATGCAGCAACTAAAAGGAAGGAAACAAAACAGGTCAGCCAATTCACCCCCCACAAAGAAAACAACAAGCAAATGAAAATACCGTCAGAGTCCACACTGTCCCACATGGAAAAGTCCCCCAAATTACATTTCTTGGATGAAGTTTGGATTTTAAAAAGCCTCCCCCTGCCACCTGTTTTCTCAAAAGCTTTCAACATCCAGCTATGCTTCAGACAGGCAAAGCTTCTGATCTCTATCCTATGCTATTAAAATGATATTATCACCTTAAATTCCTCAAAAAATAGAGAATCATTTTTTTCTTTTTTGACTAGCTTAGGAAAGGCTAGTCTACTAACGAGAGCTTCTCCCCCTGCTCTGGGAAAAATTAGTGAGTCACTATTAAGAAAACTTCGCTCACCTCTAGAGGGAGGCATAAGGGATTAGGAGGACAAGTGGGTGTGAACTCAAGGAATGGCAGTTTCTGCAGCCCTAGGGAGTCCAGTGTCAGGCAGAATCCACTGTTGCGTTCATTCCTTCATCTGCCCATTCAGTCATCTATCCATCCACCAATTAATCGAGTGCTCACTGCACGCCAGTCCAACAAAAACAGAACAGCAACCACACACACAAGTGCTATAACACAGGGCACCATGGCAAGAGAAGTACGGGTGTTGTGGGATCACTTATGAGAAGTACACAACCCAGACTTGTACAGAGGACTCTGAAACTTCCTGGAAAGAGTAATACAATACTTAGGCTGAGACCTAAGGTTCAGTCAGAGCTGGCCAGGTAAGGGAGAGAGAGTGATGAAGTAGAGGATAAAAGGTCTCAGAAGTATATTTGGAAAGTCCTAGGGGCAAGCTAAGAAAAGGGAAAGTTGCAGCCAGGAGTGGGAGTAGGCCAACAAAACAGAAGGCCGAAGAAACAGCATGCTGGGCCTGGGGGTTAGACTTCCTCCTAAAGTCCTGGGGATAACTCAAGAATTTAAGCAAAGGAGTGGTATGATCTATCTTTCCTGCTTTATTGTACAACATACATTATAAAGTATTTACAGTATTTCTTTCATTTGTGCTTCCCGTAACATTGAATGTCTGCTTCATAAGGGTTCTTGACAGCATTTATTCACTGCTAAATCCCTAGAGCAAGAAGAAAACAATGTCTGACATTTATTGTCTGACTCAATAAATATTTGTTGCACAAACGAAAGGATGGATGGATGAGTGTATCCTTCTGTGTGTTCTCAGCACCCAACACACTCCTCCTAGCACATTTACTCAAAACATGGGTCAAAGGGATATTTATGTGTTAAAGTTGTCACACTCCATAGTTTAAAGAGACAACTAGTTCGCATTCAAAATATAAAACAGCCTACATTTGGAAGCTCTAGTAGATCTAATGCTACTGGAAAAATTTAAGGGCTAATAAATTATAAATAAAATTAATAAAATACATTTTTGTTCCAGGAATTCTAAAGTACCTGGTGAGAGTCAGCTAGATTTCTAAGATAGCGTCTTTGAGCTGTTTCAGTAACACCACCACAGAACAAACACCCCTTCCCTAAGAAAGCAGATCACAGCTGGTATTTCCACAGAGTCAGTGACTAATACCCAAGTGACTCTTACTAGTTTCATGTGTGGTTTAACCTACAGAGATCTGCATGTTTCCTTTAACTTAAAACCAAGACAATTGACGAGTAGCTGCTATGGCCATAACATATCTTCCATACAATCTCCTGATATGTGCCTTTTCTCCCTTCTGTAACAATTTTATTTTAGGTAACTCTGGGCAACTTTTCCTTACCCAGTTGTTCACAATTAACTGATAATTAAAACATAAGAGCTACCGTGTTAGTTTGGGACCACAGGCATTTTTAGCAGAATGGGAGAAAACAATTCATTAACTCTTTCTCTTCCTACTCCTTCTACTTTTGCCTTCTTCGTTTCTTCTTGCTTCTGTCTCTCCCTCCCTTCTTCCCTCTCTTTCTCTCCCCCCAGCAAAGTGATATATATAAAATTTTTCAAGGTGCCTTGCGGTAATCAAATTATTTCTAGAGATAAATTAAACCATATTTAATGCCTAGACTCCACAGGATCTAGCATTGGTAAAAACTCAGCATGCATCTGAGACTAGCTAGCCTTCCACAGTGATTGATGGATTGAGCTCCCCACCGTGAGGTCACAGATAGCCTTGAGGCGGCTCAAATTTAGAAACGACAGGATGAAAATCTCACACAAGGAAATTTGTAAAACCTCCTATTGGAGCTTCAGGTATAAATATTACATCAAGAATTCTCCCAGATATGGATTTAAAACAGGATTTTGTAAATCCTAAGCTACTATGGCATTCCACGGGCCTGACATCCTTGTGTATCAAGCTAAAATAATATTTATGGATTACATTCTTTAAACAAATTATGTTGTAGTTGAAGATCAGATATATCCAAAGAGCACACTGATAAATATTAAAACTTTAAACAACTTTTTATGGAAAGAAATCTTGAAAAGCTAAAGAAATGAATTCAATAAGCATTTTTAAAATGTTTACAAAAGGGAAGAAAGAAGGCACGCAGATTTGTGCTAACAATAATAATAATAATGCCTAACATTCCTTCAGCACATTATACAGATTATCTGTAAGTCCGTGGTGGGTAGGTAATGTTATCATCCACAATTTACAGGTAAGGAAACAGAAAGGAGCCAAGCAACTCACCTGACGTCACCCAGCTCAGAAGTGGTAGACCTGGGATCCAAATCTGTGCATGCTTATCCCAGACTGAGCATATGAGCTATGATTTCAGTTCCTGGGTTGAGGAGATGCTCTTGGCACCTGCATCATAGAAGACATGGATGCTGTTGAGCTCAAGCTCCCTCATCTTTGCCATATCCCCCTTTAATGTACATAGATATGCGCTCATTTATTATATATGTGCCTCCTTCTCCATTTCTGTCCATAGAGCTAATGCTTAAACATGCGATATTGACTTGTCTCCTCTCTCCATCAAACTCTTCTTCCTTTATCCTCACCGTCTTCTCTCCAGTGGATTTTTCCCTTAAATTATAAAATGGGAAAGTCACTGCCATTACCAAGGGAAACATGCTTCTTTCTCTATTGACTATACAATCTTTTGCCGTCTATTTATAGCCAAACTTCTTGAAATATAATAATAGCTTGCATTCATTTTCTCTGCTTTCTTACTACTCACTCACCCTCAACCCTTTCATCAGCTCCAGGCTTCACGGGCCCTCTAAAATGCTCTTAATAACATCCACATTACCTTCTATCTGTTTGCATCGTCCATGGATTCAGGCCTTAAGACACGATTTTACTTGACTCTCTAAGATACCTGACACCACAGCCAACTCCGCCCTTCTTGAAATTCTCTCATCTCTTCGCTTCAATGACATCTCTCTTTCTTCCCTTCTCTGTCTCCTCACCTGGCCATTCTTCTAAACGTTGGAGCTTCTGGGGTTCTACTCTTGAACTTCTCTTCCTACTCAATGCGCTCTCCACAGATGGTCTCTTTCTTAGGGCAGTTCCAGGTCTGAATTTCCAATAGCCTCTGGCATCACCACCATGATGTTCCAACAGCTACTCAAACATTAGGACCCAAACTGAACTAATTGTCCCCCCAACAGAATTCTCATGCATTCCCTGTGATTAACTATAACACAACCACCTAATTGGAAACAAAAATTGGGAATCAGCCTTGATTTGTTCCTCTCCTTTTCTCCCTATTTCTTACTGGTCCTGAAATCTTTGTTAATTTAAACTCCTAAACATCTTTGGAATGCATATCCCCTTCCTGCCTCACTGTCACATCTTACTTCAAAGCTGTGCCTGCATTAGCGCAACATCCTATGGTTTGTTTTTCTGAACGTCTGTCATACTTTTTAACTCTGCATGTGATCTCCAGAGTGATACTTCTCAAACACAAATCTGATCATGTGTGGTAGGCTAAATAATGGCTCCCCCAGGGATATTCATATGCTAACCTGTAAATATGTTACCTTACTTGGGAAAAAGGACTTTGCAGCTGTGATTGGGTTAAGGTTCTTGAGATGGGGAGATTATCCTGTATTATCTGGGGGGGCCAATGCCATCACAGGGGTCCTTATAAGGAGGTAAAAGGATCAAAGTAAGTAGTAGGAGATGTGGCAACGGAAGCAAGAGGCTGGAGTGATTCAAGGAGTGGGAGATCAGGGAAGGAGTTAAGCACAAAGTTAGTTCACATCTTTAAAAAAAAAAAAAGGAAAACTGAAGACAATCAGCAGAAGTATATTTTACATAAATAAACATGGAAACTCATTAAATATGGTGCAGACAGGGTTACCCAGGACAAATGTTTCCATTTCCACTTCTACTCTGGGGTATATGAAGAATCTATTTTTCTCTTTTTCTTAGAACCCTTACTCTGCAGGATCAAAATGAACAAATGGTGACCACATGAGTGAGGAGGTGGATCAAGATGTGCTTGTAACTGCTTTCTTGTGGTTGGCATAACATTCTGCGCCACAGCCATTCCTTAGAAGCCAGAAGATGGGATCAAACAGTCCGGCAAGCCCACTTCTGAAGTCTGCATCCAGAGCCCCACGATGTTTTGTACTGGGGTATATTCGTCAGTTCCTTCACTCCTAATCTCAGCTGCCGTGCACTACAGTGACAGGGAACTGCCAACAGCTTTTTGTCAAACTCACTGCTGTGGATCCCACGACAGGCAGAGACCCGGCCTAGGTTATGCAGATGGCCTGGAGACTTGGCTAAGAGGTGGTGATCAGAACCGCTTAGTAAGCTGCATAACCACCAAAGGCTGCAACACAGAAATGGGCCCCAAATTGTTTCAGGCCAGTACAGCTTTGTCTTTGCAATGCTTTTTTAAATGGTAGTTAAATATTATGGCAAAGCCAATGTACAATCTTACATGTAATTAAAATGTGATTATAAATAATAATGCCATAAGTATTTGAAGGCTTATCATGTGTCAGGAAGTTCACACACATCATTTAACTCCATTGTCACAACACTCAGTGTGGTTGGTGTTACTATGCTTACTATGCCCATCTCACAGCAGGAAACCCAGGCTCCGAGATGTTTAGTGCCACTCCTAGTCACCCAGTTGGTAGGTAGGAGAATCTGAACATTGATTCCAATCATTTGATTAAAGAGACAGGATGATATGGTGATTTAAATGTAGGATTCTGGACCCAGATTGCTTAGATTCAAATCCCAGGTCCGCCACATGCTAGCCGTATAACCTTGGTCAAGTCACTGTGCCTCAGTTTTCTCTTCTGTAAAATGGGCGTCATAATAGTATCTACTTCATGATACTATGATTTTATTTATTGTTATTATGAGGATTAAATTAGTTAATATATATAAAGTTCACTGCCTGACATATGCACTGTATAAGCATTACTAATTATTATTATTGGTTCCAAATCCATTGATGTCTTTATTTCAACCTTCCTCTCCATCATGTGTTTGTGTGTGTGCATGCACGCACCTGTTTGTGCAAGTGCATGTGTTGAAGCTCTTAAAATCTGGAATGGAGCTGGAAGGCAGGTCTGAGAGTGGGGAGAGGACTGGAGATGGCAGCAGAGAGCTTCTAGCAGGTGTGTTAAGGCTCTGATCCTGTCTCTGAGCTAAAAGAAGCCTTGGGCAGCTCTCTGAGACAGGAGAATAAGGAAACTCTATGCTCTGCAGTCCTGCTTTGTGGCTAAATCAATATAATGTCCTCTCCCAACCAGGAAATGGATGGAGACTCCAACTCAGATGGTGTAGGTCTTTGCTAAGGCCACTCAGTCCATTTACAGTAGAGTCAAAATGAGATCTCCAGACGCTCTGAAAAACCTCATTGCAATTCAGGTCACAGAGTCAATTTTCTGACCCTGTAAGCTCATTATCTGTGCCCTATCTCGACCCCTTTACCCACTTGTATATACATGAATCTTTGTCTCTATCAGTGATTATTTTAGGATGTATCCTTAAAAATAGAATTAAGTAAAAGGAGGTACCATTTTAAGCCTCATAATACATACTACCAAACTGCTTTCCAGAAAAGTTGTGTCAGTTCACACTGGTTCAGTCACACCTACCCACCACTAAATATCATGATTGAAAAAGAGAAATCTTTGCTAATGTTAGGGGGGCAAATATCTGGTTGACTTATTTGGTGTTTCTTTTATTCCTGCAGAGCCCAACTTTCTCATATCTAGAAGCCATTTGTATTACTTATTTTAAAAGTATTTCTTATGTCTATAGTATACTTTTTTTCTCTTGAGGGATTCTGCTTTATTTAATTATTTATGCAAGATCTTTATACGGTAATAATATTATTCCTTGGTTAGTTTGGTGGCAAATGCTTTCCCAGTAAGTTGTTTGCCTATTAATTTATTTACTTTTAAAATATTTTTAACAGAAGCTTTTGAGGTCTTCCCATAAAAGTTCAGAAATTATTATTTTACACTTTCCTATATCAAAATGAGGTATTTAAGAAACACTTCGCTCTTAATTATTCTCTTTTGGCCAAAAATATATATTTTTAAAAGAATACACAGGAATGTAAGTTTTGTCAGAATACCAGGTCTTTAAGGAAAGAGATCTGACCTTGTTCACTCACCATGGTGTCCCAGAACCCACAACTGCTTCTAGCACATAGTAGTGCTCTATTTCTTATATGAATAAGCTCATGATTATTTTGTAATTTGTATGAAAGCAGCAAATCAGATTCCCAAAGCCTTTCCAGGAATAAAAGACAATTATTACTGACATGTAAGTTCTCCAGTGAGACTATCTAGTTTTCTGGTCAAAGTATATTTCATTGCCCAAATTTTAGAACTTGTAAGCTGGGGTCTTTTGTTTTCTTTGTATTTCCAATTATTTCTCAACATAGATAAACCAAAATTCCACAGGTTCCCTGAGGTCTACCTGACGAATATACATCAAAAGTATGCCTGCCCTGATCGTGACCTCCACTGCCACTGCTCTGGTCTAAGCCAGCGTCATCCCAGCCTGGCTACACCGATGGGCTCTAACCTGGCCCCTGCTGCCTCTCTGACCTCTTCCAATACCTTTCCTTACACAGCTTGGAGCATGAGCATCTTAAACCATCGATCTGATCATGTCACTCCCCCACTTAAAACTGTTCATTGCTTCCTAGTGTTTTTAGGATAAAATCCAAATCCAAAGCCCCACATGTTCTGGCGGCAGCCTCATTGTGAAAAAAACCCTCCCTGTCTCCCCAATCCACCCTCACTATGCTCAGCCATGCTGGCTGCATTTTAGCTCCTCAAACAAGCCTGGCCTATTCCACCTGGGGCCACCCCATGTTCTGCTGCCTCTGTCCCATGGCTCTGCACAGCCCCTGCCAGGCTAGCTCCCTGTCATTGGGCCACTTCCCGTGTAACATCTTCCCCAGTGACCTGCTCCTTCCTCAGGCCCAGGCTACATTAGGTGCATGCTCCACTGTACTGGTATAGCATTTTCACAGTTTGTAATTATATATTACTGTGAGATTCTTTGCCTTACCTCTGTCTCCCAAGGATGATTATAAGTTCATGGTTCAGGAACTGGTTTGTTTTGCTCATCACAGAGTTCCACCACCTACCACAGAGCCTGGCATGTATTTGGCACTCTACAAACACAAGCTGAGTAAACGGAAGAATGAAGAGTAGCTCAAGGCCACCTCTCCCGGGAAGCCTTCCTCTCTTACAGCCAGGCTGCTGGATTACCTCCGTTTTCACGTATCCAGCAGCACTCTTGTTTGTAATAAGACAAAGTAAGAACTACTTATTTTGTCCTGGATGATGTATTGTACTGTAATAAACAATGTTCCTTATTTTTACATTTTTAAATCTGCCTTATTTTCCCAACTATAGTGTTCTCAAGGGCAAGATCTGGCCCCCAGCTGCTCCTAGAAGGTGATTTCCTTCTCTGTTCCCCATCACAGCCCTACAGAGACAGTGCCCTCCTTGCTGCTGCTGAAGCGGCTCTCGGCACACCCCTGCTCGGAGGCTTTGCTGTCCCCTCATTTGGGACTCCCCCATGTTCGAATGGCTCCCTCCCGGCTCCGAGGCCTCCGCTCAAAGTTCTCTTCAGAGAGCCTTTGCCTCCACCTTCCCTCCTGCACACAGGGGCCTTGCTGCGTTATTCCACCGGCTGTCGTCATCACCACCCCCTTCCACACATGCCCACGTGCGTCCGCCACCTGGCTGCCTTGCCAGAACACAGGCCTGTGCGGATGTGGGGACTTGTCTGTTTGATTCCTCCCATGTGTCTGGCATATAGTGTTTCCCTGTACAAGTTTATGAAATGCCTGCATTTCAGCTCCAGTGAGAGCCCAGAGCTCTAACACAGATCAAAATGAGCATGAGTAGGTTTCAGCCGGTTTAAGAAGCTAATCCAGCCTTCACTTGCAGGTGCTAACTCAGGGAAGGAAGGCACTCCTTCACTGATAGATTGCTTTAGCTGCAAAGAGGCAGCTGAAGGAAAGAAGGAAGTTGGTGAAAAAGGAGGTGGAGAACAGTGGAGGGGAGAAGCCAGCTGAATTGGATGAAAGGGAAAAATACGAGATTTGTGAGGATCTGAAATCCTTTCGGTAGCTAAGTGACAACCAGACAGTCAAAGTCCTGACTGGCTCTTCCCTCTAAATAACGTGGCCCTGAATGAAACGCACCCCCTCCGTGCTGGCAAATCAGCTCAGTGTTCACGCATTAGATGAGGTACGCCACGCAAGGTAGTCATCAGAGGAAACTCCCAAAAATAAAAATAAAGAGTTAAAAGTGAGAAAGAAAGAATTATGGGTGCTAATACAAAAGAAATTATATGATGATGATGATGTGGGGGGAAACATGTATAAAAGTCTCACAACGAAAGGAATACTTCCTTTCTTAAACATAATTGGTATTACATCGTAAATGGGTCGACCTGCCCAAAGTTCTGCAAAGGAAAAGGGACTGAAATGTTTCCACATTGAAAACCTCTCAAAACTCTAGAGCTTTAGATTTATATATACACGAAGATACGAATAAGGTGTGGGTGTTAAGGCCTTGTTATAATACAGCAGCAAGAACTTGATAAATTGGGGTAGGTGGGAGGTTTGCTGTGGTTGGTTTGTTTGATTCAGAAAACAAGCCCTAAATTAGTTCTTCCTCTGTTTCTGATTGCCTGATAAGATGTTAGAATTATGTTGGTAGTTTAATATTCAATTTTTGGAAAGAAAAATAGCCATGTCTTTAAAAATATCACACCTCATCTCAGAATCTGTGGTCACCTGAAACAGGCTGCCTTTTATCATTAGCCATTTAACTCAGTTGGTCAAAATTCTTCCATATCCGAAAATTAACTCTTACATATCCAACAATTAGCTTTTATCAGAAATAAGTTCTTAAGATTCTCATTTTCTTCCTTGATAAATTAAAATTTCAGACTATAAAAACATCTCACAATAAAGCTGAGAAAAGACTTTTGTTAGTTATGGGATTGGTAATTACATCACAAATCAAGATTTAGAAAAGAAAAAGAAGTACTTATAGAATAAAACACACAACTGAAGACGATCCAGAACGAACGGTGCCTTCAGCACAACTGGCATCTGCGTATCTGTGTTTTTATTCCTCCTTTTCTTGGAATAGGCTACAGTGACAGCATATGTTGGTTATGCTGACTATTCTTCCACAAAAATATTTAATGTAAACTACAAAACTCTTTTACACAACGGCAAATTCAAAGCACATGATTTTACCTCTAGTCTAATTTGAAAATCCCATGTAATCAGATGTAAGATCTTTGTCATCACTCCTTGGAGCTCCAGAAGTCTCATCAGTCAGTCAACATCTCTCCTCCTGCTTCTCCCTCGGTGAAATGAAACTTACTGGGCAAGAGAAAGAGGAAAGAATGCAGGAGATCAAAGGGTGAATTTCTTCTTCACTGACATTTTTAAATGAGCGAGGAAATTTTGCTTACAAGTGGTCTTCATGATCCTCATCATGATTCAAAAACGTGGAAAGCAGAATAATGAAAAGACACACCAGTGTTAAAGCCTTAAAAAAAATTGACAATTATGTTATCATTTTATTAATTAGATTCTCTGAAGCAGAATTCAGCATTTCTACCCAGGAGGTTTATGTCACTGTGAATTCTTGAAAGAGAAAGCAGTGCTTGAAAGACGTTTATGGCTCTATTATGATGTGCATAAGCTTGGGTGAGAAAAATTAAAGTGATTCTATGATTTTCTGATTGTTCATTTTATAATCAATGGTTGCAAAATTCTGTTATGCACTGTATTAGTCTGCTTGGGCTGCCATAACAAAATACCATAGAGTTGGTGGCTTAAACGACAGAAATTTTTTTCTCACAGATCTGGAGGCTGGAAAGTCCAAGATCATGGTGCCGGCAGCGTAAGTTTCATTCCAAGGCCTCCTGGCTTGTCTGTAGGCAGCTGCCATTTCTCTGTGTGCTCACATGACCACTTCGTTGTCTATGTGGGGAGAGAGACAGCAAGCTCTCTGGTGTCTTTTTTTACAAGGGCACTAATCCCATCAAACCAGGGCCCCATTTTTATGACCCCATCTAACCCTAATTATCTCCTCAAATCTCCATCTCCAAATACTATCACATTGCACACTAGGTCTTCAACATTTGAATTTGAGCAACACAAACATTCAACCCACAACATGCACCATAAGGTACATATGTCACTTGGTTCTTCCAGTCACTAAATAATAAACATTCTAAGAATAAAAAATCCAAAATCCAAATAATTTAGATTATCAAAAATATGAGTACATGTAAATGTCTAGTCCAGTTCCTTCATACAAATTAATAAACATCCATTAAATGATGAGTACTATATATTTGTTTTGCAGGTGTCACACCCAAGAACCACAGAAATGAACTCTCACTCCAGGTCACAAAGCTGGTTGGTGATAAGGTCCCACCTGCTGATTACCAGTCCAGTGCTCTTTCCAGCAAGCTACACCATCCCTACCTGGCATGAGTGCATTTCTACATGCCAGTCAACAAAACATGCCATAACCTTGGGTCATATTAGAGTTTGAGGGGTGAGTCCTAAGCTCTACACTACTGACCTCTGGGAGCCAAAACAGGGATTAGGGACCTGAGACCCATCCCAAGACATTACAGACACTGGCATATGACCCTGGCAGACAGCCCCAGTACAACTGAAGAGGGCTTTAAGCAAGCTTCTTAAAACAATTTTGCGAGCTTATAGCTGCTGCTGGGAGGTCCAGGAACAAATTCACTTTGAGCAGAATGGGAAACACATAGTTGTCCAAGTTTCAAAGGACCCAGAAGCCATTTGAAAGGGAGAGAGACACCAGAGATTCAATGGGAGCCAGCACTGGGAGAAGGTCCGCAGAGCTTCTGCCACATGAGCTGATGGTAGGAGCACAGGTTACTGAAGACACAGAGGGCACCTCCCAAGAGCTGCTGCAGAGGGCACCGGCCAGGCCCGGCACTGAAGGAGAGGGACAGTGGCTGTGCCCGGTCAGGCTCGAGACCCGAGGTGACACGTCTCTGCTCTTTTCTTTCAGAGTGTTTGTCTCTGTTGCAATTAGTCAATTATGTAATTATGTGGTTAAAGTCTGTCTTCTCAGCTGGAATATAATCCCTGAGGTCCAGAATAGTCTCTATTACCTTCCCATTTTCCCCCAACACCCAGAAGAGTATCCAGCCTGAAGTAAGGACTCAATCAGTGGCTGTTCAATTGAGAAGCGGAACGTCAACTGTCTTTGCTAACATATTTGGGAAGAAGAACGCACAAGGCATGGAGGTTGGAAAGAGTAAATATACGTTGCCAGTCTTTCATTTCGTTCTTCCTTGAGCAATTTGTCTTAAAATATAATGAAGTTGGAAGCCCTGAAATGTGTGGAAACTTGAGTAGTAATAACAACAATAATAAAAATGATAATACAGAACTCTAATTTGCATCTATATAGCACTTTATCATTCCCAAATAATATCATATACTTATTTTCATTTGGTCTTCCTAATATGAAGATGAAAATATTAATATTAAGATGAAGAAGCTGAATGTCAGGGAGAGTATAACTTGTCCAGTATTGCAGAGCTAAGAAAGTATGAAACCAGGATTCAAACCCAGGTCTCATAATTCCACATCCAATATTCCTTCCACTTCAACTACATTAAAATGATAAAAATACCAGAGAATGCTGATGTCTGAAATAAATGAAAGAAATAGCCATTTAAAAATTATTATAGCAAGCTGCTTCTGTCTTCTAGACTAGAGATTTGGATTTATCTTTGTGGCAAATAGTCCCTCTGTTCTGGGAAAAGAAAAAGGAAATACATACTTGAGAGGGGCTCTGCCATTACGCAAACAGAAAGCAAACATCTGCTCACCTTTTTCGAGGAAGACTAGAACACAGTGAAACATCCATAACGTTGATGCTTCTTTTATTCACTGCATATTTACTGAGGATCATCTATGTCCGGGCCATTTCAGAATGAGTCACTGGGTGCATGTAATAAAGTCAACGAGGAATGTCTTTGACAAATCTTTATTCCTGCGAATTATGTTTCAGAGCGAAAGAACTGTCTTGTTTCCCAGAAAGCATTTTGTTTCCTCTATTTAACCTATGGCCTATTTGGGCCTCCTTGCAGAATGGGCATGTCAATGTTTGAGTTCTTTGTAGGAGCTGGGGAGTTGGGAAGAAGAGATCTCCAAGAAGAAATTACAGGCTTGCCCCTCCTGAAGGAAAGACCAAGAAAAGGACACCGCTGGGATTTGGTGCCATGTGACCCAGGCTAGCATGGAAAGTCCCCACTGAAAGCTTTATTTGAGAAGAAGAGCCCTGATGCTGGGAAGCATTTATGTCTGATTTGACTGTTCTGATGATTTGGGGAGCTGGAGATTAAACCTACAACCCTGCAAGTAGGGATAGGGTTTTTCCTTAAGGACGTGGATACTCCCAGTGGGTCACTGTGGACAGACAATTCCAGCACAGAGGACGCGATTGGGGCGGTGGGCTTTAGATCAAATGTGAGGAAGTCTGTTTCCTATCTTTGGGGCCTGGGGGAATTTTGCAGGGTTTCTGAGGCTTGGGACCTTCCTATAAGTAAGTTGATGGGGAGGGGCCAGTCTCTGCCTATGTGAGGCCCACTTGGGGCTAAATGATTTTGAGGGCTCTAAGAAAAGCCACAGTTAGAACAGTGGTGATTTAAATTCTATAACAGACACACCTCAGAGATACTACGGGCTCAGTTCCAGACCACCACAACAAAGCAAATATCACAATAAAGTGAGTCACACAAATGTTTTGGTTTCCTAGTGCATATAACAGTTATATTTACACTATACTGTAGTCTATTAAGTGTCAATGGCATTATGTCTAAAAAAACATGTCTTGATTAAAAATACTGTATTGGTAACAAATCCTAGCAATCATGTAGGCCTTCAGCAAGTAGTGATCTTTTTGCTGGTGAAGGGTCTTGTCTCAATGTTGATGGCTGCTGACTGATCAAGGTGGTGGTTGCTGAAGGTTGGGGTGGCTGTGGCAATTTCTTAAAATAAGCTACAATGATGCTTGCCATATCGATTAACTCTTCCTTTCACAAAAGATTTCTCTGTAGCATTCAATGCTTGCATGATACCATTTTACCCACAGTAGAAATTCTTTCAAAATTGGAGTCAGTTCTCTCAAACTCTGTCTCTGCGTTATCAACTAAGTTGATGTAATATTCTAAATCCTTTGTTCTCATTTCAACAATGTTCACAACATCTTTGGCAGGAGTAGATTCCATTTCAAGAAGCTACTTTCTTTCCTTACCCATAAGAAGCAACTCCTATCCATTCAAGTTTTATCATGAGATTGCACCAATTCAATCATATCTTCAGGCTCCACTTCTAATTCTAGTTCTCTTGCTATTTCCACTACATCTACAGTTACTTTCTCCACTAAAGTCTTGAAACCCTTCAGAGTCATTTGTGAGGGTTGGAATCAACTTCTTCCAAACCTGTTAATGTTGACATTTTGACCTCCTCTCATGAATCACAGATGTCCGCAATGGCATCTAGAATGGTGAATTCTTTCCAGAAGGTTTTAAATTTACTTTGCCCAAATCCATCCCAGGAATCACTACCTATGGCAGCTATAGCCTTACAAAATGCATTTATTAAATAAGACTTGAAAGAAATTACTCCTTAATCTATAGGCTATGGAATGGATATTGTATTAGCAGGCATGAAAATAACATTAATCTTGTACATCCTTATCAGTGCTCTTTGGTGACTAGGTGCATTGTCAATGAATAGTAATATTTTGAAAGAAATCTTTTTTTCTAAGCAGTAGATCTCAATAATGGGCTTAAAATATTCACTAAACCATGCTTTAAACAGATGTGCTATCATTTAGGCTTCATACAGGCAGAGTAGACTTAGCATAATTCTTAAGGTCCCTAGGATTTTTGGAATGGTAAATGAGTGTTGGCTTCAATTCAAGTCACCAGCTGCATTAGCCCATAACAAGAGAGCCAGGCTGTCCTTTGAAGTTTTGAGGCCAGGCATTGACATTTCCTCTGTAGCTATGAAACTGTTAAAGGATGTCTTCTTCCAATATAAAGCTGTTTCATCTGTGTTGAAAATCTGTTTTAAATCTGTTTTTTGGTATAGCCACCTTCATTGGTGATCTTAGCTGGATCTTCTGGATAACTTGTTGCACCTTCTACATCAGCACTTGCTGTTTCACCTTGCACTTTTATGTTCTAGAGATGGTTTCTTTCCTTAAACCTCATGAACCAGCCTCTGCTAGCTTCAAACTTTTCTTCTGTAGCTTCCTCACCTCTCTCAGCCTTCATAGAATTGAAGAGAGTTAGGACCTTGCTCTGGATTAGGCTTTGGCTTAATGGAATATTGTGGCTGGTTTGATCTTCTATCCAGACCACTAAAACTTTCTCCATATCAGCAATAAGGTTGTTTCACTTTCTTATCATTAGTGTGTTCACCAGAGTAGCACTCTGAATTTCCTTCAAGAACTTTTCCTTTGCATGAACAACTTGGCTAAACTGTAACAGTAAGAGGCCTGGTTTTCAGCCTATCTCAGCTTTTGACATGCCTTTCTCACTAAGCTTAATCATTTCTTGCTTTTGATTTAAAGTGAGAGACCTGTGACTCTTCCTTTCACTTGAACATGTACAGGCCATTAAAGGGTTATTAATTGGCCTAATTTCAATATTGTTGTGTCTCAGGAAATAGGGAGTCCTGACAAGACAGGGAACATAGCTGGTTGGTGGAACAGTCAGAACACACACAACATTTATTGACTAAGTTCACTGTCTTATATGGGTATAGTTCATGGCATGCCAGAACTATTACAATAGTAACATCAAAGGTCACTGATCAAAGATCACCAAAACATGTATAATAATAATGAAAAAGTCTGAAATGTTGCAAGAATTATCAGAATGTGACACAGAGACACAAAGTGAGCACATGCTGTTGAGAAAATAGAGCCAGTAGACTTGCTGGATTCAGGGTTGCCACAAGCCTTCAATTAGTAAAAAATGCAGTATCTACGAGGTACAGTAAAATGAAGTGCAATAAAACAAGGTTTACCTGTTCTTATGTGTTTGGTCTAGTTGTATTACAGGGAATTGGAGAAGGGCCTGCCCCACAGTTCAGACAGACTGGAAACAGGAAAGCAGAGGCCTATTTGCTGAGGTCAAGAGCAGGGTATGAGAGTGGTCTCTGCAAGATGGCAGGTGTGATCAGAGCAGCCCAGCCCTGAGGGTTGGTGACAGCACAGGGGGAGACAGAGGGACCTGGGTAGTGGGGTGTGACTGTAAGACTGGTCACTGAGAGCTCTCAGAGTACTGGGAGAACAGCTGAGGCAAGAGGTGCTAATTTCTGGCATTTGAGCCAAAAGAGGGAAGCAGTTCACAGTTCCAGAATTTAGGCAATTATAAAACAATTGCCTAAATTTATTCATTCTTTTATTTATAAATGAATAAATAAAAAGATGTGTCTATTTTGGAGCCACGCTGATGAGGCCTGAAACACATGGGTCAAAGCCTTCTGTCCCTAACTGCCCTACCCCTCAGATTGCACAAGGGCAATAGGCCCATAGAAAAAAAGATCCCAATAATCCTGGGACAGGGTCAACAAAAGACTTTACAGATGATTAAATGTATGTCTGAAATACTGAATTATGCCATCAGAGTAATTCACTTACCCTCAGTTATAGCTCCTTCTTAATCACTGAGGGTTCTCAATGGCCCCAGGACTCTTGACGGGGCTCTACCTTAAGAAATTCTTGGGTCTCTCCGGAAGCTAGGCCCAGCCCAGCCCACAGCATCCCACACAGACCTGCCTCCTGCCTGCTGGAGGGATAGGTGTTCTTTGATATATCCTTGAGCCAGAATCAACCACCTGAGAGAATTAGAGAGACTTATATATCCATCACATGTAAAAAGATTATAGTCTCTTCTTCATACTCCTAATTTAATCACAATTTGTTGCACATTTTCAGATTAAATGGACAGACTTTCATTTTCTATTTTATATATATGTAATATACAAAAAATATCAGGAAATTGTGTGGAAATTGTATTTACTGAACATTAAGTACAGACCATTTATTTCTATTTAAATGGCACTAAAACCTCAGTAGCATTTCATGGGTTAACAACATAAACTTAAGTCACACCTGGGCTTATGTTAATATCATGCTCGACCACAGATACGCTCATCTTCAAACTAGTTACTTCTTCTCCCCAAGCCTCAGCTGCCGTGCGCTGCAAGATGCCCATGATGGCAGATGAGAGCAGAGGCCTCAGAGCGTGGCCATAAAGACTGAATTATTTAATGCATGTAAAGCATTTAGAAAAACGCCTAGCACATGGTAAGTGCTCATTAAATATCTTAACATTTCTAAAATATTGCCAAATCCAGGTGCTAATGACAGGGGCATCCTGAAAGACAGATTTAGGAAGGAGATGGCCAGCCATATTCTGGACAGTACAGGAACTGTGCTTTGGCCTCACCATTTGCCACTTCCATCCATCGCTTTAATGGTAGCATGCTGGAAAATCAACCACAGCACACTCTAACTCCCACGCCCCAGCAGCTCTCTAAATCAGTTGTTGCCAAATGAGTCAGCACACACCCAAGCATCGTGGTCACTAGTCGGATGTACACAGGCTGCAGGTTCACAAACAGACCTCGGTTGCTGCTCCGAGTAAACATTTTCTGGAGGTGGGGGTCGGGGAGAGGTGGGACATGAGTATGCATCTGCTCAGGTCTAGGTTCAGATTTCCTCCCAAACAGAAAATGAGCTGGTGAGTTCAAGGTCCCCATGTCTAATTTACAATAAGCCGAAATGGCAAGGGTGTTGCACCAAGCAGTTTGCCCGAGCTGCCTGGAGGAAGCATCTTCTGCCCACATTGCACTTTGCTGTAACCAGCGCCTGATGTCCCACAGTTTCATGACCGCCAACTTCACACAATTAGCTGAGCTATTTATAAAGTTGTTTCTGTCACCCAGATTTCTCTCCTTAAGAACACTTTTTTTAAAAAATTGTGGATGTAGTTATCTGATGCGAGTGCTGGGAAGGTCACAGCAAAAGCCTCGAGTGAGGAATCAGAACGTCTGAATTACATTCTGTAGACTCATTATACCCAAGGGTATAGGCACCTTGAGCCTCGGTCTTCCCACAAGGAAAAAGGAAACCGCCCATCTACCTCACAGGGATCACAATTTCATGGTCCTTTGCACAGCTAAAAATAAAAGAAAGAGAGAAAGAAAAGAAAAGAAAAAGTAAAATGTAATATCTCAATTAATGGAATACTCAGGTAAGAAAGTGTCCTGGTTTTCAAATTTAAGTCTGTTTCTAGCCTTTTGTCCAAAGCTTTTCTAAAAATACAGTCACGCATTTAATAAGTACATTATAATGACAGTTTTTGTTTTGAGAATTTGGAAATCAATCAATGTCCTTAAATAGTACATATCTTTTGGTTTGAGGGTAATTTACTATTTCAAAATGCAATTCTTGAAAAACCTCTGGTCAGTTGATTTCCAGTTATCGTTTATATTTCAGCTAAAAATGTTGTTATTGTTGTTTTCCAGGAATAAAATTGAGTTCAGTTCTTGTTTTCCATGTGCAAAGGTTATAGTTATAGGAATGTCGCCATCTCCGGTTCCTAAGGGAGAGGACCAGACAGCTCAAAAAGTAGGGTCCTAGCAAGGACCATAAAGTGTATAGTGATGAAATTAGGTTTCAGAATAAGTTTGGAAAATTTGACTTAAACTAATAAGGTGTTGTTTGAAAGGGATAAATTTTAAAGTCCCGCATTAAGTTTTTAAAAAAATAATCAATTATGCGCATTCTGGTCTAGGTTTAAAAAAAAGTCAAAAGATCTTAGTTTACCACAAGCTAAAAATGAGCCACCAACGTATGTAATATGCTTGCTGAAAGCAGCACTTTCCTAGCAGTGCCACTGTGCTGCAACAGATCACCACACCTTAAAGAACACAGACAATTGAGATCTGTCTCTTCTTTCTCATTTCTCTGCTCAGCCCACTGCTGTCTAAATTCTGCCCCTCCACCCACCTCACTGACACCTCTGAAACTGCGACTGCCAAAGGTCACCAGTGACCACAGGTTGGCAAATCAGTGGACTCGTTTCTAGTGTTTGTACCTGCTGTCTTTCCGCGTCTGACATCCTTGACTACGCCCTCTTCCTTTGGCTTCTGTGATGCCACTCTCTTGGTTCTTCTGACACCTTGGCTAGCTCTTTACAGTCCCTCTTGTCTTCCTGTCCCTCCATGTTATTGTCACTGAAGATTCGGTCCTTGCCCTTCTTTGCTCAGTCTATGCACACTACCTAGTGATCTCAACTACTCCCATGACTTCAATTGCCTGCTAAAGAATAAGCCCCTTCAGTCTAGTCTAGACTCCCAAGCACCAAACCTGTGATATCCAGCTGTACTTGCATCATCTCACTTCTCCTGCTCTTGCTTCTGCTTTTCTTCCTGCCCCTGTGCAGGACTTTTATCTTACTAAATAGCACCACTATCCATCCAGTGATGCAGTGGCCCAAACCAGAAACCTCACGACTTCTTCAACTTCTCCCTATCCCTTAGCTGCTATGTATATCAGTGACAATAATTCTGCCTCTTTAGTTTATTTTCTACTCACCTCTTCCTCCCAATACCTCACCTCACACTATGATTTATCCGAGAGCAGGAAGCATCTCAGGTTCTTGTCCCTGAGGGTCTAGAAAGATCATGGGCTGCTGCCTCAAAACACATGATTCAAATGTCTCTTTTCCTAAGGAAGTTCAACTTTCTATATGGTACTCTAGGAAAAAAAACTTTGACTGAAAACTGTTTTTAAAAAATGTAGGACTAATGCCAATAGGGAAAGCAAATAATTCAAATTCCTTGATTTTAGGCATCTTGTAGGAACCAACTAATATTAAGAACTTTTTCTCAATATTGTTTATTCATTGTTTCTTTCCACAAATATTCATTGGCTCTCTATTTTGTGATAGATGTTCTTCTAAGTCCAGGCTGGCCGAGCTGAGGTGAGGTGGGTAACAGGTGACAAGCAACTAAATAAATGAGAAAATATCACATAGTATTAAATGCTATGCTGAGTATAGAAGAGAGTGACTTAGCAGCCACTTTAAGTTGGGTAGTCAGGCGAGGTCTCGGTCAAAGGATGCCACGTAAACTGAGACCAGAATGATGAAAAGGAGGCAGCTGTGGGAAGATCAGGAGGAAGAGCATTCCATGCCAGGAGAACTGCTTGTGGAAAGGCCCTAAGCAGAAATAAGCAGGGCCTGCTGGAGAAATAGAGAGTAGCCGTGCATGGTCAGAGCACAGAGAGCAAGGGGTGCCATGGTGGCACATACATCCCATGGGGTATCTATAAACTTCAAAATAATCCTACAAGAGAGGTTTTATTCTCACATAAAAGCTAAGGAAATTAGACCTAGAGATTTAACTTCATACAGTGAGAAAGGAAAACCATATTTTTCTTTGTGGCATCTCTGATTCCAAAACATGTTGCTTTCTCATGGGAGATGATTCAAGCCAGCCCAGGATTTGTGACATGCTGGAAATTCCCCCTGTGATTCTGGCCACACACTCTGCCTCAATCAATTTCAATTCTTCACTGTAACCATAATTGGTTTCCCCTCATCTTTTCATCAAAAAGGGAGGCTTTGATGAGACCTCTCATATTCAACGAAGATAGTCACTGAACTATGTGAAACTTGGGAAGCCTAATGATCATAAAATAAGTCTAATGTTTGTATTTTTTTGAAAAACATTTGTGCTTTCTCAGTACAAAAATAATATATGTGATGACTTAAATTAAAATAATAGACATATATCATGGAGGAAAAAACCCATGTATCTGCTTTTGAAATTGGCTTCTTCTTAAGGTTAATAATTTAGTTTTATTTTGTTATATTTATTTAACTTTATGTGATTTTAAACATGATCAAGGGTATAAAGGATAATACAATGACTATGTTATCACCCAGATCAGGAAATAGATCATCAATACACTGAACCTTTTTTTTTATTCCCATCCTCACTTGTCCCCCTTTCTTCCCAACAGAGATAATTAGTATTTTCAATCTGGCGTTTGTTACTCCATGTACTTTTTTGTGCTTTTACTACATTCATATATACTATTGAGCAGCATATAGAAGTATCCTCATGTTTGTTAACTTGATGTATTTGCATACTATGTTAATTATTTCAAAACTTCCATTTCTCAAATGGAAGTAGAATTGAGGCAGAATAATTGAAAAATTGGTGACGGTAAACATTTATATCAGCTTTATTAAGTTGGAAACAATCCAGAGCTGCTTCACTGGTGAATAGATAAACAACTGTGGTGCATACACTCAATGGAATGCCATGTAGCGATAAAAAGCAATAAGCTATTGATTCACACAACGAGATGGATGAATCTTAAATGCATTTTGCTATGTGAAAGAAACAAGGATAAAAAAGTTACAAATTTATGATTCCATTTTTATGACACCCTGGAACATTAGGGGTAGGAGACAGATAAGTTGTTGACGGGCATTGAGGCATAAAGAGAGGTGTTAACTACAAAGGGACAGCAAGGGAATTTGAGGGCTAATGAAATAGAATGGAAATATGGTACAGAATACACAACTCTGTGCATTTGGCAAAACCCATAGAACTGTGCAGAGAGAGTGAATTTTGCCCTCCATAAATTAATAAAAAGAACTAACCAGGATGTGGGGAAAGATGTAATGCAAACTGTGTGTATTACAAATAAATAATACAACCACACTGAAGGAGGATGGTGGGGTGGGGGGGAACTGATCTAAGTAACTCAACTTTGGAAAACTGTTTTGAATAGATACTGTAAGACTCAAAACAAAATGAGTTTGTACATTGTACTGTAGTTGGTAAATGTGTTCTCGCAGGGGTATGGGTTTGCAATTCTAAAACTACTTTAATTGTGTACTAGGTTTGAACAAAAATATAGACATGTTGCAGATAAAGAAAGGAAGATTTCTTGCTGCTGGGGGAAGAAGTTAGAGATGAGGAAAGTGCCAAGGCTAGAATATGACTCATGATTTTATTTTTAATGTATATTCAGATAGACTGATACAGAAACAATTATATATGTATGTGTATGCATAAGAAAGTATGCCTACATATATTTCCTAGTTCTTCTGTTCATTGAGAATAACTAGAAACAGTGACACCCAAGTAGCAATTAGCACACCTAGCACCCAGATCTTGGTTTCTAAATACCATTCTCCAAGAGAAGGTATGGGTCCCTGGTTGATTCCAGTGCTGGGGTAGAGAAATATAAATGATACTGGAGCATCTTCTGGTGCCAGAAAGTAAGAAAGTGCTTGGATACTTTTTAAAAGGAGCGTGTTGAAAGGACACAGCAGGAGATAACTTGAAAGAGCTCCCAATGGCCAAAGTTAGAACAACATTAGCAACAAAATAAATGATAATACTATTGGATTAAAACCCCAAATAGTAATTATCCATGAATCAATACTGATATGACTAGCTAAATTAATAAATAAAAGAGGGAAAAGGGACAATGCTTCCATAGAGAATAATTTCAATTCGAAGGAATGAGGGAAATAAATAACCATCATCAGAATACCACAGTAGTAATTGTCATAGGCAGCATACACCAATGGAGGCTCAAATGAGCAACTCACGAAAGAACTGCACCATCAGTCGTTTTAACACGTAGAGAAATAAATACTGACAACTTTGAAAGTAAAAAGGTATCACTATTATAGTATTATTTATTGGGCACTTAAAATATCATTAATAATATTACTAACTTTCCTTGAGCACATACGATATTCTAGTCACAATACTAAGCACTTCACATGTGTTAACTCATTTACTCTTCCCAGAAACCCTATGGGGTATGTCCCATTTTTATCCCATTTGACAAATGAGAAAACTTCAAAACAAAGAGGTTGGATAAGTTTTCCAAACTCACATGATTAGTAAGTGATACATCTGGAATGTGAAAGCAGAACTTAGCTGATAGATATATAGATAGATATTACACATATATTAGAGAGAGATTAGATAGATAGATAGGTGTAATATGTCTATATTTATTTGCTTGTTTTGAATTGAAGTCCAAACAAAACAAAATCAACCTCACAAAGAAAACTACTGAGGAGGTGTTGAACTACTGAGGAGGAGAAAGAGGAAATACTGAGACACCACCTCTGGCTAGCTGGTTTTTTTCTTTATTTTCTTTGGATAGAGAAATTTTGAAAACTGTGAAGTAGGTGACATGAAAAAAATTTAAAAATGGAAGACTAAGTTCTGCCTGTGTTCCTTACAAAAGTGAAAGTAGCAGGATGCTTTTTACCTGACAGGGGGACCGCATCACTTTGTTCTCAGAGGTGATTATCCTTTTGAGAGGTTATGAGTACCCCAGGGTCTCTGAGTGGCAAAGCTGCTGAGAAGCAAGCTGGCATTTGGAGGCTACTCGAGGCCTGGGCTCACGGAGATATCTCCACCCTCCCCGAGCTCTCTGGGAAGTTTGGCCACAGCTATCAGTGACCATAACAGCCTCCGAACCACCAATTTGCATCAACTTACCGTTTTGGTCTTTCTGTGCCTGGCTTATTGCACTTAACATAATGTCCTCAGGTTCGTCCATGTTGTCACAAATGAAAGAATTTCCTTCTTCTTTTTTTAAGGCTGAATAGTAGTCCATTGTGTATATATGTCACATTTTCTTTATGCATTCATCCACTGATGGACACTCACATGGATTCCATATCTTGGCTATTGTGAATAATGCTGCAATGAACATGGAAGTGCAGATATCTCTTCAACATACTTATTTCATATTCTTTGGATATATACCCAGTAGTAAGATTGCTGGATTATATGGTAGTTCTAATTTTAATTTTTTGAGGAACCTATACTGTGTTTCGCATAATGGTTGTACTATTATGTACCAATGGTTGTGTAATTCCCACAAACAGCATACAAGGATTTCCTTTTCTCTACATTGTCACCAACCCTTGTTATCTTTCATCTTTTTGATAGTAGCCATTATAAAAGGTGTGAGATAATATCTCATTGTGGTTTTAAATTAGCATTTCCATAATAATTAGTGATGTTGAACATCTTTTCATGTACCTGTTGGACATTTGTGTATCTTCTTTTGAGAAATGTCTATTCAGGTTCTTTGCCCATTTTTTAATCAAGTTATTTTCTTACAATTGAACTATTTGAATTCCTTATATATTTTAGATATTAACCCCTTATCAGACATATGGTTTGCAAATATATTTTCCTATTCCATAGGTGTCTCTTCATTCTGTTGATGGTTTCCTCTGCTGTGTAGGAGCTTTTTAGTTTGATGTAATCCCATTTGTCTATTTTTGCTTTTGTTGCCTATGTTTTTGATATCATATCCAAAAACCTTTTGCCCAGACCAATGCCATGGAACTTATCTCCTATGTTTTTCCAGTAGTTTTATAGTTTCAGGTCTTATGTTTAAGTCTTTAACAAATTTTGAGTTTGTACATGTATGAGAAGGGTTTAATTTCATTCTTTTCATATGGATATCATATGTGGATATCCAATTTTCCCAGCACCATTTATTGAAGGTACTTTCTTTTCCCCATTGTGTGTCTTGGCATCTTTGTTGGAAATCAATTCACTGTAAATAGGTGGATTTATTTCTGGGCCATGTATTCTGTTCCATTGATCTGTGTGTCTGTTTTTATGCCAGTTCCATGATGTTTGGGTTACTATAGCTTTGCAGTAGATTTTCAAATCAGGTAGTGTGATGCCTCCAGCTTTGTTCTTTTTCCTCAAGATTGCTTTGGCTATTTGGGGTCTTTTGTGGTTACATACAAATTTTAGAATTTTTTTTTCTATTTCTATGAAAAATGTCATTGGGATTTTGACAGAGATTGCATTTAATCTATAGATTGATTTGGGTAGTATGGACATTTTAATATTAATTCTTCCAATTCATGAATGTGGAATATCTTTCCATATTGATGTCTTTTTCAATTTTTTTAATCAATGTTTTGTAGTTTTCACCATACATGTCTTTCACCTCCTTGGTTAAATTTATTCCTAAGTATTTTTTTGTAGCTATTCTAAATGGGATTGTTTTTTATTCCTTTTTCAGATAGTTCATTGTTAGTATACAGAAACTCTACTGATTTTTGTATGTTGATTTTCTATCCTGCAAATTTACTGAATTCATTTATTAATTCTAACAGTTTTTTGGTGGAGTCTTCAGAGTTTTCTATATGTAAGATCAAGTCATTTGCAAACAGAGACAATTTAACTTCCTTTCCAATTTGGGTGCCTTTTATTTCTTTCTCTTGCCCAATTGCTCTGGCTAGAATTTCTAGTACTGTGTTGAATAGTAGTGAAAGTGGGGATCCTTGTAATGTTTCTGACCTTAGAGAAACATGATCTTAGAGGTGATCTTATGTTGAGTATGATGATAACTATGGGCTTGTGGTATATGGCGTTTATTGTGTTGAGGTACAAATATACCTAATTTATTTAGCGTGTTTATCATGAAAGGATGATGAATTTTGCCAAATGCCTTTTCTAAATCTATTGAGATGATCATACGGTTTTTGTCCTTCAATCTGTTAATGTGGCATATCATTTTTTGATTTGCCTATGTTGAAACATTCTTGCATCCCAGGGAATCCCACTTGATGATAGAGAATGATCTTTTTAATGTGCTGTTGAATTTGGTTTGCTAGTATTTTTTTGAGGATTTTTGCATCCATGTTTATTAGGGATGTTGGCCTGTAACTTTCTTTTCGTGTGTTGTCCTTGTCTTGGCTTTGGGATCAGGGTAATGCTGGCCTCATAAAATGAGTTTGATAGTATTCCCTTCTTCACTTTTTTGGAAGAGTGTGAGATGGATTGGTATTAGTTCTTTATTAAATGTTTTGTACAATTCAGCAGTGAAACCATCAGATCCTGGGCTTTTCTTTAATGAGAGAATTTTTATTACTGATTCAACCTCCTTACTCCTTGTTGGTCTGTTCAGATTTTCTATTTCCTCATGATTTAGTCTTGGTAAGTCATATGTAGCTAGAAATTTATCTATTTCTTCTAGGTTACCCCATTTGTTGGTGTATAATTGTTTACCATAGGTGCATGTGATCCTTTATATTTCTATGATATCAGTTGTAATGTCTCCTCTTTTATTTCTGATTTTATTCACTTGGGTTATCTCTCTTTTCTTCTTCTAGCTAAAAGATTGTAATTTTTTAATCCTTTTTTTAAAAAACTATCTCTTCATTTCATTGATCTTTTCTATTGTTTTTAAAGTCTTTATTTCATTTATTTCTGCTCTGATCTTTATAATTTCCTTTCTTCTACTAAATTTGGACTTAGCTTATTCTTCTATTTCTAATTCTTTGAAGTTTAACATTAGGCTGATTATTTGGGATCTTTCTTCTTTTTTAATGTAGATGTTTATTGCTGTGAACTTCTCTCTTAGAACTGCTTTTGCTGCACCCCATAAGTTTTGGTATGTTGTGTTTCCATTTTCATTTTTGTAAGTTTTTTTAATTTCTTTTTTTATTTTTTGACCCATTGGTTATTTAGAAACATGTTGTTTAATTCCCACATATTTGTAAATTTTCCAGAAGTCCTCCTATTATTGATTTCTAGTTTCATACCATAGTTGTTAAAAAAGATACTTGATATGATTTCAATATTCTTAAATTTGTTAAGTCTTGTTTTGTGGTCTAATATATGATCTATCCTGGAGAATGATCCATGTGCACTTGAGAAGAATGTGTATTCTGTGTATTCTGTGTATGTCTGTTAGGTCCATTTGGTCTAAAGTATATTCATGTCCAATTTTTTTTATTGATTTTCTGTCTAGATGATCAGTTCATTGTTGAAAGTGAGTTATCAAAATGCCTATTTATTGTATTGTAGACTATCTCTCTCTTCAGATCTATTAATATTTATCTATTATATATCTAGGAGCTCTGATGTTAGGTGCATATATATGTATAATTGTTATATCTTTTTGATGAATTAATCCATTTATCATTATACAATGACCTTCTTTGTCTCATTTTATAGTTTCTGAATTAAAGTCTATTTGATCTGACATAAATATAGGTTCTTCTGTTCTCTTTGGTTTCCATTTGCATGGAATATTTTTGTTGGTCCATTCACTTTCAATCTCTGTGTGTTCTTAAAGGTGAAGTGAGTCTCTTATAGGCAGCATATAATTGGGTCTTGTGTTTTTTACCCATTCAGCTACTCTATGTCTTTTGATCAAAGAATTTAATTCAGTTCTATCCCAGGTAATTATTGATAGGCAAGGACTTACTTCTGTCATTTTGTTAACAGTTTTCTGGTTGCTTTGTAGATCATTTGTTTCTTTCTTTCTCACTTGCTGTCTTCCTTTGTGATTAGATCATTCTGTCTATAGGTATGCTTTGATTCCTTACTTTTTATCTTTTGTTTATCTATTATAGGCTTTTGCTTTGTGGTTACCATGAGGATTACAGAAAACATCTTATAGTTGTAACAGGCTATTTAAAGCTGGTCACAATTTAACTTTGACTACATAAAAAAACTTAACATTTTTATTCCACCCCTCCACATTCTTTCATTTTTTATGTCACAATTTATATCCTTTTTTACTGTGTATCCCTTAACAAATTATTGTAGCTATTATTATTTTTAATAGTTTTGTCTCATTTTCATAGTATAGATATAAGTGACTTACACACCACCATTATAGTATTAGAGTGTTCTGAATTTCACTGTGTACTTATTTTACCAGTAAGTTTTATACTTTAGTAAGTTTTTGTGTTAATAATTAGTGTTCTTTTCTTTCAGTTTGAAGAACTCCCTTTAGCATTTCTTATAAGACAAGTTTGGTGGTGATGAACTACCTCAGCTTTTGTTTGTCTGGGAAAGTCTTCATTCTCTTTCATGTCTGAAGGAGAGCTTTGCCAGGGGATGTATTCTTGGTTGGCACTTTTTTCCTTCAGCACATTGAACATATCTTCCCACTCTCTCCTGGCCTGTAAGGTTTCTGCTAAGAAATCTGCTTCTAGCCTTATTGAAACTCCTTTATATGTTATTTTCTTCTTTTCTTTTGCTGCTTTCAGGATCATCGTTTTGTCTTTGATTTTTGACAGTTTGATTATAATATATCTTGGTGTAGTCTTGTTTGGATTGAATTGGATTGGAGACCTTTAACTTTCCTATACTTAGATATTTGTATCTTTCCCCAGATTTGGGAAGTTTTCTATTATTTCTTTAAATAAGCTTTCTGCTTATTTGTCTGTCTATTCTCCTTCATGAACTCCTACAATTTGAATATTTGCTGTTTTGATGCTGTTCCATAAATCTTGTAAGCTTTTTTTATTCCTTTTCATTCTTTTTTCTTTTTATCTTTTGATGGTATATTTTCAAATAACCTGTCTTTGAGTTCACAGACTCTTTCTTCTGCTTGATCAATGCTACTGCTGACACCCTCTATTGCATTTTTCACTTCATTGTATTTTTCAGCTCCAGAATTTCTTTCTATATATATATATATATATATATATGCACCCATTAACCATCTCCACTTTATCTCTCTATTCAATTTATAATTTTGGTCATTTATTATTTTCCTTATTTCATTGAATTATTTTTCTGTATTTTCTTACAGTTTGCTGGGCTCTCTTTAAGCAATTATTTTGAATTCTTAGTCAGGCAGTTCATATATCACTATTTCTTTGGGGTCAGCAACTGGAAGATTATCATGTTCTTTTAGTGGTATTATATTTACTTGGTTTTTTGTGTTTCTTGTGGCCTTAGGTAATTTCTGCACATTTGTTTGAGCAGTCACCTCTTGCATACTTTATAGGCTAGTTTTGCTGTGGATTGACCTTCCCCTTTGGTAGGGGGTAGGATCTGAGGGTATTTTCTGGGGGGTGGGTACAGTATTTCTGGCACAAGTGAAGATACAGCTGTAGAGTGTCTGTGCAGCTCTGTCAGCTGAGGTCAGTGTTGACAAAAATTGCAGAGATCCTCAGCAGCCAACGCTGTGAATGTCTGCAGTAGTAACCAGAGTTGTTGGGTTTCTCAGTGGCAATGGCTGCTATGATCCTCCCAATCTCTTTTTCTCCCACTGGGGAAGTTGTTTCTGGGGGGATCCCTGTTGGCTATAGATCTGACTTATGTACCCTGTCACAATAGTGGTGCCACCAATAACTGAAGAATGGCACCTGTGGATCAGCTATGGAGCTGAGGCCTGAAGAATGGGCACATATGGAAGGACAATAGCTCCAGGATCCAGCACACTAATGGCGCTTGTGCCTGGGGCATAAGCATCTTGCTGCTGCACTGGTAACAGTATGCAAAGTACAGATGCTTGCAAAGTAACTGAGGAGTTGAGAATGGGAGCACAGGTGTATGTGGGGTTAGAGCAGCTATGGTACAGGGCCTAGCTCTCTATAGCAGCTGAACCAGTACCCAGAGCACGGGCATGGGCAGCAAGAGCTTGGCTCCAGGTCCCAGGGTGAAAATTAGTTCACTATGGTGATGTTTCCAATGTCTGATATGTGGGCAGGCCCAGAGCAGGCACAAAGCCCAGGTCATTCACAGGGCGGCCATAGCTTGGGGGTCAGGGCCCACACAGAGTCAGGAGAGGTAGCCACTCCTTTCCCAAAGCAGCTCCACAGCAGCTGCTTCTTGGTAGGGAGGGCTGTATTTCCTCAGTGGGAACTGCTGTTGGTTACCTCAGTGGCAAAAGATGCTGGTGTCCTCTGCAGAGCAACCTACGGGGACCATAGTGCTTCCTGTCACATGGCTGATACAGCTAGCCTCCACCTTTCTTCATTGTTCTGGCTGTCTCCTAGAGTCTCATGTATGCTGATCTCACCAGTGATCCTTTCTGTATGAATATTCTTTTTACTTTTTGCTCTACTGTGTTGCTGCAGATTCTTTAACATACTCTTGAGCCCTCTATTTTGGTTTGTGGATAGCTGTATTTGGCTTTTGTGTAGGGTGGGAGTGGGGATGAAGGTTATTATCTCCTACTCTGCTATCTTGGTGATGTCACCCTAATTCATTTTTTCACAGGCCTAAATCAAGTTGTAGAGGGATAGTGGCAGTCATTGAATTTGAGAGTTTCCTAATGGTTACATCTTTGTAGTAAGATTACCCTTTTAAGATTTTCCCCCCTAAATGAATCCTGTCATTTATAACTGTTTTATCCTAAAATGAATCCTGCTAGAGTGTTCACTGTGCTCCTATTTGAATACACAAACAGACATTTATTTAAGTATCTTTCCTATGCTTTTTGCAGTATAAGAAATGCATGAGAAATTGTTGCCGTCCCCAAAACTGATAATCCATTTGATAGATAAGATATACACATAAAATAATTAGAGGATAGCTTAAGATAGCATGAACTAAAATGCTTTACAAACCATGCATCCAATTTAAAATGCTACTGATAGAGACCTCAAAGCTTTGAACATGTGTAGACTGAGCTCAGTCGCTAATGCCCTGAAATTTATGGGATGCTCCAAAAATTCCTCATCCTGTCACAGGGCCCACCTCCCCCACAAGAACTTGATTATTTTAGAATCAAGTCATTGACATTTCAGGAATATTCTTTGAAAACATCAACATCCGTAGGATGAATTAATCAGAGCTCTGCATCCAATCAGGCTCCTTAGGTAAAATTAGCTTATCAGATTTCTTCCAGCTAGGTCAGCAGGAGGAGAGAGTTACAGAACAAGTGAAAGGTATGATGGGAGAAACAAGGAGAGTGCACTCTGGGCTTGCAGCCTTTGTTCTGAGGAGGGCAGGCCTGAGTGAACCATGACATTAAGGGGTCCTGGCTTGACAAAGAGCTTTGAGGTCCACAACGGGTAGGGGTATGAAAAAGGAGGCTCACAACAAAGAGGAAGGGAGTGCGCACAGGACACAGACTTCCTACTTTGCAAATTTACCCAAGGCCCTTTCTTTCTCACTTGGCTTTAAATTTCCTCTGAGACTCTCTGTGGCCAGGTCTATTAAGCCCAGCTTGAGACCCTGTGATCATTTCTTCCCTTTGAATTGCATTGATTGCTTTCCTGCTGCTGTGGCTGCTGGAACATCTGGCCAGGCTGCTTCCTCTCATCACTTCAGAGACACTGCCAGGAAGCTGTAGGCCCCAGGATTGGGGGGAGGATGGGGAGGATTGTGGAGGCCACAGTCCAGCAGAATAAAGGGGCTGCCCGGCCTCTGCCCCTGCAGACCCTCCCTGCCACAGTGTCTGTCTGGGCTAAGGGCTTCTCTGCTAGGCAAGGGAGACCCATTTCCTTTTCTTCACGTGTATTTCCAGAATTTGCTACCCAGACATAACTCCTCAGCAGGTGTCAGAATCCTCTAGTTTCTGACTAGCTTCATTTCTCTCAGACAAGGTGTTCATGTGGAGAGCATGGTTTCTGGGACCAGGCTGCCTAGGTTTGAGTCCTGGCTCTACCCCTTACTAGCTGAGTGATTTGGGGCCTCAGTTTCCTCATCTGTAAAAGGGGAATAGTAATAGTATCCCTCTCGTAGAGCTTCATATGAAGAGATCAGCACCATTTCTGAACTTACTATAGTAAGTACATGCACACATAATAAATCCGAAATAAATGTTTGCTACTACTATTACCACTGCTACTGCTGCAATTAATTATCCCATCAACAAGTAGTAATTAAAAAGCTTCTTTGTGCCTACCATTGGGCTGGGAATAAAACACTCCACTAAAATGAAAAATAATAATAATAAAATAATAATTTTCACTTACGAGCACTAATTTTGTGCCAGGCACTGTGCTAAAGATTTTTAGTGATTTTCATTATCGTCTTTACTCTTCCAAACCAAAACTCAGGGGGCAGCAGCGGTGGGGGAGGGGAGGGGGTGAGAATACACTCATCGTCTGCATTTCAGAGACTCTTTTCAGGAAGTCCAACTTGCTCCCCGCCCCAATTGCAAAGTCTTTCTCAGAGCTGGGGAGCAACCTACCTGCTCCAGCTGCACTCTCCTGGGCCTTGCCTACTGCAGTCCAGACTAGCACCTTTAGCCCTCCTTTACTTACTTTTGAATCTTCTACCAGCCTGCTTTCCTGTCTCCCCTACGACTGCATCTAGTCAATGTAGAAATGGCCTCTCATTTCACTTCTGAGAAGCCATTTCCTGTCATGTCTTTAAAGTCTACCTCTTTCCCACTGACTGTCTCTATAAAGAGGAGCAGAAAGCAAATGCCCAGCTGTCTTCGTCAGCATAATTAGAAAACTGCATCTCCTCTGGACCCACCTGAAGTCCCTATGTTGCTGAGAGCAACTCTCTTCATGTTTTGCCGTTTCAAGTGTAACTGTTTTGGTGAGCAGTGTGCGAATCAGTTTTTAACACCAACATTCTGGTCTAGTCTTTGGGATAGGAAAATGATGAAAATAAATATGTTTCCACGTTTTAAGGTAGAAAAACCAGTCTGTGGTTTCCCAGGCAATTCTTGCTGTGCCATTCAGAACTTCAAGCCATTTAGCCCCATAGGCTACAATTTTCCTTATTTGCTAACCTGATGTTCAAACTAAAAAAAAAAAAAAAAAAACTGGTTTCCTTAGTAGCATTTGATTTTGATTTTACTGAAACTTGTGTGGTTAAAAACATTCTTATACTAATAGGTATGTGACCTTTAAGATATTTGTCAAGAACAAAAAAATCTCATAAGAGTAGAACTTTGTTTCCCAACTCAATCTCTTCTCGCTTCAGAAATGGGGTCCCTTGAATTGATCTTTTTCCTGACTATGCCCTGAAATCTTCCTTAAGCCCCTCTTTTCTCTTCTTCCCACTTCTGGAGGGACTCTGGGTCACTTTCCCATTACTGGAAATGGTAGATACTGGCCAAGAACAATTTTTCCAGGTTTCAGACCTTGCCTGACTTTCTTTGTGTCGCTCAACCTAAGCTCGAGGGCAATGGATGTGGAGCAGCAGCCACAAGACTTATCTGTAAAAGCTGAAAAATGGCACTTAAACAGAAGTCATACCAGAATTACATGAGACAGTTCATTTCTCTCTGATATGCACATCAGTTAAGAATCTAATACCTTGATGTCTTCAGAAAAATGCAGTCTCAGATGTTGAGACCACTCTTTGAAAGTCATACGGACATTTTTGGGGGTAGTAGTTGTTCAGTGATTCGTGGTGCGTTCCTCTTTGATGGTGCCTCTTCTGAGTCTGTGTTTTCCACTTTTCTAATTTACCTCTGGTAGCCCTGAGTCAGAAATTCACAAAGTAGAAAAAGGACTCAGGAAAATAGTAATTGCTTTTAACTATATTATGACAAACTGCCTTTACTGATGTTATTCTATAAATTGGCCGATGCCATATTGTCCTGGTGTCATATAGACACTGTCACACTTGCAGACTGATACGGCTTTGGCTTTGGGGTCTGGCTTCTTCAGTTACATCCACTTCAACCCCAGTGTGTTAGCTTAAGGAAACTGACAGTGGGGACTTCCTAACTCCTGAGCCAGAGTTTCCAGCATGTCATTTTCCATTTACTCAGCATTTTCTGCTCTGGTCGTAGTTCCTAAACTTACCGATAAAAACAAAAATTGCTAAGACTCAGTTACCCAGAATTCCTGGTGCACTCCAACTAACCCAAGATCAGTTACTCATACTCACGATCCTTGTTCCCCAAAGTTTTCAGTGCCTTGTACATAGAACCCTCAATGAATGAAAAAAAAATTAAATAGAAAATACTTGAATCCAAATATTTTCCAATCTCTTTGGAAGATTAGTAATATACCACTGATTAGAAACAAGAGAAGAGCAAAGCTGCAAAGGTATGGTTTCATGCATGTGCAGATGTGGAAGGCTCCTTAAAATTCAATTCATTCAATGGTCCTAGGGCTAAATGAATGTTACCCACCTCCACCCACCCCTAAGTAATTTATAAATGTACAGGGGCAACTTTGATTGTCACATTGATTCCAGAGGTTCTACCTGGAATATCATGTGTGGAGAAGCCAAGGAGGTTAGAAATCCTGCAATGCATGAGATCTTTCTGTGCAATAAGGAATTGCCCATCTCATGCAACTTACACACATTACTTCTCTTAATTTATACAATGACACTATAGGTACTGCATTTATCCCCATCTGACAAACTATTCTGGAAGTTAATGAAGAGGCTTCATCATCCCTACCTGCTTGAAAATCTCTACCCTTCAAATTAATCATTTTGTTTCAACATATCCAGACAATATTCCTCCTTTAATTCCTTTGGTTTGTTCACATTCCCATGAGGACACATGCAGGCTCCTCTAGAGACCTCACAACATTAAAGATGATTCTCTGCCTAAGGTATTAAGAAATCATTTTGCATACCAGAAAGCTCTTAGAAAGGCTCAAAAACTAATTATTCATGTTATTTTCAAATGGAAAGAAATATTCTTGGTAAAATCTGAAAAAAGTCCTTGTGACTTCATGTAGAGCTCATAACTCTGTTGAAGTAGTTTTGAGCCACTATCCTGTTGGGATACACCAAATACACCTTTATGAGGCTCCAAGAACATTCTTTCCACTTCCTACTTCTTTATAAATCACGAGGTTAAATCTTATGAGATACAAAAGATCCATTTTTTTTCCTCTACCAATTTAAAATGTTCTTACTTTCTTTACTATATATATGTGGAATCAAATAGGCTGTGTGCTAGTGGCCTTTCTTTTCTTTGCAAATGGTAAAATTTAAGTATTGAAAAAGTAATAGGCCCAAAGGGAAATTATTTTCATGAGATCCTATGTATTAGGACAAAAACTGAGTTCTATTTGGTTTAACCAGGAAATAATGCACATCGCTGTGGTCTTTGAATGGCTTACAAAGGAAAAGCATTTGCTGGGTTATTGGAAGTAGCATGGTGTCAAGGTAGTTAAAGAGATTCTGTCCCTATGGTCAAGTATCAGTGCTGTAAAACCATATAAGGTTGAAAAAGAGGAATAAAAATGGAATCTGTTCATCTGCATATATACTAAGCATTGTAACTAAACTGAATTGATCAACTGCTGTATCAGTGACTGGTGAATGAAGACTCCCATTGAATTGATTGGTCCTGTTCTCTCCCATGAGATACCTGACAGATTGTGCACCCCCAACTCAGAGACAAACAAGTTTGCTTTCCCTTCAGTCAGCTTACTCCACTTTCCCATATTTGAAGCCTATTCTGCTGAGGCTTCTCTGTTTATTTTATGTCATCTTCTCTTCAAAGATAAAGACAACTCTTACTTCACTCACCTGAGATAAAGGAGAACCACCCATGAAACACTACCTTGTATGTGTTTAGCATTTAAAAAAAAAGATCCATGATACACAATATTGGCTCATTTTCCCTGCATCTGAAAGCCTAAATCGTTGGTGTGCCAGGTCTCTATTAGCTCACCAATGGATATCTTAATTTTTAGAAAAATTTCTAGTGGTCTAGGCAAGGTCCTCAGAAAACCTGAGCAGCAAAGAGAATTAATCTATTTGTAAAGACCCAGAAGTAATACTTTAGGATGCTGAGGTAGCAAAGACCCCAGTGAATATGCTAATAAGGAGTGCTTTCTAGAAAGCAGCAAGCTTACCTTCCTAAATGCTAATGCTGTGTAAATAATCCATGGTAAATCTGAACATCTGCTAGTGAGTGTCCCCAAGCAGAATGCAATGACAGGAGACAGACATATAAACATTGTTATTGGATTCTACCACAAATACACTCCTGCCCATAAAAGCTTCCATCAGGCATAATCATATTCCTAGTCACAATTTTGCTATTGTTTGCAATCCTATTTTTTTCTATCTATACTAATTAAAGTCTTGATGCATCCAAGGTGGTATGGGTAAATTACATGAACACATAGAAATTTCATTGTTCATTTGTCACAAATCATTAATATCATTTTTTCTGTGGTTAAAGAGCAAGTGTATTATTCTTTAACTGCTGCTATGGCAATGAATAAGAAGAATATCAACCACATTTGTTAAAATATAAACAGAAAAACCAAAAAGTAATCATATACTGGTGTTTGGTGAGATAGTAACAGATTTTTGTAGCCTGAAATAGAGTTGGTTTCCCAGAATCTTTAGATAAAAATCAAAGAAAGTATCCCTTAGAATAATGCTATCTGTGTGAGTCTAGGACTCTAGGTGATATTTGGTTACTTTGCTCAGGTAGGAAGCTGGCTGACCTATAGATAGAAACTCCATTCTGGGCTACGTGATTCTGTCAGTTCCAACTTCGGGGTCCCAGAGCTCTCCACCTTCTCCCCATCACCTTATTTCCAGTTCTCCCTATTGCTTTTGGCCAGGGAAGTTCTTGACTGATCTAAGGCTTGGTGTAAAACTTGTTCCTCTAGCTCATGATGCTTTTTTTCAAATTGCTTGTCTATATTACAAATCTCTTTTATGTTTTAATGTTCTAGGCTTTTAAAACTGAAGCAGAGACTTAGTTTTTCTCCATTTTCCATTGTTACATCCCTTCTCATTGACAATAAGCACAGAATGGCATATTTAAATGGGAGGGATGGTCCAAGATCAAACAAATACAGAGAAAAGAAATGAGTTAAAGAGTCAAAACAATTCCATACACATTCTTAACTTAAACCACAAAATCCTTCTTAAGGCAAGTTTTGAGAGTGAGAGCTAACAAGTTTTAAAGAAATTCATGAAATTAGATTGTAATTAATCATTTAAGCCCCAAAGGAGCTCAAGAAATAAATTTTTAAAAATCTGTTGTATTTCATCATCTCACATAATTCATGAATCTTGGCACCCAGAATGTTACAGGACTCCTTCCAGGAACTGTGCTAGTATCATAGCTCACATTACACAGAATTTTGTCATTCAAAGTCACAAACATTGCGTCATTTGAGCCCGAGTCAAGGTCACATAGCTGGTGAGCAACAGTGCCAGATCCCTATAAATACAAGTGTTTCTGAAAAGCAAGTGCTCCAAGAAGAATCATAACTTCAGTCAAATGGAGTGTTTATCCCAGCATGACCACTGATTAATTTGGACTTCTTTCAAATCTCTTCACAATTCTGGTATCTTTTCCCATCTAAAGCATGTTTTCAGACTCCTATCTTTGTTTTTCCCAGCTCTCTGTCATTTCAATATCAGCCTGCTCAACCCACACACCCAGGGTCCTGAGCAAATACTAACACGAGTAGAGCTCATAACAGGTGTGTCATTTTTATATCCACAGCAGCTTAGCAGGGATCTGATGCAACAGAGAAGAGTTCTGACACATTTTTGACCTCTCAAGCCCCAAGGACCCCCTGGCCCTTCCCCTTCCCAAGCTGTTCCAGTGCACTTGACCAGATATCCTGATCAGGACCATGCCCCCTGCCCTTGTGACAGCTTCCTGCTCAGAAGGACTAGATGTTTCCATGGAGACCCAGCTTACCATTGGTGGTCCAGCCTTTTATGGTCAGATCCCTCAAAATCACACTTGTCACCTCTGTCTCCAATGTTTTGATCTCAGTCTAGATAACCCCACCCTCTCAACTCAAAACTGCCATGTTACAGGCTCTCGTGGACTTCCAAGATGCCCTGCACCCTCCTGACCCTGAAGCTAGGTCAGTTTTGCAAGCCCTACACACCCTAGTCCCAAATTATACTTCTCCCAAATGACCCCAAGATATGAGGCCTCACAGAACTTATGTAGTAGCCTAAGTAATGATACTCTAGGCCAAGGAAAACACAATTAAAATTAAATAAAATCAAAGGTTTTTGACTTACTGACTTCCTTTGCTACTTGCTTCTCTATTCTTCTAGAAATGAAAAATTCTTCAGATCAAGAAAAACTAAAGGGAAGTCGCCATTATGGAGAAGCTAATGACAATGATTCATTGGCTTATTCAACAAAAATAGCAATAATAAAAGCAGTCGTCATTTACAGAGCATTGTCTCTCTTCCAGGCATTTTACAGGCATTTTCTTATTTAATCCTCACAACAACCTTATTATGCTCCCATTTTACAGATGAAAGAAATGAGACTTGCAGACAGTCAATAACATTCCTAAAGTTCCACAACTAATGAAATCTAGGTCTAAATAAACCCTGAACAAGGGCTCTTAGCTGCAGCTCGTGCTCACTAGTCACTCAGGATTATTTTACACTAGCCTATTACACATCCTTGGGGGTGGCCTTACCCAGGATGTCAATGGCTCTCTGATGTGGCTTTACGTCTGTAGCTCAGATGGTGATGGCACTTTCACCTGTGATCCTTCATCACCATCTGCCCAAAAGAAGCCCAGTCATGGGGCAGCCAGATTTTCATTCTAGGTAAACAGCATAAAACACTCTTGGCCTTGTATTTTTTCCTAGAGCACTCGGATGCTGATTACATTACAGATAAGCCAAGATTCCTCAACCCTTTCCAATTCTTTCGATCAGCTACCCATGTAGTGTAACTATTGGATAATATCTAACACTTAAAATTATCATGAAAAATTTAATATGATAATAAAACTAACAAAGAAAAATGTATTCTTTTCAGTAGCAAGAATTTTGTATGGGGAAGCCTGACTGTGTGGAAATGATTTGATAACCTTGAACTGGAAGCTGAGCCCCAGGGAGTAGATTCCATTGCAGTCAAACTCCAAAGAAAGACAGGAAACTACTCTAAAAGAGTGAGGAATTGGAAGTTCCTGGAAGGAAATCCTGCAGGGAAAAGAAATAGGTACTGTGTGGAGAAAAGGGAAAAATCCCCATCCCCTGTGATGGCACAGCTGAGGAGAAGCTTTGAAAAATGGAAATCTCTTAAACTTGGAATAGTCATTCTTTCCTGCAAGGCCTTGTGAAATTTCAGAAAGTATTCTGAATTAATGAGTATTAATGCTTTTGTGTGAGTACGTTAGTTGGAAGAGTTAAGCTCTGTGTCTGTGTTAGAATGTATCAAAAATATACCTCACACATTGGTACAGGAGTCAGAGGGCACAGGACAGGTTGAAAACTGGGGTATAGTGAGAACTGAGACCACCTGCATCCACATAGCTTAACTAGCAGAACTGAGACCAAACACCACCTGGATCAAGGTGAGTTAACTATCTGTTCCAGAAAATTCTTTCCCAGGAGAATAAAGCTACCAACCAGTAAATAACTTCACTGTTTGCTTCAGGAAATTATTGCAAATTAATTTATCTGAACAAATAGTTTGCTTAATTCAACAAACAACTTCTTTCTCAGGATGATAGATTGCTCACCTGAGTAAACAGATTATCAAATAACTGCCTATACATCAACATTTGATTCAAGAACCTTGCCTCACTATTTCCCCTAGACCTAAATGATACCACAAAATTCCCAATCTTAATGTCCCTTCATTGAAAGACTCCTCAAAACACATGAGCCCATAGCCTCAAGCCATATATATATACCATTCCTGACCTCCCCTTTCTGAAACACTGGTAAGACTTTGTCAAGTTTCTCTCCCTTACTGCATTGGGTTTAATAAACTTGGCTGTAGTTGATCAACAGGTGCTTTTTTTTTAGGGGAGTCAACAGAGACTAGTACACAGCCTGGCATATACCAAGTACTCAATAAATGAGGCAGCACGAAGCCTACTTGCGTAACTGTTGCGAGAAAGACAGTAATATCAACAAAATATTAGAAGACAAATAATGGGCCACAACATATCCTGGGCTTAACTTGAACTTTCCCATTCTAAAAATGACATCAACATCTGTTCAAGGAGATCATGGGTTTTTTAGTGAAGAAGTCCAAAATCTAAGTATAAGAGTACACAGTGAATTGTTTTACCTTAATGGTCAAGATAGAACAGAGTGACCTCAAAGGAGTGACCCTTGAACTGAAAGCAGAATAAGTACCTATCTTTTTTTTTAAGTCAATTCCATATTGATATTTCCAATTTAGCTAAACTGTGTTTTTCTCCTTTCTCACAAATAAGTTTGTAATTCATTTGTTCCTATAACTAGTTTTGATGTATCACAATTACGTACTGTCGTTTCAAACAAGAATAGAAATTACAGTATCATCCTCCCTAGAACTGGCTGCCAAGTCAGCATCCATTCAGATAATTCATCTCATTGGCACCCAATCTTCCTCCAAAGGGACACTGAAGAATGCACAAGTGTAAGTCTTCTAGTGTTTTACTGTCTCAGAAAGCCTCACACAATTAGTAGGCAATAACAATGCAAGAACCAGAAAAAAAATAAGTCTTTGGTATTTGATCTAAATTTTTTTTTTAGTTTTTCATTTTGGGGGGTACTAATGCCATGATTTTTGTCTAGGATTTTTTTTTTTTTTTTTGGCATATGTACATCCAACTGTTCAGCAACATTTGTTGAAAAAACTGTTTTTTCTCCATTGAATTGCCTTTACTCTTTGTCAAAGATCAGTTGACTATATTTGTGTTGGTCTATTTCTGGGATCTCTTTTCTGCTCCGTTGGCCTACATGTCTATTCCTTCACCAGTACCATTCTGTACTAATTACTATGCCTTATAGTGAGGCTTGAAATCAGGTAGTGTGAGTCTTCCAAATCTGTTCTTCTTCAATATAGTGCTAGCTATACTGTGTTTTTCCCTTTTCCATATAAATTTCAGAATTTTTTTGATATTTCCAAAACACTTGCTGGGATTTTGATTGGGATTGTGTTGAATCTATAGATCAAGTTAGTAAAAAATAACAACTTAACAATATTGAAGAAGTGAAGAATTTTGAATTTAATGAAGAAGTCTAAAATCTAGGTATAAGACTGCACAATATTGAGTCTTCCAATCCACGAACATGGAATATCTCCCCATTTATTTAGATCTTCTTTGGTGTTTTTCATCAGTGCATTGTAGTTTACTATATCTAGGTCATGTACATGTTCTTGTAGATTTATACCTATTTCATGTTTTGGGTGCTATTGTGAATAATTTTTTCAACTTTAAATTTCAATTGTTCATTGCCGGTATATAGGAAAGCAATTGAAGTTTGTATATGAGCCTTGTATCTGCTACCTTACTATATTCATTTATTAGGTCCAAAAACTTTTTGTCAATTCCTTGGGATTTTCTGCATAGACAATCATGTCATAGTGAACAGTTTAATTCTTTCCTTTCCAATCTGTATACCTTTTGTTTTCTTCTAGGTACGTGTTAGGTTAAATGGCAAAGAAGAATTAAGGTTGCAGATGAAATTAAGGTTGGTAATCTTTTGACCTCTAGATGAGAAGATTATCCTGGATGATTGGGTAAGCCAATGGGTTCTTCTGTGGATAAGGTAAGCAGAAGAGAGAGAATCAAAGGGATGGCAGCATAAGAAGCACTCAGCCAAATGTTTCTGGCTCTGAAGATGGAGGAAGAAGACTTTGAGGTAAGGAATGCAGGCAGCATCTAGAAACTAAAAAGACAAGGAAACAGATTCTCTCCTTACAGCCTCCAAAAAGAACACAGAGCTACCCAACACCTTAATCTTAGCCCACTGAGACTGATTTTGGACTGAATTCTGACCTCCAGAACTGTAAAATAATAAATTTGTGATGTTTCAAACCACTAAATTTGTGGCAATTTGTTAGAACAGCAATAGGAAACAAATACACATGGCTTCTGTTGTAATTCTAATCTTTGTTCTTCCATAGGTAAGATTTTTTTCTTTCAGCTCTTTCAAGATTTTCTCTTTGTCTTTATTTTTTTTGCAGTTTCAATATTATATGCTATCTTAGTTCAATTTGTGTTGCTATCACAGAATACTTGAGGCTGGGTAATTTATAATGAACAGAAATTTATTTGGCTCATGGTTCTGGAGGCTGGAAAATGGAGGGGCCACATCCGATGAGGGCCTTCTTGATGCATCATAATATGGCAGAAGGCATCACACAGGTGAGAGAGAGCAAGAGAGCTTGAGAGAAGAGAAGGAGAGAACGAGAAAGGGGCAGAACTCATTCTTTCATCAGAAACCTACTCTTGCAGTAACTAACTCACTCTTGTAATAATGGCATTAATCTATTCATTAATCTACTTCGTGACCTAAGTCACCTCTTGAAGGTCCCACCTCTCAACACTATTTCATTGAGTATTAAGTTTCTAATACATGAACTTTGGGGGACACATTCAAACCATAGCATATTCCTAGGGGTAGTTTTATGGGAATTTATTCTGCTTGGTGTTCTTTGAGGATCTACAGTTTAGTTACATAGCTTGAAATTGCCTCCCAATTATTTTATGTCCTGTTCTGTTATTTTGCTTTTTTCTATTTGCTTTCATTTTTTTCTCTCTGCATTTTAGTTTGGGAAGTTTCTATTTACCTATCTCCAAGTTTGCTGATTCTTTCCTTGACTGTGCTGTGTGTGATGAGCCCATCAAAGGTATTCTTCATTCACAGTATTTTTGATTTAGAGTATTTCCATTTGATTCTTTCTTTGAATTTTCATTTCTCTGCTATCACCCATCTGTTCTTGCATGTTGTCTACTTTTTCCATGAGAACCCTTAACATAGTAATTGTAGTTATTTTAAATTTTCTGCCTGATAATTTTGACATCTGTGTCATATCTGAGTCTGGTTCTGATGCTTGCTTTGTCTCTTCAGACTGTGTTTTCTCTTGCCTTTGGCATGCCAGAGGCTTCAAATTCCTCTAGTGTCCTTGCTTTTGTCTCCTGTCTTTACTATGTGCTTCCCTAAGTACTCCTCCTCAGATAAAATCTGTGTCTTGCAGTTGTTTCACCTGTGATCCACTGTTATTACTGGAGCCCTATGGTATATGGTAAGGTAAGAGGAAAGGGGAATGTTTTATAATCCTTTCATTAAATCTCAGTGTTTTAGTGGGCCTGTGACTCATAGCTGTGACCTTCACAAGTGTTTCTTCTTGTACAGCTTTGAACAGGACAACCAGAAGGGGCTGAAGTTAGAGGAACATCCTTACCCAAAGCCCTCTTACAAGACTTTGGTAAAGCCTTTCCTTTTAGAGAGTAGGCCTTTGTTTCTGTACATGGTTCACAAGGATTATTCTTCCCCTACCCCTGCCTGAACCACAGGGGAATCTTTCTCAGATCTTCACCATGAAAACCTGGTGGGGTTCCTGTAGGTAACCCATGAAAGGGTGGAGGACCCCTAACACTGCAGCCCCCAGAAATTTCTCACTCCCATGCTAGTCCACACTTAGGCTCCAGCAATTCATCAAAATTACCATTTAAATGTTTTGACTGGTTAATGACTCCAGTGGTTTCTGGTCCAAGTAAGCAGATCTGGGCTGTGACACTCTGGATTTGCCTACTCTCCAGATTTTGTGGTGGCAGTTTGTCCTGCAAATTCAATTCTCTGATGGCACCGAGAAATATTATTGATTTTCATTTGTCCAGCTTTTCCTTGTTTTAAGAACTAGAGTTACAATTTCCATGCTCTGTATATGTTGGAGCTAAAATTGGAAGTCTGGTATGATTTTTTTTAATCACTAGCAGCTTGGTGTCTGAGGCCTCAGCTGGAAAATTCAGATGCTTGGAGCTCGGATCATCTGAAAGTTTTCTGACACATACATCTAGAGATTGATGCTGATGTTAACTGGAAGCCTTGCTGGGACTGTTGACCAGAGTATCCATACATGGCTTCCCCACGCAGCCTGAACACTCCTCAATGTGAAGGTGCATTCTGAGGACAAATGGAGCGAGGGCGAGAGAAAGAAAGAAAGAAAGAGGGAGAAAGGGAGAGTGTGACGGGGTCAGGTGGGGAAAGCCAGGTAGAAGCTGCACCCTAGACTTGGAAGTCCCATAGCTTCGCTTCACTTCCATTGCACTCCACTAGTAAGGGAAGTCAAAAACCCCTCTCAGTATTAAGAGAAGGAGCATACCCCTTTACCATTCAGTGGGAGGAGTCACGTTGTAAGAAGAGCATGCATGGGGTTGGGGTGAATATACAGCTGTTGTCATCTTTGGAAAATTCAACTTGCTACAGGTTGAATGTGGGGAATTCTAAGTTATCTGGTAAGATTGGAATAGAGTACCTCAAGAATTTTAGACCTCACCAGTCTGTGACTCTGAAAGAATCTCACAGTGACTTTTTCATATTATTTTCAAACAATAACAAACTTACAGAAGGATTAGAAAAGCTTTATATTTCCTGAATCATCTCAGAGTAAGATGATGCCCATCACTTCTGAATACTTTAGTGTGCATTTCCTATCCATGAAGACATGTCCTACTTAACCGTGATACAACCATCAAAATCAGGAAGCTTAAATTGATATATTACTACCACCTAATCCTCAGACCTCATTCAAGTTTTACCAGTTGTTCTAAAAATGCCTTCTACTGCAAAAGGATCCAGTTCAGAAACTTACGTTGCATTTAGCTGTTATGTCTCTATAATCCATTTCAGAATGTAACTATTCCTCGGTCCTCAGTCTCTCCTTAACTTATGTGACTTTGATGAAAAGTACAGATGAGATATTTTGTAGAATCCTCCTCGATTTACATTTGTATGATGTTTTCTCATGATTAGAATAGGTTATGCCTGTCTCACAGAGCTATCGCAGGAGGTATGCAGCGTTCATTTCATTGCATCCTATCAAATGGGACACCGTTTTCATTATTCTCATTACTAATGATGTTCACTTTCATCCCTTGATTAGGGTGGTGTCAGCTATGCTTCTCCACTGTAAAATTATTCCTTTCCAGTTTGTAATTAATCAATATTTTGCAGGGAGATATCTTACAACTCTGTCAATATCCCATTTCGCATCAAACTCAGTTTATTCATTTATATCAACGTGTACTCGTGGTTTCCTGTTGTATTCAATAGGTTAGAATACATTACCATAGGTATTTACTTTGATGCTCAAACTTTCCCATATTTTGTCAGTACCTTCCAGCTGGTTTCTGTGTCTTCTAACACATCTTCATTATTCTCCGAGCACTTCTTGCTTTCTAGCAGGGTAAGGCGCACCTTGTACTTTCCCTACCCCAGCCCTGGAATTAGCCAATTCTCCAAGGAGCCCTGGTTCCTTCTAGCAGAGAATGGTATTGAGAAGCCAAGATCTGGGCACTAGGTGTCCTTATTGTTATTGAGATGTTGCTGCTTTCAGGCCCTCTCAGTGGACGGAGTTAGGGAATATATATGTGAACAGATACTTATATTTATTATTTCTTTCTATAATGTCTAACTTTATATATTGAAGACCATAGGTTAACAGTGATACATCCAAGTCCAATTCAATATCACAGGGTTAATTATAATTTTCTCTCTTTCTCTACTGTAACTCCCTTCTCCAACAGTGAGGAAACCTGGTTCCCACTATCCTTAATGTATTTACTTAATCAATTCCCCTGTAAATAACTAATCTCCCATCGACACTCACTTGCCTTCCCCTGCGTGGATGCCATTCTTATTTCACTGTACTTCCCCATGCTGGGCCGCCCCAATACACAGACATTCTCCTCGTCTTGCGTGGGTTGTGACACCCCATTCCAGGGCATTCTCCCACATAGGCACCCCCTTCCTAGGCTGAAGTTCTGACTACCCACGTCAGGCTGCTTCCCTATGGTAGGCTGAATAAAGGACCCCCAGAGACATTGAGAAGGAAGCCCCAGATGCCTAACCCTCTCTGTCTTGCCACTCACAATCTTGCCACCACTATATGTTCTGAAGTGAGTAGAACTAATCTCACTATAGCCATTATCCTTGTTTATGGCAGTGATTATAAAAAGTCTCAGACGCACAACACTTCTCTTAAGCACATTCCCTTTTATGATCTCTTCTCTTACCCTGACTTACTGGGTCTTCTGGAATTCAGAGTCCAGAACTAACCAAATCCATCATCTCCTCCACTTCCTCCTACTCGGAAGATAAACTGGCTCTCCCCTAAGGACACTGCTTCCCCTGCAGCCCTCTCGAGGGGTGGCTGATTTTCTCTCCCGTCTTTTGTGCCCACCCCACTGGTCTGCTGGTTCTTCTACCACTCCAGGCAAATCTTCACTTCAGAGCCTTTGCAAGGATATTCCCCTTGCCTGGAATCCAAATGGCAATCTCTCTTACCTCTTACAAGTGCTTCCTTAAATGTCATCTCTTCGATGAGGCCAACTGTAATCACTCTATTTAAACCTCTAGCCTACTTACCCCATTTTTCTCTACTTTTACTTTTTTTCCACAGCACCAATCACCTTCTAACATACCATGCAATGAACTTACATATTGTGTGCTTTGTTTATTGTCTATTTCCCTCTTGTTCAATTTCAAATTCCCCAAAGGCAGGGATCCTTGTCTGTTTTGTTGACTAAGGTATCTCAAGCACCTACAACAGCACCAGACACATAGTATGTACTCCAGTAATATTTCTTGAGTCGAAGAATGAACTCTCACCACAATATTATGAGGATGGCCCAATTATTTCTCTTTTTTGGACAAGGAAACTGAAGCTTAGAAAATATAAATAATTTATTAAAGGTCTCACTGCTTACAATGGCATAACTTGGATTGCAACCTAGGCATCTCTGCCTAGAGCTTACTTACACCCACTATCCCATGTCCAGTGGGGTTTGCCTGGGAATGGGGGAGGGAGAGAAGCTGAGATGGAGGAGGGAGTGGGGAGATGGAGGAAGAGGTAGAAATAAATCTCTGTGTGCCAAGCTAAGCAGTTTGGACAACATTCCATAGCAGAATCTCTGAAATGAATAGTGACATAATTAAATCTATATCTTGTAGAGATAACTCAAAGAGCTGTCATCTGGAAAAGTGAAAGCCAACAAATTGCCAGAGGAGAGACATACCATATTTAATGGGGCCTAAGATTTCCATAGCTAAAAATTACTTTCCTCCTGCTGGTTCATTAGTTGGTCACTCCTTCACTTCAGTCCTCACTTAGAAAAAGTCTGACACAGCATAAATAATTGTGAAATTATACTTTATTCATGTATATTATATACTGATAAAATAAACCAATGAGTTACTTTCCATTTGGGTGCAATCACAATTGTCAACAATACTAGGAAGCACCAGGCATGAAATCTCTTGAGACGCTATGTTTTTATCAGGACACAGGTCATATCACCTGACACATTCAAGTGCTATCTGACATGCCATTAAAGCTGTGGCTCAGAATGCAGACATGTTCTCAAATAGGCAGCAAATGGATGGTGTCATTTCATTTATAAGTGTTCATTGTATCATCAAGTGAAATAAACACACAACCCACCGGGTCTTGCTTAGGTCGGCTACCTAGTTGGTCCCTGAGACAAAGCCTTGTCATCACATAGTTTTGCCTAATTAGTCAGAAAACAAAGGGTCAAGGGAAATAGTCACAGGACACAGGAATTATAAATAATACATATATTAATAGATATTCATTTTCATTACATAAAAGTTACTATTATAAATACTTCTTTGATTGATGAGTGTAAAATATATTCCTCATATAAATAAAGTTAAATATTAATAAATAGATTTAGATTTAAAAATTCAAATATTGCAGGCAGGATGACCATTATTTGAATGCTCTCCGACCTCGAAACAGCATCTGACTCCTTTTTCGCTTTCTTAGGTTAGTTTTTGGTGACAGATCAGTCATCACTTTGTAGAGTTCATTTATCGCTTTGCGCTGGAACTTTAGGTCATTTACCTGTTGGGAAAGAAAACAGAAAAATTAATTTCAGGCATACAAGCCATCAGGATACTCTGCTAATGTCATTGTCAATGAAAATGCAAGTATTCCTTTAAAAAAAGGAGATTCTGACTAGCACTATAATACCTTAATATACAATATTTGTTTCTTTAGCAGTTGAGACTAAAAATTATAACTAAATTGCTAGTTGTGCTGTAATATGGTGGGGCACGTTATATATCCTTAAATTTACTGCTACAGAATTCTCAAAATTATATAGTGAAAAGAGCCCTCATGTGGAGTGAATTTAAAAAGGTGGGTTTGAATCCCATGCATGCAATAGCTCTGACTTTGAACCAGTTATGTAGCCTCTCTGAATCTCTGTTTTCTCCTCTAAACAACGAAGAGATTGTTTAGATGACCTCTACCTCATCAATCTACCAATTCTATTACCTTATACTTTAATTAATCCTTGTGGTACGTGTCAAATGAGTTACTGTAGGTCAATAGTTCTCACCTTTGGTGTGTAGCAGATTAATTTGGAAAACCAATAAAGAACTGAGAGACCCAGGTGCCTAAAGTAGAAGGCCTATGCCATTGTGCATTCACTGAGCTCCCCAGGTGACTCTGATACCCACCAAAGTTTGACAACCACTGATACAGGTTAAGCACTTTGTAAAACACCAAATCCAAGACCAATGAAAACTATAATTTTTAATTTCCCCCAAATTAGGTCAGTCTCATCATTTACATAATGGGATTAAAAACAAACACAAATCATATTTACATTGTTTACTGATAAACAAAATTTAATATTAGGAATTGCAACAACTTTTCTTGTACCCTGCCTTCTATGCCAGCAAATTGAACTATTTGTATTTCCTCAGTCTAACCAATAGGACCATTTAGGTGATTTCATGCTTGATAAAATGTAGACCATTTACTTTCCTCCTGGCTCTGCTATTACATTTCTTTCTAGTGCTGGAAACACTGTGGCCATCTTGCTACATTTCTGAAGATGATTAGAGGTATTTTAGGCTATAGGACTAATTATTAAAGGGTATAAGATAACTAAACTATGTTAGCAATTGAGCCAAAGAGGAGAAGAGTTAAGACCTCACTCAAGATTGCCTACCATGAAGCAGGAGGTCTGGAGCTTCCAGAAAGATGGAACCAACAGATATTTTTTCTATTTTTTTACTTTTCAAGGCCCAGTTACTACAAAGCAGAAAAAGTGTTCTAACAGCTGTGTGTTCGCAAGTCACAAAGTTTACTTTCCCATGTTCAAAGCATCACTAAGAAACTAAGGGACTTATCCATGACTGAACAGCAAGCCAGAGGCAGCCCTGGGTTAGGGGCAGGTGATTCCTGAGTCTCTACCCAATGGCCAAAGGAGAATCCCTGCCATGTCTCCTTTCAGTTTCTGGGGCTTACAGGAAAGGGGAGGGAGGCAGACTCAGGTGTAGTGAAAGCTGGGCACAAATGCTAAGAGCACACGTCATAGCAAGACCCCATCCCTCTCATTTGAGCCCATTTATATTAAAGCCAAACCCAAAGGAATCTGGAGGCCTTTGTCTCCTAGACAAAATTTTGGAAAATGTGATTTGTCTTTATGCTTCAAAGTTATCTTTCAGCTTATAGAAGCCATAAAAAGACTCAAGACAATTTCGTGAGATAAGACTTAGGAGCCTAAGGATTTGTCCAGCTGAGATATTCTGAAAGTTGATAGAATAATCTTTATCATAAGATGTAAATTCTACCTATTTTTTCCCTGAAAACAAACAAACAGCAACCATTCTCACTTCTAATTGGGCTGCACAATCTGAGAGCTGACCAGAGACCTGCAGTAGGATGCCTGGTGCCTCCTCAAAGGCTGTGGCTTTCTCCCACCTCCCTCAATTTCTCCCCATGGCATCGTGGAGTTTTAGAGCAAAGGAGACCATAGAACTTACGTAGTGAACCCAACAGGTTCCTTTTAAGATGAGGACACTGAGCCACAGCCAGGCATGTGATTCATCTGTGGTCACAGTTCCTTGGTGGCTGAGTTGGGAGGAGAACATGAATCTTCTCAGCTCCTCCCACTGCCCTTTCCCCACAGATGTGCAGCCTCTCATCCAAAGCAAGAGTTTCCAACGCACGAACAAGGGACAATGAGAGAAATGCTTCTCAACACTCCCCTTCTTCTTCACCTACTTCCTCCTCACTGGATTTGTCTATTCACCTGTCTACGTGCAATAGTTACAATGCCAGCATTTTTCCAAATTGCACATTTAAATGCTTCCCATACTGATTTTGCAAAGTCACCCAACGCACTAATACCAATGAATAAGGAAGGAAGGGTTTTGGCCATGGCTTGATTCCATAGCTTTAGCAACTGTTAAATAGCCAATTTCTACTTTCTGGAAATGAAATGCTTTGCAAGAGCCTCTGCAATGAAACCAAAGAAACAATTAAAACAATCTCACCGAAATTTGAATCAGCTTTTGAAAGTCGTCCACTTTGCTGTGGCTGCCATTGAAAAACTTGGCAATCAGATCTTCCTTGATGGTCTCCATACTCTTTTTGATGGTCTGGTTGTCTTTGTGGTTTTCAAAGAGTTTGAAGTAGAAGGACAAAATTTGGCTCTGAATTATTTTTTTGTCACTCTCCTTGAGAGAAAGGAGCACAAAGAGAGGATGATGTGAATTTACCCATCAGAAAATAAGCAACAGGAAAATTAGCCAAATGGCGATGGCCAGCTTACCTCTCTCCATTTCTTCAAAATATCTACGAAAAGAGTCTCACCATCCGCTACATCTGGATTACTTGCATTCTGCAAAAAAATAAAAGAAAAAGAAAGAAAAGAAAAAGTCAGTTTACAGTTAGTTCATAAATTGCCCTAAAAATGTACTTCAAGTTTCATTGAACTCAGATGCTGGCAATATTTACTGATTTCCTTTTCAATCCTCCTGTTTAGTTCTAACAATAAGTATTTCCCAAAGCTTTTTATGTTCAGTATAGCCAAAAACTATTATGCTCTTTTAGCTTTCTTATTTTGTAGTGTAACCCTTAAATTGAAATGTCACAAATGAACCCAACAAGGCTGATGATACTTCAAGTGTCCCATAAAACTATAGTAAGCTAAAGAGAGTATTTTGAGCTTAGTAAAACAGACAAACAAACCAACCAAAAAAAAAACAGCTAAGCCGTCCCACTATAAACATTGCCCCCTCAATGGTATAGGTTTCTATAACATCTACCTGTACCCTCCTTTAGGGTTTTATTATATCAACTTTAAAAGATAGTTCCAAATGTGTGTGTGCATGTTTTAGGAGGAGAGAGGTTGGATTTTACATTGCAAAAATAAAATCGACTGTGAATGCTTGAACATTACTATAACAGCTATAATTATAATAGCTAATTTTGGACAAATAATAAAATATTTAAAATGCAAAAACTATTTTTATTAATAATAAATAAAATTTTAAAAGAAATTCATAAAATAAAATTTAAAAATTCCTAAGCCAAAATCATAATTCTTACAAAATCTCAGAAAATCTCAGCAAGTGACTGAGTTCAGGAGTAATTTGCAGGTAATATAGATGGAGCAGTAGAATTTTGAAATCACTTTTTGAAGAAACACACCTGTAAGTGATTTTTTTAAGCCAAAGCTTTAAGGACCTTACCTTTGTTTACTTTAGTTCATAAATTGTTTCCTATTACTGTTGTTAATGCTAATCTTAACCTTTTACTGTCACCCTCATATTAGTCTGAGAAATCAAAAACTAATAGCCAGATATTTTTTCAATATGCAAACTACTTGACTTATCACAACTGAATGGGTTCTCACCACAAAATTATCAACATCATTATGCTTTATACCTGTTATGCCATCTTTTGGAAGATTCGTGAATCCCCTCTAAGTTTCTATACAAACTGAGCAGAGGGTTAAAGCAATAAATTTAGTCAAGAAACTCATCCAGCCTACGATTAGCAAAATAACACCAACTCTTCTCAAAATGACTGTGGAGCAGAGCTAACAGCCTATCAGAGATCCCACTGTAAGTCAACGTTCAGTAGTTTTCAACCACAAACAAGTATATTTAAAAGGTCATACTTACAAAATATTCCTTAAGGTTTTCTATTTCTTTTAAAAATGTGGCCTGGCAGTAACAGCTAGAAGAACCCAGAAGGATGCAGAGCTGAACAGCCAAGATATAACTTGTGTACTTCATTCTTTTGGAGAGAGGCCAGAGAAGTTGAAATCAGTCGCTCCTGTATTAAGTTGGTCAGGTCCAAAGGACTGAGCTGATCTTTCTTCTCTACTAGCTGATCTGCAGATGATCAGAACAATGTACTGCATCTCCTTTTGCTGCTGGTATTTATACCAAATTGAAGTCTCATCAGGATTACGTATTTTCACAAGTTTTTTAAGATGAGATGGTGACAGATAGGCAGGGATGCTAGTTAGTTTGTATTAATAACTATGGTTTTGTGGCATTTTGGTGTTGTAGTTAGAGTTTCCTTTCAACTCCTCGGGTCCTTTGACGATGAGACAGACCCATTATGCCCACCTGTGCCATTCTTTGAAAGCACTTTTACTTCACACCATTCAAGCACTGGAAATTTTCTGGCATCTCCCCACTTTGCCCTTGCAAAATGTTGACTCCTTATCCACAGAGCACATTGATCATTTGTTTGTGGTTGGGAACAAGTAAAAAAGGAAATTCTAGGGCCCCTCAAACCTTTACAAAGGGGGAGCCTTTGAAAACTTTTCTTGCAAATGACCAGAAAGCAAGGAAAAAATGTGGTTAAAAGACCAATGTGGTGAGGAAGTCCTTCATCAGACTTGGTTAGTAAAATATCTACCACAAGCTTCAAATTACCCTAGACCAGTAATTTCCAATAGAAATATAATACAAGCCACACAGGTAAATTTACATTTTTCTAGTAGCCCCAGTAATAAAACTTAAATGGTAATAATAATTTTTAAAAATATTATATTTAAACCAATATATCCAAAATATCCTTTCAATATGCACCAATATACATTATTAATAAGATATTTTACATTCTTTTGTCATATTAAATCCTTGAAATCTAATGTACATTTTATACCTACAGTGCATCTCAATTTGGACTAGCCATATTTCAAATGCTTAGCCACATGTGGCTAGGTGCTACCGTACTGGACAGTGTAGCTGTAGACAATGAATTGTTCCAAATAATCACTAATAATAGAGCATCCTTTTTTAACTTTTTATTTCTTTTCCTTTCAAATACAAAAAATAGGATTATTCCCTCTCCTTTGCTAGTTTATTTATGAAGTACAGCATTTTGGGGTGGCACAGAAGGCCCTCCCGTCTTTGGTTCCAACCTACCTTGCATTTCTACCTGCACCGTGTACATTAAAGTATCATGGTTATGGGAGCAGCGTTGAATCCTGCCTCCACTACTATCTACCTATGTGATTGTGAGTAAACTTCTTAACTTTTCTGAGTCAGTTTCCTTATCTGTAAAATGGGCTTAATAATAGGCTTCAGTTGAAAATTCAATCAGATGGTCTGCGTAAGGTGTTAAGAATTTTGCCTAGCATACAGTAGTCACTCAATAAAAGTTATCTATTGTTATTCTGGCACATTGGAAGAGTAGTCATTTCTAAAAAACATACCCTGAACATTTGTTCATGCTGTCTTTTTGATCTTGAGTATCCTTTCCTCTCATCTGTGCCCCTGAGAGTAGTACCCATACATCCAAGCCCAGCCTAAAAATCATCATCTCCATGAGTTCTCCCAATATTATCCTCCTTCAAATTGATCTCACATTCTCTATACAAGTCTTGGTTTATACTTTTTATCAGAGTCTTGATCCCTCAATCTCTATTAGTTATTAATGTGTCTTCTCCCCTGTTATACTGAGTTTCTTAACATCAGAAATTGTTTCATTGCTTCTACAATGCCCTTCTCTTCCCTAAAACATTTTAGGGAGATTTGCATGGAGATTTAGCATGGAGATTTGCTCAAAGCACTGAATAAATATGGATTTGCATGCTTGCTTAAGGATCTATTTTGAGTGATTTGCCCCAAAATTCTAATCCCAATGCTACCAGGCCTAACCTGTAGGAAACTAGTATTTAATGAAACAAGATTTATGGGCTAGTATGGTGACTCATATCTGTAATCCCAGCACTTTGGGAGGCCAAGGCTAGAGGATTGCTTGAGGCCAGGAGTTTGAGACCAACCTGGGAAACAGCAAGACCCCATCTGTACAAAACAATAAAAAAAAAGTTAACCAGGTGTGGTGGCATGTGCCTGTAGTCCCAGCTACTTGGGAGGCTGAGGTGGGAGGATTCTTGAGCCCAGGAGTTCAAGGTTGCAGTGAGCTATGATTGAGCCACTGCACTCCAGCCTAGGTGACATAGCAAGACCCTATCTCTAAATAAATAAATAATTAAATAATATATATGATTAATGTTGAAACATGACTCTATGTCTCTTTAGCTAATACCTACTGACTGGGACAATGCCATGTATTATTTTATGTGAAAAAAAGGCAGAAAGCTCTTTGAGGGGCTATCTTCCCAAAAAATAATTAGGATGAAAACATTTCTGTGGGACCAACACCTCGTGTTAAGCAAGTGAAGAGTATAGACATTACATGGTTACACAAAGCTCTATTATAGATCTCCTTAAGGAAAATTATGTTCAGAGAATGTGCTAGCAGAGTGGCACAGTGATGTGGGGCGAAGCTTTATCAAAGCCTGAGATACACTGCAGGCACCCAATACCTTCCAATAGCCACACTCTGAATCACTGGAAGGAATATTCTCAACTTTCTGCAAAGGAGTAAAAATTAATTACTCCCATTCCTTGATTTATCCACTGCAATGTAGTATTAAAGGTAAGGAGTTAAGAACTGTGTGATCCATAATAAGGAATTATATCCTGCCTGGGTATTTGTAAATTGAGAATGCCTATCCAAAATAACAGATTACATTAAGAATATGTTTATAATAAGGCCAGATACTTAGTATTAGTAACTACATGGCTAAAACTGAACTCTAGTAACTCTTGATGACGTGATCAAGCATGGAATTATGGAATTATAGAGATTATCTATGATCTATCCCCTCACTTTTTAGGTTTGTAAATAAAGACCCAGAAAAATAATTGCTTAAATTCATTCAACTGATTGATACAGAGATGAGTCTAGAACCAAGATCTTTTCCTTAATCAGCCCATCCCTTGGTCAATCAATATCCATTAAGATTATTATATGTGCTACTCTATGTTAGATATGCAAATTCAAATAATTACACCCTGTCAGGCTTTGGTTTCTGAGACTTTTTTTTCTGCAGAATCTATGACATAGTATTCATACTTTAATTCCTTAAAAAATAGTAATAATACAAATAAAGATTTCAAAATTCTTGGCTAGACATCCCAGCAGACCAAACTTCATGGGCATGCAACCTGTACAGTCTGTCAGGCCTCTGAACTTAGAACAGCCCACACTTCACTTAATGCTCTGTTATCACCTTCTTGAAATTCCTAACAATTTTTTAACAAGAGACCTGCATTTTCATCTTGCATTGGTTCCTACAAATTATGTAGCTGGTCCTGCATCCCAGGCTGGAAGTGAATCATCTGCTATTAGATTTTCATATTCCAACACATGATTCTTTGATTCAGAATGTTGTCACTACAATAGTACATCCTTTTATGATCCTTTCCTGTCTTTTCAGCTTTGCAAACAAAGAAACTTCTTTCTCTTTTCTGCCTGTAAAACACCTTATGTTGCACATGCAAACTAGAGGTTTCACACTTTATTGGTTCGTCCAATACTGAGACTGCAAAATAATTCACCACCAAGATGTCCTTTAAAAGTTTTGCAAAGCCACCAGGAGCCAAGGTGTGACCATATTACTAAAACAGAGGGGCTGAAACTTTCTTTTTTCTCTTCAGTTAGACTTTCTTTCTGAAAACTGGCTATGGTCGTGCTTTACGCGTCAGCAAGATTTCAGTTGTATCTCGTGCTAGCCTCAGTCTAACTGAGTAGGTAGTCCGTAAGACAAAACTTACACCTTGGTTGCCCTTTTCCTCTTTAATCAGCAGTCACATCCCTACCACTCACAACCAAATTATCTCATCCAGTCTTCGGTGTAGATTTCTTCCACTCAGTATGAGTCAACTTTGGATCCATGCCCCCACGCTATTTTGACTTCCGGAACTCCTGACATCATGCGAGCTGAACCCACGGAAGAAGCATGACATACAGAATGGAAGTCCACACGGAGTCAGATTTTCCCCGAAATTTGACTCATAAAATCCCATATGTTAAAGGAAGATTTTCTGAATCCCCCTTTTCCTTTTGTGCCATCCAGGCAACTTTGAGGGGTGGTTCAAAGAATGTAGAAGGTATTTTATTTATGCAGTACAATCATCAGGCTATCTATTCTCAATTTTATGTCAGACTGAATTGTGCATTGCTAATCTGAAGATTTATGGTCCTTCTTTGAAGGTCATATTTTTGTTCCACAAGGAAATTTAAAGCACCTACTAAGTGCCAAGTACCATGATTGACATATGGTTACCAAAAGGATGGAAAGTTCTATTGTGAAAATATTTGTTTATATCCTAATTTCAATCAATTATATGTCTTTACTGAGCACTTACTGCATGCCCATAGCTTTAAAGATGACAGAGAAGTTCACGGTGAGACAATCTGGCAGGGACATGCCACCACATTGATAGCTAGGATTGATTCTCCTGCTCCAGTTACTGGATAGTTATTCATGTTCTCCTTCTCTTCTCCAGCCCGTTTGTTTTGGTCCCAGTGATCTCAAGAAGTGAGCTGTCCTCAGGGTGTCCCTTGAAATGGCACTACACTTTGAAAACATGTGCATTTTTCCAAAGGAGAACTACTCCTTTATCTCCTATCATAAAAATTCCATACAGCAGACTAACAGATTCACATTCTTCCCTAGGCTGCCTGGCAGAGGAATTCTGATTCCATGATGACTCAATGACTATGTTTTTATTCTTTACCAGCATTTGATATGTCATTATTACTGTGTCTCCAATCTCTGAGCAAATTTGTGAAGTACCTGAGCCAAATTCCCATCCATTAATTTTTAAAATGGAAATACTTTTCAATGGTTATAAAATTATGTGGAATATTTTAAATTAAAAAATCAGACAATACAGAAGAGCTTAAGAAAAGAAAAAAAATCACCTAAGATTTCACTACCCATAGGTAAATACTGTTAGCATTTTGATATAAACTATTTCACCTTTTTTTCTATGTATCTAACACAGTGTCTGGCACAAAATTGTTCCCCAATAAACTTTTGTGGATTACCTAAATATGAGTCAGTCATTAAATCCAAAGACTCTGGAGTCAGGCTGTGTGGGTTCAATCGTGATTTTGTTCCTCACCCTCTGTTGACTTTGAGTGAGTTCCTTAACTTCTCTGTATTTGTTTCCTCATTTATAAAAAGGTGATATAAATAATAGCTGTCTCAAAAGATTTCATGAGTATGATACATGTCAATATGTGTAATAGTGCAATGCTTGACATATAGAAAGAACTCGATAAGTGCGTAGTCAACATTACTAGTGCCTTCTAAGATTCAGATCTGGTCTCCTTCCTAGCACAAGGAATAAACCACTTCACAACCTCTTTCAGTTAAATGGTGCCTCGTGACTTCTTCTGGCCAAATGGCTCGAAGCCCACGTCACTCCTGGGCCAAGGCCATGTAAAGCCCCTGGGAATCCTTCCATCTCTCTCTTCCCTTGCTACAGAGATGGTGAGGGTCATGTGTTTTGAGGACATGAAACATGGCAGATAGAATACATGTTACCTCTACTTTCTTTCAGAACCCTAAATAATCATAAAGACGATAACATGCTATAAAGCCTCAGGGAAAAAAAGAATGAGACAACAGCAAACGAGAAATGTCAATAAAGTCATGGAAGATGGAAAGAAGATGAGCAAGTGGTAACAAACTTCCACTTTAGATTTCCCCACTGTGGCAAGTACCCAAATAGAGGAATTCAACAAGATTAAAGTTAGTTCACACTGCAGGTCAGCAGAAGACTCAAGAATTGGGCTATCCATCACCTCTGAAGGAGGAAGTTCAGGGTGGGGTTAAAAATAGGACAATTGGTTGAAAACATACATAAGATGTAGTTATATCTTGTGAAGCCCACTCAGCCATTCTGCTGCCCTTGACACACCAGTCTGAAGGCTGGAAGTTTCCCTTCTGGCCAGGTTCTGGGTACCTAGCATAGCTGAGAAGGAAATAAGCACCTTGATAAGATTAGGATTTAATTGAAAGTCATCATATTGAGCAGTGAGAACACTAGGTTTCCAGAATGCTTATTATCAGGTTTATATCCCTTAGGCAGGTGACTGGACGATTATTCTTTAGGAAAAGAGTAAAGCCCAAAAGAAAAGATATACTAACAAGTGGGGTTTCTGCCAGTGAAACCCATCATTTCAAGTATCACCCTACTAGAAGGCTTCCAAGTCAAGAGCCCAATCTGAATATATAATGTACCCAATCCATTAATTAGGACTTTGTTATATAACACAAAACAACATCAATGACCACAAAACACTTCAAAAAACACTTTAGGATAAAATTCAAAGTTTAAAAAAGCAAACAAAAAAATTTAGCTAATACAGAGAGAAAAAAATCAAAAGAGTAATAGAAGATCCATGAAACAAGAACATTTAGAGAAGCAGCAGCTCTTAAAACTTAATAGTATAGTGGCAAAAGTTTAAAAAGTAATAGAAGGGTTGAAATATAAAGTTGAAGAAATCTCCAAGAAAGACCAAAATGACCAAGAACTGGAAAAATATAAAGAAAATTAAGAAAACTAAAAAATCTATTCAGAAACTTCAACACTTAAGTAATAGGAGCTCCAAAAAGAGAAAAGGAGTAATTGAAGGAAGAAAATTATCAAGAAGATTATTTTTTTAAATTTACCATAGTTGAAGAACATGAGTTTTCAAATAAAAATCCCAATGAATTCCCAGCAAAATAAATAAAAAAACAAAACCAAAGGACAGACCTCAGAGTGCATAATTAAATTTCAGAGAATCTTGGATACAGAGAAGATCCTCAAAGTTCAAGAGAGAAAAAGCAGGTTGCATGCAAAGGATGAGGAAAGAACGTCATCAAACTCAACAGCTATTCTGGAAGCTAGAAGTTGATGGAGCAGTGCCTTTAAATATATGAATAAAATAGCATCCAAACTAGACTTTCATACTATGCCAAACTATCAATCAACTATTAGGATAAGGACATCTTTTTGTTCATGCAAGATTTCATAATTTTATTTCCCATTTATCCTTTCTAATGAAACATCTTAAGAAAGTTAAGAAAGTATTTAACCAAAATGAAAAATTAAATTAAAGAAGCAGCCCTGGGATCCAGGAAGCAGAGGATCTAACACAGGAAAGAAGCTAGGAGATTTTCAAGCCAGTAGTGAGGGAAGTCCCAACAGTTGTATAGCAAGCCTACAGAGCAACCAGCACTGGTTGGAACTGGAGGACTGAGAAATCCAGGAGGAATGTCTCCAAGGAGAAAAAATGTAATTAATACTAATATTACAAAGAAATTTCACCCTGTCAGAGATTGGGGGTGGGGAATGGTAAATTAGTGATTGATATGTGGAAAACTAAGAAAAACAACCAACCACCACCCATTGTTCACTTCAGGAAAAGCAAACATTGTGCACAAAAAAGGTAATAATGTACAATAAATATTGTGAACAATATTTACCTAATCATAATAATGTAAATTTTGCCCCCTAAAATGTAATATAGCTATAATAGGAAGATAGAAAATTTGGAGGGCTAAGTATATGTATATAGGGTAAAATAAGTAAATCATAATTTTCTATAGTAGGAAGTATATAGATACTACCTAAATGAGAAAAAGTCAATGTAAGAAATTTTTAGTGATTTAAAGCTAAGTAGAAATTGAGCTAAGAACCGACAGTAAGCAAGTTGAAAGTGATTGCTTCAGAGAAACGTGTTTCAGGAGTGGAAAAGCATGGATCAGAGAGTTGGGGATTTTTTGTGGGAAGCTTTATGTGATTTGCAATGTTTTGGGGTCCCCAGGGCCACCTTCATTTCTGACACCAACTGCAAGTGTGGGGGGTCCCCCAAAGCACCCCCAGGTTCAATAGTTCACTAGAAAGACTCACAGAACTTAGAAAAGCCATTATTACACTCATGGTTATGGTTTATCACAGCAAAAAAAGAAAATACAGGTTGAAATCAGCACAGGAAAGAGACACATAGGGCAAAGCCCAGTAGCATCCAATTGTCCTCTACCAGTAGTAATGATGTGTAACAATATGCATGGAGTACTGCCAACCAGGGAGCTCACCCGAGCTTTAGTGTCCAGAGTTTTATTGAGCTTGGTCACATCAACATGGTTGCTTTAAAGCAAACACTGTCATTGCCTACTCAGACCTATGTTACCCCAAAACCTATTCCCTTCATATTTTCTGTAACATTGAAGTATATTTGTTCATATACTTTCCTTTTAGGATTTCCTTCTTAAGACTTTTTAAATTTGAGATGCCTATAAGGCCACTCTGATTATTTGCTATTCATCAAACTTTTTAATTGGGGGTTTTGTTCACTTCCTGATGTTTTTCTTTTTTCTTGATTTTTTGCTTGTTTGTTTCTTTGCTTGCATGCTTATTTTAACTGTAATTTCTGTAATTCCACAAAGGATTTGTGGTGACTGGCATTTAAAGTTTTCACCAAATTTTTTTTAATTTGGAAAGTCAATGCATACCACAGTGCTGGTAGAAAAGCTAAAGTTCTTATCTTTTTTCTTCTTTCAGATTATAGCACAGATTTTTTGCTTCAGGCAACTCTAAACATGGATCTGTTTCTTTAATTAAGAGTTGGCATTCCCAAATTTAATGATACATGACTTGTTCTGTTTGAAAATTGGAAACATCATTTGCTAATCAGAATCCTAGATCATGACTTATATGCTGGTCATATTTATGATTTTTTTAGGAAATCTATTAAACAACAACAAAAAAGCACACCCTGCATTCTGTCAGATTATCTTCTTCCTAAAAAGAAGAAAAAAAGTCAATCACAAGAGGGAAAATCTAAGTCACATATTACAAGGTGTTCAGTCTATATGTCCACTAGGAAAGAGAAAAGACTCAAGACTGGGAAATATTTCTTGTCACCCCAGGTTGAGTTTGAAGAAGTATTTTTCTAGTCGGCTTTCACAGCAAGCCAAGCAACCTTCTGTTCTATTGGCCTGCGGTCAGGGGTTTCCCCCAATGTGCCTTCCATCTCTTGGCAATGAGCAGCAACTTGGTGGGTTAGGTTTTCTTTTTAGTCACCTGATAGGATTTCCCAGGACAGAGGTGTCAAGCCGATTTTGACCTGACTTCCCATCTCCTTCCTGTGGGTCACCCTGAGAAAGAAGGAAATTATTCCCCGACCCGGTGCTGATGTCATATTTCCTCTGTCTTCAGCTCAGCGTCCTGGTGACAGCATTGCAGTGCGGCGTTCTCTGTCACAGAGTCAGGAGGCTTTTTCACTTCCTCTTATTTGAAGAACTGTAAGGAAACCACCTGCAGAGTTCCCAGGGCCTCAACAGTTGGTTTTATATCTTCCCTCTTCTGAGGCAGCCACATCCACTGCCACGACTGCAACAGCTGAAGCCAAGGAGTAAAAACTGTGCAAAGTTTATATAAATCCATATGAAGCTGAATGTTCAGAATGACTTCACTTGAAGTTTTTATCATAAAAGACAAAAAATACAAGTTATTCTCACATGCTTGTCTTCTTTACTACATTCTAAGGTCCCAGAAAGCATGCACTGCCTCTTAGTCTCTTTTGTCTATCCCAAAGAACCCAGCTCAGTGCTTTGCATGAAGTATCCAGTAACTCTTGACTGCCAGGCCAGGGGGATGGAGCCCCAAGGCCACTTGGCCAGGGCTGCAAGCCCAAAGAGACCTCAATTCTTTAGCTACACTTCAGTGCCAAATCCATGTAGGGAAGAAGGTGATACTTCATTATATGTGCTGATTTTAGCTTTAAACTCTGCCTGCCCTCTGTTTTCCTAAAAGCGGTATTGCTAACAATCACAGAAGATGATGCTAATGGTCATTCACTGTTAAATACTAATAACAAACCACTTTCATGAACAACTGATTGACATCAATTTAAAGGGATTTTTTAAAAATGTGTTCATCAAACAGTTCCTGTTTATATGGTAACCCTCTCTTGAGATTATAGTGACATCAAATATCACTAGTTTTCTGTACTACTCATATATATACTATATATATAAACAATTTAATTGTACATAATACTTGCATGATATCATGGCATTAGTAATAAATCATCATTTTAAAACATTTCTTTATTATAGTATCATAGTTAACAGCAGAGACAGAGGAGCCAGACTGAGTTTGAGTCCTGGCTCCATCTTACCAGCTGTGTGAACTTAGGAATGTTCCTTAAACTCTCTGGATTTAGCTGATAATAATGGCATCGATCTCACAGGCTTTTTGTGAGAGTGAAATAAGTTTCATGTGAAGTTCTTGGAGCAATGTTTGGCATATAGTAAACACGATATGTATTCGTTGATTTTATTTTAGTTTCATGGGTTTTTTCATTTGTAACCTAATTTATAGTAAGTTGTATTTGTACATTTCTTCATTTTTAATTTATTTGTTCAGGTTAAATTGAAATATTTTACATATAGAAACTTAGGTTGAGTTACCCCAGAAACAGAGCCTGAGATAAGAACCATTTTGGTGGTGAGCCCAGGAAGCACCAGTAGGGAAGAGGTAAAGAGACTCAGGGAAGGGAAGGAAGTCAGTTCAGGGTGGTTCACAAACAGGAGCTTCTACGGGCAACTGGGACTCAACCCACTATAGACCTCTGGGTGGTGGCGTAGAACACACCCCAAAGTTGTCTTACCTGAGGGACAAAGAAGCTGCAGTATTTATCTTGCAACTCTCTTTAGCGTTATCTGAGGGCTGCTCCCAGGACATTGATCCCCTAGCTCTTCCAGCATTCCCCACAGGCAAACAGAAAGAAACCTTTAGGCCAAGAATAGTAGGTTTTACAGTTAGAGGCAGGGAGTCAGGCCCAGGAAGGAGGCTGCTCAGAGATATGGGCAAGGCATGCAGTATCTGCTATGATAAGTTCTGTGACACTGCCTTAATGATTCCCTAATTTTTTTTCAGTTTTCATTATATCCTTCATTTTTTGTTGTCAATGTCAGTACACTGATAAGTTGCATTTCTCAGGACTTTCTGGGTAGCAAGTGATGAAAATCCCAGCCACACTATTTTAATCAAAGAGGAGTGTTTATTGGAAGGACATTAACAGAAGGAGAACCTCAGGGACATCTGAGAGACAACTCAAGTGTTGATAAGACTTGTCTCTCTGGCTCTCATTTCTACTTTTCATGGTGAGATGACATCAGTCTTGCCTATCACAGAGCAGCATCCACCAGCTGGAAGTTAACTTGGCCATCAAGACATTCCTCTAAAACTTCATATTTAGGGTTTTTTGCTCCCCAAAATAGGCTCTTTTTCTCAATTCCAGTTTGAAATACTGTATTGATTCATCACATACTTATTGAGCTACACATTATATGTCATCAGGGAAATGCAAATTAAAACAATAAGGAAATATCACTACACACCTATTAGAATGGCAAAAATCTGTTATACTGACACCACCAGATGCTGGCAAGGATGTGGAACAACAGGAACTTTCAGTAATAGTACAGCCACTTTGGAAGACAGTTTTGGGGTTTTTACAAAACTAACCTTACTCTCACTATACAATCCAGCAATCACAACAGTCCTTAGTATTTACCCAAAGGAGTTGAAATCTTATGTCCACACAAAAATCTGCACATGGATGTTTATAGTAGCTTTATTCACACTTGTCAAAACTTAGAAGCAACAAGATGTCCTTCATTAGGTGAATGGATAAACTGATACATCCACACAATGGAATATTATTCAACAATAAAAAGAAATGAGCTATCAAGCCATGAAAAGGTATGGAGGAACCTTAAATGCATATTACTAAGTGAAAGAAGCCAACCTGAAAAGGCTACATACTGCCAACTATATGACATTCTGGAAAAGAAAGATCAGGGGTTGCCAGGGATTGGGGGGAGGGATGAAAAGGTAGAGCACAAAGGATTCGGGGGACAGTGAAAACACTCTGTAAAGGACTGATAATGAAGGAAACGTCATGCATTTGTCCAAACCCATAGACTGTACAACACCAAGAGTGAACCCTGATGCAAACTATGGACTTCAGGTAATTATGATGTGTCAGTGTAGGTTCATCAGTTGTAACAAATGTACCACTCTAGTGGGGGATGTTTATAATGGGGGAGGCTGTGCATGTGTGGGGTACAGGGGGCATAAGGGAAACCTCTGTACTTTCCTCTTAATTTTGCTGTGAATCTAAAAATGCTCTAAAAAAATAAGACCTATTACAAAATATTTGTTGATGTGCTAGACATAATTCTAGACACTGGGGAAACAGCAGTAATAAAAAAAAACCAAAACTCCTGTCCACATGGATCTTTCATTCTGGTAGAAGAGACTGACATAAACTCATGATTATGTAATATAACGTCAGGGAGTGATTGTGGTTTGAAAAAGTAAAGTAGGGGAATGGGAGAGTGCTATTGTAGATGAGGGAGTTGGAGGCTTTTCTGTGGAAGGAACATTGGAGCAGAGACCTATGGAAGGAGGAAGGGAGCCATGGACATGACTGGGAAGAGTGGTCCAGGCAGAGAGAAAAGCAAAATGGAAAGACTCAAGACAGGAGCATCCTTGGCCAGGTGCTAGGTACAGCAGGAAGGCCAGTGTGTCTGGACCTGAGAGCAGGTAGTGGGGTCAGGGAAAGCCAGGGGCCAGATCATGCCCCTGGAAAGAACTCTGGCTTTTATTCTAGAGGAAATGGGGTCTTCTCTGTTGGGTTTTGAGCAAAAGAGTGACATGATCTATGTTTAACAAGATCATTGTGGCTGGTAGATGGAAACTGGGCTCTAAAGGGACAAGAGGAAAAACTGAGAGACCAATTAGGAAACTACTGCAATCATCCAGAAAAATCCAACTGAGGGGTTCCAATAGGTCAGATGAGTGCGCACCCCAGAAGCAACCTATCATGGAGTCATACAGAGATGTGGTGACTCCTCTGCTCCCCAAAATCATATACTCAAGTTAAGCCAGATTATACAGAAGAAGGAAAGGTGCTGGACAGACAAATAATAAAGCCCATCATATGTGTTTAATTTACAAATTTCCTCACCAAAAAAAGTGGTTATTTAAAATCTATATGCTTATATTTTGTCAACTCAGGATCATATTTCAACATTAATGTGTAATTAAACGTGTTATTATACCTTTGAAATTTCTACTTTTGAAGATAGGAATGTATCTTCATCCTAAAATAAAAATTTTATGATAATATTGCTTTGATGAAAGCTTCATTATCCTTTAAATGCACTTGCTAAACTTTAATTGCTAATTTACAAATTTTATAACCCAGTATATAAAAATGCATGGCATTATCAGAACCAAACAAAAACTAAGCTCACATTTATTACTAGTTGTACTGAAATAGAAGCTCAAAATTAGTTTTTTTGTTCACTACGAAGTAGCATGCCAAAAATCAAGGCTTAAAAAGCACTCCTGGAAGAGTGGGGTGGAGCAAGATTGCCAAATAGAAAATTCCAGTGATCCTCCCTCCTCATGAACACCAAATTCAACAACTATCCACACAAGGAAGCACTTTCAGAAGAACTAAAAATCAGGTGAGCAATCACAGTACCTGGTTTTAGCATTATATCAAGGAAAGAGGCACTGAAGGGGGAAGAAAAGACAGTCTTGCATTGCCTATGCCACCTTCCCCCATCCCCTGGCAACACTATGCCAGCACACCCAGTGAAGAGAGAATCTGTGTGCCCAGGGGAGGGAGAGTGAAGTGATTGTGGGACTTTGCATTGGAACTCAGGGCCACCCTGTCACAGAGGAACACACCACAGGGCAGAATACTGCTGGTGCCCATGAAGGGAGCATTTAGACCAGCCTGGCCAGAGGGCAATCCTCTGCCCCAGCAGTAGAAACCTGAGTTCCAGCTAGCCCCACCACCAGCTGAAAAAAGCAGCCTGGGGTCTGGAATAAATTCATAAGGCAGTTAGGCCACAAACACTGCAGTTCTTGGGCAATTCCTGTGGCTATGCTAGCTCAGAGACAGTGGACTTGGGGTACACATGACCCAGTGAGACACCAGTGGCAGTGGCCAAGCAAGTACCTGTGTCTCCCCTCTCCTAACTCCAGGCAATGCAGCTCAGTAAAAGTCTTCCTCCACTTGGGGAAAGGAAAGGGAAGAGTTCAGAGGACTTTGTTTTGCAACTTGAGTATTAGCCCAGCCACAGTAAAATGAAGTACCAAGCAGACTCCTAAAGCCCCTAAGTCTAAGCCTTAGTTTCTGGATGGCATTTCTGGACCTCCACCCAACACTAGGCCAGAAGGATACATGTTGCCCTGAAGGGAAGGACCCAGTCCTGGCAGGATTCACCACCTATTGACTAAAGAGCCCTTGGGCTCTGAATAAACATCAGAGGTAGCAAGGCAGCAGTCACCATGGGCTTTGGGTAAGACTGGGCTGGCTTCAGGTTTGATCTGGCACAGCCCAAGCTGCATTGGCCACAAAGGAGTGCCCACATCACTCCTCCCCAAACTCCAGCAGCCCAGCACAGAGGCTGAAGGAAGAGAGTGAGAGACTTTGCCTGGTAATCTAGGGAATTCTCTCATATATTTTCTTTTTTTTACACCTACATGTGAATAAATCCCATATCTTATCCAAGTCCACCAAGGTGGTACCACCGGGAGTCTGCACAAGTCACAGCAACACCAGGCTGGGGGTAGCCCCAGTGCTGATATGGCTGCAGTGACCAAAGACTCAGATCACATCACTCAATTCCCTTTGAATATCTGGAGAGCCTTCTCAAGGAGAATAGGGTGAAACAAGCCCAGACTTCAAAGATTAGGATAAATACCTAACTCTTCAATGCCCAGACATTGATGAACATCTACAAGCATCAAGAAAATCCAGTTTTGCAACAACTTGGATGGAATTGGAGACCATTATTCTAAGTGAAGTATCTCAGGAATGGAAAAACAAACACCACATGTACTCTCTAATAATTGTGAGCTAATCGATGGGCATACACAGGCACAAAGAGATGTAAAGGTCATTGGAAATCAAGAAGTGGGGGAGGAGAGGAGGGGTGAAAACCTACCTATTGGGTACAGTGAGCACTATTTGGGTGATGGGCATACCTCAAGCCCCAATTTAAGCTTTATAAAAGGTATCCGTGTAACAAAAACATTTGTATCCCCCTAATATTTTGAAATTAAAAAAAAAAAGAACATCCAGGAAAACAAGACCTCAGCAAACAAACTAAATAAGAAACCAGTGACCAATCCCAGAGTGATGGAGATATGTGACCTTTTAGACAAAGAATTCAAAATATAATAGCTGTTCTGAGGAAGCTTAGTGAACTTCACGACAACACAGAAAAGGAATTCAGAAGACTATCAAAGAAATATAAAAAGAGATTGAAAAAATTTAAAAAATCAAGCAGAAATTCTGGACCTGAAAAATTCAATTAACAAACTGAGAAATGCATCAAAGTCTCTCAACAGCAGAACTGATGAAGCAGAAGAAAGAACTAGTGAGCTTCAAGACAGGCTATTTGAAAATACACAGCCAGAAGAAAAAAAAGAAAAAAGAATAAAAAGAATGAAGCATACCTATAAGATCTAGAAAATAACCTCAAAAGGGCAAATCTAAGAGTTATTGGCATTAAAGAGAAGATAAAGAGACAGACTGGGGTAGAAAGTTTATTTGAAGAAACAATAACAGAGAGTTTCCAAACCTAGAGAAAGATATCAATACACAGGTACAAGAAGGTCATAAAACACCAAGCAGATTTAACCCAAACAAGACTACCTCAAAGCATTTAATAATTAAGCTCCCAAAGGTCACAGATAAAGAAAAGGTCCACTGGGAAGCAAGAAAAAAGAAAAAAAAAACATGTCAAGAAGCTCCAATACATCTGGCAGCAGACTTCTCAGTGGAAACTTTGCAGGCCAGAAGAGAGTGGCATGACATAATCAAAGTGCTGAAGGAAAAAAGCTTTCACCCTAGAATATTATATTCTGCAAAAATACCCTTCAAACATGAAGGAGAAATAAAGACTTTCCCAGACAAACAAAAGCTGAGGGATTTCAACAACATCAGGCCTGTCCTACAAGAAATGCTAAAAAGAATTCTTCAATCTGAAAGAAAAGAATGTTAATGAGCAATAAGAAATCATCTAAAGGTATAAAACACATTGGTAACAGTAAGTACACAAACACAGACTACTCTATTACCATAATTATATCTTGAGTAGGAAGACTAAAAGACAAACCTATCAAAACTTTTGATGAGATAGTATAAAATGATATAAATGGAAACAACAAAAAGTCAAAAAGCCAGGGGTATAGAGTTAAAGTGCAGAATTTCTTTTAGATTTCTCTTTGCTTGTTTGTTTGTTTGTTGTAAGCAGAGTTAAGTTGTCACATGTTTAAAATAATTGGTTATAAAGTGTTTTTGTGAGCCTTATGGTAACCTCAAATCAAAAAACCCACAACAGATACACAAAAAAATAAAAAGCAAGAAATTAAAACATACTACCAGAAGAAATCACATTTACACAAAGGAAGACAGGAAGGAAGGAGGAAAGGAAGAGGACAATAAAACAACAGGAAAACAAACAACAACACATAAGCAGTAAGTCTTTACCTACCAATAATAACATTGAAGGTAAATGGACTAAACTCTCCAATCAAAAGACATAGAGTGGCTTAACGGATAAAAGAACAAGACCCAACTACATGTTGTCTACAAGAAACCCACTTCACCTAGAAAACACACATAGACTGAAAATAAAGGAATGGAAAAAGATATTCCATGCAAATGGAAACCAAAAAAGGGCAAGAGTAGCTATACTTCTATCAGATAAAGTAGATTTCAAGACAAAAACTGTAAAAAGAGACAAAGAAGGTCATTATATAATGATACAGGGGCCAATTCAACAAGAGGCTATAACAATTCTAAATATATGTGCACCCAATGCTGGAGCAGCTAGATATATAAAGAAAATATCACTAAAGAGGGAGCTAGAGCCTGATATAATAATCATTGGGGACCTCAATACCCCATTTTCAGCATTGGAAAGATCATCCAGACAGAAAATTGACAAAGATACATTGGACTTAATCTGCACTGTAGACCAAATGGACCTAATATTTACAGAATGTTTCATCCAACAGCTGAAAAACTCATGTTCTTCCTCCTGGATCATTCTAAAGGATAGACCATATGTTAGGCCACAAAATAAGACTTAAAAATTCAAAAACAAGTTGAAATTATATCAAGTATTCCACAATGGAATAAAACTAGAAATTAGTAACAAGAGGAACATTGAAAACTATACAAACACATGGAAATTAAACAATATGCTCCTGAGTGGGTCAATGAAGAGATTAAGAAGGAAATTTAAAAATTTCTCAAAACAAATGAAAGTGAAAACACAATATATCAAAATTTATGGGATATAGCAAAAGCTATGAATTAGTAAGAAGAAAGTTTATAGCAATAAGTGTCTACATCAAAAAAGCTTCAAACAAAAAACCTAATGATGCATCTTAAAGAACTAGAAAAACAAAACAAAAGCAAACCAAACCCAAACTTAGTATAAGAAAAGAAATAATAAAGATCAGAGAAGAAATAAATGAAATTGAAACCAAAAAATATACAAAATATCAACTAAATGAAAAGTTGGTTTTTTGAAAATATAAACAAAATTGACAAACATTTAGCCAGACTAAGAAAAAAAGAGAGAAGACCCAAATAAATAAAATCAGAGATGATAAAGAGGACATTACAACTGATACTGCAGAAATTCAAAGGATCATTAGAGACTATGACGAGCAACTATATTCCAAAAAATTGGAAAACCTAGAAAAAAAGGATGAATTCCTAGGCACATACAACACACAATGATTGAATCAGAAAGAAATCCAAAACCTGAGTAAACCAGTAACAAGTACCGAGATACAAGCCATAATAGCTAACAAGCCTCACATCAAAGAAAAGCCCAGCACCAATGGCTTCACTGCTTAATTCTACCAAGCATTCAAAGAAGAAATAATACCAATACTACTTAAACTATTCCAAAAAAAAATTTAGGAGGAGGGAATACTCCCAAATTCATTCTACAATGCCTGCATCACCCTGATACCAAAACCACACAAAGACACAACAAAAAAAAGAAAACTATAGGCCAATACCTCTGATGAACATAGGTGCAAAAATCCTCAACAAAATACTAGCAAACTGAACTCAACAATACATCAAAAAGATTATTCATCATGATCAAGTGGGATTCATCCCAGGGATGCAAGGATGGTTCAACATATGCAAATCAATCAATGTGGTACCTCATATCAACAGAATGAAGGACAGAAGCCATATGATCATTTCAATTGATGTTGAAAAAACATTCAATAAAATTCAACATCTCTTCAGGATAAAAACTCTCAAAAAACTGGATATGGAAGGAACACACCTCAACATGATAAAAACCATATATGACAGACCCACAGCTAGTATCACACTGAATAGGGAAAAACTGAAAGCCTTTCCTCTGAAATCTAGAACAAAACAAGGATGCCCACTTTCACCACTGCTATTAAACATAGTACTGGAAGTTCTAGCTACAGCAATCAGACAAGAGAAAGAAATAAAGAGCATCCAAATTGGAAACGAAAAAGTCAAATTACCCTTGTTTGCAGATGACATGATCTTATATCTAGAGAAACCTAAAGACTCCTCAGAAAACTATTAGAACTGATAAACAAATTCAGTAAAGTTGCAGGATACAAAATCAACATACAAAAATCAGTAGCATTTCTATATGCCAACAGCAAACAATCTAAAATAGAAACCAAAAAAGTAACACCATTTACAATAGCTACAAATAAAATAAAATACCTAGGAATAAATTTGTCCAAAGCCATGAAAGATCTCTGCAGTGAAAACTATAAAACACTGATGAAAGAAGTTGAAGAGGACACAAAAAAATGCAATATTTCATGTTCATGGATTGGAAGAGTCAATATTGTTAAAATGTCCATATTGCCAAAAGCAGTCTACAGATTCAATTCAATCCCCATAAAAATACCAATGACATTCTTCTTCAGAGAAATATAAAAAGTAATCCTGAAATTTATATGGAATCACGAAAGACCAAAATAGCCAAGACCATCCTAAGCAAAAAGAAAAAAACTGGAGAAATTATATTACGTCTCAAATTATACAACAGAGCTATAGTAACCAAAACACCAGGATACTGGCATAAAAACAGACATAAAGACCAATGGAACAGAATAGAGAACCCAGAAATAAATCCATACATCTATAGTGAACTTATCTTTGACAAAGATGCCAAGAACATACAGTGGGGAAAGGATAGTCTGTTCAATAAGTGGTGCTGGGAAAACTGGATATCCATACGCAGAAGAATGAAACCAAACCCTTATCTCTCACTGTATACAAAAATCAAACAAAAATGGATTAAAGATTTAAATCTAAGATCCGAAACTGTGAAATTACTAAAAAAAAATTGGGGAAATATTTCAGGATATTGGTCTGGGCTAGGATTTCTTGATAAATACCCCCAAAGCACAGGCAACCAAAGCAAAATTGGACAAATGGGATCACATCAAGCTAAAAACCTTCTGCACAGCAAAGGAAACAATCAACAAAGTGAAGAGACAACCCACAGAATGGGAGAAAATATTTGCAAACTACCCATCTGACAAGAGATTAATAACTGGAATATATAAGGAGCTCCAACAACTCAATAGGAAAAAAAAATCAAATAATCTGATTTTAAAAGGGGGAAAAGCTCTGAATAGACATTTTTCAAAAGAAGACATCCATTTGACCAACAGGTATATGAAAAAATGCTCAATATCACTAGTCATCAGAGGAAGGCAAACCAAAATTACAACAATATATCATCTCATCCCCGTTAAAATGGCTTTTATCAAAAAGACAGGCAATAACTAATGCTGGCGAGGATGTGGAGAAAGGGGAATCCTCACACATTGTTGGTGTGAATGTAATTTAGTGCAACCACCATGGAGAACAGTGTGGAGGTTCCTGAAAAAACTAAAAATAGAGCTACCATGTAACCCATAAATCCCACTGCTGAGTGTATATCCAAAGGAGGAGAATTCAGTATATCAAAAAGATACCTGCACTCCCATGTTTAATGCAGCACTGTTCACAACAGCCAAGATTTGGAATGGATAAAGAAATGGTGGTATACATGATGGAACATTATATAGCCATAAAAAAGAATGAAATCCTGCCATTTGCAACAACATGGATGAAACTGGAGAACATCATGTTATGTGAAATGATCCAAGCACAGAAAGACAAATCTCGCATGTTCTCACTCATATGTGGGAGCTGAATATTAAAACAATTGATCTCATGGAGACAGAGAGCAGAATGATGGTTATCAGAGGCTGGGAAGAGTGGCAGGAAGGTGAATGTAGTAGGGATGGTTAACGGAATATAGTGCAAAAATGTAGTTAGAGAGAATGAACAATATTTGCTAGCACTACAAAGTGACCATAATCAACAATAAGTTAGGGTATACTTTAAAATAACTAAACGAGTGGAATTAGAATGTTCCTAACACAAAGAAATGATAAAGGCCTGAGGTGATGGATACCCCAATTACCCTGATTTGATTAATTCACACTGTATGCCTGTATCAAAACATCACATGTACCCTACAAAGGTATATAACTATTATGTGTCCATAATAATGAAAAATAAAATTTTTTTAAAAAAACATACTCCTGCAGGTAAATATACTTCACTATAGAATCTATCAACTAAAATATATTTGTTTATTTACATACTTGTCCATCTTATCCATCCTTCTGACTTCATTTCACACTCCAATTTTACTTGTTCATAGAACACTGATTATCTTTTTTTGTTGTTGTCACCAGCACTAACGTATTTTAAAGATCCATTTGTAACATTTTTAATATCCGCGTTATCATTCCTCTTACAGTAAAGTAACTGTTGTCCAGGCTCCTTCATGCTCACGGTTTTACTACTTCTAAGTGCTGATGACCTCTCTATCTCTACCCCTGGGAGAGACGTCACTCCACTACCGTGGAGACAGTTAAAAGTTCAGCGGTCGCCAGGGAGCCGGGGGGAGGAATTGAGGATGAAGAGGTGGAGCACAGGGGAGCGCAGGGGATTTTTAGGGCATGAAACTATTCTGCATGAGACTGTAATAGTGGATGCATTAATTAAAACCCATAGAATGTATAACACAAAGAGCGAACCCAAATGTAAAGGATGAACTTTAGTTAATAAAAATGTATCGAAATTGGCTCATCAAGTATAACAAATGTACCGCACTAATGCAAGATGCTAATAAAAGAGGAAACTAGGGAGGGGGTGTATGGGAACTCCATACTTTCTGCTCAAATTTTCTATAAACCGGAAACTGCTCAAAAAAATAAAGTACATATATATAGTTTCATTATTGCTATGGACACATCTTCCGTAAGCCTCCCGCCCTTCCCATTTTAATCCCTGTCCTTTTAGGATCCCAACCCACTGGTAAATCTATAGCCCATTCTCTCTTGCCTCTTGTCTCTCTTTATGCTCCTCACGCACCCTGCAAGCATTCCATTTCCTTATGTTTCTCTTGGCTGAGTTAGGCCACTTCTGGGGCATTCACTGCTCTGGATACATCTCCAGCTGGCATCTCTCTTTTTTCCCGGGAAACTGCTTTGTCAATAAGGGGCTCTCAGAGCATGGAACCTAAGCAGCTGTCTGTTCATTTTGGGGTGTGGATGTAGCACAGATGATCAACCTATATGGGTGGGTCCAGCTGAATGGTATTAACACATTTCTATTTTCGACCATCTCTCTTCCCTACTCCAGAAATTATTTCCCGAAAATCTTAATTTTCTGGAAGCCATGCTGGAGACAGGAGTGATTTAGAAAGATGATCTTTATAATATTCTGCTTAAATCAGAAAGATTTAAAACATGCCCCTGTGTTATTTTTCCAAACTAATTATGGATGTGATATTAGGGTAATACATATATCAGGTGAGATTCAAGGACTTATTTAGTAAATATTTCATTTCTAACACTTTTTCTTTATCACTGTATTATTCCCCTATGGCTGTCATAACAAATTACCACAAACCAGGTGGCTTGAAACAACAGAAATTTATTCTCTCAAAGTTCTAGAGGCCAGAAGTCAGAAATCAAGTGTCAGCAAAGCCGTGCTCCCTCCAAAGGCTCTAGGAAAGAATCCTTCCTTTCCTTTTCTAGCTTCTGGTGGCTGCTGCAATCCTTGGCATTCTTTGGCTGTGGCAGCATTTACTCGACTCTCTGCCTCCATCTTCACATGGCCAACTTCCCTCTGTGTGTATAAGTGTCCAAATTTCCCTCTTCTTATAAGGACACCAGTCTTTGGACTAGGACCCACCCTAATCCAGAATAACCTCATCTTAATTTGATTATATCTGCAATGATCCTATGTCCCCATAAGGTCACATTCATAGGTTCCAGATGGACGTGAGTTTTGGGAGGGTCCTATTCAACTCAGTATATCCACCCTTCACATACATGTCAATTACATTTTACAGAGTGGTAGAGACATTGCCTCTCCCCTAACAAGAAATTATAATAACAGGGGCTGGGCGCAGTGGCTCACACCCACAATCCTAGCACTTTGGGAGGCAGAGGTGGGAGGATCATTTGAGGCCAGGAGTTCAAAACCAGCCTGGGCAACAGCGAGACCCCATCTCTACAGAAAATTTAAAAATTAGCCGAGTGTGGTGGCACATACCTCTAGTCCCTGCTACTTGAGAGGCTGAGGCAGGAAGATCGCTTGAACCCAAGAGTTAGAGGTTGCAGTGAGCTATGATGGTGCCACTGCACTCTAGTCCGGGCGACAAAGCAAGACTCTGTCTCAAAAAAAAAAAAAAAAAGAAATCATAGTAACAATTATTGTCAAATTATTTAATGAATGCTTACTATATACCAGTTACATTTATTAAATATTAACCCATTTAATCCTCTGACAATACTATGAAATAGGTGTTATTTTTATCCTTATTTTGCAGATGAGCAAACAGAGAGACTTTATATATGGCAAATATCACCATTACCCAGAAAGGAAAAAACAAGGAAAATAAGCAGTCCCCTTGTATTGGGATGACTTAGAAGGAAAAGGTGCCTTTTCCCTGGAATGGATCTCGGGCCGGAGAATGGTTGAGTGCATGAGGAGACAGGTGCTGGAACCAGTTCTGAAGAAGTGCTCGTAGGCCCAGGAATACCCGAGAGTGGCCAGATGTGGAGACTGAATGATCTGAGCATTAAGGGCAGCAAAGTTGGCAGACAAACTTGAGGCACACTGGGCAGTTCATCAAAGGGAGACTGAAATCTCCTGCCTTGGAGAGCTTCAGCGGTGTGTGCAAGGACTGAGCCAGCCTCCCCTATCATACCGTGTAGGGCCACTCGTCAGCTAGGACACCATGTGGCAGCAGAGGAAATGGCCACAGAGGACTGTTTCATTGTGCCAGTATCTTTTTGGACTTAAGAGCCCCCACGGTTTTTGTAAGGGGAGGTTTGAAGAAGCCTGCAAAAAGGAAATACCTGAGTTCTTCCTGAAAGGTGAGCGAATTTCAGAGTTCAATGTAACACCCAATAAATAACATCCCTCTTCTTTTCCTGGTTCTGTGCCAATTAAAAAGTAAGAAAAACAAAACGAAACAAATAGAAAAGCAAAATATTATCCTTTGGCTGATAAAGCTGGTAACAGTGAACGCAGCTCAAATCTGTGGACAACTGGGAATCCTAAAACTGAACCTCAGAATTGAAACTTACTCAATTTGTGGTGCTAGACAGCATGGACATCCCCTCCAAGCCCATGTGGGAGCAGAACAGAGTCCATGCTCCCCACAGGCAGTCACTCCCAGGAGGAAAAGCAGAGAGAAGATGGAGGAGCTGAGATATGTGTGCCCTGTTTGTCCTCCCAAACTCAGCAGTCAGAGAGGAGTCACCCCACCGGGGGCAGAGTGAATGACAGGTTGGAGAGAGGCCAGGAGTGTTATGTTCATGGAGCCCCCCCAAAAAGAGTATGTCGGGGTCGGGGGAAGTTCCATCCCAACAACGAGGGCAAAACTAGAGAAGTAGAAAAGACATCTTAGGATCTGCACAGTGAGTTTTTGGAGCACTTCATGCTGGCTACATGTCAAGATAACTGCAAGAAGCCATCTTCAAGGAGCCTGCTTGACGTGCTTGGTGTGCTGGATCCTTACACGGGTTCTACTTAATATAATATTGCTGCATCAACACGTCTACCTCCCTTTCCTTCTTTTCTTTTGTTTTTGTTTGACTCATGTTTTTAATTGAGTGGATTCTAAGTCAGGTGGCAGTATGGGGTAGTGATTAAAAGCCCAGACAAAGAACCATGGCTCAGATCCTAGCTCCTCTGTCACTAATTGTGTTACAGTAGGCAAGTCACTTAGCCTTTCAGGTCCTTATTTTCCTCAATTAAAAATGGGAAAGGTAATAATACCTATATCATAGAGTTATTGTGAGGAATAAACATGTTGATATTTATAAAACACTCAGATCCCTGCCAGGCATGGAGTGAGCTAGAATGTTGTTATTGATGATGGTGATGATGATAATGACAATATTCATGGTCATTATTATTGGCACTTGCCAGGACTTGATAGATCTCGTTTGTAATATGAGTCCTAAAAAAAAAAATACTTCTGATATAACTTAAGAAACTGTCACTAGGTGCAGAGCCCAGGATAGGCAGCAGAGAGTTGGATTTAGCCATGATTGGGATTTTGCCAGGAGAATATGATGAAGGAAGAGAAGGGCACAGACCATGGAACTTAGGCTGGATGAGGAGGAAAGTAGAGACATAAAGGGGGCAGGACAGTTAAAAGATGCTAGCATTAGTGGATATTTTGGTCTCACTGGGGTTGAATGGTGGCTGCAGAGATTCTAGAGGGGAAAACTGGTAGGATTCTTGACATTGAGATAATGTGGGGAATGGGGCTGTTGCTATTATAATGCAAGTTCTTACATCTGCCCTTGGGAAGAACTGGCTAAAATGAGAGAAAGAGCAAGATCTGAGCGGAAGGGAGATCACGGATGAAGAGACTGGCATGTTGGAAGCACTACCAATATGGATACTGAAGTTTATGGTAGGGATGGTGTTGGAGAGTGACAGTGAACCAAGAGGTAAAATCTTTCTAGAATGAGGAGTAATTGAGGGATCAGCAGATGATGACCACCGGGGACTGGGGGTGATGTGGCCTGATGATGTGGTGTTTAAAGCAGGAAGAAGCCAAAGAGTTTTAGGAAGAAGAGAGAGAGAATGGGGAAGACGCCAGTGAAATGCAAGAGGGGCACTTAACCACCTTCGCCTCCTTGCCCGGGGTACAAGAGCAAAGGGAAAGAGGAGCAGCCACGTCTGGAGAGAGCCGCACAGGAGCCAGGTCCCCAGGGGGTAGTCAGTGACAGTAAGAAGGTGAAGTTTGGGGAGAGTGTTAAAGATATGAGGGACTTTGCTGGTGACTGACAGTGAGTCCAGAGGACACAATGGAAGGGTCTCAGAAGTTGGAGACAGGTGGGAGATGGGGTCATGGAAAAGGAAGTGCAGAGCCATTGTGGAAATGAAAGCTTGGGAATGAAGGGTCACCTGGAAGTCCTGGGCTTCTTGAGGCCTCTGTCTTAAACAGGAATAAAGAGCATCATGGGATTATCCCTGGTGGTCTCAAAGCTGAGAGTGGTGGGGAGGGTATGAATATTGAAGATCCCACCAAGGTTCCACAGAGTTGTGGGTCCCTTCTTCACTCCTGCCAGGAGGTTGAGGGAGCTTATTTCTCAGAAGGATAGGAGCTCTAGGATCCTTCTGGACCAGCTGGGGAAGAAGGATGTCCACTTCTGCATGAATACTGATAGGTGGAGCCATAGAAGGAAGGGCTCCTAAGAAAGAGAAACCACACACAGAAAGGAAGAGGGGAATGTGACCCGTGCTCACAGCTCAGCATGCCTGCAGCCAGTAGGAGATATGAGAACTATGGGGAACTCAAGAGTCTTTGAATTGAGTGTATTCATTTCAGTGAGGAAGAAACTCAAGTTCAGAGAAGTAGCGTGAACCCATTATAAGGAAGAACCTGTGTCATATATCTCAGAAAGCTCCCTTTCAAAAATCATTATCCAAAAAGAAAACAATGAACAGACAACCTACAGAATGGGAGAAAATACTTGCATGCTACACATCTGGTAAAGGGCTGATAACCAGAATCTATACAGAACTTAGGAAAATCAACAAGAAAAAAATCAAACAACCCCATTAAAAAATGGGCAAAGGACATGAACAGAAACTTTTCTAAAGAAGACAGAATAATGGCCAACAAGCATACAAAAAATTGCTCAACTTCTCTAATCATTAGGGAAATGCAAATCAAAACCACAATGAGATATCACTTAACTCCAGTGAGATTGGCTCATATCAAAAAGTCCCAAAACAACAAATGTTGGCGGGGATGCGGACAGACAGGAACACTCATACACTGCTGGTGGGACTGAAAATTAGTACAACCTCTATGGAAAGTAATATGGAGATACCTCAAAGAACTAAAAGTAGAGCTACCATTTGATCCAGCAATTCCACTACTGGGTATTTACCCAAAGGAAAAAAAGACATTCTATAATAAAGACATCTGCACGCGAATGTTAATAGCAGCACAATTCACAATTACAAAGATGTGGAAACAACCCAGGTGCCCATCAATACACAAGTGCATTAATAAAATGTGGTATATGTATACCATGGAGTATTACTCAGCAACAAAAAACAACGGTGAATTAACACATCTGGTATTATCCTGGTTGGAGCTAGAGCCCATTCTTCGAAGTGAAGTATCACAAGAATGGAAAAACAAGCACCACTGGTACTCACCATCAAATTGGTGCTAACTGATCAACACTTATGTCACACAGGGCAATAATATTCATCAGGGGGCGGGCAGGCGGGAGGGGGGTGGAGGGGATGGGAAAACTCTCACTGAGTGGATGCAGGGAGCACAGTTTGGGGGATGTCCACGATTGTAGCTCTGACACGGGCAGTGCATGGGCAATATATATAGCCAAAGTGTTGTACCCCCATAATATTCTGAAATAAAAAAAACAAAAAAAACAAAAAAGAAAATAATGGGCCACTTAAAGAAGTACTGATTCACTAATTGAGAAATAGGCAAAACTTGCTTTAAAATGGTTATCACAATCTGCCTAAAATTTCTGTTAACACCATTATTATCCATAGCTGTTCCAACAGTGGCACTAATAAATCCACATTACAGAATAGTAGTAATTGATTTTTTTTCCTTTTACATTTAGTATTATGGTCACCAATTATGAGCTCTGAAGTAAAATGTCCTGTTACATGACAAATTTAAAATAATTAATTTTAGAATTTACCATTACAACACTCTCAGAGAAAATTCTTTGAAAAACCGTTGATAAATTTAAAATCCTAGTGAATTACATGCCTAAAAGCATTCTTTTAAGTGATGCTTGAGGAAAAAAAAATCCCAAGGTTTTTAGAAATTATACTTTACCAGTGTAGATATAGTTACAGAAAACCCACATTACTCTTAAATATATTTTTTTCAGTGACATTTGTGAAATTTGACCGACTGTTTGATAAATCTAGATTTTCTCAAAGGTGCTCCACTAAATACTATTTCTTAGAACTTGTCTTGGCTATTTTGATGACCATAACTCTCCAGTATAGGCTTTAGGATTTCAAAATTTATACTTTGAGGCCCAAAATTATTCCCACCATAACTTAGAGTAGCATTCGAAATAATTTTTGGAAAGCACAAATTGATTCCACATCTAGGGCCTTTTTGAGTTGTTTGTAATTTTCATGTATATATATGTGTGTTTATTTATGTAATTTTTATGTTTATTTATATAATTTATAACCAATTTCTCTTACCAAAAAATCAATCTATTTTAAAGTATGGTAAGCAATTGGATCATATAACTTTTGCCACAACTCACTCTTATCCATTGATTTGGAAACTACATTCAAGATAATCCTCTCTACCAAGAATTGGCCCCCTGATGTAGCAGCAAGGTGCCATTAACTATCATTTCCACCGACAGCTGAGGTTGTGGTTTTGCATTCAGCACTTTTTTCCTTGTGTGAGGTATAGAACAAAAGATGTTACTAATGTAAATGTGAGTAATCAACCGAACCTGTGGTTACTACTACCATGAAAAGTTTTTTTTCTCAGTAGGAAAGTGTCATTGGTCATTCCCAAGATGTTACACATGAACAGAAAAAAAGTGAATATTGTTGGCTCTTAACATTTTGTCTAGGAAATAAAACTGAGTTCTTCACTTGCGGGTAAAGGCAAATCACTGTGATGACACACACCGTTTTTTCATTAGGAGACCGGCTAACCAGGAAGCAGCAGCCTTAGACATCTCATTAGTGAATTTCACACTTATGATATTCACTTTGTTTCAATAAATACAAACAGCAAACATAAAAATTATTGTCTATATACTTATTAAATTTCCTCCTTCTAATCTCAAAAGACACACACCATATCAATGTTTTGCTTCCTTAAATATCTTTTTTTCTTTAAAAAGAAATCTAGCAGTTTTTTTTTTCTCTTCATCAATGATACACTGAGTTGGTATCCCAAAGAGACTATGAGAACTAACCTCTTTGTTTCTAGAATCAGGCTTTATTCTATGGCCATGATAGGAGAGCCCAGTGAAAATAATTGTGGGCAGAGTTCAAATCTGAAGTCCCTAATTACATGGTCGCTGGGCTGAAATGATAGATCCAGTTTAGACAGCCCACGCACTGGGCACCCCGACATCTTTGCAAACCTTCCTGAATCCAACCCTCCCTCCGTCTCCTCTACTTCCTCTCTGGTCCAAGTCACCATCCTCTCTTCTATGCACCACTGCAAGTGTCTTTTTGTAGGGTGGTAGCATGAAAGGCTACCCTACAATCAAGGCAGAGATTCAGCGGGTATGTCTACCATCCTCTGTGGTTGGTCAGAGACCACACTGTACAGTTTGTTAAATATTTTTATTACCATTACTACCTACCACACTTTCACATAATAGCCAGAGCGATCGTTGCAGCATAAATCATGACTTGTCACTCTCCTGATTATAATGGTTTTATCTGGCTGACAACACCTGAAGCCACTAACCTATCTTAACATCAAGTCAAGGAAAGAGAAACAAGCAGGTATTATGTGCCTTCTGAAGTGACGTACTAGGCAGTTCACAGCTCCATCACGAAATATTCTTGCCAAAAGCTTGAAACTGAATCTGGTCATATAATTCCCAGTTTACAGGAAATTCTGAGGGAGAGGGAAATATTAAATGTCTCCCTGGAGACAGCAGCAGCAAAATCCAGAAGGTAGGAAATGCTATGGGACAAATGACCTGGTTTCTTCACCAAATAAATGTTGTGAGAGAGAGAGAGAGAGAGAGGAGTGTGGGAGCTTTTATAGATTTCAGAAATATATCTATGCATTTATTTTGAATTCTGATTCAACCAAATCAACTATAAAAAGACATTTATGAGATGTTCAATTTGATGATATTAATAAATTATTGTTAACTTTTTATGTGGGATAATGATATTCCTGTTGTGTTTTCTTAAGAGTCCTTATTTCTTAGATATACTGAAATATTTATGGATAAAACTATACCTGGAATTTTCTTTAGAATAATCTGGGATGGAGGAGTGGGAGGTATTGGTGAACCAAGATTGCCAGATGGAGATAATTTTTTAAGCTGAGTTCTAAGTATATTAGGGTTTGTTGTTTGGGGTTTTTTTATTTTTGCAAGATTCTCTGTACTTTTTTGTAAGTTTCAAAATTTTATAATAAAGAGTTAAACATATTAATAGAAAGAAAACCCTTCAAAGACATTCCTTTACTCTCAGAATAAAATACGAACTCTTCACCCTACGCTGCTAGTCATGCGTGATCTAGTTCCTGCTTCCCCAACCCTGTCTCGTCCCATCCTCACTGCGTACTGTGCTGCAGCCACCCTGGCCCCTTTTCTGTTTCTTGAACACTCCAGGTCTTTCCCACATCAAGGCCTTTGCACTTGCTGTTTCCTCTGCCTAAAATGCCCTTTCTCCAGCAACTCGCGTGGCTATCTCAACTTTCAAGTCTCAAGTCAAATATAAATGCCCTTCATCTTGGAAATCTGTCCTGAGCACCCCATCTAAAATACCACCCTGCATACCCATCCCCCCATTACTTTTTACTATATTATCCTGATAATTTTCTTCATAGCATTTATCACATTATGAAGCTGTTTCACTATTGTTGTTTTCCTGTTTTCTGCTTCCTCATTAGATCATAAGCACGTTGAGGCTTACAATCTAAGCCTCAATAAGCCTAAAATAAGGCTATTGTCTCTTTTCATGGCTGTTCCCCAGTATCAGAAAAGTCTCTGGCATGCAATGAACATTCAAAAAATATATGTTGAATAAACAAAAGGTTTGTTGAATATGAACAAACAACCAGGAAAGAGAACTGATATTAGAGACCTTGAGTTAACTAATCAATTGCACACTGCTTCAAACTAAAAAACTAGACAGTCAGAAGTGGAGTGTCCAGATTCCCTGGATGGAAATGAGGCAGGAACACAACCTCAGAGTGTTCAAAGATATTTCTCTCTGTTGGCCCAGAGATGATTAATCTCTAATAAAAACCCAGAATTTCCAGAGTAGTGGTATCATCATGTGGCTAGATGTGAACGGCAGATGGTATATAAATACATGACTACTACCCCCATAACTTCACCAGTCAAAAGGTGAAGGCAGAACATTCTGTGGGGGCAGAACCACCACAGCCAAGCTCTCATCACTCCTTCCTGTCCTCAATCCTTACCCCTCTTAGAGGTGCATGAAATTATGGATCTCTGACAGATTAATATCCTCGGACACCTGAACTCCTCAAAGCAAACTAGGATAGGAATGAACAAGAGAAAATATCAACACATCAACATGGTGGTAATTCCTGTTCTTTTTATCCTTAAAAATACTACTGGGTGAGATTTGGGAAGGTGAACCACAACCAAAGATTGATATTGACTTACTCCCAGAAGACTGGTCTGAGTTCAAAACTGAGATCATCTTCTTACCTGGGACCTGTATTCCTGACCTGAGGGTGAGTATTCCAAGACTATGACAGCATCACAGTCTTAATAAAACAACAGTTCTCTGGCTTCCTGCTCTAAGAATGCCTTTCCCAACATCACAAGCCAGCTAAACAACTCTGGCATGTCCATGATAGGACAACCTCAGTAAGGTTCACAGATGGCACTAGCACAATAAATCAAAGTTAAAACCATTACTCAGGTCACCAAAGGGTTACATATAATGGGCCAGGCCCATGAGGTAATATGGAAGTGACTGGATATAAACTCTAGCAGCTCAGTGAGGCCCTTAAAGTAGATTAAATTATAGATTCAATTCTTCACTTTATCATTCTGTTAGAACTATTGATCCATGCCTCTTTGCCATATTACTACCACTAGATTAGGCAGAGTTAATTTTCCTGCTCCAGTGATGTTGGGATTGGCCAACTGACTGGATTTAGCCAATAGAATGTTAACAAATATTATGCATACAGAAGCTTAAAACATGCTGTGTGATTTGTCTTGGCCCCTTGCACTTCTTCTATATGCCATGAAAAAAGCATCCCTAGGTTGACCCTGGTTGTAGAATGAGAGATACGTGGCATATACCTATAACTGGACCAGCAGCCTGAAGCCTGTAGCAGAACAGCCCAAGCTGACCCAGAGATCTATGAACAAGACATTGTTTGAAGACACTGAGATTTTGGGATGATTTTTTATGCAGCATTTTCACAGGACACATTAATCCTCACACAGAAATTCAGAGATCAAATCTCAGTGAAATGATTCCTTCTGTCCCCATCATTAATGAAGTTGTCATTGATTTGTTCAACTGAGGATGGTTTCATCCACACCAGCAGCCCATGGTGTGATGGACCAGACCTCAGCCAGTGAAAATTCCCCAATTATCCAAAGTAGAACTAATGCAGGCTGTAAAACTCCATCAAGAGAGACCTATGTGTTTTTACTTTTGGGAGCCACTGCTATTTTCACCATGAGGGAAGGGTCTCGAGAATTAACCTACACTATCCTTGATTCACCTGGTCAAGAATTTATGTTGGTGGCATCAGAACAGCTTCCCACCGATATTCCAATAACTTCAAAGCAATGTTGCATTAAAGTTCCTTTACAAACACTATTGTCAGTTGATGCATTATCCATGTTAAACTTGACTACTACCCAAAGCGAAAATCCAAAAAACCCCTCATGCCTTCCATGTTCTCCAGCTCACTGTTCCTGCAGCCACTACAAATGGAGGCAAAGCATTTTCGCTCATAGTTCACAGATTACATCTTAGAATCACCTTCCAAGCTATGACTTCCTATTGTAGATTATGTTTGTAGCCCTTACTGTTCACCCAACTTTTCATCCACACCACACCCTTTGTCACGTGCCTTTGCAGTTCCTCCCACTAAAGGGGCAGAAATATTCCTCTCCTCCTTGTCTTTGGTTTTGACTTGCATTGGCCAATCAAATAAGGAAAACACGACAATTTGGCAGTTCTGAGCCTAGGCTTTGAGACAGAGCTTTGAGACAGAGCCTTAAGAGGCCTTGTATGTTTACAGTCACCCCCTTAGGTCCTAGGAAGAAGGTAAGAGATAGTGGGAGCAGAACCCAGCCAAGAGGAGCAACACCATCCAGACAAACCAAACCTTGGTTAGCGCACCCCCAGATGGCTGCAGACTGGAGAGCTAAATGAGTACTTACTGTGTGCTGCTGATGTTTGTTACACAGGATTTTGTGACCATAACAAACTGATATACTTTCCTACCTGCTTTTTAAAAAATTATTTTAGGTTGATATCATTTATCTATATCACCTTTTATACCTACTTATTGGTAAAAGCTCTTTATATATTAAAGATATTAAGCATTTGTCATAATTATTTAATCTTTTTCCAATGTTTTTGCTTTTTAAATTTGTTAAAAGTAGTTTCAAATAAAAATTTTTTTAAATTTTTGACTAAATAAACCCATTGATCTATTTTTCTATGATATGGACTGTTATTTTTATATTTACCAAACTGATCATCAACTTAAGATCAGTTAACTGTTTACCTCTATTTTGACTAGAACATCTTTATTTATATATTCAGGTCTTATATTTAAATCTGGAAAGTTTTCTATACTTATGCCTTTGTCCATTGCTGCTGTTCCAATTAAGGGCAGAGAAGTTTTTCTTTGACAATATCTGTATTTGTTGGCTTTTGTCTTTGAGGACATAGAGGTAGAACTCATTCTATATAGAAAGATATTAATAGAATACCAGATTAGATGCTGAAAATTTTGAATTAGGAGTCCTGAGAACAAAGAAAACCTATCTAGTTGTTTGTGAAATAATACAAATTTTCCCTTTCTATCCTTTATGTGTCTCTTTTGGCCTTTCTGGTAACACAGCTTCTGAAGGAACAAAGGCCTGAGTGGGAAGCCTAAAATTCTGATCTACTCTTCCCCAATGTCTCAGCAGTATCCCACCTCCTGCAACCATTTAAGAAAAAAATTCCCCAAAACGCTCTTCCAGTAGAGGCCACAAAACTCCTGGGAGAAGGAGAAATACTGGTCATCAAGAGCATGTTTGAGTGAAGACTATACCTTTGTCAAGAATATGCTCAAATCATCAAACCTAGAAAAATCAAGACCAACCCACAACCTCAGTGACTCTGGGTGAGGCAAGTTGCATTCTTTGAGCTCTTTGTTTGACTTTAACAACATCTAAGCTCTAGAAGTCAGAAGATGCCTACTCCAGGAGACCAAGTGATGACAGAGAAGCCCTCACTCCAGGACATTCTCCCGTTTTAAATTTATTTCATACTTGTGTTTGTTAATTTGTTGCCTATTTCCTATAAAAGAATGTAATCCCCATAAAAGTAGAGACTTTTCTTTGTTTCCTGTACCTAGAACTGTGCCTGGCACAAATAATTATTGCTTAAATGCATGATTTGGAGTAGTGTTGAGTAGCAAATGAGGACTGAGGAAGTAGGGGACAGACATAGACAGCTTTTTCAGGAAAATCAGCTGCAAACAGAAGAAGGATAGGGCTGTGGCTAGCGGCTGAAGGTGAGCTTGAGGCAAGGTTTCTTTTTGTCAGAGAGATTTCTCCACATTTATACACTGAGGAAAGAGATTCAGGGTGGGAGAGACTGAAATGTGAGCTGCGTCCTCTTTTCCTAATGTAATGTAACTGGAGGAACAAATTGACTTCCATCTCTTATTTTAAGAAGCAAAGCAAATCAGTTTTAACCCTTATCTTGTTTTCCTTGAGAGACATCTAGAGATAAGTCAGAAGTACTAAATCTTTTCTAGCTCTGCTTCATCTCAAGATTATCATTTGCAGGAATCGGTGTTTTCCAAGCTATTTTCCGTGAAATGAAGATATGATGTTACCAAGTGCCTATAAAGCTAATATATTCTTGGAATAATCTTCTAGAAACTCACTTTAAACAAAGTTAAAGAGTTGTTTTAGTGTGGAACTTCTCCAACTTTTAATATTCTAATGCCTGTTATAATTCCCCACATAGAAAATATAGTTGGTATCATTTTCATAAACTTGTTAAATAAGAAAACACTTCTATAAGTTTAAAACAAGAAAACTATTCACATATTGGGATATGCTATATATTCCATGGAACAGAGTGAGAAAAGCTGATTTCAGTCACATGATTGCATTTTTCTTAGGGGCAAGGGATACCTTAGTTTGTGTTGAGTGCTTGCTGTAAGGTCCAGGGGACCAATTTTTTTCTTAAATGGTTGTATTTTTATGATAACCATATATTCTTGATTTGATGTCAACTTCAATTATGTGGTCCCATTGTCCCTCTAAGCACTTCAGAACTTTTCAAAGTTTGTGGCTCAATTTTTCATTCAGAAAATATATTCACTACATATATAGAGAAATCATGTGGTGAATCAAGAGCACATCATTTTCCATAGTTAAGAACTTGTTTCTGCCATTTATTAAAGTCATCAGATAACTGAGAAACTTACCTGAGAGAAAGTAAGGCCCAACATGTGACTCAGAGAAGTGTAAAGTCTTCCAGATTATGGTTTTAGTCTGTTTCATGACAATTATGTGATGTCTCTGAAAATACTTAATCTCCCCAAGCCTCAGTTTCTACATCCACATAGATTACAAAAATAAAATCCATAACACATTTGCTTTCTACTCCTCAGTCATTGTGAGGACCCCTCAGAGCTATGCAAAAATGTCACCTCATCAGTGAGCTGTTTCCTGAGCACACTAAAAAGCAACCCCCCTGCCCTGTCCCCAGCCCTATTCCCCCTACCAGCTTGCTTGTTCTTCTTAACACTTGTCATCATCTGACATCCTTTATATTTACTTCTTTGTTTATTTCTGTCCCCCCCAATCTAGAATAGTATTTTCACCTGTTTGACAGAGCCTGACACACAATAAATAAAACAAATAAATCTTTGTTGGCTGAATGAATAAAAAGTGCAATGTGGTAAAATTTGTGAAAACACTTGGAAAGCTACAAATTTATTTAGAATAAATCAGCAGAATTGGAAATTATTTCAATAAAATCAGGTACAAAGTGAAAGTTCAATCTATATTTTTAGCCAAGCTTTGATTACGCTGGGAAATTAACCAACAGGGAATACTCATTGTGGACTCCAGTAGTCGCAGAAGACATTACAGAGAAAAGGAGACCGTGAGGAAAATATAGAATTTGGCTTGAAATGGAAGAGTGAAGAGGACGCAGCAGATAACAGATGAGCACGTATGAGGATGTGAAAGCAGAAATAAGCTGGTCTCACACGGGGAGCTTTCTGAAAAATAGACTGGGCTCAAGGGAAGCGTACATGTCAAAGGGTAATGAGAGATGGATTTGTAAACTCACTCGTCAGTTATTCAACAAACTCTGGCTGAACACCTGCTCTATGCTGAAGATTTGGTTAGGACTGATGAGAACAGCAGCCCTGAGAAGGACTCCCTGAATGTCAGGCTAACGGTCGGAAAATGCTCATGCCATCTCAGGGGGTTATTTTAAGGATAACAAAATAGTGTACCCAAAGTGCTCTGCAAGCCATTTTGCTCTGTAAGAATAGACATCTGTATCATTACCCAGCTGGAGATTGATGTGGGGAAGGCAGCACGTCAGACTATGCATTTAACCAGATGGCCATAACCAATATATTTCTGAGGATCATGCAGTGTGTCAGAATTTAGAAAGCACAGTTGTGGGGAAAGTAGAAAGGTATAAAATAAATTAAGCAAAGAAAATCAACAAATAACAAGATAATTTCATAGAATGGGGATAATTTGAAGGAAGTAAGCAAGGTGATTTTATTAGAGTTACTAGGGGTAGATGGGAAACTTTTAGCTGGGTCAGAAATGTCATCTCAATGGAAGGGACACTTGAGCTGAGACCTGATTAAAAGAAGTCAACTATGCAAAGAACTGGGGGAGGGTATTCCAGGAGAAGAAGTAGCAAGTACAAATGCCCAAGACAGAATTGAACTTGCATATTTCAGAAACAGAAAGATCAGCAAGGCAACAAAGTCCAGAGAGGAAGGCTAGGCAGCTCTTGTAGGTCCTTCTTGGCCAGATAATAAGGTTTATTCTAAGTGCAAGGGAAGCCATTAAAAGGTATCAAACAGGAAGGGATGTGCTTTGATTTACACTTCTTAAGTTCTCCCTAGAAGCTGTGATGAAGCTGTACTCAGGAGCAGGGGTGAGTGGAGACAAAGGGACCAGTTAGAGAGAGTGCTTTTGCAGTGCCCAGGTGAGACACGGCAGTGACACAGGCCAGGTATGCAGATGGGGGTAGGAGAAGCAGAAGAATTTGGGCTATGTTCTGGAGGTAGAACTGAAGGGATGTACTGATGAATTTGGTTTGGTGTATGAGGAAAAAGAAGAAATCAAGGAAAGTAATAACTCAAAGAACTAAAAGTAGAACTACCATTTGATCCAGCAATCCCACCACTGGGCATCTACCCAAAGGGAAAAAAGACATTCTATAATAAAGACATCTGAACTCGAATGTTTATAGCAGCACAATTCTCTACTGCAAAGATGTGGAAACAACCCAAGTGTCCATCAATACATGAATGGATTAATAAAATGTGGTATATGTATTCCATGCAGTAATACTCAGCCACAAAAAACAATGGTGAACTAACAGCTCTTGTATTATCCTGGATGGAGCTGGAACCCATCCTCCTAAGTGAAGTATCACAAGAATGGAAAAACAAGCACCACATACACTCACCACCAAATTGGTACTAATTGATCAACACTTATGTGCACTTATGAAAGTAACATTCATCGGGCATTGGGCAGGTGGGAGGCGGGAGGAGGGGATAGGTATATTCACACCTAATGGGTGTGGTGAGCACTGTCTGGGGGAGGGACACACTTGTAGCTCTGACTCAGGTGGTGCAAAGGCAATATATGTAACCTAAACTTTTGTACCTCCGTAATGTTCTGAAATTAAAAAAAAAGAATTCTTGCAATTGTAAAGACAACCCTAGCAATTGAGTAGGTGACAACTTATCATGTAATAATAATAACTTATGCTTACAAGGTTTTTGCTGTATGTCAGTCATGGCTTACATATATTACCTCATTTAATCCTTACAACAACCCTACAAGATAGGTACCATTACCATCATCCCTGTTGTACAGATAAGGGAAGGGAGGCACAGAGATTAAGTTCACTCAGATGTTAAATTGTAGCCTATATTGAACTCAGGTGTTACTGCCTTCAGAGTCTGTGTGCTTAACCATGACACCATTCTGTCTTGTATTACCAAGTGGCCGAAGACTAGAGGATGAACTTATTTTAGCAGGAAAAATAAAATTTCTGGCTTTGACATACTATTTTTGAGATGCCTTACATGGAAATATCAAGTACACAGTTGGGTGTTTGAGCATGGACTTCCGGGGATAGGTCAAGCCCGGAGACATGAGCGCACTGAGAGTATTTAAAGCCATGGGGTTGAGTTAGATATATTGAGAGCAATAGAGTGCATAGAGATTAAAAGAGGCTCAAGATCTATTCCTGGGTCCTACAATTTGTAGAGTTATATAGAAAAGAAACTCACTGGCAAGACCAAGAAGCAGCATCCAAGTGAGGTGGAAAGAATCCCAGGAGAGTGTGGACTCCCAGAAACTGAGTGATTAACATGTTGGCTTGATTCTCAGCCTAGCCCTGTCTTCATGGTGGCAAAACAGCCTATACCATCCACGTTTAAGGTTCATAGAAAAGAAAGAGACTCTTTACCCAGGGCCCATTTACAAATCCTGGGATTCACTCTGATTGGGCCTTCTGGGGTTGTAGGCCCATTCCTGTATTCTGCACTGTTCATTGTGACCAGGGAGACCTAAAGGAGGATCCCATTCACAACATATGGTTGAGAAGCTGAGACTCTACCATCCACTAAACATTGTAAGTTATCACCAGAATTTGGAAAATTACCATGACTAAAAAATACCAGAAGGACCGTATTTCTGTGAAGTTCCAAAAAGTCTCAAAAGATCATCTTATGCAAAAGTTAGTGACACTTGTGGCTGTCCATCTCTACCCCCAAATATACCTTCCCAGTCTAAGCCACACTAAGCCTAATCTAAAAGGACTCAATCATAAATGATACGGGTAAATGGAAGAGAGAAAATCACTAGAGCCTCATTTTGCATCAACTGCTTTGGCAACAGTTCTATTTAAAGGAAATGTGACCACATGGTTGGGAAGCCATTTCACCCACTCCTTGCAAGAGTTTCTGCACTGTCAGAGAGGCTGAGGTTAGGAACCAACCATGGTTAGGATTTTTAGTGTCCTTAGCAACAGAGGTCTCTTGGTTCCTTCTCCTTATCTCTGAACACACTATCCACTCATTTATTCACTCAACAGAAGTTTAGTGAGTACTTACTCACGTAACAGACTGTTTAGATAATAGCGAGAAAACAGTGAACAAAACGTATGAACATCCCTCCCATTGTGAAACTTAAGTTTTAGTAGGAGACAGACAATACTAAATAAAAAGAATATGTAAGCAATTTATATAGGGTGTTAGAAGCTGATACCTGTTACAGAGGGGGGAAGAAAGATGTGCGATGTCATGGTAAGAGGTTTGCAATTTTAAAAAGGATAGCCACGGTTCTTAGACACTTTTTTCTACCATTATTTATGAAGAATTTATATATGCCAACTATCTTTATTTATGAAGAAGTTTTTTTCCTAATAAGTTAAAAACATGAAGCTAGTGATACATGAAGGTATTTAATGGAGGGGAAGAGCGGAGCGCCGGAATATACTAGTGCATCATTCCTGCTTCTTAAAGGATCAGAGTTCATTCGTGGAAAAGGGGAGCAAGAATTACTCATCCCAAATCACCTGGAATTATCTGATCTCTTGTTCTGAAGGGGTGGAAAGAATCAGAGGGAGTTTGGAGAAGCTTTGGACAGGACCTGAATAGGCGAGTGATGGGCTCCTTAACCCTGGAGGTTTCTCAGTCTCCACCTCTACCTTCCCCGGCACCCGCAAATACCTACATTGATTTCTGGGTTTCTCCCTCTCCCTGGAATACCCAGGGCAGCAGAGAGCTGGTGTGGAGCACCCCCCAATCTGGACTGGGGGATGCAAGGAGAAGCCATCCTAATAGCAATCGCTTGCTGAGAGATGCTGGCCTGGTTGGGGTGGGGAGGATGCACAATGTGTTTCTCCATGGTGTGCTTCTCTCTACTAAATTATTTGAAATGTAAAAACTGATTAAAATGTACCATTTGTAATTAGATTCAGGTAAGATTTCAAACTCATTAAATAAATGGCATATATCTCAAAAAAATAAAATGAAGATAGAGTCTATATAGGAAAAGATGATCAATTTAACAAGTTTTAAGGAGGAGGCAAACTAAAATAATGGGATACCATTTTCAGCCACTAGACTGGCAAAAATTTTCAAATATCAATAATGTCTAGAGCTAGCAAGAATGTGGGGGAAATTAGCAATAAAATAGTTATAAAAAGTAATTTGGTAGTATTTAGCATATCTTCTGATCCTACCATCCTGCTTCTAGAAAGCATTTCTATAAAAATAAAAGCACAGATTAGGAAATACGTATACAGATTCTCATTACAGCCTGTTTTACATGAACAACAAAACTGAAAAACATTGGAATGGTTGAGTAAATTGCGCTGTATTCATTCCGTGGAATATTTTTCAAATACTAAAATAAATATTATATATAATATTTTTATATGTAAATATATATTTGAATATATATGCATACCCATACATACCCATACATATGTATACATACATAGACATACCTGGAAAGATATTTCCGATGTGTTAAGTGGAAAGAGCCAGTTGAAAGGTAAATTAAATGGTGTGATACCATTTTGGTTCCTTAAAAAGGGAAAGAGCCTCTATATGCAAATATATTTTTTATTGTTTGTGGTGGCAAAAAATAGAAAATTGTGGAATGAGCCCCAGCAAACTGCCATCGTTGTTTCACTTGGGAAAGTACAGGTGGAGAGGTGGGGAGATGTGATTATTTTTAGTTTATATGCCTTGACGTTACTACCACTTTACAACAAGCACATAATTTTTGTAATTTATAAAAACTCTAATAAAGCCTGAAAAAGAAAAGCAAAGAAATGACTGTTGAAAGCATGGCCCCCAAAAGCCAACAAGGATTTATTAAGAACAGTTGGGAATGCATTTGGAAGAGAACAAGCCCCAGCTGTTGAAAGTACCCCAAAACTTGCCATTTAAGAATAGGTGTGAGGAACTGGAGCTATTTAGCCTGGGGAAGAGCAGATTAGTTGGGAGGAGATGATGAACCTGGGATGAAAACGAGAGGAAATAATGGCTGTCCCCAAATATTTAAAGTGTGGCTGTGGTACCCAATGTCCATGCTCTCCCTCTCTCCGCAGTATGGAGCCCTCAATTTTAGCTGGATATGTGGCTCCCCAGGACAAAGACCACAGGTTCTGCCTTCCTTGCAGCTAGGTGTGACTATGTAACTAAGTTCTGGCCCTGGTCTGTTGTGACATACATGGTGTATGTAACTTCCAGTTTGTACCTTTAAAAGGAAGGGGCAAGGCCTCCTCTTCCTCAATATACCTCCTAACTAATCCACCTTTCTTGTGGAAGATGGGTCACAATAACTCTATACCTCCAAGTTGTAGAACTAGGAAAAATATGTAAGTTTCAAGAGGATAAATTTCAGATGAATATGAATAATTTTCTAATAGGCAGGATCATTTACAGAGAGAAAGGGCTCTTTAGGAGGTAGTCTTTCTTATTTATAAGTAGCCAAGCATACTAGATGGGAGCAGTGTTATAAAGAACTTTCCAGTGTAAGATGTTGGACAAAATGGCCTTATTGGTCCTTTCAAATTATGAGATTCTAGGCTTCTATGAAGTCCAAATTTCAAAGCATTTCTATGTTTGGCCAAAATGAGATGCTAGAATCTCATTTCAATGTATTTTTAGGAGTCCTCACTTACTACAAATCAGTAGAAAAGGTAGAACCCTAGAGTCACCCTAGACTATTTTCTTGGCTCCAATCCCCCCTTAGCCAGTTGGTCACCAAGATCTATCAATTTTACCTTCTAAATATCTCCCTAATCCATCTCCCCTTTTCCAGTCTCACTGCCATTGTTTTCTTCCATTGTTTCATTCAAAAAATACTTTCTGAATGCCTGCTACATGGCGAGCACCATGGACACAGCACTGAGGACACCATGCCGAATAAGACTCAAGTCTGTGCCTTCGTGAAAGAGATAAGCAAGCAAACAGAAAATCACAAAACAATGTGATAAGTGCTCTTCTGAAAATATGCTATGCCAGGGGCATCTAACCCAGTCTAGGAGTGGAGGGCAGGAGGGATCAAGGAAGGCTTGCTGGAGGAGGTGGCACCTGAGCAGAGCCTTACAGGATAAGTTATCTCAGGCCTCACCTCCTCAGTGAAATGTGTGCTGACCTCACCCCGCTGCACTCTGTGAACATCTCCGTGATTGCTTGCATTGCACCATCTCGTTGTTTGTCTTCCTACCTGTCTTCCTTCCTAGGTTCTAGGGGGCTGGAGAGAAACTATGAGTTTCATTACGACCTCAGCCATGACTGCGTGACTGGCAGATTGTAAGCATTCAATTAATGTTGATAGAATCGACTGGGTTTGATTTTAGTGCATAACTCACAGCCGTAGTGAAGGACATCCGTTCCTATGAATTCTTACGTTGATGGTAACTCACAGCACAGTTCTGCATCTGCTTTTGAGATTCTCTGCTGCTCCTCTTGCTCAGCGTGACTGAGCTTTCACTTTTTGTTCCTACTCCTGCGTGTACATCTGAACAAAGCAGAAGCTTCACTAACAGAAAGGCAGCAACTCCGACGGCTTCCCTCCTTCAGGAAGCCACCATGGCTACCTGACCAGGGCCAAGGGAGAAGGACAAGGGTGGTGCCACCATCCCAGCATCCTCTATCGAGAGCCACAGTCATCAGAACTGTGGAATGACTGACTGGTTGAGCACGCTTTCGTCCCTCCATCTCCGGAAAAAATGACAGGAGCTCTGAAACCAGTTTGAAACCTAAACATCGTGGCTTGACTTTTTCTAAACTGGTATCTGTGGGTAGGTTAAAATGATCCGCTTCTAATTTCATGTATTTCTAAGTTTGAGGCAGAATGAGGCAGTGGAAATTCATTATAAATGCAGTGTTTCCCAATGTGTGAGACACATTCTGCCCTGGGGGTTTGCAAGATAATTCTACGTGTAAGCGTAGGGGAACGCATTTTAGTTAAGAAGGTATTTATTTAATTAATCTATTTTTAGAGTCATATATTTATTTACCTTTTATTTGGGCCAAGTAAAAGAATGTGTTAATTTAAATTCATTGTTATACAAATTTGTGTAGGTGCTCTGGGGCTTGTAGTTGGGAAGCACTGTTATACCCCATTCCTCGAGGTCCCTTACACACAACAGCGCTGCCCCACGGAGCCTATATTCTGATATGGCAGAGTGGGAGAGCCCTGCTCCCAAGCACAGCAGCGGGAGAGGAGTGGTTTACAGAAAAGTAAAACAGGGATAAGGATTTGGCTTGGGACAGGGTCACTATTTTGTATGGGTGGCCCACTGATGGTGAGGCCAGAGGCCTGAAGGAATTCGGGGCTAGCCAGGTCTCTCGACCTCACTGAGGGTTCTTTGCAACACTCCACGCTACTTCTTGGTACTCAGGCCCCTTCTGCTCTACCTTGTGCTAGGGGTTGTTCAACTTCTTTAGTTCTGATCCATGTTGACATACAAAACATTTTAATAGGACATTTAGTCTTCTTGGTATCACCCAAGAGGGCTATACCAGAAGGGATCTCCCCCTATAAATGCTAACTGGATTTTGGGTCTATTCAGCATCTCATGGATGTTCAGGGATATATAGCCATTTCCCCAGATGTAATCACCTCTGGTTCGGATCAAGTCCAGGGTGGGACCTGTAAATCAGAGGGCTTCACCCCTGAGCCCACAGGAACCCCACCAAGACACAATATCCTCTCTAGCACCTCTGTTCTTGGCTTCTTGGCTTTATCAGTCTTTGCTCAAACACACTAAAACTGGGCTTTTTTCCCCTGACATTTAAAAAAGAAGTTTGTGAATAGGCATCAGCACATAGATATTGTTTTTTCACTCAGTGATGACTTTTAAATTCCTATATTGCTTCTGACTGAGTTTAGTCACCTCTTGACTTTTCTGGGAAAACCAAAGAACTTGGGAAACAAACAAAAACATTGAATTCAATCACTGAAAACTATTAGAGAGGCAGATGAAATTTTATCCCTAAGGTCCTAAATAAAGTCCACGTAATAAATACTTCTTTGCTGACTGGCAAATGAATGCTTCCCAGCCCTTCTGATGTCTGGGGACTCTAAGTAATGGGGCAGCTTCAGAATGGGTGGAGACCAGGGCTGGGGACGCTGGGCTGTATGGAGGTCCAACACAGACTCAGCAGTGAGGGGTGCCTGTGCCTGGAAAACACTGAGTGTCCTAAAGGTGGGGCAAGGAAGGGCTGTGGGTGCACCATTTTCCCTCTGGCACATGGCAAAGCCAGGGAGCATGTCCCTAACCCTCCAGATCCCAGCTCTTCCGGACACTCCTCAGGAAAACAGCCTGCTCGGGAAGTCCTGGGTTCACAGCGCAAGGTGAAGACTTCTCCAGTCTCCCCTCGCCAGTGCCCTGCTGCTCACCACACCTTCCCTATCCTGTGGACTTGTCTAGGAATGAGGTCCCCAGTAGAGATAAGGCATGGGACCACAGCGTGTTGAAGGGAAAGGCAGAAAAAGCCAACTTTGAAATATGAGTTCGACTGGGAGAGGGTAGTTCCTAGTGAACAGCCTGACGACCATGTTGCTGAAAAGAAGAACTAGGTCTCGGGAAAGCAATGAAGAGAAGAGCTGCCAGGGACACGATCTGTGAAGACCCTGGGGAAGCCCTGCCTATTCCTACCACAGGGCACCAAATCACAGTGCTGTCCACTCATAGCAGGGACATCACCACCTTGTGGAAGTGAATTGGCTGGCTGCTCAGGACACTCCGTCAGACACTTCTCATGCCTTCCGGGCTGCGTGCCAATAACAGTGAAGCAGAGTCCCTTTAACACAAAACCATGGTTAAGCCATATGACTCATTCAACCAATGGCCTAACTGTGCAAATGAGGTTTTCGGACATTGCAAAAGTTAACTATGGTGGACTTTGAGCTGCATTTAGGCTTTTATTTGGCTTCTATCAACTTTCCTAATTGTACAGCACCCAGAGGAGTGTTATCAATCTTCAGCATCATTTCAACGTGGTTACCTGTGGTCCTGGTGACTTGCGTTCCCTGTTGAAGTAGTTCCTGATAAGTCATTCCAAGCAGTTAGTTGATTTGTGTATCCTATTTGATCTGATCTGGTTGCTACCCCTTGCGCTCAGTGAAATTCTAGCCTGCTTTCATGAAAAGAACATCCAGGTGAAAGAAATACAGTTTATTTAATTAAAACCAAATCTGTTAAAAGCTAAGTTCACACTGGACTTAATAATTATCAAACCCTTAAGTAGACAATAATCATATACATAACATCTATTTAAGTCTCAAAAACATTATATTGTATTCCAAAATCTGTCATTTTTCCTCCACAAGTATTACATGAGTTAATTCAAGTTATATATTAATACCTTTAAATTAAATTTATATGATGTACTTGAGAATAACAAAACATGTTCAGGATGGAAACATTCTTTGACGATACAGAAAATGTACAAATTAGAGACAATTAACATATCTCCAAAACTTTATTACATTAAATCACTCTCATCTATTCTGAATCACCTAATTTGCTGTCAGTATGATGTACAAAATGTTTTGAAAAGAAATAGACTGTTATAAACTCATTTCTAGTTGTTCTCATTATATTTCAAAATAACTGTCAAATCAATGTACTTGACTTCTTAATTTACTGAATGCTTTCCAGGAATTTTTTAATCCACGAAAGAAGAATATCCAGTTCACTGATGGCTTTGTAGATTCCTTTGTTTCCAATCTGCAGAAAAAGTGCAAATATAATAGCAAATATAATTGTTCATATTTTAAAAAACAAACTATTCAAAAGCAAGGATTTGGAATTCTTACCTTATAAAATATTCTTTTGATCCTAGTAATGGATTTCATTTCTCTAGCTGATGAAGCACAGGAAATCTACAAAATCAACACAAAATACAGATAATATTGTTAAAGAGGCATTATTCCTCCATCCATCCAAACAAATATTTATTGAGCAGGAATTATGTTCTGGACACTGGATTTGCACTGACAAATAAGTAATACATGGTCTCTTTCCTCACAGAGCTTATAGTTTCATGCGGGAAGCAGATGAAAAATAAGAAAACAAACAAAAAATTAAAATTTACAAATTACAATTAAAGCTATGTTGGCAATGCACAAGGTGCTATGATAGGGCTTTATAGGAACAAGTTGCTTTCAATGGGGTGATCAGGGTGGGCTTGTTCAAAAAAATGACATTTCAATTGAGATCCGAAAAATGAGAAGGAGCCAGCTGTATGCAGCGAAGAGAGGAGAGAGGGTATTGAGGAGGAAATGCAGGACAGAGTGACTCAGGCAGAGGGAAAGATGTTGCAAAGGAGTTGCAAAGGCCCTGAGGCATTAAAGAGCTTAGTGCTTTCCAGAAACTGTAAGAAGGAAAGCACGGCTGGAGCAATTAAACAAGAGAAATGTGGGAAGCATGGGCAATGTGAGAATGACAAGGAAAATTTCACTTTTTGAAAAATCACTCTGCCTGTCACGTACAATGCGCAGCACAATGTTCCATGGAGATTGCCAGGAGAAAGCACCCAGGAAATTAATATTAGTTTCTAAATTAGGAGAAGAAGCAGGCTGATATCTTAAGAAGCTGGCTTGTAGCCTGGCCAGGGAAAACTACCGGTCTCCTTTGTGGTAGTTTTGGGTAGGTGAGTTTTCTTAACCCTATCTGAGCACAGGAATCACTTAGGAGTCAAACAGGAAGAAATTAACATTGTCCTCTATTTTCCCACAAATTTTCATAGGGTTAATTAAAGAAAAGGGAAGGGGGGAAAAAGTAAGCATGTCTAATTTATCTACTTAGTTTGTACTCATAAAACCTAGTGCTGGAATAGACCAAGGAGATTGTATTGGCTGATTGTTCTCAATTTGCAGAAAGGAAGATCAAGGCCCAGGTGGTTAAGTCACTCACCTAAGGTCCCATGAAAGCTCCTATCCTAGTGACAAAATAGTATCACTAAAAAAGATAACAGTTAAAACTCATAAAATGGAAGTGACTAAATGATAACACTTATTAAAATAAATAAAGCATGGCTGAAGTCAACCAATAGGTTTCTTCGGTGGTCTTAATGGTGGTAACGGTGTCGTGGCTCTGCCCAAATGGGGACTCTACCTTCAGATCAGACCCTGCATAGGAAGGAAGAAACTCTTCACGTGAAAGAGGCCTTCATGATTAGACACAGAAGAGCTTTGTGCCCAAGGAGCTGCCGACACAGACTGTTCAGGTTAAGGTATAGTTTGCAGGAGTCACAAACGCAGGGTCAGACCTCCCTGTGACAAGAGTCCTGAATTAAGAATATCCTCTGGGTTTATTTCATGGTGCACTTGCACCAACCTGTGCAACATAGGATGCTTCCTTTTGGGATGGGTGGAATGTTCTAGTCTGTCCTTAGTATGTATATGAACTCTCAGTAAAACTTTGTCCTCATATTCAATGCACATAAGTCTTTTTTTAAAATAATAACTTCATTCTTCATGTTCCCACAGTCACGTATTAAGATTTAAATATTTAACACTGAAGGTGAGAGACCAAAGAAGCCAACCAAATTCTGAACATTACAGAAGTTCAACATTAAGGCATTCCTGTTGACTATGCTTTCTGCCCAGAGAATTTTGATGTGCAATGCATCCTGCAGCAGGGTAAAAAGTACACAAAGGTTTTGGACCTCATTCACATCAAGTTATATGTTCCCCCAGGAAGAACAAGAATTGAAAAAAAGAAAGGCAGGGTTTGGTGGAAAAAAAAAAAAACTAACAAGGCCAGTGTTGCCACCAGAGCTGCAATTTGGTTTATGGGATGCTTTCTGATAACTTGAGCATCATTTACTACAAATAACCAGTAGTAAAGATCTGATCTAGAAGGTTCTTATTTTTGTAACAGTTGTAAATGTGTCCACAGATCCAGTAGGATAGCTAGATTTCACTGCCATAATTCAGATTGCTTTGCTTGGAAAGAGGAATTTATAAAATAATTTCCTTTCCTTTATATTTTAGAGTAGAGTTGCAGTTGCTGGAATTGGAATGCATGACAAAAGGGTCAACAGTTTTATTGTAAGAATTGCTGAACTATTTGACAAACTCAGCTGAAACAGATATGATCTAGACTAGAGGCAATTTATTAGTATGGCTAAAATAACTAGAGGTCAGCTCAAAGAAAATTGTGAGATACTCATGTAATAAGAAAGATTCATTATTCATTATAAAGGCAACACGTCCTTACTATATACCAAGCATAGAATAGTGCCTCTGCCATATAGCATTGATTTATAATTGACCCTTGAACAGGAGGGGGTGGGAGTTAGGTGCACCAACTCCCCATACAGTCAAAAATCTGCATATAACTTTTGACACCCCCAAAACGTAATGACTTATAGCCTACTATTGACTGGAAGCCTTATCGATAACAGTCAACACATATTTGATATGTTATATGTATTATACACTGTATTCTTACAATAAAGGAAGCTAGAGAAAGGAAAGTTTTATTAAGAAAATCATAAGGAAGAGAAAACATAATTACTATTCAGTAAGTGGAAGTGAATCATCACAAAGGTCTTCATCGTCTTTACGTTGAGTAGGCTGGGGAGGAGGATGGAGTGGAGGGGTAGGTCTTGCTGTCTCAGGGGTGGCAGAGGCAGAAGAGGTGGAGGAGGTGGAAGAGGGGGTAGGAGAGGCGGGCACACTTGGTGTAACTGTATGGAAATACATAGTAATTTCTATCTGGCTTTTTCATTTCTCTAAAAATGCTTCTGTACAGTACCAATCCTTCTTCCACTGTTTGCTTCAGTTTTAGTGTCCATATCCTAGAAGGGTCCATGTCATAAAAGAAGTCAAAAGCAGTCTGGAATAATCAGTACCCTTATTCCAGATTGTCTAATGTCAATTTGTTTTCTGCACTGCTTCTTCTATGTCTCCTTCCTCACTGTCTGGCACTGTTTTGGAAGCACTCATGTCCAGCAAATTGTCTTCGGTTAATTCTTCTAGTGTGATATTTATTAGCTCTTAATTTCTCCAAGACCCATATCTTAAAACCCCCCAGCCCCCACCACTTGTTTTGCCATATCCACAATCTCATTCACGATTTCCTTGATTGTCTCTGTTGTAAATCCCGGGAAGACCTGCACGCCACCCCAACATAGTCTTCTCCAGCAGGAATGTATTGTTTGGGGCTTGATGGCTTTCACGGCTCTTTCTATAACTACAATGGCATCTTCAATGGCATAATCCTTTCAGACTTGCATGATGTTCTCTCCATCAAAGTTCTCCTCCATAGCATTGACAATTTTTTCCATATAGTACCATGCTTTAAAGGTCCTGATCTAGAGGCTGAATTGGAGACTCTGTGTTTGGGGGAAAGTAGAGCACTTAAGTGCCTTCTGTGTTGAATTCATGGGGTTCTGAGTGACCAGGGGCATTGTCCAATATCAAGAAAACTTTAAAAGGCAGTCCCTTTTGGACAAGGTACTTCCTGACTTCAGGGACAAAGCATCTATGGAACAAATCCAGAAAAAGTGTTCTTGTTGTCCAGGCCCTTTTGTTGTATTTACAACCAAAAGCCTGAAGCTGGTTTTTATCTTTTCCCTTCAAGGTTTGGGAGTTTTCAGCTTTATAGATAAGGGCAGTCCTGATCATAAACCCAACTGCATTTGCATAAAACAGTAGAGTTAACCTATCCCCTCCTGCCTTAAACCTTGGTGCTCACTTCTCTTCCTTACTAGTTAATGTCCTTTGTGGTATTTTTTGTCTGCATTACACACCTGTTCAGGCAGATATCCTGTCTCCTCAATGATTTTCTTAATGACATCTGAGAACTCACCTGCTGCCTCTTGGTTGGCAGAAGTGGCTTCTTCTGTTATCTTGATATTTTTAAGCCAAACCCCTTTCTAAACGTATCAAACCATTCTTTGCTGGCATTAAATTCTCCAGATTTGGATCCTTTACCATTCTTTTGCTTTAAATTATCATATAATGACTTTTTCATGAATCATATTAGAGTCTATAGGTATACCTTTCTTATAGCAATCCTGCACCCAAATAAAAGATATTTAATAAAAAGTGAAAGGATTTTGCACCTGCTGGTATAGGTGCACTGAGGCTTCACAAATTTCCTTTTCTTTTTTTACAATGGCCCTTGTGCTGTATTCACTTATCTCAAAATGGCAGGCCACTGCAGCCACAGACCTCACTTTTTCTTGTAATGTCATAACTTTTCTCTGCCTCTTGGGAGCACTTCCAACATCACTAGTGGTCCTTTGTTTCGTAGGGGACCCATGGTGTTGTTCAAGGTTAATGGTATTTTGCTAAACACAATGGAAAATACGGGCGAAGCATGAGAGATCACTTTTCACTGCAATATGCAATTTACTGGAGAGATGAACTGCTCGCACAGAGATGACTAGCACACATAGCATTTTAAGTGGATACTCACAAAACTTGAGTTTACTGCAATAGGAACAGGAGGTGGCTATGAAACTATTACAGTAGTACAGTATTAATACAATTAATTTTATGCAGTTATGATTTAATACTGCACCTCTATGTTTGTTTACATTTCTCTCGACTGTGAATGGCACCATGTACGGTCTGTGTTTGTGTGCATAAGTTTTGATCAATTTTAACTCTTTATATTAGATTTGTGTATATTTCATAGTAGTAAATGATAAAATATATTGTATGCATTCATGACATACTTTTTTCTTAATTTTTTTAATATTTCTAGGCTACATATTTCATCTGCAAGTTTTTTCAAATTGTTGCAAATCTCGCCAAACAATTTCCAACATATCTATTGAAAAGAAAATTTGCATATAAGTGGACCCATGCAGTTCAAACCTGTGTTGTTCAAGAGTCAACTGTATTTAATTTATAAAAGTACCCTATGTGATGAAAATCGCCTCAGGACACACACAATGCCTCATAATCTACCGAGAGACAGAGTGATGCAGAATTACAATGCTACCTGATAAATACTGTGATTAAAACTGCTCTGGGAGACAGAGAAGAGGTAATCCCAGAAATCTTCCAGAGGGAGGGAAGAGTGAGTTGCATCTTGAAGGATGATGCTCCTTCCTTCAAGGATATGCAGGAGCAGGAAGGATGATACTTCCTGCTCCTGCAGGAAGAAGGGATGAGAAGGAAGAGGAAGCAAGATATTCAAAGGCTGGAGAGTGCAGACATGATTTAAACCCCCTTCAGGACTCAGCTGAAAGTCCCCAGACTAAATCATCCACATGAGAGCTCCAACCTCCACCCCTGGCACAGTGCATCATCCTGTTGGCTCCTTCTGTAGCACCTATCACAACCCGAGACTAGCCAAGACTGGCTGAAAGTATTTTCAATGAGCTCTAGAGGACAGAGATATTATCTGTCAATTGTTTTGAGGCCCCAGCATCTGGAATAGTGTTCAGCAAATACTAGGTAATAAATGTTTGCTGAATGAATATATCAACAAATAAAATGCAAGTATTGGTTTACTGCTTCAGGGGCCATAAGCCTGCTGGATTAATAATAGTTTGAAGCATGGCCTAGACATTAGTGAGCATTATGACTTTGTTTAAAACAATGAGATAAACAAACAATACAATCCTTGGTCTGTGTGTCCCCAGTATCTTCATGTGTTTAAAAAATCATACAAATTTATATTATGTATGATGGCTAAAAAAAAAAATGGAAAATCTCTCTCCACCAATAATTCTGAGGCAATGAGATATGTGGGTAAAGAGTGGACAGCTACACGTGGCAGTCCCTCAGAAAGCTAACTACCCACACTGTATTTTCACAAAGAATAACCTCAAATTCTCTCTATAAAAAGGATTTATTATATTGACAGTTGTCCCCAACCTTTTTGGCACCAGGCACCAGTTTCATGGGAAACAATTTTCCACGGACGTGGCTGGGGGTACAGGCAGGGGGGCAGGGAGCTCTGCTGCCTGGTCCCTAACAGGCCACGGACTGGTACCAGTTGGGGACCACAGTTGTACTATATCATATTATAAACACACAGCCATTGTGGGAGTAAAAAACCGTGCGGATTGGAGCAAGTCATAGCCACTGGGAGGGTCTGATGTGCTTGTGTGTCTGGATAGGTGATTAGGCAACTAGTGAGGAGTTTGGGGTTGAACTAATGCTAAACAATAGTAAACCAAGCTTCAAAAACCAAAAAGACAAATATTAACTTCAGGGAAATTAAAACTTGCATGGGAAAAGAAAAGTAATAAGAGTTTACTGCCTGGCTCAGTTGTGAAGAGTATTTACACAACCATAACAATATAAATGTTAAGAACTGGTCTTAACAAATTACGGTATAAATTATGATATAACTATGCTGGGAGGATGGGAGTAGGTGAGAAAGATGTATGAGTGTGGTAGGGACAAGTAAAGAAAGAAAACTAAATCCTCCTCTTCCATGGTAGGAAATCAAGACATAATGCCCAGACCTGAAAAAACAACCAGCACTAACACAAACATGTTTTGTTGAAACACAGAAGAAAATACTAAAATCTGCCAAAAGAGGGGAAAGTAGATGCCTCTAGGGAAGGAGAAATGGGGCAAAAACTGCAAGATTTGTAACAAATCCTGTAGAGCTTCTGACCATTTAAGTACATATAAAACTTGAACACGAAAAGTTGAAACTAAAGAGAAAGCTGAAATTACCTTCAGAAAAATAACAATAAACCATATTGCAAAATATTGACAAAACAAAATTTGTTCATAAATCAAAAAACGTCTTCTTATATATACATAGGTCAACTTTCCAAATACTATAGCTAGAAAAGAGTATAAAAATATATTATGTATGTAACTTTTTTTTAACAATTTTACCATCTGAATTACTGAAATCTAATTGGAAAATATAATATTTTATTAGGTGCTGAAAAATTCTTGGAATGTTACCAGAAATAATGAGATGATTTCCAAATACAGTGGTACTTGGGATTCCAGACTTTGGAGTCTATCATAATAATTGTCATAGTGTTGTATCTTAAGAGTGGTTCAAGAAGATGCCAATCTTAGTGGACTTGCGAAGAAGCCCAAAACACAGATAGCCTAAAGAAATCAGAAAGTTCCCACAAAAATAAAAAATAAGTTAAGAATTTAAGTCCAGGAGTTAATAGTGAAACTGAGAGGAAATGACAACAAAAATTAACAATTCATTGGTCATCATTGGAGAAAATTAGAAAACCAATCCCTTATATTGAAAACTGGTAGATAAAGAGGAAGAATTAAGTATTTACCCTGCCTGCCTTATATTATAAGTTCCTCAGAACATGCAAATAGTGAGGAGTAGGTTCTATTTGTAGAATTATCCCAGCTTATGAATAAAGGTAAAATAGAATTTAAGAATTATTGTTTTGCAATGCCTGGTGAATTAATGGATCTGGACAATAATTGTCAGCGGCTACTCCTGAATCTGATAAAGTCTCTCTATACAGTCGCCCACGTATGGGAAATAAAGACAATAGATGAAATGACACTATGAAAATGCAACTGGAAAATACAGACCATGAGAAACTCTGTAAAACAAATTACCCAATTTCTTTAACAAATAATTGAAAAAAAAGAGGAAGAGGAGAAAGAAGAATAAAGGAAAGAGGAAGCACAGGGAATAAGGCAGCGTTTACGGAAATGTGTCACCCCAATGGGGGCAAAATTAGCTCTAGACGAAAAGTGCTTTGATTCTCTAGCCTAACAAAACTTCAAAAACAAGATCTGAAAAAATAAAACAGTTTTCAAATAATTTTACTGCGTCCCGGAACAAAGCTCAAGAATATTCGCAGGAATATAAAATATCTAACATCCGATAAGGTAAAATTCACAATGTTGGACATTCAATCAAAAATTACGAAGCTGGGAGCTGTGGCCCGTGCCTGTGGTCCCGGCTACATGGGAGGCTGAAGTGAGAAGGTCGCTTGAGCCCAGGAGCTCAAGGCCAGCCTAGACAACACAGTGAGGCCCCCACGCAAAGAAGCAGGAAAGTATGACCCACAAGGACGGGAAAAAATCAATTGATTGAAACCAACCCAGAGCTGACACAAATGCTAAAATTAACAGACAAGGATATTTAAAAAGTTGCTATAGCTCTATTCCATATGCTCTAGAAGTTAGAGGAAAGATTGATCATGTTAAATAGAGAAATGGAAAATGTTTAAAAGATTCAATTCAAACTTCTGGAAATAAAACTACAATGTTTGCAAAGAAAAATATACTGAATGGGACTAACAGATTAGACATTTCAGAAGAAAAGATAAGTGAATTTGAAGATGTAGCAAAGAAATTACCTACAATGAAACACAGAAAAAGACTGAAAAACACAGAACCTTTGAGCTGTGGGACAACTTCAAATGGGCTAATACATGTAAAATTACAGTCTCAAGAGGAGAGATAGAGGGAGATACAGAAAAAAATTTTTTTGAATAAATAATGGCTGAGAAATTTCCAAATTTGATAAAAACTATACTCACAAAGACAAGAATCCCAATCAACTCCAAGCACAAGAAACATGAAGGACACTGCACCAATGCACATCATAACTGAATTGTTTAAAACAAGTAATAAAAAGAAAATCTTTTTTAAAAATCATGGGAAAAAACATGACAAAGAGAAGAACAAAGATAAAAATGGGAGCAGATTTCTTGTCAGAAACAATGAAAGCCTGAAGGCAGTGGAGCGACATCTTTAAAGTATTGAAAGAAAAAAAAATTATCAACATAGAATTCTAGAACTAGAAAAATATATTTCAAAAAGAAAGGGGGAAATAAAAGCTTTTTTCCAACATAAAAGATCTGAAAGAATGCATCACCAGTAGAACTACACTATAAGATATGTTAAAAGAAATCCTTCAAAGAGAAAGAAAATTATGCTAGGCGGAAACCTGGTCCTACACAAAAGAATGAAAAGTCTCAAAAATGGCAAAACATGGAAGAGTTATAACCGGTAAGTCAATAAAGGGATGAAATGAAATCATTAAAAATTAATCAAGAAGGTAGAAAAGAAGGAAAATGGAACAATGAACAGACAGGATAAATAGGACACAAACAGCAAAGTGGTAATTTAACCCAATTATATTAATAATCACATTCAATTTAAGTGGCCCAAAGACACCAATAAGAAGATTGTCAGAGTAAATTTTTTAAAAAGCACAACCTAAATATATGCAGCTTATGAGAAATGCACTTTAAATAAAAAGCACAAATAAAAGTAAAAGAATGGAAAAAGATAAAGCATACTAACACTAATCAAAAAAAAGCTGGAGTGGCTCTCCTAGTATAAGAAAAAGTAGCTTTTGGAACAAAGAATATTATAAGGGACAATAAGGGTAATTTTATAATGATAAAAGGGTCAATTCTTCAAGAGGACATAATAAGCATCAACATTTATGTACCTAATAACAAAACTTCAAAATACCTGAAGCAAAATCTGACAGAACTTCAAGGAGAAACAGAAGTATATACTATTAATGTCAGGGATGTCAATAATTAATAGGACAAGTAGAAAGAAGTTAGTAAAGACATTAAAAAATTGAAAAACACTCATAACAACTAGATCTAATTGAAATGTATAGAATACTCAATCCAACAACAGCAGAATACATATTCTTTTCAAATATACATAGAACATTTACCAAAATAGATGAAATTCTGGGTCACAAAACATGGATCAGCAAATATAAAAGGATTCAAGTCATACAAAGTATTCTCTCTGACCAAAATGAAACCAAGAATCAAGCTCAGAAAGGTGTCTGGAAAAATCCCCAAATATACAGAAACTAAATAACACCCTTCTAAATAACCCATGGATCAAAGAAGAAATCAGAAGGGAAATTAGAACATATTTTAAATTAAATGAAAATAAAAGCACAACATATCAAAGATTATGAATGTAGCTAAAGCAGTACTTAGAGGGAAATTTATAACATTAAATTCCTATAATAAAAAAGTTGGAAAATCTCAAACTAATAACCACAGCTTCCACCTAAAAAAAGAGAAAGATTTCAAGTTAATGACTCAAACTCCCACCTTAAGAAACTAGAAAGAAAAGAGTACATTAAACCTGAATTTAATAGGAAAAAAGGGAACAATAATGTTCAGAATAAAAATCACTGAAATCAAAACCAGAAAAGCAATAGAGAAAATCAATGAAATGAAAAACTAGTTCTTTGAAAAATCAATAAAATTGATGAATTTCTTGCCAGACCAATCAGAAAGAAAAAATAAAGGCAAAAATTACCAGTATTGGGAATGAGGGTAGTGGCACCATCCTGCACCACAGAGATATTAAAAGGATATTAAGGAAATATCATGAACAATTTTGTGGCTATAAATTTGACAAATCTGATGAAATGAACAAAATCATTGAAAGACACAAACTACCAAAACTCACTGGAAAGGAAATAGGTAACCTGAATAGCCTTGCATCTATTAAAAAATAGAATATGTAGTTTAAAATCTTCCCACAAAGAAAACTCCAGGCCAAAAAAAAAAAAAAAATTGCTTCACTGGTAAATCACACCAAATATCTAAGAAAAAAATAATTCTACACTAACTCTTCCAGAACATTAAAGAAGGGGATACTTTCCAACTTGATCAGGCCAGCATTAGGCTAATATCAAAATGAGACAAAAATATTATGAGTAAAGAAAACTGTAGACTAACATTCCTCATATATGTAGATACAAAAATTTTTAACAAAGTTTTAGCAAAGTTTAGCAAATTAAACTCAATAATATATAAAAGGAATAACACCTTATTATCAAGTACAGTGTATCCCAGAAATGCAAAGTTGGTTTAACTATGAAAATAAATCAATGTAATCCATTGTTTCAATTGTCTAAAAAATAAAAAAATCATAGTTGGGCATGGTGGCAGGTGCCTGTGGTCCCAGCTACTCAGGAGGCTCAGGCAGGAGGATTGCTTGAGCCAAGAAGTTCAAGGCTACAGTAAACTATGATTGCGTGTCACTATACTTCAGCCTGGGCAACAGACCAACACCTCATCTCCATTAAAAAATACATAAATAAAATGAAATGAAATAAAAATTATATGATCATCTCAATAGATGTAAACAGAAAAAAAAAGGCATTGACCTAAATGTGAAACTAGAAAACTTCTAGATGAAAACATAGTAAAAATTCTTGTGACTTTTGTGTTACATAAAAATTTCTTAAATATGACACAAAAAGCATGGTCCATTAAAATAAATTGATAAATTGGACATCATAAAATTTTAAATGTCATCTCTTCAAAAGACACTATTACAACAATGAGAAGATGCCATAGACTGGGAAAAAATATTTACAAATTATATATCTGGTAAAGGGCTTGTATCCAGGACATATTTTAAAACACATGTACACTCAAAAATCAATAATAAGAAAACAACCCAAGTTTTAAAAGGAAAGCAAAATATTTGAACAGGCACTTCATCAAAGAAGATATATGGGTGGTAAATAAGTAAATAAAAAGATGCTTAACATCATTAATAATTGAGGAAATGCAAATTGAAAACACAATGTGATCCCACTACTCTCCAACTAAAGCAACTAACATTTTAAACACTGACCATACCAAGCAATAGCCAAGATATTGAGTGCTTTGAATATCCTTGAACTCTTATATGTTACTGCTAGAAATGTAAAATGATAAAAACCACTTTGGAAAACATTTTGGCAGTCTCTTACAAGTTAAAAGTACACCTTACCTATGATCCAGCCATTTCACTCCTAGGTATTTAAACAAAAGAAATAAAAATATTTCTCCAAACAAAGACTTGTACATGAATATTCATAGCAACTTTATTTGTGATAGCCAAAAAGTAGGGGGAAAGGGAATCAAATGTCCATCAATAGGTGAATAAACAAACTGTGGCATATAATTACAATGGACTGCTACTTGGCAATAAAAAAGGAATTAATTATTGATACATGCAATAACACAAATAAATATCAAAATAATTATGAGTGAATGACCAGGTGAAAGAAACCAGACCACAAAAAAGAGTATAACACATTAAATTCTAGAAAATTTACATTACATCTAGAATTTAAATTCTAGAAAATTCAAACTAACCTGAACCTAAACTAAAGCAGATCAGTGATTTCCCGGGGACAGAGGGACAGGGCAGGGAGGCACAAAGAAGCTTTTGGAGTGATGGATCTCTTAATTATCTTAATTGCAGTGGTGGTTTTACAAGTGTATACATATGTCAAAACTTTCAAATCTTACACTTTAAATATGTTCAGTTAATTGTATGTCAATTATACTTCAATACATCTGTAAATGAATACATGAATACATTAATAAATTTTAAATATACATAAACTATATATGTACAGCTACATACTACAGTGCTATGATTACACTCATGCATAGGACTCAAACTTTTAGCAAGTCTATTAACCCTCCTGCAAACTCTACTTCTGTATCCTTAGTGAATCTCACCACTCCCATGCAGCCAGCCACCAAGTAGGAACCTCAGGCTCATCCCAGACTCTACTCTCTTCCTTAGGCTCTCCTCGCTGTCCCCGTGACACTGGTGTGCCACCACGTAGTCCAGGCACATTATCCCAATGCTCTTCTTGTTTCCTTTGTCTGGAGTCTCACCCTCTACATGCACCCCTATGTAGTCCATTATGCCATTGAAAGCAATGGCTCTCCATTTCTTCGGGACAAAACCCAAACTCCCTTGCCAGTCTTACCAGGCCCTCCTTTACCTGACCCCTGTTAACATCCCCTGGCTAAAATCTGAACAGCCAAACTCCTATTTATATCCCTGAGCCACTTCACATTCATACTCAATTACTTGCAGCTTCCTGAACATGGTATGTTATTTTATACCATCAAACCTTTATTCAAGCTTCTTCCCACCATTCCTTGTATTCCCCTGGAAATGAAGGCCAAGCATCACCCCTTTTAATAACACTCTTTCCCCACATGCACCCCCTAGCCCCACAGCAGATAGAATTAACTACTTCCTCATTTGGGCTTCCACAGCGACTTTGTCAGACAGAAAACTTTGATCATTCACGTATGTTGCATTTCATGATTCATTGAATTTTTTTTGTTTACATCTCTCTTCCAACAAGAGTGTAAGTTTTGAAGAGCCCAGACCAAATCCTACTTGCCTTTCTTACTCCAGCACCTAGCACCGTGCCCAGCAAATATACAAGTAGGCTAAACTGCTGCAAGCCAATGTGCCAAAAGTCAATTCATTGCCCAACCAATTTACAAAGTTTATTTGTTTCTTTTAACCCTTTAGTTTCAGTTGCTTTGATTTTTATTTTGTCTTTATAACACCCTTATAAGGTAAATTCACTTTTTCTCTGTCTGGATTTCCCTCTTATTCATGAGAAGATACATTCTTAAGAAGAAATCATTCATTGACTACAGTCATAAACAGGACCTTCCTGTACCGTTGTTCATGGTGTGCCCCGCACATGAATACACAGTTTAAGGCAGTGCTCCATTCACTGTATCTTGCTCCCACAAGGCTATATTCTCTTTCTAATTTGTGCAAAAATACTCTATAAACTAAGAGTGGCCTTGGTCATAAATAATGTATTAGTGGAGAATGATTGAAAATTATAGCAGGGACTGCTAGCTGTTGGCCAATATTTATTTCCTCTTCTTCCTAGTCATAAGCTAGACTACATTTCCCAGGATTCCTAGCAGTTACTCGTGGCCACTTGACTAGTTCTTGCCAATGGGACGTGAGCAGAGGGAAGTGTGTCATTTTGGGAGGAAGCATATCAGAAGCTGGCATGTCTTCTTCCTTCTCTTGTCCCCATTCCACTGACTGAATGCACAAGGCTCACAAAATGACACAGCTGCAATATGGAATGAGTGTGGATCCTTGATTCATAATGCAGAAGAAAGTGACTCCATCTAGAAAACCCAGACTGGACTTTTACATGAGTGAGAAATAAAGTTTTAAAATGTGAAGCCACCAGATCTGGGGGGAGTATTAATATTTGTTACAACAGTTAGCATCATTCTAATACCAAAATTGGTACATAGACTCAAATGTATTCTTGACTATGGAGAATTCTTATATATTCTCCCCATGTATATGAACATATTAATGTTAAATATATTCCTAAGAATTTTGCATGCTCAAAAACAATCACTTCTTACGATTTTTATGTCCCCTAGTCTCCTCTCTCTCTGTTAATCAGTCTCTAATTCCCAAGGTAGGAACCTGGAACAGAGACAAATAGAAGAGCCGTCAAAATGAAGGACTTCTCTCTTACAAAGACAAAATAAAAACTAGTCAACTAAAACTAAATAAATAAAAGAAACAATGAATTCAACAAGTTGGTCATTGGACAAATTAGCCATTTGGCAAGTTGGCCTGGAGCAGGCACATGGAATATTTTTAAAATATGTTTGAGAAAAGAGGAAATAAAGGAGGGAGAGAGGAAGGAAAAAAAAAGGAGTGAACAAAGGGACGGAAGGAAAACACTTGGTTCTGGCCACCTGATGACTACTGATCAAGTGTAAATTCATAAACCCTCAAAATGTGGTAATATTTATTTTACTGCCTTTATCAAATAGTAAGGAGGGCCACAATGGTACCTGTGAACAGGAAGAAGAAAGAATAAATGTGGGAAGGGGAGAATAAGATTATTTACTTGCCATGAGCATTTTATCTTTACGTCTGAATTTTAAACTAAGAAACCTAAAACCTGGAAATGTTCAAAAGGCAGCTGGTGATACGAATGTCAAAAGGGTTGTACCATTATCTGTAGTCAGTTCCATGTAAGTGAACTGCAAGATAAGAAGAAGATATTGGTCATCTCTGGTTGACAACATGTGCTCCACTAATTCCTGGTTAAAAGAATTAGACTCCCTTAGAGAGTTAGTCTTTAAGACTTCTCTCCGGTGGTACAAAAAAACACCCACCAAGAATAACCCAGATATAATCCAGGTTATATTCCAAGATAGATTTGGTAATAGAGTACATCAATATTCCATCATGAGAGCTGCAGTATTTTTCAAGCCCAAATACTCCTAATGATACCAAGGAAGGCTACTGTAAATTTTAAAGGAGGAATTTAGTACTTTGCTCTTGATAAGTAAAAACAAATCCCACCTAATTCAACATATACTCAACAAATTCACCTAGATAGAGTCAAATCCCAGTTGGTAAAATATCATTATCTGAAAAAAATTGCCATCACAAATTAAATGTCTTTGCATCTTTAGCAGAGTAAGCATTTTTAAACAACTTTGGTGTCCATTAAAAATTGTCAGCAAAAATAAAACATCTGTGCAGATCAGGATTTTTAAAAAACCATACACAAAGTAATGATTTATAAAGAGCTGTAATAATCCTTACTATTATCTTCAATGTATTCAATGTACTATTATCTTACAATGTGTCTTCAATGGATTCTTTCAATGATATAAAACAATCTATATTATGTGTTTTGTTTTTTGTGTTATTTCTGAGTTGGGACAGGGGGGTTTTCAGAAGAACACACACCAGTGTTTTATTGTTGGCATAATTTCAAACACTAAGTAAGTGTACACGTTAAGCAAATGGGCTACATGTCAAAATTCTGTATCTAAATAAACTGTTCAGAACACAGACAACATTTAACTCTGGGACAGTGCTATAAATGCAGCATTGGTTGTTGAAGCAACCCTTCAGTATCCTATGTAGCCTATAGCATCACACTATCCTCAGCATTACTCCAGAGTTCCAGCTCCTGGAAACAGAGCGTGGGCCGTTTCCTCCTGTTTCCTGATCATGGAAGAAGGCTTAGACCAGTTTTGAAATATGCCAAGGTTCAGTGGAAATAGAACCCACAGAACTCAAGGCCCCCCTCAAAGTGCCTCCTTTTCCATCCTGATTTGACCACTTCTGCTCTGAATCCCCAGAGCTTTGCTAGTACTACCATTAAGGTGCCTTTACTTCCTTCCTCCTGTGAGAATTGTTTGTGAAATTACCTTGCCTTCCCTTTCCTTTCCCCCTTCCCCTCCTGCCAACACACACACGCACACACATACATACATATACACATACACACATATACACACACGCACACACACACAGAACTACTGGAGGGCAAGGTCTGTGTTTTACTCATTTTTCCCACAACAGCCTCAATAGTAGGGACAGCAGGGGAAATACAGAACTAATTACAAAAGTGTAGTTAGTTTCTATATATTGGCTATTTATACATTGATTATATTTGGTATCCATTTTTGATTAGGAAAACATCATTTTTAAATTAATGTTGCCTACTTCATGTTTTACAACTTCTCCCTGGTAAACCCTGCCCCAACCACTAATTCAGAATTCCTCACAGAGCAGGTGGTCAGTAAATTTATATTAAACAGATACTAGCTTCTATTGCCAAAAATATAAAATTATGATTGACCAAAAGATTAGACACAAGGCCAGTACCTATTTCACTAAATCAATGTTTGTGGAGTCTTTCTAAAGTTCAGACTAATCCTATCACTTTCTGTTTCACAGAAGAGATTAGGTTACCCCAGGGCATAAACTTCATAGCTTGTGAGACAAAGTAACTGAGCTGACAAGGACCGGAGAAAGCACACGAAGGAAAGCGCCAGGCTGGGTGGCGCTTTGGGAAGGTTGATCGGATGACGTGTTCGCATTTGGCCACAAGGGGGAGCCAGCCACTTTGGTAAGCCGCCCAACCCACGGGCGAGGCGCCGCTGCCTTGCTTAGGTAAGGCTACGAAAGAAGCATCTCTACTGAGAGATTGGGTCCCTTTAGGAAAATATTTCTCCAAAAAAAAATCAAGAAAAACCTGAGTCCCTAAACAGATCTAGGTTTTCTACGATTTTCATCTAGAATTTTGCTTGTTTTATATTGTGACTGCCATTATGTGTTGTCTAGCTATTTGAGCCAACAAAACCAAATGAGTGGTAAAAACTGACATTGATTTGGGGGTTCCGGGTATCCAGATACTCTGTACTGCATCATGCAAGGATTTTTTCTAGCGCCTCGCCACCATTAACAAAGTTCATTTAGAATAACATTAAATTAAATCTAATGGCTAGTGCAATGGCTTGCACCTAAACAGAGGAATCAGGGACTCTAGCAAAAAGGGAAACAGGAGTACTTTTTTTTTTTAATTCCCATTTTTAAAGACTGCAGAGGGTCACTCTCTTCCAGATGCTGAAATGAGACAGGCTCTTTTGTCCTGTGGATGACTCCACTGTAGCCTACGGTGACTGCCATAGGTCTCATTATTTCCCCCAATATCAAGTCCTTTAATGAATTATTCTCCTCCTTTTCAAGTATTTTAGTAGTAAAAACTCTTACTGGGAGTGATAATAGTATAATCAGCTGGTGGTACATGAAATATAAAATTATCTAATAATGCAACTTAAATTTAAGAAATTGTCTTAATAAGATGACCTTCTAGGTTAAATATAACCTAAGATAAGTTACTTAACCAAAGATAAGTAATGATCTTTCCCATTATTTCAGGCAAGCGAACTGGCCCATAGAATTCTCCTTGTGTTCTATAAAGAGGTACCAGTTTGTAATTTTTATCATTGTTTTACTTTAACAGAATATGAGCTTTTATGAAAAACCATGCAACCCAAGTCCCAAACAAGGACATAGCAAACATGAACTAACCAAAGGAGAAAAGAACTTAAATTTGTTGAATTTTTTTACCTAAGTGATCAGCTCACCCTCATGAAATGCCTCTGTACTATATGGAACTTGGGTTACTGAGCACTTTAATGGACCACTAGAAAAAGATATCCTAACTCTTAAAAAATAAACACCCACCTCCCAGCATTTAAGTCTCAATGACCACAATGCCCAGGATAGAGAGCTCTTTCCATCTGACATCCCAAAGACTGTGATAATGATCACTATCCCCCCCTGCCACCCTTTGCACCACCTGCAAGGTACAATCCCAACAAGCTAGAGAAAGCATACTTAGACCCTAACCAAGGGCACAGAAAGATTCAAAACTTTCCACAGAGGCAATTCAACCAACATTACATAGATTCTGGCTTGGTATTTTTGTTTTGTTGTTTTGTGTATGTTTTCTGCACTGGTCGTTATCACTGTGGATGTTTTTGTAGAAATCTGGTCACTTTTACCTTCTTAATTGATTCCCCATTGCTTGCTATGACTGTGACCATACTGAGGCATCAAATAATTTAAGTACTAAAGAAGACATGTCCTCCCTTTTCAAATTTTGACTGAAACTATGCCTTAAAAAGGGTACAAGTATAAAAAATTAGATAAATAAATAAGAAAAAGGCTATATAAATGCTTTCATCATTATGGGAAAGAAAAGGGGTGGAGGGGAAGAGAGAGAAAGGAAGCAAACTAGCCTAAAATAGTGCTTGGTACAAAGTTGGTGTTCTAGAAATATTTGTTAAACGAATAAATGAGTTACTTGGGAACCATTTAATGAAGGAATGATTAAAAAGTAAATATTTTTTTGAAAACCATTTCACATTACCTTAGCTCTCTTCAATATGTTTTATGTGCCATGCCATTCTTTCAGAAATAATAAATAGTAGCATTATGTGTTATGCATGGTTATCTGAGGCTATTTCCCTGGTGATGAACTCTCCACTTGGACTACAAGCCAAAGATTACAAAGCTCCTTTTACTTACCCTTTTTTGTGAAGACAGCTTCCTACATGCTGTCTTCTAGATAGGTTTTTAGGATCAAACTCACATTTGCTGAGCATACTTACCCAGCAGCTCAATTTCTGCCGAAGGCTATGAAAGTCTTCCACAAAGTGTATTTCCTTGCAAACTTGTAATTGGAGTTGACCAAAAACATCTTCCATGAAGAAGGACAGAAGCTGTTCTTGGAATCGGCAGTTTTTCTACAAATAAGACACAAGAAATTGTATAAGGTAAACCATGAATTTTTTTAAATGTCACTGAAATATCCCCCGATCGTTACTTCATGACCATCTGGAAAAAATTAAAATGCAGGGGGAAAAAAGCATCAGACAAGTAGAAATGTGAAAAGAAAAAGACTTTCTGGCTTACCATAAATAGCTTTTTTGTTTTCTTTTTTAATAATCGTATATTTTTTATGCGGTCTTCCTACAACAAAACAAAAATGAATAAGTTGTATCCAGGATTACAAATGTCCTTTAGGTCATCATTTTAATCAAAGCCTAATACTTACTGGAATCGTTGCTTTGAGCCACACTGCCTTGATGTGGAGGGTGTCAACAGCTTGGGACAGTGTTCCCCTTGGGTAACAACTTTTGGTGAAGGAAGATCGATTGTGCTTGGCAATGGCAAGAGACAGAGTGACAAACAGCAACCCAGACCTCAAAATGCAATTCACCAGCATTTCCCTCCACCCCACTCTGGGTACGTACCACTCACAGAGGCCCAGGAGATACTAGTGCTGGTTAGATGAGAGGGTAACCTACTTACTTTAGCCCTCAAAGCCGCCAGTCCGGTGAGATGCTGTGAATGATAACGTACAGTTTATATAGAGGAAGATCACTTGGGTTGTTCTATTTTTTTAGACCTTGCTTCATAATCAAAAAAGGTTGACCACAGCATCTGTGACATTATGTAAAAGCACAAGCTTACTGGTAAGATGTTTCAAAAAAAATTCAGAACTTTAATTGCATAGCACAGCAGATAGCATTATTTTAAAAGTCATGCCATGTCAATAAAAAAAAAAAATGGTGATTTCCAGGAGGCTGTATAATAACTTATTTTAAACCCCATGTGAAAAAAAAAATCTCCTTTTTTTGGTACAGCCAGGGTCTCACTATGTTGCCCGGGCTGGTCTTGAATTCCTGGGTTCAAGTGATCCTCCTGCCTTGGCCTCCCAAAGTGCTGGGATTACAGGCATGAGCCACCACTCCCAGCCTAAAAATCTCCTTTTCTAACCAGAATCCCCCCAAATTTAACCAAGGAGTAGAATGAGCAGCATTATGAAACCTGCTTATGACCCAAATGGGTTTCATGTTTATCCTTTGCCCAGTCCTTCATCTGGCTCCCCCAGAAGGCATTTTTCTGCAGCAAGGAGCAAGAAATTTTGCAGCTCACATTGAAACTCCCCTAACATATTTAAGATTTGTTTGAAGCTGGACCTGGGATTAAGGTCCACAATTTGATAGGTTCTCTATCATCTCTGTCCAAGTTTATCACCCAGACTCTCTCTCTAACTGTAGACTTCCAGGTGAGTGCAAATTCCTGGAGGAAAAAGCCCATACCTTTTCATCTTAAATCCTCAGTATCTACCCTGGTTCCTCATCTAAAGGAGAAGCACATCCAGTGTTAGTTGAATAAATACTTCTTTTTCTACATCATGAGATACTACTATAACTGTTTTATTTTTTAAATGTATTCTAATCACAAATTTTTATTAAGGACCTGCCTATACAAAAAACAGTGCTAGGTACCAGGGAACCACCCGGGTGGATGCTTCATGGACTCCCACCCTCAATTCTGTCCCAGCTCTTCCATAAGCATGATTCATTTTGGGTAGCAGCCCCAGCATAAGAGGAGGACATAGCTCAGAGTCATAGGCTGAGAAGCAGATATAGGTGACCAAAGCCTACCATGAACAGAATTAATCATAATAACAGGGGCAAGTCAACACTAGGAATCTGGTCGTGAGTAAGAGATTCATCAAAACTAGGCAGAGTCAATAACAAGCACCAGAACCCAAGACTAAATTCTGAATCAAAGCAAGGAGAACTGGCAAAGCAGCAAGCAGAAAGAAAAGAAGTATAAGGTTATAAGTTCAAAAACTTGGGAGTATTTTCTGCTGTTCCAAAAAGTGAGTGGATCTTTGGCTCTTTGAAAAGCCGAAGCCTCATTTCCCTAGGAGCACCTCTCTGGTAAAGGACATACCCCATCCAATGGGATAAGAACTAGTCACAGAAAGCTACAGCAGAAGTCAGCTGAGTGGGAGTGTCAAGTGAAGTTCACTGAAATTTTATAAAAATTCAGAAAAAGAAATCTTTTTAGCTAGGAGTGGCTGAAAGGGTGTTTGAACTAGGACATGAAATACTCAAAGGTTTTCTTGAGCAGAGGAATGCCTAGTATTCACAGTTCCCTTAGAAAGAAAGAGCGTTAACACCAGGGATCAAAAGCTCAAATGCTTTTAGAGGGTGTGGGATTAATACAAACACCCTGAGTGTGTGAATATAAGACAATTAGGGTGAAATTGTTTATATTGTCACCAAGCCTAAAATCTGTCTAATTACATAGCCTATTAACACAGTATGTGGGTGCAAGAAAAGGACCACACAAAATACTTCCAGGAGCCATACACTGCCTTAGGCAGCCAATTTGAGATCCCTGATGTGTACCAACAAAATTTAGATGCAACTCGAATTGCTGTTACTGACAAATGAAGCTGATGTGGATTCTGACAATTTTTTATGGAAACGGTAGTTGCATTTCCATAAATGTCTCATATCCCTCAAATCATCATCACCCCAGGAAAATCACACATATTCCAAGAATGCCTCTGCTTTGGTTTACAGCCAACTCAAGAAAACTGTGGCCATTTCTTTATAACCGAAAACCTTGTCACCCTGTTAATCATAGTCATCCCCCATCTCAGTCAGCAGACCTGCTCATTTAAAGGATCCTTTCAAAGGGTCCTTTAAAAAGCAGTCAAATCTGACCTCAAAGGATGAATAGTGCCCACTATAAAGGATACTCAAAAATTCAAAACACAATTTTAAAGGGGAATTCCAAAAACATTCTAAATAACAGAAGAGCCATTAGAAGAAGTGCATAATATTCTTGGGGCACCAATTTAAAACACAATTCTCTGCTCCGTTGAATGTGCATTTATTATATCACTTTCACAAGTTTCTTATACAGAAATGTATAAAAATTACTACTAATTACAAGGAGATTTGGTTTTGAAACTCTGATCCACCACTCAGTAGCCGTATGGCTGAGTTGGGGAGGTTACTAATGCTCTCTAAGCTTCAGGCTTTGTCATCATTAAAATGGAACAATAATTATACATACTTCAGAGCGTTCTTGTGAGCACAAAACACAGTAATATAAATGGAATGCTTAGCACTGACAGCTGTAGAGGCACTCTGAAATTGGTAGCTACTGAATTATTATTAATCAAATAATAAATACATGTGTAATACTGTGAATAATGTTAAAATTTATCACGAGCCTTCAGAAGCTTTGAGAAATGGTTGAAGACAGTGAGAAAAGCAAAGGAAAAGCAACAATCTGACAGTATTTCAGAAAGCGTGTGGGCCTGAGGAATTCGATTAATTTCACGTGCATCCAGAGGCCAAACTAGGACCCTTAAGTGACTATTTTGGGAAGGCCACTCCTTCATAGTGTACAGGAAGACATTCAAACAATTGATCTGCCCCAAAACATTAATTGACTGCCCCAAATCCCAAAGTCTGGCCTGGCGGTCATTTTCCTTAAAATATAAGTTCTCTCCCACCCAAAAGAACTCTAGCTGCCCTCTCTGATGGCCCAGCATATCCAATGAACAAAACGAGCTCACCAAGTCCCACAGAGGCTCACGACTCACTCTGACTCCTCAGTGGCATAATTCTCTTTATCTGCTTTTTTTCTATGGGGAAAAAACAACTATTAACAGGAGATCTAAATTGCTAACCCATTTAGTTGACTCTAAAACACATACTTTTTCACATTTTAATGTCTCTGAAGTTTCTATTTGTATTATAATCCACAGAGTCCTGAGCCCATTTGCAGTTGTCCCTTCCTGTACAGACTTGAACTTGGTCACAACCACTGAGGATGTCATCACTTCAATTGAACTGTGGGCGTGGTTGTTACTACAGGTGTTCAATTTAACTTCTACTTACAATGTCTTCAGAAAGGTTACTCTATGATTCAGCATTAAGAAAAAAGTTAATATGTTCACAGAAAGACACAACACAGCAGTGGGGCACAAATTTGATATTAGAGAAGCAAATATTTGTTTTTGGAGGAATGGCCAAAATTGTATATTTACATGAAAAGCAGCAACCTAGTGCTAGATGTTAAGGAAGTGTTGCATCATATTTTAATCAGTAGCACTTTTTTTCCTTTATTAGTAGTAACAGAAAATAATGGTGCAACTTCCAATATATAGCATCTTACATTTGTTGAAATATGATATTTAATCACCTCAGTAATTGGCATAATTCCTTAGCATCTTAAATCCTAAAATCAATACAGCTGTACATAAGAAGTAAGTGAACCTAGTTTTAAATAATCATCCTTAAAAAAACCTGAAATTCAATGTATTTCTTCCGGTATAGATCCAGAAGATATAGATAAGAAACAGGTATAGGCCAGGCGTGGTGGCTCACACCTGTGATCCCAACACTTAGGGAGGCCTAGGTGGGAGGATCACTTGAGTCCAGGAGTTCAAGACCAGCCTAGGCAATATAGCAAAACCACATCTCTACAAAAAATAGAAAAATTAGCCAGGCGTGATGGCTCACACCTGTAGTCCCAGCTGCTACTCAGGAGGCTGAGGCTGGAGGATCACTTGAGCCCAGGAGTTCGAGGTTGCAGTGAGCTGTGATGAGGCCACTACACTCCAGCCTGGGTGACAGAGCAAGACCCTGTCTCAGAAAAAAAAAAAAAAGGAAACAGTTATAGTTAAATAGATACGTTCAATACAATGATACCTTGGGTTTTGTCTATGTTGGACAGTTCTACCCAGGAAACCTACTGGTCTCATGTTGGCATCGTCAGACAGAGATGAGAAATGGTCAGAGAAGGAATGGAGAGTCCTGTGAAGGGACTGGATGGGGGGAAGGAGATGTGGAAACTGGGTAAATGGAGAAGCAGGAAGAGGAAAAGTACATGAAAATTCCCTGACAGCCTCAGCCTGTGTGTCCTGGCCCTGTGCTAGTGACTTGTTTCCTGCAGGTTTGCATGCTTCCTCATTAACATATTCATTCATCAAATGCTCACTGAGTGTTTGTTACCTTCCAGGCTGTACTAGGGCTTCAGATGCATCAATAAATAAAACAGACAAAATTCTTGATTTCATAAAACATTCTAGCAGCAGGGGCAGGGGGAGGGAGGGAAAGCCAATAAATAAACATAATAGATAAAAGTTACATGTTATAAGTAAGATATAGACAGAAAATAACCTATGTTTTGGAAAAAATAGAATATAGAATAGAAAGTGAGGGGGATGGAGGTGCTGAGATACTATAAATAGGACGGTCATAGAAGGCCTAACATTTAAGCAACATCTTGAATGGAGTAAGGGAGTAAGCTATGGAGATACCTGTTTTAGTCAAAAGAAGCAGTCAGTGCAATAGCCTCAGGGAAAAAGCGTGCTTAGCGTGCTCAGTACAGCTAGGGAGCTTGTGTGGGTGGACCACAGCAGGTGAGGGGGGTGGGGAGGATGTCAGATCAGAGAAGAAACACGGACCCAGATCACACGGAGCCTTTTAGGCTATTGGTAGGACTTCAGCTTCTACTCTGTGTTATGTGGGAGTTTTGAGTAGAGGGGCTCCACCATTTGACTTATGTTCTTTAAAAAGAAAATAGGACTTAAATGTCCATCAGTGAATGAATGGATAAACAAATTGTGGTATATAAGTGTATAGGAAGATTGTTCAACCATAATAAAAAAAAAAATGTACAGGTACAGGCTACAGCATGGATAAACCTCGAAAACAGTATGCTGAGTGAAGGACATCAGACACACAAAGTCACATGTCCTATGTTTCATTTATATGAAATATCCAGAATGGGCAGAAAACATAGAGACAGGAAACAGATAGATGGTTGCTAGAGGCTGGGAGTAATGGGGAATGGGGAGAAACTGCTTAATAGGTTGGGGTTTTCTTTAGGGGTAACAAAAATGTTTTGGAGCTGGGTAAAGGTAGTGGTTGTACAACATTATGAAAGTACTAAATGCCAATGAATTGTTCACTTTAAAATGGTTAATGTCATGTTATGTGAATTCCACCCCAATAAAAAAAAGAAAAAAAAAGAAAAGAAAAGAAGATGGAGGAGGAAGAGGAGGGAGGGAGGGAGGAAGGAAAAAAGGAAGGAAGGAAAGAAGGAAAGGAAGAAAGACAGAGAGAAAGACAGACCGGCCACTGATGCAGCAGAAGAGAAAGAAGCCGCATCTGAGTCACGTCTATATCAAGCCTTATCTGTGGTCCTGGTACTTTCCTTCTTGTACAATCCAGAAAAGTATTTTTTCAACTGTGTTGTAAACATAAGCTTTTTAGTAGCTCTAGAAAGACATTTTTAAGAAGAGAATCCTACGTCATCCAACTTTTAAAACATATTTAAATCCATTTAAATGCTTTTTTAAGAGGTGAAATCATGACCTGGTTACTTGTTTGTTGAACCAGAAATCAGTGGAATTAGGAGAGGCCTTGGGCGTCACATGTGACAACTTAATATTCCATAGGTAGTTGGGGGGAGACAACTTTTATATCCTAAAATACAGGCAAAGCCAAATGCTTCCCATTCTATTTAGAATGTGGTTAGTCCCTAGAGCAGCTGGCATTGCTCCATCTCAGGGAGGAAAAACTGCGAGCTGCAGGGAAGTCTCATCGCATGCCCAGTGGCCACAGCCCACGGGAGGCAGAGGATTCCAATCCGTGTTTGTGGACTCCAAAGCCCACGAGCTTTCCACTACCTGTGCAGCCTCCCACCACACTGGCGAGCAGGACACAAGGAATGTCTGAGGCTGTGGTAGACTACAGAAAATAAGAGATGGGACAGTGGGCCTAAGAAAAAAGGAAGGAACGAAACAAGAAGGAAAAACCTAAGGAATAGTAAAACTTAAATGTTCCTGGTATTTGACGGCTGTTGCATATACATTATAAAAATATCTAATTTACATAGTACTTCACCAAGATATTACCTTTCTTGGTCTTCCTGATACTTCTGTAAGAGGTAGAGGGGGTCTTGCTCTCTCCAGTTTACAGGTAGGAGAGTTGATACTGAAAGAAGTTAAATGACTCACCGGAAGACACAAAACCAGGAAATAGCAACATGGGCCTTGACCCATGTCTTAGAGCAACAAACCCAGTGGGATTACCATTGTACCATCTTGCCTCTTGGTTAATAAATAAACGTAACTTATGTACAATTCCAACATATTCTTATGGGCAGTGTGAGAATAAACCTACCTTTAAAAAAAGTTTTGTACATTCCAATAGCTATTATGCAATATCAACACTCTTCATAGCTTTGTAGGTTTTTGGTTATTTTAGCATTTTCAGATTTGACAAATTGAGATGGGACATATTGGCCATTCACTCTCTGGCAATGAAAAGTACGTCATCTGCAAAACCTGCAAAAATAAGAAGTCAGAAGTAGATTTCCCAGAATAGCCCCCCACAAAGGGTGATAGAAAATAGGCCTCTGCTGTTCTCCTTTTTACTCTTAGCCTAGCAAAAGGAAAAGGAGAAAATGCACAAATCCAAGCATCCTCCAAAGCACATATGACTTAAAATTAACCTTTCTATCTCATCTTCTAAGTGCATCAAAAAGAAGGTTCACAGTAATAACATCAAGAATTGAGACAATGTTTGGAAGTCACAATACTGAGATCCCTAGAAATAGATGTATCTTTCCTGCAAAAATGTATTAATTGTTGGTCCATCTCTGCAGCCTGTGTCCCTGGGGCAGTCAGCATAAGCACCTGATAGACTCTGCTCGGGCTGAACAATGCATTTGACTCTGAACTTGAATTCTCCCTTAAGGATCCCCCTCCAACTCAGAGTAAAAGCAGAAATCCTTTCTGTGGCCTAAGGACCTACCTTATCTTGCCTATGCTCCTTACCCTCTGGCCTGTTGTCCTATGCCTCTTCCAGCCACAATAGCCTCCTTGCTGCTTCTCAAACCCATCAAGCAGGCCTCAGAGTTTTTGCACTTGCTGTTCCCTCTGCCTGAAATGCTTTTCCCTCAGACATCCGCATGGCAAGCTCTTCCAATTCTCAAGTCTTTGCTCAAATATCACCTTCCGAGGAAGGCTTTTGATGGATGCCTGTTTTGGGCTGAGTTGCATCAACCCGCCCCAAATTTATATATTGGAGTCCTAACCCTTAGTACTTCATAATGTGACTGTGACTGTATTTGGAGATAGGATCTGTAAAGAGGTTAAAATGAGGTCATTTGGATGGACCCAAATCCAACATCCCTGGTGTCCTTATAAGAAGAGATTAGGACACAGGCACAGAGGGAAGACCATGTGAAGACACTAGGAGGCAGCCGTCTACAAGCAAAGGAGAGAGGCCGCAGAGGGAACTAACCCTGCTGACATCTTGATGTCAGACTTCTACCCTCTGGAACTGTGAGAAAATGAATTTCTGTTGTGTAAGTCTGTTGTGCTTTATTATGACAGCCCTAGCAAACTAATACAATGCTGTGATTAGAATTAACCCCACTCCCTTTTCTGTTTTATTTTTTTCAAAGCTCTTATCATTATCTAACAAGAATCGAGGCAACTTTACTTACGCATTTTGTTTGCTATTTATTTCCCTTTGCTAAACTCTAAGCTCTGTCAGGACAGAGACTTTGATCTGCTTGTTCATAACTGTTACCCCAGTTCCAAGCAGTGACGGGCATGTGGTATGTGCACAACAAATACTGTTGGATTACTGGAGACAACCCCATACAATCACCACAGGGTGCCCTGTGGGGTGAGAACAGACCAGAGGGCAGTCAGGGGTGGGGGAGGGGGAGGAAGAAATGTGGGTGCATTTGACATGAAGATGATAAACTCTGCTTTGGGAGGGCCTCTGGAAGTTTCTTCTTGACCCACTTCTGAGCAAGGTTGGGCAGCCACAAGTAAGCAGCTCTTTATCTTCTAATTTTGCCTAAGAGATCGATAGGGCCCACGGTGGGCATCCCCTCCCCTGCCGTCTTCACTGTTTCCTGTGTTTCCTCTGCATTGCAAACCAAAGCAGAAGGGTAGGAGGGTCAGATCCGCTGAGCATCTGGGCTAAATAGGAACCTCTAGTGCACTTCTGCGTTGCCTGATGCTGACTACTCTTTTTTGTTCTGTATCTTTTCTCTTGTATCTTCCTACACACCAGCTGTTCTCTTTACTGCAGTTAAATACATCTGTGTTTCTTTATATTGCAGGCCTAGGTGCTCTCTGATGGTGAGAATCAACGAACAAGAAGTCTCCTATTCTTCCTGCGAACTTGTTTCAGTGCTCATGTCTTCCAAGGGTTCTGCCCTGAATTAATGCATTCATTAATTCTTTCAAAATGCAAAATATATATATATTTTTTTTTTTTTTTTTTTACTGAGCATCTGCTAGGTGCCAGGAGATATTCTAAGCAGCGAGCAAAATGGAGGAAATCTTTTTTAGTCTACTAAATAATCCTTACCTTCGTGGAACTTAGATTTGTATAGGAAATTGGCTGAGCCTAGGTTCCCCAGAAAATCAAGCCTCAGGATAAGCTTGCAGGCTACTGCTGTGTTAGGGAAGATAAGAGTGACAGGAAAGAGAAATAAGACCAACCAGGATGGGAAGCGAATTCATGGCAGTGCACACGTGATCTGGTCAGTGCTTTATGAAGAGAGACAGCCGGTCTCTCAGCCATGGAGGACGTCTCCAGACAGGCTGTGCAGAAACATCGTGCCTTGGGTCAGACCAAAGGAAGGGGAGAAGGGGGTGAACGCTCGACGCCAGCTTTCTCCCATGTGGGTTGGCCCCAGGGAGTGTTAACTTCTCGCACCTCTGGGTATTACCTAGCCCTTTCAGCAGCCAAGGGGAAGACAGATTCCATAACCTACTCCACAGCATTTTGAGTGAGTCCAGAGTGGCAGAAGGAGCCAGAGAAGATCACTGCAGTGGCAGCTGGGAGCAAGAAAGAGCAAGAGAATCTGGGCACAGAGTTTCTGTACGATGGTGCAGAGATTTACTTTCTTTTGTAATAAAAAAATTTATTGTTGTCAAAAAATGGCTAACAGCAATGTAGGTTCATCAATGTAACAAATATATCACTCTGATGAGGGATGTTGATGATGGGGGAGGCTATGCATGCGTGGGGGCAAAGGGTATATGGGAAATTTCTATATTTTCTGCTCAGTTTTGCTGTAAACCTAAAACTGCTCTAAAAAATAAGGTCTGTTTTTAAAATTGCTAATGAGATAAAATGGTACTATAGTCATGGTTATAGGTCATTGTTCTGCAATAACAACTGGGGTTGATAGGGAAATTTAATGCAATTTTTGTTAACTCTGAGTCACACTCAATGCTGAATACATTTGCCACTCTGCCACCCATGGAAGATGTTATTAGTTGCCCACAAAACCATTCCCCTTTAATTTTGCTCACAGAATTTTGTTTAGGAGTCAATATGCCCAGTGCCAGAAAATGAACCAGAAGTTGGCAAAGGATGACCCAAATCTGGCCCACAGACTGTTTTTGTAAGGCCCATGAGCTAAGAAGGGTTCTTATACTTTTACAGGGTTGAGAAGAAGGAGAGGAGGAGGGGAGAGAAGGGAAGGAAGAGAAGGAGAAGCAGAAGGGAACAGGGAAGAAGAAGATGAGCAGGAGGAGGAAGAAGAGGAAGGAAGAAGAGGAAGGAGAGGGAGAAGGTGAAGAAATACCCAACAGAGACCACATGTGGCTCACAAAGCCTAAGTATTTACTACTTTGCCCTCTACAAAAAAACATTTTCCCATCCTTAATCTAAGCCAATGATTGTCATGAGCACATGAGCCATTTCTGGCCAAAAAGATGTGAGGGGACGTCTGCCTGGGGCAGGTCTACTTTTGGGCCAGGCCGAATAGGCACCTCCTTGGGCTCCACACTTGGGGAGAGGAGGAGGAGCTTGGGGTGCCGCACCTTGTTTTCCTTTTCTGAACATCGTTAAAATTCAATTCAGAAAATTCTGCTTCTAGCCAAGATGGAGTGATTTAATTCTTCCATGGGGATAGGTGTCATTCTCCTCATTTTAAGGACAAGGAATCTGCCATTCCAAGATGACAAGGCAGTGAAGAGCAGATCATGTGCACTGTAAGGACAAGCCCAAGTACACTGGAACCGCTTTCTGAAGATGAAAGCGGTTTGACCAAACCATGGGAAGAGAACTCAGGATGATGCTACCACAGCTTTAGACCGGGGACTCCAGCAGCCTTCAGACAACAGGGATTATCAACAAAAGTGGTCCAAGTAGGCCGTGGAGGGGTCTCCTACAGTTTGAGTGTCCCCTTAAGGTAGCAGCTCTTGTCTGGCTGTGTCAGAAACCATTTAATTGCTTTGTTTTTAGCTTTTTGAATGAATTTGACTCTATACCATCCACAGCATCTGCTTTTCCATATTTCTTGTGAGGCATCGGTGGCAGGAAGTGTGAGTGGGTGTGAGCTGCCCAAACTCATAAAAGAGAAAGTTAAAGTCCAGAGTGCTGACATCTGCCATTGTCTTACTGGCCTGGAGCAGGTCAGGGGCTGAAGTAAGGTGTGAGCCCCAATCCTGCTAGTCCACTGAGCTCCCTTTTCATAAGTCCCATCGATGACTGAGTTTCCAGAGACTAGGAATAGGGAATTGTATAGAATTAATGTCACCAGCTGCTGCCTATTTCCCACTGCATTAGCCCACAGTGTTCTAGCCACATTGGACCTCCAATCTTCCCCTGAGCACTCTGTCCCCTTTCACGTCTTCAACCCTTTGCTCATCTGGGTCCTTGCCCCAGAATGTTGTCCAATCCTTTGTGCAGCCATCCCAGGCATTTACTGAGCACCTATAAAGGGCCAGGTATTTTTAGGCCCTGGGAGCACAAACGTGAACAACAGTTTCTGTCCTTGAAAAGCTCTCTAGATAGACACATAACAAGGAATTCAACTTCAGTGTGATAAATGCTAAGAAAGATAAAAATTATGCTTTGAGAGTCCTGAAGATGGAGGAATTAGCTATGCCTAGGTTGCAGAGGGGAAGAAAAGTGGGAAATTTCATAGGGGAGGTATCATTTGAACCTGTTGAAACCCTTCTTGTCCTTCAAACGATCAGCTCAAATGCAGCCATTGGCACCTTCCCCAATGGTGATCATTGTCTTGTCGGTGCCTCTCCTATAGCATATATCAGTCTCCATGTGCCCTAGGCTGTGGTGTGTTTGTCTTTCTCACAAGACTGCAGGGTCCTTAAGGACAGCATCCAAATAAAATCTGACCTTGCTTTTTCACAACCTCTTGCACAGGATCTTATAAGCCCTATGATCTAAATAGTTTTTTATGAACTAAATTGAATTGAAATTTCTACGAGTGTCATTGAGGCAAGTAGCAACATAATATATAAAATTCCTGGGAAGTCACTGTGCCTAAAAATAGCAACTGCAGGGATGGCAAGATGAAAATGTCACAGATGAAACAGCAGCTCACAAATGCATCTCACAGCATGTGGACTTCAAAAGGAAACAGTGCCTACTAATAAGGACACAGCTGGCCAATTTCTAGGTGCTACTGAGGTTAAACTGCATGCACATTGCTAAAATAAGATACAAGGTGCAGAGAACGGCCCCAGATGGTTAAGCTGCCACAGACATAACAAAAGGACTGTGGCTAATAGGGACTTGGTGGGTTGCCCTGAATATTTTTAGCAGCTGTTACAAGGAAAGAGGAGATAAAGGGGCCACAAACAAGAGAATCAGCCAAAATGCAAGACTAAGAGGAGCCAGAGTTATTCAGGTAATAATTCTCCCATGCTTTAGCTGACATAGTGGCCCAATTTAAGCAAAGATTCCTGTGTATGCCCATGGCAGCAGCAGAGAGGAAAAAGCAACTGCAGGAGGGAGCAAGGGCACTTTTCAGACCAAAGGGGAGAAGAAAACTCGAGCTTCCTTCAGCTAGTAGTATACATTGGCCTAAGCACCTCTACTTCTCTGTGGAAAAACCTGTTGGAGAAATCAGAAAAAAAAATTATGTTAAACAAAGTGTTTTAATTTTAGAAACCCAAATGTTATTGTTTCTGAATTTGTTTTATTACAGGGTCAAAAATTTATATACAACTCAGACATACCAAAAACTGGCATTATTTTTTTATCCGTAAATGATCTTATCTAAATTCCCAGACTCCATCCTGCTGCTAGGGGGGGGCAGGGGGCCGGGGGGATGGAAGGGGGAAGACGGGTAAATAGGTCAGAATCCCAGTGGAAAGCACACGGCACACTCAAACTGGCTAACCAAGAAGAGTCTAATTAGAGATCGATTTTTTTAAAGGTGTTGTCAATCTATTTGAGCTACTATAACAAAATACTACAGACTAGGCAATTTATAAAGAACATAAATTTATTTCTCACAGTTCTGGAGGCTAGGAAGTCCCAGATCAGGGCACCAGCAGGTTTAGTGTCTGATAAGGTCTGGCTGGCACCTTGCTGCTGTGTCCTCCAGAGGGGACAAATGCTGTGTCCTCACAAGGCAGGATGTAGAAAGGCAAAAAGGGGGCCTAAACCTGTGTGAAGCTTCTTTTGTGGGGGCTTAATCCCATTCACGAGGGAGGAGCCCTCATGAGCTAATCACCTCCTAGAGGCCACACATCTTAATACCATCTCATGGGAGATTAAGTTTCGACATGCATCTTGGAGGGGACACAAACATTCCAACCATAACAGGTGTGGACAGAGTTTAAGGAAGCCAACAAGAAATAATGTAATTCCCTGAGACTAATATTAGCTGATAGCACGTTGAGGCAAGGTTGACAGCAGTTTTCAGAACTAGGAAAGGTACCTAGAGGAGAAGGGCTGTCTGCAAGGAGCTGAGGCTTCCGATAGAAGTGCGCAGCCAACTGCACAGAAACCTGGCGGGGGCTCCCGGGGAACAAACGCTCTGAACTTATTCTCTGCCTGCTCTTCATTGTCCAGCTAATTGCTCCCATTAGCCACATGCCATCAAAAGCCTGACAGCAAGCATGTGTACGAGGCAATCCATATATGTCAGCCTCTCTGGACACAAAGTAGAGTGGGCAAGGACAGAACATGGGTCTGGAGGGCCAGATGGATAGCCCCCATCCCTTTTGTCCTCAGCATCCACTCTTGTGTTTGTCCAGGAGAAAAATGTGTGTCCCCAAGGTAGGAAAGGGCATCTTATCAGCTGCCATAGGACGGGTTTGTAGTCCCACTTGGGAACTGAAATATTAGCCACCACAAGTACGCTTCATGCAAGGGGGAGGAGGGGAGAAGAGAGGACAAACAATTAATGAAGAGAAATCATATCTGCTGCAATTCCTACTTCTGTAGCTGCTCACAAGACCTAAGTTAAGAATCACAGTCTTCCTTTTCTACCACCCCTTCCATTGCCCCCCTCCCCTCCCCCCAACCCTCTGCCTGCACCTCAGTCAGATGGAGTCCCTTACCTGGTAAAGTGGCTCAAACCCTCATTCCCACAGAGATGGAATGCTTGGTGACCCTGCCTCTTCTGAGTCTATGTGCTTGTCCACTGACGAGACCCCTGAGCCAGGGAGCATTGTATGACAGCCCAGCAGTCCCCCTGGTCCAGTTACAGTCCCCCCAGTCCCCCTGGTGCCGCGGTAACAAAGGTTCCTGCTGCTGACTGAGAGCAGCTGTATCAGTCTCCTCTGCCTGTTTTTTTCCATAATAAACATTCCTTGGAAAATAGATTTTAAAGATGAATTCACTGTGGCTGGGGCTGCCTCTGAGATGAGAGGACCTCGGCCTTCAACCGTTGGTGTCGGTTCATTCTCCTTATCTGATGTGTCTTCATTCACGTCTCCAAATCTTAACCTCCCTGCAGAACAAAGTTGCCCGTCTTTACTTCAATTCCTATATGAAGCACTTTCTGCTAGTAAATAATATCCTATAAGTGAAGAACCAGAAGAAAAACCAAATGATTCCTTTTCCTGTTATGTATGATCCACATATAACTCCTATTTCCCAGGCAGTCCACACCAAGCACCACTGTGACAGTCACACGCAATGTCTCTGGCTCTGCTCCCTTACACTCCAGCGCAATCATCACCTCCTTCCTAGATTCTCGCCCTGGCCTTGCTTCTAAAATGTGAGTGAGCTTTATAAAACATGAGCTGTATCAAGTCTTTCCCATGCTTCAAACCCTCCAGGGGCTTCTCCTCAGCCTTAGAGCAGAACCCAAAGTCCCACTCTGGCCTACAAAGCCCCACAGGCCTGGTCCCAGCCATCTCTCTGGCTCATTTTCACCTTTGCCCCTCACCCTGCCTGCTCCAGTCCCAACCTCTCTGCTGCTTCTTGAACACCCCAAACTTGCCTCGTCTCAGGGCAGTGTCACCAGATATTCACACAACTCATGTCCTCACTCCAGTCAGAACCTGCTCCTCCCAGAGGCCTGCCCTGATCTCCTCACCTAAAATAACCCCCATCAAGTTCTACCTCCATGCCCTCATTTGCTTCTCTTCACTTATCGGGACATGTTTTTATACCACATGTCCTCTGTTCTATATACATGAGAATGTGAGTTCTATGAGGCCAGGGACTCTGTCTGCGTGGCATTTACCACCATGTCCCATGGCATAAAGGTGACACCCAGTAAGTACACACTGAACATTAAATCAATGGCCAGAGTAAATAATGTCCTTCATGTGTGGTAAGTACAACAAAGAACAATGAAGTGTGGTGGGGGGACAGGGAGAGGGGAGGGTGTGGAGGGCAGTGAGGAGGCTGTTTTTGACAGGGTGGCCAAGGTAGGTCTTTCTGAGGCAGTAACATTTGAGCAGGGACCTGACTGAAGGGAGGGAATGATCATGAAATACTTGTGGGAAGATCGTTCTGGGCATAGGGAGCAGCAAGTGCAAAGGCTCCAAGGCAGGAGCAAGGCTACCATGTGGGCAGCCCAGCCAGGAGGCCTGTGGCTGTGACAGCACAGGGAAGTGCTGTCTGGGAGGCTGGGCAGAAGGCGGGGCTGAGATGAAGCTTCCGGTTTCATTCTCTATGTGAAGGAAGCCATTGGGAGAAGCAGGGAAGTGCCCAACCTAATGTTTTTGATTTTTGAGTTAACTTTGGCTCCTGAGTTAAAAACAGACAGTAAGAGGACGTTTTGAAACTGCAGTATTATGGTAATTCCGAGGAAAGAGGCTAGTGACTTGGGTAGGCTTTAGCCATTGAGGGAATGAGAAGTGATCAGATTCAGCCAATATTTTGGAGTTAAAACAGACAGGATTTCTGACACATTCAGTGTGCAGAGTTGGGGAAGAAGAACCCAAGGTTGACTCTAGCTGCTTCTGAAATATATCTGACATGATGGAAAAGTTATAATGTCTCTTAGAAAAACCTTCCAATTTTAGGGGTAGTCTCCCACTTTATGGCTCAATTTCTGGAAGATTGGCCAGAAACAAGTACAATATCAAACTTTGCTTAAGTCATTACATGGAGACACATTTGGAAGAAGAGAGGAAAGAGTTCTAAACCCCAGTTAATCCCAGAAATAATAATTCTGTCATCCTTGGAGCTCAACATTCATACCTCTCAGCACTTAGAGACCAAACCCAAAAGTATATTAACTCCACTTTATCCATGAGTGAACCTGCAGTTTTACGTATGTTCTCACCTCTCACCACCAGTCTTGACCTAATCCTGCAGGAACTTGGCAAACAACTGGTGAGTGACCTGCAGAATAAACCCATGGTTTCTGATTGTTTGGAGAGGGAAACTCTTTAACCAGCTGATCATTGACTTCTGATCACTGACTTTGAACTTCTATGAAAAGACCTTTACAATCTCTTGAAGCCCCTCCCCCTCAAGGAATGGCTCTTCAATGCTGACATCCTTTGTTCTTGCTTCTCAGTAGAACTAATCCAACCTTTGCCTCTACCTCTGCTCTCTCTTCTCTGTAGCACTATATAGATTTTAAAGATGTACAACTTACCCTCTGTGTGTGTGTTTCATATTTTGCCCATCTTCCATCTACGAGACTTTTCTATCAGTGCTAAACTCCACTAGTAGGGAAGACTCCTGAAACACAACTTCCCTGATATTTTATTGCCTTACTTGCAGGAAGACTGGAGAATGCACTTTCTAATAGGCTTGACCTAGAACTAAAACAGTTCATGTACAGCAATAGAGGACACATGTATTTCTCCTCAGCAATATTACTCCTTTCTTTTATTCCTAAACTGCTAATGGTACAGATGGATTATTTTCAATTTCTTACCTTTTTTTCTTTCAGAATTACATGTATGCTGAATCAATATAATAAATCAGTATGGACAACATAGCAGAGAGCCTTGAAATCAAATAGGCTTGACTTAATAATGGTCAACTACTTATAGCTATAAAAGCTTTCTTAATCTGTGTCTAATTCAGATTTGTCATCTATAAAATAGGATAATACTAACAGCTACCTTATTTGCTTAGAGTCAAGAATAAAGTCATGGGAATGATTACATCATGATGATGATGATGATGATAATGATATTGAAGGAGAAAAATCACAAAGCCACAAGACGTAGGATATCTAAGTGTTTATTGAGGTCAAATAAACATGTTATAGCTCCATAATTATTGTTATAAATATTAACATTAGACTTCTACCCAAGTAGCAATATCAAATAATGTTTCTATAAATAAATCCATATTAATAAAATGGCATAAATAAAATGCATACTTATAACAATAAATAAACTTATAAATATAAAGCATTGATTATAGAAGCATGAAGTTATTTAGGGTGTTTTTCCCCTAAAGGAATGGGAAGTAATCTTTTTTATGGAAATCGACAATTGCTTAAAAAATAAATTATTTTCTGTGCATAAAACACTAAGTGCAATAAAAATGTTACAAATATCTTTATACTTAGAAGGTCTACCTTCTGGTCTCATAAACAAAAGTTCTACCTTCTGGTCTCGTTGGTTTCTTTTTTAAGTTAAGTAGGGGTTCATCTGGAATCCACCACAATGGCAGAGTTTGGCTTCCCATTTTCCTTTCGGTAAAAAATCCCCTTCGGAGGATCCTATTGTCATTTCTAACAGGCAAGAAGGGTTAGTTATTCATTTTCCAGCTTTGCTCTGGTCAAATGCAGGCGTTTCTCAGGGCCATAAACAGCAAATCCAGTTCTCCAATTGCCTTGATCTCGCCACTCTCTCCAAGCTGTGAAAGTAAGAACAGGAAGGTATTTGAGCTTTTGTAATGTATGGCATAATTAGGTTGCTAGAGGGAGAAGCCAAGTCTTAGCATTTGTGAAAGATTCATAATAATATCCTTTTAGCAAGAGTATAATATGATTTTGCCAAAGACCTTAAAATTATAGCTCTCTAGACACCAGCAGGCATCAGTCTCACGTGTAACTCACACTAATGAAGCTGTTTAAAAGCTGGGCAGAGGGTTCACCGCCCTTCCTAACCAGAGCAAGCAAAATAAATCAATGCTGGGGTCCGGGGATCCCAAGTGCCACACACTATGGCTTCATAGCCCCACGACTGTGACCAGTTATTTACAGCAACTCAGCTCAGATAGCCTTGAACCATATATTTACCAATACATTGGGGCTTTTTCTGTTCTCACCTTCTCGACAAAGAGGAAAAAAACCAGATAGTCACTTTTGTGAGAAAAATACCAAATAAGTCCTTTCCACTTGCTTTAATTAATAGAAAGCCAGATAAAGTCCTAACATCCATTCTTTCTCCTCCTTCCAAGTAGTATACAGAGGAGGCTCTCAAACTCAAAGGGAGAGAAAACCCAAATTCAAGCCCAAAGCATCCCCCACTGAAATTCATCTAATCTATTATATTTGCATTATTTCAAGAAAAACCCTGTCATCATCGTCTTCTATGCAGTCCTTTGTTCTCCTTTCTCTTCCTGCTTTCTTCCACCCTCCCACCTTTCCCTACTTCCCTTGACATAATGCTGAAAAGATTTTTTTATCTATCTCAACGACTCCCAAGACTATAAAGAATTTTAAGTCTTATCTTGCCCTGCTGTCTGTCATGCACTCTACTACAGCCAGCCCTCTGCTTTTACCTCCAGTGTCAGGGAATTAACACCGCCCAAAACCGCCCTCCCACTTCAGACAGCTCTGGCCCGTGTTTCCTCCTGTTGAGCTGCCTCTGAATAACATTCCTCTCTTGCCTGAGCTATGGATAAAAAAGCATCCTCACTCTTGCACGTGGCAAGCCATTGCAAATATGAAAGTGGATTCTCTCAAAATGGATTAAAGACTTTAAAAACCTCTGTTTTTCCGCACAGATCACCATGAGATTTTTCTGTCTTACACTTTACTTTTCTAAAGACAACAAAGTAAGCTGACATCAAGAATCTTTTAAACAAAAAGTGCAAAGCACATCTTGTCTATAACATGCTAACATCCAGCCCTCCACCTCTAGGTAATAGTTCCATAACAAAGAAATTGAGCTTCACGGTAAAAAAAATAGAAAGCTTTCAATTATCAAAGGAAGAAATGGTTGTTTTCATTAAACGATGCTCAGGAAGAAATACTTTTTAAAAAAATCAAGATTTAAAAAAGGGGGGAATGAAGTTAAGCTCATTACCAAAAATTCCTTCAACGAGAGCCTTTGTGTTTCTGAGTATTTAATTGCACCTGTTTGCAAGAGCATCACTTTCACTGCTGCTAATCATTCCTCTGGTTTTGGGGTGAGTCACAATTGCTAGTCTGAGACTTCCACGTTGTTCTTGTCACCAAACAGGCCACATAATTGTATCATTCACTGTAGAAATGTGCACTAGTTCATGATAGAAAAATGCCCACTAAGTATTTGTTGAGGGAGTGAAGGAGGAAATTAGAAAGGAAGGGGAAGAAAGGAAGAAAAGAGGATCAACAATTCAGGCTCCACTTCACTATAGTAAATCCATCGCTCATATTTTCACTCTATTTGAAACTGCATAAAAGAAATCAGGGATTGTCTGCTCTTGCTGTTAAACTAAAATCAATAGCCATTGGGTATTATATTATGATAATTAAATATAAGTATCAATCATTCCAGAAGTTCACCCTATACACAAGTCCAGCTCTTTTGTTGTTGTTCTGAGTTTATGACTCCAAGTTTTAAAGCGTCAAATGAAAGGCTTCAAAAATCACTTCAAATAAATTTGTCCCCAGGCACTTTTCTGTTTTTGAACAAGTGCTTCTTCAGATTAACATGAGTTAGTAGGAATCTGAAATTTGCCTACTAATTAATAATACTAAAAGTACTAGGTATTACTGCTAGAAAAAGTGGAAACCTGGGATTCAGAAGACCTGCACTCTAGCCCTGGCTCTGCCACTGACCATCCCCAGAATGTGGGGTAATGTGACTAGATGACCGAAGTTCCCGGACAGTTCCAGAATTCTATGATTTGCAAAATTTGGAAACTCTTTTATAGATATGTAGACACATTTATATATACACGCACCTAAGTAATCAACCCAATGGTGGGAGAATCGAGTGAAAAATCACAAAGTGGGAGGAAAAGAAAGAAAGAAAGAAAGGAAAGAAAAACATGTGTCTGTCCTATTGAATGACTTAACACTAATAGTTATCAGTAGTACCTTTTTCACTGTGTCTTTCAGGTTTTGCACATTCCTCTGTATATGCTGGTCATCACCCTCAATGTGCTACAAAATAAAAAACAAGAGTAACTATTTTAACATTGTGCTAAAACTTTATGAACCTCAGCGCCCATCTGAGGTATGTTACAATTCACCTGGAATGAAAGCTCTTAGTAATTTTGCCCACAATGACCTAGATTTCACCAGTGACCCAGATTTCCCAAGCTCTTGAATTCCCTTGGACACCAAAATCCAGTCACTTCCCTTACAGGGGACCTCTCTTCACCTTTAGGAAATTGTACTGAGGTCTGCGCTTGTGGAAAGAGTAGAGTGGTTTATGCAAATTCTGTCAGGAATAAAACCCTCATCGAAATTGCTTGCTCAGAACAAGAAACATACCTAAAACACCTCGCTTGAAAAGTAAGCCCTCCTCAGTAAATACTAGGTCGCTTTCCTTGTGCCCACTCCATTCAAACCGTTTTTCATAGTTTTAAATATTCAGAGGCATTGACTTCACACACCTCTGATTTTGTCGCTTCCCATGACATCAAAGGGGCAGCAGTCTTTCCCACCCACCGCTGACATTAAACCTTCCTTCCCCTCTTTCTCTTTCACTTTCTCTCTGTCATTCTCTCCTCTCAACCATTTGCACATCCAGGCACTTTTCCCTACAGCTCCCAACGCCTTTCTCATCCTACATAACCTGAGTTGCATTTTTTCTAGGGACAAACAAATGACTTGACACTTGACTTCCAGACCCCATTCACCACCATGAACTCAAGATGTGAATCAATTAAAGCAAAAACCAACACCCTGTGATTCCATATTCTTCCCAATAATAGCATTGCAGAGGCCCTTCGTCCGGCCGGCATGGGCATAGGGGGAGGGAGTGAAGGTTGGGGGAAGGGGATCTCAAGGGACAAAGGAGGGAATTAGGGTGGGTGGGCATGGGCTGAGAGAAGAACTTACGCATGGGCTTAGTTTGTTGCTGAGCCTGGCCAGGAAGGGCACCACCTCCTGCATATAGGGCTGGAACCTATCAGATTGGGGGAGCAGCACTTCTTCAACAGTAAAGTTCAGCACCTGCTTCATCAGATAGCAGCGCTCTCTCATCTGCAGATGGAAGGGAAACAGCAGGGGTCGTATTAGGGGACCTCCAGAAGACCTAAACCATTATCACCACCAGTGCAAGGAACCACGAATGGCACACTGCCCTGCTCATCACGACTATAGCTTACATTGACTCCACGGAACAGTTTCTCCCCAATGAGACGGACATCGGTGTTGTTATCTGCCAAACTAGCCTGGAAGGGAAGAAAAGACTAAGTGCCTGGACATGGAGGAGATAGAATAAAAGACTGTAAGTGGAGAGGTATTCCACCCCCTCTCCTCAAAGCAACCTCGTAAAGACTAAAGACAATTCAGATGCATACATGAGTTTAGAATAATGCACAGTGGAGTAAAGGAAAAAATTAACAATCAGATGGGCTACTGAATGGCTGCTCTTTGGATAAAACTCAACGTATGTATCCTAAAGGCCAAAATGGAAGAAAGGAGTTTTGGTAAAAAACAATCTCCAAAGAGTCTCTGAAGAGACATAGAAGATCACCCACCTGTGGGGATGAATGATGGGTTCCTAAAGCTCTTAGAAGCTCTCTGAAGGAAAGTTTAGGAACAAGTAGATGCAGTGGGAAAGAGACAGCAAGGTTGAGATGCGTACCTCCTGAGCCAGCATGAAGGTGCGGTTGGTGATGTAAGGCTGCTGGAAGTTGGACTTGTCGAGCCTGCAGTGGGGGCTGATGGGCACAGCTGCTCCTCCCTGCACCAACAGGGCCACGAGGAGGAGGCAGCTGGCGGCCAGAGTCCCTAGGAGGAAGGAGCTCACAGATTTCTGCAGGGCAGCCATGGCAAACAACTCTAACTCCAGCAACTGGCAACTGAAGAAGGAGAATCTGCATCAAGGAAACAAGAGGCAAAGACAATACGAGGGAAACAAATTAGTCAAGAAGGATCATGCCAAACAGACTAATTCTACCAAGTTTGCTGAAACACTTACCTGTTCGGATGATTCTGCTTGTGATGGGAAAGATAGAAGCTGCTGCTTTTATAGCCCCCAGGACACCGATTTTTTTTATTGTGAAATATATGACATCAGCAATTATCTAATTTCCAGTACTATCTTCTGAGAACTACCTAACCACCACAGGAGCCCACAAAGCACCACCTCCTGTCCTTCCCACCTTGAGATGCATGCGTTTCCCTAAAACGTCACTATTAGGGCCGAGAGGGTGCTTTTACAGATAAATCCCAGAAATTTTCTAAACCCTACGTATTTTTCAAAGAAAACAATTGCATTGTCTTAGTAGAGTCCAGATTTAGTACAATATTCTTTGATCTTCTATAGTAACTGAGTAAGCATTTTGGTCACGGACTAATTTTCTTCCCAGCTTCATAGATTCTTATCTCATGAGAGGTGATCAGAAATAAAGGACCTTTTATTTATCCTCTGCTTTAAAATAAATGGTAATTATGGCTTAGAAATCATTCTAATTTTTAAAATAATTTTAATCTCATTTTTTAAAACATGCTAAATCCTAAGCCAGACTTATGTTTTAAAAATAACAGTCTTGCCTAATCTAATTATTGTTTTCTTCTCATTCTTGGACTATTCTTAAGTGGTCATAATCATTATGATAGAAGCAAATATATTTTAAAATTTTTGTTCATTGAATTATAATCAATGTCAATTTAAGTTTGGAAATATTAATGCTGAACAATCTGATCATTTTTCTTAACATGCAAGCCTTTTATAGATAAAAAATTCTGTGATGACAGTAATTCATCTTGAAATTTTACATAATTCTAAACAATATACAAATCTCAAAATAGTATTTCCAAATAATCTTATAAGAACTTTTATTATACATATGGACATCTGAAGAAGAGAACCTAGAAATATAGTGGCTCTATGCCTTTAAATTATTAAAAATGCACTGAATCCTTTAAAAACACCTAAAAACTAGACTGAAAACCCTCCCAAAGAGTGGGAGCAGAGAGCAAGTGCAACTATCAAATGCAAATATCTATTGCTGGGGGAAGGAATGTGAATTAGTGCACATTCATTTGATCATATTTTTCTCCACACAAATACTTAAGATCAGGAGTATTGAAGAACTGGGAGAAGGCATGTGAATAATCGCAGATCCTGAACCATTTTGTGAGATGGCACAGACATAAAATAGGTGGCACAGACATAAGAGAGGTGCCACAGTAAGAGATCAGAACCATGTGAGGACACTGAGCATTTGGGAAGGTAGAGAACGATGCAAAAGAGTAGATTAGAGAGAGTAAATAAAACCACACAACCACACTTATATGTGGAATCTAAAAAAATCTAACTCATAGAAGCAAAGAGTAGAATGGTTGCCAGGGGCTGGGGAGGTTTGAGGGGTTGGGGAAATGTTAGTCAAAGGATACAAAATTTCAGTTAACAAGAATAAGTTGAAGAGATCTATTGTACATCACGGTGACTATAGTTAATAACAATATATTGTATACTTAAAAATTGCTAAGAGCATAGATTTTAAGTGTCCTCACCACAAAAAAATAAGTACATGAGGTAATGCATATTAATTAGCTCTATTTTTCCATTCCACAATATGTGCATACATCAAAACATATATGAAATCATCCTAAGTATCCAACAATGGATGGATGGATGAAGAAAATGTGGCATATATACACAATAGAATACTGTCCAGGCAGAAAAAAAGGAGGGAATCCTGTCATCTGCGATAACATGGATGAACCTGGAGGACATCAAGTTGAGTGAAATAAGGCAGACACAGAATGGCAAATACCACATGATTTTAGTCATATGTGGAATCCAAAAAATAAAAAATTGATCTCATAGGAGCAGAGAGTAGAATAGTGGTTACCAGAGACTGGAGAGGTGAGGAGGGAGAGGAGGATGGGAAGAGGTTGGTCAATGGGTACAAAATTATAATTAGTTAGAAGGAGTAAATGTTGGTGTTCTGTTCCATAGTAGGGTGACTATAGTTAACAATAAAATATTGCATATTACAAAATAGCTAGAAGAGAGGCTTTTGAAGATTCTTATAAGGAAAGATAAATCTTTCAAAGAAATGATAAATGCATGAGATGATAGATACACTAACTACCCTGATATGTATCAAAACATCAAATTGTACCCTATAAATATGTACTATTACAATATGTCAAATAAATAAATAAATAAATAAAATTTAAAAATCATGCTGAACAACATAAATACTATATACATGATTTTTATTTGTCAATTAAAAATAAAGTAATTTTTTTCTAAATTTAAAAAAATGAACTATTTCAAGCATTTACTTCGGGTTGTTCATGAACCCAAGAAAAGATGAGGAAACTCTTCCTTATCCAATTTTTTTTTTTTCTTTTTTGAGGCAGGGTCTGGCTCTAACACCCAGGCTGGAACTCCTGGGCTCAAGCTAGGACTGTAGGCACATGCCACCAAGGCAGGCTAATTTTTTTTTAATTTTTGTAGAGATGGGGGTCTCACTGTGTTGCCCAGACTGGTCTCGAACTCCTGGCCTCAAGTGATCCTCCTGCCTAGGCCTCCCAAAGTGCTGGGATTATGGGTGTGAGCCACCTCACCTGGCCCCAATTTTCTATTATATAAGATGTGGCCATTTTTGTCCAGAACTCTGTATAATTATATTAGCATTAGATTTAAGCTATTCTCTGGATTAAATAAGCTTTCATTGCTTTGCCTGGGAATCTGACAAGCATACATAATTTTGTTCCCATGAATTATATGCTTTTGAGGGAGGAGTCTCTGTTTCTTTCATCTTTGTAACTTTAGCACTTCGAACAGTACTACACACATAGGAAGGATTCAATAAAAGCATGTTGAATGAACAGATAAATAGATAAATAATTTTTCCCAAATCTTTGGGAACATGCACAGAGGTAATTTGGGGACTGCCTTTATAATACTTCTAAAGTTGGAGTTTGATTCAGTCCTATTTCCCGGCTTCATTATTGTTTCTGAATAGGAAATAAATATCTGTGAAGTAAAAATAGAATGCCAGAAAAGTACAAAATAGTCTTTCATGGCAACAATATGTCTCTTACTCATTATATGCCCCTGATGGACCAACCATTAATAAGATAGTGTTAATAGAGCCAAGATCTCGGGTTGTAGTGATCTTGACTAAAACTCACTGAAGTGAAAACCTGCTCTGGGGCTGTATGTAGATTTCTGAACGGTCATACCAGGGGTCACAAAAGAGAGACTGTGGATATAACGTAAAGCTGCTCCTGTGAAAAAATAACTGGAGACATATGTGTGCTAAATAATTTCAGATCATAATGGGCCTTCTCTGTAGTCGTTTCCTTGTGAATTTCCAAGTGTCTCCCAAAGCCACCACAGATGAAGGGTAACCCTAGCAGCATCCTCCCAGAACCCAGACAGACTGTACCCAAGGTTGATCTTAGATATATTTAACAATTTACCTGGTCTACTGCCAGGAAGGGCTAACAAGAATCCCCAACCAGGAGGTAGGCTTCAGCTGTCTCATTCACTGTGCTATCCCTAGCACCTAGAGCAGAGCCTGGCATATAGCATCAAAATAAATATTCATTGACTGCATGAATAAAACTGCTTCCCAACTCGTTGGCTGATGCTTGAGAATTCACGACTGGAAATGCATTCTTTAAAACACAGATCTCCTTAGCAAAAGGAAGACTTTGGTATCTCAGGCAAAAACTTTTGTATTCATCATACTCCTCAGTCCAACACACACGATCATTGTTCCGTACGAGTTTCTGTGTGTGTGTGTGTGTGTGTGTGTGATCCCACCCTCGTCATTCTCCTTCCCTCCCCACCAAACACCCATCACTGTCCCTACTGCCTCTGTCATGGTTGGACACATATTGTTGGATCTATATTTCTGAATATGTATGCATGTTTGTGAAACAGGAAGTGCTGTTTACTGTGTATAAGTATTTTTATTTTATAGGAATAGTTCTCTTTCTTACTTTTTTACTCAGCATGATGGGCTTGCAATCTGTCCGTGTTGCTGTGTCCTTGCTTCTAACGTGGCATTCTGGAGTGTGTCCCCACCACACTTTACTTATTCATCTGCCAGTGATGGGCACCTCAGCTGCCTCCAAGTGCCCATTCTACAGACATCACAGCACTAAGCAACCTCATCTGAATCGTTGTAATGGTATTTTTTGAATATTTTTGGAATAGGACCCAGGACTAGGTCCACTGGGTCATAGGGGTAAGTGTATTAACATTTACTAAATACTGCCTGATTGCTCTCCAGAAAGACAGCATTAATCTACTCTCTTACATCGGAGAATAAAGCTTTTTCTGTTTCCTTACTTCCCCACCCACACTTGGTATCAGCCAGCTTTAACTTTGCCAGCCCTTGAAGGTTTAAAATGGTATCTTATTATGGTTTTAATTTGCATTTTTCTTCATACACTAGTAGCCACTTGGGTTTCCCCCTTTTATGAATTGACTACTTACGATAGTTGCCCATTTTTCTAGAGGCCTTTGGCCTTTTTCTGTTGTTGACTTGTAAGAGTTCCCTGTATGTTTTGGGTATGACTCCCTTTTTGGTTGCAGACGTAACAAACTCTTCTCCCCATTTGTAATCTATTTGGCCGTCTTTGAAGAGAAAACTTAATTTGAATGTCATCATTACATGATTTGCACTTTTCCAGACTTTGTTTAAAAAGCCTCTCTCCATCCCTAGGTCACAAAGATATTCTTCTATCTTGTCTTCTATTTATTCTATGGTTTTACCTTTCACAATCAGGCGTTCAATGCATTTTTGTATATGATGGAAGGTCCCGTTTTATTCTTCTCCACATCGTGAGCTAGTTTTTCCAACACAGTCCACTGAACAATGAGTGCTGTATCATATGTAAATTTCTCATGTGTATAAAATAGCTATCTCTGAGTTCTCTATTTTGTTCCATTGGTTTATTTAGTTTTCTCTTTTTGTTCTTGAGCCAGTTCCATATTTTATCACTGAGGAGTGTCTTTATAACAGGACAGGAAAGTCTACCCTCTTCAACCTACTTTTTCAGCTGACTTAGCTATTCATGGACCTTTCATATAGATTTTATAATAAGCTTGTCAAATTCCTTGAAAAATACAGCAGAAATTTTTATTGGGTTTTCATTTAATTTAAAGATGAATTTGGGGAGATTTAACATCTTTATAACATAAACTCGTTCTGTCCAAGAGCATTGACCATCTGTCTGCTAAAGATCTTTTATCCCCTTTTGATAGTGTTTCAAAATTTTCTCCACTAAATTATTATATATGAGTTTTAATTCCTAGTTACTGTATAGGAGAAGTAAGATATTAAGCTGTTATTAGTCACTTTTACTTTGGTGGGAATGAGTACCAAGTTGGCTTGGACAAAGACACTATTGAGATACTCCTCTCCTGAGAACATGAAGAGCAAGTGATTCAGGGTCAGCAAGGAGGAGGGGAGAGAGACACAGCAAAGAACAAGACCTAGACACTGGGGTTTTCAAACATAAACTTCATTTACTTTCCAGTCCTGCTGTAAGCGAACCCTGACGGTACCCAAAATAACTTCCTCCCATGCCCACCTCACCTGCCACACCCTGCCCACAAAGACACTTGCCAACCATAGCCACTTTTCCCTTCTTCCTGGGGACTAAATCTTGCCAATCAGTACTGTATCTCATCTTAAAAAGAAGATTCTACCCACGGGAATGTGTCATAATATAAATGAGTATATTTTCCTTTCTAGTAATACCAAGTACTAAAATCAATTTAAAAGACGGAGGAAAGCAACATTTATGCACATCCCTCACTACTCTAGTGCAAACAGAATTTGCACTGGCTTCCTAATGTCTGCCCTCTATTGTAACAGATTTTTAAAAGTCTATAGGTACACCTCATTTCTCTTTTCATTTATTAATATTATTTTAGCTAGTAAATGGGTGTAAAGAGTAATAACTCACACTTGTTTATGTCACCAGAGATTCAAAGGCATAATTAATTAATTACTATCAGTGAATATTTCATCCCAGCTCTCTCATTAGTTTTAGGATTATTAATGTTTCTCACAATCATTTTGCAGAGGTGAAAGATTATTTTAAAACATAACTTTTAAAAATTCATTTTCCAAACTGTCCATATCTTGGTGTAGTCTAACCAGACCCCCTCAGCCTCTGACGGGAAAATTGTGGGCCAAGGAAACCAAACATTTGCTACATTCTCATGAACCTGTAGAACTTTTTAAAATATGAACAATCAAACACAGTTTCAACTCTGAGGTGATCTGGTTTTAAAACATCACAAACGTCAATCCTGAGAAAATGCCCTGTTTCCCTTTTCTTTGTCACTGTCCTAATTCAAAGTCTGTGTACATGTGCTATAAATAGGGTGAATCATCTCAGATTTGGGTTAGTTGGACAAGACGTCACTCTGAATCGGGGGCAAGTCTGAAATGTAGTCTGTTTCAAAAGAGGTGTAATTTTGTTATTACTTCCAAATTCTTACAACTAGGTAAACTAAGCTAATAATATTTCATTCTGTTTAACAAGTATCAGTTTTGTTGCTTACTTTTTACCAAGTAGGGCTTCTGGGACTCACATTTCTTACTTTAAAGAAAATACAAAAATAGCTAACATTAATAGTGTTGTAGTAGCCTTAGGATTAACCTGAAGTGGACTTGTTTTTGAAAAAAAAATTGAATGTACCTAAAAACCGATTAGAGAACTGGAATTTAAATTGTACTTATATTACTTAATTAACATGCCTTTAGAAAAAGTAAAAAGTACTTGAATGAGTAGGGGAGGGGGAATTAAATATAAGAACCAGATGGAATATTTGACAGGCTGGAAAAAGGAGTTACAATAAATAATATAGCCATAGACGAGTGGAATCATCTATTAAAATGTGCAGCTTGTGCACATGGGTATGAGAGGAAATATCTGAGTGAGGTCTGCCTGGGAAATGAAACAAAGACAAAGAGCTACACACAGAATGCTGGGTGAGAGAAGGGAGCTTTACTCATTCATTTATTCATTCATTCATTCACTATAACATCAGCTCCATCAGAGACCACAGACTCTGTGTACCTGGAAACAGTCCTTGAGACATCACGGGCCCTGAGTAAGTTCTGGTAGGATGATTGAATGAGTTACCAGCACAGATGACTTAATGATTGTTACAATAAGTATCTTTTGACTATTTCATTTACTAAGCTCCTAGCACAGTGCCTGACATCCAGCAGGCATTGATTAATGGTTCTCTTAGTTGAGGGAACAAATGAATACTATTGAAAAATATAACTCTCATCCCTTTGATCTTTTCTCATCTTTGCAGCCACCTTCTAATGTAGAAAAAACAGGTAGTTTTATCCCTTCTCTACAGCTGGGTAGAGTGAAATTTGTTTGTGACTTACCCAAAGCCACAGCCTCATCATGAGAAAGCCAGAACTTGAGTTCAGGTCTTCTCACCCAACAACCACTGCCTTTACTCCCTATATCTATCTCTTTCTTTTTTAATCCTCTGCAATCTGGCTTCTTCTTCCGGTTCATAGCTGAAGATCACTTTGAGCCATGCATTTGATAAGGCTGGTATTTAGTTGGAATTTTAAAAGGCAGTCCCACAGTCTGCATGAGGTCCAGGGTACAGCATAGCAGGGAGGCAGCCACTGAGAGTGTGGGCTCTCCAGTAAGTCTGCCTGGATTTGAGTCCTGGCTCAGCCACTTATTAACTGGATGGTCTTAGTTAAGTTACCTAAATGTTCTATAAAAAGAGAATAATAATAGAACCTACATGATAAAGTTGTTGATAGTCTGTATGAACCACTTACACTAGTGCCTGGAACATAGTAAATGCTCAGGAAACATCAGCTATTAATAACGAGGAGCTTCTTCATGGACAAAATATGGAGAAACTGAGAGGAAGTCATGGACATAGTAATGAGCTACCAAGAGTCATGAAATAGAGATTCTGCAATTTAGTAGATATTGCAAAACAGTTTTCTAAAGTGGTTGTTCCTATTTATATTCCTTCCAGCAGCATATGAGAGTTTCATTTGCTCTAAATGCTTGCCAACAATTGGTATTGTCTGTTGAGTGAACTAATAAGTCTTGTTCTTCATTTGAAATCTTAGCATGAGTCTCCCTTCTCCCCTTCTCCTTCATTCTCTATGGTCCAGCTGTCCTAAATCTTTTTGTTTCTTCCTTTGAAATATCTCTTGATTTAGGATCTTTTCCTCTTTTAAACAATAAATATCTACTGACACTTTCTGTTTTTGGAACCAATACAACTGAGTTGTTGTTAAAAATAATCCCAGAAAGATATGTGTAATATATCTGACAAAAGACTCAAATCCAGAATATATAAGGAGTTTTTACAAATCAATAAGATAAAGATCACCCAGGAAAAATAAATGGACAAAAACTTGAACAGGTGGGTACAATGTGTGTTGCTTCAGTGATGTATACACTGAAGGCTGTAAGTCCACCACAATGCAATATATAAATGTAGTAAATTTGTACTTATACCCTGGAATATATACATACAAAAAATAAATGGAAAAAAAACTAAACAGGCACTTCGCAAAAGAGGATACCCAATAAACATAGGAGAGAGGTTTGACTTTATTAAGCATAGGGAAATACAAAATCACACATGCACCAGTATGACTAAAGTGAAAAAAAAACAGATGATACCAATTGTTGGCAAGCATTTAGAGCAAATGAAACTCTCATATGCTGCTGGAAGGAATACAAATAGGAACAACCACTTTAGAAAACTGTTTTGCAATATCTACTAAAACTGAACAAATACATACTTTATGATTCAACTATTCAGTTTCTTGCCACATAGCCAAAAGAAATAAGTTTGTTTACCAAGAGACATATACAAAAATATGCATAGCAACATTATTCATAAAAGCCCCACACTGAAAACATTAGAATGGATAAAGTGTGGTATAGTTAAATATTGGAATACTATACGGCAATAATAATATACATGATATTGCTACATGTAACTACAAGGATAAATCTCATGAACAAATGCTAAGCAAAAGAAGCCAAACACCGAAAAATATAAACCATGTAATTCCTTTCACATAAAGTTTAAAAACAGGCAAAATTGGTCTATTGTGTTAGAAGTCAGAAGAGTGATTACCCTTGGGGGTGGTGAGACACAGGAACGGGACAGAAGGGAAATTCTGGGACACTGGTAATGTTTTGTTTCTCTATCTGGTTGATTATATGTGTGTGTTTATCTGGTGAAAATTTATTTAGCTATGCATTTATAATTTAATCACTTTTCTATGTGTATTTTATAGTTTAATAAAAGAATTTTTAAAGTCAGTATTCCTCAGAACGAGTTAAACATTTTCAGCTATCACCCTGTCCCCATTTTCTCTAATTTGGACAATAACTTCCAGGGCTTCCTCTGCTCCATTCTGTACCTCCCAGGAAGTGGCCAGTGTTCTATCTCTTCAGGCTTCTCATCTTAGTTTATAGACAAAACCAGGGGCAAACTTGTTGATTTCTAGAGCTGATCCTACACACCCTAGATTTAATTTCTGCTCAGCTCTAATATTACCAAGCATGATAATTCCTACTTCTTTATTCTGAATGTACTTAATGCAATAAAGATTGTTGAAGATCTGCCATGGACCTAGTACTTAGGCTTTGGGGTATATAAAATGACTAGGACAAGGCCCTGTTCCCAAGGAGCTAAATAATACAATTCACACTATAACATTTTCAATTGAACTGCTACCCCCCAGGCACTGGGCTGGACACTAGGGATGCATAGATGAATAAGGCACATGTTTCTTGCTTTCGGAGTACTCAGAGTATAGTGGAGATGATAATTATACAAAGAGAAAAATAATAGTTCTATGTAATATTACCCCACAAATACAAGTTAACTTTAAATGAACAAAAGATGTTACAGTGGAATTACAGCCACTACAATAGAGATGCTTGATTAGAAACTGATATTGAAAACTCATTCAAGACTTTAAGAAGGACGTTGGATTTGAGTACAATTTTAAATATTAAGAGTATTTGGGCCAGTTGAAAGAATGAAAGAAGGGCTCTGTGAGAAGAAGGAAATGGCATAAGAACAAAGCTTGGCGAGGGGCTAGCAGAAGAAAGAGAAAGAGCTGATTAGGGTAGATATACATGTTGGAGTGTGAAGGCAAAGAAGAATGCACAGAAAGGGTGGGAGCAGCTATGAGCACCCCTGAATACCAGCCAGAACAGCCTGGACTTGATATGATGGGCCACAGAGCGCTGTTATGGGCAGCTGAGCATGGAAGGAGTCCACATAAAGCAATAACCCAAGGAGAGAGCCTGAGAGTCATGTGAAGCATGAATTGAAGAGGCAGAAACTGGCATCGGTGACACCAACAGCAGGTGTAGTTTAGTATTATTAGTGAGAAAGAAGCAAGGATGACAATGGTCAGTACCCAGAAACACTTGAGCCACCAGTGGGTAAGACTTAGACTTAACACCAGTTTGAGACTACAGCACAAAATATTTTTTCAAAATGGTAATTGAGGCAATTCAGTGGAAAAATAAGTCAACTACTTTTAAATGGTTTAAGGACTAGTGATTTTTAAAAAGTAGTCCCATACAGTACTGGTGATCAGTCAGAAAGATCTGGCAAATAATTGGCACATCCAGAATGCAAAAATGGCACGTGGTGGTCCCTGAGGAAGGCGCAACCACTTAGAAGAAAAAGACAAATAGAATAGGCACTGCTGATGCTGAGAGAAATTTAAGCCGTATTTGAAGACCTCAGGCAGAATCACCAAACTGCTGCTGCCACTGATCCTACCAGCAGCTGGCAAGTGCTGCGTCTCACTCATTCACGCGCCCATGAGGAATGAAGCAGTGGCCCAAAGGCCCCACCCTATCCTTTGGTATTTCTCCCCCGCCCATTCCAGCTGAGATAACAGGGGGGACCGAGTGGGGCAGAGGTCAAATGCTGCTTCCCCTACGGAAAGGGGCCGCGCAGGGGGGATGGGTGGGAAGGGGAAGGCTGGGGCTGGGGGGATGAGGTGTTTGGGGAGCGAGGCGAAGGGAGTTGGTGGCTTATGGATTTTACCCCCATAGAGGTGGCCTGGGCACCTACGCCAGACAACTGCTGGTGCACACAAAATAGTAAGTTGGTTGGCAAAGATTCTTTACTGTCAGCTAGTTATTTTGACAACTTCTTGACACAGCCTGAGCAAGATCATGAGTTGAGTAAGACCAAGAATTTTCTATTCCTCATCAGAAACTCAATAAGGAGGCAAGTGAGTAATGAGAACTGATTTCTTTGGCTTCAATACCTGCTCCCCCCACCTCCCCACACCGCCAGTAGACAGAAGCACAGGGCAAGGTGAATTGCGCTGCATTTTATCCCAAGGGAAGGAAGCCTTTACCCAAAACAATCAGGGAAGTGACCAGAGATGTTGCTGCTTGGGGAAGATCCTTGGTATGGCCCTTCTCTCTCTCCCCTCTGTTTTCTCTCTCTTCTCTTCTTTCTCTCTCTCTCTGTCCCTCTCATTCACAGGCAAATGCCCAACCGCAGCCCTCCGTTGGTCTCTTTTCCCCTTCCCAATCCTCCAGCCCCCCAGAACGTCTCCTTGCAGCTTCTCTAAGAATTAAAATTCTTCACGCTTGGCATCATCATGGTCTCTGAATGTGGCTTGTTCTCATCACCACTTAGAAATTCCCAGCTGTTCTCCGCCTGCCGTGAAAACATGCCTCTGGTTGGGTCTCCGGAACTCCGTCAGATCCTCCTGGACTGAGAAAACAGGAAGTTAGGTCACTTCGATACAGTTTCTGTTGGAAGGAAAAGAGACAGTTTATCTGTGGACACAGCTGTGACAGACACGTCACACACTTTAGAGTCTTCCCCAGCTCTTCCCCATGAATGCCATGATGTCAATTATCTGCATCTCTAATGACTATTGTCTTCAATTAGGACTGCCTCGAAGCAAAACTGTGGAGTAAAACAAGAGTGCTTTGGGGACCTTCATCTCTTCCTCTCTGTACCTTTCCTATACTCCGCCTTGTGTCTCTCCTTCTTGCCAACCCCCACCTCTACCCAGGCCTGTTTATATTCATGCTGTCATAAATCATAAAACTACTACCATCTGAAATTTTCAAGCCGCTCCCCTAGATTTTATCTCACTTCATCTTCATAATAACCTGTCAAAGTATGTTATTCCAGTTCTACAGATAAGAAACATGAGGCTCAGAAAGGTGAAATAACTTTCTCCGAGTCACACTGCTGCATCATGACAAATCCAGGACTAACGGAGACTTTTTCCGCTCACCATGCTGCCTCGGAGGGAAGTGCCAAACTCCCTCATGTCCACTTTACAGCATTTCAGCCACTAGAGATCCAGGCAAGGGGCATACTGAGTCACCAAAGGAGACTTTCCCAGAATCCATTAAACATGTGACTTCCTAACTAAGGCACATAGTACCTTGTGTTTACTCCTATCATGTGGCACATGTCAGTCTGAATTAAAACAACTTAGTTATTTCTCTATCTCCCCAACTAGATGGCCAGCTCCATCAGGGCAGGAGGCATGAATAGGTCAGTTTTTACCTGCTTCTCCCTATAATTTCAGTAAATATCACTGTTTCTGTCTCTCATACATGCACATGTGTGCGGGAGCGCACACACTACACTATTTTATGAACATATTTTTCTTGGGGATGGCCTGGAGTAAAATAAAGAACAGGAAACAAGAATATAGCTGGCCTACAAAACTGCCGATAAATTACGTGACTATTCAGACTGAACACGGGGAGTTTTTATAGGAAATTTCCCCCTTGCTTTAGGAGCAGAGTTTCAGAGCCTGCCTGAGAGGATGAGAAGAAAGGAGGCAACGTGTGTGGGACCAAGGGAAGGCGGGCCAGGCGGCCCTTTCCTCACTTTGTGAAGGAAAAGCTGCACTCACATGACCTCAGCAGCCCCTCTGTGCCTTGTCCTCTGGGCTAAGGTCGGGCCTGGGGGACCCACAGAAGGAAGGCTGGGTCAGGAAGGATGGTGTCTCTGTGTCTCAAGAGATGGCCAAGCTCTTCCTACCACGAGCCGGCACGTATGCCCCCAGAGTGACCCGATGGTAACGACTACCCAAGTTCACCACTGACCTGCTCTCTGCACATCAGTTGCGGGTCCATCTTGAGGGCGCTCTAGATGCAAAGCCACAGTGACAACCACACATATCGCCTTTATTAGACCTGCTCTCCTCCTGTGGTTCTGCCAGCCCTTGTTGCCCGTATTTGACCCCCAGACTATTCAGGGTTTCCAGGGTTTCCCCCTTGAGGCACAACCTCAGTGGAAGCCCCCCTTGCTCTGGACCCTCCATCCTGGCCAACCTTAACAAAACTTCACCTGGCCTGTGTTGCTACTATCCAAGATGACACCAGTTTACTGAGACTCTATTGGCCAACTAATTCATACCTAGGCATTAATAGCTAGAAAATCTTAAATGCAGATAGGCATTTTTGCAAGATTCTTTAACATCTTAGCTCAAAAGAATAAACTGATATAAATTTGGACAAATTTTACAAACCTATAAAGATTTGGGGTAAGTGTCTCTTGGCAACTTTCTGTGCCTCTTACACATATGTGTTAGGCTAAACTCTACCCCTGACCCTATGACTTTCTCATAACATTAAAATTTCTATAACCTCTTTGGAAATACTTGTGGTTGATTGCATTCACTGCCATTGAGAAAGGGTAGAAGGTACTTTTGATATTTTTGTATAGGATCCCAGAATGGAAAATTGCATTATTTGGCACAAGTTTGATTTCTGGGACATTACTGCATATTTACAACCAGGTATCCATTAATTCCCCCAGGATGTCCAGAAAACCTCTTCCAGAGACCCCTCCAAAAAGACACTCTAATGTCATGTTCACCTATGGGATTCCCCTGTGTTGCCCTGGTGGTTTAGTATTCTCGACAATGACTTATAAACTGAGCTGGATTGGGGGAAAGAACTGGACACTAGCATCATTTCACCTCAAGAGCCACAAACATTTCCTTCTTTCATTTCTTGGCACCCACAGATAGAATCAAAACTCTACCTTGATCTTTTGAGATAATCCACCTTCCTAGATGTCTACATTTGTTACCCTGTATTGCTAGGTGGTTTATTTCATGAGTTAGTAAAACCATGGTTAAACTGGCAAGAATTTCATTCATCATAATAAATTAAGATGTCTGGCATTCTGAATAGAAGTTCTGAGCAGAAATTCTGATCTATCTGCAAAGGACCTTTCCATGAATTTACCCAAAGCCACTTCTCCCCACAAGTCTGTCTCTCAAAAGAGCATTTATTGGCCGGGCTCGGTGGCTCACGCCTGTAATCCTAGCACTGTGGGAGGCCGAGGCAGGAGGATTGCTTGAGCTCAGGAGTTTGAGACCAGCCTGAGCAAGAGCAAGACCCCATCTCTATTTTTTAAAAGAAATAAAATAATAAAAAAAAAGAAAAAAAAGAGCATTTATTGAGTTTTAAATGTATGCCCAGCCCTGTGCTAGTCCTGGTTATGTAGGAGGGAAGAAACATAAGGAAAATTTCCTCATCTTATAATCAAATTAATGAAAACAAACACAAAGAAGAAGTGATTAGGAAACATTAAGTGACAAATAATGTTGACATTAAGTATGATAGAGACTCATGCACATGTGCAGATTTCTTGTTAAAGAAATCCCTCTTTGTTTAGAAATCTTTCCATCTTGCTTTTTCTATTTTTATTAAAGAAAAGAAAGAAATTTGCCCTTCAGGATCCCAAATGAAGCTGAAGAGTTATCATTGCCCATTCCCAATTTCTGCTCTGAGACATGGTAATAAAAGGAATGAGGTAATAACATTTTGCTGAGTGTTTGGTTAAGCTTTGGAATCATAGCCCTTCAGGCTGGCAGAGACTCAGACAAAAAGTCACTCCCTGGCTGTCCAGGCCCCAAACACTGGGAGAACAAGCCAAAATCATTTAAAATTGGAGAATTGTTTTGGCAGAGAGTGGAAGCAGTGTACGTAAGAACTGCACACTGCTTTAAGTTGTCATCAACAGAGAATTAATAGAAAGTTCGACTGGTGACTATAACAAGACTGTATGCATTTGTCAAAACTCATAGACCTGAACCCCTAAAAAGGGGGAATTGCACTATGTAAAATTATACATAGTGAAATATATGTAAATTAAACTTCAATAAACCTAATGAACGGAAGGAAGGAAGGGAGGATTTTACCTGTATTTTTCTCTTGTGTCCTAAAATATCCATCTAATTGTGGTTGAGGAATAAAAATGGGCCCCAAGCAGAGAATGTATTTATCCCCAATTTTGCCAATTTTAAGAAAACAGCTTTCTCCTAAATAGAACTGCTCAAGGATGGACTGGAATAGAACATCTTATAAGGGAACAAACTCCCATTGGTAGAATTTGGCCATCATTTCTATAGAACTTACTCCGCTAGGTGATTTACATCGCCTGTTTGTGATCCTCACCGTAATCCTTCCAGGAGGTGTTTTAGAGATGAGGAAATGGGGCCTCAGAGGGTTATCTGACTGCTATTTGGTGGTAGAGTTGTGTTCAAGCAGAAGCAGAATTTCTCCATGCACTTAGCAGATATTTACTGAGTCCTACAAGTGTCAACTGCTCTGCTGGGCATGACAGTTGCAACTGCGATGGATGTGGCCCTGTCCTCACAGAGTATAGTCCATATAGAGGGGAAAAAAAAAAGGCCACCATCATACATTGTAACAAGTGCTACAACAGGGGGGCCACAAGGAACCACACAGAAGGTGTACTTACCCTAAACTGTGCACATATAAATGGCTTTCTGGAAGAAGTGGCATCTAAGCTAAGACCTGATGGATAAATGAGGAGTTAATGAAGTGGCCAGCATGGGGATTGGGGTGAGGTGGCAGGGAAGGGTGAGGAGGTGTGAGTTATGGGAGGAGGAAATAACATGGAAAGGACTGGTGTTAAGAAGGAAAGTGGTATATTCCAGTAACTGAGGCAAGTTCTGTATGACTACGGTGCTGTGGGAAGAGTAGCAAGAAATCTTCCCCAGGTGTACTCATGACTCACTCACTCACCTGCTCATGCGTTTGCTCCAACACTCCTTCTCAGTGAGGCCTTAACTACCCTGGCAATTGCCAACACCACCCAACATACATATTTCCCATTTTCTTTTTGTATTGTTTACCTTTTGCTGTGTAACAAATTGACCCAAAACTTAGCAACTTAAAACAATAATTTGTTATCTCATATAATTTCTAAGGGTTCTGGCTCAGGGTCATTCACGATGTTATAGTCAAGATGTTAGCCAGGGACACAGTCATCTGAAGGCTTGACTGGAGCTGGAGAATCCACTTTCAAGAAGGTTCACTCAGATGGCTGCTGTCGGAGGCCTCAATTCCTTGCTATGTGGGACTCTCTTTATAGGGCTGCTCATGACATAGTAGCTAAGATCTCCCACAGTGTGTGATCTAAGAGAGAAAAGAGGAATTCACAGTGCCTGTGACCTAGGCTCCGAAGTCATACACCATTACTTCTGATTTATTTTATTCATTTGAAATGAGCCACTAACTCCAGCCCATACTAGAGGAAAAAGAAATTAGACTCAACCTCCTGTAGGGAAGAGTATCAAAGAATTTGTGCACATATTTTAAATCACTACATCTTCCATGTTTTATTTTCCTCCATGGCATTCATTACTACCTGACACAACATATTTTACTTATTTGCTATTGCCTGTCTTAGACCACTGGAATGTGGTCTAAAATTCCAAGGGAATTTTGTCTGTTTCACTTACTGTTATATGACTCCAATTCTCAAAAAAGTGCCTGGTACGCAGTAAGTGCTCAGTAAATATTTGATGAATGGGTTGATAAAGGAATGAATAAGTGAACTGATGAATAAGTTAAACAAAATTGGACATGTTAGTAGAGGCCACACTGTGCAAGTCTTCCTGGCCCATGTCAAGGAGTTTGGGTTTTGCCCTGAGAATGTGGGAAGCCGTCAAAGAGTTTTAAACAGGCTTCTGACTTGCCTTGGTTGGGCATTTGACCTCCTTTCCTCTGAGGTCCTTTCTGACTCAGAGTGTGGCCCCAGCGGCAATGGCTCAAGCCCTCATCAGCTTCACTGCCGGAGGTGTCCCCCACCCCCACCCTAGAGTTCCACACATTGTTGAAGTAGTCTTACAACTTGGAAATTACTTGCTGTAAGTAATCGACAAATTTTAGCTTTTTGGGAAATCATGATTCATAATAATGATTTTTACAGGATAATCTTATTAGAGAATAACGTATCCTCAAATATTTAAACAAAAGATACACGCTAGACTTGGCTATGAACTGAGGATGGTACATGGTTTCTTTTTTAAAAATTGGTGACATTTGCATGGAGAAGGGACCAAGCTTGAAAACATTCTTCCCAGAATCATGGCAGCAGAATAATGCCAGCAACAGTGATTAGCCAAATTGTTAGTTCATTGCTTTGGACAGCATTTCCACTCTGAGGATGAAGAAAAGCAAAATAGCCCCCAGCTTAAAGCTATAAATAAAAACTTTTACCAGTGTTTTCTGCACATTTTTGCATAGCAAAACCAGAAATAAGTAATGTTAAAAATGAAGGTCTTCGGTAATCCTGCCTCCTAGACAAAAACTCTTTAATAGCCAAGTACATATTCTTCTAATTTTTTCTAAAATATGCTAATTAGATTATTCATATTTTTTAGAATGGGGTCATGCTATGCATATTAGTTTTTATTTTTGTGTTCTATTTTTCAAGTTCTGCTTAAATCAGCATACGGTTTTTAAAAAACAACCAGCTTATAACCATTTCAAAAAAAAATTCTACCATGGGGAAGAAGTATTTTCTTTCTGTGGTGGCTCCAGATTATTACCAAATAGCACTGGGCATTCGAGTCCTCCAACCCTGTGGTTAGCTTCACCAGGAGGAAAGAAGAATAGATAGAAATTTAAACGTAAGCAAGTCACAAATAATATAGCAGCCAGTAAGCACATTATATTTTCATGAAAAAAATTAGTGACATGGAAACAGTTTGTATTATGCAAACATTATGCAAAAGGTCATTTGTTGCCTACTTTAAAGGTATTTGGAATTTTCTTCAATGCTGGGGATGGTTGTTATTACTGAAACTCAGAGGATGAGAGGAAGCATGGCTGAGATTATATGTGTCTCTGAAGGCACAGGAAAGGGAGAGTATCGATAAGATTCTAGGAGTGTGGTTTTTCCAGGGAATGCAGAACTGGTTACTGGGATAACTTGTGATCCCGTCCATTGGTCAATCAAGTACTTACCAGGTCAACAGTGCCCGGTCAACACCTTCAGAATCAGGAGTTCATTCCTGATTCAGCAAACACCTGTACCTCACCTCCTCCATGCTGGACCCTGGGCTATGCTCTAAGGATGATACACAGTTCCTACCTTTAAGGTGTTTAAAGTGCACAGTGTGCACAGTCAGAGGTGGAGCCCTGTGAAAATAGAGGAGACACTCCAAACTAGAGATCCTCTGAGCCAAGTTGTGGAGAAAAAAATATAATTCACTCAGCCCAAGAGGAATCAACATGCACAAATCCACCTTTGAAGATGTGTTAGATGAGGCTGAAAGACTTACATGAGGGAGAGAAGTAGAGAGAGACAAGTCTGGAGAGAAAGGCGTGAAGGACTCTGTAACGCCTATGAGCTTACACCTTACTCAACAGGCCGTGGAGTGAACTGGTGAGATCCCGTTTGTTCCTTAGAAACAGCACTCTGTGGAGAATGAGGACTGTTTTGGCAAGAGTGGAGGTGGAGAAACAAGTTAGAAGGACGGTGCAATAGTGGGAAGACAGTGGTCTGAAGTGGCTGATCGGGGTGGAGAGAAAGGTGATGGGTGCAAAACATATTAATAGGATAGGCCTAGAATAAATAAAATTTGAAGATAGGATATAAAGATAGAATTGGGGAGGGGGAAGTTGACAACTCCAAACTTTTTGGCTTGAACAGCATACAGAAAGGGTTTCATTCACTGAGCATCTAGAGGAAGAGCAAATTAGAGAAAAATATGATCATTTAGGTTTGGGCCATTCTGGTATAGGGTCCAGTAAACAGTTAGATGTGAGGATATGCAGCTGAGCAAAAGCAGCTGAGCTACAATATTGATTAGGGACTCACCATCTTATTGATAGTCATAGAATTCATGGGCAAGGATGAGCTCGCCCAGGGAAAGGATGTTGGGTGTAAAGAGAAGAGTCTACACAGAGAAAGCTGTTTAAACAGTAAATGTGGTAAAGTGATGCTACAATAGAAGTTTCTACAGAGTATAATGGGAATAGGAAAAAGGATGTGGTCAGTTCTACTTGGAAAGTTCTGGAAGTTTTATTAAAGCCAGTTTTGTTAAGCTGAGTGTGGTAAGTTGAGTAGGTTGTCATCACGTAGACAAGGAAAGAAAGATCACGACACACAGAGGGCTTAGCTAAAGATGGCATGGAAGTGTGGAGCGACACAAAATGTTTGGGAAACCACAAGTAGTTTGGAATTGCTGGAGGGTAGGGTGCACAGAGAGGTAAGTCTGGAGTCCTTTCTAGCAGAGAAGGGGTTGTCTTGGAGAATGCATAGAGTCAGAAGAGCAGTGGGACCAGAACAGAGTCCCAAGGAATGACAACATTTAAGAAATGATAGGGAAAGAGGAGCTGGATTTCAAAGTATGTCGATTCTCATTATTTGTGGCAGTTATGTTCTCTAAAGTCATCGTGAACACTGAATTAGCAAATACTGAACCATTTCTCCTAGGGGAAATACCGGGTTAGGTTCCCGCAAGCCTCTGGTCACAACATTTTTATCAACTTAGTCATAACCTCGTTTTATGTGTGTTTATGTTTAAAGACAGCTTATATAATCTGCATGGTTGATTTAACAACACTGAACTCAGAGCCAACGGCACTATAACTCACTCCTGAACAAAGCTTATCTGACATGTGTATCCCCTCCGTAAGGCACAGTACAGCTTTCTGTTGGGAACACTGAACAGCACTTCAGCACTTGGGGACTTGGGAGCCATTTTAAACAGTAAAGGCACCAACAAAAAACACAAACTTGTGAGAAACAGGCACTAAATAGACCACGATAAGGAAATTCGTTTAAAATATGGGAGCTAAAACAAGAAGGCAGAGTGTCACCTTGTTCGACCTCAGCTGAGGACATGCACATAGGACAACTCAGATTTTTCTGTCCTCTGTGCATGTTTGTGAATGACCTCGAAAGCCCCATCAGTATCGATTTTGAGATTACAAATAAATTTTAGCACGGGCAAAGTTGCAAATACAGAATCCACAAATAATGAGGGTTGACTGTATATATATTCGGAGGAAGGAATGTTCATTCTCATGAGAAATCAGTTCTAAAGGAGACTGTTAGTAAAAGGAGAAAACAAATAATAGTGTCACATTCCACATAGAGCTCAAGTATGAAGACTGGATAGAATCCACTGGATGTTGTGAATGGAAGGTAATTGCTGGCATTTGCTAGGACACTTTCGTGGGAGTGGTTGAAGCCAGGCCTTAGTTGCTATGGTTGGGGAATAATTGGGAAGTGAATAAATGGAGGGAGAGTAGACAGTTGTTTTGGGAAGCTTGGTTGTGCTACTCAGGGGGGTACATTCAACGCTGAAATGGAAGCTCTGGAGGGTAGGGGTTTTCTTCTCTTGCGTTCATTGCTGCTCTGTCGGCACTTAGAACAGTGCCTGGAATGTAGTTGGTGCTCAATACATATCTGTTCCTTGGTAACATACATACTGAGCACCTACAATGGGCCTGGTCTGATAGAGCTAGGAGGGGTTTCGAACTCATGTGCCCAACATCTTAACTTTACAAAAAAGAAAACTGAAGCCAAAGAAGTTGAGCGATCTGTCTCCAGCCACACAGCTGGCTCGTGCAGAATTACTCTAGAAACCCAAGCCTCGTGACTCCCACTTCAGTGTGCATTGTTTCTATACCATGAGGCCAAAGATAGTCGATAAATGGAAATGTTTGGGAGCAAACTCTTTTGCCTCCCCGTGACAACAGGGATTTCCACATTTGGAGAGCCTGACAGCCTTCCTACGTGAAGAAGGCAAAATGCAAAACTGAGCGTATACTGTGAGCCCATGTTTGTAGGATAAGAGTAATCTAGCTGGCGTACCTAAGGAAAAGAACTGGGGATCACCAGCCCATTAAAGTGGTTTTCTCTGCAGGGTGGAATTACAAGGGACCCTCACTTTTGATTGTACAAATTTCTTCAGTGTTTAAATTTTATTTAACATATATATTTCTTTTGTTGACAAAAGTAAATACAAGAAATATTTAAAACACCTACAGAGAAAAGTCCATCTCTGCTAGAACGGGATTGTATGATGTTGTCTAAGTAGGAGATCAGTGGATCTTTGGCCAACCTGTAGAACAAGTTTCGTGAGGAGGCCGGCCCCACCCTGGAACAGCTGTTGAAGGTTTCTTCAAACACCAGAGGAATTTAGAAGGAGAAGAGGAGAAGATGGGGCTGCTGCTGTAAAGGAGAGAGAGAAGGTGATGGGAAAAAACAGGGAGGCATTCCCACCGTGGGGGGCCAAGATGGGCAAAAAGCAAACCACAGGTAGTCTAGGGATTCATGACAAAGTCACCTACTGAGGAAGAACATGAGTCAGAGGCTTGTAGTATCAAGAATAGAGGGTTTCCTGCCCACTCCTACTCCCACCTGCTTGCCCGGCTCACCGTCACACAAGCACGCACAAAGCGCTCTGCCGTGCTACAGCTGCGTGCGGTTTGTAAGTTACTTAACCCCTCAGAGCCAGCTCTATCAGGGCTGTTTGAGGATTCAGTGCAGTGTTGGACACAAATAGTTAAGCGCAGAGGCAGACTCATAACAAGTTATTATTATGGCAATTGAATGAAAAGTGACCCTCAGATTGCATAAACTTTGGGGAAATTCACAGATTTATTTTATGCTACACATACGTTTTCTCTTAGTTAAACATTGTTCTATAGCATTGTTTGAAGTGGGAATCGGGTGTACAAGCAATCTGCCTGAAGACGATGCCAGAGAGTTTCCCACACAGTGGTTATGTTTTTTGGGAACATGGTGGACAAGAGATGGTTTAGGAGCTTGTTAGCCAAAGTTCAGGGGGCCTTCTTTTACCCCAAGCTCTAAATTAATAGTATCTTTTTAAAAGTCAGTGAGCAAAACGTTTAGAACTCCAAGAGACAGGCATGAAGCATAAGGCTTTCAACTTAGATATCATTCGGTAGTAATTAGATATTCCCAGTATTGGTTTCTCAGTGCTCTGCCAATGAGTTTTCTTTCCCGGAATCATTTCAAACACGCAAGTAGAACAGAGACCACCCCACCCACACCTCCAACCCCACACACTCCTCATGCCCTCCGGCAAATTCGGAGGGGAAAAAGAACATCAACCATCTTTTGCTCCAGGCACGGAACTGCTTGCTGCTGATTCCCTTGTGGCATGATTTGTGATGGAGGCATCTGGTACTAATATATACTGATGTGTAAAAAGGTGAGACTTTTATACTCAAGATAATTGACAGGGGCTACTATCTTTCTCATTGCAAGCACCAAGAGAAGTGTTTCCACTTCCCTCTTTCCTAAAAGAAATATCCCAAATTATAAAAATGTGCTATAAATCCTCAATAATTAAAACAATGTGATGCTACTAGGTGAATTCACAAATAGACCAATGGAAAAGAATAGAAAGTCAGAATTAGAACCAAAGGCCTGCGGGGATTTGGTATATGATAAAGGCAGCATCTCAAGTCAGTAAAGATGGACTTTTAAAGAAAACAGTGCTGAGGCAATCAGGTACTCAGGTGCAAAAAGACAAAGTCAGATCCATAACTAGCATAATACTCACTAGAATAAACTCCAAATAAATCAAAGATTTAAACATGGGGGAAAAAACAAACTCAAAATACGATAAAGTTCAGCAGAATCCCTTTGTAACATCAGAGTACATAAAACTACATAAACAAACAAAAGCCCTCTGAAGGCAAAGTAATAGTAATAATAATAATACACCAAGAGCAAAGTCAAAAGATAAATGGTAAACTGGCAAAAATATTTGTAACTCATCTCAGACAACATAAACTCCCCAGTATGTATTTTTCACAGAAAGAAAATACAAATGCCCTTGAACATATGAAAAGATTCTCAATCTCAGTCATCAAAAAACAACTGTGAGTCAGAACTGTACTAGGAAACCATTTCTCGCCTATCAGATTGGCACAAATCCAAGCGTGACAGCACACTATTGGTGGAGGAGGAGGCAGCTCTCTTACCTAATGCTGGTGGGAGAGTCCTCTGAAGGACAGTTTGGCAGTGATCATCAAAAGTGCCTTTACCCTTCGACCTAGCAATCTTACATCTGGGAATTTATACCACAGATACAGCTGCATAAGAAAAAATATCATCTGTACAGGCTTATTCATTGCACTGTTGTTTGTAATTACAAGATTGCCAACAACTTGACTGCCCGTTAATGGAGACTGATTGGGTCAACTCTGGTGCAGCCATGCAATGGAACACTATGCAGATGTGAAGAGGAAAAAGTGGATGCTCTCCATGCATTGATATGGAAAGATCACCAGGATATATTGTTAAGTAAAAAAGGGGGGCAGGGAGGGTTTGCAGCTTTTGTGTAAGAAAGGAAGAGAATACAAATATAGTTACATTTGCCTATATTTGCATTTAAAAAGCACGAGATGAATATGCAAGAAACTAAAAAATCCTTACTATTTTAGAGGAAGAGAGAATCAGAGTGGATGGGGACAAGGGAGGAAATAAAACAACTATATGTTTACATATATATAATCACTTTATATTGTTTTGATTTTGAACCATATGAATATATTACCTGTTCAAAAAATAAATTAAAATTGTAAAGAAATATAACATTGGCCTAGAATAAGATGTGAAGACTGAAAAACACCCCATGCTTCTGCCTCGTCCTTTTATTGTAACATGTAAATCACATGCTCAGGTAAATATTCACCTTGCAGAACCGTGCTTTCCTAGGGACAGATTATGGAGTCCCTCCTTCTCCCACAGAAGGAGGGTTTATAACATGACAGATGGATACGAGTCTCTATTTGCAGAATGGGTTTGCTCAAGGAGCATCAGGCACAGGGATGGGATCAAAGGCAGACTTCATGTTTGAAGGCAGGACATGAGAACACTGGGTGTGTGGCTGGGGATAAACACCCATGCTAATCCCTGACGCAAGAGAGGGAATCTGGGAAGTCCTATGCAGGAGGGCCGAGCAAAGCAGGACTCACAGTCAAGGGACTACAGCTTGCAGATTCAGTCTGGCTGCATATCGGTGACATTTTCTATGAAAGGCAATATACCATGCTGCTCAAGACAGAGGCTTCCAAAGTCAGTTAGGCACAGGTTCCAGCCCCAAGTATACCATTTATACTGGATGTGAGCTTGGCAAAGTTACTCAGTTTCTGTAAATCTCAGTTTCCTCATCTGTAAAATACAGGTAATAACAGGAAAAATTACATAAGATTGTCTATGTTCAGTCACCTAACACAATGTCTGACACATAGTAAGTGCTTAGTAAATAGTAGCCATTAATATTATTATCCAGCCTGCACTAAAGGGGACCTGTTGCTCTATATCTCATCAGGCTGCACAGCCACTGTAGTTTTGAAGGAGGGATATCAAAGACCTTCACTATCTCCCTCATCTTATTTTTCATTTCAACTCATTTTAAATTAAAGGAGCAAAGCCCTCATTTTCACAGCTCCTATTGGATCGACATGTGTGAAGGTGTTTGTGAGTGTGGCCAGTCTTCCCAGGGAGCCAACTCTTCATGTGCGTGACCCCTTATAGCAGTAAACAGCCCACTTAGAGCAGTTTAACTATGTGTGGGAAAAAAGCTAAACTAAGATTGGACATCTTTGACTGAACTCAGAAAATCCTTTACAACCAGCTAAATCATTTGGCTTCAGAAAATCTTTTCAATACAAGCACCAAATAGCTAGTTTGTCTTAAGCTGTTTTATAATCACCTTGGTTCCTCAATTTTCTCCTCCCATTGTTCGTGATAACAGTAATATCTGTACCCTAGAGAAGACTCAGAAAATACTGTACTTGGTGACTAAGAATTGAGCCACTACCCAGAGAAATCATTTCACTGCCACGTCAGTGCAGGGGCGTTTGTCTGTTATCTTCTAAGACATTGCAAGTTCTAAGAGGCTAATGCTTATCTGAGAATCTGATTTAGGGAAATCAAGCACACTTGACTGTAGTGCTATTTGTATGGCCATTTCACAATTTTACTAGGGGGGAATCAAATTTAGTAGGACCTGTATTGGAATCAATACACTTGATTGACCTAGTTTCACAAGCACTTTGGCAATGCTACATTGTCAAAAATCAGCAACAATTGCAACTGATGTGCATGCAAGGATGTTTATCAAGTATTCAGTGAGACTGGTTAAATCGTCAGAGAAGTGGAGGGAGGCTGCTTTGATCTGGAAAGGCAGGATGAAAAAGACACGGTATGAAAGAGAGTAACTTCGTAGTTATACACTGAGGCCCAGAAGTGGACCAATCTCATTTTAAATTCCTCTTCTGCCCCCTAATAGTTTTCTGAACCTCAAAAAATTTCTAAACCTCTCACTTCAGGGTCCGCCTCCAAAGAATGAAGAAAGCAGTAGTGTTTATCTCATAAGAAATCATTTGTGTAAAGCATTTAGTACAACACTCAATAAATAGCAAGCATCCAAAACCACAGATATTCTTATTATTTAATAAAGCTGCCATATGTAACCTGATAAATCAGTCGAATAGAAATAATAATAATTTTTACTTCATTTGGCTATTGTGGTACTAAATGAGTTAATGTATGTAAACACGTAGACCAGAACCGGGAGCATCGTAGGCACTCAGTAAGTACAAGGGCTATGATAACAAAGATTCTTCCTCTTATTTCTATTAATATAACTGGATAACTATTATCCAGTCCTACTTTGAGGAAGAAGAAAAATTAACCTGGAATTAAAGTTTTAATTTCAATAGTTTGACCCACATTAATTGCTAATATTTAACCATTTTAGTGACTGCACAAATGTCAATTTCTTATGGTTCTATGTAATTTAATTTAAGCCTCATTTAATGTAAACCTTGCTGTCTCAGAGAAGCAAGTGGAACTTTTCCCACTACAACCCAATCGCATATGTGATATCATAGGTTGTACTCTTAAGGACAAGGTGCTGAGACTGGGTATTTCCATCGAGGTCACCACTGTGGACATTTACATAGCTGCCACCAGGTAAGCAGTGGTGCCTCAGCCTGGAACAACCAGCTGAGCCTTTCCAGCCTAAAACACAACTTTATTAAATACCTAGTATGATCGCTTTTACCAAGCTCTAATTGCTTAGTAAAAACAAAATAATTTAGAGTAAGGTACTCTATAATTTAGAGTAAGGTATTTGCTTTAAATAAAAATAAATACATGGGTCCATTGTAACACCATTCTTATACAAAAATGGTTGACTGCCTATCTTCGCCTGTTTAGAATAAACTTGGTTTTCTTTCTTCTTCTCTGGTGCAAACCTTCTCATTTCTCACTCATGAACTTAGAGTCAGATCTTTTGCCATCAGCTGAACTCCAGCATCCAATTCTTAGTTTGTGGCTGATTTGAGGGGAAGCTGGAGGTGTCCCTCATCCATCTCTTCGTGGCAGTGGAAAGGACATGGCTTTGAGGCCAAAGACCTGGGTTTGGATTCCAATTTATCCCAGCCTCAATTTTCTTATGGCAGAAGGGAAACAGTACTCATAATATCATTCAGGAAATTGAATTAAATAATGTAGGAAAGAAATCGCAAGTGGATTAATACTTTGTTGCTTTCACTTTTCAAATGTTTACAACTCATACAACTGGTTCTTACAGAGACACCCCAAATGGTGTTGTAACTTCCCGAAGAGTTAAAGTGGTGCCTACGAAGTTTAGGTACAAGTTCGTCTGTACAAGAAACACAATTTCGTTTCTTCTTCTCTGTAGTGGTACTTAACCTCTCTTTACAGTCCCATTCAGGTGGGTGGTAGTTTGGAGTCAAGTCCAGGTAATTGTATCAATTAAGAATCTCTCCCACTTCTCTATCATCTCTGTTTTCCTCTACTTTTCTGCCCACCAGTGGGGAAAAGAAGGAACCTGGTCCTGTGTCTTCACATGTCCACTCCCTTACCTGCTGAGATGAGCATTTTACTGATGGCTCTTTGTCAATGCCCACGGGCATGGCTCCATTTCAATCACTTCTGAGCCCCTCTCAAAAGTATAGGACAGATTTGAGTGCTCTCCTGTGACCCTCTGTGGCCATGGGAAATTCTGGGGTGCTGTCTTACAACCTTTATGCAGATATAGACCACAGTTCACACAGCCATTTCTACTTTTTGCCAGGCGTAGGGCAAAGGGGAGGCAGATTTCCAAAACTTTGCCGTCTTTCTGGACTGCACCGGGAAAGAGGCATAGAGGTCCCCTTCCTTCTCAATAGCTCCCAAATGAGTGGTCTGCTGGTAAATGCTTAACAACCAACTCTCCAGAAGGAAAAGCTCTGATTCATAGAAGTTGCCAATTTCTGCAGTGTAAATACACCCACCACGGCCAATGTCAAGCTACCAACGTGAGAGCACCGAACGTGGAATTGGGAAGCAATGCCACACTTGGCTCTCCTGAGGTTCAAGCTGGCTCCAGCACACCATTGCCCCAGACTAACTGAAATGTCTATAATCCTCACTCTATTCACCCACTCACTCACTCAATTAACTCACTTAACTCACTTAACTCAATTAACTCACTCAATTAACCCATTTAGGAGAGTCTCAAGGAATAGCCCCTCCTCAGAAACCCACCAATGTCTACCCCTTCTCCTTCCCATCTTCCTCGCCAGTCGGGCCACTTTCAGTCCACTGGGGGCTAGAAAAATTGGTTTTGCCTGACTACATACATAGCAATCCAATTTTTATCTTTTGAAAACACTATCCAAAAGCTTGACTCTACTTCTCTAGTTAAGCAATGACAACTCTCTGATTGTAAGGGCTTATGTAATGTAATAGGTAATAACGGCTTCTGGCCTAGTGCTGAATTGGGAGAGAAAAATAATGTAACAGAAAATATGTGGGGGGAAGGGGTGGGAAGAATCTGTATTTATTGTATCAAAATAATATCTTACTACATTGCAGAGAATTCACTCCCTCTCTCATCTCCCAAAACCCTGCCCACACTGTCTGCAAAGATTAGAGCACTTGTTCCCAGCACTTAGCCATTGGCCAGGAAGTGAAGGCATGGCATGTGCTTCAGTGGATACCTCGACAGTGGGCACGGAGTCCAGATAAAAAGATGCCAATGCACTGCAGTTCACCTGTTAGGGTTGACCTCCTGGCCCTTAGGCCACTGCCCTAACCTCACTTGCTAGTTACATTTTTTTGATTATTTATTCCTATTTAAGATACTCAGTACCTGGAGCTCAGAGAAGTTAGGTAACTTGTCCAGGACCACACAGCTAACAAGTGGCAGAACAATGTCCTTTTGTCTGACCCAAGAGTGTAAGCTGCGTTTAAAATGAACATTTGTGGCTGTTTCTTTTTTCCAGCTCCTTTGTGGTCTTGTTAAGATTATTAAAGAAAATCTATTGTAGGATGATTTGTGGAGATTGAATTATTCACCCAGAGAAAAATATGATAAGTGAATATGTTCTAAACACATTTCACTTTGTGTCATTACCGTATCTGGATTTGAGATGTTCTGCAGAGGCCAAGGAAGAGGTGAGTTCTGGAGTCCTTGGGCAACAGGTGCCTTGAACCCAGAAGGCAACATTCTTCAATGTTTCCCTTGGAAAATGGGAAGGGCAAAGACAGCGCTAATGTTCTTTAGGGCATGTTGGTTTGGAAGAGGGCTAAGTGCATAAGATTGTTATATTTTCATCTTCCTTCGAGTGTACACAAAGGAATTGCGGTAAAGGACACACGGCAGTGTGCCGGTGTCATTCACCATTAACACTCATGCAAACGTGTACTCGCGCACACACACAAGCCACGTATCTCATGTATTTACTGTGGCGTAGGCGGACTTTTTGTTATTAGCAACTAGGAAAGAGAGTTTAACAAAGGCAACCTGACATGGGAAAAAGTGAAACTTGCTGGCTATGCTGTCCTTCACAGAGAAAACGGAAATGGAAATTACTTGTCACAGAAAATGTGAAAATCCACAAAGCTTAAATGGAAAATGATTCTTCTTTTGGAATTAACAAGAAAAAAAAATAGCCAGATGTCTAGTAAATTATTTTGTAACTTGTGACTGTGACTTTTTAAGATTTAAGTGGATTACTACTCCAAGACATACTAAGATTAATGTGTTGTACATAGTAGAAAACGTCTGTGGAATTGTGTGCAGTTTGAATAAGTGAATGAAAATAACCACTAAATCTGTATAATAAAGGGCATCTTCAGATGTTTTTCTAGGAGCTTCTCCAATCAAAAATATTCAGTTTCTAAATTTTATTTTTATTATTATTACTTAATTAAGTAGTGATTGAAGATGTATTAGTCTCTGCTATTCTGTATTTTTATATTCCTTCTTCACATTATAAAAATAAATTTGAACAAAATTTATTTTCTTGGTCCCCACACTTTGATTCTGACTGATAAAAGAAGCTGACATGTTCTTAGAGCATTGATCCATAATGTTTTTAAATTCTTGGCATCTGCAGTTCATGGGACTTAATTAAGTGATGGTGCTAGGGCAGAGGTAGGGAAATTTTCATGTTGGAAGACCATATTAATTTAGCTATAATCAAGCAAGGACACATTCAAGAAACTTCAATTAGATATAATTTAAAATGTACATTACTTTGTAAAAATCTAACTACTATGTACTTAATAATTTCAAAAAATAAAAACTGTTTGTTAACTTTAAGGTTAACTAACCTTTTAATGACTTTGTTGTGTCTGATTTTTGTTGGAAAGTATTTGAATATTTGGTTGCAGCATGGAGGTCCACAGTTTCACTTGATCCTCTAGATATATATCAGTCATTTGTGACCTTAAGGGCATCTTGATTTGGGTTATGTACGAGAATGTAGATTTGCAGCAATAAAGTGGAATTAACAAAAAAAAAATTTGAAAAGCAAGAAAGCATTTTTTGGGCACGTTGCCAAAGGCATGGGTATTCTACTGCATTTTTCCATATTTCAATTGGATCTTTCTTAGCATCAGACAATGGCTTTAAAATGTCATCTATTGAGAGCTCAATCAATTCCATCTGTAGTTCTTTAGGTGCCTTGGTGATAGCGACTAGGTGAGGCTGAAATGCTAATTTGAGTGTGATGTCATGATTTTAAAGGCAGTGAACTTTTCATTGTATTCTCCAATTAATAGGTCTGTAACAGCTGTGTATTCTTCAAATGATTTGCATATATCATCCTGCTCATCAATGACCTTGGCTAACTGGGGAAAATGTTCATCCAAAATTTCCTTTTGAAGAAGTGCTTTGAAAAAAGATAGCTTTCTTTGAAATGCTTGGATTTTTTTTGCCACATATCATATATAGACTGTTTTATCTTGCAAAGAAATACTCAAGTAGTTTGATTTGACATGATATCACACAGAAATGCTGCATTCCTATAGAGATCTTCTTTCAATAATTCACATTGCTGATTCTGTTCTTCATAAAATTTAACTATCTGTTCTCGCAGACATAAAATTTTGGCTAACACCTGTCCTTGCGATAGCTAACGTACTTTAGAATGATATGGTAAATCCACACTGAATACCTCATCATTCAATGTTAGCATGTTACAAAACTGACAATGCCTTGTTACATTTGCAGGTATACAGTTAACAATACTTATAACTTGTTGCAAAGTGCCACTTAAAATAGTAGCTTTAGCATAGAGATTTTGCTAATGCAAGATACAATGAAAAGAAATGAGAGCATCTGGATCTGTTAATACTTTTTTTATCTGAGCAGTAAACCCTTCATGTTTTCCTGTCATGGAAGGTGCACCATCTATACATACACTCACTAAATTTACCAAATTCAGTCCAACTGCATGACATTTATCTTGAAAGTTGTTGAAGATATCTATTCCCAGTGTTCTGTTCCCAAGAGTGCCCAAAGCAAGTAACTCTTTGTAGCAAAGAAAATCTTCTGTTATGACCCAAATGAAGTATAAAACCTGTGCCAAGTATGAGTTGATTTGTCCAAAGTGATTGATTAATATATATTTTCCTTTTGAAGTATTGCATGAAGTTGTTCTGTTAAGTTGAAGGCTAATTCATGCTGCCAATCAGTTATGGTTCTCCTTAAAAGAGACTGTTGTTTGTACTTTGAAATATTATCGGGGTCTAAGAATCCTACAACTTCAACAGTGCATTCTTTCACAATTTCTACATCATAGAATGGCTTCCCTTTTTTCCCAAGTACATAAGCTACTTTATAAGTTGTGTCTGTGCATTATTTCCAGGTCTTACTGCTGCTTGAAAGAATTGTCTTTGCTTTTGCTTTTCATCTTTTAATTTCTGCAATATAACCTTTAATGCCTCTCTAATTTAAAATATTTGTGGTCCTTATGAGTGTTATAATGCTGATGAGCATTGAATTTCTTTAATGTTGATATTGCAGTATCGCAAAGCAAAGAAATCATCTTATCTTTAGCAGAAACAAGATGATGTGGCAATTCCCAATCCTCATTAAAAGCATTCTCTTGGTCTTCTTTGATATGATGGGCTGTCAAGCAGATAGAATTAAAAAATACTGTCCAGCTGCACAACTATTCACAAATTCCACTTCAAACAGAAACACAGTGCACTGTTGTCAAAAGCTGATAACAGACTGGTGTACTCAATGCCCATAAACTCTTGCTAACCAGCCTCGTGTGGTAGTGGCACCAGTTAGGTGGGGGAAATTAGAACTAAATCATGAGCACAGCAGTGGTCAATTTAGTCCTTATGGCTTACTAATGTTCTAATCGTGCCGGTCAATCTGGGAGGATTATTTCATTGAAACTTATTTTATTCTTTGGTATTTTAAACACATTCATTTTTAAAATAAAATAAAAATATAAAAGACAAAAAAATTTAATAAAAATAAAGGGATTTGTTCTGTAAAATTTGGATTCAGTCAAAAGCCACACTTAAGGACCTAGAAGGCCACATGTGCCCTTAAGGCCACAGGTTCCCCACCCCTGTACTAGGGTGTTTATTAATGCCAGGTATATGTTCTCTAATTTATAAAGCATTTTGGATGTTTCATCTTTGCAAAATTGCAAGTTAAATTTTATAACATTATTGTTTATGGAACTAAACAACATAAACCATATTGCTTACGGTTCTTTATGGAACTAAAGTGTTAGTGTTGTCATACAACCTATTTTCAATTTTCTTTTGGTTTCCCCAGAACCTTAACTGTTTTGACCTGAATAATTTTTTAACGGGAACATTGAATGCTAAGGTACTCATTGTGGGCAAAACTTTCCTGAGATGCCCAAACTCTGACTATAATAGAAGTTATGAGTGTAAATCACCTACATTTTCCCATAATGTGTGGCATTCAGGTTAGTTTATATTTTCTTCTTGAAATTACAAAATCAAGTTTTATTTAATTCGTCTTTTTAAAAAATATCTGGCAGCAAACATAGGAAATCTTTGATATCAGACATACATTCATTTAGGGACTAACCTTGGCTATCTTTCCTTTCATCAGTAATTATCATGGGTCCTTCATCTCTGCATTTCCTGACTCATACCTGATAACATCTCCAATTCATGGTTACGCTAACATAGTTTGCATATATCAGGTAATTGGTTCCACCTTCTAGAGTCGCTGAGTCACAACACTGTAGTCACAGTCTTTTTTGCTTCACCACATACCGGAAATAGGCAAATCATTTCGGCAACCCGACCCAAAACTGCCTCTCTGTGAGCTGAATGTAGGTCATAACTCATATGTCTGTGATGAGAGAGGCCACAATTTCAGGATAATCTCCTGCTTGCTAGATTTAACCTTAGCCTCTTTAAAACAAACCGTTTTTTCCGATTGTTTTAAGGAAAATTTGCCAACATAATAAAACTAACATGTTGAATTGAATAACATTTAAATAGCATATACAAAACACCTTTACAGACCCTTACGCCATTTAATCTTAAAACTGAATTGGTGAGTTAACTATTATTTTCACTAGCAAGATGAGGAATACAAACAAGCTCAAAGAAGTTTAATCAGCTGCTCAAGGTAGAGTTGGGATTGGACCGTAGGTTACTATAACTCCAAAGCCAATGGTTCCCAAACTATCTGAATATCAGAACCACCTGGAAGATTACACATGCAGATTCCTAGGCCCCATCTCTGGATAGTTCCATGCGTGTATCATGGGTAGTCTCCCTCTGTAAGTCTATTGTCTGTTATTTGTGGCTTGTTTTTATTTTCTAAGTGAACTTTAGCCAAGAAAGAAAATGAAACCAAACTATTTTTATTAATATAAGCCAAGGAAGATGTGAATGGTATAATAAAATAAATCTTATAGTAGCTTATCTTGAGTTACCTCGTCTCCTTTCTGAAGTAGATTGTTTTCTCCATTAGACAAATGATAAGGAAAGAAAAGGAGGGATGGAGGTGGTGGATGCAGTGGTGGACTTGCAAACTGCCTCTGGGGGGTAGAAGGGAGAAGCTCTGGTTTACAGCATTTGCTGATTTCAGTAGTGTAAATACCCCCACCACAGCCAATTTCAAACTACTGATAATTTAACAACTCACAAAATTGCTGAATACTTAACAGCTGGCTCATGGGCACACTGCTGCTCAGGGGAAACTAAACAATTTCAGCGTTATACAAGTTGTCCATTATGTGGTCTGAATTGGCATTAACTCCCCAAACATTACCCTACCTGTTGTCCTCATGCTCTGACTTTCAAAGGTGGCTCAGTGTCCCCCACATCCTCATTTCTCACTCATTTCCAGAGAGACGCCCTGATATGGATCTGGGGCACAATGAAGCCAGGGATGAGCCTAGTGAGTGGAGCACGTGGTGGGAGAGAAATGGATGCCATCTTTAAGATGACTTCTCTTTTGTTCTTATTTGCCATGTGGCAGGAGTAGTGGGATGGGGAGCTTCCCCCTGCTTGAGAGCACCAGGGTGGGAATGACACACGAAATAGGACTTAAGGAAGCTCGGCTCTGAGCCTGAGAGCAAAGGGCTGGGTTTCTTTGTGCCTCCACTCACCATGGGAGGAAAATACCTATAGTCAGAGAGCAGGGTCAATGTTAGCATGAAAGTTCATCGGCACAGAGCTAAAGAGACCACTGACCTGCTTTTAATCCACAGGTTAAGCTGGTGGGGCAAGTTGGCTTCTCAGAGACCCCACATTACCAGACCCAGTGGGCCACAACCCTAGCTAGTCTGATGACAGAGACTGTTCTTTTGCCTAGAGTAGCCTTTGTGCAGCAGAGTCACCTGGGGAAACTGAGTGATAATGGCAGCTTGACAAAGACTGGGCCCTGAGCATGCTAACATGAGACCACCACCATATATAGAAGTACCAAAAACATTCCAAAACCAAACATAAATGATTCCAGGATCACCTAACATTGTAGATTATTTGTTCTTTTGGTAAACTTCTAGAAGTCAGGATATTTTTTTGGATGTCTATTATGTGGACATACAACTGCAACAAAGGTCATAATCCATCCTGGAGTTCCCTGGGTAAACAACTTCAACACTGCTCTAAATAAGGACAAAATTGCTTTGGTTGTTAACTCACTTGCATTCTGGTTGAATCCATTTGTACAATAATTCAATGCCCACATATTTTTTTTCCTGATTAGAAAAGAAAGGTAGGCATTTCTCTTCCAAGAAAGCAAAGTGGAAAAGTAACTCCCAAATTAATCAACCAGAGAGAGAATTGAATCACAATGGGACTCACAATTTTAGCATGAACACTCCAAAGAAGGTATCGTGGGTGGATTTCGAGTAAGAAGACTTAAATTTAATTCACCAGCTTTGAGATTTTGGGCCAGTTATTTAATCTATTTTCTTATCTGTAAAATGAGGATATTTATGCTTAAATCTCATGGTAACACTTCCTACCATGTACCAAGTATATGTATCATTGATCCTTAATCCTCAAAATCATCCTTCAAGGGTTCTTAATTTGGAGTTCAGACTCCTGCAAGAATCCAGAGATGAGACTAGAAATTAACATGCAAAACCTCTCATATGTGTATTTGTGCATTTTTATCTGGGTTCTCAACCAGGGACACACCGAGAATCTCAGCATCTGCAGTAAAGATGAGGGGGGAGGTAGGGAATAGAGCAGGTAGGTGTATGCATTTTGGAAAAACCTTCCATTGTGATTCCGATGTTCACTCCCCAGTCTACCTTTTGAGATACCAATTTAGACAAAAAGACCAAGCTACCAGTTTATAATATTGATTTGAGTACATACTGTATACTCAAAGTAGAAATTATATTAAAGGTGAATAAAAATTGAATTACCTAGGTATTTTCCAAAGAGAAATGAAAGCAGGTCTATAAAAAGACTTGCACACAAATGCCAATAGCAGCTTTATTTGTTATAATTTAAACCTACAAACAACCCAAGTCCACCAGTAGGTGAATAAATTAAAAGGGAACGTGCACACCAAAACATGGATGACTCCCACAAATATTACGCTGAGTGGAAGCCAGACATAAAAAGATGGTTCCATTTATATAAAATTCTTGCACTAATTTATACTGACAGAAAGCAGATTACTGGTTGCCTTGAGGACCAGGAGTGGAAGGACAGATTGACTGCAAAAAAAATTAGGGAAATTTTTTTCCTTAATTTGAAAATGTCATGTATCACGATTGTGGTGTTGGTTTCACAGATGTAACCATCTGTAATGAGCTGTAATTTTTTTAACAATTGCAGTTTATTTGTAAAGCATGCCTTAATAAAATTAATAAAAAATTGAATTAGCAATTCCAGCTCCTGAATACTAGCAAATCTCATGGCACAGTCCTTATGTAACTAAGACTATTTACCCACCAACTCAAATGCATGTCCTCTGAGTTGCTCTTCTAGCATGAGTGATGGAACAGTACTGATCCCTCATCACTATTCTCTTGGCCTGGGCCACTGAGTAGGCTTTTTATAAGAAAAGCAGTCGGTAATATACTGCAAAGCTAAATTGTCACACAGAGAGTGGTGTTATGACCATGGCCCCATAAGAACTATACCTTAACCAATCTAACACCTGATAGACCAAGTTCATGTGGTGTGATTCATCCCAATGTGTGTACTCAGACTTTACAGTCTGTAGCTTAGGTAAAATGGACCGAATTATGCAAAATTCCCTGCAAGCTAGCCGTAATTCCTTTCTTTACCATAGATCAGTGGTCAGCCATTGAAAACTGTCCTAACCAACTAGACTAACCAACTTTTGAGGAAGACAACGATACCTCTAAGCTTCCAAAGAGACAACTTTCAAATTTACTTTACAACTAATATGCCTCAATACACATTTGTATAGAAGCCAATTTATGTTCTAAAATCGAGTTATATGCTAATTTCAAACTTCTCATGTTTAGTGCCTTAGTAACTTTTTTAAACGAACAAACTATTTTAAAAGGTCAGCGGAATGTAGGCAAATATTTGTACGTCTGTAGTTTTTTTCAACCCTGCAATAACATAAGATCTTTAACTTATATGAACCAATGATTTGCAAAAGCACTTTTGACCAAATTAAGTACTTCAGAACAGATTTTCACTTGTTTTCTAACCAACAAGCATGAATATTCTGTACATTTTATCTTCAAGACTTTTTATTATTGTAGAGATTTGATGTAATATATTATATGGAATGCATATTTTTTAGAAACTTAAATTTACCATGATTTGCAAGATAAATAGTAAGACAATAGAACATGTCCTACGAATGGAGTCAAAAAGTTTGTGTAAAATTTTAAAAAATGAGCCTGCCTTGGAAATTATTTATTTGTCCTACATTTGTGCAAAAATGTCATGGACTCAGGTTCATTGCATTCTGACAGCTGCAAAAGAAGGATGTAACTTTTGATTAACCTGTTATAAATAGAATTCTTCTAAAAGATAATTATTTGTTCCATGCAATAACTTTCTGGAGAGGCCAAACACATTTGATCAATTTTTATTTCAAAATGTCTACAAAGTTTTAATTATCCATTATACAAATAATTTTTCAAAATCCAGACATTATTCAAATGTAAGCCAAAGTCCTTATACAAATAGAGTGCACACAAAGATCAAAAATATACATATCTCTCAGCAAACTTTGTTACATAAATAAAAAAAATATATACAGCTTGAATTTTCAAAGTATAATTACATTAAATAACACTGCAACCACATATGGAAGGAACTAAATGAAAAACACTACAGCAAAAGTTAAAGGAACAACGAATTCATTTTGTGACACCTATAATTATAAAGATACATATAACCGATCTTAGGGGAATATATACTTCACACTGGGATTTTAATTTTTACTTCACTTTATCTTTTTAGAATGTTCTCTGGATGGGTAAAATTCTATCCATGACACCTAATACAAAAGTTGTAACGTGAAGAACTATAATCTTTGTACTTTGGGATAGACAAAAAAATAATTCTTTAAAAGTTAAATTTGTATAAGCCTGTGTTAAAAAATTTCCAAGTAAGTTGAACTGACTATTGAAAGTCAAATATTTCTTTTTAAGTAGGGAATGTCAGAAAGAAAAATTCAAACACTCAAAAAAATCTTAACACAGTAAGCAATAAAAAAAAATTATGCCAATGGTTCCCTATATACAAGCAACTCGACTGGGTTTATATTTTACCCCAGAAATTCTCCTTCCTTTTCTTAGCCCGTGCTAGAGTTTGAAAAGCCCGAAGACTAGAGGCTGCAGAGCGAGCAGATATCTCAGACAATCTGTCTTCATCTGCAATGAAAGAATCCCAAGATTATATTCTGTGCAAAAATATCTGTTAAACAAAATTATGTTTTATATAACAAAAATTTAAAAGCACCAAGCTTTGTAATATCTATGTTGGGTCTGTCAGAAGAGAGTAATCTATTAAAATGTAGGATATTAACATTTTCTTAATAGCTCACAGTCGTTCTCCAAGTTTATCATATATAGAAATCAAATATTTTAATGTTAAATGAGCATTTTTTTCTTCGTAAAATCACATATCATTAACTAAACACACAGCCTATGATTTCAGTATTATTTGGAAACAATTCATCATAATACTGTCTTTTCCTACTTTAAAAAGCACAGCTGCCCTGAGCAAAAAGCTTTTCTAAATTTTTTAAAAACAAAATGCCACACCTTAACATAGTATTGCCATCACATTTCTGAAATAATCTCACTAAATGTAGAAATATTTGATTTTAATATGCTACCCTTCATTACTACTGAAATTCCTCATTCTGAATAAGCAAAATAAGGAAGCTATCTAACCTAACAATCTATTACAACGTTATTCATAAACTTTGTCCTCCCATTAAAAAGAAAACAGAACTGGATTCAAAGTTGCCAGACATTTGCATTTCAAAACATAATTTGATTTCTAGCTCACTGAATTCTGATGAAAAGTCCTCAACTTGCTAACAGGAGAGAAAACTTTTAATGTATGTGAACTTCTAATATACAAAGTATTAAATTCAAATTTACTTTCTAATTCAAAATTTATAATTTCAGTAATTCCATACTTCTTAAGATGAATTAAAATATTGATTTCAATTATTCATATCGAGAATTCAAAATTCCTCCTGCCACTATTAGAAGCAAATTAATTTGTCAGAATGAAAACTACACAGGAGAAAAAAGTCCATTTTCCCTAATCATATTTTTTTTTTTTTGAGAATTGAGAATTGACAAAAATATACAGACATTTGGAGAAAATGGCAGATGCAATGCTAGGCCAAATTCCTGAGCCCCAAGCTAGACAGGGGGGAAAAACAGAAGTAGTACTGACCTAGGTACAATCACTTATTATCTGTCCACCCTAAAAAAGATTTCTCACCACTTCAGGTCCCAGTTTACTCACTTGTAAAATGAGGATAATTTCACCCCCCTCACAGGGTTTCAAGGATCTAACTAAAAAACATCTGTGGAAGTACTTCATAAACTACAAAGTGCTAATCAAATGTAAGGTCATTATACTATTTTAAACTATCATCTAATAGAACTCAAACTTTTATCTTATGTTATGTGACTACAGAAATACCTTCATCATTAAAGGCTTCATGCTCAGGTAACTGGAAATTGTTCATCCTCGCTTTTCCCACTTTAAAAAAAAAAAAAAAGGGCAGAAGAAATTATCCTTCAAAGCTACCAAACAGCCTATCTTAATTATGCTAACCCATTAATAAAAGCCTGTCAGAAATTTTATTAATTTTATATTGATAGAAATTACTATTAAAGGGTCATTAATTAATTTATAATACACTTAGCAAGTATATAAACTATGGATAACCTCCTAAAATCCTTTTCAATGATAATATTGATCTATTCTAACTTTAAAGAAATGTAGTAGGCTTCTGATTAGAGATGGTAGATTACACCACAAATGACATACAAAATCACATTAAATTCATAAGACATAAACTCATTTACAAAAATGACAAACTCGTAAGACAAAGAGAAGGCAAGAACAACAGCAGGAAAGTTTCTGGAAAGAGGAAAGCAAACGGAGGGGCAGCGTGTGTGTAATCACACCCACGCAAGCCCAGTTCTAAGGCAGCACAGCACAGGAGCGGCACCAAGCAGCAACCATTTGCTCCCCTCACGGTTCCGAGTTGGGAGGACTGAGTACACTGCAAGTTGGAGCAGCACGGAGCTAGGAAACTGGCTGAAATCTTTTTACAAGATGGTTAGACTGCCAGATCCTTCCTTAAATTTGCACAGGTGGATAACTGCCTCTTTTACAAAAGAGGAATGGAAGTTTTGTCTCTTAAGATTCACCAGAGCTATTCTGACTGCAGGACACCAGCTTCAACTGAGGGCAGGAGCACCGTACTCAGAACAGGGCCATTATATATATATTGTTTATCTCCCCAAAGAGATCCAACATTCCATCCATGAAATAAGAATGGGATGCCATATAAAAAGAGTATGAAGTGTTAAAAAAAATCTTAGAAGTTAAAAATATTACAGCAAAAATCTTTTTGTCAAAACCAATAGAAGAGGTAGAAGATGAAAATTAGTAATAACCCTTTCAAATTAAAAAGACAGAGATGGAAAATAATAAAATCATGTTCAACATCTGAATAATAGGAGTACCAGAAAGAGGAAACAGAAAATGGAGGGGAAATTATTGACTGAAATAAAATTTCCCAGAAGTGAGAATTTTTCAGATTGAAAAAGTTGACGGAAGTACCAGCAAAATGAATGAAAAGTGACCCACCCCAAGGCATATCATTCTGAAATTCCAGAACATTAGGTGTGAAGAGAAGATCCAAATGCTGCTAGAAAGAAAACGCCACACACAAAAGATCCAGAATAAAAACAGCATCAGACTTCTCAACATTAATGAAGCTATAAAAGAGCTGAGCAATGCCTAATAAAACTAAAGGAAAATCATTCCTGACCTTGAATTCTATACCCAAGCAACATGTGGCAATGTTTGGAGACATTTTTGGTCTCCTGGCGAGAGATGCTGCTGGCATCTAGTGGGTTGCCTATACGTACAGGGGTAAGAACCTGAGAGACTCCTCACATGTACATAAAAGCAGAAAGTGAACTTAGGTACAGCACAATTGGATGTCCCAAAGACAGACTTTTCCTATTTAAAGAAATCTATTACATTAACTAAAAATACTAAATAATTAATATATAGTACATACTTATAGTCTTTGTGCCTATCAGTATAACACTTTCATTTTAAAAGATGAAAAACTGAAACAAAAATAATTACCATTGTGCTGAAATTCTGGATCTCTCAGAGAGCCCTGAATTCGACGAGAGGGATGCCAATAGGATGGAGCATGGGGTGGAGAAGGTGACTGTCCCGGGGTGTTTGTTGGATACTCTAGAATTTTTGAAACTGGAAGAGTTGCCTCAGCAAATTTGGGGATATTGGCATCAGAATCTTCCCGCAAAGGCAAAGGATCAATTGTTTTTATACCAGCAGCTGGAGAAGTCAGTAGGGATATAGCAGGACTTTCTTTCTAAATGATAAAAAAGATACAAATGTACATACATAAATAAATAAACCAAACATTTAAATGCAAAAAGGAAGGAGAAACCATAGGGAAAATTTATGTAACCTCATGTGGGGAAGATATAATGTAAACAGATTTGGCTATATAAAACAAAATATGTATACATTTAAAAATTAAAAGAAAAATGACAAACTTGGGGAAAATATGCAACTTATATGACTGAGAATAATTATTATCATTGATACTTAAATATTTCTTTTAAAGTACTAAGAAAAAATAAAACTAATTAAAAAGTAGAAAAAGGATATGAATAAGCAATTCATATACTGTACACACAAATTATTCTACCTCACTAACAATCAAATAATTATAAAATAGAAGCACTGAGGTACTACTATTTCACTTACCAAATTATAAAAATTAATTTAAAAAAAAACAATAATACCCAGAGCTGGCAAGGATGTGGAAAAACCAGCAATCTCATAGACTGCTGTTGGGAGCACAGTCTTTCTGGGAGGCTGGCAAAACATAGCAAGAGCCTTAAAATTTTGTGTTCTTTGACCACACAATAATACTTAGGGATTATTTACATAAAAATAATACTAGTAACATAAATTAAAATGTAGCTAAAGGATGGATTTATTTGTAGTATTTTTTCAAAATAAAATAATTAAGAAATAATAGGAATCTAGATAAAAAATTAGGTTTTAACTATAAGCATCTGGTTTAAAAAACTATAGTATAACAATAGATTGCATATCATGTTTCCATTAAAGATTATAAATGATATTAATGATATGGAAATATATTCACAATACAGTGCTAAGAAAAAATAGATCATGAAATCTAATCTATAGTACAAAATAACTAAATACGCTAACGCACACATATACCTACATATCTCAAAAATTTAACAGTGGATGTCTCTTAACAGTAAGTGTGAGATCATTTATTTTCTTTTTCAGTTTGATCAGTATTTTGTTTTCCATAATGACAATGTATCACTATCCTGAAAGTCCCTGACAATTTTACTTTTTAAAAGAATGCAAACCAGCAAAATCAAATACAGTTCCAAACTTCCCTGATTAGTCCGTGTAATTGCTGCCTTCACTTATTATCTTTGAGTCTATCAATGCAACATTAAAAAACACTGCTTTCTAAACTTAGGTATCATTTTCTGTGATTATAGAGCATACTGCTTCAAAGTAAAGATAGCCTGGGGTTGTTGGTCTCAACCAATTAACATATTTTAAATTAAGATTTAGCTTAAAACCACAAATCTTCCACTTGCTTCCCTTTTCAAACAAATATCAGAACAACAGAAATAATTCCAAAGAGAAATTGTTCTTTTATTTTTTTCTTTTCCTACATATACTAACGAAACTTGGGATCTCTGTCAAATTGGTTTTACCATCGCTAAAAAGACCCAAATGAAACCTGTAAAATACTTTTAACACGTGGGGTTTCCCAGGCTTAATGTAACTGATTTTGTGATCTGTTTCTGAGTCTGAAGTTTCAAAAGGCCAACAGGCCTCACTGTTTCCATTCTGCCCTGTGCACAGTAGTTCTTCACTGAGCAGCCACAGTGATTTGATTTACCTTGTTAGTCAGATTCTATTTGCTTTGTTGCTTCAGATTTTCCCGGGGCTTCCCAGTGCCATTAGAATAAGATCCAAACCCCTTACCCAGCCTCCCTTTCCAACTTCATTTCCTGCCCTCTCTAGGCTCCAGCCACACACAGGCCTTCCCACTCTCTAAAACTCGCTGTTGGTCCTTGCCCCGGCAAGCACACTTGCACTTGCTATTCTTTCTACCTGGAAAACCACCTCTGCCCCAGATCTCTGCACGGCTACCTCCCTCATTGGTCAGGTCTCAGCTAAATGTCACCTCCTCATAGGTACCTGTCCTGATGGGCCAAACTAAAACTGCCTTACCTACCCCTTGGAGGTCATCTACAGTTTTATTAATTCACAGCACTTACTACTACCTAGAATTATCTTTTAAAAAATTATTTGTCTATTTCTCCCAGTGAAAATGTAAGCTCCATGAAGGCAGAGGTTTTGTCTTATCAATGAATCCCCAGATCCTAGACCAGTGCCTGGCTCATATTAAGAGCCCATTAAATATTGCTGAATGAATGAAATAAAACTCCTGATAATCCCTTCCCCAAGAGGGTCCTCATTCGGAGTTCTCTTACTCAGTGCATGGCACCTCCACAATCTTGCTGGACAAGCCAGAAACTTAAAAGTCATCCATAGTGTCTCATCCCTGTCTCTCATCCCCCATTATCCAACCCAGCACCAAGCCTTGGTATCATTCCCCTTACACAATTCTTTAGTTTCATTCACTTCTATCTACGCCCACCCTCCTTCATCCAAGGATCAACATCTCCTACCTGGACTGCCGCAATGGACTTTTAAGGGCATCCACATTCTACTCTGGCCTTCTATGGCAACCAGAGAGATCTTGCAAAACATAAATCAATCACAACACTCCCACATTTAAACTACTTCAATGGCTTCCCATTGCTCTTGAGATAATGACAGAAATTCTCAATGTTGCTCTCTCTTCCAGCCTCATGTTGCACCATGCTCCCTGCCACACCATACTGGTCTTTGTTCCCTAAAACCCTATGTTCTTTCTCTCCATAGGATCTTGGCACATGCTATGCTCCTCCTCCCCACCCTTTTTACCTGGTTAATGCCTCCTGTTCCTCTTTATCTCAGTTCAATTATGATTTCTTCTAAGAAGCATCATTGACTTTCAAGAAGCTTCCTAATCTCCAGAATTAGGCCGATTCCTTCCAGAATAGCACTATGTACTTCTATTTTGAAACCCTTATTAGTTTTAATTTTAGTTTTTTTTGGTGTGATTGATTAACGCGTATCTCCCTCACCAGACTGCAGGTTCCAGAAGGTCATGTACCATGTCTGTTTTTCTTATAAATGCTTTTATAACAAAATAAAGTGGAAAAAACTGATTGTGGGTATCAAGTTTAATGACTCCTCTTCCTACCAGTAACCAAGGGGTAGACAATCAGAAATAACCAAATCTAGCTCCTAGTATAGCCCCTGCTGGTGCTGGTGGCAGATAATTCACAGAGGGATTTCCAATGAAGTCAACGCAAAACCTGCTTATTTTAGAGGAGTCTATAATTAAAATGTTACAATTGTATTGTGTGTACAATGAGGTAGAGATTGGCATTAAAATGTTAAAGGACAGTATTACCCTATTTAGATTATTCAATAAATTAATTCCACAGTAAATGAAAATAATACATATAAATCCAGCTGCAAATATGGATTAGGGTCACCCATTTCGGCTGAGTCAGTCCTGTTTGTAGAGTTACCTAGAAGTTCACCCCTTCCAGGTGGCAGCCTGGACTCTTGTGCAGGGTAGAACAGTCCATGTGAGCAACAGAGACTCCTAAGATTTGATTCTATCAGTCCTCTGACTGCATTCTTAATTACTCCTTTGATAAACCAACAGGAAATACTTTAGATATTCTGTCACTCCGATAACATTCATTCCACACATTACCTGCTGTGAGCTGGGCTCTGTTCTAAGCACTGGGAACTAAGGGGTAGGGGTGTTCTGATTCCATCTCCCACCTGTTCCCAAACCTTGAAAATACCCACTGTGTACTCTGGAACTCATGAACAGCCACGAGCAAAATCTCTTACAGATTTTCAACCTCTTCTCTGAATGTTATCTATTCTGCTTCAACCACTTACACCCATGACTATACGCTAAGCCTTCTCTTTACTGGTAACCTCTCCATAATCTCAATTTCTGAGCACCACCTCCTAACTGGATCCCCGCAGGTACTCCAATTCCAGCAAGTCTTTAGTTCCCAAGACCTTCCATCCGTTGATCCTATCACCTTTGCACCGCACCTTCTCAAGTCCCTGTGTCCCTCCCTAACCATCTCAACTTCTGCAGCCAGTCCTTATTATCACTTCCTCACATATGCCCTAACTCCCTTACCCCTTTTCTCACTTTGTCTGACTCTGACAAACTAATACCCCAGTTAAATCCAACCCTCTATCTATCCTGCACCTCTGCAACCAAACATACAACCCATTCTGACTAGTCTTGTTACCTAAGGGGCCTAGTGGCCCCTAACATAGTCCTGCAATCTTCCACGTGTCCCTCACCCACTCAGCTCCCACTGAGAAGACTATTTCACGCCCCGTTCTTTTTCCTCAGACCTCCAACCTCTTCTTCCCAGCCTCATTCTCAGCAAGGATCGTTTTCACACTTAAGCAAGAATCCATCAGAAGAGGCTTTCCAAAAGCCCCCACATCTTCCCACATTCATCAGCAGTGCCCGCGTGTAACAGTGCAGAAACTGGAAGTGTCTGAGGACCCTTCCACGTCCCCACCAGATCCCAAGCCCTTTCTCCTACTCAAGAGCATCTTTCCAACAACTTTCCCCTCGCTCCTGCATCATCAACTTTTCTCTCTCTCCAAAATCATTCCTGTCACATACAAGCACGCTCTCACGTCTTCCGCCCTGATCCCACTCTTCCCAACTACCACTGCACCACTCTGCTTTCCTTCCCCGGGAAAAAAAAAGCAAAACCAAAAATACTTGAAAGAATTGTCTGTGATAGCAGAATCCAATTCCTCTCTCTCTTCTCTTGAACCCACTTGCACTTAGGCTTTTGTCCCTCCCTTCCACCAAAACTGCCCTTCATCAAGGTCACCAGTGGCCTTCATGTGGTTAAATCCAATAATCAGTTTTCATGTCTTACTGACCCCCATCAGTAGCCTCGACACTCCCTCCTCCTTGACACCTCCAGGACAACACAGTCTCCTGTGTGTCACCATCTCACTGGCTATTCCCCTTCAGTCTCCTTTGCTGGTTATTCCTCTACATCCCAGTATCAAAAAACTAGGGCTCAGCCATGTCCACACCTCCTTTCTCTGTCTATACCCTCTCCCTTGATGATCTCTTCCAGTCTCAATACTTTAAACACTTGTCCCACCTATATTCTAAAGACCCTCAAATCTACATCTGCGGCCCAACTTTTCCTCTACACTCCAAACCCATACAGTCAACTCCCTTCTCAACATGTCTACTCATATGCCTAGTAAGCCTCTCAAATTTAACATGTCCAAAACAGAACTCTTGGTCTTCCCTCACAACCCTTCTCCTCACACTGTCTTCCCCATCTCAGTTAAATGGCTACTCCATCCTTATTGCTCAGGCCAAAAATCTTGAGTCATCCTTGATTCTCTATCTTATCTATCAGCAAATCTTGTCAGCTACACTTCTGAAGTATATCCAGAATCAGACTATCCCATGACCTTCACTGCTACCACCGTGATCCAAACGACCATCACCTCTTGCCTGGATAGTGTCACTGACTCCTAACGGGTTTCAGGCCCCTGCTCTTGCTCCCCTACTGTCCTTTCTCAACACAGCGGCCAGAATAACCTGGAAAAACCTAAGTTATGTTACTCCTAAGCTCTTACAATGGCTTCCCACCTCATTCAGAATAAAATTCAAAGTCATTGCTATGATTTACAAAGCCTACACAATTTAGCACCCCATTATGTCTCTGAACTCATCATCCATATTTCTTTCTCTCTCTCAGTTCCAGCTACACTGACCTCCTGGCTGTTCCTCAATGAATCAGGTACCCTCTAACCTCAGGGACTTTGTACTTGCTGTTCTCATTACCTAGAATGCCTTCCCAGATATGCATATAGATCAATCTCTCACCTCCTTCAGATTCTGCTCAAATGCTGCCCTGTCAGTGAGGGCTTCCCTGGCCATTTCCTATTCACTTCCCCTGCTGTATTTTTCTCCTTGGTACTCATCACTACCTAAAATACCATGTATTTTACCTACTTAGCTTGTTTACTGTCTCTCTCTCCTCCACTCGAATATAAGTTCAGTGATGGCCATGATTTTTGTCTGTTTTGTTCTTTGCTCTATCTCCAGTGCTAAAACCGTGCCTGGAACGTAGTTGGAATACAACTGCCACACAGTAGATGCTCAATAAATAGTACTGCTTTTCTTCTCTCTCTTCCTGTTAAGTCACTACTGACAAGATTTGAAAGTATATCACAGAAATGCAATGCCACTACCAGAAAAAAAATTCAAGTCTTCTGCCTTACTAAAAGCAGGTTAATAGTATCATCTGCCCATATGATAGCCAGAATTTTCTAAAATCTGAACATATCATTCATTCATTACATGTGACTAAAATAATCAGTTCCTGAAGAGATGCTTTTTTCACAAAATATAAATATCTACCTTAATAAAATCATTCTTTGAAGTTTCTAAACAATCCTGAGAGGACATTCCTTTCCTCTGTTCTGGGGCTGGAGGCTTCACCTTAGATGGAGACACTAAAACAGCACCACCTGGAAAAATGCAGAAGATGACAGTTTCTTTTTATTTTCTTTTTTATTTTTTTAGAGACAGGGTCTTGCTCTGTCACCCAAGCTAGAGTGCAGTGGTCCAATCATAGCTTACTGCAGCCTCGAACTCCTGGGCTCAAGCAATCTTCCTGCCTTAGTCTTCTGAGTAGCTGGGACTACAGGCACAAGCCACCATGCCTGGTTCATTTTTTTATATTTTGTAGAGATGGGGTCTTGCTATGTTGCCCAGGCTGGTCTCAAAACTCCTGGCCTCAAGTGACCCTCCTGCCTTGGCCCCCCAAAGCACTGGGACTACAGGCATGAGCCACCACACCAGACCAAATCAGTTTCAATTAAACTAAATTACCATGTAGAAAAAGCAGGTTAAATGAGTACTGCACAGTGTTTGCCTATTACCAACAGCTGGAGTAGTAAGATCATGATGAGTCCTCTGGATTCCACCAAGTTCTCTCAGCTTTGGAGTAGGAAGCCTGCCTCCTTTTCCTGAGGAAACAGAAGAATCTGACCTACAAATTGAAACAACCTATTATGAAGCATTTCCTCCAGAAAATATGATCAAAAATACTTTGCCATCACTATGCAATAATAAAGTATAAAACTTATAAGAAGAGGCCATTTTGTTTCTGAAAAAACAACCACCAAATCCACATGCAGTTAAGAGTGAGTGATTACTGGAAAAGGGGGAAGATCACTGCAAGTCAGCAACAACACAGCAGAGAATTCTGCCAGTAAATCAGGGCCCGAGTTCAATATTAGCTGTAACACTCATGAATGAATAAGGGATTTGATCTATAGGTAAAAAGCACCATTATCCATGGTAGGGAAAAACCACTCCCCAAAGCAGTTTGCACATAAAACAATAGGAATTAACTATTTTCAGAAATCACTTTTTAAAAAAATATTACAAAACATTCTTTCCTTTCTTTTTTGGTAGAATCATCTCATATTAAAGAACACCAGTTTTTTTCCTTAAACACAAAGAAAGGCATTCTTCCAGACACACCTGCAAATCTGGCAAATCATAATTACAAGACAAATAAAAATAACACTCACTACTTCCAAAGTAGCCAGGTCAACATTCTAGTGTTCAATTACCAATTAGTGATGACTCAAATACGTGAGTGAATCAAATTATAAACCATATAAGCAGTGCCTACTTTGTGGCACTGAAGTAAAATCTGCTCTTTATTAGTCATAAAACCAAAAGTGTAAACCACTATACTTAGAGACAAAACAAAATACATAACTAACCATGTACAATAATGCTTCTCTATACTGAGTAATTTAAAACTCTCACCCTTCTATTATCTTGTCTGCCTTAGATTGTTCATGCATGTCCAACTTCTCTAGCTCTCCTACATATGCCTGCTTGTCCCTTTTCCCATCCTCTTCCTCCTCTTCCTCTCTGGGCTGTTTCTGTAAGTCTTCACTGGTGTTCTCTGCGTCCCAAGCCAGCCGTCTTCTCACAGGTCCAGTGGGAGTACCTGACACACCCAACTTCTCCGTGGTAGTTTTCTGGTGCTCCTCTTCCAAGATATGTCTTTTTTCTTCTAGTTTTGTAGAAGGACATTTCTGCAAAGTCTTATGGCTTGTAGTATCTCTGCATAACAAAATAAGTTTTATTTTAAATCTGAGTTGTTTGCATTTTCTAGTTTATACTAATTGTAATAAGTCCATCAATTCCTTCCACGGTTCACAACTACATGTATTTTCCACAGATACAGCCTTGCCCAGGTAATGAAGAAAGAAATCAGTTGAGAGTTCATTTTATAATATAACAAATGACAGTTACAATCTGAAGTTTCTATCAAAATATCCCAAAATATAATTTATCTCTTCTTACTCCTACCTTCACACATACATACGTGTATCCTCTGCTGACAAAAGTCAGACTGAGCCCCTAAACTGGCATTTACACACATAAACTGGACTCAACTTGTTCAGTTACTCAATTAAGGTTTGTGCAAAAACTCAAGTGTATCTATGATCAAAGAAGCTGATTCAAATTTGATACTTTAGATTCATCTTTTCAACACATTAAAGAATAGATTTGTAATGAACTTTTTAAATCAGATGTCACATAATTAGAATTTATACATTAATTTGGAATGCACGACTATATTAATATATTGTCACAACTAAACACTATTTTATTGGCTACAAATCAATGTGCTATTTCTCTTACAAATAGTTAAATCACTTTAAAACCCAAAAGAGGGGCCAAGCTGTGTATCAGTCATGAAATCCATTAATAAATGATAATGGATATGTACTAATAGCTTATATTTTCTGAGTTTTTATTATTGTTGTTGATTTTTTGTAAACTTTTAAAAATCCTTTTATATCTACCACATAATCATCCCTACTTTGCTATTGGTAACAAAGAATATTATAAAATCCAGCCTTCCAGATTTACATTATGTTTTATTTATACACAAATACATAAAGCAAGCATATATTACTTTATTTTTCACAGATAACAAATAATGAAATAAATGGCTGGCACAGCTCCATTTGACTAGGAGGCAAATTTTGAGTAGTCAGTTCATTTTCCTATGTCATTCTATGATCTACATAAGCTACAACATTTTTTTTTTTTTTTTTTTTTTTTTTTACAAACATCCCCAAAGAACATCTCACCCAGCGAGATCTAATGCTTTGATGTTGCTGCTAACGGTTCCTTCTGAGCTTGTCGTGGAGGAGACATCCCAACAGCAGTTGTTATCAGACAGAATCTGATTCAGATGGTCCCGAGAAAAATGTGTTCCCTGAACTCGTTTCCTATAAAATTCAGCCTTCTCTCTCAGTTCTTTAACCTATGCAGGAAAATTGAAACATCATCTACTACTGTAAATGTTCCTTTACAAATATCACCAAGCAGCATATCAAAAACATTGCACAAATATAGACAGAGACCAAGGAAAAAGAAAGGCAAAAATAGCCACATATGGTCATCAGACTATGTACATTTAAGCAGAAATTAAAACAATCAAGCTAAAGCATGATGCAGTTATTTTACTTCAGACCAGCAGGCAGGGGGAAATTTGTAGCAGCTAAGAAAAATAATGACACCTACTTTTTACTCCAACTAAAATTACAAAAGTACTCTAAGCATTATTACAGTTTTTAAAAACTCAAAAGCAACCAACCTCTGCATACCACATGGCATTTAGAGAACCCTAGGGGAGGAATACAGAAACACACTTAATGACAGGTTAATGCCATAACTGAGTATTAATGGAAATCAATGAAATACTTTATTATTCCCCCTTCTAAATATACACCAAACTTGTCAATCAATATTTTTTAGTATTTTTAGTAGTATTTAATTCAGTAACCAAGATACCTTAATATTACCTTGAAGATCAACCACATTCTTACATGACTGGGATGCTGTCGATGACGTGACACCTAATTACTATTCGTATTTCCCCACCTCTGGAAGAGTACTTACATTATTTCCCAGCTTTATATACAGCTGCTACTACTATAGAAGCCCCCACTGAGAGTGTTATGATGCTTCCTTCTCCAAATTCTTCAACATTCCCTTGGAATCAGCAAAACCTCAACTTTTAAAAAAATGTACTAAATATGTAATTAAAAAGAGTAAGTATCTCCCACAAAATAATTGAAATATCTTCAACAAAGTGACAGAATACAAAAAATGTTCTAATCAACTATGAGGTGATTTGAATTCCCTAATACGCAAGTAACATTTTCATATGAAAAGGAGTCTTTATACCTATTTGAAACGCTTTCATTTTATACATCATACTGCCACCTGCTGGTTTCTCTAAATACAATTCCACAACGTAAAAAAAAAAAATTAAGTTGAAGTTTTTCCCTTAAAATTGTTTAAGATCTTTATTCCAGAAAAACTATAATTTTTTTATCACAAAGATATAATATTAACATTAAAAGGATATCAGGATACTGTCTTCTAGAAGTGTTTTTCTTTCACTTAAAGGCAAAAAAAGTAAATAATGAAACTTGACAATGCAAACGCAACTGGAGAAATATATCCTCAGCTCCTTAAGAAGACACTATTTTGAATGCAAAGAGATGAAAATGTTACATCTCTAGGGAACTAGCCAAAGAAAAAGATAGCACCTATTATGGCATAAGAAACCATATAATCCCAGCAGAGTCCCATTGCTCCAATGAACCAAACCTGAAAAAAATTCCTAAAGGATAATTTGAAATATTGTTTTCTTCACTGCCAAAAAAATTGTGCTATGTTCACTTACCATTTCTATCAACTCTTATAACTTTAAATAAAATTACTAGCAGTGGTTTTTGCATTTAACACATAGAACTGAGGCACGTGGGTTAGGTCTGTTGAACGTCTAACCAGGGTATTGTGAATGCACAAAAAACTTGTTATGAAGTGTCTTGATATACTCTCGATTTTACTTCTAATGAGCACCCCCATGTTTCAAATGTTTCATGGCCACTCCATCACCTAGATGATAAAATCTGCACGCCTTAGCATCACTTCCTCCTCTGTGTCCTCAAAGCCCTATATGCATATCCCCATTAATACTTATTCTGTTCTACTGGAATTAATTGCTCACATCCTCCTTCTCTATTAAGGTATGAACTCCTGAGGAGAGGTAAAATGCAGCACTGAAGCACTGAGTACACAGCCTGTCCTGAGTATGGACCAAGCAGTAGGCCTGAGCTAGATACAGCAGCAAAGATAAGCAAGAAACTCCCTGCACCTGGAGAGTTCACAGTCCGATAGAGGAGGCTAGCCTGTATGCAAATCACAATAATATTGATGTGGTCTACGCCATAATAAACAAATGAAATATAAACTGAAATAGTTCAAAAGGGGGTCCTATCAAGCCTGCACTGTATGTTAGGTAGAGTGGGAAGGAATAGCATAGGAGGCTGCATTCTACCCATGTTTGATGAATGAGAGAAAGGACCAATATCTCCTCCATGTACACAGTTATCCAATTTTATTTGATATCAATTTTATTTAGAAAGGAGAGTGAGGAGATACTTCACAGAAATTCTGTAAACTTTAATTTATTCAGTTTTGTTACTGACATTTAAAACTAAATGTTTTAAATTTACTTTATTAGCAATCTTTGTTAATAATCTTAGTGCTAATATTGTATTTTATAAATATATAATTTTAAATTTCTATAATCCTAAACTAAGATGAAAAATTAGGAGGCTGACATTTCCCAAAGTAGTATGTTCTACTAGAAAGAGAAAAAAATCAATGGTGTGAACTCAATATTATTAAGAACAATTCCCACAGCCAATAACCAGAGCCACTGAAAAGGATAGGAATAAACCATTCCCAACTCAAAACAACACACACACACCTTTCTGGGCCAAGTAATGCCATTAGATTATATGATACAAACACTGTAAGTAGAAAGTTTTCATTTCTGAATTTCTTTTCCTAAATTAAGAATTTAACTAAATTGTTTAAAACTCACATAAAAAAATCAAACTCAGAAAACTGGAGATAAAAATAAAAACTCTTTTTTACCTAAAAATCATCCCTACTTTATACCCAGGCTTTACAATGTCTGTCAAATTACAGGATATCTATCCAATGTGGGACTTTATCTTGAAACACAGTCCTATTTTTGGAAGACACATTAGAATAAAATTACCTCAACCAAGGTAGTTTAGATAATTAAAAGATTACCTAACAATCAAGAAAAAAAAAAGAAATTTAACACAGATTCAATAGTTATTCTGAGGATGGGATCTAAAAATTGCTGACTATTATTTAAAAAAACAATCCTTTAAGCAAGCACTTTAAAAAGCAATAGTGCAAATGTTTATATAATGGAGATGACAAATATACAACCACTGGACAAATAAAACCAACCACCCTCATGTACCCCATAGGTACTTGGGACTTCGGATAAAACATCCAACAGATTCAAAAAGTACAATATCTCAAACAACATAGAAAGAAATGAAGATGATATATGGACTAGAAAACTGTAATGTGACTCAAAAAGTTAACATTCTAATAACAAAGTCCCTGACGTCAAAGTGCACTTGAAGAGTGTGAATGTACTCCTTCACCAAGTCCAGGAGTAGGAAAATGAAAGAGTCCTGTACCTTATATGTAGGCACCTCGTAATCAGCCACATATAGTAAATGCCTTCAAGGAGATTTAAGTAAAGTTGGCCCATATTAAATGTCTACAACCTGGTCAACTAAAACTGTTACCACCATCAGTGATCACTGACTTCTTAACTAAACATTCTTATTCTTTCCAACTTCAATTTACTTTTTGAATTATTTTGCCTAAAGTAATTAAGGCAAACTATTAATATACCACTAATGTAAATATTTACTACCACCAATATAACAATTAATAAGCAAAAAAAATCATGTTACCAAGATATCATAATGGGAAACCTTAAAAAAACAGATCTCAAATTAGTAATACTTCCTTCCATCAAGGCAAGATAAGGAATTTCACCTTATCATGACTTCAGATTTAACAATCCTCTCAGTCCATTAAATGTTTAGATCTGAGTCCTAAATGCATCTTAAAGAAGTTTCAGAGAAGAAGAGATACTCTTTCCAAAAAAGAAGTTTCTCCTGACCTTGACCTAGTGAAGTGCCTAAATCCAACAGGCCAGCAGCTACCGCCAATTTACTGGCCATGCTCTGTGTCCTGCCTCTGCCCTGACTTTTCCTCACTTCCCATCTGACTCTCTAGACAGGGAGCTCCTTGCCAAGATCTGGGATAGCCACAAACTGCTCAAGACTTTAGCGGACTTGAGTCCTTTCTTCCATCATGGCTGCCTTCTTTGCTCACAGTTTTAACTTGATTTCACCAGGGTGAATATGCAAACGTGGCCGCAGATAATATCTGGGACAGCTTCAAGCTTTGTCTTTTACTCTGCCTGTGCTGCCTCTGAGCCATGCTCAAACAGAAACAGAAAGCACCAAGAGCAGCCATGATGGAAGGAATCAAGTAATCTCCTGAAACAGGCAGAGCATAGCTTCACCAGGACATATGTCAGGGAGCTGCCAGCTCCAAGAACTAGCACCTCAAAGCACCAGCACTTTCCTCCAGAGGCTGATTAGATGTAATTATCGGCCATGGTTTTAAGTACTGAGCTAAATAAAAGATTCATTGCCCACCCAGACTATCCCTCTGTTTACAATGATGGGGAAGTGGGATGTTTATCAATGTCTAATCTAAACAGAAATGTTTTAATTTAGCTCGTTCTCACAGAAAAGGCAAAAAACTATCAAAATATGGTTTAAAGTAGCTAACTATACAATAAAACCAAAAATGTTCCATTGTTTATCCTTTGATTATAAGAAGCGAGGACTAAAGTAGCATTTCTCAACTCTAGGATTAATTACCCTTTTGCTCAAACTTATCTTTAGACCCCCAGAGTTTCTCCCATATGTCAGGGAACCCCAACACTCACTCAAACCTCTAACAGCACAGGCTATACCTTTCTTTTGCTTACAGACTGTAAGGGTACACACTGACAGCAGGTGCCACTATCAAATTATTAAATCTTGAAAATTATATCAATTGAGAGAGAGGTCTAGATATTATAAAATAATCAAATCTATAAAGCTATAATTCTACAAGTCAAGTTTATTAACACAATCAAATGTTTGATTATAAAAAATTTTTAATTTTAAAGACTTTAATAATAAATATGAATCTCTAAGGAACCAGTGGCATAAAAAATAAACACACTAATAAATTATGCCTAATACATACAAATTTAAGTTCTTGATACTTTTAGTGCCATTATTGTATCATACTTCTTTAAATTGTAGTCTCTATTACTAAATGAAGCTCATTGTGAAATTAAATTATTATACAGGGTGAAAGAAAACGGGGGCTTATTGAGTTTATGTATACTCACCTGATTTGGCATGTTTTCCTTCACATGTGTCCAAACCCCAGCTTTATATAAATATTGAGCTGGGCTCAGAAATTTTGCTCTATATTCAGAATTCACCTTCCTAATAAAAATGAAATGAAAGTAAATATTTCATCATGTTGATCATCTAAATGCCATGATATTTTCCTGTTAAAATACATACCCGAGCCTTTGATGTTTCCAAGGAGTAAGCTTCTTTTTAGGCTGGTTTGAGTCTCTTAATTCCATCTCTGCTTCTAATTTTAAAGGATCATCTGTTTTATTACACTACAATGGAAATAATTTAAGCTTTTTATGCTTAAAATATATAGTGAAAACAGAGATGTTATAAAGTTAGACTTGGATATGTATTACATTTGTTTTTAGAAGCTTTAACTACTAAAGATAACAAAAATCACAAGAAATCAACAAGCAAGTTTTGAAACTAGTATATCTGGTTAGTTTTTTTGAAGTATAGCTCAGGATACAGTTTCATTTTCTGACAATAAAGATTTTAGGACCTTGGCTAGGGAAGAAAATTTTTAAATTAACAAATACACATCTAAATAAACAATGTTACTACAAATTGAGCAGTGATCTTACATTTGCTCTTGATAGTCTAAATTTGCATTTAATTGTGTTATGTTTATTAAACATACATAAGATCCTGATAAGTTACCACATTGCTTTACTGAGTAACTTAGCAACTTTTTTTCTCCCCAAGATCATAGGTCCCATATATGCATTTACATATAAAAGTCATTTTACTTTTAGTCATATACTTTCAATTTTTAGGACCCACAAAGTATCAGGTATCAACATTCCAGGAGATTCAAAACTAGTATTTATATCCCATTTACCTACAATTTACAATGATTTAAGCCTCATACTGCAACTTAAATGGCTAAAATTTCACAGAGAAGCAGATGTTTGCATATCCTCAGGTAAATCACGTGAATTATACTGGCTATAATCTGGTATGCTAAAGCTCTGGTTTAAAATACAGGTGTGTATGATGTGTGTTTAATTTCTATTACTTAAAGTAAGTGTTTGTATCACTATTGTTACCCCTGGAGCTCACATTACTGTAAGGCCAATCATTTGATATTAGACATAGATTTACCTGCTCTATCGTTAAGGTCATCACACTGTATTATTTTTATTTATTTATATATCTGTCTCCCCACTGTCCAAGAGCTGCTTGGGGCTTACTGTGTTTCTTAGCTTTGTATTCTCAGTACCTACCCTATACCTGCTGCTCCTAAGTAGGTGGCTCAACTCAATGAACATTTGATGAACAAGCAAATTAATGAACTAGCTTAAAAAAAAAAAAATCTCAAGATGGTAATGAGTAAAAGAAAATGTGTAGCGTCTAACATCAGGGATTTTGTTTAAGGTTAAGTGTTAATGCATACCTTTTCTTCAGGAGATATTGTTTCAAGATTTCCGTTTTCTCTCAAATCATTTCTTAATTTTGGTTCTTTCACTGGAGATAAACCCTTGAAATTTCTTTTGTATTCAGTTTCATGGATGATTGAGTTACCTTTGAATTGTGGAACAAATTTGCTTTTATTGTGGAAAACCTTAAAACAAAAATTATTTTAGTTTAGTTTTGTTGGTTAAATATGGAGAACTTGGGTTTTCAATTTGCTTAAGAAAACTTATATATAAAGTTGAATTATAGGACACAAAAATAGCAAAATTATATATGATTGTTTGTAATTCCGTTTCACATATCTAACATCCAAAGGTCAACTTTCTATACTCATTATGTTTTGAATAGTTATTGTAATCAAATTAACGCTTACACCAAAATAAACAACAAACCATACTTGTGTTTGAGCTTTTCTCCCTGGTGTTCCTCATCTCTCCTCCCTTTAGTTTGTTAATGGGATGAGTAAAATAAGCATATTTTAATAGTATGAACATAGACATTAGCTCTATTAGGGCAACTCTGTTGTCAGTTCTACAGGTTTTTTTCTCTCCTTGACAAGAATTTTCTTTCTTCCTGAAACAATAGGAAATTCTTAACATTTTGAATACCCTATATGTTCAATTTGTTTAGTTTTCTTTCCTTTGCTTATTTTTAGCATTTTTAACGCAAGGAAAATTTCATGTAATTACTACATTTCTATTTTAAAATGTTTCCTTTTATCCTTAATATTTCACAATATGGTTTCTATTTTATGGGACATTACCAATGATTACAAGGAAAGCAAATGGAAAAGATAGGGACCTCAAATAAGGTATATTATTGCTTTTTAATGCTGAACAGTACACTCTCATACAGATCAAATCCAAACAAATATACCCTCAAGGACTTTCCTGGCAAAAAATGTTCTGACTTTTTTACATATTAATATAAGACATCCTTTCAGAAAACAGGTGTCTGATAAAATAGAACTGAACAGCTTCTTTAGAGGCTCCAGCATAGAAAGCTGTCTCAGAGCTCTTCAATCCACAGACCCTGAAATTGATATGCTTTGAACTAACAAAGAGCATTTGCTTCCAGAAAAATTCTTTGAAACCTCACTAATGAAAGCAATAAAATTACTAGTAAAATATTGCTAGTGATTTATTTTATATTGTACTTTCAATCCTATAAAAATAACATTTCTACACAATGCTTTTACTGACATGTAAAAGTTGACAATGAGGCTTCGATTTGAATCAGCTCTAGCTTAAAAGTCAAATACTCTCTGAAAACTGAACAATCACAATTTTCAGGTTGTAAGTAATTTTTTAGGTACACTAACTATCCAAGAACACCTGTGAGCAAGCAGAAGTACAGATCCTATTTACTAGGTTAATAAAGGGTACATATCACTTTATGTTACTTCATAAGTTCTTAAGATATTATATAAATTTCAAAGTTATTTTAAAAACTGAACAATAATTAAGCCCAAAGCTGCCACAACTTACAGGATGACTGGTGTTTTTATTGTAATGTAAGATGACTGATGTTACTGTCTTGCTGAATCTAATTATCCTCTCAATTCTTAGGGGTATATAAAGTATACAAGTAAATGTTGAAGTACAGGAGAAAATGAATGTGAGGATGTCTGTGTGTGTTTATAAATAAAAACACAAAAGACTGAGAAAAAGAAAAGACTAAGCTGTCATAGGCCTCTGGAGATACCTAAGTGGAGGTATTTTCTACCTAGGACCGGAAGTATTGTTAAGAACATAAATGAGAGTTAAAATCCTAAGAACTGTGCAGAGGATGGTAGTAAAACAACAGAGTATTTATTAGCAATGGTAGCGCAATACTAAAATTGTGCAAGAGTACAATGAACTCTAATATCACATCATTACAGCTTTTGAATTTTATAAATATAGCTAAACTGATAATTCCTATTACTGTCCATCTGATACAAGGACAAATTATATCTGTGTTATTTTCAACATATGTTGTATTTATTAAAATAAATATCCAAAGCACTTATGCCTTTCTTAAAAGACAGGAAACATGCAATATTAGTCAACCTACACACAACATTTTAGAATAAAACCAATTTAAATGATCTTTTTAGTATATGAAAAAATCTTATGGCATGCAAAAACTTACCAGTTCCCCAAGTTTTCATTACCCTGTCTCATATTTAGTATATGTGATGGATCTGGCAACAATGATCATCAGTAGCCTAGGATAGTATAATATTACTACTATAAATCATAAGTAATAGGATGATTTTATCAAAACTCTCATTTTCAGTTTTCTAGAACCTACCTCCAGGCCTACTTAAGTACCCAATTTCTTTCAGCTCTTAGTTCTATGTAAATCTACATCACTGGATCAGACGACGATACTAAGAAATGTATTACATCCATTAAACTACCTGATTGGCTGCAAAAACTGGAGCAGTTTCTTTAGGGGTCTTCCAAACAAACTGCCTTTGATATTCAGAATTTCTCAAGGCATTTTGTGAAGGAACAACAGTCAATCCAGCTTTTTTACGTAGAATTCTATCCAACTGTTAGGGGAAAAAAAAAATATATCCACTCAAAGCCATTAAAAATTTCTATTCAAACTTTAATTGTGGTAAAAAACACATAACATGAAATCTACCCTCTTAAAATTTTAAGTGTACATTACAGTTTTGTTAACTATATGCACATTGTTGTACAGCAAACTTTTTTCAACTTATAATATTTTTAAAGTGTCTAACTATTTAAAATTCCTTTCTATCAAGGGACTATTATGCATCCCAGGAAAAAATAACATCTCTCAGTACCTTCCTACCAATCATTCATAACTAAATCTATTACCAAAAAATCACAGCACCTTGCTTTATCTGCATATTGCTTCTGTGGACACCCCTTCCCCTGCCCACCAGACTCACACATCACCTTCCTTGATTCCCCTGCACCCCCTGGCTTTCTCAACAAGCCGCGGATTCTTCTCCAACACTCTGAAATGCCTCTCCAGGGTTCCAGTCAGTGGTGGACACGAAATGCGGACAAAACAGTGGAGTGGAGAAAGAAATATGGGAGGCAGAGAGATCTCTGCACAAGTCCCTGCAGCCTCTGCTTATGTGCTCACAGGGATCTGCTGCAGGCCAATTGTGACATAAGAGAACAGAACTGCAAGATCTTTGAGAGCCAGCCAGGACTCTCCTGCCTTTTGCATTCTGTCTATTGAGATTCTGTTTGTTTTCTTGCTGGTACACAATAAGAAACTGAAAAAGGGCTAGGTAGAAGTCAGCTCAGCACCCCTGCCAGAACGAATGGCCTGCTCTCCTTCTCTGTCTCAACTTGATCTCTCCCTTAGGACTCAGATGTTGTTATATGATGAATAAAATCCAGATGCAGGAGGTCCACCCAGCGAAGGGATATCTTAGTATAACCAGTACAAAATAGCGAGTATTAAGAATAGAACTAATTCACAATAACTAAAGTCAATAGCTTTTTATCAACTATTCTACAGATGTTAGACAAGAAAACAATGGAAAAATTTTAAACACATAATGTAGTATTACTGAAATGATGATAAAACCTACACAGAATTCTATGCTTCTAAAAAGAAATATAATAAATACGCCTACCCCATTATCTACATTTTCTGAAAGAAGCTTGGTAGAATGTTCCAATTCCACATTTTCATTAACTGGTGTATGGTTTGTTATTATATCCTCATTATTTTCTACAACATCTGAAGTCCCTTCAACTCTGGAATCTGTAGAATGGGATCTGGTTCTTTTGGGAACCCTGGAGGCTTCCAATGAGAGAACTCTTTCTTGGGTAACATCTTTTTGTTCTGCCTCTTGTGATTTTGGTGTTTCCAGGGCTTCAGGCTCTGGTGATACAACCACATCTTTCTCTGAGATAGCTCCATTCCACTTAAGAGATTTTCGAAATCTGTGGGTCATGGTAAGGGACTCTTCTTTTTGAAATAAAACTTGGCTCTTTCGTGATCCCTACAAAATACAGCATACAAAAATAGCAGCTACCAAAGCAAAAAGTTACAAAGACAACTTTTAATAACATCTATGAGAGGAGAAATGGAATTTAAAATTCAGTTGAGATATATATACACGCACAAAAAATATCCTTCAGATTACAGGATAAAAAATAAGTACAGTTTTTCAAAATATTTAATTTTGCTTAAATATTAAGAAAATTTTACCATAACAAAAAATTAAAAATTGGGGTTACAATGTTCGAGTTATCCTAACAAAAGTCACTAGAATCACAACGTGATGGACCTAGCAAGCCAGGCAGTACATGCTGCCTCCGTTTCTGATTACTTTTCCTGTGCTACTTAACAGAACAATGGGCCCTGGTACAGTCAAATTTTGGAACTTTTCACAAAGCTTCTCTTATGCAGAGCAGACCAAGAAGAGAAGGGATGAGATGTCTTTATGCTGGATCTTGGTTCTACATCTGCCTTGATTTCCTGAGAATTAAAAAGAATGAACCCTTTTAACAAGAGCCAAGATACGATTTCTCTATATTTCCGTCTGGAAAGCAAATGTCCCAAAATTTAACCTTCTACCAAAGTAAGAGGAGCTCTGCAGCATGACAGTCACTGAGATACTGCCCTAGTTTGGGGCCACTCTTTAAATAGAAAGAAGACTGATGCAGGGTGAGGAAGGAAGATTAAGACCAGAACAGGAGGAAAAGGAAGGTAGACAGAGTATCAGGTATCCTCTATCATGGATGCTTTGGCCACGGAACCCAGGGTTCCCGCCCTTTTCCAAGGCTTCCCTAGACCAGTGGTCTTCAAACTGGGTGTTTATGTCCGGGGGGCACACAAAGACGATCCGGGGGTAAACAGAAATGGACAGTTTTCCCAGATCCTCCACGCCGCGTGTGCCTGACACTGATCTTCCTGCCTGAGAGCTGCACCTGCAGTTCCATTTCCCCCGCCCCGTTCATAATCTCCCTTTTCCCTTTTCTTTTACAAAAGACACCTCTCAACCAGCCTGAAAGTTACTCCAGTCATCACCCAAGGTACAACAAAATCTCATAGGTGGGGGAACAAAAAAAGGGACAATTCAAGAAAGCATGACTCCTGAGGGAGAATATGTGACAGCAAAGCAAAGGCGGCAGAGACTAGAAACAACAAAGCACCTTATTTCATACAGCCCCACACATTTCTACTCACCTATCTTAGTATTAAAATTCAGGTGTGAGAGGGATGTCATACGAAATGGATATGTGCATATTAACACATTTGAACTGGAAGATAAAGTTAGACTTTTTTCTCACAGAAAATAATTCTAATTTGGCTGGTTAGTGTGCCAGTGAAGGCTGACTTTGTCAATCATATGATGAACACTTTCCATAAATTGAATGAGCTAAATTGGCAGCTCTAAAGTTTTAACAAAACATGTAAAACATATTTAATATTCAATATGCCAGAAATTACACCCTTCAAAACTATTCATAAAAACTTATGATAAAAATATTAAATATCAATTTAAAAATGTGTGAGGAGGGTATAATATTTTTCTAAATTATTTTAGCAAAAAAGCTTGAAGATCACTGCTTAGACTTCTCTGTGCTTTAACACAGAGCTGAGTTTTTAGTAGAAGAGCAAAATGAAAGGGGAAGATTCTCAAGTGGTCTGCCCTTGTCTCCCAGCACCAGCAAATCCCCAGGGGAAAAATACACTATGTTAAAAGAATGTCAGCCAGCCCTGGGTAAAACTGCTGCTGTTCCTGGCTAACATCCCACCTCCTTTCTGAACACCCTGGAGTTCTTGCTGTGCCCCTCCTCTTACCTAAAATTCCTCACTAATATTCCTCCCCTAGACCATCCCTTCTTTCATAATGTCCCATGCTCCAAAGTGGCTTTGCTCCCATAGTCTCATTCCATCACCCTCCCGTCAAACGTAGCTGATCTAAGCTGAAACGTTATGGGGGCAACTACCTGATTTAACCAATTCCCCAGTATTATAATATCCCTCTAGGCCCTCAGGAGGATATCTACACTTAAAGATATTTATTTTGGATTCTTAATCTAATGGTGCCTCAAATGTGTGGAATATCTGGTTATTTGGAAAAAGATTATGAGCAGAGGGGTGCTCCCAGCACCCTGCCTGAGAAGAAGGGACACCCAGTCTCTAAAGTCAGGCCCTAAATGAAGGATCCTGATGCTTCAGAGGAAGCACCCACTCTAGCCCACAGTTCCCTTTGTTCTCCAAACCTAATCCTGGAAACACTCTCCTCATCTTACTAACTCCTCAGGCTGGGCACCCTATCCATAAGTCTTTTCTTTTCCTGGCTTCAAACATCTAACATTGGAGGGATTCACATACCACACGTCAAGCACTGTCACACATGTCACACATGGGGCACCAAGCACTTATCTGTGTATATGCATCAGGCCCTTCACGGCAACACCTCATTTAATCCCTCCCAGCAATCCTGTGCAATAAGCTTCCTAAAATCCCACTTGGCAAAACAGCTCAATTTGCCCAAGGTCACACAGCTATTGTGGATTCAAATTCAGGTTTGTCCATTCATTCAAAAATTAGTTTTGATAAGCAGTAAAGTGTTCCAAGGCCCTGTGTTAGGTACTAGGGAGGAACAAGGTAGTGAACAAGACAGAACCCTCCTCTCAGAGATCTAACATTCTAGTGAGGGAGAATTAAAGGAGCAGATACAAGGAAGTCAGTCTGTCCACTTTCTCTTCTACCATGCTCTGGGAAACCTTGGCCCAGGGCTCTGGACTTCCCTGGGATATAGGGAGGGAGCATGTGTGATGACAAGAACATGACATGACCTCTGAAAGTCACGGGCTTTGAACAAAACAGACTTGATTTCAAATCATGGTTCTACCACTTTCTAACTGTGAACCTGGGGCAAAGCTACCTAATCGAAGCTTCCCTTCCTTATGACCTTGGAAGTACTCGTCCCCAGGCTTGTCCCTTATCGGCTTTCAGGTCTCAGCTCAAATATTGCCTCCTCCAAAGAGCCTTTCCTAACCATCTAAAGTTTTTTTCCCTCCAATCCATCCCTCCCCCATGTTGTCTATCACACTTCCCTATAATTTTATGTAACAACCTTAAAGCCCCTTATTTCTTTATTGAGTTACTTGTTTACTGTTTCTCTCCACAATTAAGGGACTTTGGTTCAGGGTTATATCCCTAGCAGCTGGGAATGGTTCTGGACCACAGTAAACCCTCAATAAATATTTGTTCAATAAACAAACAAGTTAACCATGCCAACTGAATTTTTAATAAATCATTTTGTAAACTTAGTCAAAGGTTTACTCTAGTTATAATGGCTATGAGTTTCCTCAACTTACCTAATTGATCTGATCTAAGTCCAGCCCATGGGTACTTTCGCCCCACAGAGGAATTACAGGACTCTGACAAATAAGACTTTTTCCACAGAAAGTTCCTCTGGTATTCACTCAGCCCCTGTAATGAGAAGTACACTTTGAGTACAGTGCAATTAACAAATGTTGTTTTAAAGCAGACATTTTTAAAGAGAGTTGAAAATCTTAAGATTGATAATTAAACACAGACAAGCTCCTTAATAAGAGCTAATATTTACCCAGCCCAATGCTAAGCAGTTCACACACGTTATATCCTTTAATCCCCACTACCCCCGGAGGTAGATGCCAGCAGGAATTCCAGGCTCAGAGAGCTTATACTTTTGCTGGTTGTCTGATTCCAAAGCATAAGCTCTTGTCTGACAACCAGTGACAATCTACATTCCCATCAGTATAGATTTATCCTAAATTCTCACCGAGTACACAATATCATGTATTATGCCTAGTGCCTTTTGATATTTTGGTAAAGTTAACCAAAGACAAACTCCCCTCCCAATCTGCATACAAGCCTTTAAGTTAAAAGAATAAAAGTCAGCTGTGGTCACCTGTTATGCTGCAGGGTGCTAGTCCCTGACAGCTACCAGCTACCTGGAACTTTTAACAAACCCTAAAACAAATGCACAACTATGAAAAATGTGTTTTTCTTATACCCTGTCTTTGCCAAGAACCCCATTTCTCAAGCCTTTAAAAGATACATACGCTTTAAAGTCTTAAAGGGAAGGGGGGTTAAATGCTAACTAAATGGGCCACAGGTGTCCCAATCTGAAGTCGCTTTTAGTTCCCATTGTAAGCGCCCTTCTCCCATCTCCACTCCTCGGAGTCCCCCAAAATAAATCTGTCTGCATACTATCTCTTTGACACAGGGCAACTCGGAAGCGTGTGTGAACGGAGAGGAATCTACGTAGGAGGAGGCGAACATCCTCTGGGGCCGCGGCAGGCAGGCTCGGGGCTGGCAGCTCCTGCGGGGCCGAGGGGTACGGCGCACAAAGCCAGCGGGGCCCGCGCACCCGCCCGCCGCGACTCCCCGCAGCCGCCTTCGGGCCCGGGGACCCTGGCCTCACCTTGAAGCGCACCGGCATGTCGCCCGGCGCTGAAGCCCCCGCCACTCCGACAGTTAACGGGACAGAAAGCCCCGAAGGGGCGGGGCGACAACAGTCGGTTCCCTGGCAAAAGCCTCGGCCCGGCGTCCCCGACTACGCGCCGGCGCACTCCGCGCTTCCCTCCTTGAGCCCTGTCGCTCTGCCTTTCCCCGCCCATTTTGAGCCTGAGGACCAATCGAGTCTCTCAAAGTCCCTTACCGTCATTACAATTCGACCAATCAGTGCCCGAAAGGAGGCCGCCCACCTCCCGTGCCAAATCCAGAGGGCAAATAGAGATGGCGCGCGGGAGGCCGGCCAATGAGGCTCCCGGAACCGGGGTGGGCGGGGCCCCGCGGGAGCTTCGTCCTGTGAGCGACCGACGGGTGCCGGTGTGACCGGCTCTGCGCAACAATGGGTCTGCGTGCCGGCGGATTCGCCCGCAGCCGGCCGCGCTGGGCCCGGTCTCCTGACATCACAGAACGCGAACGTGTGTTCTTCGTTCCAAAATGTATGACAGAACCGAATGTTTCTTTTCCTGTGTTCGGGTCTACTCGGCTGAATATCAGCTCCTACAACAGACAGCCACGTTGCACTATTTATTGTCATATCAAAAGGGATAGGCCAAAAAATATAGCTTTGGCAGGTTTTTAAAAAGTTATTGATTCTCGAAAGACAAACTGCTGTCTTCCTCCAGTGATGTTCTTCCTCCCTCAATCTCCACCCTCCCCCAAAAGATGTACATACAGCACTTAGATTAGAAAACATTTATTAAAGATGCTCGTTGAGTCTCAACTTCCAAACCTTCAGCCTTGTTTCTCCTCTCAACCTTTTTTAAAAATAAAATTCCATCTGATTTTAATATACTATTGCCATCATCATCGATAAATATTTCTTGCAGAACACTGTGCTGATTCTGAGAACTGGGAAAAAAAGAAATTGTCCAGATAGTTCTTTTATATACTTAGGAAGGATGTGCATGTGTTAAATATTTATTCAATAATGATATAATGTAATGTGCTAAATATCCAAATGAGAAGTGTAAATAATAAGGGCTACAGGAGTTAGAAGCAGGGATTCATCCCTGAGGGCAGAGATGATTAGAAAAAGCCTCAGGAGGAAATATTCAGACTCAGCCTTGAAGACAGAAGGACCACAATAAGTAAAGAGGAAAATGGGATGATCAAAGGGCAGATGTCTGGATGGAATGCTGCCAGGCTTCTTCCAGGAACAACGAATATAGTGCTTTTTACTTTTGTCTTTTGTTGACTGAATAAAAGTATACTCTTTTACACTTTCAAATATTAACACCAGTCCTTGATGCTCTCCTTTAAGTATCTTCTGCAAAGCCTTGTCTTCCTGAATCCTGATTGATGTCTTCTTCATCATCACTGAGATACTTAAAAATTCATTTGAAGAAGTCACCTGATAACTGAAACAAAGAGAATATTAAATTAGTCCCTATGCAGCCATGCATCCAGGGGGCCCTTGATTAATGTTAATTGGTGATGACTGCATCTCTGTCGTGTAAATTAAGAATGGCACAAACAAGACGCAGTGGAACCTAAAACAAAAGTCGTGTGCAGGAAAGGCAGCCCATCTACCATGGTAGGAAAGACACAACTCTGGTTGCACACATAGCTTTGCTACCACATAACAAAGGTGGTAAGGTGAAATCAGCAAAAGCAAGCATATAGAATGTAGCCTGTCTGCTAAACAAGGGCAGTGATAACTGCAGTAGAGCTCTGCTGAACAGGGAGTAAATGATGGGAAAACCAAACAGCAGATGGGCAGATGATAAAAATAACATAGGTACATTCTAGATTTGCTAGAGATCTATCACACAGACTCAAGGAAGAATAATATTTTACTTTGCAATTGTTAAACAAAAGCCTACCCAAGTTTATGAGGCAAAGATGTAGAAATGAAAAAAAGTGGCAACCTCAGTAAAGGAGTTGTGCAGCCTGTGTTTTACCAGCACTTCCCCTTCTCTGCTACTGCAGGAAACAGACCCAGTACCCTACAAAGTTCCACCCAAGTGTTTTGGGGAATCCCTAGGAGGTGACTGACATGCGCTCACAGCCGCCACATGTGGTGTACCCAGGAGCGCTGCCACTTGTTCCGATAGTCACGCATCTGTACGTGTCACTCTTGCTGCTGGCCAGCACAGCCACTTTTGCTTGGTACTGAGTCTCCACTGGGGACAGCTACTGGGCACAGCTACTCCTCAAACAGCCCAACCCTGGTGGTAATTCATGGCAAAGCACCTCTCTCCCCTTTTTGTGTTACCCTCTTGTGAGTATCAAAGTGTCTGAGAGAGCTTTCTTTACGTTTAGACTTTAGCTTCCCTATCTCCAAAGAGCTCAAAGTGAAGTTTAGGGAGTCTAGGCCAGAAAGTGGTCTCATGCCGTGCTTCTCTCTTCCACTAGCTAAGGCCCTCTTACGGGAACACACCAGCTCCCTCTTCCCTTGGTTGATTTCTCTGTTTCTCATACAAATGGATCTCTGTCTATTGCCTGTGAGAGACTGAATTTGCCCAACCTTTATAAAGGGCAATTTGGCAATCTTTTTGACCCAGCAATTCCTCTTCTATAAATTTATCTTACAGATAGACTCACAGGTATCTGAAAAAAATATTCGTTTAATTTTGCATTGTTTCTAATAACAAAAGTTTGGAAATAACCTAACCATCCGTCGAGAGGGGACTAGTTAAATACATAATGGTTCATCCAAGGCCCAGAGCAAGAACAGCCTGTGCAGCAAGTCCAGATGGCACTGCAGGCTGCGCTAGCCTTTGGACCCTCTGACCCTGCAAAGATGGGTTAGGGTCCAGCCAGGAAAACAGAAACTACACTAGGCATTTCAACAATAAGAACTCAGTATGAGCTATTAGTTATTGAAGAACTTTAAAAAGTTACAAGGAGAAAGAGAAGAATAACTCCAGGAAGCAGCTCACACTCTAATACTGAGAACAAAGTGGACATGTCGAGGTGACTAGAACGTAGAGGTTTGCAGGAGAGGCCTCATGGAGCTGGTCAGACCCCTAAGAAAGGGACTGCCAAGCTGGTGTGGGTGCCTCTGAGGGGACAAAATGAGGCTGCCTCTGGGAATGCCCAAAAAAGACAAAAGCTGGAGACTGCAACCAACTGCCACTGTGGGTAAAATGTCACTGCAGAGAGGAACAGCGAGCCAAAGAGAGCATTCTGGTCTCTTTTGAGTGTCCTCTCTTGGCAAACCTGCCATGTGGTTTGCAGAGTAGTCTGAAGGGTGAGGCTTATTAACTTGCACACACCCATACAACCCTGAAAAAGAAAGAAGCACCTCTTTATGAGCTAACACAGAAGACTTTCAAAGAAAAAAGCAAGGCATAGAGGAGTGTGTGTAGTATACCACTGGTTGAGAGAAAAGGGAAGAAAAGAAAGAAAAAAACGCCATATGATGTCATGTAGTGGCATCATTCCCAGGTACTTCTCCCTCACTCATGAGTCTGGCTGTGTTAGCAGCAGCTATAAAGATGAAGAGCATTTTATTCAGCTTACTGAGAACATATGGAAACTTTAAGGTATTGATAGTTGTGCCATTAGGGCTATTCCTTTTACATAAAATAATTCCTTCCATTGGCCCTTTCTAGATTTATCTTGAATTATATACATCACGGTAAGGCTGCTGTATCTTTTAGAGACAAAAACATATCAAAATCCCTTCAAGCAACTTTTTTTGCAGTTGAAATATAAGTATACTCATATACTGCTCATTCTATTAAAATAGGAAGTCAATCACTTCACAAATGTAACAATCTCTCATCATTTTCTCGGTAGCAGTTGAAACACTGGAGAATTTGTATTTGCCTCTAACTATGTTTATTTTTATTTAACAACAAAAAATTCTTATATATGAGCAAAACACCATCAGACGAAGGCTGAAAAAGGGAAGTACAAAGATGAGTGAGACATGGCCACTGCCTTCAAATACGATTACAATCTAATGCAGGCACAGACACGTACACAAAGAACACAGGAAATGAAAAGAAAGGAGAAAGGGGACAACCACAAGCACCTTGCTATTCTAAAGATGCTTTAAGTCTGGTGCCAGAAAGTTTGATCCAAGACAGGGGGTTAAAGAGCAGGTAGGATAAAAGAGCTGCTTTTAAATTCCATCCTGGAAAACACCTGATCTAGGGGCCTTCACTTTTTTTGTTCTACTCTAGGTAGTTGAATTCAGATCAGACGTTCCTTGAGAAGATTTAACTAACATTTGCTCAGGATCGGTTCCCAAAAAGGTAAATACCTGCTGTCTGTTGTCTCTCTTTTTTTTTCCTGTTGCTTCAGAAATCAGAGTAAAGCTGTTTTAGAAACCACCGTTTTATCAACGCAGTGATACAACAGCCTTGTGTTTGCATGTATAATAATTTTCTCTGAAATACCTTGCAAGGTAACTGAAATTCCAGCCTTCAGGCTTCGTAATGCTCTTTAGCTCTGTAACTTTCTCTTGGGTCACACTTGAATTGGCTTTCATTGGTAAATCTTAAGCTCAGCCTTTGCCAAAAAGCAATCAGTCTGACAACTGCTTTCTTTTGCATTTTCCCATAGGTATTAACTGACTTTTCCTCATATGAATGAATTTCTGATTGCACAACTGAAAAAAATATGACAAAATTAAATCCATGGATTCTGTCTCAGAAGCAAAATTGCTGATATTTCACATTAATGTCAGTAAGAATTGAATAAATAGAGTCTATGGTTAAGACTTACCAAGGAGCCAAGTGCAATTTGTCCTCCAGACTTTTAGCCATGAGATGCCTTTGTTGACAAGGGAGTGCCTGGCTTTTGAATCAGTGGGGCACCTTTTGGAGGGACTCCAGGTTCTCTTGACAACAAGGACTTTTTTTTTTTTTTTTTTTTTTTGGTGAGCCTAAGGGACTCCTTGCCATACAAGGCCATGGCTGAGTAAAGTAATTCTCAGTAAGGCATAAACCACTGGCAAGCCTCACATACCATAATAATAATGTGTCTCAGCTGAACAAGACACAGGGAACAAATTTGGGGGCACAAAATTCCTTTCATTTTAATGCCTCCACTGTATAATTCTGTTATCTAAGCATTGCCTTCCCTTTTCTTCACTGATTATTCATTGTCCTAAATCACCATCCCTTTACAAAGCCCCCATAGGGACACAGATTTTTTTTCTAGAATTGCTATTTGCAGATTTGGAAGATTTAATTCTCTGACCACATAAAACCAGATGCTATGTCTTAAGGTCAGAGTAGATATCTCAAGGCCAAATCAGAGGACACTATCCAAACAACCTAAGAACCTTGTAAATCTCTACCCTTATGCCAAAATAAATTTGGAAATATTTCTTTTATCACATAGTTAATGTATATGCACCTTAATAACTTCAGGTCAAGACCAGATTGCTGCTATTATTCCTTCTGAAGTCACTGGTCTTTCTACTATTAATGCTATATATTAAGTATCAAGAAGGGACCAAGAATTTTTCAGAACATTAAGTTAGTTTTCTATCCTTTGTGGTTTATATTGTTGATTCCCTTAAAAGATTTTTATATGTATTTTGCTGGAGTAATGAGTTCATAAAATCTTAGTACTATGTTGTTCATCCTTTGGTCTCTCAACTTCTATTAATTGAATTAATGGTGGTTGACAGTGTAGAGAGTGATATGCTCAATTGTAAAATACTGCACATATGAATTTATAGAAATTATTTTGGTGTCAGCACTACCTATCGAATAATTTAAGGAATCATGCTCATTTTAGTTAATCATAGCTGTGGCGATACTAAGACTGACTCACTGTAAATCCATTCCTACCTTTCTCAAACTGCAGAAGCTGGAAAGCTAAAAATCCCTTTGACCTTAGACCTCTTTGCAGCTGAAGTATAGGTAAAACTTACATTCTGCTCATCAGAAGCAATTGCGTAAACTAAGATGAAAGAAAAGCAGAGCACAGGCATCTATTGTGATGGTATAAATCTTGGCAGTAGCAGCAGCAGCATGGCTCTGGAGTTGACAGAGGTGGAGCCAGGTCTGGTAGCAAAGACTTCTCAACTTAGCAGGCAGCTTCCTGGTTCTACAACTTCCTAACTATAGGCTCCTTAGTGAGTATGTTCTGTGATGTGACCCTAGAGTCTACTTTTCAGCCCTCCTGACGATGCTTCAAGCTTCTTGTATCAATCATCTCTTGCCATAATAATGCAGTATAACAAACACCCCCAAATGCAGTGGCTTAAAATAAAAACCACTTGTTATTGCTCATGAATCTATGGGTCAGCTGGCCCATTCTGATGATCTAGGTTGAGCTTGGCTGATCTCACTAAGCTTGCTCATGTATTTGTGGTCAGCTGCTGGGTTAGTATAGGATGGTCTAGGCTGGCCTCAGCAAGGAAAACTCATCACCAGTCCATGTGGGCTCTCACCTTCTAGAAGGCTAGCCTGGATCATTCTCATGGCAAAGGAAGGATTCAAAGAAGGAGAGCAAAGTATGCAAGGCGTCTTGAAGATTTGGCTTAGAAATGACAAACTATCATTTCTATTATATTCTGCTGGCCTAGCAAGTCAAAAGGCCAGCCCAGATTCAAGGACTAGGGGAATAGATTCAACCCCCGATAGGAGGAGTTGCAAAGTCACATTTGTAAAGGAGGAATGAAGAATTTGTAGAATATTATTGCAATAAATCTACCTCATCACTGAATACCCTAAAAATACCCTTTATGTTTTGAATAGCTAGAATAAACTATATTCTCTGCCATTGAACCCTGACCAATACGATGCCAGGTCAGACACATGCATTTATCTCTATTCCCTCTTAAAACTCCATAAAATGACAGTAAATGAATAAAACAGGTATAAACCAGTGAGGTCAAAGAGAATGGCAGAAAAGACAACTACAAAATAAAGATATTAATAATTATTGGAGTTATGGAGAGCAGAGTCTGTTGCAGACTGGGTTCTCTGGAAGGGACTCTGAGAAGTTTACTATGCTGAATGTTGATTAGTGAGGGCCCTTGGGAGGAACACCTATGGAAAGGAGGGTGAGGGAGCAGAATTGGGTGGGAGACGTCAAGTTGCAAGGCAGGCCTGACAACAGCCTCAGCAGACCTCATGAGGAGACATGAACTAAAATGGTTTGTCAGAGTTGTCCGTCCTTGGGCCAAAATTGGCTTCCTTGGGAAGGCCATGGCCTTGGGTAAGGTGGCCCTCTGCAGTGGGGGTAATCGCTAAAGGGGCTGACAGCAGAGAGCACTTTCAGTAGCAGCAGCCACACATCCTTCCCTGAAGTGGGATGTGGACAGTGCATCATTGAAAGCATGTCCCTGTTAAGCAATGTTCCTGACAAGCAGCACATAATTGAAGCCATAGACAAAACAAACCTCTGTTCTAGTTGAGAGTTAGTCTCAATGCAGCTGTTAGAGTCTTAGTCCCCAAACCTTCAGGAGTCAAGTAGGGTACCTGTCTGCACCGGTTCCTTTTGCCACAGTATAGAGACCAGGATCAAACATTGCCTTGTCCTCTCCAGTTTCTGCCTTGGCTAAGAACTGACTCCTAGCACTGCCAGAATCCTAGAAAGAATCCTTTATCTTTTCTTAAACTTTTACAGCCCTTAGTTCTGGTTCAAAACTCCCAGAAACAAAACACTAGATCTGAGTCTTGTCCTTTCCCTTCCCTAGGCTGTGTCTCTCCTACTTTACCTTGTGGCAAGGTGGCTACGTTTTGTACCTGGGGAAGATCCTCCATAGCCTTGTGCCTCCTGAGAATCTGGTGGTATTGGTGCCATTCAAACCACTAGGAAAGCCAGGTCCAAGGGACCAGCAGGACATTCTGCTTATGACTTCCACAGGCACAGGAAGGATGGGAATTGGGGGTAGAGACAAGCAGAGAAACCCCCACCCTAGAAGGGAGCATGGGAAAAAGGAACTGGATGTGAGGAGCTGTGCCCAAGATTTGTCTTTTTCCCTATAGGGGTATAAAACACAATATGAAGGGAAATTATCAATATTAGTGAGCCAAGAGGAAAAAAATATTGGCTTCCTAAAATTAATTTCAATTGCAGTCATTTATAAACCTTTATAATTTATAAAGCTACTACCACTTATGCCTAATTACCACATGCAGCACAATAACAATTGTACATGTCATAAAGCATGTGATCAGTTCATTGATTGGAAAGCAAAACCCTGCAACTATCTGGCTCACTGATGTACAAACATCTTGTGAATTGGAAAGTGTTATAGAAGTGTGAGCAGTTCTTATTATCAAGAACGTCTCCTTTTGAACCACTCCTCATCTTTGCTGTTCCTAAATAATGGAACTCACACAGTTTAACTTTAATAGTCTATTAGTCTCAAATTTATTGTGTATGATAGTTTTTCTGATTGTTAGCATTATTATTATTGGCTAATATTGATTGAGTGCTTGCTACATGTCTTAAGACTCTATATGCTGCAGCACAATGGTTCAGTCAGGAAATCAGAGCCACTATACGTTGCACAGGAATAAGGGGCATATAGAAATGCAAGCTTACATGGATGTGACAGAAGCTGGGAAAGTGAAAGTCTAGAAGGTGACATCTGGAGGACTGGAGAAAAAGATGCTGATGACTTCAGCCTGAAGCCAGGAGTGTGGGTGGAGAAACTCGAGCTCATGGGTGAAGTCTGAGAATCCGGCCATAACTAGGGTGATGGCTCAAAGAAAGGGTTGTGGATTCCCACGTCTGGTGAAGCCCTGTCTGATGAACCTTGGCAACCATTACTCCAAGAACAATGGTCTTCCTTCACTTCTGCCTACCAGATCTCGCAGAAGTTGCAAACTCAAAGTCTCGTTCTCAAATTCCAACCTGGAACCACGTAGGAAAGGTATTTCCCAGGCTTAGACAGGAATGATGCTGGTGGTGCTGAGTGACCAACAGGCCATTCAACATACAGACAACTCTAATATCTGGGATGTAGGTGTCACTGTTAACATTTTTTGGCAAATAAAATTTGAGATGTTTAATAACTTGCCTGAGGTCACACGCTAATAGCTGACAGAGCTAAAAGTCAAACCATATCTGTCTGATGTTCATGATCCTACTTTAACAACTCTTCTCTAGCAGCCCCTCAAAAATCTACATAAGTACCAATTACCTGTCATAATATTTCTTTTAATATTATGTCCCCATCTCTGTAAGTACCAGAGGCATATATTTTGACTATTCTAGAACATGGAGGGTAACAGACACAGATCTCAGGACTAAAGTGATGTGTCAGGCATGCATGCCTGCCTTGGGGCCAACTTGTGACATTTTGCTGCCCTCGGTAGCAGGTGAACTGTTAGGCAGCTCACAGAGTTGAATTATCAGAAAGTCTCTTTTCTTCCTCTGGTTGGAAACAAATTAATACCTAAAGCCCTCAATCCTCCAGTCTTTTCCAAACACTGTGCCCCACACAATGCTTCCTTGACCCTCCTTTTGGAAAGAGGGAAGGATATGCTTTCTGTAACCTCAAATTGAGTGTGAAGAGCTTCAGGAGAACCACTTGGGACAGCTTGACACAAGCTCCCCAGACTTTGTGAAACAGAAAGACTGTTATCTGATTCCTGCCTAGGGAAATGCAATGGGGAAAGACGGCTGCTCGAGTTGCTGGTTTAAAAGCAGAATGAAGAGAGGTAGTGCATTAGGAACAAACTATACTTCTGCCCATAGTAGGGCAAGAGTGTATGAGTTTCTTCATGGGCCAAGTTGGATAGGTAGAGGGAGCCAACTTGGAGCCGTGTTTGATCCTACCTAAGAGTATTGCCGGAGGGAAAACGTGACATGCGGTGGATTGCCAGAAGTGCTGGTGCTGATAGTGGGATCAGGGTGGGTCCCAAGGTGCAGCCCCACCCACAGAAGGTCCTCAGTGGGCAGACCTCCAAAACATCCCTTGAGGGAAAGAGCCAGCAATTTTGCACCTGCCACCTCAGAGGAAATCATTGAATTATAAACTGTGCAAGCCGCAAAAGGCCTTTTTTCATTAATCCCCTTTCCTTTTGAGCCTGGCACTGAAAACGTCAGAAACAGCATGCAGGAAGCAGGAGGAGTCGAAGGGCAAGGTCAAGCAGGGAAGTAGAGAAGTCAATTATGCATCTCCCCGACACAGGGATCCAAGCCCTAACCATGCACAAGTTTGGGGAAGGAGACAGAAGAGAGGGAAAAGGGAAGCAGACCAGAGTTTTACGCTACTAAAAGGAGGCTGTTCTTTTTACTAAAAGTGACCAAGGGATATTTTTTTTCCTATCTAACAGTAACTGAAAAAGTTTGGAACCTAGCTGAGACTGCAAACAGGAATGGGATTTATCAGGGAGAAAGGGGGAAAGAATAAAGCTGATTTCTGCTTTACCCTATTCAGCCCAGCTTGTAAGTGTTAATAAAATGACTAGACCAATATATTGTAATAGGAACAATGGGAGAACAGGAAAGGACCCTTAGAAACTGAAAACACTATGGCAGAATTTTAAAATGCCATGTAAGAATTAGAAAATAAAGGTGAGGATACCTTCTGGGAAATTAGAGCAAAAAGAAAAAAATCAATTAAAAGACAATAAAAGTCAACAGTCATTGGGAAGGTCCAGAACATGACGTCATAATACCCATGTTTGGAAAAGAGAAAATGGGGAAAAATGTAGACAAGGAAATTACCAAAGAAACAACGCCAGAAGTCTTCCCAGAATTGAGGACATGAGTTCCCATATTAAAAGTGCTCACCCAGCATGTGCATTAATTCATTCTACAAACATTTGAAAGCACCTTCTATGTGCTAGGCCCCGATTCTGGAACTACCGCAGAGACAGAAACAAGCAAAGTCCCTGCTATAGAGCTTGCACTCAATTTAGAGGGAGACAGGTAATAAACAAAGAAATAATTACATGATGTGTCAGATGGTGATAGGTGCTATTAAGTAAAATAAACCAGGGTAAAGGAACATGTGATGAGGGGGTGATGGGGAAGGATCACTGTTTTAGATCGTCTGGCCAGAGAAGTCCTCTCTGACCAGGTGACCACTGAGCAGAAGGAGAGATGCAGGACATGCTGGAAAGGTAAGCACAGCAAAGGCAGGGTTCTTTGTCTGCCTTATTTCCTGATGTATCCCAATGATCTAGAACAGTGCCAGGCACGTGGTAGGCACTCCAGTAACATTTGTTGAAGGAGTGAATCAAGACATAGGGAACAGCATAGGCAAAAGCCCTGAGGCAAAACATCCTTGGCTTGTTCAAGAAGGCCAGTGTGGCTGGCTCAGAGGAAGCTTTGGGGGAAACGTTGGGTGACAACCTTGTAGGCCATGGCAAGGACTTGGGATTTTATTCTGAGACATGGAAATCCATTGCAGGGTTCTGAACATCAGAGTGTCATGATACATTTTCCTTTGTTAAAGAACTAACCTTGCTTCTATGAGGAAAATAGACCACGAGAGGACAAGAGTGGGAGCAGGGACACCACTCAGTCCAGGCCAGCCTTATCAGTGGCTGAGAGTAGGGTAGTATCAGGGGAGAAGTGACCAGATTATTGGTAAATCTTAAAGACAGAGTGGACAAGGCTTGCTGATGAATTAGATGCCGTGTGTGAGAGAAAGAGAAAAGTTAAGGCTGAAGCCACGGTTTCTAACCTAAACAACTAGAAGGATGGAGGGAGAAATAGAGGAGCCAGTTTCAAGGCGAGAAGTTAGGGGTTGTTTTGGATTTATTAATTCTGAGGTGCCTAAAACACATGCAAGTAGAGATGCCACAATGTATTTCTTTGCTAAATAAATAAATTTGGGGGGGGGATTACATATTCAAGTTTATCCTCCTCAATACAAAGCATCTATGTCAGGGCCACATGAGTGACCAGATTTTCAGGCTCGTTTCCAACCTTAACAATCCAGTAGTTTTCTCCTCACAGCCAGAGCAAAAGCTATTGATTCTCTCCTTGTGCGACACCTACAGGATTTTCTCCCATAGATACACCCTTTCTTTTCTACATGACATTCTCCCTCTTTCCTCTACCTTCTTGAGTCACAGGTCTCTCTTATTTTGGGGGAAAAAAAGACAAGCAAACCCTTCATTTGGCCATCCTGTCCGCTCTTCTTCATTTCCCTGACAAAACTTCGTTGCTTCCCCCTCCAGTCATGGATGGAAGTGTCAGTCTTTAACCCTGCCTTCCATCTCTGGATCCCTCCCCAAAAGAGTCCTTTCAAGGCCAAACCTTTGGGCTGCTCTCTGATCTCCTTCATCCTCACGGGACCTATGCACCACTCCTTGGGAGTGACTTCTCACTGTGGGACCCCCCCAGGACTCATTCTTGACCAGCTGCTCTCCCATCTGCATGCTCCTCCCTCAGAAACCCCTTCCAGTCCCACAACTGCAATGAACACCTCTGTGCTGGTGAATCCCAACCATAATTTCCTGGCAGAGTTTGGACTTCCTGAGAGGTAGCTAAGCAACGTAGTGGTCTAGCATGAGCACCGGATTCAGATGGCTCAGGTTTAAACCTCAATTTAGCTGTATAAACTTGGGGTCATGTTTAACCTCTTGTCCTTGGGTATAATAATAGTATCTATCTCAAACAGTTTTCATGGGGATGAAATGAGTTTATATATGTAACACACGTAATGCCTGGCACATAGTGAATAATAAAGGTCAGCTATCGTTACTGGAGATCACGCTGTCACTGCCAACTCAATTTATACAACCCCAGACTCCTCATTTGCTTCTATCCCCTTTTAATCAGTTGTCCTCTCATTTTTCCATGGTGTCTTTAATTCTCAGACCCACAGAACTGAACATTTTTAATAATCTTTGACTTGCCCTCTACTTCAGTTCCTTCATTCAGTCGGTCAGCCGATAGGTCTTGCAGATTTTCCTTTGACGTGCCACTTAAATCTTTTTCTCGCCTCTTCATCCCTCTGCCACAGCCCGGTCCAGCCCCCTGTCTTCACAGTAAGACAGCCAGAGCAAGAACTTCTTCGTTAGCCCCCGTGGACTCAGCCTCCCACCCCAATAATGCACATCTTCTCTAGGTCCCAACTATTGTCCATGCCTTCACTCAGAATCTTTCAGTATTCCCTGTTTCCATTCCCATCAAGTAAAGAATCCTCCAGGTAGAGAGAACTTTCTCAACTTCCACAATACAGCTCAACTCTGTACAACCTTATTTCCTTCCACTTGGCCAGCTCTTTCTCCCCACTGCCACAAGACCCTGTCACACTCTTTCTGGCCTCCCTGTTTTCTCCCACGTTGCTCTCACCTGAATTTCTCTCCTCACTTTTCTCCACCAATCTCAGTGCAGCTGCTCTTCAGCCCAGCTCAGCCTCACCTTCCTCCCTGAGGCTCACAAACCCACTGGGCCTCATTCTTTCCGTAATATGACCACAGCACCTGAAGCCAACCTTTGACCCTGATTACATATTGTAGCATATTATTCCATATAGTTGCAAATATGTCAGTCATTTTTGTACGTGTTAGATTATAAGATCCTACAAGGTTGTGATGTTTCCTAAACTTCAGTGTCCCTGCCCCACCCTTCCCTACCCCACACACCTGAGAAAGCCATGAATATATAGAAAAGACGCATAATATGTTGGTGAGAATATAAAAATAATAATAATAATAATAAAATATGCACTAGACTATATGCCAAGTACTCATCTAAGGAACTTTACATATATTAATTTGTTTAATCCTTTGCAATGATTCTATCAAATAGAACTATTATTATCCCCATTTTACAACTGAGAAAACTGAGGCAAAGAGAGGTTCAGCAACTTGCCCATGATTGATCACTAACCCAGAGTAATCCTCATATACAGAGAAATGTAACGGAATGCAAAATACAATCTAGGAAGACTATATTGTAAAACAAAACAAAAAAACAAAACCAACAACAACAAACAAAAACATTGAATACCCAGGGAAAAGAAGTCCAAGGACTCACCCTCACTTCAGTGATAAAATAGCTGTATCTGGGTTGTGAAGGGAAAGGAATGAGTAGGAATCACATTTTTTTAGGATGCAATTTGTTGTTTCTTTATTTCTTGGATTCTAAATGAATCACAGAAGAAACCTGAAAAAAACATCTCGTCCCCTTTCCCCCATTTTTAGGTGCGGTCATTAGGATTGCTGTGAGAGCTCACCCAGACACAACCATCAGCCTGTTATGAAATTAGGAGACAGGTGTTACATGGTATGCTCTGAAAGCCACACACTTCCCTTCTTTGCCATGTCACAAGGAACAGTTTGGGATATGCACAAATAACGAAGTGCTGTATTAACTTGTGTCTGTTCGAAGATTGGTCAAATATTCCCCTTAAGTAGCAGCTGGTCCACACCTACCTGAACTCTAGGTCCTCACTCTTTAGAAGGGAGCGTGAAGGGGCTGGGTGATCCCCTCCATGTCTGGCTGAGGGGACGGCACTCTTAGCACTCAAAGCAACAGCCCCAAAAGCTGGGCCCTTGCCCCAACACTCGTCCCCTCCCACGTATGAAGGAATGACCAGAGCCATTCTTCAGAGAAAAACAGGTGGCGAGTCGCAGAGTTGAACAAATCAGTCATTTTCCTGTGACCTAAGTAGGAATTTGTACCTCTTGGCTTTTTGTTCGAGAAGAAGGGAAAAACAATGGCCTATTACCTCAGAAGACTCTGTGTAGGGAGAAGCCAGCCCTTCAGAGTGTCTGCCCTGGTTGCCACATAGAGGTTTTGCAAATCTGGTTTAAAAGTTCTTGAAATGGTTACCTTTGCTTACGGTAGTGATTTTAAAAACTGAAATGGGAATTAAGAAACTGTTATATAATTAATGTTTTACACCACCTCATTGGTATTCAAATAGGTTTTTTCTAAGCTCAGATGATTTCCATATGGGTGGAAGACTTCAGATTTAATTTTATTAAAGACAATTAATATAACTTTGAAACAGTAGTTATCTATATGTCTTTCTACCTCCAGCAAAATGCTTGTGTGAGAGGATGTTTCAGCTGTCGCACACATTCCTGACTGACATTCAAGTGGATTATTAGCTGTCTTGCCCCCAGCATCTCTTCTGCCTTAGTGGCTTCTATCCTCCAACGTTCCTGAAAGTGACTTCAGGCACCACAGATTGCAAAGGCAGCCTGCCAGATTAAGCAGAGAAACTGCAGGAACCATACATACATTGTGAAAGAAAAGCCAGTGCAGTTCCCCTGAGATAGGTGTGCGTTAATGTAACCACGGTTTTTAATCTCCTCAGATACTCTCTCTGTACCTGTACATGCTGAGTACAGTATGTTCAAAAGAAACATGATAATAGCTAACAGCTGGGTTCTTTCTAGCAGTTTCTTATCAAGTACCTTATAGTTTTCAGCTTCCCAGAACAAAGAGTGTCTCTGATACTCAAGCCCAGAAGCTTGATTTGTAAACTTAGTGTAATGAACCCTGTCAAAATTTTATTACCAATTGGTTTGTACAACAACATATGTATAGAGTGGCTGTGGTATACAAGGATGACTTATTTTAACACACTGGAACTTTCCATTTGTTAACTTTCTATTGGTCCTGGAGGTATAATTTTGCCTTTGTTTTTATTTCAATAGCTGCCATTTAGCCAGCTGCCATAAAGATAGCCATCTCCTAATTAATTTGGGGCTACAATTCACATATTAAAATGGAATCCATATCTTTTATCCGTGCACAACTTGTCTAACACCTGTGTGTTCACTTTCATAAAAGCCAATTCCCATTTTAAATCTTGGACTATGTATAATCATTACAGTCCTTCTGAAATCCACAAATGCCAAGGTATTTGCTCCACAAGATAGCCTGGAACCAAGGTGTAATCAAGCTTTCCACTGGTCCCCCTGGATAGGGCTATGAATCATCTTCCTTTCTTACCCAACTGGCACAGATAACTAGCAACTGAACAGCATTTTGTCTCCTGAAGAGTATAATTTTCTTAAATTACCATAAGGTACTAGCTGTTGTATTCACTTGGAGCTTTTATAGGGCCAGCCATATCTCAGGAAGACCATACAAATCTCAGGAAGCAACCCACCATGTTGCAGAGTTCAAAACCTTTTAAGGAGCTGGAGTTGGCAGAATTGTCCTCACAGGTCACCTGCTGGGGAAACTTGAGCCGATGGGACCTGAACAGCACCACAGCTCCAAGCAATGACACCATCTTTTGTTCTCTGGTTCACTTTCCTGCCTAATGCCTTCTGTCACCTGCCTGTTCCCTAGGGGCTGAGCTAATAGAAGATTGTTACCTTTCTCAGCAAGTCCATCTGGTTCACTGAAATTTATCTCACAAATGCTAGCAAGTCAAAAGACGGGAAGAGTGGCACAAAGTGGTCTAATTTCTATAAGTCGCCCCAACTTTGTGGGAAAAAAAAGCAGCATCTTCCCTTTTACTGCAGCGGCAACCTGTAAGGTAATGAATCTTTTCAGAGCATTCAGATATGATCTAAATTAGGGCCGATATTTATCTGGCTTATTCTGGTATTTTATTCAGGTTAAACTTGTAATATTTCAATCTTCCACTGAGAGTGACTTTCTTTCTTAATCTTCATAACCTGGAGGGAGTACAAATCATTTAGGCATATATGAACGGTAATAACATATTCACAACATGAACAAAAGAGCAGGGAAATCTTTATTTTTCCCTGTAGGTCCCTGCTGAATATTTTAAGAAGCAGTGCTGGTTGTAGAATTTATTTATTTTAACCATGAGTCAGATTTGCAGCATTCTCCTCCCCTAGTCTGTAGCTAGAACAGCATTTTCCAAACTATGTGCCCTAATGCTAAAGAACACACATTCTGCCTGACTTTGAATCCTGTCTCTACCACACTAGCTGTGTGAGTTTAGGCAAATTAATCAATCTTCATGTGCCTCAGTTTCCTCATTTGCAACGTGAGGTAATAATAGTGCCTACATCATGAGATGGTAGTGAAAATTCATTTAGTTAATATAGGTGAAATATTTAACACACCAACTGCCACACTAGAAAAAAAATTTTTTTTTCCTTGAGGCCATGGTGTTTTATTACGAAAATAGAATAAAAACTTCAAAAATAAAATGATCCTAATTTAATGAAAAATTTGTTATTTTTTTATTGTTTTCTGTGCATGAGTTATATGCAACTTGAAAAATAGTTCTTGGGGCTCCCAAGGTGAAGAGACCCGTGAGTTACATATGCTTCATGAGGCCCCAGGCTCAAAACTAGTGTGAGTTAAATACAACTCACATGGCAGTTAATGTGTTAAATAGTGACTCGATAATTATAAGTGCTAAATATTACCATTATGATATTCTACAGAACACTAGTTTCAAGAGATGTTCCTGAGGAACAAGAGTCTGGTCAACTAAGATTAAAAATGCTTTACATTAACGTATTTCATCATATCTGCAAAGCTATTAATTACAAACCACTGAGACAGAAAAAACAATGCCAACTAAACTAGGATACAATGCTTTCCCAGAGACCTAGCAATTTTCCTGACCTCAGCATTGCTCCTTTGGCGTGTGGTAGGCAATCCTTTGGCACCTACCTCAATAACAAAATATAGCCTCAACTACTGGGTGTCTTCCTTTCGTAAGTTCTATGAAGCACTTGGTTATTGCTTTGCAAGAAAATATGGAATTGTAGTGCTATGGTCTGAATATTTGTGTCCTCCTGAAATTTCTATGTTGAAATTTTAACCCCCAAGGTGATGGTAATAGGAGGTGGGGCCTTTGGGAGGTAATTAGGTCATGAAGACAGAGCCCTCATGAATGGGATTAGTGCCCTTTAAAAAGAGCCTGAGAGATACCCTTCACCCTTTCTACCACTGGAGGACACAGTGAGAAAGCACCATCCCTGAACTAGAAGGCATAAGCCTGAATCTGCTACCACCTTCATCTTGGACTTGCCAGCCTCCGGAACTTTGAAAAATAAATTTCTGTTGTTTGTAAGCTACTCAGACTATGGCATTTTGTTATGACAGCCCAAACGGATTAAGACATGCAGTTAACCCTCAATGGTGAGTTTTTGCAACCCTAACATCATATTATATATACACCCCACTGCTCTGTTGCCATACCTTTTTGGCATATATAGTAACTTTTCATTTCAATGCCAAATCATGGTGTGACCATTATGAAGACATTTTAAAGAGCAATTAAGCATCATTATATGTTGTGCTAAGAATGTTCCTATCTCAGTTGATGCGATGACAAAAGAAACAGCTATGACCAAGTTCACATGTGCCCAGTCAATGACCACCACAACACAACTCCTGCCTGATCAACAGCTGCTGTAAGATTCCATCAACTGTAAGAAGCATCTTAGCTTCAGATATGATAACATATGGGGGTAGTGCTGCTTAGAATTGATTAAATATTTATGTCCCCCTTCTTAAAGGGGGATCTCTTAAGATCCCCAATGCATATTAGCATATTAAAAGTACGAGGAAGCCCTGCAGTAAAGAAACTCTGTTCCCTCATTTAAGAAAACATATTGGACCAGACAGCCCTCTTTACAAGTTATACTTGTCAACACACTGGGGTGTGCTACAACAGAACCTAACAAATCTGAGCATAACAGAATAATTGGAAGGGATTTTTCCAGCCACTTTATAATCAAGTCACAGCAAAGAGAAGGAATAGTGACCCTATTATAGGACCAAAAACAGAAAAGTAGCCCCCACGGAAATCCTAGAGATTAGCGATGAGTCAATATCTCTATTTTTTTCTTTTTTTTTTTGAGACAGAGTCTCACTCTGTCACCCCGGGTAGAGTGCAGTGGCGTCATCATAGCTCACTGCAACCTCAAACTCCTGGGCTCAAGTGATCCTCCTGCCTCAGCCTCCTGAGTACCTGGGACTACAGGTGCATGCCACGATGCCTGGCTAATTTTTCTATTTTTAGTAGAGACAGGGTCTCACTCTTGCTCAGGCTGTTCTTGAACTCCTGAACTCAAGCTATTCTCCCGCCTCAGCCTCCCGGAGTACTAGGATTACAGGCATGAGCCACTGCATCAGGCTGATATCTCCGTATTTTTAAAGAAGAATCTTGCCTTGATCCCAGTCCAGAGTTTCCATCATGATTAAACTCCTTAGAATTCATCAAATTGCAGTTTAATAAATACTATTGAGCCCTGAGCTCAGCCCCAGAGCTACAAAATGATTATGGGACCTCTGTTTCATCATCTGCAAAAATTCAATAATAATAACACAATAATATTAATAATAGTTTTGTTGTATGCTTGCAATGAAGTAATATATGTACAGCACTTAATAATAGTTCCTGGCTTGGAGGGTTGCAAGGTTCATTCCAATGAGAGAGGCAGAAGGGAAATGTAGGAAGTTCTGAAGGAGCATGAGCCACTATGAACCCTGGGGACAACTGTCACTCCCTGTCCCTTATTCTAAAAGGGCAGATTACCACAGAGGCCACCAAGCAAATGACTTACTGTCCTCTGGTTTAGTTTTAACTTTAGATTCAATTTACTCTTATTCTTTTGTGCCTGCAAAACCACAAGAACTAAATGGGGCTTCAGCCAGCCTGGCATCAGTTGTCTGCCCCTGCAAATGCTAGGGGTTAGCAGAGCAAAACAATGAATTGTTCCTCCTTCAGCTTGGCATTTGGGGTGAGAACCAACAGTGAAAGGGAGAGCATTTGGCAAGGGGAGAGAGGGCGGGCATACGAGCATAAGGAGGTGAGCCAGAGACAGAAAACAGTTCAAGGGCTTTCACGTCCAGCCCAGATCAGCTAGCTAAGTGAAGGTGGCACCTCGAGTACCGAGCCATCTAGCACTTTGTGAGACATCCAGGCCCACTTTCACTGGTGCCTGAACTGGAGTTAGAGCCACACCAGGTACAGATTCTGAAGACAGGGATACTTGTCCCCAGGGCACCCACTTCACAGCCATGCTCCCTGTTCTTCCTCCCTGTCAAAGAGGCTTAGCCAACCGCTCCTATGGGTCTGTAGTGCTTCTCACGTTCACAGCCACTCTGGTGAGGACATGTCAGGCACTTAAAAGCTTAGCCTCCTGCCAGGAAAGAGAAACTAAAGTCAGAGAAAATGTTTTAAAGGGGATTATTCGGAGGATGGGAAAACCATTAAATCAGTATGCTTTTTTCCCCTGTCTTTCATTTTAAGTGACTCAAAAGAAGGGGAGGAAAAGAGGCACACAATTCAACACTGAAAAAATGACCACTGACAGCTGCAGGCAAATCAGTCTGAGTGTTCCCGTCAAAGCAAAGTAGTACTGTTTCCTGTTACTATAGGGTAGGTCTCACTGTGGTTTTTTGATAACAAAACACTACTTGGTAAGATGGAAAAACTTATTAAAAATGTTCATTAGAGAATTAATATGCTTCACTGCTCCAGATAAATGTTGTAATAAACATATCTTGTCTTTATGTGCCAACTATCTCTCAAGAGAACAAAAAGTATCAGAGATTTTTAAGTCTAATTGAATTCATTTACAAAATGTACCCAATACAAACAATCTGGTATAATATCCACCTGATAACCCCATAGATGGGTAACTAGTGTTCGGGATTTGATTTCACCCATCCTCAGGAGTCACAGAGCAATCCGTTTCTGGTGACTACTTAATAATTGAAGCAAAACACTGCACAGACATTGGAGCTTCAGTAATCGGCGGCAGTGAAGTTGGTAACATTAAGTTGGCTTGGCTTCTCCATACAGACACTAACAGGGATAAAGAACAACTTGTTGAATCAACAAAGAGTGTTCCCACATGCAAGGAGGAAAGGAAGAGCAAGGCAGAAGAGAACGAAGGACTAGAAAGCTATGCTGTCCAGAATCACAGCCGTGGGAATGAGTCGGGGAGGTTGAGACAAGAGAAGAAAGATGCAGGTGGAGGAAGAGGGACACATTCAAGGAAAAGCTCAGTGGCTAAGACATCCGTGAACCAGTGAAGGAACTTAAAGATGGGAAGAAAAGGGAGCTAATCATTTTTGTGGCAGCATCTGAAACTGCCTGGAGGATGGAGAAAGGCCCTAGAGAAAAAGGTGGCATATATCACTGGTTTCCATGGTGATGATGACAGTGTCACTATCAGAGCATTATGACTTCAGAATAGGAATGAGGATATAATAATAGCATATACTAACATGTCCCTTTTAAATCCCTCCCCAAGCTCTTGGTATTTATTCATTAATTTTTGCAACACTCTATTCATGAAGTCGGGAGCATCATCCATTTTATTTTAGAGATTAAGAAACCAAAATAGAAGCAGTCTAAATGGCCACAATGCCTGAAAAGGTACACTGCTGCTAATCTTTCACCCTACAGTATAAACTTGTGGAATGATTGATATAAAGACTCTTCCATTGGTGTGCATAATAATATGGTGAGTATTTTGGGTTAATCATTTTTGGAAAATATGCATTGGAGCAATGGAGAAAAAACTGCTTCTAACAAGTGTTCTTAGGTTTTTCCTCTGCTTAAAAACATGAAAAAGCAGAAATTTCAACCTTTCCAACAGCTCAGCATTGTTTTTCAGATGTTTTGCATCAAAGATTGCCTGTCCATCTTCCCCATGGGTTACTTTTACTGCAACTGGAATTCTTTCAGGCTTTTGAATTTTTTTTCTGGGCTTTGTTTTACTTTAGACTTCTTCACTCCCCCCAGCTTCATTCATCTGCTCCATAACCCCCCTTCAAACACACCCTCAAAATCAGGAGTGGGACCTGTGACTATTTCACTATAAAATTCTTAGTAAGACACTGATTAACATGGAGAGGAAGTTTGTATTGCACTTGAGGAGGCTTTGGAATCAGACAAACTGTGTTCTAATTCTGCCTGTGCCACCAGCAAGGTGACTTTCAACCAATTACTTCTCTAACCTTAATTTTCTCCATCTGTAAAATAAGATTGTTTTAGTATGTACTTCCCAGGGTTGTTGTGAGGATAAAATCAGATAAAGCATATGGACCATTCAGCAAGAATGATAAGAATGATTCCTGGGACTATGAAAACCCAGGAGTCCCTCTCTAGGTAGCTCTCCTACTTTCTCATACCCTATTTCACAATCCCCATCTAAAAAACCTCTTGAAACTAACCTCCTTTGGGGTTTTCTCTCTGCTCCTATCTTAAGGACAAAGAGAAAGAATGCTCAGAAAAGCTACGTTCATGTTCAGTATCTATTAGGACCTTGGGAAGCGGCTGAAGGATTATAGATCCAGAGACCAAAGTTTCTTTCTTTTTTTTTAATAGAGGTGGGGTCTCACTCTGTTGCCCAGGCGGGAGAGCAGTGGTGCAATCATAGCTCACTACAGCCTCAAACTCCTCAGCTCAAGTGATCCTCCCACCTCAGCCTCTTGAGTAGCTGGGGCGACAGGTGTGCACTTCCAAGTCCCCGGCAACCACACTTTTCATTCTGTGTTTCCCTCTTATGAACCGTGTGATCTTGGGCAAACTACTTAACTTCTCAGACCCTCAATTTCCTCTTCTGTAAAATCGTCCCACAACACCTACTTCTCAGAGATCTTGTGAAGGTTAAAATTGATTACGAATGTAAAAATTGCTTTATACAGGAGCATAGCACACTACTAGTAGATTGGTGCTCAATAGGGTGTGAACTGAATGTGACTATGAATTAAAAATATTCACTACCATTCTCACTTTCTAGAATTTAACAGTCATTAAGTAAATTCTGGTATATCCTAGGATGCAGTTACTAAAATCATGGAATAGAAGAACATTTATTGACGTGGGAAAATGCTCATGATCTATTATTATTAAGTAAAAAGTATTTTATACTATTTTTGTTTTTAAAGAACACTACACACACACACACACAAACACACACACACATACACATACACACACATGTGAAAAAGGGCTGTCAGGATGTTTGCCAAAATGTTAACAATGATTATCTCTAGATAATGAGGGGAGTGTGTGTGTGTGTTTCTCTGTTCTCTGTGTTCTGCACTAAGTATGAATCCTTCTGTCTTTAGAGACAGAAAATAAAAATAAAATTTTAAGAGGAAACTATGGTAATAAAAAAAAGTGTTGTATGGTGATTCTTGGGTACCATGAAGCACTAAGAGCAGCAGGGAATGTGGAGGGAGAAAGGAGTGGCCAGGAGGTGGGGGAAGGGAGAGGGGAGAAAAGAGGTCAGAGCAAGGACACAAGGTAGGTCAGGGCTAAGAGTCAGAGGAGCCTTGTCTTCCAAGCATTTGTAGCTGGGATTGCCAAAAAGCCTGTGAGGATACAGGGCCATGTCCCAGCCAGGCAGGTCACAGACATTCAAAATTCACTGGGGAACTGGAAGCCGGTGGGTTTCTGAGCCCAAGAGGCTTTGGAACACCCTGACTTTTCTATCTCAGATCCACAGAAAGGATGATTTATTTGCCTACTTACGTAAAAGCTAACGGATGACCTAGATGGCCTCCTGTGTGGCTTTCAAGCCCAGGAGACTTTGATTTACTAGGGTTTGATTTACTTTCTTCCAGTGAGCAATAAACCAAAAGCTATCACCACTAGGTGGCATGCCCCAAATACTATTTAACTTTGATACTGGCAGAAAAGTTGGTATCTTAGGGAACCACAGACACCCTATAAGTCAAAAGCATTGTTAGAGGCAACAAGATGAAGACTCTTAAAGATTTTCAGTTTCTCCCTGTTAAAAACAAACAAAAACAATCAAGCAAAACCACCACCAGGACAACAAACACTCCTCTCCTGAATGATAAATTCAAGGTGTTTCTCATGGACAAAGTGTCTCTCAAGGTGTTTCATCCTAGGATCCCCTTGGGAGACTTGCTCCACCCCAATCAGTGCCTATAACCAATAACCTCCTCCTTTGCCAACCAAAATAAATAAATAAATGTCCCCTATAATACTCCCAAAGCAGAAGTCTGTGATGTCAGCAAAGAAAAATATCCAATTGTAGATGTAAGATTAGTATTACTTGAGGTAGGACAAGAAGGGCCCCCATATAGGATATATTATAGTTGAGGAAGGACAAGAATGGTACCCAGTCCAAAAAGAATATACTCCTTTTGACCTAATAAACTTCTCTTTCTAAGTATCAGTGCAACTGTCAGGACCTCTATATTAAGCTAGAGTGTAAATCAGTCATTTACACCTTAATGTGGATTAGTTTCCTCTGCTGTCTTTTCTCCTGAAAGTTACATGCTGTTGGTTATTCTGCAAGAACCAGGATTTTGGTTGGATGAGTAAAGAGAGGGATGATTTTGGAACAAATGAAAGGAGCATCCAGAAAGGATAGGCTAGGGTAGGACCTTGAGCTTGAAGGCTCTGCATATGGCTGCCAAGGGTCCCCACACTGTTGCCGTTTTTCAGCGAGGAGAGAGTAGATGGAGAAATAATTAAAGGGAAGTACTGAAATAAAGGGATGTGGCAAGACACATTTTGCATAATTTGCAGATTTGCCTAGGACTATCTGGATCATAAAGCGCTAGTGATGCCATGTGAAGAAATACAGGCAATTTGGTATTTTCCAACTATATAACTCTAATGGGAAATTCCCCAAATCCTCCTTTATTTAAATAAATTAAATATATGAGATGTGACAATAAATAGAAGGACAGATTTTTAAAAGCAAACACACATATATATACACACAAATGGGTTATTATCCCTTTCAAAGTACTCACCTTAGGAAGCTGGTCATTCATTTTAGAACATAAATCATTTTGGAAACTCCTCCTTTTGAACTGATTTTAGCAACTTACACATGTCTTTTGAAAAGCTACAGTGTTAACAAAACCTCCTTCTTTTTGAAAGTGAATTTTATTTGTTAATAGAACCAAAAGTCATTTGGAGCTCAATTTGGCAAATAGATAGGAAGGGTAATAAATAAGAATGTTCCATTTCTGGTCAAAAATGAGGTGTGACTTGGAAGTATTGATTAGGAGCATGTGCTCTGGTATCAAGTTGGGCCACAATCCCCATTCCACTGTTTTAGTAGCTTTGTGAACATAAGCAAGCTATGAAATCATTCTGCACCTCAGTTTCCTCATCTATAAAATGCAGATGATTATACACCTACCTGGTAATGTTGCTATGAGATTAAATGAAATAATGCATGTAAAATATTTACATGATGCTGGTACATACTATGTGCTAAATAAATAGTAACAGTGGTAGTTGCGGCAATAGCAATAATAGTAGAAGTAGCAGCAGCCGCAGTAAATATGTGGCTTATGAACTTAAAGAGGCAATTTAAAAAGTACACAGCCTCCTGAAGCAGCAACTTCAATAACCACACTGTGTGTGCATGTGTGTTCTAACATATTTTTTTAATCTTCTTTTTTGCTTATTAACCCATCCTTATTTAAACTCAGGTGGCACATATTTTCCAAAGAGCTCCCTCCAGTTGGTAAAGAATATTCAAACAGGCAGCTTCTGCATCAGTGCTTTTAAATTATTGTACCAATACATTAGAATTAATCAAGATGCTCTATTCTCTAGACATGTCAAATTGTTTCTTTTTATAATTCACAATTAAGATGTGTCAAGCTTATGCTAAAAAAAACCCTGCTAAAATAGATCTAATCAGTCACTGACTAAAATAGACCTACTCCGAGTCAATCAACAAATAATTATTGACCATAAATTTTAGACTGGCTAGCCACCAGAGATACAGGGATGAACCAAATAGATATAGCAGACCGACAGGAAGTTCTTGGATTGTTAAAACTCCTTCCAGCTAAGGGACATACACACACACACACACACACACTCTCTCTCTCTCTCTCACACAGGGCATCTCTAGAAGAACACTCAAGACACTGGCAATAGTGATTGCCTATGGGGAGCAACCATTTTATACTATGAACTGTTTGCGTTACCATGTGCATGCATTACCTTTTCAAAAAGTAAATAGAAGCTAAAAATAAAACTTTTATGTACAGCAAAAAATTTAGCAGTTTATTCATATCTGTGATGTTGATCCATCTCTTTCAACTATGTGAGATCTTTGCACTTACCTCTTCACTTGAAAAGAAAATTAAACTGTTCACTTCAATATAGTACTGTTATTGATCCCCTGCCCATTCATTACTCCTAATTTCCCTTGTAAGCACACACTAACAGTGTGCTATGGCGATGGCTTGTTGAAATGCTTTGCTAAAACAAATTTGGTGTTGGAGGGGTTATTAGGATCTCACCATCTGGCTGGGTAACTGTTTCCGAAGCTGGTGAGCAGGGTCTGAAGACGACACAGCAGAGCCACCCAGCAACCTCTTCATCCATCAGCAGCATGTCTCCCAAAGGCACTAAGCAATGATCTTCCTCTGTGAGCACTGAGGCTCATTTTCCTCTTTGAGGCTCATTGCTATGTGCTCGACTCCAGAGAACAGTATGTCCTTCCACTTTAACTTTGTCAAGAAATCCATCAATCAATCAGCTAACCTTTATTAGTCATCTCCCACATCCAAGGTACTGTGATGGATGCTTTGGGGATGTCAAGAAATAGAAGATGTGGTTTCTAACCTGTAAGAGTATATTGTCTAGTTAGAGAGCTAGAGCACATAACAATTCAAAAGGTGGAATCATACAAGTAGAATATTAAAAGTGACAAATTAAGAGGTTAAGGGAGAAGGGCCAGTAATATTTATCAAATGCCTGTTCATTGTGCTAGGTGCTTCACATGTACTTTTCACTTAATCATCCTGCAAGCACCACTTCTAACTCCATTTTATCAACTTAGAAATAAAGGAAGTTGCCTAAAACCACAAAGATAGTTAATGGCAGAGCCTGCTTTAAAACTTCAGTAACACTGATTCCAAGGTTCTGCTCTTCTGACTCAAGCTTTGCCTTCCCAGTGTACACCACGCCCCCCATAGAAAATGAATGCTCCAAGAATTAACCGGAATGAGTTATCACTTTGAGTGGTAACATCATACATCACGAATAGGATGTGAGGTTTGAGGAAGGCTTTAAAGGGTTAAAAAGCCAAGGATGGGTAGAATGTTGTATGGTAAAAGGAAGGGAGAAAAGCATATTTTCATTTCTAAGAAAGGGCCTGTACTATGGTGTAGAGATGGAAAAGCCCAAGCTGGTGAGAAGAGCATTCAATGTTGTACCCGACCCTGTGACCTGCTGGTCTCAGCAGCCAGCTCATGCATAAGTGAGCTCTTCTCAGGAGGCAGTACCCTGGGCACACACTGGGAATAGCATGGGTTGAGCATCTCAAAGTTTTATATGTGTCCTTAGGGATTCCTGGTGTATGTCAGGGACTCATAATACAAAACTAGCAATTTTACTTGATTATAAGTAATGAATATACTAAAACAAACATATAGCTATTTTGGAGTAGAATCCAACATTAACTTTAATTTTTTTAGTACGAGGCATTAATGTAATGCCATGCTTGTGATGGGAGGCACCATGAGCTCTGGCCCAGACATCTGGGAATCATAATTTGCTCTCCTTTGTCCCAGGGGGGTTCTCAGGTAAAGACTGAGAAGTGCTAGTATGGAGGAGACACACATGCGACATAGCACATGATACTATGCAGGCCAAAAGTAGAGGAAAAGGGGGTCCACAATGGTCCTCCAGGTCTCCATGTTCTGATGTTTCTTGTCATCCATACTCTCATGTTGTTTTATTTCTTGTTTTGACGAATTAGTAAAGTTTTCATTAGGAACGCTGCATACGTTGCTTGGTCTTGATAAGTCATCCTCAGCTTTGCTCTTTGTCTCACACCCCACATATGATCCATCAGCAAATCCTGTTGTCTCTACCTTGCAAATGTACCCAGAATCCACCAGGGCCACCATCTCCACTGCCTGTACTCCAGCCCAGCACTCAGCATCACTCCCTTGCACTGTTCCCGTAGCCTCCCAACTGGCGACCCCTCATCTACCCTTGCCTCCGAGTGTCTCCTCTCCACAGCAGCGGACTGCTCATGTTGTAACATGCATCAGATTATGAGATCGCTCTGCTCCGAGCCCCCCCGTGACATCCTATCCCACTCAGAGCAAAGGCCGAAGCCCTCCAAACGGCCTGCAAGGCCCACCGATCCTTCTCAGCCACCTCCTTGTTCTCCTTGCTCTCACCATTTCCCAGCCACACTGGCCTCTTTATGTTTCCAAGCAGGGCCCCTCCTTCCTCAGGGCTCTTGCTCTGTTCCTTCTCCCTGAGATGTCCTTCCTCAGATAGCCATGTGGTATTCCCCCTCCCCCTCCAGATCTGAGCTTAAGTGTCACTTTCTCAGGAAGACCTCCCCTACCTGCCCTGACACGCACTGCTGTGGCCATCTGACGTACCACGTATTACACTCGCTTACTGCCTGCCTCTCTCCACTAAAATGTCACTTCCATGGGGGTGAGGATTGGTATTTTATTCACTCCTAGCACCTTGAACAGTGCCTGATGCATAGTTGACATGCAACAAATAACGCTCAAATAAATGAATCTATTTGGTAGTCCTTGGCTCAAAAAAGTTTTTGGTCTTTTGTCTTTACAAAGCACAGATGAAACTAAACTACCTGCCAAGAAACAAATAGAAATTACATTTAAATAAAACTTAAAACAACTTGCAGAATTTGTATAGTATAATCTCATGTTTAAAAAAATTTTATGTGTGGATGTGTATTTCTGAACACGAACTATATGCTAGCAGTTTGATAAACATACATGGGCTGTGTAGTATACTCTTATACAACTGTTTCCAATTGCATCATAAAAGCTCTGGAAAATACATACCAAACCGTAATAGCAGGAGTGAGGCTTGAGGGAGTGAGAGAAGACTCGTTTTTACTTTATATTAATAGTTCTCCATTAGTTGAATGATTTACAATAAGAAGGTATTATTTTACAATTACAAAAGAAAAACATCTAAAGAAACTATCAGTGTCAGTTATATTGAAACTTTTCCATCTTCATTTTTTGACTTCTCACAGAATGGTTTCTTTTGGATTTGGAGCCTCTGGGCCTGTGCTAATTGCACTCTCTCAGGAATTCTTTCTTGGCTACTACGGAAAATATTACAGGTGTCTGTGCTATTCAGAAAGCAAAGGATTGTGGTGCTTTCTTTTTCCCTTTGAGTGCATTTTTTTTAAGGTTTCTTGTTCCTATTGGCACAGTTATGAAATGAGAAATACTATGCACAAGATTGCCACAATCCCTATTTTTGGCCTATCTTTATGTCCCACACATTCTTAAGATTCCTATCGCCTCAGTATCTTTGATTTCCACATCTACAGCCTAACAGCATGGTGCAACTGTCCTTCGCAATGCTGCAGACCAACAGAAAGATGCCATGCTCTGCTGCAGTTTCACAACACACAGGGGTTTTTTGGCTTCAGCTGGACACCTGCCCAGGGAGGCTGTGGGGAGGATTCCTAAGGTCTCTACGCAGAGGCCAGGCCTGTCAGAACAGAAATGGCTCCACCCATCCGGAAGAGACACTGTGTGGGGGGCAGTCTGCCTGGGTCCCTCTGGCTCATGGCTGTTGTTCACTTGGGCAATGTGGGCTGTTGTTCACAGGGCAACAGAGACTTTACCACCTATCACATCTGGGCCAGGGACAGCTACTTCTCAGTGAGCACGCCCTTTCCCAGGCTGGGCCCACAGGAAGTCAGGCCGGGAAGGGAGGAGGCATTATGAGCTGTGGGAACCACACCATCTCCCCATACTGCTGACAAAGATCTACCCCGCCCCTCACCCGAGAAACTAGCTCAGAACCAGCTTTCCTCCTCCTGCTCTGAGCCCTCTTGTCCTGAGTGGCTGACTTGGCTGATGTTTACACTCATTTTCTCAAACTTAAGGAGGTTTGGGTGCAGAGATCAACTTACTCACCACCCAGACTGCACACAAGAAAGTAGCCTTATGCTGAAACATGCTCAACCTCCATTAACCAAGTCATGCAAATGGCAAAAACTAGATAATGTTGTATACAAACACACGCACACACACAGGTATTTTTAATGGTAACAGTGTTTGCCAAATACTTGGTTTCAGTTGACTGTTGGTGGAATGTACAACCTCTCTGAAAGGCAATTTGCCAACATGTATCAAAAGCCTTGAAGGTATCCACATCTACTAGTAATTCCACTTCAAGAATCTAATCTAAGGAAACACAAATTGTACATACAAAGATATTCCATACTAAGGTTACATCCATAAGTATAGAATACTTTAAAGCCATTCACAATAATATTTTAGAAGGTTTTAAAGGGCATGAAAAAGTCATCATGATAAATGAAAAGCCCTGTATTTATATAAAGATGTACATATTCTCATATAAAAATGTATGTGTGCATATGTATAATATATGTATGTGAGTGTTTCTGCATAAGCAAAGAGAGACAGCACTTCCTTTCTCTTGAGCTACCTTCTACCCTTGCCTTCTGATCACTATACTCTGCTAGTTTTTCCTAGTCCATTGGCTGTTCCTTTGGCCTCCCACGCTGCATCTTCCTCCTCTTCCCAACCAATACTTTTTGGAGGGCCTCAGTCTCAGTGCTCAGACCTCCTCTCCATCTGCAAGCACCTCCCTGGCCCAGTAGCATCTCTTTCACATCCTCTGCATGCTGACGATCCTCAAGTTAAAGTCTTCTGGCCCGTCCTCTTCCCTTGAGCTCCCTACAAACATCCAAGTGGCTACTAGAAATCTTCTCTCAGGCGTGAAATTTTCACTCAACCTTCTCATATCCAAAATTGAACTCTTGATTTCCACCACCATTCAGCCAACACGCATACACGCACGCGCACACCTACTTCTTCTCATTGTTCCCCATCTCAGTAAATGGGTCATCATTTCACCAGAAACGGGATTAGAAACCAGGATGCCATCCTTTTTATGTCTTCCTTCTCTCCTACTTCACATCCACTCCGTTAGGAAGTCCCATTGTCTCTACATTCAAAATATGTGCCAAAGCCATCCCCATCTCCGCTGCCCACCCCTCTTCCCAGGCCACCAGCATCTCTCCCCTAAACGTCTATGAGAGCCTTCCTATTGGTTTCACTGAATCCTACTGCCTGCCTCAAGTCTCTGCATAGCAACCAATGACCCTTTTAAAAATAAATCAGATCAAAAGGCATGAAATCTATAACCAAAATGTTAAAAGTTATCCAGGAATGATGAGATTATGGGATGTTCTTATTTTATTGTCAGCTTCTCTACTATTTGTCAAATTTCTAACAATAAACACATTTCATTTTTACCAGTAAGAAATCAAAATGTTGTTTTGAGAAAAACAAAATTACAGGTTTCAGCCTGGAATGTTAGGCGTTTATCTCCCAAAAATCAGCTCTGGCAAACCAGTACCATACAAGCTACAGGGCAGTAATGAGTTCCCAACCTCCAAATGCAGCAGCAAGGAGCAACGGAGGAATGTCCTACACCAAAGTAGCAAACACACATCATTTGTGATGTCTTCTGCCTCCACAAAACGGACATCACTAAATGATTGTCACCATTGCCAGCTGAGCTGGGATGCAGCATCCTTCTCTACACAGAGGCAGTCATTATTATTCAGTTAGGGGTGACATTTAAGAGGAAGCATATCTGTCATCTGTAATAAGCACTCTAGCCCAAGATTGCAAAGTTAAATTATTAGGTCATTAAATATGAAATGTCCGATTTCAAATCAAAAGTGTAGTTTATTATATCTCAAACAAGAAGCAGTACAATTAATCCAAGTATGTTCCTAAACTATCAACACAGTTTTGCCATCTTAATGGTAGCTTGTTTATGCCAGCAGCAAAGAAGCCTGGAGAGCAAGTGGCAGTGAAATTGTGAAAGGTGTTTTCCACAGCTTGTTGAGAATTGAACATTTTCCCTTACAAGAAGTGGTCCAAAGCCTGGAAGAAGTGGTAGTCAATTGGTGCCAGGTCTGGTGAATAAGGTGGATGACAGAGAATTTCCAAGTCCAGCCTGTGTAGTTTGAGCAACGTTGTTTGTACGACATGCAGCCCAGCTTGTCTTGCAAGAGGATCAGCCTGTCTCTATTGACCAATCTCAGCTGCTTAATCACAAGCATCCTCATCTTTTTGTCCAATTGGTTGCAGTGGACATCCGCTGTCATCGATTGACCAGGTTTCATGAAGCTGTAGTGGATAATACCAGTAGACCACCAAACAGACACCATTAGTATTTTTGGATGAATATTCAGTTTTGGACTGTGTTTCTGCACTTCATCTTTATCTGACCATTGTGCTGAATGCTTGCAATTGTCAAAAAGAATCCATTTTTCATTACACGTAACAATATGATGTAGGAATGGTTTGCCTTTATGTCGTGACAGCAAAGAAAGGCAAGCTTCAAGACGATTTCTCTTCTGACACTCATTTAATTCACATGGAACCCATCTATCCAGCTTCTTCACCTTGCCCATTTGTTTCAAATGGTCCAATATTGTTGCAATAGTAATGTCAAACCTTGCTGCTAATTCACACGTAGGTTGAGATGGATTCGCTTCCACTACAGCTTTCAGCTCATCATTATCCACCTTGGTCTCAGGTCGCCCATGTGGCTCATTTTCAAGATTAAAATCACCAGAATGGAATTTCCCAAACCATCGATATACCATGTGTTCATTAGCCACATCCTTCCCAAACACTTTGTTGATATTTCTAGCTGTCTGCACTGCATTGGTTCCACGATGGAACTCATATTTGAAAATAACACAAATTTTTGACTTATCCATGGTTTCACAAAAATTGCTCTTAAAGAAAATGTGAAAGATAATCACAAGCCAAACTGTGGGTTTGAAAGACTGAGGATGTACCTTCACAGTAAAAATAAAACAAGAAGTGTCAAAGTGAAATGTCAGAGATATCAACTGTCAAACTTAGTACTTAAGGAAATCGGACATTTCATACTTAATAACGTAAATATTATGCTCCCTCCTAAATGACTATAGTGCACTAAATATTTTCAAATCACTTTTACATCTAAAGTCTCACATACCTTCACAAAACCTTGTAAAGTGAGTAAGAGCACATATTTTTATCCCCCTTTTAATGGAACTGAGGGCCACAGAGGTTAACATCACATAGCTTGTTGCCACACTCCCGCGTGCTCTTCCGTGGTTCCCATGACCCTTTGCAGGCTCTGAGAGAGGTCAGAACTGACCACAGCAGAGACAAACACAGGGCCATGGTTAGCACCAAAACTGGACAGAGACAGGCTTCAGGTAATGGGAAATTCATTTCTATTAACAACTTTGAAAATAAATAGTGGAGAAACAGGTAAAGGGGAGTTCACGAATTTCCTAACAAAAGCCATCCTCTTCTTCAGGGGTAGGGCCTCTGGAAGCCAAACATGTTTGTTGGTTACCATAGCAACCATGAACCACCCCCATTTGACCTATTCTGAAGTAGCTTTTTACTTGGGACTCCCAAGCCTGCAAAGAACAGATTGCTCAACTGGCTTTAGCATTTTTTTCACACTTTGCTATTGCCTTCTCTGCAGTAGTACACAGGTTCAATGCCCAAGAAAAATAAAATATCCACATGAAGGCCACAGAGCAGAGCACAGATTCCCACGGGTGGCCCATCTATCTGAAATAAGCCGCTTACTCCATAGGCCACTAAGCAATTCTGATCGCCACTGGAGATAGCATGACCCCTGTCCTCGGCAAGCCAATCCGTAGAAGTTCCAGGGCAAGAAATAAGTGAAGAAGACCCAAATTCCCAAAGGAATGGCAGTGGCACTCTAAAACAGAAAAGACTCCCATGAAGGTTACCCTTTTGTATACAACATACAGGACAATGTGGCAATATCAGCAAATGGGGAAGTTTGTCTTTTATTCTGTCTCCTCTTTGGCTTCCTCCCCCACCCAACACACACACCCCACCCTGCCACTAATTGCTCCACCTGCTCCCACCCTTCTATGGCATTCTCTGCTCACCCTGCTAGATTCCCAAAGGTAAGATTCTTTATATTATTTTCTCATCTTTATGCCTTTTGACTCCAATTTTGCAATAAAATGCTCCATCTCTTTGGGGAATATGCGAGTGAGAGGGGCCACTGTTTGACAGGAAATTTCTGCTGATATTATAATAAGGCTGATCCTCATATAAACTTGTTCTACATATTTTCAATGCAGGGGTGGAGTGGAGGTAAGGGAAATACAGAGTACCTGATTGTGCTGCCAGCCCCGCCCGCTTTAGCCCGATTCCATCCCCCTCTGCCTTAAGACCACCGCCCCCAGGATCCAGAGCTCTGTTTCACTTTTCTGCAAGAATGTCCTTACCCTTCCACCAGCCATTCCACAGCTGCTGTTGGCAAATGAGAGCCTAAGACTTCCAGGTGTGCTGGGGGGAGTGGTTATGCAATAGTTCAGGTCCCTGTTGAAAGAATGATGGGCTGAAGTCAGAACACCAGGACTGGAACACGGCACTGCCCCTTCCACTTGTTAATTACACGTGTGGACTCTGTCTAGTTTCCTCTGCAGGATAATGCTTGCTACAAAGTGCAATGTGCTCATATGATATTGACATACCATTAACAGGGAATACCATGGATGCCAATATAGATGCTGGAGAAGTAAGGGGAGATGAGAAAAACAAAGTGTGTTATAGCTGAATAAAAGAAATAATACATTGGTAAATTGCTATAGGGCGTGCCTAATTGCCATGCAACCCGGTAACATTTAGGTGTTCTATTAAGTATGTGCCACACTAACGCTATTGTAAACATAACTCAGTTACGAGAATTGGATCTATGCAGTGCTATTTGCTCACAATGAAAACAAAAAAGGGACCCCCCCCAACCTCCCTCCATGAAGAGGGGAAATGGTATCTCTAATGTACCTCAGATTACAGTCTCTTGAGTTAGCCAACTCCCCATCTGCACTTTCTGTTTTACTCTTGCAAACCTCCCAGCTCCACGAATCCCGTGAATTCCCAGGTGTGCTCAAGGCCCAGGACTGGGCAAAGAAAAACAGGTCCCTCAGGGCAGACAATGATGTGGTTTAACTGAGGGGAGCTGACAAATGCTGATGAAAATGGCTGACACTCCCCAGTGGGAAGGCCAAGGCAAGCAAGGAGGGTCCACACAGCAAGCAGGTAGGTGAGAAGGAAGTGGCCAGTGATGAAGAAGAGGTGCCTGTGGAATGAAAGGATGCTTTGGTCAGTTGTGGGGACTGCTGAAGGACCAGCACCAATGCCACAGGGGCCCGAGGCCACAAGGAAGGTATCCGCCAAGGAAGGCCGCTGGATGCCAAGGGCTGGGAATCAGTGGGCCTTCCATGGGCCCTGTTCTCTAGAGATCTCCCTCTCAGTTGGCCTCTGCTGCTCTTACAGGGGCTGATCCTCGCAGCAAGACTCTCAACCAGACCCCCAATAGGTCTGAGAAAAATAAACCAGGCTGGACACAATTCTCCATCACCAGGCCAAAAGGCAGAGTTTAAGGGAAAGCCATGACTCCACTTTTCACATTAAAATCACAAAAAAATACGAATCACTAAATCTGAGTCGGATCTACTGTCGTCCTAAAAGTGGCAGCTCTGGACCCCACTTCAGGAGTGAGGTTTTGCATCTGGGTCAGCCACTAGAGGGTGGATATCAAAACATAAGGACCAGGATAATTTGGGGGGTACAGTTATATGTTTGCTGCCTGATAATCACAGGGTCCTAAAACAATAAGCTTGGAAGGAGTACGGTCCTCCACACGCAACAGGGAGACTATGCGTAACAGGATGAAGACAAAGAACTCACCCTGTGTATTCCCCACCACCACCCCACACACCCAAATATTAATATTTCACTCACTGCTAGTACAGGGAAGTGTATCCCCGTGTCCCGTCAAAGAGACGCTTTCGGCGGCTTCCCATTGCCCTTTGAATGAAACCCAAACCCCTGACCAGGACCTCCGAGGCCTGGAAAACTCACCTGTGCTGCTGCCCCCGGCTCACCCTGACTCAGTCCCTCCAGGCTCCTTTCCACCACTTTTCCCTGCCTCGGAGCCTCTACACGCGACGTTTCCTAGCCTGGACCTCTGACCCCACCGCGCTTCACACACAGCCCTTTCTCACCCTCGGCCCCAGTTTCCCACACACCTCCCAAGGGCCCCCGCTCCTCAGTCACCCAGCAAAGGCCACGGAGAGCCGTGGTGGCCAGTCACAGCAGTGAACAGCAAAGCCCCTGCCCTAGTGTAGCTTACGTTTGAGCTGGTGGAGACACACAATAAACAAATAAACCAGGAATTATTACATACATTCTGTCAGATGCTGGTGGCAAGTACCGTGGAGAAGAAAGCACAGTAAGGAGTTGAGGGGTAAGAGAGCGTGAGAGAGGAGGTTATTACTCTACTGAAAGATCTTTGCCACGTTCTCACTCTTAGCCTTTGTCTGTTTCCTTCATAATGCCCCTCACAATGTGTAACTCTTTAATGTCCGGGTTTGTTTGCTGCTGTTTCTAATCTGTCTTCCCCACCAGAATGTAAAGCCCATGAAGGCAGGAACTACTGCTGCCTTATTTTCCATGTATTCCAGCACCTGGGCTAGTAGGTGCTTGATAAATTTGTTGGATGAAGGAAGGAAGGAAGGAAGGAAAGAAGGGAGGGAGAGAGGGAGGGAGAGACTGCGAACTGTAGGAAAAAGCAAAGGAATCACAGAGCCAATAAAAAGACAAGGTGAGTGGGAAGACGGTCTCAGTGGGGCTTGCTCTCAGGGCTGTATGTATGTGTACGTGTGCGCCTGTGTGTTGATGGAAGGGTAGGAAATGCAAGTGGAGGTTGCTGTAGGTCCATTTAAAGGATTTGAAATCAAATAAACATAGCAACCTTAGAGCTATATCACTGCCCTAAAAGGAGGAAACCCATGCTCAGAGAGTGATTACACTATTCAAGGTTGCACAGCCTGGTGGGATGAGAACCAGGAAAGTGTGCACTCCACAAACTGGAGCTGAGATGTCACCCTTAGAAGGCAGTGAGGACAGGGGCAAATGTTGGCCCTGGGTCCTCAGTGCTGCTGCCTCTGGAAGGTCTGTGTTCTTTGAAAGTTTTTAGGGGTTGAGAAGGAAGTGACCTTGGTGAGTGACATGAGCACTTGCATAAATTGCTGGTGACAGTAGAAATTGATAAATAACACTTTGGGAAGGCACTTAGGCAGCAAACATTATGAAATTTAAATGCCCAGTGAACTTGAAATTTTATTTTGGGTATTTTAAGGGAATAATTCAAAATATGAAAAAGTTTTATGCCCAAAGATATCCAGAGATATTTTAGCAAAAATATTAATAAATTGCAGGAAGCTAACCCATCTAAAATGTCCATATGTCCAACAATAGAAGATCAGTAAACCAAAGTACATCCACCTGATGGTATAGTGCGCAGTCATTAAAAATGAAGTATATGAAGACTGGGCAAAATTGGAAATTCTTCATGAAATGGTAAGCGAAAAAAACGTTAAGACTAAAAGCTTTATGTGATATGACCTATAACATTAAATTTACATGTTTAATTATATCTATATAAAATGGAAAATATAATGTGATTAAAGGAAAAGTTAAGAGGAATGTTTCTAGTACACCATAAATATATATATATGTGTTTGCCAATTAAAAAATAAATTAGGCTGAGCATGGTGGCTCACTCCTGTAGTCCTAACACTTTGGGATGCCAAAGTGGGAGGACTGCTAGAGGTCACGAGTTTGAGACCCCATCTCTATAAAAAAAAATAGAAAAATTCGCTGGATGTGGTGGCGCATGCCTGTCGTCCCACTACGCAAGAGGCTGAGGCAGGAGGATTGCTGGACCCAGGAGTTTGAGGTTGCAGTGAGCTAGGATGATGCCACTACACTCTAACCCAGGCAACAGGACGAGACCCCATCTCACCAAAAAAAAAAAAAAAATTAAAAAGGACATGTTTTAAAAATATAAATATTGATTCAGTCTAAATTCATTTTGACCAATATTTATTGAGCTGTGTGACATGGCCCAGGCGCTAGGCAAGGCACTGAGGATGGAAAAATGCCCTCACAGAGAAACACTAAAATACTGTATGAGGAGCTACATGATGGGAGAAATCTATTGGTTTCTGAAGCACACAGAAGGCTCTCCAAACTCAGCTTTGGTAGGGAAAAGGGGAAGGACAGTCAGGAAAGATCTTTAAGGGGAAGTAGTCTCTAAATGCTGAATCAGAGAAAGAATAGATGAAAAGACAGATAAACACAGACAAGGAAACAGAGTAAAAGAGAGAAAGAACAGAACCAAGAAAGGTGGAGAGGCTTCCAAGCAGCGTGAACTTGAGAAGGTGCCGTTTGTTTGAAGAATTGAAGGAAATTCCATTTGGCGCAGGCATAATATGATAGGGGCTTGCAGGGATAGGAAGCTGAAGAGACAAGCAGAGGCAACCCTGTAGAGTAGTAGCCACTAAAGGCAACAGGAAGCCTTTGAAGTGTTTTAAGATCTGTGTTTTGGAACGAGCTCTCCCAGGCCCTGTGACTGGATTGGAGGCAAAGGGGCAGGTCTGAAAGCTGTTTGATAATCCAGGAGGAAGAGAAGGATGCATTTGTGTTTGGGTAAAGGGATTATGGGTAATATGTCCACATTCATATTTTTCTAGTGTTTCCAATCTTTATTTAACAAGCATGTGTTATTTTAATAATGGGGAAAATAACATGTTTTAAGGAAGATGAACTTCATAGTGTTCTGCCTGAAAGTCCCCCAGAGCCTTTGGGACTATCTGCTAAGCCAGGGGCCTCTGTGTCTGTACAAGAATCCACACCCATGTGCAAACCCATGATGCCCCAGCTTCTGCCCGCAGTCTCTGCACTGAGAGGAGGTAATTTTCCATAAGCCAGGGACTCAAGTAGATTTGGCAGAAGTAACAGCAACTGGGAAAGGAGAGTGATGGCTTCCAACTCATACAAAAAATCCAAGTGTTCATTCATTCATTCACAAATATTGAGTACCTACTGTGTGTCAGGCACTGTTCTAGGCATTGAGGAAACCGAAATGAACAAAATGACAAAGTCCCAGTTACACGTTCTAGGGAACAAGACAGACCATCTACAAATAAAAATCCAGTTAACTGTGCTCTCCCATTTGATGAGTAAGAGCCGCACGCCATTCTGCTATTTATTGACAAAAGTGGTTTAGGAAACTTTGACAAATAATTGCAGTTTGATGATTCATATCCATACAAAGTGTGGCACCTATCGACAGAGACCTGTGCCTGCCAGTGTTTATGACTGGCTTGGCTGGGTGGGGTAACACTGTTTCCTAGAACAGGGAATTGATTTCTTTTGTATGTATGTACATTTACAAAGGTAACAAATTTCTCCAGGCCTCCAGACAGTGGGCACAAATGAGCTTACACTAACAAAAACACATATTTTATTAATGTGTTCTCACAATCATATAAGGAGGGACCTCCACAATATTTCTCCATTGCATGTATCTGGGAGCATCCAAGGACATCTCATGTGTGTTCACAAACAGGCTTGTTATGTTCTTGCATCCCAGCCTCATCAGGGATGTTTGCTACACAAGGAACCATTTGGTGCAGGTTCTAACCCCAGCCCTCCGTAAGAATTCTGCTTCCTTGTACAGGGAACAGTTTAAGAGATCTCCAACGGCAACTATGGAGGCAGAAAACTCTCTTCCATGGAGAATTTGTCTCTTTCCCTCTAACACTATGAAAAGACCCAAGCTGAGCCAGGTCAGGAAAAGTGTTAGGACTCTGTAAGTACTAGCTCTAGAAGTGACCGACAATGTCTGGGTTCACTCTGAGCAACATTGCTTGTGGATCTTTGTCTCAAAGGGTTCCTCATAAAAAACAGCCCCTTGCGTCTGTGCCTGTAGACCCCTCTCCACTGAGCCCAAACTTAATCCACAGGCTGGTCTGGGAACAGCCCCATGGTGTCTCCTCCATGCCCTCAGCCCCAAGCCCCAAGTACAAATCTCCCCTGGGACCAAGCAACTCAGCTCAGGCCCTCTGGGGTCACCAGACAGGCCCAGACATGGCTAAATCCCAATTTGAGGCAAGCAGGACAGGGAAAAATCAGTTCAAAAAAGATCAGGCATGGTTTAGGAGAGTATAAGGGCAGAAAACTCCATCCTATATCTCTGAGAAAGGAGGAGTTCACAGACAGGAGAACAGGCTGGAATCAGTCTCGTGCACATAAGACACCATGAATCAGGATACAAATGGACCAGCCCAAATGAGGTGCCCACCTCCCCACACTGCTGAGGCCCCTCCATCTCTCACGCAACTCTCTATTTTAGAACTGCTGTGGAGGATAGAAGGCCTCAGGGAATCAAGAAGAGAAGACAGAGGAGATATTGCCAGGAACCATTTCTAAATTTCAATTCTGGAATTATAATCCCCGTTTTCATTGATTGCAAGTTTCCCCTGGAGAGATAGGTTCGGGGTCCTTTCAGATGGCACCTTTTGGCCCCTTCTCAGCACTGGAAGGTCAGTTTGGGAGCCTACTGTTAGTTCCCATGCCCTTGATAGAAGTTAGTTATTTATACAAATAGACCCAAATCCCCTCCTCCCCACCACCACCAAGCTGGAGATCCTAGAAGGAGTAGCCAGAGACAGAAACATTCATCTCCAAGGCCAACTCCAATGCTGCTTCCTCTGTGAAGCCCACCTGGAGCTCCCATCCTCCAGATCCAAGCACCTCATCAGCTTTTTCTCCTTCGTATGAAGTTCTACAAGACTTTGTTTTTGCCTCCCTTAACCCTGTGGTGTAGTGGTTTGTACACCCATTTCCTCTACCAGAGGTTAAACTCTCCAATGGCAGATGCCAGAGTTCATTGCAGTAGCCCCAGCAATGCTGTGCAAAGTCCCCGCTGTAACAGACACTTGGTAGGCTCTTACTGAGCCAGGGGAGGTCCCAGGGAACTACTAATAAGGGTGACTCTGGCGAAAGTGGTCAAGGATTTTCTGGCACTGTCTTTTCTTAAGTCCCTGCTGGCAGGAATTATGGTAATTGTCAGGATGTTTTCCAAAAGGGATAATGGCCCACCCAGGGCTGGTATCCAACTAGTCCAAAGCTCTCTGACTTACAGGCCCACACCTGTTCTGATTGATCTGGCCTTGTCCCTGGTCACTCCCACACACTCCAAGGGTCTAGGTTCTCTGGACTCCCCCTGAGGTCTCCACTGCCTTTGCATACCCTGTTCCATCTTCCTCCATCAGGCAGCTCATATTCATCCTTCAAAGCCCAGTTTAAGTTACTCCCTGTGTGGACTCCCTCTGGCCTCTCTTCATAGCAGAGTGAACACTCTTTCCTCTGTGTCCCCTGAATATGCTCTCACATAGCACTTATCCTATGCTGAAATTGTTTTTTGTTTCCAACCCCCCAACTTATGTGAGTTTACGTTCCACTCATCTTGGCAGAGTCAGCAAAGCACATTGCCTGGCAGAAGCAGGAGCTCAGCAGATGTTTCTTGAATGAATGAATGAGCATGACTCTTGCAAATGTTTTCTAAGAAAAATGGCAAGGAAATCCCCTGAGGCACTCAAAATTAAAGTTCTTATTTGTTATATATAGGTTCATGTCTTGCTTTTTTAAATTTAAATATAATAAGGGGTAAGATGGAGCACTTGCTAGGTGCTGAGTATTTTACAAGCATTATCTTGTTAAAATCCAAACAGCCATCAGAGGCAAAGATGGTTGTTGGCTTGTTTTACAGTTGAATAAACAGAAACTGAGAAAGGTTAAGAAATATGTTCAGATTCATATAGCTGGTAAGTGGGAGTCTGTTTCAAAAGCCTTCTCTCTCGACTGCCTTGCTTTCCATACAGCCTTTCCACCTAACACACGTTACAGTAAGAACATTTTTCTACATCATTAAACTACTTTTGATATTTTTATTATGTAAAGGAGAAGCTTCTACACATGACTGTAGTACCTTGCTCCCCAAAGTGTGGTGCTGGAGCTCTCATATCACCTGGGAGCTTACTAGAAATGCAGGACCTCAGGTTCCGTCCTAGATGTACTGAATTGGAGCCTGCAGTTTAACAAGCTCCCTGGTAACAGGTACGTACATTAAAGTCTGAGAAACACGGGTATAGATCAGGAGACTGTGAATTACAGCCCACGGGCCAAATCCAGCCTAGCCCCTATTGTATAGTCCTCAAGCTGAGAATGGTTTTTACATTTTTAAATGGTTGAAAATTTTTCAAAAAAGGAATACTGTTTTGTAACTGTTAGAAATGCCGAGGGAAGAATGCACGAGGCCAAGATGAAGGAAAAGAAAGTTTATTTTAATGTCTGCATACAGACGGGCTGAGTCCAAGATGGTGTCAGCCCCGAAATGGCAGGTGTCTAGGGTTTTTATGGGCAGGTTTTTTGGCAGGCCCGCAAAGGGGTGGAGTTTGTGCGGGCCCCCAAGGGGCGAGGGGATCTTCAAGGCAAAGTTCCCATGGAACTTCCCACTAGCCTCTGGGTTCAGCCTAACAGTAACATGTGAAAATTATATGAAATTCACACTTCAATGTCCATAAATAAAGTTTTATTGAAACATGTTGATTTGTTTACTTACTGTCTATGGTTGCTTTTGCACTACAGTGACAGACTTGAGTAGTTACAACAGAGTATATGGCCTGCAAAGATATTTACTATCTGGTACTTCACAAAAAAATTTGGCAACCCTTCCTAACTCTGTCCCTAGCCTGCCACCCCCAACTCTGTGGTTCATAATGCAAGTGGGAAAAGGGCAGCTGTCATTTGGGAGAACTACGGGGGAAAGAGCTCCCCAGGGAGAGCCAGAGTTCTGCCGAGGCCAGGGGGCTGAGGGAATCCACCATGGAGTGGAAGTCCAGAGGCTGGAGGGAATGAGCTGAGCGTGAGGTGTGGGGAGGCAGGGGTGGTTAGGGACAGAGAAGAACAGTGAGAAGATAGAGTACAGATGACTTGGGAGCTCCTCAAAGGTGCATGGGGAAGGTTGGCCAAGGGCAAGGATGAAGGTACGTGGAGTTTTCAGCCTCAATTTTCTCCCAGGAAGCACAGTTGCGTTTGTTTTGAAACTGCTACAAGTTGAAGATTCAAGGGGTGTCCGAGTCCTCGAAATTGATAGACTTTTCCTAAGGTTTCCAAGCTGTGAGGGTGAAAAGGTATTCTCATCCCCAAGAAGAAATCCTAAACTTGATGTGTGCAGGGATGAAATTAACTAGTTCTCTAGACCTTTATCTTGAAATGGAAGTAGTAGCTGCCTGCAAAAGGAGCTTGCTACGTGTGTAGACTCCCAACCCCATCCTGAGAGAGTCTGATTCAGTGGGAATCTGTGTTTTAACAAGCATCCGAGGTAGTTCTGATGCGTTGAGAAATGCTGCCTCAGTGAATGAGAAAACTCAGGCCTCTGGGAGGAATTAGCTGCTGCAGCTTGAGTAGGTCATGCTTCTAAAAGCAATTATTTATACGGGTGGAGGTTTTCTGTTTTCTGGTGGTATGTAGGACTTCAGGAAGAGGCAGTGGCATTACAGAGGAATTGTTGGGCTCTATCTGCCAATACAGGGTCGGGGGGCAGTGTAGGGGGAATGCTGCAGTCATGTGAGAAACCCAAGGAAAGGCAGTAGCTACAAGAGGGTGTTGAAGAAGCTCAGGACCGATGCTAAGGTTCCAACCCAAAGGATGCCACCGAGGGAGAGCCAGAGCACATGATGGCCAAAGAACAGAAAAACCTGCCTCTCCTTAATGATGTGAGGATCTCAAGTGATTGACAGATTAGAGTGTGCTGGGCTCAGGGTCACGCTAGGCAGGTGGCAGATCTCATACATATCTGCAGTTTTCTGAACTTTGTTAAATTTCACTGCTACTCCCACTACTCCCACGGTCTTACATGACCGTCCATTATATATACATTTTCTCAGGTGCTAGATGGGGGCTCAGTGCCAAGTAAATTGTGACACCAGCCCCAAGGAATCTCTGAAACCAGGGTAAATATGCAGTGACAGCTTATTTTTCACAGGTTACAAAAATAAAAATATCAAGTAGCATAAATACAAGCCATTGTCTCATGCATTACTAATTCAGTTCCCCAGAAAAAATGGATGGGGAGAAGAAAGCCAGGATGGGAAATTAGTGCTTGTTTTAATCTGCTTTGGAGCTGCCATGGGAAAGCAGTTGTCTTCTCCGTTTTTCTGTATTTCCTGTTCATTTAAGGAAATCATGCTGGAAGCAACCAGATTTGAGGCCCAGCATGAAACATCTGCCCTGTTTTGGCTTCTCATTGAGATGTTGGTTCAGCTTGTGCATGCAGTACCTTGCTGCCTTGAGACAGAAACCAAAAAAAAAAAAAAAAAAAACAACCCCAAAAAACATTCCCAGGCTCTTTAAGCTATTGTGCCGGGTTGCTATTAGGAACGCAGTACACTCAGATGCTCCAGCCCACCCAGGAATATAGGTCTGACCCTTAAGGATAGCAAATCAAGGAGTCAGATCCAAGAAAGGCTGACACTCCCTGCCCAGTTATTTTTAACCCCCAGAGGCTGCTTCTGCATATGATATCATTTATGTAACTTTTCTGTGCAAGGACCCTTCTGCTGCCCCAACCCAGCCTCCACGCCCATCCCTCCCCACTATCATCAGCACAACATTTGTGCTGCTCCACCCAGCTGTGAATTTGCCAACAGTTTAAGGATGTGGACATTGAGTAAATAAACACATAAAACTGAAATTGGCTTTTGTGCAACCAGCTTTCAGGAATTACAGTTCTGTTCCTTCAGGTTTAAAATTTCAGTGCAATGGGATAAGAAAATTGCCCAAACAATATTGCAAAACTGCTTAGGAATTCCCATCACTAGAAATAGCATTATGTTACTTTGGTATAAAATATTTTTAATTTATACTGTAGCTTCCATGTAAAGATATGAATACTATTCTAGAACAACCTTGCTGTTTTCTATATGTTAACTTTATAAATAAATTCGTGATCAAAACCTTTAAATAAATTCCAACAATACTGAGTGACCATCAATTCATTAAAAAATGGGAACTAATGGGAATCTGCTTCAAAGAATGTGGCCTATTAAACATGACATTAAATATTCATCTATTTTTAAAGCTGCAAATGTCAATGGAAGAATAAAGTTGTCAAATGCTTAGGAGAGTTTTATTAAGAAAACAGCCTCAAACACTGATGGGAGTTTGATGAGGTTGAGGACTCACAACTTTTACCTGCTGGTGAAGCGGCTATTGATATCGTCTTTGTTGTCACCAAAATGCCAAACGAGCAGAAAAACAGCAGTGTGGTGCCCTGGATTGAAATCCCTCTTTTTCTACATTTCTGCTAACCCAGTCCTGTTGCAAATGAAACTTTTATATAACTAAATCAGCATTGACTTCAGTGAAAAATTATGTCAGTTCTGCAGTGACTTTGATTGCCATGACCAGGCTAAGAAAGGAATAGAATGGATAACCAGCACATAGAGTTATTCAAAAGGGTCATTTTAGTGATTTCTTTTAGTCTTTTCCACTGCTAAGTGTTTCAGGTAGGGATGCTTTTGGCTGCAAGTAACAAAGCATCCATCTAACAGTGGCATAAAAAAATTAGGGTGTTCTGCTTTTCTACTGCTGTGTAACAAATCAAAACTTAGTGGCTTAAAATAACATTTATTTTGTTCCTGAATCTGCACTTGGAGAAGGAGTCGGTGGGGGGCAGCTTGTCTGTTCCACTTGACATCAGCTAAGGCAGCTTGAAGGCTGGGGTCAGAGTCATCTGAAAGTTGGTTCTCTCCCATGTTTGGCAGTTCTTGCTAGGAAGACTCAGAGAGCTGGGGCTGGTCTCCTGATGCTGGGGCTCCTCAGGCATCTCTGTCTCTATATGTTCTCCCACATGGTCTCTCCAGCAAGGCAGCTTTAAATTAAACTGACTTCTAACATGTCAGCTCAAGGTTCCCAGGCACATGTCAGAGAGAAGAACAAGGCAGAAACCAGACCACCTTGTATGACCTAGCATGGAGAGTCACGGAATGTCCCTTCTACTGCATTCTATTTGTTGGAAGCAAGGCAGTAAGCTTGGCCTGTATTCAAGGGAAGGAGAATTAGACTACATTTTTTGATGGGAGGAGCATCAAAGAATTTGTGGCTATGTATGAAACCCACCAGAAAGGGATTTATCTTTCATATGTGATGTCTAGAGGGAAGCAGTCCTACCTGACGTGGGACTCCATGATACAGTAAAAACCAAGGCTGCTTCTAAAATTCAGCTCTACCATTTTTAGATTGGGTTATTGTTCCAGCATTGCAAGATGATTGTCATAGATCCAGACATCATAACCATCTCCAAGACCAAAAGGAGTGGAAGGAATAGTGCCAGCAGCTACTGGCTCCTTTTATCAGGACATAAAAAGCCTTTCCCAAAACCCTCCTCTGCAGAATTTTGCTTTCACCACATTGGCCAGAACTATCACAAGGCCACCCCTTGCTTCAGAGGATATCAGAGGAGTGAATATTCAGCTTCCCCTTTCTCTATTATAGCCAGAAATGGGCACTGGGCATTGAGTCAGTCAAGCGACACTTCTGCTCTGCTAAGTCTCCACATCAGACCCAAAAAATCACAAGTTTTCAGCCAAGGTTAACCATAAAATGACCGAAATATGCTTAGCAGAGGGGAAAAAAATGTATCAGCTAATGAATGGAATCATTTACAACTCTATTTTTTGCAAATAGGATCAAGAGCTAGATATTGAATTAAGTGAATCGTTTATACAGTTTAAACAGGAAGCAGAATTGGTTCCCCACAGAGACGTTTGCCAACAAGATAGGAAGGACAAGGAAGGGGAGAGACCACTGACTTCTGATAAAATGTCAAAGCTGCCCTGCAGATTACCTTGACATCAGAGTCCCAGGGCCTAAAAATAATTTGGGTGCAGGGCAAAGAGGAACTATTAACTTGTAAACCTAACCCAAATTTTATATCTTACTTTACAGAACATTCCTTCTTTTAGACTTCTGTTATTCACTAGAGAATGGAAACAGGAAAAACATTACGGATTGATGGATTTTATTTAACCCATCTGCAACAATTATTCAAAGTTAAGCTTTAAAGTTTTATAACATTTAGCTAAAGAAGAATCAAAACTCTTTTCTTTCCTCCCTGTAAGCACAAACACACCCCCGCCCCCAAACACCCCAGTCTACTGTCTCATGCTATGGTCTCACATAGGAATGAAGAAATCACACTGCAGGTATTTTTCTAGACCCTTCATTCATACATGCATTAGCATATTACCCCAACAATAGCTAAGACTGAAAAATGAGACAACTGCTTTTACTAACTCTGATACTGTCTAGAACAGATGTTCGTGAAAACACGTGCTTAAGGGAGAGAGCTGAACGTGAAGAAAGAATGTGACCACAGTAAGAGTAAGAACGCCAGTACAATTCCAGGCTACAATTTGCATTGAGTATAAGGGAATAAACGTCTGGTTAATCCTCAGAGAAAGAGGAATGAAGAAAGGAAACTTTTTCCTTTAAAATGAAAGAACTCTGACATAAGGAAATTAAATAATTGATCCAAAGCGATGTGTAGCTCATATTAAACAGACAAAAGCATCAAGGCATTTGCAAGCATTCATTCCCATTCATAGTTAAATTTGCAATAGAAAGTAATGTAGTTCTTTATTCTAAACAATGGCTAACTTGAAACAACACAAAATAGACTCTTCTTAAACAAAAATCATAAAACACATATTGTGGGAGTCACCAATTCTTTTTTAAATCGTTTATAAGCTAATACGCTATTTCAATGTTTCTATGATCTGCAAAATATGATTAAGAATAGGCTAATAGAGATCATGACCCCACATATTTCTTACTCATATTACAAATTATAATCATGTCATGATGACTTTTGATCCTCATGGAATGTAACAAAATAATATATTTGAACTTTTTCTTATTAAAAAAATACCAATTCAGAGACATGCTATAAGATACTTCAGATACTCCCAAGCCACATAGCAAAATTCTAAAGTACAGAAACTATCATAAACTTATTCTGTAACTCTCAAAAACAACTGTCAACAGTTCTAGGCCCAGGATAAGTATTCAATTTATACTCATTCAATTTCATTGAATATTCAACATCGCTCACAAACTCATGTATATTCCTTGTGTTTGAAAGTATTTTTGAGATAGAATATTCCCCACACTCATTTCCAACTAGAAATTCCCATTGGGTTTTGAATGAAAAGATTTATTAGATCTATTCAATTAGGTGACAAGATTAATAGTTCCCGTTAAACACTAATTTGCTTTTCATTCTACAAAGACTAACACAGATGTAAAACAGGGGTTGGCCACCCCAGAACATATGTCTAAGACAACAAGCAAGCTGGTAGTAATTTGGTACACGAGCTGGTTGTCCCTTCCCATGTTCCCCTTTCCACTGCCAGTTTTGCCAGAAATGAGATTTAACAGCAAATGCTTCTCTTTCCTATGTCATGCCCAACTTCCTCAGTGCTTGTAGTTTCGAATGTGTGGGCAACGTACACACACACTGAGTTTAGATCAACAAGCATTTATTGAGTGTCCGCTACCAGGTGCCATGCTGGTATTAAAGACACAGGTGCAACCCTAGGAGTCAGGTTGTCTAAATTCACACCCTGGCTCATCTCTCACTAGCTGTATAGCCTCAGACAAGCTCCTCAGCCCCTCTAAGCCCTAGCTCCTTCATCTGCAAAATGAGGATACTAATAATACCTACCTCATGAGAGTCTGAGACTGTTAAATAAGATCATTCATATACAGTGCTTGGCACCTAATGAGTGCACTAAACTTAGCTATCATCACCACCACCATCATCATCATCACAGCATGGTCTCGCAGTCTTTACCCCTGGGTAAACTAGGGTGAAAAGACACATACACAGTTGATGCCCATTTTTTTATGCTATGGTAAGTGGAGCTCAGAAGAGAGGCACTTAGCTCAGTCTGGAATTCAAGGAGGTCCTTAAGGTGAGAGTTGAAAGATGAGTAGAGTTAGCCAGATGAAGAGAGTATTCCAGAGGGAAGGGTCTGAGCAAAATCACCAGGAGCATGTTGTGTACAGGAACTGGACATGGTTTGCTGTTATGAGACATGGCATTTAAGACGGAGAGGGATTGAAGATGGGGCACATGAGGAAGGTGAGGAACAGGTCATAGGATGTCTTATAGGTCACACTGAGGCAACTGAATTTCCTTCTATAGACCGAATTTCCCAAACCAGATTATATAAAGTACTAGTGTTTATGGAGGCATTTCAGGGGATGTTCCCTTGGTATGCCTCAAAATAATAGCTTCACTGTGACATGTCTGGAAACATCCTAAATTTCACCCCTTTTAGTAATTCATAGTACATACACTAGCATATTGAAGGCTCTGAGAAGTTCTGCAAGAACTTTATCTCTTTATGTCAATTTAGCATAATATTTTTGCAATAGATTTTGTACTGTAAGACACCATTTCTACAGAATGCTAGAAGATATTTTGCCAGATTTTAACCAGAATAATAAATTAGACAGCTTAACTTAGTAAAATTGTTCTAGCTACAGAGATGGATTTTAAAAAGGAACACGCCTGGAGAGGAGGGGCAAAATGATGATGACTCAGAATAAAGGAGATGGAACAGATTCAAGATATATTCAGGAGCTCAAATCTGTAAGTTTTACTGGTAAGAGTGGAGTGAGGGAGACAGAATTGTCTAGAATGATACCTTGGGTTCTGGCTTGAGTCAAAAGAATATAGTGTCACTTGCTTCAAAAGGAATACAGAAAAACATGATGTAGGAGAAGGAATAAGGGATGGGTAAGAGAAAAAACTTAGTTCAAAACATGATTACTTTGAGGCACCCGTGAGGCTTCCAAGTAAAATTATAGGTAGGAATAAAGTCAATAAACCATTATTCAGCCCTAATCTATAACAGAGTCATCTGACAAGTAATTCCTTGCTCTTCCTAGTCAAAATTTCAAAGTTAATTTAAAATTCCATAATGCATTATGTTATTTTTAACAGCAAATTTACCAATAATGAGATTATCATTGAATCATATTTTTAAAACTTGGGCTTTTCTTAATGCATTCCCAAATTAAAGTGTGCAAATCTATTATGTGTAGACAGACGAATCTCGCATTATTCAAGGTATGTTACTTAAATTCCCACTCAAAAAGTGAATCTGCAGTAGAGTTACTGCTATAATTCAGATGTATTATTATAAATCTATTTAAATAAATTAATTTTTAATACATGTTATGGTGAACCATTTGACAAAACTGATTTGTTTTCTTTTTGTTCTATCTTTCTAAGCTTCTCGAAAGTAAGAGACACATCTTCATCTTTGTGCCCTGAGGGTCCAAAACAGTTTCTGACACATGGAAAGTGTACATTAAAATTTTGTTGAATTAGTAAAATTAATTAAAGTAAGTCATGGTAATAAGTACAAAATCAACAAGTTTCAATGCTACTCTTTCTCTAATTGATCTCATCTGCTCTCTTGACTTTAAATACGATCTACACACTAATGGCTTCCAAACAAACTATTATCATCAGCTCTGCTCTCACTCTGAACTTGAGGCTTGTAATTCCAACCTTACTTGACTTTTCCATTTGAATGTTCACAGGGACCTTAAACTTAGTGTGTCCCTGGTGACACTATTGATTGCCTACCTCTACAATATCCATTCCTGCCTTACTCCTTATGAAAATGCCCCAATTTTGTTCAGTGAGTCAATATGTCCAGCTGAAAAGTTCAGCCTCCCTTGCAGCTAGAAATGGACATATGACATGATTTTTGGTCCGCAAAGTAGAGGCCTGCTGGGGGTTCCTGAAAAAGATTTTGTTTTCCTATTTGGGCTTTCTCCTGCTCCTGTCTTGAGAGCAGACACCTGAGAGCCTAAAGCCACAGCACTCCTATTTCTACCAATGAGAGTGAAAGACATAGCACGGGTGGCCAAAGAGATCTCAATGGCATTCGTGCACTACGATACTATTAATGGCTGGGTCTGTCTATCTTTGACATGCTTTTTGTGTGGAAAATAAATTAATTGATGAACTAATCAAATAGCTCATTTGTTGAAGATATGGTTGGTCAGGATATTGGTTCCTTTGCAGCTGAGCACAATCACACATGACACAACACACAAAACAAAAATTTTTATTTTCATCTTCAAAGAACTCCTGAGAACTTCCCCCCACTGCAACCATCTCACAGACCTGTTTCTTCCCCAATCATAAACATCTCAATTTCTGCCTTCATCCTCCATCCAGTAGTTCAAGAAAATAAAAACCTGGGTACATCCTTGATGCCTCCCTTTTGGCTCTACCTCTGATCTCTATCTTCAAACCCATCTTCTTCTCTCCACGTCCACCATCCAGCCAAGCCACCATCACAGCCACTCAATTGCTCACCTGCTGCCATCCTTCCCCCTCCCCCCACCATCCATCCTCCACACAGCATCCAGTGTGGTCATTCAAAAACACAGAACAGGTCATGTCCCTCCCTATTTTAAAACTTTCCACTTGCTTCCTATTTTACTTGTAATAAAACCCAAATGCCTGATTACTATGGACTGAATGTCTGTGTCCCCCCACAAATTATATAATTATGTTGAAATCCCAATGTGATGGCATGTGAAGATGGGGACTTTGGGAGGTAATTGGGTCATGAAGGTAGAGCCATCATGATGGGATTAGTATCCTGATAAGGAGAGATACAAGAGAACTTGCTTTCCCTCTCTCTCTTTCTCTCTCCCCCACCCTCAACCCCTGCCATGTGAAGATATAGGAAGAAGGCATTCATCTGCAAACCAGGAAGAAAATTCTCACCAGGAACTTAATCAGTTGGCACATTGATCTTGGACTTCCCGGCCTCCAGAATGGTGAGAAATTATTTAAGCCACCCCAGTCTATAGTATTTTTGTTACAGAAGCCCAAAGAGACTAACACACTGACCATGGCTTACAAAGGTCTGTATGTGTATGGTCTGATCTTATCTTGTACCCTTTTCTCTGTTACTCACTGCACTCAAGCCATACCACCTTCATTTTATTCCTCAAAACCACCAAATGTATTCCCACTTCAGGGTTTCTGTACTTGCTGTTCCCTCCACTTCAAATGCTCTTCCACCCAGCTCTTCCTGTGGTTAGCTCCTTATCATCATTCAGGTCTCAGCTCCAACGTTACCTCCCTAGAGAGGCCTTCTCTGACCATCCCATCATACCTGGGATTGAAGATCCCAACACCTTGTGTTATTTCCTTCACATGCTCATCTGTCTAAAATTATCTTGCTTATTTATTGCTTGGTTGTTTTTGTTTTTTGTCTCCCCCTTCTAGATTAAAAGCTCCATGGGTGCATCTTGACTGTGTCTATCTTATTCACTGCTCCATCCTCATGTCTAGAATAATGTTGGTACAGAGTAGACCCTTGATATTGTTTTTAATAAGCAGATGAATTTTTTAAAGAAAAAAACAACACACAGTCTTGGACTCTTGGAATTCTATCTGCCAACATTTATGGTTCTAAAAACATATAATTTTCTTATCTAAAATCTCCAAGAGCAAAACAGAACTTTAGATTTAAATAAAAGCTTATTCTAGCATATTTAACTCAGAAATCACCAAATGTACTTAATCCTATTAATTATCTTCTATCACAAGGTAAGTATTTTTGCTTACCACATATACTCTTTAACCTAGATATAGTAACATAATATGGAATTAGACCCTTGCTACAAGTTGCCAAGTGCCATGTTTTTATATAAAACAAACCCTCAGGAGTTTGGAAGGGAGCCCAGCAGACTCACAGTTCAAAGCTCCCAGATCTATTTATACATAGTAGTGCTAAGAAAGGCTATCCTTCAGGCTATTCCTATGGACGTCATAGAAAGCCAGGAACTTTCCACAAACTCTTCAATGACAATCCAGTGAAAATAAAACGTATAAGAAAAATGTTCAAGGTAATCAATAGAGCCCCTTTAAGAGACAAATGCTTTCAAACCACAAGGAGAAGGGTATACATTTCTGGTCAGTTTTATTTCTAGATGGTTTACTCAGCAGTTTGAAGAGTTTATAGAGTTGTACCAGTATTTTCATTACTAAATTCTTACCGTTGGAAGGAACGGGGGAAAAAGAAATAATCTTATGCACCACCCTTCCCAGTGCTGCTACTGAGGCCAGTGGCAGAGCAAGTAAAAAGGCTCAGTGCCCAAGGCTCCCAGGACATTGTCATGTCGCATCATGGACAGCCCAGGACAGAAGAAGAGGAGAGCTGGCAGGTGCCGGGCTAGGTCTGGGCACATACAGAACACAAGGTCCCAGGCAGCAACAGTCAGAAAACTAGGAACACTCTCTGCCCTCAGAGCCTTTCACCACCTCTGCTTTTCGCCTTCTCAAAGTGTGGTCTGCAAAGTCCTGGGACACTTTCAGGGGATTTGTGAGATCAAAACTATTTTCATAATAATACTAAAAAAAAAAGATTTGCCGTTTTCACTAGACAGATATCTACATTGATGGTGCAAAAGCAATACTGGGTCAAACTGCAGCACCTTAGTACAAGTCAAAGCAGTGGCACCAAACTGTACCTAGTTGTCACACACTCACAATGAAAGAAAGAGAGAGAGAGAGAGGAAGAGAACAAACAAAAAAAGCCAATTTTACTTAAGAATGTCCTTGATGATGCATTAAAAACCATTAATCTCATTAAATATCAACATTTTAGGTCTTTGTAACATTCTGTGTGATAAACTATGAAGTACACATAGAGCGCTTCTGCTGCATACAAAAGTAGCATGCTTGTCTCCATAATACCTTGTGACATTGTTTGAGTTGCAAGCTGAACTAACCACTTTTTTCATGAAACACCATTCTTTCACTTGAAAGAATTACTTATTCAGGTTTAGATATTTGGCAGACATTTTCTTGAAAATGAACAAAGTGAGCCTGTCACTTCAAAGAAGACATGTGGCAATATTTGTTGCCCAATAATCTTTAAGAAACTACCTGTAGCTGAGGTTTCGGGTAGTAGTACAATTATTCAAAAGGCTACTAAGATACTCTTCCCTTTTCCAACTACATATCTCTGTGATGCCAGATTTTCTTCATGTACTTTAATGAAAACATGTCATAACAGATTGAATGCAGAATCCAATGTAAGAATCCAGCTGTCTTCTATTGTCAGACATTAAAGATTTGCAAAAAAACATAGAAACATGGAACAATGCTATGCTACTCATTAGTTTTCTTTTGTTTTGAAAAAAAATTTTTTATAAAAATATTTATGTTACATGTAATTATTTTATTATTGTTATTTTTAAATGATGAAAAAATTACTTTTAAAATGTTCCCAGTATGGTTAATATCCATAAATATAACTCAAATAAACAAAAGCTCTTTGGGATCATCAATAATTTCTAAGAGTATAAAGAAATCCAGAGACCAAAACCTGGTACAATAGATAGTTATAATAGAGATAGAAGTATATAATAGAAATAGAAAATGTATAGTAGAAATATATAAAAGAAATGTAAATCCTACATTTCTAATAGCATAGATGAGATCATCTTCATTCTACCACAAAAGAGAGAGCTCCATTATGCAATTAAAGTAAAAATTCAAGCAACGGAGTCCAGGTCGCTGTGGTGTTGTCATCACAGCAACTAGTGACTTGCAGGAGTTAAAAAGCTATCAGGAAACAGAGGCAGGTGGGCTATTGATGCAGGAAAGAGCCACAATGACTGCGCTGGGAATATGTAAAGGCACAGTGGGATAAAATGCTCAATACATTACAGGCCTATACTGGTACAGCAAGTTGAATAATGAGAAATAAACTCTGACACAAGATAATTTTGTTAGGTTAAATTATGTTTTTGCCTTCTGTCTTTTCCCCCATGAGGTCTTTGCTCCTTTGCATCAGGGAAAGTTTGAGGTCGGAATTCTTGACTTTTGTTTTCAAAAGCCTGTGGGCACTAAGGAGAATCCAGTTAAATCTGGGGGAGTAATATCCCCTGTCTAAAATGAAAGTCTCTCTGGCTTGGGGGAGGAGTCAGAGTCTAAAGTTCCCTGTATTCTGCCTTAAGCCCTGCCAGGGCCCAAGAACAGAGCAGGACCTCAGAGAGACTGACTATTGGTGCACCAAGAGGTAGAACATTAGCTTAGGATTCCATAACAACAGTTCTCATACTACAAACGTTGGCACAAAGGCAGCAGAGGGGAGCCCTTTAAGGGGCCACATAGGGAGAGACAGTGGCATTTCATCAGGAACCTGTGTGGTTGTATGACTGATGCCTTCCTGGGTCTCTGAAATATCTCAGCTCTGCTTGGTTGCCTGGAGCCTTGACACAGCCCCAGATAGGAAGCACAAGAATGACTAAAGTTGAATCTCTCACCAGCCCTATGGAATGGGGGTCAGAGAGTCAAAATTAATTATTGAGTTAAAAATAGAGAAGTATAAATATCATTTAGCAATAAAAAGGAATGAAATACTGATCATGCTACAGCATGGATAAACCTTAAATACATTGTGCTAAATGAAAGAAGTCAGTCACAAAAGACCACATGGTATATGATTCCTTTTGTAGGAAATGTCCATAATAGGCAAATCTACTGACATGAAATAGATTGGCATTGCCTAGGGCTAGGGGAAATGAGGGGTAACTACTAAAGAGTAGGAGTTTGGGGGGAGGTGAAAATGTTTTAAAATTGTAATGATGGTTGCACAACTCTGTGAATATACCAAAAAAATTAATTTCATACTTTAAATAGGTGAATTGTATCACATATGAGCTATTAATACATCTCAATAAAGCTATTACCCTAAAAAAGTAGACAAATGTGATATCACTTGCCCACCTGAGGTGTACTGAGATTCATACCAATTTTATGTGTACAATGCTTTAAAAAGTTACTTCATAAGGTTGTGTCAAGCTGAGATGGTAACTTCTAAACGCACACATTGTACCAGTCAGGACGTAAGCAAGTCCAAGGCACAAGCAATGGGGAAAGGTGCAGGAGAGGGCAGGCATGGGCTCCAGGGAACATGGTGATGGGTAACAAGCGGTCTAGGAAAGGGATCTGCACTACAAAGGAACCACACACACCCCCAGAGTACTGTGTTGGGGAACACAACAGCAAGCAATATTCAGAGATGGGGGAAGAGTGCAAACATCAAGGAGGTCCTCACTAGACTGCAAGGCCCCACCTCAGGGAAGGGGTTCAGTGGCAGGAGCCCTGCTCAAGTGCGCGATTGCAATGAGGGCTGCAGCCCTGGAGAGACTGGGCAAGTAATCCAAGAAGGACTTGAGGCAACCACGAAGGGATCTAATTAGTGTTAATAATAATGTAAGTATATAATTTATGTCATTTATATATAATAATATATGGCAGGTAAGTTTTATAATAATAACAATAACAAATACTATTTACAAGCACTGTTATATGTACTTTATATTTTTGCAATTCATTGTTATTTACGTAACAACCCTCTGAAATAGCTACTCTTACTCTCCCCATTTTACAGGAGAGAAAACTGGAGTCACAGAAAGATAAAATAGCTTCCCCAAGTCATTAGTAAGGGCAGAACTGACATTAAAACACAGGCAGTATGGTCCCAGCGTCCATCTTAACAACTTTACTGTGCTGCATTTAGGGTAGAGGACCACTTACTACAAGTGAGCCATCAGGATTAGCAGGAACCGTGGTTGATGTTGAATCCCCCTCAGCATTGAACTAGAGGTCTTTAAAGCCCTTCCCATGGAGGAAGATTTGTCCTCGGAGCCTGGGCTGGGCCTGGGCCTACAGGTAGTGGTTAAATGATGGCCACATAGAGAGAAGAAAAATAGCGGACCAGGCACCTGCTGCCACACATCTATCTTTGCGTTTTCATCACAGCACTATGAGGTAGTATCCTACCCTGTCTGGGTTGCTATAACAAAATACCATAGACTAGGTGACTTATAAACAACAGAAATTTATTTCTCGCCGTTTTGCAGGCTGAGAAGTCTAAGATCAAGGCGCCAGCAGATGCAATGTCTGGTGAGGGTCCGCTTAATCACAGATAGCCATCTTCTCACTCTAAGCTCACATGGCAGGAATGCGGGGTCTCTCGGGCCTTTTTTAAAAGGCCTTCATCTCATTCATGGGGTCCGTCCCCATGACCTAATCACCTCCCAAAGGCCTCAGCTCCTAATGCCATCACCTTGAGAATTTCAACATAGGAATTTGAGGAGGACATAAACATTCAGACCATAACAGGTAGGTATCATCTTCTTCCTTTACAGATGAGAAAACTGAGGCTCAAAGAGGCTACACAACTTGGCTAAAGACCCAGCAAACCATAGAGCCAAGACTGAATCCCAGACCTTCTGATTCAAGATGGCGGCTATGAACTGGCTTTTAGAGATTGGTCAGCAATGTTGAACAGCAAGCAAATTGGGAAGTAGGATAGCACAAGGGTTAAGAGTGTGCTTGGTAGCCAACATCCAGCTATGCCAATTACCCTATGATCTTGAAAGAGCTACTTAACCTTTCTGAGTCTTAGCACCTTCATCTATAAAACAGGTTTAGTAATAATAATAACACCTAATTCCTGGGGTTGCTATGGGAATTCAATAAAACACTGTGTGTGTAAAGATCTGAGAGAGCACCCAACATATGGTAGGTCCTCAATACATGGCACCTGTTTTAAGTAGGCATTCCTCTTGCTGTACCACCGAGCACAGGCAGGCTCTGAGGCAGCCCAGATCTTTCTTACTGAGCCACTTTACCTCTTGACTCAGAGAACATCAGTGCCAAAAGGAACTTTAGAATTTATTTAATCTAATTCTCTTTTTGAACAGATGAGAAAATTGAGGGTTAGAGCAGTTACATGACTTGCCCAAGGCTTTATAGTAGTTACCAGCAGAGCAAAACCAGGTCTTTTATTTCTAACTTAAAAATTAAAAAGCTGTTGGAATGAGATAGAAAAACGCTTGAGAAGAAGTAAAATTGAAACAACCCCAGGTGGCCCTTCAATCAGGAGGTAATATAGTGGGAAAGGCAGTTGTGCCACACCCGAGACGAGCAGGAGGACTTTTGACACTCTGGTGGAGCCTCCCTCCCACCATCCCCATACACAGGCGAAGGGATACTTCCCAGGAAGCAGGAAGCGCTGTTTTCAGATGCTCATATCATGCCATCCCTACCCTGTGGTATTGTCTGCATGAACAAAGGAAACTCGACCTTGGTAGATACACAAGAGAAGTTAACAAAAGGATGGAAACCAGTATCTTGGAAAGCATATGATAGGTATGTGATTAGTGTTAGTGAAAGGATCAGAGAGGAGAGAGGGGAAAAAAAAGGAGAAGTCCTTTTATAGCATTTGAGTGGGCTGCCTTCACTTGCTAAAAGACTAGCTGAAAATGGAATGAAATTAACAAGCAGGTGTTAGATGGGGATGTAGAATGTTAAGGTGTATTGAAGTAAAGAGGTGATAAAGAGCTTTGAGAATGAAATTTGAGGAAAACAAATGTGTGTGTTGGCACATATGCACACACGTATATTTAGCTGAAAGTGCCTGTTTTGCCTTTGCAGTAAATTTAAGAGCTGCCCTCAAAGGCAAATTAAATTCTGTCCACTGTGCTATTTACAAGAGTCGGGGGAGGTGCTCAGGCATGATCATGGGAGATGTGGTGGGAGTATGACAGGGCAAGGCACTTAAGGATTAAGGAGCAGGGATTCCAAACTGAAATTGCTGGACTATGCATTAATTATGCAACAATTACTGTCTGCTCAGCGTCACCACTGCACCTTTTAAGAGAAAGAAGTACATTTGGGAAATGCTTGACAAATCTACTCACTCAGGGAAGAAAAGGTCAGAATTTCATATTTTTTTAACCACATATATTATTAAAAGAAACTAACTTGACCCCACTTGACATAAACACATTGAGTGATTATCAGGCAAGGAAATTACTCCAGACTTCAAAGCTTTTCCATTGGCTAGAAACAGTGTTCCAGTCCTGTTTGTTATTTTTAAACACCCAAGGGATGTTAACATGCACATTGTTTTGCACAGATTTGCATTTTGAGTTAAAGAGGCACTTGGTTCAAATTTGTAAATAAAAAATGCCTTTAATGTTGCAAACTATCCACTAACACCATCAGCTGTGACATCATACACTAAAAAGATCAGTCTCAAAGATCCTAGGTCCTCATGGAGATTTTCCCAAAGGGAAAACCACAAGTGTTATGGAAAAAGGGAATTGCCCCAAAATTGAGCAGAGAAAGTTGACACAAATTACAGATGACACAGCATCCCAATCTAAATATGTACTCCCTCTAAGAATGATGCACACATGTTCATGCGTGACTCTCACTCCAGATGTTACCACGCTAGGGTTGCCAGGTCTCATATAGAAGATGATGAAGGTAGAGGTTCAGCTCAGCGGGCAACTTTCTTCTCTCATGGAAATACCCTTGGGCAAGTCCAGTTTTTGTCTATTTTCTCATATCTTCTAGTCTTGGAATTTTGATGGCGCTCATCCATTATCTTCACTGAACATATACAAACTCTCCAGCCTTCATCTCCCTCCACTTTTTTTCACAGATACAATTTTAGGTTGATGGGCAACTATTAAATGTTGGGTTTACAAGGTTTTGCTGAGATTTTCTATATTATAGTTATGTGTTTGTTTTTGGTGTGGTTATGCTATTGCTTTGACCCATTTCAGTCATTTTGGGGAACTTATATTTACATGCACGTCCACAACTAGATGTGCAAGCACCGTTTGCAAAATGTTTTTCATTAGTCTCTTCAATTTTAAATTGCCTTGGCCACAATTGATAACACAAGTACACATGGAAGTAACTGGAATATAATTTGTATATACCTTTGTTAGCCATGTTGGTGTACCTCTAAAAAGACATTGTCAATGATCTCGTGCTTCTTAAGTAAACTAGGGAGGAAATCAGTAGCACAGCTCTCACTAAAGGGAAGATTGGAATTGGAGCCTCCATTAAAGGGATTAGAACCCACCTCATCCCACTCCATTCTGGGACCAAAATGCCTAAGCAAAGACAACCTCCATTGGCATAAAGGTTCTAAAGTTTGCAAGATAAGAGAAAGGACTAAGGGGGTAAAAAAACATACCTTGTGAGAAAGGGTGGAGAGTCCAGCAGAAGGGGACATGGGTACAAGTCTGTTGGCCTTGGAAGGGGCTATAATAAAAGAAAAGGGGACTGAGGAGAGAAGGAACACCCTCTTCCTAAGTCTTGTGAGCCCTTTCTTTTGTGTAGTACACAGGGAAAGACTTCAGCTTAAATTTTTTCCACCTCTCTCTTCCTCCCATACTGCATTGTTCTTTTTGAAACGTATCTGTTCCTAGGGCCACAGTCTCAGGCCAGAAAGGAACAATCAATCTCCAGATACCACTGACCAGTGCACCCCTTGCTCTAGTGAAAAAGAAGGCTGAGGTGACCCTGCCCTCCCGCCCTCCCAACAAGCCTGCCTGGGACAGTTCCTCCATCTTTCCAGGTGGACAAGCTAAGTAAATTAAGCCCTTCAGGGACCGAGAAAATACTGAATATCTCCTGAATCTGCATGAATTTTGTCTTTCCATTTCCAGTGTCCTCAGGAAGCAAACATGCTGATTCTGAGAATTTCAAACTTGGTGACATTCCTAGAAGCCATTAGGGAAGAAAGATTTATTTACCTATTCCTATTCTTTGGGGTTGTAGAATTTCTTTGTCCAGAGTTTTTTGTTTGTTTCTTTCTTTTGTTTTTTGTTTTTTTAACTTCAGGGAATAAAAAGACTAAAGAGAAATACAGGAATGCCTCCAGGACAAACTAGCATCCACCAAATGCTTATTTAGGTTACACAAATGGAACACACTTTTAATATCTTAAATCAAATAGTGACTTTAATAGATATAAGATAAAGTGTATGGGGCAGGAAATTGGTTCTCAAATTTTAACATGCTTCAAAATCACCTGTGGGACTTGCTCAAAATAAAGACTACAGGTTGCCATCCCCAGAGATTCTGGAGTGGAGCCCCCCGAATCTATATTTCTAATAAGCACCACAGGTGGGCTTGCTATGATAAGGCTAGTTCAGTAAACCAAGTGTTGAAAGACACTCACAGGCACCTCCGCTCTCACCTTCTCCACTTGCTCTCCTTTCATTGTCCCACTCCTCCGAAGCAGCTCTCGTCAAGGCCACCAGTGACCTCCATGTTCCCAAAGCCATGGTCAACTCTCAATCTTCATGTTGCTTGACCTATTGGCAGTATTTGACAAAGTTGATCACTCTCTTCCTCTCAAAGTACTTTCTTCACTCGGCTTCCAGGACAATAATCTCGCTTGGTTCTCCTTCTCCCTTTCTAGTTACTTCTTCTCAGTTTCCTTTGCTGACCTCATTTTCCTAATTTCTACACCTCGAAGTGCTCCAGGGTTTCAATCCACAGGCCTTTCCAGTTCTCAGTCTGTACTCACTTCTTCAATATGTTCATCCATTCCATTGATTTCAAATAGCCTATTAATGCTGGGAATTCCCAAATTTGTATTTATAGTCTACTCTACTCTCCCAAGCTCCAGACTAACATAGCCAATTGCCAACTCAACATCTCCACTTGGATGTCTAATAGGCACACACTAACATGCACAAAACCCCTCATTTATACTTCCCCTCTCAAAATCGGCTCCTCCATCAATATTTTCCAGCTTGATAAAGGGCAACTCTATTCTTCCAGTTGCTAAGTCCAAAAATCTTGAGTCATCATTGACTCCTCACTTCCTCGCACTCCACATCTAAACTATCAGCAAATCCTGTCAGCTCTGCTAGGAAATGTGTCCAAAACCCAACCATTTCTCCCCACTTCCACGACTACCTCCCTGGCCTAGCCATGGTCATTGCTCCACTGGGTAACTACAACAGCCTCCTAACCCCTCCCATTGCTTCTGCTAAGACCCATTCTCCCAGTCTACCATCCACGCAGCAACCAAAGTGATCTGGAAACATGAGTCAAGGCATGCCACTCCTCTGCTGAAAACCTTCCAGAGACTTTGCATCTCACTGAAAGTAAAATCCAAATTCCCCACAATAACCCCTATGAAACTCCACCTCATCTAATCCTCTCACCTCATCTCATACTAGTCTCCCCTCAGCCCAGGCACTAGCTGTTTTCTCCGCCTGGGATGCTCTTCTCCCTCTCTCCCTTTAGGACTCTGTGCACGTGTCATCTCATTAGAAAGGTCCTACTATGACTTGGAAGCACAGCTTCCAAGATGGTCCCCAGTGACTCCTGCCTCCTCATATTCACACCCTCATGTACTCCCCAGCTCTTGAGTATGCACTAGATTTAGTGACATGCTTCTAGCCAATAACATTAGGCAGCCGTGATGGAGCGTCACTTCAGAGATTAGGTGACAAAAAGACTGTGGCTTCCATCTTGGACCCACACTTTCATTCTCTGACTTGCTTCCTCACTCTGAGGGAAGCCAACTGCCATATTGTGAGCTGCCATATGGAGGATCCCACATGGCAAGGGACTGAGGGAGGCCTCCAGCCAATTGCCAGCAAGGAACTGAGTTCCCTCGGTCCAACAGCCTGCAATGAACTGAATCCTCCCAGCTGTTCCAGCTGACACACTGATTGCAACCTCTTGAGAGACCTTGAAGCAGACACCAGCTAAGCCACACCTGGATTTCTGACCCACAGAAATTATGAGATAATAAATGTTTGTTGTTTGGGGGAAATGTGTTACTCAGCAATAGATAACTAATCCACTGACTATCCTATATAAATTCACAAAATCCTCCTACCCCTGCCACCCTAGTATTCCTACCTCCTCACCCCATTACTTTCTCCATAGCACTAAACTCCAAAGCCTTGAATGTTATGTTTGTTTAGTTCTGTCTCCACCCACTAAAATAAAAGTCCCGTGGAGGCAGGGACATTTATAGGTTTGTTCACTTATATATATCCCAGCACCCAAAGCATGCCTGGCACATAGTAGGCTCTTTAAAAAATATTTGTTGAATGAATCAATAAATCTGAATAGGGAAATGCTGAAAACATGATTTTAACTCATAAGGTTGTGGTGAGTGTTAAGTGAGCAAAATAGGTCATGTGTCTGATCCTTAGTAGGTGCTTAACAAAGTATGTTTTTCCCCCTCAAAAGAAACTTTCATCCAATAACATTGGTACGGACAGATAAAATTGCAGAATTCTTTCAGCCTGGGATGTTTACTGTGGGCCTCACCCAACCCATCTCCATTTTATTCAAGATCCCTGAAAGCAAACAACACTCCACTTATGTACGAGCTGCACCTTTAGTTTTCTGTATTGTTTTATAGCTCAGTCTCTCTTCAGCTTTAAGAACTTTGAGTTTATCACAGAAGTTCTTTCAGACCTTTATGGGCTCTGAATTGGATGCTCACTTTGAGAGTCATTCAGAGAAAATTAAAAAATAGTTCCTTCTGTCACTTTTACTGAATGGCCTCTTAAAAACCCCACTGTCTTCATAACCATTGCCAGACAATAAGATAATCCAGAGAGCAATAGGCAATTATTACCATTTCAAAACCATTGTGCAGTTGCCTCTGAAAAGAAATCATTGAGTATACAATATTCAGTTATTATGGACTTAAGCCATTCTCTGGCAGGAAGCAGTGTAAGCAGATCATTTCTACAGAACAATAATGTTTAAAACTTTAATATTGGCCAAGCGATAGCAGCAATTTTCCTAACAGGATTGAACTAAGGATAAATGGGATGTCTGACAAGCTTCTCTGCTGCACTGATGCTTCTTGAACCCTCGGGAACTCTACTTTATTCATTGTTTTATTCCAAATCTAGCACAGTTCCTGTTACATGAGAAGTACTCAGTAAATGTTCATGGATTACATAGATGAATAAGCAAGTAAAAGAGTTATTATAAGCCCTTGGATGAATGTCCCCTTGTCTCATAAGCTAGTCCACCTGGGTACCACATCCTGGATAGTCACTTCTTTCCTGCCTTAATCAGCCGATGGCCTCATTTGTTTTGGTGGTTAAACAGACTCAATTTTCAAATCCTGGCCTGCCACTTCCTAAATATGTGACACTGGCCCAGTCACTTAACCACTCATAGGCTCAGTTTCCTCATCTGTAAAACTGGTGTAATAATATTTACCTCATAGGGCTATTAAAATTAGCAGCTAACATGTAAAATACCAGTAACAAACATACCTAGACAATTAATACATAATTGCTCATTATACCTGACCCTATGCTCTGTCACTATGAACAAAAATATCCTATTTGACTTGTTCTCTTTCAACCAGTTTTGTTTCACAAGCCCCAAGGGGGCTGACCTTGTGTACCAGCAAAGTATTTCCATTATTATTTAAATAATAATTTAAATAAAATAAATTCCATTTTTATTTAAAATTTATTTTCTATTTACAAAGTGCTCTCAAATTCATCATTTCTTTGAGTCTCCAACAATCTTAATCGGCTGGTAGAGCAAGAGTAAAGGCCCTATTTTACAGATGAGGAAGTGGAGGCATGAAGAATTAGATTACTCACACAAGATCACACAGGTAGTGATAGTAACATGAGGTCTCAGACTCAAGCTCTGACTCTTTTCATGATATTATGCAGCCTCTAGCAAGTGGACGGAGGCAGAAAAGGCAATAACCTGGCCCAAGCATGTCTCTCAGCCACCATCGTGCCTGAAACGGCATGGGGAACACAAGATTGTGAGCAGGCGGCCCCTTCTGAAACCTCAAACCTGGGTCTTTAATAGCCCAGTGATCATCTACCACTAAGGAAGGGAGCCTTTGGAAGGGTGGAGCCAGGAATTCTATTTATCCTCCTGGGAACTGAGGGTGAGGTGGCAGTGCCCTCCGTGGACCACTCCCACAGATAATTGCTATGGGTGACAAAAACCTTGAAACTGAAGGGTGATTTCTTTGTGCACATTACAATCCTGTTTCACTGGTCCTGCAAATACACAGCCTTGAGACATCTAAAGAGGGAATCTTCTTTAACCCATACCGCTTTGCCGCACAGCTACTAGATCTAGGAAGGAAGAGAAAATTAACAATCACTGACCACCTATTATGTGCCAAGCTGTGCTAGGCCCTTTATATTAAAATATATTTGTCATCTCATTCCATTTAATCCCCAGAACCCACTCCAATTTTTATTAGGGTGCACACGCCTCCTCCATATAGCCCATATGTTCTAGAAAAGCTGGCCTGCCCTGCTGCTAGGGGTAGGACAAGTGGCTAAGGCTTAAGCTGGTCAGTTCATGGGTGGGATGTGACCAAAATTGGGCCAACAAGTTCTCTGGGGGTGTAGGAAAGAAGCTCACTTGCTCTTCCATGCCACCCCTGCAGTCTTGCCCTAGTCTTCATGGTCAAGGTTGGGTTGCTCTGGGTTCCATCTTCCGGGAAGGGGAAAGAGCACGGAGGAGTCTTATGTCCCAGAGCTAAATGTGACACACACTTCTCACATTCCACTGGCAGGAATTAGTCCCTTGACCACAGCTAATAGCAAGGGAGACTTGGAAATATGTTAGTAGCCATGTGCCCAGCTACATATCTATCAGCACCAAAGAATGAATTTTGGTGAACTGCCAGCAGTCTTGGCCACATCAACCATTATATTATAGAACCCATTTTGCAGAGTAAAAAAGTTAAGAAAACTTGCCTCAAGTGACATAACCGGTAAGTGGCAGAACAAGGATTTGAACACAAACCTCCAGTTCTCACCACCACACTCTCTATAGGGTAGACTCTTCTTGCTCTTCCATGTGTGTGTTTATCCCTCTCCACAATTCCAGCTCTTAAAATGACCTCATCCACCACTGGCAACATACATGCCATGAGTTACGAAGCCCTGCTTTGGCAGTTGACAGCTAGTTTCTGGCTTAACTCCCAACCATGACTTTTTTCTCTACCCTCTAGGGCAGGAGGTGTTGAAGGAAGGGCTGAGGTGATTGTCCCAGGTCTGGCACACAGAAAAAGATGTCTATGTGGTAATATCCAGCTGGAAGCTTGTTACTTGACAACTGCAGGAGAAATGGAGAGGCCAGCTGAGGTGGGAAGCAGAGAGAAAAGGTGCTGGGAGAACGGGGAAAATGCACGCGTAGAGATGGAGAGCCACTCAAGCCGACAACGAAAGAGGCTAAAAGGAAACACCGAGGATGTGAAGCAGATTGGGCAAATTTAGGTAACGTTGGATTTAATGTGTCAGAGCATTCCTCTTCTTTAAAAAATGTTATTTACTAATTTGAATTAGCAGTACATTTCTGAAAAGAACAAGAGGGGAATAAAGCAAAAAAAAAAAAAAATTGTCTTTCCTACCCTATACCCCAGACACCTATATTCCTCCCCACCAACGTACTAAATAGTATCAATTTCTTGGATATCCTCCTGGACATATTTTATGCATAGCGAAGAAAATACATGCATATCTAGTATAAGTATTCTTTCCCTCCTCTCTTGTTAACCAATTTTCTGTACTTTAATTTTTCTCATTTAACAAAATATCTTGGAGATCTTTCAATGTGTGTACATAAAGAGTATTCTCATTTTTATGGCTGCATCATATTCCGTTATATGGATAAGCCATATTTTTATTTAAATAATCACTTATTGGTAGATATTTACATTTTTTTCAATCTTCTGCTAATACAAACAGGGCTGCAATGTACAACCTTGTGAACACACCATTCTCTATGCATGTGAAGAAATCTACAGAATAAATTCCTAGAACTGGCTTTAAAAAGTCAAAGCTTGTAGATATTCATCATTTTGAATGCTATTTCCAAAAAACCTTTCATGAGGTTATACAAATTTACTTTCCCACCAGTCATGTATGAGAGCACCTGTCTTTCTACACTTATGGGGTGTTGTTAATTTTTTTATCATTGCCAACCTAATACATGAAAAATGGATGTCTGTATAATATGTTTAAACAACATTGGTATTTCTTTTTCTATGGACTTTTTTGCATATTTTTCATTGAGATGTTGGTCTTTTTCTTACATGTAGGAATTCTTTACATATAAAGAAAATTAGCCCTTGTCTATTAAATGAGTTGCAAATATTTCCCCTTTTTAAAATTGTCTTTTGATTTTGTTTACAAAGGGTTTTGTGTTGTAGAAAAGCATTCCTTTTATTCACTCTCTAAAGCGGCGCACTATATTGGGATGCACTCATAAAACAAAACAAACTTTACTAGACGGTAGGAAAGCAGCACGAACTTGGGAAAACTTCATTCTTGAAGGTCTCCTCTCCTATTTGATCCCATCCTTAATTACTCCCTGGTAATGATATTGTCACAGAACTCAGCCCACTGAATAAATTAAAATCACTAGCCATGACTCCCAGCAGTGACAGAGTGCAAAGGAAGCCAAGTTTCCTGCCCTTTGGCTTCCCAGCCAAGTCAGAGAAGAAAATAATGCTCTGAAAATCCCCAGAGAATGTTGTTGACACATCAGATTTCATTCTTCCTGAAGCTACTTCCTTCATACAATTCAATTATAAAAGACCTTCCTAGGTAGTTATTCAATGAATGGGACTAGGCTGAAGAAGAATAGACCTGTGGGTGTGTTATTAGATGGATGGGAAAAGAAAATAAAGAAAAGGAGTAAATGAATAACAGGAGAAATCAAACCGCAAACTGCATTTCGAGACAGGAACGAAATTGCTTCTGCTACAGGCAGGAAAACAGGTTTCCTCACACGAGGGAGGAGGCGGCTTCTCAGAAGGCCAAACATCAGTCTCTGCAGTGAATTTCAGGCCCCCAGGGATCGTGACAATGTGGGTGTGGGGTGGGGAGAAGAGTGATGCCCCTTTGGAGGGTCTAAGAAGAAAGGTAGGCAGTGACTCTAGAACATCACCAAGAAAACGTGCTCAGGCAGCTTTGGAGAAGATTCTGGTTCCTTCTGCATTTCTCAGCCTGATCCATGGCAGTTACTAAAAACCCCCAACCTTCGGTCTCAGCTGGTCAACCTCTGAGGGAATTCCGACCCTGCCTTGCTGGATGCTGAGAGCCTTTTTCCCAGCACCCCAGCAAGTGAGGGGTCTGGACTCTGGAGTGACACTGCTGCCTCTCGCTGGGCTTGTCCCTTCTCCCACGCACCCCTTTGTCTGCACCCCACCCAGCAAGGCAGCCCTTCCCAGGCCTGGGCTTCTGCCCGGCTTCCCGACTCACGCTCGGCCGCCTGCTCTCCCTGGAGCATTGCCCTGAACTTCAGCCTCCTTGGCAAGGCCACTGACAGCCCAGCTGGCCCTCAGCCACCATCCTGTTCCTCTCAGCAATTGGCCAGAGTCCTGTTTCAACCCGGATGGTCCTCCCTGCTCCCTGCCCCCAAGCTGCCTCCTCTTCCTGACCCCAGTGAATATTACCCAGTGTTCAGTTTTGCCCCTGCTGTCACCTCCCTGCACTAGGTAGGAACCCATGGATGTCTGTACCAGCTACATCAAGCCCAAATTCAAGCCCAAATACCAACTCAACCCACTTTAAGCAAATAAGTACGTGTATTCACTTATACAACAAGAAGTCCAAAGACAGGAAGATTCCAGGGTTGGTTAATCTCATGGCACACAGATGTCATTAAGGACCTAGGGTCTTTCACCTTTCTGCTCTGCCATGCCACCCACATTGCACATTCTGTCCACAAGATGGGCGCTGCAGCTTTAAGCGATCACAGTAGGCTCGAGTCAGCTCCCACAGGCTCCTGAGAGCCAATTGGTAAATATTCAGGAATTTGCCAGTTGTTGAGTTGTTGGTAGATTGAAATCGGCCATAGTGGGAGAATTTACACCACAGGAATAGAAACAGGCAAATGCTACAAATCAGGACTTTTTGTTTTTGGAGGGTGGGTTAGCAGGTTAATGCTGCAGCACATCCTCATACAATAACATCTACAGGGTTTATAGCAGCACAATTCACAATTGCAAAGAAGTGGAAACAACCCAAGTGCCCATCAATACATGAGTAGATTAAAAATATGTGGTATATGTATACAATGGACTACTACTCAGCCATAAAAAACAACAGTGAACTAATGCCTCTTGTATTATCCTGGATGGAACTGGAGCCCATTCATCAAGCAAAGTATCTCAAGAATGGAAAAACAAGCACCACATGTACTCACCATGGAGTCGATACTAATTGATCAACTTTTATGTGCAATGGAAGTAACATTCATTGGGTGTCGGGCAGGTCGCAGGGGGTGGGGGAAGGAAGGGATGGGTAAATTCACACCTAAGGGATGCAGAGAGCACTCTCTGGGAGATGGGCACGCTTGAAGCTCTGACTCGGGCAGAGTAAAGGCAATACATGTAACCTAAACATCTGTACCCCCATAATACTCTGAAATAAATAAATTAATTAATTAATTTAAAAAAAAATATCTAGAGGCAGAAAAGGTCTATTTCTCAAATGCATCTTCTTTTAAGAGCAGAGAAACGTTTTCTGGAAGCCGCTCAGAAGATCCTCCGCTCCCACCCTCACCTCCCCTTCCTCGGCCTGATTGTGTCACATGCCCATGTTTTAACCAAAGATTGGCAAATGGATAGGATGATGACCATTCCTCTGCAGTATATGGGCACCTGATACCTGAAAATCAGGGTTCTCTGAGCTGGAAATAAGGTGGGAAATGGTCTTTGGGTGAGAAATCAGTGGGGTTTGTCACTTACACACACACAAACACACATCCTGCCAGCTGATTCAGAGCTTCTCTCTCTGTCCTGGCCCACTGTGGAGGTTCCAGCAGGTTTAGAGGGCACGTGGGTTATGACAGCTGAGCTGTCTGCAAGACTACCTCGCCAGAAGACTATAAGACAACAACAGAAATTGCTAAGAGGCAATTTTTCTCAGGTTCTAGGCCTGCATTTACCCAAGTAGTTCAAAATAGTTCTTTTAAGCGCTGTCAAATGAATACAAATTGTCCTGTGTTTCTATGTGATAATACTTTTTCTATAAAGAAGTTCATATTCAGAATAGAATAAATGTTAGCCAGAAAGAAAATTACATTAATTTTTATGTGTTGACATGCTATTTAAATTGAGTTAAATATATACAAGACTAGATCTCATTAAGCAGTTTACTCAAAATTAATTTTTCTCCATTCAGGCTTAATCTAATCCTGGTTTTCTCTTTGGCTTTAGTACTCTATACATTGGAATGCACCTGAATCTTTTTTTGGAGACAGCTCCTTTAATGGCTTGTCTGAGGTTGCAAAACTTTTCAGGGTATTGTGAAGTGTCAGACTCCACACCATCTGTCCTCACTGGCTTTCACTGCTCCCAGGAAAAGACCTCAAGATGACTGTCTGATAATTTCAAGAAAGTATCTAAATTGCACTTCTCTGCATCCTATTCGGCTTCTTGAACCTTTTCCCTTTCTTTAATAGAAATAGAAGCCTACTGACCACATATACCTATGTATGTGCCACAGAGAATTAGGCTTAAATATATAAACTTTTACACAAGCCTCTGGAGGGTATAAAAAGAAGTACAGCCTTGAGCTTCCAAGAGCTGACAATCTGTTGGGAGAGACACATACAAGAAGCAAATAAGCAGTATAAAAAAAAAAAAATTATAGCCATTTGGGAAAAGGAGAAATCATTCCTGGGTGGGTTAGAAATTTTGTTTTCTTTATTGATATGTTCCACAATTTTATTTTATTATGGAAATTTTCAAACATACAAAAAAGTTGAAAGGACAGTACAAAATGAACATCATGTTCCCATCAGTTAGATTTTATACCTGTTAATATTCTGCCATATTACCTATCTAAATATTTTGCTATTCACTTTAAGGAAGTTGCAGTCATTGTACAAGAGAGTCAGCCTTAATATTTCAGTATGCACCTTTTTAAAAAGGACATTTGCCTAAAAACCGCAATATGTTTATCATATCTAAGATAATAATTCTCTAGTATCATCTGAAATCTAGTCAATGGCTTGGAGTGGTGGCTCATGCCTATAATCCCAGCACTTTGGGAGGCCAAGGCAGGAGGATCGCTTCAGGCCAGGAGTTCAAGCCAGCCTGGTCAACATAGCGAGACACGGTCTCTATAAAAAATTTAAAAATTAGCTGAGTGTGGTGGTGCACCTGTAGTCCCAGCTACTCGGGAGGCTGAGGCAGGAGGATGGCTTGAGCCCAGGAGTTCAAGGTTACAGTGAGCTGTGATCACGCCACTGCTCTCCAGCCTGGGCGACAGAGCAAGACTCTGTCTCTTAAAAAAAAAAAAAAATCAAATCAAATCTAGTTAATATTAAAGTTTTTCTAGTTGTTCCAAAAAAAATTATTATAGGTAGATTTTGCAAACCAGGTTTGTACATTGCATTTGGTAGTTATGTGTCTTTAGCTTATTTTAATCTAGAAGGGTTTTCTTACTTTCTTTTTTTAAAATGGTATTGACTTTTGAAGACACCAGACCAGTATATGGTCCCAAATTCTGGATTTGTCTGATTGTTACCTCAAGGTGTTGTTTAACTTGTTTTTCTAGCCTTGATGTCCTGTTCAAATGAGGGCCTGATTAGAGTCAGGTAGAATCGGTCAGCGTCCTGACCGGAAGCAGATGGCACATTCGATGGGTTTAACTGAAGGAAGTTAAATAAATGCAGGGACTATGTGCAGATGTGTGGGCAGGCACAGGGGACAAGGGAAGGTGAAGCTCTCTGGGACGCCTGCCCGCAGGCCTGCCCCAGCCTGAGCTGAGCCGTGCTACTGCAGCACCGCAGAAGCTGGACGTTTGGAAGTGGGGTCCCCAGCAGGAGCTGTAGATGTAACAGAGCACAGGCACCCCCCAAAACTGCACCCAGGCAGGCAGGGAGGTGGTGGGAAACAAATACCATGACATCTTTCTCTTCCACCCTCAAGATTGCTGCCGGAGCCCTCCACATTGGCCAACTCTAATCAGAAGCCAAAACGCAAGGGAGCCTGGGCTACACGGTCTGCAGAGGGAAGTCTCCAGGGGTGCAGGGCAGGATAGAGAAAGGCACCGAATGGATTTATAGGGGCAGATGGAGAATAACAAACACACAGCTTAAACATTTTTGCCTAGAATGCTTCATAGGCCATGCTGTGAATTTTATCACATCACATCAGGAGAAACAAAATGTTAGGTTGTCTCACCATTAACAAAGCTCAGTTTGACCACTCGGTTAACGTGACGGCAGCCACATCTCACCACTGAGATGTAAGGATGTATGTTCACTTTTGCAATCAGCAAGTGATCCAAGGGGAGACACTTTGGCACCAGGGGGATGTGCTTTTGTCCCAACAACTATTCACATAATTATTTTGGGATCCATTGATGATTCCTACCTCAACCAATGATTTCATTGGGAGTTGCAAATGTTGATTTTTCTAATTTTCTCATTCCACATTTGGTTGAACCATGTGAACTTCTGTCTATTAAAAATAGTTGAATAGCAACAATTTCATAGGGTTCAAATTAAAACATTTATTACCTAGCGCTCTTTGGGGAAGAAATCTTTTCCCAACAGGGAAAAACTACAATTCCTCCTAAAAAGACAAGGTTAATGTTGACTTATTTTCCTTTATACACCAATTGCCAAAGTAAGAGTCACTGCCAAAGGAGGGTTGGGCTGTTTCTGCTACTGTGGCCAGTGCTACTCTTCTTCTCTTCTCCTCCCTCCTCCTCCTTCTCCTCCTTGTCTCTCTTTTTCTCTCTCTCTCTCCATTTTTTCTTTTTAATGCCCAAATTGTCCCAAATTTAGTCAGTGGGAGGTCCTTCAAGCTAACTCCTTGATAGGTCCCTGTTAGTCTTGGAGGACTTTCTTTTTTTCTGGAACTGTAGGAGATCCTGGGCTCGTCTAGACTAAGTTATGTTTCTCTGCCCCAGACCTTCTCCAAAGAACGTTGGCTCATTTTAGTTGATAATCATATTTAGAAACCAGTATCTGTACAGTAGCTGTTCTCATTGCTACTAAGGGTTTGCTGCTTCTAGGCTCCTACAGTAGACAGAGCCTATGCATACACACACACACACACACACACACACACACAGCTTTAAATCAGGAGTTCATACTGACATTTCTAATTCAATTTTAACATTATCAGGTATTCAGGAATTAGTGTTGAGGAACAAAGATATGAGCTGAACTTGGGAGGTATGTACAATGTCTTTTTAAAAAATAATTTTTTCAGTAATATAATCACATTTACAACCAAAAGCAAAACTAAAAAGTAAGAAAAAAGAGAATAAATTTACCAACAATCTCACCTTTTTAACACATCTGTTTTTAATCATTTTATGTAAGTCCTTGGTGGCTAGGATTTTAATAGGTAGAGAGAGGAAGAGGGGGATTCCAAGAGGAGAGTGCAGGTCCTAAGTAGATTTAGGACCTGAAACAGAAAGATTCTGCAGAGACACTTCTCATCTTTAGGCCTCTGTTCACATCCTACTTTCTGGGTGCATAGCCTTTTCACTATCTCTGCCTGTCAAAATCATATTCATCCTTCAAAATGCATCTCAGAAGATTTCACTGATCCCCCTAGCCAGGTGTAGCCTTGTCCTACTTACAGTGAGCTTCCATAGACCTGTTATCACTTGTCACTTAGTACCTTTTAGAGATATGTGTGTACCTGCATTATCTCCCTAACTAGTTACTTACTGGCTAGTTACAGTCAGGAACTGCATCTGGTTGTCTTTGTATTCTCAAAGCTCTTAGCTCAGTAGTTCACATGTAAGAAGCCTTCAGTAAACATTTACTACCAGGAATTCAACCGTGGAGTTTTCCAAAATGAGTCTCTCAAGCTTGCGCTATATTGTACACACCCTCTATGACTGTTCTTCTCCCAGATTAGAAGAAACATTCCCTTTGCCTGACTTTAACCCTAGTGATTTCCTTTTGAAACCTATGGCTTATGTTATTTCTAATTGTGAATGTATTCTTAAGGCTACTTATCACAATTCTTCCAGTTACCTAGCAATATTTCAATTTACTTTTAAGGCTGCTTCTCATTTTCAAATAACAATTTTAAATACCTTTAAATAGAATATATTAGTTTTTAAAAATATCCTTAGATTGAGAAGTATAAACAACGCTCTAATGCTTTATAAAGGAGGTGATTGAATTGCCTCCTTTATAGGCTATAAAGCAAAAGACAACCTGCTGGTATTGTTTAAACTTGCCATGATGGAGGCAGATGGATACATTATTATAAAGAGACCTGGAGGTCTCTCTCAGTTCTCAGATTTTAATTGAGCCATATAAATTTACACAGTCCCACCTGTCTTGTGATTAAACTAAATTAGTTTGAATCTAAACCTCATTATCAGCAAATAGTAATTTCAGTAATACTTGACAATACAGAAATCTGTTAGCCTCCATTTTCTTATCTGTAAGATGAGACAGTCAAATTGATTAATCTCTATAGCTATGAAGCACTATAACTCCATAAATCTTTTGGGAGTCTATTATTGTTCAGGTACATGCTTTCTATGATATTGATTAGAATAATTTTTTGGCTCCTAAATCTAATAGCTGATAGATTTCCTAAAGAACAAATTTAGCTTTATTGAATTCCTTTAGATTCCCAAGAGAACTATTATAATTGCAGAAAAGGAAAAGGGACAGACAGACATATCAAAAAACCATTAGACATGAGTTCAAATCTCACCTCTGCTACTTACAAGCTATGGGACCTTGGATAATTTAGTCACCCTTGGTGCAACAGACTGAATGTATGTATGTCCCAAATTCATATGCTGAAACCTCCTGTGTGATGGTATTTGGAGGTGGGCACTGGGAGAGGATTAGATCATGAGAGTGGAACCCTCATGAATGGGATTAGTGCCCTTATTAAAGGGATCCCAGGGAGCTCCCTCACCCCTTCCATCATGTAAGAATACAGAGAGAAGATAACCATCCATGAACCAGGAAGCAAGCCCTCCCCAGACACTGACTCTGCTAGTGCCTTGATCTTGGACTTTCCAGCCTCCAGAATTGTAAGAAATAAATTTCTGTTGTTTCCAAGCCACCTAGTCTATGGTATTTTGTTATAGCAGCCTGAATGGACTAAGATACTTGGTATTGCCATCGAATATTAAATAACGATTCCTATCTCATGGTATTGTTATGAGGATTAAATTAGATAACCTAAATGACAGCCTCTGGCATATCACCTGGCAAATTGTACATGATGAGCAAATATTCATTGGCATGTCCCTTGGTATAGTTTTTGTGGAAAGAAGTAGTTGGAAATCCCAAGTCAGATTGCCCATTGTGCTGATTAAGGTTTTTGGTTGTCAACATCAGAAATCTACTGTGGCTAACTTAAGCAAAAATAAATTTACTGGTAGGACATAGAAGCATCCACATCAAAGGGAAGACTAGAGAACCAGGCCTAGCAGACAACAAAAGGTAAGACAACTTCAGAGTCTATTCCAGTAGGATTATTGCAATAATCTAAACAGAGTGTTGTTACTAGAATAAGTGAGCTCTAACTGTTTACAGTCTCTTGGTCACACTGATTGAGATTCAGGTCCCATTTAGATTAGCTTGGGCCTTACACCTTGCCTTTCACTAGGGGTGGTCAGAGCATCTTAGTTAACAGTCTCTCCAGAATGCAACCAATGAGAGAGAAGTAATTCCTCAAAAGGAATATATCCACGTCATTGCCAAAAGATAGTGAAGAGATGCAAGACTGCCAAAATTGAAAAACAGAAACTTCCACTAATCACCAACATTTTTGTATTTTGGGAATCTAGGAAGTACTTGAGAAAGCAAAGTACTATATGGAAGAGCTTCTAGAACTACCCAAAACGCCCAACTGCTGCAGGTGCAAAACGGATGGAACTACCTAAGCCCCTAGTCTGGAAGTTCTACCCAGAACCAACTTTTGCTCCCTAGTTGTGCTTCTCTGCAGCCCCTTTCTCTCCTTTATCAAGCCCTGTGACACAAGTTTCCGTCTCCTTCTGCTCCACTCATCATCAAACCCTATGCCTCACTGGAGCCTTAAACTCAAGTCTTCGCCTGTATGAAATTTCTGGCTACAAACCTCAGTTAGCCTTTTGAATCTCTGTACCTAATATTTTCCCTTTGACATTATAGTTTATTTAATTGAAGTGGTATCTATATAACTTACCTCACTATATCTCAGGGTTTTTTCTGTGTAAAATGAAACCTGTAAGGAGATCAGGAGAGCAGTAGACCAAAGAGTAAGGAAGCTGATGCTAGAAATTCTATTTGAGGAAGATAAAGTCCTTTTGACTGACTAATTAATCTTATGCTTGTAGTGAGAAGTACATCAGAACATTTTCACACCACTATTTACCACTGAGTCTTATATAGTCTAATATAGTGCATCCTAGAGCTTATTATAAGACAAAGTTATCCCCCCAAAAAACTCCTCATAAAGGCCACAGCATGGACCAGGACAGTACCCATAAACCAGTGAAGAACTGTCAAGTATCCAGGGATCTGTTTTCTAGCCCAGCTTTGCTATGAATAAGCAAGGTCGCCATGGAATCTTTACTAATCTCTCTGGGTTTGCATTTCCTCCCTATAAAATTAGAGGATTGAATCATATCTGGTCTCTAAAGCTCTCCCTGCTTTTATATTCTATGACTGTAAACAAGATACAGCCAGACCCTGGAGAAGAGCTAAAAAGAACAGCTAAAGCAAGGTGTGGGGACAGAGGGGACCAGGGTTCTATTTGAGATGCTGTGGTCAGGGAAGGCCTCTGTGGGGAAGGGACAGGAGAACAGAGCCTGAAGGAAGTGAGGGAGTTAACATGTGGATATCTGGGGCGAGATCAGTCTCAGCAAGACCTTTCTTTTTTAATGATGGTACTCAGTGCTATATTCAGTTTGACAAGGACTTTCATCTCCTGTCAAGTTTCCCATCCCTGTCAAGTGAGAACCATGAAGAGATCATGCCCACCCAGGACAGGCTTCAAGGGAGCTGGACAGGGCACAAGAGGGACTAGGTGCCCATGACTTAATAAAGTCAGTATTATTAGTTCTAAGGAATATGGCCAAAGTTGAATAAATAACATGCAGAATAGATTTGGGAGGTGTTTAAAGAAATTAATCCTCTAGAATATAAAGCTTTTTAAAATTTTAGATATACTAGGAGGGAAAGAACAGAAGCCAGGAATGAAAGACCTCTGCTCCCCCACACTCTGTACCAAGGAGCCAGAGGAACCCCCACACCTACTGATCACTTTTTGTCATCACCACCACCACCACCCACAAAAAGAATAGCCTTACCCCTGAAATGTTGGGTAAAGAATTGCTTATAAACTGAAAGAGAAAAAACTCAAATGTCCACCAGAACATGAGAATAACAAGTAAATGAAGCTGACCAAGTGTAAGAAAAATAGGAATGTCAGGGACTGGGGTAAAGGAAATACATATGCCCTGCCCTGCAAGAGGGGCAGCTGCTACTCAGCTCCCAGCAGCTGTTGCCCTGCAGGAATGTGGGCCCAGTGTTGTCAGATCTTGATTATTTTTTTCTTCAGAGATGCTGGAAATCTAGGTTTTTATATGAAAAATATTTTAAAGCACTGTGTAGACCAAACAAAACATATCTGAAGGCTTAAATATACTCACACTACACCAAAACGTGAATAGCTGTTGTCTGGGGGTGATGGTATTTAAGGTCATTTTTATTTTCATTTTTACATTTGATTGCATGTTCCAGAATTTTAACAGTGAACATAATATTAATTTTATAATGAGAGAAAAATTAATGTTATCTGTTAAATATTTAAAATTGAATTAACTAAACAGGGCATTAAGATAAGAATAAAACAAAAAATGTTACAGGAATTTTCTCTGGGTGAATGGTTACATGTTACTGAATTTTTATAATGTTTTCTGACTGAATTTTGCAATATATCACAAATAATTCCAGCCTAATTACAGCAATATGTCAAGCCTCAGGTTTGCTGATTCGAGGTTTGTGGTCACTATCTTTAGCTATTGTTTCCACATCAGGATTTACGAAAGCAAATTATTTGTTCTGTAGTATTATTATCATTTCTATTTAATTATTTAGCCCAGATTCTATAATATGCAAATCTTCCTGATTCTGGCTAGAAGTTGGAAGAAAAGGTAATGCTTCCTGCAGAGTAATTATAGTGTAGTCTACTATAGGAGTGGTTACGAGTATCAGATGAGTTAAAATTTATAAAGCACTTTAAGTAGGTGCTTGGCACAAAGCAGATGAATGCTAGCTTTCATTGTCATTATGACTGTTGTTAGCATTGTCATTATTATTATTATTATTCAGGAAGCAGCAGTTAAGAATGATCATGTCTTGCAAGGGAGTGGAGGGAGGGGAAAAAGGGAGATACAGAGGGGAAGCAAAGACGGAAAAGGCATTTCTAATTTGCTATTTCTGTAACAGAGAAAATGGCCTAAAAAGGGGTGAAAATGTGTTCTGTCTCTTCAAAACCCCCTTACCCTTTTTGAGAACTAAAACCTATATCCCTGCCTCGGGCCCGTGGTTGAGAAGGGCAGGGGAGTTTCCTTTGCTCTTTGTGCCACAGGAGATGGCTCAAGGGAAGTGCTTGGGTGGAGGTCACGAGATCGTCTTAGCCTAAGATGGGATGAATCGGAACCTCTAAAAGCTCTGCACTTGTGCTCAGAAGCTGCATGTTGGTACTTTGAGGCGGGAGCCTGCCAACCTCCTCATTTGCTGGCAAATTAACAAACTCCTCTTTCCTTCTCCTCAAACCACTTGTCCTTGTTCTTCTGATGCAGCCTTGGGGACAAGTGCCGAACTTTCGGTAACAGAATTTGGCATCCCAAATACAAAGAAACCTCTGAGATCAACAAGCATTACAGACTTACAACCTACAGATAACAGACAACCCTTCTTCCCTGTGACCTCTCTCTCACTCTGTCTCTCTGCCCCCGAGTCCCCCACCCCCGGCCTCTCTGTTTCATACTGCAGGAGCGGAAAGGAAGAATGGCCAAGGAGAAGAGGGGAGAAGGCAAAAGAAAAGCCATGGAAACAGAACAGACGGGAACAGGAGGAGCGGAGGCGGAACAAGGTGACCACGGGGACAAGGAGGGCAGTATTGGGCGCCACTGACATCCTACCATAAGCCTCAAGCAAATCAGCATTTTGAATGTCAAACCTTAAAGCTCATTAAGAGGCCTCAGTCTTCAGGGTGGAGTTAAGAAGGGCAGAGGGGTGTGGTGTGCCAACACAAACTCTTGCTTCCTCATTCTGCTCAAGGTCAGCCTTGACACGCGCTCGTCAGATATGCATGAAAACCAGCTTCAGACCAGCTGCTTCTGTGAAAACCGGTATTTAGGTATTGATATTAGCATCTTGTGCAGAGGTAGCCCAGAGTGGTGCATTTCCTCCTCTCAGGAGCCCTCTACATCCATTTGATTTCTATGATGTATGCCAGCGGGCTTCGGCTCAATGTTAATGATTTTGTTCCTTTTGAATTCCTGTGAGATTTTATTCCTGTTGGTTTCCAGGCACACTGTGTTGTGTGCCACAGTGATTTCAGCCCAGTAACACTTCTGCTGTGATGAAAAGAAACGATGGGGAAAGCCTGCTGTTTGTCCTCTGCCTGACGCTGCTATCCAGTGCAATTACTAATACTTGCTTCCAGAGAATGCAAAGGATGGGTTCTGTCTCCAGGGCTCTGGTCATGAAACTTTACAAGCTAATAAACTGAGAACACCAAGCCATGTGCTAAGCACACATACTTTCTACCTGGAAATGGCCCCTTCTGGCTAAAGCCAAGTGGACTAACTATGCCTGGACAGACAAAAATGTTGTAATTAGCAAACATGCTCTCACTTCTTAACAATTTCATGACAGACCATCAGTCGATAAGCAACGTTATTGTCAGATATACTTCACCAGCATTTTTGTTAATGCTATCATTTCAATTATGTTTTGAACTAGAGTTTGTTTGTTTCCCCAAGCACTCCCTTGTCCCCCATTGAAAGAAGCAACTTGAATTGATAATGAAATTGTTAAAATTTCTATTTTCCCAAGAAAAACCAGATTTTAGACACTATGACTTATGCTGGCCCAGAAACTTAATTTTTAATCTTCCTGACCCCAAAGAAATAAGAAAAGTATCCCCTTTGCTTTTGTGTCTTCCACAGGGGCCCAGATTTTATCTGTGTCAATGACACTCTGAATGTAGGACCTCTTAGTGCCTTGGGCCACACAGAGGCTTTCAAGAAAACTTCAGGCTGGGACACCAAACCCTGATTCCTGATCCGGCCTTTGAAAACACTCCAAAGAGTCTCAAGGTATAATGAAAGGAGTAGCAGAAAAAAATTCTCAAATCAAAATTAATATTAATCTATTTTAATTAAATGCCTTTTAGCACTTTGTTGAGAAAAATAAAGATTTTGTTACAAAATCAAGAAGCAAGTGATTCTCTAATCTCTCTTGTTTTTGTTGCCAGCTTCCTGCTGACCTGCTTTTAAATAGGCCCCCAAAAATGTGGCCTCCCTACCTCCCCTCCTTCCTGTCCCCTCTTTTCCCTCTGGCTCTTGTGCCTTTCACAGGCTCCTCTCTCCCCATCCGCTTGTCTATGGGAGCCTTGACGACCTCTTCGTCCCTCTACCTGGTGACGAGAGCCCATCCCTGTGACTTCCCTATGTATCTCCAGAAGGGGGATGCCCAAAGCTCTATCTGTGACCTCGCACCAACTTTCCGACCACCTATGTGTGAGGTGACCACTCGTCCCCCTCTGCAGGGACAGCCTCAGTGCACACCTGTTGTTCCAGCTTACCTATTACTAGTGCCCACTTTTACTCTCAGGAGGGTCTCAGACAATCAGACAATATATTATGTCACCCCTCCTTAAGAGCAGGATTTCCCCCTGAATAATGACTTGATCCAACATTTCCTCACTCGGCTACTTCTTTTTCCAAAACACTGGCATTCCTGTTCCTTCCCGGCATCCCCGTTTCTGTCAGTGGTTCTGATGCCCGTCCACTTGTCGGAGGCTAGAGGCCTTGGCAGCTCAGTGACTCCCTGCTCCTCATCTCATCTTGGCCACGCAGAATGGCGGCAAGGGCCAAGGTCAGAGGAACTGGACACAACTCCTGACTGCGTCACACCCCGGCTCGGAGCCTCCTTCACTTCCTCTCTGGGCCTCCGTGTTGCCATTTGTCAAACAGGGAGAATGATACATTCCTGACAGGATCCCTGGAAGGAAGAAATGAGGCAGCTGTGCCTAACACAACCAATCTGACTGCTTTTTATTCACACACTCATTCAACACATTTATTGAGCACCTACTACACACCGAGCACTGTCCTAGGTTCTGGGGACACATCCATGAGCAAGATAGTCAAAAATATCTGCCCTCATAGTGCTAACATCCTCATGGGGAAATTAGACAATGAACACGGAGAGACCATATGTCAGGTAGTGATAAGGGCTATGAAGAAAAAGCTGAGCAGGGTAAGGGGGCAAGGAGGGCTGCTGTTTTTAAAAGGGTGGCTGAGGAAGCTATCCACTAAGATGACATCTGAGCAGAGACCTAAAGGAGAAAGGAGGTTAAAGAATTAGCTAGACAGGTATTCAGAGGAAGAACAGGTACGGGCAAGTTCTCTGGGGCAGGGATGGCAGCTGGGTGGAGTGGAGGGCGCCTGGCCCGGGAGGAAGCCAGAGGGAACGGGATCCCAACAGCGCAGGCCTCATAGACCCCGCTGAGGAGTTCGGCTTGTCCTTGGAGTGTGGTGGGGGCCCCACGGGGAGCGAAGGACTGCCTGTGTTGACATTAGACTGTGGGCAGGGCCAGAGCAGAAAGAATAGGAGGAGGTGGCAATAATCCACACAGGAGGTGATGGTGACCTCGACCAGGGTGGCAGCAGTGGAGGTGGCAAGAAGCAGACACCCTCCCTTGGAAGAGTCTCTCAGTTTTCCCTCCGCATTTCCCTCTCAGAACCACAGTCCTGTCCCTGGCCTTCCTCACCCAACCCCTGAATTATTGCAACAGCCCCCTCACTGGTCCTCACAGCCCGCCTGCCCCTGTCTCTCCCCCTCCCCCTTTCATCACATCACCTCCTGCTCAGGAAAACATGACCCTGCCCTAGCTGTTGGCCACAAGTCCTGTGTCCCCTCACTGGCTCCCAAGGCCTTCTACCAAGTCCTACACATTCAACGTTCTTCTGACCACAAACCAGCCCTACCAGTGCTCACACATTCAGCAGTGATTCAGGTAGCAACTGGCTTCCTTAACAACCAACAGACTCCCTAGTTCTTATAATTGGGTCTTACTACCAGAGTTCCATTACAAAAACAGACAATAACAGTTAACATTGATTAAATGCTTTTTGAGTGCCAAATACTAACCTAAGAACTTTACAAATAGTATCCCCTTTAATCCTTACAACACTCCTATGAGGTGGTTACTATTATTACCCCAACTTTACAGACAAGAAAACTGAGGCACAGAAAGGTTAATTAAATTGCCCAGCATCACAAAGCCAGTAGGGGGGCGGCAGGATCTAGGATCTGAATCCAGAAAGTCTACCTCCGCAGCCAGCACGCCCCACCGCCTCCAGCACTTGGACGTTCTGCCTCAAGTTTCTTCACGTGAATCATTAAATTGTAAGTTGTGTTTACTACAAAACTCTCAGTACTGTCCCCCAAGCCCTTGCTTAGAACTTTGTCCTCTTCTTCCCCATGTAGCTCGGCCTTGCCGAATCCCACCCAGCTCTCTGGGTGTAACTCAACTTCCTGTTTTTCCACAAAACTTCTCTAAATACGTGAGGCCTTGTGACCCTCCATTCTCCCAGCTATTTGAAATTCATTGCAAATAACCATGTCTGATTTTTTTCATGTATCTTCCCGACTACACTGCGTGCTGCATATGTAGAGCAACCATAAATTGCATTTCTTTTTATATCTCTGCAGTATGTAAAGAAATCCTGGGCCACTCAGTTCAACAGACATTTTTAAATAAAGCCTGCAGTGAGCTAGGTCCTGTGCAGGTCCCAGAGACATAGTGACGCAGCACTGAAAAATATTAGTGGACCAACCGAGAGGATCTAGGGAAATGCTTAGTGAGAAGGAATTACCTATTATAATTAAGCTTTTTAATATAAATGCCATCAATGACACTATTCATATGCAAATATATGATTTTCATGTCATTTCAGTATTAATTCATTGCACACCTACTTTGTGCAGAATGCTGGGCCAAATGCTTATTCCAAAAAGGAACATGACAAAATCCCTGCCATCAGAGAATTGCCAGTCATCTCCGTTACCATATGTCTTAGGGTATGGGTGGAGGCAAATGGAAAAGCCACTGAAATCTGCTTAGGTCAAAGAGCATACAGGGGAGTTTCACAGAACTCAACTGTAGAAAGAACAGCCAGGCCTGTGGGTGATTGCAACAGAGAATGACCAAAGACATCACTTCCTCCATTACCATGTTGTCTCTTCCTCTGCTTCTCTCATTTTACATCCCTCCCTCCCTCTCCCTCTCTCTCTGTCTCCTCTCCCCACCCTCCCTCCATCAAACCCATTCCCATATTGCCTTCCTATACTCTACTTTCACACGACCCATCGTGGCTTCCACAAAATGGGACACTTGGCCTCCAAATACCTGCTGGAGACCTTCCAGGTCCAGCATCACTGTCTATTAACTACACTTTCCATATTCTGATCCCAAATGTCAAGTAGGAGTATCTAAGGGGCTACTGTGTGATAGGTTTCGACCCCTAGTCCAAAGAGCTAAGGCTGGAGGGTGGGGAAAGGATGCCCAAGGTTTTGTTGAAGGGTATGTAGGGCCACAGGGGATCACTCTTCCTGGGGCAGAACTCAAAGTTGTGGGATGGTGGCTTCTGTAGAATATAATGTGATAAATGGTCCAATAGTTGCTCTACAGGACAAATACACCTCAGATTCGCATACTCCAGCCTTCACAGATTCATAGAATTCTAGGAATCATTTGACACAATTCCCACACTTCAGCTCAGTGTAAGCCAAAGCCCAAGAGCGGATAAGGGTGGAGCCCAGGGTGGATCCCATACTCCCTGATTCTAATTTACTCCAACATTTACTAAACCAGCAGCATTCTAAGACCACCTTTGACATGTGCATGCCCAAAGATTGTCCACACTTCATCACAGTTTGTGGGTGTGTTTTTTTGGTATAATTTCTATACCTACTAAGAACTTTCACATATATCATCCTATCTAGTCCTCACATAAGAAGAATTGTTAAGCCTATTTTGTAGATGATAAATTGAGATCCAAAGAAGTCAACAGACTTGCCTACATTTTATTGTTAGTATTGGGCAGAGCCAAGATTTAAACCATTCTATTTGATTCTAAACCCTTGCTCTTTCTGCTATGCCATGCTGCCTCCACTCAGTTAAGTGTCAATCTGTATTGTTTATATTTTTTATTTTCTATATGTTATCATTTTTTGACAAGTTAAAAGCCTCTCTAGCTGAGGAGAGAATGCTCATCCCAGGGTTAGCCAATTCTGCCTGCCCCACGGGGCAGCCCGGGCGACCAGAGCCCATGGGCACTCCGATTAAAAAAAAAAACTGGAGCCCGGGGTTAGCCAATTCTTAGAGCTAGCAAAGGGCTCAGAGAGCATGCCTTTGATGTGCAAACTAACCCATCCAGAGCCACACCTCCTTTATGTGTCCTATACCCCCAGGAGACAATATTCCTCTGCCTTAATCGTGCCAGGCCCAGGTCCTAGGCAACTAGAGACCACTCCTATAGCCCAAACCCTCCTGGTATTATTCAAACTAGCCATTCCTAAATGGTTTACTCTAGCCTGCCTTGCCTTTACCATGGAAACCCCAGCAAAGACTGTGTGCTTTCACCGCACCCCTGCCCCTTCTGACTCCTGGTGCTTTCCCAGGTAGCCCTGTGTGACATGCCATGCTTCCTGTTTCTAGGTCCTCTGGGGATAATAAACTTTGTTTTCCTGAGCCTCTCCTGTGTGGCCTCTTGTGGCCACACCTGACTGACCATCACATAAAAGAACACAGAACACAATCACAAAACACGTATTGGAGAAGCAGACTGACAAGTTCGGAGGGCCCTTTAGTCATGTTCAGGGAATTAGTATGTACAATAGAAGAGTGGGATGCTCAAACCATGGACACAGTCTCCTCAATCCCTGGGGAGCGTGGCTTCTAGCACTTTCCTCCCTCGGCATTCATGTCGCTAGCACAGCAAAAGGAATGACAGGGACATTTTTCAATGCACAGATCAATCTGATTTGTTTGGAGGGGAAAGCTGGTTCTCATTTAAGATTGTTTGGTCTCAGTGATTCATTCTATCAAAGGCATCACTTCTACCTTTGATACAGACACTATCATCATCAGCCCCTTTGCAGTCAATCTTGAAAGGCATAATTTGTTTAGCCTGGAAATATTCTTCACAGTTCCTAAACAACTTCAAATGCTTCTGAATAACTTGCCCCTGCATTCCTTGGACCAAAAAGGAGCCAGGCACAAATGCCTAAATGCCACACTGATTCCAAAGAGTAGTACTTCAAAGAACTCTGCACATGGCAATTCCTTAAAACATGTATACTTTTTCTGCCTATTGACTTTAGTTTCTTTGCCATGGTGGAGATTTATTATCCTTTAAAGTGCAGTGCTGGACTCAAAATCAATTGCATGCTCTGGTTTCAAGAAATCCTGATAAGGTCTCTCAACAACACAAGCAGGGATAGAGTGACCAGCCATTTCCATTTACCCAAGACTGAAAGGGTACCAGCTTCAAAACCAGGAAAGTCCCTGGCAAACCAGGGCAAACCCTGGTCACCCTAATCTAGAGACTGAAGAAAAAATAAATCTTTTATCTTATTAAACTTTAAGAAGTGTCATAGAACCAAATGCCTTAGCAATGCAGAATGCTAATTGCCCTTTAATTTCTTTAAGCAGCATATTTTCTTTATAGGTTTGCAGAAAATCCAAAGTATAAATGTGTGACAACAAATACAATAGATCAAACAGTGATTCTTAATACCTCCAAATGCAGATGAAATACATCAAGCAAATGAAGAGCAGAACTGACACAGGGGACAATGATTCATTTCAATATGTAAAGGCCCGGCAGGGATTTCTATATAAAAGCAAGCCTTTAGCAGTCAGCACGGGAGTCTTTGATTCATGGCCATTAAATGACAGGAAGTGCCAGTTTTAACTCTTGCAATGGTGGGGCACAGGGGTGCTTGAGTCCCATTCTCCTAGTTCAAACTCTTACCTTTGTCTATGTCCAGCAGTGCTGGAATGAGCAGTCCAAGATAATGTGCACATTAATTAAGTCTTCAACAGGGGCAGAAGGGAGGGAACCTGGTGAAAATCCAAATTGCTTTAATCCTTTCTGGGGAGTATGAAGAGTTAAGAGATTTACCAACCTAACCCCCCCCAAAAAAAAAAACCTTCAAGACTCAGCTCTGCAGTGCTAATTGATGTCATTTATAAGTAATCTAATAATGTTGAATATTTTAAATGACAGATGTTTAAAATACAGAACCATACTAATTTTTGCCTAGGGGAGAATATATTCATGATTCTCATCTATAATTTCATGTCAGGATTGAGTTTTTGGTTTTGTTTTAAGCAATCTTCAGATACTTAATTTTAGTACTTATAATGAAGTGAATTTAGGAAAAGGTAATTTTGAGCCAGTGAATGAAAGTGGATTATAAATTTTTCATTACCCAAGTATATGCCCAGTCACTATGCTAAGTGGTAGGAGACATAGTGGAGAACAGAGAACTGTCCTTGCTCTCACTGGGTTTCCATTCTAGTAGGGAACATTGACAATAAACAAGTAAACAAACATACAAAATAATTACAGTTTGCAATTAATAAAAATTAACAGTAAATCTACTTTTTGTTTTCATGTCACTTTACGCATAGCTCTTTGAACCATTCACAATAACCTATGAAACCTCAAATTCATATATTACCTAAACAACAGCTTTTTTTCCCCTCAATTCAGTCTTTGTTAATGATTGTTTCATTTATAAAATACAGATATCTTCATGAAGAAGAATGATTTAATATGACATTAAATCTCCCACCAGGAGACCCACCTTAGGCTATTTAAAAAAAAATTTTTTTATGTGTTTTATTCAACATTTGTAAAGCCTTTCTGACTTACAACATCAAAATGCAGGGCCTTACCAATAAGCCACAAGTTCCGTATTTCATCACTACTGAGGCCTCCTTTCCTTGCTAATAAGATTAACACCTATTCTTTCTGGTTCCTGGAACAAATAAAAGAATAAGGGAGAAAATCATTCTCCATCTCTACACATATAGCCAGTGCCAGCATGCAGGAGAAGGGGCAGGGCAGAAAAACTGCATTAAGAACGCAACATGGCTCAATCAGCTTCTCTAGACAGGGGAGTCTTGGAATGGCTGCCGCTCCCCTCTCCATCCCTACACCTCCTCTCTCCTTCCCTGCAGACTAGCTGCGTCTTTCCTCCCAGCTTCCCTAGGAGCCCTCTCCTCCAGTGAAGCTTAATCTTCAGACAGGACCCAAACGCTCATACCAATGTGTCAGTGATTGATGACAGCAAGGATATTATCATTTTAATAAGGATCGAGGTCTTCAAGAAAGGAAACTCCAAGAATAGGACCTCCAGTAGTGGTGAGTGACAGGGGGTAGTATACACTTGGCCAGGCCTAAAGAGATCCTGACTGTAGGTTTGCAGTCTCCTGGTCTAAAAACCAGCTGACTCAGATGCAATCTCATTGTCATACCCCACGGTCATGATATAATATAAAGTAATGCTATTTTCAATAGATGATAGAGTGGCACCCAAACTGCTCAACTAAAAAAAAAATCACTTGTAGGTACACTCAGTCCACCTTGGATTATCTCCTTTAATAGCTTTTCAATCTATTGAGATGTCCTCTGTCTATTGCATTGTTATTTAGATTTTTGTGTGCTATCATTTGTCTCTCCCTCTAAGGCAGGGACTTTCTTCTAAACCAGCACATGGAAAATATTGATGGATAGCTTATTAACTATTAAGTATAAATTAATCTTTCCAGGACTCATTTTAAATGTTGTTTTGTTCTGAATGCTTTTAATGTTGCTATTGATAATAATGGCAACTATGCTTCTTGGACATTTGCCATGTAGCAGGTGTTCTTCCCTGACATTACTCCTCATGCTCACAACAGCCTCCAGATTAGTTGTTACTCCTTCTCTTTCTGTAGTTGAAGAAACCACCCAAGGCCACAAAACTAGAGAGAAACTCTCCTACATTGGCCTTCCTCTCTTATGAAAGATCTAAAGAGAGTTATCAAGGTTTTTTCTCCTGAATAGGTTTAAGGACAATAAGGCAGGAAAGATATTATTAATATATGTCCTGGCTATCACACAGGACATGTTAAGGCACAAGGTTAAAAGATAGGCAACTTTTAAAACCTCTGTTTTTTCTGTGGGATATTTATGAGTCTTGAGGTGAGTCAAGAGTGAAACAGCCAGTTAAGAGTGTAAGAACTATAATCAACACTATGGAACTCAGCAGAAATAGCTTGAACAGAGGAAAGAGCATTCCAATTTAGACTCGCCCTCTCCAAAGCAGGTAATAATAGAGCAGCAAACTGACTGCCAACCTCAGGCTTAAAGCATGTGATGTCAGGACCAACCCTCCCTGGCAAACCCAACCTTGTCCCAGACTAATTTCAAAGCATTCATGCTTTATTGGGTGGTATTATTAGCCTTGCTTTCATAGGATAAACCAGGGTTTCAGTCAGAGGAGGTGGGGGCGGCTTAAGTATGGTTCTCCACTCTGTTCCTTTCTCCCACTCTCTCTCCATCACTCTGCCTGAAAACCAGCCCAGAAATAGTCCTAACTACCATTCGTAGACTTCACCCCAATCTACAAAGTCCTTTCACATACCTTATTCCATGTAACCTTGTGAAATCAGTGTGATTAATAGCCCCTTCTTAAACAGGAAAATGTCTCAGAGAAAGGTTATGACTTACTCCAAATCACACTGCCAAGAAGGATCAGAGCCAGAACTGGATCCAAGTTTTCTGGTTCTTCGAATTTAGAAGGAGACCAAATGAAAGCCCACCAAAGAAAAGGTATCACAGGATTATCCTTTGCTCCACCCCATCTCACTGACATTAGGATTAAAATTATTAATAATTTGTTGGATTCTAATGGTGTCCTACCATTAACTCTACCCACCACCAACAAAAACACACCTGAGTCTCATAGGACTGTCCCTTTAACATCTTGTAGTTTAATTTCATTCGTGGGAGTTTATAGAGAGCATTGCTATCGATCAGTTTCTATTTTTTCCCCTGAGGTTTGTAGCAAGCCAGTGATATTGTAAGTGTTAGATGTTAAGAGAGTTATTCCAACATCCTGTCGACACCTGGGTACTTTCAGGGCTGTTTTATGCTGAATTGACAGAGAATAGCTTTAGAAAACTTCATAAACAAACCACCAAACATTCTTAGTTTCTACAGTATGGGCAATAGTAGTCATTCTTACTATCAGGAGAGAAGCTCATTCTCAATGAAAACAGCTTCCTTTCACTTGAAGTGAAAAGGAAGAGAGGATTTGAAATTACGGCAACCACTATTTAGATCAATGGTCAGTTATTCCAGAACCAATTATCCAGTTTATAGATTTTCTCTGTTCCTACATTACCTCCCTCTTACTGTCTGCTTGGCTTTTTTACTACTCATTATCATCTCCTGCAGAGAGTGTCAGAGAAAAAGAGGTGAGGTGAGATTCAAAATAAAATTCCAATAAGCGATCACCAAGCTCCTCCTTTGTGCCAGACGCTGAGATAGGTACCAAGAGTCCTAAACGAGTAATCGATGGCCGCTGCACATGGGGGCTGTGAGAAATGCTGCGTTAAAGATATACATGAAGTGCTGCTAAACCCCAGAAAGGAGGGGAGGAGGTGAAGGCAACAGAAGGAAAAGTGACACTTCTGGGAACCAAAGAAGTCGAAGTCCAGGAGGAGACAGGGCAGTAGGGAAGAGAAGACGACAGGATGAACAGGGGAACAGCTGGCGCGTAGCAGTGGGGTCCAGAAGTGCACGTGTGCTCTGAGAAACGAGTGCTCTGGAGCGGCCTAATGAATAGAGACGGATAGTGAGAGATGGCACTGGGGGGGTGATGAAGGGCTATGTGGGTGGTGACCACACATTCTGGTCTGCCCAAGTCATTCCCAATTTATGGTCACTATATCAGTGTAATTATAGCACCTCCTTCTACTCGCAAAAGTATCTAAGTTTGGGCAATAAATTATATGGCCAGGTGTGTCAGTCTGAGGCACATATGTCATCACTCTCCCCTCCTCTGTCCACAGCAGACATTACTAAATTATGATGCTACGTGCTCCTGCCTAAGCCTGGACTTGTCTTCAGAACCCTGCTGAAAATATCACTTCAGGCAGCACCACAGATTGGAATTGGACCTACCTGTGCTTTCCATGTTATAAGCCAGAGAGGTTGCAAAATGGCAGCTCACAGGCTATATCTGAACTGCATTTGTATTTTGTTTGGCCCACACAGAGTTTTTTTACAATTCTAAGCCAACATGAAATTTAACTTAGAAGTCTGTATTTCTGACTTTATTTGAGAAATGGAAAAATCCAGTAACATAAGACCTGTGTTCCACCATAGGGATGATTGGCTGAAGCTAAGTAGTAGACACCACCATTTTGCCCTGTACCTACCTGTGGCTGTCAGCCTCCAAGAGGGCCCCCAGTGATCCTCAGTTCCTGGTATCCACACTTTTGTGTAGTTGCCCCTCACATTGTGCCAGGTTTGGTATGTATGACCAACAGAATATGACGGAAGTGATGCTATATCACTTCCAAGGCTAGATCATAACAGACGCTGTTATTCTACCTCTCTTAGAGCACTTGCTCTGGAGGAAACAAGCTGGCCTCTTGTTAGGAGAGGCACCCATGGTTAGGAACTGAAGCCTCCAGCCAATAGCCATGTGAGTAAACCTTTTTGAAGTGGAACTTTCTGTCAAGTATTCAGATAACTGAAGCCCTCATCAACATCTTGACTACAACCTCATGAAAGTCCTAGCCAGAACCACTCAGATAAGCTGCTCCCAGATTCCTGACCCTCAGAAACCATACAAAAATAAGCATTTGTTGTTTTAAGCTGCTAAGTTTTGGGGCAATTTGTTACATAGTAGTAGATAACTAATACACCAACATGATTGGTTTTCTTATGATCTACTTGCCTCCATCAATTATGTTACCTATCTGGCTCTCAAGACAGCTGAAGTTACATCCCTGCTTTAGAGGAAGAAATATTGTTAAGGGTTTTAAGCAAGAAAATGAGAAGGTCAGATCTGATTTTAGATATATCACCCTGGCATGTGTGAGAAGAAGTAACAGGAAGGCTCAAGATTGAACTCATTTCCTTAGAAACTCATAAGTAGACCTTGCAATCTAGCAAAATGGGGATGTGATAAAGAATCATGTCTAAGAGAGTAGGCTCTAGTTTTTAGATCAGACTATACAAGCTCAAATCCCCATATCACCACTGAAGGATTATGTAGATTTGGCAACTTACTTAGCTTTTCAGTTCCCTTACCTGAAAAATGACAGACAGTTGGAATGCTTTCAGCTGCAAGTAATTAAATGCCCCTCTACCAGTAGCTTAAACAAATAGTTTATTTTTCTCACATAACTGAAAGTACAGACATAGGCAGTTACTGGGGGTGGTTCAGCTGTTCAACAGTGCCATCAGGATCCCAGGTTCTTTCTACCCTTCAACTCTGCCTTTCTTAGCCTATTGGTTCATTGCCTTGTGTTTCTAATGTGGCTGCTGTAGCTCCAGTCATCACAATTCTATCATAAGTCACATACTTAAGCAAGACCCCATCTTTAAAAAAAACAAAAAAAGAAAGAAAGAGAGAGGAAAAGAAAGAAGTAGACGCAAATGGAGAGCTTTAATCTTTTAATCTAGTTATGTGTGTCTCATTTTATCAAGAGAGAAAAAAGCATTCCAAAAGCCCCCAGCAGACTTCTGCTTATACCTCATTGGCTAGAACTGAACACCCAAGCAAAACCGGGTGCTATTAGCAAGCAAGGAGAGGGGAGAATGAATATTAGGTATTCAGTTGCCCCAAGTGACACAATCAACTTCAGAATGTTGATAAAAGGGTTAAAATAAGCTGATATATGCTTTAGGCTAACAGTGCCTGGCATGGAGTAAGTGCTCAATAGACGTTAGCTGTTGAAATTATAGTAATTCAGGCACCAAATGATCCATCCTGGACTAGGACGTGGCAGAGGAAATAATTTTGAGACCCAGTTAAGCTACCAGGCTTGAAAAGAAAGATAAAACTATTAGTGAAAAATTTTTGGTCTTAATTTTTTTATTACCTTTATTTCTCCTTTGCCTTATAACCACAAAAGTACCTGTCTACTTTCCAAATTATCTTTTTTATTTCTAATTATTTTATAATTATGTATCTTTGATAGAATTTAAGTACTTTATTACTTTAAAAAATCTAACGAAAGAAAATATAAACTCTGAGTTCTTAAGTCTACTCAATTAAAAAAACCTCCTACAGTAACTTTAACTCTACATCCTAATTAGTAGCCTGCACAATTATATAATCACATAATGCTGTTCACTGTGACCTACTCTTCAGAATGTATTTGTTTTAGACATAACTTGCCTATGTGAAGAAGTAGAAATATTGCCTATGGCCATGAAAAATTAATTGCAACATTGAAGCCATGTAACATTAAATGCATCTAGAACTAGCAGGCAGCACAGCTCCCAGAAACCCAATTGCACCTTGCTGAACATGTCTCAAGGCCCTTTCAGGTGGATTGGATAATGGACCCACCACACACTTTGATAACCATGGACAATGGTGCAGGGGCCAGGACTCAAAAGGCATTGGCAGCTACATAATTGCACAGTGTTAGAAACAGAGGGGTGAACGGTGTGGGACAGGGGTTTAAAAGAAGAGGAAGGTTCTGAGTATATACTCAAAAGAATTGAAAGCAGGGTCTCTAAGAGATATCTGTACACCCATGTTCATAGCAGCATTATTCACAATAGCTAAGAGGTGGAAGCAACCCAAGTAGCCATTGACAGATGAATGGATAAGCAAACGTGGCATAGACATACACATACAATGAAATATTATTCAGCCTTAAAAGGAAGGAGACTCTGACACATGCTACAAAATAGATGAACCTTGAGGACATTATGCTAAGTGAAATAAGCCAATCACAAAAAGACAAATACTGTATGATTCCACTTATGTCAGGTACCTATGAGATAGGGAACTGGCAGGCCCTGCTTTATAAGGAGTCGTAAGACCCGAACCAAGGTCTCGGATAAAATAGGAGGTGATGGAAAAACCAACCAAAACCAGCTAGAACCCAGATGGCCACAGAAAACCTCAGGTTACCCTCACTGCTCATTATACCCTGCTTATAATGTAATAGCATACTAAACAAAACCCCTGCCAATGCCATGACAGGTTACAAATGCCATGGCAACTCCCAGAAGTTCCCCTAAATGGTTTAAAAGGGGGAGGAATCTTCATTTCCAAGGAACTCCTCATCCCTTTCCCCAAAATCTTATGAACAATCCTCCCTCCACTTAACATAAAATTAAATAGAAGGTATTAATATAAGATAAGACCACAGAAACTCACAAGGTACTAGTCTGTGTTGCTCTGAGAGAGAGCCACTGCCCTATGGGGCAGCCTCCTTTTTTTCCTTTCTACACTTTAATAAACTTTCTTTTGCTTGACACTGTTGGCCCACTCTTGAGTTCTTTCCTGCGTGAAGCCAAGACCCCACTTGGGGCCCACTTTCCCGTATCACCCAGAGTAGTCAAATTCATCGAGACAGGCGGTAGGATGCTGGTTGCCAGGAGCTGGGGAGTTAGCATGTAAGGGCACAGGGGTCAGCTGGGGAAAGTGGGACGTCGTGGGGGTGAGCAGTGGCTATGGTTGGCGGCTGCGTACCACATACTTCACGCCACAGAGCCGCACGCTTAGAAACGGCTAAGGCCGTGAATGTTATGTGTATTTCACCACCACAAGAAAAATTTGGAGGGAAAAAAAGGAAAGAAAGGAACTGGAATACCATACCCGTGCTCCACAAACCCATCAGCCCCCCACTCCCACCACCACCACCACACACAAAGTCCTCTAAAAGTTTGCTTGCTAAGGGGACAAGAAGGGAACAGAATTGGGGAAGAGCCTTCCAAGCTCTTCCTAGATGTGAGCAGCATCTTTTAGCCATTCTGGTTTTTTTTAATTTTTACAATACATATGTATTAGATTTGTAATCGGAGGAAGAAAAGGAACGAATATTAGAAAACCCAGCAGCAAAGGAGTAAGTGACATCAGTTCCTCTTCACCTCTGGCCTGAAGTCAAGGCAATTTTTCCCTCAGGCTTGAGTTTTCGCTGGGAAGTATGAAATATCATTACCTTTACCTTTCATAGCTTCAGTTCATGATAAACTCTGGGTCCTAGTAGTTACACCACTGACCTGGAATGATTTCACTCTGCTGCTCATAGCACCAGGCCCAGGGGTGACAAACTGGAGCAAATGACTGTGTAAGCAGCTTCTGGTGAGATGGAATCGCAGAGCTCAGCAGACAACTTACTCTTTTTTGTTGTTTCTGATTAGATCTTTTCACATTTTTGGTCTCGTTTTGTTTTTTTCTTGGAGAAGACAAGGGTGTCTCATTGAAGTTTTAGGGAAATGACTGAATTTTAATGGACTTTAATTGGCTCCCATGGTTATCTCAAAAGAGCTGTGGTCATAAAAGTTAATTAAATTAGATTCATTTGCATATTCAAGACCATTCCCTTCCTTCACTTTAAAGGCAGAGAAAGAAAAAATGTGTCCCAGCCTCTTCATTGGGATTAGGACACACCACAATGTCCAGATCACTCTGTTTGTACGCTGGGAGTTAGTAAGAGTAGCAGGTTATTTTGCTTAATCCTCTTGCCTAGCTTGTATTGTCCACCTTTTTAAAGGTGAATGTCAATACAAGAGTTAAATTGGTATGCATCGAAGTTCTCACTTTGAAATACAGAACAAGTCCTTTATAGAAAGAGATTGCCATGCTTACAGACTGAGGTAATTTTATAAACAAAAGGTGAATTCAGAACAGTCTGTAGAAAATGAACAGGCAACATTTACAGCCACAAGACTGGCTAGAAGCATTTCGCATTTGTGTGTGTGCGCTTGCTTATGTACTGGCAACAACAGTGTCCATAGCTTTACTTATTATGGGTCAGGGGAATGGACCGACTGGGCTCTAAGAGATGTCTAGTCTACCCTGCTGCCTGGGGTAGGCCTAAAATAACCAGCTGAGATGGAACTCTGGCCTGTTTTCCGAAGCCCCTAGGGAAGGTGTTTCCACAACGTTCTTCTATTATCCGACCCATTTTTAACAATTCTTAATATCATATAAGAAAGCATCCCCTTATATCAAACCTATATCCCCTCTGCTGCTGATTTATTCTTTATTCTCACATGCATACAAAGCAAATGGGGGCAGTCACGCTCAGACCCCTCACCCTGCTCATTTGTACATTTCACTGGACTATCAGCTAGTTCCGGGATCAGTCTCTGCAGATTAAAGGCAGTGTCTGCCCTACTTCCTCCAGCCACACTTGCCTGTTAGTACAAGTAAGAGTATATGATCATCTTCATTCTCCCCCCTCATAAGAAGACAGGGTTAAGTTACGTTTTAATTTTGTTTTCTTTAATGAACACAAATGTGCCAGACGTTATGCTAGGTTCTTGGGAAACAGTGGTGGACAGGACAGACCAAGACCCTGCCCTCGTGCATGGAACTCAAATATAATGCAAGTAATTACTGGTGTGACAAGAGTTACAAAGAAGTGTAGTTTACTAAGAAATCATACAATGGGCTGAGTTAAAATAGGCTGGGAGGTCAGGAAAGCTTTCTGAAAGTTTCACTAGAAACTTGAAGAATGAATAGGAATTCTCAAAGTGGAGAAGGCTATTCAAGGCAGAGGGAACAGCATATGCAAAGTCCCTAATGTGAGAAAGATTATGGCCTGTTTGAAGGTTGGCAATAAAGTTCAGACAGCGGGACAGAAGGGGCCATGATCAAGCTATGAAATCATCAGACATCACTTACTATCTGCACTTGCTGGGCGGGCTGTGACTGAAACCTAATACCCTGGTCCTGCTTTGTACAATTTTAGAACTCTGAGCAACCGGATTTTTAGAAACAAGGATTAAGGACCTGGAGTAAGGATGGAAAAGAAAAAACCTCATTTCTGCACTCTCTGGATTGCTCTAGAGACCTGATGGATCAGCAGCAGCAACCTGGTTCCCAGGAAATTTGGATGTTGCATAGTCTTTAGTAAGTCACACTTTCAGGGTCTCCAACCCCTCAACTGTAAAATGAGGAGGTTAGATATGGACTCTTCTAATTCACTTTCTGGAATCAATTAGCAACAATAATCCCCACACAGTTCCTAACTGGGTCACGTTATTACTGAGCTAACCTACATTTGAGAGTGGGAGGAAGAGGTTATTTAGACAGCCAGTGGGCCTTTCTCCAATTTGCTTTTTTTGGGGGGGGCATTTGTTTTAATATTTTTTTTATTGTGGTAAAATATACATGACATAAAACTTACCATTCTGACCGTTTCTCAGTGTTCAATTCAGTGGCATTAATTACACTCACAATGTTGTACAACCATCACCATTATCTATTTCTAAAACTTTTTCACTGCAATTTACTTTTAAATGAATCTGGGCAAGTTCTAAAAGTATCCTTACAACACATGAACCAGATAGTCTATCATGATTCCTGATTTAGAACTTGAGAGATCAGGTACTCCTCTTAAGGCAAATGATGGTTTTTACTCCCACTGTATGAAAATAGGTAAAAAGGAAAAAAATAAACTGTTGAGTAAACTGTTCAGTAAATCCTTTCCCCCTGCCTCTATAAAAGTCAACTTGCTCAAGATTATAATGCTTAATAACCTTGATACCAAAACCAGACAAGGTCACAACAAAAAAAGAAAAACTACAGACCAATATCCCTAATAAACATAGATGCAAAAAGCCTCAATAAAATATTAACAAACCAAATTCAACAGCACATAAAATAGATCATATACAAGGAAAGGATCAAGATGTCCAACTAGACCCAGGTGGTATGTGCCTCCTCCACAAAGAGGAACCAGAATAGTAAGCAGATTCTCACATTTCAAATAGATCATCTAGGAGAGAATGCTAGGATTCACCAGGGAAGCGACAGGAAGCACCAAAAGTGGGTAAGGATTCAGGGCAACTTGCCCAGGTGGGGACTGGCTAACAACCAGGAGAAGCTCCTGGACATGGGGAAACAGTGAGAGAGAAGCCCACAGGGCCCCACTTGCTGAGATATACTTTTACAGTCTTGGCTACAAGAAAATCCCCCCACCCATGTAGGTCTCAGGCCTAACATAAGGAGCTGCTTGGAGATTGCACAGAGATGTTGTTCCAGAAATGGAACTCACACGGAATCCCACAGGCATAGAGGCTAGAGCAGCTTGGCTGGGCAACATCCTGAGATACTAGATACCGGGAAGTGTGGGCACACCTGCAGGGCTCCAAGAGGGACAGAGGAGCCCAGGCACTCCCGTGCGCCCCGGGAAGGTCCCCACCTCCCTGCTGCAGGCTGCTGTTGAGACTGAGACATGAGTGGACAGCATTTTCCATAGTTTCTTGCCCATGCTGCCTGCCTGGGTGGGGCCCCAGCCTTACTGGTTGCAGGTCCAAAGTGCCATTTTGAGACTTTGACACTGGGCTGTACCCTGCCCTCGGGCTGAGTTTGGGCTGATGCAGCTGCAGCCCTTGCCTGGCTAGGAAGGGGTAGGGAAACCAAGCTTTCCAGTATGCATCTGTGATGGTGACCACCAACCTGTAGCCAGCTACTGTGGGACCAAGTCTTGAGCAAACTGTACTCCCCACAGTTTCCTGCCAGTGCGGTCTGCCTGAAAAGGGCCCCACCCTCTCTGGTTACAGGCCTAAGGTGCCATTCTGGGAGTTTAAAGCTGAGCATTGCCCCACCCTCGGGCTGAGTTTAGGCTGACACAGCTGCAGCCCTGCCCAGCTGAGGAGGGACAGGGAAGCTCAAGCTCTCCTACACATGCCTAGGACAATTTCCACCACCCTTCTACAGGCTCCTGTGAGACTGAAATGTAAGTGACAGCACTCCCCACAGTTTCTTGCCCATGCCACTTGCTTGAAAGGGGCCCTGTCCTCTTTGATTGCAAACCCACACCTGGTGCCATTTTGAGAATTTAATACTGGGCCATGCCCAACCCTCAGGCTGAGTTCAAGATGACTTGACTGCAGCCACCACCTGGTCAAGAAGGGACAGGGGAGATCAAGCTCTTCTAAGCACACTTAGGACAATAACCACCTCCCTTTACAGGCAGCTGTGGGACTGAGGACTAGCTTGCCTGATCCATTGCAGCTACCAGTAACAGCAATATGGACCACTTGGGTCCTGGTGGGTGGCTTCACTGCAGCTACTGCCACCTCCCACATCACACCAGCTGCTCAGGGGCCTGAGAACCTACCCATATACCTGGCCCTCTGCTCCAACTACTAGCTTCTGAGCAAGCCACCTGAAGGCCCAAGAATTGGCCCCCCAGGACACATAACACTGCTGCCAGTGTAAGCTGCTCTGGGGCCTAAAATCAGGCATGCTTAGCCCATTGCTTCCACTACTGGGGCCCCAGGTCTGGCTTGGCTGCCATTCAAGTCCCCAGCAAAACTTCACCACAGACTCAACTCATAACTGTTCCCTAAGCCACGAAGGAAATCACAGAAACCACTGACTGTGTACTGCCTAAGAAATCACACAGAGATCCCACTACTGCAAGCACCCAAAATCAAAGCCAAAGTGTCCTACTCAACCAACAACATATATCTTCAGGAAAAAATTCTCTCCTTCAAAAGAAATTTCAAAAAATTGGAACAAGGGACTGCTACATTGGATGTGCAGATATCAATGGAAGGACACAAAAAACATGAAAAAGCAAAGAAATATGACACAATAAAAAACCCACAATAATTGTCCAGCAACAGATCCCAATTAAAAAGAATTCCTCATAATGTCAGATAAAGAATTCCAAATATTGATTCTAAAGAAGCTCAATGCAACAGAAGAGAAATCTGAAAACCAAAGAAATCAGAAAATCAATTCAGGATATGAATGGGAAATTTACGAAGAGGATACACATCTTTAAAAAAAATCTAAACAGAAATTCTGGATCTGAAAAAATCAGTGAAGGAAATACAAAACACATTCAAAACTTCAAGAATACACTAGGCCAAGCAGAAGAAAGAATCTCAGAACTTAAAGACAGATCTTTTGAAATAATCCAATCAGACAAAAATAAAGAAAAAAGAATAAAAAAGAATGAGCAAAGCCTTCGAGACATCTGGTACTACATAAAGCAACCAAACTTATGAATTATCAATATTCCCAAGGGGAAAAGGAGATCAATAAGTTTAGAAAACCTATTTAAGGAAATAATCTATGAAAACTCCCCAGGACTACCAAGAGAGTTAGACATTCAGATACAGGAAGCCCAACACCCCCACCCCCCAGCAACTATATTGCAAAACGGACTTCACCACAACATATTATAATCAGAATGACTAAAGTTGAAGTGAAAGGGAGAATTTTTAAATTCACAAGAGAAAAGCATCTAGTCATCTATAAAGGAAACCCCATCAGGCTACCGGCAGACCTCTCAGCCAAATCCTTATGGGCCAGAAGAGAATGGGATGGCATTTTCAAAATGCTGAAAGAAAAACACTGTCAGCCAAGAATTTTATATCCTGACAGAATAAGCTTCATAAATGAAGGAGAAATAAATTCTTTCCCAGAAGAGCAAATGCTGAGATAATTCATCACAGCTAGAGTGGCCCTATAGGAAACACTCAAAGGAGTCTTAAACATAGAAACAAAAAGTCAATAGTCACCATCATGAAAATACACAAAAATATAAAACTCACAGGTCTTATAAAACAATCATACAAAAGAGGAACAGAAAGAAATCAAATGGCAACATAACTAAAGTTCAGCAAAAAGAGAGAAAGAAAGACAGAAATTATACAACAACTAGAAATCAACTAACAATATGACAAGAACAAGGCCTCACATATCAATATTAACCTTGAACATAAATGATTAAATGCTCTACTTCAAAGAAACAGATTGTCAGAATGAATTTTTAAAAATGATCCAATTATATGCTGCTTAGAAGAAACTCATTTTACCCACAGAGACACATACAGAGTGAAAATAAATGGGTGGGAAAAGATATTCCATGCAAACAGAAACCAAAAGCAAGCAGGAGTAGCTATACTTACATCAAATAAAACAGACTTTAAATCAAAAACAGTAAAAAGTGACAAAGAAGGCATTATATAATGATCAATCCAGCAAGAGGATATAATGATTCTAAATATATATGCACCCAACATCAGAGCACCCACATTCACAAAACAAATATTACTAGACCTAAAGCAAGAGATAAACAGCAACATAATAATATTAGGGAACTTCAATACTCCACTCACAGCACTAGACAGATCACCAAGACAGAAAAAGTCAACAAAGAAACATTGGAGTTTATATCAAATGTATTTAACAGACATTTCCAGAACATTGCACCCAACACCTACAGAATATACATTCTTTTCATCAGCATATAGAACATTCTCCAAGATAGCCCACATTTTAGGCCACAAAACAAGTCTTAACAAATTTTTTAAAATTGAAATCATATCAAGTACCTTCTAAGACCACAGTGGAATAAAGCTAGAAATCAATACAAAGATGAACTTCAGAAACTATACAAATGCATAGAAATTAAACAACATGCTCCTGAACAATCACTGAGTCAACAAAGATGATGAGAATTTAAAATTTTTTTGAAATGAATGAAAATGAAAACACAACATGCCAAAACCTGTGGAATACCAAAAAAGCACTGCAAAGAGGGAAGTTTATAGCATTAAATACCTACATCAAAAAAGTTTAAAAAATCACAAATTAACAACCTAACATCACACCTCAAGGAACTAGAAAAAGAAGAACAAAACAAACCCAGAGTAAGCAGAAAAGAAAGAATAAAGATCAGAGCAGAACTAAATGAAATAGAGACCAAAAATATATATATAAAGAATCAACAAAATGAAAAGTTGGTCCTTCAAAAGGATAAACAAAATTGGTAAAATACTAGCTAGACTAACCAAGAAGAGAAGAGGGAAGATCCAAATAAACACAATCAGAAATGAAAAAGGAGACATTATAACTGATGCTACAGAAATACAAAAGATCATTAGAGATTATTAGGAGCAACTATATTCTCACAAACTAGAAAACCTAGAGGAAATGGATGAATTCCTGAAAACATACAACCTCCTGAGATTGAACCAGAAAGAAACAGAACTCCTGAATAGACCAATAATGAGTAGCAAGATTGAATCACTAATTTTAAAAATCTCCCAACCAAAAAAAAAGCTCAGGACCAGATGGATTCACAGCCAAATTCTACCAGACATACAAAGAACTGGTGCCAATCCTACTGAACATGTTCCAAAAGATTGAGGAGGAAGGAATCCTCCCTAACTCATTCTATTTGGTATCAAGCCAGTATCACCTTGATACCAAAGGCAGGAAAAGACGCAACAAAAAAAGAAAACTACAGACCAATAGCTCTGATGAGCATAGATGCAAAAATCCTCAACAAAATACTAGCAAACTGAATCCAACAGCACATCAAAAGGATAATTCACCATGATCAAGTGTGTTTTATCCCAGGGATTCAAGGATTGTTCAACATACACAAGTCAATAAATGTGATTCACTACATAAACAGAATTAAAAACAAAAACCACATGATCATCTCAATAGATGCAGAAAAAGTATTTAATAAAATCCAGCATCCCTTCATGATAAAAACCTTCAAAAAACTCAGCATAGAAGGAACACACCTCAAAATAATAAAATCCATATATGACAAACCCACAGCCAACATCATATACTGAATGAGGAAAAGTTGAGAGCATTCCCCCTGAGAACTGGAACAAGACAAGGATACCCACTTTCACTACTTCTATTCAACACAGTGCTGGAAGTCCTAGCCAGAGAAATTAGGCACGAGAAAGAAATAAAAGGTATCCAAATTGGAAAGAAGTCAAATTGTCCCTGTTTGCACATGAAATGATCTTTAAAACCCAAGATAGCCAGGCATGGTGGCATGCACCCATAGTCCCAGCTACTCAGGAGGCTGAGGCAGGAGGATCACTTGAGCCCAGGAGTTTAAGGTTGCAGTGAGCTGTTATCACACCGCTGCACTCTAGCCCAGAGCAAAGACTCTGTCTCAAAAACAAAAACAAAAAAAACCCTAAAGACTCTACCAAAAACTCTTAAAATTGATAAATTCAGCAAAGTTGCAGGGTACATAATCAACATACAAAATTTAGTAGAATTTCAATACATGAACAGCAAACTAGCTGAAAAAGAAATCAATAAAGCAATCCATTTACAATAACTACAAAAAAAAAAGCCCTAGGAATAAATTTAACCAAGGAGGTAAAAAAATTTCTACAAGGAAAACTACAAAACACTGATGAAAGAAATTGAATAAGACACAAAAAATGGAAAGATATCCCATGTGCATGGAATGGAAAAATTAATATTAATCCCTATTAAAATACCAATGCCATTCTTCTCAGAAATAGAAAAAACAATTCTAAAATTTGTGTGCAACCACAAAAGACCCTGAATAGCCAAAGCAATCCTGAGCAAAAAGAACAAAACTGGAGGCATCACACTGCCAGACTTCAAAATATACTACAAAGCTATAGTAACCAAAATGGAATGGTACTGGCATAAAAACAGACACATAAACCAATGGAACAGAAAAGAGATCCCAGAAATTAATGCACACATCTGCAAGCCAATTGATTTTTTTTTTAAACAAAAATTTACTTGTCACAGTTTTGGAGGCTGAGAAGTCCAAGATTAAGGTGCCTGCTGATTTATAGCCAACTGATTTTTGACAAAGGTGCCAAGAACATTCATTGGGAAAAGACAGTCTCATCAATAAGTGATGCTGGGAAAACTGGATATCCATATGCAGAAGAATGAAACTAGACCCCCACCTCTCATCCTATACAAAAATCAACTCAAAAGGGATTATAGGCCTAAATGTAAGACCCAAAACTATAATACTACTAGAAGAAAACATAGGGGAAATGTTTCAGGACATTGGTCTGGGGAACAATTTTATGAATAAGACCTTAAAAACACAGGCAACAAAAGCAAAAATAAACAAATGGGATTATATCAAATTTAAAAGCTTCTGCACAGCAAAGAAAACAATTAACAAAGTGAAAAGACAACCTACAGAATGGGAGAAAATATTTGCAACCTATTCATCCAACAGAGGATTAATATCCAGACTATACAAAGAACTGAAACATCTCAACGGCAAAAGAAAATTCAATTTAAAAATGTACTAATGATCTGAACAGACATTTCTCCAAAGAAGACATACAAATGGCCGACAAATATATGAAAAAATGCCCAACCTCACTAACCATCAGGGAAAGGCAAAGCAAAACCACGAGGAGTTATCATCTCACCCCAGTTAGGACAGCTATGATAAAAAAGAAAAAATAACAAAGGCTGACAAGGAGGTGGAGAAAAGGGAACTCTTATACATGGTTAGTGGAAATGTAAACTAGTATAGCCAATATGGAGAACAGTATGGAGGTTCCTCAAAAAACTAAAAATAGAACTACCATATAACCCAGCAATTCCACTACTGGGCATTTATTCAAAGGAAAGGAAATCAGTATATCAAAGAGATATCTGCACCTCCATGTTTATTGCAGCACTATTCGTAATAGCCAAGATATGGAATCAACCTAGGTGTCCAACAAGAGATGAATGGATAAAGAAAATGTTGTATATATACACAATGGAATACTATTCAGCCATAAAAAGAAGGAAATCCTGTCATTCACAACAACATACATGGAACTGGAGGACATTAAGTGAAACAAGCCAGGCATGGAAAAATAAACACCACATTTTCTCATTCATACATGGAAACTTAAAAAAGTTGATCTGATAGAAGCAAAAAGTAAAATAGAGGTTACTGGAGGCTGGGAAGTGGGGAAAGGGGATAGGGAAAGATATGTTGAAGGATACAAAATTACGACTAGATAGGAGGAATAAGCTCTAGTGTTCTATAGCACTGTCGGATGACCACAGTTAACAATAATATATCTCTTCAAATAGCTAGAAGAGAGGGTATTAAATGTTCCCAACACAAAGAAATGATAAGTGTTTGAGATGATGGATGTGCTAATTACCCTGATCTGATTACTATACATTATATGTCTCAAAACATCACTATGTACCCTATAAATACATACAATTATTATGTATCAATTTATTTTTTTCTAACTTCCCCGAAGCTCAAAGAACATATTTTGTATCGATTTTAAGAAGAGAGTCTATTAAGTCACGATTCTAAGATTTGGGGGTTTAAGACTTCAGGATTTTAGGAGTTCTTAGTTGCTAGGATTCTCACACATGAGCCTTTGCTACCGGGAAAAGGGTCGTCAGGAGCGTCCTTTGGCTGAGAATAGGTTATCCCCTTTCCTGCCCACCTCCCCCAGTGCAGTGTGAATGCAGCTCTTTGTGGCTTAGAGAATGTAAATTTATTCTGCATTTCCAGTGTCACATGCCCACCTTATCTGCACATTCCAGTTTCCAGAATATATGTTTAATATCCCAAATTTACTGAGCCCCATCTATGTCCCTAGCACTAAGTTAGTTGCTTTGCACATGTCATCTTTTACATATACTATATTTAGGTAATACTACTCCCATGTCACAGGTAAAGAAATAGGCTATAAGGGAACCTGACTTCGAACCCAAATCAGTTTGGCTTTAAAAATTTGGCTCACCCTCTAAAGTTAGCTGCTTTCCTAAGGACTGCTACAGGGATACCTGAATAGAGGATGTTGAAAAATGAATTAAAGCAAACAAACAAACAAACAAAACCTGAATTTAAGCTCACACTGTTCAACTGAACTCAGATTTGTGGCTGGTTTTGTCACATACCTTCCAGCTTCTCCACTTCAGTCTTTCCTATCTCTCTAACCCATAGAATTGATGGAATTTACTGCCCTACTTTTCAAGGATAGCATGTGGCTCAGTTACTCCATTAAGAAAATCCTTAGAGCAGGGTGCTTAGCAGTCAGGAAGGGTTAATAGCCTAAGGAAGGACTAAGCTCCCACACCTCAGGTGGTGAGAGAGCCCAGGAATAACTGTCCACCCTTCAGAAGACTTTTCTGTGAATCTAAATAGAACAGAAAATAAACACTGAGACAAGAAAACTGTCAGGTAAATTAATGTGAAGAGTTCAGGTTTTGTTTTCTTTTTCTTTCAACAGGTGAGCATTCAAAGCATGAGGCAGGAGAATGAGTTAAAAATAGTATGGCAGTAGCCAATTGATGCTTGCACAATATAAAGGGCATCGTGAGTTACATAAGGGAACTGTCGAGAAATGTGGAACAGAAATAAGAGAGCAGTGGCAGGCATGGCTAGATCAAACACACTAACACCGTGGGATCTTCAGAGTCTCCAAATGAAACCATGTTGTGATATTATAAAATAAAAGAAATATAGAGTTCCAAAGCATGAAGCTTTTTAAATAAGAATATTTGTCCCTTGGGGTAAAGTCAGAAATCCTTATCTTGGCTTGCATAGCCCCCTGTGGTTTACCTCCCAAGCCTCATCCCTTCTAGCAGCATGAACAACAACTCCGCAGAACTACCTGAACTCCTTTCGTTTGTTGTCAGGCTCTCTGTCTCTTTCTTCCAGGACCTTACATCCCTTCTCTGACACCTAAATTTAGGCAAGGTCTCCCAGTTATACCTTGTAACAACTCCATGCTAACTTACTATCCTTGCCAATGTTATGTAACATCTGTTTTCCTGCTAGACAATCTACTCTTCCAAGGTAGGGTCCATGTCTGTTTTGTTTGTTGCTATATTGCCAACTCTAGCACAGTTACGAATAAATGAGTGAATGTTGATGGCCACCTGAATTTCAAACTGCCTAACTTCACGACATGTAAGGCAGCGATTGCTTTTTTAGTTTGTGTATCAATCAGGATTCAACATGAGAAGCAGAACCAGTAGGAGTTTTTATTGTTGTTGTTTTTAATTTTTGAAATTGACACATAATAATTGTACATATTTATGGGGTATATAGTGACATTGCAATGTATAGTGCAACAATGTATAGTGATCAAACCAGGGTAATTAGCATATCCGTCCTTTCAAACCTTTATCATTTTTTTGTGTTGGGAACATTTAATACCCTCCTTCTAGCCATTTGAAACTATATAATATATTATTGGAGGAGTTTTTTTATTTTAATCCATCCATTTATTTATTACAAAGAATTGTCTTACACAATTGTAGGCACTGGTTAAGCAGGCCTGACATCCACAGGGCAGGTGGTCAGGAAGGGAAGGTCACAACCAGGCTAGAATACTGCAAGGATGAACTCAGCGATGAAGGTATTTTGCAGAAGCCAGGGCTCTGAGTCATGGAGCTGAATGAACACACTTGGCCCAAGAGTCAGTGAACTTAGAGGTAGAGCCAGCTGGGAAGAAACGCAACTACAGGCCCAGCTACTGCTTCACACCAACAAGGTGAATCACCAAATAAACAACATCATGAGTATTGCCCCAGAATGTAGAAAGGTTCTACAGCTTTCCCTCTGCTCTGCTACTTGGAGTCTCTGATCTCAGGGAGGGTCTAGACCCTCTTTTTAAAAGCCTTTTACTGATTAAGTCACCTAGAATAATCTTCCTTTTGACTAATTTAAAGTCAACTGATCAGGGACTTTAATTTATTTATTTATTTATTTATTTATTTTTGAGATGGAGTATCGCTGTGTTGCCCAGGCTGGAGTGCAGTGGCTATTCACAGGCATGATCCCACTACTGATCAGCATGCAGGGACTTTAATTACAGCTGCAAAATCCCTTCACAGCAGCAGCTAGATTAGTGTTTCACTGGATAACTGGGAGAAGCTACGTGTATACTACAAAATAGCTGCTGCCTGGCTTCTATCCCTCAATTTTTGCAAGAGAATCTCCCTTGTAGACCACCCTAGCCAGAAACATACTAGAAAGGGGATTCTGAGGCCTGTAGTTCAGCCAAGCCAAGCAGACACATCACAAAACTGTCACAGGTCATATCATAGGACAACTATCTCCTTGACCTCCAGTTTGACCCTGAATGAAAGAAACTAATAACAGAAACTAGTGATATTTAGAAGAAGGAGGGGCCACTTTGTTAGCAGAAGTAGTGCTGACCCTGCAGAGGCAAAGGAAATGAGCAAAGGTAGGAGGACAGAGCTAGCAACCATAGAGAAATATGCTCCAGGAAGTAGAGGAGGTATAGGGGAGCTCTTATAGCCAAAATGGTAGGTGATAAGCACATATTCCTATTAAAGCTGAGGAAACTCTATTCCAAGACAAGCTGGAATACTGGTGCTCATTAACAAACATTTGTTAAATGAACCAATAAATCAATGAACAAATGAAAGACTGTCTCCTCCTTCTAACTCATCTGTTAAGAAGAGCTTAAGGCCCTGAGATAAACTATGGTGGTATCTTAATCCATTTAGGCTGCTATAACAAAATACCCTAAACTGAGTAATTTATAAATAATAGAAATGTATTGCTCACAGTTCTGGAAGCTAGAGAGTCCAAGATCAAGCTCACCACCAGTCTGGTGAGCACTTGCTCTCCACTTAAAGCTGGCACCTTCGTGCTGTGTCCTCACATGGCAGAAGGGGCAAGGCAGCTCCCTTCAACCTTGTTTATAAGGGCACTAATCCCATTCATGAGGGCAGAGCCCTCATGACTTAATCACTTTCAAAAAGGCCCCAACTTTTAATACTATCACACTGGGTATTAGGTTCCAACATATGAATTTGAGGGGGATACCAAAATTCAGACTATAGCAGATGGTAAATAAGATACATTGTCCTCACCTTATGGAGAGTCCCTGGGGATGCAAGGAATGGAAGATATACAAGGGCTGTCCAGAAAGTATCCAGCCATGTAATATGTTCTCATTCCATTAACAGTGGCTGGATACCTTCTGGACAGCCCTTGTACAAGGGTCAAACAGTTAGAGCTACAGGCCAAGGGTTCTCTTAAGAAAGATGCCTTGACTGAGAGAAAGCAAATCGGTGGTCATCAGTCCTCTAGTAGGTGCTAGATACTTCCTTGTTGCCAGAGCCACACACACAGAGAACAAAATTAGGAGCCAGAGCTTGACAGTGACAATCTGGTTATCATAAAAGCCTAAGTATGACGTGTCTTGAGCAATCAATGATTGAATCATGTGCCTTTAAGCTTAGCCTGTACCAAATGCCTCCAGGAAAGGTTTTAAAAAAAAAATCTCAGAATTTGCTCACTGGCTTACAGTGATTGAGTTATGCTGTGGGCTATGGTAAATTCTTTGCAGTGCTAAAAATAGATGAAGGGCAGATCAGTCACCCTGGGGAATTTTATCTGCCTCATTCATGCATCCAGAGACACTGCTTACATAAAGCCAAAATAAGCACAACCAGAAGGGCAATGAGGAAGACGAACAAAAAGGTGATGATTCAAACAGAAACCAAGACAATAAGCAAGCATCAACATCATAGATCAGGCCCAGCCTTGCACAGATCTGAGCAAGAATTGGGCCTGTAAAGATAATACAGTATCTTGAACTTTCTGATAGTTTCTAAGAGGCAAATTTAGAAACCTCTTCCCGGAGAAAGCCACAGCCTCCAGCTGTTCTCTCTCTACACATTCACGATGGACTCTTGCCACAGCCTCTCAAGGATTTACACTGCACACTGGCAGAGCATTCTCGTCTTCCCTCCTAAAGATAATGGCTCCTTCTTGACCTCCAGGCAGAGCACCAGAAAGTCAGTCAAGAGCCATGTAAAAATGTGACTCAAGCAACTCAGGAATAAGCAAAGATACCTGAAAAGTTTCAGGAGTTCCCCTTGGCCAAGTTTGCCACCAAATTGTTTCATTATATGAGTGGTTTTTAAAGGAAATCATTTATTATAAGGCTGCAGGAAAGGTCTGTTCCTTGCCTCCAGCTGTGTATGGAGATAGTGTAGCATTGGCTGGCTGTAAGTCTAAGAGGCTGGAAATCCAGTTCATGGTCAAGTGCGTCAGTGTTTTAAAACATTCTAACAAACCCAACAGTACCATCTGTAAGGACTGCATAATTTGCAAAATTTCTTGCTAAATCAGCTGGCCAAATGCAGAGCCAATTGCTTTGGCTTCCGTACAACACCACGCTGCAGCCAGGAAGTATTTTAAGTGGATAATGAGTAGTCTCTTCTCTCAATGACTATATTCAAATAACATCTACTGCCTATAATATGTAAAGTCCCCAGTCAAGGCTGCTTTAGGAACCACTTCCCCTTAACTTGGGGCTTTAATCTTCATGAGGAAAAATATTAGATCCTTATTCTCCAGTAACATTTAAGAAAGCAATTGCTTAGTAATGGCCTGATACACTTTCCAATTCACACATACATATACACAACTGCACACACAGAGAAACACTCCAACACCCACAGTCCATACTAGTTCTGAGATATGCAAGCCTTAAACCCACATTCAAGAATGGTTGCCAAGTTTTTCTTTTATTTAGTTAAAAAATCTCCTCTAAAATTATTTGGGGACCAAAAGCAGCCTTTTTTGTTGTGAGGAAACACACATAAGAAATACCTCTCTTCCTTTTCCCCTGAAAAATATAGTTATCTATGGAAAATGTTTCTCTCTCTCTCTCTCTCTGTCTCTCAGATAAAAGTGGCAAAGCAGATGGAAGCTCCTTCTGTGAAGAAACCAAATTCTATACTTCTTATAGGCAACCTCCATTACCCCTTTTTTATAATTTAAAGTATATAGTTAGACATGCAGTAAACGCTTGATTGTTTGATTTAAGTTGGCTTCCCCCTTCCTACCCCAAGGTACTGTAGAAATTTGCTGTTCAACAGCAGCTCCGGAGTCATGAGCTTATCAGAAATACGCACCCTGGGGCCCTACCCCAGACTCCCCCAATCAGAATCTGCATTTTAACAAGATTTCCAGGAGATTTGTAAGCACATTAAGGGTTGAGAAACACCGTTTTAGAATACACCTTGATCCTCACACTGTTATTATTAGTCTAGTAAGTTCTGTTGCTCCTCAAAGATCACAACTTGCCATCAGGGACACTTTTCTAGAAGCTGGTAAGAGTGGACACTATTGGGCACTCTCTGTGTGCCAGGAGAAGGTACATTGTTAATGTGATAAGACTTACACCGCTGGCAGGAGGCAGAGCTAGGTCACAGAACTCACTCTGGCTTCTGAGTCCATATTTTCCATCACTAGGCTGCTAAGCCAGGTGCTGTTTCTCAGCAGGGGCCCTACCGGCCCTATGGCATTTGGGGCCTGGAAATTCTCTGCTACTGTCCCACATTCTGCAAGGCATTTGACCTCCCTGTCTACCACCCACTAAGTGAAAGATATCTCCAGTATCAGGAGAACCTAAGAACCCCCCAACCCTCACCCAATTCCCAGACACCTGTGGGAGTGGCACTGGCCACACTGAGAACCACGGGGTCTTGTGTTCATGCATCAATCTTGAGAAATTCATTTCCTAGGATTTGCTTCTTTCTTCCAATATTTAACCTATTAATAAAATCCTTTAACATTTTACATTTTATTTTTCATTTCAACAGAAGGCTGTAACTATTGAGAGCCTGTTCTATACATGCTAAAAGATAAGATCCTTGCCTTCTAACAGCTGACAATTCAGTCTGGAAATTAAGGCCTTAGCATATGCAATAGCTAAGAAATGATTCAAGTCATTATAACATTAAGTCCAGAAATGACCAAAAAGATCGAGATTTATATTTTAGCTTTGTGCCACTGACCAGTTGTGAGCTCAATGGCATTCTCAAAGCCTTTGTTTCCCCATCTGTAAAATGGGGATATTATTAAACAGTGCACATAAATCGCCAACAAAATGCCAAATGTTAGCCAACCCCCACCAATCACCACCTCCTGTGAATCAGTGAAGAAATACGACAAAAATGAGTTGGAAAGAGGTCATGCCTAAGGGAAACGACAGCAATCCAGTCAGGAGACACAGCCTAAGCAAATGCATGGTGTCAGGAATGAGCACACCTGTGGAAGAAACTGCAGGACTCCCAAACTGGACGAAGTGAAGGGTTCCAGTCAAGGAGTTATGAGAGGTGAACACATTGAAGTAAAAATGAGTTTATATTTGTCATACAGTCACAGAATCTTCTGGGTTTTTTAAAATTTCTTCAGTATCATGCCTTTCAAATACAAAGAAATGCAAGTCTACAGAAAAGTTGAAGAAAATGAGTCTTCTAGCCATTCCCCCATCACTTCCCATGCCAATGAACATAAATGTACCTGTTACCAGTCAGTTTTTAAGAAGCCTGAAGAAATAAATGCACGGCATTGCTATGGGACCTATTTTTAATTTTTATTTAAATTCAAACCTGTCGTCTAATGTATTTTCAGGTTCATTAAATGCCTTTTAAGCCCAGACTTGAGCTAAGTCACATAGATGATAAATAGGTTAAACATATAGGAATATATTAAGTTCTTCAATCTTATAAAGTCTACAATTTCAACAAAAATGGATCTTAAAATGGCCAAGAAGCTGTTGCTACTACTACTGTGTTAAAATAGCTTGCTGCAGCATTCTTGTTTTTTCTACTCATTAGTAAAAGTACTATAACACCCAGCAGAAAAGAATAATTAGCAAATCAATTAATTAAGGGCCTATCGACACTCCTCTTGCCACCCCATCACACCTTTGTTGTAAATAAGCTTTCTTGCCTACATTAAATTCATTAGCTCTCCACATGTAAATAATAATGCCCTTGAATTTAAACTGACGAGATATCAGAAAACAAATTTCAGGCCACTCTGATCTAGCCAGGATATTGAAAACACAGGGCATTATTGTCTTACTTAACCTAGTAAACTCAACACAACTCTATGCAGCTTCCCAATTCATTAATTTCCAAATTCACCTTCCCTCCTTGGCATTAGGCAGAATTCTACCTTTAGTTATAATCCACACTATACTAAACAAATACTACAGTAATTAAAGAAACCACCCATTTCCTTCCCCCTAAGTTCCAGGAAGCCATGTTATTTCTGGGGACCAATTTCTGGGGACCAATTGCTGACTGTTCTCCAGAGCTTTTAGAGGCAAAATAAAATGTACCAGAAGCTGTTTTCCAAGTGATAACCAAGAACACATCTCCTACTCTCTCCTCCCTCCGCAGGAAAAGAACAAAAAATGTCTGTTTGTGTGTATTTAAAACATATACACTTAGGATCTTGTTAAATCCTGAACAATTTAAAGCCCCACAGTCTCCTGAAAGGAAATGTTTGAAGGAACCTCTCAAGTGTCCAAAGTTAGCTGGATCCTTTGTAACGTTCACCTCTTATTTTGGCGCCTATAATTATCCCCTTTAACTTAATGCTGTTTATTTTTACATCTCTTCCCATCTTCCCTCATACCACATTGTTTACAGCGGGTAAGAAAATGGTTTATGTTCACATACATTCTCTCTTCATGTTTACTGCTCAGTGCGTTTCCCTCCCCTATTTACCCCAGCGGGTCTTGGGTTTTGTTTTTCCTCTTACATCACTTGCTTTCTTCAGTGTAAACAGGACGAATTATCAATATAATCTCCAACAAACTTCTTAATTATTTCCCACTCCTCAACCTTTGGCCTTATTAAAATGCAAAGATTTATACCAACCAAGAGCTACATATAGATGTGGGAGGCCTAGGGACGGGGGAGGGTAGGAAATGGAACATATTTTCTTCTGATTTGGGTCCAAGACAGATATTTTATGTCACCCAAAAGGGAGCCGAGGCAAGACAGAGCCCCACAGCAATTACTCACGCTGTCATCTTTCCTCTCCCCATTGGGGTCCCTCACAAATACCTCCCAGCATGCCAGATTATTTTGTTAGAGAAGCTCCAAGCTGCCTAAAACCCCAAACAGGATAAAGGTTTATGTCACCAACGCTTATTTTCCCCGTATCTCCCCTTCCCGCTCCTCAGATGATGCCTTCACTTCCTGTCCGGGTCAGATTCCTGTGCCCGAGGCCGCCCCAGGGCCCACTTCCTGCAGCTCCCAGCGAGCTTAGTTTTCCACGACCTGAAGGCCTCCATGGGCTCCCACGCCTTTCAGCCTGTCACGTCACTTTTTTTTTACCTCTTGCTTGCTCTTTAATCCTTCCACACTATCTCCTAGACCTAGTTCTCTTCCAATTCCACTTACCGACTTCACCCTTTCTTAAAACCATCTTCCTTACAGAAGTCTTTCAGTAACTGAGGCCAACTAGGACTTTTTGATATCCTGTCAACTCTGGTTGGTTCTATTAGCTTAATAGTGAAAGTAACCACCACCTGTCACAGGATTCTGTGTCTTTTAAAGGCCTAGAACCTCACACTTAATTAGGAGTATTTTATATCCGAATTGTGCTGCTTATCAGCTATGAGTCATGCCTTTGGTTTTGGGGTTTTTTGTTTGTTCAGTTAGTTTTGGGGTCTTGGTTTGATTTGGTTTCTTTTACACTGACCAAGACTATACCTATCAGCTACCTCCTCTGGCCCCCTAGGTTAGATGACTTCCTTCAGCTAGTCTTTCTCACAATATCCAGTACTTTTTTGTTGTTGTATTTATGACCAGTGTGACAAATAGTTTGTCTAATTATCAGTTTAGCTAATTAATAGTTTTTCTCCCACCAACCTATAAACAATGAGAGCAGGGAAAAGCCAGGTGTTTCCTTCTCAAGCCGTCCCTTTGTCCTTCTGTCTTCACCACTGTTCTGTTGCCAGCACAAACACAGGGCCTGGCAGATATTGCTGATCAATAAATTTATATGTGTGTATTTTACCACAATTTTTTAAATTGGATAAAATAATAAATACATGTGTACATACATGCAGGACGAATGATACCTCCTCCCTTCTCCCACCCCCAGCCCCTTCTTTTCAGTGCCACAGCTAGTCCTCACCTCCAACCACGGCAGCAAGTTGGCCCAGGTAGGACCAGAGAAGCATGTGTCCTGCCCCTCATGAACACCTTTATGGTCCTTCCTAGAACAGTGTTCAGGGCACAGTCATGTTGGTAAGACTTTGGTTTTAACTGCAACAATACATCTTTCTTTAATACTCCCTATTAAAAGTAATAATCCCCCATTATAAATGCTCTCTACATCATTACATTACATAACCTGACATCTCTGAGCCCTGTGGTGACAGATTTTGATGTACATACAGGAAGTTTTGCTTCAAAAATGAATAGAAGTTGGCAAAAAATTGCTTTTTCTGCACTACTTTGCAGAAGCCATTAATGTGGGGTGGGTTGTACAATAATAAATTATTCAGATCATAAATCTAAAGAAATTAGTTCATCATAATCAATACACTCTAAGTGAATTGGTGTGTGGGATTCAATTTTCATAATATAATTAGTTTTGAAATATTCAAATTAAGGGAGACTAAGATCATCACGAAAAGCACTGAATCTCCTGATTTCTAAGTAGGAGAATACTACATTTTGGTCTTTACACTAATAAATCTAAATTATGTTCTTTTTCCACTTAGATAAAAATTTGTATAACTTTTTTTTCATTAAATCATATCTTACTGGTGTTACTAAAGCTCTGGCTGTTCGATGAATGATGGCAAGTCAGCTAAGAAGCCCATTTGCTGATGACTTTAAGCTGTCCCATCATAAGAAAACTTATTTTTTAAACAAGTAAACAATAAGTTATCAGTTTTGAAAACTGTCGCCTGTAAGCCACAAAGAACTTTTCTTAAACTGATAAATTTTCTAATTAGAAACTCTAGATTATCATTCTATTTATATGTCCAATATAAGCTATGTCATTTCCTTAAATTTATTTTTTGTGTTCTATACTTGCAAAGATAACATATTATCTCCTATTTACAAATTCTTCAATGCTTGGAGAAGTGATGTTTACACAGCTATATTCAATATTACAAAGTATATTCAATGAATCCTTGTGGTGGTGGTGGTGGTGGTTTTTTTAAGGCTAATCAAGTGACACAGTGGGAATAGAAAAGGAAGGTCCATGTTGTTTTAATGCAGGGTTTCCCAACCTCAGCGCTGTTGACATTTGGACCAGATAATTCTTTGTTGTAGGACCTGTCCTATAGGAGGTTTAGTGTCATCCTTGGCCTCTACCCACTAGACACCAGTAGCACCTTCCCAGTTGTGACGATCAAAAATGTTTCTAGACATTGCCAAATGTCCCGTAGCAGGGGGACAAAATTGCCTCCAGTTGAGAACTACTGTTTTAATCTATTGTTTCCTTCCAAATAAGAAATATTAAGTCATTATTTTTATTTTCTCCTTTATTCTTTATCAATAATACTAACAATCATTAATTGTACATATACTATGTGCTAAGTAAGCACTTCATTTTGTAATAATTTTATTTAATCCTTACCACAAGCCTATGAGGTAGGTAGTATTATCCCCATTTATAGAAGAGGAAATTGATGATTGAACAGGTTAAATAATTTGTAAGGATATAGTTGGGGAACAACCCCAGGTCTGACTGACACTAGAGCCCATTCTTCTAACTGCTATACATATCCAGCTCAGAATCTATCATCAGAATTCCCAAGTTCAGGTCTCAACTACACCATTGTATCTTGGGAAAATCATATAACCTTCCTGAACCATAATTTTGTCATACCTAAAGTGATATCAATTATAATTTATATTTCACAGGGTTGGGAGTATTTAATGAAATAGCATGTAAGTGTGATCAGCTCAGCAGTTATAAGGTATTATTATTATATAAATAAAAGTACATTAATTTTCTGATATATTTTTACTTTGGCAATTTAGCTATAAAAGAGAATATTATATAATTTAAACAATATTCATAAAGAACCAAAAGTGATTGTGCCACCCTTGTAAAACCTTATCTCCCTGCTATGCAGAAATGACAAATTTTAAAGAACCACATTATTAAGTCTACAGAACACTTTATAATAATATTTAACTCCCACTCTTGTTTCTTTGAATTCTTCTTCTTGTAAAATAGACCCAATGTATTTTTTTTTAATTCCTAGAACGTGACCACTCAATATCATGTCCATTTCCTTCAGTGACTTTTTACAAAAACATATTTTTAAATGGTACCACCTCCCTTATCTACCCTAATTAAGCATATTGGCAGCAGATAAGTATTCACTTTGCTTTCTCAGACATGGAGTACACAATGTGTTCATTTTTCCCTTTGGAACTTGTTTTGCTTTCATAACAGATGAAATACTTTTAAGATAAATTTTTAAATAAAAATAAATTCTCATTAGTTTTTTAAAGCACAATATGAATATCCCTAAAGCTCAAAGACAAAATCAGGGAGCCAACCTTGGCATTCCAACAATTCTACTGACCTCCACCCAATATGGAGCTCCACCTATAATTCCAGCATGGAATTACGGCAGCAACTTCCCAAGATTCCTTTGGGGATGGAGGAGTTTTTAGTTCCCCAAATATGTCTAGTGTCTCTGTCCTAGGTTCACTTCTGTAATAGAGCATTGAAATGTTAGCTCCATGGGCAACAGGAATTATCTGTTTTGTCCACTGCTGCCAGCATCTAGAACCAGTGTCTGGCACCTCATATGGGCTCCCAAATTGGTTTGAATCTTAGATTCCCCACCTATAAACTGTAATTTTAGGCAATACACTTAACATTTCTCATCCTCGGTTTTCTCAACTTTAAACTGGAATAATAACAGTAACTACTCATTGGGTTATCACAAATACTACTTTATTTTTATTTTTATTTTTTATTTATTTAATTTTTTAGAGACAGGGTCCCACTCTGTTGCCTAGGCCGGAGTGCAGTGGCTCGACTGTAGCTCATCGCATCCTCTAACACCTGGGCTCAAGCAACCTTCCCACCCCAGCCTTCCAAGTAGCCAGCAGTACGGGCGTGCGCCACCATGCCTAGCTGATTTTTTTATTTTTTGTAGAGACAAGGTCTCACTGTGTTGCCCAGCCTGGTCTCGGGCTCCTAGGTTCAAGCAATCCTCATGCCTCTTCCTCCCAAAGTGCTGGGATTACAGGTGTGAGCCACCACGCCTGGCCACAAATACTACTTTAAATACTATAGTTAAAATATCAGCACCATGCCAGGCACATAGTAAGCACTCAATATTTGTTTTAAATTAGTTGCCCATGTTACTGTCTCTGTCTAGAATCTCTTCTTACCACCCTCCTCTTTTTTACCTGGCCAGTCCTGTTCCTCTTTCAGGTCTCAACTTAGATATGACCTTCCTTCCAGGAGGACATCTCTGAACCCCCAAGAGTTAACTGCCCTTTAATGTTTCATAACATCTTGAGCATCTCTCCAGATGTTCTTTTCCCCTTTGTGGGCCTCAGATATTCTAATTTTGGAAGGCATCAGCCATGTCATTACAAAACATACTACAATGCACTTACATCACATGTGAAATAAAATTTAATATAACCACATGAGTTGAGTTGCAGTTGACTAGTTCAAATAATGATACTTTCTGTAGCATTCAATTAACATTTACTCATTTCTATTTTTTCAGTATTCTATTCATATTTGGTGGGGGTCAAGATTTTTTCCAACCTTGAAACATTTTTCTAGACCTTACCAAGTTCATAGACATTGGCACTATACACACAATGCCTAATGGATAAAACTGAATAAATTGTCCCAGGCCTGTATCCACTCTACTGACTGATGTGTTTATAGAAGACCCTGACTGCTCCTCAATCCTCAGCTACATAAATCTCCCTAATCATTGCCCCTAAGCCATTTCAGGTAGGATTTCTCATCATAATCTTTGCCTTTTTAAATTCCACCAAACTAGAGTAAATGGAGAGAACTTGTTTGGGGCCCTTTAATGTTGGGGGACAGCAGGGAGTCCCATTGGTCCACCCCACCTTGACACTTCTGTATCAACACCTTTGGTTTCAACACCATCAATGCCTACTGCGTTCATCCCGTTTCTCAGTAACCATCTAAAGACTTGCACCTTGCTGGAACAAGTCCCTTGATTCTCCTTCTGTCTCTCCCAACTTTCTTGTTAATTATTTTAATGATCTTGGTATCAGTAAGACCCATATGGGGAAGTTGAGACAACAAATCCATAAGACTTCTCAGGCTGTTCATTGATTTTGTAGGAGTAAGGTGCCCATATAAGAGGGATCCTCTTACTTACCATATTTAGCATGACCTAGGTCATTGGCATATTCAGTGGATGAATATCCCTGGTCATCCTAAAGCCAGACCCACATAGCTTGCACACAAAACATATCAGCTGCTTCATCTGGGGTGTTCCACCTCCCCCTTCTCAGGGTAAACATACCTTACAGTGGCTTTTATCCAGACCTCCAGGCTTCCTGTTCCCTTAGGAATAACCTCCTGTGTGTCTTGATGATGTATAGCCATCTGCAATTGTTCCATAGTCAGCTGCAGGGCCTGTATTAACCCAAACATGCTCTTGTACTCTGGAGCATTTAAAACCAAAGATGCAGCCCCTAATTTAGTCACTCTCACAACCCATTTCAGTAAAGGCTCTTCAGGAAGAAGATGCACAAAATGAGACACCACCTTCATACTATGTCCCCTGGTTTAAGTGGTTTCTTGGTTTTATCTTTCCCCCATGTGGTCTACCTTCTTGGTGACCAGAGGCCTTAGAGGCTCTTTCTGTTTTCTCGGCATAACTTTCCCCTTTGTGGGTGGTTTTGAGGCTAGTGGCTGAAGCTCAGACTGACTGAAATCTGAGCCTGGTCCGCCATCAAGGCCCAACCCAGGATTCACTTTTACTTTCATTTTACCTGTGACAGATACCAATAACCAAGGGATTGTATGTTTGGCAAGCTTGGTATTATTTTGCATTTCCTTACTTATCCAACGTGCCAACTCCCTGGGAGTCAGGTTATCACCATCTCTAAATTCCACTGGTAACTTTTGCCTTTAGTAACTGACCACAACAGAGCTGCAGTTTCATACCATGGATGACTAGGTCGTCATCCAGGGATCAAAGGTTCCTTAACTCCCGCCCTTTCTTCTTCTCTTCCCACACCAACTATTTGGTAAGGGCCGTTCTAGCAAATCCCAGGTGTTCTGACACCAAATGAACGGAGATTTTTTTCCTCTTGACACCAAATATGTGTTATCTTTTCCAACAATTTAATTCAATTCTGACACTAACTCCTGGAGTTAGCATTAGACCCCACAGGTTAAGGGATCAGTCCCATGAGCAATCCCTTAGTGATCCCCACTTCAGATGCCAGCCACAAATGGGTTGCCCAGGCAACCCACATTTAGGCTGACTACAAATTCAGGGGTTCCCATGATGCTCCCTTAGGTTCAATAATTTGCTAAAATGACTCACAGAACTCAGAAAAGCACTTTACTTATTGTTACCAGTCTATTATAAAGAGTATAACTCAGGAACAGCCAGATGGAAAAGATGCTTAGAGCAAGGAATAGGGGAAGGGCACAGAGTTCCCATGCTGTTGCTGGGTGCACTACCCTCCCAGCACCTCAATGTGTTCACCAGACCCCATTGTTTAGGGGTTTCTATGGAGATTTCATTAGGTAGACATAATTGCAGCCATTGGGGATTAACCCAATCTCCAGTCTCTCTCCCCTCCGTGGAGGTTGGGGGATGAGGCTGAAAGTTCCAAGCTTCTAATCAAGGCTTGGTCTTTCTCGTGACCAGCTCCCATCCTGAAACTATCTATGGGCCTCTCAAAGTCGCCTCAGTAGAACAAAAGATGTTCCTATAAACTTTGCCACTCAGGAAATTTCAATGGTTTTAAGAGCTCACCAAATATCTTTCTTATAATACCACAATGACTCAATAAATTATTACATATATTGGGGATGCTTTTGGCTGCAAGTAAGAGTATTTCTAACTAATAGTAGCTTTACAAGAAAGGATTTAATTTTTTTACAAGCAAGAAGTTGGAGACAGATTTTTGCTGGTGTCAGTTCAGTAGTTCAGCAAAGGCAGAGCTCTGTGCAGGGCTGTGATTCTCTTAGGCAGTTCTTCAGTGGTGAGAGTGTTGCAGCAGTTCAAAATCATGTCCTTAAACCAGCAGCTCTCAAGGGCAGAAAATAGGCTATAGAGGGGAGCAGAGAGTTTCTATTTTCTTTCTTCCTCTTATCCAGAGGAAAATATTTTCCATAATCCTTTAGCCCTCATTCATTCATTCATTCATTCCCTCAACAAATAGTAATTTTGTGGCTGTTATTTGCTATACACTTTTCTAGGTACATCAGACACATCAATGAACAAAATAGACAAAGATCCCTGCCCTCATAAATTACACATTCTAGCAGGAATGCAGAGACAACAAATAAATATAATAAATAAGTTAATTATATAGTGTGTTAGAAATTGATAGGCACTATGGAAAAAAGAAAAAAAATAGAGCAGAGTAAGGCAAACTGGGAATATGGTAGTGGAAACAGGTTGTGAATTTAAATAGGGTGGCCAGGGACCTCATGAGAAGGGGACATCTTGAAAGAGTCTTGAAAGAGGTAGGGAGCTCTCTAGGGTGAAAGCTCCAGACAGACAGACCAGCCAGCGCTAAGGAGGACCGCTCTGGGATATTCAAGGCCCAGCAAGGACGCCACTGCAGCTGGTGCAGAGTGAACCAGGAAGACAGTGGTAAGAGATAGGCTCAGACAGGAATTGGAGGAGCCTGTTTATTTAGGGCCTTGTAGACCACTGCAAGGACTTTCCCTCCATCTCATTTTCCAGAACGGGGCCACATGCTCAACATCTTTGAGAACAAGGCATTGCCACATAGTGCCTGCACATAACCAGGATCTGTTAGCCAAGAAGGGGTTGGGTGTGCAGGTATAGGGCAGGGGCAGATTGCAAGCCGGTGATGAACAGAGTCTGTCTCAGTAATTGGATGAGTGGATGAAATGCTTTCAACATCACAAAGATAGGTAACTTTGGAAAGGTTATAATAATTGAGACTCTTTTTTTTAAACAATATTTAAAACCTCACAAGAAAAATTCAGATGGCCACCACTAAAACAAATAGAGGAATGTGTTTCGTGCAGAAATTGATTTTTCCCCTTTTGCTTGATTATCTAGGTAATTTTGTCTCTTGCCTCAAACCCTAATCTCTTGGTTTGTCAGTGTAGACCTGAGACTTGCTGGTACAACAAAGAGTTTTTCTGTAAGTTGACTAATAATCTAGAGCAGTATAGTGCAATGATTAAGATCATGTCATGCTACCATCAGACTGCCTGGATGCCTATTCTGGGCTTAACAATGTTGTGTCTCAGTTTCCTCATCTGAGCAATGGGAATGATGACAATAACAGTACTTAATCCTTGGGTTTGTGGTACTACATAAAAAGCACTGAAAACAGTAGTAGACCTATAGTGTGTACTTATTTACTAATTAGCTACAATTAAGTCATGTGCCATGTCGCCTAAAGATTTGCTGTTTTCCCTGGCTGCTGCAGCAAAAACTTCTGATCTATAAGCATAAAAGCATCAGTTCCCTTAACCCTGAGCTGTGGGGAATTGGTAGACTCTGCCTGCCAGCAGCACTCTATAGATGAATTACTCTGCAGCTCTCATAACTCTAGGGACATGCTCACCACATTTTTTTAAGATGATGGGAATTGATTTTTATCTTTAATTTTTGCTTACAAATAATTCATCTGTTACGAGAAAAATAACAAGCTCCAAAGGGAAAATGCAGACACCAGTCTGTTCCCATTGTGCCTTGAGTCAAAGTATAAGAATTATCTACCACCAATAAACTTAATGAGAAACAACTTGCAAGTTGTAATTTCAAGTTAGATTATAAATCGAGTTCTAGCTCTGCCCACTGTGATGGTCTTTTAAAATTTAGAGTTCAATATAGTCTCATTACTATGTCATGTTAGTTGGGACTCTTTCTAATGCAAATGACTGAACCCCAACTAAAACTAACTTAAGCAAAAAATTTTTGAAAGATGTTGGGGAAATTATTGGCTCTTGGAAGTTGGAAGCTGAAGGGCATTCTGGCTTTTGATATAGCTGGATTGGGCTCAGGTCGTGTCACTAGTTCTGTCTCCAAGCTCTGCTTCCCTCTGTTGTCCTGCCTTGTTCTCAATGAGTGAGGATTCATGTCATATCAAAAGAAAGGATAACAAAGAAAAGACATGCTGAGAAACCCAAGGCAATGGTTACTACAGTGGATAACACCCTGGATTACACATGATTGCTAATATATAAATGAGTTATAGACCTACTTCCTACCCTTCTAAAAGCCAGATTCTACCCATTATTTAGAGCCCAGGAAAATTGCCAACTCTGCCATGAAGACTTCCCTGATAACCTCAGCCCCTCATGATTGCTACTTTATCAAAACACTGAAGCATTTATTTTCTATGTGGTGTATTTTATAAAATAGCATGCATTGCTTTGTATTATTAACTTTAAATGTACAAAAATATGGACATGTACATTTTCTATCTCCAAATCAATTCATTTTTTGCAATCACAATTATTTTTTCTTATTATAAAAGTTACACATATTTCAAGTTATACATGGCAGATTGAACATGCTCATATTTATTGCAGCTCTTGCCCAATCTCCCCTACCTCCTGCCTAAATGACAGTAAAAGGATTTTACTTTATTATTATTTTTTATATTTTTTTAGCACTGTAGCCCAGGCTGGAATGCAGTAGCACAATCACAGCTCACTGTAACCTCCAACTCCTGGACTCAAGCAATCCTCCCACCTCAGCCTCCCAGAGGAGCTGGCATGTGCCACCACACCTGGCTAATTTTTAAATTTTTTTTTAGAGATAGGGTCTTGCTATGTTGCCCAGGCTGGTCTTGAACTACTGACCTCAAGTGATCCTCCTGCCTCGCCCTCCCAAAGTGCTGGGATTACAGGCATGAGCCACCATGCCCAGTAAAAGGATTTTATCTAAGGTGTGTAAGTACACAAGGACAAAGCGGAGACAAAAGCAACAAAATATTGGAAGCTGGAAAGCCAGTGGTAACTGACTTAGCAAAGCCAAGGAAGCTGAAACAGCTTTGGGAGTTGCTCAGAAGTAGGAATGAGAGGTCCCAGGTATCTCAGGAAGTGAAGGTGCAGGGGGCCTGAAAGCAGAAGGCTCGTTGGAGTATCCATGTAAGAACAGTTTGTTCCCCAAACAGAGCTCTTTGCTACCTAATGAAGCAAAGCAACTGCCCTCCTCAACCCAACATAAAACCAAGTTTCCTCCTTGAGGAGGTGAAGCAGAGACCCAGGCATCAAGCTCACCAGGCCCAGTTGGGGTCAAGGACATACCATCAAGATCAAGGACGCCAGGCCTAGCTGGGGATGGGGAGTGGTCAGTACGTTCTAATTCACGCAACTCCAACTCTAACAACAGCACTGCTGACATCACAGCTCTCATTTATTGCACATTCATTGCATACTAGCCACTGTGCTAAGCATTTTACATGCATAATCTCACATCTAATCCTCAAATATATCTGATGAGGTAAATACTATTTTGTTGCCACTTTAAAAGGTAAGTAAATCAAGTCTTTCATGGTTAAGTAACTGGCCAAAGAAACCACAACTAGTAAGTGGCAAAGCCCAACTTTGGAGCCTGAGTCACTACACTGTATCATCCCCATTTATCAATTAATTTGTTCATTTATTCACTCAACAAACATTACAACAACAGTGGCAGGTACTGTTTCATTAAGGTTTATGAAGATGAACATAATATATGGTCTCTATCCCCAAGAAGCTCTCAATATAAAGAGGCAACAAATAAATAAACAAATATCATTGGTACATTGAACAAGTAGGTCTCCAAACTGGGGTTGGGAGGCGGGGATGGGGATTCTAGTCTCTCTGTGCCGGTGCTCTAATCCCATTCTGTGTACTATATCTTCCCTACACGTGATGTGGAGGAAATCTTGGGCAGATTCCATACTCTTTTTAATACCCTTAGTGCAAAGTCCCTCTGTCTCTGTTAGTCACAAGAACAGTCTGATTTCAGTTCAGTTTAATAATCCAAACATCACTCAAAGTTAGAGCTTCTCAGCTCCCCAGTTCGGGCTGCCTCGGGCTGGAGAAGGCAGTGGGGAGATGGGGCATGGTCAGTTTCTCCTCCATCTCCTTGCTTTGTGCTTCTCCTCTCCACTGCCCCCTCCCAACACTCTCTGGCTCCTCCAGAGTTGGAGCTGCGAAAAGACAGAAATAAACATCAGGAGGTTTCTCACCCATCAAGTACCCTTGTAGTACTGGTGCTCTCAGGCCATGGAGGGCATTAAACTGACTCTTCCTATCATGGGTGCTTTTGTGGGATCCTTGGAGGAACCCCCACTGGACTCTTCTGAATAGCCCCTCTTCGTGGGCAATGCCTCTCTTCTGGCTTCTGACTCCTCTCTTTGTTCCTAGCATCCCTATTCACACCTCCTCCACTGGAGTCACAGCCCTCACCCTTCTGGCTGTCTCCTTGGGCAGGGTTAGAAAACGGCTCCGGGCTGTTTTGCTCCGGTGAGTCCCATGTCGGGTCAATGAGAAGCACTCACACACTCTTGCCAGTGTTCGTGAATGAAAGCGCAACTTATTTGCAGTGAGGACCTGCCTCTGTCTGCTCCACCAGCGCTCAGGCGGCTCCAGCCCCAGTGTTTTGCCCTCGATATTCTCAGGCACAGAACCAGTGAACCCTTTGCCCACCATGGGTCATCCGTTTTTCTCGTGCATGGTCCTGCTAAAACCCTCTTGCTTAACTTGAGACAGGGAAGCCTCTCCCTCCCTTCTCTCATTGTGGGTAGGGAGAGAAACACACAGTGTACACTCTCAATGCTCTTGGAAGAAATCATCCCTCCCCTCTGACTCTTAACACTTTTATGCCCCAGAAGTAGATAAAGAGCTCACAAAACCAACCTTCAAGTACCTTTGCAATCCCAGCACTTGTGGTCTAGCATCCCACGTTGGAATATAGTAGTACTTGGCACCTATTTTTCCAGTCTCAAACTCTGGGGTCTTAGCAGCAACTGAGACATAAAAAGAAATAGTTCCATTTTGACAAACAATGAAGCATTTTGACAAGTGATATCATAGAGATCCCTTACACAGAGAGGGACTTCTCCTCATCCTGGAGAAATTAGAAAAGATTTCTCAGAAGAGGTGACATTTGAACTGCTTTCCAGGCAGAAGGTATATTCTATGCAAAAGCATAAAGATATATGTATGGCATGCTCCGTGAAGGGTGCAGTGTGATGAGAATGGGGGGGGTGTGTGCTGGGTAATGGTGGGAGATGAACCTTAAGAGCCAGATTACAGAGGCCTCATGTGCTATGCTAGAGACTTTGGCCTTTACTGAGCACTGAAGGGGTCTTGTGCAGGAGAGAGGTCCGTCCAGTTCAAATGACCTGGTAGGCTGTGTGCAGGCAGAACGGAGGGAGGAGAGGCAGGACAGTAGAGCAGGTAGGAAGAGATTTTAATGGAAACACGAGGGGGGTTGTGGCTCTCAGGCCTCCTTCTGGATTACTTGCATATATTTTGACTTCTAGAGCATTATGCTTATGAAGATAGTGCATGTTTTTGCTTAATTTTTCACTGAGGTCATATCCTATTTTTAGAAATGCATTCTGTGCAAAAAAAATATATATGTAACAAGCTCAGAGTAATGGTTTCAAACACAGGGCTTTATAGCCCCCGAGAAAAAGAAAACCTATGGGGTCTTGTTTTTGATTGTTCATACTTATCAAAAAGTCACTTGAGAATTATTTTATAAGGCACCAAAGACAGATGAGCCTGCCACACAGCAACAACTTTCCAGACAAACAAAATTCCATATAATTGTCAATATCTGAATTGTACTCACTAATACTTTGTTTGCATGTCTTGTTTTTTGACAGATTATTTGAAAATAATCTTATCCCTGATGCTAGTTGTTTCTTCCAGAAAACTACCATGTACATGGACATATATTATCTTCATAGAAATACGTAATTTGCTGTCCCTGAAAAAACTCTTAAAAACTCTGAGAGAAAATATTAGTTAAACCGTGTAAATCCAGGCTACACTATCTAACCTGGTTCCTCTTTGAACAATTAGTCAATATGTTCCACACTTCAAGGCTAAGGGACTCATTTCCTCATTAATGTGTCACCCTTGTGCTTCCTTAATTGGATTCCCTATTGCCTATTATATCAGCCTCTACCCAATATTATGATAATATTATTTATGTTTTCAGTGAGATTATGAGATTTTTCTTAATTAAGTATGAAGCAAATTCCAATACTCAAATCTCAGTAGGAAACATAGAGGCTTATTGTATAACAGCTTCTAAATGTCCTTCCTCTTACCAGACATGATTACAGATCAGTATCAATCACAAATCTGGTGGTCACACGACCAAAATGCCCCAGAGAAGCTCATCCAAGTCTGCTACTGTCCTGTAGGAATTTCCCATGACTAGAGTTTGGTGTGTCTCCTTAACACCCGCACCTTGCAGGGGCTTCTGGAAAGCTGAGTGACACCACCTGTGTCTCAGCATCTCCTGAGCCCCCATCAGGCCTGGCTATCACAGTGAGTGTTGACCGAATAGTTTTATTGAATTTTATGCAAGATTGGCCGGAACTCTTAGAAATAGTGTCACTGATGTTTGAGGCTTTTTTTTTTTTGGAGTTCACTCACAATCAGCAATTCTTTTATTGCTTCTACAATAAAAATTAAATCAAGGAAGAGTTATTCACAGAAGGAAGTGGAGCCTGAGTGATGTAAGGCCATTTCACACCTTTCTTTAGCTCTTGTTTGGTCTTCTACTGAGCAGCTATGCTTTTAGCTTTAGTTTTTCTTTTTTTTCTTTTCTTTTCTTTTTTTTTTTCTTTTTTGAGACAGGGTCTCACTCTGTCACCCGGGCTAGACTGTAGTGGTGTCATCACAGCTCACTGCAACCTTGAACTTCTGTGCTCAAGCAATCCTCCTGCCTCAGCCTTCTGGGTAGCTGGGACTACAGGCATGTGCTACCATGCCCAGCTGATTTTTATTTTTTGTAGAGATGGGGTCTCGCTATGTTGCTCAGCCTTGTCCCTAACTCCTGGCCTCAAGTGATCCTCCCGCCTTGGCCTCCCAAAGCCCTGGGATCACGGGTGAGCCACTGCGCCTGGCCTATGCCTTTAGCTTTAAATAAAGAAAGAAAAGGAGAGGGGGAATATTAGAAATATTGGGCCAGCTTTTCAGAGGAGGAAAGAAACATCATCATTGTCATGAATGACAGGAAACATTTCTTGAGTCTACTAATTTGGGTGCAACTATGGGATCAATTGAATCACTTGGAAAGCCTCTGCTTCGGAGAGGACAACTTACAAAGAACAAAAGGAACATAAATTCAAACATACTTGGACTGACTTTTTTAAAAAAAGAGATCTAAACTACCTAGTCTTCCAATACTCCATTTATAATTTAAAAGCAAGAGAAATCGTTGCTCATTAATGTGTTGAAAATATTTATCTTAATGTGTATATTAGTTTTAGGAAACCCATGATAAAGAAGGATATAATTTTATGTTTTTACATACATTTTACATAATACTATGTATCCTTATATAATCAATGTGGGTTTATGAATTTTATGTAAGACTTGAGTGTGATTTTACTATTTTAAATTGTTTTAGAGGATTGTAGTTGCAGCTTTATCTTTTTGACATGCTATTGATGATAACTATATTTTATTTGATACTGAGCCCTTGGTCAGCCCTTAATTTTAATTACAACATTGTTGCTACGGGAGAAAATGTTCCATCTTATAAAAGATGTGATTTCTAAGAACATAATGTGGCCAAAAGAGGGGACTGACTATAAAATCTAAGAACATGCACTTAGGGCTGTAGTCACAGTGATAACAGGAAATGTCTTAGGAAGAAGGGGGACTGGCTGACAGATTGTAAGATGGATAATCAGCAAAGACTTTCTGGAGAAAATAGGCCTCAATCTGTTATTTAAAGGAAAGGAAATAAACAGGAGAAGACACACTGTAGATGGTAACAGCTATTGTTATTTAACATCTGATGGACGGAAAGTGTTTCATTGCCTAGGGCATGCCACTCTCCTCTACTTACTCTAGCTACTCCCGTTGCTTACATCAGGTGACAGAACACTCATGGCACAGAGAGTGAATGTGTTCGTTTTCCTTCATAAAGTAGCAAATAATTATTGCTTGCCTACCATAATCCAGGCACCACCCTGGGGTGGTATATAAAGACACCTGTAACTTGGTCTTTGTTCTCAAAAGGCTCACAGTCTAGTAGGGGAGACAGCGCAGTAGATAGTGCAGTAAGGTAAATCCCATAACACAGATAGTATTGAAGCACAAAGAAGTGGGTGCAAAATCTACATTTGTGGGCCAAAAGAAGGCTCCCACCAAAAATGTACGAAAGGATGAAGACATCCAAAAGAAGGCTCAGCTGATCGTGCTCTGTCTGCCGAGGGCAGCAGCCTCTCCCAAGCAGGGGCAGCCTTAGCCCATCCTACTACCTGCCACATGGAGGGGGAAGGAGAAAAGCCTTCCTCCTAAAGATATTGCCCCACAGAGAGGGTCCAAACCACTGTGCTTCTTCCACCAAAACCCCACTCCTTCCCTACCACAATGGCCCAACTAGACATCCTGGTGGTTCCATTGGGGATAGACTTATCCTAGACCTTCTCTGGAACCGAGCCAGAGGAAACAATGACCTCCTTCTAGAACTTAGAGGATGCGACTTGGGTATATGTGATATTTGGAGAAATCACATTCACCCCACTCATATCTTCAGAAATAGTGAGGTCAGGGTGCAGGGGAGGGTCCCCTCTCAGCACCCCATCAGAGTCTCAGCCTCTCCAGCTCCCCCCTATGACCCGGCCCAGAGAAGCCCTAACTCTCTGCTGTTAGTCTTTTTCATCTCTCTGTCTAGCCAAAACTGAAATGAAACAGTAGGGGGAAGGAGGGTGTGTAGGGGTCCACAGGATAAAAGGAGAATATGCTTTTTAAAAATCTGTTAATATTTCACCCCTCTTACATATATGGCTTTGGTTGTCTGCCTATCAAACGAGGTAGTTGTGCAGTCCAGAATTGCATTTGAAGAAAACTCTTAACAACATGGTTGAAAATTAAAAATTGAAAAATTAGACCCACACTTGAGATACATCACAGGTTAAATAAACTTTCTGGGTAACCTAGAAAACTAAACACCAATTGCAATCAGAAAAAAATAGGAGTTCAAAGTCCAAACTTTATACATATTATATAGATGATTCTGTTAATATGCACTCAGATATAAGTCTGCTCTTGTAAATTTATAAATGCACATGCTAGTGACTTGCATATCTGTAGTATCAAGAGTTTCTGGAACTTTGTTTCTATCACTTGCTTCCTTATATTACCAGGAATATATGATCCCCTTGCCTTCTACTCAGTGAAGCAAATTTCTCTAATCTGAACTAATCAACCTCATTTTCAACCTAATTTTCTTTCCTTTTTTTTTTTTTTGAGACTGGGTATCGCTCTGTCACCCCAGCTGGAGTGCAGTGGCGTTATCATAGCTCACTGCAACCTCAAACTCCTGGGCTCAAGCGATCCATCTGCCTCAGCCTCCCGAGTACTGGGACTACAGGCACATGCCACCACTCCCAGCTAATTTTTCTATGTATTTTAGAGATGGGTCTGGCTTTTGCTCAGGCTGATCTCGAACTCCTGGCCTTAAGTGATTCTCCTGCCTCGGCCTCCCAGAGTGCTGGGATTAGAGGCGTGAGCCACCTTGCCCAGCCTCAACCTAATTTTCTATCCTGGCAGTGACTGGCCAATCTCCTGCAGATTTTTTAATGATAAGAAAGGAGTCTCTTTTTGTGTGTTTGCTTTTTCTCAATGACCCTGTTTAGTGGCCCACACAAGAATAAATATTCCCTGTGGCCCCCACTTTGGAAGCAGACCTCCAATATATAGGCCAAGTATTTATTGTAGCTCCTGCCACACGACAACCAAAACAGCTTTCTAAGCAACTACTCTGCTTTACTGGTTCCACCTACCTCCCACAAGCTCTGAATGGTATGTTGTAGTGCTCCAGGGTTCAGTCCTCTGACCTTTTTAAAATCTATTTATCTATCTAATTAGGTGATCTGATTTAGCCCCAGGACTTTTAAGATCCCAAATACATGACTCCAGCCCCAGCATCTCCCCTGAACACTTCATACTCATACCTAGCTGCCTATTTGATATTCATACTTGGCTATATCTCAAACTTAAAATATGTATTAATAAAATAGAACTGATTCTCTACCACTACCTACAAACACACACACACACACACAATGTGCCTACCACAGTATTCCTCATCTTTATAAAAGGCAATTCCCTTCTCCAATTCTTCCAATTTCTCAAGCTGAAAACCTTGGAGTCATCATTGATGCATCTCTTTCTGTCATATCCAGTCTATATCCAAGATCCAATCACATTTTGCCCTCACTTCGGCTGTCACCCTGATTCAAGCCTCCATCCCCTGTCACCTGGATTATTACAATAGCTGTCTAACTGGTCTCTCTGCCACCACCATTCCTTTCCTACAGCCTGTTCTCCACAGAGCAGTCAGAGTGAGTTCTTAAAATGTTAAGTCTGCTCAGGCCAGTTCTTTGCTCATAATACTACAGTGGCTTCCTGTTTTACACAGAATGAAACCCAAAGTCCTAACCGTAACTGACATGACCACACGTGATCTGCCTCTCCTGGACCTTGAAGTGCTAACATTCTCTCTCACCTCCTCTCCCCCAATCCCCTCCACTTTCGTTTTGCTCCAGCTACATCGGCATACCACAAACACCACAAGTAGCTTCCCCAAGACCTTTGCTCTTGCTCTTCTCTCTGCCGGGAATGTTCTTCCCTGAGATAAGCTTTGCTTCCTTCAAGTTTCTGCTCACATATCACCTTAGTAGGGATGTTTCTAACCATCCTATGTAAAAAGACAAGTCCTCTGCCCAGTTCTTCCTTTATTCCCCTTACCCAGCTTTATTTTTCTGTATAGCACTTGCCACCTGACATATACATGTTTGTATTTATCAACTGTCTCTCTCACTCAATAGACTCAATAAAAAGTGTACTCAATACACTCTATAAAAACAGGGACATGGGGTGTTTTATTCTACCCTATCCACAGCAACTAGAATAGAGATCGGCACAATCTTCCAACTATTTTCACTGACTCAATCTCCTGTGACCTTCACAAATTATCTTGTGAGGTAAGAAAGGTAAGTATAATGAAACCCATTTTACAGATGAGAAAACTAAGGATAGGGATTTTTTTTTTTAAAGTCTCCTTAAAACAAGTTCAGTGATCTTCCCACCACTCCACACGGAACTCTTTATAGAATTTAAATCACTTCTCAGAAAAGCTTAGTCACTTAGGAGAGACCCACCGTGGGTGATTAACAAGGATGTCTGAGGAGTCAGTCTGTAAGTGGAGGCAAGAACCACCAAGCTCTTTCTCAGCACACCTCTTAGACCTACTATGAAAATATTCACCTGGATGAGCCCTGGGTCTGACTCTCTGGAGCAAATCTCTCAGTCCACTGTTTGCTGTCCTTAACTGGGCATGAATGCAGCCCATCAGTGAGGCATGCCCACAGAGATTTGCTTTCTGCCTCTGGCTTTGGAGGGCATGATGTTATGCATTCCCAGGGGTGGAGGGCAGACTTGGGAAGCCTGGGTCTTCCCTCGCAGTAAGCCCAGTTACCAGAAACAGCTAAACCAAATTTATAACACATGTTTCCACAGCCTCAAATATCCACCATTTGCCCCATGACCTTCTGTCTTTAAACAAATGCCAAACAAGGAGATTCAATTATCCAGTCAGTCAAATAAGGAATCAGTTTATGCTGAAACTCAGTGCTGAGTTTATATAATTTTACACTACGGGTCACGCTGAAACCTTTATGCAAGCTTGTAGCTGAAGCCAAGAAAGATTCCTACCTTTCCTTATTGTTAAATTATTATCTAGGTAGCATTAATCCTCAAAAGAGAAAAAGCCAATCACATCACACAAGTTTTTGGAATGAAAAACAACAGAGAAATGGCATTTATTCATCCATTCGATAAATATTTATTGTGCTCTTTTGAAGTGGCAGGCATCATATAAGGTATTGGGAATACAAAATGAAAAAAGAAATAGTCCTTGGTCTCAGGAGTTCGGGGTTTTGTGTGCACATAGACACTAAACAGTCTGAGTCATTTACAACACAATGTGATAAATATTATGATGGAAAGAATTACAAGGTGCAGTGGGAATCTAGGCTGCATAATTCCTAAGTGTTGCTAGGAGATATCACCCCAGCAATTAGGGTGACCAACTTGTCTCAATTTGCCTGGGACTTTCCTGGTTTTACCACTGACAGTCCCGTGTCCTGGGAAATCCCTTAGTCCTGAGCAAACCAGGATGATTGGTCACCCTCTCTGCAATGCTAAACCAAAACAAAAGTTATGTTGCTGTCTTTGCAAAAGACCAAGTTCATTCCCAGAGGCACGTGCGGTCAGAATGACTTCATTAGAATGAGGATTCTGTAATCGATAGAAAAATTGATCTTCCATGGCTCTGCCAGACACAAATGAGGAGTTAGTCTGACATGTTAGATACAACCCATACATGGTTTCCCTGGACCCTTGACTAAAGTCTTGGGCTAGCTATTTAACCTGTATGAGTATTTGTCTGTTCGACTGTAAAACTGCACAAGATATTTTATTAGTCCAGATAAGCCAGGTTCTGCTACTAAATCTCACTGGCCTATAATACCAAAAGTTTATTTGCTTTGCAGGTCAGCTGGGTGAACTGCTTATCTCACCCTGGGAGCTCAGCAGATGGAGCTGGGGACAGACTTAACCATCTCAGCCACCATCTCAAACATTGTCCCCAGGGCAGAGGGAAAGAGAAACATTCTTTCTGCCTCAAGTAATGGTTTTCCACCATCCACCAGCATTCCCTAATCCAATGCCAGATGATTTTAGACTTTTTTGTTGCAGCAGCATAACCTGGCTTATTCTGACTGATGGGGGTAATTTAGGGTGCAGATGTGAGACTTAGGGGAAACAAGAGGGGTGAAGAGTGCTTAGTACCCCCTTAAGGGGTGATATAAATGCTTGAAAACATGGCTTAACACCATCTGTCTCCTAAGATTACTCATATAAACAACCATGTTTTAAAACCAAAGTTAGTGTTAAGGTTAAAGTTAGGGTTAGGGTTGGGGTTAGGCTGCTAAGGAGTCAGCATTCCTGGTTTGACTTTTATACAAACTAGTAAGTTTGTCACACAGAAACACTTTTTCCACAGCCAAAGACTGCTGCCTTGGTCCCACCCAGCTACTCTTCTGACAAATAATGAACAGCTGGTCACAGGGCCAGGAAGTGTAGTTGGCACAGCAATGCCCCTCCCTGCTACCGAAAAAACAGCTCTATGCTGCATCATTCTCATGTTTTAAAAATGGACTTTTTAAAGCCACTGGATCATTTGGAACATATTTCCCATGAGTTTTATACATTTTAACTCTTTTCCTCTCCATTTCATCACAAGCTTCCTGTTCGTGCTAAAGATAGTCATAAACAAATTCTGTGGTCTGTATCTCAAAAAAGAAACATATGTAAAGTCCAATTATCTGCACTTTTTTCTGAGAATGGAAAAGCTCTGCTTCCTGGACTGTAATGTTCATTTACAAATTGCCCTTTGACAGGCAAAAATGGCACATTTGAACTAATGGCCTCTCCTTTTTAGAAATCATTCCAAAGAATTGGGTAACTAGATATAACATCTGATTATGGAGTGAGTAGCAAGAAGGGTTTCCCACCAGGGATCATTGAGCAAGAGTTTCAACATGGCTAAACTTTTTTATAACTGAAGTCATCCATTAAGTTCTGATGAGCATGTGCATAACACATTTCCTGTGTAATTGAGACATCAAAAAGTTCCACCCTTTTGGTTAAGTGAAATGAAATGTTTCTCTTAGTCTGATGAATAAATGGGTCCTTATTAAAAAATCCATACAAGTTTAATTCTGTTTAGGTGAGTCCTATTATGATCTTGCTTGGCAATGAGTTGTCCTACAGCATGAGTTTTATAGGCAATGATTTCCTGCTCTGATCAACATAGCAATTACTTAGCTGTGTTCTCATATATTGAAGCACATTCTCTCGAGGTCAGTTTGGTTAGTTTTGCTCCTGATGACACTGGGAATGAAATTTCAGCATAATCTCATGAGTATCCATGGACGGGAAATTGTTCAACAGCGAAACTCCAGGGAGGCAACGAGAGACCAGCCTGCATCTGAAGTTGAAGATGCCGGATGGTGGGAGCTTGGAAATAAGCTTGGAGGAAAGGACTCCTGGGGATAAAGGAAGAGTCTCACAGGCAGCACTCACCTTAGGAAATAATTACCTTTTCCTACCAAAATCCTTGGAGGCCTATTAAGCACCCCCTGTGTTCACGGACAGAGGCCCTTCACAGGCTTCAAGCAGTGGGAATTCTAGGGAAGACATTTTACAGACAGCATTCTCAAAACGCACTCCACGTTAAAGGATGGCAGCGCCACACTGCCTGCATTGCACAACTCTGTGCAGTCCCAAACAAGAACAGAAATGGAATTCACATTTCCCAACATGGGAGCTTCAGATCCCTAAGGTTCCATGAAAAGACTTAGGGGAATCAGGAACTATGCTCAACATTCCCCAAAATATCCCATTCACCCAGAGACCTTGACATGTTTTGGGGGGAGTGAGGATTAAAAAAAAAAAATCATAGATGACAGTTCATGCCCAAAACAAACAAGAACACACAAAAAACTTACGGCTGAGTTAATAAGATGGTAAGGCCAATATTGTTTTAGGAGGAAAAGAGGACAAAAGCAACACGCCATCTGCCTGCTATCTGCTGTTATCACCCAGGGTAACAACAGCTGGGCATGAATCAACTGTTCTTTCTCTTGCTAGCCACAAAGCCACTCCCTGTGGCTAGTCTGAGCTGGTCAGAAGTCATGCACGTGTGCTCCTAATACACGCTAACCATTTAATAAGCAAGTTCGCATGCATCTCTAGCAGCCCCATGCAAAGAAAAGGCATTCCCAAAGACAGATCTGTCACAAGAGCACAAAAATTCAGGATTTTACCAAAACAGACCCTGCTGCCTCCTAAATTGCCAACTGCTTCTCAAAAATTTACTGAAAAGGGGACATTATGACAAGAACTCTTAGAGGGAGGGAAGAAAAAGCTACTTTGCCTAGTCATTAGTACAATATGCCTTGTTAATTAGATCTCTCTGTATAAATTAGGAAAAGTGCTTTACTGGCATGCTTCAGTAAAACGAATACAGAGTGTAGTAGTGTCGTGTTAGATCTGTACAGATACAAATTTTTTGCATCTATATAAAAGAGTCTATGTGTAAGATGGGCTTTTGCCATTTTAAACATAATTTTTTCATTGGAAAAACAAAGATTAAACTATATGTGATTTGTATACAGCTGATTATTTATGCCAATAATTTGGATCTTTAACACACTTTTTATTCATCAGGAACAGGTAGGGGATACCCAAGATCTCACATTAGGATTTTCTATCCTGAATTTTGCTTGAGCAAAATCTGGAAAATGTGAAAGCATATTTAGATTCTATATACTCTCTGAAATGTGATTTGGTAAGATTCTTCTTAAATTTGGCCCTCTTATAACAATTTTGAATGAGATCTACCAACTCACTTATGAGAATACTTTTCACAGATCTCTTTGGGCCTTCATTAGAAAGCTATTTTCCCCCTGTTGGTGCACTTGGTTACCTCATTTTGCTGTTTGTTTCAGATTATGAAAGCTCACAGGAGTGTTATTTGGAATCATTTGCTGAGTCATTTCCTCAGATCATTGTCCATTACATCAGTTAACATATATTTTTAAATGTACATATTACAAATGTCTGTAACCAAATTGTTTGAAGGTTTGATAAATTTTCAACAAAGTTTGTACATTTTTTTATGCAAGTTACTAGCACTACTTTACCAAGTAGTGCAATGAATTTTTATTTTTAATCCCTGTGCCCAGTTTTGGAGTTGTGGGTAATAAATGTGTGATGTACACTTAAAGAAAATCTCATTCCTGTACTTGTCCATTCCTTCCATAAGTGTTTATCAAAGGCCTAGGATATACAAGATGCTCTGCTAGGCCCCAAAACTAACCAGTAAATGAAACAGCCATAATGCCTGACCAAACGAAGCTCACATCTGGGATTATACAGCTACTTTCAAAAGTCATTATTTAATTAAAATTGTGGTAAAAGTTGCAAAAGAGAAATGTAAGGTATTAGAAGAGCATACAGCAGGGGACACGACCCGGTCTGAAATTTAGGGAAGGCTGCTCTGAGGAGGTGTTGTAGAAATTGAAAGCCACCCAAGGGTAAGCTAACGATAACTAGGAAAAAGGTGAAGAACATTATAGAGACGGAGAACAGAAAATGCCAAGGCCGTCAGGGGAAAAGGAGAAGGGATCTCTCAAGGAACAAAGGCAACTCAAAGACAGCCAGGAGGCTGGAGCACAGGTGATAAGCAGGTCAAGGGAGGGCAAGGCCATGAAAACCGCTAAGGTTTGGGGGCCTGAGCTGGGGGAGGGGAAGTGGTTGGCTGTTAAATTTTACAGGTAATTTAAGTTGTATTACGTGTAATCAAACAACAAGTCAAATACAAAATCCTGTGAAAAACTCCATAAGAGGCTCCTTTCTCCATCTACCTTCCATTCCAATCTCATTTTAGAGACGAGCATTATGAACAGCTTCTGCAAGAAGCTGGGGACTTCAAATGGCCATCACTGAAAAAGGGATGAGACACGTGCAGCCTCCCAGTCCCGGGTAGCCACGAGTAAGTTTGCCATAACCCAGGACCATTCGTGGAAGAAAATACATCATCTTGTGAAGCTGAAACTTCAAACCTGCACCACGTGTAAGTGTGTGGGAATCCTAAGCTAAGAAATTAGCATAAAAACCTCCCCAGAGAAAACTATTACTATATAGCATTACTGAAAGAATATAAAGAAGATCTATATAAATACAGGGATGTGCCATATTCAAGGACTGGAAGATTCAATACTGTAAAGATGTTAGATCTCCCCAAACTGGTCTCTATATTCAGTTCAGTTTCAATTTTTATATGGAAATTAACAAGCCATTCTAAAAATCTGTAGAAAAGAAAAAAGCCAGAAATAGCCAAAACACTCTTGAAGAACAAGATGGGAAAACTTTATTCTATCAGATATTAAGACTTAGCATTAAGACAGGATGGTATTGGCATAAGGACAGCAAAGTGACCAATGGAACAGAAAGGAGAGTCCAAAAATAGATTCATGGACATATGATCAAGGTGGCACCACAGAGCAATGAGGAAAGAACAGTGTTTTCAATAAATGGTTCTGGGTCAATTGGACATCTATATGGAAAAAAATTAAAACTTTACTCCTAATCCCCATCATACCCCAAAATCATCTCCAGGTGAATTATAGATCTAATTTTGAAAGGCAAGACAATAAAACTTCTAGGATTTAACACATAGGAGAATATCTTCTTGACTTTGAAGCAGGAAAGATTTCTTAAACTGGACATAAGACCAACATCCATAAAAGGAAAAACTTGATAAATTTGACCATATTAAAATTTAGAATTTCTGTACATCAAAAGATACCATTAAGACAATAAAAAGGCAAATCACAAACTGGGAGAAGGTGTTTGTAATACCTGTATCGGGCAAATAATTCATATCCAGAATACATAAACGACTCCTATAAATTAAAGAGAAAAGGACAGATAACCCAATTTTTAAAATATGGACAAAAGACTTGAAAAGACATTTCACAAGAGAAGATACCCCATGGCCAAAAAGCATTTGAAAAAATGTTCAATGTCAACAGAGAAATACGAAGTAAAACTACACTGAAATAATACTACACACCCAACAGAATTGCTAAAATTAATAAGATTGACAAAATCAAATGTTGTCAAGGATATGGAGCAACCAGAACTCTCATACCTTACTGGAAGGAGTGTAAACTAACATACATATATCCTATGAGCAGTTCTATTGTCAGATATATATCCAACAGAAATACATACACACATACATCAAAAGACATGTACAAGACTGTTAGTAACAATATTATTAGTAACACCCAAAAATTGAGAATAACCCAAATTTCCAACAGTAGTAGAAAGGATAAATACAGCAATGAATAACAAGAGTATAGCTACATACATAACCTGATAGAATCCCACAAACATAATGTTTAGGAAAAGAAGACAGAAACAAACAAACACAAAATACACACTGCATTTATGTATAATTTATATAAAGTCCAAAAGCAGGCAAAGGTAATCTATGGTGTTAAAAACCAATTAACTTTGAAGAGAAGGGAGGGGTTAGTTATCAGGATGGGGCACAAGGGGGAGCTTCTAGGGTGCTAGTAGTGGTCTGTTTCTTGACCGGGATAGCATCACACTTATTATATGCTTTTCTATGCACGTACAACTAAACGGTAATAGATAAAGAAGGAAGAAATGAAGGGAAAGAAAGAAAGAGAGATGAAGCCAGCAAAACATCATGCAAAAGCAAAGGCAAAACCAAAAACAAAACACCTCTGTTGTGAGACATCTGCAACTCAGAACACACATGACTCCAAAAACACAAAACAAAAAACAATACCCTCCAAAGACAAACTCTCAAAATTATAATCAGACACCAGAACAAATGCTCAACTGGGATTGCATTAAGTGCACAGATCATTTTAACTATAAGTGGCATCTTTACTGTAATAGATAACTTATTAAGTATTTACTATGTGCCTGGCACTGGGCTGAGTATTATAAATTGATCATTTTATTTAACTCTCATACGTGCTACATGAATTAACTAATGGTATAACTCTTATTTTACAAACAAAGAAACTAACCCCTAGAGGAGCAGAGACGCTTTCCTGAGATGCCACAGGAAGGAATGGGTAGAGATGGCTTTTAAACGCGGGCAGGCTCATAACCAACACACTAAACTCTGTGTGGAAACATGGAGCATATTTTCATGGATTCAGGAGTTCTTTTTCTATCTTTCCATAACATTTTAGAAAGCTTGGAAATATGGATTTACCTATTTTTATTGTTTGTTTCTGGTTTTTTATCATTTTTGATGCTATTCTGAATAATATCCTTTTTCTGCTGGTTACTGCTGGTGATTGGGAGACCTATTGATTTTTTTAAATCTTGTACCTGACTATTAAGCTGTCTTAGTTTTTCAGTTGATTCCCTTGGACATTCCAGGTCGTCAAGGTGAGGTACGTAAATAATGAGAGCTTCCTCTCTTTCCTTCCCCCTGACTGCCTCATTTGCCAATATTTGTGCATTTTGTGGCACGGGGAAAAGTTCATAATGCAATGCTGGGGGTGGGGGAGTCTTTAGTACATTTCAGGCAGAGGGAACTCTCTCTCATGAGCAAAAGGTTAGGAAACAGCTTGACAGATTCCAGAAATTGGGAGTAGTCTGGCATGATGTAAAGTAGGGCACGCATGAGGGAAGCAAAAGATGTTAACTAGAAAGAGAAGACAAGGGATCTTGAAGGATGACAAGCCATTAAAAGACTTCAAGCAGGGATGTGGCATGATAAGATTTACATTTAAGAAAAAACACCCACGTCGGCAATGCGGAGGACTGGTTGAGGAAGGGAGGCCTGAAGGAAAGGAGAAGGGTTAGGAGGCTGCGGCAATGAGACAAGCGATGAGCCGTCCATGGAGTAATAGAGAAAGTCAATCGGAGAGGGAGGAATCCCTACTTATTCAGCCTCCTTCTAGTTGTGATTTTAAACCAGTTATTTAATTCACCAAGCTTCAATTCTTCTAATCTGTAAAATTAGAACAATACCACCAACCTAGCATAACTATGAAGTAAGATAAGGTGTGTGCGGTGCACTCAGAAATGGTAGTTCTTTATTACTGAGCTAGACTTTGGTGGTGAGAATGAAGTTGAAATCACAGATGCTAGGAATGCATATCCAACAAAGTGCCATGCCAGAGATATCACCTCCTCTTCTGAGTTATAAGCAAAGGTAAATCTGGATGCTACACCCTTTCAGCCACACCCAAGTTCCACCTTCCTGTGCTCTCTGCTTTCTCTTCTCCCTGCCCACACCTCACAAACGTGCCCACCGCTAACTCTGCTGTGGGCATGGGATTTGTAACATAACATGGTTAAACTACACGCATCAAAAAATTATTATTTACTATTCAACAACAATAAAAAACCAAACAACTCAATTTTTAAAATGGCCCAAGGACTTGAATAGGTATTTCTCCAAAGAAGATACACAAATGGCCAACAAGCACATAAGATGCTCATCATTAGTCATTAGGGAAAGGTAAACCATAAACCACAATGGATTACTCCTTCACGCCCACTAGGATGGCTATAATCAGAAAAATAAAAAATAACAAGTGTTGGTGAGTATATGAAGAAATTGGAACCCTCATACATTGCTGTGGGAATGTAAAGGTAGTTCAGCCACTGTAGAAAACAGTTTGGTGTTCCTCAAAACGTTAAACATAGAATTACCTTATGACTTAGCGATTCTACTACTAGGTGTATACCCAAAAGAATTAAAAACAGGTGTTCAAACAAGTACATGTACTGTGCACACATGTTCATAGCAGCACTATTCACAACAGTAAAAGGGGCAAACAGTCCAAATGTCTACCAATGGATGAAGAGATGAACAAAATGTGTTATATACATATAATGGAATATTACTTGGCCATAAAAAGGAATGCCTTGAAAACATTTTGCTAAATGAAAGAAGTGAGACACGAGAAATTACATATTGTATGATTCCAGCTATATTAATTGTATGATTATATAGAGAGTAAGTAAATCCATAGAGACAGAACACAGATTTGTAGTTACAAGGTACAGGGAGGAGGGGAAATGGGAAACAACTACTTAATAGGTATGGAGTTTCCTTTTGGAATGATGAATATATTATGGAACTAAGTGTGTTATGGTTGCACAACATTGTGAATGTACTCAATGCCACTGAAATGGTCACTTTAAAATGGTTAATTTTATGTTATGTTAACTTCACCTAAATAAGATAAATAAATAATTTGTAAAAATTATTATGAAAGCCTCCTCACAGAAAGTAGATGTGATTGGCTCCTAGAGTTCAGAGACACCTGCCTCAAGTCACCAATGAATAGAAGGTAGTTTGCATTAAACCACTATGGTACCCATTCCAGTTAGAGCTTTTAATTCCCAGACATTCTTTTTTTTTTTTTTTTTAAGACAGGCTCTCGCTCTGTTGCCCAGGCTGAAGTGCAGTGGTGTAATCATAGCTCACTGCAACCTCAAACTCCTGGGCTCAAACGATCCTCCTGCCTCAGCCTTCCGAGTAGCCGGGACCACAGGCGCACGCCACCACGCCCGGCTAATTTTTTAATTTTTTGTAGAGACGGGGTCTCGCTCTTGCTCAGGCTGGTCTCTAATTCCTGGCCTCAAGAGATCCTCCTGCCTTGGCCTCCCAAAGTGCTAGGATTACAGGCGTGAGACACAGCACCCAGCCTCCCAGGTATTTTTTATTGTTTAATAACACCAATAGCCCCAATCAGGAAGCAGTGCAATCTCCTACTAATGTCAATACCTTTAATTAGTTGAAAATTGCATGGAAGCCCGTCTTTTTCCTTCAATTATCTTGTCTTCCCACAGTACCTCTGAACGTGCCCAGCCTTGAGTTGGCTCCAGGGGCCTTTTGGAGGTAATTTTTCTCCCTCTGAGTTGCTGAATTTTCTTTGACTGTGATGTCTCTTTAAAAATCCTCACATAATGTTATGCGAAAATATTATGTCTTTTCATGTCTCAGCTATAAGCTCCATGAGGTCAGGAATGATGCTTCTTTTGTTCAGCACTATACCTGTACACTATTATAGTACAACAAAGGAATTTAGGTGCTTAAATCTCAGCAGACTTGAGTTTCCTTGTCTGCTATTTAAACTGCTTCTGAGTATAACAGCACCCGAACAAAAAAGTCAGATAGGTAAATTATCTTTTAATTTTAACTTTATAATTACCCTGTGCACATAGGAAAGAAGATTGACTAGAAACTAGCTAAAGCTTCTCTTATGTTGCCACTCTCATCCCCATACCAAACATCACCTTGGTTCCTGTATCAGCTGATGAAACACAGAATCCTTGTCAACCTCTTCCACATGCAGCTCTTCCATAGGGCTCCTTCATTGCTGCCTGAAGGTAAAACTTCTAGGCTATTACTTCAATAGTTTAAAAAGTGAAATAACATTTTCATGTGTTGCCTTCTACTTAGAATTCAAATTGCTTAATCAGTTGTATTAAGAAGAGACAAAGGACTAAACGCCCTCACTTCACTTTTTTCCTTTTATTCAAGGTGACTCACTTTTGTCCAATTACCGACTTCCCAGGAAATGTTGCTGAGATTGGACAACTTTATTGCTCTACATAAGCAAAGTCTTAATCTGGCCTTAGGGCTCAAAGAAAAATTCTACAGGTAATAATTACAGACAAGTGGTGTCCCAAAAGAAAAAGATGTTTTGACACTGCTAAGAATCACCATGCATAGGTACCTCCTCTGTGTCAAGTACAATATGTGGGATGAATATCAATTTACTAGTCAGAGAGTTTGGGGTTTGAATCCCAGTTCTGTCACTATGTGAGCTTAAGCAAATTGTTAAATATCTTTAACATCAGCTTATTAATCTTAAAAAATGGAAATAACAATGACCTCATAGGGTTGTTGTATACATTAAATATGTTAATGTATTTATGCCTGGCACATACTAGTCTCTCAATTAATGGTCATTATCATCATTCTAAACTGGGCTTATCTTATTGATGTGAAATTTCGCTTACTTCTTGTTTACACACACACACACACACCACACGGGCGCGCACGCGCGCACACACACATATAGACAAGCATCTCCTCACCTGATTTTCTGACTTACTTAATAATAAAACTGTCAAAAGAGAAAAGTAAGACAAACAGTATAATGTACAATAACCATACAAGCACTTTCCAAAAATTCTTAATCTATATGAATTCTGTTAGGTCAGATAAATCTGCATTAATTTTATGCATATTGACCAAATGTTGCCCAATTTTTGCTGCTGCTTCTTGTCACATCCACATTTTCCTATCACAAAGATATTCCATGTTTGGATGACGTACATGGGTCCCCATGGGAAACTAAACCATATGTAATAATGAGCATGGACAAATATATTTTTCAAACACTGTCTGATTCCTAGGGGAGGCCCAGAAATTATTTTCATAAAAAAATGAATTTAAATCAATTTGATAACTATTTAAAGAAGGCCTCCTGTGTTCAAGACACCAGGGAGATTCAAAGGAAAATAAGATATTATATAGTCTGTGCCCTCAAGTAGTTATAGTTTAGTAAAAGCCTGATGTGACCAGCCGTGTGGCAGATCTTACTATTCTAACAAATCCCTCTTATCCCAATGCAGCCTGTTCAATGGATCGCACAGAATAGTTCAGCCAAAATACATTGAAAACCCTATAGATAATTTTCTAGATTCTCTAGACAGATAATCTTGCTCTAGAATATAACAAAACAAAATAAAGGCTTTCTGAATTATTCTTGTGGCTGACTCTGTTATTTGAGTTCACCAAGTAATTACTCAATTATCCTTTTCCATGAAGATGCCACTGATATATGTGAGACCATAGCAGAGAAACTCGGGCGAGATTATTTGCAAAATAAGATATTTCCTATTTTGTACCAAACAAGATGACATTTAAGAAACTCAAGGGAAATATATTTTTACACTGTGGTAGATACTCTATGTTAGGAATTTTTATGTGGTGCACTAGGTAAATTCCATGTAAAGTAATTTTCCCTGAAAAACAAAATGTTCACAAAGACGCCCTTGTCTGATTTTTTTTTTAATCTCGAAAGGTTAATCCAAATTTTGAAAAAAAAAAAGGTAAATCCGAATTTTGACCTTATAAACAATACCGGTACACAATGAGCCAAACACTTGCAAGCGAATGTTGTTCTCTGGTGCACTCAGCACCGTGGGGTGAGAAGGAATAGCGCATCATGTCTGTTACACCACCAGGGAGCTACTGTAGTCCAGCATTCTAACGAAAACCCTAGTGACCTGCAAAGGTAAATGTGCCTTTCAAAGTGTCTTATTTATACCCAGGGAATAACTCAGGATCACATCCAAGATGTATGCATGTGTTTCTCTCTCCCTCTCTCCCCACCCTCCTCAGATCATGCACTTAACTCATTCAGTATGAAAGCAAGAAAGAGTTCCACAGTCTATGTCTGTTTTGGTTCTCACATTACACAGTCGATGATTGAAGACATTGCAGAATACTGAAGTTGTACTGAGAATATCTTTAGAAAAATGATGGACCAAATTTTGGAGACAATTACAATGTACAAAAAGAAAAAAACTCAGCATTCCTCTCCTTAAAGACTTAATGAAATTCAAAGTTTATATCAGACAATGAAACCAGCAAAACGGGAAATGTAGTCTGAAATAAGTTTAAATGTCAGTTATACATACTTATGTTATTAAAATGATAGTGTGGTTATTATTGACATATGCATGCATCGTAATTTACAAGGCCCTTTTCTGTTTTAGGTGCCCACTTGGGCTTCACTCCCTTCTAGGGGACTCTCCTGACTCTCTCAGACCAGCTTAAGCAGCCTTTCATGTGCTCCTTACCTTAGCACTGTCAACTAGGCCTGGCAAGAATTCTGTAAAGACAAGTATAGTTTTGATCACCATGTTACAGATGAGAACACTGGGTCCAGAGAAACTAAGCAACGTATCCGGCCAAGATGACAAAGGAGAACCAGGAAGCAAATTCCTGTCAGAGGATTCCAAACCCCATACTCTAGCTGCAGGTCACAGGGAAAAGTTCGTTCAGTGGATTTCTCTTCCATTTTAAGATTGCATCTACTAAACATTAAGAAAGTAGGAAGGTGAGCAATTATATGTTGACTTTGGGTAGTAAACATAAAGCATTTGGATAACTATGATAATGATATGTTGAGCATTGGCGTGTGCCAAAGCACTCCACTAAGTACTTATGTGCATTCACTCATTTTATTCTAGCAATATCCTATGAGATACAAACAATGATTATTCCATCCACCCATTTTTACAGTTTAAGAACCTGAGGCTCAAGGAGATTAAATAATTTGCCCAAGGTCACACAGCTAGAAACACAGACCAGGCTCTGTACCCAGGTCCCCTTGCTTACCCACCACACACATTGCCTAATTCAAGCCTGTCTTCCCACTGATCTCCTTAGATATTTATTTAAGAGGGCAAGTGTAGGCCATAAGATGAGGGCTGCCCCTCAGTTATTATCTTAATAACTGCTGGGTTCTCCCTTTTTTCCTAACACATATTGATATATGTTAAGAATTTTTTTCAAACTCGAGTTGGAATTCTGGTTCAGCCACTTACTAGAAGAATAACTTTGTTCACATTACTGAATCCCTGTGAAACTCAGTTTCCCCATTTGATAAAAGGGACTGATAGAACCCAACCAGCCCCTAAAGGCTGATGGTTGCCCCTAAAGTGAAGTCATGTAATGAAAACTTCCTAATACAGAACCTAGTAGGCAGAAGTCATTCAACAAATATCAAAGCCATCCCCTTCCCTCCCCTGAGTTCCAGCTTTAAATATAGGTATAAATCAAGCACCCACTAGGTACAGAAAAATCTTCATTCATTCACTAACTCAGTCATTCACCTCAAAATATTGTTGACCTTTCTTGGATCTCTCCAGTTAAAAGAGATTTTAAGATGACAACATCCCAAAATTCCTTTTTCAGTTCTACATCTGGATGGCAACAGCTCCTTGAGCATTTTTTCTGTTGGTTTGCAGAAGTGTACAAATTTGTCCATAGTATAAATGTAGTATCTACTGATGATAGATACACTCTTTAATTCCACACACATCTATTAAGTGCCTCTTGTGCCAAGAACCATCCCTACCCCCAAGGAGTTTATAGTTTATTGGGTAAACAAACACATGAATACCTAAGATGCTATGTGATAATGGTGCCATAACAAAGGCACTTACCAAGTTCCATGGGACCAGTTAATCTTGTTCAAGTGGTGGGGACTAGTTCACAGAAGAGGTGACATTTGAGTTCAGCCACAAAGAATGAGTCAGCTTTTCCAAGAATTGATAAGTATTCCAACATCAGAGTCAAATTTCAAGGAGGGTATCTTGTTAAAACTATGACCACAAGAATGTCACGTCAGAGAAACCTTTCTCCTTTTGCTTGGTCCAGATTATTAAAGACAAAACAGTCATGATGACTTTCAGGATTAATAAGCTAAAGTCACTCAGTGATGGTTTTACAAAGCAAATGTGTGATATTCAACTATTCCAAAGTCACCATTGTATAACACTTAGGATTTTGAACAATGCAAGTTTCTCCTTTGAGAGCTCATATATAATGAATGTGTGTCACATTAAAGATTACTGAAGATTGTAAGCCTTTTTTGCATGTGCAAGTTTGGTAGCTTTTAAAATATTGATGCATTTGTGCAAGTTACTCCACTTGAATTTCACAGCAAACTCAGAAAAGAAAATGTCAAAGTTGGACAAATTTTAAATGAACTCTCTTTTTTAAAAACTTCTTAAAATAGATAATATTTTGAGATGAATTAGTCTACAGAGCTCATTCTGGATTTCAATGTGTACATAGCTCAAGGGGTGCAGAAACAAAATGGGACTGAAGACTTGAGGAAAAATTCCAAAGTTTAACTACTTTTGCATTTTTCTGCGTGTAAACCATGTTTTCCCACTTTTTGCCCCAAATCACTCTATGAACATTTTCCATAAATAGATCTTATCATCATCCACAGGGCACCTGCTATTATTGTTTTGTCTTCCGTGGCCTCCATCCGTTTGTTGCCACCATGCCCAGAAGTGCTGCTGTCTCCTGCCACAGGTGATGCCATGGAACCCTCAGAGTGACAAGACTTTTCAGTGATGGATTGCACAGTTGGGAAGAATGTCTCTCTTCCCTTCTTTCTTGGCTTAATCTATCTTAGAGAGAGAAGACCAAGGCAGATGTCCCAGGGATGAACACTGTCAGTGCAAGTTTTACTCGCAAACTTTTCATCCCCACTCCGTAGGATGCAGATGTCAGTCCTTGAGCAAGAGACAAGGAGTGACAGCCCCAAATCCCTCTCCTCCAATGACCAAAGCTTTGTTTTGGGGCCCAGCTTCTTGTGCTTACCTGTCTTGCCCCTCAGGACCAGTCCTCACCCAAGAAGCCCTGGGACCACCACATAGAGACAACCTGGCACGCCATTTCCCCAGAAAAGGCCAAACTAGTCTGGACTTTAGAGACACACCTGGATTGAGATTATAGGATTCTTGATCTTATTCCTACTTGCTTCTGTTACTTGGGGAAAATAGACTAAACTTCATAACAAATTTTGGAGAAAGCTAAATGTCCATTTTTGTTTGATTAAAGATGAATGAACTAATGAATGAATGGATTAATTAATTAATTGATAAGAGTCATATTAAAGCTGTAAACTTTCCCCAACGGAACGTTTGGTAGAAAGGTTCTATCTCTGTAACCACTATGCCTTGTTCACGTTTATGATTTCAAATATTTTGTCCATTTTCCTCAAGAATAGTAACAGCTAATATTGATATCACATCTTGCAAAACCTTTTCCATATACATTCCTTCATTTCATTTTAAAGTATCCTGTGAAATAGACATTATTGTGACCTCCATTTTCCAGAAAAGAAAATTAAGCAGACTCTTCCCACCCCCGTTCTCACGCCCTACTTTTGCTACTAAATTTTACTAATACTTCAAGCTACACCTAAGACATCATTTCCTCCAGGAGGACTTACCTGACACCACGTGCTTGGAAAGGCAGGCCCTATCTCTGTTCCAGCGCAGCCAGAGCTGATCAGAAGAGGCCTGGGTAGCCAGAGCCCCCCAGATCAGTCACTGCAAGCCTTGGGCTATAACATCCCTTCTACCCAATGCTGCATATGAACATTATCATTTTCCATATGTGCCGGGTCGTGAAAAAGGCTGAGAAGTGCCATCGGGGAGGAAGGGCTAGGAGCATGGGTTTCAGAGGCATGCATTAGCTGTGTGACCTTCAGCAGTTACTGAACCTATCTGGGTGTTAGTTTCCTCATCTGGAAAATGGAGATAACAATAGCAAACACTTACAGAGCATTTATTACCGTGTAGGTTAGCTCATTTGATTTTCACAACAATATATGGTAGATACTATTATTCTCTCTACCATACAGAGAGGAAACAGACACCAGGAGGTGAAAGTCACACAGATAACACGTGGTCCTTTTTGAACTTCACATCAACATCCTAAGAGCCATAATTAAAATGTGAGCCCGTGTTTGCAATTACTACACTACATAACAGAACCTTCCTCACAGAGTTGTTAGAAGAACTAAATTTGATAATCCATGTGTAAATGATGCTCTTGTTCTCCCAGAATTGTAACTGAAGACCAAAACCACGAAGTACCCCTGCCATGGCTCTGCAGGGTTTCCTAAGAGGTACCAGTTCAGAAAACTCTCCTAACCACCTACCATCATCCTCTCCACTACCTCCACTGCCCCAGCCAACATAAAGGGACTGGCACACCTGCCTCTACATAACCAGAACAGAGGAAAGAGCTCTGGGGAGACAGATGTTGTTTCTGTCCTGCTGAGGGAAGGTGTATCAGTTCCACCATCTCCTCTCCTAGTAAGATGAATAGGATGGATTCTGCACTTGACCACAGTCTCAAGAATTGGATGGCCGCAGAGGGGAGTTGGAAATGGGAGCTACATTCTGCCATAACTGGCATTGCATGGTGGGCAAATAGGCACTTGAATCAAAGTATGACAGCATGATGCCACCGTAGGGATGAGAAAGGTCAGCTGGAGAGGACAGATAAATCTCGCAAGGAGTCACCAGGGCTTAAGGAAACTGCACTAGAGTAAACCCGTCTCTGATGGGGCATGTTGAAGCTCCCTCATTCCTCCCTTATGAAATATGGGAACTATGATGCTTTCTTCATGGGACCTTCATGAAAATTAAATGAGATAAGGTGCATGATATTCTGCAAAGTGGTCCCTCAATTAATGTTAGCTCCCTCGCCACACGCTTGCTACTCAGTGTTTAAAGCTTGGGTAAATACTTTGAGTGTGGGAAGAGAGGGGTAGCTTTTCACAATATCAGTTTCAACCTAAAAAGAAAATTCTGTGTTTATAGAGTTCTATCTCCCTGGATTACCAAGCAGATCTGAAATTTATTAACCTTTTTACTCATTTGTGAACACCACCGTAAGGGGGTTTTTTTGAATAATCAAGAAACCTTCTCATTCTGGCAGGCAAACAAAAGGAGGCCAGGTGTTCAGGATTAAAAATGCATTACCCCCACCCCTGACTTTCTGGGGATGGTGTCAAGTATTTGCTCTTTCATCATATGTACCATTTTTAGAGTAGAAAAAGAAGAAGGAAAAATGCACAGAGATGATAAGACGACTTCAGGAAAAATGGGGATAGTCAGAAACACGCAGGGTGAAAGTGGCAGAGAGAGGGTGGAGGAGACTCCTATTTTTAACCAGTTATAGTCTTCTTCCCTCTCCTTAAAAATAGATCTTCCTGCCCACAGTGAATTGAGTAGACAATATCTGGGGCTCCGTAACACCATCTGTGTATCTATTTGGGGCCACTGATATATGTGTCTTTGTGGCAAAGTTGGGCTGGCCTTTTAACACTAGCTATTCAACCACCAAATTCTCCAGAACTGTTTCTAAGAAAAACATCCACATCCACACTATCAGCTTTTTTTAAAAAAATTAGCACAATAAGGATATTTTACAATAACAATGTGAATAAGTAATTCTCAATTTGAGATGCATAAAAAAGCAAAGGAGGCTGACTATTTTCTTGAAGTAAAACTAAGATAATTTTTGTTAATAATATAAATAGCATACATTTTGATGTACGTCCTCTGTGCCAGGCACCATGCTAACCTCTTAACATTCGTGGGACCCTTTTTGCAGATGAAGAAATTGAGGCTTAGAAGGTTAAATAACTGGATCAGAGCCACAGAACCAATGGTAGAATTAGGAATCAAATCCAGGTCTACCTGCAAACCCAGAACTCTTAACCTCTGCCCTACTATCTGCTTTAGAAATTTTCATTGGCTGTCATGTCATCACCCAGGCTGAGCTCTTACACTGAGCAAAGAAGGAAATCTAGCCCATGGGAAAGGCAAGAACTAAGACCCAGTACCAGTTGTTATAGAGAGGAGGATTGAGTTGTATTGCATTGAAAGGCTAGTTGTATTGCAAGCAAGGCCTTCAAACTTTGTATGCAACAAGCTCATGGTGCACCATGAGGCCATTCTGAGGCTCAAGTATTACTTTGGAAAAGGCTTATGTAATTTCAGAGCCTAGTAATATGAAATTAGACCCAGAATCCTCAAACAACTTCATTTCAAAACTACAATACTCCTGGAAATGAGCACTTCCATTAGATTCGAGACCATTACATATCCATCTCTGTGTGAGGGAAATAGATGCTTTTACATTGCAACAAATACAAAACATCAGTATATTTTCATCTAGTACAATTTCCTAAACTCCTTTTATCCAATTTCCCAATTTTGTCAGATATTTGGAACTGAAATAAAGCTCTCCTTTTAGCCCAGTTTCTTCTTCACCTTAACTCTGCAACAAAATTATTCTTAGATTTTATCTCAAACTATTTCTTACATAGGGACTGGGTTTCATTATTTCACCATGGGAACAAAAAAATACAAAGAAAAGTTCCAGAAACAGATTTTTGTTATTTTCTCTATAAGCATTACATCTTTATGCCATTTTTGCTCAAAATGTGAGTGTATACAAGAGTGATCATTAAATAATTACAAATCTACTACAAAGAATAACTACCGATACTCAGGTAATGAGAAATGTCTCTAGAAATCATAAACAAAAGATATTTATAACTGTTTAAGACATCATGCAACCTAAACATAAGGGAAATACTCCCCCAATCTTATGTGAATGAACATTTCATACACCACAATTAGGAAAGGTTTCATATTTTTTAAGCACAATGAAGTGCTTTCAATCCTTGGGACAGTATTAAAAAATCCTCAGTTAAACATATTTATTATGTATATATGCAGGTACTACTTACAAGACATTCCCTAAGATGCCACTGGGGTACTAGGGTAAATAATAAATATATGGGTCACTACCTTCAAGAATCTTTCAGCTTGTAGGGGAGGTAAGAAATGTGTTTGCAAGCTGTAATATAAAGTATGTGATAAGTACCATAAAGAAAGATGCAAAGCATTATGGGGGTTCAGAGGCACAATCATCGCTGTGTGAGGAAATCTGAAGATGGTGGGCAGGTCAGGTCAGGCTAAAGAAATGTGCAAGAAAAGGTAACATCTGTTCAGAAAACAGTCCCCTTTAACTGGAATTCAAGATGTCACTGGGAGATACAGCTGGAATGTTAGCCTGAGACCAGGTCATAGAGCACAAACGCCAGGCCCAAGGGTTTGGAGGTTATCAGTTGGAAAAATGCAGATTCACTAGGTGTAACCAACATTTCATACTTTACCAATGTTTACCAATTTACAATATTTCTTTTTTAAACAGCTTTATTGAGGTATAGTTGATATGCAATTAACTGCACGTTTAAAGTGTAAGATTTGGTAAGTTGTGACATGCGTATACACCCAAGAAACCATCACCACAGTTAAGATAATGAATATATCTGCTATATATTCCTCATGCCCCTTTGTAATCTCTCCCTCCTGCCCCATCCCCAGTCAACTGCTGGTCTGCTTTCTGCCACTACAGATTAGTCTGCATTTTCTAGAATTTTATATAAATAGAATCATACAGTATAGACTCTTTTTAGACTGGCATCTTTCACTGAGCATAATTTTTTGACATTCATCTATATCGTTGGGTGTATTAATAGTTTGTTCCTTTTTACTAAGGAGTAGTATTCCATTGCATAGCTGTACCATAATTTGTTTATTCAGTCATCTTTTTGATGGATGTTTGCATTGTTTCTAATTTTGAGCTCTTACAAATAGTTGCTATAAATATTCATGTACAAGTCTTTGTATGGACATTTGCCTTCATTTCTCTTGAATAAATACCTAGCCATAAAATGACTGGGTCATATGGGTTAACGTTACACTTTTTAAATAATTGCCAAACTATTTGCCAAAGTGATTTACCATTTTACATTTCCACCAGCAGCGTATGAGAATTCCAGTTGTTCCACATCCTTGTGAACACTTGGTATAGTCATTGGTTTGTTTTTTTTTAATTTTAGACATTCTAATAGGTGTGTAGTGATGTTTTATTGTGGCTTTAATTTATATTACCCAAATGACTAATTATGTTGAACATCTTTTTATGTTTTTATTTGTCATTCTTATAGCTTCTTTCATGAAGTGTCAAATTTGAAGTATTCTAATCTTTTACCCATATTTAAATCTCTTACTGAGATTTTAGAGTTCTTTATACATTCTAGATACAAGTCCTTTATCAGACATATGATTTGAAAATATTTTCTCCCAGTATTGGCTTGTCTTTTCATTCTCTTAATAATGTCTTTCAAAAAGCAGAAGTTCTTAATTTTAATGCAGTCTAATTTATCCATTTTTTAATGGATCATGCTTTTGATGTTGCATCTAAGAAATCCTCACCTAATTCAAGGTCACAAAGATTTTCTTCTATGTTTTCTTCTAGTTTTATAGTTTTAAATTTAGGTCTATGATCCATTTTGAGTTAATTTTTTTGTGTATGGTATAAGGTATGGATTGAAGTTTTTTTGTGTTTTTTGCACATGAATATCCAATTGTTCCAATACCATTTGTTTAAAACAATTATCCTTTTTATGCTGAATTGCCCTTCTACTTTTGTCAAAAATCAATTGTCCATATATGTGTGGGTCTATTTCTGGACCCTTTATTCAGTTTCATTGATCTATTTGTATACCTTGATGCCAATACCACACTGCCTTGATTACTATAGTGTTATAATAAGGCTTGAGTTCAGGTCATTTAAGTCTTCCAGTTTTATTCTTTTATTTCAAATTATTTGGGCTAATCTAGGTGCTTTGTATTTCCATATAAATTTTAGAGTCAGCTTGTCAATTTCTAAAAAGAAAAGAAAAGCTTTTCCAGCTCTTAGGGAAATTGATTTTTAAAAAAGCCAGCTAGAATTTTGATTGGGTTTGCATTAAATCTATACGTTAAATTTAGAGAGAACTGCTATCTTAACAATATTGAGTCTTTCAATCTGAAAACACAGTATAGCTCCCTATTTTGGTCTTCTTTAATTTCTCTTAGCAATGTTTTATAGTTTTCCATGTACAGGTCTTTCATATATTTTCTCAGATTAATCCCCAAGTATTTTATGTTTCTGACGCTATCATATATGGTTATTTCAATGTCTGGTTATTCATTGCTAATATATACAAATATAATTGATTTTTATATATGATCTTGTATCCTACAATCTTGTTTAAGCCACTTACACATGTGTATATACACACAGTATTTTTCTAAAGCCTCTCCACTAAGCTCAACTAGCATTATCTAGTGAACCTTTATAGTTCACTTGCTATGCCAAAACCCATCCAGAAACCAGCCCTCCCCAATCCCATTCTAGTTTCTATAGGAGTATGGCCTGGGTCATTACTCCAAAATCTCTTCTTTTAGGGTGAGTTTCTCCTCAAAAACATCTGATAGCTTTTGTTAAATGACCTCAGTTGAGTCCACCTTAATTCATCTGGTATTTTACTAATGTTAAACTTCAAAAAGGAAAGTGGGGTTTTTTTGGCATTGTTTGTTTGTTTCTTTAAAGCCAAATAGTTCAAGAAAAAAAAGGAAAGTGTTTTAACCACTACTTCCCAGAAGGCTCCTTAGACCTTATGAGAATATGCCCAACTCTTTTTTTTTTTTTTTTTTTTTTTGGCAACCTCCAGAAGGATGGTATTTGTCAACATAAAACAAAAATTCCCAGCCAGTGCAGTGGCTCACACCTGTAATCCCAGCACTTTGGGAGGCCGAGGTGGGAGGATCACTTGAGGCCAGGAGTTCAAGACAAGCCTGGGAAACATAGTGAGACCTCATCTCTACTAAAAATAGAAAAATTAGCTGGGAATGGTGGCACACACCTGTAATCCCAGCTACTCAGGAGGATCGCTTGAACCCAGGAGTTTGAGGTTGCAGTGAGCTGTGATGATGCCACGATGACTCTAGCCTGGGTGACAGAGTGAGGCCCTGTCTCAAAAAAAAAAAGTTCCCATGAAGGATGGTACCTTTTGGCCTTACATCGACCCAAAAGAGATCATTCAAGAGACTCATCTCAGGTAAAAAGACACCTACTCCAAGGAAATTTATCAATTCTAACACTAGAAATAGAATCTACTGACAACTTTGAATTAAAAATTTATCCTAATTTTTAAAAAGTATCACAGCTTAGATTCACCTGGCACCCCTCCACGAAAGTTTTTCCAAAGGTGAGAGGACTGTTTTAGGAAGATGAATATACCAGTGATTTGAAGAGCAAATGAGAGTTAAGAAGAAAATCAGGTGAGGAAGATCAGCTCTCTGACTATTACAATAATCCAACTCGTGTATAATAAAGGTGTGACCTAGAGATAATAGCAATGGCGGAAAGAAAGGAATGAATGTGTGAGCTTTTCTTAATCAAGAGATTAAATAAGATCTGGGGAGTGAATTGTTGTGGAGAAAAGGGGAGAGGAGGGAGTCCAGGATGGCTGGACAGGGGAGAATATTGCAGCACACCTTTAGACGAAAACGGTCAGTAGGTAAGAGAGTACGATATGGGCCGAGTCTGGGTGGAGAGGTGCTCGGTTACATAGTGGACATGTTGAGTCTAGTTCAAATGTCGAGAGGCAATAGAATTACTGAAAGAAGGCTGGGTCGCGGGTTCTAATTGTAGCACCGCCACTAACTCACTGTTGGATCCTCCCCAATACCCATTTCCTACTGCACCTTTCTCCTGACTAATCTAAGAGAAACCAGATTTAGTTTCTGCATCCACCTAACTTGTTGGTACCACATGCTTCAGAGAAGATGGGTCCTGGACTCAAAGGGTGGATTCTGATTGGTCTAAGCCAATCACATGTCCCATTCCCAGGGATTGTCATAAGTCTGACCAGTGAAGCATGAAGGAAAGTCAGCTGTATGCTTCAGAGTAGCGTACACTCACTCTTTAAAGGAGCCACACAGGAAGAGATGACCTCTCCTTTCATTGAACATTGTCAGGTCTGGATGGGACACCAGGAACTGCTGAGGCTGTCTGACCACCAGGGCTGGCCTGTGGACAGACCAACGTGCTGAGGATGGCAGGGCCAGTAAAAGAGCCTGGACCCTTGATGCTGCATTGAAGTGCTACATTAACCAACCCTAGCATGCCACAGTCTTGTGCTTCTTGTTATGGAAGGTCACACATTTGAGCCAATGGCATTGAGATTTCTATTATTTGATTTTGAAGCCATCCTTACTGACCAAGCACCATTTCCTTCACTATAAATTAAGAGTGGTCTCCCTAAGAACATTTCCAGCTCTAACTCTCCGTGATTTGATTATTACAGGTAGAAACAGATATGCAGCAGTCTGTTAAAAAAGGAAGAATAAACATCTAGAGAAAGGTCAAAACAAAAATACAGATATAGGAGTCATCTGTGTAGTATGAGACTTACAGTCTTGGGGGTTAATGAAATTGCGGAGTAAATCTTGCTGATTGCTAAATATGTTAACAACATCGGCATGTTTTATCCTCACAACATGCTGCGAAGTTGCCATCATTGCCATTTTCTATGAACAATGTTAACAAATGTTGAGAAAATTACAAACAATGTCCCAAAAGCTAAGAGACTGTCAAGATTTCAGCAGTGTCACAGGTTTCAGACAGGCCGAGAAGAATGGAGACTAAGAAAAGTTCAAAAGCCTTAATGATTAGGAGGTTCTTAATGCTTTTAAGGCAGTGGTTTCTGGAAAGCCATAGGAGTGAAAGAAGCAGGTAAAAAGTGGGAGACTTTAAGGACGTGAAGACCACTTTTAGCACGAGGTTAGCAGTCAAAGAAAAGGGGAAGACGAAACAGCACTTCAAGGGAGCAACAAGTTTGAGGGGGAAATAGTTTGTGTTATTTCTTGTTCATAAGGTAGAAAAGCTTAGAGCATATTGGTGGGAGGATGGAAAGAGGTCAGTGGAGGAGCAGAGCTGCAGGTGCAGGAGAAGGAGGGCCTCACTGAGGGAGCACACTCTGGAGGCTCCAGGAGAAGATGTGCCCTCTGCCTATGCCCCAATGTGGCCTGCTCCCTGAGCTCCAGTTGAAACCAGGGCTCTGGGGCCCATCGATAGCCAGACCGAACTGATGTAATCACTGCTACAAGGTATTAATAATAAATGAATGTTGTTTTTTATGCCTTATTTTAATAGCTCTTTATAGAAGGACCATTGGAAAAAGACCAACTTATCTTTCCAAAGTTTATTTTTTAAATGCATAATTAATACAGAAAACTATCACTGTACAGTAAAAACCAATATTTATCTCATTCTCCTAACAGAGTATGACCTACAAAGAAGAAAAAGATGAAAAATATTATTAAAAATAAAAAGGTTTTATACTGAAATTTTACTGTGTAATTACCTACACCTACATTAGAGAAAGTTCAAATAGAATAATATTAATTACCATTTAGTAAGAACTTACTATATTGCAGGCCCTGTGCTAAGTAAGAACTTCTTCTATTAATACATTATTTAATCCTTAGAACACTCTGTGAGATAGGTGTTATTAACTTATGTTGGAGAAACTGAGGCTCAGAGAAGTTACCTCTCCATACTAGTTTCCATAAAGCAAATAATTATTCATATACACTGAGGTTAACTAAGTTCTAGGAAGTGCTAGATACTTCCAAGTCTCATGGCAGCCACGTAAGATATTTGTTTTTATTACCCCTATTACAAATGCAAATGTAAAGCCTAGAAAATCAGCTGTGGGATTCCAGAGCCCATCTTTTCAACAAATATGCTCTAGTGCCTACAAAGATTTTAAAAAATAAAGTAGAGAGAAGTCTCTTGAATTCAAAAACAGCTTTATAAGATCATGTAACATATCCAGCAAGTAGGAGCCAAATCCTCAATTCCCTGAAAGGAATAAAGTATAGTAAAAATTTCCAAGGAGGAACATGTTGCCTCTAGCATATAAGCTTAGTACTGTAGTTAAAAACCTTCTGAAGTAAAACTGAATGCCAGTCATGTAATATGTCTAGTACTTTTCCTCTTTATAAAATAGTCAGTAGTTGATGCTCCAAAGGAAAGAATGTGTTTGTTCTATTGTGCAATTCACTATTAGCTTCCAAGAGCACATTGACTTAAGCCTTTAAAAGGCCCTAGTTCATCAGTTTTCTCTGAATTCAGAAGTAATAACTGGTATAATCAGAGATACTGCAAAACACCTTTTAGCAAACCCGTGTGATTGTTCCATTTAGTAGAATGGAGAAACATTACACAAAAACACATTCGGGAGCCACACTGCCTTGGTTTGAATCTAGGCCCTGACACACTTACCTACATGACTTTTGAAGACTTTCTTACCCTCTCCATGCTTCATATTGCCAGCAGTAAAATGGGGATACAATGATGATTACATGATTTAACGCACGCAGAGCCTGGCACATGGTAGGCACTATATAAATGTTAGCTATTGTTATACTTTGGATATTTATAAATCACCACTTGTGATAGCTATGTTTTCAGTTTGCTCTTGCCTGCCTAGGTAAATAAAGATTATAACTTTTTCATCAAGGCATGTTTTCAGTATTGTCCTGGAGCATTCTTGCAGAGAAAATCCTCTTTGGAAGCCTTTTTCCAACTCTCTTGCCATCAGGACTGGCTACATCATTTGCAGGGCTCAGTGAAAAATGCAAATGTGGGACCCCTTGTACAAAAAAAAAAAAGGCATTTCAAGATGGCAACAGCCACATCTTAAACCAAGTGTGGAGCCCTCTCCGTGCAGAGCCCTGTGCTGCTACACAGGTCACATGCCCATGAAGCTGGCCTTGCTTGGCATTGTTTCCTTTTGGAAACTTTAGTCAGTTATTTACTCTCTAACTTTACTCAGTTATTTATATTTTAGAATGTCTGTTTTATTTGTTTTTGTTTTGTTGTTTTGAGACAGGGTCTTGTTTCATTGCCTGGGCTAGTGTGCAGTGGTTCATAGCTCACAGCAACCTCAAACTCCTGGGCTCAAGGGATCCTCCTGCCTCTGCCTCCTGAGTGGCTGGGACTACAGGCATGTACCACCACACCTGGCTAATTTTTTAAAATTTTTTGTAGAGATGGGGTCTCGCTATGTTGCTCAGGCTGGTTCAAACTCCTGGCCTCAAGTGATCCTCCCAGGAATATCTGTTTTTAACCCTACCTTGTCCAGGAAAAGATTTAAGGTAATTCTCTTTCTATGGAAAGCATCTGAGAATCAGAATGTTCTTAGGAAAACCAACTTCTTGTTCCAGGGCATATTTTTACTATGTGATTGAACACAACTACTCCCTGGAATGTGGAAAAATCAGATAATCTTTGAGTTTATAAGGATTCATTCTGTTCAGTGATAAGCACAGAAACTTTTTCCTGTACTGGGAACTGCCCTATCGACCTCTTAGCAGGGGCAGAACACCAATGAAGCCTGAGGCACAGGGATAATTCTTTACCTCCAATCAAGAGCATGAGTCCTAAACTGGCAACTAAAGTTTTTCATCCCCATTGAGGGAATCAGTTGAATTTTTTAAATGCTTTTTCCCTTATGGTTTTTCCCAAGTTGATTCTTAGATCATTCAAGGATAGTCAAGGCTGAAGTCTATTAACATCAGTTGTGTTATCTATAATATGTTGGCATTCTTACGTTTTATATTAGGTTACCAATGTTAATACCTACTGAACATTAAGAGAAATGCCAAGCCTCCTTTCTTAACGAAGATCCTTGATTTTGTTAAGGTTAAAATAGCAAATAAACTACGTCAAAAATGTATAGTGCTTAGCATAGATTTATCCCATATGTCCTTCCTATGAGGCTGTAGCAAGGAGAAAGTCAATCTGTAAAAGACCCATGTGTTCACTTAATCTCCTCTGAACCCTCTTCAAACTGACAGCTAGGAGAGAACCAACATTTGTTTAATTCATTTGCTCCATTATTTTAACCTAGGCACTCTTCAAAGCTCTCAGCAGTCTTGAATTCCCAAGAATTGTTTAGAAGTAAGACAACCATGATCTTTGCAACTACTAGCAGATATTAATAACACTAAAATATTTTTAATAGTAATATCTGCTTAAATCAGCTCATTTTTTCAAGCCACTATTTAAAATTCAGCATTTGGATTTGAGTTGTGATTGGCTAGGCCAAAGCCAGGAAGTCAGGCAGCCCTGCAAGCAGATCATGGACTAAGGCCAAGTGTCAGTTACCAAAGCAAAAGGAATACAGAATCTTGAATCCAAAGGTAGATACAATACCAAAAGGGCAAGCAGGATGGAAGAGCCATTCACTACAGCCAAAGGAAGTCCAAACATCAGTGCACATATTCAAGCAGTAGTGAGGCAGGTAAGCAATGGAAAGCAACGTAGCATGTGATAGTCCAAGCAAACAGTCCTTATATGAGTGGTGCCTCCTGTGCAGTGCAGAACTTGTACAACTCCATCAACCCTGACTCAAAAAGGAGTCAGAAGGAAATTAGTATTCAGGATAAAAAGCAGTCTCTGCAAGCATGGTGGTATCAGTAGGAAATATTCTGCAAAACACGGCAGCAACATGAGTACTGAGGAACTAGAATACAAAGATTAGAGCAGATAATGAGAGCTAATGCCACTTTGGTAAATTACTGACCCAGAGCTTCTTATAGTTACCTGCTTAGGAATAAGATTGGCCCCAAGAGTTGAGCTAGAGTGAATCTGTAAGTAAAAGGACTGGTGACAGTGGTGTACTGGAGCCAACTCATATCAGTTCACGAGAGCCAACTGTTAAAATTTAAGGAATTTTAAATTAATATAGCCATTATTGAAAACAGTATGGAGGTTCCTCAAAAAACTAAAAATGGAACTACCATATGATCTAGCAATCCCACTGCTAAGTATATATTCCAAAGAAAAGGAAATCAGTATATTGAAGAGATATCTGCACCCCCATGTTTACCACAGCACCATTCACAATAGCCAAGATCTAGAATCAACCTAAGTGTTCATCAATGAATGACTGGATGAAGAAAATGAGTATATACACAATGGAATATTATTCAACCATAAACAGAAGGAAATCTTGTCATTTGCAGCAACATGGATGAGTCTGGAGGACATTATGTTACACGAAATAAACCAGGCATGGAAACACAAATATCACAAATATCCATGAGCAGTGGGATAAAGAGAGGTTGGTTAATGGGTGCAATAATACAGTTAGATAGAAGGAACAAGTTCTAGTGCTCAATAGCACAGTAGGGTGACTATAGTTATCAATAATTTATCACATATCCCAAAATAGCTAGAAGAGAAAATTTAGAATATTTGAGATAACAGATATCCCCATTACCCTGATTTGATCATTACATATTGTATGTATATATAAAAATATCACATGCACCCTATAAATATGTACAATTATCTATCAATTAAAAACAAAATTTGAGGAACTTTATAAGAGAGTTATTAAACATGGCCATTATTAAAAATTAAATTATATAAACTTACAATTAAAGATTTATATTAAAAACAAAGGTAATATACATTCAAAACTCATCATTTCCTAACTCTTTCACTACATTTTACTATTATCTGTTGTGCTCTTGAGGTCTATTATCTGTTCACTGTGTGGTGAAACTTTATAATGGCATGCTACTATGCATCTCTTCCTATCTCTATGTTCAGTAATGTCACATTGGTATCTTGTGATTGGCCATGATAGGAACACATACGCAATGGAAATCAAAAACACTACGAACCAGGGCTTTGGGAGGGGGGTTGTTAAACACGTACCAGCACACCACTGGTCAGTTACCCACATTATAGAGTTATAGCATTGAAAAGTATAATACCCATGGATGTGGAAGTATTTTTAAAGGATCTTGTGACTGCTACTTGCAAATTCCTAACCTAGCATATATATTCATGATCTGACCCCAATGTACCTCTGCAGGTTTAGCCCATCCAGTCTATTTTCTGGCCCCATCTAATTTCCCATCAACAATATGCCATCTTTTTGCATGCCTCCTTTTATTCAACAAACATACACCAAGATGCTATGGAAGACTGGACACTGTGCTCTGGATTGAGGAATCAGGGATGTACAGAATCCATCCTGCCCTCAAGGAGCTCATAGTCCAGGAAAGAAAGGAAAGAAAATGAATAGAAAGGGAGCAGCAAATGCTTCCAATAGAATGTGGCAAGTGCCATGATGGACATACACATATGTGCTTTGTGGAAATAAGGAGATGCACCCATATGTGAGGCCAACAGGAAAGACTTCCTGGGAGAGGAGACAGTTGAACTGAGTGTTGAGGAGGCACTACCTCATAGTGATTAAGCACATGGGTTCTGGAGTCGGATTTCTTGGGTTCAAAGCCCAGCTCTACCAATTTACTAGCTGGGTAACCTTGAGCAAGTTACTTAACCTCTCTAAACCCCAGTTTTCTCATCTACAAAATGAGATCCCTCCTTCACAGAGCTATTGTGAGTATTAAATGAAATAATACATGTAAAGCATTTAGCACAACTCTGATACATGAATGCTTTCACAACATTTGCCTTTATATTAAGTATTACCCAGGGGAAGAAGAGGGTAGGGGATGTTTCCAGCAGACAAAATTGTGCATGCAAAAACACAGAGGCATAAAAGATCATGACATGTTTCCCTAAATGCATTTTTTTTAGTATGAGTCTAGCCCAAAACAATAGGGGAGTGGGAATTTAGCATCCTTCAATTAAAAAAAACAGTTGCTTCTGTAACTTTCTGTAACTACCATACCCAGTTGTCAGCAACCCAAGAGTCATCTTCCTTCTACCCACTCCCACATTCACTTAATAGTCACCAAGTCCTGTATATCAGCGGTCCCCAACCTTTTTGACACTAGGGACCAGTTTCATGGAAGACAATTTTTCCACAGACGGGGGAGTGGGGGCAGAGGTGGAGCTCAGGCGGTGACACAAGCGATGGAGAGAGGCTATAAATATGCTTCACCGCCAGTCGCTCACCTCCTGCTATGCCCCACCCCCACCCCCAGTTTCCTAAGTTTCATGGAAACGGAAGACAATTTTTCAATTTTTCCACAGATGGGGGGAGGGGTGGGTAGCTCTCTGGCCCAGTCCCTAACAGGCCACAGACCGGTACTGGTCTGCAGCCCCGGGGGTTGGGGACCACAGCTGTAGATGATCATTTCTCAACCATGATGAGGTCCAGTTTGTATTTCCTATCCATATCACCCAATTCTTTTATAAAATACAATAAATATTAATGGCTAGAAAAATGAAATAAAAAGCAAAGACTTCAAAATACTAGTCCAATTTTTTTCATTATCATATTTAACAGATATAAAATTACTCCTTCAACTTGCTACAAAACTTTCTTATCCCCACTGACTAATTTGTCTGCATCTTCCTCCTTCAGACCATTGAACAGGTGTTCCTCTCAGGTCTCACCCAACTCTATCCCCCCGGGACCTCAGCCCTCAATGAGAGCCTCTCCTTATACCTTTAACCTCTCCCTCTTTACTAACTCTTTCCCACAGCATATAGCTTTCAAATGTCTCTCAACTTAAAAAGAAACTCCTTCCACCTGTTACCTATTCCTTGCTTTTCTTTAACAACCAAGTTTCTTTAATATACATACATACTGTTAACTTCAAGTTGGATCTGTAGTACATTATCATTGTAAAAAGTTCAAATGATACATAGAAATATGAAGAAATCACTTGTAATTCCACTATCTGAGATAGTTCTTGCTAAATATTGTTGGATGTCTTTCTAGTAACTTTTCCATGCATATATACATGTGTGTAAAAATGCCTATTAAAAGTAAAAATACTTTTTCACTTCAAATTATATCATAAGTCTTTTGGCACATGTATTTTTTTAATTCCATTAACATAATTTTAAAGAATGTATAAATAGTCTTTTGTCTGGCTATGCCAAAATTTATTTAATTATCCCTTACTATTGGATTTTTTAATTGTTCTAGTATTTGTTCAGATAAATAATATTGTGTAGAACACCTTTACTCACCTTTCATATTGTTTCCTTAGGATAAATTTCTAAAAGTGGGACTCTTGCCCAGTGCAGTGTCACACACCCATAGTCCCAGATACTCAGAAGGCTGAGGCGGGAGGATTACTTGAGCCTGGGAACTTGAGGTTGCAGTGCACTATGATCGCATCTGTGAATAGCCACCACACTTCAGCCTGGGCAGCACAGCAAAACTCCATTTCAAAAAATAAATAAATAAAATAAATGTGGGACTGTTTTGCCAAAGAGTATGAATATTTTTAAAGCTTTTTTTTTCTTTTGAGACAGAGTCTCACTCTGTCGCCCAGGCTAGAGTGCAGTGGCATCATAGCTCACTGCAGCCTGAAACTCCTGGGCTCAAGTGATCCTCCTGCCTCAGCCTCCCCAGTAACTGGGACTAGAGGTCCAAGCCACCACTCCCAGCTAATTTTTCTATTTTTTGTAGAGATGGGGTCCTGCTATGTTGCTCAGGCTGGTCTCAAACTCAAGCAATTCTCCCGCCTTGGCCTCCCAAAGTGCTAGGATTACAGACATGAGCCACCAATCCACCAAGCTCAGCCCTAAAGCTTTTGATACATGTTCCCAAATTGCTTTATGGAAAGTTTGTACCAAAATACATTCCTATTCATTCTATCTTTGCCAGGTTCATTATCAGTAAAAAAAAAAAAAAAAGAAAGAAAAGAAAAGAAAAGAAAAAGAAAAAGAAAAAAATACTTTTGTCACCTAGTGATCAAAAATAGTATTTGTTTTGGCCTGCATTTCTTTGATTAAAAGTGAAGTTGGCATCTTTCATATTTATTAGTCATTTCTATTTCTTTTTGGGGAACTATGTATTCATGCCCTTTGTTCATTTAACTATTGGGCTCTTAATATTTTTCCTATTGATTTTTATGAATTCTTTATATATTAAAGATGTTAAATCTCTTGCTGTCAAGTTTATGGAACATATTTTCCCCTATTTGTTTTGTCATTTAAGTTGGTTTATGAGCTTGGACATATGGAGGAAGGGGGTAGTATAGAGACATGTTTTACTTTTATAAATTCAAATCTTTCAATAATTTCCTTTGGGATTTCTCCATTGCTATTATACTCAAAAAGTTCTTTTCCAGCCAGCCATCAGGTAATTATTCATCTGCATTATTATATTATAGGTATTGCTCTCAAGTCCTAGTTGTAAAACAAAGATGAAAACATTCATTCTCTGTCTCAAAGAACTCTACTAGCTGGTGAGAAAGACAGGCATATGCACAGATAAACATACATGCATAAGGGATGACTGAAGGAAAACTGTTCATCCTAGTTCTAAAGGTTCATGACTAGGTCGGGGGTCACATTTGTCTAAAGCATGTCATTTGGTTTTATCATCATTTATTAATTTTGGGCCATTTAACACATGTACAAAACTGTGCTGTTTCTAGAAATATATGAAATAGGAATATGATAGCCCATCCCAGCTAATCAGCCCCTTCTTCCTGGCTCTGGAGGTTTTAAAAACAATGACTCATGAAATATTTCCCAGGCAACCATCCATCCAGTCTTCCCACAAGTCTGAGTTTGTCAGTCTGTCTCAATTTTATCTGAGAAATTAAATCTCAATTTTAGTTTTATTAGCACGTTTACTGGTTTACTGTGTTTTAGAAAACAATTTAAAAGGAAACATGTAAATCGTAATGAAGATAAACAAGAAATGAAAAGCCTCAGGTATAATGGCAATGATTGTTAATGAATGACCATTCACAAAGGTTTTGAGAAATTAATCGGCACAGATGATGTGGCAATCACTTATGAAAAAAGTCTTCATAGAACTGTTTTGCTTCCAGGGTGCTGGGAAATGCTGACTGTCATACACTGCTAACAGGAATATAAAATTGGTACAACCCTTCTATAGGATAATTTTTCAATATAAGTTAAGAAGCTTAAAGATATTTATACTTTTTGCTTTACTGGTTTCCCTTGGGCTGGGGAAAAGAGGTTTGGTGCATCCCCCAGCTTTTCTAGGAATTGCAGAATTAATGGCCAGTTTCAGAGTGCTGTCAGTGTTTACCATTCACTGGAAATTTTATGAAAGTTCAAATTACATTAGTTTGGTTCTTATGTGAAAAAACTTAGTAGTGTTCAAAAATATCACCATGTATTAATTTGCCCCTACAGTTGTTAAATATATCATATTTTTAAAAACCGATCTGACTGGAAAGATTTTATATACGAGAATTTCTACTTACTAAATGTGTGGGCTTACTTAACTCATTTAACCACCTTAACCGTAGTTTCCTCATCTGCACAACAGGGATTATAATACACTGTCCACCTCACCTGGGTGGTTGTGAAGATTCTGTGAGGAAATATATGCCAACTCACATTATAAACTCTGATAAAATATACAAATATGCACTTGCTGTTTAAAAATGCGTAGCTCTGCATATGCTTATCCAGTTATGATTTTTAATATCTCTAATTATTTACAAGGCTGATAGATATGCTACCCATTAGTGAGTAATGGTCCCTTGTTTTCATAGGGACCATTTTGATCTCCACTTACTGTGGACATTATTGAATGATAATCACTGCACATCACAGCTCTGTAAGAAACAGATCTATTTCAGTCACTGGTACAAGGTTGATCCTTTTATTCCTCTAGTACAGACTGTCCCTCAAGTACAGTAAAAGACATATATTCAATTAAAATCATTGCAGAGTTTTGCATGTACAGATAAAGTCCATTCTAACTATGTGAAATAAACTATGTTCTTTAAACAAGTTTTCATTAGTTTTTACCATAGTCTATCAAATCTATCAAAACTTTGCTTTTTTAATTGGTTCTGGCAAAACTTCCAAATACTCACCCTTCCAAGTGTTTACTTATTTGGCATTAGAAATCCCAAATTTTTTCTAAGTAAGTAGAGAATATGGAAATAAAATTATTTAAAATAAGGTATTAAAATTATCAGAGGTAATATAGTGATTTGAACATGCATTTCCAGCTGCCCCTCTCCCATAAGCTCATTGAAATGACCAAGGAAATAAAAATACATATAGATGAGCAGACCTGCATCTGGCAGTGGAAACCAAGGCAAAGTGGTAAGCACATGCTAGCAACATCAAAGACACTCTGCTAGACACAAAGCAGACTAATCTGAGTTGAAGAAAGGAACCTTATATCTAAAGGAGACATAAGTACAGGAGACCCCAGAGAATCTCAATAATAATCCCTCACATGGAAGGACAAAGACTGAGGGAGGAAAGACTCACAGTCAGGGACACTCTAGAAAGCAACCATAGAGACTCCATGAAAAGCACCAGGTACCCCAGAGCATACCGAGAGTCTTGCTCTTGACACAGTATTTTTTAACCCAGATGTAATCACACTATACCCATTGCTCTGCTTTAGACATTTTCCTACATCAGAATACACAGATCTAACCCCATTATTTCTGATGTTTAAGTCACATTTTGTTGCATTGCTGTATCACATCTGTGTGTATATCACTGGGGTATAGTTAACTACATTTTGAAATGTAGATTGCTAATCTAAAGGCACGTGAATTTGTAATTTTGAGTAATACTGCCCAATTGCCCTCCTAAAATGTTATAGCCATTTCTTTCCTACCGTATAAAAGTGTCAGTGTCCACAAATCCGTACTACTTATTATAATTTTGTAAACTTTATTTTAATTTTATGTTTATTAGAACCTTAAAAAAATTTTTTTTACCAATCTGAGAGCAAAGGTAACACTTTAGGTTGTTTTAATTTGCATTTCTTTGGTGACTAGTGAGGTTTAGCATCTTTTCACACATTTATAGACCGCTGTTTTTCTTCTGTGAATTTTCTACTTTTCTCTTTTCGCCTATTTTTCAGTTGAGTTGCTCTGGGTTTTTTTGTTGTTTTATAAACAGGAAAGCAGACAAGAGAACAAAATGCTGGAGCCAGTCAATGCGGATTCAAATCCCATCTCTGACACTTAAGTAGGTACATGAATTTAGAGAAGTTACTTAAACTCTCTGTGCTTCAGTTCCCTCACCTATGGACAATAACAGTACCGTAGTACCTACTTCATAGGGTTGTTGTGAGATTTCTTAATAGCTTAAAATTAAAAAGTACTTAGAACAGTGCCAGGCACATAGAACAGTGGCTGATAAATGTTAGCGATTTACAGGAGCTTATTGACTATGACAGATAGGAATCCCTTATCTGCCGTGATTATTTTCTTCCATCCTTGTTGTTTGTCTTTTTATTTTATTTTTATGTGTCTTTCACCATACTGAAGTGTTTCATTTTTGTACAGTTAAATCTGTCAGTCTTTTCCTTATATGGTTTGTAGGTTCTAATATCATGCTCAGAAAGGCCATTCTCATTCCAAGATTTTAAAAGTATTATTCCAATTGTCCTATAATTTTGTTTTTCACATTTGGATCCTTAATCTATTTGAAATTTATTTTTATAAATTGAGTAAGATAGACCGACTTTATTCTTTTCCTAATAGATAGCCAATTGTCCTGCTTCCCCTTCCCCTTATTAATTTGAAATACTCTGAACACTGAAGTTCCTGCTGTAATTATATGAAGTTTCCACATCACCTTGAAGAGGACTGATAATTTTACAATATGACTTGTCCTACCTTGGAATATGATAGTTTCTCTACTTGTTCAGGTTTATGTTGTGTCTTTAATTAGTTTTGTGGTTTTTCCTTATATAAATCATGTACATTTCTTGCTCATTATATTCTTAAACATTCTTTATTTAATTTACTAATTCAGTTTACTAATGTGATGAATGACAATATATTTCCCAACGTTGAACCATCCTCATTGATTATAGGGCTCCATTCTATGATTTCTTATGAAATATGTGAAACATATAAAAAAGTATAATACACAGTGCATTTAATTTATATGTGTATTTATTTCATATATAGATACAGTTAATACTGTATAAATTAAACAGCTGTGTATTCACTGTTAATATTTCTCAAATCTTAACATTTTGCTATATTTACATAATTGGAGGGGAGATGGAAATTTATCAATACAGCCAAAGCCCCTTATATACCTCTTCCAGATTCCATTCCCCTTGTTCCCTACTCAGGGATAACCACTATCCTCAACTAAAGGTTTATCATTACCATGGATATGTTTATACTATTAATGCCTATGAAGAACTCATAATATACTATATAGTATTTTTCAACTTGGATATAGATTGCATCATATTGTTGTATTATGCTGCAGCTTGCTTTTTTGGACTGAAAAATTTGTTATATTCATAGTTATTGGTACATGTAGCTATAGTTTGTTTATTTTGACAGGGGTATAGTATTCCAATTTATGAATATATTACACTTTTTGGGGCATTGTTCTGCAGATAAACATTTCAGTGTTTCTAAATGTGGTGCCATAATGGAACTCCTTGTGCACATAGATTTCCTCTAGAGCTACACTGCCCAATACAGTAGCCACTAGCCACATCTGTAAACAGCTTGTTCACGTCTTTGTCCATTTTGCTATTGGATTGTCTTTTTCTTCTATATTTGTAGGACTACTTCATAGAAATAGAAAATAAATCTTATATTAATTGTATGTGATACAAATATTTCTCCCATTCTGTAATTTTTCTTCCAACTTTGATTACAGTATCTTTTGATAAACAGAGGCTTTTTATTTTATTGATCTTGGCTTTTATGGTATATGATTTTTAGTGTTTTATTTAACAAATTCTCCCCTACTCCCAGATTAAAAATATATCTCCTGTATATTCTCCTAAAATGTTAACAACATTCCTTTTCATGTTTAGATCTTTAATCCCCCCTAGAATTAAAACTTGCGTGTATGATGCAAGAATTTTCTTTTCTGTGTGGATAACCAGCTGATCCATGACAATGTCTTGAATAGTTTGTCCTGCTCTCACTAATTTGTAATGTGGAATATTATATCTCCACGTACACATGTGGTTCTTTTCTAGGGTTTCTGCTCTGTGCCATATATGTATTTGTATATCCTCACACCAATATGGCATAGTTTTAGTTATCTGATGAGTATAATCAGCATTAATATCTGGTAGTACAAGTCCCTTGAATTCCTCTTCAAAATTGGCTTAGCTTTTGCTCTTTCTAATAAATTTTTTAAATCTGAAAAACAAGTATTTTGTTTATTTTAATAGACTTAGGTGGTACAAGTTGAATTCTGTTACAAGTATATATTGTATAGTGATAGAGTCCGGTCTTTTGGTGTACCCATCACCTGAGTAGTATACATTGTATCCTATAGATAATTTTTCATCTCTCACCTCCTTCCAACCTCCCCCCTCTTGAGTCTCCAATACCCATTATGCCACTCCGTGTGCCCTTGTGTAGCCATAGTTTAGCTCCCACTTATAAGTCAGAACATACAGCATTTATTTTTCTGTTTCTGGGTTACTTCACTTAGGAAAATGGCCTCCAGTTCCACCCAAGTTAAAGCAAAAGACATTATTTCATTCTTTCTTATTGATGAGTAGTACTCTATGGAATATATATACCACATTTTCTAATGATTTTAGATTCAGCCTGATAAGTTCCACAAAAGCACTGAATTATAGATTAATTTGGAGAAATTGGCATCTTTATAATATTGAATCTCTCCTTCATAAAAATGGTATATATTTCCACTTATTTAGAACTTCTTTTTTTATTTTATTTTTTATAGAGACAGGGTCTCACTATGTTGCCCAGCCTGGCCTCAAGCAATCTTCCCCCCTCGGCCTCCCAAAGTGCTGGGATTACAGGTGTGAGCCACCATGCCTGGCCTATTTTGAACTTATTTAACATCATTCAGTAATGTTCTACTTTCTCCATAAAGTATTACAGATATTTTGTTAGATTTATTCAAAGATATCTTATAGTATTCCCACTATTATGAATTACATATTTTTTCATTAACTTTCTAAACAATAATTACCAATATAGAAATGCTGTTGCAGCTAGAGAACTTGCTGAATTCTTATTGGTTCTAATAGATGGTCTTTAGAGTCTCTATAGATAATCGTATCCTTTGCAAATAAGAAAATGGTTTTATCTTCCTCTCCAATGTCAAATATCTTTTCCTTGTCCTATTGCATTTGCTAGGGCTGACAGTACAATGTTGAATAGAAGTGGTGACAGAGGCCTCTTAGATAGATCACCTGCTAAGATATGGTGATCACGAATACAGGAATAACAGAGAGATATTTTACTGCATACCCTTTTTACCTGTTAAATTTTATACCAGGATTTCTATTTCCAGTAATAGAATAGGCTAGATAACGGAAACAACCCTCCAGCTGAAAATATATGATAAAATATTAGTAAACTCGTAAAGGCATCAAAGAAGCATCTGGAAGGAATTACTAGGCCAAAATCTTAGTGAGGATAGGAACCCAGAAGAGAGTGGGACACTGAGGACATTTGCCAAACCTGGCCTATCTCAGCCTTGATTTCCATGGTCTCAGGAGATGTGAGGGAACAAAAGACAAAGCCTAGAAATGCTTGGGGAATCTAACAGGATACTCAGATCCCAAAGGACTGGTATAAGGATGAATGCTTGGTGGAAGGATGAATCAAAAATAAGCCCTACAACTCTTGCCCCAGGGGACTGCAAGTAAAGGCATTTAAGAGAATAAAGGAAGGAGGTCCCCTAATAATTTTTAATGACAAGTTAGACCTCATGGGGATTTAGAGTCCAAATTTGCATAAATTAGATGATCCAAGAAAAAGTCAAGAACTGGTAGTGTTCCCAGGCACACAGCTGAAACAAACATAAATCCTCACTGGAAGAACCCACATTACCCAGGGCCTCGAAGAATGATAACAAATAGTTTTCCAAAGAAAATGAGTAGCTCACAGTCATTAAAGAGACAAACTACCACTGCAAGAACAGAAATAACAGAAAGCAAAAACACAACTGAAAAAAATCTGATGCTGGAATTATCAGACACACATTATAAAATAGCTATGATTACTCTGTTCAATAAAGTCAAGATTGAAAATGAATACAGATAATAAGAAACTGTAGAATGTCCAAGCAGATTTTTTTAAAAGAATCAAATAGAACCTCAAGAACTGACAACCATAATAATTATAATTAAAAACTTAGCCGGGTGCACGCCTGTAGTCCCAGCTACTTGGGAGGTTGAGGCAGGAGGATCACTTGAGCCCAGGAATTTAAGGCTGTAGTGCGGTATGATCACACCTGTGAATAGCCACTGCACTCCAGCCTGGGCAACATAGAGAGACTCTACCTCTAAAAAAAACAAACTAACTAACTAACTAAATGGATGGTTTTAAGAGTATATTAGGCCTAGCTGGAGAAAAAAACTATTGAAGTGGAGGATGGGCCAGAAAAACTTGTCTGGAAGGAAGCACAGAGAGGCAAAGAGTAAAACATAAAAGAAAGGTTAGAAGAGAAAGTAACATGCCTCTCAGTAGAGTTCCAGAAAGAAAAGGGAGTAAGAAAGAGACAATATTTGAAGAGACAATAGCTGAGAGTTTTCCCGCATGGTGAAGGATACCACTCACAATTAGGGTCCAGGGAATCCCAAGCAGGATGAATTTTGAACTTTGTGTATTACTTTTTTGAATTTTTTAATTTAAATAGCTATCTTTTAAAATAAGCCAGATTGGGGAGAGGGGGGCAGGAGATGGTCTAAAGAGAAGGTTGCATATTGTGTGAGCTGCTTTGATTAAATTTACCTTTGTTGAGTTAACTTGTACATCAGAAAATAGACTAAAAATATATTTAAAAGATACGGTTTTGTTAATTTAATATTTTAATGTACGAAAATTGCTCATCCAGATTTTCCTAAAATCTACAAATGAAATATTATCGAAGAACAGATTATATGATGTTCTCATGTAAAAAAAAGAAGAAGAAATATTAGCCAAGGAAACTAGTAGCCGGGTACTTTTTTAGCCAGAATTTTATTTCAACCACAGAAACATGACTTGAAGCAGGGACCTGAACTGAAGTGAACCTTGAATCAAAAACCCCAAAATGAACTATACTCATCTACAGAAATACAAAGGGAATCAATCCAAATATGGTAATAATTTTTTACAGAACCAAAATTCTCCCAGAAAATCATTTGCTTGGGTCTGTTTTATTTTTCTTTCTGAGCAATTACATTTTTTGATACTTTTAGGAAAATATTATCTAACAAGATAGTGTGTACTTAAGAAGGACAAGTTGGATAATAAATAAAACGGCTATTCCACGCTCCTCTCCAGAAACTCTCATCCAACCCGGTCTGAGCAGCAAGCTGGAACCCAGGATTCTGCGAACCGGGCATTCCAGGGAGTTCCCAGAGAAGCTAGGAAAACACAGTAAAAAAACTAAGAAAGAGGCCACAGCCTAGACTGAGACAGAAAAAGCTAAAAATTGGTAGAGGAAAGGAATGAAAAAGTTAATGTTTTTCTTTCCTTTTTTTACTCTTCTCTCCCCTGGTCATGATCTTTTCCCCTTGTCCTTCTTCTCTCTTTTGTTCAGATCATCTCTTTTTTCTATACTTCTTTTGCTTATTATTTTCATATTTTTATCTTCTGTGTCTTCTGCTATCATCCCTCCAATTTGTCCTCTTTTGTCCCTTTTATCCCCTTTCCTTTCTCTTCTCTTTTCCTACTTCTTGCTTCTTTCTCTGGTCCCTACTATTTTCTTTTTGGATCTTTACCTTTTCTCCATCTTGTCTTTTCAATTATCGGATCACATCTCCCACCAAAAGCAGATGTTTATAATCTTATGAATCATATTTGATAATATTTACTTATTTGCTTTATCCAATGTGATGATATACATTGTTCATAATATTTGGGGAGGAGGGAATGTTATTCGTACACTTATCAGGCACTTATTTTGTGAAATGCTATTTCCATTCTTCCACCATGACCACCCTATAATTTGCAAAGCACTTTTTAGTGAACATTGGTAATCAATTCACAATTCATAACAGTGGTAGATTTTAAGTAACCCTAATATTTCTCACTGTGGTAGTCGGCCTCCAAGATGATCCCAGTGATTCTTGGTATTTATGCCCTCAGGTAAGTCCCTTCTGACGTTGTTTCAGGATTGGTTTGTGTGACTAGTAGAACATGATAGAAGTGATGATAGGTGACTTCTAAGGTTAGATCATAAAAAAAATATTGTAACTTCCACATTGCTTACTTGGTCACTTGCCCTGGGGGAAGTCAACCACCATGTTGTAAAGACACTCAAGCAGCCCTGTGAAGAGGTTCACATGGTGAGGAACTGAGGACTCTTGTCAACAACCAGCACCTGTTTGCCAGCCATGTGAGTGCACCATCTTAGAAGTAGATCTCCCAGCCCCTGTCAAGCCTTCAGATGACTGCAGCCCTGGTCAACACCTTGACTGGAACCTCATGAGAGACCTCCAGCCAGAACTATCCAGCTAAGCTGCTCCCTAATTCCTCACAGAAATAATAAATAATGTTTGTTTACTTATAATAATGTAATTATGTTTATTGTTATTTTTAATAATAAATGTTTGTTACTATTTTAAGCCACTAAATTTTGCAGTAATATGTATATAGAAATAATAACTGATACACTTATTATTCTTTTTTGGAGGAAAAAAACAAAACAATTTGTGTATTAATAAACATCTAAAAACACTTCTTTCTTTACTCCACCAGTAATAAATACACAGTCACCAATTCCAGAAAGGAAATTTTTTTAAATTTCTGGAACTTCCCTTTATGCACTCAGTTTAATTCAATAGTACTTTTGTTGTTTTTCTCATATAAGGATGAAGAAAATAATATACATAAGACAAACTAATGATTTTTATGTCTAAGTGTAAGTACATTATAAAACAAAGCCCCTGTGAAAACATATCACGGACAAATAATATCATCCAAAAAATAAAAATAAAACAATAAGGTATGAAGTAGAAAAGAAGTTCCACTCCCCCCAAATAATGCATTTATATTAATTCTGAAATAATTTTTCCTAATTATCCATAATGTAGTGCTAAAGAACATTTGTGTTATTTGTTCTCATTTTGAATATATTTATTCATAGATTCTCCATTCATAATTATGCTGTCAAATGAATTTTAAATCAAAAGTAATAATAAATCTTGCTAAATCTTTTTTTTCTTTTTTTTTTTAGAGACAGGGTCTCACTCTGTCACCTAGGCTGGAGTGCAGTGGCTGGATCATAGCTCACTGCAGCCTCAAACTCTTCGGCTTGAATGATCCTCCTGCCTCTACCTCCTGAGCAGCTTGGACTATAGGCACATCACCATGCCCGGCTAATTTTTTTAATTTTTTGTAGAGTTGGGGTCTTGCTATGTTGCCCATCTTGGTCTCAAATTCCTGGCTTCAAGCCATCCTCCCACCTTGGCCTTCCAAAGTGCTGGGATTATAGGCATGAGCCACCATGCCTGGCCCTTGCTAAATCTTATAAATGGATATTACTATTACGGATAGTTTCCACCTCTGAATTTTTTTCTTAAATTAAAAAAAAAATGTGTTGAGCCAAGGTCTGTGGTGTGTGCCTGTAGTCCCAGCCACTCAGGAGGCTGAGGTGGGAGGATTGTTTGAGCCTAGGAGTTCAAGGCTGTAGTGTGCCATGACTGCACCTGTGAATAGCCACTGCATTCCAGCCTGGGCAACGTAGCAAAGACCCCCATCTCTAAAAAAAAAACAATGTGAACTCATCCTTCTAATGACTCTAGAATGTAATCTAATAATACTACTAACCTGAAACTAAAATTCAACATCAAAACATTTCTCCATATCAAAATGGAACTCTATTTTTATATCATTTAATTGAATCTCTAGATTCACTTTGAGCACAGAGAGACTGTAATAGTGAATTTTTTCTTGCAAAGTATTCTGACGGGTATAATGTGATCATCATTTACATGAGCCAAGATTAGGTTGATAATAAAAAGGAATTAGATCAAAATACCAGCCATAGAATCCCTCAGTACATGTTTCCTTTGTAAAAGTAACCACACTATATTTGTAGTGGCCTATGAGGATTTTGACAATCTCTACAGATTAGATGCTGAGTGAAATTCATTAAATGATTCAACAAATATTTACTGAGCTCTGATTACGTGCCAGGCATTATTCTACAGCTTGAGAAACAGTGAAGAATAAGGCATGTCAGGTTCCTGTTTTCATGGTCCTCATACTACAATGGTTGGCAGACAGACCACAAACAAGTAAAAAATAAATGAACAGGATCACTGCAGATGACACATAAACGTTGTGAAGAAAATCCAAAAGACGATGTGCAGGGGAAAACTTTATAAGGCGTGATCAGGGAGGACACATCTGCTGGGGAGTGGGGAGGGAGATGCAATCCAAAACTTTGGGTCAGAGAATTCCAGTTATAGGAAATACTTAATACACATTGAATCAATTTTTTTGGTGATATGCCATTATTATTTTTATACCCAAAAACCCCTGAGACATATTGTGAACCATAGTCAAATATACCCTGTGTCCATTGGCTTCAACTGTGGTCCTCTAGATTTGATCCTAGAACAGATATGATGATTGTTTGCAAACAGTCCAACAGTTTGATCCATCTTCATTTGCACCTTAGCAACCTTGGCTAAGGAAGAATCATTTGGGAAATATTGGATACCATTTTGTTTCTGAACTTATCCCTCATTCTCAAGGATTTTGAATTTATTTCCAAAAACTAGTATAGAAATGTAAAGTTAGAATCTGAAAGTTCTTTGTTATTCTACTAAAGAATCATTGTTTTCCATCCATCAGCCTCTTAAATTAACATTATACAGAAGTCTGGCTAGTTCAAAGACTGCAAAAGCAACCATGATAGCTTGTGTTTATAGAGTCCTGTTTCCAAGTTATGTCCACAAAGCAGCTTCAGCCACCCACAGTAGCTTCCCACCACCACAACAGTGATCTTGTCCTTAAAGTGGTTGGTTTAACCAAGATGCCATCAGCGACTCTCCTGCCCCCTCAAAGATTTCAATAAACCCATCTAGATCTGTGAGCACCTAGAGGCCTCTCCACAATTTGTAAAAAATTCCTAAAAGCTTATTTTCAGAGTCTGTTTGCCTCCACTGTTGGATCCATACATTTTAACTCTGTTCTACTCAGTTGATCTAGACACAAGCTCAGCCCTTACTCAAGTTTCTATCCAAAAAAAAAAATTACTCGCACCAAGTATTTAGCCAGTTCAGTCATTTCTGCGAAGATTTGTGCGGGAGCAGGGCGAGGAAGAGTCACGTTGAGGAGATGCGAGCCGCTTTTCCGCCCTCTGATTGGCTGCCGTCCCTCTCTCCCTCCCTTTTTCCCCTCCCCTCCCCTGGCTTTCCTGACATTTGCAAGTTACTGCCAAATTGCTCCCTTTGTCTCCGAAACATTCCGCCCACACCCTAACCCCTCCGGGGCTCTCTTCTACTCTTATCAGGGTATTTTTCAAAGTAAATACATTTCCCTTTCTGAGAGGAATTCTGGTGCCAACTGTTAATAAAATAGCATTCCTCCGCTTTATTACACGTGATGCACCAATTTTTATATTGGAGCGGCTTCCAGGGTTGGAATAGACAGCAGGAGATTTCATGTATTTTAGAGCTTGGTAAGCCTCATTTTTACCAAAAATAAAATAGTTTAAAAACAAAGTGAAGCCACAGGGAGGAGTGCTTAAGAGGGAAGGAACTAACAAGTGGTTTTCCACATTAGCTCAAAGGGGGGGGACTGTTGATCTGTGTGGTTTGTCACCGCCGGGCTTCCAGAGCCGAGTTACATAAACGAGCAGTCCCGTCTCACTTTCTAAAGAATTGTATTTTGCTGCAAATTGTGACCATGCATAACGAGCTTTTGATACATTTCTTTTAAATTGTACTGTATAGCCCTAGGGTTTTGCATTTTTTAACCCTCCCCTCTTAATTGAGGGATTGTCACACACAAGATGACATCATGAATTCCTTACTTTCATTAGAAACAGCCACTACTCAATCCACTTAGGTTAGGTTATGAGAATTGCTTTTCTAAAGGAAATACACGTATCTAGGAACCACAGAAATTTTCTAAATATAGGGTAGCTTCCTGAAACAGTAGGAGCTAGTGCCTTCAGGATATTTTATTTATATAATATAATGAAATTTGATTCTTTTGAAATTGACAAGCAAATACAGCTAAAGGAAAAGCTGACAGTCATTTTTTTATGGAAACATTTCATGGAGATCTTAGATTTCACATCATTACATGTTCCTTGGCTCAGCTGATAATGGGCATGTAAACTGTTTTATGCAATTGAAAGGAGTATAATTTTAACATAATTTGGGGGTGTGATTATTATTCAAATATTTATGCATAATTATTACAAACACACACCATTGGAGTTAATTCATCTGGGCCTGTGTTTCCGTGATCAAGCCCCTCTTCTATCCTTTCTTGACCCCAGCTTGGTAATTTCTTCTGACCCATCTTAATCACATTTTATCATAACAGTGCTTCTTAATAAGAGATTCTTGTGGTCTCCCTGCAATGAAATGCTGCTCCGCAAGCACGATCTGCACGACCTAGATGATTTCTGCAGTCACAACCTCAGAGTCGTTTGTCCCAGGCGAATGTTAAAAGGTTGTCCTGTTTTTAAAGCAGTTCTCCTTAGCAAATGCCCAATTTATGAGGCCTTTCTAAGATAATAATAGAAATGACCTGCTGAATCAATTTTTTCTGTACCTGTTTGACCATTACATGGAAAAGCAGATGACAAGAATGTGACACAGAGGAAATAGGAATGACTGTTTTCTCATCCAGGCTGTTCAGAGCTTCAATCGTCTGATTTCTGTGACTGTGAGTCTCTTCATGCACCCAGGACCCCTGCCAGCTTCATAAAACTCAGGCTCCCAGGAAAGACCATGGAATAGTAGGAGCCAATCTAACTTGTGCATGTTCAAAAAAAATAAGGTGACATTTGGATGTGTAGAATATGCTTTTGAGAAATACACCATGGATTTATTTTTAGGGCAGTGGAACATTCAAACATGCAACCTGACACCTGACAATACCTGCAAAGAGAATATGCGAATTATAATAGGCAGATTATCTAAAAGCCTGGGAGCCAATTGCAATGCACAGAGTATTGTTTAAATGTGGACTTTATTCCATTAGACAGTTACTAAACACCTACACTATACAGGTATCAAGAGGATCACAGATGAGTGAAGTAGTCCTTTCCCTCAAAAAGCATACATCCTCACGGAGGAAGGAGAGGATGGTAGTAGTAAAAATAACCCTGACTAATATTTGCTGAGTGTTTACCATGTGCTAGATGCTCCACATGCATTATCTTTTATAATCTTCATGATAACCACAAGAAGTAAGTACTGTTATGGTCCCCATTTGCTGATGAGGAGACTGGGACAGAAAGGTTAAATAATGTGCCAAGGCCAGAAGAAAGACAAAGTGGTGAAACCAAGATTCAAATTCCAAGATTCTGACACCAGAGTCCCCATCCCAAGCATTCTACTGTATTGCACCCATCATCACGATGCTAAAACAGAAATGTGCATGGGGACTGACCAGGAGTACAGAACAGATGAGTTGAGAGAGCGGGGGAGAGAAATTTTGAAAAGCTTGGACTACCATGATAAATGACACAAATGTCAGTGCTTGAAGATTTCTTTCATCATCACATTCTCCTCTTCTAAACATCTAGTCTATATTCTAGTCTTGCTCTGCAAACTTCCAACATCTTCGCTATTCTCCTTAGCTGCAGAGAGTCTTATTGTTTTGCTGAGAAAATAGAAACAGTCAGAAAAGAACTTCCAACCCTTCCAAGACTACATCAACCAACATCCCTCAGGTGTCTCCATATATTCTGCCCATACTTTTGTTACGATGGATGAACTCTCCACGCTTGTATCTGGGCCCACCATACACTGGGTCTCAGGCTTTCTCACCTATCCAAGGACACTAATGACACTGCTTCAACAAATGTCCCCTCTCTCCTGGGTCATCATTGATCATTCCCATCACCACCAAATATGCTGTAATAGCTCCTATCTTACTAAAAACAAACCTCCCTTTGCCACATTATACCCTTAAGATACCTCCGTATTTCAGTTTCTCATGACAGCAAAGTTCTTCTGAACTAAAAAACTATATTGACTCACTGCCTATACCTCCTTACTTCCCTTTCTCTCTTGAACACTGCAGTCAGGCTTTCACCCCTCCACCACCACAATGTGGAAAACTGTGCTTATCAACCTCCCTGCCGTCCAGTGGCCAAATCCAAACATCAATTACTCAACACAGTTGATCCTTCCCTCCTCCTTGAAATCCTTTCTTCACTCAGCTGCCAGTGACCCCTTTGCCCTCGCTGACCAACCCTTCTCAGTCTCCTGGGCCAATCCCTCCTCATCATCCCACTTCAGACTGTTGGAGCCACCAGGTTTGTTCTTCTCTACTTATTATTATTCCCCTGGTGATCACATCCAGTCCTGTGGTTTCAAATACTATTTATATGGTGACAACTCCCAAATTTGTGTCTCTGCTCAGACACTTCCTGAATTCCAGAATCATATATCCAGTTGTTTATACTCAACACCTCTACTCACATGTCTAATAGGCATCTGAAAGATAAGTTCTAAAACATGATTTCTCTCGTTCCAAACCTCTTTCTCTGGTTCTCTTCCCCGACTCTGTCACTAGCAATTTCATTACTACAGTTTCTCATATCAAAATGGTTGAAGACTTTTTTCATTGTTATTATATATATTTTTTTTTTTTAGAGACAGGGTCTCCCTGTGTCACCCAGGCTAGAGCACAGTGGCATCATCATAGATCACTGTAACCTCAAATTCCTGGGTTCAAGTGATCCTCCTGCCTCAGCCTTCCGAGTAGGTGGGATTACAGGCACATGCCACCACACCTGGCTAATTTTTGTATTTTTTTTGGTAGAGATAGGGGTCTCATTATTTTGCCCAGACTGGTCTTGAACTCTTGGCCTCAAGTGATCCTCCCACCTAAGCCTCCCAAATTGCCGGCATTATAGGCGTGAGCCACTGCACCCAGCCCGAAGTCATTTTTGACTCCTGTCTTTTCATTGAGCAAATCCTGTTAATACTAGCTGCCAGGTGTAGTCAAGGGTCCAACTCTTCTCTACACCCTCATCACTCCCACTCTTGTCCAAACCACCAGCATCTCTCACCTTCATCATTTCTGTTACTTCCTCAACTGACCTCACTGTTTTCACCTTGGCCCCTGTAGAGTCTTTCTCCAGCCAGCAGCCAGCAATCCTTTTAAAATCTAAATCAGGTCATGATACTCCCTTGTTCAAATCCTTCCAACAGCTTCTCATCCCATTCAGAACAAAATCCAAAGTCCTTAGGATGGATGACAAGGCACAACTTGATACAGGTGGCTGGGCACCACCCACTCACCCCCCTCAAGCTCACCTTCTCCTACTCTCCCACTCACTCGCTGTGCTCCAGCCACACTGGCCACCTCTCAGTTCTTTTTTTCCCCCCCCAAGCCAAACTGTATCCAGCTTTATTAAAGATACTTTTCATAAATAATTATGATATTTCAGGCAGGATGTGGCAGACAATCGTTAACAGTATACAACAACTTTCAAACTCCCTTCTTCAATGGTCTACCAAAATCAGAAAGCCACTATAAAACCCAAAGAAGTCTTTATGTGATGCTCTGAACAGGGAAAATTTAGAGTGAGGGTTGATATCTCACACTTAGCATGTTATTTAACAACTTTTCACAAGCTGACCCTGACTTTCAGGAAATGGCAGAATTTATCTGAAGATCCACAATCTACAAACGGAACCACTGCTCTTTTGCGGGATGCCATCTCAGTGGTGTCCTCGGAAAGTACAGATTACCTGACATTATTGCAGGTAAGCAATTATTGCAGGTCAGGCCCCAAGAGGTGTCTAGGTTTAAGGGAGTTAAGACTATGCTGAAGGCAGAGAGGGAGAATAGGACATAAAAACAAATTTAGTTTTTTGATACCACAAGGCATTTGTGCCAAGGTGGCTATGTGTCAGCATTAGGGAATCCTTCCTCCTGAGAGCCAAGAGGAAATCTCTCAAAACTACAAGGGAAAGCTGTTTTCCTCATATCAATCTAGCTTTGGACACATTCTATTAGTGACATATGCCCCTTCCCCAAAAAACAATGAAGTGTTCTGTGTGCTAACAACATAGCTTAAAAAAAAAAAAGTAAAACAAAATTCTGCATTTTTATAAAACTTGATAAAAAATAGTATTTCAAACTGTACAGTCACCAGAAGTACACAGTTATCAAAAATGCACACACTTCACTTGGCATCTCCAGCACCTTCAGCTTTCTGTGCCTGGTCTGTTTTGGCATCTCCATTTTCTGCACGGCTATTCCCCTCCTTGCCAGCGTCAGCTTTTCCCTTTTTCCCTTTGGGTACCTTCTCTCCCTTCTGTGCAGGGGTCTTTTTAGGCTTGGGCTCTGGCTTTGGAGGAGCAGGTTTAGCAGACAACCTTGCGGATCTTCTCTGCGGTTGGCCCTTTGCCTTGCCTTTATCTCCTTCAGCATCCCCTTCCGCCTTTCTCTTGCGCACGGTGGCGACGGCGCAGGGACGTAGGCGCTGGACACGGGGATGCAGTGGCTCGCGGGCTTTGGTCCGTCCGGGGTCATTCTCGCCTCCTCTTCTTCTGTCACTTCTCATTCCTTGAACACAACAAGCACACTCCTTCTTCAAGACCTTTGCCCTTGCCACTCATTCCTTTAGCCTCGAAAGCTCTCCTCCAATCAAGTCTCTACTCAAATTTCATCTTATTAGAGAGGTCAACCCTCCACACCTAACCACCCCCCCAAAAAAGGGCCACCTCTGTTATTTTCTGTTACCTTACTTTATTTTGAGTCTTAAAAACTTACCACCAACTGAAAGATAGATGGATGGACGGAGAGAGAGAGACCGTCAACAGACATTTACAGAATTAATGAAAAGGAATTCATTGACAGGTTCCAAGTCAGGTGAGAACCTTGGTGTTGTTTCATGAAGATGCCATGGCAGCAGTGTGTCGAGTAGTTTGGAGTGGACGAGAAGCTGGAGTCAGGGAGACCAACTGAGAGGCATCTGCAACTTGGACCTGTTAAGCCAGGATAGTTGCAGTGATGACAGAAAAAGGATCCAGAAATTGGCCTAGTCTCTAGCTGGCTTGGGTCACTTCCCTGTGCCTGAAAGAGCTACTCTTTCTCCTATTACAACCCCTCTAACACATTAGCCAGAGAATGTACTTCCTCTATAAAAAAGTCAGTGACTTCAAATCTGAAATGTAATAACTCCCAAGACATCGGTCAAAACATAGCTGGCCCCACTGTGTCTCTTCAGTCATATTTCCCACTACTCCCCAAGTTCAAACCTCTGCTTTATTTAGACTGGTCACCTCCTAATGCTATAAGTATGCCTCACTGTAACAGACTGTGACCAGGTTTTATTTATTATTGGGTCCCTAGCACCTAGTATAAAGTAGTGACTTCTTGTCTTCACACTTATTGAGACTTGGGATGCCCTGGGATGCCCTGGGATGCCCTCTCCCTTTCTCCCATCACAACCATATTAAAATTCTATTCAATTGGGTAAGGCCTAATTTAAATAAAACCTCTCTGAAGACTTATCTGACTACATCAGCTCATCTTTGAACACAATATATTTATGGTTCCTACCTCCCACTTTAACATCATCCTCAACACACTGGTATTGTTCAGTAATTATCTCATGTGTGTTATTCTTATCTTCTTAACTTAATCACTTTCTTTAAGAAGCCTTCCTTGACCTCTAAGACTAAAATAATGCCTCCATTGCATCTATCTTACAATTATGTAGCATTTATCACCATGTAATCAAAATATTATAATTGCCTTTTTAAAAAATCTCAATTCCCCATTAATTATAAGCTAATTAAAAGCGCAGATTGGGTCTTGTTCAAGGTTAAAACCCCAATGCACTTGAAACAGCACATAGCATATAAAAACGAATAATAATAATAATGACTGACTAAATGAATAAAGCTCCCAAGACAAAAGATTATATGTGATATAAAGCTTATAGCACTTTGCACTCAAATCCTTTAGCATCTAAGCCATCCATTTTCTTCATTTCTAAAATATGTTTTAGAATTCAGTCAAGTGGCCTCTACTACAACTGTGATAACAAAAGTTTTCGTGAGTTTTTCTCAAAAGTATTTTCTCAACCCTCCGTTTTGATTCAATCAACAAACGTTTATTGAGTATCTACACTCAGCCAAAAGTTATGTGAAATAGAAAGGTGGGTAAGGCAGAGAGTCTGCTCTCAACGCATAGGTAAGATAAAGCATACACACAAGTATTTACAAGGCAATAAATTATTGTAGGACTCCAAAAGATGGAAATATTCATTATGGCTGATATAATTATACGAATCTCCAAAGGATCCAAGTAGGACCCTTTGAAAGATAAATAGAATCACAATAGGTGACCATTAGGATCATTCAAGGTACAGAGAACAGCTTGAGAAAAGACACAACAATAGCTTTGAATCTAAGTGTTTGACTTAAAATCTTTAACCCCTACTTGTCACAGTCCCTTACAGGGAGCAAAACCCCCATCCAATTATTCAATTATCCCAGCATTTTATGTTTGAAGATACTGCCTGTCCTTCCCTCCCCCTTCCCTCCTCTCCCCCACCCCTCTCTCTCTCTCTCTCTCACATACACACACACACACAATGTCCACTCACTTGAACTGAAAAAATTGTAAGAGTTATTTTTTTAAAAAATGAGAGAAAAACATTTTCCCACTCTCATTCTTACCTCTAAATACCAGTTTATTTCTAGTAAAAGGTCTTGGTGGCTGAATTACCCTGATAAATTGCTTGAATTTGCCACTTTACACATATAGCCAAAGCCTCTCTCCAGATTCACTCCCTGACAACATCTGTAAGAAAAATGAGCTCTGTGGAGTAGAAATGATATTAGTCATGCCCATTTTATTCCAGAGATTTCAATTATGCTATATTCTGAAATTGTCAAGATTTGATTTTCAACCATGATTTCCTATTTTATGGGCAAAGTTCCTGGCGTCTTCAGTGCGGGCAAGTTTCACACCTCAGGATTGGTGGGAGGCCTTTATTGAATTTAATAACCAAATAAATTAAGGTTTTCAAAGTTGATTTAAATTCTCACTAGATAAACATTGGTAACATAGAGAAGAATCTTAGATCTCATTCAGTTGATTCAATTCCAAGATTTGTAACTGAAGTCATTTATAATTTTTAGATTGATTCAGATGGAGACACACAGATAATTAGTTAATGCAAACAAACATATAGACACATGATTAAAAAATAAAGAGAAACAAGATATGAGAAGAAATAAGCCCTAGCAACAGAAAATAATACAAGTAAACAAGGCTAACAGCAGTCTCCATGCACCCTAAGCCTCAACAACTTTCATTTTCTGAACATTCGCACATTTGCTCAAATAACAAAGTCAAAACCATTGTTGTATCTTACAACTTCCTACCTTCCTCTTTCCTTGCCCTGCCACCGCCCCTAAAAAGCAACCCAGTGGATGGTTCTATGCATCAGCTAGGTTTGTGGCACCATTGTAGGTTTATGGTTCAAACTCTTTTGATAGAGAGCTGGGGAAGAGGCTAACAGAAGTTCCCTGGCTAACCCCATCCTCACTCTTACGGTACCTTCTCCAAATAGGGCGAGGAGCAGACCCAGCCCGGCCCTGTGGGAGCCAAGACTGCCTTGTCAGATCAGCTTTTAGATCTGGGCTCTCACTCCCTGTGTGGACTTGGGTACAGTACCATATTGAAACTCCCTCTGCCTCAGTTTCCTTACAAATAAAACCTAGACAACACTTACCCCATAGGACTGTCATATGGATTAAATGAACTTTGTTTAAAAATCAAAGTGTCAGAGAGAAAGTAGCATCCAAGAAGCAATAACTACTAGATGACCCTAACAGCCTTTACTGGTGAATCTTTCTTCCTCCTCTTAAGTATTTCTCCCGTTTCCTGCAATTAAGGACCATATCAAGGCATCTTTCCTCTCCAGATCACAATACCTCTTCTGGGTTTTTCCTACTCTGTCCTTTCCTGCTGTCAAAAAGGACCTATCCTCACACTCCTGGCTAATCTGATCTCATCATGGGAGTTCTCCCGTTTCTGCAATTAAGTCATTTATAATTTTTCTTATATAATAACTTATAGTTTTATAAACACTCTGATTTTTTAGCCCCTGAAAGTTTAAAGCCCACTCACAGTCCAGCTATTTGGTTCTCTCGGGTTCCCTATAGGCGCATTATTTTATCTTATTTATTAAAGAAATCTAGGGTCAGTGATGAAGGGATTTAGCCAAGGTTACCCTGAGTATGAAGGACTCAGTCGTTGGGTTGGCACTTGTCATCCCTTGGATCATGGCTCTTCTCCAGGTTCCATGGTTCTAACAAAACTAGTTGCAGTGTGAAGGGATTTGAAACCAGGTTGTGGTAGAGCTGAGGGTACTTCAGAGCAAAACAATCCATTGCTCTTCTCAGGGGTTCCATTTTAATTCAACAATTTTGAAAATAATTAACTTACAGTAATGATAGCTGCAGGAACCAGGAGAAAACTGCTATAAACAAGGGAGTCATTAATAAACGATTGGAAAAGTAATGGAGGCTCTTGTAGACAGGATAGTCAGAGGAGACATCTCTTGAGCCAAGACCTGAATAAACTGAGGGAGGAAGTCATATGAATATCCGCAGAAAGAGTGTTCCAGGCAGAGGGACCAACAAGGACAAAGTTCCTAAGGCAGGTGTGCACTTGGTGGGGTTAAAGAACAGTATGTCCATTAAACATTAATTTTACTGCTTATGATTAGTGTTACTTGAAAGAAGCATTCTGTGGTCCAATAATTTTCAGAGCTTCTGTGTGAAGCACAGCTTCCCAGAGTAAATATTCTAATGTACGAATTCACTCTGAATCTTCATGAATGAGCTACAGTGTGCTGCATTTCACAATGTTATTCAACTATGGAAACCTTTCCTTAAGGAGCATCTCAGGGGATCCATGCTGTGCAGAACACTCTGGAAAATGCTGCACCACACCCTGCTTTTACTGGAAAGAGGAAGTTGGGCTAGGAACTAGGACTTTAGGCACTGTGGGAAGCCAATGGAAGACACCCTCAGAGGCATAAAAATCACATCCGGTAGCGGCCAGCTCCACTTATCCACAGGGGTGAGTGTTCAACCAATCCAGTTTTTTGTCATCTGAAACTACTCGTGGCCCCTATTTCCTGTCTGGATCTCTGGTGTTTTCCATGATTTAACCCTGGTTAGCTGGTTCCAAGTTCTGCTGACCTTCCGTAGTGCTCTCATATGGGGAAATGGCAGCTTCACAGGACAGGCGCATATAGAGAAATCTGCTCAGATGATGCTTCCCCTCTGACTGGCAGTGGGAGGCAGGCCAGGGAGGAGGGGATTTCCACTGCCATGAATAAAGTGTGAAGTTGGTGGCCTCCCCTGCAGCCTTGAGCAGAAATTCAGCTCGGGTTGTGTCACATATGCTCTGAGCTCCGGCTGCTATGGACATGTCCAAAAGTAATACAGCTGCAGACAGGTGGGGGACGTTGCAAGAGGAAGACTCCCATTTGGCAGGAAAACTGACAGCTGGGAAGAATGCTGATCACTGCCTGACTTGGGAAGAATTCCCAAGCCCTCTGCAAGCTATGAGGCCAGGAAATGAATGGGAAGCAGCTGGAGTGGGCCAAGCAAGGCAAGGCAGACAGCTCAGAAGCCAGCAAGAGGGGGCCAGGCTGTGGCCTGACCCCAGGGAACCCAGCAGAGGTCAACTGGGTCACTGGAGGAGGCCATGAGGGGAGAGCAGCCAGTCCCAGGGTTACACCCCTGCAGGCTTGGACAGAGTGCCAAAGGAGTCATCTGTTGGCTTTTTAAACCAATTAACTGTATAAATAGAGGTTAATTCCAGATGTTGCTTAATCCTAAAATACATAAAATTTAAGTAATCAAGTGCAAATACTAAATGAATTATTTCTTTGAGGACTTTCAAAGGAATCCTACAAAAGATCTGGCTAAGAGCTTGGCCACAGATTAACAAATACATTCTGGATAGAATTAAATTTTTTTTCATTGTGATGGGGTTAAAAACATCACTTCAAGACTACAATCAATATACAACTGAGAAATTCTACTGAAAGCATTAAGTGCCCAATGCCCCAGGCCAGAATTGGTGAGTACTTTCTCTTCACATAACATAATAGATAAAATTAACAATAAAAGAACTATCATAACTTTTATTAAATGTTGTGGGCTTGCTGGGTGCCAGACATTTTACACACAGCATTTTTAATGATTGCAATGAGCTAGCATCACTATGCCTGTTTTACAGATGAAGAAACTGAGGTTCAGAACGGTTAAGCAATTTGTCCAATGCCACAAGGTTAATTTAAGTGGTTGGTCTGGGATGCAGACCCAGATAGCTCTGACTTGAAAGTCAAACTCTTTTTTTCCTATCACATGCTATTATCACATAGTTACCACCATAGGGTAATGAGGACTGAGGAGCTGAAGTATAAGAGATCATTAAATTCCTTCCTACCACACCCATGCACCTACTAGTGATTCATTCAATACATTTTTTTTGGCATCCTTTTTATCAGATGTTGGGAAGATCAATAAATACTTGCATGGTGCTTTGAGAGAATTAGAAAGCAAATGCTAGATTTTAAAAAAAAAGAATATTTTGCCATGAGATAGATTGGACATAAACCTGGAGTAGTTCATCTACTCTAATTCACCTGAGTTGTCAGTAGCTTTGGACCCTTATGTGAACTAGCTGGGTTAGAGCTTCCTAGGTGACGTAGTCACATAGGCAAGCACAACCATAGTCCGTGTGGTCAGCTTCTGGGAAACTTGGTGTTCTTCTAATTCTTCCCTGCTCCTCAAACTGCTCTTTAATTCTGAAGACGCTTTCAGAAGCATGTAAAAATGCAATCAAGGAGCTATCAAATTGGACTTTGCAGGCTCCATGTGAAATCCTCATGGATCTTTATACACTTGATCACTTAAGTGATCCTTTTTTTCTGCTCCCTCCAACATAACTTCCCAGAGCCAAATGTCTCTCCCATTCTTAACCAAAGATGAACTCAATTCTTTCTGTTTAATTTGCTTTTATTTTAATCAAGTATTCAATTGTTCAAGTCATAAGCCTCCTAGTGTGTGCCAGCCACATATTCCCACAAAAAAGGGAGGCGAGAACTGGTTCCCACAAAACAATCAGCCACTGGTGTTGCTTATACTTTTTGTTCTTACTGACAAGATCCTGCATTTATGCATTTTTCATCTGCATACCATTGCAATACACAACCAGGCCTGAAAAGAGTGCCTAAACTCTTGACCACAATGATAGCTTAAATAGTATGTAATTCATATAATTCCTCACAGTTGCTTAGGTAATCTCACTTTAGTTAACAAGAGGTATCTATGTAAAAACACCAAAAAGAAAATATGCTTTAGTTACATCGGTATAATGTGCACACTGATATTCATCATCATATCTTAGAAAGAGTAAAGTATTGTAAAAACATTTTCCAATAGTTTTATGAATAGTCTCCATACTATACCTGTAGATTGAAAATATTACCTACAATTGAAAGAGAACTTGAGAGGCAAAATCAATTCATTTGCATAAAACTACCAATAAAGTTAAAAGTATGCAGTCTGTAACCTAGATCAATGTAAGCTCAACATTAAAGCTACTGCATAAAAATTCCTTTGTAGTAAGATGACTCTTAATTTTTAAAGGCTTTGTAGCCATTCTTGTGATCATTCAAGGTCAAATGCAAAAAGACAAAGTGAAAACAAACAAAGCTTGCCCATGTTTGCTGTATAGTGACAAATTTCCTTTCAATTTCTTCCCTACCTCAATCCACTGAAACCAAGCTTTTTCCAGCCTAGTTCTATGTAACTATATTCACTCTTACTTGCCTACCATTAGATTTGTTGTAGCTTCAAATTACTTGTTTTAGCATTTGGACCCAAAACAGCATCCATTTTATACACAGGTGAAGTTACTTAGTGGTATAATCTGAGGGACACTAGAATAACTTCCCCTTGTCACTGATAACCTGAAATTCCACTACCAAAAAATGCATTTCTTCAAGTAAAGATATTGTCTCCTATTAAAACACAAATATTCACTTTATATCATGCATCACAACCACCTGGAGGGCTATAATCTACCAAAAGACAAATTGTTAGACCCCATGCCAGAGTTTCTGATTCTTCTAGGGTAGAACCCAAAACTCTGCATTTCTAATAAGTTCCCAGGTGACACTGATGCTCTTTGTGTGGGGATCACACCTGAAGGCCTTTAATATTAATATATATTAGTACTACAGCTCTGGTGAGATACCACAACTGAGTTAGAGCAGGTTCTTTGAGTGGGGGATGCGAGGAGGTGGATAAGGATATGAGCCTGGGAACACTAGTATATGTAGGGCTGGACTCAGGGCTCAGGGCAGCCAATGTCGTGGACATAAAAGAAAACATGAAATATCATCATGAAAAGAAAAAGAAACACTAATGGCAGAATGAGAGAAAGTACTTCTAAGAAAAAGATCGCCGTTTACAATTTACAATTGGGATGCTTGGTATAACAGTTTACCAGAAGGAAAATAGCGTCCCTGGTATTAAGTTTGAGAACACTAACACTGTTTAGAGTCCAAACATGACTGCATTTGTGCTTTGCTTAATGAAGGTATTTTCAGTTTAAACAAGGGAGAGTAAAGTATGTAGTTGTGTCCCACAGTACTTGAATAATCAAAGAGTAGACAACTCTTCTTGAAACCATGGCTAGCTAATGTTCATATTTTGATATTTTTAGTCCTTTCTCTCTCTCGCTCTTTTTTTTTTTTTCTTTTCTATTCTTTTCTTTCTTTCTTTCTTTTTGGTCAGTTCCAACTTCTCCCTGATTGCTGGATAAGACTCTTTCCTTGAATCCTACTTACCCACTGTAAAAAGCACACAATTCTTTCGAGGGAAAAATCATTTATGTTTCACATCTTTTCCTTGTATTTATTCTCAAAGTCACTCAGAAGTCAAGAAAGAGCTTTCTTTCTTTCTTTCTTTCTCATCTCATTTAAAAAGGAAGAAATACCTGAATGGGGTTTTAAAAATTACGTAAATGTTAACATTTGGCAAAGTAATGCTTTTAACACTCTTCCCACCCTACCCCCCACACACAATACAATGTCATATTCACAAGATAATTGCAGAATTTATTGTGAAATATTAATTCATGGTGATATAATCCAGTAATAAAATGCACATTTCAAGTTGTAGAATGTATTCATCCTATCACTAAAACTCTACATATGACAGCATCTGAGGATGACATATCTAAAACCCAAATTTTATGTAATTTGTAATTACTCCCACCCATGATAAGATCTTATTCACTAGCAAAAAAAAAAAAAAAAAGACTTGATGATGTGCTTTCTTCTAGAACAAGGAAGAAAAAGGTAGATTTAGATTTTGGATTTCTTCTTTTTCTCAAATCTCAGAAAAAAGGAGCTTGAGTCTGAGTTTCCTTGAAAGCATCATCCCATCAGAAAGAATTTATTAAGTATGCGGTTATTTCTCCCATCCTGCCCAATCCAACAACTTAAGCCCTGAAAACAAAGGAGGAAGCCTTTACCGTGCCAGCTGTATCCATGGCAGAGCATGGAAACGTGTTCATGTGATTCCTTCATCTAATGTTGCAATAGTAGCAACACAAAGATTTAACTTAATAACTTAACTGATCATCTTTCTTAAATTATTAAAATGCTATACGAGGATGGCTTAAAGTAAACTATGAGGCGATTTTCTAAGAGGAAAAAAATTCGGCAAATTTTTACGGTGCTAGATGATTTCCCATCCTAGCTCTAATGTCGTCAGAGTTAACCTATCCCCACATTTCTTTGTCTGCTTACAAAATGTATGGTTCATTTTTCTTCCACATTTCAGCTTTGCTAGAAATGCTGGGCAACGGGAAAGAATGAGGTCATGACTCACCGGCTTATTAGGCTACTCTTTGCGGTGACTATAAACGCTGCCATCAGTCTCATTTTTATGGTGCTGATAAAGGAGGATAACCTGTGTAAAGGAGTTAGTTAAATGATCCAAAATGTCATTGCTCAACATTGGAGATGCATTAATTTGCAGTCCTATAATTGGAAAACAGGATATGAAGTCTTGAGGGGCCGGCTGGCCAGCTGGTCAACCAAATAGCATACCATTATAACAGCAAAAGGAAATGTCATACAGCTCTTCCCTAAGTGCATCATAGAATTTATTTCGCAAATGCTTTTCTTTTTCTTTTTTATTGGTTCATTTGTAGCTTTTATTTGCTTTTGCTTCTAGCTAAAACATGCTTTGTAATGACTGTGTCCTTTCTGCAAATTATCTGTACTCCTTTCCAAAGGACAGTTTCTCTGCTTAGCAATATGAAGTAACGTTTGTGGACACTTTTTGAAAAATAACACAGTTAATGAGATTACTGTTAACACAATGAAATGCAAGAAGATTCTAGTTCTATGCATTTTCTTCTTGTGACATTGTTTGACATTCTATGATCACATTGTTTCAAATAATTATGTAAACCACACAATATTCAGAAACTATAAAAATTGAGATAAATAAGTATAGAAAACAAAATGCATTGGAGGATCAGAATCTATCTTTAGGGATTAAGGTAGAGAAAAATGTTGGTAAGATTATAAAAAATGACATTGAAACATGATTTAAGAGAGGTACTGGCAGGTGAGGCATTGCCCTGCATTTAGTGATCATACCAACCACAAAAATACCATAGGAAACATACTTGATAGAATGAAGATTCATTAGAGAGTCTCTAATAAAAGGAGTAAAAGAATGTACATATAACTGCACCCAGACTTAAAAAGAAAGAAACATATATTATTACATAGAAAACCATAGGATTAAAGAATAAATTTGATTATCCTTAAAAATGAAAGAAACTGTCTTCAAAAAGCCTGGAATAAAATTAAGTATTTACTATGGGGAAAAAAAAACTAGCTTTGAGTAAGATAGTGTATTCAGTTAAATAAAAGCGTGGGCAAAACATTTTAGTCATCTTGTGACCACAAGCATAAAGAAAGGAGGTACCAACCTGAGCAAGATTAAAAAGGAAAAAAAAAAAGAAGAAAAATAGGCCAGAGAAAAGATTATGATAAGAAGCCTTCTGAAATATCAAGAGATTTCCATAGTCAACACAACCAGAGCCCTCCCGGTGATCATTCAGAAACATTGTTTGTCAAAACCAAATTCTCCTATGCTTCATATGAGAGGCCTTTAATTGCAAGTAGGAGTCTGCAATGGAGAAATCAAACTTGCTAAAGTAAACTCTAACCATTGAGCTGTGAAATAGTGAAGACTCTTCACATTCAAAAAATAATTTCTGTGTTTCTAAGAATTCACAGGAGAAAACATGAGATTGTGAGATTCTTCTAATGATACTCTTTCAGATCATAGGCCCGCTTTATAAATTTCCTGAGTCTCCAAGAAGCTTTCCCAAATGTGGCTCCTACAACATCAATCAACAGGACTCTAAAGGATCCTGAGACCAAAAAGTTTGAGAACAATTCTCCCAGGGAGAAACAAACCAGGTTTTAGAAAGAGGGATATTCTTACTGCTGCATTTCCCTCTGGTATTGCCTTCTCTGCTCCCTTCTCCATAAGCCCCACCTAAGCAGGTTTTAAAAAACTTCCGTGCATTGACCATCTTTGTCAATACACCAGTCAGTGAGAAGTCATGGTTCTACTGCCAGAGGAAATTCTGCATTATCAGATTGGAAGTCTGCTCTTTTCAGAAACTGATCTGACCTGCAACAACAGAACTATCTTCTTACCCTAACGAATACATTTTATTTTCCATAATAATTTTAAAATCATTAAGAACTCTGGTTATTTTTCTATGACTCTAATCCGTTTTTATTTTCAAATGTCTTATGTTTTATTAGCTAAGCTGTTCAAGTGGAAAGATGAATATTGGGAACTCTCCTAGTCAATAAAATTTCATTAGATCATCTCTATGTGCATGTTGAACTTTAATTATTGTGGTTTTGTTATGATGTGTAAATACATTAAAGTGAATAAATTATTCTGGTCCCAATCAATGGAAGTAAACAGAAATTTATATATATGAGCAAATAATATTCTTAATGAAACATCCACATGCCTAACTTGGCATGCTGGTACAAATGTGTTAACTTAAGAATAGCATGCTGCAGATACATATTGTACATGAATGTTTCCTATGTTTTCTGACTCTTCAGTCAGTCCAAATTTAAGTTAAATGAATTTCTTCTGCTCTGATTATATTATGCCTCATTGAAATCATTTCATTTCTAAGACATATTGCCAGGGTTTTTGGACTTCAAATAGCACTTTCCATTCAGGTGCACTTAAAATCCATTCTGGCAGATACTGGAGATTGATGCATACATCATCTATTCCAACATACTGCTAGCAGAAGTTGTAAAGACAAAAGTTGTATTTCTCAGACTCCCTTGAAACTAGGGTTATGTGTTGATTGTGGTTTCATCGATCAGATGCAATCATGTGGGACTTGGTTTTGGGATGGAGTTAAGTGGGGTGGGTAGGGCAGGAGGCCTCATTTTGTGGATCAGGCTGGATCTGATTGAGGCTCCAGCAGTGTGACTTGGGAACCAAGACCTTGAGCAAGACTCCTGATTTAACAGATGGCTTCTTGATCATGGCAGGAGCTGCAGTGCAATTCTGTGGGGCCTTTGAAAGTTATCCATGGAAGCTCAGCCTAGGGGCTCTTCCCTTAGCTCCCTGTCCCCAATGGTTCTGTATGCCATTTTAAATGCTGAAATGCATCCCTTTCTGCTTCTGCTAGCTAGAGTTGATTCTGTCCTCTCAGTAGTGACCAAGACTTCCATTTAAGACATTGGCCATCCGACATGATACTATATTTAAAATTTCTCTCTTTACCCATATCACAGTTATAATATTATACATATAGGTGGCATCATTTAATGATCTGATGACACAATAGTGTAATTTCTATCTAAACTTAGAAAATACATTATCGGAAGTTGATAAGTCAATATAGAAATGGGGATTGTTTCTTGGCTTAGGGTTTTATGCGTGACTGGTTTACTGGGAAATGTACTGAATAGACCCTTCTCTGATTACAGCTACCGTCTACCTGAGGAAACAAAATAGTTTGTGTCTATGCAATGCTTTTATAGTTTTAAAGGTGTATTCACATACATTGCCTCAGTTACAGTTCATAACAACTGAAAAGCAGAAAGGAAAAGAATTATCATATCACATTAAAAATGAAAGGATAAAACTTCAAAAGCTAAATAATTTGCTCAAGGTATAGTAGATAAAAGGTAGAGGCAGGACTAGAACCTAGGGCCTCCGTCTGCTAGTCCAGTGCTCTTTCTTGAGTACTTCTCTGAAGCATGTGTATGCTTAATTAAAAGTCCCCATGTATATACTGTCACAGGGCCCATAAGTTGCTACCCAATATCCATTCTGTTTTCTTCTTTAGAAACAGAACTCTAGTTTTATTGGAGGCAATAATATACCCAATTATGGGATTACAATTCTCCTTCTCCCTTAAGCCTAAGTGGAGCCATGTGACTAAGTTCTGGTCAAGGAAATAAAAGTAGAAGTGTTGAATGGAACCTACTGAAAAGTCTGCTAAAAAGAAGCTAACTCAGCTGGGAGAAGAACTCTTCTATCCTTCTGGGTTTCCTCCTTCCTGTTACCTGGAATGCAGATGTGATGGCAAGAACTCAATCAGCCATGCTGAATCATGAGACAACTTAGAGACTAGATGTTTCTTGCTAAAGATAGGGGTCACAAAAAGACAGAGGGAACCTGGGTCAGCAACTTTATGGAGATACCAAGCCACTCCCAGACTTCTTACCTCCAGACTTTTTTTTTTCTTACATGAGAGAAAATAAATATTTATCTTGTTTAAACTACTGTGATTTGGGGTTTCCAATTATATGCAGCAGATCTTAATCCTAACCAATACACATAATTTTCCCAAATTATTTCTATTTTAAGGTTATGCTTTTTAAAATAAGTGCTTTCACCAATGAGTAATCAAAGAATGCAGTGATTAGCTCAAGGTAATAGCAGTCTCAAGTCACAGTCAACCTCTGGATATACTGTTAGATCCATATTAAATTTCAAAGATTAAAAGCTACATTCTCCTGTATACATTTTTATGAATAAGGACTTAAGTTGTGTCCGTATGTTTTACATATTATGTATCCCCCTAAAACTGGGTACAGAAGTACTTGCAACATAGCTAACCTTGTGCAGAAATCATATGGGTAGTTACTTGGCATGCTCCATAGAAACACCACAGTCTACCTGGACACATACCTGATATACTGTGGATAGAAGCACCATTGGCCATTGGCCCCTGGGCATGCTCACATCCCTGGCTATGGGCTGGCTGGTTTTCTTTATGTTCCAAGATTTCTGATTCAGATCTGTTAGATTGAAAATTAGTCATCCTTGCAGAAAGCAGGAGGGACAAATGAGGCTCTCTTTCTTTCATAGGACTCTCTGGATATCACACTGAGAGTTTGGCTTGGAGGCTACATTTGACCAGAGTTCCTCAGTCCTTTGGCAGTCTGGTTGACCCCTTCCAGAAAAATGTTTTTATTTTTATTTTATTTATTTATTTTTTGAATTTGTTTTTATAGGAATGGACCCTGGATGATGAAAAATGCTTTTAAATCTATAAGATAAGATACATAATCCTTTATCTACTTAGGGAATATTAAAAAAAAGATAAGACAAATGAGGTTGCAAACCAATTATATTGAAAAACAGTTATCAAAGTATTTTTTTAATTTGACAGTATAACATATATGCTTTTGTATTAAGGCACTAAATTTCGAGATACCACAATAGGTCTAATAATTACCATGATCTTAAAATAGAGAAGAGGATAAATGATATTTTGAGACATCAGTAACAACTGTAATGTGAAAAGAAAATATCTGTAATTTCCATTAGAGACAGAATCACAAGTAACATTAATTCTATTGTGGCTTGTGGCCTACATATATAATGGGAAAAATACTAAATTTCAGGTGAAGATTATGAAAGTATGAGAGATTTTTTTTTCCCAGTCAGGTTCATGGACCCCTCAAGTCTAAGCACAGATGCCTTGGGAGTCTATGGATTCCAGGTTAAGAATTCTGCCTTAAATCATGAAAGGGTCCTCATAGTTTCTGCATTCCATCAGAGACCACATAAGAGTTCTGGTGTGTGACGTGATTAGATGTCTGATAGGTTCTCGATTTTAGCACCTTTCACAGTTCAGGAACCTGGTGAAAGCTATAATGCATGGATGTCTGATTCTAGTCATCATCCAGAAAGGCCTGTGTTGTAAAATGTTAACTCCACTGCAAATGACAAATGACATTGGATTATAGTTATAGGCTGATGCATGAATTAAAGGAAAAATGAACTACCAGCTAGCCCCTTGAGGGTCTCCTTAGTAGAGGACTGAGAGCCAAGAAAATGGTTATGCATTTACTCTGTACATAATATGTTTTGGCCTATCTGCAGATAAAAGACTTTAGTCTCAAAGACCTTATTTAGGACATCCCTCTGAACACTAAAATCAAATATGAAACTAAGAAAAATAATAAAAAATCAAATTCCTTTGAAAATCCCCCGTAAACATTAAGCTCTATGCACTCTCCAAAATCCCGATTTAGAAAAGACAGTTCTACAATAAAGTAGTGCTTGACAAGAACAATTTAAGGAAATAGTTCTAGTGTCTTTGTCTACTGTTAAAGAGACATGTACAAGTAAAGTATGATGAACTATTTACCACAAATAATATGTTTTGAATTATTTGCAAAGCTGTAGGAGATTTTAAAAGACAGCCCCAGAGTTATACATAACAATGGACTATAACCCAGTATTGGAGTCATTTTTGAAGCTTATCTTCAAGTCAGAACAGTGAAATTAGAAAAAAATAAAAAGAAAGTATGTCTGAATATAAAAGATACTTTTAAGTGGAGCAAAATTCAAGGGTAAGATTATCTTTCAACAAAAAAGATACATTCTATTGAGACAGTTTATTATCACAAATTTCATTAGCAGATGTAGAAATCAAACAGAAAGTTTTAAAATGCAACTTGGCAATCAATTCGGAACACAGAAATGCACCACATAATACCAGATTTAAAGTCAGAAGAACCTAATTTTTTTTCTTGAGTATTCTTTTCCAGTAACATGATATGTTTCTCCATTTGCAGAGAAACCTATTTTAAATCTGTGCTCTGCCACATATTTAACTGTGTGATCATGGACAAGTTATTTAGTCTCTCTGATCTTTGGTTTCCTTATTCATGGAAATAATAATTGTACCTATCTCTTATGGTTGTAGTGAGAATTAAGTAAAGCACCTAGAACAGTTCCTGGTATATATTGAACACTTCATAATTTATCATGAAAAGATACTTGTGAGGATTAAATGTAATAATACCTACAAAGTTCTTGGCATAGTGTTTGGCATATACTTAATAATAAATGGTACTATCAGAAATAGTAGAAGTATTACTGTTAGCATTTAATAATATTAGAATTGGTGTTGATATTATCATTAATATAGTATTGCTGTTAGTATTGGCACTGGTATTGGTTTGGATATTAATATTGGTATTATTATGATATGACGTTATCCTGGAATACATGCCAGGATGAAGAGTCCCTCCTCAAGATGTTGTTGCTCTGAGAAACTCCTTTCCTGCAATGTCCTATAGAAGGTGAGGGCTGGGACCCACCATCTTTCCTTGTGCATACGATAATCTTAGAAATAGACCTCAAACCAACAATTTCACGGCTACATACCATCATGGCCACAGATCTAGAGCCATTGTCTTTGGGTTCAGGCAATAGGGCTATGCAGTACTAATAATACAGCCATCTCTCAGTAATACCCAGGCCCTTGCCTACCAGCAAAGAGTGATTTACATCTGAGACAGTCACACTGCTTTTGGTCCTTGTAGCCACCAGCCCAGCTCTGAAAAAAACAGCTATTTCTGTGCTCAAGTTGGGTTAATTAGAAAAAACGCAGTGATCTGATGGTTTGTTAATTTGTTAATAGTAAAAAAGAAAAAAAAAACCCAACTTTTCCATAAAATTTCACTATCTAGAATGCCTAGAAATAAAATCTCAAACTTAGCTACATCCCCTAGGAACAAAGATTACCCTAGAAACCATCCATGAATCACCAATCAACTAGAACAAGGTAATGAAAAATGTCCCAGTTGCCACACCCACCTGGGGAAATCTGAGCTATCTCATGTTGGCCAAAAGAACTGTGGCCATTTAAATAATGATCTCAACCACTATTAACTAAGTGCTTACTGTATACCAGGTGTCTTTCATAAAATACCTCTATTTCTCATAACAATCCTGTAAATGAGGAATTTTGTTTCCAATTTCCCAAATTTTAAGTAATTTGCCCCAGGTCAAAGGGTTACTAAGTGGGAAAGCTAGGATTTAAACCCAAGTCTTCCCAGCTCTTAAAAGTCAGACTAGCCAAGGTTGATAGAAAAATCTATCACCATCTAGAGACAAACCTCTCCGAGATTTTAACTCCAGGATTAGCTAAGCAGGTGCAGCAATGCTGAGGTGGAGTTCTAGAGCTGACAATATCACTGGCAGTAGCAGGAAGAAAGGTTAGAATACAGTAAGAACAGAAGAAATGGCAGCCTGAGTGACAGGAGCAACAAGGTAGCGAGGAGAGTAACAATAGCCATGGGAAGGCTACACTTGCCACCAGGTCCGAACCATGTAGCTCAGAGGAGGCACAGAGTGCAGAGCCAGAGTGAATGCCAACCTCACCTTCCCCAACCCCCACTTAGACACACACACACACTGACCGGGTGGCCTTGGTAGAAAAGGCAGACCTATCAATGGGTATAAGTGCCAATTAGACCCAAGCAGGAAGGTGCAGGGGAAATGGCCTGAGGTGACAGCTCCAGCTCAACTGCACCCAGACATAGGCACAAAGTATCCTTGTACTCATTTTAAGAAACATACTCACCCACCACCCAAAGGTAGTCCTGGGCCTGTCTCTGCAAAGATCTTTGTACAGATCATCCCTGAGTGAGCAATTTGTGCAGTCCCACCCCTCCAGGAGTGAGACATGTCTGGGACTTGAACAGGTTTAAATATGAGCTTTCTTTGAGATATAGTGGGGAGAGACAGAAGTAAGGGACAGGAAGGTCCAGGAAAGATGTGTGTCCTGGTGCACATGAAGTTTGTCTTTAGAATCTTACCTCCTTCTCTGTGCATTTGCACCGCGCCTCCTCTTGGCACATTTTCTCTCTCATCCCTGCTGTCTGGCTGACCAAAGTTCCCCACTTGGAACCCCACGAAAGGGTGGGGTTAAAACTCCCACCACTCAAAATGTACCTCTTTATACTTCTCCTTCCTCACTCCCCACCCCATCAGAAGTCCCTTTTCCTCAGTTTAAGTATTAGAAAAGCAATCTGATTGACTTAACCTGTAACCAAGTGTAAATGAAGATATCCTACTTCAGGGAAACCTCCAGATGAATATCTGATAGGAACCATGTACTGTAGAAAAAACAGCTTTGAGCTAAGGGCCTTTCCCTTAATTAATCATTTTTGAGCTAGTACTGATAGAGTGTAGAAAAAGGGAGCTCTCATGCTTTCCTGTTGGGAGCAAAAGAAGAAGGAAATGGAAAGCTAGGATTTTCTCTAAAGATCACAGAGGTAATTATGCAGCCAAGTCCCCCCACTTGGCTGGGGTGGGGGGCGGGGTGCTCCGTGACCCAGGTGTTCTTTGAAGCATCAAGTGTATCAGTGCAATGACCACAAAGTATTGAAAATCGGAACACAATGACAATCACTAGGATGACCATAGTTAACATGAATGAATTGTACATTTCAAAATAGCTAGAAGAGAATACTTTGAATGTTCCTAGCATAAAGAAGAGATAAATATTTATGGCAATGGCTATCTCAGTTACCCCAATATGACTATATGAATGGATCAAATTATCACATGTACCCCCAAAATATGTACATCTAATATATATCAATTAAAAACTAATTTTGAAAAAAGAACACAATGGTAATAGAAAACAGGAGTCCATTTTGCTAAAAGAAAAGCTATTCTATCATTCTGTTCTGGGTGTTGCTTCTGGTATTGTGTGCTGAGGATTGGATTCTGGTAGCTGAAATTATCAGATCTAAGTAAAAAGTTGAAGGAGAATACTAACTGATTCTTCCATTAGCTCCCTGTCTTTTGCCAAAAAAACACAGCTACCTAGGTCCCCTGGGTAACTGATTCAAGAGCCTTCAAAGAGGTCCCCAGAGCAGTTTCCTGCTCTTCTTCATTTTATTTTTCCCTTTCTTAGCTTGGTTGCACAAAATAATTACAATGACACTTGTTAATATTAACTACTTACCATTTATGCCTTGTTATCATGCAGTACAATAATAATTATGGCTATCATTAAATATATGTCTAACTTTTTTATAAGTGTTGTTTGATTGGACTTCTAAGCTCTGTTCACAGACATTTACATTTCATAATTTAGTTCTCAAGTGGCATGATCATTCACTCACAATTTTTTTAAAAGTAGGGGAATCATTAATTAAGAGGCCAGGTTCTGGTCCCAATTCTGATTATAATTAGCTGTGTGATTTTGGGCAATTCCCTTAGTCTTTTTGAGTCTCAGTTTCCTCAAACATAAGATGAAATTATTGAACTAGAAAGCTCTCTAATTTACTATCCATCTCTAAAATTCCACAATGCTGTGATTACACTAATGTCAAGCATCCTTTAACATTATTAAGGAGGTCCTTTATAACCTTATGCAACCTCAAAAAATTATTATAAAAACTAATTATGCTGTGTTATGATATCCCATTCACTGAGCACCACATCTGGGCACTATCCCTAGAATTTCATAAACATGGTCTCATTTAATCTTCTTAACAAACCTATGAAGTAGATACTGTTGTCCTATTATTACACATAAGAAAACTGAGGCTCAGGGCTCCCTAACGCGGCAGCGCTGGAATTCAGATAGCTGAACTCTACCTGATTCCAAAGTCTGTGTTCCTTAAGCTACATCATGATGCCTCCAAAATAATTTTGAATAAGTGAATGAGGTAAGAGTGGTTTGACGCTTCCTTACATGTGAAATACACCTTGGAATTCCTCTGTGTGTGTGTGTGTGTGTGTGTGTGTTTCATCCTTCCTCCTCTCCTTCACCTCCTCCTTTTTCTCCTACTTCTCCTTCTTCTTATTCAACTAAATTTCCCTATCAATTGATTGTTTTAATCATCTGTTTCTTTCCTATAGAATGAAAATTTAGAATGGTTGCAAAGATTCCTGTTACTGGAATTGATTGGTTGCTGGAATACCTGATGAATACAAATTTTCTGATTTATCCTAAAAGTGAAAAATTATATAGAAATATCCTATAATGATTTATAATCTATACATAAAGAGAACTCAGTGTAGTGTCGTACATGGGCTTAGGAGTTAATGAAGTTCAAATACCAGAGCCTTTCTGCTAGTGAAAAGCTCTGTGACTTGGGATTGGTTACTAAACTTCACTGATTTTAAATTTACTCATTGGTTAAATAGATGCAATAATGCCTCCCTTATAAGGAAAAATAATAATGACTGAACATAAACAAAGATAGAGCTGATATTTATTGAATGCTGATTAGGGATCAGGCAGTATGCCAAATATTTTATTATATTATCTACTTAATCCTCACACCTATGAATGAACTGAGTCCTGTCATTATTCCCATATTACAGATGACAAAACTCAGATACAGGAAGATTAAGTAACATGCTCGGGTCATGCAGGCCTATCTTCAGGGCCCAGACTTAAAGAACAGTGCCTGACACACAGGAGAAACTTGATAAGGATATATTTCTTTCACCCTTATACATGTTTTAAGAGATTTGTAAGAAGAAACTGGCCAACACATTATTTGCTGAGGTGAACTTAATTTCCAACCTTGAAAGTCATAAATTTTGTAGGGAATATTGTATCTGAATGTTAGAAAGTATAAAATGACCCACTTCAAGCAAAGAAGCTTTAAATAAGGTCTGTTTTAAATAGCATGACCTAGAGTATTCACCGCAAAAATTGCTAACCATTTATCAAGTAAGCTAGGAGTGTGTGTATGTGTGCATGTGTGAGAGAGAGAGAGAGGATCCCACCTACTGATTTGTTCTTCTGATATTTGGTAAATAAACTATTGCTATTGGTTTTGTCTTTGATACCAAATAATTTAGGCTGAACTTTACTCTTGAGCTTGAAAGCAATCAGGGTTATTCACAATTTTAGGGGAAAATATTTAGGCTTCTGAGATCCTTACTAGATTTCTAATTTTTTTGTTACTTGATTTTTATCAAATGATATTAATCTCACAAAGGAAAGAAAGATGGGAAGGGCAGAGAAGGAAGAAAGGAGAGAGGGAGGGAGGTAGAGAAGGAGAGTAGGAAAAGGTTCAAGCTCAGACAAAAGGATATAGCCACAAATACCCAAGTTAATAAGGAGACTATTTCTCTTAAAGATGTCCATCAAATACTTTAAAGATAAAAAGAGATGAAACACCTTACTGAGACAGGAATATACTGTTCATATATTCATCATCTATAGTAAAATTCAGATATATGTTCTGTAGCTCTGAGGATGAGAAAACAAACCAATCTAGTCCTGCAAATGAGAATGGGAAGTAAGTGGTTTCACTGGAAATAGAATGCATTGCTTCAGCAGGAGTTGGGGAGGGAATCTGCAGGCTTGCGGGTGTGAAAAATTAGACAAGCAATGTGACAAGATGGCACAAGGAGTTGGGCAAAAGGTGCCTGTACTCGTTAGAAATCACCAGTTCTTGGCTTCGTGTCAGCCCTGCTATTTAAGTTACTGGGTGGTTTAGGGTAAATTATTTAAACTCTTTTAATGCAATAGAAATGATGATACAACTATAATTAGGCTACATTGTGCATTTAAGATTCTTAATTTAGAAAAGCAACTTGAATGAAATATCAGTGACATGATTTTGTTCCATTTCTATTTGACTTAGTTTGTTTTCAGTGTATTTAAGATGAGTTGAGACTAAACATACGTATTTCAAATATGGTAGTTTGCTCCACGTTTGAGGCAAATAAGAGATATACATCTCTTCTTATTTCTAGGTAGATGAGAATCCCTTGTTTATTGGTCTCCTCTCTTGGAGTTATTTTTCATGTTCAAGGAAAGAAAATGTGTAAAATTATAAAAATATGAAGTTCATTGGATTGGGAGGAGTATATTTGTAAGGAACAAAATAAAAGTTGTGGCAAATACACAGCCCACATCCTCAATTTTGTTTTCTTGGCTAAAGTTACATATTAAAAAATAAAAATGCTAATTACAGTGGGATTCAACAACAGAAAGGAGGAGAAAGCAACCAAAACTGATCACAATTTTATTTTCACTTAAATCAGTTTGTTAATTGGGTTAGAATCCTACTGCTGAAATGAGGAGGACGATAGAAGATTAGTTTATTTTTAGCTTGTTGCCATAAAATTCTCCAGTGCTTCTTTCAGCTTGGAGTCAAAAGAAGAGTAAATGTTTTCAAAAGTATCAAAATGTTAAAGTTGCACATTGACATCTTTGTTCTAATAAACAGAGCTTGATTTGAAGACAGCAGACTTGCATTTTGCTCCTTGCAGCATAACTAGCTCCAAAGCCTCTGGCTTATATTGGAGGAAGGTTTACCTTTCCCATTGTTAATGCGTTGTGGGTGAGCTCTTTATAATTTTAAAGCACATTCCACAGCCTCATATAGATTAATTTCAAACTATTTACCAACTCACTGTTTTTCTTCTTCCACGAATAATGCACAAGGGAACAACTTTTATTTTTCCATTAACAAAAACAAAAACAACTATACCAGTACTGAACACCTTTCTGATCAGAGTAAGTCAGATGACTGATAAGTGGTCAGTGATCAGTCCTTCAATACTTCAATTCTTGCATTTCTCTTAAGACCCACCTCTTTGTGTGCCTTATGTTATTGTTATTTTTCTACTTGTCTCTATTCCTCTTTAACTTACAAGCTCCTTGAGGGCACTGTCTATCCTTATTTCATCTTCAATTACTCTCCAAAACCAACCTTTAATGTCTTGTACACAGTATGCATTCAATAAATTTTTCTATCATTTTTCTTTTCTTTTTCTTTTTTTTTTTTTGAGACAGAGTCTCGCTCTGTCAGCCCCCCTAGAGTGCAGTGGCATCATCATAGCTCACATAGCTCACTGCAACATCAAACTCCTGTGCTCACGCGATCCTCCTACCTCAGCCTCCCTAGTAGCTGAGACTACAGGCGTCCACCACTACAACCAGTTAATTTTTCCATTTTTTGTAGAGACAGGGTCTTGCTCTTGCTCAGGATGGTCTCAAACTCCTGACCTCAAGCAATCCTGTCACGTCGACCTCCCAGAATGCTAGGATTACAGGCGGGAGCCACCATGCCCGACCTCCATTTTTTTTTTTTTTTAAAGGAATTATCCTACCTTACAGATAAGGAAATAGAAAAATAACAAGACTTGCCAGGTCACACAGTTAGTAAAGGAGAAATCAGAAATTTGCAAGGTCTTGGTCATTCTATTAAATGGGTCAATACAATTATTCCTATCAATGCCAGGTGCAGTGGCACATGCCCATAGTCTCAGCTACTTGGGAGGCTGAGGCGGGAGGATTGCTTGAGCCCAGGAATTTGGTCCAGCTTGGACAACATAGCAAAACCTCATCTCAAAAAAAAAAAAAATTATCCCCATCATTAAGTTACTTTATCAGAGAACTTTTAAGTGGAAGTTCCCAGATTTGGCTGGCTACACATATGACTTCAGACCATTCCTTGTAAAGTCTATGAGGTCAGTAAAAGCTTTATTCTCATTTTCACAACAAATGGTCAACACAGGGATTTACTATTAATATTTACTCAGATTTGCTTCAAGCATGATGTTGTCAGTTGTCACAAGGTGGATAGGAGTGGGCTGCCCTAACCAGTATTTGGTAGAAGACTTGCAAAAAGTCCAGGTAATGCAGGAAGTAGCAGGTGACTCACTGTTAGTAGCCTGCATTCTGAGTCTTTCCCCACCAAACTCCTCAGGATAGAACTGCAAAAGAGACTGAGCTAGAGCATCCTGACCCCAGGGAATTGCAAAGCAAGCCAAGTTTGGCTTTTTCTCTCATCTCTTACTCTTCTCTATGCTACCTCTCTGGCCCTGGCCCTCGGGCTGCAGCAGACTTGGTCACTGTCATTTTTGTCTCCCTAGCACTCAAAGTCTCTCTTCTGATTGATGCTTCAGGACCAGGTATTAATCTGATTAAAAAAAAAAAAAGGAGTTCTTACTGCTAGGTAACATATTTTCATTTTACTCTCTTTAAAGAGTTAATGCCCCTGTTTTAATTTCCTAACCCAAAAATGCCAAGCAGGTTTCATCTCGTGTCAATTCCAACTGATTGGTAGTGGGGCCTGGAATGCTGAGCTGATAAGGACGCTGAAGCTATACCTGGCTCGGTGGTGAAGCGTGCTGTAAAGGGTAAGTGGTGGTGCTCTGAGAATGGGCATGTCTGCCATATATTTGTCATCCCTGAACTCACAGGAAGTGCTTTCAATGGTAGGAATCTCGAAACCGGCAGGAGAAAAGAAACTACCATAGCAGTCCCTTGTGACTGATGCAGTTAATGAGGTCAGACTAAGTGGCACTCTGCTAATTATGCAACTCAAAAAGCTTTGGACTCTACCATATGCAGGGGCAGTTTAGGCCAGAAAGGCTATACAGCAAATACAATGTTCCATAAGGTTTTAACTCACTTATATTACCAAAAGTGTTGTTCTACTTTTATACTTTTTTGCTTTATTCAGAGGTAAAGGTTGGAGCTGTATCTTTTGGTCCTAGTTATAAATTGGCTGATTACTTACTGTCTTCTTTTCTCTGTAGAGTCCCAACTGAACACATTATTTTTAATTTCCCTTTCTAAAAACAATGTTATCTAATGTCATTGCCTAGCTACCACATACACCAAGCTGAAAATACTGCAAGAGTTGAAAAGCAATCTTGATTTACTATGTAGTCACTGTAATATGAAATATTTGAAAAACAAACGAATTCTCATTTCTTGGGAAAATTATGGTACAAAAGTGCTGATGTATTTCTAAACAAGTACAAGAGGTACATTTTCATAAAAAGGCTTATAAATTGCATTTAACTACTATTTAATTTGCAGAAGTGCTGGAGGCACCACTAATAATGGCAGAGCCGCTGCTACCACTGCCAAAGTTCTTGTGGCCATTGCTGAGACACTTACCCTTGCCAGTAAAGAGGAAGCCACTTCAATGCATGTCCCTCCAGAGCTTGACTAAGTGACCATTACCAATGGATCACAACCTTGACCAGCACCAGGGAGCTCCTTGCCTCCACTATCAGAGTTACCATATAGTCACCATGTCACCTAAGAAGTCACCAGGGCAGCCAACAGAGGAGCCAAGTCCAGTGCAAGAAAACCTGGAAAGTAGAAAACTGTGTCTTCACTGCTGGCTTTTTTCTGTTATTTGAAAAAGACTTTAAGTTCTGTGAGAGTAGAGACCAGGCCTTTCTTACTTATTGTTGCATCCTTAACACCTAGCATGGTGTACGGTACATAGCTGGTACTCGCGCAATCAATGCTGAATGTGTAAATGATGGATGGATGGATATGTAAATGAATGAATGTTGTTCCCTCCAGGTACCTTACATTAACATGTTGGCATGACACAAACAACAAACCCCCTGATGGCTGCAGTCAAGGGGAACATTTGATAGTTTGACACAGGAAGTAACTATCAAGTAAATGATTTTTTTTTTTTTTTTTTTTGGTAATAGGAGAAGGCTCTTTGATGTGGCGCTCAACCTGAAAGTTGTTTTCTTCCTGTCAAGGTTAGGGCAATATGTCTTCACCTTGAAGACAGAGAAGAGAAATTCCTGAGTATTAGCAGGCAGCTGTAGAAATCAGCACTAGAGGATTTTCCTTAGAGAATGGTTTCTCAAACTCCAGTATTGCTTGGATCTGTCCATTATCAAATAGGAATGGGAATAGCTAGAGCTATATAAATACAGTTCATAAAGACTGTCTATCTAAAGTTTCAATGTGAAACAATCTTAGACTCCATTGTCTGTATGTGGTTAGCTGGCATGATAGCGTGTACCTGTAATCCTAGCTACTTGGGAGGCTGAGACAGGAGGATTGCTTGAGCCCAGGAGTTTAAGGCTGCAGTAAGCAATGATTATGCCACTGCACTCCAGCCTGGGCAACAGAGCAAGACCCTGTCTCAAAAAATAAAATAAAATCAAATAAAATATTGCCAAATTATTTCCTAAAGTGGCTGCACCATTTTACATTCTCATGAGTTATGTGTGTGCATTCCAGTTTCTCCACACCTTCTATACTTGCTATAGCAGTCACAGTGGTATCTCATTGTGATTTTTAATTTTCATTTCACAAACCAAGGATATTGAGCATCTTTTAATGTGTTTATGAGCCATTCATATAGCTGTTTTGGTGAAATGTCTTTCAAATCCTCTGCCCATTTTTTAATTAGGTAGTTTGTCTTATTATTGAGTTATAAATGCTCTTTTCTGGATACAAGTCCTTCATCAGATATATGATTTGCAAATATTTTCTCCTAGTTTGTGGCTTGCCTTTTCATTCTCTTAATTGCACCTTTTGAAGGGCAAAAGTTTTTAATTTTGAAGAAGCCAAATTTATCAATTTTTTCTTTTATGGATTCTGCTTTTGGTGTCATTATATCCATGTTATTTTTCTTTTTGTCTTACTTTTTTCTGAATAGTTTTATATCCATATATTTTTTAATTTGTTGCATTAATATTTATGCCTGTTAAATGAAATAGGTATTCATAACAAAATGTTTATCTGATTGTTCTCTCTGTCTTTCATAAAATTACATGTTAATAGAGACCCACTGGGTATTTTTTAAGTGAGGTTGGCGCATTTGATGATTTCAGTAAATATTATGATGCCCCATAGACCAGATAGTAATAGTTATTTATCAAGGGCATACGGTGTGCTAGGCACTGTTTTAAGCTCTTTGCTGGTATGAATTCATTTAGTCCTAATGTTCTCAGGTAGTAGATATTATTATTATTATTGCCACTCTAGAGGTGAGCAAACAGACACGCAGAATACTTAAGCAAGTTGCCCAGGAAGTGGCAGAGCTGGCATTTGAACTCAGGCAACCTAGCTTCCAAAGCATGTACTCCTAATCACTGTGCTAGACTGTGTCTAAGCAATTTCCCCTATAGCATGGCTCCTCAAAGAAGATCTGTGTCTGTGGAGGTATGTGGCAGATGTCTAATGTAGTATCACCCTAGTCCCTCTTCTCTGAAACTGCCTGGTCTGCCCACAGGAAGGGTTCCTGCTTCTGTTGTGTGAACTTCCCATGGGAGTTCTCTCTGCACCTCCTCACACACAGCCATTGCTGAGTAAGCCAACAGTGAACAATAATCTAAGCTGAGCATAACATATTCTTATTATCACCGGAGGTTTGAGGAACACTGGAATTGGGAGTCAAGTCAGGTCACTGGGTGGCCACAGGTTGGGGCCTCCATCAACGCTGCTGTGGTCCCAGGAAATTTCCTTGGTTCCTTCCTTCCTGAGGCCTGGTAGTTCAATAATTCCACGGTTCCCTGAGATACCTCTGTATCCTTCTAGTGCATTCCCATTCTGCGTAAGGTAGCTCCAGTTGTTGTCTGTTACTTGGAACCAACACACTATCACTACTACAGGCAGCATGGCTGAGTCTCTCTCTGTCTGTCCGGGTCCACATTTTGTCCCATCACTACCCAGGTTTCAGGACCTCTGCCCAGACCTGCTGGCCTCACTAGGCCCTCACTGGACACCAGTGATACTCACTTGTCAAGTGTGTCTTCCCCAGGAGAGTCTCTCTAGGCCTTCCAGGAGACAACTAGCTTATCTGACAGACTAAACTGTGCTAATGAGAGAGCTAGAAGAAACTCTCAGTGCCTTCTTCCTACTCTCAGGTAGCATGTGTATATTGTTACAGGGGATTTCTGAAGACAATGGCACTTTTGTTTCTAAGCCAAGAATGTCTATGATAGTGGTCATTTCAGGTCAGGTAAGAGGGGAGAAGGGATATTTCTGGCAATAGGGGCCTCATTGTGGCCCCTCGGATTCACTCCCTCTAAGTAGCAGCTCCTTTGCCTTGGCAGAGTGCAGGCTGGAGAGCAAAGAGCCACCACCACATTCCATCAATGATAGCAGTAGTTCCAAAGGCTGACTTCAGAATATTCAGCACCTCCAAAAGTGACACTAGCTCCAGCAACAGTAACAAGTGGCAAGAAGTTCCAGTTTGGAGATTGTGGTTTGAGAGAAGGAGCAAAATCAACTTATATTCAAATTCCAGCTCTCTGTACACACAGGCAAGTCTGAACATCTTTCCTTACATTTAAAATAGAATTGATGATAATGGCAACCTTGAAGGGTTGGAGGTTTCATTTGTAAAAAGCTTGGCACACTGTCTCCCCTATATTATTCAGGTTTCCCCCTTTCAAAAAGCAGCAACTCCATAGCTCTTTCTGTTGTTTCTCTCTCACACACACCAAAATGATTCACGAAAGAATCATACTTCTGAGTGTAAAATTTAGACATTTCACGATTATTGTTCTATAATTATTCAAGTCAACAGATACATACTCAGTGCCTGCTTTCTAAAAAGTACAATCTAGGCGGGAGGAAATTTTCCTGTGGTTGAGACTTAGATAATATCTATTGGATTATGCAGCAAATACTACCAAAACAACTATCTAAAGTTTCAAAATATTCAAAATCAATATTATTTTCCTTGCTATTTATTCTCAAACAGTCAAGAAAAAGCAGCTGAAAATTTCATTTCCCAAGTATAAAGGAATTTTTTTTTTTTTTTTGAGACAAGAGTCTCCCTGTGTCACCCAGGCTAGAGTGCAGTGGTGTGATCATAGTTCATTGTAATCTCCAACTCCTGGGCTCAAGCGATCCTCCCACCTCAGCCTCCTGAGTATCTGGGACTACAGGTATGCCCCACCATGCCTGACTACTTTTTAAATTTTTTTGGTAGAGACAAAGCCTCACTATGTTGCCCAGGCTGGCCTAGAACTCCTGGCCTCAAGCAATCCTCCTGCCTCAGCCTCCTAAAGTGCTGGGATTATAGGCATGACCCACCATATCCAGCTGAGGGAATATTTTGTAATTACTCCAATCCTTTTGCTCTTTCCATCAAACTTCACAAACTTGAATTTATATAAGGGACTTTAGCATTCATAGATTTTGGTATCTGCTGGGGTCCTGGAACCAATCCTCAGGACCATTGTGGCTGAGGGACAACTGTATTCCATTGCATATACACCATGTTTTGTTTATCCATGTATCTGTCTATCAGCACTTGAGTTGTTTCCACCTTTTGGCTATTGTGTATAGTGCTGCTATAAACATGGGAGTGCAAATATTTGTTCCAGTACCTCCTCTCAATTATGTTGGGTATATATCCATTAACTAAGGTATTTTAAATACTTTTCTTCTCTTTGCTATTGGCCAGTTATTCTTTGCTTTTGTTTTTTGTGGATATCTCCATTTATGAAGCAATTACAAATGTGCAAACATCTAGGGAAGTTCTTATATGTCATCTTAAGCTGGTATAGTGAAGAATAGCAAGAAGAGGCTGGGGTGGCTCGCAGCACGGGAAAATGTAGGTACATTCAGGCAGACTGGTGAACCAGACAGAATTTTTCAGGCCAAATATATTTTAAACATAATTTCCCTCCCTTGGCTAACATAGCCTTTCAGCATGCTTTTTTAGGCATTAAGGACATGACAAGCCTCTGAAGAATTTAGATAGAGACAGTTAGAGGGGGAAAGGGATGCTAAAGAAAAAGAGCTGTGGTTCTGAGGTCTACTGTGAAGCAGGAAGGAAATGTATAAACACATTAGTGATGTTAAAGTCAGTCTTAAAAAAGGCAAAAGGATGTAATTTTAAAGAGAAAAAAAGGAAATGGACAGAATAAGCTAGAGCAGAGCACTGAAAAATGCAGGCCCTTAGAAGGCTGCTTCTGCCACTGTTAAACTTGGTTACACTTTTATCAGAATCCCACTGAGTAATTGTTTTCCCAAATATGTTCACCTTAGGCCAAAATAGCCTACTCCCTGACACACACCCAAATAGAACTTTTTTTTTTTCCTTTTTTTTTCTTTTTCTTTTTTGTCTAGTAAAGCAACTACCAGACTTGCCCTCTGGTAGTTTTTTTCACCCCTATTTAAACCATCCTTCATTACTTCATTATATTCTTCCTTACTACAGCACCACACCAGATGCAAAGGAAAGACCATGAGGCTCCCCAAAAGGGGCCTCAGGCTGATATTGTAGCCTCATGTTTCTAAGTTAGCCTTCCTCAAGCGGCTTCCTAATCTGAAAATGGGGATAAAAATACCCACCTCGAAGAATTTTGGAAAGGATCAGATGAGATAAATTCCTAGTATGTAGCAATGACTTAATAACTAACTGTACTTCCTGTGTGGATTTGGGGATGAATGAAGAATAGTTTTTAAAACATCTTCCATGTTTTCTTCACATAATATAAATATGTGTGTATAAGGGAAATCCTTACTTTCTCAGTCTTGTACTTATAGATAAAGATGTGTAATGTAAAAGCCACAGGATTTTTGCCACAGAGTACTTATGAAAATATTGACCTGAAGTGGTGCCTTTTATACAAAACCTAAAAAATAAGGAAAGACACATCACAAAAGAAAAATACAAATGGCCATTCCCTCAACAAAGGGAATAGAGACTGTTAGAGATTTTAAAAGATTTCAGCGGTGCAACAGTTAAAGGTAATGTTTGGAATTGTTTGGATCATGAATTGAACAAACCAACAGTAAAAAGCCATTTTTGATACAATCAGGAAATTTTAAATACGCACTGGGTATTAGACTGTGTTAAGGAATCATTTTTAATTTTGTTAGATGTGATAATGGCATTGTGGTTATTTTTTTTTAAATGTTCTTAGGTATGGGAGATGCATACTGAATTACTCACAGGTGAAATGAAATGACGTCTTGGATTTTCCTTAAACTACTCCAACGGGGGTGGGGGGTGGTAAAAAAAAAAGGAGGGTAGATGAAACAAGATGAGCAAAATGAGGTTAAATGTTGAAACAGGGCGATGAAGACATGGGGGTTCACTAAACTGTCCTATTTATGTCTGTCTGAAATATTCCATAATAAAAAGTTATTAAAAATTAACACCACTATTTAGAGACTAGATGGGAGGAGGGACAAAGTGAAAGGGCATAAACCAACCAGACAATGGAAATGGAGAAGAGTGGTCAGATCTGAGTGACTTTGGAGGTAGAATCAATAGGATTTGGTGAAGAATTTGATATGTGGAATAGGGTAGAAGGAAGTGTCAGGTTTCTGTATTAGGGAGCTGGTGCCATTTATGGATATGAGGATTTCTGGGGGAAGAGCAGGCTCAAGGAGGTCAACCAAGGAAAGCTTTCCAGGAAGCAGGTGGCTCTCTGCATCTGGAGTTCAGCAGAGAAGTCTGAACTGCAGACAGAGATCTATGAGTCACTGGCATTTAGATGGCATGTAAAGTCGTGGGAAAGACTATAAAATCGCCCAGAAGAAAGTATACAAGAAAAGGGCCCAGGATCAAGCTCTGAGAGACTCAGGAGGAGGAAGGGATAGGCCAAGAGAACGGAGGAAACCAGGAGAACAAGGTGCTGTGAAAACTAAGGGAACAGCATCATAAATGCTGATTAGTAGTAATTGAAATAGTCCTTTTAGAACTATGTTTTTAGTACCTACGGATTAAAATAGACTTTTTTTGCACTTCCCTAATAATCAACTCACATTTTAATGTACCCAGGCTATAAACTTTATAGCATTGTTTCCATTGCATAAGTATTTTCAAGTTACAAACTACTGACATAAACACAACGAATCCTTACTTTAGAACACAACCAATCCTTAATTGAGGACTGTCATAAACAAAGCTAAGTGAAAGTTTAATAAACATTTATTGAATTCTTACTATGTTTGCACAAAGTACTGTTGTGCCAGAGGATATAGCAGGAACCAATATATATTGAGAATATGTTAGATAATGGTAGCTAACAGTTATGGAGTGCTTACTTTGTGGTGAGCACTATTCTATTTGTGTGGTGAACACATTTAATCCTCACAATACCCCATAACATAGGTTCTATTATTGTACTTATTTTACAGAAGAGTAAACTGAAGCATGAGAAGTAAATTCCTCAAGATGAGTAGAGCCTGTATTTGAACACTCACAGTATGACTCCAGAGCTGTTCCATTTAGCCACTTCTCGGTAATACTTCCATTTGTATACCTGACCCCCTATTTTAAATGTTTTTTAAAGCCCTACATTATAAATATTGTTATGTGCATTTTGAAGATTAATGAAAAGAAACTTGGAAAGGTTAAACAACTGCCTGAGGCCACAAATCCACTAGCATCAGTTTGGTTTGGAGAATCTAACCAAGATTAGCAAGACCCCTCAAAGTACATTTTAATTCCAATACGTAATGCCAGGCAGTATGGTAAGTACAAAGAAGTATAAGATATGGTTTCAGTTCTCAAGGATCTCAGGATGGAGAGATGACAAAAGCAATTTAAGTAAGGCAACGTACTTATCGTTTGATGAGTACCAAACCAGTGGTATAAACAATTATTAAGGGAATCCAGAGAAGGGAGAGAACACAGTGTCTTATAGAATGACTAAGATTTAGATAAACACAAAATAGGGGAAATTTTCTCATCTTTATAATGGGTCATTAAAACTTACCTCTTGGAATTTGAAAATTATTATTGAGGTATGTGATTCATACACAGGACTTGGATGTAATTGGGACCAGAAGCTAAATGCTATCCTAATCATAAAATCCCAGGGGATGCCTGACTCTTGCACATCTTTGGCATGTGAGCTGTTTGATTTGGGGACAGCCCGACAGCCTAGATTCTGAAAGTACTTGTATGTGGTTTCTGAAGATTTTCATAATTTAAATTTCTTTTGAAAATTTTATGAGAGGGGTTATTTTATGAAGTTGGTTTTTCCAATGGTTTTCTGCTTTTAACTCATTTACATGGTGGCTCTGGGAATGCCATTTTCATTTTTATGGTTTTTCTCAGCTAAGGCTTGAGAAGGGGAAAATTCAAATATAATCTGTTCCTTACAGACATTAGCAATGACAAAATTATAGAACTGTTAGATTTATTTAACGTGGTATAGGCAGGTTTGGTGGTCAAGCCCACAACTGCTGAAATAAGAGTACAGACAGAATTTGAAATATATCTTGAGACAAATAAGCAGTTATCACACAGAGTAGAAACATGCCAAGCTGGTTCATTTTTCTTATGTATAAGCACATGTTTCCCCTAAAACAGAAAATCTTAGAGGAACACAAATTACCCTAGGAGAATGTAAGTTCTGAGTTGTTTTCCCATAATAGCAATGGTCTAATATGGTCTAACCTGGTCTCCTGTGTGATTAAGTGGTGAAATTTATAAAATAACTGCCTAGAGTCTGGAATGCAATCTTTGACCAAGAAAACAGAATGAAACTAACTGGAGATTTAAGCCATGGTTTTTCCTCTTTTGCATCCAACAAGCAGCTTTTTTGTCCTTCTTAACCTCTAACCCCAGCCATGCAGGGTGCTGCAAAGGTACAGAACTAGTATTTATATACCATACACTATATCCATATACAAATATTCATATATATACACACATACACTCACACACAACAGAGGGAAAAGCCAGTAAGAAAGCACCTTGAACGGATCAAATTCAGTATCATTCATTTGTGAATAAAATAATAAAATAATATTTAAAGTTAATGAACATTAATGTTGTTGATAACCATTCTTAATTGGAAGTTAAATACCATGACTCTTGTTTTGCAGATAATCATTAACTGTCAATTAGGAAAATTTTAAATTTGGGTCCTTTAAAATCTAATTTTGGATTTGCAATAAGACCTCTACTTATGCAGACTTTTGCAATGAAACTAATAAAGCATGGATGTTATTTAAAGTAAAATTTTTAAGGAAGCAAATAACATGAAAAATTAGAAATATTGTGTTAAGTAAAATACAGCAATAGTTATGAGTGAGCACACTGTTAATTCACTTTCTCTAAAAGGGGAAAAACTAACTTTGAGCTTCTTCTTGTCCCAGAGGTTAAGACATGGCTATTTTCTACACATTATCTTACAACAGTTCTTTAAGGCAGATGTTATTACTCCCATGTTATAGATGAGAAAACTAAGACTAAACATGGTTACAAAATTTGCCCAAGACCACTTAGCTAATAAGTGGTGGAGTTGAACTCTGACTCTCATGTCCTTCACTATTCCACAGTATCTTAGGAATAGAAAATTCAACAAATATATCTTGAATAATTATTATAGGTCATTAAATATGAAATGTCCGATTTCTAATCAAAAGCATAGTTTATTATATCTCAAACATGAATCAGTACAATTAATCAAAGTATGCACCTAAACTATCGACACGGTTTTGCCATCTTAACGGTAGCTTGTTTATGCCAGCAGTGAGGAAGCCTGGAGAGCAAGTGGCTATGAAGTCGAGAAAGGTGTTTTCCACAGCTTGTTGAGAAGTGAATATTTTTCCTTGCAAGAAGTGGTCCAAAGCCTGGAAGAAGTGGTAGTCAGTTGGTGCAAGGTCTGCTGAATACAGTGGATGACAGAGAGTTTCCAAGTCCAGTTTCTGTAGTTTGAGCAGCGTTGTCTGTGCAACATGTGGTCAAGTATTGTCTTGCAAGAGGATGGCCTGTCTCTATTGACCAATCTCAGCTGCTTAATCACAAGCATCCTCATCATTTTGTCCAACTGGTTGCAGTAGACATCCGCTGTAACTGATTGACCTGGTTTCATGAAGCCACAGTGGATAATACCAATGCTGGACCACCAAACAGTCACCATTATCATTTTCTGATGAATATTTCGTTTTGGACTGTGTTTTGGCACTTCATCATTATCCAACTATTGTGCCAAATGCTTGTGATTGCCAAAAAGAATCCATTTTTCATTACACAATACGTTGTAGAAACGGTTCATCTTTATGTCATGACAGCAAAGAAAGGCAAACTTCCAGACAATGTCTCTTCTGATGCTTGTTTAATTCATGCAGAACCCATATATCCAGCTTCTTTACCTTGCCCATTTGTTTCAAATGGTCCAATATTGTTCTAATAGTAATGTCAAACCTTGCTGCTAATTCACTGGAGGTTGAGATGGATTTGCTTCCACTACAGCTTTCTGTTCATCATTATCTACCTTGGTCGCCCACGTGGCTCATTTTCAAGATTAAAATCACCAGAATGGAACTTCTCAAACCATCGATATAGTGTGCATTCATTAGCCACATCCTTCCCAAACATTTTGTTGATATTTCGAGCTGTCTGTGCTGCATTGGTTCCACAATGGAACTCATATTTGAAAATAACACGAATTTTTGACTTATCCATGGTTTCACAAAAATTGCTCTAAAAAAAAGTTTGAAAGATAATCACAAGCCACAATACGCATTTGGAAGACTGAGGATGTACCGTCACAATAAAAATAAAACAAGAAGTGTCAATGTGAAATGTCAGATATCAACTGTCAAACTTAGTACTTAAGGAAATCAGACATCTCATGCTTAATAACCTAATATATGGAAAGCACCATGCCAGGTGCTAACAGAGACAAAGATAAGAAATATACATCCTGGGCCAGGCGTGGTGGCTTATGTCTGTCATCCTATTCCAAGGGTGGGGAACCTTTTCATGCTGGAAGACTGCATTAATTTAGCTATAATCAAGTAAGGCCACATTCAAGAAACTTCAATTAGATATACTTAAACAGTACATCTTTTGCAAAAATCTAATTAATGTGTACTTAATAATTTCAAAAATTGAAAACTATTTGTTAATTTTAAAGTTAACTAATTTCTAATGACTTTGTTGTGTCTGCTTTTTGTTGGAAAGCATTTGAATATTTGGTTGCAGCATGAAGGTCCACAGTTTCAGTCAATCCTCTAGATGGGTATCAGTCATTTGTGACCTTAAGGGCATCTTGATTTTGGGTAGGTAGGAGAATGTAGATTTGCAGCAATAAGTAGTTGAAAAGCAAGAAAGCATTTTTAGGGCATGTTGCCAAAGGCGTGGGTATTCTACTGCATTTTTCCATATTTCAATTGGATCTTTCTTAGCAACAAACAATGATGTCATCTACCGAGAGCTCAATCAATTCCATTTGTAGTTCTTTAGGTGCCTTGGTGATATCAACTAGATGAGCCTGAAATACTAATTTGAGTGTGATGTCATGATTCTCAAAGTCAGTGAAACTTTCATTGTACTCTCCAATTAATAGGTCTATAACAGCCACGTACTCTTCAAATGATTTGCATATGTCATCCTGCTCATCGATGACCTTTGCTAACTGGGGAAAATGTTCATCTGAAATTTCCTCTTGAAGAAGTGTTTTGAAAAAAGATAGCTTTCTTTGAAATACTTGGATTTTTTGCCACATATCATATAGAGACTTAGTTTTACCTTATAGAGAAATATGCAAGTTGTTTTGATTTGACATGATATCACACAGAAATGCTGCATTCCTACAGAAATCTTCTTTCAATAATTCACATTGCCGATTCTGTTCTTCATAAAATTTAACTATCTGCTCTCGCAGAGATAAAATTTTGGCTAACACCAGTACCTGCAATAGCCAGTGCACTTTAGAATGATATGGCAAATCCACATTTTAGCATGTTACAAAATTGATGATGTCATGTTGCATTTGCATGAATATAGTTAACAATACTTATAACTTGTTGCAAAGTGTCACATAAAATAGTAGCTTTAGCACAGAGATTTTGCTGATGCAAGATACAATGAAAAGAAATGAGAGTATCTGGATCTGTTAGTACTTTTTTTAATCTGTGCAATAAACCCTTCATGTTTTCCTGTCATGGAAGGTGCACCATCTGTACAGACACTCACTACATTTACCAAATTCAGTCCAACTTCACAACATTTATCTTGAAAGTTGTTGAAGATATCTATTCCCAGTGTTCTGTTCCCAAGAGTGCCCAAAGTGAGTAACTCTTTGTAGCAAAGAAAATCTTGTTATGACCCAAATGAAGTATAAAACCTGTACCTAGTAAGTAGTATTAGTTGATTCAGCCAAAGCAATTGCATATATATTTTCCTTTTGAAGTACTGCAGGAAGTTGTTCTGTTAAGGTGAAGGCTAATTCATGCTGCTGATCAGTTATGGTTCGCCTCGAAAGAAGCAGCTGTTTGTACTTTGAAACATTATCAGGGTCTAAGCATTCTATGACTTTGACAATGCATTCCTTCACAATTTCTACATCACTGAATGGGTTCCATTTTTCCTGAGTATATAAGCTACTTTATATAATAAATTGCTTCAGTGGCATTATTTCCAGGTCTTTTTTTTTTTTTTTTTGACAGAGTCTTGCCCTGTCCCCCAGGCTAGAGTGTGGTGGTGTCATCATAGCTCACTGCAACCTCAAACTCCTGGGCTCAAGCAATTCTCCTCCCTCGGTCTCCCGAATAGCTGGGACTATAGGCGTGCACCACCACATCTGGCTAATTTTTTCTATTTTTAGTAGAGACAGGGTCTTGCTCTTGCTCAGACTGGTCTCAAACTCCTGGGCTCAAGCAATCCTCCCACCTCGTAAGCCACTGTGCCTGGCCTTATTTCCAGGTCTTATTGCTGCTTGAAAGAATTGTCTTTGCTTTTGCTTTTCATCTCTTAATTTCTGCCATACAACTTTTTGTGCCTCTCCCTCTAATTCAAAATATTTGTGGTCCTTATGAGTGTTATAATGCTGATGAGCATTGAATTTCTTTAATGTTGATATTGCAGTATCACAAAGCAAGCAAATCATCTTATCTTTAGCAGAAACAAGATAATATCGCAATTTCTAATCCTCATTAAAAAAATGTTTTCTTCCTTCAGCGTTCTCTTGTTCTTCTTTGACATCATGTGCTGTTAAGCAGACAGAATTAAAAAATAACATCAAGCTCTACAACTATTCCCAAATTCCACTTCAAACAGAAACATAGTGCACCGTTGTCAAAAGGTGATAACAGACTGACATACTCGACCCCCATAAACTCTCGCCAACCAGTCTCATGTGGTAGTGGTGCCAGTCAGGTGGGGGAAGTTAGAACTAAATCATGACCACAGCAGCCATCAATTTAGCCCTATGGCTTACTAATGTTCTAATTGTGCCAGTCAATCTGGAAGGATTATTTTGTTGAAACTTATTTTATTCTTTAGTATTTTAAATATGTTCATTTTAAATATAAAATAAAAATATAAAAGACAAAAAAATGTATTAATAAAAATAAAAGGATTTGTTCTGTAAAATGTGGATTCAGTCAAAAGGCCACACTTGAGAACCTAGAAGGCCATGTGTGGCCTGAAGGCTGCAGATTCCCCACCCCTGTCCTATCCCTATGGGAAGTCAGGATGGGAGCATTGTTTGAGCCCAGGAGTTCAAGACCAGCCTGAGCAACAAGTGAGATCCCCATCTCTACCAAAAGATAGAAAAATTAGCTGGGCATGGTGGTACATGCCTGTAGTTCCAGCTACTCAGGTGGCTGAGGCAGGTGGATCGCTTGAGCCCAGGAGTTTGAGGTTGCAGTGAGCTATACTGACACCACTGCACTGTATGTAACCTGGGCAATAGAGCGAGACCCTGTCTCCAAAAAAAAAAAAAAAAAAAGAATAAAAAATAAGAAATATACATCTTGATCTGGATTTTATCTTCTAGTGGAGACCGGACCAGCTACATAATTTGTGGGACCCAGTACAAAATGAAAATGCAGGTATCTTGCTCAGAAATTATTTCAAATGTCAGATAGTGATATTAGAGGATTAAATCCATCATGGGGCCATTGTAAGTACAGAGTCCTGTGTGACTGCATGGGTCACATGGCCATGAAGCTGGCCCTGAGTACAGGGCTCAGCTAACTATGAGCCCGCTGGCCAAATCCAGTCTGCCACCTGTTTTTATGAAGCCATAAACTAAGAATGATGTTCACATTTTTAAATGGCTAAAACAAAAAAAGGAAAGGATATTTTGTGACACATAAGAATTAAAATTTTAGTATCCATAAATAAAGTTTTATTAGAATACAGCCAGGTTCATTCTTCACGTATTATCTATGGCTGCTTTTGTGCTAAAATTGCAGAGTTGAGTAGTTGCAGAGCTGAGTAGCTGCAACAGAGATCATCTGTCTGGCCCACAAAACCTAAAATATTTACTATCTGGCCCTTGACAGAAACAGTTTGCAAACCCCTATTCTAGTAGAAAGGTCAAACACAAGTGACAAAGGAAAGGAACAATAAAGTGTTACAGGGATTCAAAAGAGAAGAGGCCACATTAGGTTATAAGTATCAGAAAAGATGCTCTTTCTTAGAAAAAGTAGATAAACCTTGAATAATGGGCAAGGTATTTACAGAATGAGATGGGGTGGGAAGGGGCATTTTAGGCAGAAGAAATCAATCATCTATGCACAACAGAGAGGTAGAGAAGCAATTTATTTGGGCAAGATGAAAAGTCTACTCTGAATGTAAAGCAATTTTAAGTGAAAGGGAAAAGTGAGACACAAGGATTTTAACTTTATTTTGGTAGGGCAAGGGAGTAATTGAAGGCTTTTTGAGGAAGGGAATGACTTGCTCCATATGCTTTAAGGTAATTCATCCAGTAACCATGTGTAGAATAGATCACAGCAGGAACAGACTGGAAAGGTCCACCAGGCTGCAAAGGTCCAGGACAAGAGAAGTTGTGCCAGCCTAAAGTTGGCAAATAAAAATCACTCAGTGTGGTCTTAGTGGAAATGAAAAAGAGGAAACACAATGAAAGAGCTTATCAAATTACTGTGTAATAGATGTGCCAATTGGTGGATTATTTAAGAAAAGGCAGAGAGAGGAGTGTCAGCTTGAAGACTAGGTAATTAAAAGATGGTGACAATTAACAAAGGAAAAGGAAAAGAAACTGGTTTGGTGACAAAGATGATGAGTTCCATTTGCACACATGAATGACCAGTTAAGTTGCCAGTGGAAGGAATATCCTGGTGCAGATGTCAAGAAAATAGGAACAAAGGGCTCAAACTCAAAAGTGAATCCAGTGCTAAGAGAACAAAGGGCTCAAACTCAAAAGTGAATCCAGTGCTAAGAGAGGTTGCAGGTTGAGGTTGCAGTGAGCTATACTGACACCACCAGATATGGTATTCTCAGCCCAGTGATAATAGTTTAATACAAGTGCAATGATTTCCTGCCTAATAGGAGAAAATAAATGTATTCTTAATTAAAATAAACTATTTTACACTTCTCTCAAACTCTAAAGATTCCAGTTTCAATCTTCTAAAACTGACTTTTTTCTGGAAAAAAAAATCAATTGCCCAAAAGTCAAAGGAAGTTTTTTAAAAAAAGAAAGAAAAAGAAAAAACACAGTATTCCTAGGTAACACTGCTTCTATGAGCTCAAAGTTTCAGGCTTTCAGACATCACATTTTTATGCAATAATTGAAAAGTTAGTGAAGTCAAATTTATTTGTCATTCATTCAGAATTTATAATAATTCCAACACACTGCTTTGAAAGTGTGCCTTTGAAACTTCCATTTAGAAAGGGTTTCCTGAAAGAGCGGATGTAATGTTCTCATCACAAAAATGATATCTATGTTAGGTAATGCATATGTTAATTAGCTAGATTTAACCATGTGGATTTAATACACTCCACAATGTATATGTACATTACTTCAAAAGATCATCTTGAACACCATAAATACATATAATTTTATCTGTCAATCTTAAAATAAATTAATTTGAAAAGAAAAGCGTTTTCTAAGGAAATATAAATTATCTAAATAGGTAACATATTCAATTAACCTAAATTGTAAAACACCTAGAAGGACTTACATACAGGAAACTGTTAAGATAATTATAATTAATTCTTATCTATTCACTAAAGTTAGGTTAGTTACCTTCCAAATTTATCAAAGTTTGTAAAGATTTACTTCAAGAATAATTTGTACAGGGCCCAGTTAAACTACGAACTAAGCAAAAGTTAGTCTTCAATGACCCTCAGCCCCTCCTTTTCCCTGCACTTTGCTTTTTCTGAATCTCTTCGTCTATCAAAACCTCCTCAAAAAAAGCTCTGATAAGTTTGTGTGTGATGGTAAGTTCCCTTAAGTTCCTGCCCTTTTGGGAACAATACCTTTTTGGAACAGAAAGTGTTTTCCGGTGCCCTGAAGTCACATCATAAACCTAGCTACAGGGTAATCCTGTAAAAGCCACCAAAGCGCCCAAGTCAGGCATTTACGTACGCAATTCATTTTATTCATATAAACAGTGCTGATTTGGGCTCAGGGTACCAACTTGTTTGGGAACCATTTGGCAGGGTAATTTGGAAAGAGTTCGCCCAGGTTAAGACACCAGTGGATGAAATACTTGCCAATTCAAGAGAAAGGCCATTCAAGAATGCAAAGGCGGCCCAGGCCTAGGCTCCTTCACGGGACGTCTAGGTGTGGAAACTGCACGCTCTTGGTTACTTCTCAGTTACTTTGCCCAGCACAAAGGATGACGCGAACACCAACCGTTTCGAGACATTGATGGTTGAATTACAGTTTGCATTAAGAGGCACCTTTTGGGTTTCCGAGCCCTGCCTGCCACTGTAACCCGCTGAAGTGGGGAAGCGCGCGCTCTCTGAAAAGCCAACACGCGATCCCGCCCACCAGCCAGCCTGCGCACGCGAGGCTGACGCGGCGGCGGAGGCTAGGGAGAAACACCGCGGAAGACAGGCCGCTCAAGCGCCGCGTGGGCCGGACATGCGCTCCGGCAGCGCTGGAAGCCCGCGGGAGGCCCAGGCGAAGACCCGGCGCGCGGCGACCCCGCCCCCGAGGCCCCCTCGCCCCGCCCCACGGCCCCGCCCCTTCCCGGGCCGCGCACCCGCGCGCCCCGCCCGCGGGCGGAAGCGAGAGCGAGGCTGAACGCCTGACGTCAAGGCGACACCGCCAAACCTCGCCCAGAGTCAGGCGTGTAAGCCAGCCGGAGCGGCGGCGGCAGCGGTAGCGGCAGCGGCAAGACCGCCGTGGCGCCCGGAGTAGCGACCCGGAGGAAGCGCGGGGCGACGCTGGCTGCGGGGACCCGGTGACAGCGTGAGAGGTTCGCAGAGTACGTGCGTGGCCGTTGAGGGGAGCGGCGGCGGCCGCGCGGGGCGGGGGCCGGGCGCCGGCTGTGGGGAGCGGGTGGGGTGCGGCGGGGGCCGGGCCGGGCGGGGCGGTCAGGGGCCAGGGCAGCGGCCGCCCGTCGGCGCGCGGCAGGTGGCGCGAAGGCCCGGCGCCCGGCCGGCGAGCGCGCTGCCTCCCGGGCCGGCGAGGACGAGCCGCCGCCGCGGGGAAACAGCGCGCTTTGCGGAAGGGGTCAAATGTCTGAAATATGGCGGAGGAAGTGAGAGCCCGAGGAGCCCCCCCGCCCGCCCGCTCCTTTCTGCCCGCGGCCGCCGCAGCCTCTCCCGCTGCCCGCCTTTCCCCGCCGGCTCCCACGAAGACTCGCTCTCCGCCCCGAGCCCCCTTGCTGGCCGCCTTGGTTCCCTCCCGGGTGTGGGTGGAAGTTAGAACGGAAACCAGAAAGTTGTCCTTTGCGAAGACCCAGCTTCCCCCAGCCCCGAGCCAGGGCGAGGAGCGCTCGGGGGAAACCACTCCCCGGCGCCCTGCGGGCTCGAGCCTGACAGGGAAAAAGTTTGCCTGAAACGGGGCTGGCTTGCTCCATTTGTTGCGGGAAGTGGCAGGAGGAAGGCAGCGGAGGGAGCCCCACCTAGTCTGGCAGCAACCACCGTGTAGAGAAAAACTGTTAAAGGGGCCTTTCCCTTCGTCCGCAAGAGGAAATCTCTTTCTCTTACACAGGCAGAGAAAATCCAGGAAGTTTGTCCTCTTCTCTTTTTCGCCATCTCTATGTATCTAATTCTAAAACTGTGAGCGCCATGAATTTTATTTAAAACTACGCCCAGTGAACCGAGTCCTCTAGAGTTTTCTTCTGAGAAAAACTGATGCCTTTTGCAGAAAAGATGATCCTTGCGAGTTAGAGCAGATGGTTTGCTTCCCCTTTGCCTGTCCCCCCTCCCACCCTCTTTAATAGTTTAGAAAAAAATTTTGGCCCTGTAACTCCTGGTTGGTATGATTTGAAGCAGTTTTGTATTGCAGTAACGAGAAATCACACTTTTACGGGGTAGAAGTTGACAATGAATGAAGATTGTGATTTTGGTTTTTAAAATTAATTCCGTCTAATTGAACTTTTCGTTTTGCTGGTAGCATCTAATATATATCGAGTGCTTATAACTTAAAGCTTCTAACTCGTAAATTTATTTTTCAGCTCTCTTTTTTGTAATTAGAATGCTGTTTGGACTTGCTCAACAAGACCTTATCTTAGCTAGAAGTATCTTATAGAAAGGGAGACATTCAGTTAACTTCAAACTCGTATCACTCTTAAAAGCTGACTCTTGAAATAGTATTTATTGAGTCATAGTGAAGTCATGGGACTTTTTAAGGGCCGGAAGGGACTATGTAGATCATCCAGTCCCACCCTGTCATTTAATGGAGGAGGAAACTGAGGCCTAGAATAGATAAGATAACCAGTTAATGGGTCTACTGACTTTTAGGACAGTAGTCTGTCTGTAATAGACAACCTGGAGGAAGAAATACAACACTTTCATAGTAAATTACATTTTACAGAGACTATTATTCCTGTATCAGATTTTTAAAAGGTGGCTTAGTCAAATACTGTGGAAGAACCATTTGTGTAATTTCATACCCAGGTTTTAAGAGAGAATACTAATACTCAGATAAATAACTTTAAGAACACAGAGCCCTGAATGATCTTATTTGAGCCCATCTATACGTTTCATCTCTGCACTACATTAGGTGTTTTCACTTGCATTTCCTTGTTTGACATTCACAGTAAATTGTGAAACTGCCTTATCTGAGGAAGCCCCAAAGTAAATTGTTGGAATACATGTAGCCAGTTTGTTTTTAATGTGTCAAGTATCATAGTACTACTGAAGACCCCAATACTAAACTGGTTTAATTAAAAGTGTGGTATGGGGCATAAAAATAGTTGCTCTGTTCTCTTTTACCTTCTCCCACCTGCCCTGGAACCTGAGAAAGTCATCTTTCTTCCTTTCTATGGCACATATCACTTCCTACCTTCTATTACCATTATATATTCTTATCTGTTCCACTAAATTGTAAACTCCAGCAACAAAATATGTGTTTGTTCTTTTGTGTGCGTTAAAGCACTGATATGGTGCCTTGCACATTGACACAACACTGGTTAAATATAAGTACCATGAGGGGAGGGACTTGATCCAATTCATTCTCCACTGTATTCTTAGTTTCTAGCACCTTGCCTGATCACGTAGTAACATTCAGCATTTGAATTTAGGGGTTAATGGTAATGAGAGGATATTTGAAGAGAACAATGTAATCCTTCAAAAAGAAACATTTCCACATGACTTTGGAATCTCTTTTACTTTACAAATTGATTTTCATTTTATCCTCAAAAGAATCCTTTACAATAGAATTCCAGTATTTCTTCTTAGCTGTATAAAGGGAAAGTGAGCCCCCACAGTAAAGCCACCATGTATGGAGGGTCTGGTAAGGTGTCGTAAAGGATTAATCATTAAAAAAATTTGATCCATCTATTTAAGGATCTTTTCAAATGTATCTTCCCATAGTAATTCAAGTTTGGCGGAAGGCCTGTTGGTGTAAGTGGTAGAGATTGATAACATTTAGGTAACTAATTATACATGTTTTAAATGGAAAGTCTAAGATTTGAATGAAAAGCTCATGTTCAAGTTTCTTTGCCTTTTTTGTGGGTACTTGATAAATATTTATTGAGGTAGTGAAATTAATCTGTGAAATTGGATCTGACACAGAGAATTTGGGTGATTTTACAAAAATGTCATTTATTTTTTCCCCCAAAAGTATAGTTTAAATAGACTGTTTTATTATTGAATATCAAGGAGGTCTTACTGATTTGTATGTGTCATTTCCCTAAAGATGTGAAATAATGTGTTCCTGTGTATGTTTGTGTTGATAAAGAGTGGGTATTGATCTGCAGTGTCTAGATTTGACTGGCACTAGGAATAGTTTTGTATTTATGAACTAACTATTCAAAAGCTGTTTTTTCTTTTATAGCAATGATGCCACATGTTCACTTTATAGAAAACTTTGATAAAGATCAAGCTTTCTAAGACATAAGGTTGTGACTAAATATATGCCTTGATTTTTTTTCCCCCCTCATTTTTGAGGATACCATGGTTTTGGAGATTAGGCTGAAGTTTTTACTGTTAACCTTTTCAAATTAAACTTCTTTTAGAACAAGTTAAGAAAGAGACATTTTGGCTGATGCAGTGATTCATTGTAACATTGGACAAAATTTTTACTTCAGCCATCTGTGAACAGGAGTGCTCTACCATGGCTTACCCTTGTGCTGAAAGCTAATGTTTTTCAGTGTTCATAGATATTTTACAGTGGTATTGAAAGGTACTAATTACTATTTGAGGATGTAAATCTTTTAATTTATTGGTTCTTTGGAAATCTCATGAACAAAATGGAAGCAGTAGCTTCAAAGAACAGAATGAATTTATCCATTTTCAGTAAAAACTGACTTGGTATATAATCTGTTGTACTTTGTTTGAACCCAGTTGAGCATTGGTTTTTAAAACCAATCTCATTAGTCATCAAGAGTTTCTATTTTAAAGAAGAAAAGTTATGAGGAACTTTTATGCTACCTTAAAAAAAATCACTTTTTAAAATTCACCACCAACAAGAAGTATCACTTATTTTCCATACTTCCTAATAACTGGTGAGTTTATTCCTAATGTTGGTCAAATTGAGTGTACAAAGCAACTGTTTATTTCAGTAGCAAGATAGAAAGATTTTTTTCTTTCCATCAGTACAGAATCAAAATTTTTGACTTTGTTTCCAAAGAGCCTTAAAACTTACAGGTTTAGGGGAAATGTACAAGGTTTTGAAATAACCTTTAAATTACTTCTCTAAAATAAAAATATTTGCAACATAAATTGCAGAATTTCCATCTGGTTTTTATTATACAAAAGATCAGTATTGGACTGGAATATCACTATACAACTTAAAATTATTGGATTGTATATGAAATACTTGAATATTAGAAGTATGCTCACTTTTAAATTAAAAATCTTAGCGAATAAAGAGAACTATAGAGTAATTATGTAATGTTCAGAGTTTGAGTTTTCTAATAAACTGGTTCCTAAAGCTTACTCTTATAGTTATGCTACTTTATATGTATCAATGAGACCTTTTAAATTTAAACTGGATTCTGATGTCATAAGATAGCTTGCTGGGTGATCTTGTCCAGTGGTAGGGGATTGAGTGTTTTTTTTAACTGTTGTACAAATAGACTGAATAAAGATGTTCAAGGGAGCATCCATTAAAGACAGTTAAATAATTTTGATCACTTTATTGATTTTTTGACTCAGTACTTATTATATCACAGAGCTTCTGGCTGAATTTTTGAGTAGTTGCTCTGAAATTTATTTCAGTAAATGTATACTTTTAATAATTTTTTCCTTTTTTACTTAAAACTTATTCAGCATTTCACTAAGTAACTTTATTTTGAACATACAGTGAACTGATTGCCCAGTGATAGATTGCCTCTACCTGTTGTTTTCCTCTTCTTTGCCTGTGGGAAGGGAAAGAAGATAAAGGGAAACAATGCTTTGTACATTTAATAGCAATGTTTGGCAAAAGCTTCTGGAGAGGAAATGGGAAATGCTAGGTAAAATAAAATTTTAATTATCTGTGCCTTCTAAAATTTATCCTTCTCACATTAGAATATATTTTTCAAAGTTACTTTATACTAAATTAGGAGACTTTCTAATTTCTCAGTTAATAAAACTTTGGCTATCAATAAAATAAGGACTATAAATATGCTATTTTTATTTTAGAAATAGTTTTTAGGTGTCAAATGGTATGTATGTTGCATCCGGCTGTTTGTTATCTTGTGTTTTAAAGTTGCAGTGGGAATGTGGACTCTTGTTACTACTTTATGCTAATATATTGATAGCTGCTATTTCTAAGATTTGTAAGTTATCAATAAGCTTCTCAGTAACAATAGCAAAACTCAAGAATCCCTCTGGAATCTTGAATTCTGTACAGGGATAGGGAGGAGGTATACGTGTATCTGTTATTGTCTCGGGCTCTTGAAATTACTGAACTTGAGATATTGCCCTGAATTTGTATTGGTAAGAGTGACTGAGTTTCCAAATATGTTTGTCTTGTAAATTTTCTTATTAAAAGTTTAGAATATAGAAAAGTATAAAGAACAAAATTAATATCATCACTAATCCCATCACTACAATGATTTTTTTTTTTTAAGGCAAAATGTGTACTTCCCTTTCTGAAGTTTTCCAGCCTTATTACTTCTGCAATGGGAATGGTGGCATATACTTCTTGGAGTTTTTGAGGACTAGATGGAATGTTATTCATAAATGCTTTATAAACCATAAAAGAATATACTAATGTAGTATTAGTTCTTGTTCTATAAAGCTTTTATTCCCCTGTAACCTTGCTTAAGATTCCCATTAAGGTATCAGTAAGGACTAAGAGAATAATTGTATTTTTGAACAGCTTAACAAATTGTTTAGCTCAGTGATTTTTAAGTATGGTCCAAAGAATCCTGGAGATCCCCTAGACATTTTCAGGAAGTATGTAAGTGCAAAACTATTTTTATAATACTACTAAGATATTCTTAGCCTTTTTCACTGTATTGACATTTGTACCTATGGCACAAGCAATGGTGGGTAAGGCACTTTAGAATAAACCAGGTTAGAGCACCATACTGCACTAGTAATCGTTGTGTTTTTCACTAGCATGCACTCACAATTTTTTTAAAAAAAGGTTTCACCTAAATGCTCTTGATTAACACGTTGACTGCCACACTAGAAAAAAAACTTTTTTCCTTGGGGCCATGGTGTTTTATTACGAAAATAGAATAAAAACTTCAAAAACAAAACGATCTTTTCTAATTTAATGAAAAATTTGTTGTTTTTTATTGTTTTCTATGCGTGAGTTAGTTATATGCAACTTGAAAAATAATTCTGTGGCTCCCAAGGTGAAGAGACCTGTGAGTTACATATGCTTCACCAGGCCCAGAGCTCAAAACTAGTGTGAGTTAAATACAACTCACATGGCAGTTAATGTGTTAAGAAGTAAAAAAATTTTAAATTAAATCTTTACCCTCGTGCATGTCTTTTTCATATGCTGTTACAAAATGAGAGGTATGCTTAAAACTGGCTGCGTACTGAAGTATAATGGTTGTCTCTGAGGGGAAGCATTTGTGATTGAATCACAAGCTGAACCAGTCACTTTTTTCATGAAACACCATTTTTACTTGAAAGAATGCCTGACAAACTATGGTTATTCAGTCTCATGTATTAGGCTAACATTTTCTTAAAAACAGTGAGCCTTTTGCTTTATGGAAAATAGCGACAGTATTTTTGGTCAATGATAAAGTTCTAGCTTTTAAGCAAAAACTCAGAATTTTAGAAAGCTTTTATCAGCCACTGTGCTCAGTTTCCCAGTATTTCAAAGATTTTTCTGTTGATATTGGTGATATTAATCAGCATTTTAAAAAAATGTATATGAGGATCTGAAGATCCTCTTAACTGTGAGCTAATAATTTCCAAATGACCAATGCATGATGTTATTAAAATCGTGCATGGATAAGAAATCCTTTCAAAGTGCTAGCCAGACCAATGGATTTTAATGTTATAGATAACATAAAAGTTTATTGATAAGGTTTCCCATTCCATATTGCAACCAATTACTGAGTTTTGGTGTAGTGTCAAAGAAGAATATCCACACTTATCTGAAAAGGCTATTAAAATATTCCCATCTGTCTGATATATTCTTTTTTTTTTCCTTGTATTACTCGTTTTTCCATACTTTGCTGTCAGTGTTTAATGTCTTTTTTTATTCTGTTTATATTTTGGAGAGAGGAATGAGAACCACAGATAAATGTGAGGTGGTGCTTTCATGTGCATTATCTTGAAATCTTTTATTAATATATAATCAATTTAGGTTAGGTTAATTTCTTTGCAGTCTTTTGTGAGCAGTCCATTCAACTTTTGATCACAGTAATAGATAATTATTATCTTTAAGCCTGTTTTTGGTTTTAATATTTGTTTTGTGTACCTGATTGCTCATCTGTAGACAGAATTCATATGTGTCGAAGTTCTAACATAAACCTTAAGTAGATTTTTAATAGTTGACTTGCTCAATTTTAGGATATTTAGTAGCTTTCCTACAGTAAAGCTATAGATTTTTCCCATTTCAAGTTTAATAATGTCTCTTTGAGGCCAGGTGTGGTGGCTCACGCCTGCAGTCTTAGCACTTTGGGAGGCCGAGGAGGGAAGAGTTCAAGACCTGCCAGTGCAAGAGTGAGACCCCGTCTCTGCAAAAAATAGAAAAATTAGCCGGGCGTGGTGGCATGCACCTATATTCCCAGCTACTCGGGAGACTGAGGCAGGAGGATCGCTTAAGCCCAGGAGTTTGAGGTTGCAGTGAGCTATGATGACAGCACTGCACTGTAGCCTAGCCGGGGTGACAGGGAGACCCTATCTCCAAAAAAAAAAAGTCTCTTTGATCTGAGAATTTGGTGTGTTGTCTACCTTAAATAGATACTTTGCAAAAACACCTAGAATCATCTTTTCTTTTCTTTTCTTTTAAACAACTGTTTTTATAAATCTTATGTCATGGGACACTTCCAAATTTTAAAGAATTTTTAGGCTAACCTGTGTTTGGATCAAGTAATTGGGTTCAGATTATGAAAGCAGTAAGAAAGATGGTTACGTTATAGTTTATACTGTGCTCAGTTTGGAGATTTAGTGCCAGTTATTTCCCTAGAGATAATAAAATGGAGTGTTCTATGAATAAAGTGAGTATTGAGTTTGAGCACCACTGTTTGAAAGAAAAAGGTTGACACCAGAGGAAGAGAAAAGGGGTGTGAAGTGGTTTAGGGAAGGAATAAGTGTGAAAATGCTAACTTCAGGGTAGTTTCAGGGATTAAGCGTTATAGAACCCCTGCCTACATGAGGTAATCCCACGGTGAGAGAGGGAATTTAATAGGAAGCTTTAGTGCTCCCTATAATAAATAATTGACTCGTCAGCTGTTCTAGCAGTCCTGAATTAGAGAACATACTGAGATCATATTTTATGTCCAGGACATCCAAATTAATCACAAGGTTGCCACTGTTGTTGATGCAGTTTAGTTGATAGCTGAAAAATTGCATGAAATTTCTTGTATTTGAGTTTTTTTATACTTGTGCTTTTTTTCTTCCAGGAGTCCTCTTGGCTTCCTTCATCATTCTTCAACAAAGAGAAGTAAGACAGGATTTTCAAGCTTTTAAGGACAGAAAAGCATTCATAACATTTCTCTATTGTTTAGATGAAAGTGATGATGGTGATGATAGGCAATGAAGAGGTAGAAGGGAAGGAGGTAGAGCAGAGAGGAGTGTGAGGGTGGTGATTAAGAGGTTCTCCTTCTATGAGCAGGGCTACTGTTACAGCTATTCACTTCACAGTTCTGGTCAACAGGAATGATAAACTCCACTTTGAAAAGCACTTGTGATGCTTTAGTGGTTGATACATCTTATCCACCAGATGGTCCTATGTGGAGGATAAATTGGCATTATCTATCAGTTAGAGATTATGGTCTTAAAGTTTCATCACTAAGCAGTTGGAGTTGAGAGTACTTTTGCTATTTCTGCTCCCCAGGAGATCCTTGTGCACTTTGCTTTGGACCTTCAGGTGCTCAAATTAGACGTTTATTTCATTGTTCTCGTAAATTTTGGCTGATTCCTTTGGTCATTAAGATAAATCTGAGGAATTACGTGCTTGTTTTAAGTAGTTACTGGATCTTTGATTGCACCCTGTTGTCTTAAGTGGCATGGTTTAGTGGTGATAACATTGACCTGGTGACAGGTTTCAGTTCTCTGGCACTAGCCATGAGACCTTGAGCAAATGAACTCCTCTCTTAGAACATTATCTTTATGTAGAGAAAGTTTAGCTAAATGGCAGTTAAGGTCTTTTTGAGCTCTCAAATCCTGTGTTTCAGTGATACCACCCTTGTTTAAGCCATAATCATCTCTTGTCTGGGCTCCTACAGGAGCTTCCTAACTTGTTTCCATTCTTGTCCTTCCCCATGAAGGACAGAGTCCGCAGAAGACAAAGTGATCTTTTTAAAAATGTAAATCAGATCATGTAATAATACTGTCTGGTCCCAATTTTTCTTCATTGGCTTAAAATAAAAACCAGTTCCTTACAAGGTCCTGCATAATCGAGTTCTTGCATACTTCACAACTGTATTTCCTTTCTATTGTTCACTAAGCTCTAGCCACACTGTCCTTCTTCCTGATCTTGACCCAACAAGCCCTTTACCACCTTTGAATTTTGGTGCTTACTACATCTTTCTGTTTGTGATGATCTTTCCCCAGCTATCTGCAGTTCTGCCTCAATCTCAACATTAGATCTCAGCCCAGGTGTCACATTTAAAAAGGAGTTTTTCCTGATCAACTTACAGAAAAATTCCTTTTCATTACCTTCATAGTTCTTACCACAGTCAGTAATTATACTTGTCCGTTCATTTATCTCTCTTTCCCCGCTAAACTGTTGCAGGAGGACGGGAACACCATGTCACTTTTCCACTACTATTTTTTAAAGTATTATATCTATGTCCAGCTATAATTTCCTTATTTTTTATTTAGGTCACGTGTCTCTTGAGGACTAGTTCATCTGACTGCCTGTCATTGAGAGCTAATTGTTCTTAGTTACTGTATGTTAGGATTAAATTGAGTAATTTTGCACGAAAGGTTTTTAACAATGACATGAAAAATTAATCAGTATGAAACATAAATAGTAGTTCAAAATACCCAAATGAGTGATATGGATAAGTGTTTATAGAGTCTGAGAAAGAAGTAAAAAACCTTAGGCTCCAGTAGTTATAGAAGATACTAAAATGAGGTGGAATCTGTGTGTGATATTAAAGGAGTGTGTAAGTTTTAGATTAACACTGAATCATAGTGAGCAATAATACAGAAGTTGAAGTAAATTCAAGAAGTGCTTTGCTCCAGTAGATGTTTGTGAAATGGATTATAAGGCCATAATCCCTTACCTGTGTATAAAGAGTAATCAAATACTTGATACTAATGTGAAACATGGATAGCCACACTAAATGGGATAAATAAAAGGTAAAAATAGCCTCATGTCAGTGCTCAGATGAAGTTTTGCTATTTGAAAAAAATCATATCAGGTCAGGTTTTACTACCAAATTAGTTATTATATAAAACTTTCAGTTTTCAGAGATTTTAGATTTCAGAATTTCTATAAGACGGTGGTCCCCAGCCTTTTTGGCACCAGGGAAGACAATTTTTTCATGGCGGTTGGGGGTAGTTTCAGGATGATTCAAGGGTATTATGTGTATTGTGCAGTCAGACCTCTCTGCTAATGATAATCTGTATTTGCAGCCTCTCCCCAGCGCTAGCTAGGATCACACCTCAGCTTCACCTCAGATCATCAGGCATTAGATTCTCATAGGAGTGTGCAATCTAGATCCCTCGCATGTGCAGTTTACAGTAGGGTCATGTTCCTATGAGAATCTAATGCAGGCGGAGCTTATGCGGAGATGCTAGCAATGGGGAGCAGCTGTGAATACAGATAAAGCCTTCCTGGCTGCCACTCAACTCCTGCTGTGTGGCCCAGTATGGGTTGAGACCGCAGCTATAAGAAATGGGTCTGAAATGGGCTGGAAAGGCTTTATTCATTATTGTGTGTCTTTGGGGGAGACACCAGGGTCTAAAAATGTTACTTTGAAGCAATTAGCTTAGAAACAGTCTCTGTCAAGGAGTTATTTTTGACCCTGACTCAGGATGGAATGCACTGCTCAGGGTGATGAGTTTTTAGGGGTATAGGAGAACCAAAGTCTTACAAGGTATCATGCAGTTTTCCTTCCAATTGGTAAGGCTTCTAAGAATTATATAATACATTTAATTGTAAAGTAAGAATCCAATAGAAAATCAGAATAGGAATATTATAAATAGGACTAAGGTAATCTCTATTTAAAAATCCTTGATGGGACCAGGCAAGGTGGCTCATGCCTGTAATCCTGGCACTTTGGAAGCCCAAATCGGGAGGATAACTTGAGCCAGGATTTTGAGACCAGCCTGGGCAACATGGCAAGATCCTGTCTCTACAAAAAAAAAAAAAAATTAGGCGGGTGTGGTGTCACACCCCTGTAGTCCCAACTACCCAGGAGGCTGAGGCAGGAGGGTCACGTTAGCCCAGGGGTTTGAGGTTGCAGTGAGCTATGGTCGTGCCACTGCCCTCCAGCCTGGGCAACAGAGTGAGACCCTATCTCTAAAAATTAAAATTAAAAAAATAAATAAATCCTTGATGGAACCACTCAGTAGTGACAAGGAAAGAAGTAAATATCTAAAGAGTCTACTTTGAAATTCAGAATTGATTACAGGAAGTGACTGTCCACTTTCCATGTTTTTCTCATATGTTCTGCTTATTCTAGCAGCCTAACACCCAAACTCGGTTCTCATTGCCTTTATCCATTTGTTTGGTGTATATACTAATGTTGAAGAATGCAAACATGTATGCATGAGATGTTTTTGGGTAGTGACTTATCTCATAGAATTGCCAAGACAGGCATGTTTTTGAAGCTACTTTTTTTCTTAATGTGCTTACTGACCTAGTAATTATTTGAGTAAGTAATTATGCATTATTCATATGTAAAAGCCAAATGTAAGTATTATTTATGGCTTCCAGTGAAGTGTGTGGCATGCCTTTTATCTTTCTAAGTGGTCTTTATTTTGCTGGGTATGTAATGGATCTTTGAATAAACTGAAGAGGATAGAGTATAAAAGGAAAAACTGTTAAATTAGTCAAAATCAACTTTATAACACAATTAGCTGCACAAGCCAGTGTGGGCAGTAAGCAGCTAGCATAAATTGCTTAGGTTAAGATATTAAAATTATTAGAGAGAATTATAGGAAGTACCTGTGTTTCCACTGTGTTTTGTTGCTTGGTTAATTTTTCTCCTCTGAACTTTTAGCAGGTTTACTAGGGAATTTTCCATTAGGAATATCCTGGTCCGTAAGTTTCATTTAGAATGTGTACTATAATCATGCAAATTATGAACCCACAATCTAAAATCAAGGTATTCTCATGATTTTAAATGCATTTGGGGGCAGTCATATTAAGCTTGTCATTTAATCCTAGTTATGAGGTTAACAGTAAAATGAAATAAAATATTTTTGTAGCTATTTGTGCTTCTCATGGAAGACACTAATTCTGTGTATTTCTGAATTCAGCCTTGTGTTCAAACAGACTGTAAAATTATTTTTTTTTTAAATGTTCACCCATCCTTCTGGGTGATGGTGTATTGTAAAAGCTGGGCATTATATTAAGAGAATAATTTGTGGTGTTTCTCCATTCATGGAAATGGGTGTGCTTTTCTGGAGACCTTATCCTTAAGTTGCATTCTAATTTATCTACTACTAAAGTGCCTTGCTTCTGATTTCTTATACCTCTGCCCCAGTAGTTCATAAACTGTATTTAATATAGTATTTCCTTGAAATATATCGAAGTAGATATTTTCCCTAATGGGGATATCTCTATAGTTGATGTAGTTATCTCATTCTGCAGCCTGTTCAGCAGACATTATTGAGCACCTTTAATGGTAGCTTTAAATTCTAGACATAAAAAACTGTCTTAGATAGCCTTTTTCCCCCAGTAATACTCATCCCTTTGAAGGTGGTGTGTCTTTTTTTTTTTTCCCCTGTGACTTGCCGAAGTTAAGATATGAATAGTTTATTTAAATTACTGAAGAATCTGATTTCTAGAGATCTGAGGAACAACAGAGACCCTTCTTTTCTGTAGTAAATTGGGGGAAACTTATTAAATATTTTCAAGCAAAAAGATGAATAAGATGGTTTCTGTTAGACCCTGATCTTTCTTTGCTAGGGGTATGGGTCTTAGGGTTGTAAGGAGGAGGGAAAGTATTATCAGAATTTTCCAGGGATGCTTTTTAAAACTTACATACATACATTCAATCCTTACTATAATGAGACGTTATTGATATTTGTGTTGGAAGTGTGAATGGTTTGGTAGACAACCACTACTGTAAAATCACTTAGCTTTCTCAGGCTTCTGGGCCTTCACATTTAAATTGGATCTGACCTTGAGACCTCCCTTCCCACCATTCCCACCAGTGACTTATTTTACTACCTCTTTGAGTACCCCATGCATTGCTCCTTGCTTCCTGTCATGTGGGAATGTGGCCCATACCAACCAGACTACATCTAACAGAAACATAGTGTCTGGCTAAAAATGTCTTTTATCATGTGGATATATTAGAGGGACTCCCCCAGTGTACTGAAAAGTCCTACATCTTGGTGAATAGCCTTGCTTTATAGAAAATTAAAATGCTAGGTACTAGTTTTCCCAGCCTCCCTTGCAGCTAGGGCACAAGTACATGACCTGGGCCCTGCAAAATTATATGTACTTTAACTTGGGATGGAAGAGGAAGAGATGCTCGATTTCTGATGGATTTCTCTCTCCCTGGTGGTTGATGGACTCTATAAGATTAGTTTCCTGCTGCATAAATAACTGATATAAACAGAAGGATCTACTGTTAGCAGTAGTGACAGCAGTTTCCTCACTTGGCCAATTTTGCAATGTGGTTTTGGGTGTTTGTGGCTATGTAAGCCCCCCACCTTCATTCTCTAGTTCTCACAATAATTCTATGAATTGCTTGATATTTTTTAATGACTCATTTTTCTCTATAAATTTGATTTCTGTTACTTCCAACAGGAAACCTTGTCTAATACATGTCCTTAGAAAATTTAGCAAAACTTTCTCATCAGAGGCATATTTATGTGAGGAAAAAGAAGAGTGGTATCCTCACATGAGATAAGAATTCAAGAATGAGATTGGAGGTAAACCGATTTCCCAAGATGAAGATACCCTGATGATTCCTTTGATGGATCTAAGCTTTTCATGAGTATTGAAGCTCTGGATGTCTTGTTCCATAGTTTTACAGGCAAAAATCCAGTGGTATAGAAAGAACTTTAATTGAAATTAAGTAAAATTAAAATTTAATTTCTCAGTTACGCTAACCACATTTAAAGTGCTTGATATCCATGTATGGCTGGTGGCTACTATATTGGACAGTAAAGATACAGTTATTATAGACATTATCATCACAGAGTTCTATTGGATAGTGCTAGTCTGGACTCTAGTCCTAATTCTACAGTATTTTGAAAGTTAAGCAACCTTGGGTAAGTAATCTGAACTTCAAATCCTTTAACTAAAGATGGTACCTTATCTTCAGTGTTCTGAAGATTGAGTGAAACTTATTATGTGAAAGGACTATTTTAACTTTAAAAGTACCACACAGATGTTATTTAACTTCCCGAAGATAAAAGAATATCTTTAAAATGTTCCAGATCAGGAATATTTTTATTGGTTAACAAAGGATTTTTCTAAAATAATCTGAAGAGAAACTTCAGAGCCCCAGTGGCATGACTGCTTTAATGTTAGACTGTGTATGTTAACCACTCAGGAATCAAAATGGGCAGAGTTAACAGATTCTGAGGTTTTTTAATTCTTACTTTTTAGAGACAGGGTCTTGTTCTGTTGCCCGGGCTAGAGTGCAGTGGCAGCCTCAAACTTCTGGGCTCAAGTGATCCTCCTGCCTGAGCCTCCGGAGTAGCTGGGACTATAGGTGTGTGCCACCACACTGAGCTAATTTTTAAATTTTTTTATAGAGACGATGTCTCACAGTGTTGCCCAGGCTGGTCTCAAACTCCTGGCCTCAAGCAATCCCTCCTGCCTTGGCCTTGTGAAGTGCTGGGATTACAGTTGTGAGCCACCATGCCCAGGCATATTTGTTTTAAATGTAAGATATACTTTACCCAAACTGTCCTTTTCAATTTTATCTTTAAGCTTGATGAAGTTTTTAGATATACTGGGGACTTAGCTTCTTGCTATAAGTTTCCCTTGTAATACTATTTTATCATCCTGATAAGTGACCTTTAACAGCTGAATCTGCTGACTAAGTGAATAATGTGCCTGGCATATACAGATGTTGAATGAATGTTATAAAAATAAGTGATATCAACTATGCCAGAACCAAAGTCGTCGTTTTTGGTAGACAGTCTTCAACATTCAGCTGGACCATTCACAGTAACTTCTTTCAGGTGGTTTGGTTTGGTTTGGGGGTTTGGGGGCATGTATTTTGCAGCTGACTAATTTATCTGTGTAAAACTGTCAGACAGCAGTCCTAGATACTTAAAATATTGTATAGCAGAAGTTCTCAAATGTTTTTAGAGTTAAAAACCCTGTTTCTCCTTCCCCTAAACCACAGTAACCATTGGTAATTGAGAACTGTACTGTTTCCCTTTGAGTCTAAGTTGGTCTCAAAATCATTCTCAACACTGCACTCACTATAGTGCAGGCAGTGCACTAATATTTTGAGTTCGTGTCTGAGGTAAAACCCATTTCACCACTGAATTAATGGGCAAGATCTATCCTTGTCTCTTCCAGGCTCTAGCCTGTAGGGCAGGTGTTACCAAACTTTTCTGTAAAGGGCCAGATAATAAATATTTTAGGCCTTGTTAACCATATAATCTCTGTCATAACCATTCAATTCTGCAATTGTAGCCTGAAGGCAACTATAGACAATATACAACAAATGAACGTATAAAACTTTATGAGTGTGGCTGTGTTCCCACAAAACTTTATTTACAAGAAACAGGTAGCAAGTGGGATTTGGCCTGAGAGCTGTAGTTTGCCAACCTCTGCTCTAGGGCAAGAAACTGGTTTTGATTCATTTAACAAATAATTGTATTTTGTATTCCTGGGTACTGTGTTAAGTTTTGGTTATGCAGCAGTGAACGTTACACATAGGTCCCAGGCCATGAGGTATTTAAGCCTTAACTGAATATTTTATTTATGTACTTCAGGAAAGAATACAGCCTGCCCCATACATCTGCCTTATCTGTCAGTAAATGTGAGATCTTAGGCAAATACCCTGAGTGTCATTTTCTGTGGTAATGGTATAACTAAAAGTAACCTCAGTATACTTTAGATATTAGATACTGTAGTATCAAAGTTAACATCCTGTTACGAAAAATAGGGAACCAGGGTGCCCTGGGTTTATGAGGGGAGCCCGTGGTCGCCCTTAAAAAAATTCAAGAAGAAAAAAAAATAGGGAACCAAAGATGTTGTGCACCTGGTATCTACACTGGCTGTGCATAGCAGACACTTAATATCTATACAGTATTGTTGAATAAAGCTGAAGTTACCAGTTGTCTTAATTATCCTTATGTCAGTTTCTTGCAGTTTCTTTCTTCTATGTGGTATGCTGTTTCTGACCTCTTAATTTTGGTTTTCACCATTTTAATAGAGGGTTTTGTTATAAACCAGCTCTTGCATTTTAAAAATAGACACATGTTAATCATATTTTAGTAAAATGCTTAACATTCCTAGATGTATTATCCAGCCTTCTGTTAGAACTCCTTTTGTTAACTTAAGAGTACCTTTAGTTTTCTCAACATTGGTATGTTTCTGTTCAAAATGTTGAGTATTGTTGCTTACTAAATGAGGCAAAGCTTTTGACCAATACTCAGAGATCTTAACTGGGGACTCTCTTGCTATTTTTATTTTCCTATTCCTTTGTGCCTTGTTAGCCAGACAGACTGCTTTCTGCTGTATTCTAATTATGTTCCCACCTTATGCTGCCTGTTGTGCCTTTGCTCTCACTTTTCTTATCCCTGGTATGTTCTTTCTTATTGAAATGCTGTAACTTTTCTTGATTTGCCACCTTCTTCATAAATCTGTTCCTAATCACATCATCTGAACTACCGTAGTATTTTGTGCTTCTCATGATATTTTCCATATTTTTATATCTCATCTTTTCCTAAAAAATTATAAGCTTCTTGAAAGCAAGTATGTTTTGTTCATCTTTAAGATTACGAAACACGAGAGGAAGCAAATTCTTATCAAGATGTGTTTCACCTAGAATGGCCAACCATCCTGGTTTGCCCAGGACTGAGGATTTCCTGAGACATGAGACTTTCAGTGATTAAACCTGGACTGTTGGTCACCCTGATTCCACTTTGTGATGTAGCCAGCTCCTTTGCATATCACTGCTTTAGTGCAGTTTTAAGGATGTGTAGTAAATACTGGGTAACTAGGTGGTGGTTCTGTTTTGTTTAGTGGAAGGGGAGTGTTTCATTTATTTGTTAAGTTTCTGATATACTTATTTTGGACAGACATTAATGTTCAAATGAAAATACAGTACAGAAGTTTATTTGTTCAATTCATTCATCTCTTTAGGTATATATTTGTGTATGACACATCTTGGTGGTCTTATCAGAAGGTGTTGCTATTCAGAATTTTTAATTAGAAATTGCATAATCTGTCAGATAATTAGTGCTTTATTTAAATGTATTTTGTTAGATATAGTAAAGTCTGAAGCAGCCTGAAAATTTCCTATTAGTTCCCTTTAAAGTAATTTAACCTTTGATCATAGGTTTACCAGACTGTGTTTCTAAAGAAATGTCTAGGATAGTCTATGCATAGTCATTCTTTGCTAGAATTAACTTTTGTATGTTTTCATGTCATATAAATCAGAGAACACTAAGGCTAAGACCTCTCTTTAATAGCAAGTATATAACTTATAATAAAGAGGCTACTAGTACTCCTTGAAAATTTTGTCAGAAGATAAGCCATAGTAGGACATAGCTCTTTTAGGACATGGACTTAAACAGAATCAGCCATTTCGAATATTGATACTTTATACCAAAAAGGGTATTAAAGAACCAATTCCTCCCATTTTATAATAATCAAATTTTTACGTACCCATGGTGCTATGTGGCCTCATGTTGACTAAAAGTAAGCTTTTCTGGGGTGGTTTGCTTGGCTCTTATCCTCTTATTTTTATAAGTATGTGAATACAGTCCTATTGATGTCATTTTAGCTGTTTATGGTTCTTTTTGCTAGTTTATAAGATTTGCCAGTTTATGCAATGTATACTTTGATTCCTTAATGAAATCCTGGAGCACATTGTTGTAGAAAAGTTACTTGTACCTTTAAAGCAAATGTATCCATTACATTATATCTAACATTATATTCATGTATAGAAATGTAAAGATCAAATTCAGGTGTTGAAAAGGCTTGAGAAAACCAAAAAATAGGAAAATTTAAAGTTAAAAAAATGGTGTTCTTTTCACAAGAGGAGAGGGACTCTTTGCTTTCTTTGCTTATGGTAGTTTTGGTTGATTTTTAGTTGATACAGTTTTTTTAGAGTAGATCCTAAGAGAATGTGGAGTAAACACTTGCAGTGGTGTGACCATAACAGTAGTACTATTTATTTCTAGAGAAATTAAGAATAGGATGCGAGAATAACTTTGGTGAGGTTTTCCCCAGCTTGTGAGAAATAGAAATATAAACAGAAAATATTAACATTGCATAAAACCAAAAACCTTTCTTAATGAGTTTCTCAGTATAAAACACTCAGTGACTAGAGGGCCAGGTGCAGTGGCTCACACTGGCAATCCCAGCAGTTTGGGAGGCTGAGGCAGGAGGATCGCTTGAGGCCAGGAGTTTTGAGACCAGCCCTGGGTAACATAGCGAGACCCCCATCTCTACAAAAATTTTTTTAAATTAGCCAAGCATGGTGGCATGCACATGTAGTCCTAGCTACTCAGGAGGCTGAGGCAGGAAGATCACTTGATCCCAGGAGTTCTAGGTTACAGTTAGCTGTGATTGTGCCGCTGCACTCTAGCCTGGGTGACAGTGGGACCCTGTCTTTTTTTTTTTTTTTTAAGGCATTTTATTGTATAAAACTTGTAAAGTGACTTCTGGGCTTTAAAGGCCACTAAAATATAGTTGTTGTATTTGTTTTTCCTTAAATTTCTGGGACTCCCCACCTCTTTGTCACAATTAAAACTAACATCTCTAATCTGGTCCTTGAAATTGAAGTGTATAGCAAATTAATGTTTTCCCTTCATATTGGCCTCCTGTGAGAAATAATGAGGGCCATTATAAGGTAGTGGAGAGGAGAGAATGGAATTGGTTCCAGAGATACGAAGGTAGAATGGAAGAGACTTGGTAATGGGGTAAAGAGTTAATGACAACTCTCGGGTATACAGTTTCCTATTAAAATAGTATGCTATTGAAATTTTATAGCTGCTTCAAACATTATAAATAGCTAGATATGATTTTTTTAAACAAATTAACATTTACTGACTGCTTACTATGTGTTACTCATTGTGCTAAATATTTTGCACAGGATAAGTTATTTCATTTGTATCTTAAAAACTCAAAAGAAGTTAGATACTCTTATTCCCATTTTCAGATGACGAGGCACAGAGAGGTTAGAATAACATGACCCAAGGTCACTCAGTTAATACTTTCAGAAGATCAGCTGTAAAGCCTGTACTGAGTCAGTATGCATGCCTATAGAATTTACAGCTAGTTCAAATGAGAGGGGAAAAAACTGACATTATTTTTTAGGACACATCCAGAGAATTCTTGGGAGCAGAGAAGAGTTCACAAATACAACCTATTTGGAAGGATCTGATAGAAACTATAATAAGGTGATCCTGAGCACACATTTCTTCTTGCCTGCTTTTGAGACTTTATTGGTCTCTCCATTTTTTTTTAATCACTTAACTACCTTGTCATCTATTGACTCAGCTGAGAAATCTATTAAAAAACTAAGAACTAGTTTCTGACTGCATTTTATCAGATTATTGATGAATTGTTATACTTTAGTTAATACACTCTCTCATATGTGATCAACTACTGAACCTGAAAGGTAACTACAGAAATAAAACTGGAAAACATGACCTTAATTATATGTCAAATTATGTTATTGAACATTCAGTGAAAGAGTTGGTGTGATTAATTGAAATAAACTTTATTCACTAGCATATTAATTCATGAAAAGGGCAAGAAAAGAATTTTTTCCTACTTAAGGCAATATAAATGTGGTCTGAATAGGAAAAATGCTATAAGCAGTTTGATTGTCTAGATTTAGAAAGCCTGTTCACAGAGAAGACCTTTCTTGGCGGAATGAGTTAGTAAGACTGGGAACATTTTCCATTTGTCCTTATTATAAGAGAGGCAGACAACTCAGAAAGTAAATATGATAGGCAGTATTCATTTTAACAGCTTTTTGTTTATTTTGTAGTTACTAGTTTTAAAAGAGGATATGACAGGTAGTGTTTGGGCCTCTTTTATTTTTTTTCTTATTTTTTTTTGAGACACAATCTGGCTCTTTTGCCCTGGGTAGAGTGCAGTAGCATCATCTTGTGTCATCATAACTCACTGCAGCCTCAAACTCCTGAGCTCAAGCGATCCTCTTGTCTCAGCCTCTTGGGTAGCTGGGACTACAGGCGCATGCCACAACGCCTGGCTAATCTTTCTGTTTTTAGTAGAAATGGGGTCTCACTCTTGCTCAGCCTGGTCTCGAATTCCTGAGCTCAAGCAATCCTCCTACTCGGCCTCCCAGAGTGCCTCTTTTTTTTTTCCTTCAAAAATAGTTTTTAAATATGCTCCGAAGTTTTGAATTCCGTCATTGTATCCAACAAATTAGTACCACGTCCTTCTGACAGTTGAATTAATTAATTTTATTTGGGAGTGAGAAGAGGACATAGTGATCCTCTTTAGCTGTTAAAATACCACTTTGGGAGTTGGAGGCGGATAGGAGAAATCAAGTATCTTCTCTTCCAGAAAGTCTTCAGTGGGAGAGAAGTAATGTCACTTGACTTCAGGAACCAGTAGTTACCAGTAGTTAAGTGTTTTTACTTAGCCCTTTATAATTTAAGATCACAGAATTTCAAATTGGGGAGTGGGGGTGGTGGTGGTGAGTGTTGGAGCTAAACAACTTGGATAGGAGAACTGCTTGTCTGGAAAATTTTTATTTTGACTATAGCTATGTGGAGACCCTTTGACATATTTCAATGGAAAGAAATTATGCTTTTTAAATGTTATCACTTTTCAAAGATTTTATTCTTACCATAACCTAACCTACTTTTTACATTTATTATTGAGATTTAAAAAATAAATCAGCTTATAAAGTTAAGAGCAATTGTCCCTGGAACCCATAAGTTGTTGGTTTTAACACTGTTCCTACTCTGGGGTATTCATTATCATTTCTACTGGACTGTAATCCCTAGAGGGTAAATATAAGACCTGGGTTTTTTTTTCTTTTTTTTTTTAATGCCAAGATTTGTGTAGTTCATCTTCAGTTGGGATTCATGACATTTGTCAATAATTGATGTCAACTTAAATGGTAATTTACCCATAAAAGGTAGGTTATTAGTGGTCTTTTAAAAATCTAAACAATTCTCTTTTTTTGCTGGAAATGAATTTTTTAGAGATGGGGTGTTGGCTGTGTTGCCCAGGCTGTAGTACAGTGGCTCGATCACAGCTTGGTGCAACCTCAAACACCTGGCTCAAGCGATCCTCCCACTTTAGCCTCCCAAAGTGCTGGGATTGTAGGCATGGGCCACCACACTTGACCTGGAAATGAATTATTAGTCTTTAGTCTTTTATTCAGTAAACATTTCTAGAACAAATAGTGGACACCAAAATAAATAAGGGCCACTCTGGAGCTGTTGATGACAGTAATAATATTTAAGGCTTTTATCAACAATGTACATTCTTATTTAATTTATCCATCAGCGCTGTGTGGTATGTATTATCATTGTCCATATTTTACAGATTAAGACACCAGCCTAGAAATAAGTGACCACCCTCTGGTAAATTACATCAGGAGCCAGTTCTAGGTCTCCTTATTTCCAGATTTCATGTTTTGCCACTTTGCATTGCAAAGATGATATAGTATTTACCTTTATGTGTATAAGGAAAAACTAAGTTTGGTCCTCAAACCAGCCACATAACTTCTTTATCTAATGATAATAAACTATCCTCATTTAGTTAAGTCTCTAACAACATCAGTTGTTTGGTTTCATCTTCTTAAAATATAGAATTGCTTTATTCATTTAAACATAGGTCCGTCTTTTCTTTTAAAAGATGAGTCAATTTATTTGCTTTTCAAGATAATCTTGGATTCAGAGTTTTTCAAAGTAACCTTGAATTTAAATTTTGTTGCTGGATTAATATAAAGTTTTCTTAATGTTATTGGTCTGCTGTGTTAGATTTTATCCTGGGTAGGATTGAGGCAGTCTTTAAAGACAATCTTTTATTGGCTTTAATGTGTTTTGTTTCTTTGTTTTTAGAGACAAGAGTTTAGCTCTGTCATTTCAGGCTGGAGTGCAGTGGCATGATCATAGCTCACTGTAACCTTGAACTCCTGGGCTCAAGCAATCCTCCTGTCTCAGCCTCTTGAGCAGCTAGGACTATAGGCACACGCCACATGCCTGGCTAATTTTTTTATTATTATTTTTTTTTTTTTAGAGACGGGGTCTTGCTATGTTGCCCAGGCTGGTTTTGAACTCCTGGCCTCAAGTAACCCTACTGCCTCAGCCTCCAAAAGTGCTAGGATTACAGGCATGAGCCCCGGCGCCCAGCCGGCTTTAATGTTTTTATAGTACTGTCTAGTGACATTTGATTCCCAAGTCTATGTTTTTCGCATATTTGGTATACAGCCTTTTTCTTTCTAGTTATTTTACTTCCCAGTCTTAATCCCCATAACCAATTTGTATAATCTCTTATATAGTCAGTCTCTTTATTTGGAGTGATAATTGAAGAGAAGTGTATTTCCTGAGAGAGAACCTCATGCCCATGCCCTAATCTTAAATTAGTTAGAAAGAAGGCTTTCACTGCATGAAGTGTCTTGGACTTGCCAGAAGGTAGAAGAAAATGTGGAAGGACTTTGCATCTTGCCTTGGTTGAGTACCCAGTATTCTTAATGGATTTTCTCAGTTGTGCACAGCCTATGAATGGGGAGATTGTCTTATATGATTAATACTTTTCACCCCTTTTTTCAGTCTGTATTATTTTTGAAAGATAATGATTCTAAGATAACTATAATATCAAGCCACCATCATGAAGTTTCTGAAAGAATATATTATCATTAAATTTTATTACGAAAGCAGTTTTGTATCTTTTTTGCAGTAGTTAAGGAGAAGGAATATAACATTAAAATGCTTTTAAAGTTCCATCATCTATATTTAATTCTTCAAAACCTGCTATATGTACCAATATTATTAAAATAATACATTTTAGAATTGAAAGGGACCTTAGGGATCATTTAGTTCAGAAGTCAAAAACTGCTGGCCCAGAGTCCAATTCTCCATCTCTCAAACTGATTTTCTTGGTTTCTACAATATTCATACTTTTTAGAATTCAGATGACTTTATCTGTATAACATTCACTTTCTATTTCTTCAGTCCCCAGTACTGGTCCGTGGCCTGTTAGGAACTGGGCCGCACACAGCATGAAGTGAGCAGTGGGGAAGCGAGTAGTGGGAAAGCGAGTGAAGCTTCATCTGTATTTACAGCCGCTCCCCATCGCTTGCATCACCCGCTGAACTCTGCCCTCCACCCCCCCATCTGTGGAAAAATTGTCTTCTGTGAAACTGGTCCCTGGTGCCAAAAAGGTTGGGGACCGCTACTATACTTGACCACAGTCCACACTGTTACCTAATAACACCTTGCTGCTTCAGGCTTTTACATGGTTACCTGGCTAATGTAAGGTATCTGAGTATTCAATATTTCCCCCTCCCCTCATTCTGTCATTTTACAGATAAGGAACCTGAAAACTAAAAATTAAGTGTCAAGTCCAACAGAGCTTAAAGGAAAAATAAAGAATTAGTGATTTGCCTCAAGATACACAACTTTTTAAGTAGAGCCTCTTTAAATCCCAATATAATGTTGCTTTCTACAGTTTGTTGTCTCCTCTTAGAAAACAGTTCAAGACAGTATATAATCAAGTCCTAAAGTATTTGGTACAGCCTGTCGGAAATGAGGACCATCACTGTGGGCTGAGATAGTACAAGAATACTTCAGAGACATTTCCTTGACACTGCCTTCCTAAGAAGTGGATCCTGACCAGTTCCTGATGGTCAGGAACACCCTGTCCAGATCTATGTGTTATTATTGCTATACAGTGGGGGGAAAGACATATATATCCTCCTATAAAGCACTAATAAAGGAAATCACTGAAGGGCATTTGGTACATATTGAAAATGTGTTCACCAACTACATTTAGACTCCTCCAAAAATCTCATTTATGCCCCTATTTGCAGAGGAAGACGGGGCATCAAAGCCATGAGCTCCAGTGGATCCTAGATAAATCTCTGACTCCCAAATCCAAATTTAATTTCAGCCACAAATTAATTGGCATGTCACCCCACCAGAGACGATTTTACAATGCTCAGCAGAACAAAGCCTAATGGTAGAATCTTCTGTTGAAAACAGGATTTAGTATCAATCCATTGACAGGACTCTTTGGCTACTGAACTATATAGTACTTTCACCTTAACAGAAGTCCTTCATAACTACCCTGTATAAAACAATCCATGTATTCCCACACTGTCTCCTTTAATTTGCTTTATTTTTTTCTCCATACTGTTTATCACACCTGAAGTATTTTATTTGACTTTGTTTCCCCCTTCTAGGTTATAAGTTCTGTGGACAGAGCCTAACTCAGTATATATTTATTGATGTTGAATGTCGAATGCGATATTATAGTAGTCTTGGTAGAAGTCATTTCTTAGATTTTGTTTTCTGGTTATCAGATTCTAGCAGTTCTTGGAACGGAGTGTGTCCTCGGTAAATGTCAACACTAAGTAAATAGCCAAGAATTGTGGTTTTTAAATACGTATTTATCATTGTTATGCTTTTTAATTTCCCTGGTTTTTAGAATTGCTCTTTTAGTTCATAATTGGGATCAGTAATATCTACATTTGGGTCTTACTTAGTTCTTGTTAATGAAGAACATTACAGGCAATTCAGAATGGTAGATAATTAAATCAGTTATTTGCATTTGGATGTGTGCTTTAATATAGTGAATACATTTAGACTGAAACTTTACTAAATTTTTATTTTCTTTGACTCATAAATCTTAGGGGTTTTCTGCTACCTTGGAATCATTATAGCATTCATTATTGTTTTGTAGTTTTGTGAAAATGCCAGTTAATAATTTCTGATTGATGAAATATTATCTTAGATAAATTTACTGAACTTAACGTAGAATAGGATTGTGTCTGTTTTCCTCCACTTTCATTTCAAGCATTTTTTTTTTAATGCTTTAAGGTGTCTCCATTAATTCATGGAAAACCTTCAGAAATACACTAACCCATGAAAATTTAAATTTTGTTTTTTTAGAATATTATGGGGTTACAAACACTTTGGTTACTTATATTGCCTATGCACTGCCCAAGTCAGAGCTACAATTGTGAATATCCCCCAGTGTGCCCCACACCCATTAGATGTGAGTTTTTCCATCCCCTCCACCCCCTCCCACCTGCCCAACCCCTGATGAATATTATTTCCATGTGTGCACATAAGTATTGATCAGTTAGTACCAATTTGATGGTGAGTACATGAAGCAGCCACTGAAACCTGACTTTGTAAGGAGCCTTAGGAGGTTTTGTTTCTTATGTTTCCATGTCTTTGCTGTGGTTTACTCTGAAACTAAAATTAACTTCTTAAATTGATAAAAAGAACCAATGTAAGCAAAGCTACCGTCTGTAGGGTAAATGGAGAACACTGTAAAAGTAATAAGTAAGCAACTTTTAAACAAATGAATGAGTAGTGTATCTAAGTATTTTGCGAGAAATAATAGCAACACGTAAGAGCTGTCAGTTGCTTTCGTTGATCCAGGTTGGTAGTAGTCGCACAAATTTTAGGTGATCTACATAAGTAACTTAAATTAGGAATCTTTAAATGAAAATGACATGTAATACTAAAAATTACTCCCCAAATTTTATTCTAAGATAAATAGCAGAAATATTTATGCATTTGAAAAATTAGTGTAGAAAATACTTCAAGTTTTAACAGTAGTGGAATTTTCAGTGTTTTGGTAGTTTTCTTTAGAAATTTAATTCATTCTCGTCATCTGTAATCTTAGATTGTGCTGGAGAGGCAATGTGAATCATGCTCTATATTTATAATTGTGTAAGTGCCTGCTTGTTGTAGAAGTTGTACTTTTTTGCTGATGAAGTATGTGTCTTACAGTGGCACTGTTGATAACACTCTTCAATTAATTTTGCATATATGCTACATTCTTTCCTGTTTAACCAACCAAGGAAAATGAGGATCTGGGAGTCCCTCTTTAGTTAATATAATTAGTTATTTCATAGATCAAAGCTTAGTGCTAATACACTGTATTTGCCAGACTAATTTATACATAGGCATATTATTATTAACTAGCAGATAACTTCAAACTGCATCCAGTTTTACAAATAAATGCCATTGTTTACAAGGAATAACATAAAGAGAGCACATGTAAACCAACAAAATCTGATCACCTGAATTTTAATAGAAATTCAAACTAGAATGTTTTACGGTAGACCAATAGCACCATAATTTTAGGCACAATGTTTAACAAATTTATCTCATTGCTGACACAGCTTCATCTAACTTTTTCTGATGGTATTGCCCTTACCTTCTTGAAGGTGGTTAATTGTAAAATTTTTTTCAGAGTAGATTTTTCAGTTGATTATAAAATAGTGTTTATTGTGCTTCCAGCCTCTTCTCTATAAATAGTTGTTCATGGCAGTGATACCTCCTAATAGAACTCTGTTAATTTCTAATACCAGGTACTGTAATACTACTGTATATTCTTTTTGTCTTAATCCTTATTTTCTGCTGATGTACAGGTAGACGACAAACCAGCAGGCTTCTCAGAATATAATCATTTACTTGTGGCATACCAGTTAAAGTACTTAGAATTTAAGTCCTTTGCCACCTATTTATCTTTTCTTTCTAGGTAAACTTTTTGGCTTGCTAATTGGTATTATAGAATGGTAAATACTGCTTTAATATAAAAGAGAAACATGTCTTAAATATCAGTATTTGTGTTGTTTAAAGTATTTCTTTTTCTATCAAGCACTTAAAATATGTTTAATTTTGTAATTTTCAATAGTTAACTATCAGCCCTTTTTGAGAAGAAGCATACTATTAATAGTTATTAAGGTTTAAAAATAGGATTAAAGGAACTTTAATTGATTCTTTAATGCTTGCCTATTTGTTTCCATAATTATTCATGAGTTGAGTGACTAAACTTTGTATTTTTAAGTTTTCTAATGGCCACCTTTTAAAAATGCCAAAGATTATCAACATTCTTAAGTTGTAATAACATTGGGGTAATTATAGGACAACTCGACAACTCTTCTACCTTCAGTTTTTGTTTTAGTTTTCACTTGGATGTTTTATAATTTTATCCTGTTTATTAATAGAACTATCAGAAAAAGCATAAGCAAAAGGAGAAGAAAAACAATCACCTATCCTACCATCTTGTCAAATGTCTATTTTTAAAACTCCAGGGAATTGAAATTCATTTTCCATTACATCTCAAGATTTTCTCAGTATCCTTGAATTACTGTAGTAATATTGAAATTCCCCCTAGGCTGTCAAAAATACAGTCTGCATAACTTGGGATACAATAGAGTTCATTAAGATTTGTGTGATTAATATTAGGAGTCAGAGATAACGCCAGTATTATAGGATTTTTGTTTAGTAATATGTTTTTTATATACTTAAAAGAGAGTTATTCCCCAGTCTTTATTTCTGAACTGCATTTTTAAATGATTCAAACTACTGATGTATGCTCAGCTTTTTGCTTTTTGTATTGACATGGAGAGTTACTGAGCCACATATATTTAGAAAATAGTTTTAGCCTATGCTAGAAGAAAACATTCTAAATCAGACAAAAGCTAGACAGTCCCTCATTTGAGTTTTCTTAACGTGTTTTATCGAACTAGTAGATAAAAGGGTAGAGCAGTGATTCTCAACTGAGAGAACAAAAGTTCTGCTTCATGATGTTGCGTGGCAGCTATTATTATTAATTACTATAGTAATAGTAATTGCTATTACTATTATTTAAAAAGCTGTCTTATTATTGACTGTTAATATGTGCAAGGTACCAGTGGCACTTTAAAAAATTAGTACATTTCTTTCCTTATTCTTTCCTTAATTTTTTGAGCACATACTATATTCCAGGTACTGTTTCCGGTTCTGGGGATGTAACAGTGAATAGAATAGACAAAAATCCCTGTCCTCGTGGAGTTTACATTCTTTGTCATCATCTCACAGCTTTATCATGTAGCTGTTACTATTTCCATTTTACCTGGAAGAAAAGTGAGGCTCTGAAAGGTTTCATGACTTGCCCAAGATTATACAAAACCAGGATTTGAAACTTAGGTATTATTAACCACTATGCTTTGTTATCAAAATTGTCCCCTTTGGGGTTCTGTGAAGGAGAACAATTAGTCTCAGTGTCTCAAATAGTAAAGTGCTCATTCTTAACCTGAACCAAGGGCTTTAGGCTAAGAACACTTGAACAGAAAGATCATGCCCAGAGCTCACAAGTACACAGGTGCCACCATTCTCTCCCCATCCCCCCCCACACACACACATACAAGCCAATGGCATTGCTTACTGAGCAGTTACCTTTTCTGCTAAAACTGGATGTAACCTAACCACACAGTCTTAAAAACAGAACTACTAATGGCCATTGCCAGTCACAGATGGTGTTCACAGTAAAATCTGTTATTCCAGTCTTAGACTCTTTAACAATTTTTCAAGGCTGGTATAGTAGAAAGCACAGATTTGAAAAATAGATATTGGTTCAAATCTTGACTACTGTACTATTGGAGGTTTTTGTTTTATTTTGTTTTTTTAAGGATACAAAAATACTCTGTGGCATTGGTATTTATCAAAATTTAAATAAAAATATTTTGGTTTGGTCCACGTAAGGAAAATTGGTAAAAGATTAATGAAAGATAATGATTCAGTTGTATTGCTCTCTTATCAGTGTTCCTTGTTAGAAAGCTTCTTATTGGTAAGTTAGATGCATTTTGTCACTATATTTTAAGGTTTGAAAGTCTTTATTGTATCCTTATCATATTTCTCTACTTCAAAATTTGAAATATTTTAAATTTCCTTTGACCATTGGGCTTTGTTTTAAATAATTATTCTTGGTTGAGTTATTAAAATTAAAACAAATTGGTAAGCATTGTTTATAATGTCCTCAAACTGGAAAAAATCCAAATGTTCATCATCTGGTGTGAATGGATAAAGAAAATGTCATATATTTTAAAATGGATATATTTTTAATCAATAATAAGAAATAAAAGGAGCAAATGATAGATGTAATAATATGGTTGAACCTGACTCATGCTAACTAGTAATACTCATTCATGGATAAATGAAGCAACTGGGGAAAAGAATCACAACTATCCCATTATGAAGTGCGATTTCCACAGCCACCTCAGCCACCTTTATTTGTGAAACAAGGAAATAAAGGCACATTTCTCTTAAGAAAAGAAAAAGCATTTCCAACAAATGTGAACTTTGTATGTTCAATATTTTTAAATAGTAGTTTCTGTGTTGATTTAGTTTTGCTGTGTTTTTGGGTTTTGGTGAATTTATACAGTTATGCAACCATCGCTACAACCAGTTTTAGAACACTTCCATCCCCAAAAGATTCTCTATGACTATATATGTAGTCAGTCCCACTCCCAACCCCAGTGGGGAAAGGGTGGGGAATTGTTGGGTGCTCATGTTTCCATTGGAGCAGCATTATCGGACAGATTTTGGATCTTTGTACTTAACATTTCTTAGTAAATGTGAAACATTAGTTCTTCCTATGACTCTTCTGTTTGCAGTTTGTATAATTATTCTGTCCATAGGCCTCCATTTCTTAGAAAACAAAGACCTTTTGTTTTTGTTTTTATTTTTTTCTAGCTTGTTTACTTCATAAGACTGAAAACTTAAGCATTGTAGATTTTCTAAATTATCAATTTTCCATTTTAGGTTTCCTATTTCAGGTCTGAGCCCCTTTACCAAAAAAAAGGACGTGTCTCCCTTTACCTCAGCTATTGAGTCTATGCCAGAATATTTTTGAAAGTTTCCTGAAGTCAATTTTTACGTTGTTTCCTATTGAATCATTTTTATTTTGTTTACAATTTTGAGTCTTGACCAATCTACTCCTAAGAAAGACTTCTGAAATAGTGTATTTCCTAAATAGGTTCTTGTTCTCTGAAGGTCAATTTTTAAAATAGGTTATTTAAATCTCCTGGTCTTTCTTATCTTGCTGCTTTTAGCCATTTTCTTACATTGAGGGTCTAGTAATTAAGTTGGTATAGATCTGGTATTCCAGAATATTAAGTATCCAACAAATTCCCAAATTCTGCAGCAAATTTCTGTCAGTCTTCCTGAGATTTAGGAAAATCCTTAAGTATAACCTTCAACAAAATTCCAGACAAGGGTTTAAATTCAAGTTGAGGCTATTGTATGATATAATTGTTCCTTTCCTAAGAAACCCTTGAGAAAGGTAGTTCATTTCACAGGTAAGGGAAAGAAGCAGAGGAATAGAAGGGTTATGTGGGTAATGTAAATAGAATGATTTAAGGAAGGTGGGTTTCCAAAGGTTTGAGGAGGGGAAAATTAACGAGAGACTGTCTTAGTCATTTTGTTTTGGGGCCCCAGAATAACAACTGAAATTAATTATTGAATGGTATTTTGTCTCATAATTTTTTCTATAGTTATAGTTCCTCTTAAAGTGTTATTTATGGCATATCCAAAGTTGGCTATATGTCCAGTTGTTAAGTCACAGTTTTTGTCATTTACCAATGTAAGTGCAAGAGTTATGGTTATATTGGAAGTTTCCAAAAACACAGGCATTCTGAGAAGAGGTTGTCACTTTGACAACATAAACCCCTTGACAAATAAGAAAGAGATTACTACAGTCAAGAAAGGGTATTGGGATAATCAACTGAGAAAAGGCATGAAGGAACTTACCTGGGTGATAGAAGTGTTTTAAATCTTAATGAGGGGTATGTTTATGGGTTACATGGATGTTGGCATATGTCAAAACTCATTTAACTGTAATGCTTAAGATCAGCTTGTTTCACTGGATGTAAAATATTCCTAAATAAAAATGATTTGAATGCTTAAAAAAATTTTTATGGGGAGGGGAGGAGGAGGGTAAGGAATAAAAACTTGCCTATTGGTTACAATGTACACTATTCTGGTGATGGGCACTCTAAAAGCCCCGACGTCAGCATTATACAATTCATCCATGTAACAAGAACAACTTGTACCCCCTAATATTTTGAAATAAAAATTATTTTTTAAAAAAATTTTTGAACAAGTATGTTCTTATAAACATTCTCAGGTTTCCTGACCTTGCATAGGTTAAGAAGGGGCCATACAACCAGCAGCCCCACATTTATTAACTTTATAATGTATTAAAGAAAAATGAGTATCTTTGTAAATCAGTAAGATAGTGATTGCCATCATGAAGGTTTTGTAGGTAACCACAGATAAAGTTTGATCAGTTACTTACTTTTGCCTCAGTCGGACATTGGTTTTATTCATCATCAACCTTGTGTTCTTGGGACCCGCTTAAATTGGATTGGAGGATTATTGGGCCCGTTCCTCCATCCATTCCCTGTGGAACACTCCCTTATTCAATAAATGGAAACAAGGCATCCCAGGAGAAACTAAACACATGAGACAAAACTTTTCACAAATAGATGAAGAGAACCAAGCAAGTAGCTGAAGAATTGAACTAATGGCGAAAATATTACCAAATAGTACAACTCCAAGTCAAAACCAAAGGGCCTTACATAAAGACCTACTTGGTTACAAATTCTAGCTTAACAAAATTAATTCAGCAATGTGAGCTCAAGGAACCAAATTGGTACTGCCTTCATTAAGACTGATTCATCTGATAGCAAATTGAAAGAATAAACTGAAGTTGGTCACAAGGAACCATTCAGTATACCTGTTTGTTTAAAGGTTCCTTGGAATGATGCCAAATGAAGGTCTTAAGTGAGACTGAGAGTATGAGAAATGGAAAAGCTATCCTGGTCAGATAGTGCCTTGCATGAACAGAACAGACTGCTGGCTTTATAGTGTTTCTGGGAATTAGGAAGTTCAAAGATTGGCAAACTTTTAAAGGCAGGAGTGAATTAATGTTAACTGTACACACACTTTCACTCAAGTGAGTCAGTTGTTGATTGGTTGGCATTCAGATGTTTGTGTTCATTGAAGTGAGTCCAGTTCTTGATTGGCTGACTTTCAGAAGTAAGGGCCATCATTAATTGGTTAGTTTGCAGAAGCATATACACTAAGGCAAAATGTGGTTGGCTGATTAAATTTGTTTAAACTAGTTCTAGTAGTTACTTGTTACCATGACTTAAAAACTGTCATTTCTTGATTAAGAAGGTTTAAAGCCTGTTCTGGTGGCTGCTTTTGTACCATGGCTACTGACCATTTAGCTTTTTCTGGGAATGTGGGACTTCTAATTCTCATGTAATCTCCCACCCTGGAAACTTTTATAGTGTGTATCTTTATACTGAAATTTCATAATGATAAGCCTGGGTATGATTTGTTTCTTTTTGGTTTTATTTTGTTTTCATTTCTACTATTTCATCATATTAAACACTCACTAGAATTTTTTAGTCTTGGGACTGATATTTGGTCGTCTGCTTCCTTCCTCTGCCAACTTATTTACATTTGCCACTCATCTATCCAGGGGTTGACCAGATAGTAAATATTTAGGCTTCGTGGACCAAATGGCCTCTGTTGTGACTACTTTGCTGTTACAGCACAGAGGAAACCACAGACAATACACGAATTAGCGGGTATGGCTGTGTTTCAATAAAACTTTATGTAACAAAGCAGGTGATAGGCCAGATTTGTTTTTACACCTCTGTCCTATTCCATTCATCTTTCTAGGGCATTAGCTCTATAAGGGCAGGGATTTTTGTCTGTTTTGTTTATTGGGTATATATCCTGCACTCAGTCAACATTCAGTTCCTTGTAGTTCATGGTTCCAGATTGTGCATAGCATATTTATATTTGTTTCCTGTTCTTGTTTTGGGGTGGTTTCTGAGAAAGGAGGGTAGACTTGTCTGTCACTGACATCTTATGACCAGTAGAATACCCTTTGTGAGGTTTTTCAGTTCTCCTTTTTTTCCTTAGTATTTTATTCATACTGAAGTTAGGGCTGAAAGTCGTGTCTGTAATTCTCTAGTTTCCTTCTACCTCTGAGCATCCTTTAGTAAGTCTATTTATAGAGTGCTCCATATTAGTGTTGTATAGTAGTCATTTTAAATAAATCTACTTGCCTGAGTGTCTTATTTATATAAGAAGCATGTGAACACACAGACTTTACTAAGATTTTTTTTTTTCTTTAATAAGGTACTAAATTGTGACAAGTTTGCATCATGCGTGAGTATAAGCTAGTCGTTCTTGGCTCAGGAGGTGTTGGAAAATCTGCTCTGGTAAGTCATTCTTACTGTACCTAAGCTTATCACCCCAAGGTGTTCTTTTTCTGTTGAGTTTTAGGTTTTGATTATTTGTCTTTGTTGAAGTGAAATCCCATAATGACTTTAGAAGTGATATCATGTTTTTCTTGTAATTTCACTCAACTTTTAATTATTTATGGGTGGATCATAGTCTCTCTGGAACACTGATTCTAGACTGACAATGAGGTATACCAGAATATAGTTTGGACTAAGCAGAGAGAGTGAGAGTATATAAGTATGTGTCTGTTTGCATTTTAGAGCCAGATAGGAATGAATTTTAGTCTTTCTTCCTGTGAGTAGGCTTATACTGTATTTTGTGTTAGAAAATATCAAAGCTTATAAAAAGTCTTTTTTAAATATTACCTTTGTCCAGTATCACATTATTTTAATGGCCATGTTTTCTGCATCAAGGAATGATACAGCAAGAATGAAGACGCAGCTTGGTGGTAGGGGTTGGGGAAGGGGAGAAACTTAGGGAAAATAAAACTTGATGAATAGTTCAGAGTTCAGCAAAGCCCCACAAGAAGATAGATTGACCTTCTCTTTCTCCCTAGTGAGATAAACCATCTTACTTGGCCACTTAGAGTGCCATCTAATTAAAATTCAAGTTTGAGCCCTTAAGACTGGAACAGTAGACATTTAAAATTTTTAGAGTATATGATCTCTAAACTTAAATTACCCAATAAGGAGCATAGTGACTGTTAAATTTTTTTTTAAAGAAAAAGCTTTCTGAGGTAATTTTCTCACCAAATTCATATATTCAAATGTAGTATTGGTTATTTTTTTTCATCAGTGGTATAATGACCTATATGAAATCAGTAGTTTAAAATGTACAAATTTGAATTTGTTCTTTTCTTTAGAAGTATAATGGTATGTTAATTTTTTTCAGACTGTACAATTTGTTCAAGGAATTTTTGTTGAAAAATATGATCCTACGATAGAAGACTCTTATAGAAAGGTATGTATTACTTTAGAAGGCCTTTTCTTTTGATTTTAATATAAATATTTGTTTTTAGCTTTATAATTATTGAATATTGTATACAAAGTAGAATGAAGAGACAGAGCTAATTTATAAAATTAATGGGAAGAGTTCACACTTGATTATTTTCTGGCATTGCATGTTTGCTAGTTTAGGAAAAATCATAAATACTCATACACACACACAGTCACACATTCAAAGAATTTTGTTTATCCTAACCCCCAAATTATAATTGACACACAAACTTTAAAGCAGACCATCCATTTCAAGTGGTAGCACCATGTTCCCCACTAGAAAGACTGATTACTCTCAAGCTCCCTTCTTTTTAACCTAGAGATAGGCATACAGAAGTCTCCCTAAACTTCTTTTAACCCCTTGAGAAAGTGCCACTGCTGACAATACAGGTTGATTATCCCTTATTGGAAATTCTTGGAACCAGAAGTATTTCAGATTTTGGATTTTTTTGGATTTTTGGAATATTTGCATAGACATAATATCTTGGGGATGGGACCCAAGTCTAAACACAGAATTCCATTTATGTTTCATATACACTTTGTACATGTAGTCAGAAGGTAATTTTATGCAATATTTTAAATAATTTTGTGCATGAAACAAAGTTTTGACTGCTGCCTATCACATGAGCTCAGGTGTGGAATTTTCTACTTGTGGCATCATGTTCTACGTGTGGCTCAAAAAGCTTCAGATTTTGGAGCATTTCAGATTTCGGATTTTCAGATTAGGGATGCTCATCCTGCAGAAAGTTGAATTCCTGTGTCCACTAACAGCATGTGACAATAAAACAATGTACAGTAGGGGGAGAGTTGTCTTCCCATCTTTATGTAGCAGCTAGCCTAGCTCTGCGGTTGTGCAAATACTATGTTTCTGTTCCTCTCTCTGTGTCCACAGTCCACCAAAAAAACTGGAAACTCCTTCCTGCACCCCAGCTGTGGCACAATATTAATCTTTTCTTTCTACATGTAATTCTAAATAACTTCTTTCCCTAGGAAGTATTAGGTGAAAAAGGATAACAGGGATATGTGTAAAATTTATTTAATAGCTGTGGCACTGCTTGCTTGCTACCAGAAATCTTGTTCCAATATGGTGAGGGGATATAGTTATCTAGAGAAATGAGATATATATAAAGTATTATGGGAAAGTTGAAATAGACAAAATTACTTCTGATATTGTTGGAACTATTGCTGTTTTTATTTATTTGAGCAATTTTGAAATTATTTCCTGTCTAGAATAAGTGCTGAGTGATTCATATTGAGACTGGATCTTGTAGGTATCATGTGTCGACTTGAGAACATATGGCTTTTGAACCTAGTATACAATTTGGGGATCTGTGCACCTTGATTACTTAGCTATTTTTCCTTCTGTTTTGTTAAAAGTATTGCTGGATATTAGCTTGTAAAGTTACTATAATCTATATCTCTGTTTATAATAGATTAGCTTTTGTGTATATTAAGGTGTCTTATGTATGTAAAAAATGAAGGTGTATTTTAATTTTTCTCACAGCAAGTTGAAGTAGATGCACAACAGTGTATGCTTGAAATCTTGGATACTGCAGGAACGGTATGTAAAACAAAGTACAAAGTATATGCAGTTTGTACAATATTGACTTAATAAGTGCTAGGGCTCTAGACAAATTTAAAAGTACTACTTGCATTAAATCTTAAAGATGTTTTTCTTATTCTCTTGAATTGTACTTTTTTTATATTTTACTTTGTGGTTGCAGTGGGTCAATTATTAAAAAATTAATTAGAAAATTTGTTAGGAAAATTTTCAGCCTCACTAGTACTTTTAAAACAATATATTACCATATTTCAAATAATGTAGAAAATACTGGGGCATACATTCATTCCTCAGCAGCTGTGTGAAGTATTTTGATTGTTTCCTCCTTCAGAGCATTAATAAACCAACTAGCTCTGTTAAGATATTTGCAGGTGAAGGGAAGATTTATTCTGGGTGTGTGGTATTCAATTAGCTAATATTTGAGTACCTGATATGCGCCAGGCTCTATGTTCTTACCTTCACAGTCTAGTGAAGGAGGAGAAGTTTGGGAAAATGACATGATATGCGTAAGCATGCTGATGGACCCCCACAGAACTAGAGTGTGTGAGCTGGCTGTAACTTGGGGATACAATTGGGGTGCCCTACACATTATGATACATTAAAAAGCTGCCTTTAAGTAGCTTTTGGGGACAGAATATTTCTGTTCCACTTGAGTATATTTATTGTATATAAATCTACTTTGTATTATTTTAAAATAAATATTTCTTAAATATCAATTTTTCAAATAGTATCTTGCCATGGACTATGGACTGTACTTTTAAGAAGTGTTACATAATATTACAGTATTCTTCATTGAGCTATAATTATCATAGACTTTGAAAATTGTCAAATTAACTGCCAAAACATTTCTTGTTTTTTAATGTTCCTTTCTTTTCTCTTGTAGGAACAATTTACAGCAATGAGGGATTTGTACATGAAAAATGGACAAGGCTTTGCATTAGTTTATTCCATCACAGCACAGTCCACGTTTAATGACTTACAAGATCTGAGAGAACAGATTCTTCGAGTTAAAGACACTGATGATGTGAGCTTACTCTCTAACAAATAAATATGTATTATTTCAAAATGCTTATTATAATGACATCCAGTTTTAAAGATTAAATTTAAACTCAGTTTAAAGTTCATGTATTTGGTGGGAGGGGTTGGTTGTTTTTCAAAAGCTTTTTCTTTGAAAGGCAAAAATGTATCTTTAATACTCATACATGGTTTCACATATAAATCATGTGGAAGGTGAGAAATTCCCTCATTTTCCATTATTCTGTGGAAATACCTTTCCTGTTTTTAAATCATGCAGTTGGTGGAGAAGAAGGAGGGATGTTGGAGGCAAATGTTACTGATAGGATGAATGATGTTCTGGCCACATTTCTGGTAGATTTAAGCGCCTTTTTAACAAGAATCAGACATTCAATGAACATACTCAAGCAACTGTTGACAGAAGGAGCATAATAATAATTTTAAGAGGAAGGTATCAAATACATTAGATTCTAATGTTAATTTAGGTGCCCCTCAGAGTGTACCATAATGGAGTTTAATCCTATATGAAACATCAAAAAGATTATTTCTTATCATACTGTATATGGCAGTGGTACTGATTGCATCAGAATCACCTATAAGACTGGATAAAACATAAATTTCTGGACCCAGCCCTCAGAGTTTCTGATTCAGTAGGGCTGGAGGGCCCAAGAATTTGCATTTCTAACAAGTTTCCAGGTGGTGTTGATAATGCTTGTCTGTGTACTACACTTTAAAAACCTTTGTACTACAGTTTAATTGTAGCAGATACTCTGAGAGCTGGGAGACACTCATGGTAAATGCTGCCATTTTGTGGACTTCTGAAATAAGGGAATTTTGGGGGACCCTACATATTTACAACTACCTCAGCATTTTTCAATTAGTAAATCTGTTTTCTGTTGTCTCTGGTAACTACCATAGTTTTCTTCTATCAGTTGTATTAAACAAGTATTTATTAAATGCCTAATAGTAAACTCTATATCTGTTCTTAAAAAACCAAAATTGTTACTTTTCCAGTTTGGACTCTTTCAAAAAATGCTTTAGAAAGCCAATTATTAAATGGTTAATAGTGGTTTTATAACATAAGTTTTGTTTTTCCCTATAATATTCTTTTACTTAAAATTATAAACTTCGCATATATACAACTACATAATGCCATTAGTAAGTGGTCTTGATTTTAGTAAATTAAGTTGATTTAATTTTTTGCCTTTTTAATACAAGACTGTATGAGAAACTAAAAATTCTGCTTTAGGGGCATTCTGAATTTCTCCTTTTTGTGTTGTGCATTTGAGAATGCTTATTTGATAAATGCATGTCGAGAAGCCAGAAAACTTGAAGTTGATTCATACCCTTTAGAGAAACATTTTTTTTCCTCCCTTTGATCTATTGATAAATAGAGAAACATTTTTAAATGCTGAAATATATTGGCTTTTCACACTAACACCCTCTCATACTTCCTTTTGAAAAGGTTAATATGTTTTGCTTACTATAATTAGTTATAAGTCCATTGTGATAACAGTTTTAAGGTTTTTTCCCCTGTTTTATAAGTAGGTCATAGCTTGTATCCTTTTCTCTTTTCCCTTTGGAGTCATCATTTGACATCTCCATGAGAAGAGAAGGCCGTGGAGATAACTGACAGTGTAATTGACAGGAAAGTCAATACTTTTTGTCTTATAAATTAATACTGTTAAGGCTTTCATATTTTAACTAAATTTTATTACACATTATTAATTTAGTATTTTTATTTGGCATTATATACAAAAAGTAATCCTTAGGCTTGCTTCTTAAAATTCTTTTGATTTGAATTTGTATGGCATATTTACTTATTTACTTTTACCCTCACAAATGTATTTTTAGGTTCCAATGATTCTGGTCGGTAATAAGTGTGACTTGGAAGATGAAAGAGTTGTAGGAAAGGAACAAGGTCAAAATCTAGCAAGACAATGGAACAACTGTGCATTCTTAGAATCTTCTGCAAAATCAAAAATAAATGTTAATGAGGTATGGTCAAATATACTTAAGATAACTCTTCATTTGGAATACAACATTCAAAATTAGTAGAAAAAATGTGTACGTATTAACACAACCCCAAGTTATTATGTACTCAGGGTGATATGTTGATCTTACAGGCCAAAAAAATGTTAAATATATGCACGTAGCAAATAAGCAACAATACTATTCAGTCTCCTTATTAAATGCTAGTACAGTGAAATTTACCATGAAAAAGAAAGACTGGACAGTAAAAGATAGGGATAGGGAAGACAGATTAAGTCTTCAGGTATCTGAAGGATGTTATTATATTAAAGATAGGGACTAAAATTCAAAAAGGCATGTGTGGTTCTTAAAGGGGCTTCAAGTCATGTTATAGAATAAAAACATATAAAAAGATTTGAAGTAAAGGATTTTTTTCTTTGTGTGATGGTAAATGTTCTGTTTGAACTAAGGTAAGGTCCCTGCAGCTCCTTCAACTAAGTATTTATTTTAAGAAGAAAATTTTAACCATCCCCCAAAATAAATGAAAAAGAACTTGGCAGGTAGCAGTAAAACACCTGGTTTTACTCTCGTTCCTTAACGGAACAGAATAGTTGCTTTCTGGGAATTTATATCCATGGAAATTACTAGTTTTTCATTTTACTTTTTTGTTTTTTGGTTTTTGGGGTTTTTTTTCTTCTGTAAATTAAAAAGGAAATGAATGTGTTTACAGATCTTTTATGACCTAGTGCGGCAAATTAACAGAAAAACTCCAGTGCCTGGGAAGCCTCGCAAAAAGTCATCATGTCAGCTACTTTAATATACTAAATGCATTGTAGCTCTGAGCCAGGTATGTTAATTTAGCTTTCCTCTAACTTTTAATCACTCAATTTCATTAAGGGCACTCTTGTCACGAAAGCAAGTACAGAATTTTTTTGGTTAGTTCTAAAAAGTAAATAGTTACTTTCTTTTCAGTATGTCTATGAGTTAGTATGATATCCTCTTAAAATAATTATTTCATTTACCTGTCATCATAAAGTATTCCACACAAGTGAATATTCTAAATAATTTCATTCATTATATACTTATGCCCTAATGGCACATTGGTTTATGCTGGCAGTACAGTGGTGGACAAGAACAACCTTCTTTTCTTGCCTTTTAATTACCTTAAGCTAATTAAGGTGTACTGGAAGAGATACACAATTAATTGCAAAAAGTGATAAATGCTGTGATAGGATAAATCCAGTGTAGTACTACTAATAGAAACCCCTGACACATTTACCATGTGCCAGGCAATCTTAAATACTGTCTATATATTAATTGAATTCTTACACATGCCTATGAGGCAAGAACTATTATTATTCCCATATTACAGATGAGGGAACTGTGCACAGAAAGATTGTTACTTGTTCAAGCCCTGTAGTTAGTATGCGAGCAGATTGAATAGTGGCTGGTCCTGAACCTTTTAGGCCACTATGTATATGGTAGTAGGACATATAATGGGCACCAACCTGTCATGTGACAAGATTCAGGGAGTGTCAGAGTAAGAGACACAAGGAGACTGAAGACAAGTAAAATTATTTGAGATGAGATTTCCAGCAGAGAACAAAATCATCAGCATGAATAGCAAGTGAGACTGACATACATTTTATATATGTTGAAACATTATTAATAGGTAAACTTACAAGCAGTTAGATAGTGCCTGGCACATTGTAAACACTCATCTATCAGCTGTTTGGTGTTTGCCAGTGATAATGGTTTCCTATTCAGTTATTAAACCATTGATTTATTGTACCCTTATCCTTGAGAACTTTTGACATTTATGATTAACACAGCTGTATGGTTTTTTCATTTTTAAAAAGCCTTGTATGTTAAATGACCCCATACTACCATTGCACTTTGATTCTGTGTCTTCTTAGAGCTTTTGTGCCTACCCTCCGTTTAAAACTTTCTGTTTATATCCTTTTCATTCTGATATCCTCTCATTCCTGACCACATGCCCATTCTTAGCAGCACACATGTGCCTGAGCTCACGCACTCCCATCTGTCCTTTCCAATTTGCTACATTCAGTCTGCTAGGATGTAGAAAACTAGATTACAAACCTCATTCAGACACAGAATGAGGACCTAAAGTTCTAGGCATTTGTGAAAATTATTTCAACAACCATATATATACTAACACCCCTTCTGGAGCTTGTAACAAGTCTAATCCCCAGAAAAACAGAGTAAAAAAAGGAAACTTTTTTAGCCCAGTCATATATGCTGAAAATTATCCAAAGTAAATAAGTATTTAATAGACAATAAGTTTTGATTTATTTCTTCTATATCACTTACAAATTTTTTTAAAACTTTAATTATATGTGATTTTAGTATAATACCATCTTTTTCTGACATCCATCTTAAATGTGTTATTTTTCTCTTTAATCTTTGGAAATTAATGCATAAAAATTTGCACAAAAGTACCTCATCTTTTTGGAATGAAAAGATGAAAATGTCTGCCATGAATTGTGGTACGTTGCCATTAATGTGATGACTAGAATAAGAGCCTGTATTATATTCATTTCTGACACTTTAAGACTGTTGTCTTACTGTTTCCTTTGGATCTTTAGTCTACTGGTTCCAACCCATGTTTTCAATTAATTTATCTTTCTCCTTCCGACAGGTCTGAAGAACTGTTGCCCAATTCAACAGTGCCAGCATTCCAACTTTGTTAAACCTACCAACATCTTAAATGGACTTTCCTGTGGTGGTACCCTTTAAGAGGCGGATGAAACCTACTATATCAGTTTGCACATTCTAATCACTTTCCAGTATCACAAGAGATTTTTACTTATATAATAGTCCTAGAGTATGCAGCTGGTAAAACCAGAGGCTACATCCAGTATTACTGCTAAGAGACATTCTTCATCCACCAATGTTGTACATGTATGAAAATGGTGTACTGTATACTTTAACATGCCCCATACTTTGTATTGGAGAGTACAATAATGTAAATCCTAAAAGCACCACTATTTTAGCATAATAAAAGAAAGTCCAAAGAGCTCCTATATAGACTACTCCAGATAACTTTGCTTCTTTGATACTTGTAGCTTATTGTAATTTTTTTTAAGAAATTCAAGGTCATTATCATTGTATTGTACAAAATAAGCGCTTTGATTAACACAGCTGTATAGTTTTTTTAATTTTTAAAAATCCTGTGGAGACAGTGATCTTGTCTTTAAAATATGATAGTCCTTTCAGTATAATGTCTTAGATTAAAGACGTTGCCTTTAATATCTGTTGGGAAGGAAATGTCCAGACTTTTCAAATCTCTTATTATGTTTCCTCTTTTGTTTACATAGGGAACAATGTTTATAGTTGTGTGTACAGTGGGGGTCTACAACAAGAAGTGTATATTTTCAAACAATTTTTTAATGATTTAACAATTTTTGTAAATCATTTTCAGGCTTCTGCAGCTGTAGATTCTCACTGTGAATCCCTTGCTTGCTCATGCATAAGTGTATTTGCAATACCAAATATACAGGTTTAGTATTTTTGCCTGTTAGTGATTGTTTCACATGTGTAACGTTTTGGTTGAGATGTTAAATGGTGGACGAGTACTGTGGATGTGAATGTGGGAAGTAATTTTAATCATGTGTAATTGGTCACAAGGCCTAATTTGCAGTAACTATTGCTGTTTTATTTAACAATGCCTTGTTGCTTTGTATGCATTAACGTTTGGATGTAAAGATTGTGTGTCTATCCAACAGGGAGCCACAGTATTTAAATTGACCAACCTAATGTTACAACTACTTTGAGGTGGCCAAATGTAAACTAAAAGCCTTAATTAAAGTGGTGCAATTTTGTATAACTTAGCATCAGTAGTTCAATAAATTTGGATTGCCATGCAAGGGCTTGCATTATAATTACTTGCCAGTTTGAATGTGTTTTGTGTAATGTTTTAACAGTGCTAGTAAATAAATATGGGTTAACTTCTTTTTAAATGTAATAGGTGCATTTTACACAGTGTGGTGTGGTTTCATAATTTAACATTTGGGCAAGCCAGATGCATTCATTAATTACAGAAATAATGAGTGGAAAATGTTAGGGTTTTTTTCTAGTATTGTTTGAATACCCACATGACCTTTTGAACTTCTTGAGAAAGAATTTTGTAAATCAAGCAATATTACTTCTGAACACGTGCCTTTGGGTAATGTTCAGTAGCTCTTTGAGGTAAAGGAGAAGGGATTGAAAATACTTTGACAAATGTTACACTTTGGATTTTTTTTTATATAGGATGAAATTATACTTAGAATATTATGGTTATAAAAATCTTTGAATGACATGGGCTCAAGTACTACCTTTTTTTAGGGAACAGGTCTTTGTCGTATGTGTGCTATAATTCAATTCTTCTGTGAAATTTGTAAAGAACCTCTTAAAGTTTTTCAGGGTATTTGCCAGCCACTGGAGCAATTAATTTGTGATACTGTGTAATTTAGGGGTGTCTGTTAATCCCCTAAATGCATGCTATTTGAATGGGGCATTTGAAGGCTTCCATTTTAACAAGGAAAAAAAGTCTTATTCCTCACATATTTAACTCACAGAGTTTCATGTATTGAAAGGTCTAAAGAAAAAATGTTCTTCCAGAAGCCCCACTTAACTTAGAGTTTTGGCAGAGTTTTGGTTTTTTTATAGTCATTTGGGAGAAAAGCCCCAAAAAGGTAGGACTGTGGAGCACTAAAATCACTTAAAGTTGCTATGTCCTGTTATAGCCATTGAGGGGCACCACCATTAATTTAATTATCTTTAGTAAATGTTTGTTACCTACAAGCTATGTACTAGGTGCAGTTCTAGGCTCTTAAGCACAGCTAAATATTCATTCAGCAAATAAATTTAAGTACCTAAGTGTCAAGAATTGTTCCTAGGCCTAAGGATGCAGCAGCAACCAAGATTAACTATCAAGCACTGCCCTCCTAGAATTTATACTCTGATGCAGGGTTTCTCAGCCTCAGCACCATTGACGTTTTGTGCTGGATAATGTATTGTGGGTCTGTCCTGTGCATTACAGGATTTTTAGTAGCATCCTGGTCTCTGCCCACTAGATGCCAGTAACACCACCCCCATGTTGTGCCAATCAAAAATGTCTTCAAGCTGGGTATGGAGGCTCACACCTCTAATCCCAGCACTTTGTGAGGCTGAGGCAGGAGGATCGCTTGAGGCCAGGAGTTCGAGACCAGCCTGGGCAACATAGTGAAACCCCCATCTCTTAAAAAAAAAAAAAAAATGTTTTAAAAATTAGCCAGGCGTAGTGGTGCATGCCTGTAGTCCCAGCTACTTGGGAGGCTGAGGTGGGAGGGTTGCTTGAGCCCAGGAGTTTGAGGCTGCAATGAGCTATGATCGGGCCACTGCACTCCAGCCTGGGCAACAGAATGGTGAGACCCTGTCTCTAAAAAAAAAAAAAAAAAAAAGTCCCCAGATATTGCCAAATGTCTTCCAGTTGGACTAGAGGGTTTGAGGGAGTGGACTTGGAGGGCAGAATCACCCTAGTTGAGAACTACCGGTCTGGTGGGAAACAACACATTGGTTACAAGTGAGTGTTAGGGTTACAAGATGGATGGTTTAGTGTAGAAAATAAGAATATGGGCTCTGGAACCAAGTTTCCTGGGTTTCTAATCCCAGCTCTGACACTTCCTAGCGTGTGACCTTGGTTAGGTACTTTGCTTTCCTCATCTGTAAAATGAGAGTGATGATAGCACCTATCTTACAGGAGTTAGAGAGTGAAGTGAATTGTAATGCTGATAGAAATAGGGCTGTGATTTGGCAAAAATCACCATTTTCTGCTGTATAAAATAGTAACTGCAGCCTAGGGAATGCAAATCATATGTAGATGGACCTTTCTGATACTTAGAAAAATATTGAAATAATTCAGTCAGAAAAAGCATGAGTTCCTTTTCATGTCCCCCAGGATATTTGGAGAAATTTGAATTTTAGGAGAAAACCAGAGTGATATAGTGATATTTCACTTATATTTTCCTAAAAAGTATAAAACCCTGTTTTGACTTTCCTGTTGATTTGGGGTTTTTTCTTAAATGTAAATAGATGATTTTTACCATATGTGGACATTATGAATAGAAAGTTTTTAATTTTGTTTATGGAATTAAGTTTTGCTTTTTTTAATCATCTCATCTTTAGATGTGGGGCAGCAAACTTAGAATCAAAGTTCATCACTGCAACATTTTTTCTTATACTTTACCTTAATCTGTGTCTTCATTGAATTTAATCTCCATCTATTCTGTCTCCTTTCTTTTAAATCTTGGAAATGTATAAAGGAGTTATAGTGTTTTACAATTAATACTACTACTTTATCTTAGAAATCTTAAAAGTATTTGCAGGCTTATTTCTCTTAAACTATCAATGAGTCTTAACACTGTGATTTATAGAACTCAATTTTTTAAAAAAATCTTTTCTATAATTTGTTACTTTTTATCAATACATCTGGTATTTCATGAATACGTGAGAAGAGTAGTAAACTGAGAGTAGAACTAAATTTAATGTATATTTCCTTAATACTGAGAAAAAAATGCGCGAGTCTATGTTGGGATACTTGATAAAACTGGCTACTAAATTTATTAACTGAGCAACTAAGGCTGTAAGCTTGATATTAGTTTATCGTTGAAAAGTAGAAATAAAATGCTTATTGCTATATAGTTCTGTATTTTTAAGTGCAGTTTTAAGTATTCCACATATTACACATATTTTGAACTTCCTTAAAACATCCATTAGTGGCCTATAGGTTGCTGATCTTAGGAATTAAAGGTTTTATCCAAAATTAGGGATATCTACCTGATTTTTGTATCTAAGAATCAATAGATTTATTCAGTATTTAGTGCCTGCCATATTCCAGGCACTGTTCACATTGCTAGATACAGCAAGGATGTTCTGCTCGCATCGGGAAAGCAGACAGCAAATGAACAAAGCTCCATTGGTAACAGTCTTAAACATTCTCAGAGCTTTCCATTTGGGACAATTTAATGATTTAAAGATTTTTATCATTTACAGGCAGTCAGTAATTCTGATTTCTCCAAACGAGTATGGAGGGAATCTTTACCATTTTGTTTAATTATGAACCTAGTTTAACCTAATTTTCCTTACAGAGTGACATAAATAATTATCCAAATTCAGCATTTGGGTTAAAATGCAGGTTTTTTCCTGAAAACTAAACAGCACAGATCTTACAGAATTATTATGGGGTTAATATATTCACTTAGGTCAAACGGTTACACCAGTTTTTAAATAGGCAAAGATCAAAGGCCTTTAATGTTTTTGTGATCTACCATTATTACTCATTCAGATTTCTATTTATAGTGTGGTAGTTTGTGTCCCTTGTGAGCACTAATGTCAGAACAGGAAACTTTATTACTGTCAAACATTTTAATGTGCAATGTACCGGGCTTGGGACAGAGGAGTAGGAAGGGGTAAGTATAATAAGCCCAGTCCCTGCAAGGTGTTTAATAAGTCAGTGGTGAGGAAAACTGATCAAATACACTAACAAATCTAATAACTTATGTCTAATCTTAGCTCATGTTCCATTATCCATACTAAAGCAAATGACTAATAGTAAAAATTGTATTTTGCTTTGAAATATATGGACTATTTGATTTATATTCCCAACTATTAGATTTAGTTGACTATTAATAGGTCAATGTAATTAGATTCCCTGAGAACTACATAGCTGGCAGAAAAAAATACTAGGAATGGAATATAATCAGAAGAATATGGTAGAGTGGGTAGTCACTGGGGAGCCCTCTACTGTTCTAAATGGGACTAATAGTAAATATTCTAACATGACTAAAGCAACAGGTTTGACAGCTGTGTGAAAGATATCCCAGGGAGGGGTAATGGTAGAGCTAGAATTAACCCAACCAGTTTGTCAGCTGCCTTTGATTAAGTATCTTCTGTGGATAGCCAGACTTGAATGGTTGGGCCTTCAACACCCAACCCAATGGGTGTTACTGACACACAGGAGGCAACTGAAACCACGAATGTGAACGAAATTGTTTTCATAAGAATTAAGCATGGAGAAAAAAATAGGAAAGTCTAGCCTAAGCAGGCTTGGGATGGTGAGAAGAAGGGTTGGAGTGCAAAGGATTGCTCTTACAAAGATCCGGGCAGAAAACAAGGCAAATAGCTGTGCAGCAATTGAGAATACAGCATCCTTGATGGCACGGAGCAAGACACTGTTGTTCCTCTCTACTTCTCTTATGCTACAGGCCAGCATTAATTTCATTCTCAAGATGTGTCATAATTTATAACTGTCTCTGTATTCTTCTTGGTGGGGAATTGCTACTAATCTAAGGAGATGATAGGATAGTTTTAGAAATACCATCTTCTAATTAGTAGATCTGTGTATATCTGTGCAGCAGCTTTAATGGCCGTTTCAGAGTCAATGTTGGAAACTTCTATTCAAATTTGGCTGCACCAAGGCCACAAGTCATCTTTCAAATACGTGCCTTTGCAGTATTTCTCCACATACCTTCCCAATAATGTAAATTTTTTCTCTCTTTTTTCATAAATGTCATTTTGGTGCTTTGTTAAAAATATTAGGGAGATAAATTATTTCTTATTAATTGGGTCCAAGTCCAAAATCAAAGTGTCATCAGGGCTGTGATCACTCTAGAGGCCCTAGGAGAGAACCCATTCCTTGGCATTATGCCACATCACTCTAATCTCCGCCTCCATCTTCATATCTCCTCTGTGTGTCTAATCCCTCTCTTCTCTCTCTTATAAGGACATTTATCTTGCCATCTAGGGCTCACCCACATACTTGAGGATAATGTCATCTCAGGATCCTTCATCACATCTGCAAAGATACTGTTTTCAAATGAAGGTAACATTCACAAGTTTGGGGATTGGACTGTGGACATATCTTTGGGAGCTATTAACAGCCTACCAAAAAATTTTACTAATTTTTCAGTAACAAAGACCATCATGGGTCTACTGCAGGATAGTGCAAAACATTCAACTGAATCAGCAGACCCTGGGTTCTCCCTGGGGAGACCCTTAGTACCTAGGAAAGCCCCAGAATTAAGCTACTCTTCAGGGATTCTTCTAGGGAAGAATTTCCTAGAAAAGCCTAAGATCAAGTGAGACTTTCATGTGTCTGTAAGAAGTCCAGTCTGGATTAGTTCTACAATTCCTGAACCAATATAGTAGCCATGGAATGCTGTTAACCATTGTCATCCCACAGAATTACCTTCTACTTGTGTTAGTATACATCCTGTCTACCCTATATGTTTTATATTTTTCAGTGATGACAGAAACCCCCCCTTCCACTGAGTTAGATTTGGGAGTAATAAAAATAGTAAACTTGATTTCCTTTCTTTGCTTTTCATTTTCAGACATGTCCAGAGGGTTTTCCCTTCACCTCACCTCCCACCTTTAATCAGATGTATGTGATTCATGTTAGAAGAAAATGAATGCTTCTGAGAACCAAATGGTGGTGTTTATAAGATTTTACTTCTGCACTGAATTGAATGTTTTATTTACTGCTTGGGTGTTTTGTTTTTCTTTTTTAAGAAATGGGAGGAAGGGACAGACACAAGTGATAAAAAACTCATCTGGTTGGAATAGAGTACACTGAACATTTGAACAAGTTAGGGATGGAGTTTTTGAAGTTTTATGTCTGTTAGTGCATTAGGGTAGGGTTTCCGTGTAATTCTCAAAAATGAATTTGGACTTTCTCCCGGTAGCCTGTTTATGCATTAATTATTTCAAGTAATGGTGTAAGAGATTGTAACCATCCGTGTAGTTTACATGTTTAAGATACAAACGTATAGTTCCCAGAAGTTAATTCAGCTCTATCAGAGCTGTTGTGTAAAAGGTTCGTTCTTACTCCTTCCTTTGAATTTTCTGACTCCAATAAAGCATGGCTTAGATCATACAAGATTTCAACTGGAGACTTGTAGAGTCTATTTTATTAGAACAAAAGGCAATAATGCTTCCTGAAATACATCCTGGGTTCCTTGCAGAAGCTGAACTATCTGGTAATTACTATTTAGCAAACACCTAACAGCTAGCTCTTAATTTTTCGGAAATTATGAGAACATTACTAGCCAATATCATATCACTAATTTTATTCCACCAATGCTTTCATAGAGGATGTCACTAAAGAAGGAAGTGGAACCCACTACCCTTTCCCCCATCCTTCCCTCTGTACAGGATGTTCTCATGGTCAGGGCATTCTCCCCTCGGCAGGATGTGGCTAATGACAAATGTAGAATTAAAGAGGTGGTTGCCCTCGGCCCCCTGCCAAGGCTCCTTCAGGAAAGGTTAAAGAGGACAGGTCTCAAGGTGTCATCCGAACTGGGTGGATATAGAATGCCAATCATATCAGCCCTGGAAAGTTAAGACATTTTACAATGCCACCTCCTCCACCACTGTCTGTCAGAGGAGAGCCAGTTGCACACTGTTCATTTCCCCAAGGCTATTACATAATAAGGAAAGGCATTTTTCTTAGCTCAGTTACTCCTTCACTCAGAGGAGCAGTGGAATTAGTCTCAATTGGCTTAACCACTTTATCTCATTTTGAAGAAGAAAAGTAACAAATTCTAGGAAGAAAAAGATTTTTGTGATCAGGTCTCCTTGGCCTGCACAAAATAAACACTATATGAATTAAACCAAAACATACTCAATGTCCAGCCTGAAACCTAGTTTGACTTAACTTCTTTTCCAAAGGGAGATAACCATAATAACAACCTGGAATTATCCCCACACAGACTTCTCTGCTCTCCTTTTCTGCCATCCTATGAAACACAAAAAGAAGTTTAAGAAGCCTGTCATTTAGGATCCCCAAAACCAATTAAAATGGGGAATGATGAAAGAATAAGAAAAGCCAGCAAATGATAGCTTAATTCTTTAGTTCTTTGGCCTGATATTTCCCTGAAAGACATTTCTAGATTGAAGAGCTGATAAGCTCTGATAGTTGAGAAACAGCAGTATCAGTTATTTCTTAGACACCCTAATCTATGCCACACATTGCTCTAAGCACTTTACATGTGTTATTTAACCCTCACAACAATGCTATCAAATAGGGGCTATTGGTGTCTCCTAATAGTGCTAATGAATGCATTGAATCAACAGAATGAAATATTATAAACACTGGAAAATAAAATTATTTTTGCTTGTATTACGAGTGAATACCTCAAAAGCTCAAAAAAATCTGTTAGAATTATTCAGGAACTTGGGAAGATGACTGGATAAAAGATAAATATGCCAAAAATTGATAGTTTTTTATATCTCCAATAAATAGTTAGAAATTGTTATGGAGGTAAATATGACAGAGGCAAAAAACATAAATGTCTTAAGGTATAAAGCTAACAAGAAAGAGCTATTGGCCAGGCACAGTCGCTCACTCCTGTAATCCTAACACTTTGAGAGGCCAAAGTGGGAGGATTGCTTGAGGCCAGGAATTCAGGGTTGCAGTGAGCTGTGATTGGGCTACTGTACTCCAGCCTAGGCAACAGAGCAAGACAAAAGAAAGAAAGGGAGGGAGGGAGGGAAGAAGGAAAAAGAAAGAAAGAGAGAAAGAAAGGAGAGAAGGAGAAAGGAGAGGAAGAAAGAAAGCTATTATTAAATTTTTTGAAGGACATAAATCAAGATCTGTACAAAAATTATATTGAATGAGAAGATAATATCATAAAAATATTAATTCCCCCAAATTAACATGTTAATATAATATGATTCCTCTCTGAATTTCAACTGGATGAGCTTTTGAAATTGAAATTGAACTAAATGAGCTTAAAGTTCGAGGTAAAGAAGAAATGACAATTTTTCTCCTCCTTTTTTTTTTTTTACAATTATTAATCAGTACAGTAGAATTGAGTCCAGAAGTAGATTCTGGTATATAACAAGTTAATATATGACAAAAATACATTTCAATAGAAAAGAGTGTTATTTAGTAAAATGCTGGCACAACTAGCTATCCATCTGAAGAAAATAAAAGTTCAACCCCTATGTCATGCAAAATACACTTTTCAAATATATTTAAATTTTTCAAACTATAAAGTAAAACAATAAAAATCTTAGAAGGAAATCTTAGAGAATGGAAGTCTGGAGACAGGGTAGACCTTCTTAGCCAATTCAGAAAATTCAGAAGCTATCTTTAAAATTAAAATATTTTATGTATTTAAATTAAAATAATAAAATCAAATATGGTAAGCCCATCATAAGTCAAAAATGCATTTAATACCCCAATAAACTTACAGTAAAGTCAAAAAATCGTAAGTCAAACCATCATAAGTTTGGGATTGTTGGTATACATAAATCTAAAACTTAGTTGGCAAAATATATTGCAAAGTCAGATTTGGGAAAATATAATACAAATAAAAGATAAAGAGTTAATATCCATAAAATATAAAAGGTTGTTAGAAGTTGAGAAGAGGCTGGGCGCAGTGGCTCATGCCTGTAACCCTAGCAACTCTAGGAGGCCAAGGCAGGAGGATTGCTTGAACTCAGGAGTTCGAGACCAGCCTGAGCAAGAGCGAGACCCTGTCTCTAGTAAAAATAGAAAAATTAGCTGCGTGTGGTGGTGCACACCTGCAGTCCCAACTATTTGGGAGGCTGAGGCAAAAGGATTGTGTGAGCCCAGGAGATTGAGATTGCAGTGAGCTATGATGATGCCACTGCACTCTAGGGGTGCTGACAGAGTGAGACTCTGTCTCAAAAAAAATAAAAAAATAAAAATAGAAGCTCAGAAGACACAATCCCAAAGAAAAATGGATGAAAGATATGACCACGCAGTTCAGAGAAGAGCAAATCCAAGTGACCAATAAACATGAAAAGATGCTTTAACTAGTAGCCAGAGAAATACAAATCAAAGTACCAAAGAGTCCAACACATGGGCAAAAATTACAAAGAGAGAACACTATAGTCCTGGAAGGAAGGTTGAAGGGCAAGAAAGGAGTCATTTATTGCTGATGGAAATGTGAGTTGTAAAGCTAATACCTATTAAAATTCAAAATATGCTTATTTGACCCAGCAATTCTACTCTTGATATCTACACCAAAGAAATCAAAGGATATATACACAAGATTATTTGCTGCCACACTCTAGAAGAAAAAACAGAGCTAATGCCTATCAATAGAATTGAATAAATTATGATTTGTGCATAACCATAGAACATTATGTAGTCATTAAAAAATGAGTTTGATGTTTAAAGGTTGGCTTGAAGGGGTTCCTATGAGGTAGTGGACATAAATAAAGCAAAATACAGAGGACGTGTGATATATGTGTGTATGTGTGTGTGTGTGTGTGTATTACATGAGCCTGGAAAAGGTACGGAAGGGTGCATACCAGGTTGTCAACATGCATTATCTGGCATGCTGATACAGGAGGGAAAGGGTGAGGAAGTGAAAGGGATCTGAGTAGGTGCAAGAAGAAAAGCAAAAGTATAGCAGTAGGAAAGAAAGAAAACAGGAGCACAAAGAAGTATAGAGTCATTGTCAGTAACAAGTAAGTAACAGTTTCTGGAATATAAATTTTAAAAGTCATGTGAATATCATATGTAAAATATGAATGTAAATATATGGGGGCTAGTGTGCAATAAGAAAAATTATCATGCTAGCAGTAATATGGATGGCGCTTGGATTATTATTTCCTTTTCCTTAACATTATTATGCTATCTTTGAATAAAAATAATTTAATTTTTTTTAAAAAATTAAATTATCATAACATTATACTTAAAGCAGAAAATCATTCAAAAAGCCAAAGGAGTTTGACTTTCTTTTATTACCTGAAATTTAGCCTTTTTACATAGCTAGAGAACTTGAGTTGATCTTGTGAAGGACAAAGAAACAGAAGGACTCCCATAGGATGTCAAGAGTTTCCTAAAGATTAAACTTTATCATTTACAATTACCAGTAGGAAACCAGGATGGATTTTGAAGCACAGATTTACCTAATGCCCTTTTGCAGCACAGACTAAAGCTTCCAAACAAGTTCCAAGGGCAATGTTCATGACAGACACAGCTTTTTCTTAGCATTATATTGCATTGCCAATACTTGCATTCCATCATTTTATGCTTTTAAATGCACTTCTAGTTATAGAAGCTGCATAATTTGCTCTTACACGTTAATATGTTTGTAGCTCAAAATATACTTGAAGTATTTTAAGTCAATTCCTACTCTTGATTTATGAACTAAATATGCTACATTTTCAATTATTAAAATAACACCTTGAAAATTTTGTTGTTATTAAAGAGTAGATTCATAGCATCATGAATGCATGATGCATCTCCTTAAGGATACACTTTCACAGGTCCTCCAATTAGAAGATATTTGCTTATAGACAAAGATAATTGTACATATGTGCTAACATTATCCACTCAAATTTATAATTATTTGTTATGTTGTTACTCAAAAAGTTATTAATTCATAATGATGTGTGTTTGTTTTCCCTGTGTTCTTTTCAGGCTCCCCCTTCTCCCTGCCCACCCGCCCCCCCAGCTTCAGCTTCACTCCGGGTATGTGAACAACACATGCCTCCAGTTTTCAGACAAACACTGAAGCCTGAACAATGACCTGCATTAGGTAGAGTCTACTGAAAGCTAAAAGCCTTTTTTACCTGTATTTTAAGCAGCACAGAAGCCACTCTCCCCCCACAATTCTTGTGCAAACCCCAGAGAAGAGCAGAGAACCCCTGTGATGTGTGAGGTTGAATTTCCTGCCCTCAACCCATCAAACCAGGCAGGATGAGGGCTCAGTAAGAACTAAGACGATACAAGAAAAAAATTTTAATGTGACTTTTTTTGCCCAGTCAAATTTGTGGGGTAAGGTTCACGCCAGCTACCTTCTTTGCATAATCAAATCTAAATGGAGTATAAATTGTGCTGTTTACAGAAAACAGCAAAACAGTGCTCTTCTAAGGGCCCTAATAAATCACTCTTCAGAACTGTGAATGTGTGTTGGATTTACAGGATTTCTATGCCAAGCAGAGAAGTATGTGAAAACAGGAAAGCAAATTGCATAAAGTTGCAATAATAGTTTTGTGGTTTAGCTGATGAATGTCCTGTATCAAGAAGGGATAATGATTTTAGTTTTTCAATTGCTCCCAAGATCATTTCCATTATTGATGAGGTCTGTCTGTAAAGTAGAGCCATTGCAATTGATTTATTTGTCTTGCAAACTTTTTGTCAGCAAATTTACCACTACCTCAAAAATGTCACTAACTATGCTTAAGATACTAGAGCACAAGCCACAATGAAAACCTATACTGTTAGAATTCTAAGAAGCTATAATGTATTTATGATTTCATGTTAGAAATCTCCCAGATATCAATGTTCAAATCACAATTCAGTGATAAAACAATAATTTGAAATTAGAAAGTTTTACATTTCACTATTCTATTTTCCTCTTCAAATTGAACACAGTTTGAAAGAATAGAAGAGAAACTATAAAACATAAATTATTTGAGGGTTCTTCCTGTTTTTAAGCTCCACAAGATTAAGATGATAAAGACATCATTTGATGTGGTACAGAGTACTGGGAAGTATCTAAATATGAGAGAATATAATAAAAATGAAAAAAGTTACAATCTGATTACACATATGTAGATTACTCTCGCTAGAACATTGTTTGAGGAATTGAATGCAATTGTATTGATAGAAAATGACCCACTCATTCAAGAAAAATTTATTGGGCACCTACTAAGTGTCAATAGGTAGAAGTAAATAAAAAGATATGGTCCCTGCCTTCTTGAAGCTGAATAAAATAGCAAACACTTATTGGATATTTATTATATGTTGTGCATTGTAATATTAGCCAATGTTTACTGAGTGCTTATGATGTCAAAACTGTCCTAAGTGATTTACATATGTTAACTCATTTAATCCTCACAGTAAATCTATCATGTTGTACAATTATTTTTGTTTTACAAAGGCATAGAAGGGGTAATTTGTCCAAGGTTCCATTGAGTAAGTGGGGATCTCAGGATTCAACCCAAGGAGTCTTTGTGTTTTGTACAATCTCTCAACTGTTACATAAATATTATTTAATTCCCAGTGTAAACTTTTCAGGACAATACTGTTATTCTCTCAGTTTTTTTTTTTTTTTTTGAGACAGTGTCTCACTTTGTCACCCAGGCTGGAGTGCAGTGGCATGATGATAGTTCACTGCAGCCTCCAACTCCTGGGCTCAAGCAATCCTCCTACCTCAGCCTCCCGAGTAGCTGGGACTACAGGTGCATGCCACCACTCTTGGCTAAATTTTTTTTTTTTTTTTTTTTGTAGAGACAGGATCTTGCCATATTGCCCAGGCTGGTCTCGAACTTTTGGCCTCAAGCAATCATCCTGCCTCGGCCTCCCAAAGTACTGGGATTACAGACATGAGCCACCGCGCCTGGCCACTCTCATTTTTACAGAAGAGGAAACTGAGGTGTAGAGAGGTAAAATAACTCAAAAGGGAACTGACAATGATTCTACCCACTACACTGTTTAACTGGGAAGACAGACAATTAAACAAGTGTCAACCAGGCTCCAATTTAAACTCTGACCCATTTGACCTTGGAATAAAGCATTTTTCTTCAAACCAGACACACACCCCTGAAACAGTCATATCTGAAAAGACATAATGTACTCAATCAATAGCTTCCCGCTATGATGACCACATTATATCCTTTCCTAGAATCATATCAGTGTCTCATCCAGTCCTTGAACTAGCTTTTCTTCTATACATGAAGTTCAAATAACACACCCGAATTTTTGAAGGCATACAAAATTTACATTCCGCATGCAAATATTTTTTCTTCCTTATAAACTTCTTCTTGAAATTTAACTTTTTTTTTCTATCTTTTTTGCTGCCTGGTCTATCTGGACTAAACTTATATGTATTTTGCAGTTTCCTCCTAAAATACATTCACAGCTCTGTTTTGCTTTGTATAACTGATGCTTAACTATTTTGTAATATCATTGCTACTTATGTACAAAATGTTTGTCAGAATTTCAGTCTGGTTACCAAGATCTGGTGTGTCTTGAGCAAGAAGCCAAATTAAATAAATGATTTTGGGAGATATATTTTTTTCTTTAAGCAAATATATTTATTTAAAAATAAAACATTGCCCTGCATGATAATGTGAATGTACTTAATGCCACTGAACTACATACTTAAAAATGGTTAAAATGGTAACATATATATGTGTGTGTATATATATATCCACAATTTTTAAAAATAAATTAGTAAAAGAGCTAGTCGATATCCAAGGGGGAAAAAAGAATAAAATATTGCCAACAAAGCAATGATACCAATTTGCAAGATGTAACAGTTTTACCTCATAATGGGTTTTAAGTAAGCATCTTTGAAGAAAATGGCCAACATTTATTTGATAACTGCAATAGTAACTTAAAATATTTTTATATCCCATGTTATGATCAATTAAGTATATTTGAATAGATGTTTACCTAATTTTTTTAAATGAGTGAATGTCTCTTTTTTCTCCAATCTATATATCCCAGGTCCAAGCACAGTGTCTGGCACTTAGTAGACACTTAATAGATATTTGTGAATGGATGAATAAAGGATTCTTCAGGATCATGGACATTGAACTGCTGTATATGGATAACAAAAGGAGACTTTGAAACCATATTTGTATTTATCAACATAAAGTATGAATTATTTTGAGCTCCTCAGACAGAAAAAAATACTTCTGCTATTATTGCAGAAAAAAAGGACTGGAATTGGTTCAGTTCAATCTATGTTACTTATATGTCTATCACTGTCCCAAGTTTGATGTTTTCAAATGAACTGATAATAATTGTGAGAGTAAGAGTAAGATCATTTTGAGGACACATATGATATGCCATGCATATGCATATTATAGTGCATGGCACTGTTCTAAGTCCTTAAACATTTTTGTTGTTTTTAGAGACAGGGTCTTGCTCTGTCACCCAGGATAGAGTGCAGTGGCCCGATCATAGCTAGCTCCTGGGCTCAAGTGATTCTCCCACCTCAGCCTGCTGAGTAGCTGGGACTACAGGCACACACCACCACACCTGGCTAATTTTTAAATTTTTTGTAGAGATGCAGTCTCACTATGCTGCCCAAGCTGGTAAGTCCTTACACATATTAACTCATTAAATCCTCATAAAAAACCTTATGATCTGGTACTATTATTATACCCAAAAAAAAGAAACTGAGGCATATACTTGTGCCCAAGGTCACATAGCTAGAAAGTGGTGGAACTGGTATGTGACCCCAAGTAATTCAGCTCTGAAGTCTGAGTTTTTAATCACTTTGCTCTATTGCTATTTTTATATTTAGTCCTCATAACCACGTTAAAAGAATATTCTCATTTGCAGGGATAAGGTTTAGAACAGTTAAATAGCTGATAAACTGCAGAACTGAGATCCAAACCCAGAAAGCCTGATCTCCAACACTGTGATCTTACCCTCCAGGCAATAATGCCTCTTGAGTTGAGCCAGTTGTGGTTCATAGTTCAGCCAAAAACTGGTATTTGTATTCAATTCATGATTCATTGTTGTTTACTATATATTTGGTTTATGATTCAATTTAGTTCAAGTCCATGACCTGGAGTAAATTACTTAATCTTTTGGCAATTCCAATTCTTTAGATTAAAAAGAATATTACTCAGTTATAATAGCATGTTTGCAATGTTTTGTGTTCAAAGAGGAAAACTCCTCAAATGTCAAAATTTTAAAAAACACCATCTTGTATCTAAACAAGCTGTTAATAATCTCAGTATTTCACTTTGTTTTATATAAGCTGTTGTATGTCCTACAACTCTATCCAAAATCTTTGCACTATCTTTTAAACATGGAAAAAATATTTAAGCACCTGCCATAACTTAACTCACTAGATTCACATCTGACTCACTGGAATTTTTAATGAATTTATTAAAATATCTGTGGATAACTTGGAGAAAGGTAAAAAAAAAGAAAGAAAAAGAAATAAAATAAAATAAAATATTTATTTGAATTTCAATTGGACCCTGCTGTGAAAATAAATTGCTTTAAATAACATAAGGTATAGTGAACCAGACAGTAACAGTAAGAACAAAATTAGCCAAAGTCTCACCAAAGACAACCACGATCAACTTTGGTATAAACTTTGTTCAGTATTTTTTATATGTTTTTACATTGTTTCTGAGCATACTGATATATACAATATGCCAATCTGTTTCCCTCATTTAAAGCAAAGCATAAACACTTCCAAGTTAATAAAAACTCTATCTAAATATCCTTTTAATGACTGCATAGCAGTCCTTGACATGGGCATTGGTTTATTCCCCTTCTGCTTCTGCTTGGTTAGAAGTGGAAAAAATATGCTAAATGGCCACAGAATGTTTGGAGAACATAGTTGAATATGGCTGGAATATAGAATTTAGAATTTGAGTTAGAGATAATGGAAAGATGATGCCAGAGAGATAAATCAGATTCTGAAGGCTGAGTCTAGTAGTTTGGAGTTAAAATTGAGATCAGGAAGAAACTGAAAGGTGAGTAACAATCAGATTTGCATTTTTAGATCATTCCCCTAGCAGTCTGAAGAAAGGAGTTCAGCTGGAGGACCTACCTTAGTACAGTGAAGAGATGATGAGTTAGGACTAAGAAGGTAGCAATGGAAATGGGAAGACATATTTAAGATTAGTGACAAAGTAGATGCAGAGAAGGATCATTTGGTCGACAAATAAAGGGATACAGCACCGAACAAAACAGATAAATACCTCTGCCCTCATGGAACTTCAGTCCTATTGAGAACAAATTCCAGATTTCTGGCTTATATAACTGGATGTGGCTATTTGCCAAGATAAAAAAATACAGGAGAAGAAGTCGGGTGGTTGTTGTGTTGTTATTTTGGTGGGGAGTGACAGAGGGGCAGATCTGTTGAGTTCAAATTTAGAGTTAGAACATGTTAAATTTCACATGCCTTGTATCCTCAAAGTGGATGTGTCCAGTAAACAACCAGACGTATGAGTCTGGAATACAAAATTGAGGTATGGGCTATACTACAGATTGGGAATCTCTTAGGAAATAGTAGTTTGAAGCCTGAGGATAGGGCAGAGTAGAAGAAAAGAGAGCTTAGTTCAGAACCCCGGAAAAGATCAATCAATATTTAAGGTAAGGGCGGATTTCTAGCCCTTACCTTAAAGGAATAGTATAATTCCACTTGTTCCGGTTATCAGAGAAGACTAGCCAATAGAAGCCAGAGAGGACGAGGAGAAGCCCACCAACAAAGTGATGACACCCAGGGGCAGGAGAGTAGCAAGGAAGTAGTAGTAACCACTACTAGTCATTTACAATTCAGCAAAACAGAAGTTTGGCTGAGAAGGGAAGGAGAGAGAAAAAAATTGTCAATGGTGTCAAATACTCTAGAGATGCTAAAAAATGAAAAATAAACTTTTTCTGGCAAAGAGATCACTGATGACCTTGTTTAGAGCAGTTTTCATTTAGCAGTGAAGGTTGAAATCAGACTGCATTAGGTCACGTTGTAAATGTAAATGGAGACAAAATGTTTCAAAAAAATTTCAAAATGTTTGGCTAAATTACAAATGGTGTAGGTGAATTTTTTCTTTTTATTTTGAGACAGAGTCTCGCTCTGTCGCCCTAGGTAGAATGTAGTGGTGTCATCATAGCTCACTGCAACCTCCAACTCCTGGGCTCCAGCGATCCTCTTGCCTCAGCCTCCCAAGTAGCTGGGACTACAGGCGCACGCCAGGATGCAAGGCTAATTTTTCTATTTTTCGTAGAAACAGGGTCTCGCTCCTGCTCAGGCTGGTCTCAAACTCCTGAGCTCAAGTGATCCTCCTGCCTCGGCCTCCCAGAGTGCTAGGATGACAGGCGTGAGCCACCGTGCCCAGCCAATGCATCATTTTTGATATGAAAAGATGCTCATATTGTTAAGTGAATAAGCAGATTATAAAATAGTGTTATAGTATCATTCCACTTGTTCCAGTTATCAATTGCTACATAAAAAGCCACCACAAAATGTAGTGGCATAAAACAATATATTACTACCTCTCTTGGTTTTGTAAGTTACCGAGACTTAGCTGGGTAATACTTGAGGAGAGTATTTCATGCAACTGTAGTCAGATATAGCTAATGGAATCATGGGAATTCTTTAATTTTCTCCCTTTGTTTATGTCTATTTTCTTAGCTGTTTGTAAGAGACACTTACATTGGATTTGTACTAAGAAAACCACTACTAGTTATTTAAAATTTAGCAAAACGGAAGTTTGGCTGAGAAGGGAAGGCGAGAGAGAGAAGTCAGCAGCTAGAAAGGAGCATCAGGTGGTTGGATGCTTTCTTTTGGAGGGGCTTTGGGAGGGGTTGGTTCAGGAGATTTTGAAACTGAGACAAACAGAACTCATGTACCATCTAATGTGATTAAGAAATACTCAACAACCCCTATGTAGTAGTCCTGCACCCTGCCTCTTCAATATATTCAAAAGTGCTTATCATGAGGAAACAATCCGATAAATCCAAATTGAGGAAGATTCTGCAAACTCGTCTGAACTCTTGAAAATACCGATGACTTAAAAGAAAAAAAGATGTCTGGGCGACTATTCTAAATGAAGGTAGAACAAAGAGACATGACAATTAAATGCATAATCCTGTATCAGATCCTGTACGGAGAGGGACAATTATAAAGGACATTATTGGAGCAACTGGGGAAATTTGCATGTTAATTATGGTATTCTGTCTACATTAATTGTTCTGAGTGTTTGTTTTATCGTGACTACCTAGGAGCAGGTCTTGTCCTTGTTTGAGGAGTGCCAAAGAACAAAATCTCAACAAATTGAATTTTAAGGATCTAATTGGCTTTTATTAGTGATTCATGAATCAGGCAGCATCCCCTCTACAAAATAGAGGGAGCTTGGGTGAACTGAGCAGAGAAGGTGGGCTTTATAGGCAGAAAAGGGCTGAAGAAAGTAGAAATAGGGAACAAAAAGCAGATTGGTCATTTCAAAGTTACTTTCTTCTCTAAGGTTAAAACAGAGGGGATTTCCCTATTGCACTGGCTCAGGTATACTGGGCCTCTTCTGATGGGTTGCTGTGAATCTCCTGTTTTTTTGAAAACTAGCTCATTTTTTTTGTTTGTTTATTTGTTTGTTTGTTTAGAGATGGGGTCTCACTATGTTCCCAGGCTTGACTTGAACTCCCAGGCTTGAGTAATCCTCCTGCCTCAGCCTCCAGACTACCTGGGACTACAGGCATCATTTTAAAGTTCAGTTTGATTACATGGCACCCAGCACGAGCTCAGTCCAAAACAATGGCCCCCTATAAATTTTATTTAACAGGAGATACATGCTGAAGTATTTAGGGGTGAAGTGTCATTATTTCTATAACTACCTATACAGTTCAGCCAAAAACAAAAAACAAAAAGAGAGACAGCAATTGTGGGGAATATAACAATTGCTGATTCTAGATGAAGAGTATATTGATGTCTATTGTACTATTTTTACATAAGCCTTTCTGTAGGTTTGAAATTTTTCAAAATAAAAAGTTGGTGGGGGGAAGTAATGATATTTGATTTCCTCAGCTATTGGGGATAAGGAAGGTAAGGGGTGCTGTAGGTCAAATAGCTCAGGTTTGAGTATCTTTGGGATGGTTGCTTTCTGGCCTTTAGCTCCTGAGGAGCTGTGCTTTCCCAGACCTTTCCTCTAGTTTCTGAACAATTCCACAAGCACTTAATATGCTTCCAGTAAATTCCCTCTTGTTTAAGTTAACCATAGTGAATTTCTGTCATTGCAACTAAAAACGTTAAACGTAGAAGGGCTGTCCAGAAAGTACGCAGCCACATGATATATTCTCGTTATAGTAACAATGGCTAGATACTTTCTGGACAGCCCTCATAAAACTACCATGTATACAATAAACACCACATAAGAAGTTTATTCCACATAGTTTTAAGGTAATCAAATGAACATATTTTGAAATATTTGGGGAAGGCATGATGTTCATGCCTACTAATTAAATGTGTCACAAGTGAAACCCAAAGCACTTTCCAACAAGTTTTCTCTCTTTGCATATGAACCGAACATAGGGCTAATGTTTGGCCCCAAACTGCTCTTCTTTTTTATTGTGTGCTTCATGGTCAATCACTTCAAGTACACTTCAGTACATTATATGAATAAAACAGATTGGAATTCAGTTGCTGAGGGACACATGGCAAGAACATGGACCACTGGCCCACACTTTGAATAAGTTTGCCTCGGCACTGACAAAAATCATTTCACTTTCCATAAGAACAAGTGTACTTTTGGACAGGAAAATTAGGAGGTGAGGAGAATGAGAGAGTCCCTTAACATTTCGATGACCTACTGTGTACAGTGTACATCTGACATCTTGTTTTTAATCCTCACAACTCTGCAGTAGAGGCACTGTTATCTACATTCTACAGATGAGAAAATCCACATGCACAGAGGGTTTAAGTCTAGATTTAGCCCAAAGCCATGTTTTTTCAAAATGCCATGTTGTCTTTGAGTGAATAAGGTATGAAGAGGCCTTCCTGGGAACTACATTTCCCAGAATTAGAGCAGAATGTAAATGCCTAAGGCAAAACTTTAACTGATTTCCTCTTTTCTGGCTGGAACCATGGAGGGTATTAAAGAGAAGAAAAAGAAGATTCCTGCTGTCAGAAACCCGTAAGAAAAAGTGAAGGAATTTTGCAGAGCTGAAGATCAAGTGCCTGAGAAAGAAATTTGCCCAAAAGATGCTTTGAAAGGTGAGGAGAAACCTGTACCTATGAAAAAGCTAAGCACTGTCAACAAGGAATACAGGCAGATGTACAGAACTGAGATTCAAATGGCTAGGATGGCAAGAAAAGCTGGCACCTTGTATGCACTGTAGAACCCAAATTGTCATCAGGATCAGAGGTATCAGTGATGTGAGTCCAAAGGGCTGAAAGGTGTTGGTTTCTTTGGTTTCACCAGATCTTCAACGGCAACTCTGTTAAACTCAACAAGGCTTCAGTTAACATGCTGAGAATTGTTGAACCATGTATTGCATGGGGAAACCCAAACCTGAAATGAACTGTCTACAAGCATGGTTATGGTAAAATCAGTAAGAAGAGACTTGCTTTGACAGATAACTCTTTGATTGCTAGATTGATCTCTTGGTAAATATGGGATCATCTGACTGCAGGATCTGATTCACGAGATTTATACTGTTGGAAAACACTTCAAAGAGTTAAATAACTTCCTGTGACCCTTCTATCTTCCCCACAAGGTGGCATGAAGAAACAGACCACCTATTTTGTAGAAAGTGGAGATGCTAGCAACAGAATAGACCATATCAACAGGTTTATTAGATAGATGAACTATAAGTTGTCAACCATTTTTGTAATCTGGTCAGTTAATAAACAGTCACTGCTTTCAAATTGGAAAAAACAAAAACAAAAGCAAAATTTCGACTGACTCCTTCAAGGCCAGAATATACTACTTTTTGCCTAGATGGCACTTTGAAATAGAGGGCCATACCATCACATTTTATGCTTGCTTTTTGACTTTTTAAGACAGGTGATCCTTTTCTCCTTAATAGGGAAAAACTACCAAATAAAGGAAAAAATTCCAAATAGCAGTTATGGAAAACAATGTCAAAAACTGTAGGGGTTACACCACAAGGAAGTGATTGCACTGAGAGGGATAGAGAACCCCAAGATGTGGGGCAGAGCCCGTACATCTGCATTCCAACAACAGGCGCTTTCTGACAGAGAATACCAGGAAATGACTTCACATTTTTCCAGGCTATCAATATACTTTACATTTCCCAGTAGGATAACCCAGAGCCTGGATCGCACCCACAAGTGTTGGTCGGCCAAAGCGGCGGCAGCCAGTCCCGGCTAAATGCGGCCAGGCCCCGCCCCCGGCCCTCCCCGGTCCTGCTCGGCCCCGCCCGGCACCCTCGCGCATGGCAAACTTTCGCGCCTGCGCCCACGGGGCCTGCGGCTGTAGGCGGAAGTTGCGCATGCGCGGGATGGGAACGTTGTTTCTTTCCCCCTCACCCGTTTTCTCCGGGGCTGGGTTAGCGAGAGGGTGCTTCCGGGTCGAAGGGTTTGTTTCCGGAGAGCGGGAAGGCTGAATCGCGGTGGCTAAGCTGGAGTCAAGCTTGGTTCTGGGTGGAGACGGCTGTAGCCATGGACAGGTCAGTTTTAGTGGTGACAGCTGAATCCGGAGTCTTTTCTCTCTTGCCTCTCGGCGGAACGAAATAGGTGAAACCAGACTCCCAGAGGAAGCCGAGGAGATCCCGGGTGCTACATCTAGGACACCTTTCCCCGGCTGGGAGATTCGACAACTGATGGGGGGAAGGCCGCTTGGGGTGGGTGGGGATAATGGTAATCTCCTATGTTCCCACTACGCTCTACGTTCTAAAATCTATTCTGCGCTTTCTGGCAACAGCCTTGTTCGCTACTGGGGTGGGCGGGGTAGGTGGTGGCCTGGCATTCGAGATTCTAAGAGAACAGCCTGAGATCACAAAGCCAGTTAGTGACGATGCTGGGATCTCAGCCCAGACTTTCTGATTCCAGGTGCCAGCATCAGATAGTTATTGAGTTCCTCCTATGATCTGGGCACTATGCTAGCTGCCTGCGACAAAGATTAGTTTTTCAAGGTCTTTGACGTTGGGGAATTGGTTGTGTAATGGAGGAGACAACCGAGCACTGTAAAGTGATAAATGTTCTGGAGCAATTAAGTCTCCCTGTCAGGATAGCTATGAGGAAGACGTCTCAAAGAAGGTAACTTTCTGTCTGGTCTTTGAATAATAATAGTACATTATTACTACTCAAAAACATTGAGTGCCAACTATGTGACTGCCATCGTACTAAAGGCTTATTAGCTTATTTAATTTTCAGAACAATCCTATGAAGATAGGTACTGTCATCCTCTTTTCATAGATAACACTGAGGCTAAAAGAGGTTAAGGAACTTGCTGAAAGTTAAGAAGCTAATAAATAGAAGAACCAAGTTGCCAACCTGCATCTGTGTGACTCTAGCCTCCGTGAGACTGTTTTGAGGAGTAAGTAGGCGTTCACCAGGTGGAAAAGGGGGCCTCTGTAAAAGAAACATGTTCAGAGGTGTGAGGATATGAAAAAAAGTACATGCTTTGTGTAGCTGAAAGGTCACATGCAGTATATGTTTGTATGGACATGATGCTTGTGGCTGAATATAAGGCTGAACCCTTAAACTGGGGTCACGTTGTAAGCATAATGTTAGGAAATTTGAACTTGATTCTGTAGGCCAGAGAGAGCTATCTGAAGGTTTTAAGTGGAGGAAATGCATGTTAGATTTTTATCTTAAAACACAGGTCTTTTAATCCACATGATTTAGTTTCTATACCTTCAGTGAGAATGACAGAGAGTGGTGGGACAGGAGAGACCCTGGGGAGAAATAACTTGAAGGGTCATTTCTCCTCCAATTTACTAGAATTCTTTTACTTACCCTCCCATCTCATCGGCTCTGTTTTTTTTGTTTTTTTTTTTAAATAGTACCTATGGTTTGAAGTATTTTGGAGACTGCAGAAAATCTTTTAAGAGATAGTTCTTGCAGTTAGGTAATTCCTCAACCAACAGGGGAAAGATTTACCTTTATGAAGCAATTATCTAAAGCAGTGTTATAACATAGATTCCAAGCATTGAAATAATAATTCCCTAGGAAAAAATAACATAGTGAGTGCTAGAAAGTCAAAGAATCTTTGTACAGGTAAGATTTGAGTGGGACTTTGTGGAGTAAGCAGGGTTTGGAACTGAGAGGGCGTTTTCAGCAAAAAAATCCAAGACTTGGCTACTGGAATGACCTATACCTTAACTGACTCAGGGTCCTTTGCACCAATCATGATGATAAAATTCTTTGTAAATGCTACATTCTCATTTTATTTACATGAGCTTGATTACACTGTTTTAGGAGTGGCTTTGGAGAGATGTCATCTCCTGTGATCCGGGAGGCAGAGGTCACACGAACTGCACGGAAGCAGAGTGCTCAAAAAAGAGTTTTAAGTATCCTTTGCATTTTAAGCATCTTTATCTTTTATAAAAATTGCAACATATTTAGAATCAGTGTCATAGAATTTTCTTTTTATGAGGGGTATCAAACGTTAGTTATAATAAAATCCTGTAGAAATTAGTTTTTTTCACTCCACAGATACGTTATTTTATAAATATAACGCTGACATTTAATGAGATTAAGATTTGTGTTTCCCTGAAAATAAGGATATTCCATTTTATTGCTATCATATTGTGTTTACCTTCTACTGAGATTATGTTTCCTTTTTTAATTGGAAATCTGACTAAAAACTCTAATTTCAATGTGTTATCTAAGACTAACATCTGAGAATTGAAATGGCAGAGGGAATTATTTACTCTTTGCATAGAAAAATGAAAAATACCTTGTTTTTGAAAAATGTATTCAAATAATTTACATAGTAAAAATATGGTTAATTACAACTTTAATGATCTCTTTTCTACACAGAGAACTTTTCTTAACTTTTCTGCAGTTCGGGCATCCCAAGAGGATAATTTCGGTAATACTACACCAAGAAATCAGGTTATCCCTCGAACTCCCAGCTCATTTCGACAGCCTTGTAAGATTTTTTGCTTTTAAAGCATTTAATAACAGCAATAATTATAATAGTGGCAAAGTATTGTATACATAATAAATATAGTATTTGGTTACAATATCAATAATTAAGCACAAATAATAAAGATTGCAGTTATTATTTGTTGAACTCTTATCATGAGCAAGGTATTTTACTTTACATAAATATACAGTAACCATGACACAGATATTATTATCTCTATTTTACCAAAACTGGAAGTGAAACTTAGAGAAGTTAATTAATACAGGTAATAAGTATGTAAATAATGAAACTAGGATTCAATGATCAATTTACTCCAAAGTTTATGCCTGCTCTACTATTAATATATTGCCTTGGTATGCTTTATAAAATTAGAATATGAAGAATCCATTGACTTATTAGTGTCTTTAACTGCTCATTTATGTTATAATGAAAGCATCTGTATTTACAGTAAAATTTTTCCTGATAGGCTCAGTAGTACCAAGAGCTTAAATTTAGAAAAATAATCTTCATATCATGGAAGGTATTTATTTATTAAGGTGTTTATTTGGTTAGAATCTAAATAATTGAAAACAAAAATTATTTATTCTTTATTTTTTGCTTACTTTGTTTTGATAGTCAATGTTCATGCACCTTGAGTTCTTTTACTAACCTCTTGTTTGTAGTTACCCCACCAAACCGAAGCTTACTAAGGCAGCCAGATGTTTCCTGCATTCTTGGAACAGGAGGGAGGTCTCCCCGGCTTACACAGTCTTCAGGGTTCTTGGGAAATCTGTCCATGGTATGTAGAAAAATAGGGCTGAAAACGTCTCCTTTTTAATAAAAGGATAATATTTGGTTTAAAAACCTTTTTTAATGAAAATTGAAGTCATATCATAAAAGTAACTCTAGGTTATGTGGACTGAAATGATTGATTAGACATTCGAAAAACTGAAAACCTTACATACCTCATGTCACAGGTGGAAACTGTAACACCAGCAATATTCAGATGCAGATAAAGTGTTCTAATCTGGCAGTTTGCTGACCAGAAGAAATATATTCTCTAGTCATTTGCTGATGGCTATAAAAGCTGAGCCCTGTTTTGAAGCATAGAAGAGTAGGAATCCAGGGGTGATAGATGAAGACTATCATGAAGAAGAGAGACACTGCATTAAAGGGGATAAAAAAGAAAATTGGAAAAAGTAGATGAGATGCTCTTTAGGAATCACTCTGGTACAGTATTGAAAATAGTGGAAGAAATGTTATGTAAACTGTAATGCAGAATGACTTCACCTGTGTGTTAAAAATACCCTATAGACAAAGAAAGAATTATATCTGAGAAGAAGGAAACAGAAGAGTTTTGTTGAAGTAGTAGAGTATTATGGCATATTTAGTACCAAAAACAAGACAAAAATGTTTCTGCTATCTTTGGCTCTGTGTTATTAAAAAGGCACAGAGATTTTTATGCACATGTGAAATTATCTAAATTAGGTGTTTTTTGAAGGGTGGTGTTTGTGTTAAACCTCTCCTTGTCACAGAAGGTGAAATCGATCTTTAGAATTTATTATAGTCACCCAGGCACAGTAGCTCAAGCCTGTAATCCTAGCACTTCGAGAGGCCGAGGCAGGAGGATCGCTTGAGGCCAGGTATTCAAGACCAGTCTGAGCAAGAGGGAGACCCCATCTCTAAAATACTTAGAAAAATTAGTCAGGTGTGGTGGCATGTGCCTGTAGTCCCAGCTACTTGGGAGGCTAAGGCAGTTGGATCACTTGAGCCCAAGAATTTGAGGTCGCAGTGAGCTATGATCACGCCATTACACTCTAGCCCAGGTGACAGAGTGAGACTCTGTCTCAAAAAAAAAAAAAAAGAATTCATTATTGTCTTGTGGATTTTTGGAGTGTTAATATCTAAACAATGATCTAGTCACTGAACAATTTTACTTTGCTTATGAAGCTGGTGATTTTGGTAGTGTTTATTTTGTTCTACTAAAAATATAAGTGAATTAGCCATCTCTGGGTTTAAGCAAAAGAGGATGGCTTTATTATTGTACTGTCTCAGAACTATAAGATTAATAGTAAAATTGTTGTTCTCTTAAAGACCAGAACAGAGAAATGTGCATTGATTATTATAAAATTACTTTGTAATCAAAGATATATTTCAGTTTTACTTTGCTAATTTTGATGTCAGCTGTGACAGGTGGTCTTGGATATAGGTTGCCCTAAAGGAAGTAAAATTATTTGCTATGTTAATATTTTTACCATATGTCTGCCTACCAAGATTTGATTGTGGACCAAAGTATTTTTCTGAAAGTAAAATATTGTTGTTTAAGATGTTCTGTTTTATCCTTATACTAAATGCTAAGTACTTGGAAGTGAACTAGTAATCAGTCTCTAGAAGCTGCAGCTAAGCTGCCCTCATCCCATAGTTACTACCTCATGAATGTATAGGGTCCGAGCACCCATCTTTAGCTTTTTTCCTTCAGGAGACCGAATTTTTTTTTTTTTTTTTGAGACAGAGTCTCTCTTCATCTCCTGGGCTAGAGTGCAGTGGTGTCATCATAGTTCATTCCAACCTCAAATTCTCAGGCTCAAGTGATCCTCCTGCCTTAGCCTCCCGAGTGGCTGGAACTACAGACACACGCCACCACACCAGGCTGATTTTTCTATTTTTGGTAGAGACAGAATCTTGCTCTTACTCAGGCTGGTCTGGAATTCCTGGCCTCAAGCGACCCTCCTGCCTCAGCTTCCCAGAGTGCTAGGATTATAGGCATGAGCCACTGCACCCAGCTGGGGAGACTGATTTAAAGATGACATTATTATTGTTGCTCATGCCTGGATTTTAAATAAAGGTGATTTTTAAAAAACTTTTTGTTACAGATATTTTCAAGCATGTTAAAAAGCATAATAGAATAATAGAGTAAGCCTCCATGATCCCATTGCCCAGCTTCAGCACCTACCAACATTTGGCTGATTTTGTTTCATCTACACCCACATGCACTTCCCTAACATTACTTGGGAATTCCCTGATATCAAACCATTTCATCTATAAATACTTCAGTCTGTATCTCTGAGACATAGTGAGTATGCTGTCTTTAACATAAGTATAATACTAATAAAACATTTAACCAACACACACATGAGTAATTCCTTTATTTTAAATATTCATTATATATACACTCATATATTTCACTTTTACTAAGTGTTCAGATTCCCTCAGTTGTGTCAAATTTTGTTTGTTTAAACCAGGATCCAAACAAGGTCAACATATTGCATTTGCTTGATACATCTCTTAAGTCTTTCAGTTTATTAAGTTCCTCCCTAATCCTTTTTCCCATTGCCATTCATTTGTTGGAGAACAATTGGGTCATTTCTCCTGTACAATTTCTGAAAAGTGAAAATTTGAGGTGAACTTATTGAGGTAGGACTTTATTTTACCTATTGAGGTTAGCTTGAATTTTACAAAAGGTGAACATTTTGCAAAATGTTATTGGCTTCTTCAAAAAGCATGGAGTAGTACAAAGAAAAAAACAATTAAAAAAACATAATTTTCTTAACAAAATAACCATTATCTATCTTTTAAAAATGAAAAATACATGTATACAGTTTTTTTAAACCTTAATCAGTATTATTTATTCACTCAATGACAATAACTCCATCACTTTCCTGTATTTTTCTTTCTTTCTTTTTTTTTTTAAAGGTGACTAATCTGGATGACAGTAACTGGGCAGCTGCATTTTCATCACAGCGTTCAGGGCTCTTCACAAACGTAGAGTCTCACAGTGTAACAGAAGATGTAACTCTCAGTGCTGTTATGTTGCGTGAGGATGATCCTGGAGAAGCTGGTAAAATGGCTTTGAGCTTTGTGACAAAGTAGCTTTTCATTTTATTAAGACCAAAGAGACTATCACCTCTTGTTCCTGAATGTCATTATAATGTATTTTTCTTTCTAGTTTTTTTTTTTGGGGGGGGGGTGGCTTAAACAACAGAAATTTATTTTCTCACAATTCTGGAGTCTAAAAGTCTTACAATAAAGGTGCTGGCAAGGTTGACTCTTTCTAAGGCCTCTCTCCTTGGCTTGTAGATGGTTGTGTTTTTCCTGTGTCTTCACAGGGTCTTCCTTCTGTCTGTAATATATTTTCATTAAGCTAATTAGTTATGGTCATGGCTACACTATTTGATACATTATCTCTAGAAGGTTAAGAACCTCACCTTAGTTCTTAGCAGCATATTGCCATTTTTTAGTGTAAATAAAAGCCTCTTAGATTCTTACATAAGTCTCATGTTTTTATTATTTTGTTATTTGGGTATCTCTTTTTCTTTAGCTTTAGTTTTTATTTTTATTTTTTCATATTTTTTGAGACAGGTTCTCACTGTTGCCCAGGTTGGAATGCAGTGGTGTGATCATAATTCACTGCAGCCTTGAACTCCTGGGCTCAAGCAATCTCCTGCCTCAGCTTCCTGAGTAGCTGGGACTACAGATGCGTGCCACTGCACCCAGATAACTTTTTAAAAATTTTTTTGTGGCGATGGGGTCTGGCTGTGTTACTGAAGCTAGTCTTAAACTCTTGGCCTCAAGCAATCCTCCCACCTCAGCCTCCCAAAGTGCTGGCATTACAGGTGTGAGCCACCACACCCAGCCATAGTTTTAGTTGGTTTTGGTTTTGTTTTTTTTTTGTTTTTTTTTTTTTTGAGACAGGATCTCACTCTCTTGCCCAGGCTGGAGTGCAGTGGCATCATCATAGCTCACTGCAACCTTAAACTCCTGGGCTCTAGTGATTCTCCTGCCTCAGCCTCCCAAGTAGCTGGGACTACAGGTGGGCACCACCATACCTAGCTAATTTTTCTATTTTTTGTAGATACAGGATCAGTTTTTAATCTGATATTGTTGATGTGTTTTGTTTTGGCCTAGACGATAATATTGTTTTCTCAGGTAGTATTATGACCTTACTAGTTTCAGATTGGTTATTACCATTCCCTTTTGGAAAAAAACCATTTGCTTTTAGTGTCTTTGAACCTATACCTTATTACATAGGTTCATCATTTTATCATCATCATAAGCTAATATATACAAATGCTGGTTAATGTGCTTACCACTGTACAAACATCAACTCATGTAATTAATCTTTATCATGGTCCATTAAATGTTTCCAATAATTATTCCCATTTTAGAGGAAAGGAAACTGCTGGTCAAAGAGGTTAAGTAACTTGCTTAAGATCACCTGGCTAGGAAGTGATGGTGCCAGGCTTTAAAACTAAGCAATTTAGTTCCAGAGCCCTGCTCTAAACACTTTATAACCACTTTTTTTTCTTGTAGTGTCTGCCAATAATAGGTACTCAAATATTGAGTGACTCAAAAATGCCTTCTACTTAATCTATAAGATATAAGAAATCCATTTTAAGAGACCTTAAATATTATACAGTACTGTAGTAAAGTGTATTTATTTTCCCTGAGTGGAAGATACCATTTAGTATTTATTACAGTTGTCTCAGCTACTTTGTTATGGTATGCTTAAAATATAATTCAGATGTTTTAAAATTTGGCTCAATTTTTTAAGTAATTGTTGATAACACAGAAAAGACTAATAGCTAGTATATCTTTGAGATCTTAAAAGACTTACAGATAATAAAACAAAACATACATAAATTGGGCTACATCAAAATTTTTAACTTTTGTGTATCAAAGGATGTAATCAACAGTGAAAAGGCAACCCACAGAATGGCAGAATGGGAGATATTTGCAAATCGTTTATCTCATTAGGGGTTAATATCCAAAATATATGAAAAACTCCTGTGACTCAACAACTAAAAATCAACCCAATTAAAAAATAAAGGAATTGAATAGAATTTCTTCAGAGAAGATATACAAATGGCCAGTAAACACATGAAGAGATACTCAACATCACTAATCATTAGGGAAATATAAATAAATCAAAACTACAGTGAAACACCGCCTTACACTCATTAGGATGGCTACTATTAAAAAAAAAAAAATAACAAGTGTTGACAATGATTTGGAGAAATTGAAACCCTTGTGCACTATTGGTAGGAATATAAAATGGTGCAGTCAACCTGATGTGGTGGCTTACACCTGTAATCCCAGCACTTTGGGAGGCCGAGGTCGGGGAGGATCACTTGAGGTCAGGAATTTGAGATCAACCTGAGCAACATAGTGAGACCCCATCTCTAAAAAAATAAAAAATAAAATACAATGGTGCAGTCACTGTGGAAAACAGTATGGCAGTCCCTCAAAAAATTAAAAATAGAATTAACAGATGTGATCCAACAATTCCACGTCTGGGTATATACTCAAAAGAATTGAAAGCCAGGGTCTCAAAAAGATATTTGTAGACCCATGTTCATAGCATTATTCATAGTAGCCAAAAGGTGAAAGCAAGCTAAGTGACCATTGGTGGGTGAATGGAAAAATAAAATTTGGTATGTACATACAATGGAATATTATTCAGCCAAAAAGGAAGGACATTCTAACATGTGCTATAACATAGATGTTGCTTAAGGGTATTATGCTAAGTAAAATAAGCCAGTCACAAAAGGACAAATACTATATGATTCTACTTACATGAGATATTTAGAGTATTTGAACTTATAGAGACAGAAAGTAGAATGATGGTTGCCAGGTGCTGGGGTAAGTGGGGAATGGGGAGTTAATGTTCAGTAAGTACAGAGTTTCAGTTTTGCAAGATGAAAAGAGTTCTACGGATATATTGTGGTGGGTGTAGCAAAACAGTGGGAATGTACTTACTGCCGTTGAACAAACTATACACTTAAAAATGAGTAAGATGATAAATTTTATGCTATGTATATTTTACCAGTTGAAAATTTTTTTAAATGTTGCAGTGAATATAAAAAAGACTTGTACCTATGTTTTTAAATTTTCAAACAGAATTACCTACAAGTATGTCACTTAACTTTTATGTATTCCTTTTCTTTTTAATGTGTTCTAGCATCCATGAGTATGTTTTCTGATTTCCTGCAGTCTTTTTTGAAGCATTCTTCAACAACAGTTTTTGACCTTGTGGAAGAGTATGAAAACATTTGTGGTAGTCAGGTAAGCTAATTTCACTCCATCATTGAACAAACTTCAATACTTTTAGTTTTTCTGAACAGCATTAACCTGCTAATTTCCATACTGCTTCCGTACATGTTTTAGAAATACAGTGGCAGGAGTGGAGGGGAGATGAGCCAGGGAGTGCATCCTTGCATTTTACATATTGAGAGTCCATACAAGATTTCTTTGGGGGACCGAAGGATTGTTCTGCTTTAACACATTAACTGCCATGTGAGTTGTATTTAACTCACACTAGTTTTGAGCCCGGGGCCTTGTGAAGCATATGTAACTCACATGTCTCTACCTTGGGAGCCACATGAACTATTTTTAAAGTTGCATATAACTCATGCACAGAAAACAATAGAAAATTTAAAAATTCTCATTAAATTAGGATTGTTTCGTTTTTGAAGTTTTTATTCTATTTTCATAATTAAACACTGGCCCCAAGGGAAAAAATTTTTTTTCCAGTGTGGCAGTCAATGTGTTTAAAAAGGAAAATCCAAAATATACAAAAACTCTTAAAACTCAACAATAAGAAAATGAACAATCTGATTAAAAAATGGACAAAAGATGGAAATAGGCACCTCACCAAAGAAGATATACAGATGGCAAATAAGCATATGAAAAACTGCTTTGCATCATATGTCATTAGGGAATTGCAGACTAAAACGAGATTCTACTACACACCTGTTAGAATGGTGAAACTTCATAAAGACTTGGAATCAACCAAGATATCATTCAGTAGGTGAATGAATAAACTGGTACATCCACACAATGAAACATTATTCAGTGCTGAAAAGAAATGAGCTATCAAGCTATGAAGAGACACAGAGGAACCTTAAATGCATATTGCTAAGTGAAAGAAACTAATCTTTCAACCTGAGAACACTGATTGCAGAAAAGAAAAAAGATGAAACCAATATGAAAGGGCTACATACTATATGATTCCACGTTATGACATTCTGGAAAAGGCCAACTATGGAGACAGTGAAAAGATCAGTCGTTGCCAAGAGTTAGTGGGTTGGGAGGGATGAATAGGTAGAGCACAGAGGATTTTTAGGGCAGTGAAACGACTCTGTATGATACTTACAATGGTAGATATATGTCATAATACATTTGTCAAAACCCATGGAATGTACACCACCAAGAGTGAACCCTAATGTAAACTATAGACTTTGGGTGATAATGGTGTGTCAATGTGAGGTCATTAGTTGTAACAGATGTACCACTCAGTATGAGATATTGATAGTGAAGGAGGCTGTGATTTTGTGGGGCTGGGGGTATTCCGGTACTCTGCTTTCTCTACTCTATTTTGCTGTGAACCTAAAACTACCCTAAAAAGGAGAAAAGACTTCAAGAAACTATGCATTCAAGAATAATTGAAATTATAGTAATAGACAACTTTTTTTAGCATTTAATGTTTTAATAATTGATCTCTGAATTGTTCCATTATAAAAGCAGTAGCTTCATTAAATAACAAAAGCAACGATAATCACTCAGTGAATCACTGGAGTCAGGATTCCAATTGAGAATTTAATAAATGAATGAGAAGTATGGATAACACTTTTATTAAATAGTGGTCTTAAGACAGTATTAACATTACTTTGTGAAGACTTTTTAGTGGGTGGGAAAACCTGTTGTGCTGATTCTTCATGTTCTGAATGAGAACAATCTTATTTCTTAACTCCCCTTGATAAGATAAGGAGGTGCTATTAATAACCATTGGTCCTTAAACCTGCTGATAAACAATTTTGTGTGTGTTTCTAAGGAGAACATTCATACCTTTCATTAGATTTTCATGCGTGCCTCAGTCGTAAAAAGATTTAAGACTGCTATTCTGGAACAAGGAGGGACTTTCATGAAGTTTTGTGTAGTAATGACAGTGGTTTGTTTCTTTTTGGTTTTTTTTTTCCCATTTCTGAGCATAATTGACAGTGTTTTGATGCCAATCTTAGGAAAATATTTTTCTTGATTTGCTACATGGTATAAATTTTTCAAATATAATTTTAAGATATCTCTTTAAATTTTCATTGCTACTATGTTGGCTCATGTTATGATTTTGTCAGGTATAGGTTTGATTTAACTTATCCTCTTGGTAGATATACAGGGAGGAAAAGAAACGTACCCATGGCTGCTACTGTTGAATCTGAAATCTAGAGTATATTAGACTTTTACATATAAATATATATACACATAAACACACCTTGCCCCAAATTAGGACCATTTCTAGTGGGAATGTTACATTATATTCAACTTAAAAAGACAGAATAGATAGGAAAAATTTATAACATATATGTATGTGTATATATATTAAATATAGTGTTGCTTTAGCCCTATGTACTTGAAGAATACAAAGTTTTCGGTAACTCAAAATTGTAGGAAATTAACCTCTTTACATCTATGTTTTTAATTCAGGTGAATATACTGAGTAAAATAGTGAGCAGAGCAACACCTGGACTTCAGAAATTTTCAAAAACAGCCAGTATGCTCTGGCTTCTTCAACAGGAAATGGTCACATGGAGGCTGCTGGCTTCTTTGTATAGGTAAAAGTGTACAGAACTCATATTTGAGATAAACATAAGGTGACAAATCAATAGGCAAATTAATTTAAAAGTTAGAGTAGGATGTGCTTGCAAATAGGTTTTACTATTTTTGTTGCTTATCGTTTCTAACAGCTTAGTTGTCAGGAATGAATTATGAGGGATGAGGGGGAATATCAGGTCATAAAGCTGGTAGTTAAAATTTGAATATGTATAAAGATTTAAAGGAAGTGCTAAAAATAGTGCAATACTTAGGATAAATTAAGGAAAGAAGTGAAAGAAATTAAGAAAAGAACTGAAAGGTAGGCTTTGTGTAGTAATATGGAAGTTTGAAAGAAGTTAACCAGATTTTCCTTCTGAGATGCTCAGTGGTGAATTTCATGTATTCATGTTAAGCCTTTTTCATTTTGTGTTGTTATTCCCCAGAGACAGAATACAGTCTGCATTAGAAGATGAAAATATGTTTGTAATTACTGTAAGTTTTGTATTAATTTTTTTCCTTTATAAATGCTTAACAATTAGAAATGTTTTTTACTAATATGATTTAATTTCCAACCGTCCATTTTTCTGATTTTTTAAAGCCCGAACTTAAACACTATAACCAACCCTTCATCTTGAGTTTCTTTATTTAAAAAATTCTTCAAGTAAATAAAAGATAGTCTCATAAAATAATCAAATATTGATTTATATTAGAGTGTTAAAGGTAAAAGTCATTTTTTATCCCACTGACTATTCTGTATAACAATTTGGTATGTATTTTGCCAGGCATTTTCTGTGCATCTTTATAGATATATGCACACACACATAAATAGTTTGTTTTTTTAACATACAGTATGATTTCATTTATACATTATACTAAAAGTTTCTTTTTTAATTCATTAATATTTCTTAGTTTTTTTTTTAATGTCAGTTGTTATAGGGTTTTACCATGTTTTTTCGTAGTATGTCAGAATATGTGTCCTGTAATTTTTTCAGACATTCTGCTGGACATATTTAGGTTGTTTCTAGTATTTTTGGTGTAGCGATCAATAATGCAGTGAACATTCTTCTTTATACATATATATGTGTGTGCAAGTATTGCCTATATTTTTGAAGTGAAATTGTTGGGCCAAAGTTTGATAGAGATTGTCATATTGCCTTCCTAATAGACTGTACCAGTTTACACTCTCACTAATAGCGTATGAAAATGTTTACTCTCATATGGGATATTATCAATGATTTGATTTTGTCAATTGAGGGGAAGGTATCTCATTGTTTTAACATGTGTATCCTTGATCACTAGTGAGGTGGAGTATTTTTTTATTCTTATCTGTATCGTATGAATTCTATTTTCATACCTTTTGCTTACTTTCTTAGTAATTGTTTTCTTATTAATTCTCTTACACATGTTAAAGGTATTCTCCTTTCTGTCACTTGTCTTTCAACTTTGTTTCATGGGTCTTTTCCATTTTTATCTGATCACATCTGTCATATTTTCCTGTAGTGTTCATCATCTTGTGTCTTGCTAAGGAAGGCCTTTCCTACCTATTTTAAAAATGTTCTACAATGTTTTCTCCTAAATTTAAGTCTCACTTTAAGTCAAGAGCTTGGATATTAAGCTCTTAAATTCATCTAGAATGAGTTTGTAAAGTAAGCAAGAGATTTAACTTTTTTCAAATAAATATCCATTTATTCCAATACCATTTGTCAAACGGGGCATCCTTTCTTTATTGATTTGTAATGCTACCTTTATAATATACCAAGTCATATTTATACATGGATATTTTCTGTTTTTTTGATTGATTCATTCATTTGAAGGCCAGTATTACACAACCAAGACAGTCTAACTCAGAAGTTCTGATATTTAAATTATAAATTAATAAATTAATTTATTAATTAATAAATTTATAAATTAATTTGGGGAGAAATGACATCTTTACTATGTCGAATCTTCCCAATTATGATAATGGCATAGCTCTCCATTTATGCAGATCTTTTATAGTCTATATAGAGCTTGTGCTCTTCTCTATAAAATTCTATGTGAGTCCTATTGTGTATAGATTCTCTTTCCTGTATATTTTTTAATTATTTATTGACAAATAGAAACATTGATTTATGTGTAGAGCTCATATTTGGTCATCTTTCTGAACTCTCTTATTAGCTCTAAGAGGTTTTTCATTTGATTTGATTGGGTTTTCTATGTTGGCAGTAATCATCTGCAAATAGTTTTCCTTAATTTTTTCTAATCTTTATCCCCCTTATTTCTTTTGCTTGCCACATTGCATTGACTAGGAACATGCATACAACATTGAATTATATCAGTAACAGTAGGCATTCTTTTCTTGTTTCTGAAAAGAATGCTTTTGTTTCTTCTTTACATTTGTTGTTTTCCTGTAGAGTAGGATTTTTTCCCCCTTAAGTTGTTAAGAGTTGGAATGGGTATTGATTACAGTCAAAATTTTTTTAGCTTCTGTAGGTTTCTGCTTTAATTTACTGATGTAATGGCTTATACTAATTGTTTTCTTAATGTTGAGTTATTCTCAAATAGGATAAACTCTCAGTCATGATGTATTCCTAAATATACTGTTTATTAGCTAACATTTTATTTAGAAGTTTCACAAATGTATTTTATTTTTTTATGACTTATCTTCATCTGGTTTTGGTGTTTAGAATTGTGCTGGCTCTCCAGAACAAATTCAGAGATCTTCCATCATTTTTTTGCACTCTGATGAACATAGGGAATTTCCTGTTCTTTGAAGGCTTGGTAAAAATATGCCTGTAAAACCACCAAGACCAGATGCCTTTTTGGGGTTTAATTACTTTTTATTTTCTGATTTCAAAAGAAATTAATGTTTGAAGCAACTACATATAGTCAAAAAAGGAGAAAATAAATGCATTTTTTATAATAAATAATTTCAACTATACATGTCTTTTAGTCTGCTTTTTCACCTACAATATTTTTAAATACCTTTCCAGTCTTTTAATTTATTCTGCAAATACTTCATTCCAACAAAGTAACATGCACATCCAGGAATTCTGTCTTATATTTGGCTATTTATTGAGCTCACTTACTAATCTTAATAGTTTTCCATTGACTTTCTTTGTTTTTCTAGATAGGCAATTCTATTATCTACAAATAGTGATGACTTTGACTTTTAACATACTTATTGCTTACTTAATTCTTTTTCTAGTTTTATTATGTTAGCTAGAATTTTCAAAGTAAAGTTAAATAATAGCAGGGATTCTTATTCTTTTCCATCTTCTGGATTTTAAAGGGAGTGTCTCACTTTACAGTTAACTATAGTCAGCTCTCTGTATCTGTGGGTTTTGCATTTATGAATTTAACCAAGCACAGATAGAAAATATTGGGGGAAAAAAATGGATGGTTGCATCTGTACTGAACCTTTACAGACTTTTTTTTCTCGTCATTATTCTTTAAACAATATAGTATAACAACTATTTATATAGCATTTACATTGTATTGGGTATTTTAAGTAATCTAGAGATGATTTAAAGTATACTATGACATTTTAGATAAGAGACTTAAGCATCTGCAGGTTTTGGTGTCTCCAGGGAGTCCTTGAACTAATCCCCCACAGATGCCCGCGAGACAGCTATATATTATTTGCTAGAGGTTTCAGTTAGATAATCTGTTACATTAGTGACATATTCTTCTGTTTCTATCAAATGACATTTTGGCATCTACCAAGAAGTTCATGTAGCTTTTCTACTTTAACCCATGAATAAAATGAATTAATTAATACATTTGACCCATGCTTGAACTGGTCACAATTTATTATCCTTTAATATACTGCTTAGTATTACTTGCTAATATTTATGTTAAATTGTCTTTTAAAGTAAGTCTTAAGAGTCTTAGATTGCTTTTAGGTTTTATTATCCACTTCTGTGTAGAATGAAAATATTTTAAAGTTTTTAAACTTTAAAAAATAGTTTTTAATTTTCTAATATGTAACATGGCTGCATCCAGTCCTTTATTACAATTTTTTGTTTCATTTTATTTTGTGTTTATTTTTCCCTAAAACATCATCTCTGGGGAAATAGACTTAAAATTCCAAGTGTAAAGAATTAAAATATCAGGTAAGAGCAGCTGCAAATTTATCTAGCAGTTTGAAATTTATTTATACAATAAATATTTTTCAAAGATGAATATACAGATTTACTGTGTGGTATAATGTTTATGTATGGGTGATTAAATATACTTGTTTTTATTGGCTTTTATCTTTCTGTTGAAATAATATCCTTAGAGCATCTTCTTTTCTCTCTTTCCATCCTTTAAATAATTTTTATAATAGGCTCTTAATGCCAGTGAAAAAACAGTTGTGGAAGCATTGTTTCAGAGAGATTCACTTGTTCGGCAAAGTCAGGTATGGCTAGAATTTTTTGATGTTGTTTTATGAAGCATGGAGAAAAGGTTAATGGCATACAAAGTACTGAAGTTTTTAAAATTTAAACCTTGTTTCTTAATTCTTTTTCTATTTGATCTTTTTATTTGTAATTAAAAGGAATTAGGAGCCTTGTTTTTTTGATTTTTTTAAATAACAGCCCTAGTATTTCCAGGAATAGCCTGTTTAAAACTGTATTATTCCTATAGAAAATTCCATTCTTTTGCCATAATATTTATTTATCTTAAAAAAGTAAAAGAAGTGCTTGGAAATTTGTTACTTGATATTTTTGAAATCAGAAACTATTTGAATTAAGGATATGAGTACCACTACAAATAAAACACTAATAGATTTTGTAGTTAATACTAATCTTTTTTTTCTTTTCTAGCTGGTGGTAGATTGGTTAGAGAGTATTGCCAAAGATGAGATTGGAGAATTTTCTGATAATATTGAGTTTTATGCAAAATCAGTATATTGGTAAGTCACTAAACTTTTATTCTTGAGGTCACTTAATGTTGATTTTGTTCATTCATCTTTCAGTAAATATTTATTTAGTTTTTACTTCGCTCACTCTATGAGCAAAACAGATAAAAGCCCTGCCTTTATGTAATTTATAATTGTTTAAGAGAGTTAGATAGCAGATAAACAAATACACAGTCAGCCCTCCGTATTGGTGGGTTCCACATCTGTGGATTTAACCAACCACAGATCAAAAATAGTTCTTAAAAACCCAGTAAAAAATAACAGAACAACAATAAAAAAAAAACAAATAAAAAATACAGTATGACAACTATTTGCATAGCATTTACATTGTATTAGGTATTATAAGTAATCTGGAGATGATGTAAAGTATACAGGAGAGTGTGCATAGGTTATATGCAAATACTATGACATTCTACGTAAGAGGCCTGAACATCCTAGGATTTTGGTATCCAAGGGGGTATCCTGGATCCAATCCCCCACAGATACCAAGGGACAACTCTATATCCTGTTGGGTATTAAGAGCTTTGGGGAAAAAATGAATCAGAGTTAGTAGATAGAGGGGACAAGGGGGTCCTGCTTTAAATAGAAGAGGTGGTCAGGAAAGGCTTCTCTAAGGAAGTAACAGGTAATGAGAGGCTTTTAAGAAATAAAGGAAGCAAGTCATGCAAAAATCTGGGGGATAAGTGTTCTGAGCAGGAACACAAACTATAAAGACCCTGAGAAGGTAAAGTGTCTGTACAAGGAGGCCAATGGGAACACTTCAAAAAGAAAATGGTAGAAAATGAGATTGGAGAGAGCCAGATGATAAAGACTTTTACAGGCAGTCCAAGGTAAGGGTTTTGGACTTTATTCTAAATATGATGGGAAACCTTGAGAATAAAAGAATAATACGGTACTATTTATGTTTTCAAACAATCACCTTATGCTTTTTCTTAATCATAATCTGATCATCAGGAAGATACTTCTGCCATGTTTTATAGCTACTTGTGTTTTTTTAAAATTTATTTTCCCTACATCCTTCCATACTTCTAAATTATGATAAGCCCTTGAAGCCAGAAAGCTCCCCTAGGTTAAAGATACAGTTTATTTCAAGACTTGAAAAAGTTCAAATTGCCTTTGAATTCAGTAATATTATGTATGTACGTCTATAAGTCAGTTTTCTTTTCTCTGCTTAACTAGAAAATAGTACACTCAGTGTTTATTAAAAATTAAATATTGAGTAGTTGTGATGTTTTTCTGAAGGAGAAATTTTCATTTTCAGGGGGAAAAAATTTTCAAGTTAAAATGCCCTGATAAGGTTTTTGCAAGTTTTTCATGAATTGGTCTTCTTTTCTTGCTGATCAATGGAACAAAACAGAGAACCCCAAAACAGGCCCATTTGGTTTTAAATAATGGCATCAAAGCAATCCAATGGGGAAGGGAATGTCTTTTCTACAAACTGCAGAAAAATGATACCTATGTGAAAAAAAGATTAACTTTGACAGCTCCCTCACACCATACCCAACAATTAATTCAAGATGGATCATAGTCCTACATGTAAAAATCTAAAAACTATTAAGTTTTTAGAGGAAAACATAGGATATCCTTGCAACTTGAGGATAGGTGTATGTTTCTTTTCTATATATCTTTTATACAGAAAGCAATAATCAGGAAAATTGATTTGACTTTATCAAAATTAAAAACATGTCATTAAAAATACCATTAAGAAAACGAATAGGGGCAAGCTGCTTTTTCTTAATCATAAGCAGCAGACTGGAATAAACATATAGAAAATGTAGTTCATAAAGAACTATAGCTCAGTAATAAAAAGATAACCCATTAAAAAGGGCAATGATTTGGCCGGGCGCGGTGGGTTATGCCTGTAATCCTAGCACTCTGGGAGGCCGAGGTGGGAGAATCTTTTGAGCTCAGGAGTTCGAGACCAGCCTGAGCAAGAACAAGACCCGGTCTCTACTAAAAATAGAAAAAATTAGCCGGGTCTGGTGGTGCACACCTGTAGTCCCAGCTACTTGGGAGGCTGAGGCAGGAGGATCACTTGAGCCCAGGAGTTTGAGGTTGCTGTGGGCTAGGCTGACGCCATGGCATTGTAACCCGGGCGACAGAGGGAGACTCTGTCTCAAAAAAAAAAAGGGCAAAGATTTGAACAGATACCTCACAAAAGCAGTTAGGTATGTGGCCAATAAGGACATGAAAAAGTGCTCAACATCATTAGTCATCTGAGCTAAAATGCACTTTTTTGTGAGTAGCTGGGGCTATAGGCACATGCCACCAAGCCCAGATAATTTTTTTCTATTTTTAATAGAGACAGGGTCTCTCACTCTTGCTCAGGCTGGTCTCAAACTCCTGACCTCAAGTGATCCTTCCACCTTGGCCTCCCAGAGTGCTAGGATTATAGGCATGAGCCACCGTGCCTGGCCAAATGCACTTCTATATTAAGGATTTTTGCATGTTTTTTTTCTGGGTTTGTAGTCTCTTCTTTGACTTGATTTTTTTTTAATAGGCGTATTAAAATTGCCCCTTAAAAAATTTTTGGTATTTACTTTTTCTTTCAGGGAAAATACTCTGCATACCTTAAAACAACGGCAGCTAGCTTCTTATATAGGAAGTGTCCGTCCTCTTGTCACTGAATTGGTAAGTGTTCTTTGAAATGAAAGTTGTCTTCAACGCTAAGTGATTTTTTTTTTTAAGGCTGAGAGTTTCTCTTTTCTCAGATCCTTGTTTTACTTTCCTGAAGGTTTGCACACACTAGCACTTCACTCTAAAACAACTAACTTGCATTAGAATCTGATGGAATATATTGGAACATCCATGGCCTTCAAATTATAAATAATAAAAAAAGGTATGGAAAGTGTACCTAATTTGCCAGCATTAAAAACAAATTAATTTTGGTCTTATATCAAAGTTTGACTATATAAAGTAGTGACCCGTGAAAGCTCTTTTATATAGAAAGTAGGGGAAAAAACAAAACCTTGTGAATTAGCTTGAGGTTAGAGAGGCTATTCTAGGATATAAATAATAGGAGTAACAGTGGATTTGAAAAGAACTGGAGCCAAATTATTTTAGAAATCTTTGTGACAGGTGGGGGCATGTGAAATGTTTATAGTGCAAAGTGAGAAAGGTAAGTAACAATTGAAAAAATTTATGGAATTTCATTTGCTGACTGGTTTTTGATGAAAATTGGAAACTACTAGAAGAGCTTGAAATTGATTGTAACTAAAGTACCTTGTAGCAAGCAAGAGCTGAAAATCATTTAGTCTTAACAGCTAGAAAGTGGTGATTTCCTTTTGCCAGAGAGAGAGACCATGTTCCAAAATTGAATAATGTGTCTGCAAAATATTTGTGAAAGTAGCCAATTGATCTGTTACACATTCCATTTCCTGAATTTATGTTCATATTATTATATACTCAGTAACGTGAAGTAAGAATTATTGCCTTTCTTAAGTCATATTAAAATTATTTTCTCTTTGAAATTCATCACGTAGCTATTTGCTACTAAAGTGAGGACAATACATTATTCTAAATGTTTAAAAACACATGAAAGGTAGGTAGGAATAACTATTTTAGGGGTTTTTTACTTATTTATTAGAAATATATTTAAAATTTTTTTTTATTGAGCATTGGTATATTTTATATGGTATTAATCCCAAAGTGGGTCTTAATAAGCTCTCTTCCCAAATGTTCTCAGGAAGTACTAGCTAAGCACTTTCTGATGTACAGAATAGATTTCTTCAGTTTTCCTTCATGTTCATACTCCATCTAGGTCTAATCCTGTTTAGACTAACTTAGCCGTGTAGTTATGGTAGAGGGAAGCTCAAGTCGTCTTCTGGTGTTACCTGGGCTGGGGTAGGCTGGTAGTATTTCTGCCTTGCCTGACCTAGGCATGCCCCTTTGTGGGCCTCTGGGGTCTGTTGTAAGTGGGGATCAGACAGTTCTGTGGCTGTTTGGAGCACTAGTGATCTTGCGCCGCTTTCATTCTTTTTTTTAGTTAACTGAATTGTACATGAATTTATTTCAGTGTATAAACTCAGGATAGGTTTATCATGTTTAAAATGTATGTAGGTACAAAGTACAAACGATTTATGATTATTGGTTTTTTTTCTTACAGGACCCTGATGCTCCCATAAGACAGAAAATGCCCCTTGATGATCTGGATAGAGAAGATGAAGTTAGATTACTCAAATATCTTTTCACTCTAATCCGTGCTGGAATGACAGAAGAGGTAATCATGTATACCCTGCTTATCTGTTCAAAAAGTCATAGACTCTTTGAGTTGGAAGAGATCTTTGTGGCTACCTAGTATGCTTCCTCAGTACAGTAATTCCATTCACAGTATTTCTATAATGTAACTTCCTATTTAAACATTTCCAGTGATAGGGAACACATTGCTTTGGAAAGCAGTGTACTCTACTTTGTACAACTCTAATTATTAGATAATCCTTTACAACAAGTCAAACTTGCCTTCTTATATTGCACTGCATACTTTAGGCAGATCCTCATTATTTCTAATTCTAATTTTTAAGAGTGCAGAATAAGTCTAATGCTAATTTTAAGTGACACTATTTAGGTACTTGAAGGCTACAATAGCCCTCAAACTTATTCCTTTTAACCTTACCTCTTTAAAATGTGCATGAGGCTGGGTGCGGTGGCTCATGATGCCTATGGTCTCAGCACTTTGGGAGGCCGAGGTGAGAGGATCATTTGAGGCCAGGAGTTTAAGACCAGCCTGGGCAAAATGGCGAGACCCCATCTCTACCCAAAAAAAAAATTAGCCAGGCATGGCGGCATGTGTGCCTGTGGTCCTACCTACTTGGGAGGCTGAGACAGGAGGATTGCTTGAGCCGAGGAGTTCAAGGCTTCAGTGAGCTATGATCACACCACTGCACCCCAGCCTGGGCAACAGAACGAGACTCTGTCTCTAAAAAATAAAAAAATAATAATAAAATGTGTATGATAGTTAAGATCTTATATGTAGAATGTTAAGTATCTAATTAGTTTACTGGATGGCTTTGTTGATTCTTTAGGTGAGGCAGTCTGATGTGTAGGAGTTTCAATCTTTAGGTATTATGTTGTACCTGTTTTATAGTACTCATGGCAGTGTTCTTTAGATGTCTGTTGGTTCAAAGTGGTGTTCTGTGTTATCAACCATCAGCATCTATTAAGTAATTTCTTATAGTAGTAAGTCTTGAGTTATGAAGCATCATTCTTATTTTTTTATTAAGAAAAGAAGTTGATACCACATACTCATTTATTCAGAAAATATTTAAGTCCCAGGTAAATATTGCTGGGTAATGTGCCAGATACTAGAAATTGCAGTGGTAAACAAGAGGGACATGTTTTAAAAAAACAGAAAACAAAAATAATGATCATATACTAAAGACTTGAAAAAGAGAAACTCTCAAGGTCTCACTAGCTTTATATAATCACATATAGTAGGTTTTTTGTATTTACTTACAGCCCTTTTTTCTTTTGTTTATCTTTTTAAGATAATTGTAATCATAGCATGCATTCAAGGTTTTTTCCTCTCTTTTTTAACAGCTTTATTGAGATAAAATTCGCATATCATACAATTCACCCTTTTAAGGTGTACATTTCAATGGTTTGGGCATATTACATTATTTTTTCTAATTATGTGATAAATGCATAAGAAAATTTGCCATTTTAATCATTTAAGTGTACAGTTCAGTGGTATTAATTATGTTAACGCTATTAGGAAACCATCACCACTGTCTGTTTCCAAAACTTTCATCAACCCAAACAGAAACTCTGTTTCCACTATGCAATAACTCCTCATTCCCCTCTTCCCTCTGCCCCTGGTAACCTCTAATCTACTTACTGTCTCTATGACATATAAGTGGAATCATGCTACATATTTCATTTAAGTGGAATCATACAATGTTTGTGCTCTTGTGTCTGCTTTATTTCATTTAGCATAATGTTTTTAAGGTTTTATATTCAGTTTTTATCCTTCCTTTTTTTGATAGCATATCAAAACATTTTTCCATGTTAATTGTTACATAGCTGTCATAAGTTTTAAAGGTCGTAATTCAGATGATATTTGGGATAACTAGTTGTATTAATCAGGCTCTCTAGGTTCAAGTGACAGAAACCCAACTTAAGTTAACATATGCTTTCAAGAGGAGAATTAATTGGGTCATGGAACTGGGAAGTGTAGAGGGTTGTATCTGGCTTTAAGCAGGATCCACAGACTCCAGAGATGTCACTAGGATACTGTCTCTTTCTAAGGCTCATAGCTCTGCCTGCTTTTCTGTGGCTTCATTCCCAAGAAGCCACTCCCCATGTTGTTTCAGAGATGGCCGCCAGAAGCTCCAAGCTTACATTCTCCTACCAGCTAGCAATCCCAGCAAAAGGGGTGTATTCTCTTTCCCAGTATCTCTAGCAAGAGTCCTGGTGGTGAATCTTGTTAGATCACGTGTCTAACCCTAGAGTTCTGGAGTGGGATCAGGCTTATCCAAACCATATAAAATAAGAATGGGGAAGAGATAGTTCCCTGCAGGGGTAATGGAACAACAAACAAGTTGCTTACTGGTTGCAAACAAGTTGCAAACCTTACTGGTATATTAAGCACATCTTGTTGGTCATGTTAAATGTTAAGGAATATCATCAGTGGACTAAATGAGCAATAGCACCCTTGTCATTATAGAGACTAACAGTGTTTTTGTGATACTTTTGTGTACTTTAACATCAACCTCTCTTAACCCCATTTGTTTCTAGCAGAATTAAATGCCAGTGGGTGCTGTGAGAACCTATTGTTAAACCTAAAATCAAAGAGAAAAGGGATTATTAGAAAGAGAAACAAAGATGGAGACCACAGAAAGATATGTTGGTAAAGTGAAAGGCCATTATTAATTGCTTCCATCAGCGTTTGTAACATTTGTGCCATAAGTTACCTAATCTTGTCATATATTGGTTATACTTTACTATAAGGCACAAGTACTTTTTCAGTACTCCACTGGTTATTTGACTAACTGCTCTTTCTTGTTTTCAAAGGCACAACGACTCTGTAAACGCTGTGGTCAAGCCTGGAGAGCTGCAACACTTGAAGGCTGGAAATTGTATCATGACCCTAATGTTAATGGGGGTATGTTAGTAAATTTTATTCTGGCAGTTGGAGATAAAGGCACTTAGCTCTAAATGCCAATCTTTGTGAACTATAGCTTTTCTTTTTAGAAATGATTGAAATAAGGTCTCATTTTAAACTATATATTTTATCTCTTTTACTGTTTTATAGGAACAGAATTAGAACCTGTTGAAGGGAATCCATATAGACGCATTTGGAAAATAAGTTGTTGGAGAATGGCAGAAGATGTAAGATACATAAAGTATTCACTGATACTGATTTTTACTTCACATTAATTAATTGAAGACTACTGAGGGGCTGTGAAACATTCAGAGTAGTGTAAGACTAAAGTTCCTGTTTCCAAAGAACTTCCAGGGAAATTGAGAAATAGGTTTAACTACTTATCAGAATTATTCAGACACTTACTAGAATTAAACATTGATATAGGCAAAATTGTAAAGGAGGTGCCAAATGAGTTTAGAGAAAAAGTATTGGGCTAAGGCTTAAAGCTGGCTTCCCAGGGGAGAGAATTGAATTGAACTTATTAAAGTTTGGGTTGTTGAAAATAAGAGGAAGGACTTCTAGGTAGGATGCATTTCTAAGTAGGATGCATAGGTAACTTAACTTAAGAGAAACTTAAGGAAAGGTAGGTATACCAGGTTGGAGTAGAATGCTCATGAAAGGAAATACAGTCAGTTCTGACATGACATATGCATTCCTAAAAATCACTACGACATGCACAATTGTGCAAAAACCCCACAGGGCTTGTAGGAAAATGGAGTTCAGAAAACAATACTCAAAAACTTCATTAAGGTCAGGCACAGTGGCTCACGCCTGTAATCTTAGCACTTTGAGAGGCTGAGACAGGAGGATCGCTTGAGCCCAGGAGTTCAAGACCAGCCTGGGCAATATAGCAAGACTCCATCTCTACAAAAAATTTTTAAAAATTAGCCAGGCGTGGCACACACCTGTAGTCCCAGCTACTTGGAAGACTGAGAGGCAGGAGGATCGCTCGAGCCCAGGAGTTTGAGACTGCAGTGAGCTATGATCATCACCACTGTACTCTAGCCTGGACAACACAGTGAGACTCTGTCTCCAAAAAAAAAAAAAAAAAACTTCATCAGCGATGCATAAAAAGATAAAAAGTTAATAAAAATAATAGCACAATTTTACATCTGTCAAACTGTTAAATACATAAATACTGCAATAAATAGGGCACTTTACCTTGAAAAAATCCTGGTTTGCTTGTAAAATTGGGTGTCGGAAACAATGCAGAATCTTGAGGGCACATGGCAAAAGTGTTTTAAGAAGATTAGCATGGCAGTAGAAATACACTCAAAATTGAATGGACTAAATGCTGAGAAAGTAATTAGAAGCCTGTCAGAATTACTCAGACACTAAGTAATAAGGGCCTGTCTTGGGATAATTGATGGGAATGGAAAGGAAGGGAGCGAGCAAGGCTGGTAAGGACCTGTGGTTGGAAACAGAAGGGAGAGATGGGCTCAGTTATGTAGGATGAGTCTCTGAGGTCTCTTGTTTGGATGACAAGAAAACTGGAAATGCCATTAATAGAATCCTAAAAGCAAAATAGAGTAATTTGATGAGTATAATTAATTCTAATCTTAGGAATTAGATGGACAGTGAAACGTGCCTTATTTTGATGTTGTTCTTAGGTCAGTATCAGGGAGTAGTAGGTATTTAGAAACATTCTGGGAGAAAACACCTATAGAGGTTCTATCTGGAATAAATTTTGATTATAAATAATCAGAGCGTCCATTAGAGTTGAATCTGTTTTTACCCTTTATTTGAAATTTAAATGCTTGACTTTTTCCTGAAGATTTCAGCATTGACTGTTTCATCAAACTGAAGTCCTTCCCTCTTATTACCCCACTAGATCTTTCACTAAAGTTTAGAAAGTATCAGGTCAATAAAAGAGGTTTAAAAATTCCAGATTATGAGGAAAATTAACATACTAAGAAAAACAATATTTCAAATTTGTTTATATTCATTGTATTTTAGGAGCTTTTTAATAGATACGAGAGAGCAATTTATGCAGCTTTAAGTGGGAATCTTAAGCAGGTATGTAATCTATTTTAATATTCAATTTTTTCTGTGGGATAAAATTAGATACATAAAATATTCTTGCCTGAGCAAAAATGCAAAAATATAGTGCATTTAGCTAAAAGGAGCCAATTTTTTAAGTTAAAAGAAAAGAAAAAATATTCTAATAATTATATATAATGAAGCATATAAACTTAAGCTACTTTCCAAGAGTAGCAATGATAGAGATAATCATGAAACAGAATAGTGATCTGCTTAATTTGATGTATCCCATACATGCATGATATTTTAATGAATGAAATCAGACTTCAATTTCTAACTAAGAATTGTAAATTTAATTGCAACACACATTTATTGATGACTGGTAATAGCCATAACTATATCCAGAAATGTGCCACTAAGGCACAGTGACTGCATGGGTTGTCTTACATATGCATGAGTGTTTCTCCCAATTGCCACCACTCCCTACATTTTACAGCTATTTTGAGGGATGCTATAGTAATCCGTTGAAACACCATCTTATATCGGCATGGAAAATTGATGCTATTGTGAACTTGGTATGGAAAAAAATCTTAGTAGTTCAAACTTCTTAGAAGATGTAGTTGGGAGGGAAAAAGGTTATTTGATCTCATTTTTTAAAATCGACAATGTTTATATCATTATAAAGTGACTTTATAGCCCATATCAATGGATATAATTGCTTTTTCTTTCTTTTTTGTTGGATATGTCTATGTGTTTCTGTTTTGGAATGGGGAAAAAGCTTCTTCCTGTCTGTGATACCTGGGAAGACACAGTGTGGGCCTACTTTCGGGTGATGGTGGACAGTCTGGTAGAACAGGAGATCCAGACGTCAGTAATGACTCTGGATGAAACTGAAGAACTTCCTAGAGAATATTTGGAATCAAAGTGAGTTTTTTGTTTTTAGTCATGGTGATTTGTAGCATGCTCTTTGATGTTTTATTTTACAGCTCTTTTTCATATTATTAATATTACTCTATTCCTTTCCTATTGTTTCTTTCGAAGTTGGTCCTTAGAAAAGGTTTTTGAAGAACTTCAAGCTACTGATAAAAAGGTAAATGTTAACATTAATATGAAAATGTTATATATCTGGAATAGGAAACAAAGTTATGCTGTTGTGCGCTATAGCTGAAAGAAAAAAATATGTGGAACTTGGTTCTGCTCTCCCTTCTTTTCTTTGCCAATTATCAAAGTAAGAAACATTCTTTGAAAGGAGGAAACTTAATTATGTAAATGATATATCATTTCCATTTCTTTGGTTTAGGATTGGTTTCATCTAAATATATGCCTGTAAGGTACATTTATCCCTTTCCTTTTGAAAATTTAAAATACATACTGGAAAATTAATAAGACTTTCTTAAATCCCCAAAATAATGTATTTTAAAAAATAATTCTTTTAAAAATTTTAAATAACTGAAGTAATATTGTATATACTTATAACAATAAAATAATCTAAGGATGTGTAAATAAAACCTTTATAATAACTTCCTCCCAACCCCTTTGTGGTTATTATCATTCCCTTGAGATGATAAAACTAACTGATACGTATCCTTCTATACCTTTCTTCATGATCTTACAAATATCTATAAATAATGTAGATATTCCAATATAGAATTTTGGTTTTTGTTGTTTTTTATGTTTGTGTGTACCACACACATTATAAACTTGATTTCTTTTTTATTTTAATGATAATCTCTTCAAGTTAGTTGATATATTTTAACTTAACCTAACATACTCTTTTTTAATAAATACATAATATTCTATAGAATGATGTATACTTTTTTTTAATCATTCCATTTTGGGTGATAAGTTAGCTTATTTCTAGTGCTGTAATGAACGTGTGTGTGTGTGTGTGTGTACTTATCTACTAGTTCTTCTGTTTCTTTAGGATGTTTCCTGAACCAGGGTTGCTGGGTTACAGAATATATTTATATGCTTTAGACCTGTGCATACGTACATACAGTATTTCTAAATTAATTATCTGAAGACATCGTATTATATACCTTAAATATATATACAATAAAAAGAAAAAGAAACATTTTGAAATGGAAAAAATAATTACCTGGTTGTAGCAATTAATTTATACTCCCACGAGTAATTTATTAAATTATGTAGTCTTACCAGTCCATCGGAGTAGGTGGGAAATAGGAGCTCACTGTTCTACTCGCATTTCCTTGTTTATTCATATGGCTGAGCATGTTTCTCTTTGTCTGTTGACCATTTTTGAATTTTTTGTTCATATCTTTTAGCTATTTTTCTTTTGGGTTGTAGCTTTTCCTTATTATTATATGGGAACACTTTGTATAGTAAGGAAATTATTGCTTTTTCTGTCAAGTGTTTATTACTAGTCTATTACTTTGGAAATTCTAGCTAATGAAATAAAACAAAAAATCAAGGAATAGATCTAAATACTAGAAAGGGGAACATTTATATATGATAAAAGTATAAGTCTAGGAACTTAAGGCTCAATAAGTTACTAAAATTAATAAGAGAATTTGTTAAAGTAGCTAAATACAAGACAAAGTTAAAGAAAAAAGTCAGTCTTTCTGTACTTCTTATGACTAGTTAGAAAAGGATACAGCCCTGCCTCTCCAAAAGCTCCATTTAAATGAATAACCAAAACTAAAGAGATCTAGGAATAAAAAATTAATCAAGGGTTTCAGGACCTTAATTTAAAAAACCGTAGAATCTTATTGACAGGCATAAAATAAGACATGAATAAATAGATACACCATGTTACAGGATGAGAGGATTTAATGTAAATATCCACTCATTCCCAATTAGTATAGAAACCTAATGCTTTTAGATATCATTTCTGGACAAAAAATTTCCAAGTAGAAGAATAAGTGAGAATGGCAGGAACATTTGAAAAAGAACAATAGTTAGGGGACCTGCCTTAATAATAAAACTTATAAAGATAACAGTACAGAATTGGCATGAGAATAAATAGGTTAGTGGAACACAAAGCCCAAACTAGGTCCGTATATATGAGAACTTTTCAGATATGAGAGGTGACCTTTCACTTCAGAGGGAAAGGGATGGTTTGTTTAAATAAATGGTGCTGGCATAATTGGCTCTCCATCTGGGAGAAAACAAAGCTAGATCTTACCTCATGTCATGTAATTAAAATAAATTCCAGATAGAGCAAAGGTTTCAATGTAAAAACAATATATGCTAAAAGGAAATTTAGACAACTGTCTAAATAAAAATTAAAATATGTTTGATAACCAAAAAAAATCTCTATTTACATCAAAAAATCAAGTAGCAGGTTACTTAAAAATGATTTTTTCTACTCTGTACCTGGTCACTATTTTGTTTTGTTATTCTTGGTGCCATTTACAGACGAGAATACCCAAAGAATGTTTTCAAGTACTGCTGCTCATGTTGAAAGAAGTGTTTATTTTGCTTAGGTCACATGGGCCCTTCCTTTTTGGTTCACCATGGAGTGCCAAGATAAATAGGAATAAAATATAAGAATAAAAGTGTAATGACATTTGCAGAGATTAAAGTGTTGTAGCATAGCTCTCAATTTTCAAAGATATTGTTCAGTTCTAGATTTGTAAGCCTTGATGAATATATTCCAAAGGCAATATCCTTCCCATATTTTATTTTGCTTTGATCTTCCTAAGGCTCTTCATTTCCAACTTTATATATGTTCTTCAAAAGTTTAATATTTTTTAGTTTAACAATGAGTATGTACTACAGAATGACCACTAGAAGATTTATGAAAAATGGAAATTTTTTTTTTCAGAGAGTTCTGGAAGAGAATCAAGAACATTATCATATAGTTCAGAAATTCCTTATTCTGGGAGACATTGATGGTAAGATATAATTTTATTTTGCTTTGTATGAGTTCTTAATTTTCTTATAGTAATTTTGGTAAAAGTTATCAAAACAATGCATATGACTCAGCACATCTTTTGATCTTAAAAATGTCAACCTATTGGATTGCAACTATTTACTTAATGTTTTTATAAAATAAAGTTTGAATTTAACCCATAAGCTGTTTAAGAGGGTGTAGACAAAGAGTTATATGATGACTATTAACAATGAGATAATGACTTAATAGCACTGTGGGAATGAAGTAAATGTTCTTCATAATGTTTATTTCTCTTCTTTTGATTTTATTCCTGTTGTTGAATCTTTGCTTTGATGGCTTGTAGGTTTGATGGATGAGTTTAGCAAATGGCTTTCCAAAAACAGAAACAATCTACCTGGACACCTCCTTCGCTTTATGACTCACCTCATTTTGTTTTTCCGCACTCTGGGACTACAGACCAAAGTAAATAAAAATGAACAATTTACCCTTCTCTGTAAGGTAGATGCTGTATACATATTGTCAGGAAAACACTACTTTTTTATTGTTGTTCTCTAGAAAAGGTGAAAAGGGTGCAAAAGTCTTCCATGTAGTCTTGTATGGTCACTCAGTGATAACTCACTGTGGGTAACCCTTTAAGGTTTTAGTCTGTGGCCACAGAATGCTGTTGGTGACCTAGTTTTTAATAAATTTGTAACTTTATCCTCATCAGTACCCAACTTTAATTCAACCAGCTGAGCTAACTGAACCAGACTGAATTCTATGTCTTTTAAACCTTTGTTTTCTTTTTTTCTTTGTTTCTTTGTTTCTAAATGTTTGATAACATTTTGGTCAGACTACATGTAGAACGTTGATGATATCGTAGTTGAAAGCTTGGGCTTTGGACTAAGAATCCTGAGTTTCTACCCTTACTCAGCAGCTTCTAACTGTGTAATTTTGGGTAAATAAAACTTCTTTGGGTCTTAGTTTCTTCCTCTGTGAAATGTAAATAATAATAGTAACTACCCACAAAGAGTTATTGGTAAGGTTAAATCAGGCAATAGGTGAACGTTGCTAAGCACTTAGCCTGGTGTATAGTTACTGCTCAAAGGTAAATATTAGACTTATTAAATCATTTAATAGTAGCATTTTTATTAGAAATTTTATTACTGGTTCATATAAGCAATTGTGTTTATAATTATGTCTTTTTTCCTATGAAGGAAGAAGTTTCTATTGAAGTTTTAAAGACATACATACAGGTAAACTTTGAGAATCTACAACTTGATTCTTTTTTACCATTTTAATGAAAACAAAAATCAGAATGATAGTATTTTAATTCTCAATGGTAGGAAAGTCATCACGATGCATAAGAGATGTTTTAATTGTCATAAGTACAGTTGATCCTTGAACAACAAGGGGGTTGGGGCACCAATCCCCAATGTAATCAAAAATTCACGCATAACTTTTTGACTCCCCAAAAACTTAACTACTAATAGCCTGCCATTGACTAGAAATCTTACTGATAACATAAACAAGTTGATTAACACATATTTTGTATGTTATGTGTTTTATATATAGTTGTCCCTCAGTATACTCAAGGGATTGTCTCCAGGACCCCCACATATGCCAAAATCTGCACATACTCCAGTCCTGCAGTTGGCCCCGCAGAACCTGCATATGTATGAAAAAATCCATATATGTGGGCTTCACCTCCTGCAAATACTGTATTTTTCATCGGAATTTGGTTGAAAAAAATCTGCCATATAAATGGACCTGTGCAGTTCAAACCTGTGTTGTTCAAGGGTCAACTGTGCTGAGTTTTTCAATAAAGTGAGCTAAAGAAAAGAAAATGTTAAGAAAATCATAAGGAAGAGAAGATACACTTATAGTACTGTACTGTATTAATCAGTACTGTAATCTTACATCATCTGTTTATAAGATGAATTATCTGAAATGGTGGGCAACTGTAGTTGCAGACCTCAATCTATGTTATATACAGGCAATTTAACTTTTTCTCGTAATGCCATGACTTTTCTCTGCTTCTTGGGAGTACTTCCAGCATCACTAGTGGCAATTGGTATGTGTCTCATGGTGTTATGGTATTGTACTCAACACAATGAAAAATATGCAAGACTAGCAGTAGATTACTTTTTACTGCAGTACTCAATTTACTAAAGAGATAAACTGCTCACTTGGAGGAGATGATTAACACCACATGGCTTTTTGGCTTTTTTTTTTTTTTTTTTTTGGAGACAGAGTCTTGCTCTGTCACCCAGGCCAGAGTGCACTGGCATCATCACAGCTCACTGCAACCTTGAAATCCCAGGCTCAAGTGATCTTCCTGCCTCAGCCTCCCAAGTAGCTGGGTCTACAGGCGTGCACCACTGTGTGCGGCTAATTTTTCTGTTTTTTGTAGAGATGGGGTCTCACTCTTGCTCAGGGTGGTCTCGAACTCCTGGCCTCAAGCAGTCTTCCCAGAGTGCTAGGATTACAGGCGTGAAGCCAAGCCACGTGGCATTTTAACCAGATTTGCAACACTTGAGCTTACCCCAATAGCAACAGGAGGTGGCTACGGATTTTACAGTAGTACAGCGTGTACTACAGTTAGTTTTATTCAGTTATTTAGTACTGCATCTTTACATTTGTTTACATTTCTATCAACTGCAAATGGCACTGTATGGTCTGTATGTGTGTGCATAGGTTTTGATAAATTTTAACTTTTATAAAAGATTTGTGTATGTTTTATGGTATAAATGATAAAATAGACTAGTATCTACATACATTTTACGCATTTATGACATACCTTTTTCTTAATTTTTTCCATATTTATAAGCTGCGTGGTTGGTCTCCAAGGTTTTTCAAATTGTCACAAATCTCCAAAAAATTTTCCAATATATTTATTAAATCCACATATAAGTGGACCCACGCAGTTCAAACCCATGCTGTTCAAGGGTCAACTGTACATTTTTTGGAATTTAAAATTATTCTGATCAGCAGCTCAAATTCATGTCTGTATGAACCTCTCCTAAATATATTTGAAATTTTGAAGTAAACTTTTCATTTTATTATTGACATGCTTTGATCTTTTTCTGTCTTTTAGCTTTTAATAAGTGAAAAACATACAAATCTCATAGCGTTTTATACCTGTCATTTGCCTCAAGACCTCGCTGTTGCCCAGTATGCATTATTTTTGGAAGGCATTACAGAATTTGAAGAGCGCCACCATTGCTTGGAATTGGCTAAAGAAGCAGGTAAAAATGATTGAGAACTTTGTCTATTGGCCTTTGTAGACAAATTTTCATTTGGGACATGGTGACATCTGTCCTTCTAGTATTAAATCTTATTTCACATGAGAGGAAGAAAAAAAGGAATAAAATTTTCAGTGAATTTCTATCTTAGGAGTAAAATAACTTATACTGTAACTCACCTAAAGTATCTTTAAATTTCAGCATTTTCTTTTGTAATGTCTTTCATATTTTACATATTATATTTTTAAAGAATTACTATCCCAAATTTACCAAATCATTGTGACTGTGTAGAGATTATTAGTGTAAATGATTAATCTTTGTTTTTTGTCTCTTCAAAAAATTCTTTAGATTTGGATGTTGCAACAATAACAAAAACTGTAGTCGAGAATATTCGAAAGAAAGATAATGGTGAATTCAGTCATCATGATCTGGCCCCGGCCCTGGACACTGGCACTACTGAGGTAATTTGGGATAGGGGATGAAGGCTGTGTAACTCCTGATAATCCTTTATTTTGTTCCTTGGTGAACTTCTACCTTAGTAAAAGAAGTTCTACACTAAGTTTCTTTCTTTTTTTTTCCTTTTTCACGTCAGATGGGTAATGTGCCAACGTCATAACAAGGTTTGAGGGAGGCACATCTCCCACATGTATGTGAACACCCAATCATCCATCTGCATCCACCCATGCTTAGGAACTGCAAAAGGATCTACACTAGTTTCTTTCTTTGTTTTTTAAGAATGTTTGTCAGCCCAGGCCTTTTAAATTATAAAAATTGGCAGCAAATTTAAATTCTTATGTAAGGGATTGCTTGTAGTAGTATTATGTTAAAGGAAGCTTTTTTAATAGAAAAAAGTCTGAGTTTTGGCTTTTTGCTCATCAAGTTACCTTAGGCAGCTTCTTACCTTTGGAAAGAAATAGAAAGTTGTATCTAAGAAAGAAAACAGTTTTACAGTAGCACTTAAAGGAATCACATGGTTAAATTGGTGAGGCATACAATATATAATTCCAGATTTATAGTCAAGTTTGTTCTATAATTTAATAGAAAGCTGTTAAATATGAAAATAAGGAAAGTTAGAGTCTTTCATAATTTTGTTTAACTTGAGGGAAAATGATGTTCACTAGAAGTGCAGATGTAAGTTAATTCTACTAATTTGCAGAACATCTTAGAAAAAACAAAACTGATGTTTCTTACGTCATTTTTTCCCCTTAAATGAATAGGAGGATCGTTTAAAGATTGATGTGATCGACTGGTTGGTATTTGACCCAGCTCAGCGGGCAGAAGCGCTGAAACAAGGCAACGCAATCATGAGAAAGTTCTTGGGTATGCTGTATTTTCATATTCTTTTTTAAAGTTTTTGTTCAAATCCATATATTCTTGAATTTTGTTTTGTTTTTTGTTTTTTAGATAGATCCTTCTATTGGGGGGAGAAAACCAGCCACTCTTTATCAAACCTAGTATTATGAAACAAAACATATTTAACAATGAATTTTCATTGTTCTAATCAATTTTGCATACAATCTCAAGGCTGTCAGACTTTGAAAAATGTAATTGCTTTCTTTAAGACATAGAAGTATGTAAAAGTAACCATATTTAATGTGTCCTTTTGTATTACTGTCACATTGAGATAGGAAGAAAGCCAGTCCATTAGGTAGAAAAATCACCAGGACCTTTAACAGAAATACCTTGGGACCTGAAATGGTTACAGCTTACTGTAAAAGTTGTAAATCAGAGATTTGACTCCTTTAGAAATCATTACACAGAGGTCAATATATGTTGAAAATTGTGTATCTTTTTTTTACAGCATCAAAAAAGCATGAAGCTGCAAAAGAGGTATTTGTGAAAATTCCTCAGGATTCTATAGCAGAAATCTATAATCAGTGGGAGGAACAAGGAATGGAAAGTCCACTTCCTGCTGAAGATGATAATGCTATCAGAGAACATTTGTGCATTAGAGCTTATTTGGTGAGATTGTAAAGAAAACCACAGATGTGCCTATCTTCGTGATGATTTTTCTGATTTACTCACAGAGTTTGAACTTTTTCTCCAGAAGTGGTACGGATTCATCTTAACTCCCTTGTGGCTATAGTGCTGACTGATCCACAAGGAGATTAAAATCAAGGTCTTATCTTTGTGAGCATGATCTCTAATCAACCACCCAAGATCATTTCACACAGTGGATAGTGTGTGTGATATCTAGAACATATTCATAAGATACTATTAATGCTTGTCTCACTTGTAATATTTCTGCTTTTGGCAATAACTGAGAAAAGCAAGATATTCTAGATTTGTTATGACTAAAATAACAGCATACTCATTCAAAATTCATTTAATAAAGAGTCAAGTGATTACAGTGGGTTAGATAGTAGGGCCAAATCTGTGTATAGCATTCTGTCCTTACCCTCTAAAAGCTAGTAGGCTAGTCAAGAAAACAGACAAGTAGGCATACAGACATCACAGAGTGATAAATATCAAGATACACATGTATGATCAGAGTGCTGAGATTGGAGTAGATACCAGAAAACACACTCTATATATATACCTTGCGGTGTTTGTCACTTGCCAAAACATTTATTCATAATATGACTTATTTTTGCACAAAAAATAAATATTGAACAGTTTTATTTCTTCATGCAACAAAATTATTTCTTTGTTTGATGCAAAATTATTTCTAAGAACCAGTCTTAAAAGCTTTGTTGAACAATAAAAGCGAAAACTTTTATTTTTTTTTTATTATTTTACATTTTAGGAAGCCCATGAAACCTTTAATGAGTGGTTCAAGCATATGAATTCAGCTCCACAAAAACCTACTTTGATGTCTCAACCAACTTTTACTGAGAAAGTGGCTCATGAACACAAAGAAAAGAAATATGAAGTAAGTTGAATATGGATCTGGGACATGCCTATTGCATCTTAAAAATGTGTGTTATATATTTAAAGAGGTCCTTTCTTTAGTAGCTATATTTCTATTATAACAGGTGACCTTCCTGATAATGTTCTGCTTTGAAAAAAGCAATCTGTTTAGTCACTATTCTGTAGGGAATGAACCAAACATGAAAAATACCTTCAGGTGACATTAGCATTCATTTACAAAGTTAACATTTTAATGTTTTATTTAACTACAGTCTGTTGATATTTATTTTTATATTTGGCAAACTGAAACATCAGCTCTTTAAAATGATGTTCCATATGTATATTCCTGCCTGTACTTTACAAATACATTATTTATTGGTTTTGTCCATTATATGTCTGCCTTATATTTGTTTTGCAGATGGATTATGGTATTTGGAAAGGGCATTTGGATGCCCTAACTGCCGATGTGAAGGAGAAAATGTATAATGTCTTGTTGTTTGTTGATGGAGGGTGGATGGTGGATGTTAGGGAGGTAAGCTGTGTGCACTGTTTATAACTAAAACCAAAAAAAACCACTGTCTTTTTTTAAATGTTCTGTCTCTGAATAGGAGCATCTACAGATTTTATATAATCTTTGTGGTTATAACCAGACATCCCATATTAAGCTAAACTGAAAACACTAGCTAGGGAATAGGAGTATTTCATTCTCGGGTAAACTATCACTTCACATTTAATGGCTTCACACAGGGTACTAAAATCTAATTTTTAAAAATTCTGGACCTAAAAATTTAATTATAGATGTATTTGACTCAATTTAGAGATAATAAAGAGAACTTACAGTATCAGTAAGACATATATAAAGCAGTGGCTCTCACCTCTGAGCTGTTCATTTAAATGACCTGGTGAGCTTTTGAAAAATACAGGGTTCCACCCCCAGAGATTCTGGTTTAGTTGGTCTGAGGTATGGCTGGGCTTTTTTTTAATCACCTGGAGTGCTTTAATGTGTAACCTGGGTTGAGAACCAGTTATGAAAGTATTAAATACCATAAGAAAATCAATTCATAGATGACCTGCTTCTGGGTCAGGGTTTCATACATAGCACTTAGCACAATCTGATATTAATTTATTTGCTTTTTGTATGTCTGTCCCCATTAGAATGTAACCATAAAGAGAGTTACCTCGTTTCCTTCATTTCTTTGACCCTGGCACTTAAAATAATGCTGGGCACATAGAGGCTTTCAGTACATGTTTGGTAAATGAATGGGGTGAATTCATTGCTAGTCTCCTCAAACCTAGTCTCCTGTCCCTATTGCTTTGCTTCTGGTCAGAGGGGCTCAAAAAAAAAAAAAAAAAAAGAGAGTGGCTAAAATGAGAAAGGAATAAACAGATGAGGATAGGAGGAATGGCAGAAGAAAGGTACCAAGAACACTCCTCTTGTTTTCTCTGTTCAAAATAATATACCAAGTATCCAAGAATGCAGCCTTTCCAGTTCTCCTCGGACAGCTCATCAGGTCTGCAGGGGCAAAACAGAGCTACTCACTGTTTCTGTCACGCACCAGGCTCAGGCCGCAGTGTCGTTCCCTCACATGATTGTCATTTCCATCTCCTCCTTTTCCCCGTCTCAGTTCATCCAGATTCTACATTGCTGGGGCTGGGAGGGCACTGTCTTCAGATTAGAGATACCTGTAATATCAGCACAGGTCCACCCCCGCTGTCAGCACTTACCAATTGAGTTTTCCTCACATATGGGGCACTGTATGTCCCTGGTGGAAAGAATCTTTCTATTTTATATATTTACAGGATATTTCAAAGCTTTTGTTTATTCAAATGAGAAAATATCTTAGGTTGTGGCAGAGCAGTTTATTTCCTTGTGGCAAATGGCTGGGCCCATGAGACATGATTCTGGAGAGTTGCTAGCAGCTGGTCTGCTAGTATCAGAATCCATTGTAATTAGCAGGAGAGACCACCTGCAACACACTCCGCTATTGTGGCAGCAACAGGGTTTAGGAGGAGCAGGTGCCGAAATCTGTCCTGTGAAATGAGAAAGTAGCCTGCTGCTACTTTCAGGAGTGTGGGAGCCAGGGGTACTTTGCTTCTTTGTCATAGAGGGAAAGATGACACTGGAGCACGAATGGAAAGACCCAGACAGAAGCAGTCCTCTTATTCTTAATGGGCTCCAGGTTGGGATCACTAATATGAATTACAAGTAAGACCTTGCGTTTTAAATCCCCCTCTGAAGGTAGCGAGTGCCTATTTGAGAAAAGTAATGAAGGTGCTTTCCCCTTTAAAGCTAAGAAAATGAAAAGCATGCACTTTAATATTTGCTTTTCTGTATTTATACTGCAAAACAAGACTAAAAGATTGATAGTAATTTTTTCTATGTGTGAAAACCTGACCTACATTAGCCTAAATTAGTACAATTACTCATTAGTAGAATTACTAGATTACATTTTATTGTTTCACCTCTCAAATCTACCTTTGAAAAATGTTTTAGCAATTTAATATTATAGCCTCTCACATGAAAATATCTTTAGATATTTTATTAGGCTTTTCAAAGGACCAGTTATTAATTTAGCTTATCCTTTTTTTATTTTGTTCTGCACTAAGAGTTCTATGGATTTCTTTTCTATTTTAAAATGATTTCAGAAATTTTAGTGTGGTGGGGTACTTTTTTATTATTTAAGTTGTTTGTTTTTAAATTTGTTGTAAGAAAATGTAGTGGGCATAAGAGGTCTTTTTTCCTGCACTATTACTGTCCTCATAGTTTTTTATTTTTTTCCTTTTTCTTTCTGGAAAGGAGAGTGGGCTCATAGTGTTTTTAGGAACAGCCATGTATACTTCTAAAGGAATGCTAATTGCTTTTTCTGCATTAAGGTTTCCTCATGTCTACAGTTTCTTTCAATTTTTCTGTTTTTTAAAATAATACAAGGAAGTCATAAATTCATTCTCCTTGTTTAAAAACAAAGTTTTCAATGAAGTTGTTCCTCCCTGTGCCCTCCACCCCACATCCTGACTCTTCTTCCCAGCAACCACCACTGCTGTCAGTCTGGTGTGTCCTCTCAGACCTCCTTAGAGCTATGTGTATTTGTATCTGTAAATAGCTGAGGGATTGGTGATTATCTTCTGTTCTGATTTTTTGCTCTAATGGTATTCACTTTCTAACTCTTATTCCTTTTGTGCATGTTTTTATTCAAGACATAGTTAAGTTTATTAGAAAAACAAATTCAGCAGTATTTTATATTCATTTCATACCTGTGACCCTCCTGGAGTATATTTTGTTCATCTTCATGCTTTTTTGTCATAAAATCTTGTGTACCAGATACTGTGATTGAAACCCTGCCTTATTTTATTTTTAATGGGCATGATAAGCTTTAGAGAAACCCCTCAGCTTCTCCCTGTTGCATGTTAGTTTTGATTCAGTACTTGAATTTTTTATAAAGCTCTTTAGTTTAAATTGTTGAAATGATTTCTTGATGTCTGTTTGTAGGATGCTGAAGAAGACCCTGAAAGGACACATCAAATGGTTTTACTGAGAAAGCTTTGTCTGCCAATGTTGTGTTTTCTGCTTCATACAATATTGCATAGTACTGGTCAGTATCAGGAATGCCTGCAGTTAGCAGATATGGTATCCTCTGAGCGCCACAAACTGTATCTGGTAAGTTCTAGAGCATAGTAGTTTTAAATTTTAGTGATTTGATACTTTCTATAGTAATATTTAATTTTGTGAATGTATATTTACATTTTTAGTTGTTCTTGGATTTTCTTAAAGTAATGGTCTAGTTTTAATGTTTGTACTTTTTTTCAAAAATGTGTATATATTTGTGAACAATTAGAAATATGTAGAGTGATTCTGAGAAATAGCCTTGAAGTTTCTGAACTACCCTAATTTACTAGCCTCTGGCTGCATAAATGTTTTTTTTTGAGATGGGGGTCTCCCTAAGTTGCCCAGGCTGGTCTTGAATTCCTGGCCTCAAGCAATCCTCCTACCTCAGCCTCCCAAGTAGCTAGGATTGGAAGGCACTTGCATAAATCTTAAAGAGTAATTTCTTCTTCTGTTAAGCTAATCAGATTGATTTGGTGACTATGAGTTCATATTCTTCTTTGTGCTTACTAACTTTTTTCTCTTTTTTAAAATCAGGTATTTTCTAAGGAAGAACTAAGGAAATTGCTGCAGAAGCTAAGAGAATCCTCTCTAATGCTTCTAGACCAGGGACTTGACCCATTAGGATATGAAATTCAGTCATAGTTCATCCACTTTTTGTAATCTCAGTAATTTTCATGATAAATGGAGCTTTTTGTAAAATATACATATTTGTTATGACTGCATTTTTTCTTTTGCATTGTCCTGGGGGAAAATGTAAAATTTCAGAATATCATGGTAACACTTTGAACATTTAATGCATTATATCAGTACTTCCTTAGTGTGTTTTTTAATAAAATGATATAAAAATTAAAATGTTTTGTTTTTACAAATTCCAAGATTGTCTCTCTGTTATATAATAAGGAAATTAAATTTTCTATTTTAATTTTTTCATAATCATAAATACTCTAATATCTTAAAATTATAAAGAGGATGGAAAGTAGATTCATTTTCAAGCCAGTACATAATTTTTCATTTATCACAAATTTTAGTAATTTTAAAATACTATAATTAAGAAGATGACTATAACAAGAATGTTTTTAACACATTAGGCTATTATTTTCTTTATTTTAAAGACATTTCTAGTTTAACTCTCATTTAGCAAACCTATTAAAATAAGTTGGAGTGTGTAAAGACTTAGCATAGAATCTGGCACACAATAAGCACTGAATACGTTGGGAAATATAAATCCAGTTCTTCTAGTAGAGGAAACACCATAAGTATATTTAAAAGATGGCATTAAAAAATACAAGCAATTGAGCAGGAAGAAACTATCTCTAGCGAAAACAACTCAGAGGAAGAAGTCTTCGGGCTGGGGTTTGAGTAATGTACTGAATTTGCAAAGGCAGATGGGTGCAAGGAGGATGAGGCACTATAGATTAGGAAATTGGTGTAAGTAAGGCCTAGAAATGGTAAATGCTAGGCATGTTTATGGACCAGCCAATACACCAAATAGGCTAGAGCGTGGGGCTTCCAAACAGGAGACAACCAAAAGAGGTAATATGACTGTAATACAAAACATGGTCTAGATTAGTAATTCCCAAAACTGGCTGGCTAATCATCTGAATTACCTGAGGAATTTGTTAAATATATTAATATATTTATAGATGCCACCCCTGGAGACATTTGGCTTGGGAGGGCTCATAGAATTTTTATTTTTAAATATATGCCATAGGTGATTCTAATTAGCTAAGTTTGGGACATCCTGGCTTAAATCACAGATAGGTATTGGCACTCTCCTGTACCTAAGGCAGACAGCAGTAGTTGATCACAACACTGGCCTTTGGACATCAGTTGGGAAGAGGTATAGAGGCAGTAAACTCTGCTTTGTTTTACTATGCTAGGTAAGTGATACAAACAAAGATAAAATACTCTATTTATCAAAACCTCTTTAATTCTTATGCCTTACTATGCATTCTTTTTTTTTTTTTTTTTTTGAGACGGTCTCACTCTGTCACCCAGGCTAGAATCATTGTGGCATCATAGCTCACTGCAACCTCCAATTCCTGGGCTCAAGCGATCCTCCTTCCTTAGCCTCCCAAGTAGCTGGGACTATAGGGGCACGCCACCACGCCTGGCTAATTTTTCTTTTTTGGTAGAGACATGGTCTTGCTGTTGCTCAGGCTGGTCTTGAACTCCTGACCTCAAGCGAGCCTCCTGCCTCAACCTCCCAGAGTGCTAGGATTATAGGCGTGAGCCACCACAACTGGCCTTACACATTCATTTTTAAAAGTGACATTAAGCAGTATGAACTGACATGAAACTGTAAATAACAAAACATGTACAGGATTTGTATGCTAAAAACTATAAAATAGTTTGTAGTTTCCAAAATAGTTTGGAAAGAACCAAATAAAAGCAAAATAAAAGGAGAGACATACCATATTCACTTATTAGAAGACTCAACATAGTAAGGACATCAATTCTCCTCAAACTGATACACAGGTTTATACAATTCCTATCAGAATTCCAGCAAGAAAATAGATTGTATATTTGTTGGTAATTTTCTTAGGTGTGATGATGGTATTGTGGCTGTGTAGGAGAGTGTTCTTATTCTTAGGAAATGCATGCTGAAATATTTAGGGATGAAAGGTCATGAAGTCTGCACTTTAGCTTTAAAATAAAAGTCTATATAAAGCAAATATGGCAAAATGTTAACTACTGAGTATGTGAAGGGCACAGGAGTGTTTATTATACTAGTCTTTCAACTTTTTTGTAGATACAAAAATTTCAAAATAAAAAATTTGGGTAGACTTCAATAAATTGTGACAGAACAAGTGAATATCCACATGGAAAATAAAGGAAACTTGACCCCCTACTTTTATATCATATACAAAAATTAATTAAAGATGGACTGTAGACCTGAATATAAAAGCTAAAACTATAAAGCTTTTAAGGAAAAACAGAGGCGGGGAGCAGTGGCTCACACCCGTAATCCCAACACTTTGGAAGGCTGAGGCAGGAGGATCCCTTGAAGCCAGGCGTTCAAGACCAGCCTGCAGCATAGCAAGACCCCGTCTCTACAAAAAATTAAAAATCCATGCATGGTGGCTACTTGGGAGGCTGAGGCAGGAGGATCACTCGAGCCCAGGATTTCGAGGTAACAGTGAGCTATGATTGGGCCACTGCATTCCAGCCTCGTCGACAGAGGAAGACCTTGTCTCTAAAAAAAAGAGAGAAAAATATCTTTATGATCTGAGAGTTAGCAAAGATTTCCTATATAAGAGACAGAAAGCAAAAACCATAAAGGAAAAAATTGATTACTTAGACTTCATCAAAATATAAAACTTCTCATCAAAAGACACCATTAAGAAAATAAGCCAGACTGGGAAAAAATATTGGCAAAAATATATGACAAAAAAAAATTGTATTCAGAATATATAACTCCTACAACTCAAAAAGGCAAAAAATAAAAAAGTGGGCAAAAGACTAGAACAGATGATTCATAAAGGGAGATACATACATAATCCATAAGCCCATGAAAAAGTGCTTAAATCAGTATTATTAGGGAGATGCAAATTAAAACCATAACAAGATATCACTACACATCACATTTTGATTTTAGAATGTCAAGAAAGACAACACCAAATGTTAGCAAGGATGTGGAGAAACTGACATATTGCTGGGGGAATGTAAAATCGTACTATCTTTGGGAAAAGTTTTGACTATTTCTTATAAACAATCACCTATCCTTTAACTCAGAAACTTCACTCCTACATATTTACCCAAGAAAAATGAAAATAATTACACAAAAACACTTGTACAAAAATATTCATAACAACATTATTTATAATAGCCAAAAACTAGAAATGACCAAAATGCCCATTGATAAGAGAATGGCTAAACAAATTGTGGTATGTTCACACAAAAGAATACTACTCAGCAGTACAAGAAGTAAAGAACCACTGATATGCACAATGAAAGAACCCAGACACAAAAAGAGTACATACTATATGATGCACTTATATGAAGTTTTAGAATAGTCAAAACTAATCTATGGTGAAAAAAAATTAGAACAGTGGTTTCCTCTTCAGTGGAGGGGAGGATTTTCTGGGAAAGAACATATGGGACTTTGTGGGGCGAAGGGAACGTTTTGTATCTTGACACGGGTGTAGGTTATACAGGTGCTTCTGTTTGTCAAAAATTGTACAGTTACAACATACACATTTGAATGGATGTAAATTTACCTTTTAAAAATTAAATGGAGGAGTGGACAGTGGGTTGAGGTAGGCATGAAACAAGAATGGCAGTGTTGAAACCAGGCGATGGATGCAGGGGGGTTCACTACTCTATTTTAACTTTGCATAAGTTTGAAATTTTTCATAATAAAAAGGGGGGAAAGTGGGTTGTGGAGCCAGAGAGATTTGGGTTTGATTTTACTCTCATCCCATACTAGCCACACCCACAAACCTTTGTTTTGACATCTGTAAATGAGAATAGCAATCACATTTCAGGACTGTAGTGAGGATTAGGGCTCCTGCGCTTCAGTGAAGGAAGCAGAGAAAAGCCACTTAGCCAACTAAATCACCCTGGAGGTGTACAGGCTCTGGAACAGGGGGAAACGGGATGTATGTCAAAGATGGGGCTAGACCCAGGAAGGCCTTGAATGATAGAATTAGTAAACGTAAATAAACAGGCAGTCAGAATCCACTATAGACATTTTTATCTTTTAACCCAGATCTGAGAGTTAATATTTTAACTATTTTCAAATATTAGAAGTAGAGGAATGATACGAACATAATTTATCATCCATGCTAAGATTATCAGCACAAACCTATAATCACAGTGACTTGAATAGAGTTCTTGGGCTTTTAATTGGGGAACAGGTGAGGATAAGCTTTGTAAATCATTAATCAGGTGGGCTTCTGTAGATGCAAACTGCAAGGGAGAATGACATAAATGTACAATAGAAAAGGCACAGTAATTGGTAGTTTCATGACATCATAGGTTTGGTGGCATCATAGGAAGAAGAGAGAGTATATCAGGAAGAATAGAGAGCATATCAGGAAGACCGTGTTAGGAGAGTTAGACTTCAGACATTGCCTGATTAACTTCTACTCACTCTCAAATCTTCGTTTGAGAGTCATTTCCTTGGGGAAGTCTTTGACCACCTCTCCCTCCCCAAGTTCAGGTTAGGTTTTTTTTACTATGCACTCATGACCGTATTTTGTTACTTCAGAACATTCATTTATCATAGTGTATAATTGTTTAGCACCAGTCTTCTCTCATTAAGTTCTGTAAGAGAGGGTCTAGTCTGGTGTTACTTGCCATTATCTCCCAAGTGCCAAATGTAACGCCTGACACATAGCAGGTGCCCAATAAATATTTGAATAATTCTTACACCAAAGAGAAAATTAAAAGAGTCAATCAGGCCAGGCACGGTGGCTCAAGCCTGTAATCCCAGCAGTTTGGGAGGCCGTGGCCGGAGGATTGCTTGAGGCCAGGAGTTCAAGACCAGCCTGGATAGCAGAGCAAGACCTTGTCTCTACAAAAAATAGATGATGATATTGAAAGCATTGATGTAGCTTAAGTCAGCTCCCAGGATGCCTCCAGTAGCTCCTCAAAGGTCCTCATGCCTCTTCCCAGCATCCACTTGGCATCACCCACTCTAGGGTTCCCCATGCTGGCTACCCTGCGTGTCCCAGGGAAAGCAGGTCCTGCCCCTTTTGGCCTACAGTGCCACAGCAGCCGAGAAAATGGTTCAGTGGAGAGCAACGACTCGACCAACAACTCTTCATTGGTGGGAGACCAGGAGTAGCAGAGCCAAAGTCCAGACACTATGGGAACCATGTCCTTCCAGGCACCCTCCCCAGCCAATAGCCAAGCAGAAAGCATCAAGTCAAAGTCTCCCGATGCAAGGGGCAAAACTGAGAGCTCCAAGAGCAGCTGCACTGAGATGGGAGGCCGGAGTAGTCTCCCATCAATGTTTATCCAAGCCCAGCCAACCTATGTCAAAGTTGAAGTTCCTAGCACATTTGTAGGACTCTCAACCATGTCCCAGGGCATGACACCTTTGTTAGGGGTCCAGCCTTGCCGATAGGCCAAGCAACATGGCTGCACATGGTGGGGGAAGAACTCTTCAGATTCATGAGCAGGCTTACACTGCAGAGGGGCCTTTTGTGTGCAACACATGTGGGCACACTTTTACCACCAAAGGCAGCTTGAAGGCCCACTGGACAGCACGTGGGGCAAACAATACTCAGCATGTCATGGAAGGAAGCCAGCCATTGATAACACCATGGCTCTGCTAGGTACAGATGGAAATCCTGACCCCTTTGGTGAACATGGCCCCTGTCACGTGGAACCAGTACACCGGCATGCTCGCAGGTGGTCTAGCCTTGAGGACCAATAAGATCTCTGTGATCCACAGCAGCCATGTTCCCACTCTCCTGGTTTCCCTGGGGGCCAACTCCACTGTGAATAATGCCACTATGTCCAAGATGGATGGCTCCCAGTCACGTATCAGTGGTGATGTGGAAAAATCAAACGCTATTGACAGTGTTCCCAAACACCAGTTCCCTTACTTCCTTGAAGAAAACAATATTGCAATCAGCTAACCTGAAGGGGAATATGCATGGAGGGAGACATGCAGACAGAGTGAAATCTCTAGATTCTGTGCCTTTTTTTTTTCTTTGCTTTTTAAAGAGTTCATCTCTTCTTCCTGCTTTCTTTTTTCTTACTGATATGCAAATGTTTACAATTCAGGCAGCCCTACAATGGCAATTGTTGCTATTCTGCTTTGCAAAAAAGAAAAAAGAAAAAAAATTTATACCAAAATAAATACAGACCAGAATTTTTTTTTTTAGTTTTGGAAAGAAGCAAGTCTTGAAAGTAGATTTGTTACTTTCATAGAAACTTCATATAATCTAGACTATTTCCAAAGACTGTCACCTATTTATTGAATCACAGTGGAAAAGAAAACTACTTAGCCCTAATTGGAAAGGAGAGGTACTGTATTCTTCTGTGGTAGTTGTATGTGAGTAAATGGAGAAGGACTGCCATCTATTTAGGGACTTGTTTTATATGCCCCAACCCAGTATCCATCTTTTTTTTTTTTTTTTGCTTTGTTTTTTGAATGTACTTTAAAAAACAACAACAAAAAACTAAGGTTGTAGAATTACAAAATTCCTTCAACCTTAGAACCTTAAATAGGATGCCCTCAAAAGGACTTACTGTAGTCTTTAGGGAGTCAATGTGTATGTTGCTGCTTATATTAAATACAGTTCAATTGGCGTCCCAAGAGTGCCAATGTACTCCCCACACTTTCCAGATGCCTTTGTCTTCCTGAACACCAGAAGAGGTGGGCACTTGAGTGGGAAATCTCAGGTGACTTAGTTTAGTTCATCAGTGCCTACTCTACTGAAGAACTGCGTTTTCATTCTAGACAAAAAACTTATGTAAGGGTGTGTTTCCTATCACAAGTTCACTTTAGTATTTTTAAAAATACTAATTTAAAAAAATTTTTCTTGGTGCAACTTATGCCAAGTAATTATGAAAAAAAATTTTTTTCCTGAGTATTGCATGAAGGCTACAAAGTTGAAACAGGCAAGTCCTGGGTGTGAAAGTTTAAAATAAATTTATGTATATATGTATGTATGAGACAGGTTTTCACTATGTTACCCAGGCTGGCCTGGAACTGCCGGGCTCAAGGTATCCTCCTGCCTCAGCCTCCTGAGTAGCTGGGATACACCATATCCTGCTACCTCATTTATTTTTAATTTTTGTAGCCATGGTATCTATTTTTCCAATTTATGACCGGAGTACTCCCAGGCCCTGTTTTAAACCTAAGAATTGATGTATTGGTGGGGCCACCTGGACATTCAAGATGTTTTTGTGAGTCCTTTTTTTAATCCCATTTTGCACATGTAATAATATTGAGCAAATGATGAAATGTTGCTCTAGCAGTTTAATGAGGAAGGATAAAGAAAAACCCTAACTTCCGGAGGGAGAAATCTTTTCACTCTATGTTGAAGGTCCTTATAGCAACGCACATCGACACCGCTACCCCAAGTTTTGTCCCTTAGTCATTGCACCTGACTTTAGGATCCAAAAAATTTTTTTGCCAAGTTGTGCCTTTCTTTCCGGGATTGTAAGTGAACACAATAACTACCTGTTTACACTGTCACGTGGATATTGTTACAGAGAACACACCAATGGCTTTCTCACTGTTGAGCTAATAATGCCTTGTTAAGGTATGATCTACAGAGAACTAGCCTTGTAGTTGTACCAGCTGCTACTGTCTGTTGGAAAATAAAATTTTAATGTTTCTTTCCAAAAATAAAATAAAAATAAATTTAAAATATGCCTTCAATAAGTAATGCTTTCCCATTTCTGGCGAAGACTAAATTTGTTCAGCATCTGTCTCACACGTAAAATTGTCCAACAGCAAATGCACAGTCAACTTCACAAACTTGAGAGAAGCTGCCTAGCAAGTCGGGCCAAACGACACACAGGAAATAACCAAACATCAAGAGAAGGGTCCCCAGATTGGCCTAGCCAGGGTGAGGTGTTAGGGAACCAAGGGGCCAGAGGACCCACAGGCTTGGGAACCAAAGACGCAAGGTTCCGCGCCCAGCGCCCAGCGCGCATGCGCAAGACCGAGGCGCCCCTGCCAGCTGCTCCAGGACGGAAGCGAGGGTGCCCCGAGTCACGTGGCCGCGGGCGGAGCCGGGGCGGGGCGCGGGACGTGGTGCCGCGTCCTCTCGGGCTTAAAGGGCGGCGGCTGCGGCGTAGGTGTGCGCTGCTGAGGTTGGCGCTCGATCTGTGCATGCCTGTCTCCGGCCAGACGGTGAGGCCGGCGTCTGCGAGGACGCGGCGGTGGAGAAGGGCTGACGAAGACAGGCCGTGCACCCTCTCGGAGACTGGCCGGTCCCGGCTTCGCCGGGGTCGCAGCTCGGAAGGCGGCGGGGATCATGGCATCTCTGGCGGACCGAGTGCGGGGTAACGGGCGAATAGCCGCCGGGCTCCTGTTCAACTTGCTGGTGTCCATCTGCATCGTGTTCCTCAACAAATGGATCTATGTGCATCACGGCTTCCCCAATATGAGCCTGACCCTGGTGCACTTCGTGGTCACCTGGCTGGGCTTGTACATCTGCCAAAAACTGGACATCTTTGCCCCCAAAAGTCTGCCGCTCTCCAAGCTCCTCCTCCTGGCCCTCAGCTTCTGCGGCTTTGTGGTCTTCACCAACCTTTCTCTGCAGAACAATACCATAGGCACCTATCAGCTGGCCAAGGCCATGACCACGCCGGTGATCATAGCCATCCAGACCTTCTGCTACCAGACAACCTTCTCCACCAGAATACAGCTCACGCTGGTGAGTAGCTTCAGCTTCCCGCAGCGCACCTCTAACCACTCACCTCCTGGACCGCCTTTCTCCCCGGGAAATTTGAATGCACGTTGTTTAACCTTGCACCACGCTTCCCCATCATCTTGAAATCTACAAATGAGTCATCTGTGAGCACGTGAACGTCGAGCTTTTTGGGGGAGGGGGAAAAAAGCCATTTTGGCACTCTATTGGGCTCTTAGCCCAGAAGAATTTGCTTGTGTGAGTTTTATTGATAATAACTACTGTTTGGTGGAAATCTTTAAATGATGTGGTTGGTAAGAAAGCTGTATTGAGTGGTGCAGTCCAGGGTATCAGAATAGCTGCAAAAACTCAAACTGAAAAACAGCCCTCCTCCACCAGGGGAATCTAACCGTGTATGATAAACGAAAGGTTTAGCATAGAATATGTCTCAGAGTATGTCTGCAGAGACATACTGCAGAGATGTCTGCATCCAATAAAAGTAGACTAAAAAATAATTTTAGCACTTAGAACTTATAATGTTTAAGATCTTTATGCTTTTATATGCTTATGCTTATATATTGTTTGGACACTAGTTTTGAGGTCCATTTACTCATCTGTGTATGCATGTGGTGTTTTCTTGCAAAGTGCAAAATGCATTTACCACAAATTTAAAAAAGAATTAAATGTGACCATCTATGTAGAGTTATCATATTTCATGTTTAGGAAATAGGATTAAACTTAGTTTTCTGAAATCAAAAAAAGAAAACATTTATGCAGGTCCATTGTTTCCCAGTTATGTGTTTATGATTAACCTTGTAAGACATGGTAAAAGGAATACTAAATTTATGTCTCTTGAATTTAATCTGAACAACATTTACCTCTTTTTCTTTACAGATTCCTATAACTTTAGGTGTAATCCTAAATTCTTATTACGATGTGAAGTTTAATTTCCTTGGAATGGTGTTTGCTGCTCTTGGTGTTTTAGTTACATCCCTTTATCAAGTGGTTGGTAATATTTTTTTCTTTATGTGCCTTTTTAGCAGATTTCATAAATTTTGAAGCTGTATCCCAAGGTTTAGAAAATACAGTATAGAGACAATAGACTGTTGGGAAGAATGCATAATTGCATAAATTGTCTGACTCAAGGTGAAGAGAAGAAAGGAGACAGAGAAACTTGGGTGTATGATGCTCTCCAAACCCTGTTTGTAAGTGTATAATACCCATGCTTAACAGTCTGAGTCTGGGGTGAAGTTATATTATTTTCTGGGAAGTCTTTACAAAATGAGTAGTAAGACTTTTTACTTCCTAAGTTTATTGGTAATATTTATCATTTACTTTTTAATTATAACACTACTGTGAACGAGTGAGTACATTTCCAGAAATTTGAACAGGAATGGAAACTTTCAGATTTATAGATTTTTTTTTTTGCCTCAAAAAATACACTGCTGTTACAACTTATATATTGGCTTTTAATAATTTGTCTATATCAATAGAGTAATTTATACCAATGGGTATCACTTCTTGTGTAAGCACAGTGCCTTGCCTATAGCAGGGATTCATTAAAAATTTGTTCATGGATTCACTTCATTACCATAAAATCCCAACAAATATGTTTTTTGTTTCTTATGTAGTGGAGAAAAAATAACTTGGTGTAGGGTACAGTGAAACAGTATTCTCTCTATACTGAAAACCTTGGTCTGGAAATTCTGGGTGTGCCTGCATGGGGAATCGGCCAAAATGTGTAACCAATTTTACTTTTTTCACAAACATCCACTGGTTGTAAACTAAGGCATTCTTTTTTGGAATGTAGGAGTTCAGCAATACAGCCCTAGCATCTTAAACTTTCTGGTAGTGATCATGTCAGAAAGATTGTTATGAAAAAATACTGCAAATACATTTTTTAGTGGCAGAGAAGCAGTTTAAATAAAAGAAGAAACTAGTGGCATAAGAGGGTGGAGCACCTACTCAGTCTTGTTACTTGCCTCCATAATATTCTGTCTTTTACTACACAGTAATCAGAGGAAGCTCAACTTTGTGCTTTAAAAAAAAATTGTATTTGGGTACACTTCAGTGAGTTTAAATTTTGTTACTAGATACAGTAAGTGAATGTTCCTATTTATCTTTTTTGTTAAATGCACTTTTTTTTGCCTAGTATGGGTTAAATATCTACTAAATACAGCATGAAATTTTGTTTGTTGAATATTAGAATTTCTTGTACTTCTTGCACATAATTTCAATTCGGAGTACTCGCTGTCCATGTCAGTATGATTATTTTTGTTCACACAAGTCTCAAAATTGCTATAGATTAGAATCAAAGGATTCTCTATCCCTAAGGTAGTTATTTGAAGTAAAATTGAAGTAGTTATTGAAGTAAGGAATGATTATAGACTAACTAATGGACAAAGTTTCTATTATCAGTGAATTGTATAAGTGCTGTTACAAAGTAAGTGTATTCCCAAAAAATTCCTTTAAAAGAAAGTTGTATCTGTCCATTGTATCTGGGCGTGATTTCTAAGTTATTTTTCTTATACAGCTAGAGACATTAAAAGGAGTTTAAAAGATGAGTGATCAGTTATTAGCTTTAGTTGTAGCAAGATGGTTGAGTCATTCAATCTGCAGACATCTCACCGTTGAGAATACAGAGATGAAAAGAAGCTATAATCCAACATTGTAGAAGCACACATAGACAGCTAGTCACAGTAGCATATGTACCGCAGGGTACGAGGAAAAGTTCTGAGGAACACCAAAGAGGAAGTGGCGGCTCTACAAGACAGGTGGCGAGGTAAGACTTTAGGGACACGTTAATTTAAATTGGAGGACACACAGAGATTCCCTCAGCAGTGAAATATTGCAGGTCTTTCCTTGTGATATGTGTGAAAACATGGAGCAATTTGTAGAAATTGATTTGTCTGGTGAGGCTAGACTGTAGGTGCGTTGTGGCTACACAAGGCTGAGGAGTGGGTGAGACCAGATGGCAGAGTCTTGAATGTCTTGCTAAGGAAGTGTGTTTTTATTCTGCAGGCACCAGGAAAGGAGTTCAGGTAGGGGAGTGACTTGATCATTCCCTGTGTTTAAGAAAAAGAACTGGTGGCTATGAAGAGTGGGTACGAGGGTAGAACAGTCAGGAGCCCATCCGTGCTTCAAGGGGAAGGCAGGAAGGGCCAGGGCTAGGGCAGCAGGCGTGGATGGGGAAAGGGGGAAAGACACTCGGAGACCTTTTGGAGGAGGAATCAGTAGGGCCTGACTGAGAGTGAGGAAAGTCGGGAGTCTGATCCTTGGTGGAGGTTATATCATTCGTTACTGGAGTGACACAAGAGGAGCTCATTCATGGAAGGAAGTCATGTGCTTGATTTTAAACAAGTTCCTGCAGATTGTCTAAGTGAAGATGGCCAGGAAACTGTTGAAGACGTGAGGTTAAGGATGCTCTGGGAAGAAGGTCAGAGCTCCAGATGTCAGCAGATGGTAAAGAGGTCAGCCAGGGAGATTAAGGAGGAAGGCAGACATCTACCTTCACAGGAAGTGAAGGAGGCACTGAGGGAGGAGTGCAAACCAGAGGGTAATTCTTCCAAGAGAAATTTGCGGGTTCTGCAGAGAGGTCCAGCAGGAAGAGAGCCATGTGGAGCCCTTTGGTTGTGGCCATTGGAGGTAATAGTGCCTTTCGGAGAGCATTAGAGGGGCGATGGGCAAGAAGGGACAGCCGAGACCTGAGAGTCCCCTCCATGCCAGGCAGTTCTGTGGCAGAGGCACACAGCAGCCTAGTGAGCCTACAGAGGGAAGGGAGGGCTGAGCACACGGTTTTTGCTCACTGCTGTGCCCCCAGGAGCAGGCAGCAGAAGAATCAATTCTTTGTCCTTCATATTCACGGAATATTATTCACTCTTAGTTATGGCTGGCAGGAGTATGGTTCACATTTCCTGCTCTTCTGTTTTTGTCTTGGTAAATTTCTATAGACGGAGGGTTTACGTAACAGGATACCCAGACCTACAGGAACAAGAGATATGTAGAAGTTATTCAAAAGCCTGGCTGTTCTTGCCCAGTCTCATTCAGACAGTCCTATTAAGGTTTCCTTAGTCTCCTTTTTAGTCATGTTTGTGAAGCAATCTGAGGATTGATGGAATTTGAGGTTTTGAGATGTTGTTTCTACTGAATGGTGCAGTATTTTAGGGTTTGTGATTGTCTAATGTAGTTAGGTGTATTTGGTAGGGGTGGGGAAATACTACCCACAGAAAAATCATCCATAGAGAGGAAAATTTCTTCTACCATTGATTGGGTTTTCTAAAGCAACTGAAAAGACCACAAGGCTTTCAAGCTACTCACGTTGGCAGCCACCTGGGATAACTGTTATGGTCAATCTGTCAATCTCTAACCTGCCCTGTCATTGTCCTGCCCTCTGCCCCACCCTGCATCTTCCCTTTTTTTTGGCCATTTTTAGAAAGAAATGAAATCCCACACTGCATCTGTATTCCTACTTACCACCTAAATTTCCATTTCTGCTTTATTTTCCCAAGATCTCTGATGTTGTGGGCTCCATATTTACTTTTCCCTATTTACTAGCATCAGGAAGGAGAGAAAAGAGGATTTTTCTTCCCCCTTCTAAGGAATTGTGAGGAAAATAGATTAATCAGAAATTGAATTTATAGAGTTCCTTTCATCCCAGGTGCTTAAAGGGCATTCATGTATCTTACTTATCTTTGAAATCCTGTAGAATAATCAAGCATTTCCTCTTCCCCCAGCCTGCACCCCACATTCCCATCTTTGTGGCTAGAATTGCAGCTTTGGTTAAGTGATGTTATTTCTTTTATGCCTGACTTATTTTATCTCGTGATTTTCAGTGGGTAGGAGCCAAACAGCATGAATTGCAAGTGAACTCAATGCAGCTGCTGTACTACCAGGCCCCAATGTCATCTGCCATGTTGCTGGTTGCTGTACCGTTCTTTGAGCCAATGTTTGGAGAAGGGGGAATATTTGGTCCCTGGTCAGTTTCTGCTTTGGTAAGTTCTAATTGTTTTGGTGTCTAAGAAACAGTATAATAATAATTCCTCCACTATAAATGCAATTTTTAGTTTTCAGAGCACTATCTAAGATATCTATTCTCACATTTAATCTTCAAAATCACCCTTTAAGGAAAGCAAGGTAAGGATTATTTTTCAGATGAAGAAACTGAGGCACAGAAAGGGGAAAGGACTTGCATAGGGTCAGACAGCGAGTCAGTGGCAAAACCAGAACTAACAGTGCAGGTCTTCTGATGCCCAGTTACTGTTCTGACCGTGCCAAGCTATAGCCCACAAGTAATTTGGACATTTTCTTTTAATTTTTTTTACAATGAAAATATAGTTTTATTGGTTTTTTAAAAATATATATATAAATAGTACATGCTCATTGTGTAGATTTTGAACATAAATTAAAATAGAAAGTGAAGGGCCCCTGGAATCCTACCACACACTAAGAAATCACCTTCACCATTTTGGTCATGATCATTTTGTGGCTCTCTTTTATATTAGCTCATTAAATATGAAATGTCCGATTTCAAATCAAAAGTGCAGTTTATTATATCTCAAACAAGAAGTGGTACAATTAAAGTATGTGCCTAAACTTTTGACACAGTTTGGTCATCTTAACGGTAGCTTGTTTATGCTAGCAGCAAAGAAGCCTGGAGAGTGAGTGGCAATTAAATCTCAAAAGGCATTTTCCACAGCTTGTTGAGAATTGAATATTTGTCCTTCCAAGAAGTGGTCCAAAGCTGGAAGGAAGTGGTAGTCAGTTGGTGCAAGGTCTGGTGAATACGGTGGATGACAGAGAGTTTCCAAATCCAGCCTCTGTAGTTTGAGCAGCGCTGTTTGTGTAACATGTGGTCGAGTGTTGTCTTGTAAGAGGATCAGCCTGTCTCTATTGACCAATCTCAGCTGCTTAATCACAAGCATCCTGATCATTTTGTCTAACTGGTTGCAGTAGACATGCTCTGTAATCGATTGACTAGGTTTCATGAAGCTGTAGTGGATAATACTAGCCCCGGACAACCAGACACCATTAGCTTTTTTGCATGAATATTCGGTTTTGGACTGTGTTTTGGCACTTCATCTTTATCCAACCATTGTGCTGAACGTTTGCAGTTGTCAAAAAGAATCCATTGTTCATCACACATAGCAATATGGTGTAGAGATTATTTGCCTTTATGCCATGACAGCAAAGAAAGGCAAGCTTCAAGACGATTTCTCTTCTTACGCTTGTTTAATTCATGCGGAACCCATCTACCCAGCTTCTTTACCTTGCCCATTTATTTCAAATGGTCCAATATTGTTGGAATAGTAACGTCAAACCTTGCTGCTAATTCATGTGTAGGTTGAGATGGATTCTCTTCCACTACAGCTTTCAGCTCATCATTATCCACCTTGGTCTCAGGTCGCCCACGTGGCTCATTCTCAAGTTTAAAATCACCAGAACAGAACTTCTCAAACCATCGATGTACTGTGAGTTCATTAGCCACATCCTTCCCAAACACTTCATTGATATTTCGAGCTATCTGCGCTGCATTGGTTCCACGAAGGAACTCATATTTGAAAATAACGTGAATTTTTGACTTATCCATGGCTTCACAAAAATTGCTCTAAAAAAAATTTGAAAGATAATCACAAGCCGAAACATGCGCTTGAAAGACTGAGGATGTACCTTCACAATAAAAATAAGAAGTGTCAAAGTGAAATGTCAGAGATATCAACTGTCAAACTTATACTTAAAGAAATCGGACATTTCATACTTAATAACCTAAACAGACATACGTGCATCTGTGTGTCTATAATTTTATATAATGGAATCATATCATATATGCTGTTTTTATCGAGTATTCCTTTTCCCTGGCCTTCCTAGCCATCCTCACTTCCCATTACCCCATCCATGCCCTTGATGTAAGTTGTGTTAACATGTATGTTCTTCCACATTTTTCTCCATGCTATGTATACCCATATAATCACATATGTACATGCACACATACATACATAGATTAAATATTTGTTTCTTTGACAAAAGTAGAATTACACATGCTTTTCTGTATCTTGCTTTTCTCACTTAACAATATCTCATGAAAATTTTTCAAATCATTCTTTTCAGTGTCTGTATAATAGTCCCTTTTGGGTATTCTCTTTTTTCCCAGTTCTTGACCGTGATGAACAGTGTTGTGATAAACATCCTTATACACATGTTCTCATGTGCTGATGCTTTTTTTCTATGGAATAGAGCCCTAGGAGTGGAATTGGCAGATCAAAGGTATATGTATTTTGGGGACATTTTAAGTTAGATAATCCCCCTATGTCTTAGTTCAGACTGCCGTAGCAAAAATACCATGGACTGGTGGTAAGGGCTGAAACAACAGACATTTATTTCTCACGGTTTTGGTGTCTGGAAGTCTGAGATAGGGTGCCAGCATGGTTGGGTTCATGGTTGGCCCTCTTCCTGGGTTACAGATGGTGATCTCGTTGTATCCTCACCCGACAGGGAGGGAGAGGAGAAGCAAGCTCTCTCGTGTCTCTTCTTGTAAGGACACTAATCCTATTCATGAGGGCTCTACCCTATGACCTAGTCATCCCCCAACCCCTAAGGCTCATCTCCTAATATCATTGCATTGGAGATTAGGATTTCAACGTATGAATTTTGGTGGGACACAAGCATTCAGTCCATAATGCTTATCAGGGATTTCTGCTTCCCACAACTTTAATTCTTGAGCACAGTCAATGGGAATGTCTTTTTTGTTGGTGGTGTTTTTTATTTTTGAGATACGGTCTCGCTCTATCGCCTGGTCATAGCTCTCTGCAACCTCAAATTCCTGGGCTCAAGCAATCCTCCTGCCCTAGCCTCCTGAGTAACTGGGACTACAGGCACATACCACCATGCCCGGCTAATTTTAAAAAATTTTTTATAGAGACAGTGCCTCGCTATGTTGCCCAGGCTTGTCTCAAACTCCTGGCCTCAAGCGATCCTCCTGCCTCGGCCTCCTGTAATCCTGCTGGGATTACAGGCATGAGCCATGATGCCTGGTGGTGTTAATTTACCAAATATTTATATAGCCCTTACACTGTTCCTGGTACTATTCAGAGCACTTTGTAAATATTAATTTATTTAATCCTTATAACTTTATTAGGTTGATGCTATTATTATCTCTACTTTTACTGTTGAGGAAACTAAGAGACAGAAAGTTAAGTAAACTGGCCCGAGATCCCACAGCTAATAATAAGCAGGGCCACAATTTGAATCCATGCATTCTGCTCCACAGTCCGTATTTTTAAGCACTCTGCTATGCTGCCCATAAGTAGACTGATAGTTATTTCAAATTGATGTACTTTATCATATATGTTCTTTCCTGAAGTAGAAATCACTGGACTATCTCTCAGATATTTCTTTCTTTTCAAAAGTTCTAGCCATCTTAGTTATCTGGTGTTCAGACCATTGCAGCCTAGACACCTTAAACTAGAAGGAGAGAAGCTTTTTATGGTAGCTTTCTAACAAGTTTAAAAAAGAGGAAGGCAGCAGAAAGGACATAATAAAGTTAAAGAAGCTAATAGGCTGAGGCCATTTAATTTAAGGGAAAGTCACCTTCATTCCTTAATGTCCCTAGGGGGCATCCTTGTCTCAAAGTAGAGCATGTAATTGTGTTTTTAAGGGTGTGCCAAGTCATCAAGATATAGGTATGTAACTTTCTGTGAACTCAATAAAATTAAAACTGATAGATTTTTAGATATATTTCTAGAAACAGTTTTAAAAATTTTTAAGGAGCAAGTTTCTCTCGGTTGAATATTTAAGAGACCTCACTGTTGTAAATCAGATGAGGCATAACTGTATTTACCTAAACAGGATGCAAATCTAACTCCTCTGGTCCTCTTATGACTGTACAGAAAGTATCTTTAAATATGACATGTTTTCTTTGGAACTTAAACTTGTCAATAATTTAAATCATGACTAATATTTTATCTAAATTTTCTTCAGAAATAGAAAATGATTGTGTAACTTTTTGAATAAAATTATGGGACAGGTTTAAACAGAACGTTGTGTGTGTATACAGTGGTACAACCCATTTGTCCCCCATCCTAAGCCAAGTTGGTTTATTCCCTGTGCCCTGAACACGCCTTGTACTTCCATGCCTCCACACTTTGACCTGTGTTGTTCCCTCTGCCTGGAACCCTACCCCTTCTTCTCTCTTTAATCTGTACCTGTTTTGAGATCCAAAGACTTCTCTCCCTATCCCAGCCCACAGTGATCTTTTCTGCCTTGAGATTCCCATGGAACCTGCTGTCTGTTTGCCTAGTAATGATGTAGAACTCAAGACTCACTTTCCTTCCTCACCTGGGCTGTAGATCTTGTCCTGCACCCTGCCCCTCCTGCGATGGATCACGCGGCGGCACAGCAGAGCGGGTTAAGAGCAGGAACTCCAGACCCAGACTGCCTGGGCTTAAATCTCATCACTGCCTCCTATTAGCTGTGTGATCTGGGGCAAATTGCTTTACTTCTCCATGCTCTCTTTCTTTATCTATAAAAAGGAATAATATTGACTATTTTTACATTTACTTTGTGGCTGTTTGTGAGGATTAAATGAGTCAATCCATGTAAAACATTTAGAACAATTCTTGGCACATTATAAGTGCTAGGTAAGCTATGATTATCATGATTCTTATTATGTCCTAAGCTCTTTGAGGGCAGGAACTTTGTATATATTACGTTCCTCACAAGGCCTGGCCCAATTTTGTAGATATCCAGTGAATGCTTATTGATTTAATTTAAATAAGAAGAAAAATGAGTAATTCAATAGAAAATGATCAGGAGGGATATATGCCAAGATGTTAAGGTGTGAGTGGGTGGATGGGATTATAAGAATTCCTTACACTCTTTTTGCTTATCTTCATTTTCTGATTTTTCTATAATGTGTATGTATTACTTTTATAATAAGAAATTACTACAAAATATTTTTTCCTTAGAGAAATAAGAAAAATGAACCTGAAAATTCACATTCAGAAAAAGGATATTATTGCAGAATTTTCCATTGATTCTTGTGGACAAAATTACATTTCTGAACACTATTCATTCAGCTTTTTTACCTTCAATTTTTGCCATCTCCCAAATTGATTTTTTCTTTTTCTAATCTTATTTTTAATGGTTGATATTTGAGTTTTTTAAACTGCATAACAAAATTTATTTTTACTTGATTATAATGATTGCAGTGCTTTGCGTTAATGATTCATTTGGTTTATTTGTAGCTTATGGTGCTGCTGTCTGGAGTGATAGCTTTCATGGTGAATTTGTCAATTTATTGGATCATTGGGAACACTTCACCTGTTACGTATCCTTTTCATAATAACGTATAAATGCATTGTCTTATATTTTCCAAAACTGTCCAAAACTTGAGTCTCACACTAATTATTGCATGGCCTAAATTAGGTAGAGGGTTATTTTTAGTCTTTTCCTGTATCTTTCCACACTAGAGTCTATAGAATTTTAAAGAAATGTGAACTGAGGAAATGGGTTAGCTTTCTGTATTATGAATAGTTTTGAATTTTCTTAAGTAATAGGTGGCCTCTTCCCTTATAAAAATTAACTTAAAGTACCATTCCTTACATATTGTGAGATTAAATAATTATTTGTTGAGTGAATAGTGAGGTGGAGGTTTGGGTTTGCAATAAATTTTCAGGTATTTATAGTAACAAAGTAGAGGTGTGGCTAATCCAAATAACAAAAGATAAGTTCAGACCAGTGGCATCTGACTTTGGAGTATGTCTTTGTACTTATTTGGATATGGGTGTGCCTGTTTTTCTCAATATCATTTCAAATCAAGAAGTGAAATCATATGTTGAAGATCAAATTCCACTGCCCATTTTTACCATTCTACTTGTGTGTTTCTCTTGGTATTTCACTCTGCCCCCACCCTTAGGCAGATGCAAAGAATGAATCTCCCCAAATCAGAGAGGTGGCTCAGTAACACTTTCTCATAGTGAACTCACTTAGATAAATGAGTGGATACTGAGCAGGGTGAGAACTGGAGAGAGGACTTGGAAATGCCACGTATAGACTGCTCTTTTTTTTTTTTTTAATTTATGAAAGGGTGTAATTTAAGAACTCACGAAGAGTTTCTTTAAAATTGCCTTCCCTCTAGTGTAAATATCTTTAAAACATCATGAACTACTTAAAAGACAGGGTGATGAGTAAAGAAATTTAAAGCTAAAGTGTCAGAGCCAGTGCACTCAAAGATAGCTCATAGTTTAAAGAATATTTTATTAAGATGATAGTTAGTAACCCTGGGAAGATCCTCTGTGTCTCAGGAAATTACCTCCATTGGATCAAGCCTGCCCAGGTACCTGGGTGACATGGCCCAAGCTCTCCTGAGGCACTGCTGCTGCCCAGCCGGGACTTCCAGGTTGCTCACTTGGTCTCAGAACAGAGCAAAGAGCCCGGGCTTCGGAGGTCAGACAGATCCACGTGTGAATGCCAAGCTCTGTCACTGCGTGTAGGGCTGAGCTAGTGTGGGAGCTCTGGGGGTCTCACTCTGATCACTTATGAAATGGGGGAAATAATATCTACAATGTTGGGTTGTGAGAATTTGAGAGAATATGTGCCAAGCACCTAGAGTTGTTTATTATGTATGAATACTGCTGTTGATTATTATTATAGCTAACACATACGGTGTTTACTATATGCTAGAAGCTTTGCGTACATTAACTTATTTAATCTCTTTAATAACACTGTGAGGTAAGTATTACATTATCCCCCATTTTATAGATGAGGAAACTGAGGCACAGAGTGGTAACTGTTTCTAGTGTTGTTATTAGGAAGAGGACATAGGTACACATCATACATCTGAAGAACAATAAAGTACTAATTTACATAGAAAACATAATTATATTTAAAATATATATAATTTTTAAAGGCTTTCTCTGGGTGGGTGGGGGGGGTGGGGGGGTGTGTGTGTGTGTGTGTGTTTATTTAGTTTGTTTTTTTAAATGAGCAATGATTTGGAAAGAACTTAATCCAGCAGTGAGTTACTGGCAGTATACTAGATGAGAGCATGGTCTTTGGAGTTAAAATAGACCCATCTATGTTTAGACTCCAACTCTGCCACTTAACAACTCTGTGATCCGGGGCAAGTTACTTAAACTCCCTGAGCCTCTACAGTTGTACAACAGGAAGGGTGAGACTGCAGTGAAGGTAGATGCAATGCGTGAATAAGACGGTACCAAGTAAAGCACCTCTTGTGGTGCTTGGCGTGTAGCTGGTGCCCAGTATTAGGCCCTCCCTCTTTCCCCCCTCCCCTCCTGAACTGAAGCGTACTGTATGTGCTTAAATTGAGTCAGCTCTCTGGTGCCTTCCATGTCTCTCATTTGCCAAGGAAAGGTTATTAGAAATACCACTATAAAACATAATCATAAATCTCTATGCAAAATGTCTTCTCTGGACCTTGTTCTGAGTGTCTTTCATTTTGTATTATAGCCCTTTTCTCTTCTTTGGAGAGGTCAACAGGAACACTTTGAGGCAGTTTCACATCTCTGACTAATCACTATAACCTACCTGAAGAAACGAGGACTGTCCCAGCACTTCACCGAAGTTGCTGTCCTTCACATGGGGTGGGCTGCTGTTCAGTGTGTGTTGTGTGCCGTTCTTTTCACCCACAGGGAGCCTTTGCTTTGTGTGTGTTTGTGTGTGTGTGTAAATATAACTATCTTGTTACTCCTTTTTATCCTTATCCAAAAACCTCAGTTATAACATGTTTGGACACTTCAAGTTCTGCATTACTTTATTTGGAGGATACGTTTTATTTAAGGATCCACTGTCTGTTAATCAGGGTCTTGGCATTTTATGTACATTGTTTGGTATTCTTGCCTATACTCACTTTAAACTTAGTGAACAGGAAGGAAGCAAGAGTAAACTGGTGCAACGGCCTTAATTGGGTTTTTGTGGAGAAAAGAATGTTGCCCCAAGAAGATAAAAAAGTGTTGTTATGTGTGCACATTATTTTTTTAAAAATTATAATGTGAAATTCATTGAATGATTTTCAAGAAGTAACACAAAGGAAATTTTATTCATAAAATGACTGGGTTTTTTTGATCCTCTTTTTTTTTTTTTTTTTTTAAATCTTAATTCTCTAAAACCAAATGGTTTATGCTTCTTTTCGGAGATGATTGTATGAAGTATATAGGATGGTTTGGTTATACCAAACACATGAAAATTAAAGTTCAGTGATAATGACAAAGGAATTAGTGTTATTGTACTGTAGTGTTATGGTTCTCAGTGTTCATACTCTTCTAAGGAAGGATGCACAGGACCTCTCTATTTGCTAGTAGATGGTTTTCCAATGCGAGATTTGTTATAATTTTGGTCAGACTGTCAAGTCAATTTAAATTTAGCATTTCTATTTTAATTGGTTTACTTTAACTTCCTGATTATTTATAGAAATGAAATATCATTTATGAGGTATAATAGAGAAGATGGCCATAAGACAAAATGCAATTCTAAAAGTACTGGTTTTCTAGCAGAAAGTTCATGTAAGAAGTCATATATTATCCAGAAAAACCACAGTTTTTATAGGTCTTCTCGTTTTTTAGCTTTCAGTGAACTATAGAAACTATGCGGAGTTAAAAAAACAAAATGTTTTTTGGCTCAAAAACCATGATTAAATGGCTTGAAGAAAAGATCATAGATGAAATTGAACAGGTTTATTAGCCTGGTAACTGTTTTCCAGGCCATTTTGACCATTTCATATTGGTAATTTCTTAATACCACCTCCCTGCTACCACTCCCTACACCCTGCATTTGAGGCATTCATGGAGCTTTCTGTGACACTGAAGGATCTGGAGTCAACTATGTCCAGCCTTTCTAAGGTGGCTGAGGAAAATTCTAGTGCAGCAAAATCAAGGCAAAAGCTGTCTAAACACTAGGCAGAAACTTGATGAAATATGAGGAAAGATTTGAAAGAGAAGTAGAAAAATAATTAATATTTAACTAGTTCTGTGAGTTTTTTACAGTGATAATTTTTAAAAATTGGGGCATTTCAGAAGAAATACATGATTTCCACTTAAGGAAATGTAGTGCCACATATTTAATTGCAAAATGTATTTCTGCCTTCCACCTTTTTGACAATCGAATATTAAAAGCAGTTTTTGATCATCTCATATAATACATTGAGAGAGATCATTCCTCTTATAATAAGTAATACTTTTTCTAAATGTTATTTATAAACGTTAAGGGAGAAAACAACTCCTAAGTAAACAAAGAGTCACACATACAAAATACGCCTTTCAGTAAGATGTAAATTATATGTTATGTGGTTTTTACCACAATAAAACACACACACACACACACACACACACACACAGACCCTTTGGGTTTTTAGGATTTTTTTTCCTGGACTGTTAGAAATGAGAAGCCTCACTGAAACTCTATTTTGAAGAATTTCAACTTGTCAATCAGTCCATTGTGTGATTAGTGTATGTGGTTTCCCGTTTTTATTTTAAATATGCTTTGGTGGTTCTTGGTATATTTTATTGTGCTAAGTATGGAGCAATTCGTTTTTGCCAGATAATCCTCAAGTATTACGTTTGTCTAAGAAACATTCTCTGTGTATGTTTAAATTAACATAATTATTTCTCAAAAGCTGGAGAAAAGTGTTTTAGGAGTGAGGATTATTTGACTTCTATGCACTGAGAGCAGCTGAGTTGATTTGTGCCATGTACAAATTCTTAACTGTAAATAAAACTTGGGGAGGGGGTTGTAATAAATACGTCAATAGGAATGCAGTAAGATGGCTGGAGCAAGACAGGGTAGGGGCACATGTATAATAATGAATAAGATATGTACTGCTAGATAGAGTCTGATAAACTTTTTTTGCCCTGAAGACAGTCATCACAATGAAAAGAAAATTCCTAGGGAAAAAATGTGCCAGATGACCAGGACCAAGCACAGAGACAAACTAGATGCAGTGCTTTTGAAGAAAACGTGCTGTGCTTTTGTTACCAATGTAACTGGACTTGTTTTTTATCATATGTTAAATGACTGAACTTCAGTTTTTACCTGTTAAAAATAAAGACAACCTCTTTTTACTTTTGTATTGCATACTTGAGCCAATGGAAGAAGGGCAGCATCTGTGTGTGTGCATGCTAACACGGGCCTGTTCAGCTTCCAAAATTCCATCTCCCTTTTAAAATAACATAAAGGATAAATCTTTGTGAAATGAAGCAAGCTTTTTCTTATTTCATTTTTAAAAATACTTTTTAAACCTTGCTATTATTAAACTGGTAATGTCTTCTCTTTTTAAAAATTTATTTCAAAGAGCAGCACTAATCTAGCACTAACCTAGCATTCTGCATTCTCTCCAGCAGGAAATAGTTGTTAGGTGAATGAGTATGCAGAAGGGCCAAAGGAGAAAATCTGACTAAAAGAATGGAGTGCATTGTTTTTTGAGTCTGTTAAAAAATAAAGAATGGAGACCAGATTTATTAGATATATTCTGTTTTGTATGTTTTCAAAATCAAGCTGGATTATACCTGGTAACATTAGGGATACAATGATAATTTCATTCATTCAGTGAAGATTTATTGAGCATATACTACGTGCCAGGTACTGTGCAAGGCACCGTGGATATAGAGACAGTACTAAATTCCGTATGATCCTAAGGAACACATTTGTCTAGCAGAAAAGATAGGACTAATTAAACAAAAAGTGAATTTATTATTACAAATTCAGATAAATGCTAAAGGGAACATGGTTCTTTACTAGCATATAACAAAAGAATCTGGCCCAGGCTCGGCAATTGGGGAAGGTGTTCACGAAGAAAGACTGAGCTCAAATCTGATGGATATATAGAAGTTACCTAGGCAAAGGAAGGGTATTCCATTCTGGGAAGAGGATATAGCACATTCAAAGGCCCACTGGCTGGAGAAATCATGATGAGTTTAAAGAACTGCAAACAGGATGGAGTCTAGAGACTAAATTTGGGGGTGGGGAGATAGGGTGTGACATGAGCCTGGAAAGGTGGGCAGGCCTCAGACCACGGAAGACCCATAGGCTATGCTAGGCATCTTTAGTAAGAGTAAGGGGGGTGTTGTGAGTGCTGTCACAGTCAACGCCTTCATTTTGAAATTAATGGAGAAGAACCCGAGAGATGTTAGGAGACCAGTTGGGAGACAACTGTAGTGAGAGGTGGTGGTAGCTTAAAAAGGTAGTGGGGTGAGCTAAGTGGATATATTCAAGACAATCTAGTAGATGGAATCAGCTGAACTGGAGATGGATTGGAAATGGAGGGCACGGGAAGGGGTGAAGTAAAGAATCACACTTAGGGGTCTGATCTGCACAGCCTGATGGAGAATGGTGCCATTCTCTGAGAGGAAACAAGACTGGGTTAGGAGTGGGATGAGGCAGAGGAAGATTATGGGTACACACAAGGCCATCTTGCTATTGAGACATCCAACTGATGTTAAATAATCAGCTATAGAGGTCTAGAACTCAGGAAATTTTTGTTGGAGTGGAGCTAAAATTTGGGAGTTACTGGGTATGCCTGATTAGGATAAAAACATAGACCAAGATAAGCTTGCTGAAGAAGATAGCATGACAGTCTACAACTGAACCTTGAAGAACTTTAGCATATAATAATAGAGAATGATAATTTTGCAAAGGAAACCAAGAAGGAACGGTCAGAGAGGTAGGATGAAAACAGGAACAATAACAGAATAGCAGAGAGAGTGGTCAAATATGACTATTGCTGAGAAGTCAAGTTAGACATGGACAGAAAAATAACCACTGGATTTATTGAGAGAGATGTGTTGTCGACCTTAGGCTGTTTCAGCTGAGAGAGGCAAAAAGGAGGTTAGAGTGGGCGGATGAGTTGGTGTGTGAGAGGTAAGGATATGGAATCCAAGAGTATGGGCTATTCTGTTGCATTGAACTATGCTTGACACGATCTGGGGCTTTTTTGTCTGAGTCAAAAGATTTTTATAGAAATGATATTTTATTGTTACAGAATCAAAATTGTAGAATACCAAAGAGCTTGTGTACTCCTGGAAGAAATACTTTTGTTAAGAGGGATGATTTTTGCTCTGAAAACGAGTTTTATTTTTAGTACAAATTATAACATCACCCCTGAATATATTCTTGAAATATGAATTGCTATTAATAAAATCCAAGTTTACTTTTGCCAAGTGCCATTATACTTTAAAAAATGATTTCATAAGCCCATTAAGGGATGATGAGTTATGCATTTTCATTTTCTATTCCTGCTGTTGTTAAAAAAGAAAGAAACAAACAAACAAACCTGCTAAGAAAAAGGCCAGTCTCAGCCTGGGAGCTGTTGAGGCACAGTGGAACAGTCTAGCCTGGACATCAGGGTTTTGACCTCCAGTCCAGACTGCCATTCGCTAGGATGGCCTTTCATAAGCCTGTGGGCAACTTGCCCAAAACTTACTTCTCAGTTTCTTCATCCATACAATGAGGGCTTCAATCCAGATGATTTCCAAGGGACCATCCCATTCCAAAATCCCCTGATTCTGCCTTTTTCAGATTAAAATTATAATTTCTCATTTGCTTATATTAAGAGCAGATCTGAATAAGTTAATCTGAAAGATTTTGTTTGACCCTTATAAGATCTGTTTTCTTATTCATGTGCATTTCTTGACTGAGATTCTATTTTTGGAAAGTATATGCAAAACATTAAGTAGGTTTTTTTTTTTCATATTACTTTGTTATATTAGAAGACATATGATTTCTTTTGACTTATCAAAGCTGTTTTATACTTCATATGAAGTCATTAGGAGGTGAAGTATTGCCAATTCAATGAATTATTTATGGGCTTTTGGAGAATGTTTTTGTTACACTGTTTTTAATTTGGAAAACAGCATGTCACCCAAACCATAGTAATACACATTTTTCTATTTAACTAAAAATATCTCATAAATACTATGTATGCCACAAGAACAAGCATGCATAGTTATTTAACCAGCGAGGACTATGCATTTCTGAATTTTTTATTTTTTTAGTTATCCATAAGAGATTATTTTTCCTTTTGAAATCAAATGATACATATCAACTGTATGTCTTCATTTTCCTTTTCCTGTTTGTCTTACTCTCCCCCCAAAAAGTCAGTTTCCTGTTTTCTTAATTCCCCTTTTCTCAGTCTAAAATTAGTCAGATCCCTGCAGCAGGTGCCGTGTCCCACAGTGGAGGTAGCAAGAGGAGGACCCTGAAATAGCCCAAGAAGCAGACCAAGGAGATGGACGAGGAAGATAAGGCTTTCAAGAAGAAACAAAAAGAGGAGCTGAAAGTGACACCCTGCTTCCCCCCCACGCCCCCGCCACTGGTGGGATTAAGAAATTTGTCAAAAAATAAGCAGTTCCTTGTGCCTGAGGCTATGGTGACCCTTGATTCCATTCCTATTTGAACATCTGGATTCCCTGCCATAACATCTTTTGCCACCTATAGCTAGAATGAAGTGTTGTCTTGGAGTCTTTTGGACAAAAAAGAAAGGGAAAAAAAATTAGCGCCTACAGTTTGGTACAGGACAGGGGTGGGTGGGCCTTAATCCAGGAGGTGGGAGGCTCAAAAGCAATCTTCTACTGCAGAGACCTGGAATTTCCAAAACGAGGATTTCCTATAGGAATGATCGACTCTGCCAAGTCTTTCTCTGCCTGGGGTTTAAAAGCAAGACTAACTTTTGGGGACTGGAGTTCTTAGGTAACTATGGAATGACTCTATGACCATATCTCTTAGAATCAGAATGTTTTACACAATTTAACAAAAAATTATACCAAAAAAAAGACAAAAATGCTGTAAGACACAGTTGGTTTCCTAACCAAACACCCATTCCTATTCTCTGTTCACCTGTACTCTAGTGGCAAGAAATACTAAATCCTCTTTTTACCTCACTGCCTTGTATTTAGGGGTGGTCATCTGACATCTCACCAGTGAAATGATGAAAAGTCACTGAGGATTTCTGGGGTTTCCTGGTAAAAGGGGTGGATGTGGCTGGTACTGCCTCTTCCCACCTCCTTCCCCTTGAATGTAGCTGTGGACATCTAGAATTGCACTAATCGGCTTATGACTAAAAGAAAGGTGGAGAGAACCAGATCTGGAAGTTTCAAGCTGTTAAAACAAAGCCATTAGATGCCTAGCTCCAGGCTTTTTTTTTTTTTTTGGTGAAAAGTAAACCCCTATTTGGTTTAGCCACTTTTAATTATTACTTGCAGCTGCAAGCATGCCACTGAGCATTTTGGGTAAAAAGGGGCAAGAATGGAGGACTTGCTCTATCTGTTAGACTTTAGAACCCAGGAAGCAACAGCTAAGTGTAACTGGTTGTCTTAGTCTGTTTTCTGTTGCTTATGACAGAATACCTGAAACTGGGTAATTTATAAAGAAAAGGAACTTGTTTCTTACAGTTTGGAAGCTGAGAAGTTCAAGGTTGAGGGGCTGCATCTGGTGAGAGACTTGATGGGGACTCCGCAGAGTCTCAGTGAGGTGCAGGGCATCACATGGGATGCACATGCACGAGAGCTGAGCATGCTAGCCTCTTAAAAAGCCTCCGCTCCCACTCCCGTGACAACTCATTAATCCTTAACCATGAAGAGATGAATCCACTTATGAGGGCAGAGCCTTCATGACCCAATCACCTCTTAAAGGCCCAACCTCTCAATACTGCCACATTGGGGATTAAATTTCAACATGAGTTTTGTAGGGGACAAATATTCAAACCATAGCACTGGTTAAAAATAAAAATAGACTAGTAGCTAGCCTGATCCCTGCCATAATTCCATTCCATAGAGCACCAAACCCCAGGGAGTGGGGTGCTTGGGAGAGAGGGAATGATCTGGTAGCACATGGACTTACAGATGGAGTCCAAACCTGGAGCTGTTACTGGCCTGGAGAGAACGAACTAGTTCCAACCAGGAGCAAACTTTCCAACCCAGTGGCAGGTGGCCTACTTTGCCCTCCACCATCCTCTTTGTGCTCCCTGGCTTCAGTCATCCCCAGTTACCCAATATGCCCCTTGCCCCAGCCACAGCCTTGCACCATTCAGGCACCCCCTCATTCTCAGCAGCTCCCCTAGTTCTGCTTCAAGTTGAGTTGGCAGGTCAAGAAAGTGCTATCACCAAAGATCGCAAGGTTGTGCTAAGTTAGTCTTGGAACTGGGCATCAGTGTGAAGGTTCTACAGATAATAAGAGGATCTAGGAAAAACTCACTGTAATAATATTCTAGGACTTTCATGAAACCACAGGAGGACAGAGCTGCACCAGGGGGCCTCCCAGTATCCACACACGCTAGGACTATGGACGTTGATGAGAACTGTGTGCTGGGAGGAAAGTCTGGGTATTGCCATGGAGTGACTGAATGGAGAACTCTTCCGCCAAACGGGACCATTCTTCTGAAATCAAACAGGCCGTCATGAGGGCTTCCAGTGCTTGCACTCAAACAGCATTCCTCACAGATGTCATGCCTGTGAATCTCTCAGACCTCCAAAAAGCTCAATGCTGTCCTGAAACTTAGATTTTTCCAAGGAAGCTAGGAGCTTCCCTCTGTCTATTCCCCCCTCCACAAACACATGCACTATGTGGCTTCAGAGAAGGATGGCGAGCCCTGCCATCATGGGGTTCTTGAATGTCATCATGTTTATCTCATGGTTTAACCCAACCTTGGCCTCACCCTCTTCCCAGTGCGAAAATGCAGAACCCAGTGGCACAGTCTGAATGTCCCCACCCTAAGAATCAGAGGAAGTTACTGTGCTCATCTGCAAACGACTAGAAATGGCGCCCTGGCAGGGGTGACACGGCAGGACCGCCCAGGCTGCTGAGCGCTCAGGCAGTGTGAGGACAGGCTGTGCAGGGTGAGGAACAGCGAGGAGACGACTGGAGGCCGAGGCAGGACGCCGGGGAAGGCGTGAAGAGGCTGGATTCCGGCCGCGTGGAAGGCGCAGCCAAGCCCTGCAAGGGCGCCCCCTGCTGTTCAAAAGGCCGGATGCTCACAGCGAGCCCGGGCCACGTGGTCTATGCTGTGTGTCCTCTCTGCCCTCACCTCCCCTCTCCCTGGCCCTGCCCCTGGGCTCCGCCTGGCTTCCTGCTGTCCCTGAGGGTCCAGCAGGCCCTGCCTTAGGGCGTTTGCTCAGCTCTGCCTGGGAGCTCCCCCCAGTCCTCGGTTTGGCCGACTCGAACTTCTAGGCTTCCCTCAGCACCTCGCTTTTCCAGTGAGGCTTATCGTGATCTTTTTCGTTACCGCAGCCTACCTCACCCTCACCCTCACCCAGCGCTCGGAGTCTCCTCACCCTGCCCTACTTTTCCTTTTTTCCATAGAACTTGTAACTTTGTAAACCCCCATGTTAATTTACTCACACATTTATTGTTTACTGTGTCCCCTCACCAGAACCCAAGCTTCACGAGGGTAGAGATAGACCATGATGTACCCAAAACCAGGCGCTTGGATACTGGGCAAATGAACGGGAGAGTCTCCCTGCAGCAGTTCTTATTAATCCCCCAAACCTGCTGTTACTTTAGCGGAAGGAAGAGCAGAGAAGGAGGAATGAAGGAACTATCATTAAAATTCAAGGCTGAGTTACCCACCCAAAACTGCAAGAACTTCTTGTTCCCTGGCATCACCCTCCCAGTCTCCCTTTCTTCTGTTCCTTTGGGATGGGCCAGAACACATAGGTGACAATCAAAGGATCGGAACTCATCTGCTGAAAAACTTCTGGATTGCACACAGGCCAAGGGGGAGGGATGAAGGGGGCTGGATCTATTTCTCCACTTTTTAATTATACATTTGTGCAGGGAGTTCCTGGCTTTTCTCTTAAACAGAAAGTTACAGGCATGGTGACTCACACCTGTAATCCTCACACTTTGGGAGGCCAAGGCAGGAGGATTGCTTGAACCCAGGAGTTCGAGAGCAGCCTGGGCAACACAGCAAGACCCCATCTCTACAAAAAATTTAAAAATTAGCTGGGCATGGTGGCATGCACCGTAGTCCCAGCTACTCAGGAGGCTGAGGCAGGAGGATAGCTTGAGCCCAGGAATTTGAGGTTACAGTGAGCTATGATCAGGCCACTGCATTCCAGCTTGGGTGACAGAGAGAGACTCCATCTAAAAAAAGAACAAAACAAAAATATTGGAAAGGAAAAAAAGAAGCAAAGAAAATTTAAGTGATAAAAAACACAAAATAAGATGGCATAATTACATTCAAATATACCAGTAATCATAACTTTATTTATATGAAATTCATATTAAATTAACCGATTTAAAGACCAAGACTTCAGAGAGGTAAAAACCTAACTCTTTTGATAAGAGACCTTACTAAAAAGAGAGAGAGAAGAGAAAGGAAATCTAGGGTAGTAATATTAATAGCAGAAAAATTGGAATTTAAGGTGAAAAGTATTGATAGGGTCAAAGAAGATTTTTTTTAAAAAAGGACAGTCCACTAAGAACATAAGCAATCATGAACAGCATAGCAAACAATAATAAAATTAAAAGGAAAGTTGAGATTTTAAACATCTCTATCAGAAGTTGATAGAGCAACCAGCCTAGAAGTTAGTAAACTTGTCTAATAGGTTATCTGCTGTTAACAAGCACAGAACACACATTCTTTTTAAGTACCTGTGGAATGTTTATAACAGTAAAGATTAACATATTATAAATAATTGGTAGGCGTATTTTTTGTTTTATTTTTCTATTTTTAGAGACTGAGTCTTGCTCTGTGGCTCAGGCTGGAGTGCAGTGACTATTCACAGGTGCGATTATAGGGCATTACAGCCTCGAACTCCTGGGCTGAAGCAATCCTACTGCCTCAGCCTCCTGAGTAGCTGGTACTACAGTTTTTGAGACAAAGTGTCACTCTGTCGTGCAGGCTGGAGTGCAGTGGCATCATCACAGCTCACTGCAACCACAAACTCCTGGACTCAAGTGACCCCCCTGCCTCAGCCTCCCAAATAGCTGGGACTTCAGGCACCTGCCACCATGCTCGGCTAAATTTTTTCCTGTTTTTAGTAGAGATGGGGGTCTCACTCTTGCTCAGGGTGGTCTGGAACTCCTGACCTCAAGCGATCCTCCCGCCTCTGCCTCCTAGAGTGCCAAGATTACAGGTGTGAGCCACTGTGCCCCACCATCAGTAGGTTTTTAAGTGAAGAAGTTTTTGTTTGTTTTCTGTGCATTTATTTAAATAAATAATTTATTTAAACCGTCTTTATTTTAAGATACTTAATGCTGAGCATGTACTAGAATATTGAGCGATTAGATTTCAAAATACTGATATTGAACCACATGATCTTATGCCTTCAAGGAGGCTTCTGAACTCACTGTAACTGAGATTAGAAGTACAGTATTAGGACTGGACTATCTGACTCAAGATATGTGAACCAGAAAGGATGTAAACATGGTGTGAGAAGGAGCAAAGCTTAGGAGGAGGGAATTGATGAAGCCACTTGCAAAACTTCACAGGAAAGCTAAATGACTGAATGGATAAATAAATAAATGTGATTAATAAATAACTATGGGTTGCTGCTAAGCATAAAGGGAGGGACCAAGAGGGACATTTTGGGCCACTTCTCTGGCTGCAATTTCTAATTTTTTTTTAAGTATAATTTCCATTTTATTTTTTTCCAAAGGATAGTTTTTCTTCAGTCCCCAAGGGCTCAGCTCCTTACATGGGCTTTGGTGGAGGTCGCGGGGCAGCACCCACAGGTCTAAATTAGGGTGGAGGTGTTTGGTCTTTGCAGGCTTCCCGAGAATGATTCCTGACTACCTTGCTGTGAACGGCACAACTCACCCAGTAATGTAGCTTCACATACAGCTTGGGAAGCACATAGGTGACACCCACTTCAGAAATGGCCCTGGCAGCTGCAGCCTCCACTATGTTCTGAATGACAAACTTCTTAATAGCTTTGTCTTTAGGCACGCATTGGGGCAGTTCCTGCAGAGAATAGGCTGCACGTGGCCGTGGCTTTTTTGGCAGGACCGTTGTTCCTTCTTTTTTTTGTCATGTTGGAAGCAAGGATGCAAAAGAGCTCTAATCTCTAATATTATTCCTAATGCAGGACATCTGGCTATCCTAGATCATTACTCTTTTTATTTAAATTTGTTCTAAAATTTTGTTTTAAAATCCTAGCACATAGTTTCTAAACTCACATTTTTTATTAAAGATAAAAAATTTCCACATGCTATTCTGAGAGCCTTACTTCTTTTGTAACTAATTTGAAGAATTTTCTCCATCAGACCTAAGGCTGAAGGAATGTAGTTTGCTGCCCTCCGGCCTATGAAAAGAGGCTTGTCTTCTCTAACGTCTACCTTTTAGACCCAGCATTGATTCAGAGGGCACAGACGCTAACACAGAATGCATGCACAGTCACAACAGCAGGGGAGAAAGTGGGAAAGCCTTGTTTACACTGTGGTTACAGGAAATGTCTTTGGGGAAGAAAAATTCAGATTGAGTTCATTAAGAGCATTATTTTTAAAAGTATAAGATTTGTGATTGTAATATAAACTTAAATCACTTTGGGAATGAATACAACAATGTGTGTGACACAGATGAAAAATGAATCATCATTCTCATTATAAATTTGACAAAGTGTTAGTAATTAGGGATATCTATGATATTGCCACTTGCCAATTAATTCTGAATGTTCTCATGTTGAGGATTCTCTATAAAAGGAGAAAGGCAAGATCCTTTATTAGTGTAAGCAGAGTGACATTTTGCTGAATAAAACCTTTATAGCTACAGTTATAACAAGATTGTTTCTACATTTTGGCTGATAACCCATAACTACTCTGTTTTGCTAATAATAAAAAAAATGCTTTGCAGAGATGTTTCTTCAATTAATGTGCTTCCTGAAGTTGTTTCCTTTTGGCCTTTCTCCTCTGGATTTGAATTTCAGCAAACTATGATTCTGACTTCTACTCTTTCTTTATTCTCTTGGTAGCTCTGTGAGAGCAGAAAACTTATCTGTCCCTGGTGGGTCAAACCGTGTCAGACATGTTTTAGACATAGTCTTTATCGTCTCTAAGCTGATAATTCTCAAATCCACATATTTAGTTCTGTGCTCTTGTTCATAGTTTATCATTGTTCTTTTAAGTAAAAATGTTATCCTATGAAAAAAGAAGTTTACTCCAGCTTTCAATTCAATCACAAGAGAGCTTTTCTTTGAGATAAGCACCGTTTATACTTCCATGTGCAGCAGAAGTGCTTATATGTACCTCCCATTTTATCATACAGAATACTAAAGAGATGTGCACTCAAGAGTGAGGATTAAATAAAATTAATAATTTTGACTACTTCTTCAAGAACATTCTAGAGTAAATCTTAAGTGAAACTGGCTTTTTTTTTTTTAAACTGTTGCATACATAGTGGTGAAGAATACAGTGACTGCTAGTGCAGCTGGTGCCATGGCCTTGAGTCACGCTAAGGTCACAATAATTTTACCCACCATCAGTGCAAAAGTCAACAAAGTGAAAAATGCAAATAAAGTCTTAGTATTATTATGAAAAGAGTTTTGACCTCACAAGAGCTTTTCAGGGGGTCTGTGGACTACACTTTGGGAACAGCTGCCCTAGGCTTTTAGGATGTTATGGTGAACAAGAAAATAAGGTCCCTGCCCCCATGGAGCTTAAGAAGTAACATTTTTGGCCAGGCACAGTGGCTCATACCTGTAATCTTAGCAATTTGGGAGGCTGAGATGGGAGGATGGCTTGAGACCAGGAGTTCGAGACCAGCCCAAGCAAGAGCAAGACTCAGTCTCCATAAAAAATTTAAAAATTAGGTGGGTGTGGTGGCACGCACCTGTAGTCCCAGCTGCTCAGAAGGCTGAGACAGGAGAATCGCCTGAGCCCATGAGTTCGAGGTTGCAATGAGCTGTGATGAAGCCACTGCACTCCAGCCCAGGAGGCACAGCAAGACCCTGTCAAAAAAAAAAAAGGTAACATTTTTAAGAATTTTAAGAAGACAAACATTTAACAAATAGAGCAGTAAACAAGATGATTTCAGAGCATGATCAATTCTGTGAAAAGAATAGACAAGGGGAAAGTGATAGACAGTAACTAGGGATGGGGGTTGGGGAGGGCACTGCTTTTGAAAGGCCCCCCTGAGGAGGTAACATCTAAGCCAAAAGCTCAAGGATGAAAGGGGGGTCCACCATGCACAAAACTGGGAAGAAGTTTCTGGAAAGATGCTGCAGCAAGGAAAAAAAGCACTGAGGCAGGAAAGAAGGTCAGTCAGGCTGTTGCAGTATTTTTATGGCCCTTTTAAAACTCCCTTAAGGGGGATTCCAGCTTATTAGCATTAAAAATGATAAAAGTATATGTATTAACTCTTGTAACTCTTGCAAGGATTAACCTTGCAACAACCTTGTTATTATTCCCATTTTACAGATGAGGAAACTGGTGTCAGAGCTGGAACACCAAGGCAGTTCAGCCACAGAACCTACACTCATAATCTTTAAAGCCTCTTTTGGAGAAAAATCATTTAATAGATTAAAACTTCCTTATTAGTGTATATAAAAGCATTTGTGTGTGTGTGTGTGTATGATATCTTATTTATCCCTCTTTGTTTTGGGTCTGGAGGACCGGAAGCTATTAAAGCCACTCTGACACCTTATTGGAATCTATCCCGTGAGGGAAGGAACAGTAGCTCAGTACAAACGAGTTTCTCTGAATAATTCCCCTGAAAAGTATCTCAACTGGAGCAGTCACAGATGCATTGATTCTTTTTGAAGCTCTGTCTTATTCTAATTGGGTTATAAACAAAGAGCAATGAACTGTGGAACTGAATAGTCCACTCTGTGACCCATTCCCTTATATAGGTAGGTCTTCGAGTGACTTTTCTAACTTCCGTGATGGCCCAGCAAGGAGGTTACAAAAGTATAATGCACTGTTGCCCAATCTACACAGACAGGCAGGAAGGTTGTAATTCCCTGTCTAGGAGCAAACCTCACCTGGGACCCCAGGGGTGAGGGGACCTAACTGTCAGCTTTGGTGGGAAAGAGCAGCTTTCTCGCATACAAGGGCAGTAAGACCACCCACTGTGTCACATTCTGCGATGTTTGTGCTGATGCAGCACCTTCTCTTTAATCTTATTGTGGGGTCTTCACTGCTTTGCCTCCTCCCAGCCCACTCCCACCCACCCCAATCCACAGGCGCTGGGTTGAAGGAGGACACCTAGCTCGAAAGGTGGCTAGCACTTGAGGCCAGGCTAACTCCTTTGTTCTAGGCATTCTGTCATCTGGATTCCAAACTGCATTGCTTTCTAAGAGACTAAACCCAAGAGACTAACCCCAAACCAGGGTTTAGCCACCTGTACCTCAGCTCTAATGACAGACTGTAGCTTTTGCTCACCAAGGAGCCCTGCTCTGAGCTTCTGGAAATTATATGGTTAAATCAAGACATGGACATGTGCCGTTCCTCTCCTGACAGTAAAGAAGATACCGCATTTGCTTGATCAATATTCTACCGCTAACTTTTGCAGTACTTACTAGACTGTAAGCTCCATGAGGGCAGGGTCTTGTCTGTTTCTGTTCACCTTTGTAGCCCCAGCGCTGGCATAATGCCTGGCACATGGTATATGTTCAGTGACTATCTGTTGAATGAGTGAATGATTAAATGAGTGGTTTAACTGGACACATGAAAATAGACATATCAGTATAGTGAAAAATTAATTTATCTATTTAGTCTTTTATTCCCTATTCCACAAATATTTATTGAGCACTGATTATGTCGGGTACTCTGTTAGATTCTAGGAATACAAAATCCATCGGTGATTCAATCTAACCAAGGAGACTTTCCCAACTAATCAGATTCAAAGAAATAGTCCTTTATTCAGTCAGTAACGTGAGTTAAGAGTCCCCTACATGCAGCACTTTGTGCCACACCCAGAAAAGTGGAAAGAGATGGAAGACAGTTCCTTTTCATCATAGAGCTCTCAAATTAGAGGCAAAGAGCATGGCCAAATATTAAAAATATTATGAAATGACACATATACAAACAAAAAAATATTAACATACCACCATACCAAAATGCTGCATCTCTCTGAGTAATCAAGTGATCATTACTCATGGTGTTTCTGTCAGAGTTTTTGTCAGTCTAGTAAGTTTCTCTTTTAAGAACCCAGTTTTTTTCCTCATCCCAATTTGCAATTATATATTTTTTGCTTCTTGTATTTCTCCTTCACTACATTGCGAGTTCCAAGAAAGGCAGGGACTATGTATATTTTGATCAGGCTATATTTCAAATGCCTTGACCGTGCCAGTAAATATTTGTGAAATATATGAATTGCTGGGCACAGTGGTACCCAACTGTAGTCCCAGCTAGTTGGGAGGCTGAGGTAGGAGGATCATGTGAGCACAGGAGTTTGAGTAATGCACTATGGTCACATCTGTGAATAGCTACTGCACTCCAGCCTGGGCAATATAGTGAAACCCTATCTCTGAAAATGAAGGAAGGAAGGACGGAAGGAAGGATGGATGGATCATAGCCGAATTCCTGCTTAAAATATTTTGAAACCTGAGAGGATTGTAGTAGTAATTCAAGAAACTAATGGATGGTGTATTTCTGACATGACTGGTCGCACAGGATTTATCTTTCCACACTGAGCTTTCCACACTGAGCTAAATGACTGTTTTCATTTTTGCTGGCAAAGTTCTGGCCTAGAATCTAGTTTATTTTATTTTTCTTTCTTTTTTTCTTTCTTTCTTAACCTTATTTATTTATTTTTAACTTTTGGTAAACTTTGGTATTTATTTTTAACTGTAGTTTACTTTTAACAATAGCATACAATTTACTTTTTAAAATTACTCTATTAATTTTTGATCATATTTTTATGTGGTATATTTGGATTTATGTCTTTAAATAACTTAAAAGTGAAGAGGACACTATTAAGTAAGGTAATGAGAGATAAGAAACATTTAGCTTTATTTTTAAAGTGGGTAACAGCCTCTAAGCTTGAAAAGAAAACCACAGTTAGACTGTGTCATTTTCTGGTTGTTAAGCAGAACCACTGCTATTGTAGGTTTCCTAAATTTTCAGTCATTTTATAATCAAAGCCTCTTGTAAGTATTTAACATGACATTTTAGCTCAGTGAATTCCTTTAAATAGGAAGGATCCTGAGAGAAAAAAAATACAGTCAATTCATACACATTTTAACAGTCAGAAATGCTGCTTTTTAGAATTTGAATTCATTTTCAGATTTTTCTGAGAGGTTTGAAAGGCTCTGCTGTGTTTAACAACACAGGGACAAGTTGGAAAACTAGGGAGGGAACTGTTTAAAAGGAAGGAATGACTAACGTCTGAAGGTCAGAGCACTAAAATCCTGGTGACTTAGCAAGTTGCAACACATAGGTTTTCCCTTTAAAAAACAAAAAACATTCTGTGCTGATTTCTCATTTTGACCCCAGTAATTACTAGAATCATGCTTGCTCTTTCATTTCCTCTTCTAATGATAAAGGAAACTGTAGTTGCTCAACTTTTGAACCGAAAACACTGGACAACTACATAAGAAAATGGACAAGCACAGACAGAGCTCCTCTGTGGTGGCAGATGCCTGGGCCCTGTGGCTGCCCCATTATTTTCCTTTCTTATTTTTGTTCTTTTCATCTTCATTTCCTATCATATTACATTTTGTCCCTAAGCTTTTCCATCATCCTCTTTTCCTTCTATCACACTCCTACATTAAGCCCACAGGTTAAAGCATTGATGAACGCTTCTACTTCAACTCAGGACTGTCAGTACAAAACACTAGACACCAGTGGTCATTGAAATATAATGGCAAGCAAACTCCTTTTCTATAAATGTAACATACAGGTCTTTCCAACTGATTAAAATTGTTCTTAAATGAAAATTAAATGAATTTTTGAGCATATAAAACTGGCAAACATTTTGTTTTAATTTTAAAAGAGAACTATAAACCCACACCTTTCTAAATTTAGTCCAGCAAAGGGTGTGGGAAAATGAGTACCCTCTCACATCCATTGTGAGACTCTAAATTGCACAGCCACAAAAATGCTTATGCCTTTCGCCCCAGAAATTCCACTTGCAGGACTTTATCCTAAGGAAGTAAAGACGTACACAAGGATTTTTGTACATGGAAGTTTACCCTAGCATTATTGATAACAGCAAAAAAATGGAAAGCACCTAACTATCCAACAGTTCTTGGTCCACCAATCTGTGTGGTTCCCCAGACTTCTGGAAAGACCTGGGGTTTTTAACCTCACACTTGTCACCTAAACCTCAGCGGGATGTGTGAGACTGTGGAGGTCCATGGACCTGTACAGTTAATCATTGCCAGTCTTCTCTCATTTCTAAGTTCAAACAGCTTGGTTTCCTTATCTTTTTCAACATGCTGCTTAGAACTTCCAACTGCAACCCCTTCCATCTCCCACTGTGGTTAAATACAAGAACTGTGGTCTTTTTTTTTTTTTAAATTAATATGATTATTGTATTCCCCAGAGCTTAGCATCACAGTTAATAAGCACTTAGCACATTTTTATTGAATGAGCGAATAAATGAATGAGATGTTTGCGTCTACCTAAAAGGAAGAGGCTGAAACACAAAATATGATTTAAAAAGTTTATTTGAGCCACAGTAAGGACAACTGCCTGGAAGACTCAGGCCCAGGTAACCTTGGATATGAGCTCAGTTTGGCCTTTGTTACAAGCAAGTTATTAAAGGCAAAAAAGAGGGACAGGGAGTGGGCTGTTACAAAGTCGTTTGTCAGGAATTCTCATTGGTTTACAGAAATAACATTGGTTAGTGATTGGCTATACATTGTTAAGCTATAGGGGGTGGGTTATAGTGTGTAGTGGGGCATTATTAGGTTAATTTATTGCTACTTGGGGCAATAGCAAGCAGTTTCAAGAGATGAATACATAGCTCAAAGAGGGGAGTAGGATGTGATTACTGTCTCATTTTAATTAATGTCTCTCTGGGCCTGATAATTTAAAAGGACTTGCATTCCTCAGATAAAAGTTCTTTTCTTTTCTCATCTGCAGTCTGCCTTGAATGTGGTTTACTCTACTTCAAGCTGTAGGTCCGTATGCCTCTGTGGAAAGAAACCATTTACACAGCAATACTACAAGGAAGAAAATGATTCATAACATTTAAAATGTTAACCTAACAAAACAACAATGATGGTTTGCCCACCCATTTGTTCAACAAATGTACTGAGTACCTTCTGTTACCAGGCAGATAGAACCACAGAATTAGAAATTAGGAAAACTGTATGGATTGAGCTGTTTAAACTACACAGTTAAAGGGATTGGTTTATACACCAGAATATCAGTTTCTTAATTCAGAAAGGTGGATATACCTGAACTATCCATTTCCCCTCTGTGGGCTTCCTCTCCTTTGTATCAAGGTACCTGTAAAACTAGATAGTTTAGCAGGATTTTTTTTAGGGGGCATATAATCAGTGGTAAGGGAGTAGACTAATTCTTTCAAGCCATGGAAAAGCCTGGAAATATTTATATATTTCTCCAGTGAATTGATTATTCCCATGTCAGACAATCATGATCAAATTCTTATTATTTAATTCCCCTTTTTATATACGTCCTGTATTTGCTGTGGTTTGACTGTCCCCTCCAAAACTCATGTTCAAACTTAATCCCCAATGTGGCAGTATTAAGAGGCAGGGCCTTTAAGAGGTGATTGGGTCATGAGGGCTCTGCTCTCACAAATGGATTAACCTATTCATGAATTAATGGATTAATGAGTTAAGGGGCTATCACGGGAAGGGAACTGGTGGCTTTATAGGAAAAGGAAGAGGGACCTGAGCTAGCATGTTAGCACAATCAGTCGCCTTGCCATGTGATGCCCTCTGCTGCCTCAAGACTCTTCAGAGTCCTTGACCTTGGATTTCCCAGCCTCCATAACTATAAGAAATAAATTCCTTTCTTTATAAATTATCCAGTTTTAGGTACTTTATTATAAGTAACAGAAAATGGACTAAGACAAAACAGAATCCCCCTTTACTATATATTATTTCAGACAAGCTCTAAAATATAATTACTAAGGTCAATTTTCATTTTATAGGCACATCCTGCTTATTTAGGTAAGTCTGTCAAAAGAAAGCTAAAGTGTTTATAAAGGTTAGGTCCTCAGGCTGCCTCCAGGATGATGAGGGACATGGATTTGAGTAGCGTTTGAAGGGGTTTTGTCTCTATGTATAATATTCTCCCCCTTTTTTTAAACAAGGAGAATTTATGTATTACTTGTTTAAATTTTATTTTTAAAAATTAAGTCATTTTTCTGGTCAATAACTGATGTATATGAAATATGTATACTCCCTTTAAATAGATAGGAATGCTGTATTATATAGATTAATAACATACATTTATATTTATATATATATAAATATATGTTTTATACATATATATAGAGAGAGAAATCAAGAAAAATATTTTCTTTTGTGCCAGAAATGAAAAGAGAGCCCCAAAATCTAAGCAGTGAGCAGGTGCTAAAGCCAAGGGGCTCACAGCTAGCAAAACAGGATCAGACTTTACGTCTGGGGACTGGGCTTCACTCCCCAGGCTGCAGCGTCAGAGCCTGGCAGAAGGTGGAGCAAGGAGGTGGGCATGGGGCATCAGGCTGGAAAGTGGTGGATGTGAGCAGCACTGAGGGAACAGCACAAGGCCAGGACACATGTCCCCCATACTGGAATACTGCTTGTACTCTCGGGACCACTTAACCTTGGGAAACTCCAGCAGCCTTTCTGCACCAAAGAGTGGGGTGCCACTATATCAGCCTTGCTATATCTCTTCTGCCAGTTGAGTGGCTCAGCAATTCAGACAAGATATGATCACAAATCCCAGATTTAGTTGGGCATATGGGAGATTATAAACTCTTCATTTCTCCAAAAGGTGAATTCTGTTCTTTCTGGTCCTCTCTTAAAGCTCTCAATAGTAAAAGTTATCAAACCAGTTCAGCCTGTATTGCTCCTGTGGGAACCAGAGTCTCATGCCAAGAGTTGGGCCTTATTTGAACTTAGCCTCAGAGATTTGAGTAACTGTTCTTAACAGGGCAATATTCCTACTGAAATCTCTGAAATATTTGGTATCTTCTAAGAGCAGGATCAGTTCTCAATCATGCTCCATCCTGATATACTATTCCTGTTACAAATTCAGTTCATCAGTGTTAAAAAAAGACCTACTGTAACCAAGTAGGATTTTATCTGAGTAATACAAAGATGATCGATATTAGAAAATCTATCAATATAATCTCACCACATTAACATGTAAAGGAGAAGGGCCACATGGTCATTTCTAGATGCATAATAAAGCAATATATAATATAAAATTGAGGCCAGATGTGGTCCTAACAGTTTGGGAGGTGAAGGTGGGATGATTGCTTGAGGCCACGAGGTTAAGACTAGCCCGAGCAACATAGTAAGACCCTGTCTCTACAAAAAATAGGAAAAAAAAAAATTTAGCTGAGTGTGGTGGCGTGAGCCTATAGTAGTTCTAGCTCCTCAGGAGGCTGGAGCCCAGGGGTTTGAGGTTGCAGTGAGCTGTGATGACGCCGCTGCACTCTACCCAGGCAATGGAGTGGGACTATCTCCAAAAAACAAATAAATAAACAAATAAAAATAAACACTCATTTATATTTAAAAAAACTAAAAAAACAGGAAATAGAAGAAAACTTTTATAATGTGATATAGGGCATCTACCTAAAACAGCAAACATCAAACTTTAAAAGCATTTTTATTAAAGTCAGGAGTAAAATGAGGATGCCCACTATGATTGCTACTATTCCACAAAGTAGTAATTGTTTCTAATGGTTATAAGAAAATAAAATAAGAGGTATAAGAAGGGAAGAGACAAGTTGATGGTTTTTGCAAATGATACTATCTACATAGAAAAACTAATGGTACTATAAAAATGCAGCAGTATTGCTGACCATAAGATCAAAATGCAAAAATCAATAATTGTCTCATATGTCAGCAATAACCCAATAGAAAATAAAATAGGAAAACAATATAATTTAAAATAGCAATAAAAATTATAAAGCACCTCAGAAAAAAATTAGCCAAAGATACAAGAGCTTTGAGGAGAAAATGATAAACCATTATTAAAGGATGTCAAGATAGACTTAAAAAAAAGCAATATGTCATGTTCTTACCTGGAAGAATTCATACTGGAAAGATGTCAAATTAATCTATCAATCCAATTCAATTCGAAGCAAAATCCCAACAGGGATTTTGTATGAATTAGACAAACTGGTTTTAAAAATAACAGCCAAGAAGGGCCAAAACAATACCGAAAAAGATAAGGAGCACTTGCCCTGTTAGATATTGAAACTTACTACAAAGTGTAGTACTCTGTGGCCCAGCAATTCATTCCTCTTATAGTTATGCAGCCTACTGTCCCTACTGTTTATGGATTCATAAATTCACAGTCAATGTATAAAACATGGAGTCAGTGGATATGCATTAAATTGATCATTATGATTCCTCTAAGAGAGGGAAAGGGAATGGGATTAAGAATAACAGTGCAATTTCAACTTTTTTATTAATGTTTCATTTTTAAAATATACTTGATACAGAAATGACAAATGTGAATTTTTGAGCAGTGGTTACGTTGGATATTAATTGTTCTGTGAATGTTTCTGAATGTTTTAAACTTGTCAAAATAAACAAAGAGTTGATTAATTTTCAAAATAGAAACAAAAAGTCTGTATTTATATTCATTATTTGCTGGGCTTTTGCTACTGATTGATTGACAGGGTCTTGCTCTTTTGCCAGGGCTAGAGTGAAGTGGCGTGATCATAGCTCACCGCAACCTCCAACTCCTGGGCTCAAGTGATCTTCCTGCCTCAGCCTCCCAAGGAGCTGGGACTACTGGCGCCTGCCACCATGCCGGGCTAATTTTTCTATTTTTTGTAGAGACAGGGTCTCACTGTTGCTCAGGCTGATCTTGAACTCCTGGCTTCAAGCAATCCTCCCACCTTGGCCTCCCAAAGTGCTAGGATTACAGACATGAGCCACTGTGCCTGGCCTGCTTTTTAAATAACACTATTCAGTTCCAGATGTTTGGAAAGACATATGGAATTTGAACTACTTCTGTAATTTTAGATAGTTTCATAAATATTGTGAAACTCTCAGCAGTCTAAACACTGTTTCTGAGATAAATCTTGTTTATTTTTCACCATACTTTAAATATTAGTCAGTTGTCATTAATAAATATAAGTATAAAGTGGCCCTTGGGCCAGGATAAGTCTATTGTGGATATGTTTGCAGAGTTTATATATAGATATTCAAGGTATCTCCACCTCTGGAACACCTCTTGGGCGTGGAGAACAATGCTATGAAAAATAGGTAGACCCCTGCCCCCAGGAAAGCCTCAAGTGAGCACAATGAAGGGCAAAGTGACACAGGATAATCGTGGAATGCAGGCAAACAGCAGCAGCTGGTCTGCATTTTTTTAATGGTAAAGTCACAAATAATAGAAACTGCTTTTAGAGGGGGCCAATTCAGTTTGCTTTCTTATTTCTCATTTTGACTTCTGCAGTACTCAGTATTCTGGTTTTTGAGACACCACTATATGGCCCTGGGTTGGTTGGCTTTCTGGTCGTTCCTCTCATTCCTTTGCTGTTTCAAGCTCTGCATCCAGCCTGAGCATTCTACCACTGAACTCTGTCCTGTGGTGCATCACCTAAAACTCAACAACAACCCAACTTTTCAACACCTCCAGGCCTTTTTTGTCAGCAGTATCATTGTTCTCTTTAGGTGGAAACTGAGTCATCCTGCCAGGTTCTATTGACAGCAAGGAGCACTTGTTTACCACTTGGGGACTATGGTAGTGCTCAGTACACATAGTAAGTTTTGAATACCAAGTCCTTGAAAGAGTGAATCCTTGCCTCAACCCTCTGTTTCTCTCCCTAACACTCTAAATTCTATCACTTCTACCTTCATTTCTGCCCTTTCTTTTCTGGTGCCATTAGAAAAGGAATAATCCTGGGCAGGCACGGTGGCTCACACTGTAATCCTAGCACTCTGGGAGGTCGAGGCGGGAGGATTGCTTGAGCTCAGGAGTTCAAGACCAGCCTGAGCAAGAGTGAGACCCCGCCTCTACTAAAAATAGGAAAAGTAGCCAGGCATCGTGGTACACGCATGCCTGTGGTCCCAGCTACTTGGATGGCTGAGGCAGGAAGCTCACTTGAGCCCAGGAGTTTGAGGTTGTAGTGAGCTATGGTGATGCCACTGCACTCTACCTGTCATACAGCAAGACTGTCTCAAAAAGAAAAGGACTAATCCTATCAGTTCTGCCCTTTGTTTCTCTGCTCTAATAATTTTGTCAAGATAATTTTTTCAAAGCAACGGGCCAATGAGAATGGGGCAAGTCAGTCCAGAAGGGGGCTGGCCAGACTATTCTGAGTTTGAATCAGCTCTTGGTAGTCCTGTTAAAACCTTTTGAAGCAAATCACCAGTTCATATACTCCCAACGTCTGCCCAACTGCCTACTCTGTCCAAAACCCAAATTCCCCTGCTTGGCATTTAAGGAGACGCCAAGTTCTTAAAACTTTCTTGACTCTCATGCAAGTCAAACTGACTGACTTATTGTTTCTCAAATGGTCCTGTTATATTTTTGCTTCTGGATTTTTTTTTGATAGTATTTTTCTTGTGCCTGGAATATTCTCTGCTTTTATTTAAATCTTACCAACCTTCAAGGCACAAAACATGTGTGATCCTCTCTAAGGCCTTTGTGAACTGCCGCGGTATTGACGGAGCAATTCTGTGTCTGAACTCCTATAGCACATGCCCATTCACTCATCTGGCATCTAACAAATGCCAACTTCTATCACTTACCTTTTTATGCTTACATTTACTTATGGCTTGAGATTTTCTTTCACCCAGTGTCAAGCACCAGGGTCTCACAACCAGAAATCTTACCATATTTGATCTGATAAAGATGAGACTGTTTTGTTAAAAGCCACATTAAATCCCTGAAGTTGATCATGTTGGCAATTAAATTAAATCAATTGACTGACCACTATGTTTAAGGAAGGTACCTTTCTAGTACGCTGGGGAGTAGAAGAGAGGACGTACTTTTATAAAAAAGGTTCTTGTTCACAAGGAACTAATCACTTCCTGGCCAGAGAAGCTGTTCTTTGCAATGACTGTGCTTTTTGGGTTGAGCCAACTCAATTCTCATGTCCTCATTAATTTCTGAGACTGCATCAAAACCGCTTGCTACACCTATGTGAGCAAGTTGGTGAGTCTTTCAGAATTGAGCGCATGATATGTAAACGTATATTTTTAATGGTAATGAGTGTATAGCTTATATAAACAAACCCAAACATTCTAAAAGCTTGCTTTTACCAGCCTCCCCCACCCCCCCCAACGGTAACAACCGTCTCATTTCTCCAACTAGAACATTTGCAGGCACCGGTGTATAAGCCGGTATTCCGTGCTATTTTTAAATCTTAAAAAACAAGTCTTAAAATAACTCATTTGTATACAACGCCAGCAGCTGGAGTGGGCTTAATATATCACACAGCTGTTAACTTTGGTTTCTTTTTGGTAGCAGAGACGCTTAGATTCGCGCTTGTCGGAAGTTTCCAACCCGGTCGCGAGGTGTAAACACACGAAATACAAAAACAGCACAACGGATGAAGGAGTGTCCCAAGCGTCGCGCGCCACAGAGGCGGGCGCCGCGCAGGGCCGAGCCCCACCCCGGGGAGCTCGCGGCCGAGACCCCCCACCCACCTGGCGACCCGCCCAACGCGGCCGCGCGCGCCCCGGTCGCCCACCCTCCCCTCTTTGCGGAAGCGGCGCGGCTGAGCCCCGTCCCCAATTGGCGGAGGCGGCGGGGCCGAGTGCATGCGCGCGCAAGCGCCCGAGTGGGCGCGCTCCCTCCGGGCGGCAGGGGGCGCGCGCCGCGGAACCTCGGCGAGCGCGGCTCCCTGCGGGGCCTGTGCGGCCCTGTGTGGCTGGGAGGTAGATGGAGCCAGAAGCCGAGCCTGAGGGGCGGCCCTGACCTTTCTGACCGAGGTTCTGCCCCTTTTCGCTGCCAGGAGCCTCCTTCCTCCCCGGACTAGTGCGTTCGAGCTCCCCAGCGGCCTGGGCCCCGAGAGTGGAATGGCCGCCGAGGCTCAGGGCGCCGGGCTTCCGCGCGCCCCGTGAAGGGAACTGGGGAGTCTCAAGGGACCCCCCACAACTCCAGGCGCGAAAACCCCCGCATGGTGAGGAGCAGGTATCGGCCCAGAAGGGAGTGGGTCAGTCCTGGGTCTGGGCTGTGACTTGGGTCCCTCGCTCGCTCTAGCCTCCAGCCTCTTCCCCACACGCAGCCTTTGTGTTACTCGTGGTGGGGGGCGCGGGGCACGTGGCTTCGCGTCGGTTTTGTTGGAAGTAGGCGAAGTTGTCGCCGCGGGGGAGGAGGGCGGGTTTCGAGCTCGCGCTCCCGGCGGGCAGGGGTCTCTCCGGGAGCCCGGGGTAAAGGTCACGTGGGCGCGGGGCCGCGGGGTCGGCTGGGCCTCCGCCCCGCACCGGGGTGTCGGGGTGATCGCAGGTGCCGGTGCGGTTGCCAGCCTGAGCCAGGCGCCGAATCTGGGCGAGATTGGGCTGGTTCCATGGGCAAGTTGACTCAGCTTTTCCTCTTGGGCTGGTCAAGTTCGGACACGTTCCGAGTCTGTAGTAAAAGGAGCTAAGCCCTGACTTGTCTCCAGCTGGGGCTATTTAAACCATGCCTTTTCCCAGCTGTGTTCACTGGCGATTGGAGTTAGACACCTGTGGTCACAGACGTACAGCGCTTTTTCTATACCGATCCAGGTAAGGACCGACTGACTTATAGCTTTGGTTTTAATAAAGGCAGTATTTATCTCCTTAATATATGATGTCTTTTTCACAGATGTTTCGTTATTTCCAGTTTTTATCTTGTGTTTATTTCCTACTTATAGGCAAATGTGCAATACCAACATGTCTGTATCTACTGATGTAACCACCTCACAAATTCCAGCTTCGGAACAAGAGACCCTGGTTGGTGTTTTTCTTTTTCTTTTTTTTAAGTTATTTTTTTCTCTTTAAAAATATTAATTTTCAGGGCTAGTTGATTCGGCAGGTGAGTTGGTACACACTCCTTTGCGGATTCTACCTGGTTGGTATTTTTGTCTCAAGTGTAACTTTTAAAGATAATTTATTTTATGAGGTGATCAGCTAAATTTTGTGCACCCTAATTGTAGCATGGTTCTTGGAATGAAATTATGTACATAGCTTAAATTCTATCTCAGGCATAACTGTGTGGAGTAAAAAATGAACTGTAAGAATGGGTCAGTATTTTCTTAGCCCTTTACCACATGGGCTATAAAAATTCGTTCCATTACATTCTTAAGCTTGGATGCTGAAGTTATGTTTGGTGTGATCGATTTTTTTTTCTGTTTTGACCTGTCAATGCTTAATTTTTTAAATGGTTTCTAAAAGTCACAAAAATAATTCATACTTGTAAAGAGTTTAGGCATTACAGAAATATATAAAGGAAAAACTGAAAATTTCAGTCTTTTCTTTCCGTCATGTTTCCTTTTAGATTTTTTCTGTGTAATGCCCACATATGTTCACATGTGAATTTAAATTTGTTATTGTCCTGTTTGTTGTAAAACAGGATTAAACTAGAGGTGTTCTACAGCTTGTATCCTTGTCAGTAAATAAAATCTACAGAATGTTTTTAATGGCTGCATAGTACTCTACAGCACAAGTATACCATTTTTAATTATTTGTGCCTTTACTGATAGATTTTTAAAAATTGCTTCTTGTTTTTGAGTATTACAAATAGTGCTGCTTTGTCCATGCATCCTAACACAAGTGTTATGTGACTATTTCTGTAAGAAAGATTTTACAGAATTAGAACTCCTACATCCTAAATTATACCTATGTTTGATTGTTGCTGGTAACTTGCTCACCAAAAAGTTTTAACAGATTTCACTCCTACCACCACTGAATAATATCACCAATCTTTAATTATATTATATTTTTGCCTTTTCAGGGGGGTAAAAGGTAGTGTGCCATTGTTTAAATTTTTTATTTTCCTACTCTCTTGGTGAGGCTGGGCATCTTTCCATTTTGTTAAATCACTTGTTTCCTCTGGGATTTGCCTGGTCTTATTTGTCCATTTTTCTTTTAGGTTTTTTGTATTTTTCTTAATTGGAGTAGTTATCTGTATTTTAAGTGCATATAACTTTTGTTGTTTACTAATGTTTCATTTGACTTTATGTTGTCTTTTCCCTATTGAGAACATTTTTATGAAGTCAACATTTGTTGACTTTTGTTGGCTTTTGAATTTCATATCGTGCTTTGGAAGAACTCTCCCATCCCAAGGTCTTGCAAATATATTCCTATATTTTCTTCTAGTATTTTTAATTTTTCCACCTACATTTTCACCTGAAATTTATCTTTTTATTTTTAAATGTGAGATCATGAATGGTATTGTCTTTTATAGTTATTTTCTTATTAATGCATGTCTTTTAAGTCAGTAAAAACTGATGACTTTCCATTGCAGGTTTTTACTTTGAGTTATTTTATGTAATTTGAAGTTAATACACCATATATAAAAATTTAGGAGAGAAAAAGTAATTTTTTAATCTTTTCTGAGAGTTCATTCTTTAGCCTGAAAGTAAAGCACATGTGTAAGCACATTTTTAAAAAGTGTGTGATCAGAACAATTAATACTTCAGTTCTACGTTTATTATGTATTTTAAGTTTTTCAATTATTAAATAATCTTTGTTCTGTTGATTAGCTGGAAACAGGCAATTTTTAAAAATCTGGTTTTGAGAGCTCCCAAATGGGATGCTGTCAGATTTCAAAGTTAGATACAAGACAGGGGCATATTGAGAGGTACAGAGGCACCAATCTGTATGGGGTGGCAAGCTGTAAAGATACTTGAGTTTTGCAGATTTTGATTCAGCAACAGGAAGGGAGAAAGAGCATAAGCACATCACATTCCTTCCCCTATGTGGGTTATTTTCTCAATACCACTTATAAAACCTCTAGATCAGGGTCAGGAAAACTATAGCCTGTGGGCCAAATTTGGCCTGCTGCCTGTTTTTGTAAATAAAAATTTACAGGTTTACATAGTAGCTATACTTCTGAATTGGGTAGACCATCTGGCATGAAAAACTTTAAACATTTACTGTCTGACCCTTAACAGAAAAAAATGACCGCTAATCTAGTTGGCAGGCTTCTTGGAATATAGGTCATATGTCTGATTTGTAATTTTTTTTTTTTTTTTTTTTTTTGCAGTACCTAGCACTGTCCAGTGCATAGTAGAAGCTCAATAAATGTCAAATAGTTTTTTGAAATGTAGACCCACTAAGAGGCAGTGTGATGTAGGAAGAAAATGCTCAGCTGTAGTTGAGGGAGCTGAGATGAGCTAAGGCTCAGATCTGCTCTCAATTACCCTTGTTAGCCTGGGTTACTCGTTTTAGTTCTCTAGCCTTCAAGAACCTAATCTGTAGAAAGTGAAGATTGGTAACAGGACCCACCCTAAAGATGTATTCTTTTCTGTTGGATTCTCTAAGTTAGCTTACAATAAGCTCCTTGGATCGGTATAGTAAGCTCATTGGATCTCAGCAATTTATGGTTGTTTGTAAGGCAGTAAGCAGATGATAGAAATAGCTGGAGGAAAAAATAATCTTCACTATCTTGGGATGGGTACTGTTTATGATCTCAACTAATGATACTTGATAATTCTGTGATACTTGCATAATAATTGATCTTCTCCAGCACTTTTTCCCAAACCCTCTTGACTGTCTGTGGAATTCAGTTTACATAGTCTAACCATTACACTTAGTAAAAACATCATAACCCATTTTATGAGATCTAACCTTCTGTAATTGTTAAACATAGCGTCTGCTACCTTTATTGAACGTCTTTATGGACGTGTTTGCTGCAGGGCGTATCGTTCTGGAATAATGTTGGCAGTATAATAGCAGCTCTTTTTTTCTTTGTAGGTTAGACCAAAACCATTGCTTTTGAAGTTATTAAAGTCTGTTGGTGCACAAAAAGACACTTACACAATGAAAGAGGTAAGCTGAACTAAGAGAAAGAGATTCACTGTCTTACTAATTATATATATAGCCATACTTACAGTTTTCAAGACCAAGGGAAGAAATTGGCCACATAGAGGGATTTTTCATTAAGCAGCAACATTAAATTTTGTGGTCATTTGGACTATATTTTGAACCTGAAAATTCTAATTATATTTGTAGTTTCATTTCTCAGCTAGGAACTCAGGCAGAGGGAAGCCCTGTATGCATTCTTGGCCTTTTTATGCTGTGAACCCATTTGGCAGACTGGTAAAAGTCTTCTCAGACTGGTAACTCCTTCTCAGAATCATGTTTTTAAATGTATGAAGTAAAATATGCAGGATTACAAAGGAAACTTATGTTTAAATATAGTTATCAAAAATAGTAAACAAGTTTGTGATATATGTGCTTTTGTTATTAACTAAGATTTAAGAACAGATCTAATATAATTTTGATATAGTGAGTATAAGTAATATTTTGAGATGTTTGCTATATGCATAGTATAATGTGAAACACGTGTGGTTTTTATTGGTGATTAAATGACAGGTATTGCAAATACTATTGATTTGTTGCCTACATTTGTGATTGAATAAAAAGCTAAATATCAGAAGTTAGTGCAAATAAAGATAGAAAAAATTTTTTTCCCATCCAAATTAATGGACCCCCTAAATTCTATCCAAGGACTTCTTGGGCATCCCTGGATCCCAGGTTAAGAACTTCTGCACTAGAGATACATGAGTACAGTATACTGATCTTTCTGGGATAGAGGTGAGCTGATTCATGAACATATGTTCTATTTAATGGATACAGCATTTCAATGCATTCTCTAACTTTAAATTTATGTACAAAACATGATTTTCAGTGAGAGATTGAGCCATCTTAGGCAAAATTTCAGTGTGAATGCAATGTGCCTGTTCCCCATCTCTTCCACTTACTTTATGAGGCTCAGATTACTTAAAACACTAAAGTTTCTTTGTCACAACGGAATTAGTGGGGCAGGAAGAGATTCCAGACCCTTTTCCTTTTCAGCTGCACTTTTACAAACTTCCTTAAGGGGTCTTTGGTAGAAGGAATCTAGGTTCTCTTCCTTCTTCCCTTTCCCACTGCCAGTCAGCCATTTCTCCAGTGCATAGTCACATAGGAATATTCCTTTAAGGCTGACGTGCTTAGTGCTTACAGGGAAGTGCCAGGTTAAATGGTATTTTTAGGGCTGTTAATTTGGAATTGACCTTACATAATCAGTTAAGGAAACAAAAAAGCATGGATTTGGCAGTAGGTAGAAATGAGAAAATTGATCAAGGCCATCATAAAGATTTGGGATGCATATGTTAAACTATGTAACTGTAATGTATAAATTGTCTGATGCTGTTTTCAGTTATAGGATCTTTGTTCTGGGGCACATGTGGGAAAGTGGTGAAAGCTAGTATGTGGTAGTAGAAAGAGCATTGGACTAGGAATCAAAAGACCTGGGGTCGGTTTCCTCATTTTTGATACAGCGATAACAATTCTATGAAATATCAGAAGGATGAGGTAGTACTTTTTAAAAAATTTTTAATTATAATGGGTACATAATAGGTATGTATTTTTATAGGGTACACATGATGTTTTGGTACAGGCATACAGTGTGAATTAATCAAATCAGGGTAATTGGGGTATCCATCACCTCAGGCATTTATCATTTCTTGGTGTTAAGAACATTCCAATTCCACTCTTTTAGTTATATTAAAGTATACCCTAACTTAATGTTGATTATAGTCACTTTGTTATGCTATCAAATATGGTTTACTCTATCTAACTGTATTTTTGCATCCATTAACCATTCCCACTTTATCCCCCCACACCCAACCTTCCCAGCCTCTGGTAACCGTCATTCTGCTGTCTGTCTCCATGAGATGAATTGTTCTTAATATTCAGCTCCCACATATGAGTGAGAACATGAGAGGTTTGTCTTACTGTGCTTGGCTTATTTCACTTAACATAATGTTCTGCAGTTCCATGTTGTTTCAAATGGCAGGATTTCATTCTTTTTTGTGGCTGTATAATATTCCATTGTGTGTGTATACCACAATTTCTTTATCCATTCATCCATTGATGGACACTTAGGTTGATTCTCTGTCTTGGCTATTGTGAACAGTGCTGCAATAAACATGAGAGTGCAGATACCTTTTCGATATACTGAGTTCCCATCCTTTGGATATATATACCCAGCAGTGGGGTTGCTGGGTCATATGGTAGTTCTATTTTCAGTTTTTTAAGGAACCTCCATACTGTTTTCCATAGTGGTTGCACTAATTTACATTCCCACCAACAGTGTGTGAGAATTCCCTTTTCTCCACATCCTCACCAGCATTTGTTTTGCCTGTCTTTTTGATAAAAGCCATTTTAACTGGGGTGAGATGATATCTTATTGTAGTTTTGATTTGCATTTCTCTGACTAATGATGTTGAGCCTTTTTTCATATACCTGTTGGCCATTGGTGTGTCTTCTTTTGAGAAATGTCTATTCAGATCTTTGGCTCATTTTTTAATAGGATTATTTAATTTTTTTCCTGTTGAGTTGTTAGAGCTCCTTTTGTATTCTAGTTATTAATCCCTTGTCAGATGGGTAGTTTTCAGATATTTTCTCCCATTCTGTGGGTTGTCTCTTCACTTTGTTGAGTGTTTCCTTTGCTGTTCAGAAGCTTTTTAGCTAAATATGATCCCGTATGTCCCATTTTTCTTTGGTTGCCTGTGCTCTAGGGGTATTACTCAAGAAATCCTTGCCCAGACCAGTGGTCCTGAGGTGTTTCCCCAATATTTTTTTAAAAATTTTTTTAGTAGTTTCGTAGTTTCAGGTCTTAGATTTGGGTCTTGAATCCATCTTGATTTGCTTTTTGTATATGGTGAGAGATAAGGGTCTAGTTTCATTCTTCTGCATATGGATATCCAGTTTTCCCAGCACCATTTATTGAAGAGACTGTCCTTTCTCTACTGTATGTTCTTGGCACTTTTATTGAAGATAAGTTCACTACAGATGTGTGGATTTATTTCTGGGTTCTCTTATTCTGTTCCGTTGGTCTATGTGTCTGTTTTTATGCTAGTACCATGCTGTTTTGGTTACTACAGCTCTGTTGTATAATTTGAAGTCAGGTAATGTGATTCCTCCAGTTTTGTTCTTTTTGCTCAGGATGGCTTTGGCTATTCTGGGTCTTTTGTGGTTCCATATAAATTTTAGGATTATTTTTTCTATTTCTGTAAAGAATGTCATTGGTATTTTGATGGGGACTGCATTGAATCTGTAGATTGCTTTGGGTAGTATGGACGTTTTAACAATATTGATTCTTCCAATCCATGAGCATGGAATGAATATCTTTCCATTTTTTTGTGTCCTGTTCAACTTCTTTCATCAATGTTTTACAGTTTTCATCATAGAGATCTTTCACTTCTTTGGTTAAGTTTATTCCTAGGTATTTTATTTTATTTGTAGCTATTGTAAATGGGATTACTTTCTTAGTTTCTTTTTCAGATTGTTTACTGTTGGTATATACAAATGCTACTGATTTTCATATGTTGATTTTGTGTCCTGCAACTTTACTGAATTTATCAGTTATGATAGTTTTTGAGTGGAGTCTTTAGGTTTCTCTAGATAATAAGATCATATTGTCTGCAAAGAACGGTAACTTGACTTCTTCTTTTCCAATTTGGATGCTCTTTATTTTTTTCACTTGTCTGATTGCTCTAGCTAGAAGTTCCAGTACTATATTGAATAACAGTGGTGAAAGTGGGCATCCTTGTTTTGTTCTAGATCTTAGAGGAAAGGCTTTCAGGTTTTTTCCCATTCAGTATGATACTAGCTGTGGGTCTATCACCTACAGCTTTTACCATGTTGAGGTAAGTTTCTTCTATACCCAGTTTTTTGAGAATTATCATTGTAAAGGGATGCTGTATTTTATCCAATGCTTTTTCAGCATCAGTTGAAATGATCATACGGTTTTTGTTCTTTGGGTAGTATGGCACGTGCCTGTATTTCCAGCTACTTGGGAGGCTGAGGCAAGAGGATCGCTTGAGCCCATTATATCAACGTTCTGTTGATATAATGTGTTACATTGATTGATCTGTATATGTTGAACCATCTTTGCATCCCTGGGATGAATCCCATTTGATCATGATGAATAATTTATCCATTTCTTCTAGGTTTTCCAATTTATTGGCATAGAGTTGCTCATAGTAGTCTCTAATGATCCTTTGGATTTCTGCAGGGTCAGTTGTAATGTCTCCTTTTTTTTTTTTTTTTTTGAGACACAGTCTCCCTCTGTTGCCCTGGGTAGAGTACAGTGGCGTCATCATACCTCACTGCAACCTCAAACTCCTGGGCTCAAGCGATCCTCTTGCCTCAGCCTCCCAAGTAGCTGGGAATACAGGGACACACCACAGTGCCTGGCTCATTTTTCTGTTTTTAGTAGAGATGGGGTCTTGCTCTTGCTCAGGCTGGTCTCAAACTCCTGAGCTCAAGCGATCCTCCTGCCTCGGCCTCCCAGAGTGCTAGGATGACAGGTGTGAGCCACTGCACCCGGCCTCCTTTTTATCTCTGATTTTATTTATTTGGGTTGTCTCTCTTTTCTTAGTCTGGCTAAAAGTGTGTCTATTTTGTTTATCTTTTCAAAAAACCAACTTTTTATTTCATTGATCTTTTGTAATTTTTTTTGTTTCAGTTTCATTTCTGCTGTGATCTTTATTATTTCTTCTACTAATTTTGGATTTGGTTTGCTCTTGTTTTTCTGGTTCTTTGAGTTGCATTATTAGGTTGTTTATTTGAAGCTTTTCTACTGTTTTGATTTAGGCATTTATTGCAATAAACTTTCTTATTACTGCCTTTGCTGTGTCCCATAGGTCTTGATATGTTGTGTTTTCATTTTCATTTGTTCCAAGAAATTTTTAAATTTCCTTCTTAATCTCTTCGTTGACTCATTGGTCACTCAGGAGCATATTGTTTAATTTCCATGTGTTTGTATATTTTCCAGTGTTCCTCTTGTTATTGACTCCTAGTTTTATTCCATTGTGGTCAGAAAAAATACTTGGTATGACTTCGGTTTTTTTGCATTTTTTGAGACTTGTTTGGTGGCCTAACATATGGTCTATCCTTGAGAATGATCCATGAGCTGAGGAGAAGAATGTGAATTCTGCAGCTGCTGGATGAAAGATTCTATAAGTGTCTATTAGGTCCATTTGGTCTGTGGTGCATATTACGTCCAGTGTTTCGTTGTTGATCTTCTGTCTGGATATTCTGTCCAATGCTGAAAGTGGAGTGTTGAGGTCTCCAACGATAATTGTATTGGGGTCTCTCTCTTGTCTTTAGCTCTGAGTGCTCCAGTGTTGAGTGCGTATATATTTAGCATTGTTATATCCTTTTGCTGAATTGACTCTTTTATCATTATATAATGACCTTCTTTGTTTCTTTTTACAGTTTTTGTCTTGAAATCTATTTTATCTGATGGACGTATAGCTACTCCTGCTCTTTTTTGTTTTCCATTTGCATGGGGTATATTTGCCATCCCTGTATTTTCAGTCTATGTGTGTGAGACAGTACTTCTAAAAGTATGTTGTAAACTGTAAAATACCATACATATTTAGGTGGCTGTTAATAGGTTTGTATCTGGATATCTTCAAATGTGTGGCCAACTTCTGTGTCTTAATGGAGCACATGGAATGTAATTTAACTTTATATTAATGGCTCAGGGTCATTATTTTGATCATTTATTACTGTGTAGATTATATTGGTATCTTTGAGGGTTTATTTCATTCACTGAATTCTCTCAAACTGTTATGTAGATGTCATTGGCCATTTTCCTCTCTCCTCTGATGAGCTCAGAGGCTCTTGAGGGTGTATGGTGTTTGTGACAATTTACTAAATGGCTCCAGGTCACTGACATATTTTAGTTAATTTTTTTTTTTTTTTTAAATTCTGCAACTTTGTATTGCTATCAGTGGTTTTTGCATTTTGCTGTCTTTTCCTTCCTAATATGTTAGTATCTAGATATCTGGGCAGAGTTAAAGTCTGCAAGGAAAAAAAAACAAATTTTAAGGTTTAAGTAAATAGAGAAGCAATTATTTCTATTTCCATCAAATTAAAAGGAAAAAAATTTTAAAATAGTTTCTTTTAGAGTACAAAATGATTGTTGTTCTACATGATTGTGGATGTGGTTGCTGGTGGTTTAACCCTGTTCAGATAAATGGGATATTATTGAATGTATTTGAAACTAACATTTAGTTTTCTTTAATGCTCAGAAATCATTTCTATTTCAGGTTATATTTTATCTTGGCCAGTATATTATGACTAAACGATTATATGATGAGAAGCAACAACATATTGTATATTGTTCAAATGATCTTCTAGGAGATTTGTTTGGAGTGCCAAGCTTCTCTGTGAAAGAGCACAGGTAAATTTTTCAGTTTAGTCTATTGTAAAAAGCCAGCTAGGTAAACATTTCAATTCACCTCCACCCTTACTCCGTTTTATCAGAGAAAAATTGTTGCAATATATGTAAAGGATGCTGAAATTTAATTTCTTAGCTCTAGCATATTATTTGAGAACCTGAGCTCTGGAATCTTCTTGTGTTTGAGGCCTAGCTCAGTCATTACTAGCTGTGTGACTAGGTAAATTGACTTAACCTCTCTAATGTTAGTTTCTCCATTTATAAAATATGGATTATATAAATCTCTCAAGTGGAGGTTATATCTCACGAAAAGACATCGTATAAAGAGCATAGTGTTTGGCACATAGCATTCAAATATTAGCTACAGTTATATACTATAAATTATTTTTCCAGTTACCTTCAGAAACAACCTTTATACCACCATGTGGTACAGGCTTAAACTTGAACCTTAGTTACTTTGGAAATCATTTTCTTTGTCATATATCATTATGGCACTTAATCAGCAGTATTTAACCCAGGTAACACTTCTAGAATTATTCTTTTGGGAACTGAATGTTTTTTCAATCATTTTTACCTTACATTTCTAATTGTCACATTTGATTTGGTACAATCTGTGTTGAGTCTTACCATTTGTATCTTAATAAAGGGGATGAATACTTTTCACCTGAAAGAGTTAACTAGATTCTAGTATTGAATGCTCAGTAATATAGCTGAAATGATGGTAATTAAATGGGATATATTAACTTTAAAACAACTTCATTAATATAAACATCATATATTCATTATTGAGCATTAAGACAGAAAGCTAAGAAAAGTAGGGAAAAAAATGACTATAGTTTGTCATCAAAAGGTTTTTTTTTACCAGTCATTTTCATATTATGTGCATATGTGTGTTTTAATCAAGTTATGAATATAGGACTATATTTAATTTCATCTTCTTAATTTAACATTATGTAAGCATCTTTCCATTGATAGACCACTTCTGTTTAATATTCATTCATGTTGTCATTTTATACTTTGGGATATAAGATTTACTTTTATAAATTTAAGAAATAATTATATTGGGGTTTTTTTTTGGTACTTTGAATATTGCATCTTCTGATAATGTTTGGAGGTATAATTTCTGATAAAATTATCTTTGACTTGAGTTCTAAATGTTGAGAGATTAGAAATTGAGGAAATTGCTGACTTGAAAAAGGATATGAATAGGAGTGTCAGGGGTTTTCTTTGTGTGTGTGTGTGGGGGGGGGTGTTTAGGTTGCTGTATCATCATTCCCAAGGGTGAAAAGAGATAGTTGGAGTCGGTACTTTCCCGTTAACATTGAGAATTAGAGATGGTATTCTGTGACAAATGTTCTCTAAAACCATTAGTTTAAAAACAAAGAAAAAGAAAACTATATTGTGACATCAATGAATACTGGGATGGATAAATTGTCTTCCTATTAGAATATAAGCTCTGTGGGGCAGAGGTTTTGTTTCTGTTTCATTCTTTGTTTTCCCCACTGTCTAGAATAGTTGACTGGTACATAGTAGGTTCTCAGTCTGTATTTATTGAATGAATGAATACTGCTTTATCTTTTAATAAATTTTAAGATCAAGGAAGAAAATCCACGATTGATCCAAGGTTGATTAAAGTCAAAAATATGCCAAGTTTCTATTTAGTGGGTTTTGCATAACCGACTACTACTATTTTAGGCAGTTTGCTTCTAAGCACAGAGCTAGAAAAAATTCATTTCTGTTTGAAAATAAGTATACTAACTTGCTTCCTGCTTACACACCCATTTTGAGGGGCCTTTTGGTAAAGTCCAAACAAAGCACATTTCAGGAAATGGAGATGTGAAGTCTTTCACCCTGAGAGACCTCAGTGATTATTAAAAAGTAGCTGTATGTAATCATTGTGCTACAAATTATTGTGGTGCTTTTGAGGGTCTAGAACCTTGCCAGTGATATAATTTGAAGAAAGTGATTTAAAATTTGGTTTTGAATGTGTGCAGTAGTTCATATTAAATATGCATTTAAGTCTGGTTAAATTCAGTTTAATTTTTATTTTAAAGTGAACATTTCTTGATTTTTTTTTCTCCTACAAGGAAAATATATACAATGATCTACAGAAACTTGGTAGTAGTCAATCAGCAGGGTAAGTTAATTTCGAACATCATAAACATATACCATAAAAACATTTTAAAGACATTTTTGTTTATGTGTATATATTTTATAATTATGATTCACTTTAAAGTTGCTATAAAAGTGATAAATTTAACAGGAAGGAGTATGTATGAGCTAAACATAAAACTAAGGTTCTAATGTAAAGCTAAAAATATCCTATTATATCAGGTTAAGCCTTGGGATACCAGAATTAGGATTTGATTTGAAAGGTAGATAATTTCAAAAGCTCCTGCTTAGTAGAGGTCTGATCAAACCTTGGAAAATGTATTGAAAGGTGTTGGAAAATAATGTAGTTGCCTAGATAGACCCATGGGGGATGGGTTTTTTTTGGTAATAGACAATACTTTCTTTACCAATTTGTGTAGGTAAGTGGCATTTTATGTCCCTACTTGACATTCTTAACTGGTTATTTGTGGGTCACATCTCCCTTTGATAATCTGATGAAAGCACTGGGTTCTTGTTTCAGAAAGATGCACATATACATACACATGGGTATGTTGATAAATGTTTAACAATTCTCTGTCCATGGGAAAAGCCCTTATTTGGCTGCTGATTTCCATGGTGTAAATACTCCCATTTTCAGGCTACAAACATGGAATTGGGACAAGATGTACACAGTTTACTTTTGAGTGCTGGTAGGAGCTGTCTTCAACACACTACAGCCCTTAAGTTCATCCTCGAACTGTAATTAAGAACTGCTCTCAGAAGCCTGTTTAGTTCCCAGAATGAATTGACCACTCCCTTGTGCTCCCTCTCTCCATATTCAGATTTTATTGTTATATTGCTTTGTTAAACTTGTTTATATTTCTGTTACCTGTGTGCTAGTCAGGTTTGTATTCTGTATCACACAGTATAGTGTTTTATTAATATGGTGTTTAGTAAATGTGTTGAATACTTATTCTTCCAAAGTTAGGACTTAAAACACAGAAAAATGTTTCATCATCTTATCCCAAAATAAAAGTAGTTATTTGGCTGGTGACTTGGCATTTTGTTGTTTTAAAGCTCTTCAAGAAATCATATGATAGCAAAATATACAACTCTAGTATTTGTAGTAGTATTTTGAGTTTTCTGGTGTATCTCTGATGTATTCTTTCATTTAAATAAATTTTGGCAGATTACTAGGAAATTTATATTAATGAGATGGTAATATGTAAATTACTTATGTTATTTCCATTCTGAGTTTGTTTTAGGTTTTAGTAGAATTAACTTCAAAACTCCTATATCTGTTTTCAACCTTGTCACACCTAATGCTTCCTTTTTATTACATCTGTTTTGTATCATCTGCTTTATTATACTAAACCAAAATTCCTGGATAATAAAACCTATCTATATGTGCAATATAAGAAAATCAGTATAATGCCTTACCCATAGTATAAAGAGAAAACTAATATATGATAATGTATCATTTCAAAATATTAATGCTCAGGCATGACTTCACTATTAAGATGGAAATGTTTCCAAGGGGGTAATAAAGGGTATTTGATTATGATCTTGTATATATTCTAAATCTGAAACTTTGACTTCTGAGCTCTAATTCCATATAACCAGCTGCAGGCTAAACCTGTCTACCTGAAAAACTCATTTTAGTTTGTTATCTTGCCATCCAGATATGTTCACCTTTCTAAAGTTTCTCTCTTAGTGAATGATACCACCCATTTGTTTACCAAGGTAGAATCTTAAGAGTCCTCTTAAGTCCTTTCTCCCTTGCCTTGTGTATCAGACACCAGACCAGGTCTTGTTGGTTTTTACCTTTTTAATTTTTCTTGAATTATCTTTTCCATGCCTTAATTTAGGCTTTAATACTTTGTTTTATTGCAGTTACTGTCTAATACTGGTTTCCCTGCCTGCACCCTCTTCTTCTATTTTCCTGGAGTGATTTGTCATTTTTCTGCTTAAAATTACCATTTAGGGGTTCATTATTACTCCCTGGATATACTGCTTTCTGTGAGCTAAGAAATCAGTTTTATTTCTTAGACTAAAAACCTTTTTTGATAGTGAGTGGCTACAACATTCTTAGGGAAGATTCTGGTCCACTGTGAGGAATGCAGTAATGTGGGAATGACATCATGAGTGTTGCTTGTTGACATCCTTGTGCTGTTTGGCTAGACACACAGAATCCTTTACAGTCTGATCCTGCTTACATTCCAGTAAAAATGAACTACATGTAGTTCCCTGCAACAAGAACTGTTTGCTTCTGGATTCTTTTTCACATGCTATTCCCGTGGCCTGGAATTGCCTTTCCTATCCCTATTTCTACACTGTCCTATGAAACCTTTCCTGATTTTTTGCTTCTCAGACCCTCCCTGTCTACCAAATAACTACTACCAAATAACTACTATTCCATCTTCTCTGTGAATTTCTTATAATATTCTTTGAATGTGTTTATTATACTTTGTAATACTCTCTTATGTATCTTCTGTATTACAATTGAGTTATTTGTATCTATAGTATTTGGCATGGGGCTGACATCTGGGAAATACCTGTTTAATGTTTGTTGAAAGATTAAATTGTGTAAGAGTTTATGTTGGACTGATATCTATTGAATAGCCCTTTCTTTCCTAGTTTGTGATTCTTTGTTTTCATTTTCTCTCAGAACCATCAGACTCAGGTACATCTGTGAATGAGAACAGATGTCACCTTGAAGGTGGGAGTGATCAAAAGGTAATTTTTAAGTAAACTTCCCATTCTAGTATAATATTTCTTGAAAATATTGAAAAGGTTATTTAAAACACAGAATTGTAGTTTCCTGGCATTATGTTTAGTTTGTTGTATTTGTTTTTTCTTGAATGCTTAGGACCCGGTGCAAGAGCTACAGGAAGAGAAACCTTCATCTTCAAATTTGGTTTCTAGACCATCTACCTCATCTAGAAGGAGAGCAATTAGTGAGACAGGTATATATGAATATTTCTTTGGCATGTTCAAACAGCTTTTTGGTGTTCTTTCTCTAATTAAATTAGTGCTTGTAGTGTTAATGAAATTGTTCTTTTTTGGTTTGAATGAACTTCTGAGTTTATTTTTTTATTTTATTTGGTATCCAAATGGCTTTTTTAGCAATATTTTTCCTGCTGACTACAGCAGGCACTATTTACTGTGCTCCATTGGAGTTTATAGTTAGCTAGATCTCTAATATCAAGATAATATGGGACAAGGATATAAACTCTATTTTAGCCATTATTCTTAGTTACCTTTGCAGTTAAAATTTTTAATTGTTTTTAATAAATGATAAAACATACCAGTGTGTTTTAAAACAGAGAAATAAGTAGCATCTTAGAAATGAAGAAGAGTTGAAATAGCTGAGAACATTTTTCTAGAGAAGAGATAGTGGAGGAGGAGACTGTATCCTGATGGAGTCACAATAACTAAAACTGTATGATTCAGGTGAAAAGAAGGATCAGTGTGATAGAATAGATAAACCCAGACCAGGATTTTACACATGAGGGCAAAGGGCAGGAAGGCAGAGGATGTCTTATTAAATACGTGGAACTAGAACAAATGGGTAGTTATTTGTGGAAAAAATGAAGTTACATGTGTACCATATGCCAAAACGAATTCTAAATAAGTTCAAAAGATAAATGAAAAAAATACAAGATATTTGAAAGATAGTCACTTTATTTTTTAAAAACTGAATGGGCCTGTGGAAAAGATAGTCACTTAAAATTTGACAGTGTTAATATCTTTATTAAATAAAAAGTTCCCAAAAATCAATAAGGAAAATATTAAAAATGCAAATAGCAAAAAAATCAAAAAATGAGAAATTTTTCACAGTAAATGCAAATAGCTAAATAACTGTGTGGGGGGGGTGAATTTTGGCGATTTTAGCTTTATAGATAAAAATACAAAAAAGGGGCCAGGCACAGTGGCTCACTCACGCCTTTAATCCTAGCACTTTGGGAGGCCGAGGCGGGAGGATTGCTTGAGGCTAGGAGTTCAGGACCAGTCTGAGCAAGAGTGAGACCCTGTCTCTACAAAAAATAGAAAAATTAGCCGGATGTGGTGGCAAGAGCCTGTAGTCCCAGGTACTCGAGAGGCTGAGGCAAGAGGATCACTTGAGCCTGGGAATTTGAGATTGCAGTGAGCTATGATGACACCACTGCACTCTAGCCTGGGCGATAGAGCAACACCCTGTCTCCAAAAAAAAAAAATAAATAAAGGGTGTCTTTTGGTCCAATTAACAAAGGTAAATTTTTTACTCATCCTTGAACTTGTGTATTGGCACTGATACACTATGGGTGTATCAGTTGGTGTAAATTGGTTAAATCTTTATGGATTATAAAAGCTTAGAGTTCTTAACATTATTCTAGTAAATAGCTAAATAAGTGAAAACTGGTGAGTTACGACACTAAAATGTTAATAGTCTCTCAGTGGTAGCATTACATAAATTTACATTTCTTTTTCTTTTTTTTCTTTTTTTTTTTTTAGCACAAAGAGGAAGATATACATTTCTTTTTCTATTTTATTTAATTGCTATAGTGAGTAATATATTAGTTTAATAATCAGAAAAAAAGCCCCCAATTGTTTTTAATGGAGGGAAAAATACAGATCAATAGCGTAGTTTAGGCTTCTAGCCCACATCATTCAACCAAGATCACCTATTATAGGGAATACAAACATGGTTAAGAACTTATATCAAGAACTTGTGATCTACTTAATGGAGATAAAACACAAAAATACAGTATAGGATATAAGAGTGTTTTGGGAATTCATAGGAAAAAGAGATGACTTTTTTTTCTTATGACTTCTGACTAGGTAGGTCAAGAGACAGAAATGGAATGAACAAAGGTGTGAGAATTATACCTGTTTCAGGCTTATGGATTATATTTTAATCCCATAACCCTATTAGATACTTATATATAAGGATGTAGTGAACACCCTGACATATACATCCTTAATTATGTAGCTATTTCTCTAGAAATTGTTCACAGAATGTTGCACTATTTTATATTCCTATGAACAGTGTATAAAAATGCCCTTTCTCTCAAATCTTCTGTGATAAGTGTCATTTTAATTTTTGTCATTTTCATGGGTGAAAAATAATTCATTTCAATTTGCATTTCCTTGATCCCTAGAAGATAAGAGGTTTTTCATGTTTATTAATCATTTGTATTTCTTCTCTGACTTGCTTTTTTTAATTTTTGATTTTTTAAAAAAAACTGAGTTTATCTTGATTTGGTAGGAGAACTTTGCATAATATATATGAAATCTGGATATTTAACCATTGTCTATTATATATGTTGCATATATTTTCTTCTAATCTGACATTTGCCTTTTAACTTTCGTTTATGGTGTTTTATTTTGCCATGTAAACCTTAATGTGTTCTAACATTGATAGTCTTTTTTTTTTTTGAGGGCTTTGTAGTATTATGAAATACTTCCCCACACTAGTATTGTGAGAATATTCTCTTATAGATACTTGGGTGGTTTTGTTCTTTGTGTTTGGCTCTTTAATCCACTTGGAATTTATTTTTATGTCTGATATTAGGTAGGACTCTCATATCAGACAGATTTGGCTGACATTTTGACTTCTTAAGTCAAATAATTTTTTATTTAAAATGGACAGTTTTCACTGGTTTTGATTTCTTTTGAAAATACAGGGTACTGAAGAAATTGAAATATTAAGAATACCATCTGATTCTTCAATTTAGCTGATTAAAAAAAAAAAGGAAAAGAAAAAAGAATACCCTCTAAGTAAATTAAACATTTGGTTCTTTTCAGGAAAAAGAAATCTTATATCCTAATGTTTGGTTTTGACAGAAAAATCCTAGATTGTTTGATTAATAAAAGCTTTAGATGGATTAAATTAATTGTGATTTATGGAGATAAAGTTCTAAAAGAAGAATAGAAAGCTTTTTAAGATACAGTGTTCTGTAACTCTGAGTTGAACAGATTTTATAAAACAGTGTTCATTTTTGAAACAATAGTAATTCATTATTTTTGTTTAATTTTCTGTTTAATTTTGTTGAAACTAAGACAGCTCAATTTCTAAGTCAATCACAGTACAGCAATTTACTTTTTTCCTTTACATATCTAGAAGAAAATTCAGATGAACTATCTGGTGAACGACAAAGAAAACGACACAAGTCTGATAGTATTTCCCTTTCCTTTGATGAAAGCCTGGCTCTGTGTGTAATAAGGGAGATATGTTGTGAAAGAAGCAGTAGCAGTGAATCTACAGGGACTCCATCAAATCCGGTAATGTTCTCATTTTAAGTAAAACAAGACTCTTATTTTTAAGATCTAGTCCTAGCAGTCCTAGTAGGGGTGGGGCACCTGTGGCCTTCTGGATCCTTGGGTGCAGCCTTTTGACTGAACCCAAATTTTACAGAACACGTCCTTTTAATAATAATAATAATCCTTTTGCTGTTGCTAAGTACAGTGGTGAATTTTACTTTCAAACAAACCTATAGATCTCCTCTGCCTCCAACCCTAGCTTTGGGGTGGATGGTGGAAGATAGTGGAGTAACACTGGTATTGGTACAATTAGTACCAATATTAATAGTTATTAATGTCACCCTATGTATTAGAGAATCTTTGTAGACCACTGCACCAATTGTAAATTCAAATAAATTGGAGTGTAGCATAGTCTAAGAATTTAGAAGTTATACTTTTTAAAAAATAAGGGAACAAAACCCCAGATTTGGTTCAATTAAATATCTTAGGATTCTAAGACAAATTTGTCTTTAATATTTAGAATAAATATATATTTTATTACAACCATCAGCAAATAAGTCAGCATAATCTGAGCTTAACATTTGCCATACATAGGTCTAGACATCAGGGAAGGTCTATTTATTTACTAACGCTGTGGAATATGGGTATATTATTGCATGGATAATGGGAGACTATCATCAGTATGTTCTAATTACTGATATGGAATTTCAAAGTATTAGCCAGGAGTAAAATTCTTAAGAGATGTCACTGAAAGAAGTTGGGTGAAAAATTTTTTGCTAACAAGAATGCTTGAAAAATGGAATATTTTCTTTCTTATCATTAAACATTATGAAAATTGTTGGAACCTTTCTTTGAAATACGGCAGTGTCTCATGGTCATTATTTCTGGATATTAGTGATCATTTTATATAGTTCTCTAGATGATGTAGGAGACTGAACCAACTGTGATAGTAACCCTATTCTTTTACCTATTGTTACTTCCTATATCATCTTTACATTTTTCTCTTCCAAAACAGTAATTGTGTGAATACTGACCTGCCTTCTAGGGTTAGTGCTGTATTTACCAGAGCTGTTGTTCTTGTAGGCCACTAGATGGCATGGTGAGCTCCTGCTCAGTGTGAGTGCAAGTTCTTCATTCAGGTGTTTACGTCATACCTGTGCCAGGTTTCATATGGTGGAGATGGCACTGGAGATACAGTGGTAGTCAAGGTATTAATAGATATGGTTCCTGCCCTGGTGGGGAGAGAGACCATTAACAATTAAATGATGAAAATGTTTAATAAATCCTGTAAAAAAATACAGGTTCTTGAGAGCAAATATGTACCAGTTGTTAAGGTGTTGGGTAAAAAAAAATAAATAAAAAAAAGAGCAAATATGTGTGATCTGAAAATTGAATCCAATTAAAGAAAACTTGACTGGGTACACGAACTACAAATTTGGTTAATTTTATTCTTTACAAATGACTTAAAAAAGAGAATTATTACACCCCATTTAACTTACAGTCTTTATTTATTTACAGCAAGTCAAGTGAAGCAGTGGGTTAACTTACAGTCTTTTTAAAAGTTGTATAAGAAATCTAGCTGAATGATATTTAGAGTCCTTGTTACTGCTTTGTAGCTGGGACACTGCCTTGTTACCAAAACAGGGTATAGAAGGGTATTTCTGTTTTTTGTTGTTGTTAGTCCTGTCCTGCACTCTCTTATAAAAATCCTATCTGTTAAAAGTCTGTTGGTTTTTAGACTCAGTCCCGCATTGTAAAAGCTTTTGGTAGGGCCAACTTTTTTTCTTCGTTTTAGTTTACCTCATATGAGAATGTTATAGTCATCATATAGTGTCATTATTCACCAATTTCTGAAGGGAATTAGAGTGGATTCCTCTCTCTTCTTTTTTTGGGGTTTAGTAAATTGGGAAACTGTGTTCTAGACTTTATACTGGGCAGTTTATATTGTATTTTAACATCTCAGCTTTTACAGGTGGAAAAGCTAAGACTTGGGAGTTTTAAATAACTTGTTTAAGGTTCCTACAACTCATAATTGTCACAACTGGAATTTAGAAAAAAACCAGGCATCTTTCCAGATCAAGCCTATATGATGCTTTTTAAATATATAGTAGTTAACAGTTTCTGGGTCATTCTTTTTTGAACATTAGCCAAAACTTTTTTAAACCACTCCCAGTATTGCATTCTTTATTGTACCCTAGAATAGGGGTTGGCAAACTTAAGAGCCAGATAGATAATTATTCGGGCTCTGTGGGCCACAGGATCTCTGTCACAGCTGCTCAGTTCCACTACTGTGTCACACAAGCAGCCATAGACAACAGGTAAACAAATGGGCCTGGCTGTGTTCAGTAAAACTTTATAAAAATAGATGGATGATGGGCTTACAGTTTGTAGACCCTTACTATAGAATGTGCTTTCTGAGACTTAATTTTTCTTATGATTTACCCCCTTATTCTAAAATTAATGCACTAAAGGCTTGAGTTAATTGAAGCATCTGGTTTGTTGAGTTACTTTATTAGAGATGTTACTGTATTATAGCTTGACTTGTGATTCTAACCTGATTGCTAATAGAGCCCTTGTTAGGAATTAGAGCTGCATCTTGATGAATGTTGCTTTTACTGCAGCTTCCCTGACATCACTCTAAAAAAATATTTTGACCTCAGAGGTCATAAAATAATATGCTTTGTTTCTGTTTTTAGAAATGATGGAGATTTTAGAGATCATTTAATCTAAACTCCTTTTATAGGTGAAGTAGTTGTAGCCTTTAGAAGTTAAATGATAGTCCAAAGTTAAATAGCTACTTAGTGGCAAATCTAAAATAAGAATGTGTGTACTCCTAGGCTTTTTCCACTTGTAGCCTTCTGCTTAGTGTGTGGTCCTACCCATAGCCACTGACAGCAAATATGGGCCTGGAGGTCTTACTAGGTTGTTATACAATTTATTAAAAGCCCTAAAATGAGGTATCAGATGAGCAGCTACAGAATTTTAAAGATAAATTTTTTAAAATTAAGTCTGAAAACTCTTTAAAAGAAATTATTTTAAAAGTTCATTGAAAAAACAAATACCATAAATGTTGTGTGTCTTGTTACTAGCATTCTACCAATTTTAATATATGAAGATGATTAAGAGAGGTCTTAGCTCTCAAAGTACATAAAATTCAGATGAGAAACATGCATGCAAAGTTATGTTTTGCATAATTTTTGTGAGAATATATAATCAATAATATCATACAAGTAGTGAAGATAATTAAAGGTGGAAAATCTCTTTCAGTTATAGTATTGACAGAGGCTTAGCTAATGAAGGATTAGTAGGATTTAGACACCGTCAAGTTATTCCTGTTAGAGGGGAATGTGTGGAAGTTGAAGTGCTAAGATTAATTTAGGAAGCAATCTAGATCTGGCTGCATTGTCCATATTTACTAAGGGAGGAGGGAGGGTGTCTAGATGAAGATAAGATGAAGATATTAATATAGTCATACTATATGTACCTTCAGTGCAAGGGGGCTGTGGCCTTTTTCCTTTATGCAGTGGGGTTTTGAACAGGGTAAAAATAATGAAGTAGTAATAACCTTGAACCTTAATCTAGTGCCAGTGTGTGGGATGGATCTGAGGAGGAAATAGAGGCACATGGTTGAACTAGGAAGCTGTTACAGAGGCTAAGGTAATGTATATTAAATCACATTTTTTTTTCCCTTATTTTAGGATCCTGATGCTGGTCTAAGTGAACATTCGGGTGATCAGTTGGATCAGGACTCAGTTTCAGATCAATTTAGTGTAGAATTTGAAGTTGAATCTCTTGATTCAGAAGATTATAGCCTTAGTGAAGAAGGACAAGAACTCTCAGATGAAGATGATGAGGTAGTTTTTTTCCCTCCAATTATATTAGAAAATTGTTAAATATTTCCATGTTCATTGACTTTGATGAGATTGAAATATGTAGTCAGATCATTTCGATTTCACTTGAAATCCTTGCCTCTTGATTTGTTCAAACTAGAGTATTGGTTTGTAGGCTTGAGGCTTTAATAATTCTTACCGTTTGATTTATATATTCTTATATTCCTGCTAATGCCAAGAAGTCAGTAGGCCTTAATGAACATTCTTTTATAATGGTCTGTTCATTTTTTAAAAATATTCAATTACCCTCTTTTGATATTAACTTGCTTTTTATAAAAGTGAAACATACACACAGTTAAAGTCAAATAGTACCTCCAGATCTGTTTCCTGGAAGTGACTGCCTCCAACATTTCTGGCTATTTCTGTGTTATTTAATAGCTCCATATTTATAACATAAAAGCACTTATGCTGACTGCTTAGTATTATTTGTTTTAAATATCCTATCCATTGACTTTTCCCACGGTGGGTGAGGACTTCACTCTCCTCCATTTTGTTCCCCCTTTATTCTCACTCCATTTGACCCTTGTCTCAGAATTTCTCATTTATGGTCATACACACTGTTTGTTTAGGACTTACCACTAAGAAGCCTTCTTAGTTGAAGGAAAAAAGGTGATGAATTGATGCTAATGAATTTGTTTTATTAGGTATATCGAGTTACTGTGTATCAGGCAGAGGAGAGTGATACAGATTCATTTGAAGAAGATCCTGAAATTTCCTTAGCTGTAAGTATAGATCTACTTTTTTAAGGAATCAAAAAATAACACTGAGGGCAAGATTAGGAAAATATGTCTAGAAGTCTACTCTCTGAAATGAGGTGGTTTTTATAAAGTTAAAATCTTTTCTTAAAATCTGAATGATTTAAAGCCTTTTTCTTCTTTTATTTGTTGTGGTGAGATCTCTTGCCATAATTTTTATTTTTATGTGCTGGAGTTTGAACTTTTGAAGATTTTAATGTGGAAAATATCAAGTACGTACAGCATAGAGGGTGGTGTCATGTGCCTCCAGTGTACTCACCCAGCTTTAACGGTTACCAACATTTTGCCAATCTCATCAAATGTAAACTTTCTTTTTTTGTAAATGTAAACATTTTTTTTTTAAATTTTTTTTCTTTATAAAAAATATTTTTAAAACAAATTTTTTGTTGAGACAGAGTTCTCTGTCGCTCTGGGTAGAGTGTAGTGGCGTCATCATAGCTCACTGCAACCTCCAGCTCCTGGGCTCAAGTGATTCTCCTGCCTCAGCCTCCCGAGTAGCTGGGAGTACAGGCGCGTGCCACAACGCCCAGCTGATTTTTTGTTCTATTTTTGGTAGAGATGAGGTCTCACTCTTGCTCAGGCTGGTTTCGAACTTCTGAGCTCAAGCAATCCAACCACCTTGGCCTCCCAGAGTGCTAGGATTACAGGCGCGAACCACTGCGCCCAGCCAATGTAAACATTTTTAATATTGATTCATATTATAGAATATGATAGAATTTGCTATTTAAGAAATTAAGACTTAAACATTTACATCTCATGCATGTTTCAGTGGGTTCCTGAGGTATTAGAAGGTTTTTCTTTTTAACTGAGGAGTATTGTTTTAATTTTTGTTCTTAATTAATACTGCCTTTTATTATATTTGAAAGAGAAATTCCATTTTTTTCTGAGTTTGGAAACACTAATTATCCAAATGCATTATCCAAATGCAAAAAAGATGAAATGTTAAGACCTTTTTCAAAATTTTTGCTGTATTAGTAGAAAATAAGTAAGTAGTTGACCCACTTGATGTTAAGTTGAGTAAAATATTTTAGATGTAGATCTTGCAGTTTGTTACCTCTTGAAGCATTTTCCGACCCATATTGTAAGACCTTTGTCTTTGGTTTTAGGGGAAACCACCTTTGATAACTTGAAAGAACCAATGTGGGAAATGACCAGTCTCTGTCCTTATTACTACTGTCTTATGTCATTTGTCAGGCAATCTCAAAATAGTTAAATTACTCATGTCGCAATAGAAAGGACCTCTCATGGCTGTTTTACGTGTAAAGTGTCCTTAGGCAAGAACCATGCTTTAGTTAAGGCAAGGAGGTAAGGACATGTTCAGTGAGGAGGCTGAGGATATGGGAGAGTTTGTTACTCAAATTGCATGATAGAAAGGTTTGGGAGAGAAAAGGTTGGGGTAAGGAAGAAGCCCTGAGCAGTTAGAGATTTGGGAACGCAGGAAAGGATAGACAAAAGGGCACATACGTTATGGATAGTGACCAAGGATGACAGGTTTTGCTGAGAACGTTGTAGCATTTCCCTTGGGAGTGGAGTTAGGGAGGACTCAGTTGAGCCGTGGTTTAGAGCATTGCTAAAGTAGTCCTAGCCACTGGTGGACTGGGAGGCTTTCTCTAGGAGGCAAGTTTCATCTAGATTGATTGGGTGGACTCTAGGGATATTGTCCAGGGTTGAATATTTAAGGGAGTGGGTCCAGGCTCTTTACAGAGTAAAATATCCCATAGCACTTGCTTCAACTAAATGAACCAATTGTATCTATGTCCTGAAACACATAACTTTATAGGTACATGATTGATATCACAGTAAATACATTTTTAGTTTTAGGATTTTTCAGGCTGATATGGCTGGAAAAAAAATGTATTTATAGTATCATACTTGTGGAGAGACTGTTACATGTTGACTTTTTAAAATCTTTGTTTTATTGTATATATTTGAGGCATACAAGTGTGATGTTTTGACATACATATAAATAGTGAAATGCTTACTGCAGTCAAGCAAATTAAGTATCTGTTATCTCTAATAGTTACCTTTTGTGTGTATGTGGTTAAAGTACCTAAAATCTACTCTCTTAATAAATTTCCAGGATATAATATTATTAACTGTAGTCCTCGTGCTGTACACATTATTTTATATAAAACATGAAATGCTGAAAATTGAGTTCTGCGATACATTTTACCTTAGACATACAGAAGTTGCTAGTGTTGCTATGACTAGTAGTTACAGAAACTAACTCTGTGTCTTACTTCGTTGAAGGACTATTGGAAGTGTACTTCATGCAATGAAATGAATCCTCCCCTTCCACCGCATTGCAACAGATGTTGGGCCCTTCGTGAGAATTGGCTTCCTGAAGATAAAGGAAAAGATAGTGGGGATATCTCTGAGAAAGCTAAACCAGAAAACTCAACACAAGCAGAAGAGGGCTTCGATGTTCCAGATTGTAAAAAAACTACAGTGAATGATCCCAAAGAGTCATATGTTGAGGATAATGATGATAAAATCATACAAGCTTCCCAATCACAAGAAAGTGAGGACTATTCTCAGCCATCAACTTCTAACAGCATTATTTATAGCAGCCAAGAAGACGTCAAAGAGTTTGAGAGGGAAGAAACACAAGACAAAGAAGAAAGTATGGAATCTAGCTTTCCCCTTAATGCCATTGAACCTTGTGTGATTTGCCAAGGTCGACCTAAAAATGGTTGCATTGTCCATGGCAAAACAGGACATCTTATGGCATGCTTTACATGTGCAAAGAAGCTAAAGAAAAGGAATAAGCCCTGCCCAGTATGTAGACAGCCAATTCAAATGATTGTGCTAACTTATTTCCCCTAGTTTACCTGTCCATAAAAGTAGAATTATATATTTCTAACTATATTATACAACCCTAAAAATTTAGACAACATGAAACTTATTTTTATTTACATATATCAAAGCGAGAAATTGTCTCAATCTGTGTAGATTTCTTCTCTTTAGTGTAATTTACCTACTTTGGGCGGGGAATAGTGACTATTTCCTTTTAGGAAAATTTCACTTCTGTTTATATTTGGCTTTTAATGTAATTTGAATTGGATATATAGCTCATCCCTTACCCATCCCCCTCTTTTAAATAATTTCTACTTTCTCTTAAATGAGAAGTATCTGGTTTTTTAAAAAATACATATATGTAGGACATCTAAATGTAACTTATTTAGTACCTTTCATGTAAGGAGAAAATGTGTGATATTTTAATATTTAAATTTTTGATACTCCTAAATCTTCTGATCTTTAGTTTTTCTCTTTCCAAGCCTCATAAAAATATTTTCTGGGTAAAAACAGAAGTTGACGGCTGTATTTGGTGCTATGTAAGTAAAAATGTACTACTTATTGTCTAGGCTCTTTGGTTATACTGTAGTAAGGGATAGGTGGTAACGATGTTGTCAGTGATGATAAAAATGTGGAATCAGGACTCTAACCTAATTATACCAGCCCCATTTTCACAAAAATTCCTTTTCAGGATTTAGTGGAATCTGTTATTTCCCCTAAATTGAAAAACAACTCTAAGATGCTTTGAAGTACCTTCTTAGGTGGGTTATGTGATTCCTGGTAGTTGCTTAGGTTTTGGACCTTTTCTTAAGGCCAGTTGTAGAAACCTGTGAATTCAGAAATTTGATAAACAGAATTGCTCATTTTAAAACTAGCTGAAAATGTTGTAAGTTCTCTCCGAATTATCCAGAAACTATGCATCACTTTCCTTCAAGAAAGGGTCAGATCATGGGATTCTAAAATATCTCTGACTTCCTCTCAAGCTTGGTGTTGGTCAGTATGGACCATGCAAATTGAGAAGTGTTATTTCCCTTTGGGGCCTGTCTACCCTGGCCATGGCATGATGTTTGTCTGCACCTGTTACAAGCTGTTAAGATTCTGTAAGTCCAAATGTCATAAAAACTTTAAAAAGTGCAATCCTTGCAAGGTTAGGTGGACTAAATTATATAAAGCAGCTAGTGTAAAGAGCTAATTCATTTGAATTTGAAAAACGTAGAAATGAACCTGTCAAATACCAGCGAGAGCTATAGAATAAAACTGTTGGCGCAATGAAGAGAGTCGAAGAGATCAGACAGAAATGCCAAGCTAAATTTATAATGAACAAATTGAAGAAAAATAAAGAGCTACAGAAAGTTCAGGACATCAAAGAAGTCAAGCAAAACATCTTATCTGGGTCCCTCTTGCAGGTAAAGGAAAGCAGGTGGAAGAAAAGATACAGCAGTTACCATAGAATGTGGATATGGAGTATGTTTCTTTAAAAAAACTCATTGTAACCATTTCTGTATGTGCACTTGAAAATCTCCTTTAGAGACTTAGAACTTCTAAATTATTTTTTACATAAGGTCACTCAAGGGTGATTAAAAATACATCTCTCCTACGTTGCTGTTTGCAAAACGTGATATTATGGATGTTACATTGCATCTCAATGTTGAATCTTCACTGATAGATGTGTGAATCATGAAAATTCTGTAAATACGGATGTGAATTATGGACATAAAATGGTCATGCCATTTGGGTAATGGTACCAGGCAGCATTTATATAACTAATGGCAAAAATTCATGGCTAGTGATACATAAAATAAAATTTTATTTGTAGTAAAATGTCTTAGAGGATTCAACAAGGAACTAACGATTTGTATGACAGCCTCAAATATCTTTTAATTTGATTTCAGTATTTCCTGTTTTGGTTTATTAGCATCTTAGAAGAACATAATGGCCTTATATAATGAAGCCTAATTATGCTGGACTGTTTTGACCTGGTTTCACTGTTCTGATACATAGTTGTGGATGTTGGAGATAAGTGAGCTGAATAATCTTTGCCCGAAATGGCACTATATAATTTCCACTTTGGCAAATACTTGATTCTAACTTGTGATTCCTAGTAGAACAAGCTTTACTTTTCTAGCCTAGCAATGATCTAGAAGCAGAGGAATCCCGGTGCCTTTTAAGATTTATGTGGTTTTTCCTTTAAAAAGCTTCTGCTTCTGGAAAACAGAATTTAGGGGTGGAACATGTGTCCATTATTTGCACATAAAACCCTTCCTACTGGTACAAAGTTACAATTAGGAATAAGTTGCGGTGTTCTATTGTACAGTAGGGTTACTATAATTAATAATGTATTGAATATTTCAGAATAGCTAGAGGAGAGGATTTTGAATGTTCTTACTACAAACCAATGATAAATGTTTGCATTGATGGATGTGCTAATTACCTCAATTTGATCATTTCACAATATATGTATCAAAACATCACATTGTACCCCATAAATATGTGCAGTTATTATGGGTCAATTAAAAATTCCTAAAAATTCTAAAGTAAAAAATAAACTGTAGATTAACATCTTGATTTGTATTTAAATAAGAATCTTCAGCAAAATAGTCAAAGGTAACCACCTTGATTTACGGTAGCAGTGTTTTCCTCCTGTGTGTGAGTTGTTATACATTTAGGTGAGGACAATAAAACCAACTGAACTGGAAGTTCCGAATCGACCTGAGGGATGATTTTGCATAGCAACTTTATGTGCCAGTTACTAACAATACATTTTGTTTCAAAACCGTGTACACACCACGCACACACGACTTACCCATTGCATTGTATAAGTAGGAAACAAGTGGCTGAAGTGATCAGTATGTCAGCTTTGGAGGTCCTCAAATACAATAAAGCTTTATTTGGAATTTATAATACTTCAACTAGAACCAAGTGGTACCCATTTTTTCTGAGGAGAGTTGGTAGTATCAATGAGAGTATAAATGAAGCACATTTAGGGTATGTCTGCAATGACTATGCTATTTATAAGTTTGCAAATGGAGTCATTCTACATGCTTATGGATTACTAATGTCTTGATTGTCTAAATTTTTAGATTTAATATACATATGTTTGCAAATAAACGATTGAATGATTAAGAATTGTTTCAAGAATGTGATTATTGGATCTTAGAAACAATTTTCTCATAATGAGTTTTGTTAGAAATTGTTTGAATGTCATATATTTGGGTAAGCAAAGGCACAAGTCTGAATGTGTTTTTTTTTTTTTAGAATGGTCTTGTCTGCCCACTTTGAAAGCACACTTACCTCTGTGCAGCCTGCAGTTGGGAGCCTCCGGGGCATTGAATAAGACCAACTTGAGAGAAGAATGTTGCTGGTTAGTAGGGCTAGGAAATGCCATTTTCTCCCTATTCTCACTTGGGTCATCACATGGCAGCCTGGCTTAAGTGGTGTCTTAAGTGATAGTGAATGGTCTAGAAGGGATGTAGCTGGTGGCAGGGAAGGGAACTTGGGCTAGCCATCATGCCGCTTGCCGGTATAAAAAGCCCTATTGTAGGGCAAGGTGGCTCATAGCTGTAATCCAGCACTTTGGGAGGCCAAGGCGGGAGGATTGCTTGAGGCCAGGAGTTCAAGACCAGCCTGGGCAACATAGCAACACCCTGTCTCTACAAAAAATAAAAATTAGCTGGGTGTGGTGGTGTGTGTCTATAGTCCCAGCTACTCAGGAGGCTGAGGTGGGAGGATCGTTTGAGCCTGGGTGTTGGAAGTTGCAGTGAGCTGTGATTGCACCACTGCACTAGCCTGGGCAACAGCAAGACCCTGTCTCCAAAGGAAAAAAAAAAAGCCCTATCGTAATTGTGTCATCTTTGACAGTAAATTCCAACAAGCCAAGACTTATTGATTGTGAAGTGTATATGTAGGTGTTTAATAAGAATTTATTAAATGAATCAAAGCATTGGGACCCGAGTCTTGAAGCTGGCTTTAAAGCAGGAGCCTGAAGACCCCTAAGCCAGATGAGGGTTAGTTTTTGGCATCATATAACTTAGATTTTTGAAATTTTTAATAAAGGTTTTAAGGATACTTAGTAGTGTGTAGGTCTGTAGGCTTATGATGGTAACCATAAGTTGTTATGGCATTGGATTGTGACAAGTTTTTAGTCCCTATTTTCTGGGCAGTACTTTCTGGTTGGATGCTGAATTAGGTTTTTGATGTAGTATTTCTTCAGCTTAAAAAAATAGCAATTGTTTAAAAATTTGTGACAATATTGTCTATCATATAACCAACTTTCAATTATATATTAGGTCATTAAATATGAAATGTCCAATTTGGAATCAAAAGCGTAGTTTATTATATCTCAAACAAGAAGCAGTACAATTAATCAAAGTATGCGCCTAAACTACGGACACAGTTTTGCCTTCTTAACGGTAGCTTGTTTATGCCAGCAGCCAAGAAGCCTGGAGAGCAAGTGGCAATGAAATCATAAAAGGCGTTTTCCACAGCTTGTTGAGAATTGAATATTTTTCTTTGCAAGAAATGGTCCAAAGCCTGGAAAAAGTGGTAGTTGGTGCAAGGTCTGGTGAATATGGTGGATGACAGAGTGTTTCCAAGTCCAGCCTCTGTAATTTGAGCATCGTTGTTTGTGTGACATGTTGTCAAGCATTGTCTTGCAAGAGGATTGGCCTGTTTCTGCTGATCAATCTCGGCTGCTTAATCACAAGCGTCCTTATTATTTCATCCAATTGGTTGCAGTAGACATGCTCTGTAATCGATTGACCAAGTTTCATGAAGCTGTAGTGGATAATACCAGCGCTGGACCACCAGACACCATTAGCATTTTCTGATGAATATTGAGTTTGGGGACTGTTTTGGCACATCATCTTTATCCAACCATCGTGTGGAATGCTTGTGATTGTCAAAAAGAATCCATTTTTCATCACACGTAACAATGCAATGTAGAAATGGTTCGCCATTATGTCGTGACAGCAAAGAAAGGCAAGCTTCCAGACGATTTCTCTTCTGAGGTGCGTTTAATTCATGCGGAACCTATCTATACAGTTTCTTTACCTTTCCCATTTGTTTCAAATGGTCCAATATTGTTGGAATAGTAACATCAAACCTTGCTGCTAATTCACATGTAGGTTGAGATGGATTCATTTCCACTATAGCTTTCAGCTCATCATTATCCACGTTGGTCTCAGGTTGCCCACGTGGCTCATTTTCACTAAGATTAAAATCAGCAAAACAACTTTGCAAGCCATCAATGTACTGTGCATTCATTAGCCACATTCTTCCCAAACACTTTGTTGATATTTTGAGCTGTCTGCGCTGCATTGGTTCCACGAAGGAACTCATATTGAAAAATAACACGAATTTTTTACTTATCCATGGTTTCACAAAAATTGCTCTAAAAAAATTTGGAAGATAATCACAAGCCAAACCATGCATTTGAAAGACTGAGGATGTACCTTCTTCACAATAAAAATAAAACAAGAAGTGTCAAAGTGAAATGTCAGAGATAGCAACTGTCAAACATAGTACTTAAGGAAGTTGGACGTTTCATACTTATTAACCTAATAGGGAATTTTTGACATTTCCAAGTAATGCTATAAAAAGATAAATATCTGCTCGGTGTAGTGGCGTGTGCCTGTAGTTCCAGCTATTTGGGAGGCTGTGGTGGGAGGATCCCTTGAGCCCAGGAGCTCAAGACCAGCCTGGGCGATATAGTGAGACCCTGTCTCAAAACAAAAACAAACAAACAAGATAAATATCTGAAAGCATCACCACATAGAAGATGTTCAGAAGTAACGTTGTAAAATGGACTGCTAACAGTGAAACTAATGAAAAGCAACATAAAATAGAACAAGAGCAGAAAAGCAACAAGCAGATGGGAGACTCCCCGTGTGTGCAGTAATTTATACATAATGCATCTGAAATGATTGTTATCTTTAAATATTGTTACAGTAATATTTTGAATAAAAGAACCATAATTGATTGTTTTGGGGAGAGGGCTGATACCGAAACATACTTGAATTCTTACTGCTTTCAAAGTTCTCTCCTTTAAAGATTCATTTTTTAAAAAATTGATAGATTCCTCTCATCTCTGTTTCAATCCCACATCTTACTGCCTTCAGAATACTACTACTTAGATGTCCTGCCGACGGCTTAAAGTCAATTTTATCAAAACGGTATCTTGCCTAATTCCAAAGTTTCACCTTTTAAATTTTTTCCATTACTATCATGTTCTAGACGAATTTCATGTATTTCTCAGGGTTAAATTGTAGCACTTTCGTGTGTGTCTATTTTTGGTTCACACCTTCCCAGGCCACCATTCTGTATGAAGTAGGCCTTTGTTCAAGATCACAGTAACAGCTCCCTAAATTGACTTCACTGCCTTTGGTCTCCCCTATTTTTAGTTTATTTATAGATAATTTACAGATATGTTGCTTCCCTGATTTAAATATTGAAAAAAACCTATTTGCTGGATATTATATCTGATGTTTTGCAAGGTCATTGTAGACTTTTGGGGCTATGAAATGGGGGCTTTCCTTTCACCTTTTCTTAAACCGTTTTGCTGCAACAAAGTTCATAAGCTTCTTGTAGTGGGAAGGGCTAAGTTCAAAATCTCAGATCTGGTACTTACTTGCTTAGCGACCTTAGAATTTAGAGACAATAAATGTATAGAACCCAGGAAGCAAGTACTTCTAATAAATGGCAGTTTAGTAATATTCTCTTTGCATCATTCATGACCAGAAGAACCACTTCCAAAACCCAGTTTAGGTAGCCTTGGATTAACTTTTTATACATTGTCTCAACTCTGAGGCACTCTATTCACACTGATATGTTTCTTTGTATCTCTCCACGTTGTAACATCCTTTGTATCTCCTTCCCACAACTGCCAAATATGATGCATTGAGTATACAGTAGGCATTCAGTAAAGGATGTTGATTGGCAATGAAAGCAACTATGCGGTTTTCTCTGATTTAGAAAAGGAAAAGACAATTTTTAAGAAACATACTGGGCTGGGTACAGTGGCTCACATCTGTAATCCCAGCACTTTGGGAGGCTGAGGTGGGAGACTAGCTTGAGACCAGGAGTTCAAGACCAGCCAGGGCAACATAGCAAAACCCCATCTCTACAAAAAATTTAAAAATTAGCTAGTGTGGTGGTATGTGCCTGTAGTCCCAGCTACTCGGGGAGGCTGAGGCAGGAGGATCACTTGAGCACAGGAGTTGGAGGTTGCAGTGACCTATGATGACGCCACTGCACTCTAGCCTGGGTGACAGAGCTAGATCCTGTTTCCCCCTCCCCATACCCCACCCCCTGCCAAATAATAAACATCCTGAAAAAAATATTGTCTGTACAATAAATGGCAAAAAGAGGAATATTCTAAGGAAACCAGTGGTCTTTAAAAGTTGATAAGCTTTTCTTTACCAAAATCCCTCCTTACAAAAAATACGTTTTCCACTTTTTCTCACATTTGTCTCTTTTTATAGGAGGCATATATGAGAAGACCAAATCTCTTTGGAGTTACACACTTTTTAACCACATGGTGGCAGCATCACATTAGGGGAACCGAAGGTATCCATTAATGGTAGACCCCTAACAGTGCTGAGAGAATACGCCAAGAGAAATTGCTGGCCTAGAGAGCAAAGAAATGATGGGAGTTCTATTCTAAGTTGTTAAACAAACAAGCAAACCACTTCACATTCCTGTCCTAAAACCCTCCACTATTCCTCCTTCAGAGATTCATGAGGCAAATACTGCACCAAAATACTATGTTTTTTGCTCCCTTTCTTCTTTTTCTTTTCTTTTTTTAAAGAGATGGGGTCTTGCTATGATGCCCAGGCTAGCCTCAAACTCCTGGGCTTGAGCAATCCTTCCACCTCAGCCTCCCAAGTAGCTGGGACTTCAGGCATATGCCACCATGCTGGCTCCAAAAATACTATGCTTTAGTGTTGAAGGACAAATGTCTGTAACTTGATCTATTAGGAAAAAATTGTCATTACCTTTGACATGTGTTATTTTAGTATAAACTCTGGAAAAGTTTAATGAATACCTAAGAAGGTGTAGCAATCACTTATATAAGCTGGTGATTCTAAAATTTGAGGTTCTATTCTATAAACCAGTTGCTTTTCTTCTATTATAAAAGTAGCAGTAAATAGAAAATCTCAAAAATGCAGTAGAAAAAACAACGCATAATTCTACCATCCAGAAATGGACTAATCACTTGTTTATACTTTTACTTTTTCCCCTCATGTCTAATATTTGAAAAATTTAATTCATTTTAAAACTCTACCTTGCTTTTGGGGAAGGGGGGATTGTAATGGATGCTTTAAAGAGCTGCAAATTTAAATATTGAAATCTAGCTAAAATATGCCAGGGAGCTTCTGCCTAAGGGGTCCCTGTATCATGAATTGTTTTGAAAACAGGAAAACGGTTCCAAGTTTATTTTCTAAAATGAGATATTTCTCACTTTTTAAAAATTGGTATCTGTAATTTAGCTATTTCCTACTCAGCCATGTCTCATTTAAACTATTATTTGTGTAGGATGTTTCAGAGGGCAGATGTAAACTTGAGTCCAACCTCTGTCCTATGACTAGGCTGGTATTAGCAGGGGTTTGCATTTGATGAGGGTTAGGACTGTTAGTTTTCCAGTTCTGATTGGAGGCGAATTCTTTGTTCATAACTATGCTCTGTGTTTCAAAAGCACTTGGAAATCAATAAAGTTTGTTATTCAGAACAAAAGACTTCTCTATCAGTATTCCCAAAATGTGTTTGCAGATTCAGGAATCTTAGTTCAAAGAGCTGGTAGTAGGCTAACTTATTTAAGAAAGTGGTTCCATGGCTAAGTATGTTTGGGAAATCCACTTATTTTCTGCATGATTTCTCAGACCCTTTATTACAATAATGTAAATTGTGAATTTTCCAAAATTTTTTTCTGACCATAAGGCACACTTTTCATCCATCATCTTATCCATGGAACGTACTGCCCCATGATACAAATTAATTTGGAATATATTACATATAATATAAATAACATATAGCATATATAAAATGTTCTGGAGGAACTATCTGGACTTTGAAGAGTTGTTGCAATATTATTGCCTCATAAAAGGTCATTAAATTTGAACTTCCCTAGCTTTATTTGGTGGTAATCAGTTCTCTCTAGAAGACTTTGTTACACTTTTGTGTATTATTTTCAAGGTAATATAATAGAAAGAAACAGCATTATTTTATGAATATTAGTTCTTTATTGAGAATCAGAAATATTCTAAATTTACTAAACTAAGAGGTAGTCATGGCCCCTCCCCAATAAACTTTACAATCTTAGATAACTTGTGCATTTTAATACATTCTTAATTATAGTACAAAAGAAAGTCACCGAGAAAACTTGTAAAATCAGCTATGAAACATCTATAAAAGGCTGTGGAGTAGTTCGTATGCTAAAGTATGATAAAATGGGCTGTGAGCAATACAGTAAAATATCTGCTTATTGGCTGATATAACATAAGGTCTATAACAAACCCAAACTTCTATTTTAGGTACAGTATTGTGAACATTTGGTGCTCTTTAACCAATCTGGCCATCATAATTTTCTCCCCTTGCCTCATCTAAAGTCATGAGGAAAATATAAAGGATCTGTCATAAAATAAACATCAGTCATATTGTTATCATATAGAATAACAACCAAACTTCTCAACAAGCAACTTATTAACTGTTGTAATAAGACAATATGCTATGCTTATTTTTTCTGGATTTCCTGGGAAAAGATATTTCCAATCCAGTATCAGATATTTTTACTTTCTAAACATAGAGCTAACTCATACCATTTTTAGAAACAGATCACAAATACAAATTTGCTTCTGGAACAAAACACAACATTGATTTCTTAGAAAGACTTTCAAAAATGTTGAGAAGAGGCTTTTAACATTACTGATACATCCAATAGTTCAAGTCTGAATGTGATAAATTAAGCACCAAAATCAACACTGACACTTACCTGCAGGAACTTAACATTTTTCTAAAATACCCCCCACCATTTGGATTCATTCATGTTAACATTTACCAAAATTTGAATAGGTACATGAGAAAAAGCTATGTTACTTTATGAAGTTTCCTTAAATATTATTAGATGATAATTCTAGCTAACCATTGTTTCAGTTTTCAGGTCAATTCTGTTTATATCTGAGGCAAAAGATTTGGTATTTAATAAGGTATATTGTACTGCCTTCAAAATATTTATCAACCTGAGTGTTAACTATCCTCCCTCCACTGGGACAAGTACCAAAAATGGTAGCAAAAATGTGGCAGATCCTACCACTGTTTCTAACAGTCACAGAATCACTGGTAAGCAGGGATCTTCATTTTACAGACAAGGAAACTGCATGTGTGGTGGATTGGAACCCAGGGCTCTAATCATCATTTGAAAACTTTTATTATGTTGGTTTCTCTATAAAAGGAATTGTACCTGAACCTGGAGCCCGAGGAGCATAGCCCCCAGTATCGGAGGGTGGGGAGCAGCAGGAAAGGTGTTAGGGAGGTTTGGGGACCTGGTCTGACCACAGTCAGAATGCTATGGTTGTGTTTTGTTAGTCTTCAAATGATTTTAAGTTTGATTCTGATACAAATGTCTGATTTTAAAAACATTATTTCAATAAGAAATTTACATTCAGGCTCATGAATCAATTCAGATTTTGGTTCATGTCCCTTCAAAAACTGCTATTCTAATGGAAAAGTTAGAAATCAGAATGCCCAGTTGAAAAATTGTTTGGGGGATAATGGCAAATCAAGTTCAGTTTTATATGCTTTCATTTTTAATACACCAAAATCATTTTCTGCAACAATATATTAATTTTAATACATACTTTCAAGTATATAATAAAGTACTGCTTATTTAAAAATGATCAAGATATTCAGGTTATTACCAGATTTTATAAGTGGTTTAAAAAAGACTACAAATTCTGTTTATATTAACCCTGTATGATTTTGTGTATGCGGAATAAGCTTGGCACAGAAATGGCTCCTAAATGCCCATGTATTTCCTCATTCCTTTATGGTTCTCAAGCACTAACCATGTACAAGCACAGTATGGTTTCGTTTCTGGATTCTTTGAACTTTCAATTTAAAGTAAGAACCAAGGCAATTCATTTTCTATGAGTGATACACAACACTTAGAAATCTGCCTACCAGAGTTGCTATTTTTTTTTTCTGTTTAATGAGAACCCCCCACCCCCTTAATGACATGTAATGTTTTAAGATAGGGTAAGTCTCATAGTGGAGAACTTGAAAATTATTAGTACTTCAAATTGAGTACTAATGACAAAAATTTTGTTTTCTGATTAAAAAGGGAGTTTGTAATGCTGTTAATAGGTAACATAATACCTTTATCACCAACCTCAGGATAAATTCAAGGTCCAGTAAAAGCAATGTACATGGAACTTTTTCTTGATTACATACATGAAAACACTCTTCTGTCAGTGTTACTAACGAGCTGAGGATTGTCAAAGCATAAGACCTAGTTTCATAAAATGACTCAAAGCCCTAGACTGGTGCTGATAGGGACTAGGAGTACAAGGTTTCTGGAACCCCTTGTTCATTCATTCATCCAGTACCTACTATGTTCTAGGCTCTGAGGATATAAAAATGAATTTTTCAAAAAAATTAACAGACCCTGGCCTCTCATGCTCTACTAGAGAAGGCACACGTGGAAGTAGAAGATCACAGAACAGGGTTGTAAGTCCAATAATAGAGACAAGCAGTCCATTTTGGGGAGCAAAGAGGAAGGGCCCTCACCCTGGGGTGCCTGTGAGGGGTGCAGTGGAGCTGGATGGGATGAGGGTCAGCCAGGACTCCCAGTGGCGGTGGTACCAGCACTGAGTTTTAAAAGGAGTGACAAAGAAAACGTGAGTGAGGATGGCATTCCGGACACGGGACACAAACAGCATGCCACTCGTTTATGAACTGCAACAAATTGCTGATTTTTGTTTCAGCTAGCTCCCCTTCCCCAGGGCCGTGTGGAGGGTGGACTTGAAGAGGAGAAGGCTGGCAGCGAGGGGCCGGGAAAGCTATCGCAGCGGCGTGGGGACGATCTGAGGGCCCACGCCTTGCAGTGGGAATTGCCACGGAGAGGAGAGGCTGATTATCCTATAATCACACGTCTTACTTCTACTGAATACGTGGAGAAGGTGGCGACCATTCAGACAGGATACAGCGGCAGAGCAGCTCCAAGGGGAAGAGTGTGCTCAACTGCCAACATGATGAGTTTGAGGTGCCTGTGGGGCACGTCCAGCTGGCTATGTCCAATGGACAGTGGGACATGAGTCTGAAGCTCAGTCAAGAGGCTAGAGTTACACCTGGGGGAGTCATCAGCATGACAGACGACTGTGGCACCCAGGTGCAGACAGGCAGAGGCACGGGCTCTGGAGGGAGTGAGACTGACTTAATTGACCTGTCGCTTTGGGGCTCTGCAGACACAACCTTACCATCCCATCAGGCCCGTATTTTTTTGGGCCACTGAGACATGGTTGCCTATTTTCTCTCATTAAAATATTTGCACAACTATTCCCAGTCCTATGATCATTTCTCCCTTTGCAGAGAACTAATTATATATGGCACTTACTATCTCTCCACATACGGCACCCATGGCAAGGTCTTGTACATAATAGGTGATCAATAAATGTTCATCTTTATTGTTTATACTCATCTGGCTCTCTGTATACAAAATTAGCTCATTTTTTTCTTGCAGGAACTTCTTTTTTTGACTCTCAGGTTTAACTTCTTACAAATTCTAAGACTACTTCAAGATTAATTTAAGTGTAAATAAGCATACTTGCTAGGTAGGTGTCTTCCATTCATCATCAAGACTGAATCATTCCTTTCATTATGACCACGTATCGCTTATTGCAGGATTTGGAAACATCCATTTCTCTTCTTAGGGAAGACCATGGAGTTTATCCAGCCGAGGTCCCACTAGAGTGAGTTAGGGCTGCAGTAACCTGGCGTGAATAATCCCTGATTCCAGGTGGTGACGGGGGTTGAGTTTCACATTTTACTTTATTTGAAAAATATGTGCAAAAGAGTCACTAAAAATAAGAACAAACTAGGCTTTGTTGCCGCTGAGTGGCTTGGCAAATTTCTGTACAGAGGAACCATTGGGCATGAAGGATTTGATACTGGGATAGAATCCAATTGCCCTTGGAATGGAAGTCGAATATCCTTTTTAAGAGCACTGAAGTTCTGGGATTTCTCTGGAATAATCACCTTTGTGAGGTGTGGATCATGTCCAGGAACTGTAACCTGAGAAGAAACAAGAAACAATTGTATGAGTGATTTCAGATGTTTTGTAGTGCCAACCCTGAAAACACTGATATTCACCACTAAAATGCAGCCTTTGTGCAAAGCTTGTAACAATCTGCCAGGCCTCCTGGGCTAGTAACAGATTCGGTCCTGATCCCCGAGTTATCCAATGCCTGTTGATAGAGACCATTGTTGTTAATGCTGTTGCCAAGAATTACAACATGAAATAAAGACAGAGACAGGTACCTCACCTGGGGATGGAAGTCAGGAGAAAGAGGCAGCAGAATGATCCTGCCACCATCATTTTCATGGAGTGCAAAGGTAAAGAGTTACCTGTTTCCCTTTGTCCCATGTCTGTACTTGATGTCCTCACTGGATACCAAGATTACTTGTAAGTAGAATTATTTCCTCAATTTACTCCATTTTCTTTGCTGATCTAAGTGTACAAGTCTATCGCTTCCTTAAAAAGCTTTGATTTTACCTAGTTTTGTTCAAATGAGTCTGAATCTTCAGGTAGATTTGTTTTTTTGGTGGAGGAAATGATCAGGAAAAATAAGACAAATGCTAAACCAACTATAGGTGATGTCCACTGAGAGAAATGCCTTCGTTGTATACGGTGGGGAGGGAGAAGAGTGGGAAAATAAAATTTGCATAACCACCAACTGGCACGTGTTTGAGCCATTCATTTCAGCGTCCACAGTCTTACCTTTGAATCTTGTCCCAGAACTAACACCTATGGTCAACACACACTGTGGTAGTCTAACTAACGGAAAAGGAACAATTCATAACTTTATTCTATAAAGGTGTGGCTTATTTATGGGATTGCATAAAAATAATTTAGATTCAGTACATGGAAAACTCTTTTTTTCCCCCATGGAATGGAAATATCACAGTAAATAGAAGAAAAATAAAGGGCTTTTTAGGCAAAGATTCACAGTGAGTTGAGATTTTTCAAGCTCTATCCATCTTCTCAGTAGGAGTGGAAATTCCCAAGAAGAGGATTAGCAATTGATGAGCCCTACTGCCAGGCACCAAGGGGATAAGTCACGGAGCTTATGTCCTAAAGATGAAATAATGAAATACCAAGTCATTTTTTACTACAGAAGAGATGGCTACCTTCTCCCAGGAGTAGCGCTACACAGAATGACTACTATGGCTGGCATCAGATCCACTAAGCAAAGTAGAAGAATACTGAATTTCTCAGAGCAAGTCTCATCAAAGAGAAAGAGGCACAATCTGGCCAACTAAATCAGTATTCATTTAGTTCATTCACATAAACCTACTCAGGCTCAAATTAGTCCATGACGCCTTCTCCTAGGATAAAATGACTCAAATATGCATTAAAATAGAATTAAAAACTGAAATTTTATTTGCATTGATTGAAAACAGGGCTGCAAAATATATCACTTGCTTAATACAGTGGTAAAATTTGTGAATCAAATTTCACTTATAATGAATTCTAAGGAACTTGTCCTAATCCATTTTTTATAGTAGAAATTATGTTTCATGGAATGGGTGTTAAATGGTATTCCATGCAGCTGGGAAGTACTTTTGCTACATTGCTTAATTATTCTCCTTATTAATAAGGTTGCATTTTTCAATCATAAAGATATCACAAGAAATAGGATTTGGCTATTTGAAAAAAAAAATTGCCAGCTGGGAAAAAACATGAATTTTTCTGGTTTGTTCCTATCATTTCCACCTTTCCCAACCCTCTGCCAATTGCACTTCTGACACTATCCTTTCCTCCTGTCCTGGCATATCTATTTTTGGGCCTTCTAGACTTATTTTAGATTCCTTCTGGGTAAGTATTGTGAGTTCTATAATATTTTAATAACAATAACTAGTGTTACATACTTACATTTATTATATAGGACCCAGGCAAGAGAAGAAGATAATACTCCCCAAATTTGTTGGTTCTATAGGGGCAGATATGTTTTCTGTCTTGGACTTCTACAATTACATTGGGCAATGGATTTTCACTTTGATCAAAAACTTGACCCTTTACACCTGTAAGATGAAAAGAAAATTAAATATAAATACCACATTTTATGGCATATGAAAAAGATTCTTGTAAATATTTAAGAAAAATATGCCCAATATTTATTAGCTGTTTTGAGTTAATAAAGTGTTAGAGAAGGGAAAGTAAACTTATTTTTGATGTAACTTAAAATACAGGCAAGCTAATAATCTGATTTACAGCTGAAATTTTTTTGTTGTTGAATATTCCATTAATAGCATATATTATCAAAGTGAGAGAACACAGATGACAATCAAAGATCCATTCCTGTCATTTCTGGGTTATTTACTCGATCACCAAACTGTAGTGCAACATTACCATTAGGTAGATTCCATGAGATCCTAAAGAAAAACAATGTAAATATATTAATTTACAACAATATACTTATCTATGCAAGGGACTCAATAGTTTTGTCTTGTGGTCAAACCACATGGGAAGCAAAATTATAATCACAAGGTTGCTTGGAAGCCTGGAGTCAACTGACCAATAACAGCAGCCAGTATTTATTGAGCACTCAGTATATTCCAGGCTCTACGCTAAGTGCTTAATGTGCATTTTCTCATTCAATCCTCACATCAACTCTATGTTATCGATTACTACCATGCTTTTCCAGATGAGAAAACTAAGGTTTTGGATTACTAAAATAGCCTTCTCAAGCTCACATGGCCAATGAAGTGGCACTGCCTGGTTGTAAACCCACAATAGTCTCCATAGCCCATGTGGAGCTATTTTTTAAAGGCCATTTATATTTTAAGACTCTTCTTATTTTAAATGCTACATTTCACATTCTAGTTTGTTTACTCCAGTGACAAATCATGTTAGCTTAAGGTGAAGCCACCTAAGTGCAATGACATAAATGAGAAAGAACAGTCTACAATGATAAGATGACCTTAAAGTATCCTTGAACCATTATACTCAATAATTATTTATTAGGGCATAAAAATATGAGGCACACATTAGTTTGTCCCAGAAAAGGTTAAAATGAAAAATAAAATTTTGATATTTAGCAATATAATCTTTATCTTGAACATTAAGCAAATTTCTATCTGACCTAAGTTGCCTTTTACTTTCTTTCCTAATTCCTGACTCTTCGGTTTTTTTTCCTCCAGAAAAGGAATTATTAAATGCCATATTTCCTTCTCACTTTCTCCATACAACTATGTAAACCTCTATTTTCATATAATTTGTTCCTCTTTGACCTCTGTCTCTTTTTTAAAAAAAAGTTCCATTTCTACTGTTTGGTAGTATACTTTTGATCTTTAGGTAGTATCCAACCATAAACTATTGGTAATAATTTGCTATCCTGATTATGCATTTATTCGTTGGGTTTCAGTGGCATTATTTTTGAAGAGCTACTTACATCGTGCCCGTCTTAGGAGTTCTTTGATGTATTAGATAAACATAGCATGTACCAATCGTCATAGCTCAGTGTGGCAGAAAGAACCCAGTTAGGTCTCAATTTGAATCACAGCTCCCAAGACACTAAACATTCCCAAGCCTCAGTATCATCACCTATAAAATGGGGATAATATGTGCCACCATCCAGGATGGTTGTGAAGATTAAATGCAAGTAACACAAAACAGAAGGATCACAAATATTCGTCCTTTTCTTTCCTCTTATTTGGATTAAAAAAACTATGTGAGGGGAAAAGAAAGATTGGTTATATAAGTTTGGAGTTGAGACAGAGATATTAGATAGTTTCTGGAATCTCAATTCAACCTTGTTGCACAAAAGCAGGAATGTGTGAAGGAATAAGCATATATTTTCATTCTCCAAGGCTCTGAGCTTGCTTACAGTTTTCCTACCACTTACAAAATCCATACATTTGAGCAAGAGAGCTTGTGGTGGCTGGTGGTGTGTCTGTTGGCATCTTTTGTATTTTTCATTGGTTTCTCCAAAACCAATCAAATTAAACAAAACCAAATGCATAAAAAATAAATCAAAACTATCTTTGAAACTGATACTACACCATCTTTTAACATCTAAGATAATGTTGAAATAGAATTCAGGATATTAGTAGTGACTAGTTGGCAGAAGACACCAAGAAAAAAATGTCATGGTAACTTATTAAAAATTAGCAAATTTCTTCTTGGCTAGAAGTGGTTATACTTTAACAGAACAGACTTGACTTTTTTTTGACAGTGGCATGAACAGTGATTTTGGATGGCCTTAGGTATCTATACAACACCTGTCTATCAGTGATATGGTTTGGATGTTTGGCAACTCCAAATCTCATGTTGAAACTTTATCCCTAGTGTTGGAAGTGGGGCCTGGCGGGAGGTGTTTGGGTCATGGGGGCGGATCCTCCAATGAATGAGTTCTTGCTTTATTAGTTCACAGGAGGAGCTGGTTGTTTAAAAGAGCCCGGCACCTCCTCCTCCCTCTCTTGCTCCTCTCTCACCGTGTGACACGCCTGCTCCCCCTTCACCTTCCACCTTGATTGGAAGCTCCCTGAAGCCCTCACCAGAAGCAGATGCTGGTGCCATACTTCTTGTACAGTCTGCAGAACTGTGAGCCGAATAAACCTCTTTTCTTTATAAATTACCCAGCCTCAGGTATTCCTTTATAGCAATGCAAAACAGACTAACACAACTCAGTATGTGCCACAACTGAACGAAGGTTCCAATTAAACTTTTAAAAGGTTCTCTGCCTATCCTTAAATATGGAAAAATGAGGAATAACTTGTATTTGAAAGAATTTCTTAAAATCTTTATATTCCAGTTTCATGCTCATTTACCATCCTCTAAAAACCCAAAGACTCGTTTCCCTGTGAGCCTTACCTAAACCTGAAGGCAGTTCTTCAAGTTGTGGAAGCCTGGGGTATCTGAATACCACTCTGTTACTGAGCACATACCCACGATGCTTAAATGTGGAATTTCTATTCAAAGGAAAACCCCTCCCACCAGCCAAATGAAAGCTTTCTTTAGCTTATCTTTGTCTTTACAATACGTTGTCCACATACCACCAAACCTTTCACTTAGAGGAAGTAATTGTTTTACCAGAAAATATGATTTATCTCTGCATACCAAAGTTGACACACTGAAAAAAGACCAGTAGACACCAAGAGATGCAGAGAGCGAGCCAGCACTATTACATCAGGGGAACAAAAAAATTTTGAAAAATGCTCAGATAATACACAAAGAAGAAGACATAAAACATACTTAAATTCTGTTGCCACATCTGGAGATAGGGGGGAGAAACGTAAAGCTCTTTTTCCCTTGGAAATGTGTTAGAGCTTCATGAATGGGAAGTCGTTGCTGGGCAAGAACTAGAATTCTGCATCCAAATAGGTGGCTTCTGGAACTCAGCACATACCAGATTCACCTAGGTCCAGGTTGCTTAGGTTTCTGGGTGCTGTGAGCTGTTCCTCTGACCTCTGGGTTCAGAGCTGCTTCGAGGAGTCCAGGGGAAAGACAGGGCAGCAGGAGGTAACATTCCCCAGAGAGGAGAACAAGCAGGACATTCTAGGCCCCTGGAATTCAGACTTGCCCTCTTTTCCACCTTGGCCTTAACATCTGCAGACACCCTCATCCCAACCCAAACCTAGTAAATCATCCTCTAAGGAGGACTACATGGCACCAAGTGGCCCTAGTTTAGATTGAGGCCTAGTGAGTTCTTTTTTAATTTTAAAAATTTATTTTATTTTATTTCTTTTCCTACTTCTTAATGCACAGCATACAGTGAGTTCTAATTGAAAGAATAACCCCATTGGAGCCTTAGACAGGCTGGTGTGAGGCAGGGCAGATGCTATTACTGCCAGCTTTCAGTTGATTAAACTGAGGTTGAGACAAGTGCGCTTGCTCAAGATTTCAGACATGGCCAGATGACAAAACAGCTTGGGCTCTACCCAGGCCCCTGCCCTCTTGGCCAGGCCCTTCCATGAAAGCAGAAGGCCTTTCCTTCCCAGACAAGGCGGGTCAGAGACTTCCAGATGGGTCAAAATCTCAGAGACTCAGAAGCATCCTAGCAAGGGGTGAAGCTGAACCAGTGAATGCAACGCAGCTCGTCGAATATCAATAATTTCCTTAGGCCAGTGCAGTGGCTCATGCCTGTAATCCCAACACTTTGGGAGGCTGAGGCAGGAGGATTGCCTGAGGCCAGAGGTTTGAGACCAGCTTGTGCAACATAGTGAGACCCTGTCTCTACAAAAAATTAAAAAATTAGCTGGGCGTAGTGGTGCGTGAGTGTAGTCCTAGCTACTCAGGGGCTGAGGTGGGGGGATCGCTTGAGCCTAGGAGCTGGAGGCTGCAGTGAGCTGTGATCCCACCACTGCACTCTAGACTGGGCGACAGGGTAAGAGCCTGTCTCTAAAAAAAAAAATAATAATAATTTCCTTAAACCACAGCAATACTAATAAAGGGGTGTTTGCTCTCATCATCCACAAACAAAAATATTCTTTGGCTCCTTAGTGAGCACTAATGGGGAAAGAACGTTTCTATTAAGTAATAATAGCCTCACTGTATCAGTATTTTCAGATATGGTTTCATTATTAAACCATATCATGCCTTTGTCTTAAACCACAAGGGGGCAACGTTGATGTGTTAATATATGTGTGTGTCTATATTTATTTTTTTATATATATATATATTTTTTAAGTGAGTTGTTTACATGTGATTACAGAGACAGGCAGACAGATTAATATTCTTTATGAAACCTAGTGTAAATGGACTTGTAAGCCCTCTGAATTAGTAACAATAACAATACCTATGCTGCAATTTATGTTATTTATCAGTTCACAAAGTTCCTTCACTGGCACTCTTCTATCAGCACAATACTTCAAAGCCCACCTCAATTCAGGGCTTGGCAGATAATCTTTACAGCTAGACGGAATTTCTGAAAATAGTAGTGCAGCTACATAAAGCATATTTTACATTCAGTTGTACTCCCATATTGATACCGATGAAGGAGGAATTTGAAAAAACAATAGGCAGAGTAACACACTAAAGGACCGATACAGGTAGAAACAGAATGGAAAGGTTACATCAATACGTCGTGCCTCAGGAGGAAAATCTAATGGAGAATGAAATACCAGATACTGAGCAAGAGAGGAGACAAAACAAAGTCTGATGACATAATGAGGAAGGAGAAAGACACAAAAATAAGTTTATAAACTTTATCAAGATGCTGGTGAGAAAGAAAGTTGACATTTAAAAATATCCCCTATCAACCTACTCCATGAAGGACACAGCCCTGTGAGTTTACCAACGATCTTGTGCACTTCCATCCAGGCCGGGGGATGGAGGTTGGGGACATAGGCACGAAAGAGGGTAGAGGCCTCCGAGTAGCCAAGGGAGGGTCCCAATCATCCCCATACTCAGCCCCTGGCCCTGTGCTCCCCTCTCTCATCCTTCTCCATCTCCTTTGTAGCAGGTGGAAACCTTTGGTGTGAATCATGCAGAAAATTCCGGGAACGGTGCCATTATGCAGTAGGCCCATGCAGCAAACCTAAACACGTACGTGTGCACGCACACGCACATACACACACAGCCTCCACTTTGGCTTGATGTGGTAGCATAACTATTATGCCAGTTTTTGATATGTTTCTCCCACCAAGCCATCCTGAACGGAGAAGGATAACATTAACGCTGCCATACAGAAGAGCCTTCCACACCCTGCCCAGAGAGACACAGACTGGTTAATAAACGCGACCTGCAGTGATTCCATCGTCGTCACAAGTGGTGTGTTTCTCTAGTGCAATGGTTTCTAAGTGTAGTGTCTGGGTCAGCAGCATCAGCAGCACCTGGGAAGATGTTGACAATTCAAGACCCACTAAATCAGAAACTCTGGGCTGGGGCAAACTGTTTTATTCTTTTCTTTTCTTTTCTTTTTGCTGGGGCAATCTGTCTTAATAAGCCCTCTGGTGACTGCTGCACGTGTTTGAGAGCTACCACTCTTTTGCCACATTTAGTTTGTTCATCTGTGAAGGGCCAGGCAGCCTTCAGAAAACAGGCTGAGAAGACACCTAGGACATTTGGTCGAGTTCAAAGGTGTGAGAGGCTGAAGCTAATGGTGTTAGGTTACCACCCCATTCTGGAAAAAATGTGAAATGGTATGTCTAATGTTCCCAGGGTCCTTAATACCATGGTGAGTGACAGACAAACATGGCTTTTTTCTATATGGGAGATAATGTAACAGAGTATAGCATCCTGTTTTCCTAATCTTTTGTCAGACTTCCAGATCATTCAACTTGTAAAAATCAGGGGTACACTGGATTTTTACATCCCTATGGTAAAGTAACAAGTATCATGCTTTCTCTTCTATGAACGGATGGGCACTGCATTTCTCACACACTGCAGATATTCATGCAGAGAGAGTTCTTAACCATCAGTTCTGGTACTGAAAATGAGGCTGTACCTAGAAAACATAAATAGAGGCTTGCATTTGCTCAGCCCAGAGTTCTTGCCAGATGCTATATTTTGTATTAACAAGGAATTAATAAGAAAATCTTACGAACCTAGGTGCACCTGTTTCATATATTCAATTAGCGAGGCTTTGTTACTATTCCAAAAGAATGGAAGCTTCTCCTCACGAGGATATTTACAGCATGACAGCTCCAACGTAATTTCAAAACACTGGGCCCAGACGTAGTTGTAATCTTGCATTCCACCTAAACGCAAGCATATTTAATTTTTGTTAAGGTCTAAAATTGGAGTGGAGCCCAGTATCACATACCTTGGGGACGAGTGAATCAGACAGTTGCAGGGAAAGCACACGTAAACAGGAAAAGATGAATCTGACATACTAGCGTGTAAAATCAGGGCGTGACATTTTACTACCCAGGCATGACCAGGCAATGCTAAATATTCCCATATGGATTATTGGATCAGAGCTGACTGAAGTTCAACTCTGCATCAAAGTTAAGTGATGGGTAAGGGAAGGGTCCTTTTTTATTTGTATTTTTTGAAATCCTACATTGCAAAAAGGATTCTTTAAATTACATTTCTCCTTTAAATTACATTTTAAATGGCTATAAGCTAGAATAAGATTTCCTTAAAAACATTTCTACAAACATTTATAAATACACTTATGCAAAGCTACTTTTACACTAATTTGGGGGACTAACAATGGCCAACATTTACTGAGTGTCTACTACTGCTAGGTACTGTTCCAAGTGCTTTGTATCAACTCATTTAACCCTCACAGCAAGTATTACCCCTGCTTTACACAGATGAGGAAACGTGATCACAGATGTTAAGAAACATGCCCAGGGATTCCAGCCAGTGTGTGGTGGAGATTGCCGCACAGGTGACCTTGTGCAAGCCCCTGTGCTCTTACCCATCGTGCCAAAGGGCTCCTGGGGCCGAAAGAAGGGTGGCTGCCGACTCTCAGGGGGTAGAAGGCCCAGCCTCTCATGGCTTCTGGGGTTGCCACGGCTCATGCTTGCTTTCCAGTTCTTACCTCTGGACCCCCCTTTCAATAATCATTTCATATTTTCTAAGATGCAAAACTTTTCATATTTTAATATCTCTGAATTGGGATGTGTCTTAAAGTTTATGGCTGGAAAATATCATGTTTTTAGTTTAACTGAAAACTTTTTTTTTGGCGATACGTTGTGCGTTGCAATCAATAGCATCTTGGATTTGATGAAATATGTTAACGTTTAAGGAAGTGGTTTCTGACAGATTTTAATTTGTTACACTTGATATCTGCCCAAGAAAATACGTATTCCCAATTCCATCAGGGTATTTGGGAAGTACTGAAGGAGAAAACAATTTTAATGCTAAGAAAATGGTCAAATTATTATATCAAAATATTATTTAAATATTAAGTAATATCTATGTAGGCCCAGATTCCAGCCAGGAAGAATTTCTCTGTCCCATTTCCTTTACTTACCATACAGGTTTTGTATTTCTCTCTGACCTCATCTTCACCAAAAAAATAGAAGGAAAAGGAAGACAGAAAAGAAAACAAAGCCTGTAGCTGGATAAATAAGTCTCAGGTAGAAAGAACTTAAGTGGCGGGCTGGGCACAGTGGCTCATGCCTGTAATCCTAGCACTCTGGGAGGCTGAGATGGGAGGACTGCTTGAGGTCAGGAGTTTGAGACCAGCCTGAACCATCTCTACTAAAAATAAAAAAATTAGCTACTCGGGAGGCTGAGGCAGGAGGATGGCTTGAGCCCAGGAGTTTAAGGCTGCAGTGAACTATGATGATGCCACTGCACTCTAGGCAGGATGACAGAGTGAGACTCTGCCTAAAAAAAAAAAAAAATAAAGAACTTAAGTGGCAAAACAGGTGTGCATTATGGATCCCTAGCAAAGTAAACAGGACTGAGAATACCAAGCATGGAGAGTATATGCAGTTCTGCAAGGCCATTGAGGCCTGGAAATAAGACATCCAGGCTGGGCCGGACACTTTGCTCTAGGCTCCTCAAGGCAGCTGGCTTTGCCTGCTTTTTGTCTGAGAATAATACACAGCTCACACACAGGCACACTTGGGAACAATTCCCAGCAGCAACTGTTCCTAGCTAATTTCCTACACATCTGGATTTGTCTTGAAAGTTGCAGACAGCAAACAAAAGGACAGTTCTGCCACTGGGCAGCAGGAACTCTTTCCTAGCTAAGAAGAGTGGAGAGCAGGGATTGTGCTGGAGTCCTAAAGTGTGGGTCTGGGGCTGTGTCTTAGACAACAGAGGGAGGTATGGGATGCTGTGGTGTCCAGCTGCATCTGCTGCCTATCCATGGTGGTCTACGCTTATTTACGTTACCTGGAAAACCAGCAGAGAGCTGCCCAGGCACAGAAGTATTATACCAACTTGTGCAAGATTACTCGACAGCCCGTGCATTCAAAGTGATGACAGGGAAGGTGCCTTTGGAAGTGGCCTGCACGCAGAAACACAGCCTGCAGCTTGCGGTTGGCAGGGTCAGGCTAACCAGTCTGGAAGTGAGTGCTTTCCACTTGGCAATGGAAACCCAGTTCCAGCCACTGTCTCCCCTCTTGCCCTTCTATCCTGGGTGCCTCCTGCCCCTGTGCTTCTGTTTACATCAATCCTTCTGATAAGAATCCCTCCTCCCACGTGCCCTACGTGGCAATCAGAACCCTCCCTTTCCCGGCCACTCTGTTCCAAGGGTGGGAAACTGGGGGCCCCCATCCTGCTGTATCCTGCCTGAAGAGCTCTTCTGTTCAGCCTGCAAAATGGCTTTAAAATCATGACATTTCATGTACAAATCCAGCTTCTTTTACAAACTAGAAGATCTGACAATGTTGGTTCCCACTGCTGCATGGCAATAACCAGCTGTATCTCAACAGCAGCTGTCCCGTTAGGTGGGACATAGCATTAAGTTTCTCCCAGGTCTTCACTACTCCCTATTGTATTTTGGCTTTATACCTCTGTGGTACACTGTACCTTTCCTAAGTCTCTATTTTTATTTTAATTACACTATCACAATTACAGTCATAAACCATATAACGATGTTTCTGTCAACAGACGGACCGCATATGTAAAGGTGGTTGGAGCAATAGGCTATACCATACAGCCTAGGTGTGCAGTAGGCTATACCATCTAGGTTTGTGTAAGTGCTCTCTGATGTTCGCACAATGACAAAACCACCTAATGATGCATTTCTCAGAATATATCCCCGTTGTTAAAGCAACACATGACTGTATTTATTTGCGTGTCTTTCTCCTCTATGAAACTTGAGGGTAAGGTCTGTGTCTTATTCATCTTTCTTGGCACAGTTCCTGGCTCATAGTAGGCAGATGGTGAATAAGCATTTGAGTGACTGAAGGAGGCCCTTGGCAGTGAGGAACATGTCTGAGCATCTCTCAGTCTATCAGTCACCTCCACTGCTCTTGTGATATTAGCTGATAGAGACACAAATGAAGAGACTGCATTGTGCCTAAAGGTCTTTTGACCACGGCTGGGTCAACATAAACCTGCTGGCACCTCTGGGTGAAGGCAACAAGGAGAAAGAAGAAATGAAGAGAAACTCACCTTGGAGTGGATACCAAGAGTATCCATTTGTAACACCATTAGGAAAGTTCATCTTATTTTTACACTGATCTCCTTTCTTCATGTTGATATTTCTTGAAGCGTAGGTATGTGCGAGATATTGAAAAACATCGTCATCAGGAGTTAAGCTTCGGGAGAGTAATGCCCCAGTGGCTGTATTTGAAAAACAAGCCAAGACCTTTCAATTGACTTTAGAGTAAGAGGAAACACAAATACCACATTAGCAAATACATAATCACATCGCACACAAATGCTCTAATTTCCCTAGAGAGAAATCCTCTACCTACTTCCATGAATGCTTCCTCTTCTTTCTACTACTTTTTAATGAACACACACAAGGTGATATTTCACAAAATAAATCAGATATGAATTGGATATGCTTTATCCAAAATGCCTGCGATCAGAAGTGTTTCAGACTTGGGATTTTTTTCCTTCAGATTTTGGAATATTTGCATTATACTTATTGGTTGAGCATCCCTAATCCAAAAATCCAAAATCTGAAATGGTCCAGTGAGCATTTCTTTTGAGTGTCATGTCAGTGCTCAAAAAATTTTGGATTTTCAGATTTGGGATGCTCAACCTGTACATATCCAAAGTCCTCCTAAATCAGCTTAAAAAATTAAATATCCTCTTAGTTACTCTTGCTAATTTCCGGAGGTTGGTAAACTTTCCTTAGGTACCGTAAGGATTAAATGAAGCCCCTGTAATATTTTAAGTCCTTGGTACAATATTCATCCCACAGAGTTTTAGAGGACTCAGCAATTATTGTTCATATAATTAGCAAAGAAAGGTGAGTTATTCTAGCTTTATTTTCTTTTGGCCATGTTGCCTCTTGTGAGATAATCTAAATCCGATTTTACTATTTCACTGATACATGTCAGGCTGTGTGTTGTCAGTTCAGCCACACTGCCCATCTACTGTTTAAGAATTATAGTTAGGACAGCTCAGGGTTGGGAACATGAGGCTGTTTCTACCCCTGCCAGAGAAGTTAAGTGGGGGGAGAGTTTATCCCCATTCAGGGCAGAGAGTTTGCAGCTCCACTCTGGACTTAGAAAGCCAGAGCTGGGCCCCCACTTGCTTACCTTGAACACCATTATCAAATGGGTAACTGGCCACAAGGGCACCACCGTGCAGGTTTGCAGAGAGGACAAATGTCTCCGTTTTCAGCCACTTCATGACTGCCACAGTTTCAGGCTGCCTCGAGACATTATTAAATTCAAAAGCATCGGGGAAATTTCTATTCAGGTCATATTGGTTATAATTTTCCCTTTAAAAGAAAGAATTTTTTAGGGTTTATTGATGGTGTGTGAGGGATTGAATTCTTGTACCATATAGACCTTTGGTTTGGGCTCCAGGTGTTTTTCCAAACGTGAATACAGGTGTGGAGGATGGTTGCCTTGGTGGCCTCCGGTGAACCACCCCTAGCATTCACACCCGATGTTGTCCCCTCCCATGTGACTTGCTCTTCCCAGTGAGACATTAGCTATTGTGACACAAAAAGAGGTTTGGTAAGTGTTTGCATTTGGGGACTTTGCTCTTAGAACACTCCCTTTTAGAACTCCAAGTCCCCAGTGGTAGCCACATGGAGATTCCACATGGCGAAATGAGGAACCCAGGGGACAGCCAGAGCTGAGACTCCAGACACAAGGCCCAAGCTAGTTGTCTCAGACAGACCTGAGCTGAGACCCCGGACGTGCGGCATAGAGTTTAGCCATCCCTGCTCTGCCCTGCCCAAATTCCTGACTTACAGAATCGACAGTAAATAAAAAGTCTGTTGTTTTAAGTCACCAAATTTTGGGGTAGTTTGTTCATAGCAACTGGTAACAGAAACAATAGTAAACACACTACTTCATACAAATGTGTTTCTGAAAAGTAGAATGGCCATGTTTAAATATGCTAGAAAAACTTAACATTGGAGGGAATCGAGTGGTTAGATTTCATTTATTTATTTTTGGTAAAGCAAACAAATTTATAAATCACACAAATTATAAATGTATATTAGACATTTGAGAAATTCCAAACCTCCCGAGGCAGCTTGAAACAAAATAAACTGTTTAAATCAGAACTACTTCAAGGCTCGTTCTTCTCTGTGGTTAGTTCTTGGGCTACGGGCTTAACAAATCAACCAGTGATTATAGAGGGCCCGGGTACCATACTAAACAATGGGAATCTAACACCGATGAATGCAAGGGACAGGCAGCTTGCAGTTTAGTGGGGAGAGAGACATTAAATAAGAAATTAGACATTAAAAATTGTGCTATGAAGGTAAAGTGCCAGGTGGTCTGAGAGTATACCGGGGGACCTAGTATATGATGGGTTGGGGAAGGGGTCTTTAAGGAAACACTACTTAAGCAGTGGGAGGGAGTGGAAAATGGCTCGTGCACCTGGTAGTTCCAGGAGATGAAGGCAGGCCAGAGGGGCTGCAGCAGGGGCAGGGAAAGCGGAGAGGCAAGGCGGGTACAGGAGCAAAGCAGCCTTATTCAGGATTTCACATCCCAGCCTACAAGCCATGGGCAGCCCTGAGGATCTTGGCACATCAGCAACATGACACCGGCTCTGAGGTCTTGCACTATTATATAACTTCTTTTGCCAGGGCCAAGAGGTGCCTGATGGGAGCCTTTGCACTGTTTTGTTTTTATTTTACTTATTTATTGTTTTAGAGACAGGGTCTCACTCTGTTAGTCAGGCTGGAGTGCAGTGGCGTGATCATAGCTCGCTACAGCCTTGAATTCCTGGGCTTAAATGATCCTCCTGCTTCATTCTCCTGAGTAGCTGGGACTACAGGTGCGCCACCACGCCCGGCTAATTTTTCTATTTTTTGTAGAGACGGGGTCTCGCTCTGTCGCCCAGGCTGGAGTTGTTTTGTTTTTAATAAAGATAGATCAGCCCATCTTTACCTTCCGTTACTGTAATAACAGTCAGGCTTTTTGACAGCTTCGAATCCATCTGGGTTCATGGAAGGCATGATGTGTATCCGGGTACTATTGATCAGATTTGTGATTTCAGGGTCTCTCCCATCACTGGTCACAAGATAGTCAATCAGATGCAGCAGCAGTTCCCGCCCAACAGTCTGCATGTGTTAAAGAGAAAAGGGGGTATTATTAGGGCAGAGGCAATAAGGAACACAGACCGACAGTGCAAATTCCCCAACAGGGGCCTCTACACATGGCATTTTAAACCCCAACTAGTTTTTAAGGCCACTGCTTCTCAAGCACATGACATCCTGGCAAGTGGCAATCATGGGGTATGCTGAAAATTATCTCTTAGTAAAAGTTAAAGTACCCATGTGTAAACACTTTACTCTTTGAAAAATGGATTAGAGTGAAGTAAAGTTTCTTATTATAATGTTTTTCACTTGTTTGCCTTTCAAAATACTTTCTGGAATGGGAGACAAAGAGGTGGCGTTACAGAGAGGGATGGGAATTGGTGTCTCCACGAGAATGCGTGGTGCATACGAAAGCCATTATGTACGTCTTGGCGGATAACAGATGGAGAACCACTGCACTGTAGATTTTAATAAAGAAAATCCAAGTTTGTAATAAGCATAATTTAAATAGGTTTCTGACTCCCATATTCCACTATTTCCAAATTCCCCTATTTCCAAAGTTTTCCTACTGCACATTTGTACAATTTTTGTCATATTTGTGTATTTCTGATTTCCCCATTCTCATGTTTTTGAAACGTTAGTCATTTGCCCATCATCCTCACAATTTTTGCCATATCTGCATATTATCCATATGCTATTTTTTACTTTATATTTTCTTTAAATGAGTTCACTTTTTACCTACTTAAAAATGAATCTTGGTATCATTACCACTTTGCTAGATATATATTTCTAATACAGAATAAGTAAAAGCAGGACTATTAAAATTTTAAAAACTGTTATATCTAGCTAAAATTATCTTATGTACCACCAAGGACTGGGAAACTGAAGGCCTGGGAGATCTCGTTTTATAATCCCCAAGAGAGAGATTGACCATTTTTCTTATTGTATGAAAATGTAATTCACATTTCAGCCCTATAGGAAGATTTGATTAGACTATATCAAGTTCTTCCTGCAATGCTGGGTTCGAGGAATCTGCTTCTGAAGACCAGATGTGGTTGAGGGGTTAGTAAATGGGAAATCGGGGCAGCAGGTGATTTAAATAAGGAGAGTGCTGCAGAGAAATTAATGTAGATGCTGCAAAGGAAAAGATTTAGCAGACCTCAAAAGAGTTTTCAGTTACAAGTCCACTGGAGGAATTCATCATTTTGACAAAGGGTGTGTAATCCTTGAATGGTAATTCCTCACTTTATCCCCCTCACTGGCTCATAAAGAGACTGCAGTTTATAAATTTGTTATCCAAATAAACATAGAATAATTGAAATTGGGACTGAGAAAATTTGGGATATGTGAATTATATATTCACAGGTAGCCATAAAACTTAGAGTCAAATTATATTCAATTCTGACTTCAATTTTTTTCTACTCATTTTTCTCTTCTTCTTCCACTACATTGACTTTTGTTTTTACAGTCAGAATTGTCACTAGAAAAAGTCCTTACAAGCTAAGAAAAAAGTCCCACACGTCCCACACCCGGATTCCAATTCTAAGATATAATACATTTTGGAAGCTCAAAACTCAATGAGCTACTTACTGGCTGCCCTAATGCCAGTGGGGGAGGAGCTGAGGACTTAAAATTGTAAAAGGTGACTTTAAATGTGAAAAGGGTAATTGGTTTAAGGAGCTTTCTCAGAAGGAGGTTCAGCAAGAGAAATAGGTAAAGAAAAGGGAGGAGGAAGTAACCAGGAGTCCCTTGTAGTTCCTTAAATGTCTAAATGTTGGTAAGAGACCACAGGATGGTTTAATCAGGAAAAATCCCAGGCCAATCTGAGTCCTGAGTCAAGTACAGAGGGGGAGTGATAACAGAATCCCCACGTGGTTCTAAATGTCAGTTTCTCTCGTAACTACCTGAGCCATACATTCTTGCACATGCAAGAACTCAAGACACGAGGCAATGAAATTCACTCACAAGAAAGCAAATGAAAACCAACAGGAAAGAAGCCAAGATTAAGAGGCTAGGGTTGAGTTGGGATTCAGTTAGATACAGAACTAGATTAGGCAACCATAGCACTATGGGTACAGAACCGAATGTAAGAGTTAAGGTTTACCATTAACCAAAAGGCGTGGGGGCTGGGGGAGAGGGAAGGAGAAGAAGGAGGAATTTTCAAAGTGCTAATTTCTTTACTTTTCACAGCAAGGGGTCATAAGAAACTATCAAAAGTTAAAATATATACACTTAAAATGACTACAATCTCAATGTTTCTCATAAATTTTTTTTAACTTTAGAAAAATCTGATAATTTCTTATTTCGAAAAAATATCAAGTTCACTGATATAGTTTCATTTCAGTTTTATTCTTGTTAATAAATTCAAATAAAATTAAATTTTATACCTCTTATCTAAAGATAACATATCTAATATGACACACATTTTATTTTATATTCTTTTGATTCCTCTCATTCTCTTACTACAGAAATATATATGTCTAGAATGATGTCTGGCAAACATTAATGATGGTTATTTCTGGGTGAGAGTGTTCTGAATAATTTTTATTTCCTCTTATTTTTCTAGTATAATTTTTTAAATTAAAGAAAACCTATATCATTTTTACAAAAATAATAATTTCATGGAAACATGTGTAACCAAAGTATTTTCTGTTTGTCTCAATATTCCACAACAAATCACAAGTCCTTAACTGCAGGGGTAAATAAAATCTTGGAAATATGATAAAGAACCAACTAAGAGTCAGATGACTTAAAAAATGCTGAGGTAAACAGATGAAGTTTCAAAGGGTGTTAAACAAAATCCTCTTTTCTTGTTGGACCATATTTTGCTGCCTGTGTAAACAGCAGATTTATGCTAAGTATTATCCAAATTAATTCTTCCCAACCTTAATACAAATGTCTCGAACACTCATTCATGTTTTATGTATAAACTTCTCTTCATTTAAATTTAATTCTTTGAATGGGAAAAGTTGGATTTCCAAAGGCTTAACATGTTTTAAAAAGAATGTGGTCAAAACAGCCTCTATTAGCTTAACCAGCCTTTCGTTTAGCATGCTCACTTCCTTTTGAGTGGATTTAATGAAAGAATCCCTAATTAGAAGACTGAAAGGCCTGATGAACACACCAGCTTCTAGAGCCGTTCACTGATAATTCATCCAGTAGTTAAAATGGCAATAACCCAGAAAGCAGAAAATAAACTCTCTATCAGTTTCAGCTCAATTCAGTCAAGTTGGAATTTACCAGATAGGTAAAAATGAGTGTTCTAGCTCTTCAAAGAATGTTTATAAACAATAGAAATAATTTTTGAAGGAACAATCCACAACTGTATATGTGTGTGTGTGAGACACACACACACACACACACACACACACACACACACACAAACTTCAGCTATCCTAACGACAGCTAGGATGTGAAATGATAGATCTTAATGTAGCTTCTGGGGGAAAAATAAGTCTGTCAGTTCTGGGGCTCCACAACGATGTGTTACAGATTTAATTAATTTGTCTGACTGCCCAGCTAATCCTTCTTCTTCAAATATCAGCCTAAATACTACCTTATCTAGCATACTTCCCCTGCCTCCCAAGTCTGGGTTCAGCGACCTGCCCATGTGGTTCCATAACACTCCACACCTGGGCTACCTCACGCCTGTACGCATTGCAATCACTTGGCTGAGCTCGACTGGCCTCTTCTCTCCCCATCCCGCCACCCAACACATGAAGGCAGGGTTCCTAATAGCTTTACTCTGTACCCCTGTGTTCCTGGTACATCTTGCTCAGCTACTGGTATATCATATATTCAATAAATCATTGTTAATAAATCACTATTGGACAAATCCATTAAAAGGTCAAGATTATTCTGAGGAAGAACTTTCTGAAAACATGAGGACTTAAGGTGCTTTGTAAGAAATGTACAAATGATAGAGTTAGTTTATTTGAAGGATTTTCAATACTAAAAATTGTGCTAACAATTGTGCTGATGACAGGGACTCAGACATCTGGTCACCCTGGCCCAGGCTCACTAAAAAGGGAGATGAAAAAAAAGGTAATTATTTGAGAAATTTAATACATGCTTAAAATGAATTAGACACTTCACCTGGAAAACAATTACCTCAGTCTAAATCCAGAAAGACAGAATTTAATTATCCAATGCCACACTGCATAAATCAGGCCATTTTGCTGTCACCTGGGATACTGGTGGAAAAAGGAGCTTGGAAAGTGGCACTTGGAAGGACAAGCTTTAATTTTTTGATTTGTTCTAATGATAATCTGGAACCTCTATTACACGTTGACTACACATCCCAGATTTTCCAGGACAGGCACAATTTAGGTATTATGTCCCGTTATCTGTGTAAACCATTAAACTACTCTCTAAATACAAACATGTAGAAATACAAACTACATCTCATAAATTACCTCTTATACCTAGAAGGTGTGTGAAAATCATTTATCCTTTATCTTTTATTTTTAGGTTGAAAAATATGGTATCCTTTATGTATCCCTTATGGAATATAATCAACTATAAACTAATGCCAGCAAATGTAAAATTCAAAATGTGATGTGGATTTTTAAAAAGTCTATACCTGAATAAACCATCATAGTAGAATTCATTGATATTTAAGAAATGAAAGCTTTAAAAAAATTCCTAGCAAAAAAAAAAAATCAGAATTGCAATTCAGTTAAACATATTGAACGCCTACTCCCATTGTACCGTATTTAAGACTATGGGCCCTGAGATCAAGGGAACCTGGGTGTGAACTCAGGCTCTGACCTGCACTTTGCCTGTTACTGGGTTAGCTTAAAACTCTAGGCACTCAGTTCTTTAAGCACACAGCAAAGCCTCACTTCAATATTTCCATTAGAGAAGAATTAGAACTGTCTTACCAACCTAGAGTTTACCCAGGCAAAAGATTTTTTTCCTACAAAATTAAAAAAAAATCTGATAGAAGACAGGCACAAAACTAAGAGTGGAGAGGGCTTGAGGAACGAACAAGGGATGCAGGTTTTCCCAGGCTTCTCTCCTGTATCCACAGTTAGGTTGAGGATATTAGATGTTCCTGGTTTCAGGGAATGGACCCCATTGTAAAACTCTGATTTTTAGATTATCGGTTTCAGTTTACTACAAAGCAAGCCAGTAACAGAATGAGGTGATGAGGGAGGATGAGGGGGACAAACATCTCACCCTCAAACAATCTGAGTACCTGTGCAGTAAGGTACTGCACAGGTACTCAGGGGTTGTGTACATCAACCCCTCCAATTTAAAAAAAAACTGATTAAACTTTAGGTCTGTCCTGTGCTGCCAATTGGGTGCTTGCATACATTATGCCTAGAATTGGGGCTTCTACAATTTAACATGCCAATGTGTGTGCAAACAATGCGTATGCCTGGATGAACTAGAAAAACACCTGCTGACCTTATTAAAATGAGATGGGAGAACCTCAGAAATGTTACTCCCATGCTGTTCTGTAAACACAACAGGTGACAAAGGCTCATCCTGAGTGCTTGGTCTGTTAGCTCCCCAGGGTGATCCCACAACAAGTCAAGGAGAGAAAGTGGGGAGTAGGAAGAAAAAAGGGACAGGTAGGTGACTTGGAGATATTTATCCCAGTGTTCCTCTCTGAGTCTGTCACACGTTTACATGATCAATGAGCTCAAATATCACCAAATGGTGCTGGAACAACTGGGTATCCATCCAAACAAAACTAAGTTGAGATAGATGATAGATCTATACGTAATAACTAAAACAATATGACAGAAATTCCAAAGATAAGGAGACAGAGGAAGGGGCAGGTCCACAGCTAGGTGAGGCTCAGAGCCCAGGCTCCGGATTCAGACAGCTGACGATCAAACACAGACCTGGACTCCCTTCTGGGTACATGGGACTAATAAGTATGCCTTCTGCAGAGATAATCAAAAGAAACAATGCCCACAAAGCACTTAGTGTAGTCCAGGCACAGTAAATGTTAGCTATTGTTATTATTTTCTTGTAAAGCACCGTATAGAAGGTAGCTTAGCTTGACGTGGCATGGTGAGTCAGTGTTATGAAAAGATTTGAGCCAATGGCAAGGTCATTGGAAACAACAAGGAAAATATCTACGATGTGGGCCTTGCCCCAGTAGAACAATCTGACCTTTGTAAAAAGAAGAGAATATGTGAAATGCATACAAAATAAGGAGTGGATTTAACTTCACTTCTTTTGCAACAACATTCGCCTACAAATGGGCCATTTTAAGTTGATTTTGCTGCCCATTTGCTTTTTGCATTCCTGAGTGTAGTCAGGCTAATTAGCCTAGACCCTCAGCGTCAATCAAATTAACTTATCTTCACAACTAAGATGTGTATTAGCCAAAAATGTTTCACCTAAATCCAGCAAACCTCTTGGACCTAACTTCCAGTCTGAAGGAAATAGAGGGACTAGAGGCACAAGCTCAATGATACTTCTAAATGAAGCAAACAAAAAGTCCAGAACGTGGGACATTCTGCAGGACAGACAATGGATCGGCTCTCTTTATTAAGTTTAGTATCATGAAAAGACACTTTAAATGCTAGATTAAACGAGATCCAAAAGATCCAACATATCAACCACATGCATGGTTGTGGACTGAATCCTAATTTGGACAATTTTAGGGACATTTTAGGGACAGTTGGGGAAACCAGAGAGTGGAGGGTAAGATAAAGATGGGATAAACATTTATTGATACAAAAAGGTAGCTGGAATTAACTTTACAAATGTTACACTTATAAAAACAGCACAGTCTCATTGGTAAAAGTGCACACACACAAATATCTGGAAGGATAAATAACAGGATTTAAACATAATTTTCAGAAGGCCAGTATATAATGTTTTCTTTTTTTTTAATATTTTTTCCTAAGATGCACATATGTTGACTCTGTAATAATAACAGAAAATTTTTAATTAAAAAAGGCCCAAATCTAAAACAAGGCATGAATAGGTGAAATAAAAATATAAGGGGGAAAATGGCAGGTACGAGCAACGGCACTGGGTCTTCCTGATGCTGCTGGTGCTCACTGTCATTGGGCCATGGCATTCAGTGTAGGGAACGCACACACACAGTGGTGTGGGGTCACAGGGAGAGAGGAAATGCTTCAAAAATAGTGTGGTCAAGCCGGGAGTGGTGGCTCACACCTGTGTAGTCCCAGCTACTCAGGAGGCTGAGACAGGAGGATTGCTTGAGCCCAGGAGTTTGAGATCAGCCTGGGCAACATAGTGAGACCATGTCTCTAAAAAAGAAAAAAAAAATATATATATATAATACATATACATATAGTGCAGTCAATTCTGTCCGCCATGTCTCTCAGTGTGTATGTGCCCCTGGCTGGGATTCTCCACATGAGGTCCATAAACTCCTAGAAGATCCATAGACCCTGAGGTCCAAGGTCAAGTTTATACCAGAATAGCAAGAAGTACATTCAAAGAAGCTTAAGAACCACTGCCCTAAAATGTTATCTGTGTTGCTTTTTAATAGGGGGTTCTTGAAAATGCTTTTGATTTCAAAACATCTAAGAGAAGAACAAGGTGGTGGCTAGACCCTGTACTCAGAGTAATTTCCCGGCTCCTAGGTTAGGCCATCACTTTCTCCAGCTCCTAGTGGCACTGGGAGTGCAGAATATACAAGGTCTCAAATTCAGAATAATAAATTTCTTAATAGCCCCATAGAGCCCCCAGACACTGCCACCAGCTGGGACACATAAGGGGGTAACAGTGCTTCAGATCCCCTCCCCAAAACACACTGGGACTTTTCCCCCTGCCTAGTCTCAGTCCTCAGCATTCCTTAAGAATCAGAGTGAACTAGACAGCCCTGATTTGATGGGATACACTGACTACCCAGGGAGCAAGGCACCAGAAATTTGGGTAAGTGCATGGAAAGAACAAGCAAATTGGGGGGTAGGTGAGAGAAAGGACTCTGAGCTTATCTTTGGAAATTTCAGTTCTGAGGACTAATTTCTTAGTAGCAGGCTGCAACCTCTGCAATGCCTGGAATTCAATAAATACACTACTGAAGACAATGAGTGCCGTATGTTTCTTACTAAAAATTGGATTCCAAGGGACCTCGATCAATAGACTAGACAGCAAAAGGGAAAGGAAGTCTGGGCTGCTGTCTGTAACAGTTGTTTCATTAAAAGCAACTTTGGTCAGACTCCCAGCAATGTAGTCTCTTAAAGAAACAGCTCATTAAGCTCAAAAAGTCATAGATTGAATTTCCACTCACCCAGTAATTGGGTTCAAAGACCTATTTCTTAGAGGCAGGTGCTTGCATCTTAGCTCCGGCTGCAAGAAGTACCCTCTCTTCAGGACAGGTTGGGCAGCATGCCCGGCAAGGGCAGGCTGTGTGTGTCATGAAGGGTGGATCCAGTTCCTACACAGCCTGAGTCTGGGGAGGGCTGAGGCAGAACAGGAAGCTCGGCATTGATTAGATCATGCCACCCACACTATTGCAAATCCGAAAAGTGTTTTAACAAGTCGGCAGGTTGTACTTATTGGAACATGCATTTACTTTGAAATTCCTTAAAGTTAAGTGTGTTTTATAGGGTGTTACCCATATTCCTATGCAAACTTTCCTTACTGTGATGGCTGGGACCTATTTGATTGCCCAGTTGTATGGAGTCCTGATAAACAGAAAATAGTGCAGTTGTCATGTCCTTAAAATATTCTGAGGAAGGAAGGTGGGAAACAGAGAGGTGAGCGTCTTCATCTGCCTGGCAAGAACGGTTGGGTAGGTAAGACTGGGAAAGGGTGTTTTGCAAAACATAAAACAGAAATAGAGTTTTTATTTTATGGAAAAGAGGCAAGGTATTGGTAAAGAATTTAAGAGTGCTTGTTGGATAGTGGGTGTGAGAGAACCCTAAGTGTGACTGTCTAAACTGGAACATTGAGAACATTGAGTATTAGATTAAGAGAAGTGACGAAAGCACTCAAAAAAGCCAGATATGAGGAGTTCCGATAGCTATTTGGGATATTCTGATTGTTTTGATACCAAATGTAATATAGCTCCTTTGCTGGATCACCTTCATGCTGACCAGGAGGTAGGAAAAATCAGCCCAGGAAGGAGCGCAGAGATTAGCTGACTAATCAGGAGTTCAGAGCTTGGGGCTGTTGTTCCTCCAGCCCCAAATGCAAGAAAAACTCAAGTACTCTCACAGGGCACTGGGTACGCAACCAAATGGCTGTGACGGTGGCTGGACCCTGATACCTTAAATTCTTGCTTCTTTGCTACCATATATGCTGAAGGCTTCTCTGTGCTTTCTCTTTAGCATTTATACAGAACTCAAGAGACCTGAGGAGAAGCTTCTCTGGGGACATTTCAGACATTCAAGCCACATACATACCTCATCTCCATGCATATTTGCCACGTATTTGAACTCCGGAATCCCAATTCTGTGTGCCTTTGGAAATCGCCCCACAACAAGAACCCACAGGTTTCTACCTTTACAGGAAAGAAAAAGATAGAAAAATAAGTTATCTTTTAGAACGACAAATGAACTCTGGGAGAATGAGAATAGGAAACAAACGATGCTGCTTTCACGTTTCACGGTGACTTAAGTTCGTATGACTAACGCTTCCGCGATTAAAACGTTCTTCATTCACTGCTAGAATTTACGGAAACCCTTTCAATTTAGCACAAATATTTAAGTTATTATTTTAGAATGTGATATTTTAAAAATTGAAGACATATTAGGCAATGTAGATCTTATTCTTTCAAAATATGTATATACTTTGCTCTGAGATCCTAGAACCTCATAGAAATGATGAGGCTAATTCACACAATTATACAAAGTTAAATTATAGTTGATGGTTGACTGGGAGAGTTTCCTAACTTGCAGTACAAGGAAAGTGAAAAAATTAACAGCAATAAAATATGTAACTCAGAAGGGAGATTGTCCTTAAAGTAAGAAATCCTGAATCTTGTATCTGAATGCTGATATGACATAGTCCCTTTGCAGTGTCCTTCATGGGCCTGAGTCCTGTCAAGTAAAGTGGGAACCACAACCCATTCTAATAATGCCAAGGGACACCTCTAAGTCCTACCTCTGCCATAGACAGTGTGATTTAGGCAAGAAAGGGCAGAGACTAAAGATCACTGAGGATTTGCTTTGTGCAGATATTACAGGTGCTAGTCTGGTTCACATAATCTCAAGTAATCCCTTGTCACGATCCACTGAAATGGATTATTAACCAAGCTTTACAAATGAGAAAACTGATCTTCAAAAATGTTAAATAAACTGCTTATGATCACACAACCAGTAAGAGGCTGTGATTTGAGCCCCAGAGCCAAGAATTGAACCCTGGTCTATTTAACTCCAATTCTGGTGCTCCTCCCACTAAAAAAACCTGCCTGTCTCTCAAAAGGCTTGGTTTCCTAACCAGTAAAAATGAAGTCCCTTTCAATTCTAATTGTCTTGAACTTTTTTTGGGTATTTTGTTCTGTTTTGTTTTTTTAGAGATGGGGTCTCACTATTTTGCCCAGGCTGGATTCGAACTCCTGGGCCCAAGTGATCCTCCTGCCTCAGCCTGGCACTTTTAATACAGTTTAAAATTAGAGATGGGGTATGTTTGATATCTGCCATGTACATACAAAGTTCAAATATCTGTGATAACTAAGCCTTCTGTGGAATTTAAGAGCCCAGGAAAGGAATTTAACAGCAACTAATGTGCTAATGTTGAACAGATTTCTCCAGAACTTCAGATCTAGTTCCTTAAATCAGGCTGGGGAGCATTCAGTCGCCATGAGGGACTGAGAGAGAAGCAGATACAGGATTTGTCTTTTTCAACATTTATTCATAATTTACCATAACAATATTTTAGGGAAATTTGTCATGATAGGGTGATGCATTAAATCCAGTAACTGCAGGAATTCTCAGAAAAATGCCCACAAAATGCAGTTTATGTGATTGATGCCCCTGGTCAGTGCAGAATTCTCATTCAGTCACTCATACAACTATTTACTGAATACTATGATGGACAGACATTGAACTGGATCAGACCGTACAAATAAGTCAAGCACTCTATGCCCAATGAATTTCTAATCTAGTGGAGAATAGCAACATGCAAACATACAGTCACACCGGAGTGTGACATATCACAGACGAGTGTGTAGAATACTGTTGTGGGTGCAAAATAAAAGAAGAAATGGTTAATTTCTTCCAAGGAGGAGGATCATGAAAAGCTTCACAGATGTAGGGTTTTATAGATGACGCTTCTGAACAGGGTCTCAAGAATGATTCTGAGACTGTTGTGTGGACAAGTACCCTCCATCTGGTGATACCCTACAGGATCATTTGATTAACCAGAACCCTCCATTCCCCAGTGCTATCAATTCTTTGTCATCTGGAACATCACTTCTACAAAGTTAACATTTTCATGTGAAACAAGGAACTTTTCACAAGTGAGCTGTTAAACCCAGCTCTTTAGGTTTGCTTCTGGGGAATTCTTTTCTGTTACTAGTAATGCTTTTAAAGCTAGAATAATCACAGATTTGTACAGAATATGGTCTAGTCCCCTCACAGGCAAAGGAAAAGTTCAATATCTTCTCAATATTTATCAATTGTTATTTATAACTCTGCATCTCCAACAGCTGGCCTGTTACATAGAGGATCGTGTAAGACAACAAAGACCTGTCTTGATATGGATATCGAATATTATTCAGTTTAAGGAAGGAGGGAAATCAAACTGATAAAATCTAAGTGAAGAAGTACTTTGATGGGTAATTCAATCTCAATTTTAGCATGAATGGCCCCTAAGGGAACTGTAAGATGAGAAATTTACCTTGCATGACCTCTATGGCACAAAGTCTGAGAATGAAAACCAACCAATAGGTCTGAAGAATACACACAATCCCCTTGGAATGACAAGACTCTTGAAGGGTTTTAACCACCCTTTCCAACTAACACTGGCTATCTCTGGCCTAGACCAGAGTAAATGCACAAAGGACAAATTATTTACTTTTCACAACCTGATTGCCAAGGTAAGAGTAATTTAAACAAGCTTCTTCTCGTCAAGGTGGGAAAGACTACCTTTATTCCCAAAGGTTCTTGCTGATAAGAGGTGTGCTAAAGAGTTCTGAAGTGCTCAGCTTCTCCCTTTCAATACAAAGTAAACAAAATTTGGTTTCTAATATTTCAGTATCTATAGTCAGCAACTCACTTAGGGCTTGACACAAATCTGGGGGCCGTGACATGGGTACCCAACTGGGTTTGTTTGCGGGATCAGGAAAAATGTTACAATTTCGAAGGATTCACTAAGATCTATAGGACAACAAAGCAGACAAGTGCTACAAAGTACCATAGGAGTTCAGGAGAAAGTAGGAGAAGGAGCTTGGAAAATTAAGTATAATTTCAATAGGTAAAAATGGGAGAAGTGTCTTTCCCACAATAGAATCACCTGGGATCCTTATAAAAATGGCAATTCCTGAGGCCCAGCCTCCATCTCCTAAATCCAGCACTAGGGGTGAAGCTTGAAACCAGCATTTTAACAAGCTCCTTTGGTGATAGTGAGGCTCATAAAAGTTTGAAAGTCACTGAGACTGAGGTAGTCAATGTCCAGACAGATCTGGGAGATAGTCAATGTTCAGGTAAAACCATCTCATTTTACATATAATCCTGAACATGTTTCTATGTTAAGAAATATACTTCTACTACACCTTTTTAAATGGCTGATTAATATTTTACTACATGAATATACTACCACTTATTCAACCAATTCTCTATCATTGGTGTCCAACAATAAGTAAATTTTTATAAATTCCAGCATATCCACAAAAATTATGTGCAGAATTTATAACATTAAAAATTTTTATAAAAGCCAGGCACCTGTAGCCCAAACTACTCAGGGGTTGAGGCAGGAGGATGCTTGAACCCAGGAGTTCAAGGCTGTAGTGTGCCATGATTGCACCTGCAAATAGTCACTGCACTCCAGTCTGGACAACATAATGAGACCCTGACTCTGAAATAAAAAAATATACTTTGTGCCAGGCACTATGCTAAGCACTTTATGTTATTTGATCATCACAACACCTCTGTGTGATGGATGATATCCACAATTTATAGTCGAGGAAACTAAGTTAGGTGGCAGAACCAGGGTTCAAACTCAGGTCTGTCTGATTCTAGAATTTGTGTTCTTCTATTGATCTCAGGCTGCCTCAATCTCCCTGAAAGTACTAGATAGGCCAAAGCCAACCCCACTCTGGGGAAAAAGTTCCAGGTAGTTCTTTCAGCATCACATTGCTATGGTTTGCACCTGGAACAAGATCTACCCTGCTACTTGGCTATGACTGATTGATCCAGGACAAGACAACTGAATCGAAGGCTACCTTCTAGGGACATTCCATTCTGGGTGTTGATATAACAACTTCACCAGACTATGCCTAAGTTGAGAGTTTCAGTGGGACATGCCCAGAGAGAAGCAGAGACCCTGGGTGGCCCAGTCACTGGAGCAGAGCTGCAGAAACAATGAAGCACATTCCAGTTTCTCATGAAGCTAGTTATATGTATGGTCTGATGCACAAAGTTCTGGAATCCACAGTAATGGATCAGCTGCTGGTTTCCCAGACTTGCACATTTCTCTGTGTATCCTCACAAGGACCCTTTGACCTAAGTCAAAGCTGGAGAGAGCTTGCCCAATGCACTGAGTTTCAGTGTCCTCATACATCAATGGGAAGAACAGCCCAATTGGCAAGGCTGCTTTACAAGGCTGCCCTGCAGTGGTTTATAAACAGTGTGCGTTCCTTTTCCCTTCCCTAAGAATGACTCACCGATACGGCAGCAATTTCACCTATGCACATTCCTGTTATCACACACACAGAAATTTATCACATGTAGCACACAAAGCCCTACATTCAATAATGGATGAGTACGCAGAAAAGTTGAAAATTGCACATTGTTTAGGTCAGTTTCAACAGTCTCCAAAATTCACACGCCCTCTGGATTTGAAGTAGAGGAAAATAGGTCCTTGGCTAAGTGGTTCCTTACAAAAATAAAACAAAACAAACAGACAGTAACAAACAAAATGGGGACATAAAGCATGGATAAAGTTTCCAGATTGGCTATGCTTACATTATATCATTCACAGCTCAAAGCACTTTATGTGTATTTGTTCATTTAACCCAAATAACCATAAGTGGTAGGTATAGTATTATCCTTGCACGCAAAAGGAAACTGTCTTCAGTAACCTTACAAGGCAATGGTTCGCAAAGTGTGGGCAATGGTTCGCAAAGGACCGACAGCCTCAGCAACACCCGGGAATGTGTTAGAAATGCACATTCTGGGGCCCACCCAAGGTGTACTGAATCAGAAATGGGGCAGGGGACCAACAAGCTGTGTTTTAATAAGCTTCCCAGGTGATTCTTATGCAATGCAAGTTTAAGAGCACTGTAACAAGGGACAGGGCTGGGTGGTCTACCCAGAGAGGCTATGCTCTGTTCTTAGCCACTATGCTGCATTGCTTGTCACCTAAGAGATGGAAAATTCCAAAGGAAAAAAATCAAAGAAGTGTGAACCTGTGAACCAAGCTTGCTGTGTACCAACTTCTGCTGCTGAGATTATTTTCTTTCTCCCCTCTGAGGAGAACTAGAAGTGGAAGGAGAAAGTCGAGGGCACAATGAGGATGGTTTGAGAAGTAGCTATTGTTTGCTCTCTTGGTTTTGTTTGATCAGCTGGTATGTCCCCACACTTCCTCTCCACGTAAGGACCACAGGCGAGCCTTAGGATCCCAGAGCTGTGGGATCTGGAGTGGCTGTTCTTCTGGGATCTGGCTGCTGGGTGTTCTCCCTGCAGTAAGTATGAATACTACTCAACAAACAACAGGCTAAGAAAGCACGGTGGCTGGAGTAGCAAGGGAAGGAAATGCAAACAAAATCCACCTGCTCTGCACATATCCTGTCCCTGGGATACAATTCATGCACACGCCCTCATTCGTGGCAAGCCACCTAGCATGCACTGTGGGTTCTGTACTGAGTCGTGGGGTTTGAGCCAGGCCACATGAACACCCAGTCCGTCTGTTTCCTTACTTGTGAAGCAGAGAGCTCGTGCAGATGACCTCCCCCGCCCAGCCAGCCGTGGGATTCCAGTGAAGTTTAACTGCCATCTCCTCTGCAGTGGGCTGGGAATTGCTGACTTTGTTTATGGACAGAGGAACTTGTCAAGGAAGGAGCTCCGGATTCAGAAAGGAGTCGGGTGTTCAGGTCAGGTCAATGCTATTGGGATAAGAGCAAGTGCTCTGGCCTGAAGCAATGATGGGGCTGGGCTGTTTCTTCTGCCTAGGGCAACTTTAAATTCTACTTAAAGCCTAGAGTTTTGTTGCTCAGTGTAACATGGGGCTGAGGGGAACACAGCAGGCATCCCAGAACTTCACGAGGGGTAGGCAGGCATTTGACTCTAACTTCCACTGCACCGGAATTTCCCACAGCACAGAGATCCTGGAGTGGGGCCTAAAATGGGGCCACTGCTGTGTGAGCGTGACCCTGGGCCCTTCAGAGGCTGTGGGACTCAGCAGTCCCCAGGTGCTTCTGCCTGGGATCTGGGACCCTGTCCCCTGCACTTTTCCATCTGGCCCACAGACAAGCAGCAGATCCCAGTGGCCACCTTATCTGGACCCAGCATTCCCGGGCCTTCTAACCGATGGAAGCTTCCCTCAGCTGAGAGCTGCACCAGGGACTACCTCACATTGCCCAGTCTTCACAGGTGTCTTGTCATCCACCCCAGGGTGTACCACAACCACTGTTACCATAGACACTCTGGTCATTCTCTAATCCTGTGTAATTGTTCTTCACACATTTCCCACTTTTTGAGAGTGTATGGTTGTTTACTTATGTCTGTCCCAACTAGAATGTAACCCACAAAGGCCCTGCCTGTTGTGTTCACCATTTTGTTCTGTTTTACTGTTGTGTTCATTGCCAATCTAACAGTACCTGGCACATAGTAGGTGTTCAATTGCTATCTACTGTAGCATTTCCAAAATTATTGGTGCATCTCTGGGATTACTTTTGCTTGGTAAATATTGGCACATCACATCCAAATTCCTCCCTCTGGCTTTCAGGGTCTTCCATCACCTGCCCTCCATCTGCATCACCCACTATCCACTAGCACAAATGCTCCCCCAGGCAGACGTCCAGCTCCTCCCTATGCCCTAGGTACCCTAGGTGCAGCCACATCTTTATTTGTGTTGTCCTCAGCCTAAAATGGCATCACTAGGCTTTCTGCCTTTTCCTATCCTATGAATTCCACAAAACCTAACTCTAAGAAGTTTCCCCAGACTACTGACTCACCCAGATCTCTCTCCCTTCAAAACGTTTCTATAAAATGGCATCACTAGATTTGTCATTGCAAAACATTCTGCCTTTCAGTTAGTTTTCTAAGGGTTCCATGTGGCCAAGTCTTGCTTTCTTAATGATGTTGTCCATCATTGCCTGGGCTGTCATATTTTTCTTTTGCTCTCTTATTGTGTCTACTATGGTAAATCACGGTCATCCCCCAACGCTTAGGTCACCTTCTTAGTAAAGACCTCTGTGTGGGTTGTATTACTGGTGGCCCAACATTCAGTGCCCTGTTGAACTCAGGCATGTAATGTGACTTGCTCTGGACAGTACAATGTGGGCAGAAATGACATGTATCACTTCCAGACAGAGCTTTAGGAGCCAATACATGCTCTTTCCTTCTGACACGAGACAGGCAATGCTTCGACAGAGGGTGCTCTGTCAGCTTGGGTCCTGGATAGAAGATGACAGATGAGCAGAGTTACAACCAACTGACAATGGATATGTAATACAAGTGAGATTTGAAACTTTATTTTGCTGTTATAAACCATTGGGATTGGGAGGGGGTTGTCCTTTATTTCTGCAGTATAGTCTAGCCTGTCTTATCTGACATATCTCCTATAACCAACCCAATCCAAAATTATCTTTCCCTCCACTGAATGTTCATTATACTTATGGCTGATATCAGTGTTTTTTTCAGACAAGGGTTCCCAGAACCATAAGATTCTGTGGAGGTGACCCAGAAGTGAAGCAAGTTTAGAAACATTGTTTTAAAACTACTTACCCGACACAAATTGTACACAAGCCTCTGTTGATGTTACACGTATGTCTTACCTCAATCTGAATTACCAACTTCTAAACATGTTGTAGTTTTGTTTTTATAGCACCAGAAGGTGTTGTGCATATTAATAGTTTCTGTTGATTGATAGTGGACAGCCAATAAGTCAATATTATTTCAAGGCACTGAAAACACTGTATTAAAAAGGAATTCTATAGTAAGACATCACTGGCAAAGCCTATCTCTTGGAATCATTTCCTGGGTAATCTTCTTATATCTGCCTGCACCATCAAATAGTATCTGTATGTGGACAGACATGATTCCAGAGCTGAAGTAATGCTTTGAATTCTAGTAGTGTAAAGTTGGGCATGAATAGAGAAAACAGGACAACAAAAAGACCTAAATAATTTCCATGTGGTAAAAAAAGGAGACAATCTCAAGCAAGGTGAGCAGATGAGGCTCTTGGAGGATGCACTGAAACACAGCTGTAGACAAAAGGATAGTCAGTAACTTGCTGGAACACAAGCCTGCCCGACATAAGAAAGCAAGAACTGGACAGCAAAGATTGTGGCTAAACCCCAGGTACGAGACCAAGCTGAAAGCAGCAGTTAGCATTGTGGCCTGCAACTGCAGCCCAGATGGGTTCAATGCAGCTGCCCAACATGACTAGATGCATTTGTAAATCCTGGTATAAATTTAGAAAAAAATCAGATACAACTTCATTGTGTAAGTGACTCTCCTGTACAAAGGCTTAATCTTTCATTTTCTCATTTATTGATTCAAAAAATATTTGTAGAATGCCCATCCTGAGCCTGGCATTTAGTCAGCTGAAACAATTGTCAGTCACTAACTGATTCACCTGTCCTGAAAAACACTAATTTTCTATTCTGACATCACTTTCATCATTTGAAAACACAAAGTCCAAATGAAGCATACTGTTTGGTAAACTTCCAATTATTGGAGAGATTAATCAAATGTGAATGGGATTTCATGGCTCCACTGCTTTTCCTGTAATGGGTCCCCACAGCATCGAGGCAGAACTCAAGCCCTTTGGCATGGTGTGCTAGACCTCTTGGGATCTGTCCCTTTCCTGCCATGGGTGTCCCACTCCAATCCCATACACTAGGCTCTAGCTATTCTTCATTACATGTAGTTGCCAAAGGAGCTAACTATGTGCCTTGACACTTTTAATTTCTGCTCTTCCTTCTGCCCACCCCACCTTAGCCCACCCCAACTTCCACTTGCCTTTTCAAGACTCCGCTAAAAGCCTCCTCCCATCTAACACTTTTCTCACCTTCTCTGCTCAGCCCCATCTCTCACCAGCCTGAGTAGAATGTTCCTTTTGAACTCTCATAGTACCTCCTATCACTTATTGAAACCACTGGTTTACCTGCAGGCACGGGATTGTGTGTCCATGAACTCGCAGAATCTAGTGTAGTGCCTGGCACATACATAGCAGACGATGGATAAATATTTGCTGAATAAATGGATGATTGGATAAATTAACAAACAAACCTGAAGAAATCCAATTGGAGCCTGCATCACCCCTGGTCCAGAAATTAGATAGAATTGTTTTCCAGTATTGATGGAAAAGTCTGCAGCTAGTCTGTGAAGTGCCATCTTGGGTAGGCTCTGGAAAGGACCCAATTTTCTAGATCAAATCCATAGTAGATGGACCTTTTGGAGTATTTCCATATAAGAAAGAACAGAGCTCCACACCAAATATCTGGCTTTGAGATATAGACTCTTCCAATGTCTTGGGGACATGGGGTTTCATTTGCTTATACATTTGCCCCCATGGCACTAATGTTTTGATGTTATACCCAAGAAATATAGACATTAGGTTCCATTTCACTTCTTCCTGAACAGGTAAATGAGGAGGTTTGGGAATTTCAGTTTCTCTAAATTAGGGACAGTTCTTAATTTAAAAAAGGAGAAGAAAAATCTGAAGATGCATTGGGTTGAAATAAATTTTATTTTTTTTCTTTTTTGATTTCAAGACACTTAAGACTCCCAGAGAAACAGAGCAGCTTGTCTCATTAATCACCAACCATCAACAAAAACAGGAAGATCGTAGGCAATTCCCCTGCCTTCCTCCTCTTGCAACCCCACCTTCTCTATTCCTCCCACTCCATTGCCAAGTCAGAGGCTAATGAATCTGTTCCCCTTCCTCTAAACATTTTAATTTTTAAACTATAGATTATAAGAAGTTTTTAAAAATGGAGTTTTAAAAACTAGACATAATTCTCACGTCCTGACCATCATAATTTTTCTATGTTCCCTTCTAGTCTTTTTTTCATATACAGACAGGAAACTTGTTTTTAAATCCCCAAAGTGAAAACCTCTAGAGGCCTCATACTATAAAAAGCTGAGAACTTCCCTTTTTGGTCCCTTGGGATAGAGGTCAAACATGATCAGATTCATCTTTTTCAAGGGCAGTTCAGCATCATGGTAGTGAGATTAAGTATAATTATCTTAAAGTACAAACAAGTACTTAAAAAGATTTCCTAAATGTTATTGTGAAAGATGAAGTCATTACAGCTAGCACTGTACATTTATTGTCTATTTGGGTTTCTTTCTTCTAGTGTGTCAGGAGCGTTCTGGTTCAGTGGTTGAGGTTTTGGCTCTTCCTGCCCCACTGGTGTTCTTATTTCTTATGAGTGCCTGCAGGTGTCACACAACTGTAATTTATGATGAGGTATTTCAGATCCAATTAACCCAAAAAAAAGACAGTTTGTTGGAGATCTGGTTATCCTTATTGTCTATTTACTGCCACCATAAAAACTCATCTTTTAGTGGCAAGGAATAATGCCAATTAATTTACTAGTTTCCCCATAAACTACTTCGGAGAAGAGATATTTTTCTTTCAGAAATCCTACCTCCCTGAGTTTGTACTCTAAAAGACTTTCATTCTAAAGTAAAACAAGCTAGAGTCCAGAGTGAGCTCCCAACAACAGGAGGAGTTCTGAAGTTGCCAAAATTAGGCTCCTTCAAGGACTAAGCTTGACCTAAAACTGGGACATTTGATGGATGAACAAAGGTAGACTTCTCACTAGTATCACCATCCTGACATTTAAATATCAAAAATGAATCTTTAGTGAGGGCATTAAAACCAGTATTTCAGCGGCACATCATCTGCCTAAAAGTAGCATTTGAGATTTCTTAGACAATATGCAGTATCCCTTTAGCAGCACCTCATATAACGATGAAGTGTGCAGGTTCTAGAATCAAATTGCCAGAGTTTAAAATTCAGTTCTGTCACTTACTAGCCATGTGGTATTGTGCAAGTTGATTAATCTCTCTAAGTGAATCAGTTTTCTCATCCATGTTATGGTATTAATGGAACCTACACATCAAGGGGTTGTTGTGCTAGCTCATTTAATCCTCATAAGCTTTAAAACCGGTGCCAGAAACATAGTAAGCACATGTTTGTTTGAAGGCCTCAAGTATACAAATTGGCTGATGACAAACTATAGGCTCTAGCAGATGATGCAGCATCAGAGCAATTAAAGAAAAATGTCAAATATAAACAGTGTCCGTAACATAGGAATAGAGACCTTAGGCCAACAGTCAGCAGAAACGTATGCTCCAGAAGATCTGCAGACCAGTTCAGATAGACCAACACTCACTGAAGTTATAAAAAAAAAAAAAACTGGAGTGTGGATTCAGACAGTGGAAGGGGCTATTTTGAGAGAACAGGTCCTTCAGAATGTATTAGCACAAACACTGCCATAAACACTCACATCACCAGGCAACAGTTGAATTTACTTTTTAAGTCTAAGGACTGAATCTCATTCAAAATTCCCAGAACATAATGCCAGAAAACAAGTGCCGAACCTGGAAGCAGCATGCACATGTTGCCAGGAGGGCAGGGCAGGAAGCCAAGTCACCTCTGCTAATTGTGTTGAACCATTAACCATAAACACGTCTTTCACAAAATTTTCTTACATGGCCTGAGCCCAGAGTGATTTAGGCCACCGTACAGATTTCAACTATCATAGCGCTAATGGGACTGGAAACCATGGTAAGAATTTCCAGTCTGGCTCTGTTGTGGAGAGACTCCAACTCATCATTGTAAGAGGACAACCCAAGAGCAGGTAGACAAGGAAACGGAATCAATCAGTGACATAAAATTGGTTCAATATGAATGTCATATCAATGCCAACAAAAGGCAGGGGAACTGTCCCAGATTATGAGACTAAAGGGACATATACCGCATGCACTGTATCAGCCTTGATTCAATTCTAGGAGAAAAAAAGTTTTAAAAAGCATACTTGGAACTACTGGAGAACTTTCAAAATGCAGTATATTGTTTGATATTATTTATTTATGTTTGCAATATTATTGTTTGATATGTGATTAGGTAGGGAGAAGTCATACTTAGGTTATGTATTTAGGGATGATGTGGCATGCTATTTACCACTTCTAATGGTTCAGTAAAATCAACAGATAGAGCTCATGGGAGAGATAAAGCAGACATGGCACAATATTAACAACTGATCTATATGAAGAATGTGTGGGTATTTTACCATTTTTGCATTTGTTTTTCTATAGGGTTGAAAAATTTCAAAATAAAAAGCTGGAAGGATCAAGAGGATGGAAAGACAAGCCACACATGGGGAGAAAATATTTGCAAAAGACACATCTGATAAAGGACTATTACCCAAAATATAAAAAGAACTCTCAAAACTCAATGATAAGAAAATAAACAAGCAGATTAAAACATGGACAAAATATGGGAACAGGCACCTCACCAAAGAAGATATGCAGGTGGCAAATAAGCATATGAAAAGAAGCTCCGAATCATATGTCATCAGGGAAATGCAAATTAAAACAATGAAATACCACTACACACCTATTAGAATGGCCAAAATCCAGAACACTGACAACACCAAAAGCTGGTGCGGATGTGGAGCAATAGGAACTCTCATTCACTGCTGGTGGGACTACAAAACAGTACAGCCACTTTGGAAGACAGTTGGAAGGAAATTACTTATAAAACTAAACCTAAAACCTCCTCTTATCATATAATCCAGCAATTATGCTCCTTGTTTCAAATGAAATGAAAACTAACGTACACACAAAATCCTGCACACAGATGTTTATAGCAGCTTTATGCATAATTGCCCAAACTTGGACGCAACCAATATGTCCTTCAGTAGGTGAATGGATAAATAACTGTAGTACATCCAGACAATGGAATATTATTTAGTGTTAAAAAGAAATGAGCTATCAAGCCATGAAAAGACATGGAGAAAACTTAAATACATATTACTAAGTGAAAGAAGCCAATCTCAAAAGGCTACATGCTATATGACTCCAAGCGTATGACTCCAAGCATATCTGGGAAAGGCAAAATTATGGAGACAGTAAAAAGGTCAGTGGTTGCTGGGGGTTAGGGAGCTGGGAGGGATGAAAAGCTGGCACACAGAGCATTTTTAGGACAGTGAAACAACTCTATGATACTATAATGGTGGATACATGTCATTTTACATTTGTCCAAACTCCAGAATGTTTAACACTAAGAGTGAACCATAGTCCCAATGTAAACTACGGATTTTGGGTGATAATAATGTGTCAATGTAGGTTCATCAATTGTAACAAATGTACCACTTTGGGGGGAGCATGTAAATAATGGGGGAGGCTGTTCCCGTGTGGGGGCAGGTGGTATATGGGGTATATCGGCACCTTCCTTTAAATTTTTCTGTGAACCTAAAATTGCTCTAAAAAAATTAAGTCTTGGGAAAAAAAAGCTGGTGGGGGAAAAAGGTTTAAAAAAATTAAAGATAAGAAATCATGCCCTGATCCACTGGCTTCTGCAGCTTATAAGGGCGGGATGCAGGATCAAGAGAGGTCAGAGTTGTTCACCTGAAAGGTGAAGCCACAAGGAGGGAGAATGGAGGCCCCAAGGTGAGGAATACACAGGCTGCCTCTTCCTGATGAGGACAGAGAACTATACCAACTATACTAGAAAAGGGGTTAAGAAATTACTGTGTCCACTACCCAAAACCTGGTCAAGTACATTAGCTTTACTAAATCCCCATATATATTCAGAAAGAAAAATCTTCTTTACACAAATGTGAATGTTAACTAAGGAACAGACATGTAAAAATGTTTATTACAATCAGAAAAGGCTACAAAAATATTTTTAAATCATATGATTTGTGTGATCATTGAGACTTCTGGTCACCTAGTCATTAATGTAGCAAAGGCCAAGTGATTAACATAATAAGGAATCAGTAAAGGTTGGGTGTTGGGCCATTTTAATCATGATCTGCATGTCTTCCTCAAGATTGGGCTTTGAATCAGGGGGAAAAAGGACATGTATAATAAGTGGTTGGAATTATTCTTTCTGCCTCGATTTGGTCCCCACTCCCCTTCAGGCTTTGAATAGACTAGAGTAGCAGGATGTTATAGGAGAGGAAGGGAAGGGATGAGTGGGCAGGGGTGGGGGCTGCTGGGAAGGACAGTATGAGAAAGAAGTGCCTGAATGTCACTCAGCCTGTGAACACGGACTGAGGGGCTCTACTTTATTTAATGGGCACCAATGCAGGACCATATGTTTGCCATTTTCAAGGATCCTTTCAATTTATCCTTTAACAAAATCACGTATTTGTTGTCAATAAGCTTAAGAACCTACATGACGATCACTCAACCTCTTTCCAGGGAGTGGTAAATATGAGATTTATTTATATTTCTGTTCTATTTATTTTTAAGATAGCCAAGAAAAATATGAGCATAGTTTTACACTATAATTCTAGATCATTTAAACCATGCACTGGTGCTAATTAATTTCTATAACAAAGTAGCATGTTAAATTTGCTGTATCTGCTGTTGCAGCAAAGTCAATACAAATACAAATACATGCTTTAAAAAAACCCAAGAACCAGTGCCCAAGCCCTCACACCATTGCAACACCCTGCCTTTAGAAATTATCAAGATTTCTCAAGCTTATCAAAGCAATTGACGCTCATTGAGAGCATCAATTGACAATGATAATTGTTAATGACCCATTAGCAATTATCATTCATTGAGGGGTATTATAGGGTGAGCTGCTTTAGTAGGAATTTCTATTGCTTTTGGATTTTTCCAGTGTTTCCCTGAGATTTTGGCTATTAGGATTAGAGAGGGGGTTGCATATTTGAATGATGTCATAATCATAGAATCAGAGGAAGAACTCAAAGATTTCAGGAAATCATACCTGCTTAAAAGACTGATACAATTACATAATTTCCAAAGTGTTTTCACACACTTTATCTTATTTAATCCTCAACAGAAACACTATGAGATAAGCAAGGCAGGTATTATCATCCTCATTTGACAGATGAGGAAATAGACTCATACAGCCTGGGCTTTGAACTGGGTTGTTTGTTGGTTTTACTCTAAGGTTACCACCTTAGATGCAACTGGTATTTACCTTTCCTAGGACAAAGGACTCGAGGCATCTAACTCTCAAAACAAAGCAAGAGCTTCACCTCCAGCATTCCTCTCCCCACCCCACAAAAGTAATAACAACAAGTCATTTCTCCAACAGTGGCATTATTTAGACTCATGAATGAGAAGATGCTTTCTGGAATGTCATGTGTTTATTTTCTTCTGTGTCTATAAGAGCTTTGAGACACTAACTGTTTGCAATTTCAAGTCAATGTTATCTGTAAAGCAGGCCTGTGCATACATAAGACAAAGAAATCTGAATTTATTTTTGAGATCAGTAAGTTTCCCAGCTGTTTCTTAGGCTGTGTATTTACAGTTAGCTGATCATAAGTCTTTCCTAAGCTGAAGACTGTAGTTTTAATAATGCCATCTTGTACCCATAACTGCAGCTTTTGCTCAATATGTCTAAAGGAGCAACATTGAATGCTAAGGCTCTGAACTGTCTGCCAGAGTAGACTCAAGACTACATGGGCCACCTCCACTGAACATTTTAAGGTCAAAAAATCTCTAGGCCCAACGCCGGCTTCATCAAACTGTATAATTAGATTTCATCTCGAATCAGCTCCTACCTTAAAATGTGGGTGGAGAAATGCCCATTTCAGAAGGAACATGAGGAAATGCAGCTGTTAATAAGCCATCTGAGTTTACCCGCCCATTAAAACATATCTTATCTTGATCTTAGTTTGTACATTTTTAATTAACAATTTGTGCCCTGCCAATTTCACCAAGAACATGAGGCAGCCTGGTCACATAGCACATTGCCCACTGGCAAACTATTCTCAAGAAAGCAGTGGGCCAGATGCCATCCAAAGGTCTAGAATTGATTTCATGCACATAAACATGATACAAGTAAGGCCTCTTGAAAAGTACCTACTCTTCCTTAGACTGTGACACAGAAACCTTGGTGGAAAGTCCAAATAATTATAAGGAGCCATTCCAGAGATACTTTTTGACTACATTAGAAACCTTCTCACAATGAATCGATGTAGCCCTGGTTCAGCTCAAGTCCGCTAGGACAATAAGAACTCTGTACCCATCACTGGCAGTACATGGTGGCTAGACTTTATCCTTTCTGACAATGTGCCTTTATTTACCTCAACTGAGATTAAGAAATTTGTAGACAGGGACCTTATGCAAGCTGTCACCCACTTCATTTCACCACTTAATGGAATGGTTGGGCTGAAAGGATGAGACAGATTCCTAGGGGAGGGTGGCAACAAGATTTGCCAAGGTTTTCTCATTGCTCAACAAGTCAGCAATGCTCAGCAATAGAATTACAATACCTTGAGACAAGACTGACCATCACCCAGAATTAGATGACCTCTTAAAGACCAACCATGATATATCGTTCAAACCACCCTCTCCACTTAACACACAGGTAGGTGGTCATGACATGGTATGACAAAGGCCCAGTGAGAAAGCTGGAAGCTTTCATTTCATGCACAGCTTTTGCATTTGGGTGGAGGGGGAAGAAGAAGGAGTGGAGGATATACACAGCGATACAGTCATATATGGATGACTTTTTTTTTTGAGACAAGGTCTCACTCTGTTGCCCCAGCTAGAATGCAGTGGTGTCATCATAGCTCACTGCAACCTCAAACTCCTGGGCTCAAGTGATCCTCCTGCCTCAGCCTCCAAGTAGCTGGGACAACAGGAGCGTGCCACCACACCTGGCTAATTTTTCTATTTGTTGTAGAGATGGGGTCTCGCTCTTGCCCAGGCTGGTCTTGAACTCCTAACCTCAAGCAGTCCTCTGGCCTCTGCCTCCCAAATTGCTAGGATTACATGCATGAGCCACCGCACCCGGCCTGGATGACTTCTATCTAACAGAGATAAACTTTAGTAGAATAGAGCTTGGCACTTACTCTCCTTGCATTAAAATACAGAAGGTTTTAAAACATCTCTCATGCTAGGCATGAAAGGGATTCAGAGAAAGTTTGTTGCAGGCATTTTTATATAGTGTTTCTGCATTTTTGTGCATTTAAAAAAATCATGGATGATACATGTAAGATATATCCTATTCCACAGTGAGTAGGTATAGGCAAGCCTACCTCCAAAAGCCAAGGGAGCTGAGAGGCCGAATAAAGAGGCTGACAAATCCAGTTTCTCAGAAAGAAACATTTAATAGGGACTTATAAACAGAAGCCATGTCTCAGGCAGCAGTGAGAGGGTGGATCCCAGCACCTGCCCTCCAGAAAGTACCCTTTATATAGCAGGCTGTTTTCGGGTAAAGACTTGTGCAGATGGTCATGTCTTAGACCCCATTGTCTGGTGACCACTGGGAAAGTTAGATAAGCATCTTTACGAGGGGTTATCTGTACTACAGGCATTGTTTCTTGACCTTGCTGCTGGAACACCTTGGTATGCAGGAGTCAAACATCGGTGACTAAGGTGGTTTTCAAGGATGGTGTTGCTCTCACCATGCAACAGGCTGTTCTCCTACAGTCTGATAGTGTAAATTTAGCCATTCTCAAATAATTGTTTTGCTCTGCTTATTAAGTCCTGTTGATGCCCAGAGTTAAGCAGATCATCAACAGACTAGGTCAGTAGCTTTGCTGTGTTTCTTACAAGTATATCTTTGGATGACCTGCAGGAGAATTACCTGAGGTATTTGTTAAAATTGCAAACTCCTGGGCACCCCCAGAACGCACATCCACTTCCTAAGCATCTTTTAAAAATATTCATGGCTTACAAAAGTCATACATACTTTTAAAAAATTTGAACACTCAAAAACATATACTGTAAGATGTGAAATCTATCTATACACCACTCTGCTCCCCAAAATAGATTCCAGATGGATTTAGGTGCTAACTGTAAAAACTGAAGCTATAAAAATAGTGAAAAAAGTATAGAATATATTTATGACATTGGGGTAAGGAAGGCCTTTTTAAATGAGACACACAACATAAAAGCAAAAAGAAAAGGACTTATGAGTATGACCTCATAAACATTAAAAACTTCTGTAAGGCCAAAGATATTGAAAATAAAGTTTAAAAGACAAGCCACAGAATAGGTGAAAATATTTGCCACATATATAACAAAGAATATCCAAGAAAATATCTATGAAAGCCTATGAATAAGTAGAAAAATAGGCAAATGGCATGAGGAAATATAAATGGCCAATAAACTTTGAATGTAAGTTTCACAGGGGCAGGGATTTGTGTTTGTTCACTGCTGTCTTCAGCATCTGGAGCAGTACCTCAATGTTTATTTAATGTAGAATACATGTGAAAACACACTCCTTAAGATTTTCAATCATGAAAATGCCATTTAGAATGGGGATTTTTTTTTTTTTTTACCTATTAGATTGGAAAAATTTAAAAGTGTTGGTTAGGATGTGGGGAAAGGTACCTACTTATGTGGTATTGGGCGTGTAAAGAATACATCTTATGAAGGGTGATTTGTCAGTATCTACCAAGCACAAAAATGCATGCACCTTTTGATTTAGCAATGCCTACCTTGGGAAATTATTGAGCTAATGTGCTTGTTCACAGCATTATTTGAAATATCTAAAAGTTGCAAATGACCTAAATACTCATTAATATGGAAATGATTAAATAAATTATGATATAATCATCCCACAGAATAGAATGAAGCAGTTAAAAACACTGAGGTATCTCTACATGTACTGACCTCCAATACACATAAGTGAAAAAGGTAAGTTGCATAACAATACTTATGAGTGATACCCATAATACAAAACTGTAGACATGTGCATACAGTATACATAAAGGCACAGAAAAAAGTTTGGACATAAACTTTACTTCACAATATGTTCTGGATACCTTCCCATGTCAAAATATGTAAACCTATCTCATCCAAAAACTGTGTAATATTCCATTGACTGGGTTTGACACAATCTGACCAATTCCCTATTGATGAATGTATGGGTTTTTTATAACTTTATTGAGATATAATTCACATACCATACAATTTACCCATTTAAAGTGTACAATTCAATTGTTTTTGGTATATCATGTTGTTATTTTTAAAACATTTTGGTAAAATATATATAACATAAAATTTGTCATTTAACCTTTTAAGTGTATAATTCAGTGGCATCAGATGACTGTATTATTTTATTTACTTTGTGCAGATGTTTCCATAAGATAGAAAGCTCTCATTTGTGAGGGCCAATTGATTAAGAGTGATAAAGAGAAAAATAGGTGGTTCTTTTCCTAATATTACTACATTATTGTTAAACATGATTTTTAAACCTCTAAAAGAGATGGGGGGGATTTTCCAAAGCAAATGCAAAAGTGGAACAAAAAAACCCCTCTTGTATTTCTATGTTCATTCACATTGTCAAGTATATAAGTATAAGCTAGTTAAACCAAAGGATGATTTGTTACACAGTATCTGATCATACACATGCTAGATGCCAATGAAATGTTATCTGGTTTCTGACGATTTATACTGAGTCTCTTTTACCAAACATACCACAAGCAGTTAGACCCTATATAGAAAGACACAGCCTCAATATTAGATCTAGTTTCCTAATCTGGACTTCACAGTCTAATTAGAGAGCAACCTCTGGCAATTCATTTACTCCTGTGTCCTCAGGTTCCTCTTCCACAAAATAGAGGGTCTATGCTGGGTGTGGTGGCTCATGCCTATAATCCTAGCACTTTGGGAGGCTGAGGCGGGAGGATTGCTTGAGCCCAAGAGCTCAAGGCTGCAGTGAGCTATGATCGTGCCACTGTACTCCAGCCTGGGTGTCAGAGTGAGCCCGTCTCTAAAATAAGTAAAATAAAATAAGAGGGTCTGTCCAGGATGCTGTATCTTGTATGGCCCAGGTCCCAAAGCGTGCTGGCAGGAACAAGACCAGCCTAAACCTGCAGCTGTGACTGAAGCCAAGCTCTGTGGACTTGGAGCTCTAGTCCTGAATCTGCCAGGTGCTTGCTTTGCGGCCCTGGGCAAGTTACTTAACACTGGCAAGTCAGTCTCTACAGCCGCAAATTGGTATTTACCTCATAGGGTGTTGTATAGATGCAGTGAGATGAAGCAGAACACTGCCTAGCGCCATGCCTGACACCAAAGACGCCTTCAATAAATAGCTGCTTTGAGGGCTTTAAACATGAACATGTGAGTGCCACCCTTCAAAGCTACCGCATATCCCGATTAACAGCCACGAGAGTAGCATACACTTCTACAGCTTTTATTATATGCCAGTCACATTCTGAGCATTGTATCTTTATTAACTTACTTAGCCCTCTCAACAACCCACAAGGTACATACTATTACTTCTATTTTTACAAAAGAGGAAATAGGCACAGAGAGGGTAAAACACTTTGTTCAAGAGCATGGTTACTGAGTAGCAGAACCAGGATTTGAATGGCAATCTGTGTTCTTCAGGGTCTGTGTTCTTAAGCACTAGTTTTTTTCAAGAGACAGGGTCTCGCTCGGTCACCCAGGCTAGAGGGCACTGGTACAGTCATAGCTCACTGTAACCTCAAATGCCTGGGCTCAAGCGATCCTCCTGCCTCAGCCTTCCAAGTAGCTAGGACTACAGGCACGTGCCACCACGACTGCCTAAGTTTTTTTTTTTTTTTTACTTTTTGTAGAGACAGGGTCTTGCTATGTTGTCCAGGCTGGTCTCTAACTCCTGGCCTCAAGCAATCCTCCCGCCTCAGCCTCCCAAAGTGCTGGGATTACAGGCATGAGCCACCACACCAGGCTAGAAACCTATTTTTAAAATGACTGCCAGATGATAATTTGTTATAAAGGCTATATAAAGTGAGGGAGTATAAGAAAAGTCATTATTTAACTTCTCATTGGTCATTTATGACCTCTAAGATCACACTGTATCCTATGAACCTAACATGTTTTAGAACTCAAATGCTAGGAGAGTTACCCTGTCATACTGGGTGGCACTGCACTCCATTAACTTACTCTATTTCCCTAGAGTTTCCACCTCAAAACTGAATGGTTTCTCACTAGATCTCGTGCACTGTTACACCAGCTCATAATCTGTCCCTTAGAGGAAATACAGTTTGGATCACTGACTGAGCAAGCCTCAGTGTTTTGGCAGCCTGGGATTCAGATAATTTACCTAATGTAAAAGGTTATTTTGTTTTCCTCCCTTAATTCACCTCTATCTCCATCTCCAGCACACAGGGGAAAGCCTTCCCCCACTAGCAGTTGGGACCCCAGTGGTAAAGAATGCCGTAGTCACTTGCATGCCCTAAACCCCTAAGCCCGGGATGCACAGGAGCAGCTGAGGCTAGTCTGGGCAGGCTCGGTGTTCCTGTGCTGCACCATCATCTTCTCCCAGACGTTAAGGTCTCGTAGTTCTAGCATCGAAGCTACCTCTGTGCTCACAGGAAAACCCAAAGTACCTGATGACCAGACTCTGTCCCCCACTCTCCCTACCCTCTCCTCCACCCTGTCCCTCAGTGGAGTCTGTGTAAGTCTGAATCTCGGGTGTGAGGAGGAGGCAGGCTCCCAAGCCCAGGCAAATCAGTAGAGGTGGTTACATGTTTCTGAGCATTTTGAGATATTTAGAGTGACTGCCTGCCCAGAGCACAGTAAGGATGTGGGAGTGGTGAGCGTCAAGAGTGGGATCTTTTGCCTAAGCCAGCACACAGGTGGTCGGCCAAGACACCCTGTCTTTTACACACACTCCTAGTATTTGGCTTGATATACAGAATGTATTCAATATTTTCTGACAGATACAATCTTATTGTGATCAGTTTCAGAGGGTTCTGAACCTTTGCAAAGCATCACGCATGCATGTCTCAACCAGAACCCTACACTCCAAGGGACAGGGACTCACACCCCTGGCACCCTCCAGAAAGCCTAGTGCATTAACCTACTCAGGGCACATCCTCTGTTTACTCTTGCATGGGCGCCATGTTCAATGCAGTAGATTCCACGCTACCCACCATTGGTAATGGAACCTTTATTCCAATAAAATCAAATATGGAAACTCAAGGTAAAAAGTCAAAGCTGAGCTGCTCTGGTTTAAGGAATGGGGCCCCACGTGGACTTCTGTCTCCTCACCTATTGAAGTAGCCCAGGTCACCTCCAAAGAAGCCTCCAGGCTCTAGAGACCCTTTTCAAAACTGGAAGAACTGGGGCTTTGAATCCTGACAGACCTGGGTTTGAATTCCTAGCTCTGCTCCTTACTTGCTAAGTTGTCTCTGGCTAGTCACTCTTTCCCTGAGCCTGAGTCTCCCATCTGTAAAATGGGGATAACACTATCTAATTCATAGGGTTGGTGTCAGGATTTAAAATAATACAGAAAAGTAGCTCGTACACAGTAAGCATTCAATAAAGTACAAAACTTTATTACTAATCCTCAAGTACCACTTTTTATTGTTGTTTTTTTTTTTTGACATAGTTTCCCAAGGACAGCGAACAGAATGTCCTAAGGAAACACAGTTCCCATGGGGCTACGAATATTGCCAATTTTAGTGAGAAGTTACGTGAGTCAAAATACTTTCCCTATTTATCACTGTTCTTTGAAACAATCTGTTTTATTTTTTAAACCCACAATGACAAAAGCCTTCTAAAATTTTGTATATTCCAGTGAGCACAAATTAAGAGACCTAGAGGCTAAGATATCATTAGAAACTGCCATCAAATTCTTATCCTTGACTCTATGTTTAAAGAAAGTTCCATCTGCTTGGCACACAAGGCTCCAGCTGCTTCTGGCAGCACAAACCCACCGTTCTCCACCCAGCAGTCACCGTGGCCTGCTCCTGCTACATGAGCATGTCATGTGTTTCCCACTCATTTTACCCAGGATTCCTACTCCCTCATCTGTCTGCCTGGCAACATCCAAACCTTTGTTCAAGCATCAGCTTCCCTGATAAGGCTTTCTCAGCTTTACCAAGCACCCTGGAGGCCAGGCCTTGGAACAAAGCCCTATTACAATGCAATTCATTACACGGTGACGGTGATGAGGTCTAAGGCACCTTAGTTCCCCACAGGGAAGGTCCAGATCTTATTCTTTTCATGCCCCCACAAAAGTTCTGGTAGACAGTAGGAGCTCAATAAATATTTGTTGAATGAATACATAAATGAATTACTAAAAGATGAATTTGGGTTAATGACCCAATCTATCGGCTACCAAGCTATAATTCTGGGTCATCAATTTCTTTATCAATAAAATCTATTTGCTCTCACTTTTAAAATGGGAATGTAAATAACTTATCACAGAGTTTTTATATAGCTTAAATGAGGAGAATCTGTAAAGGGCCTAGCACAGTGCCTGGCATATAAAAGGTGTTCAATAATCAACAGTTATATTTCATTTTTCCATCCTTTCTGCTCCTCCTGAATAGCTTACCTAGAAAACGAGACCAGGATTTTAAGGTCCCCCTCATGTTCCTTCTCATATACACAGCATGTGCTGTTACTTACTGGCTCAAACTATAAATGGTTGTAACTCATAATAATTATAATATTCCAAAATTATTTTTAAATTTCAGTATTTGTTCCTAGATACCCTGGCATTTCTCTTTAAATTCTGGATCATTGATATTTATCAGTTTCTGTATAAGTCTGGCATTCACAGAATTTGTCTCTAAAATTGCTGATAAAAAAATTCATTCCTTTCTGTATGATCTGTGTTCTGTTGAGGGCAAAAGAGAAAAGACACCGTGTAATATACCACTGAAACATTTCTAATAAGTTCTATATGTAAAAATAAATTAGCTCTAAGGTTTAAGTGAACAATTCCATCCACTTATGGTGTTCAAATAAGAATTTTTCACACCAATAGTTCCGTGGAACAGTTATTATTTTTACACATTTAATATTATACTTTGTTGGTGCTTTGGTTTACTCATCCTGGTGTGATTGTATTTTCTCACTATTTTTTTCTTCCAGAAATGGCTGCTCTGCCATATTTCTTAAAGGAAATCTCTACTGTAATGCAAAATTAATTGCAAAATTACCCCAAATTTTCCAATCAAGAAAATAAATCTGTCATTTTTCTATCAGGCATAAGGCCTTAGGATGATTATATCTCCCCTTGGATGCAGCAAAGTCTTTCACAGGATGTGTGAGGTCCTCCACGATCTGTCTGCCTCACCTTCCCCTCTCTCCCCTCTAGCCACACTGAACTTCTTTCGCTCCTCAAGGTCAATTATGTTCCTTCACCTGCAGGCCTTCACACATGCTACTGCTTGCTTTGCCTCCCATTTTCACCTGGCTGATTTCTCCTTATCCTTCAGGTGTCAGCCATGGTAAGTCCCTCTGTCATATGTTCCCACAGAGCTAATCACAGCTGTATTTATTGGATGTCTCTTCCCTCCCACCCATCCCTTCAAGATTGTCACCTCCATCAGCATGGGGCCATGCCTAACTTCCTTACCTCTGTATTGCTATGCTAGCACGTGCCGTGAACCGTAGTAGGTATTCAATAAATGTTTCCTAAATAAATTGAAAGAATCTGTCTGAAGAGAAACAGAATTTAACGAACTATACTTTGGGACGTATCACTTAACTTTATGGCTTTCAGTTTTGATTTCCATCAGCATTCAACATTAACCATGACCTCAAGAGGGAAGAGTTAACACTGCCAGCATGTTTTACTCAGCTCTTGCTTATCTCTGGGAACACCTGCAGTCATAGTAATGACCCTGAACCAAATTCTGAGCACTAAACTTCTGTAATGTTTACTAATTAGTTATTTTGTACCTCCAAGGCAGTGGGTCAAGATATACCAAGCCAAAATCATTGTTCAAAGTAAACATGATGATTCCAAGCCGAAATCATGTTTTAAAGTACACATGAAGATTCCTGATATGCCGTAGTACCTAGTTTGGGGTCTGCACCCTGGTTGGTCACATAGCTACACGACTAGCTTCCTTGAAGAACTCTGAACTCCTAAGACTTGAGTGGGCTGTGACCAGCCACATGAACAAACACAGGATGAACCCCCATACATGTTTTCCCTGTATCTTTCTCATGCTTTGGATTCCCAGGCCCATAGGACTTGATGACCAGAACCCTGTAACTTTTAACTAAGTACTTGACCTTTTGAGTAGTTTCCCAGAAATGGCAGAATTTCTGCAAGATAAAGGAGTTAAGATTACGAAGGCTCCTGCCACAGACTTCCTGAAGCCAAGACTAAACATCCCTCACTAACTTGTAACTTCTGAATCAAACCACCTACCTGCGTTAATTTCAACACAACCTGCTCCTGTGCATTAATTTCCACATTTTTTAACCCCTTATAAAAGCCCCTACTCTCTGTTAGCTGGGGAGATGGCTCTGAGGCTGCTTTCCTGGCTGATGTCATTCATATTAAAAATTCCTTTCTTCCTTGGCGATCCTCATTATCTCAGTAACTGGCTTTCTGTGCAGCGAGTAATCAGACCTAGGCTGGAACCACCTTGCGGTTTTGGTAACAGGGCTTCCTAGGGTGGAGACATTTTTCATGTGTCTCTGCAGTTCATAGCCAGAGAGAAACACGTATCCCCGAGAGAAACATGTGGGATCCCTGCAGAGGGTGGACAAGAAAGCCTACCCCGACCTCTCTAGCTTTTGTCATTGTATATCTTTATACTGCTGTTCCTGCACTGTATCTTTGCTATAATAAATCGTAGCCTTGAATGTGACTTTATGTTGAGTCATGAGTGAGTCCTTCCGGTAAATCAGTAGTGGGTGATCGTGGGAACCTCTAAACATTCTCCTCCTTGAACCGCTCCCCTTCCTTGACACATGGGACACCACTCTTAGTCTTCCTTTCACCACACTGCTGCTTTTCTTTCCACCTCCACTGTTGGCTCCTACATTCTACCAGACTCTAAATGTCTGAGTGTCCTATAACTCTATTCTGGCCTTCTTTTATCTCCACTCTCTTGCTAGATTATTTTATTAGTCCCATGGGTTTCAAATACCATCTATATGTCAATGACTCCAGGTTTGTTTCTACAACCAAGGTTCTCCCTTGAGCTCCACTTACATACTCAACTGCCTACTGGTCATCCCCACTGAATGTCTTATGTCTCCTAAAGGTTTCAAAATTTCTAAAAAACTATCTAAATCAGAGCTCTTCATTTCACTCCAAATCTGTCCTCTTCCAGTTTTCCCCCTCTAGGTAAATAATACCTCATACACTCAGTTTCCCCACGCACAAAACCTAAGTGCCATCTTTGCTTTTTCTTTACACTCCCCCCTCCCCCAATCCAGTCCATTATCAAACACTGTTGGTTCTATTTCCGAAACAAATTTCTAATCCCTTTGCTTCTCTTCATTTCTAATACAGCATCTTAATCCAAATCACCATCATCAACATTTACCTGGATTACTATAATTGGATTATTCTCCCTGCTTCTATACTTGCCCTTTTCTAATGAATTCTCTATTCAGCAGCCAGTTTCTTTTTCAAACCTCCATCAGATCGCATCACTCTCTGCATAAAACTCCTCAATGGTTTCCCATTAGTCTCAGAACAGAATTCAAACTCTCCATGTTAGAATTAGCTTATGAGGCACTCTATGATCTGTCCCCTGCATGCCCCTCCAACTTCCTCACAGACCACTCTCCCCTTGCTCACTGTGCTCCAGCTACCCTGTTCTCATTTCTGTTCTTAGAATACAGCAAACTCTTTCTATCTCGAGGCCTTTGCACGTGCACTTCTTTGTGCACTTTGAATCAGGCTGTAAGCGCTAGCGGATTCTCTCCTGTCAGCTCTCAGCTCAAATCTACCATCTTTCCCCCTGCCCCCTTTTGTTGGTTATTTTAAAAATATCTTCTTCCCAAGTGTCTCAGTTCCAGAGAAAATCTACCATCTTTTCCGGCAGGCCTCCCATCATTCTTTCCATCAACGTTCTCGCAAACAATAGCCGCTATGTTCTAGGCACTGAAAATACAGTAATAAACAAGATAGATTCCATATCTTCATGGAACTTATGTCCAGGGTAATTTTACTTCCCATTACATTAAACTATTTATTTGCTTCATAGCAATTATCAAAATCTGAACTTGCTTGTTTTTTGTTTGCCTCCCCCACTAGCATCTATAAGAAACATCAGAACAGAGATGCGGTTTGCTCACTGCTATATCCCTTGCCTAATACAGACAGACTGGTGTTTTCTTCCAAGCAAGAATCATTTGACCAAAAAGCTCTAACTTTAAAAAAGTTTAATCCTAGCATGGTGACATACTAGGATTGTATGCCATAGAGTCTGAAAACACATTTCGTACATTTAGAAGTACACGTTCTTAAAACTCAAAAGATGACCAAGTCCAACTAAAAAGTTTGTTAAGGCTAGAATGTGGCATTTCCCAATTTATCTTTCTGTTTCTTCATAAATAGAAAGGAATTTACTTCCAGTAACAAATGATAAACCAGCTAGGCTTATGTCTATCATGGTAAGATTATCCATCTGAGTCCCAAGAGTGATAGAAAAAAATAAAATGTGTTCCCCAACTGAACAACCTTTATCTGAAATTTAACTTTGTGTACATTTGGTATTATTATTAAGGTGTAAATAAATCTTTCTAATTAAAAAATAATGCAAAAACTCTTGTGGAATTGCTACACATTAAAATGATCCTGTGCCTCCCACATGTCTCCAGGCGTATACATTTTCACAAGAGTTAATACCCCCCATGAAAAGGATTTTAATGAGTGGGCTTGAATGAGTTACCAACAATGGACAAGGGAATGAATATTTAACAAGTACTAAAAACTAAAGTTAAATTAACTTCAACAGTTTCTCTGTGTATTTCCCAAACCTGTGCCTTTATAAACCACTCACAGCAAGAATAATCAAACATGTCATCTGTCTTCACCTTAAATCTGTACATTTCTGAGTATGGAAGGGAAAAAAAGACACTTAAAATTGAAGGTTTCATATTTCTGCTTAACTCATGAGGGAAAAAGCCTTCTTCACATGACTCCTTCCCCTCTTCCCTTTTTCAAAATTCTCTATATAGATCCTTGAATTGCTCCTGCACTGCTCAAATAAAACCAGAGATATTTATTCACACTCTTCTTAATGAAGGCAGGGATGATGGTGGTGGTAGTGAATCTCCTATACTTACTCTCTCCTCTTAATACATGTCTGGTCAGGGTTTGGGGGGCTGAGGGCAAGGGAGAGGGTGGACCCCCTTTAGGCTTGTCAGTGAATAATTCAATTATGTCCTTTACTGCCGGAAAGATACTAACTTTTCTAAGGCCTCCTCCTACTGGCCAGTGACTTATCTTGAACTGACGCATAATTGTGGTCCTCCAATTCTACCTCTCTAAGTTATCATATTATTTACCATAAAACTAGTTTTAGCAAAGAAGTTTATATTACAAGAAAACAATTTCATTTTCTTGAGGGACTGAAGTGCTTACATACAGTATGTGGAATTATATAAAGGTGTCTACATAGGAAGACAAGATCAAGAGGGCTGACTAGACACAAGTAGTATGTGTCTCCTCCATGGAGAGGAACCAGTATAGTAAGCAGAGTCCCACAGCTCAAACAGATCACCTAGGAGAGAATGATAGGATTCACCAGGAAAGCGATGGGAAGCACCAAAAGTGGGTAAGGAGAGGGCTCAGGGAAACGTGCCTGGCTGGGGACTGGCTAAGGGCCAGGAGAAGCTCCTGGACACAGGGAAACAGTAAGAGAGATGCCCTCAGGGCTCCACTCTCTGAAACGAGCCTTTATGATCTTGGCTACAAGAGAATCCCTCAGCCCATGCTGGTCTTAGGCTTAACTTAGGGAGCTGCTTTGAGATTTCACAGAGACACTGCTCTAGAAAGGGAACTCATGCAGAATCCCACAGGCATCCAAGCATAGAGCAGCTGGAGCCAGGCACCATTCTGAGAGCCTAGTTACCAGGGAACCGCAGGTGTGCCTGCAGCCAGTATGTGGCTCTGAGGAGGGACAGAGGAGTGCAGGTGCTCCCACACACCCCTGGGAAGTTCCCTACCACCCTGCTGCGGGCTGCTATTGAGACTGAGACATGAGCGGACACCAGTTTCCACAGCTTCTTCGCAAACACTGCTTGCCTGGGTGGGGCCCCAGCCCTTCTGGTTGTAGGCCCAAGGCACCATTTTGAGAGTGTAACACTGGGCTGCGCCCTGCCCTTAAGCTGAGTTTGGGCTGACATGGCTGCTGCCCCTGCCCGGTTAGGGAGGAACAGGGAAACCAGGCTTTCTAACACACATCTAGGACAATACCCACCACCCCTGCAACAGGCCACTGTGAGATTGAGTCTTGAGTAAACTGCACTCTCCACAGTTTCCTGCCAAAGCAGCTGCCTGAGAGAGGCCCCACCCTCTCTGGTCACAGGCCCAAGGTGCCATTTGGGGACTTTAAAGCCAGGCAGTGCCCTGCCTTTGGGCTGAATTTGGGCTGATGCAGCTGCAGCCCCACCCAGCTGAGGAGGGACAGGGGAGCCTAAGCTCTCCTACCTAGGACAATTCCTACTGCCTTGCTACAGGCTCCTGTGAGACTGAGACATCAACAGACGGCACTCTCCCCAGCATCTTGCTGTTTGCCTGGAAGAGGCCCTGCTGCCTCTTTGATTGCAAGCCCACAGCTCCATTTTGAGAGTTACTTGCTTGGCCATGCCCCACCCTCAGGCCAAGTTCAAGGTGATGGGGCTGCAGCTGCCACTAAGCCAGGAAGGCACAGAGGAGACCAAGCTCTCCTAAGCACACTTAGGACAATACCCACCTCCCTGTCACAGGCAGCTGTGGGACTGACGACTAGCCTGTCCAATCCATTACAGCTACCAGTAGCAGCAACATGGACCACTTGGGTCCTAGTGGGTGGCTCCACTGCAGCTACTGCCACCTCCCACTTCAGACCAGCTGCTCAGGGGCCTAAGAACCTGCCCACACACCCGGCCCTTTGCTCCAACTACTAGCTTCTGAGCAAGTCACCTGAAGGCCCAAGAATTGACCCCCTTCAGGACACACTAAGACCACTGCCAGTGTAAGGGGCTCTGGGGCCTAAAATCAGGCATATTCAGTCCACTGCTGCCACCACTGGGGCCCGAAGACTGGCTTGGATGGTGTTCAAGTCCCCAGCAAAACTTCACCACAGCCTAACTAATAACTGTTCCCTAAGCCACCAAGGAAATCACAGATAGCAGTGATTCTGTGTACTGCCTAAGAAATAATACAAAGATCACACTACTGCAGGCAACCAAAATCAAAGCCAAAGTGTCCTACTCAACCAACAACATATATACATCTTCAGGAAATAAATTCTCCCCTTGGAAAGCAATTTCAAAAAATCAGAACAAATGACTGCTACATCAGATGTGCATCAGATGTCCTGTCAATGCAAGGACACAGGAAACATGAAAAAGCAAGGAAATATGACACCACCAAAGGACCACAAGAATTGTTCAGCAACAAATCCCAATCAAAAAAGAATTCCTTGTAATGACAGACTAAGAATTCCAAATATTGGTTCTAAAGAAGCTAAATGAGATGCAAGAGAAATCTGAAAACTGATACAAAGAAGTCAGAAAATCAATTCAGGATATGAATGAGAAATTTATCAAGGAGAGAGATATCTTTTAAAAAAAAACCAAACAAATTCTGGAGCTGACAAATTCATAGAAGGAAATACAAAATACATTCAAAAGCTTCAAGAACAGACCAGACCAAACAGAATAAAGAATCTCAGCACTTGAAGACAGATCTTTTGAATAATCCAGTCAGACAAGAATAGGAAAAAAGAATTATAAAAAAATGAGCAAAGCCTTTGAGACATCTGGGACTATATCAAGTGACTGACCTTATGAATTATCAGTATTCCTGAAGGGAAAGAGAGATCAGAAAGTTTAGAAAACCAATTTAAGGAAATAATTGATGAAAATGAAAACTTCCCAGGACTACCAAGAGAGTTAGACATTCAGATACAGGAGGCCCAATGATCCCCAGGCAAATACACTGCAAAAAGGGCTTCATCATGGCATATTATAATGAATAAAAATTGAAAAAAGAGAATTTTAAAGTCAGCAAGAGAAAAGTATCCAGTCACATATAAAGGAAACCTCATCACACTAACAGCAGACCTCTCAGCAGAAACCTTACAGGCCAGAGAGAATGGGATGGCATTTTCAAAGTGCTGAAAGAAAAAAATCTGTCAGCCAAGAATTTTATATCCTTCCAGAATAAGCTTCATAAATGAAGGAGAAATAAAGTCTTTCCCAGACAAGCAAACACTGAGAGAATTTATCACCACTAGACCAGCCCTACAGGAACTGCTCAAATGTATCTTAAACATGGAAACAAAAGGTCAGTATTCATCATTATGTAAACATACACAAAAAAATAAAACTCAAGGGCCTAATAAAATCAGACAAAGGAGGAAGAGAAAGGAATTAAATGGCAACATGACAGAGGTTCAACAAACCACAAAGACAAAAAGAGAAAAAGAAAGAAACAAAGAATATATAAAACAACTTGAAATCAATTAACAATATGACAAGAACAAAGCCCCACATATCAATCTTAACCTTGAATGTAAATGGATTAAATACTCCACTTAAAAGATATGGATTGGCAGAATGGATTAAAAACATGATCCAACTAGATGCTATTTACAAGAAACTCACCTTACCCATAAAGATACATATAGACTGAAAGTAAAGGGTTAGAAAAAGATATTCCACGCAAATGGAAACCAAAAGTGATCAGGAGTAGCTATACTTATATCAGATAAAACAGACTTTAAATCAAAAGCAGTAAAAAAAAAAAAAGACAAGGATGGTCACTATGTAATGATAAAGAGATCAATTCAGCAAGAGGATATAATGATCCTAAATATATATGCACCTAACATCATAGCACCCAGATTCGCAAAACAAATATTACTAGACCTAAAGAAAGAGACAGACAGCAACACAATAATAATGTTAACAGCACTAGACACATCATTGAGACAGAAAATCAACAAGGAAACATTGGACTTAAATTGGACTTTAGACCAAATGAACTTAATAGACATTTACAGAACATTCCACCCAACTACTACAGAATATACATTCTCTTCATCAGCACATGGAACATTCTCCAAGATAGACCACACTTTAGGCCACAAAACAAGTCTTAATAAATTTTTAAAAATCAAACTCATGTCAAGTATCTTCTCAGACCACAGTGGAATAAAGCTAGAAACCAATAAGAAGAGAAACTTCAGAAACTATACAAATACATGAAAATTAAGCAACATGCTCTTGAAAAATCACTTGGTCAATGAAGAAATAAAGATGGAAATTAAAAAAATTTTTGAAATGAATGAAAATGAAAACACAGCATACCAAAACCTGTGGGATACAGTAAAAGCAGTGCTAAGAGGGAAGTTTATAGCATTAAATGCCTTCATCAAAAAAGTAGAAAGATCACAAATTAACAACCTAACATCACACCTCAAGGAACTAGAAAAACAAGACAAAACCAAACCCAGAGTTAGCAGAAGAAAAGAAATAACAAAGATAAGAGCAGAACTAAATGAAATAGAGACCAAAAAACAATACAAAGGATCGACGAAACAAAAAGTTGGCTCTTTGAAAAGATAAACAAAATTGATAAAACACCAGGTAGACTAATCAAGAAAAGAAGAGGGAAGATCCAAATAAACACTATCAGAAATGAAAAAGGAGACATTACAATGGATAACACAGAAATACAAAGATCAGAGACTATACACTCACAAACTAGAAAACCTAGAGTAAATGGATGCATTCCTGAAAACACAGAACCTCCTGAGATTGAGCCAGGAAGATATAGACTCCTGAGCAGATCAATAACAAGTAGTGAGACTGAATCAATAATAAAAAAATCTCCCAAGAAAAAAAAGCTCAGGACCAGATGGATTCACAAATTCTACCAGACATACTAAGACATACCAGCCAATCCTACTGAAACTGTTCCAAAAGATCAAGAAGGAGGGAATCCTCCCCTCCCTGACTGATTCTACGAAGCCAGTGTCACCCTGATACCAAAACCAGGAGGTGTTGCAACAAAAAAAGAAAACTACAGACCAATATCTCTGATGAACACAGATGCAAAAATTCTCAACAAAATACTAGCAAACTGAATCCAACAGCACATTGAAAGGATAATTCACCATGATCAAGTGGGTTTCATCTCAGGGATTCAAGGATGGTTCATCACATGCAAGTCAATAAATGTGATTCACCACATAAAGAGAATTAAAAACAAAAACCATGTGATTATCTCTATAGATGTAGAAAAAGCATTCAAAGGTATGTATGTGAAAGGTCACAGATCAGAAAATTTGTACTTTATTTATTTATTTATTTATTTATTTTTAGAGACAGGGTCTTGCTCTGTCACCCAGGCTGGAGTGCAGCGGTGTAGTCATAACTCACTGCAGCCTCATACTACTGGGCTCAAATGATCCTCCTGCCTCAGCCTCCCGAGTAGCTAGGTATAGGCACATGCCACTGTGCTGGCTGCTATTTTTTTGTAGAAACGGTGCCTCACTATGAGGCTGGTCTCAAACTCCTAGCCTCAAGCAATCCTCCCACCTCAGCCTCCCAAAATGCTGAGATTACGGGCATGAGCCACCACTCCTGGATGGAAAATTTGTACTTTTAAACATCTGACATGCAGCAAGCAGTCCTCAGAAAGTAGAGGTGAGAAAATATTTTTAATGTACAACTTGTGTCTGTTTTATTTTAACACACACTCAAATTAGGACTTATTAACCTCTTAGCAAACTACTTACCATACAGTATTATATTTAATTTCTAGGGAGCTAGGAAGAATGTCATTGTTTTAAATCACTAGAAAGGATTTTATTTTAAAAAGATAGGCTCTTGCTATGTTGCCCAGGCTGGCCTCAAACTCCTGGGCTGAAGTGATCCTCCTGCCTCAGCCTTCTTAGTAGCTGGGACTACAAGTGCGTGCCACCAAGCCTAGCTGTAGACAGGAAGATTTCATTAGATTTGATTTAATCTCCTTCCCCTAACCCAAATGCATATTGGTATTTGATATAACCTTTTTTTTTTTTTTGGTAGTTTCACTTTAAGGTTTTTTAATCTTACTTTCTTACTTTGTACTCAAGGGGAAAGGGACATTCTAAGTACACAAACTGAAAGGAGGAAGCAGAGCTAACGGCAGTTATATGTCAACCTAGATACTGCTGTCACCACAATGTCACTGACAGACACACATGTTCATGGATTAAGAACAAAAATCAAGCACCTTTTGGATGGTGGCTACACGAACTTGAAGTGGGTCCTTATCAGCTCTCTATGTGATTTTAGACTAATAGTTCTTAACTCTATCAGATGATGCTTCTTTTTTTCATGTTTATATTTTACAACTCCTACTTTACTATGCTGGCATACAATTCATAGGAAATACAAAACACATTTGCATACATAATTTCAAAAAGATCAATATAATGTTCAAACTATATAAAGGAGAAATAAAAAAGCAATTTACATAAAACATGGTATCAGTATGTAACAACTTGGGCATGACTCCACTAGAAGACAAATGAAGAAGTCACATGCTTATAGCTATACTCGGGTCGCCTTGTATACATAGATTACAAATGCACATTGATTCAGCTCTGTGGTCACTGGTGCCAGGATTTGCTGAATGTGAATTGTCTCTCAATCAAGTTGAAAGCAAAAAAAAAATAATTTCCCCTCAATTTGCATACAGTTACATTCCTGGAATGTATTTATTAATATATACTAAAACTGTGGGAAAAAAGTATTTTGCATTTGTACATAGTTTGGTTTTAGGTTCAGATCATTGTAATCTGGTCTTTCACTTATGGAGGACATTAGAAAATCGTGGGGGATGATTTTTCACTATGTATGACTATTCTGTGCATTGCTGACAGGTGGTATCAGGAAAGAAACTCTCCCCCTTCCCAAAAACTGTTACAAGTTATGGTCTAAACTTCCCCATCACATTTCCAAAATTCTCCCTAGGGGGCGGTACCGTCCTTACTGAGAACCCCTGTTTCCAGCTCAACATCTCAGACTCAAGATGGCAGTTTGGCGGGTGGGGTGTCCCGTAAGGGTGAAAATCACAAACTTAGCCTTCTCCTTTTGCTTCATAATCAAAGAACTTTGGCATATAGGAAAATAGAAATCTAACTCTACACCAAAAAATGGAATTCAAACTGCTTTGGATGAAATTGTGAATACCAAAAGGGGATCAAGGAATTCCGCAGGAAATCACTCAGCACATAAAGAACATTAATGCAGGCCTTTTCTTGGATAATAGAGGATTCTTGTCAACTCTTTCAGAATCACAGGGGCAACAGACAAGGGGTGATGGGTAGTGGGGAGGACAAGAACAGAGGAAAAAGTATCTAGAGAAACTTTTCTCTACGGCAAAGAGGCTTAAGGATTCAGTCTTTGGCACAAGACAGACTTTGGTTCCAGTCAAACCTCTGTCACCTACTAACAATCAACAACTCATTTAATCTCAATTCTTTACATGTAAAGTGGGGGATAATAATGGTATTTCATACCATTGTTAGAATGATTAAGTGAGATATATACGTAAAGTGCCCCAGGCAAACAGCAAAATTACTTAATGTTGGCTGTCATCATTATTTTTTAAAAGTTTCAGGGCTGGGCACGGTGGCTCATGCCTGTAATCCCAGCACTTTGGGAGGCCGAGCGGGGAGGACTGCTTGAACCTAGGAGTCGGAGGTTGCAGTGAGCTGTGATTGCACCACTGCTCTCCAGTCTCGGTGACAGAGTGAGACCCTGTCTCCATTAAAAAAAAAAAAAGTTTCAAATGTCATTTGCACCTAGAGTATTGCTGTTCAGATATAGTTGAGATTTGGAATAAAAATAGTTACTAGATATAAGAAGCAAATTAAAATTCTATGTTACTTTTTGGATATTCTCTGTCTTAATTTCACCTTAAAATATCATATTACAAATATAGGGGAAATGGAAATCATTTCCTTATAAGAAAAAAGGCCGGGCATGGTGGCTCATGCCTATAATCCCAGTACTCTGTGAGGCTGAGGCAGGAGGACTGCTTGAAGCCAGGAGTTTGAGACCAGCCTGGGCAACATAGCAAGACCCTGTCTCTAAAAAAAAAAAATTAGCCGTGTGTGGTAGTACATGCCTCTACTCCTAGCTACCTGGGAGGCTGAGGCAGGAGGATCACTTAAGCCCAGGAGTTCGAGGCTACAGTGAGCTGTGATCATGCCACTGTACTCCAGCCTAGGTGACAGAGCAAGATCCTGTCCCCAAAGAAAAAATGGGGGTGGGGAAGGTTTGCTAAACCCATATAACTTTAAATCATAAACATGTATATTATATTACAGCTGAAATGCCTAGGTTTTATTTATTTTTTGATATTTAGTCCTCCATACATCAATATTTGCATCACAATGAGCATTATATACAGGATCTCAAGCAAACTGGCTTTATGAGCATATTTGGGAAATGAGCAGAATGTGGTAGAAAACCAATTTGTTGTGCCAAAATTTTACATACAATGCTCTTTTCTGAGGATAAATCACCAGCTAAAATCTACTCAGTCAAGGGTAAGTGATCATGAGAGACCTGTGTATGTGAATACAGAACATACCTCTTAGGGGCAAGAATCTTGGCCTCAAGGCCACATGTGGCCCTCCAGATCCCCAAGTGCAGCCCCTTAACTGAATCCAAAGTTTATTAAAAGGATTTGTTCTGTAAAATTTGTATTCAGCCAAAAGGCCGCACTCAAGGATCCAGAAGGCCACATGTGGCCCCTTGGCTGCAGGTTCCCCACCCTCCAAGCCAATGCCAGGGATATTTCTGAACATTTGAAATGGTATGAAGAAGACTCCTGAGAGAGGAAGCCAATAAATACCTGTTGAATGAATATGTGAAGGTCAGAGTTCTTGGAGAAGGAAGCATGAGAAATAAATCCTCCCTTATACTTTAAACATAACAATGAGAAATAGATTATTGCAGTAATTTTTTAAACCACTAATGACAGTATTGATTTCTGACTGGTATAAGTTTTAGAAGAGTTTATTTTTTCTTAATATACATTTCTCAAGAGATTATAAATCAATACAATCTTTTTGGAAGTCAATTTGGTTATATGTATCAATTACTTAAAACTGCTTTAGACTCAGTAATTTCCTTTTTGGGTATATGTCCATAATAATAATAGTAATAGCAGATCTTATGTAGCATTTACTATGTGTCAGGCATTGTTCTAAAGACCCAGGGTCACAAAGCTACAAAACTGAGAATGTGGAATTTGAACCTGGGCACCGTGGTTCCAAAGCCTGTGCTCAGACAACTTTTGCTGTGTCAGCTAAGAGGATGTTTGCTACAGCATTTGCTCATAACAGTAAAGTTTAGAAACAAACTAAATATCCATCAATGGGGTGTAAGTTAAATAAAAAATGGTATACCCATTGATAGGACACAAAGCAGGGATTAAAAATTAAGTTTTAGAAATAACATGCTTGCATGGACAAACTAAACAAGATATTTGGTTCAGAGGGGGTAAAAAGGCCCCAAAACAGTACATAGTATGATTCCAATCTACTAAATTTTTCCTTTGGATGTGAGATTTTAATTTTCTTTTTGGTGCTTTGTTGTATCTCCCAAATTTTCTAAATGAACTTGAATTCCTTTTGTACTCAGAAAAAAATCAGTAATAAAAAATTGCTCTCTAGAGCAGCATAGCCCAATCAAAATACAATGCAAGTCATATATACATAATTTTAAATGTTCTAGTAGCACATTAACAAAAGTAAACAGGTAAAATTAACTTTTAAAATATTTCTTATATAACATAATATATCTAAGATACTAAACATGTGATTAATATAAAATCATTATTAAGGAAATATTTTACTTTTTTGTATTAGGTCTTCAAAGTCACTTTTAGCACATCTCAGTATAGTCTAGTCACATTTCAACTGCTCAACTGCCAAGTGGCTAATGGCTACTGTATTGGACAGCACAGCACTAGACCCTTGGCAGAAGCTATACTTTCAGATCAAATGTACCTAAGCCATTACTCTAAAACCCTCCACTAACAACCTCAACCTCCACGTAACCATCTCCACCTGTGTCAAGCTGCTTTTTCAATAAGAAAAGAGATGTGCTTGGGAGATAGGCAGACCTGAGTTTCAATCTTCCCTCTAACATTTATTAGCTGTATGATCTTCAGTGGGTTAATTAACCTCTGTGTGCCTCATTTGACCTGTTCTGTAAATGAGGATAATACCTACTTTGAGTTGCTGAGATTGAAATAATGTGTTAAAATGCCTATTACATGGAAGGTACTTGAAAACAGAGATAGTTATTATCTACCCCTTTCCCACCTTCCCTATTCAGGTAAAACAAACATGAGACTGAGCAGGAGGCACGACAAGATTCTTAAAACAGAGATGGGAGAAAATCTCATTTAAAATGGTCCTTAGAGTTTTGTATGCAGCAGAGCAGCTCCCTCACTGCGATCTGTTGGAAGCCCTCAACATAAAGGTTTGTTTACAAAACAAAGAATAAAATGGTGCTAAACTAATTTTGCAGGGTATGGAGAGCCTAGACTGAGAAATCCACAATAAATACATATGTATTTGAAAGTGGGCGACCTAATGGCAGGGAATGAATAGCATACGTCTTTGCTTGCCCCCCATGGCTTTTGCTTGGCAAATATTCAATCCATTAAATAAACAGATATAGATTCTTGATTATGTGCCAGGCATCCCACCAGACAAAGGGGTTAGAAGCAAAAAAGGGAGGTGCTCCCTTAATTGAATGGAGGAATGAATGAATGAACTGATGAGCACTGTCCCTGTTCTGATTTTTCTGAACTCAGTCATCAGTCCTTTTGTTGAGTTACTTTTCTTGTTTGACCTAGGATTTTATTTACTATGTCACTAGTGGTGGGATTTCCTTAAAAAGGCTCAAATGAAATATGGTCAGTCTACTATGGCTGAATCTAGGTAAAGGGTATATGTGTGCTCAACTTTTACGTCAGTTTCAAAAAAAGTGTCAAAATAAAAAGTTAAAAAAACACCAATAATAATAGAAGGTAATTATCATAGCATGTATCAATGGTTTTATAGCATCACTGTTTATAACAGAGTTAATCAGAAACTACACAGATGCCCAAAGAGGTGAATGACTAAGAAAATTCACATAATCAAGAGGATAAAATACTATACAGCAACTAATTCACATTTGTAGACTTTTTCAATTCATGGAAATATGTAATGAAATGATGTGAAATGGAAAACAAAGCAAAACATAATCCATTATTACAACAAAAATATATGTGATATGCATTTACAAAAACTAAAAATATATTTGGCCATGTAGGAACATTACTTTCCCTATGAGTAAGGTTGCCCATGTTAATACATGTAATGTAAATAAATAACTAACACATAAATCCTATTTGCTAAGCAAACTTATCCTACACCAGAGGACAGAATGGCTAGGGAAAATTGCCTATCTAGTACTCCAACAAAGGAGCACCATCTCTCAATTATCATGCTAATATTCAGGGACACTTTGGCAAGTGACTCCCAGTTACTGGTGTACAGTTAACCTACCAGTTGGAACCTAATGGCAGATTTGGGATTTTTCTTAATCCGAGTAATTATTCACAGCAACATACTCAACACAAACATTTGACTGCTCGTGTCAGATTTTATTTTCACATGATAACCTTTCAATCCTTTAACCACAAGAGTGCACACAAGGTTAAAAAAAAAATTAAGCCTACTGGCTTTCACTGTTATTGTGGTTTGATTTCATGCAGTATAGATCAGAATAGCTGATTCACATTAGCAAAGAGAGTCCCCAACTGTCTTTCACAAGCACTTTGTTTTTGAAAACATAAAAACTTACCAAATCATTTAGTACTTAAAATTAACAACATCCTCATCATCTTGTGGTTTAAATGATGACTGAATAATAACTCAAGCTAGTTGTGTTCTATATTTCCTTTATTAACATAATTAGCATTCTTAGATCTTTTTAAATTGCTCTACTCTAGCCCTAGGGGAGAATGATTTCGAAAGGCTGAATACATACACTGATTCAAGATACGATTTCTCACACATCCAACCTCTATAATTTTGGATTATAGAGCAATACAGAGTAATTTGGGCACCAACTCTTTGGCAATGTTGTTTAAAAACAAAGGTACTATTACACATAGCCTAGGATTTTTATTTTGCCTTGCACATCAGTATATTAATGTAATACTTTTTCTTTAATATAAAAACCATGACCTTAATTTTTTTGAAAAATGATTACTTAGGAATACGGTAATTATGAGACTCTTAATTGACTTACAAGCTCAGAGCTAAAATCCAGGTAGAGTTTGAGCACATCCTACAAAAAGTTGAGATCCAAATTGTATAAACTTTATGAAACTTTCAATTTAAGCCTTAAGTTTACTGATAACCTCTTTGAGGGTATCAATATGATAAAAGAGGATTAAGAAATAATATCTGATAAAATCATTTGCCTTGTCCAAATGATCTGGGTGCCAATCCTGGCTATAAAATTTACATCTGAGTGATCTTGAACAAAATATACATAGTTTCTAAATTAAAACAATAATTATAAATGATAAACATGAAAATGCTAAGAAGAGTATCAATCATTGCTAACCTATTTATTATCTAGCAATTGTCTTCTTCACATCGATACATTTTATAAACAGCCTTTAATCATAGAACCACTTTTTTTCACATAACTTTAAGCCATAGGGCTAATTATACATGACACTAATCTTACCAATAGAACTGTACTACTTAAGATTAAAAGAAACTTGTAGAAATTATAGTTTTGCATAACTTTAAGCCATAGGGCTAATTATACATGACATAGAAATCTTACCTACAAAACTGCACTATTTTAGTTTAAAAGAGACTTGAAATGATACTAACAGTCCAAGTCATATTTAAAGACGCCAACAAAAGGGTAAACTGAGATGGATAAACAGCCTTCTGTGGGGATTTATCTTGAAAAGGAACTAAAATACACATTCCAGATAACCAATGTCTGCAAGATCCAAAAAGACAGAACTCCAATAATGCAAAGGATAAATGACACTGAATCGCAATGGAGAAGTTCAACAAAATTCAGTTCTTCCTACCATTCCTCCGACAAAACAAATAAAACAAAACAAACAAAAGCAGAAAACAACCAACACGCCAGGTACTCTTTGGTTTACCTGTTTGGTGACCCTCAGAGTAGCTTCACGGACGGGGGACACGAAGCTGCGGAACATTTAATGAATGCAAGGGAAGACCGAGGGCTTGGGAAAGTGTGCAGCAGACGGACCCTACCTTTCACAGATTTCCCAATACTGTGTAAGTGAGTGATAGAACTGTAGTTTCGGGCAACGGTCTTCAAAAACTCTTCCATCCCTTCCTGGTGGTGGTAGTTGAAATCCAGCGCAGCTACCAAAGGCAGCAGCAGCCCTAGCCAGAGGCACGGGAAGTCCATGTTCTAGAGATGAATAAAAATAATAATAAAGCTGAGAAGAGATGAAGGGAGGCGAGGGCATGCCTAGCTCCGGCTCAGCACTCTAGTCCCAGGGTCTCCTGACACCAACGCTGCCTGCTCCCCAAGGAAGCAAGGGTTGGAAGCAACACCCTCGGGAGTTAGCAGGACACGGGCAGCCTCAGTGCCCTCAAACCGGCCGCCAGCCGCCCCCGCTCCGCTTCCCGCCTGCGCCTCCGCCGCCCGCCGCCGCCGGGCAGCTGCCGCAGCTGCGCCCGACCCGCGCGCCCCCAGCCTCACCGGGGCCCAGGCGCGCACCCCCGCGCGCCCGCGGCCGCCCTGCGGGGCCCGGTGTTATAGCCCGGCCAGGGGGCGGGCGCGTCCGGGCCCCGCCTCCAGACGTCCTGCCGGCCCACTCGGGCGGCGCGCGGGCCCTCCTGGGCGGGGCCTCGGCCGCCTTCGCACCTGGGGCTGCGGGCGCCCGCGGCGCGCGGGCTTTCGGGGCGCGGCCGCTCGTGCGGGTGGGCGGTGGAGGGCCGCAGGAGTACGAGTCGCCCCTCAAGGACAGCCTTGGCCTACGCCCCAGGTTGGAAGTGTGTCCTCGCCTTGGCCACGGCTGCGCCCAGGGCGGGCTTTAGGCAGCTTCGCCGAGGGGCACTCGCTGTCGCTGGCCGCAGCCACTTTGGAGACGTTTAGGGCTCGGCGGGTTTCCCGCAGTTGGCGGTGCCGGGGCCCACCTGCAGCCGGGGACGCGGCCCAAGTCCTGGGCGCTCTGAGCCCCGCACGGGCTCCTGCGAGCCGCGCTCCCAGCCGTGCCAGGCTCCCCAGCCCTCCCACTCTGCAGTGGCGTGGGCTTTAGGAAAGAAGAACGTGTGTGTGTGTGTGAAGTTTTAAATGCCGTCAAGTGTGGAGTCCAGGAAATTTTCCCACAAATTTATGTGGTGGGTGGGATTTGGCTAAATCTGAGTTGAATTTAAAACTGGAAATCACGTGGAAGAAAGCACATCCACTGTTGTAAAGCCGATGCTTCCTCCACCTGATTCCCTAGGCCAACTTCAGTTCTCTCTTCCTAAAACGCTTCTTTCTGGAAGGATGAGATGGTCTCTGTTTGCACAAGGGAGAACAAAGATTTCACTTAAACTTGAGAGGTGGTTTATGGCACGGGCCACCCCCGTCCAAAAGACACACACACACACCGCCACCACACACACACTATCTGATGGATTTTAGGAGCCCTGTCAAGGTAGTGAGGGCCCCTGCAAGGGCCTGGTTAATACAAAAAATTTGAAAACTGCTGATTTGAGATAACATTTCTCTTTAACAGATTAAAAATACTGATGCAAGGGCCTCACGCCAGACTAATTGAACAGAATTTCTCTCATTGAAGCCCAAGAAAAGTTATTTTTTTAAAGGGCCTTGAGTGAATCTCATGTACCTTCAAGAGTTGAAAATATAGCTTCTCATGACATGGGTGCCAATCCCTCCTCTGACACTAACTGGCTGTCAACTCACTGTCCCTTAGTTTCCTGGTCTGTAAAATGGAAGACTTGATTGTACCTACCTGAATAAGGTTGGCAGGCACATTGTAAGAACAAATCTGTAAGGAGAATTTTCTAAGAGTTGGAAAATCTTAGTATGACATTGAGTTTTTGAGTGGATTTTTTTTTAAAGTGTGCAGCAGTTACAATGCTAAATGTGATTTCCACTAGATGGCTTGAAGAGGTTCTCTTTTCATTGTTTCATTGACTAAGAGGTCTGAGAGAGGGGGGACTGGGACTTGAGAAGATTAGTTAAATTCAGGCAAAGTTACTATAAGGAATGTGAAAGGAAACTGACTAGGAACAAATGAAGGATTGCTGATCTACTTTAAAAACCACGCATTTGAGGCCGGGCAAGGTGATTCACGAGTGTAATCCTAGCACTTTGGGAGGCTGATGTGGGAGGATTGCTTGAAACCAGAAGCTCCAGACCAGCCTGAGCAGCATAGCAAGACCCTGTCTCTAAAAAAAAAAAAATAGAAAAATTAGCTGGGCGTTGTGGCACATGCCTGTAGTCCCAGCTACTCAGGAGGCTGAGGCAGGAGGATCGCTTGAGCCCAGGAGTTCGAGGTTGCAGTGAGCTGTGATGATGCCACTGCACTCTAGCTGGGAAAACAGAGCAAGACCCTGTCTCAAAAAAAAAAGAAAAAATCGCATGTTTGTAATAGAAGTAAGTGGAGGCTACATGATTTCCTGTAGTGGTGCTGTGGCTGGAGACTGGAAGAAATGGTGGCTTCATCAATACTGGGATGGCGATTGCCGGGATTGTAGTTCCAGAAAAATAAAGGGGTGAAATATAGTTGAAATTGCTGCCCTTGGGGTTCACACTAGGTAGGAAGGGAAGCAAATTCAGGAGAGAGCTAATCGGAGAATGGAGGTAGGGAGTACAGAGGATTGAGGTCTGAAGGTTTAGGACATAGCAACTCAAAGTGTGGGTCAGGGACAGCACTGACATCACCTGGGAGCTTGTTGGAAATGCACAATCTGTTATCTCGCTCCAAGCCTGTTGATTCAGAACATGGATTTTAATAAGATTTCCAGATGATGTATATGTACATTCACATTTGAGATGCACTGCTCTAGAGGGCTAAACAGTTTAGTGTTAGCGTATGAAAGATACAGAAAAATAAAATATTAGCCTACTAGAGTCAAATACTAAAGTTTAAGATTTCAGAGGCGATCTTTCTAAGCATGACACCATTAAAGGTAAAACCATAATTAAAAGTCTGGTAATTTGAAAACATAAGAATGTATGCCTCTGTACAGGAAAACCCAGCATAAAGGTTACAAGAAAAATAACAAATTGGAAGAAAGAATTAATGGCTCTTACAAAATCAAGAATGGGCAAAGGATATTAATAGGCAGTTCATAAAAACAGTAACACAAGTGGCCAGTAAACATAGTGAAGGTTACTAACCTGGTAAACAATCAAAGAATTACAAGTTAAAGGGTAAAGTAATATTTTGCTTAGCTCATCATTAAGAAAGTTAAAAAGATTGACAATACCTGGAAGTGACAGGATCTGAGGAAATGACATTTATGCTGTTTCAATGGTACTATAAATTGATACAACCTTTCTGAAGAGCAATCTGGGAATAGACATCAAAATTTTAAATGTGCTATTCCTTGCTAGGAATTTGTGCTGTAGAAGTTATTTGAAGATGTGCTAAGTTTATATATGTTAGGAGCTTCATAAATGCCGCTGTCTTCAATTGTGACAAAGCAGATACAACCTAAATGTCAAACAATAGCAGACTGGTTAGATCAGTGGTTCTCAACTGGGGACGTTATAGCCCACAGGAGACACTTGGCAATATTGGGAGACATTTTTGATTGTCATGACTAGGTTGAGCGTGCTCCTGGCATCCAGTGCTGATTCAGAGCACAGGGAGGCTATTAAACATCCTACAATGCACAACACAGCCTCCCACAACAGAGAATTATTCAGCCCAAAATGTCAATAATGCTGAGGTTGAGAAACCCTGGGTTAGGTAAACAATTTTATAGCCATACAATTACTTATTTTTCAGCCATAATACTAATGATGAAGATCTGTATTTATTGATTTGGAAAAATAAATTGTTCAGTGGCAAAAGCAGGAAATAGAAGTAAAATGAATAGTAGGATCCTGTTTAGGTAAACAAACAAACAAAAAAGCTGTTCCTAGCAAAATGTTTCAAAGGTTGTAAACATGCTGAGCAGTAATCCCTGGGTTGCAATGTTTTAATTTTCTTTTTTTAATCTTTCTGTGTTTTCTGAAAATTTTTTTCAATAAACCTGCATTACTTCTTTTAAGCAGAAAAACAATGAAGGTATTTTGATCTAAAAGCAAAGCAGAACAAAAAGCACAGAAGCATTACAGTTGAACAATTCTGATGAAGACAGGATCTAAAATGTCTTTGGAGTAAATTGCAAAAGCGAAGAGGAGGTAAAGGTCACTGGAAATGGGATATTAAGGAATTGAAAAGCCAGGGAGTTGGATCGGTCCTGCTTAAGGACCCTGAAGTTCCTAAGATAGTAGCAGGAATTGGAACCCAGGGAAAAACTATAGTCAGGGCTAAATACCTCAACAGATGTCAACAAGAATAGGAAGAACAGGATAAGCTAGACTTTGTGACTTTCAGACTTTCTTTTTTTTTTCAAAAGTGTCAAAAGGAAATATGAACAAGATTAAAGAACATTTAAAAACCTACAAATTTCGTGTACCCAGAAACAACCATTCGTAAAACACGCATAGGTATTAACCAATCCGCTAATGTTGCACACTTGTTTCTGATATTTTACTGCACAGCACATCCATAAACATTCTTAGAGCTAAGTCTTTGAGTGTATCCTTATCTCCTTAGGATCAATTCCTAGACATGCAATTGCTAGATAAAAAAAGCATGTACATTTTTAAGACTTAAGATATCTGGCCAAGTTAACTCCTTTAAAATGTCAAATGTTTAATTTTCAAACTGTTAAAAAATAGTCTCATACAAATACAGAGTGAGCACAGGTCAAATTTTTATTTTAACCCATTAATGAGGAAATCATCAGGATAACATATCTGGTTCAAAGAAAGATATAAGAAACTATGTCCATATATATCAATGTAGGAAAAAAGAGAATACTGAAATCATTCTAAATTATTGCTGTTAGACATAAACCTGATTAATGTCCTACAGAGCAATAAACCATAACTTTTGGTGCTATCGTCTTACAGAGCAGAAATCATTTTTATCAGTGAAGGACAAAATTATATCTATTGGACAAAAGTATTAGCATCTTACCAATTTTCTAGAAGTTAACATCTAAATTTACAGTTGTAAATAACTAACAAATCAAGGTTCAATTTGCCTTGGGTCAGCTGACCCTTAGGTGGGCTTGTTAGGCAATGCCCTAGCGTAAAAATAAAGGCTATATAGTCATATTTTTGCCTTCCAAGTTTTGGATAATTTTTTCTTACCAAAGATCATCCCAATTTACAGTCCTCACTAGTGATATATGAAAATGCTCGTTTGGCCCCTTACCATTACTATGGTCTCTTTTTTCAATATTTGCCAATTGCATAGATTAAAAAAATGGAATCATAATTTTAAGTTTTATTAAAGTGAACACTTCTCTTACATGTTTATTGACCCTTTATTGTTCCTCTTTTAAAAAATTATCTATTCATATCTTTTGCTCATTCTTCTAGTGGTGTATTAGTCTTTTCCTTCTTGATTCATAGTTTTTTGATATATTATAAAGTTTGTTATTTTAAATTATGTTTATTAATCTACATTTTCTTCTAGTTCTTTGCTATTTTTAATTCACTGTTTCTTCTTTTTTTAATCTTATTTTAAAAAATTAATTTATCTTTTAGAGCAGTTTTAGGTTTGCAGAAAAAGTGAGCAGAAAGTACAGAGTTTCCATATGCCCCTCTCCTGCTCCCAACCATGTACATAGTTTCCCCTATTATTAACATCTTGTATTAGTGTGTATATTTGTTACAATTGATGAGCCAATATTGATACATTATTATTAACTAAATTCATAGTTTAGGGTTCACTTTTTGAGTTATACATGCTGTGGATTTTGACTAATGTATAATAACATGTATCCACCATTATTGTATCATACAGAATAATTTCATTGCCCTAAAAATCCCATGTGTTCTATCTATTCATCCCTTTCTCCTTCCCCCAGATTTATATTTTTAATCCATTTGGAACATATTTTCATGTAGTGTGTGAACTATGTGTTAATTGTGTGAAGACGTTGTTCTGTCAGGACCCAGGATTCCAAATCCTTAATCCCCACCCACCAAAGGCCAGGCAACACCTCCTCCTTATTATTAACTGGGGCTTCAGTCTTCAAACCCTTGAGCAGAACCATTGCCCAAATGAGCAGGGCTGGGGAACTTGGCACTCTGAGGCTCCTTTTGCTGAGGTGAGAGATTTCAAGACACTGAGACTTTTAGCAGTTTTTACTGAAACAAAAAGAGAACACTTTAATATTATGTTGGAAATGTCCTTTATCAGAAAAGAATGCCGTTTATTCTGAGTTCATGTCCTTCCTACATCTTTCTTAAAATTATTTTGGTATAAAACAAGAAATTTATCATCTTTACTGTTTCTAAGTACAGTGCAGTAGTGTTAACTGTATGCACATTGTTCTGCAATAGAGCTCTAGAACTTTTTCAAATCTTCCAAAACTGAAATTCTGTAACCATTGAACAACAACTCACCTTTTCCCTCTCTCCCCTGCTCCTGGCCTCCACCATTCTTTCTGTCTCTAACAGTTTGATGACTTTAGATACCTAGTATAAGTGGAATCATGCAGTATTTGTCTTTTTGTGACTGGCTTATTTCACTTAGTATTATGTCCTCAAGGTTCATTGATGTCGCATGTGACAGGATTTTCTTCTCTTTTTAAGGCTGAATACTTGTCCATTGTATGCATATACCACGTTTTCTTTATACATGCCTCCATCAATGGACATTTAGTTTGGTTCCATCTCTTGGCTATTATGAATAATGTTGCAATGAACATGGATGTGCAAGTATCTCTTCAAGATCCTGTTTTCAATTAATTGGGATATATACCAGAAGTGGGATTGTTAGGTCATATGATAATTCTGTTTTTAATTTTTTGAGGATGTTCCATACTGTTCTCCATAGTGGCCATACCATTTTACATTTCCACCAACAGTGTACAAGCATTGCAGTTTCTCCACATCCTCACCAATGTGTGTTATATTGTGTATGTGCACGTGTGTGTTCATAGTGGCCATCCTAATGGTTGTGAGATGATATCTCATTGTGGTTTTGATTTACATTGTCCCAGTGGCTAGTGATGTTGGACATCTGTCTGTTTATGTGCTTATAGGCCATTTGTATATCTTCTTTGAAGAAATAGCTCTTCAAGCCCTTTGCTCATATTTTAATTGGGTTGTTTTTTGCTGGTGTTGAGTTGTAGGAGTTTAAAAATGTATTTTGGACACTAAGCCCATACCAGGTATTGCAAATATTGCAAATATTTTCTCCCATACCAAAGATTGCCCTTTCACTCTGTTGATTGTTTCCTTTGCTGCACAAGATCTTAAGTTTAATGCTGCCCGTTTGTCTGTTTTGCTTCTGTTGCCTGTGCTTTTGGTGTCATAGTAAAGAAATCCTTGCCAAATCCAATGCCATGAAGCTTTCCCCCTATATTTTCTTCTAGTTTTACTGTTTCCTGTCTTTTGCCTAGGTCTTCAATCCATTTTGAGTTAATTTTTGTATATGGTATAATGTAAGGGTCTAACTTCATTCTTTCTAATGTGGATATCCAGTTTTCCCATCACCATTTGTTGAAGAGACTATCCTTTCCCCACTGTGTTGTCTTGTTACCTTTGTCAAAGATCATTTGATCGTATACACAAGGGCTTATTTCTGAGCTCTCTATTCTGTTCCATTGGTCTATTTCTCTGTCTTTATGCCAGTACCATCCTGTTTTGATTACTGTAGCTTTGTAATATGTTTTGATGTCAGGAAGTCTGAGGTCTCCAACTTTGTTTTTCTTTCTCAAGATTATTTTAGTTATTCAGAGTCCTTTGAGATTCCATTTGAATTTTAGAATTTTTTTCTATTCTGCAAAAAGTACCATTGGGATTTTGATAGGGATTGCATTGACTACGTAAATTGCTTTGGCTAGTATGAACACTTTAACAATTTTAAATCTTTTAATCCATGAACATGGGATGTCTTTCCATTTATTCTTTTCTACATCTTTTTGTTGTTGTTAATATGTGTTTGTGTAAGTGTGTGTGTGTACATATGAGAGAGTTTTGATGGCTGTTAATGTAGTTTAATGACTATTCTAGTAGTTTGTAGTCCTTTTCTTTTTAAGTTCACATTTAGAAAAATGTTGGCAAACCTGTATTTCCCATTTTGGAAACTGAATGGGTGAAGTGATAATTTTACTTGACTATTGCATTTCAGTATCAAGGACACATTGGCCTAGACTTTAGAAGTAGGTAAAGCTTATTGAAAGCAGCCAGGTGGGCTCTGACTCTTCTTAGCCATGTATAATTCTTAATAGATATTACCTCTCTAATGTCAAGAAAATCTGAGCCTCAAGGTGCACTAAGAAAAGTAAAGATTGCTATTTATAGCTAGAGATATCAAAAGGGCATTTGCTTAAAAAAAAGCTTATTTATTTTTCTGCTAAAGATCCATCTCCTAGAGAAAGTCAATATAATGAGTATTTAATATCTGGATACAGATAGACAAAGTTCAAATCCCAATTCCATCACAGTCTAAACTTGGGCAAACTTAATCCCCCTGAACCTCAGTTTTCTTGTCTGTAAAATCTCTCTATAAAATCAGGAAAATCATAGTACCTACCTCATATGGTTATTAAATGAAATAATATATGTGACAGTACCTCACATGGTAATATCTTAATAAGTGTCACCTATTATTATATTATTAGTATTTCACCCCACACCAACTCATCAAATTCATCAAACATTTAAACAGAACCTATTCCTTCTGCTAATTCTACTGTTACAACTATCAGTAGCAATAAGTTACATTTATTACTCACTTTTTGTGCCCAGTATAGCTGACTTCTTTAAAAGACCATTTCCACAATTTTGGAGTAGATTATCTCATTTAATTCTCACAACATCTTTATGAGTTAGATGCTGTTATTATCTCTACTTTACAGATGAAAAGTGTTGGGAGAGGCAGTCCACCATGAGCCCTGAATGTCCCCTGCATGTTCTTGCTGGGCATACCAAGAATGCAAGGCCCTGACAGCCATTTCTGAGGGTTATATTTGCCATGAGCAGCCTTGAGATGAGATAACATCTTCCCCTAGGATGAAGAGTAGTCTGGTTTCTGCTTACTATAAATGCAGTGGATTCCCAAGCTCAGTGTTTTTCAGCTATCATGCAAACCCACTGCCTTTACAGCATCCACCTGGCCACTTCACATTGCCCCTGCAGGATTTACGGAGCAAGAGGAACCAAAGCGAATGTGACACTCACGCTGTTTGCTGTGCAATGAGTAATAAAGTCCTATGTCTCTGGCCCAGGAGTCTCATGTCTTCCACCAGCATCTATGAAGCAGTAGCTGGCTAACTTATTAGCTTGCAATAGGGTAAAATCTCAGATCCTGACAAAGAAGTAGCCTGTTTATTTGAAAGTGTTCCTACTAGATTCCAAGCTTTGCAAGATAAGGAACTTGTCTGTCTTCTTTGTTCTTGTATATTGAGGACAGCGCAGAGTACCTGATGTACAGTGGCATTTAGTAAATACTTATTGAATGAATATGTCAGATGATGTAAGTGATTTACATATATATCTCATGCCATCCTTATAAAAACCCTAGAAGTAAGGATTATTATTTCCCTTTTTACAGATGAGGAAAGTGAAACTCAGAGAGCTTAAATAACTTGCCCGTGTCACACTGCTAGAAAATGGTGCAGTGAGGACTGAAACCCAGTCTTGTCAAACTTTAAAGCCTATTGTTCAAGAATAACTCACTCAATAAGGCAAGAAATTTTTTTAAGTTATTTTTTCTTGTTTTTAAAAGACACTTTCTGGAAATTTCACACGTAGAATACAATGTCTTTTACTCATTTCACTCGATGATTGCCTGCTACTTCCCATATATCTGAGAGGGTCTGGGTATTTATTAATAACTTATGTCTGACTCCTCTACCTCCCCCGGTACTATACCTACCTCGTTCACACCAGCTCTCCCAAGTCAGATCTATACCTCCACCAAAACTGGATTTGTTTCTTCTTGATAACAATAAAAGAGGAAAGTGACTTCATAATGCTGTAGAATGGAAAGATTGCTGTTTATAGGCAGAGATACGGAAACTGTTAGCGAAAAGCTAGATGGTTTTCATTAAGGTCCAAAACTCTATCCTTTCCCCTAGACTACCATGGAGTGAAAACTGAACAGTGGGACCCAGAGATTTAAAGAACACAGTTCAACTCAAGCGCTCTCCGTTTAAAACAAGAATTCTGTAGTCTGTGCTATTTGTCATTTAAAAATTGCTCCTTTATTTTTTTATTAATAGACTTTGTCTTTTAGAACTGTATATCTTTTTAATAAGCATTTCTCTAGGAATTGTGACTGTGTTTTCTGTTTATTATGCAAGTTGTCAAAATCCAAACAGAGTAGTTCTTTTATTTTGGATGTGCAACTGTAAATACATTAACAGTCCTTTGGGGGATTTATAAAGGATTTGTGTATACATTTGTGTTCATGATAAATTGCTGAATCCTAGAATTTTTGATGGCACAAAGACAGAAATAAAAGGACTAAAAAACGCTATCTAAGTCATAAAAGATTACACCATAGTTCCTGGAGGAATATAACAATATATAGCAGTGACTGTAAAGTCATCCACCATTGTCACTCTATTGTCCGTCTTCAGCACTGTGCCACTGTGGGAGTAAACCTGTTTCTGCTCTGCCCCACTTTCTTATTTTCATTCATTCATTCATTCATTGTTGCTTACTCTGTGCCAGGCACTGTGCTAGCTCCTAGGGAATACAACTGTGAACAAGACAGGCCAAATTCCTGCCCTCATGTAGCTTACCTTCTAGAAGAGCAAAAATTCTCCACTAGAGAATCTCATATATTTTAAGAAATCTATAATCTTTCTTGGGGGCTGGCATAATATTACTTTCTGCCTTTATGTCTTATCCCCAGTGGTCTGAACCACATTCTGCACTGCATAGCATGACCTTCTTAGCTCAACATTCTATCTACTGACAGTGAAGCCTAATTAAAGTTCAATCAGATCAAAATTTGATCTGATGCTCCAGTATGCCCTAACACATCAGCTGAGAACCAATGTCAGGAAAAATCTAAACAAATGTGAAATTTAATTTAGTTCAGGAAGATACCACAAATAGAGTGAGTGACACATCACATATTATATTTTTTTGTTTCCCCCATGGCATCTAGGTCAGTGCTTACTACATGCTTACTGATTTGCAAGTGTTGGCTCTAGGAAGAATATAGCATCAATAGATTATATATAATAACCAGAATAGTAAATTGCAAAAAGCAAAGTCTGTGGAACCACACTGCCTTAGTTTAAACCCCAGCTCTTTCACTTATTGTGTGGCCTTAAGCAAGTCACTTAAGCTCTCTGTGCTTTCATGGCCTTATCTGTAAAATGGGGTGAAATCATGGTATTGATCTCGGAGGGTTATAAGGACCTTTAAGGGTAGCATATATATGCAAAGAGCTTAGAACAAACAGTGTCTGGCATATTATAAATGCTTTACATGTCCCAAACTGAAACTATTATTATTATTACCACATAGTGAAAATGAATAAGACAGAAAAGGATACAATGGAGAGTGTATGTTTACTTTTTTCTCTCTTATTTCCACATCCCAGCTCCTTCCAACATATTTCCAATAGTAGAATGGACCTTTATCAATGATAAATTTGTGATAATTTGTTAGAGAGCAATGTTAGAATAGTGTCTTTTTCTCTTAAATGCATGGTCTTTGAATCCAAAAGTAATGCTCACTTTTCCTGTTATACTTTATTTATATAATAGATTTGAGAGAAAGATTCCTGGGCCTAATCAGGCAAACTTTCAAAGCCAAGACAGTAATATTTAGCAGCATTTTAAAAATTTTTATTTATTAATATTTATTTATTTTTGAGACAGGGTTTCACTCTGTCACCCAGGCTGGAGTGCAGTGGCCTGATCATAACACACTGTAAATTTGAATTCCTGGGCTCAAGCAATTACCTGGCTAATTTTTTAATTTTTTGTGTAGAAACGAGGTCTTGCTATGTTGCCCAGACTTGTCTTGAACTCTTGGACTCTTGTCTCTTCAGGACACAGTGTAATCACGGAATTTCATTTCTTTTCTAGCTTTGTTTTAAATGTCAAGACATAACTATTTTTGGCTTACTTTTCTAAAACCTGTATCTTTGAGAAAGGATTTACTACCTTTGTTAACACCCCATACCTGCAGCAAAAGGAAAATGGGTAGGGATGGGCAGAAAGAAAGGACAAAATGTCCACATAGCAGAATGATGAAGAAGAGACTACTTGAATATAGTTCATATTTGCAAGTTCATCTAATAGTTTACTTTTCAGTGACCCTTTTGAAAACAACCTACATCATGTCTATTCCACAATGACCTCCAGAGAATTGAATTATAAATATTCTCAGACAACCCCCAAAACAAATTCTCTTGTCTCCTCATGATTGATTAATTGATTGATTCATTCATCTGTTCATACTTATTTAATGAACATCTAGTAATATGCTTAGCACTGTGAATACCATGATGAAAAAGAGAAACATGGTTCTCAGTTTGACAGAGTTCACGTTCTTTTGGGGAAGATACGGAGATACGTAGCCACTCGGTTATCATTTTGATGCCGATTACAAAAAAGAAACGACAGGACTTTATGAGATATACTAGGAGAAGGTGCTTGTTGAGTCCGAGTGGGCCGAAGTGGATGTCCGAGAAGGCGTCCCGAAGACGTGTCTGTTTAAGCAGAAACTTGACGGATGGAAAAACGGAGGGTGCAGGCAGACAGGATCGTATTTTTACTTTACATGTTCATGTAGTTTTTATTATATTTCTTTGCACACATTAGAAACAATTTTTAGGTAATGACTAATTTCATTTTTTAAATAGTTTATACTCCTGTCATTATTTCAACCCATTTCTAGCATCTCCACTCTCCAAACAGCTCTGATAGCTGTTCCCCATTCCAAAGCGAACTCTCAGGATACAAAAGAGAGTCTAACAAACAAACAAACAGACAAACAGCTTTGCTGAGGTAGGCTTTTATTTAACTCCTGTTTTTTTTTTTAACTCCTCCTGGTAATGCTCTTCAGACTACAGATGAATTATTTCAGCTTCACCTTTCCAGAATCAACAGAAACATTGAGACTTAAGTTTTATAACATTCCCCTTGATCTCTGCCCCCAAACACCCTGGATTTTATTATCTGTCTATAGTAGCTGGAACACAGGGATCAGATAAATACTGCTAACAATTTGTTTTCTGGAGTTTACATTGCAAGTGTGAAACTATCTGTTTTATGACCTTAAATTATCATTCACTGGGGAAGACAGAAGAGGGGTGATGAGGGCTTGATGGGGTAATTTAGTAGGCCTTAGGGAAATGAGAATTTTTGAAGTGAAAGGCAGACATAGAAAGGGAACCCCAAAATATTCAGTCTATAAAACCAATGAATTATCGATCATCCCATCAGGTTACACATTATTTAGTTTCTAGTGGCTGTCTTTTAGGGTATATAGGGGGTTGAGAAGGCTTTGGGGCTTTTGGGGGGGTAGGAGAGGAGGTCCCTCTATCCCATTTAACTTCTCTCTTGAACTGCAGAATTGGATTTTGAAATCTGAAGAAGTGTAATCCCCAGCCTGAATGAAGCCTGGTCTCCTGGCGTGCAGCAGCAGAGTTAGGAGGAAATAGTCTCAGTGATTAGACTTTCGTCATCTCAGTAATAACAGGAAATGAATGAAGGGTAACTCAGTAAGACCCGAGAAGCCTGCAATTGCTCCAGAAGTAAAAAGGTCTTGCTAGAATCCTGCATCTTTTGGTTCAGGGGCCATTTATTGCTGACACACAACTCAGTCAGTGTGCCAGTATATATTACGGCTAAAAGTGATGCTCTAACCTTGGAACCATTGCTCAGTAGCCAGAGGCAGATTGGAAATGGAGGCAAAAGTACTTCTTACCTGGTGCCCACAGTTGTTTGTGGACACACATGTTTCCTCCACTAAATGGTAAGCTCCCTGAGGGCAGAAAATAGACTTTATTAACTTCTTTATCCTCCATCAGGCCTAACACAGTATTTTGAACATGGTAGAAGTTATTCTGATTGCTACAGGTACAGGTTCTGGAGTCAACATAGATGAAAGTTCAAATCCTAGAGCCAGGTGTGAGGATGGGTTTGGTGTGTAGAGCTGTAATTGGGTATTCACCACTTACTACCTATATGACCTTTGTTCTCTACCTGGCCTTACCTTTTCAAAGCTTCAGTTTCTTCCTTTAGAGAGGTAAATAATTGATAGATAGCATCTACCTCATAAGGGTGTTGTGAGGGTTAAATAAAATTGTCCAGGTAAAGCACTCAACAACGTACCTGGCATTCAATAAATGTCGCCAGTATCAATGGAAGTTGTGCAGCGGCTGCTCAAGAAAAGTATATTACATATGTTGAATTATTGAACATGCTGCTGGTGCACAGGCAAGAGAACACAGTTGAGGCACGGCAACTGAAAATTCCAGGGAAGGCTGGGTTCAGGACGACATGCCCAGAGACTCAGATGGTGGCACCAGGGCCTGGTTTCTTTCATTTCATGTCCTGGCTCTGCTTTCACTGTGTTAGCTCCATTTTCAGATAGGCTGTGCTCTCCGAGCTCAAGACCTGAAAGAAAGAGTCCACTTCCCTTGAAGTCCAATCAGAGTTTCAGAGCTGGGTCTTGCTTGCTTGGGTTGGCTGCCGGTCATGCGCTGTGCCTGAGCTGGTCACTGTGGCCAGGGGGTGACGGTGTGCGCTCACTGGCCCGGGCCTTGTTCACGCACTCACTCCTGGAGCCAGGGAGGAGACAGCTGTTCCTAAACCAGATTGACTAAGAGTAGAGGCAGAGCTGGTTTGTCAGAGGGAAATTGAGATGCGTGTTCTAGAAGCACTACTGTGTGGAAAAAGGTAGGTGCCTGTTATAACCGTCTAGATGTTCACAATTCCAAATTCCTGATTGTAATGCTCTGAGGGCTTGTTCCTCTTTGATTAAATTCAAGTTCTAAAGGACATATAGAGTTGCTTTGAGAGAGCCAATTCAACTGGGACAGCCACTTCAAGTACTATAGTTATTTTGGTGGGGGGGCATCCCAGGAAAAGCAGACATGAGATCAGATAGCTGACGCAGCTATGCCCCTGTCCCCTTCAGAATTATGGGAAACAGTTGGCAATGGAAATAATTATTGAGAGCATTAGTATACTACATAATGTTATATATTAATGTTATAAATATTGGATTTCTGGAAATGGAAATCTTATGTTGTAACTTGTGACAATAAAGCAACGGGGAGGGAGAGGGAAGTAGATCTATGTTGTGTCGATTTAGCTAAGCTGGAACTGGGGTTCCCAGAATTCCTTTCCCTGCAGAGTTGGGAGTTGATTGGGCCACAAGAGGTGCTTCATCCATGATTTGGAAGGCGGGAGTTATGTGCCTATTCGTTTTACACTCAGAAAGTCAGTTCAGGGCCCCAGAGCTGTTGCATCTCACGCACATTGTATTAGTAGCTTCTCTGCTGGCTCGCCGGGTTGGCATGGGGCAAGGCTGGGTCCAGCAGCTCCTGCAGATCCTGCCAGATCTCTTCCTTCAGCTCCCGTGGCCCCCAAGCCAGGCGTGTGTTTACCCCCGACTGAGGTGCCACTGTTCCTGGAAGTCATCCTTACGTGGAAGTTGGAGGTTTGGAGGTGGGGAGATGCCGTCGTGGGTTCCAGTCTGTCTGGAGGGTTCTGGCTCCTCCCCACAGGCTCTAGTTTGTCCTCACTTTCTCCCACTTCATGAGCCTCTTTCCTTGCCACCCACCTGCCCTGAGACTGCAGACCCCAGCACCGGATGCAGAAGCAATAGCCTTACGTACACGTTTAACAAGCTCCCACAATTGCATAAGGTCCAGTCCTTAAAACAAACCCCTTACTCTACTTCTAGTGGTTCGTCTTCTTTGATCAAACTTTGCCTGGCACAGGGAGTTAAACATATAGACTTTAAAGTCCGACAACCTGGCCGTACCACTTCCAACTGTATGACCTTGGGCAACTTAACCTCTCTGAGCCTTCCTTTCCTCATCTGTTAAATGAGAACACTAATCCTTTCCTTCTAGGATTGTTGTGATATAATAAATGAAAATCACCTAACAATGCCCAACCTTTGACAGCATTCAACAAAATGTTTCGGCTGTCAGGTTTTGAGAGTAGAGTGGAGAACAAGTCAAGCAAGTATCTGTTCTGATCATGCTTAGGGTTTAGTGGGGGATACAGGCAAGTTAACAAGAGTGTGGTTAGTATTCCTACAAGGGAAGAGTAGGATGAGAAGACCGACTTCACCTTGGAGGCGAGTGGGTGAGAGGGGCACGTCAGGGAAGGATTTCCAGAGCAGGTGGTTTCTAAACTGAGACCCCAGGACAGGTGGGAGTCTTCCCTCAGTCTAGGAAGGGGGCACTGTGTATGCGAACCTGAGAGGTAGCAGAGAGCCTGGTGGTTCCCACCATTGTTAGCGTTCATATTGCATATGCCAAATGCTGGCCCTGCCAGCCCCTGCCACCAGTGGGCCATGTGCCCAGCACAGGGAGGAGGCATGGAGGCTGGGAGGTGGGCAGAGCTGAGGAGAGCAGAGTGCAGCCAGGAGCCCCAACCAGAAGTCAACTAGACTGGCTCTGAGAGGGCCCCTAGACTGGAAATGGAAATATAAAGCGATTCTGTGTTCCAACAAGTAAATGTGACTTTATAAGAATAGGAAAAGGAAGAAGAGTAGAAAAAAAGGAAGCAGATGCCATGAGCTCTACAATGTGCCCGTGAAGACCGCGGGGGCTGCCCCGTGAGGAGCGGGAGGAAGGTGTGATCCCGTGGGTGGGTGCTTGCTGGATTGGAGCGTCCTCTCTCTTCTCTGGGATGTGTAGGCCCCCATGGCTACAGCTTCAAGGTTGTTTGGGAGGCCAGGAGGACTTCATATCCAAGTGGTGACAAGGATACAACTTGTTGAAGCATTATTAAGTTACTCAAAGATAGCTTTTTTGGGGAAGAGGCCTATATTATTTTTAAAATATATCTAACATATTTCATGGAACAGAATGCAAACATCATTTTTTAAAGGATAAAATATGAGCCTTCCAAGAAATGTCTCAGTTGGGCACAGCTGCTTCCTGCTTGTCCCTGAGACCCAGGTAAGTCAGTACAAGGTCCCTTTGTTCTGACATTTGGAGGGAGGAGAAGGCCAAGAAACATCAAGAAGTTTAAGAGAAGTTAAAGGTCCAGGTGAGAGTCAGGCCTAAGCTTGCTTTTCCATGAAGGCTGGGTCTTGCCAGCCCTCACCTCCAGGACTGGCTATATAATTTGTGGGGCCCAGTGCAACATGAAATTATTAAGAATTTCAAGACAGTGACAGCAGAGCAGTAAACCAAGCAGGGGCCCTTCTGAGCACAGGGCCCTGAGTGACTGGGCAGGTACCACACCTGTGAAGCTGGCTCTGCCCATCTCTTACCCCTCTTCCCAGCACACGTCTGGGGCATCTCGGAGGCACAGCACCAGCTGAAGAGAGGAGAGGTAGAACTTTCCCTTAGTTTGTCCTATTTATAATCTTTTCAGGTCTCCCAAATAGTCTCTGCCTTCTCCAAATTATTGGGAAGAAAGTAGACAGGGCAAGATTCCACAGAGGTTCCACCTTGTCACTTAGTCCTGCAGCAGTCCTTGATGCCTGCCTCAGTTTCCCCATGAAAGTAAGTAGGGAGGGAAACTGTTTGTGGCTAACATGTGTACTTCCTCTGTGCCCACGGGTGGATCCAAAGAATATGAAGCTTGAGCTCTGCTGCCTATGTCATACCCTGGTCTATCTGCATGATTCTGGCTGAGGTTGGATGGCAGATTATCTTCACCCAAAATTTACAGGTGACCTAACCAAAACCACTATTTCTCAAGAAGGTAATGTCAGGCAAGAGAGATAGGTCCTGGCTTATAGAAAACAGCTTTCTCTGTAAGTTAACACTGTGAACCCAGCCTAGGACGTTCATACACATTGCTTCTACAGAATATTTGACTAAATATTAGATGATGAACTCAAGGCAGTATGCTTCATGTGACTGGATAATAATAAAAAGCCTTCTTCAGCATATATGTTTTTTCTCTTTTCTTTTTAGTAGGAATGAAGGATCTCCTTTTGTGGTTAAAAATCTTACAGAAACAGTTCTTTTTAATTTCCATGCCTGGAAAATTATTCCTTCTGACTCTACCTGTTAGAAATCTATCTAGCCTTCAAGACCTATTTTAGAAGCCACAATCTTTTCAATAATATTTTCTGACAGTCTGAGTCCAATATCCTTTGTTTATCTTTTTCCTACTTTGTAAAATATTCTGTTTGGTCAATAATTTATTAAATAAGTACTATGTACCAGATATACTTATCTTTCTCTATTTTGAATTCATTCATTTATTAACAAATATTGACTTAAATGACTTCTCTAGCCAAGACACACTCGGTCCCTGCCCTTATTGTGGCACCGCTGGTGGTAGAGAGAGTTCTTGTTAGCTTTTTGAAGACAGGGACTGCTTGTGACTCACATTTGTGTCTCCTTCAGCAGCAAGTACAGCCTCTTCCCCTTACTGTCTGCTCAATAAAAATATTTGTTGAATTAAATGGAACGTGATACAATATCAGTAGCACTTTGTGACAAGTGAAATAAAAGGCTGTCACAATTCTAGACAAATGTTTTGCTAGTTGTGGGATTTATTATAATATGAATGACTTAACCACAGAAGTCATTGCTGCGTGTTTATGGTGGCTTTGTTAGCATTACAACATAGAAATTCATCAGGCATGAGTTATTCCCAGCCACAGGTTTTCTGTTTTTGTTAGGCTTTTTACAATTGTTTTATTGGTTATTCCTTCATGATGTCTTGGACAGCCACCCCATAAAGTTATTCATGCTGGTTATTTAGGAGCTCTTTCATGGCATTTCAAGATTTATGAGCTATGTAGGTGGCGATGAAAACGTCACAGCATTTTTTTGTGGTATATTTTCTGTGTGTCACATTGTTTAGAAGAGCTTAAAAATCTTTAAGAACATTGTACGCCCCTAGTCCAGCACAACTTTGGGTATTGTCCCACTTGGGAGCATATGGTGCATATTGCTTTGATGCCCTCTCTCTGTTCCCATCTCTCTGAAACTGTTAAGGCTGCCAAAGACCTCCAATGGTCACGTGTCTGTCTGCCTCTGCTGCAGCCTCTGGTCGGTATGGGCACAGTTTACACTCCCTCTCCTTGAAACGCTCTTGGCTTCGGAGACACACATAGTTGGGATTTTTATCCCTCTCCACAGCTCTGCCTTCCCAGGCTCCTTTGCTGACTTCTCTGCCTCTGCTCTAACGGAAGGCGTTTGTGCCTCTTCACCTTCTCCGTTTACCCCTGTCTTTAGATAATCTCACCCAGCCCCATGGCTTTAACTTCCGTCTGTATATCACTGACTCCAGATTTAAATTTTTATCCCCGACCTCTCCTGTGTGCCCCAGACTTACATATCTAAATGCTCGCTTGATATTCCTACTTGAATGTCTAATAGGCATCTCAAACTCAACATTTTTAAAAAGCATAACTCTTGATTTTCCCCTCAGAATCATTCCACCCCATCCTCCCTACCCCCCACCTTTTCCATCTCAGGAAATGGCACCACCTTACGTTGCTACTCACACCAAACCCCAGGAGTCATCTTTGGCTATTCTCCCCCAACACCCCATAAGCAACACCAGGAAGTTCTGTTGACTCTGTCTCTAAGATATCTCCTGACCCTGTCTGGGCTGACACCTCCACTGGTGCCATCCTGGCTCAAGCCACCATCATCTCTGTCCTAATTCCCTCCCTGCCTCCTCTCTGGCACCTATAGTCTAGTCACAACTCAAATGGGAGATGGTTGTTTTGATACATAAGCAGAACATGTCCTTCCCATTCCAATGTCTTCTAGTCACACTCAGAATCAGACCCAAAGCCTCTTCCTGGCCTCTGAGACCCCACATGAACTGGTCCCACCTGCCTGTCCAGCCTCATGCCCTTGGTAACACTATATGCTAGCAACGACATGCCCTGGGCACACGGAGCACCTCTCACCAGGGCCATTGCACCTGCTCTACTTTGTGCCAGACACATTGCTCTTCTAGACCGCCCATGTCTGGTTCCTTCTTTTCATTCAGGCCTCCACCTCAATGCACCTCCTCAAAGAGGGCTTCTTTGACCGTTCAGCTCTAGCTCCCAGCCTATGCCCCAGCAGTCATTTCCTTACATGTCACTGTGTCTTATCTGCATCATAGCACTTACTATTACTAAATGTTTTCTTGTTACTTATTTATATAGCCCAACCTCCATCCCTAGAATATAATCTCCATGAGAATAGGGACCTGGTCATCTTGTTCGGGGTCATATTCCCAGCATCTGCAGCAGTCCCTGGCACAAGGTAGGTCCTCAGAACGTGTTTGATGACTGAAAAAAAATGAATGAATTAATATCTTTTAGAAAGAGCCAGTCTTGTACATAGGCTGCCACCTAAATTATGAGACTCAGAGGTGTTTCCAGTCTCCGGGTGTGTAGTGAGAAATTTCAACTTTTAGACTCTCTCCATTGGGCACTGTCTTAAAATACCACTTATTATAAAAAATAATACCTAAAGGAGAATAGAGATCTTGTGCTACCCTGTTAATTAATATACTAATTCATTAAAATATGAGACTGAGTTAGTTTTCAGATTATTTTCATCTTGGAAATCAGGGGGCACAGGACCAAAGACAAATAAATTATAATGGAAGTATGAAAGAGAGAACATGAAAATTTGGCTACATGGGGACAGTAGCCAATCAAGACAGATATAGAAGGGCTTAGCGCAGTGGCTCACACCTGTAATCCTGGCACTCTCGGAGGCCGAGGCGGGAGGATCCCTTGAGGCCGGGAGTTCAAGACCAGCCTGAGCAAGAGCGAGACCCCTGCCTCTACAAAAAATAGAAAAGTTAGCCAGGCATGGTGGTGCACTCCTGTAGTCCCAGCTACTCGGGAGCCTGAGGCAGGAGGATCACTTGAGCCCAGGAGTTTGAGGCTGCAGTGAGCTATGGTGACACCACTGCACTCTACCCAGGGTGACAGGGCAAGACCCTGTCTCAAAAAAAAAAAAAAAAGACAGATATGGGTGAAACATTATGAGGAAGGAGGAGGTTTTTCCCTGAGGGGCCAAAATTGGAGAGAGGGTGGGGAGAGGACTTGCTTAGTACTTGCTAGCATTGTGTTAGGTGCTTTGGGATAAGGAATAAATGAAACACAAACTCTGGACCTCAGAACCTCCCGAGAAGCCTGACTCTATGGTGACTTCTGGTGAGGATGAGCGTGTTTAATAAACAAGGCACAAACATTTCAGCTCTGCCGTAGCTCCAGTCTTCTCTCCCAATATCAGTCTATTTCTTCACAAGCAAAAGTCAGTTAGCTTCCGGGTTTATAAAATGCAGTAAAACATACAAATGTAAAAGCAAATGTTACCCTGCTGATTTGAAACGGATTCTGGCAAGAATTCTCAGATAAAGATACAAATACGTTCTTTGTTCATTTCCATGAACAGCCTTTTTATGGCTTTTGAAATGTAGCCTAAATCAGTAAAAGTAAGAATTTGTGTTGCTGATAGGTGTTGGCCTTGTAAAACTGGAAAAAAGGAATCACATTTTCTATAACATATGAATGCACAAGTGATCCATTCTTTGGCTCAGGATGGAAACATTTATTTTTGGCACTCTTGAGTCTTCTTTCTGCATTAGCTTCACAGATTTTTCTCAATGAGATATAGACATTGGATGAATTTCATTCACAAGGAAACACCAAGATAAATGGGGTGACTAACGTCCAACTATTTGAAACTTGTAAATATTTATGAGAAAATTATATCCATCTTTGTGGGGATCTCTCTCTGAAACTTGGATATAACTTGTGTGCTGTAGCTTCTCTTTAAATGGTGGATTAGTATTGCAATACTACATGGCAATGCTACAGGGAAAAATCAGTATGAAAATTTTGTATTAAATAGCTACATTGAATCTTGGCTAGAAGGGACAATGCTTCTTCTTTACTTGTAGGACCCTTCCCCCTGCTGAGCCTAGAACATCGTATTTTGGAATCAGTGACCTAAATCCCAGCCCAGCTAGAAAATTTGCAGGGCCTCTGCAAATTCAGAAGTGATTCTGAAGCTCCTACCAAAAGAGCGAGACTCTGACCCCACCCAAAAAAAAAAATTGTGGTACCATAACATAAAATTTACCAACCATTTTTTAAGTCTACAGTTCGGTAGTGTTAAGTACATTTACATTCTTGTGTAACCAATCTCCAGAAATTTTCCATCTTGCAAAACTGAAACTTTGTCCATTAAATAACAATTCCTCATTTCCTCCTCCCCCGAGCCCCCGGCAACCACCATTCTACTTTTTGTCTCTATGAATTTGACTACTTATAGATGCCTCATACAAGTGGAATCATATAGTATTTGTCTTTTTGTGGCTGGCTTATTTCACTTAGCATAATGTCCACAAGGTTGATTCACATTGTAGCATGTGTCAAAAATTTCCTTCCTTTTTAAGGCTGAATAATAGTAGTCCACTCTACACTTATACCACTGTAGAGGAGGAAAAAATTTTTTTCCTCTACCTTCTTAGGTTCAGTATCTGGGGCCCCGCAAATGAGACTGAGAAAAGACAGATTAGCAGGAGGAGGGGTTTATTATCACGCATGTACACAGAGGCCTTCATAGAAAATGGAGATGCGGAGAAGGTGGGCCTAAGAGGTTGTTGGGCATTTTGACAAACAGTGATAAATTGTGGAGATGTGACAAGACGAAGGACCGGGGTTGGGGGGGCGGCTGTTTCTTGGGGTGGTAAATTGCGGGCGGGGAAATATATGAGGAAACTAATGGAAGAGAAGGGTGGTTTAGTCAGGTTTGTTGTGTATTTTCCTCTCAGAGAGGTCTTTGGGCTGGTGGGACTCTAGAGTCCTCTCCAGCGGTTAAGAGTTGCTCTCTTTTTCCTGGTAAGGGAGAGGGTGACACCTTTACAAATGGAAATTCACGTCCTGCTTTTAGCCAGATAGGGGAGGGCAGAGAGCTTTTATTCTGTGTCTGCTGTTTCTTAATTGCCTTTAGCACAGAATATTCCTTATGCCAAAGCGGCATATTTTTTTGGGTGGCATATTCTGGCCCCTGTCACCACATTTATTTATCCATTCATTCACTGATGGACACTTGGCTTGCTAATCTTTTTTGTTTTTATACTTCCAACAGGCCTGTTGAAAGAAAAACTTTAGACAAATTAAATTTAAGAGTTTAATTGAGCAAAGAACAATTCGAGAATCGAGCAGCCCCCTCCTTCCCAAACCAGAATAGGCCCAGAGCAGCTCCAGCGCTGCAGTGTGGTTGGAGAGGATCTAAGGACAGAAAAGGGAAAGTGACTATAGAAAACAGAAGTGAGGTACAGAAAAGCTGGATTGGTTATAGCTTGGCTTTGCCTAATTTGAATACGGTTTGAACAGCCGGCGGCCCGTGAGGGATTGAAGTATGGCTTCTGTGATTGACTGAGACTTGGCTACTTGTTACAAGAGTGGGTTACAGTCTGTTTACACATCCAGTTAGAGTACAGTTCACTACGTATGGAGAAACCCTTAGGCCAAATTTAAAATACGTAAGGAGGCAGCTTTAGGCTAAACTTTTAACTGGCCTTATGCAGACATTCCTTTAAAACAAGTGCAGTGCTCTCCCCAAACGGAATTCTGCTAAATAAAATTTCTCTGTTGTTACCAACAGCAGATTGTGTTTTGGTGCCAGGTTAAAAAAAGCAAGTCAAACAATCATTAGGTAAATAATCCAAAACAATAATCCAAAAACTTGTTTGAGAAAGGTGTTATCACCTCTCTGAGAGTTCCAGGGTCCCCATCTGTAGATACTGGCTAAACAGTGATCTCGACTTATCTTTGCAACTCATTTGCAGCATGGTAGCTTGGAACCAGGGGAATTAATGGAAGTTTCAGCAAAGAAGAACTTGATTTTGAAGACCATTTTTCTTGCCAGTATGACTTCATGGAGAAATGAAGTCCATCAAACTCAAATGGAATCTTTATGTATGTGTGCTAGAGTTAAGGAAATCCACGAACTTTCCATAGAAATCCTGAATATGCTGTGTTAGGCAAGTCCTAGCCTTCCATTCAGTTCCTTTGCCTCCTTTTCCCTCCACCTCATCCTCTTTGATCAGAAATGCACATGACTTCAGTCATTGTGTGAGGCTTCTGCTTGCCTGTGTAAGAGAAATAAATAAGACCTGTCCCATATAAGAAAAGGTATGGCTCATTTAGGGTAGAAGGACAAGGAAGAAAGAGAGGGGATGTCTTAGGTCAGAGAACCACATGGAACATGTTTTAGACTTAGGTAAGTGAACAGACATATCTTAACATCTGAATTGACAAATGGGACCTAACAGAAATCAGCCAGAATGTTGAAGGGAACCGGCAGAAGTTGGATATATAGAATTTGCTTCTATATCTTGAACTCAGCTAACTTGGACATGAATTTGCTCCTGTGAGTCTACAAAGCAATGTACAAAAGTCAAATAATAAATACACTGAATGCCAATGCCAAAGAGCTCTGAGCTCTGCTACTTCCCTGGTGGTGCCATGAGGTCATCATCATGCAGATTGTCACTATAATGGGAAACACTGCAACGTTAAGATCTACTGTTTTTTAGCTTTTCCAAACGACATTGGATCCTTTTCTTCAGCTGAAGTCATGAGTACTTTGGCCTCATAACAAGCGTCCTTAGCCAAGATCCTGGACCTTAAATAGTGAGAGACTCTGGCTAAACAATCTAGTAGACTTTTAGTTCAAATGAGATCTCTTCGAAAGAGATCTTAGGACCAGAGCTGAGAAAAGGTTGAGGCTGTGCAGAAACATCCCCAGGCAAATTGTCAAGTAGATGGGTTTCTTTTTTAATTCCTCTGACCTTCCCAGAGAAGATTTGGAAACTTGGGTTATCAAGGCTGATAAGCTATCCTTCTCAAATTCACAAATATTTCCCTAAACACAGATAATACAAAATTTCCATAATGGCATCAGACATATGATTATTGTAATTATCAAAGTCCTATAAGAATGATGCACAAATGTAAGATGTCAAACATTTAAACCAAAATCCTTCTCCTCCTATTGTGAATTAGGATTCAAGCTTTAGCTAAATGCTTAGCTTAGCATTTAATGTCTCACCATGGACCTCTTATTTAGTATGCCCTAAAAAGCACATCAAAAAGAGGACAAATGTTTATGAAGGCAGCTGGAGCTCTTCTTTCTTAATGGATCTTAAAGTGATGGGCTTCCCTAGGTTTCACTGGCATTAGCCAATGTGGCAGGGTGTATATTAATAACCATTTTATTTTATTTTATTATTTTATTTTTTGAGATAGGGTCTTTCTCTGTCTCCCGGGCTAGAGTGCAGTGGTGTCATCATAGCTCACTGCAACCTCAAACTCCTGGGCTCGAGCAATCTTCCTGCCTCAGGCTCCCAAAGTGCTTAGGTTTATAGGCGTAAGCCACTACACCTAGCCTATATTAATAATTTAAAATAGAAATACACTTGGAACTGTTTTCCTGTTGGATCAGATTTATCAATGAAAGAAGGAAAAGGTGATTTTCTCCTTCACCCTCCCAGAAAGGCAGGCAGGCTTTTGTGCTCTGGAGTTGTGGGCTCTCTTACCTCCTTGTATTTCATACCATCCCCTGCCCCACTCCAGACCCCTGGGTGGCTGAAGCTATATAGTCCCTTGAAGACTGGAGGTTTATTTTATGGAGAGGATAAAACAGAGAATCTCTGCACTGGGAGATGCCAGGCACAGTGGAAGGAACGATACCCTCTGCACAAAGCACAGGTGTAGTGGCTGCTTGCATACTAATGCCTGTGATGCAGAAGCTCCCAGACCTCTCTCCCTACTGAGCTGCCAGAATCTGACAGTTTGCCAGACCTTACCCTCCAGGCAGGAGATTGGAAGACTCTTCTCTGGGAAATTTCTAACCAGCCCAAGGGGAAATACTTTAAAATAGTAATATGGGGCTTAGGGGTGGGAAGGAGGACAGTCAACAAATAGTTCACACAAAGCACCCTGAACATAGCGTGAAGATCAAAATTAATAAGCCTCAGCCTTGAACTGGCACTCAGTTTTTAGCCTCTCACCCTTAATTGGAAGCTTTAGTAAGGACAATAGACAAAATTACTGTCCTCCATGAGCTTACATTCTAATGGTGGTGGGAGTAGGGGAGCAGAAAATAAATAAAATATATAATATGTTAGAGAGTGATAAATGCTTTGGATAAAAATCAGGTGGTGGGGGTTTTGAAATGTCACTTCAGGAGAGTATCACATTAGTGACTTAACTTCGGGTTGGGGAGGGAGATAACACAAGTGAGTCCATTCAACCCACCCTCTTCACCCGGAAGCTTCCCACCTGAACTTTCAGTTCCTGAAACTAACCTGTGGTTCTGGCCTTGAGGCCTTTGCTGTATTCAGTGCCCTTGATCTGGAACACAAGACTCCTCTGTGCCACCTTGCGTGCTAACTGCTGTGGAAGAATGAGATTTGAGGTTGTGCCTAAAATTAATTGGTTTAGCCTCACCTATTTATTTATATTTGCATAAACTATGCAAGGAGGAAAAAGTTTCAGATACTTTCCTTAAACCAAAAAAAATCCACAGGCTTTTTTATATGGGTTGAATTCATTATAACAGCTTCAGTGAGGTTTTACTGGTTAATTATCACAACGTTGGTGAGCAAGTTTAACCTCATATGACAAAAAGTTTACAACCTCAAGTGAACAAACACAATTTTCTACAACAACATTCTACAGGGTAGATCACAGTTCTGCAGTACAAGCATTCATAGTCTCCAATAGCCCTTTGGAGCATGAAAACATACCTCTGATTTTTATAGGGACACTCTTTGCCCATCTTAGTAAACAGACAGAAACTTAAGTTTGTGATTATAAGGTACAGAGTGATCATAGATTTAACGTAAATGTGATGGTGAAATGTGTGTAAACATTCTCTAACCTCCTTCTGTATTTTTTAAATCAGAGGGTAATGATTAATCCAGTGAAGTTAAAAGCACCTTCTGTCACAACTCAAAGTTTCTTATTAAGCACCATTGAAACACCTACGGTCTTAACTGGAATTCAAAAGGAGAATTTTAGGATTCAAATTTCAAAAATTTGGAATTTAAAATAATTTAATTTCACCCTATATATCTCAGTTTCGTAATCATCCCTCCAGGAAGCCTTTCCTGACCTCGCAGGAAAGAACCTGCAACCTGTACGCCCTCATTACCTCCTACTGGAAGATTAGGACATTGGAATTGCCTATTTCCTTCCTTTATACACCCCAGTACTGGATGCTTCTGAGAGCAGGAGTAAAGTTCGTCTTTTTCCCGTTTTGATCTCCAGGGCTCAGTACAGGGGCCAGCCCTTGGTAGGCACAAAGTAAATATTTGTTTAGTAAGTGACTAAATATATAAATGAACAGAAAATGAAGTGTCATGATAGGGAATTAAATAGTTTATATATTTTTAAATCTCAGTTGTTAACTATTATTTATTTAAATGTTCAGTTAAATTTAAAATAACATTTAAGATGAAAGATTAAAAAATTAAGTGTTGGGAGGCCGGTGCGTTGGCTCACGCCTGTAATCCTAGCACTCTGGGAAGCCAAGGCAGGAGGATTCCTTGAGGTCAGGAGTTCAAGACCAGCCAGAGCAAGAACGAGACCCCATCTCTACTAAAAATAGAAAGATTAGCCGGGCGTGGTGGTGCACACCTGTAGTCCCAACTACTTGGGAGGCTGAGGCAGGAGGATCACTTGAGCCCAGGAGTTGGAGGTTGCAGTGAACTATAATGACACCACTGCACTCTACCAGGGGTGACAGAGCGAGACTCTGTCTCAAAAAAAAAAAAATTAAATGTTGGGATCTGTTCAAATGTCACTTTCTCAGTGATGCCTTCTTTGACCATCCTATACAAAAGTGCACCTGAATCACTGCCTTCCCTTTACCTTTCTTTTCCTGGTGTTTACAGAACCACTTGACTCTGTATATTACATATTTCATCTGTTTTCCCTATGTATGGAAGCTCTATGAAAACCGGGATCTCACGTTATCACTGGATGCTCAGTGCTTAGAACAGTGCCTAGCACATAGTAGCAGCAAATTTAACTTTAAATTTACATTACTAAAGGCTAATGTTAATGGAGAATAATTGTTGGGGTGACAGTAGAATTAATTTAGGATTTTTTTTTTTCACAAGAAGTGCACCAGCTATCACCAAAAGTCCAGTGCTTTTGAAACCTGTTTGACCACAGCCCATAGTAGAGCTTTTACACAGCAACCTGGCACATCTATTTGAAGTAATACTTACCTTCATTCTATGCAATGCTCTTTTCTTCTATTTTTCCCCTTCTTTTTCCCTTCCATTCTATTTCATTAAAAAAAAAAAAGCCGGTCTGATCCACTAAACTGATTTTGTGGCTCACTAATAAGTCATGACTCATAGTTTGAAAAACACTAATTTAAAGTGCTTTTATGTAATAAAATACTCAACTCATGAAAATAAAATAATGACTGCCTTCACTATGGCACTACAAGTATGTCCTGAAAGTTTCATGATAGCTCTGATGATGGCTGAAAATAGACCAAGAACTACTTCCAGCTCAGTCAGCTTATTTTATTTTATTTTATTTTTTTAGGTCTGTTGGACTACAACACAATCCAATTTTTTTCCTAAACAATTTTGTTTATTCAATGTTGTTCATAAGGGAATTTTATGCTGTGTAAATAAAATTTCTTAAAATAATGGCCTAACATATTATTAATAGTTAAAATAACTCTTACGGCATTTAGGAAAAAAAGGAAATTTAAAAGTTCTTATATTTGAAGTATCAGCATGACTGAAAAATGTCTTTGGCAACACATGATTATAATAAATTTGTAGGGCATTACATTTCTTAGGTATCTTAAAACTTTTCTTCATTTTATGATAAGGTAGCACTTTAGACGGGAGAAGATTTTAGACCCTGAGTTTTGATATGAGATTATATAATAATATATTCTCCAGGAGTGAAAAAAATTATATCATAGTAATCATCATGGTAGTTAATGTTCATTATTATTGAAAAGGAAATGGTCCTTTTCAGGCAAAAAGCATGTGCAACAATATACAAAAGAGGAAATACAAATGACTAACATGGAAAAGTATTTAATCTCACTGTAAATAAAAATAAATATAAATTAAAACAGCAAAACTTTTAATCTATCAAAATAGCAAATATTTTTCAAAATTGTACCTATTCATTTTTTTAAATGAGATGCCTAATATGAATGTGGGTACAAGGAAGTGGCCATTCATTCATATATTGCTTGTAGGGCCAAAAATTGCTACAACCCTTTTAGAAAATAATTTTGTAATGTAGCCTTAAAAATATTTATTATGGTAATTCCACTTCTGAGAATCTATCCTAAAGGGCATCATCTGAACTTTGGAAAATTTTTTTCATAAAATTAGCAATCATAATATTATATTATTTGAAATATCAAAAAATTAGAAATAAAGTTTATATAATAATTGCATAATCACACCTTAGAATATTATGCTGCCATTAAGATGATGTTTACAAGAGTTTTTAATATTATGAGGCAATATATACTGTTACAATGTTACATGATGAAACAGGACACAAAATATTTGTAGAGAATCATCCTATATGCCAGAAAATGTTCTAGAGCAGCAGTCCCCAAACTTTTTGGCACCAGGCACTGGCTTCATGGAAGACAATTTCTCCATGGACTGGGGATAGAGGATGGTTTCAGGATGATTCAAGTGCATTAAATTCATTGTGCAGTCAAACCTCTCTGCTAATGACAATCTGTATTTGCAGCTGCTCCCCAGCGCTAGCATCACCGCCTTAGCTCCACCTCAGATCATCAGACATTAGATTCTCATAAGGAGTGCACAACCTAGATTCCTCACGTGTGCAGTTTACAGTAGGGTTCTCACTTCTATGAGAATCTAATGCCACTGTTGATCTGACAGAAGGCAGAGCTTATGCAGTGATGCGAGTGATGGGGAGCGGCTGTAAATACAGTTGAAGCTCTGCTCCCTCGCCTGCCGCTCACCTCCTGCTGTGTGGCCCAGTTCCTAACAGGCCACAGACTGCTACCGGTCTGCGGCCCCCGGGGGTTCTGGACCACAGTTCTAGACAATGTTTTAACTCAGTGCCTACATTTAAAACTGTCTCATCTAGTTTTTTCAACTTGTAGATGTGTAAAATTTGTTTTCCAGCCGAATTCTGAAAACAGTGAAATTGTAACATTTCTTGATGTAGAGGTCTAGAACAAGAAACATGAACTATGAAACGTTCACTTTTTACCCTTGGAAATGTTGTTATAATAAGAGAGCATGAAATTGGCCTCATATTCACCAATCAACTCTTTTCTAGAATATGTTGAGTTAAGGCAAATACTTTGGGGAGTGGTTGGCAGGCTGTTATTCTGGACATCAAATTATGAAAAGCAGACAAATGGGTGAAATTCAGGGTAGCATCTACAGAGGAAAAAAGTGACGTCTTAAATAACTTAACCAGCCATAGCTAAAGATGAAGATGTATTAATACATTGGAAATCTGCGAGCACCGTCTTCCCTCATCTGTGTCTCTTCTCCCAAGATACATGCACAACTCCAGACTTTATGTGCCAGCATGTGGCTTCTCCCCTTAAAGGTTGCCTGGGTATAATTGTACTGGTAAAAATGTCCTCATGAGTAACTGCCTTATTCAGCAGCCCCAGCATAAATAAATCTTGAGTTCTACCAGCCCTAGTCAGAGCCAGTTCTAAGCCTGGACCACTTAAGCCCAGCAGGTTGGTAGCCTGACAAGAGACACAGTGTTGCATAATAGCAACTTGAGCAACTAGATTCCAGTAGACAGACAAAGCAGCAGTTTAGTGATGATATTTTTTCCTTTAAAGGTGGGGAAAGCTAAGCAGATATTTTATTCTTAGAGAAATTCTGTGACAGAAATTGGAAGAAGCATTTACTATTTTGGAACTAAAAATATTATTTTGGCTGAGGATTGCCTACTGTTGCAAATTTAATGTTAAAGAAAATCAGGAATGTTTGATTTTGTTATATTTTTGTTGAAGGTATTTTTTTTTCCTTTTTTCTTTTTTAGCTACATTTACCTACATTTCAATGAAGGCATATCTTTAACAGAGGATAATGTGAATATTAGTATTCATTAATGTATTCAGGGCCCAAACTGCATTTTTTTCTGAAAATTAGACTGAAAATAATAAACACAATTTATGCATTATGTAACAGTCTAAAATGTTTAAAATTTGTATTTTAACTCTGAATATATATTCATTATAGATATGTAAAAAGAAAATTTTACTCACACATAGCCTAGCAGCTAGAGATAAATGGGGGTATAACCATCATTAATATATTGGAAGTTATCTGTCCATGTGCTTCTTCTCTGCATATGTAAGCATATATGATATTTTTTTGTTCTTCCAAAATGGAGCGATTCTAGTACATTTTTAGTTACCAACATATTGTCAACATCTTTTCATGCAAATAAATATAGTTCTACCACATTACTTTTAATAGCTGCATATATTCTGCATTATGACTATACTGTAATATATTATATTTAACCAAATTTCCCATTTTTGGATATTTATAAACCAGTGTTTTTCAAACTGTAGTTCATGACCCTCAGTAGGCTATGAAATAAATTTAGAGGGTTATGACTGGCAGTCTTATTTATTATAGTTGAAGCATTATAGCTTTAAAATATGTTTTATGAAATAATTTATGGGACAAGTTCTTCCTTAACCATATTCTTCTGATTTTTCTAAATGATATTGGTTTTTCTTATAAGTTTAGTCTTCCTAAACTTATAATGCTTAAACTTATTTTGCAAACTTTATGATGCTTAAAATTATTTTGAATAGGAGCAAGACAAATGCTGTAGAAATTTTCACACTAAATTTATAAATTGACTTGGAAATTCATGCCTTTATATTAATGAATCTTTTCATCCAGAAATAAAGTGTGTCACTTCATTGTTTTCTTTTGTGTCTGTGTGTAAAGTTGCAGAGAATTCTTTATATAGGCCTTCATATTTCCTGTTAAGTTTATTCATTGATGTTTAATATTTAGTTTTGCTATTAGAAAACTATTCCCATTAATTTTTTCCAACTGAACACAGCCATATGCAGGAAAGATACCTTATTTATACACTTATTTTGTAACTGAGCATACTGATTCTAAAACTATTTTCCCACCTGAGTTGTACAGGTCAAATGAGAATGAGAGCCATGAGACATAACTGGAAAGTCCTGTTCCTATCCCTCTTCCTTCCTCAATCACATATTATTTGAGTTATTTTAATTTCATTAAATATAAATAATTGTTCTATGAATACAAAAATAAAAGCGTAACCTCAGGTCATCTGTATGACCAAATCTTCTTCTTGAAAGAGCAGAGTGAATTTCCAAGTAAACATGATTAAACAACTCATAACAGGACCCACCTGCAGTGGCTTCATCCTTCACCCTTTGCCAGCAGCTGCACATCCTGAAACCATGTTCTCCCTAAACAGGAAGAATATAAAGGACCCCTTGGCTAGGTAAACCCTGTTTCTGCATTCTGACACTGGTCACTACCTGTGTAGATGTCATATTGAGTGCTATAATTATCCTCTTCTTACAGATGAGAAAACTAGGCCCAGAGAGGTTACACACTTCGTCTACTCATGCACTGATCATAAATTTAGTGTTTTAATTAATAAGTTTTGAGTACCTACCATGCACTAGGCCCTCTTCTTTGGCTGTGAACGAAAGTTCCCACCCTCATGAAAGTTACATTTTAATGAGGCAGACATGCATAAACAAAGTCATACAGCTGGAATTGTACTTGAGGACTTGACCTCAGTCTGGCTGCAAAGCCCGTGCGTTTGACCACGACTCCATGCCACATTGAGAGACAAGAGAATGTGGGTCCTTGAGAAGGTTGTCTGGCATCTCCTGAAAAGCTTCAAGGATGGCATGACCTGGATGAGTTGACCACAGTTCAGGGTGGTCATTCTGGACCATCTCATTCTAGAAGTTCCACCCAGAGAAAGGATATCTGTCTCCCAGGGACAGTTTCCTTTACCACTCTTGGGATATCATTTTATGTGTTCACCTCTCCTGATCCCTACAGCCCACCTACCTACCCTGTGTTCTTTCCTTCACATCCTTGTTAGCACAAATGTCAATTCAACCTAAGGGATTAATAAAATCTAATCCCTTAGATTAGATTGGTTGATAAAAGCTAACTTATCTTAGCAGAGCCCAGTAATAAAGCCAATGCCAGTATTTTCACATATATAATAGACCAGCAGGCAGAAATAGTTAAGTGGAGGTAGGCAGAAACTTTCTATACCATTCAAAACATCCTTAGAAATTGGATAGAGGGCTATCACCTGAAGCTACATGGATTGACCTTTACTTGATAAAATTTCACTTACCAGCCCCTGTTACTCCTTCACTGATGAAACCAACGCTCTTCTTGCTTTATGAACATAGGTATCTGATAGATATAAATCTTTTCCAAATATCCAGAGTTTAATCTTCATTTACTGGTTTCATGATTCATCTAGATTTTAATTTTTTAAGAAAATATTTATATTGTTTAACTCCTTTGAAATATTTGGAGTTAAGTAGGCTTTTATCTTAGTCTGATGTTTATTTGAGAACCCTAGAAACTATATAAAGGATTTAAGTTGCTCTTGCTAAACACTGTTGGCAGTTTAAATACAGGAAAAAAATATCTTCTCTGCTATTAATTCAGCTTAGTGTCAGAGGTTATTATTAGTGCCTTGGAAATCAGCTTCAAATTTTCAGCTTTAATTAAAAAATAATTTTTTTTAATCTGGGAAAGCTAGAGAGGAAAGAGGAAACCCAGAAGAAAAAAACCCAGACACCCTGCAGCCTTTCTATTAGCACTGAACAGAAGTGTGAGTTATCCCTCTGCATCCTCTGTAATTAAGTGGTTCAGGCAAATTTGGTAAGCACACTTGCTATGGAAAACTTTACACGCCTTTTTCATTTTTTTTTTTTAGTACATCATGTGAAATCCTTGCAAATACAAGGACCTTTTATTTATTGACAAAGGGAACAGTGATTCTAGACAAACAGCTCTCTTGTCCTTCTCAAAAATAAGAAAGAGAATCTGTTGCATATTTTGGTGCACAGCAACCAGAATGAAAACTGCATATTGTATATTATTTCTCCTTGATTTTGTGAATGCTTTCTATCAAACAGTGAAAATTATTTGTGTAAACTCACTCATGCTTTCTGCAAACGACCTGAAAAACACAAATATTCTTAGGTGATTCAGGGTCAAGCATTACATTACTGACCAAATCGAACAAAGTATTAACTTACCTGGTTTTGGGAATTTGAGATAAAGTAAAAAAACTAATAGAATGATTTTCTTTCTTTCATATATTCCTGGATGGGCAGTTATATCTTCATCTGGCAACAAGGGTTGAGCACCTTCTCTGTCCTGGGCTGTGTGCTAGGCACTGGGGATGCAAACATAAATAAGACAGGACACCCGCCTGGCACGCTCACTTTTGCAAAGGGGACAGGCAGATAAATAATTACAGTGCTGGGAGACTCATGGTCTAATCAAGAACAACTGGCAGGCACAAGGGACTCCCTCCCCCAGAGACCTAGAGCCAGCAAAGGAAGAGAGGAGGCAAATCACAGCCAAACAATGCAACTGATTTCAAATCTTTATTGATTCCAACCAACGCTGCACAGACAGACCATCACCATTCATTGCATGTGTGCGTGGGTGTCCAAAGACCACAGTGGAGTAATTTTGGGATGGTCTCTAATGCAGGCAACTTCTATTATAAAAGAGGCCTTCCTGGGGGAGTGCCATATTCTTGTCCTTTTATAAGTTGCTCTGAGTCTTAGAGATGCAGCCAGTGATCTCTGCCTTCAGAGACTGCAGTAGATTTACCATGAGTCCCCAGCTGATAATAATTTATTGAGTGTCATCTAAGTGCTTTCAGCTTATATGTCACCTCCTCAGAGTCCCTCACTAACAGAGGTGGATTCATGGTGAAGCTCACTCGAAGGGGTCCTTTCTAAATCCTGGGAGCGACCCTAGTGATCTATTCACATGCGGGTGTGTGTTTTTGTAAATGTTGCAAAAGTAAATTTTTTTTCCCAAGGACCTCCGAACCTTTTATCGGTATAAGGGCACCCTGCTCCTACTGCCTCAATGACTCAGAACTCTGGTGTCATTGGTCTTAGACACTACTTTGCCATCCACTATCCTGCGGGTGGTGGTCTTTTGGATGGTTTGCATGGAGTTGCTGCTGTCCTGGGCATCACCAAGATTGAAGTCTTCCCTGTCTTCCCACAGGCAGCGATAGGTGGTGAGCTCAGCCTCCAGCTTGACTTTGATGTTCAGCAGGGCCTCCTACTCCTGGGTCTGTGCTAGGTCCGACTCCAGGTGCAGCAGGACCCTGTTGAGCTGCTCCATCTGCATGGGGTAGCAGGTCTTACCTCCCTCAAGCTGTTCTCCAAGCTGGCATTCAGATTTCTCATGGAGTCCAGGTCGATCTCCGTGGACTGGACTGTACGTCTCAGCTCCGTGAGCGTCATCTCGGCAGCTCCGATCTTGGCAGACTGCGAGCTGACCACTGTGGTTCTCTCCTCAATCTGCTGGGACCAGTACTTGTCCAGCTCCTCTCCGTTCTTCCGAGCCAGTTCGTCATACTGGGCCCGGATGTCCGCCATGATCTTGCTGAGGTCCAGGGATTTAGGGCTGTCTACCTCCACAGTCAACCCAGAGCTGGCAGTCTGGGCTCATAGGCCTTTTACTTCCTCCTTAAGAGCAGCTCCTTTTTGAGAGCCTCGATCTCTGTCTCCAGCTGCAGCCGAGTGATACTGGTGTCATCAGTGACCTTGCCAAGCCCACGGATGTCGCTCTCCACAGACTAGCCAATGGCCAGCTCATCTCTTACTTGACTCTAAAGTCATCAGCAGCAAGACGGGCACCGTCAATCTGCAGAACGATGCGGGCATTGTCCACAGAACTTGCAAAGATCTGAGCCCTCAGGTCCTCGATGGTCTTGAAGTAGTGCGCCCAGTCTCTGACCTGGGGCCCGTTCTTTTCCAGGTGCTCCCGGATTTTGCTCTCCAGCCTCCGATCATCGATCTCCAGGCTCCTCTCTGTCCAGGTAGGAGGCCAGGCGCTCGTTCAGCTCTTGCATGGTCTCCTTCTCGGTCTGGATGCCCCCCACTCCCGCCAGACCGCCGGCCATCCCCGCGGCCAGGCCCCCGGACCCCCAGCCGCTCCGGAAGCTGGTGGAGCGTGACACGGAGATCTGGGAGCCCGAGCCCCCGGCGCCTGCGTAGACGCTGGCCGCGCTGCTGGCGGGCCGGGCGCTGTGGCTGGGCGCCTGCACGGAGCCCAGGGACCAGTAGTTGGTGGGGAAGGTGGTGGAGCGAGTGGTGAAGCTCATGCTGTCCGAGGAGGAAAGCCAAAGACTGACTCAGGGTTGGGTCGGGGGAAAAGTAAAATATTTTAACCACAATCAGTTAAAAGTTAAGGCTACTCTCTTTTTACTCTAATCTTCCCTCCTGCATGCTCCCTTTCTTCAGGTGGCATTGGAGTGGCTGTAGGCATTTTGGGGACCTGGCAAAGGGCAAGTTGATTTAGAGGTTCATTCGGTTAGAGTTGAGAGGAAATATTTAAGTGATTTACAGAAGCTGCGCACTTGAGTGCCGTCGTTTCCTTGCTTCGCTCTGTGATGTGCAGGGCCTAACTGTAATACATGTAACTGTTTAGTCTCTACCCCAAAGTGAACATGGGTTCATATGTAACATGCGTGTTTAGTCAATGTACATGTTAGGATCCCCTTCATGAATATTCATATCTCCCCCATAGCCTGTTGAATATGTATACTTAACCAACCCCTTCAGCGGGAATCCCTGTTCCACCCCCACCCCCAAGTGTCTGCCTTTTGGTCTCTGCGGGAGGCTACACTTCCCAGCCTGTCAGGATGGCCGCTTTGCAGGCTGTAACCCTTTATAAGAAAGAAAGTCTCCTCTCCAAATTTTTGGATGTTGTGATTTTTAAGTTGACATATTGGTGGAAAGTGAATTTGAAATGTGTGGAGTCAGAAGCTAGTCTGTGGGGCATCTTTTCAAAGGTTACAGCTCATATATGAAAGAAAGTTAGTAGAGGCTTTCCCAAACTTGACAATAACCCTAAAAAGTCACATGAGTTTTACCAAATAACATGTTGTAAAGGTGAAAGAAGCTTTTAAAAAGTATCAACACCCCCAACCCCCAAAACCTTCCTTTTTGGGTCTACTGTTCTAGGGGAAAGATCAAAATATCTTTCTAGTCTCCTAATAAAAAGTGAGTTACTAAGCCACTGCCATGTAAGGAGGTAATCTAAATATACATAGACAAAAAACACAGGAAAAGGTATTGTAGGGGTGTGTCAGGAAGTTAATTCATATAAATGTTTTACTGTCTTTTCTGGATTCTGTGATGTTTATTTGTTAGCATTTATTATTTGTAATTTTGTGACCTCATTTTGAATAAATTTTCATGTTTGTACTAGTTTTGTATACATGATTTCATATTCTTTTACTTTAAAAAGACCCCCCAAATGGTAAGCTTCAGGTTCTACAAAATCTGAATCTACCTGTTTCACAGCCACTGATCTAAAGTAATGGCTCAGTCTCTCTCATGTCACTGAGTTTTTGCTCTTTCCTAGCAGTTCGCGCTGTCTGACTTGTTCCCTGTCAATATATGCAGTGGATGTTGTTGACACTCTGCACAGAGCCCCTTTACCAGCCTGTGGATGCTGCAGCTCACACCTTGTACCTGTGACGTTCGCCACAGAGTCACCCTTGCCTAAAGAGCCACTTCACCTGAGAGGCAACCACACATCCGCCCTGGGGTGGCCCATGGCCAACAGAGACAGTAGTACAAAAACTTCACCCTCCTTAAGATCTGAAAGCTACAGTGTAAAAATAAAACAAAAACAAAAAACCAAAGCTTCACCCTCTTGCCTTCAAGGACAACTCTGAAGGTACGACCCACACTTCAGGGTCCCCAGGGACCAGGCCAGGCTAGATTTTACTTGAGTACATCCTGCTGGGCTTCTTGCCCTTCCCAGTCCTGGTCCCCTCACCCTTTTCAGGCTTTTCCTGAAGAGAACATGCTCAGTAAATCACGTCCCAGGTTCTGACGATGTGTATTACTATTGCCTGGTGCTTGGCATGTAGTAATTACAGTAACATGGGATGAGATGAATGAACATTGAACAAATATATCAATTCCTATCACTTTGCATATATTGTCTCTCATGCTCATGATGACCCTGAGAGGTAGGTATCATTTCTTCCCATATTACGAGGTAGCACCCTGTTGTCCTCTGCTGGCACGTTTCCCTGCACTCTCATCCGAGTGTGGGTGTGGACCCCTCCCGACCCAGCGTAGGACGAGCTGTACGGATGACGAAAGGACACGTGGCACAGATAATGAGTCAGACCCTGCAGAATCTGACTCTGCCCAACCTGAGGCCTTTTCCTGGGCAAGTTCCCAGACTCCTTTCCAGGTCATCTCCCTGAGACAAGGAAAGCCACCCCCCAACAACAGAAGTGCTCCAGGCAATCCCATGACACCGAGACTGGCAAGTGTCGGCCAGATCTAGAACAAAGAAAATATCCCTCCTACCCCTACCATGTAAGCTCCTTCCAGAGTCTCTATTCCCTACTTGCAAACTGACCTCTTCCCAGGGTAGCCTGCAAGGGGTCATTCCCTCCAGGGGACACCCCCTCCCCCGTGGGACCAACAAGATAATCTCTTAATATCTGGCAGTATATTTCCAAAATCTATGTTATCCCCTCTTAAATAACTCTCTCTCCCCCAACAACTAATCTATGAGTGCCTCCCCCAGCTCCGTGTAGTGTTCTTCAGTTTCTCCTCAGGAATGTTTCATAAAAGTTGGCAGTGTGTTCTCATCCGTTACATCTTCCTACAGAAGAGTAAAGCAAAATGCGTACATTGAACATATTACAGCATGGGTGTGGGAATAAGATTAATCCATATGAGACAATTAGTGAGTAGTACAAAATTAAACTGTAAAAAAGACAGGGAGTTAGATTCTACAAAAGAAGCCTGTCGTCCTGCTGTCGGAGCCTCCCAAAGGAGAGGGTGAGATCAGTTCTTTTTAGCTGGAGTTGTTGGGAAACCACAGAAATGATGCATTTCCTCTTGGCGCTGGTCCACTTGGCAGGGACACGTCACCTAGAACGATAAGGATGAGCTCAGGGCGCTGGCTTTCCTCTCTCTTCCTGTCTTTCTCCTTCCTGTCCTTCCCTCTCTTTCTCCTCCCCTTTCTATTCATATGACCCTTCTTTTCTCCCTTTTTCCTTTAGAAATTAAGGTTAGGTCAGGTTGAGATGTGTAGTCTCTTTTTGGGGCACAGAAATTTATACTAATAGAAGAGAAAGGGCTCCTGAGTCACATCAACCTGGTTGCAAACTCAGACTGGTGCCTTATGGGCAAATTCTATAACCTGTCCTAGCTTTGTGTCCTCATCTGCAGATGTGAGGACACTAATCTTTCTCATTAAGTTATTTGATGGAATAAATAAGATGATATTTGTAAAGTGCCAGGCACAGTAGATGTTTGTTTATTCCCTACGTCCTTTTTCCTTATTCAATAGGCGTAAACTAGTCAATATATAGATGTCTATTGAATGAGTATTTGGAATTCAATTTGTAGACATTCAAATAGTTGGAATGATTGAGATTGGGGGGGATTTAATATCATAATAATGATTATAACCCTTCTGTGCCAGGCTCTGGAATCAGGGAAGTCCTTGTCATACAGTATCTGGTGTGACCTTCCCCAAACACATAAGGTAGGCATTATTTTTATTACCCAAGGTCTTTATTACTCAGGCTCCATACTTTGTTTTACAGATTAAGAAGCTGAGGCTTAGAGAGGTTGAGTAATTTACATGAGGCCACAGAACAGAATCTTGAATCTTGACACCAGAACCACAGCCCTAAACTGCTGGGTTAGACTGCAGCGTTGCTCGTTGTTTAGCATCCCCTTCAGCCCCTTATGAGGGTAGAACCCAGCAACTGCAAGATCACTGGTTTCCTGAGTGCAAAGTGAAATTGTCCTTCTAAAAGATAGTATAAGTAATGTGCAGTTCTATAAAATTGAAGGGTTTGAGACAGAGCCATATTATTCTCATAGGAAAGGACAAATATTAAGGGGTGGGGAGGATACAGAAAAGTTAGGGGCATGGAAGGAAAATGCCTTGAGAGAGACATTCTAGGGCAGCCCAGAGCTGGGGAATAACAGAAAGGTCTAATGGGGAATTTTATTAGGTTGTTTGCAGTTTAAGATGCAATATAAGCCTTCTCTTTGTCGTCCACAAAATTTCTAATAAGATTGATATTGTTCTCTGAAGCTTTGTGAACAGCCTTTGCTTGGAGCAGATGTGGTATAGACTGAGCCCTCTTTTCAAAGCTGGAGGAGACTGTTCGCAAGGACCCATGATACCTGGGCTACAGATAAAGGTAGCCCAGACTATCTTTTCCTTTCTTCACGCCCCCCCATCACTTTCCTTCTCTTCTACATGTACAACCTTGTCTTCTAGGCTTGTACCCTTATTAATTCAACTTCTGCTACAAAATAGTAGGCCCGATCAGGGATCTGGATGCGAATATGACAGGGTTCCTCTGGAGTTCACTGGAACCTCATACATCCTTTGGCGGCAGCAGAGTCAGATGTGTGCAGGTTCTATATGTAATATAACCATTAGGGATATTGGCATTTTGGTCATTGCAACGCTGTCAAATTGGTATTGGACTATAACCGAGTGTGCCAATCAGTTTCTAATTGCACTGTTTTCTAACAAACAGATCACGAGCGAAATTTAAAAAAAATAACACATCCTAACGATGTGTTCTCTCATCTTGCGTAGAAAGTGCTAATAGATCAGAATGTATCTTGCTGTCAACAAAGTGAAATAGTGGTCAGAGCAATGATTTCGGATGATGTTTGAAATTCCAGTAATTCCTGCAAAATAGAGATCGACTGATACAGCCTGGATATCCCAAGTTGTTTGGTGAGGGCTAAGGTACATTGCTCTGGAAAATTTAGTACAGGCTTTTAAAACTTTAATGTACATGTAAATAACTCAGAGATCTTGTTAAAATGCAGATTCTGATTCAACAGGTCTGGGGTACAGCCCATGATTCTGCATTTTTAACAAGCTCTCAGGTGATGCTGATGCTGATGCTCCTGGTTCGTGGCCCACACTTTTGAGTAGTAAAGGTTTAGTGGATGGTAACTCTTTCCTCTCTTGCATTTTCTGCGGTTACTGAAGAAGGGTAAGAGCAGAGTCTATAGGTATGAGCTCCTGAATTGACATTTTCTATCTTCAGAAAGAGTCCAAGAAAATTGCACTGCATTTACTTTCTAAATATTTGCTTTTCTGATCCCAAGATTGCTTTCCATGTACCTGTATAGTCCACACTTTTAGCAATCCTAGGGCTCACACAATGATATTAAAATAAAGTTGTTTGTTTGCTTGTTTTGGGTGAACCAAGATTTTAATATAGCAAACTAAAAGGAACCAAAAGACATTAGAGTTGACTCATCGGTCATGATAGTGTTGTCATACTGTTTATCAGTGTGATAAGCCAGACACCTGTTCCAGGGAGCTATCAGCTCATCTTGTCCAAGTTTGAGAAAGATATTTTTTTTATTTGAGATTTGAAGAAGGCGGAAATAGACTAGCAAAGACTGTGTCAGAAGATGGACTGGAATAATTTCTTTCAAGAATTTAGATGGCAATAACATAATATCTTATAGTTGTTTAATGATTTACAATTACAGAGAAGCTTCATGCAAGTTATGTCATTTGATCTTCATGAAAACCCTAGGAAGCAGACTTTTTTACTTTAAACAGATAAAGAAGCAAGGGCCAAGAAGTAAAGTGATTTGTTCAAAATCACCTGCTAAGGCTGGGCAAGGTGGCTCACTCCTATAATGGTAGCACTTTGGGAGGCTGAGGTGGGAGCTTGCTTGAGGCCAGGAGTTTGAGACCAGTCTAGGCAACATAGTGAAAACTTGTCTCTACAAAAAATAAAAAACGATTAGCTGGGCGTGGTGGCGAATGCCTGTAGTCCCAGCTACTTGGGAGGCTGAGGCAGGAGGATCATTTGAGCCCAGAAGTTTGAGATTGCAGTGAGCTATGATTGCCCCGCTGCACTCTAGCCCAGGTGACACAGCAAGACCCTGTTCCCCCGCACCCCCCACCCCCAAAAAATCACCTGCTAGAGTGCAGCTGGGACTAGAACAGAGGTCTTCTATCCAGTCCTCTTCTTATAACAATATGTATCATATGTTTGTTTCCATTGTGCCTTCTTGAGCAGACATCAATAATTGATCCCAGAATTCTTTTTCACTGAGCTCTTAGCTTCACAATCTTCTCAACTCTGTGCCCCAGAAAGCTAGAAAGCCACTGCCGAGAAATTGAACCTAGTGTGGGATAAGAAACCTATTTCCCTCCTGGCAATGCTAACTTTTATTATCCATGAGGACTGATTACAAAAAGAATCACTTTCCCTGGAGATCTGTATGAAAATGAGAATTCGTTTTTCAGGTCTGGTTAAGGATGATTCCTGCAGAAGCAGAGAATGACTCTGGAGGTCCTTTCCAACCCTGGAATTCCATGAAATTAAGCTCATGGCTATTATTTTTCCATGCCCTTGCCCTGAAGTTACAGTATACATGCTGAAGTAGGCAGAATTCTAAGGTGTGTCCCCAGACCCCTGCCCCTTCATAGTCATACCCCATGCAACATCCTCCCTCCTCTGGAACTGCTTCTTGGCCATAGAATATGGAAAAGGTGAAGGGATTTTGTAGATGTAATCAAGGCCCCAAATCAGTTGATTTTGAGTTAATCAAAGGGGCGATTATCCTACGTAGATCTGATTTAATCAGGTGCTACGCTCTCCCTTAGATCAGAGACTCTCCATTGTTGGCTTTGAAGAAGTACAGTGCATGCTGTGAAAGAATGGAGAAGCCCATCTAGCAAGGAACTTCATGTGGCCTTTAGAGCTGAGAGCAGGCCCTGGCCACAGCCAGCAAGAAGCAGGCACGTCAGTCCTACAACCACAAGGAAATGAGTTCTGCCAGCAACCTGAGGGAGCTTGGAAGCAGATCTTTTCCCAGTTGAGCACTCCAGATGAAAACGCAACCTGATTGCTACCTTGATTGCAGCCTTGGGAGACTCTAAGCAGAGGGCCCAGTTAAGCCATGCCTGGACTCCTGGCCCACGGAAACTGTGGGGTAATAAAAGGTGTTGGTTAAGCTGTTCAAGCATGTGATAATTTGTTATGCAGTGATAGAAATCTAACTCACATGCCTTATATTGCATCTTGCATTAAGTTTTATCTTGGTTCTGTTTCTTGACTGTGGATCTATTTACCTATTCAAAATGCAAGTTAAAGCTCATCTAGACTTAATTTTGTCCGAACTTGAGAACAAGATGGAGCATGACAGGATCATTAAGGTGGCACAGTTCCTCCCTGGAATGGAGGGAAGACCTCATTTCCCCACATTTCTACACACCCACACATTTCCAAGTGATAGTGTAGTCTAGCTGGCAGATGGCTGTGAAACCAGTACAAACCATAGAACAATTCTTACACATTGCCATGATTTTCCAACTTTTACCAAGATCCACCACAGCAAAAAGCCACTTACGGATGTGCACTCTGGGCAGTCCTGCCTGAAAGTCCTGTCAGAGTAGGCAATTAAACTTGACTTAGTATTTTGGTAGTTAAGACTAAATTATAAGTTTTCTTGAGTGAGACTTTCCAATACAATGTAGGCTTAGAGAATCCATTCATTCACTTAATCATGTAACTTTGACTATGGGGCCATGCACAGTCCTGGGCAGTAATAACGCAGGACAACTAAGACAGGGTATTTGCCCTCAAGTTGCTAGAAGATCAAACAGGCAGGTAAACTGATAATTACATTGCAATACAAATGAAAAGGGCTATGGATAAGTGAGAATCAGGAGTCTAGAAGAAAAATTATAACCAAAGATCACACTACTGATGTTTTTTACCTTTCCCTCCTAAGCAGCTGTGAAGGCAGCTACCTCCTCTTGCTATTAGTATTCTTTATATTCCAGATGTTTAGCAGAGTCTACACATAATAGATACTCAATACCGTATTTCCTTGAAACTAAGACACCATTAATCAAGGTCATAATATTTTATGTCTCACCTAAAAGAAAAAAATGCTGGTAATTAAACTAGGACATGCCAGAGATCATAAACAGATTCTGGTTTCAGAAGTGTTAAAATGTGGGGGGAAATGCTCATCTTAGAATTGATTTATAGTAAGTAATAACATAAATGTTTCATTGAATTTCTATAGGGTTTATAGAAGGGACAGAATAGAGATTTCAGGGTGGATACCAAAGATAAAATGTATGTTCTCAGTAGTATGTTATCTAGCACTGGACACTGCCAACTCAAACCAGGTTGTCAGAAGAGTGGCCTGCTGAGTTCTCACTGCAAGAGAGACAAAGCCATGTGAGATATCTTCAAATAGTTCTAAAAGTTGTAAGGCTCTGAAGCTGTGAAAGAATGCAAGATCTCATAAAGTTTAAAAATTTTAATTATTAAATAGGGCATACATTTACTTATCTTCTTGGGTTCTTATCTAGTTCAAAGGTCTTTAAACAAACAAACAAATGGGTTAAATTGTGTCCTTTAAAAATTCATACGTTGAAGTCCTAACCCCCTGTACCTTAGAATGTGACCTTGGAAGTAGGGTCATTGCAGAAGTAATTAGTTAAGATGAGGTCATATTGGAGCAGGGTGGGCCCCTACTCCAACATGCCTGTTGTCCTTATAAAAAGGGAAAATTTAGACATAGATGCACACACAGGAAGAACACCACGTGAATATGAAGGCAGAGATCAGGGTGATGCCAAGGAACACCAAAGATGGCCAACAAACCACCAGCAGCCAGGAGAGAGAGGCACGCAAAAATTTCTCTTTCACAGCCCTCAGAAGGAACCAAACTGGCCAACACCTTGATCTTGGACTTTCAGCCTCCTGAGCTGTGAGACAATAAGTTCCTGTTGTTTAAGCCACTCAGACTACAGCACTTGGTTATGGCAGCCCTAGCAAACAAATATATCCACGTATCTGCAGAACTAAAGAAAGGCCATATCCAATCACATGACCAGCCCGAGTGGGTGTTACAGACTTCTGTGAATAAGCAGAATCAAGTAGCCTGAGTCAGGAGACAAAAATTCTTTCAACATTTTGGAATCCATGACATAATGTCTATAAAAAGACAGTGTGACAGTGAGAACTGCTCTGGATGTCAGCAACTCCAGGTCTCATGTCTGACCAAAATTTTCGATCATTAGAAACCTGTAATAATTAGGGTGGTCATTGCCATCCTCCTTAGTAGTCGGGCAACCTCAGTTGACCAGGATGGCAGCACTTTTCCCAGTCTTTCCATCCCAGGAAGACTAAGAATTAGGTATAGAAGGATCTAAGGGAATCAAAACCAAGAAGTTAGTATGTTTTGTGTTAAGAAAGGATCAGTATATATTTGCTGTGTACAAGGTGCCCTTCATCCTGTCATAAAGCTTACTACCTTCCAAGCTAGAAAGGCTCAGGGCTCATGTTGACCCCTGAGAGCAGACTGTTAACATTTTCAAAAATTTTGCAAGCTATTATTAAACAATGTTCCAATCCTTACAATGACACAAAAACAATAGCAAGCACTGTTGAAAACAGTAGTGCTGAAAGTGAAAGAGGTTTTCAATTTAGAGACCAGAATTTGTACAAGGGTGAGAAATAGTTTGATTATGGATGACATCAGATCGAATGACAATCCATTTATGGAGAAAAGAGTTAGCAGATTGGGATGCAACTCCATTTGTCAAATTGTGGTTGGGCAACTGCTCAGGGTCACTGTCCATTTGGCCCTGAATGAAACACCTGTGGCTCCTGGCTTCCCCCACAAACTCTCAAAAACTATCAGAGTTCTGTATGGTTTAGATAATAATTGTTCTATACATTCCTTTCTTGTTTCTTTTCTTTGGTGGAATTCGAAGCCATGGAACCTACATTTTTCCATTTCCCCTGTTCCTAAACCAACTTTCTTACACGGATCTAAACTAGACTGCATTTGATGCTTCAGGTCTCCCGTCGCGTCTTCTGTCATGGTAGAGCTGTGATCCCTCCAAGTGCCTCGTTGCTAGACTTGCTTAAAGATGTGGTCAAGGGTGAGCGATTCTTCTTTTTAAAAATGTTTATTCTTCAGTTTGGAAGCTAGCTCCTAAAGTAAAAGGAGACAGTTTTGTGCAGATGTTTTGAGCTCCATACCTTCAGTAATTGCACTTAGTCAGTCATTCCTGGTTCTGGAAGTCCGGAGCCTGCCTGGACTGTGGGGAAATGCCCAAAGAATGCTTCTTTATCACATAGCAGCACCACATTCAACTCTTCAATATGCCATGGCTCTAATTCATTCCTTAATGATGGTGCAAATGAGTTAAATCTTTCACATTGTAGACTTTTAACTTCCCAAACATCATTTTAAAAAACCATTACAGTGTATGTTCACTGCAACAGATGAGTGCTTTGGCTGCAGCATGAAATAGCTAATTCGTAATTTAAAATATGATGCCTTTCCTTTTTTCCCTTTTAGATAGTTTTTAAAAAGGAAACTTTCTCCCGTGTGTGCTGAGGGGCTGGTTCTCGTTGCCAGTGCTCATGAGCAAGCCTGTGTGTTTAACTTAGCTTGTGAAATGATCAACATTAAACGTCAATTGCTGACATTCGAGCCAGCTGCTTGAAGTGTCAGCACAGCTGCTTTGTGAGATGAGAACAAAATCTCACTGCTGCTCCTTGTTCCACGGTGAGGCAATAAGAAAATGCCCATTATGAACCATGAGGCTCTTAACGCATTCATTTTTGCTCCTTTAACTGCCGGCTCAGATTTCTACAGCATGAAACTTAAGTTCAGGAATCTGGAAGCAAATGCAAAAATGATTCTGAAACTGTGCTCTATTACTCACAGATTTGGGGATCTGCTTTTTCTTTTTCAATTGTATGACTCACCTAGATTTTAAGGAACCACCCATGAGGGCCCCATTCACTTGGATAATTAAAGTTCCTCCTGGGTGAAGAACAACAGTCCCTCCTCCCTGAATGACTGAGGATTTAATAGCTCTGCACACTCTGAGCAACCCTGTCCTGCTGTGAGGCTTTGTTTCACCTTGTTCTGGTCCTGTTGGACCCAGAGATTGGGATGCCAGGTGCTGAAAGTGGAAGCAAGGGGAGAATGGAGCAGCCCAGGACAGGGCCACCTCACCAAAGCCAGGCAGAATGAGGCAGAGGGAAGGCAATCAATGGCAGCCCAAAGATCTTTTCATCCCTTTTAGCCTGATAGGCTCTGATGTTTCTTTAACATCCTGCATTAAGGTATTTGATGAAAACATGACTGTCTGCAACAGAATATAGGTATTGGCCGAATGTATCATTAAAATTTAAAAATAGCTGTGTATGTGAGGGTAGTGATGCTGTCTTCTTCCCTTCTTCTCTTTGTCCTTCGTCCCCTCATTTCTTACCAGGTTTTCAAAGATTAAAAACAAACAAACAAAAAACAAACCTAAGTTTTGCCACTGAGAGTGTAGTTTCACCACCTCCCTGCTGTTCGTGTCTATCTGACCTGTCAATCAAAGCAAAACAACAGAAGTTGGCCATAATTCAAAAGGAAAAATGTCTTTTATGACACATTTTGACATATGTTGAATGATTTAGTGAGATCATGATGCCTTGTCTCATTTTCTAAGACTTCCTGAGTTCATTTTTTAAAATTTTTTCATAATGTCCATTGACATTTTCTTCTAATGACCTGTCTACTTGTGCTTCCCTCACTGAGTGTGCTTCACTAATAGAGTGATTCTGGCCAATGAATAAGTTTTCAAATTAAAAAATAGAAAAATAATTTCTAAAGTTTTTTTTTTTTGAGAGAGAGAAAACAGAGATGTTAGTATAAAATGGATGAAGTACCTACAATGTCTGTGTTTCCCAAGCTATGCACCAAGGTGCCCGGGGGTGCCACCAGATATTTTAGAATTTTAAGAGAAGCACATCAATTCTTGACATCCATCAGGTACCACACAAACTTGTAGCTCCAGTGGTGCAATTTGTTAGCTCATGGCACTTACAAGGTAGCACACAAACTATTAGCTTAAGGTAGTTGACAGTATCAGCATTAGATTGTGCAACATTCCTTTTGATGATGTCACATACTTGTGAAGCTGGGTCCACTGTGCCTATCCTATAGCACTACGTGCAACGTGGAACACAGACTGAAAGTGGTGGTGTCCAGTCTAATTCCAAAGTTTGAGAAGTCACACAGTGCTCCCCAGGAATACTCATCCCATTAATAAGTAATTTTGGTTATTTAACAATGAAATAAAATTATTTTTTCTTTCAATTAGTGTATATAATTTTTTTGAACTAAGTTGTTAGGTCATAAATATTTGTTAAGTTGTTTAGACCTAATTAATAAATGGAACAAATTACCAAGACACTTAGAGTGCCACAAACAGAAAAAATCTGGGTACCTTTGGACCAAGTTATCTAAGAAAATAAATACATATGACAGCATGAGAAATACTAATATAAAATGAAACTTATATTGGAAATGAATATTCAAAGTATTAAAAATCCAGGGGTATGTGGCAGTAGGTATAGAAATGTCAGCTGATCTTTGAGGTGGGACTTTTCCATAGCAGCGTCATGGCAGGGGTATTACCGAACCAAACTGGGATCCACTTGCCTGGCCACAGCAAAGCCAGACACTGAAGCTGAGAGCTGCAGCAGGAGAGAGACACATTTTATTTCATGGTGCCATGCAAGGAGTACTGGCAACTAGCGCTTAAGACCTGGACTCCTCAATGGCTCACAGGCCAGGGCTTTTAAAGGTGGCAGGGGCACATTTCAGGCAGGCAAAATTGTAAATCAATACGTGGAGGTTATACATTGGCCTGGCCTAAAAAGGTGAAATATCCAGAAGTGGGGGCCTATGGGTCACAGGTGGATTCAGAGATTCTTGGGTTAGTGGAAAGGAATGTTAAGATGTGTGTGACAGGCCCCTCAGGGGGAAATTTAGAACACAGAATGCAGTCAGAATTCAAGCCCTCAATTCCCCCTCACCTGCATTTTCCATCTGGTGGGGGTTTACTGAAAATCAACTCAAGAACATATGTTAAGATGCCATCTTTTAGTCTCCATAGTGAACCAAAACCCTTTGTGACTCTGGCTCCCTGGGAGGGCCATTGTTCCCATCAGGTGGCCTGTTCACTTTTCAAGCTAGCCAGATGCCTGGAACTTCCCCCGAAGGGACTTAAAATTTTCCTTATTTCCATGCTTGGGGCCTGGTAGGCCTCTAAGAGGGGTCCCTGCTCCATATCAGAGGTAGTGATGTGTGGCTTTCAGGTCACCCCTCACTTCTGCCTCACAATTGGCATATGTCACTGGTCCATTTGGACATACATTCTGCTGAGTTTAAATACATCTTTAGAATCCTTCTCTACTCAGTGCTTCAGGCAACCAATGATCTATCAAAGGTGACACATGAGATAAAACCCACTTGCTTTTCCTGTTCTAAGTCTAATCACTAGCCTTATAGTCTCAAAAACTCAAAATTTCTCCTTCTTTGAGAACTATTGCAGCACCTGTGATTAAACCTGTCCTGTGCATACACACTGATGCTTAAAAAATGACAGCTAAACCTCAGCTCCAGAATTTTTCCAGAACCCCTGACCTACCCACTGCCTGCCTTGATAGATACTCTGGGCCTTTTTTCCCTCCCGGTTCCTTGAAATCCCCCAATCGCGAGTTGGAGTTTAGTTTCTCCTTTCTGCCCAATCCACATGGTCACTTCTGGACTCACTTTGCTGGTTGTGACCTCAGCAGCCTCGTGCCAGGACATGGCTCTTGACATCTGTGCCCTGATTTTGCTGGGGTCTCAGGTAGGAGCCCCACTTTCCCTCAAGCCACTTCAGGTCCCACCGAGGATGCTACTTTGGAAAGGTTTGGATTAGACCCTGAGATTCTCAAATTCGGGGGAATTCACTCAAACTGATAGAACTAATAGTGACGGGCTTATGTACTGTGCTAAGATGGATGGGCTTTATTCCGTAGGCAATTGGAGGTTGTTCAGGTCTAAATTGGAGGACGATAACTTGGGTAGTAAGATGATGGATAAATTGGAAAGAGAGTTCTTGTGAGAAAGGACCTTATGTTTTGGCTGCCTGCAATCTTAATTATGAGCTCTGAGAATATAGGAGTAAAAACTAAAGTGTTCTTTCTATTCTCTCACTCAACAACAATCAATACAGAAGACTTCTGTGACCTGTGGTCACCAAAAAGTGTGTGGGAATTTCTCTCCACCAGCAACCAATCAGTTCTGTAGTGGACACCAGCTGGGCATCCTCTAATTCCATTCAATCCAGACACTGTGTCTGAATTGAATTGAATTCAGAGATGGGGTCAGGTCTCACAGGTGGAGGGCTCAGTCCCACAAGACTGCCCCCTACTTCCAACGCCAACCACAAGCCCCAGGTTGTTTTACCTGTGCTTCTGACTGACCAGCTATATAAATTGGGGTTCCCATGACCCCTTCCTCGGGTTCAATTAATTTGCTAGTGTGGCTCACAGAACTCAGGGAAACACTTTACTTACATTTTCCTATTTATTATAAAGGATATTATAAATGATACAGATGAAGAGATATGTAGAGCAAGGCATATGGGAAGGTACGTGGAGCTTCCATGCCCTCCCTGGGTGCACCATCCTCCAGGAACCTCCACCTGTTCAGTTATCCAGAAGCTCTCTGAACCCAGTCCTTTTGGGTTTCTATGGAAGCTTCATTACATAGGTATGATTGACTAAACCCCAGAGGTTGTGGGGTGGGGCTGAAAGTCTGAACCCTCTAATCCTGCTTTGGTCTGTCTGGTGACCAGCCCCCATCCTGAAGCTACCTAGGGGCTGCCAGCCATCAGTCAACTCATTAGCATACAAAGACCACTTATCATTTTGAAGATTCTAAGGATTTTAGAAGTCACATGCCAGGTAACAGCCACGAAGACCAAATACATATTTCACTTTCACAATATCACATGAGTCCACCATAAAATGGGGCTCTATGGCTGCACAGCAACCCAATGTCAACCTTAGCTAGATGCTAGAGAAATTTAGCATATACCCCAAGAAAGGACACAGCCTTCTATATCCTACATTGGTCAGATTGTGTCTGTGTTATATTGTTCAGTTCCAAGAGTCACATTTTAGAACAGACAATATTGTGACAAAGACTCTCTCCTTGACCAAACTTTAATTGGGCTCCCCGAACCCTCTTTTCAACTAGGCTTTGAGTTAAAATTGACACCTGTCCTGTCTTTGGCCTGCCTAGCCCAGTTGTAGCAGGAATCCCACTAAGTCAATTTGGCAAGAATCCCTCCACTCTTGATATCTGGTCACACTTGATATCTGATTAAATTTCTCATCCCCACCCTTGATATTTGATCACCTTTGCCTGCCTTCAGCAAGAACCCCCCCACACTTCATGTCTTTTCTTTGTATTTTCCATCCACTGACCCCTCACTCTGCTTGTTGGCTATAAACCCCCAGCTGTCTTTGTTGAGCCTGATCTTTCTCTCCTATTGCAATAGTCTTGAATAAAGTGTTTTTTACTATCAGGATTCAGAACATGATACCCCAAAATATGGCAGAAGCAGGAAGATCACTCTCTGACCTTCTTCACCTTTCTCTCCTGAGGCCGTAAAAAGAATTCTCTGACTTACCTCCTGTGAAAGCAGGTCATAAGACTCTCATTCCAGGGGGGTTCTGCCCTCTATCCAGGAAGAAGAATCTGAACAAACAAGCCTTGCAAAGTTTCCCCCAGTTTATTACTATTAGATCTGTCAAAAACAAAATTTCAACACATTTCATTTAAAGATATCATTGGTTTTGATTAGCATTCATGAATCAGGCAGCATTCCATCTAAAGATGAGCTGAGCAGAAGGGTGGGCTTTATAGGCAGAAAAAGGCTGAAGAAAGCAGAAACAATGAACAAAAAGTGGATTGGGCATTGTAAGGTTACTTTCCTTATAGAGCTTATAGGATTAAAACAGAAGGATTTCCCTACCGTGCTGGCTCAGGTAACTGGGCCCTTTCTTCTTTACTTTTTTTTTTTTGAGACAGAGTCTTGCTCCGTCACCCTGGCTAGAGTGCAGTGGCGTCATCATAGCTCACTGCAACCTCAAACTCCTAGGCTGAAGCGGTCCTCCTGCCTCAGCCTCCTGAGTAGCAGGGACTACAGGCACATGCTACCGTGCCCAGCTAAGTTTTCTATTTTTTGTAGAGATGGGGTCTAGCTCTTGCTCAGGCTTGGGCCCCTTCTAATTGTTTGTTGTGAATCTCCTGCTTTTTGGAAAAACTGGCCCATTTTGAAGTTCAGTTTGATTACATGGCACATAGCATGAGTGACTCCATCTTGTTTGGTTGGGTCCATTGGGGCCTCGTGCAGGAGCTTGGTCTAAAACAATGGCCTCCCATAAATTTTATTTAATAGATAATACCCTTTTATCCTCCAATCACACTTCTACACAACTGCCCATAAAAATATACAGTTCTCCTTGGATCATTGGCTCTTCGTTTCTGAAGGCTCTTGTGTCACCTAAAACTTTGATTAAATAAATTTGTTATGCTTTTCTCCTGTTAATCTGTCCTTTATTATAGGGGTGTCAGCCATGAACCTTGTGATGGATAAGGAAAAGATATTACTTTCTCTCCCCTACATTACCATTTTAACAAGTGTCAGAATAATTGTTTCTTTAACAATTGACACGTTATGAAAAGTGTCCTGAAAGGGTGACCAAGAAGTAAAAAGTCTTAAATCACATTGCAAGTCACGTGCCACATAACATTTCTGTCAACAATGGATTCTATAATATTATAATGGAGCTAAAAAATTTCTATTGCCTAGTGTTATAGCCCTCATAATACTGTGGTGTAACACACTACCTTTTTTATGTTTAGATATGTTTAGATACACAAATACTTACCATTGTGTTACAATTGTCTACAGTATTCAGTACAGTAACATGCTATACAGGCTTGTAGCCTAGGAGCAATAGGCTATACCATATAGCCTCGGTGTACAGTAGGCTCTACCATCTAGGTTTGAAAGGTAAGTATACTCTATGAAGTATACTCTATGCACCTAACGATGCATTTCTCAGTATGTATACCCTTCATTCAGTGATGCATGACTTGTTCTTGAGTTAAAGGTTTAAGACTTTTTAACCTTTAAACCAATTCTGGAGAGTTGAATCACTAATTTCAGATGTTGCATCAGATTGTTTCAATGCTATTTTTAGGCATAAATGTTGAAAACTCTAATTCCATAATAATATATTTTTAATCACCCCAATTTAATTTTTATTTCTTCAGACTAGTTATTTTTTAAAAAGTGAGAAACGAGGGAAAATGGGTGAATCCTGTTGAAAAGGAATCACAAGATCTATAAATTTGGAAAGGAGAGATTTATTTCTTATAAAGAATTGTAGTCTATAGGCTGGGCATTCTGCAAGTTGAGAAGCATATCCTCTGGCAGGGACTTTGAAGGAGGAAGAGGTAGACAGGGATTTATGTTGAATGGCAAAAATATTCAACAGCTTATAGGAGGAGCTATGAATATTCATGAAGGGGGGACGTGCACATGTGTAGTAAGCAGACAGGCATGTTACATGTGTCCCATGTTCACTTTGGGGTGGAAACTTGACATTTAAATGCATTAAAATTAGGCTCTAAATGTCAAAGGATGAAACAGAGGACACATTGGCATCCTGTGTGCAGCCTCTGTAAACCAGCCTGAGCCAGCCCATGGTCAGGGGTCTCTTATCAGGAAAAAATGCTGGTCAATTGTTGTGTCAAAATGGCAAAAAGGGAGGGGAGTCCAGCTGTAGCATCAGGTGGTTGGGTGAAATCAATGGTGGAACAAGTCTTTCCAAAGGGCTGGTTTTTGTTTAACCCTTAGGAAAGAAAGTCTAATGACCATTAGTGAGGGAGTGGGTACAATGAGGTGTGTCCAACCTCCCATCCTGTCATGGCTGGAAACTCAGTTTTTAAGGTTTCTCTGGGGTCCACTTTGCCAAGAGGGAGTCCGTTCAGTCAGTTGGGGGGCTTAGGAGTTCATCTTTATTTCACAGTCTCAAAGGGTTCCAATAAAATAAGCAGTCAATTTATTACATCAGAGATGTAAGTAAAATATACCACGGCTCCTGCTCTGCCTATAGTTTAGTTTCCCGTGCAGTAAGAGTCTAAGGACTCAGGAGTCAGTCACATGGAGACATATCTGGAAGTCTGGTGTGCATGGGAGGAGAGATTTCCTCCATGGAGGATCAGTAGGGAGGACCAGCAGAGGACTGGTCCCAGAGGAAAAAGCAGTCAGGTTGAAGGTGGAGAGCTGGTATTGTCAGCCAGGAAAGCAGGGATGGTATTCCTGACCAGGTTCTTTTTTCCTCAGGGACTGTTGAGAGGGTCTTGGGGAGAGAGGATGGCAACAACAAAAACACTTTTATTAGCATCTCTAGAAGCTATTGTAAGAAAATGACCACTCTACTTTGGTTCTTTCTCATTTTCTTCACCCCATGAGGCATTCATTTGGGAGCGGGGGGTCTTGCGTGGATCAAGCTCCAGCCGAGGAACAGATGGGTGGTGAAAGGGTCTTGAAGCAACTAGACTGAGGAAGGAGAAAATGGAGACTCCACCTGGTATCAGGAGGTCTGTTTTTGCCAACAGAAGAATGGAACTTCACACCGTGGCATTGGCCAACAAAGGTGACACACTTAACTCAGGAGGAATTTGAGAAGTGCTGAGGTCCCTATAATTGGATGGGTGGGTCATAACCTAAGAAACACAGCTCTAGGATTATAACTTTGACTTTATTTTTTTTTGAGACAGGGTCTTGCTCTGTCGCCCTGGCTAGAGTGCAGTGGCGTCATCATAGCTCACTGCAGCCTCAAACTACTGGGCTCAAGTGATCCTCCTGCTTCAGCCTCCCGGGTAGCTGGGACTATAGGTGCGTACAACTACACCTGGCTAATTTTTTTCTATTTTTTGTAGAGACGGGGTCTCTCTCTTGCTCAAGTTGGTCTTCAACTCCTGGCCTCAAGCGATCCTCCCTCCATGGCCTCCCAAAGTGCTAGGATTACAGGCATGAGCCACCGTGCATGGCCAACTTTGACTATTTTCATCCTCAGACTGATGTTGCCAAGGAAACAGTGATTACCTTTGTAAAGATGTGAATAATGATTTCTAAGAGTCTAGGAACAGATTTGCACATGTCTTCCTAACCCTAAAACTCCCTACCTAGTGCAGCATCTTACACATAATAGGAGCTCCTATAATGTTTGTTGATCTAAAATAAATTTCAGAAAACATGCAATAGTCATTTGTCTTTAAATCCAATTCAACAGCAATTAATAATAGTAGTAGCTAATGTTTACCAAGCAACTAGGCAATTTGTGCTCATTGTCTCATTTAGTGCCCCAGGCAACCCTGCTGAGTGAACACAACCTCCACTGACAGGAGAAAACAGAGGCAGGGAGAGCCCAGGGCTGGGTGGTGAGCTAGATAAAGGCAGTGAGAGTCTGGTCTCCTCTGTACTCCCAGTGCTGTTGAATGCAGATGTATGCAGTTGTTCTGTAAATAGCAGATTTCCATGGAGAGAGGGAAACCAAGATTTGGAGGCAGGTCTATCTGAGCATAAAGTGCATAGTTTCTACCACTCCTTTCAAAGAATGAGGCCTTTCTGAGCTTCCTCTAGTCTGCATGGTTGAAGAAAGTGGAAGAGAGGTTTCTTTCACTAGAGGCCATCAAACTGAACCAAAAAGACAGTAAAATCCATTCATAGTATAATACAGTGCGTTGTGCAACACTATAATAGCTTTGAGTAATAGTGGTAGCTCGGAGTGCTTTGCACGTGGACTGCTTTGCTCGTGGACCGAGCACCATCCGTGTGTCAGGTGCTGTTCGATGTACTGGAAACTCCAGCTGCACAGCCTAGCTTTGGGTCCAGATCCCCCGCTTCTTTAGGCCTTTATTTTTGCAGCTGTGATATATATTTTAGCATTATTTGATGTGTTTCTGGAATCCGGACAAGTCAATCTGATCTGAATGCGTCTCACCCATGATTTCTTTCCAATGTGGTGGATCATGGAGGCACCATGAAACAATACAAAGTGTGAGAACTTTATATCTTGTTTTTGTTTATTAACTTATTTTTGTAAAATATTTGAAAATGACGAAAAGACAAAGAAACGATTAAAATCACCTGTAATCCTATCACTGGTAATGACCACCATGGCCAATGTCTTTTTTATATACACCCCCCCACACACACATATGTTTACAAAACTGGGATCATTGTCTTGTAAATTTTTCTGTGTGTGTGTGGGTTTTTTTAATAAAAATAGCTCTTCCCCCTAACAGTAAACAGAATCTACAGTTATATGAAAACCAGAAAACACAGAAATGTATAAAGAAGAATGTGTTCCTGTTTTGTCGGGAAGTCTAAAAGGACAGTTCTGGAGGACTGTCCCTTGTTTGTGGGGTTGAGTGAGGGGGAGGGCACAGTTGGGAGAGGATGTCCTTCAGGATATGCAGAGCTGGAGACCTGGTTCAGGAAGGACTCCCTTCCTCTTGGGGGTTTGCGCTTATTCTGTGCTCTCTCCAAAAAAGTTGAGCTCATTCTCAGACCAGGAAGAGGAACCGGGGAGTGGTTCAGTCAGGATGCTGCTTTTAAAGAGAAAAAGGGGAAAATCTGCCAGGAGGAGAAGCAGATGATGACTGACCAGAGGCCACATGATCATCACTGTCAGGTGCCTGGGACACCTGCTCAGGACTGTGCTATGGAGGGGACTCAGCCCCCACTTCTTTCCAGTGAAGATGCTGTAAGCCAGTGGCTCTCAAACTTGAATGTGCATGAAAATTAACCAGAGGGATTGTTAAAACACAGACTGCTGGGTTCTACCTCCAGAGTTTCGGATTCAGGAGGTTGAGGGTGGGCTTGAGAATCTGTATTTCTAAGAGGTTTCCAGGTGATAAGGATGCTGCTCGTCCCAGGGGCATACTTTGAAAACCACTGCTGTAGGCCAGAAAAGGAATCAGAAAATTCTAGGAAAGCCTACAGAGGTGACTGTACAGGATAGCTTGGAGCCCACAGAATGCATTTGTGGGGGAGGATGAGAAATAAGAACAGCTTCTCCTGGGGTGCCGCGCACCTGGAGGCAGATCCTGGGAAGACAAAGACTCCACCAGAACCAGCTTGGTGCTCCCCCAGACTCCCTGGGATGGCAGAGTGGCTCAGCCTGACCCCTAACCTCTCATCCAGACACACTGGGTGGGACGAGCAGATTGGCAGACGAGATCTAAGACACCTAGGAGGGTGCACAGCAGACCAGAAATAGCAGGAATGAGCATGTGTAAGACTCGAAGTGCTAATTTGGCCCAAATTTTGCCTTTTTATCATTGTTCCCATAGAGCCTAAAACTAAAGCCCTTTAAGAACAAAAGATTTATGTCCTTGACAAAATTTCTTTTAGAAAACAAAGATGAATTGGTGTTTGCGAGTGTGTGTGAGTGTGCAAGAGTATGCATGCACATGTATTGTTGGAGGGGATGATCTGGAAAACTTTTTCCTAATTTTGCACTCAGTTCTTGCAGAAAAATCACTTTTTGAATAACAAGAGTGGTGGCAACCAGAAAAGAGGAAATGATTAAATGACCAGGTCCGGCAAGAAAGGACTACAGGGTAAGAAGGCCTGACATGGAGAAATGGGCTGGAAGCCCAAATGTCTTTAAATATTTGAAAAAGATAGATCCTTCTGATTATTTTATTTAGCTTTTGGGGCAAAATAGGACAAATAGGTAAAATCATAGAGATGCTTATTTTGAGTTAATAGATGAAGTATGTTTTTAATAATTATAGCTGCCTGACCATAAAATGGACTGCATAAAATAGTGAACTTCCCTAAATGAACATATAAAAAACATTAATAATATTATTTACCTAAGTCTTGGTAAAGGAAATTTTCAAAAATGATAAAATTATGACTGTCATTCAGATATAAAATAAACATGTATTAAAGATTCTATTTAACTTGTCATTTACAGAAGCAATCAGGCAGATATATAAATAATTCAAAGAAGAATTCAGAAAACAGACATATTTCTAGATTAGGAATATTGAAATGAATTTTCAGATAGGTGCAAAACTGACTTTTGTCCCGCTGCCACCAGATAGAATTTGTTTGCATATCTATAGACAAAAATGATTTGTATTGTTATCAGTTTTCTATGACTTACAGAGTTATAACATAGCCTAGTCAAAACAAGGTGCATATCCCTATAGAATTAGATAGTTTCTGAAGACTCCAGCATTTTGGCAAAAGAATATCCAGGAGTCTCTTTTGTTTGTTTTGAAGTCTTAAATTTTTCCTTACAGTCTCTTTTCGATAAAAATAATCTCAAAAACAGGTTATTCTTGATCACAAAATAAGACTAGTTTCTTTAAGTTTGGCCTGATTATTTACATAGGTACAGCAAGAGTGTTGATTTACCATACAGGCCATAATAGGTTTGTTTTGCTGGAAGTTTTCCTAAAGAATCTGATTGGACTTTTAAAAGCCTATATTATTTCCTGAGGCCAAGAAATCAAGCCCAAGAAACTCTCTCCCAGATTCCGCTTGCAGTGCCTATAAATTTGGACAAATTCCTCTTCATCTATAAGGCTGGGACTCATTAAGCCAAATACCAGGACAGTTTTCCTGGAAGGGCTTTGTGATCACTGGCTCCAAACAGTCAATCTTAGTGCCTTAAAAGTGCTTGTAATACCTGATTAAATGAGCATCATTCTCAAAAATGATATTCCAGGGCTTGGTTGCATGACAGATTTTTACAGTTATATCCTGGTGAAAGGACATATTCTTAATGACTCTGTATTAGTTTCACATTGCTTACTGTAATAAATTACCATGAACTTTGTAGCTTAAAATAACATAAATTTATTATTTTATAATTTTGAAGTTCAGAAGTCTGAAATGGGTCTTAAGGGCCAAAATCAAGAGGGTACATTCCTTCTGGATGCTCTAGGAGAAAATGCATTTCTTCGCCTTTTCCAGCTTCTAGAGGCCGCCTGCTTTCCTTGGCTTGTGGTTCCTTCCCCTATCTTTAAAGCCAGCAATGTAGCATCTTCAAATCTCTCTCTCTCTTTCTGACCTTGGTTTAGCTGAAGATAGTCAAGTAGACATTCAAGCAAACATGAAAAACTAGCAAGTCATTTAGAGAATCGATCTCTGTAATCCAATGATCAGTTTACAGAAATCACCAAATGGCCAGACCATAAACCAAATTCCCAGTCATTGCCATTGCCAGTGAGGAAAAACTTATCAGGCATACATAAATTAAAAAAAAAAATAGTAAATTAATAGAGAGAAAATTAAAATTAGAAAAACAAGGAGTAAGAAAGTTCTTTTGTCACTTTGAATTCACCTCTAAAAACGAAGAATGGATGTGCCTGGACTTAAGCCCATGAAGTATACCATTTCCGTTGATGGAATTCACCTGCCTCTGCCAGGTGACTCTATTAATATGAGCATCTCAGTGGAAGACCTCCCAAGCTGCTAGAAGATAGTTTTCAAAAAAGGTGACATCCTGACTTTCATTCAGATATAAAATAAATACATGTTAAAGATATTATTTAATTCATCATTTACTAAGGGAACCAGGCTGATGTTAAAACCAGTTCAACATAAAATCCAAAGAACAGACATATGTATAGATCAGAAATATTGAAATGAACTTACAAATAGATACACAACTGGCCTTTTCACAGTGGGGGGAGCATTTTCCCTCCACCAGATAGAATTTGTTTGTATGTCTACAGTCAAGAATTGTTTGCATTACTATTCATTTGCTACAACAGACAGAGTTATAAAATGGCCTAGCCAGATCATCACTGGAGTCTCCAGCATTACATTGAAAAGATATCCAGTCATCTCTTTTCCTTATTTCAAAGTCTTTTTAAACAATTTTTTTAATTTTGGGGGGGTTCGATTAGTAATGTTCTGTTTTTAAATTTCAGAATATTATGGGGGTACAAATGTTTTGGTTACATGAATTACTTTTGCACAGTTTGAGTCAAAGTTACGTGGTCCATCACCCAGACATAGTGTGCATTGTACCTGTTAAGTGTGAGATTGCCCGTCCTCTCCTCCCTTCCCCCACCTGCTTGACTTCTGTTGAATTTTACTACCATGTGTACACATGATTGTTGATCATTTAGTTCCAACTTAATAGTGAGTACATGTGGTGTTTGTTTTTCCATTCTTGCGATACTTCACTTAGGAGGTCTCTAGTTCCATCCAGGTTGTTACAAAAGGTATTAGTTCAGCATTTTTTTTTATGGCTGAATAATACTCCATGGTATACATACATCACATTATATTAATCCACTCATATATTGATGGGCACTTGGGTTGTTTCCACATCTTTGAGATTGTGAATTGTGCTGCTACAAACATTCAAGAGCAAGTGTTTTTTAATATAATGTCTTCTTTTCCTTTGGGTAAATACCCAGTAGCAGGATTGCTGGATCAAATGGTAGGTCTACTTTTAGCCCTTTGAGGTATCTCCCTACTACTCCCAACCTCCATAGAGGTTGAACTAACTTGCAGTCCCACCAGCAGTGTATAAGTGTTCCTTTCTCTCTGCATCCACACCAGCATCTGTTGTCTTGGGACGTTTATATAAAAGGCATTCTCACTGGAGTTAGGTAATATCTCATTCAAAGTCTTAACTGTTTTCTTACAGTCTTATTGACTCAATTCTTCAACAATAATACAGTTTTACAAAATGAGAGGCTGACATAGTGGTGGTGAAGTGTGCAGATCCAAGGATCACGGAACCCGGACCTGAAGCTGGGATCCACCATTTTTTAAAAATTTTATTTTTAAATGTTATTTATTTATTTATTAGAGACGGGATCTTGCTGTGTCGCCCAGGCTGAAGTACGGTGGCTATTCACAGGCACGATCATGGCACACCACAACCCAGAATGCCTGGGCTCAAGCGATCATCCTGCCTCACCCTCCTGAGTAGCTGGGACTACAGGAATGTGCCTCCGCGACCAGCTGATCCACCACTTTTAGCTGTGTGACCTTGGGAAAGTGACTAAACCAGGGATCAGCAAAAAAAAAAAAAAAGCCCAAGGACGACATCCAGCCTGCTGCCTGTTTTTGTAGAGTTCTTAAGCTAAGAATGGTTTTTGTATTTTTAAGTAATTGAAAAAAATTGAAAGAAAAATAATATTTCATGACACATAAAAATTATATGAAATTCAAATTTCAGTGCCCATAATGAAAGTTTTGTGGGAACATAACCGTGTTCATTTGTTTACATCTCTAAAATGAGGATAAAAACTGCACTTACATAGAGTTGTGGTGAAAATTAACTGATACAATGCGTGGAAAGTGCCTACCACAGTGCCTGGCAGATAGTAAACCCTCAACAAGACTTCGCTAATCAGTCCCTCCTTGCAATTGTTTATGTAGCTTTGGGCTCACTAAGTTAAGATGATATAAGCCTAGAATCGTCTGTAGTCATGCCTATCTTTCTGCCTCCTCCATAAAAACAAACAACACCAATATAGCATGCATTTATTGAGCACATTCTATGTGTCGGGCACTGTTGTGAGTTGCTTACATATTATCATCTCACTTAATCCTCACAACCACCTTATAGAGTAGGTGGGTATTAGTATTTTTGTCCCCATTTTACAGATGAGGAAACTGAGACTCAAAGAGCTTAAGTAATTTATTCTAGGTAAGTGGTGGAGCCAGATTCAAGCCCAGGCAGTCTGACTGAAGAGCCATCAGCGTACGCTGCCTCCCACACGGAGGGCACTCACCTACAGTGGAGAATGAGGACAAGTCACTGAAGGAGGCAGACCCAAGAGACAGAGGAAAGAAAGAGAAACCTGCTAAGAGCTCCACGTCTGTTGACCATTTTGTTTTGTTTTGTTTGACTGAAGCTAATGTGGTTTTCTTTCACCAGACACAGAAAAATACTGAAGAAAACAAATGATGAAAAGGACATGGGCATTTCCCTCCAACAGCCCACCAGACAGTGGGGGGAGATAGGTGCACAAACAAGCAAACAGCAACACACTAAGGGCTAGAGTAAAGGCATGTTTTAAATCATGCAGGAGCACAAGGAAGGGGATTCAACAGAGCATCAATCAGGAAACACTCGCTGTGTGTCTTCCATACATCAGGCACGGTGCTGGGTGCCCATGGGTTGATTTTTTAATATTCCAGCAGGATGCAATAATTTGCATTCCTCAACTTTTGGATCTTTTATTTATGCTTCTTCTTTGTTGACTGTCGGGAACCCATGAGGTCTGGTAGGATTCATGGTTGGTTCATCTATGCCAACGACGCTGTAGCGAGGTCCACAAATGGGCTAGGGAAAGCGGTTGTTAAAATATAAAAATGTAATTTAAAAAAATCATGGGTGCCTTTCCATTAATCAAATTATATACTAGCTTACATTTCAAGCACTAACATTAAAAGAGGGCCCCAATTATATCTCTCTTTCACAATGCAAGCAGTTCTTTAACCACAATTATTTGTTGTTGGGAAATTGCACGCACAAATAATTGCACCCACAGTTGTCTAATTGTAGTCTGTGAATGAAGGGCAGGCAGTCAATGATTTCTCAGATGTCTCCTGTTGCTTGCCATTAGCTGGTTGTGGTACAAGCGCTTGCACAGGCTGTTCTTCGCCTATGAAAGGTGAGGGCTGAAGTGACGTAGTCCATTGGGTGTGGACTTTGAGAGTAATACCCCCTTATTTCTGCAAGAGTGAGCTTTTTTTTTTCTGAAGAGAACTTCTATCTTCCCTGTCAACCTTTCACTTAGTACTAGCTTACCTACCTTCTAAGTTGCTTCTTCATCTGTTCTGATTTCTTTAAGAATCATCTTGTGAGCTTTTAGGATGTATATGTGAGTTTTTTTTTTTACTTTATTTCATTTTAAATTGCTTTCTTCATTTTTCTCTCCCAACTTTTCTCACATGGAGCAAGATTGGAAAAAAATGGTTTTTTTTAGGAAGTGGTGAACATGAGTCAGAAACATCTCTCTCTTGATAAGACCAGTATGTTCAAATGAGGAAGTGAAAATCTCTAATAATAGTGAGATAAATCATACAGGAAAAAAAAAGCCAGGGTCTGAAAAGCATGTGCATTCCTGTAGCAGAGTTCGTGTGAGGAGTTTTGTGTTTGTGATGATGTCACTATTACTCATCCACATGGCTGTGTGGGAAAGATATAGAGCATGCATAAATAACAATAAAGCAAACATTCTAATTTGAGCACTTTGTTTTTTTCAGAGTACAATCACTGGCTGGAAGAAATAGGAGCATCCCTGAATGAAGTAACTTCCTCAGCATACAAATGGCATAACTGAGGTTAGAATCTTGGATTATTACCTCTGGACCTAGAGTATTTACCTCTTTCCCTACCTGCTCACCTCCATTTCCGCCAAGATGTTTTAACTTCACAATAAACAATCACTTCCAAGATCAACTACCTTCCTTCTTTTGAGATACTCTGAGAAAGTTAGACTCTTGGGACTTAATTTTCTTTGCTCTCTCCTCATAAATGTATCTCTTTCTTGTTCAGTTGCAAGGAAATCAAGTGTCTGGGGAATAAAATTCCTACAATTAAATGTGCTATTTCAGTTGTGATTTCTCACTCAGTCTTACTTTTTTATGTCTAAATTTTGTGTCTTGTCTATTCCTTTCATAATCTTCATATCTCTCTTATGATATATAAATTCTATTCAACCACTTTTACAGATATTGGAAGATTATGGGCAATAATTGGAAGATTATGGGCAATAAACATTGGTAGAAAAGTCACAAACAGAATTTAGAATTTCTTACAAAACACTACCTTTTGAGGAAATATTACTGAGTGTAATACAGTTGTCTTTACTGAATATATCCATCAGGGTTCTTGATCGCAGACAACACAGACCACTCTAGCTGTTGAAACAGGAAGAGATGTGTTAAAGGAGTATGGATAGCTGATGTCTAATACACTTAAACTCACATATGAGTTTTTATGATAACTCATATAAACTCTGGCATATATGTCTAACAGAGTAAAAAGGAACCCACAGAATGGGAAAAATATTTATAAATCACATATCTGATAAGAGATTAGTATTCAAAATATATAAAGAACTCCTGGAACTCAACAACAATAACAACCTGACTAAAAATGGGCAAAGAAATAGACATTTCTCTAAAGGAAATATACAAATGGCCAACAAGCACAAGAAAAGATGCTCAGCATCACTAGCCATTGGGGAAATACAAATCAAAACCACAATGAGATACCACTTCACATCCATTAGGATGGCTACTAGTGGTTAGCTGTGTTAATTTTTAAAAACCCAGAAAATAACAAGTGTTGGTGAGGACGTGGAGAAATTGAAACCCTCATGTATTTCTGGTAGGAATGTAAAATGGTGCAACTGCTGTGGACAACAGTTTAGCTGTTTCTCAAGAAATTAAACATAGAATTACCGTATGATTTGGCAATTCCACTCCTAGGTATATACCCCAAAGAATTGAAAGCAGGAACTCAAACAGATACTTACACACCAACATTCATAGCAGCATTATTCACATTAGCCAAAAGGTGGAAACCATCCAAATGTTCATCAACAGACGAATGGATAAAGGAAGTACGGTATACACATACCATAGAATATTATTCAGCCGTAAAAAAGAATGAAATTCTGGTACATGCTACAACATGGACGAACCTTGAAAACATTATGCTAAGTGAAATGAGGCAGTCACAAAAAGACAAATATTGTATCATTCCACTTATATGAGGTACCTAGAAGAGGCAAATTCATAGAGATAGAAAGTAGAATAGATATTGCCAGGGCTGGGACAAGAGGAGAATGGAGAGTTAATGTCTAATGGATACAGAGTTTCTATTTGGGATGGTGACATTCTGGAAATGGATAGTGTGGTGGTTGCACAACATTGTGAATGTACTTACTGCCACTGAATTATACACTTCAAAAAGTTAAAATGGTAAGACTGACTCCTATATTTTTTTCTCTTGATTCCATGTCCTAGATTCTTGTTCCATTAACCACCCCTTCCTCTTCACTGGTTTCTTCCTCTCAGCAAGAAGTCTGCCCATACTTCCTCTAACAAAAGAACTTTCTTTTAACCTTGCTTCCCCCTCCAGCTACTATTTTATCTCTCTCATTTCCTCCACTGTCAACTCTTTAAAAAGAGTAGTTTCCACTAGAGTTACTGAGCTAAACTAAAAAGAGAAGTGTCTACCCACTCACTCTTTAATTTGATGCCATCTGACTTCCTGGGGATTGAAATGTCCTTTTAAAGATATTTCATGGGGGGCACGGTGGCTCACGCCTGTCATCCTAGCACACTGGGAGGCCAAGGCGTGAGGATCCCTTGAGCTCAGGAGTTCGAGACCAGCCTGAGCAAGAGAGAGACGCCCAAGACCCCTGTCTCTACTAAAAATAGAAAAAATTAACTGGGCACGGTGGTGCGTACCTGTAGTCCCAGGTACTTGGGAAGCTGAGGCAGGAGGATCCCTTGAGTCCAGGAGTTGGAGGTTGCTATGAGCTAGGCTGAGGCCACTGCACTCTAGCCTGGGCAACAGAGCGAGACTCTGTCTCTAAATAAATAAATAAATACATAAAATAAAGGTATTTCCCGACTGTGAATCTAACAGGCTGTCGTAAGGACTCCCCTTATCTGACCTTTCTGCTCCTTCAGTGTGTGAAGTGCTCCTGCTTGGTCTCCTTTCCGAGACGCTTTTCAAATCCGTCCACATTTACTGAGCACTTACAATCTTCCAGGCACTGTGTTAGGTGCTGGGGACACTCTCCCTGCCCTCCCTGCATCTCTAGACTTACTTTCCAAGGTTCCCCTGAGCATCTTCTGTTCTTGCTCTGTGTTCTTTACCCAGGTAATTTAGCCACTTCCTTGGTATTGAGAGCTTATTCTGTGCCAACCCTGTTCCAAGTGCTTCACATGGATGAACTCATTTGATCCTTGAAACAGTCCCGTGAGATAGTGCTATTAAGATCCCCATTTCACAGATAAGAAATCAGGGTACAGAAAGATAGCCTAAAGTTCTACAGCTAGTAGGTAGCTCATCTGGGATTCAAACCAGGCAGTCGAATGTAGGACCTGCCCTCTTTACACTCTACGGTCTCTCTCAGCTTCAAACGTCCCCTCCATGCTGACTAGCTCAATCCGTGGCTCCAGCTTTGACATAACTCCTGCACAGTTTCTCCCCTAATGTTTGTGGGCCCAGACAAAAGAACAAAATGGAAGCTCATGTTCCAAATGCCTAAAACTCTTAAAGTTATAAAAGGAAGCTATCAACTATTAACTGCATTATCCGCCTTGACAAATACATCTTCTTAATAATCTGGATCAAATTCTTGGACTTTATGGAGTTCAAGTTGTGGCACGGAACAAGCTGGCCCCTACCCTCTGGACTATCCCTGTCTTTTCCACTGCACACTGTGAGGGCCCTGTGCACACACAACCCCCACCAAGCTCTGCCCACACCCCCAACAAACACTCGAGACTTTGGGCTTCGCACAGTGTTGACATTGTTCACCCTCAGCTTGTGCTCCCAGGGAAGAAGCTTGCACAGGCCCTGGAGGCAGGCTCATGGCCTTTGGGGCTGGGATTCTTTGAGAACTGTGACTGTGGACTATGGGGAAGCATGTTGCCTTGGTCTCATGAACCCTTGTACCAGACTGGCCCTTTAAAGCAACATTTCTCAATTTGTTGTGAAAGGTCTTTCTCCCTTTTTCTCATTTCTAATCTGTTATAGATCAACACTTCTTCTACTACAATAAAAATGAATTACCAGAAAAATGAAATAAAAACAAAGACATTCTAAATACAAATTCATATTTTTATTGTTAGATTCATTATTATTAGACTGTTAGACATAAAATTACATTTCAATAAATATAATAAAAATAAACATAAAAGAGGAAAAAAGCTACAAAATCAACATGTTGTTCTTGAAAGTATGTGTATAGATGATTAAAATTGGCAATCACTACTACTTTCATAACTTTTGATTGTGGTCATAACTAAACAAAAATTTATGAGTGAAATAGGATTCCCCAGTATTAGATGCTTATATGTACACTGTGAACAACAACATTCACATCAATATTTAAGGGTTTTAATATGACAAATGAGCTTGCCTGTTAACTGTCTAATCTTGGTTGGGTTGATGATAACATATCACTTGTAGGGAGAAGAGTATATCTAAACCTTTTCTATGCTTTGTAGAAACACCAGTCTCACAGGGGTATTTTGACAGAATGGAAGAAGATATTTCAGAGTAATGGCAGCAAGCTCATATTTTTCCTTTTAAGTTGTTATATAAAATGGAGCAAAATTCATCTTCAATCCTTCATCAGTAGCCGGTTTTAACAACTTACTCTCTAAAATTATAATAAAATTTAAATTATCTTCCTATGAAAGAAAGGGATTTCAGATCCATGAATTTCCTGTGTTCAGCTGACTTCTTTCTTGAAGAAAGAATTAGTATGTTGATTTATATTCTGGCACAAGTTCCTTAAACTGGATAACTAATCCAGAATGTTTTCCAGTCATGGCAGCTGTGCCATCAGAATATAATCCTACACAAAATTCTGAACTCCAGACACATTTATAGACAATGTAATCCTTTATAGTTTTATACAGCTCACAGTTGTGTTTATTGGCCATGAGGCTAAGAAAATAAAAGAACTATTTCTTCCTGTAGCAATCATATTTAAATCATACATATACTAAAAGGATGGCCATAACAATATCTATGCATTCATCTAGTTGCAATAAAAAATACTTCGCTAGTTTCATTTTTTTCCTTTGAGTTAGCCTTCCATATCATTAGCCACTTCCCAAATATGTTGAATTATAGTTTCACTGGAAAACAGTATTTGAGCTACTTGCCTTGCCACCCAACATTTTTAAGCCAACATCTTTGATGTAGGCTTGCATTCATGTCTTGGCAACTGTATATATGATTGATCTTAGCAATACTACTTCATAAGAAGTCTTCAAAGCTGCTTTTATGTGAAATAGTTAACATCTGTTACTGTCAGGTTTTAAAGTCAATACTCTTTCTTTCAAAGAATTCTTTTGATTTTGCGCTTATTTTTTACATTTGGTATGCAAATGCCACTTACGTTTTAATGGTTTCATTGCTTCATTAGTGAGTATATTTCTGCAGATAATACACTATAGTTTTAGCACTTTGTCATTAATTATGGCTAAAAATTGAATGCAATACATGAGGGATTATACTTCTGAATAAAACTTTCAATTATTTCTTCAAAATCAACTTCCATTGTCATTATTTGGTTTACTACTATTACCACAGTTTGAAATGTGTGTCAATTCTTGAAAAAGAAGTCCTGTAAAGCTAGTTTCTCAACCAGTAAATTAGGGTTAAAAATAAATGATATAAAGTTTATTGCCTTACTTTAGCTATTGGGTTGAACTATATATATATATATTTTTTTAACTGGCTTGATTAATAAATATAAAGATAAAAACAATGTTTTAAAAATAAATGCCTTTAATTAAATATATATAGTTTTTGTCAACTGAAAAATAAATTTTAAAAAACCTTAAAAAAGAAATGCTTTCATTTATTTTTTACTCACTTTTAGGTTATAGGGGACTAATCTTAAAATACCACATGCTGAAAAGTGGTCCTTTTGTCCATAATAGTAAGCAATCTGCTTCACATATGACTCTCTATTTGATTTGACCATACTCTAACTGATTGACACGCTGTTTAATGAGGTGACTCACCAATGCCAAATTGGTACAGAAGTTCCTAAATTCTTACTCTCAGTTTCTATACTTATCCCATGTGATACAGTAACAAGCCATTTGTGGACTAACTTGTCCCTGGACCACCTCATGAATAGCATTGCTCTGAAACCCAGGCCCAGGGCGGGGGCCCTTCTTGTGCAGGCGCGTGACGCCTGAATTCTAAGCTTTAATTATTAGCTGCTTACTAGATATATTTCCATGGATAATAGTAATAGTAAACTGTTATTAAACTATTATAAAACTAACTGATATTGGGAGCCTAGCATGTGCCAATGAGTAAGAAAGAGATTTTTAGCCTCACAAACCTTAAATTCAAATGAGGGAAATAGGTATTTAATTCTCATGACATCTCTTTGAGATAGGTCTTATTATCCCCATTTTACACACTAGTTTATAGAGGTTAATTAATATGTCCAGGGTCTCAGAGCTAACAAGTGGTACCAGGGACTGAAAACCAGGTCTTACTGGCCCCAAACCCATGCTTTTCATTACTTACCTATGTTATAGTGACACCTCAAAATCAATATGTTTAAGGCTGGGTGAGGTGGCTCATGCCTGTAATCCTAGCACTTTGGGTGACTGAGGCAGGAGGCTCGCTTGAGGCCAGGAGTTTGGGACCAGCCTGAGGAAGAGCGAGACCCTGTCTCTACAAAAAACAGAAAAATTAGCTGGGCTTGGTGGCGTGCACCTGTAGACCCAGCTACTCTGGAGGCTGAGGCAGGAGGATCACTTGAGTCCAGGAGATTGAGGTTGCAGTGAGCTGTGATGATGCCACTGCACTCTAGCCCGGGCGACAGAGCAAGACTCTGTTTCAAAAAAAAAATCAATGTGGTTAAAACTAAACTTTATCCTTTCAACCCAGTTCTCCTCCAGAGCTCTTCAACCCAATTAGCAGTGTTATCCTCCTAGTGTCTTATAACGGAAACCTCACTATGGCTCCTTCATCACCTCAGAACGTCTCTCCCGACCTCCCCCATCCTTCCTGTCCCCATTTCCAGGCCTGATTCAGACCCGCAGTGTCCCTTGCCCAGACGACTGCGGGAGCCTTCATGTCTTCCATCTCTCACTCCTGTATTCTTCCCACTGCTACAAATGTTTTATTCCTAAAACATGAGTCATAGTAAATTATTTCCCTTCTTAGGAACATACTTCATCAAGTGGAGCATTATATAAAGATGAGCTCTTATCAAGTAGTCACTGTGATCTGGTAAAAATTTTCTGTTTGAAAATTCAACCATAACTGCCTTCTTTAAAAAACAAACAAACAAAAAACCCCAGTCTCTTTGACAAGCTTTCAATGTTGTAGATAGTCTCAACTTGTAAGAAGGTGTAAAAATGTGGTGGACCAGAAGTTAAGTGATAAAGGAGTATGAACATCGTTGCTTTATGTTGATGTGCTTTGACCGTTGTGCATGGTAAAATTATACCAACTTTTCTTCAGCCACATCAATTTGTATTTTGATTATAATTTTTGTCTATTTGATTTAATTATTACCGAACAAAAACTATTAGTTGATAGCTATGATATAATGTGGCAGAGACCAGCTAGGTGTTCACCATGCTGTTTCTGTTTTCCTCCTGGGTCCAGTAGACATTATTCCAGGTAGGTGGGGCCATGTGGCTGAGTTCTGGCCAATAGGAGGCAGGTAGAAGTCAGGAAGACCACTTTTGGTGTGGCCCACAGGACCTTTCCCAGAATTCCCCATGTTATGTCCCTACCCCCATCTGCTGGCCAGAACTCAGAGGATTTGATAGGGGATTTTTGTTGTAAGAAATGCGTGTTCTTGAAGAACAGTGTGGAGGAGAGGCCAACCCCTCCCCAGACTACATTGGATTATTCTATGACATGTGAATTAAACTTATGCTGTGTTAAGCCATTGATTGTTTTGGGGAAGAACAGTAGCTAATATACATAAATATGTAGATGAAGAAGATGAATGGATACATTAAATACATAAAATGTGCACTTTCTAAAGAAATCAGTCTGTGGCAAAAACCAGAATGTTCTGTACTCCAAATAGTGACCTGGATTCTCTAATAACAACCCAGGGGACTTTCCTGCTTGGGTTTAATCAGGCTCAGATGACAGAGCTATAAATTTATGTAGCTAAATATTAATATTTAGCAGTGTTGACAAAACTGAGTTTCTGGGAGTTGATGGCACATCCGGAATTAAACCTTGTTTTTCCCTTACCCTTTCGTCCTGTGTTTATAATCCCACTAGACCACACGCCCGCCCTAGTTTAAATGGTCTTAAATAGTGCCCTTTTAACTAAAGTTATTTCCTTCATCTGTGATTATATGTCCCTGTAATTATTTGGGCTCAGGGCATCTCTATAAAATTGTATTTAATTCCACAATTTCACTGAAATGGTTTTCTATTTCATTATTTTCAGTCCTCTAAAACTTTTCTTTACTATTTGTTATCAGCATGATTTTATTTGTGACTAATTAGACCAAGCCTCAAGACAAGCAGAATTAAATAAAATGACATTTATATCTTAGGAAAGCCAAAGAAATGCAAGAGTTAGTTATAATTTTAATGGAATCATAGATTTCAAATATAAAGAGAAGAATCAGATAATAACATGATTGAAACTCAGGGACATGGTCTATGACATCCACCCTTTTTGAAAGTTATGGAACCCTGTTATAGCCACTAATGGCAGGGCTCAGGCTTCCTGTGACCCATCAGAATTAAGTAAAAGGATCAAATTCTATTGTCTGGACAGGAGTTTCTGTGTACAGTTGGGGACCTCAGTGCACTGGGGCAAAAACATCAACTATGGTTTAGGCTGACATAATTATTTCCTCATTGAAAATATTTATAATTAAATATAAAAATGATGAAATAAGTTAAACCCAAATTATTTGTATTTTATGTTAAGTTTAGAATAATTTGATTTTTGGTATTTTAAGTACTTGCAGTATTTAAGAATTGGACGTTAAGATATTTAGCAAGTTAACGTTCCAATTTAGAAAGTTAATTGAGTTAATTGATTTAGACCTCAGAGGAATAAGATAATTTTACTTGTATTATAAGCAATAATGGGATAATTAAAAGAATTGGTTTAACCATTTATGTAAATTTAATTAGATGTGCAAGAATTATGTAAGTATATGATAAAGTTTGTTTGATAACCAATTAGAGCACTGAAATTTAAATATATAAAAATTATAAAATGCAATTTTAAATGATTAAAAGATGTCATAAAAAGTCAAAAGTGATCATTGAACTCGTCTAGATTTGTAAATGCAATAATAAGATTTATGAGTTGAAATCTTAAGAAAAAACAAAGCTTTCTAAGTTGTAATTTAAAATGTAAAGAAATGTGGAGAAGACTTTGAACAGTCTTTCAGGGCATGAAAGTCACTTCCAAGAACACCAAAAAACTCCCCTGAATATTTTTTCTTTTTCCTTTTCTTCCCGTATTGTCCCAGGGGCCCTAGTACCAATATCTTCTTTTTCTTTTCCTAGCACCAAAATACTATATCTTTCAAAATGAAATTTTAAAAGCTGATAATCTTTAAGTAATAATTTATAAAATGTTTTGTAAATTGAAAATGAGATATTTGCTTTTATTAAAGTCTTTCATGTGGCCACTTACTGGCCTTATGAACATTAGTCTATACATGTACAGAAGCCCTCTCATCCCATAAAGGTGAAAGAAGTAGCAATAACCCATTCAGATAACACTAAAGCTGCATAGAATTCACTCTTCTGCGTGAATGCAGCAGAAAAATAGTAAACATGTGATGAATAATTCCTTTTAATCTTGGGATCCTTGAGTGTGCTTAGTCTTTGAGGTAATGGCTTCCAATATCCTTTATAAACTTCTTTTGCGAGGGACAGATGATAATCTTCCCTAACCAGAGCATCCTTGACATTGAAATGTTCAACCTGAGGTTTCCGGTAAGTCCACCCAGGGTAGTGAAGCTTGAATAGTGCTCTGCAAGCCTTCAAGTTTCCTTAGTGATTCCAAGGGCACAGGCTGGCCCTCCTCCCTTCTTCAAACCGAGCAACTTCACTTCCATCTCTTTTATTTTTTGAGACAGGGTCTCTCTCTGTCACCTGGGCTACAGTGCAGTGTTGTCATCATAGCTCACTGCAACCTCCAACTCCTGGGCTCAAGTGATCTTCCTGCCTCAGCCTCCCTAGTAGCTGGGACTACAGGTGCGCATCACCACACCTGGCTACTCATCTCTTTTATATACTGGGCTTCTGGTCAGATTTCATTTGGAGAACAGCTTCCACAGCTTTGCAGGTTTCGAAAACCAGTCACAGTATGCTTTTTCCAGAAACAGTGGAATCACTGTATGAGCACACATCGCCCTAAAGATGGCAAGGCACAGCAGGAGGAATGTAAATTTCACAATGAGATGATATAGAGTCGAGGGATCATTGGCCTGTTTTTTTCTAAGAAATGTAAAGAACTTCACAAACACTGACTAGGGAGTCTACCCTAGCCCTTTAACTAAACTGTGGGGCAACCACCTTGCTTTGTTTCATTTGGAAATAGAATAGTCCTTGTTTGCTTGGATAGTTTAAGACTCTTCATGCTTATATTCAGAAACCTCTCTCATTTTATTTGGCACTGAAGGTGCAGCCTGCCCATGTGAGGCTGTGGGTTATTCAAGGTTGCTAATGTGGCAGAACAAGTTTTTTTTATGCCTTCTTTCCTACAGCTCAATAGCTACTAAGGCTAAAGTAATAAAAGGAAGCTTTTAAAATTTTAACTTAAAACTGGAAAGAAGATGGAGACTCTTAGCATAAGATGACACTGGCAAAAAGCTAGCAAGAGGTTTTGTATTTTGGGTTTTTTTGTTTGTTTGTTTTTTTACCATGTGAAAAAGCTCTGATTGGTTTGCACATGCGTTATCCTGTGGCCCTGCAGTCAGACTACCCCAGGAGTCTCTGCTGTCCTGCTCTATTCACCCTCAAAGGTTTTAAAGACCTTCCACCCAACTTTGCCCCCTCCCCTGTCTGTCACTGGAGCCTGAAATGGCTGAGAAGGACCAACACCACAAGCCGGAGGTTGGGAGGCAAGACAGGCAGTGGGACAGAAAGGGTTGAAGATGGCTGAGGGATGTGTTTGTGGGGAAGAAGGCGTAAGGAGAGGGCACAGGGTACTAGGTGGTGATCTCAGTCGCGTGATGGACTCAGGACTCTAGGGCCAGGGCCCTGTTCTTATTGAGAATCTCCAGAATCTCCTCCACCCTAGTTGGAACACAAGGTTGGAGCCTTCAGTAAAGACCTGAGTTAGTATTCTTCAGGATTTTAAAAGAGTGCTTGACTTATTGCTTAATACAAAAATGATATTTTAGGGGAGATTTGAACCAATATCTTAAGATCTAGCAAAATGCAGGCACAATTACTCTCTCCAGTCTAGATCACACTTGGGTGTTTTTTTTTAATCACAGTGACACAGAAGTTCGAGGATACTAAGGGTCCAGCTGAAAGGATTTTATGATCTCTTATTTTCTCCATGAAATTCCAAGCTAAGCGATATTCAGATTTTACCCCCACCACTTGCAGCCCTGGTCTGAAAATGGGACGTTTTACCTGTCTGAATGGCTCTGCGCCTCGAGCTGGCACTGCCCACTAGACAGCATAGTCCTATAGAACTTTCCATGATGATGGAAATATTCTCTATTTGCACTGCCCAATATGGTATCCATTAGCCACATATGGCTACTGAGCACTAGAAGTGTGGCTAATGCAACTGAAGAACTGACTTTTAAATTTTGTTCAATCAATTTAAATTTAAGTCGCCACATGTGGCTAGTGGCTAATTTCTGGATTATTAGGGATGGGAAAGAAAAGGGTGCTCATGTATTGCAGATGAGTCTAGCAGTCCTGATGGGCTATGTTTCCTAAGGGAGAGGTCTTCTGACTCATGCATTATTTTCTTTCAAGGAATAAATTGTAGACTCTTGGTGACAGTCACTCATAATTTCCCTATCTCATTTGAGACACTAAAGGGCAAGTTTCCATATATTTCTAATAGAAATGTAAAAGAGTAAGCAGGCACAATTTCTAACTAAGACGACTTTTTGGACAATAGAGAGCCTTTCTTTGGGAAGAGGCACCCAGAGAACTTAGTGCTTTGCTTAAGAACGAGAGTCAATAGTCCAGTCTTTTAATTATTCCTGCTTCCTATGAGAAGGAAAAACAGTCACCTGGTGATGACAGAGGTCCCAGAGCCTGTGCAGGGGAAGTTCCTGCAGTCCTCTGTCACTATCACCCCTCCCTGTAATGATAACGAACCACATGCTGGAGAATATGGTAACTCCCTCTGGCCGGCAGAGAACTCTGTTCAAATCCAGTTACTAGTACAGCATAACTGTGATTTTAAGCACTTATTTATTGGGCACCGCTTATGTGCCAGGCACAAGGATTATCTCCTGCAATCCTTACACCAATGAAATAAACACCATTATTATCCAATTATATAACCAAGGAAACTGAGGCTTAGGAAGGTTAAGTAACCCAACCAAGGTCAAGGTGAGTGGTGGAGCAGGCAGGTAAACCCAGGTATGTCTGAGGCCATAGCCCCTGCCTTGATCACCTGGTAATTATCGCTTTCCCTGGTACATCCGTAGTGGGAAAGCATGGGCTTTGCAACTTGCTGCTGCACTTAATTTCTTACCACCAATCTGTGCAGCCACTACTATTTCCTTCCCCCTTTCCTAAGTGACTGCCATGGGAAATGGAGTGAAACACACTTGAAAAGCAAGGAAAAGGCGACATTCAGGATTCAGTTCCAGAATGTCTGCCCCTTCCAGACCCACACTCCTCCGTTGGCCGTGCTTGCTCAGCTTGCATGCCTACGTCCCCTGTTGGCCCAGACTGGCCCTAAAGAAAGCCTCCATTCACGCCATGAGCACCTGCGTGGAGCGGCAGGGGGTGGCTGCTGTCGGCACCAAAATCCATTGCTCAACATTCTTCTCCTTTGCATTCGAAATGGCTCCTTGCTTCTGTCAAAGCCCACACGGTCTTACCATATGTCCGGGTGTCTTGATAGTCAACATATTTCTGAAAACAAATATGTAAGCGTCATTTTGTTTTCTTTCATTAGCTGTCTCATGTTGCAGTCATAGCAGGTTGCATGATGGTTGTGTCTAATACAAAAATGATGCCATTGTCTTTTCTCTTTGTGGCTATTATCTATTTACCTTGATTGTGACTAGCTAAGGAGGGGGTTGTAGCAAAACAAAAAGCTTCAAGTCAGACAGACCTGGCTCTGAACTCCAGCTTTATCATTTATTGATTTAAAAAAAATTTTTGAGGATCTATTATACTATGTGCCAGGAATCATTTTAAGTGCTGGGATAAAGCAGTGAATAAAACAGACAAAGATCTCTGTCCTCGTGGAGCTTACTCTCAAGTGGAGTAAGATAGACACAAAGCAAGACAAATGAGAAAAAAACATAATATGTCAGCTGGTGAGCAGAGAAGTAAAACAGGGGTGGGTGATAGGAAATGTTACTATTGGGGTAGCTGGGAAAGGTCCATCTGAGAAAGTGTCATTTGAGTCAAGACCCAAAGGAGGTGAGTCAATAGTTGTGTGATCTTAGGTGGAAGTTACTTATTTCTAGATACTTGATTTACTCAACTCTAAAATGGAAAACAAAAGCCACCTTGCTGATTTGTTCTGAGGATCAAGGCCAATTGTGAGGTGTATGTGGCCCTGGCATCAACTGGGAACATGCCAATGGCTATTATTACTGTATTCATCATCATCATCACCATCATCACCATCAGCAGCAGCAGCGCCATTATAAATAGCCACTTGCTGGAACTGGAGATAGGATATTTATACATTTATTATCCCCAAATGACCCTGCTGAGGAAACTCAGGTAATAGCTTGATTCTGAAGATTGGATGAAGTACCCCAGCCTTGAAAGAGGGACATATGGTTTTAATGTTTCTATCAGCCAGAGTCTTGGCAGGAAACAGAAGGCTCTCTCAAATTGGATAATTGGAAGACAGTTGAATAAGAGGGTTATTTAAAAGATGGGCAAAGTGTAGGCAAACCCCAAAGGGTCACGCAGTGCCCCAGAATTAGTAACAACAAGCACTGTTACCACCCCCCTGCCCCTGCCCCTGTCCCTGCCCAGGCCTGAAGGGACAGGGCAGAGTGTGCTCAGCAGAAGCCAGAGTCAGAGAGAGTCCCCTGGAGAGGGGTGCTTGACAGGGGCATCGACCTTCAGTGGAGGGACACAGCCAGCCTGGGGCGACTTCGTTAGGGAGAGCTGGTGCCACTCCCCTGAAGCCCATCAGGGCTTCCCATTGGCCGAGTCAGCTCAATGGCAGAGGGCCAGGGAGCCTTGTGGAGCCACTCAGCCTCCCAGGATGTGAGCAGGTTGAGAGGGTGGGAGGGGAGGAAGAGGGACACTGGGAGACACCCAGCAAAAGAGGCAAGCAAATCAGACATCATTCCTGGTGCTAGGCCGATGTGCATGCAGGACACTCGCCGACACTATTCTCCTCTGTGTTTGGGGAAAGCAAGCACAGTTCTTGCCTTCCTCAGATGACCCTTCAGTCATATTTGTTGCTTTCCTCTGGGTCCTCTTCCTCTTGCCTTTTATAAAGTCCAAGATTTGGTTAAGTGTTTTGAGAGACAACCAGATAAATAAAAAAATAAGACCCAGTTGTGTGTAAAGCCAGAGACTATACTGCTAACCCCAGCCCATCTCTACCTAGGGTATGGCATTGGTGACAAGGACGAGATGTTCAGTTTGTCACTTAACACCATGAAACAGGCAAGGCCAAAGAGGTCAATGGACCTGACCAGTGCCAAGTGCATCAGTGTCACCATTTTATTTTTTTAATGAGGTTTAAGTTATGACATTAAGTAAAAAAGAGTCAGATATGAAACCATGTAAACAATACAATCTTAACCAGGTAAAAAACATGTAGATGCATATAAGTAAAATTAAAAAGATATATTCAAACTATTAATATTTACACTGATTATTTACGGACTGTAGAGTAAGATGATTTTTTCTTAATTCCTTGTCCATATTTTTCCAAGTTTTATCAATGAAAAAGTATTCTTTTTAAAATAAAAAAGAAATCAATAAAAGTTTGCAATTTTTTTTAAAATAAAAGGAACTTTACTTGTTTCCTATAATGCACATCTCTATTAAAACTACAGTAATAGTTATAACTTTCATTTGTGGAAAACTTTATTCTAGGATCACCAAAAAAACCATTATTTTGCTGTTTTTAAAGAAAAAGATTTTATAGATCATTTCTAAAAAGAGACTACTAAGCAATTTAAAGGATATTTTCTTAATACTCGTTTAATTTTGATTCATGCTTATATGTATATTACTAAAAGTATGCTTTGAGAGCTTCAGTCCACGGGTGTCAAATTTTATTCTCACCAGCTGCTAAAATTCTTAGACTGGAAATATATAATCATAAAACATTACATGTAATCTAATTAATTAATCATCATTTTCTTATGTTGGATTAACCACAAAGTGGAGAGATCGTTGTTTTGGTACAGTGCAATTTTTTTCTTTACTTCACCCTAAGACCAATCCTGTTCAGCCCAGCAAAACTTTTCTGAATCCCTGGCAGGTGTGCCTAGCACTGGGCATACAGAGAATGAGGTGAACCTCCTGATCTTAAGGAGACAATAGAAGCAGAGACACATGTGTGAAGAAATGATTTCAGTCCAGTACGATAACTGCAAAAGCTAACTGCAGAGGGCTATGAAAGCCCAGACAAAAGGCTTAATGGAAGAGCCACTCACATAAAACTAACAAACAAACCCGCCCCCACCACCACCACCAACAACCTTCTTGCTGATGAGCTTGCCAATTCTTTGGTGACTGGAACTCTTTGTATTTGAATTTTTATTGGACTGATCAGAATGGAGGCCAGTGTGATCAAGCTTGAGTGATGAGAGACAGCTCAACAGGCCTGGTCCTGCTTAGCTGCTCACACCCCTATTGCCCTCTCAAACATGGGGACAGCCACATCCCTCAAGAGTTGGGAGAAACGACTCACTGAGGCCAGCTGTCTCCTTCAACACAGCAACTCTTAATTCAGGACAACATGCTCTGCTCACTTAGGGGGACCACCTGCTTGTAAATTGCCAAGAAAAGTTGCAAAGTTGTCTTTGGTAGTGGAGTGGAGAAGATAGACAGTGAAGAATAAAACAATCCTAAAGAATTTGGGTTTCATTTTTGGAGAATGTGGAATACTGTGCATGCTGAATTGTTTTGTTGTAGGCTGAGGAGCCACTGCAGGTGATGTGCAGGCAGAGCTGGTATTTAGGTGGGATGCTCTCATTCAGCCGAATGGAGATCAGATCATGGTAAAGTCTGCTCTACTTGGTTGGTGCTTGTGCTATACCAGTTCTTAAATACTTTGACCATCTTCCCTACAGGGAAGATGTGTGTGTACCCTAAACAGCTGTACTGGGGGACAGATACCTTTTTCATTGTTCTCTTAAGCCTGTTTATGTTTAGGCACTGAGGTGTAACTTCCTATCGTAATGGAACAGTTAATGCCATAGTTTTTAGTTCAGGTACGCCTTGCTTTGGGGCTTGCTTTGTGACTCAGTTTAGATTTGGAATATTTGATCATATTAGAATAATTCATCGTGTAGACCTTTTTTTAAACAGTCTCCTGGAGAATTCTGGTGACTTTTACCTGCATTTTGTAACTAAATCTTTACCTTTCCAATACAATTAAATCATTCTCTCTAGACCTGTGAATTCTTTAAAAACTTTACTCTTTTATAATTATATGAAGCTTGCCTTCTTTAAGAGGCCTTTCCTTATTGCTTGTAATTAGAGCCCCCTAAATATTTTAAAAGCTTCTTTGTCTGGTAAAATGGAAAGTCAGGATTCAAAACCTATTACAACTCTGCCATGCTGTCCAGCTGTCCCAGCCACTCTTTTAGATGAAATCCCAAAAGCTGTCTGAGATCGGGAGATGTGGAACAACTGTGACACAAAGTGCCGTGGAAATCAGCAGCTCGGCCACACTTTACTCTGGTTTCATTCTGTCACAATTACTCTAAACTGTCTATTTCAGCCCAGGGCCAAAGTCTCTGTCGACCGTCCACAGACACAAACCACAGTAATGACTTTTTCTGCCAATTCTCCACCCCAAGTTAGTAAATAAGAAAGTCGAGGGCCCCTAGGGTGGTGTTGTCTATTTTGGGAGTGAAAATGATTTTTTATGTGCCACCGCCTTGCCTGTTTTCTTTCCCCGTTCCCCTCTTGCTGGAACAAAGACTTCGACCGCCAGGACTGCAGTACCAGGTAAGATATCAGTTTGTTACTGACAAGGAACTTCATTAGCAGAAGGAAAAATGTAACAGTAGAGACAAGTGGGAGGAGGGCCAAGCTGTGCAAGGGTATCAGCTAAATTTGTAAAACTGCCTACCGTTTGCTCAGCTGTTTTACATACAGAACCTTTTTCCATCCTGACGGGTTGTCGCTGTTCTCCCCTTTCCAGATGGGGGGCTGAAGCTGAGCGGTTGAGTGCCTGGAACCCCACCTCTGGCCAGTGGCGGTCATCGTCCTCTCAAAGCCAGCTCGCTTGATCTCAAGACACTCGAAGCGGAGCCACAGCTGCCTCAGGTACCGAGGGCACCAGTTCTGAGGAAGCAGACCCAGTGTCAGCCAGAGGAAGAAAGTCTGCCCGGGTAGGTGGAGCACGGGATCTGTGCCCTACCGTGCCGTGCAAGAGGTGGTAGCGTGCACAGGCTGGTGGTCTTTGGAGACTCTAGCAATAATTCTGAATCATTCTGGCAGCAAACAAACAGCATACTCGGGAATTAGTACCCTTGCAAAGGTTAAGGATGGTAGTGTATTCTGACTAGCACCAGTGGGAAGCTGTTAATACTGCTGAGGGGGTAAGAGAGGGAGTGGTTACCAGCAAGAGCTGTGGCTGGTGAACTGGGGCCGTGTGGCAGGTGCTCTGATTTGGGTAGCAACATTAGGTAGAGAAAAGTAGGACAGCCTGGGACAGAGGGAACTGGGGAATAAACAACCTGACCTCTCTCTCCTTGCTGTCTGATATTTTTCTGGTGCCTCCCACTGGCTAAGCCCAACCAGAAGTCACACGGCACAGGAGTCCGAGTGATGCCATCTGCGAAGGTCTGCCTCCCAGGGCACAAAGCAGGGGGGAGATGAGTGAAGAGCGGATCTGGGAGCAGGGAGCGCAAATGGAGAACATTTAGGACAGAGGCAGTTTTAAGACTAAGATCATATTATCCTGCCCTCGAGGGCTCCATTTCCTGGTGGAGACTTGCAAGGGGCATGTAGGACTTCAGAATTCAGCCCTCTTTTTTTTCCCCTCACTAACCCCTCTTCCTTATGTCAACAATTGAGTATTTGGAAACTGCTAGATAGTTTGGCGGATGGGACATTAAAGGTGACTCCGAATTGCTTGTGGTCTGGTAGAAGAGAATAGACATTGTGATGATATAGCAGACTTGTACTCAACATCCATCTCACTTTCTAGGTGTATGTTTTTGTACTATTAATACAAAGCCTGGAATGCTGAAAATCAAAAACAAAAGCAAACCGGGGGCCATAACATCTTCTCCTTCTGCTCTTTCTGTGGTAAATGAGCTGTTGGTTATGGGTGTTCAGAGGTGGGGTCCAGGGCATTCGTTCTGCTGGTGCAGATTGCAGCAAGGTGATGTGGTTCTGGGACTGGGAAAGTCACCAGATATTGGTGACTTCCCAACTGTGGTGGATTCTCAATTGTAGGAGGGATGATATGATTTAAGAGCCAGTGGCTTTTTAATCATGAAGGCGATAGCAGCTCTGTGGGTAGCTTGGCTCTGCTTTTGGTCTGTCTTAGTCCATCCAGGCTGCTATAAACTACCATAGACTGGGTGGCTTATAAACAACAGAAATTTATTTCTCACAGTTCTAGAGTTTGGGAAGTCCAAGATCAAGGTGATGGCAGATTCAGTGTCTGGTAAGGGTCTACTTCCTGGTTCATAGATGGCCGTCTTTCCACTATACCCTCACATGGTGGAAGGGGGCAAGGGATCTCTCCAGGGTCTCTTTTATAAGGGCACTAGTCCCATTCATGGGGGCTCTGCCCTCATGACCTAATACCTCTCAAAGACCCCATCTCCAAATACCATCACATTAGAGATTAGGTTTCAACATATAAATTTTGAGGGGACACAAATATTCAGGCCATGGCATGGTTCAGTCTAGATTCTTACATGGAGCCTTAGGGCTCCCAGAGCAGTCTTCCAGTGAATAAGGAGGAAGCTCCGTGCCTTTTACGATCTAAATCCAGAAATCACATGGCATCATTTCCACTATATTCTATTGGTCAAAGTAGTCACATGTCCACCCAGATTCGAGGAGTGGGGACTTAGATACCACTTCTAGTTGGGAGGATTGTCAAAAAATTTGCAGCAATGATTTAGAATCATCACCCCTACCTACTCCCCTTTCCCTGGAGCTCCAGTCAAAGCCTCCATTGCTAAGTGAGCCATGCCCAGAATGGTTTAGACACATGAAGAATCTCACCTTCAGGTCAAGGGCTAGAAGCAATACAGGTGTGGGTGCTCCTAACACTGTGTTTAATTAAGGAATTAATTAAGGGAATTAAGGGTGAAACTTCTTGACTAGCTTCTTGATGTCTTGAAATTTCCATTGCATTATAATAAAAAGAATCAAAACTCAGTCTTACCCATAGAGGTAGTAAAATGTGGATCTAGTTAAGAGTTCAGAGTATGGTCCTAGGGTCAAGGCCAAAGCCCAGGTTCTACAACTAAGGCATAAAGTCAGAGCAGATTGAGCATGATAATCCATTTGAGTCTGTGTTACCTGAGTAGGATTATCTTCATATCCTTCCAAGTAAGTATGCAGTTGGTCTCAGAACACCAGGCTAAGCCTGGTGTTGGGTGCTTTGGTTCTGGGTCAGAAAAGGAAGGGTCACTCAGCAAGTTGTTGATTCTCAACAACCAACACCAACCAACATACATTTGTTGAGTACATACTACATGCCAGGCATTGTTAAGCCCAGGGAAGATGTACAGAATGAGATATTGTCTTTCCCTGAAGGAGTTCAAGTCTCACAGGAGACAGATGAGTGAACAAATAAGCACAATATTGTGTGATTAAATAGTATAATTTAACTAAGTGCTGAGTGTTATAGGAGCACAAAGGAAGGAGTCACCAGTTTTAAAGCCTTTCTTAAAAGATGCCCTTTAAGCTGGGTTTTGTCAGGTTGAGAGGTAGCAAGAGCCTTTTGGATAGAGGAAACCTCCCATGGACAGGTAGGGAAGACTATGTATTATACAGGGAACAATGGGTAAACCTATGAAATTGGGGTATAGATATTACGGAAGACGAGGTGGAAGTTAAAGCTAGGAAGTGGGTTTGGGCTGAATTTTCAAGGTCTTTGTATTTAAGGCTCAGTTTTGGGGGTTTACTCATAGACAATAGTGAAGGATGCAAAAGGGTAGAAAATAGGCAAAGCACGAATGCTATAATACCTGTTTTTAATCAGGGAAGCCAAGAATGTCCCACGACTCAGAGCCTTGTCATCTTTGATATTCTGCAAATCTCTATTGGAGCCAGACTCCAACTGGAAATTCTTTCTCTTATGTTTCTGACCTTGTGTTTTTCAAAAAGTTTAAAATTTCACATTGCTGTCATGTTCCATCCAGTGAAGAAAGATTACCTGCCAAAAATAATCTGAAAGGCAAACAGCACAGTTTAGCCAGTTTGTCTGTTATATCCTTTATTACCAAGAACAGATCAACAAACAGACAAAATCCTTTTTGTCCCCAGACAGAAGAATTAAAAGTTTGATCTTATACGAGTTGATGGATTTTTTTTCTCTGTGTGGTACAAACCATCCCCCAAAGGCAAATTATTTAAATCGCCTCTTGAAACCACACGTACATATTTATGCAGCCTGCAATAGGAGGTGTGGGTGGCAGGAGATTCCAGGTGACTCAGTGTGTCTGGCATCTGGGTCAGGAATTTCTCTCAACCGATGGCAAAGGGGTTGCCGCCATAATAGGCACTGCATACGAACTGCCACCAAATCTCTGCATGTGGTGTGTGCTGTATGAGGCAATTCCAGATCTGTTTTGAGGCTAGGCAACCCTTAAGATGATGCAACTTCCTTAATTTTTTCCAACTCATTCAGCATGGATGGCCTTGAAGACTTGTTCTCCTGCTAGCTTCTTAGGCATCTAATTCCTGGTTAGTTGTGGTAAATCTATCTTGGAGTTTAGATTTTCCCAATATTGTCATGAATCACTGCACATTTGGAAATTTTTGGGTGGCTCAACCACATGTAGCAAATGATCCCAGTGTGGGAAAACATTAGTTTTTCTCCCTCATCCTTTTAAGTGAAACTGCCGTGCAAAAGTAGACATTGAACACTATCTTAACTAATGTTGCCTTTCTTTCTTGCTGTGGTGATACCCAGTTCCCTTGCACAGATCTTTGCCTTGGGAAGATCTACCTGCCCCTTTTAGTAAGGGAACCCAGATGTTGCCGGGAAGAGATGGGCAAACTGGCACAAGAGCCACAGAAATTCAAAGGAGAGCAGGAGGGATGCCAATCCCTTTCTTTCCTAATAAAACATCTCTGATGGATTCCACTGGCCCCAGTTTGAGGCCACTGGGCAGAGAGCACTGTGACCCCCAGGAGAAGCTCACCACTGGAAAGGGCAGTGTGGTGTAGTGGTGCAATTTCTTTCCAGGGCCTGGATGGTTGTAGCAGGTGGTTTAACATGTGGCTGCTGTTGGAGATGCTCCTCTCCTTGCCACTCTGCCACTGTTGGTGGCCTCGGAAATAACCAAAAATGCATGTAAGCCGAAAGAGCTGGGAATTAAAGAAATGCAACATAGGAATCAGGCCTACTTCTTCATTCTTTCTTCATCTCTCTCTGCCCCCTTCAAAGAAACCGCTACCTACATTTCTACCACCAAAGCAGAGGTGCTGGGGGAGTGCTGGACCACCTCTTTTTAAGAGCAATACTAGGGGCAGAAATCCAGCAACAGCCACAGAGAATGAGGAAGTCCAGCGCACCAAGCAGATTTTCTGTGAGGCAACAGGACAGGCATTGGATTGAATAAACTCTTGGGGCTTTTGGCTTATAAAGGGAAAACTCTGCAAGGGAAGAAATTATTCCTGTAATAGGTGGGGCTTTGAGTTATTAAATAGAACAGTAAAAGAGTACACTCTTATTTTGCACTCTGGTGGTGACAGCAAGATGAATTGGTTATAATATAAAACTAATATACTTAAAAACAAACCATGAGAAACATTGTGGGATTCAAATGAGAGGAAATGAGATTATTGGAGCAAAGATTAGGAAACTCTATGTTCTTGCGGCCGGGGGACTTGAGCAGGGGTAAGGATGGATCCTTTCTAAGATACTGAACAGTTCAAATTCAGGCAATTGTACTGATGGTTCTGTTTTCTAAGGGCTGTATTTCTTTATCTATCACCCTTCGCCTCTCAGCCTAATTAGGAGATCTTCCCCATTGGCGGGCTAAGAGGAGTGAGCCAGCTTTCAATGGTAATTAGCGAAAAGAAGGCGTGCTAGGTGATTACCTCACATCCATTTATCAACTTCATGGAGATCAGATGGGCTAAATAGATCTCAAATATTTATTGAAATATTAAACCCAATTGAGATGTTCAAATCCACTTCTTTTTCTTCATGTAGGTGAAAGGATATGTAATAAGAACAATGATAGAAAAAGCTAGCATTTATTTAGCACTTACTACATGCCAGCAGTATGCTAAGGACTTTTTATTGGCTATCTCATTTAGTCCTCATAACTCTGTGTTAGACTCCACTATTTTTGTAGATTTTGTAGATTTGTAGACTTTGCAGATTTTAAAAGTGAGGCTCTTATTGGATGGGTTGTTATCAATTTTAAAAAGTTAAACAATGGCAGTGATCCACAAGTTTCTTGAATTATAGAAAAGTCTTTACATACACAATAGGATGTTAAAATGGAACTATGTCAGACTCATTTTTGGCTGAGGCCCCAAGATAATAGGTACCAAGTACTCCTCCAATTCAATGTGAGAGTCCAGACCACCCATGCAGGACTTGCAAAGGATGTGCCCTAGAGCTGGTAATAAAAACGTCACCAGAAATAAAAGTGGCCAGAAACCTGGTGATTAGAAGAAGACTTCTTTCAGAGAGAGGTCTGAGTGTGAGTCCATAGCTCCTCCCTGTCCCCATGGGGAGGTGTTAGAGTCTTTTTTGGCACATCAAGGCCAGAGAGAGGGGCTCAAGGAGAGGTTGATGTTTGGGGTACATAATGGACCAGGGTCTGACCCATCACTGGAAGTAGAATAGGGGCTATGGTGTAAGCAGTGACTGCACTCTCACAGATAGAGGGTCCTAGTGGACCAGGAGGGAGAGCCAGAGAGCTGTTATCTTAGATTCTGCCAAGGATGGAAGGCCACATGGAGTGCTGAGGAGACTTTAGCAGAGAGACGCTGAAGGTATACAGCCCCATGGCCCTGGGTTGAGTGAGGAGTCCTCTGTGACCAGCTAGCAAGTACATTGCCCATACCCAAAAAGCACAGGTGAGAGAGCCCTGGTGGAAGTGAGTCTCTGAAGAACCCATGAAAATACGCATCAGAAAGTCAGCTCTAAATACCTTCTAAGACTGGAGAAAACCAGCATTATGTGGATGTCAAGCAAGTAAAATCTTTTCTGACCCCATCCCATACTTCCACCTTGGAAGAGCCAGAAGCTGTAGGTGTCTAGTGGGCAGGATGGAGTTTGAGAGTGAGGAGAGAGACACTGACCTGACCCCTTTCCACTGCCTGCCATAGGCCCTAGCTGCGGGGGAGGAGAGCCTTTCACTGACCTCTGGAGGGCTTTGTTTGTCTGTTTATTTGTTTTAAACACACTGACCTGGCGATATTAAGTTATCAAACAGAGACTATTTTTGATAGAAATGATGGAAGGCTTATATTATTATCTAAGAATGACCAGAAAGGTTACGAGTCCTGTCCTACATTATATCCAAGGGTAGGGAAAAGCTAACCCACAGAGTATGTTTGTTTGCAGGAGCAGTAATAATAATTTACAAAGTTGATTTATAAGAGTAGACAAGTACCCCTTTTTTGACACAACAGTTACGCATATAATGCATGTTTACAGTTAAAATCTGTAATAGTTTGCCTCTTACAGGTTGCAAGGAGGAGACATGCTGAGATTTTCTCAGGGGATATAGACTTACTGTGACAATACGCATGAAGTCAAGGAAGCGCATGGAACTCTCTGAGCAGGCATACAGTCCTTTAGAACTCCGTCTGACATTAGAATGTTCAGGGGAACTGGAAACGGTGGCTTCTGATGGTTTGAGTAGCTCTCCTTGTTCTAGGCGTCTTGTCTCACTCTCTTCTCTGTGGGTGTCGCATCTAATAGGCTCAGTTTGTCACCATTCACTAAAGTGCATCCCCCGGGGCAGAGTTTCCCTCCGTGCCATTTCCTAGACATCTGACATAACCTCCCCTTGTTCAAGAACTGATACCTGGCCCAATCATTTGGAACTAGAGTAGATAATTCTGTGGCACAGGCATGACAACTCTATGAAGAAAGAACTGCTTGCACTTACTTCATGAGATGAGGTCTGTGGGTATAGCAGATTTCATAGACTGTCTGATGAATTTTCCACCAAACACCTCCTCCCCTTCACCAATTTCCACAAACAGCTGGAGGGCAAATCAGTTCTTCATTTTGCCACTTTCCTATGTGTTTTTTATGCTATTGTGTGTGCTAGCACTTCTGTGTACCAACATTTATCAATAAATATTTATTTAGCATCCATTATGTACAAGTCATTGCTACACTACAATATTTTTCTTTGATATTCTTTGTCCTTTCCCTTTTCCTTTTTATAAGGTCCTATAAACAAAATTGTAACAGCAGGTGACTACAATTTTCCTGATGCATATTCCCAAAAACCTTTTGCTTTGGTGCATTCAAAACTTGAGTGTGCCTCTATCATTTTTTCACAATATTACCTGAATCTTTTCTGCTCCAGAATTCTCTGTGAGCCTTCATCTTTGATTTACTAGGTGAAGTTCTTTATAGGAGGGCTATATTTTGCTATAAATTCTCATTAGTCATCATTAGAACCCAATCTTACATTTTATATTGCTTGATGGTTGAATTCTTTTGAATTACCAAAATATCTTCTTTCATTTTAGCTGTTTCCATTTACTCTGACATGTACAGATTCAGAACAGTTGCTGGTTTTCCTTGTCGAAAAAATCCTTCAAACACTTCAGGCCAACAACTTACAAAATCATAACTTAGGAACATTCCTCGCCAACTCCCTTTATTTTTACACGTAAGGAAATTAGATACCCAATTCTCTTCAACCAACGTTTCTAGAGGGTCTCCTATGTGTCAGGCGCTCTATTATGTCTTAGGATTAACTGACCAAGACCCTATGGTTCCCTTAATCAAAAACTTTTAGTGATGACCCAGTATCTAAAAAACCAAACATAGACTTCTCATCTGGATATTCAAGGCCCCCAAATCTGGCCCCAGGGTTCTTTTCCAGATTGTTTTCCCAGATGACCCCTACCTGACTGCCCTGGTCAGTCAAATTGGATGACCTGATGTGTTCCTCTCTCACCTTCTTACCTTTGCTCGATTGGGGATGCTCTCTCCTCATTCCCGCTATTGACACACTGCGCATCCTGGGGGACCCAGCTCAAACGTCACTTCTTTTGAAAGGTCTCGCACCAAGATTTATTTTTTCTGGTATTCTTTTCCTTTCCTTTCTTCTTTCTTCTTCCTTCCTTCCTTCCTTTCTTTTTTTTTTTTTTGAGATGGGGTCTCATTATGCTTTCCAGGCTGGCCTTGAACTCCTGGCCTCAAGTGATCCTCCCGCCTCAGCCTCCCGAATAGCGGGTCCTACAGGCGGCAGCCACCGTGCTCAGCTTGGTTGACTTTTCTCTTGTACATTTCCACTGCTCTTCCTTTATTATACTTATGTACTGGTGCCTCATCCATTTCTAGCCTGTACACTGGAAGGCAGAATTTGCCCTTTTCGTCATGGTGTCTACTGTGAGTTGTAGCACAGAGGCACAGGTGATCCATAAATGTTCACTGAATTGCATTGAATTGTATTGTCAAAGGTCACACAGCTAGTTAGTGATAGAAACAGAAGTAGAAACCAAATTTCCTGACACCTGACCTGGTATAATGGCTCAAGAAAATAAACCCGAATCTTCTGTTCTTCTAGAACTTATAGGTTATCACTAAAAGGTGTGACATATATAGTATATATCATAAAAAATCTAAGATGTTTCTTATCATTTCTTCCTGGTTAAAAGTAACCCTCCCGCTTGTGAGTGAGAAGTAAGTACTTACTGAGCAGAGCGACCGTGTCCACGCTTACCAGATCTCCTTGGATCCCCTGTATGAGTTCTGTGTGATTTTTGTTGGGCTTCCATGTTCCTGCACAGCTTGCACCTGTGACTCACTGTGAGCCCTGCCCTTGGGTACCAGAGCCATTTTGTCCACACACAGGAAACTAAGTGTCTAGGAATTTTTGTTTCCCTAGGGTGCCTTTTAGCCACTGAGTGATGGGTATGGACATATGAAAGGCCAACTACCTGGCCTCAACTGTGAGACATAGTGGATACTCCTGAGCTGCTGTCCTGCAGGATCAGGCAGAAGCTGGGACTTTTCCTGATGTGTACCTTTGCTCGGATCCTTCCCCTCCCTGTCCTGCTTCTCATGTTCTCCCCACAGCCTCCTCATGGGGGCACTTTCTCCGTAACCACTTGCACATGAATTGTCATCTCAGGGTCTGCTTTCAAAGAACCTGAGCTAAGACTGTGTTGTATGGAAGACAATGGAAGACGAAGTAAGACTTGAACATTGCTCACAAAGACCAAAATCAACTGGAAATTCTCATGTATGGACAGTTTACTTTCCTAGTGGCTCTTTTTGGCTTGCAATCAGAAGCATCCAGAGCTCAAAATGCACAGTCCAGATAACGGTACCAGTGAGGACAGAGGCCTTTGTAAGTGCAACATTAATGCAGTATCACATTTGGCCTCATCTCCTGGCCTTTTGACTGCCTAAATCCTCAGATATAAAAGATGTTTGAGAATGCCTGCCACCATGGAGAGTGCTTTTCACTGGTTTATTGAGTGACGTTGCCTCTGTCTACTTTCCCAATATGAAAAATTCTGTTACTGCAGCAAATGCAGTGTTTGAGGAGTAAATTGTATGTGGAAAACATTGAAGCTAATTGACCAACATTTCCTATTTGCCAGCTTCCTATGTTCATGGGCTAGGATACTAATATTGCCCAATCCAAAGGCAACTTCTCGAAAGGAACAGGGGAAGGGTGGGGTGGCCACACTCTAAGGTGCAGCTCCCTCTTACGTGAGCCTGTGGCCTCAGCACTTTCACAACCGCTGTCATAAGTACCTGCTTTCCTTTCTTAGACTGTGAGGTCTCTGAGGGCAAAAATGTGTATGTTTTGCTCATAGTTGTGTTCCCAGAGCCTGGCACAATGCCAGACACTAGGTAGGTGCTCAATAAATATGTCTCAATTACTGGTGGGAGCCCTGTGGCTCTAGAGATGAGGCTAGGTCCCTAGAGTCTGACCATGTTAGGTTTGCCTTCCCAGGACTAATACAGATTAAGGATTCTGGAGTTTAGGCTGTCCCTGCTGAGGTCACAATGGTACACACCAGAGAAACTGGCTGCTCCAGTTGACTGTTTTGCTATTTCCACCTGTTCCACCTGTTCAGTTCCAGTAAGAAGCCTCATGGTAAACAGGAGGGAGGAACAATTTCTTCAGACTTAGGAAGTCTTGGGGAAGGCTGGTTAGAGTTTCCTAGCTTAAAAAAAGAATTAAATTTGGCGTGATCTGAATTCACTGTTCTGAAAACCATAAGACTTTGAATGGTAGACTAGTTGAGCAGTCTTATTTTAATAGAAACAAGCCCCTGGTCCAGGAGAATGGAGACTAGACTCTGGAAGGAGAAGAGAGTTCTGGAAGGTTGTCTCTGCCTTTGATTCATCTTTGTGCTCTGACTACCTGTAAATTAATCATATCAAATGTCATTGAGGGAGGGGAGTGGATGATGAGAAATTACTTAATGGAGACAATGTATGTTATTCAGGTGATGGACACCCTAAAAGCCCTGACTTCACCACTATACATGTAACAAAATTGCACATGTACCCCATAAATTTATATAAATTAAAAAAAGAAAGAGGCCCACATGTCCTGCACACTCTGAAGACCTCTTGCCCCTGAAAGAGGGTCACATGCTAAGCAGTAGCTCCTTCTGCAGGCCCCACCTGCTCCCAGGTGGTTTGTACACCCTCAGCCTTCTGCCCGTCTGGTGCTCAGATGCACTCTGCACGCCCATACCACCGTCGCCGCTCCCCACCGCCCCACTCCCCTGCCCGCACCCTGGAGGGTGGCTTATTGCTTGCCCAGCAACTCCAGACCAGCTCCAGCCTGGCCAAACCAGTGAACTTCTCTGCTATCCAGCGGGCCAAACCATACCTTCTCCAGTGAGATCTGAACTTCTCCCGAGTTTGTCCTTCCTTGGATACGCTCTCTCACCCTAGGATAACAAATAGAATTTGCTTCTATCGTATACTCACTCTTTCATCATAATTCATAATTCTTTATAATCAACATCCCTGTTTAACCCACAGTGTGGTTTCTATCTTCTGGTTAGTCACTAGACTTATCTTTTAGGATCCCTGTGGTCTCCCTTCTTCACCTATGCAGCAGTGCCCCAAGGCACACCTCTGAGAGCTATAATTTACATACTGGTATGAATTAAGTGATCCTGTTACAGTGGAAAGATCCAGGACTTTGGAATCAAAAGCGCAGAGTTTAAATTTTTTTTGAAAAAGTAACTCGAGTTAGATGCCTCTGAGAGCCAGATTGTGTTCTCGCCATCCCCATGCCCTTGTCTGCAATCGAGCTGCCTGGCTGTGGGTTAGACCAGGGGGACCCGTTTCTTCCTCCAGCACCCAAGAAGGAGTCACCGAATTCTGATGGGGCTGTCCACAAAATAGGGACTTTCCATCAGGGTCAAATATTAGGAAAATGATGCCGAGGGCAAAAGCATAAAACTAGAGCTATCTGTTTTCATTTATTTTTCAAGCTAAAGATCTATGAGAGGTTTGTGAAAACTATTTACTATTTTTACTATTCTCCCTTGCTCCATCTTATACCTTAAAGGTTGAAGCAATCTTTGGCCGCCACAGGGTAATTAGAAGCAGTCAGCTTCCTCCCCTGCCCAGTTTCCCAGATGTTGGGAGAGTGGAATGTTGGCCACAGGGAAAATTGTAAAATACTTTGTATTTTTATTTATTGTTAAAGAGTTGATACATTGTTCAACAGGTTCTAATAAGTAAATTCTATTCTCTGATTTACCTACTAAAAACCTTGAATGGTGCCACAAGATTTAAATCATTTTGTGTTTTTTCGAATTGCTGCCCACATCAAACTTCACACCTTCCCTTGCATGCTTATCATTTGCCCAATAACATATAGACTAACACTCGTATTCCCGAGTCAAACTTTAGAGAAAAGTCTACTTTCAGATTTATTTTTAGTTTTTTTAGTTTGTTATGCATAGCACCAAAACCACAAAATATTTGCATGAGCCAATGCTCAAAAAAGCATTGCCTTAAGCTTGTCACTAGAAGCTGCTTTTGGCCCTAAGTTGCCAAGAAGAGTCCAAACATGGATTTCCCGTTGGGGTCCTTTAGCAATATTAGTTTCTGCCAAATGCACTTTTTGGGATCAACTTTTTTTTTAAGCCATTGGCTGGAAAATGCTGGGTGTGAGTATTTTAAAACAACTGTAAATATATGAGTTAAGAGAGTTATAAATGAGGTTGCCAGTTACCACAATTCATCAATCTTTCATCCAAGAAAGAACTATTGAGCACCTATTATATCCCAGGCACTACACACTGATTTAAGCCAAATTTAACTTGAAGATAAATTTAAGTTTACTGTTGCCTTCCAAATGGTGAATATTATAGAAATATGAACAAACACTAGGTTTTAAGATAATCACCTCTTTAATATTTTTATTCCAACAGTTTTCAAGTTGATTGGTTCTGTTAAGGAAAAAAAAAACTTTTGATAAAGAATTACGTAAAGTCAAGCCTTTCTTTCTTCCTTTCTTTCTTTTTTTAAGAGACAGGGTCTTGCTATGTGACCCAGGCTGGACTCAAACTTCTGGGCTCAAGCGAGCCTCCCTCCTCAGCCTCCGGGGTGGCTGGGATTATAAGCATGGGACACCACGCCTGGCTAAGCCGCTCATCTTGGATATGTATATTCTCTAACTTTTCTCCCCAACAATCATTGAAGTAAAGCCAGGTGTGGTGGCTTTAGACCCCTCCTCTAAAAGAACAATAATAATAATTGTTATAATAACAATTGAAGGAGACAAAAGATAAAAATAAGAAAGTAAGGAGCTCTGATAACAGACTGATCTGTGCATTATACACACATTCTACAGGAAATTTTACCCAATAGAATGCTTTCTGAATGGAAAATAGCAAATGAAAATTCTGTAAAGCAACAGGGTGTCCCGGAGGATGGTGGCCATCTAAGTATCTAATGATAATCAGCATAGCTATCACCTCAAACACTTATTATTTCTTTCTGGTATGAACATTCAGAATCCTCTCTTCTAGCTATTTGAAAGTATACAATACATTATTGTTGACTATAGTCACCCTGCTGTACAATAGAACACCAGAACTTGTTCCTCTTATTTAACTGTAACTTTGTAACTGCTAACCAACCTGTCTCTATGCTCCTCTCCCCTCATCTCTCCAGCCTCTAGTAACCAGTATTCTACTTTCTACTTCTGTTCCATCAACTTTTTTAGATTCCACATATGAGTGAGATCATGCAGTATTTGTCTTTCTGTGTGGAGAAAGGGGAACTCTTACACACTGTTGGCAGGAATGTAAATTAGTACAGCCATTATGGACCAAAGTATGGAGGTTTCTCAGAAAATCAAAAACAGAACTACCATAGATCCAACAACCCCACTACTGGGTATATATACAAAGGAAAGGAAATCCGTACGTGGAAGAGGTATCTGTATTCCCATATTCAATGCAGCAGTATTCACAATAGCCAAAATATGGAATCAACCTACATGTCCATCAATGAATGAATGGATTTTTAAAGTGTGGTATATATACACAATGGAATGCTATTCAGCCATAAGGAGCAAAATCCTGTCATTTGTGACAGCATGGCATGGACAAACCTAGAGGACAGTGTGTCAACTGAAATAAACCAGGCACAGAAGGACGAATACCACATTGGTTCTTGACTTATCTCCCTTTATGTAGTAATTCAGAGTCTGTGGTAAATGAATAAATGCTCTTTGTTCCCCCTAAAATATCTAATAAACAACACAAATATGGATGTTGTCATCTCATTCAGGGAATACTGAGTTAACCCAATCTTTCATTTTTAGTTTGTTTTTTAGAAGCAGTAAGTGAATCATTTAAACTAGGTATAAAGTGAGAATTTACATAAAGACATTTAAATATGTCATTTGTCAACTAAGTATTGAGTAGCAATATTTAAAGCATTGTGTTTGGTGCTAGATTTAATAAACGTGACTAAGATACTGTTTCTGCCCTCTAGAAGCTTTTAGTTGGTGGGGCTGACAAACTCAGACAAGTACAGTACAATGTGCTAAGTGGGTTTGTACAGAGGAAAGAAAATTACCTCTGCCTGGGATGGATGGAAGGGCGCTTCAGGGAAGTTGATACAATGGAAATGACTTCTGAGTTTGAGCTGATTCTGGGAAGCTGAGTAAGCAGCTTAGTCAGAAGGATTAGGTGCAAGAGGAAAGTAAAGAGGAAAATCAAGAAGCTATAACAGAAAATACAGACATATGTTTATATAAAACTAAAAACTCATATAATAAAATAAGTAATGAACCGAATTAACAGGTAAAATACTGTTAACACTAGAATTTACCCATTTAGAAAAAAATATTTTAATTCAAATAATGGTAAAAAAGTTACTGTCCACAATATTTTATACAAAGATGTATTTGAAATTGACTAGAAAAAAATTATTTAGAAAGCAATCAAGTAACAGCCACTAAAAATGTCTGTATGCTTAGATCCATAATCCTACTGCTGGGAATCTGGCCTACAGAAATAAAATCAAAAGTACATAAGAGTATAAATACAAAGGTATTTATTACAGTATTGCTCTTGGTACCAAAAATCTGGAAACAATGTGAATGTCCTTCAACAGGAGAACAGCTAGCTTGTGGTACTGTTCTTTATTCAGAAGCTATTAAAAAGACTGAATTACAGCTGTCCAAGTTGACTTAAAGGGATTTCCACAAGGAATGCTGGTGAGGACAGCATGATACAGAAAAGTGCATATGATATGATCCCATCTTTGTAAAAAAGAAATGACATCTACCTGTATAAATGTATGTGTCTAAACATGTGTGTGTGTGTGTGTATTTATTTAAATAGGATTATGTGAGCGTTAGTAAAAATATGGAGAATATGGACATGTAAACAACGTGGTTTCCATCAGAGGGTGGCTCGTGGGAGAAGAGCGGGAAGAAGGAAGGAAGAGTGAGCCGGGGAAAAAGGGGAAAAAATATAGTAAAAAAGACATGGGCTGGGCGCGGTGGCTCACGCCTGTCATCCTAGCACTCTGGGAGGCCGAGACGGGAGGATCGCTTGAGCTCAGGAGTTCGAGACCAGCCTGAGCAAGAGCGAGACCCCGTCTCTACCAAAAATAGAAAAAATTAGGTGAGCACGGTGGTGACACATGCCTGTAGTCCCAGCTACTTGGGAGGCCAAGGCAGGAGGATCCCTGGAGCCCAAGAGTTTGAGGTTGCAGTGAGCTATGGTGACGTCACTGAACTCCAGCCCAGGTGACAGAATGAGACTCAATCTCAAAAAAAAAAAAAAAGACATGATTATTTTTATGCATGTGTATATATATGTGTCTGTATGCATATATATGTACAATATATGTATATGTGTGTATAGTGTGTGTGTGTGTATATATATATGGAGAGAGAGAGAAAGAATATTTTGTAAGAAAAAAAGAACTACAGACTGAGGGGCATTTCAGATTGGGTACCTTGTGTGAAACCCCCAGCATGTTTCGGGGATTGCAGAGTCACAGCATAGGGTGAAGTTGAGACCCATCTTTTACTTCTTCGGTACCAGATATCACTGATACCTGTAAACATAGGTGGGGTGGATGATTTTTCTTTCCAAGCTGACTGATGTTTCTTTCTTTAAAGAAATTTATAAGTCATAGCTCGGTGTTGTCATTGGCAAAGAGGAAGATTTCTTTCTACAGGAAGATGCTCATCTTTAGTCCTAGATTATCTGGTTCATTTCATTATATCTTATGACATTGAAAGCAAAAGAACCAGACAGCACAGCCCTCGGGCCCCGCAGCTGAGCCAGCAGTAGGGAGCACTGACACACATCTGGCCCTGCCTCACCGTGGACCCACGAGAATCAGCTCACCGTACTTCTCCAGTCTCAGTAGCCCCCTTTGCAAAAGAGAGCTTGTACTGTGTGCCTTGGAGGGGAAGGGCAAGCAAATAAACAAGAAATTCTCATAAAGAACTTTGATACCAAAGTGACAACTACAAAATGTATTGTTCTGTTACCTGCTTCCCTTAAGCTTCCAAGAAAAAGTCTTGCTTTTGTCTACTTGAGTAATGGGAATACCTTTCAGGGGGGTAGAAATGTGTTTACTAAATCAAGTTTATGTATTTTCTTCTGCATGTCACACCTGCTGCTGTCACAGTCATAATTAAATATAACTGCAGTTAAAACATAGAATAATCCCTGTCAGCCTGAAAACCAGGCTGAGAGGCAGGGAAAGGGACTGAGCCACTCTGAGCCACAATGATGTCATAGGCTTTGAAACACAGGTGACAGAACCAAATACCATGTCCAGACAAGGGCAGAAGAGAAATGTCTTAAATGGATGAAACTGGATAAATAAGAAAAGGGAATAGAGAGTAGGAAGGAAAGGTTTGGACAAAGGTATGAGGATGAACTAGGAGGCACTGCAATAATTGAGGATGACTCTTTCCACTGAAGTCTGTCTATTTTGCTGTTAATTAAAAATAAAGGACCTGTGATGGGAGATCTCAGCCAAGATTGCCGAGAAAGGCAGGAGCCTGTGGGTGTAGTGCTTTAGAACATAGTCTCTAGAGCCAGGCTATGCTTTCAGCTCTGCCACGTACTAGTGGTAAATTACTTAACTTCTCTGTGCCTCAGTTTCTTCATCTGTGTAATGGGGATAATAATAGTAACATCTACAACAACAGGCTATTCCAAGATAAAGTGAATAAACAGGCATAAAGCATTTTCGACACTGCTAGCACATAGTAGATACTGTGAGTGTTAGCCATTATTATTCCCTTTCTTTCAGAAGGTAGAATAAGCAGTTTACACTAGGATCTGTGAATCCTTTACCCTGAAGGTAGATATAATACTTAAATATTTGGAACAAGAGGATGAAAAAAAGGAACATGCCATGTTTGCAAAATTCCTGTAAGAAGTCCCTTCTTATCCAGAAAGTTTGGTTGCTTGCTGTTTAATGTTTTCATTAGACAACAGTGTCTCAAATAAGGAAGAAAAATTGGCATTGAGCCTGCCTTAAAAGAGGAAAGGGCTGTGACCAGATGTCTCTTTGGTCTACCATTTCTGACCCAGGGGAGGTAACGAAGGGCCCAGGAACTACTGCCCCACTGAGCTTGTCTGTGATTGTGGACAAAAGTCTTTGCCCTTCTTTTTGTCCGAGTGAACTGAGCCAGCTCAGAAATCCTGGACTTCTCAGATGTTCAAGGTAAAGTCACTTTGTCAGAGAGCAGAAGAGAGCAGCAGAGAGCAGAACGTCTGAATGTTGCTTAGCTCTGTCTTCAGTAGGAAATAAAGGGACAGGATAAGCCCTTTGACTGGGTTCTGTCTTATCTGAAACTTCTATCTCCTGGTATCTGAATCTACTATCTGCTTGTGATTAAAATAATCAAAGTGAGGCTTAGATGAGAGAAGGGCGTTAAGTTCTAAATTTTGGCCAACCTAAAACAGGACCCAACTCTTATGGGGTAGAATTGAGCATCAACAGAACTTTCTGGAGTTAATTAGGTACTATGTATCTGATGCCTTTAAAATATTTATATTCTTTTATCCAGCAATTCTATTTCTAAGAATTTATCCTAAAAAAAATGTAGGAGATGTACACAAATATTTAAGTACTACTCAAAGATGTTCATTGCATCTTGTTTTTAACAGTAAATAATTGGGAACCACCTACATTTCCAAAAATGGGAGGTTAATTAAATAAAATATGATTCATGCATTTTGTAGACTCTTATGGAGAGACTAAAATTCAGCAATAGCAAGACTGTGGCCATGCAAGTAGGAATCCGCTAAGGAGTGTGTAACAACTCACCTGTGGGGAAAAAAAAGAAAAAAAGAAAAAAAGATCCAGCTATAGAAGAATGTTTATTAATGTGACAAAATGTTCACAATTTATTGCAAGTAAGGCTGTGATAGCTAGAGGAATCACAGGCTAACTAAACCCTCCTTGATCCATGCACTTTAGCCTATAGAAAGGAGTACTTTTAACACTGAAAAGCAAATAAGGCTATTAGGTGTAGTGGAGTGGATAGGAAAGGGAAAGAAGAAATTGGTGCCTACCACATTTTCCTATTCTCCCAGCTCTGGCGCCCCAACTGGACGCTCTCACAGTTGAAGCGTTCCCCTCCAGTGCCATGGACTGAATATTTGTGTTCCCCCCAAATTCATATGTTGAAGCCCTAACCCCCAATATGATGGTATTTGGAGATGGGCCCACAGGGAAGTAATTAGGTTTAGATGAGGTCATTAAGGTGGGGGTCCTCCTGATGGATTAATGTCCTTATGAAAAGAGGAAGAGAAACATCCCTCTCTCCAAGAACAGGCCATATGAGAGCACAGTGGGAAACAGGCCCACTGCAGGCTGGGAAGAAAGCCCGCACCAGGACCCAGTCATGCCAGCACCCTGATCTCAGACTTCCAATCTCTACCGGTTTACCCAGTTCCAAAGCCATTTCGATATGTTTAGGTATTTGTTACAGCAGCACCCTGCTTCTTGGTCCTGAAATCTATTAGCCAGCTTGGGCTGCCATAATTAAATGCCATAGATTGGATAGCTTAAACAACAGAAATGTATTTTCTCACAGTTCTGGGGGCTGACTAACGCGCTCAGGATGGAGATGGCTGGTGATGGACATGGTGTAAATCCCGTCTCAGAGACTGCCCTGGCCTCCACGTGCCCAGGTTATTCTATGAGGGAGGCCACAGTAAGCCCCGCCTTGGTGAGAGCTCACCCATACAGTGTCCTCCACACCCACACTGTGCACACTTGTCACCCTGTACTCCTGTCCACCTGAAGGAGTGTCTAAAGGGCCAGAAATACATATAAACATGTTAATGGGGGTTATCTCTGGGTGGTAGAATTATAAATAATGTTTATATTCTTCTTTAAACTTTTAAAATATTTTTATATTTCATATAGCAAGCATATATTACTTTTGTTATTGGGGTGGGAGGGCCCATTGACTTAAATTTATGCCATAGGCTGGCAGATCTTAGAGCAGGACAAATGCCCAAAGAGAAGAAAAGGTCCTGATTTTGCTCCTAACCTCTTGTGTGACTTTGGGCAAGTTATTTTACCTTCTGAGCCTCAGTTTTCTCATCTGTAAAATGAGCCAGTTTACCGAATGACCTGTAAAGTTCATTCTAGTTTTGACAGTAACACAAGTTTGCTTTTTAAGGGTGAAGAACAGGAGGATGGCTTAAGAAGATCAGAGACTCCCAGTTGTTTATGTGAAAAATCTTTAAAGCCCATCAAGCAGAAAGCTAGTTGCAGTGTCTGAAATTTCTACTTTTTTCATTAGATTAGAACACAAATTACATTTATAGGAAACATCCTATCTCTTCTTTGGGAGATGGGAATGACATCATTATTAGCTCTCTACCTAACAGGTGGTAGTGAATGTTCATTCAGAACCCCCTGCAAAGGTGGTGATTAGATTAAAGGAGATTTTAGATTCATCTGAACCCTTCTGGGAAATGACTCACTCATCCATTTGGTGAACATTTAGGAAGCACATACTTCTGATTTGTTTTTAGTCAAAGTTCTGAGGTATAAACGTGCCCCACACTATTCTCTGTCCTCAGAGTCACCACAATATTGTTCTATATTTTTGACCAGGTTCCCTTTTTAAAAGAACCTTGACAAATTCATCTTAGATTAAAAAACATTTTGATATAAAGATTCTCAAGCATTTGGTTAATGACACAGTGTGTTTATATTGGCAAAAAAACAATACTTAAGAGCTTTATGGAAATGGTAAATCTTGAAATATCTTATACCAAGTGAAAGAAAAGACGTATTATCAGCCTGAATTATGACATTAGGGAATTCAATTACCTATGTTGTCAATTTTCTATAAATGTTTTTAAAATGATGAAATTTTCTCTTTATTTTAGTGTTTCCAAATATACTTTACAATGTTGTTAACATTTGCTAAAAATTTAAAAATCACTCACTGTTCCACCACTGTGTAATCAGCTCCATGAACAAATGCAAAATGACACCACCCATATATGTTTTCCCTGTAGCTTTCTTATGCTTTGGATTCCCAGAATAGTAGGGCTTGATGACGAGAACATTATAGTCTTTCTGATTAACTAATCCTTTTACTTTTTGAGTTGTCTCCCAGAAATGGCAGACTCTTCACAGGATAACAATGCCAAGACTCACCATCCATCACCAGCCTGTGACTTCTGAATAAGACCTCCTGCACACATTGCTTTCAACACAACCTGCCCCAAAACATGTAGCCACCTCCCTGAACTCCTTGTAAAAAACTCCTACCCTCAGCTGGTCAGGGAGATGGATTTGAAACAGTTCTCCCTTCTCCTAGTTGACATCATCTGTAATAAATTACCTTACCTCCTTGGCAATCCTCTTAGTCTCTGTAATTGGCTTTCTGTGCAGTGAACAATCAGACCTAGGCCAGAACCCCTGGGTTCAATAACAACTTCAACCAATGATTTTTTTCATTTTTCTATATTACTTTCCAGGCTCTCTCTGTTTATTTATGCATGTAATTTTTATGTAGTTGTGTCCTATAGCTGATATATGTTTTGGGGTCTTGCTTTTTTAACATGTCACAATATACCTGGGAGCTGTCCCTGGTGTTGCCTCATAGTCTTAGTAAATGACCATTCATAATGATTATTCCACCAAGTAGATGTATATGTGTGATTTTTTTTTTTTACAACATACTTTACAAAGCTATCCCAGGACAGCCAATCCTCAGTTGCTTACTTTTGTGACTTACAGGCTCCAGGAAGAACCGAAACCCTCACCTAAAATTCACCCAATAGTGATTGAATCCTTTGGGCAAATCCCTTCTTGCCTTTTCTTTGGGATAAAGATAGTTTGGGGAAAGTCAGTGTTTTTAATCCCTAACATCTACCATGCTACTTGGTTTTTATCAGTTCACTCCCCTCCCCTCAGGGAAAGATTGGGGAAAAGGGGACGCTGGGGGAAAGAGAAACCGAGCAGAAGGGGCAGGACAGACGACGTAAGTACCAAAGATACATTTTGCCTGCTTCTGGGCACCATTCCCTTGAGGAGTGTAGGGGCACCTGTTATCATTGTCTGCATTTTCAGATGGAAAAGTAGAGGCCACTGAGGTTAAGGGGCTGGGCAAAGGTCAATGGCAGACTGCAGTGGAGGCGACCGAGGATGCCTGTCTCCTGGCTCATCGCACTGAAGCGATGTCTCTCATCAGAGCATTTACAGCCATTCACCCAGCACTACCTCGCCTCCCGCACTTGGGCAAGCTCCATAAAGCAGGCCAGGAAAACCTCCCAGGGGTCAGGCCACTGGCAGTTTCCAGGACAATGCTTTGCTGCTGTTCCCATCGTTACGCCTCCCAGCAAACCAGAAAACCAGGCTACTCCAAAAGTTACAGGGCGACTATCCACTCCCCTTTGGGGATAGACTCATCCTTCCTCCTGTGTCTCCCCCAAAGCCCAGCCAGTAGGAAAGAATGGAAGAGTTTGGGACCCTCTGAGGCAGGAAAGTGTGCTTGGCAAGGTAGCACCGTGTGAAGCACAGGGAATCTGGAATCAGCTCAACAGGTTTGACTTTAGGTTCTATTCGCAGGACCGCTGCTAGCCCACATGGTGCTTTGCTCATATCAGAAAAGGGCGTCCTCTCTGGGTGGGTGCAGTCCTGCTGGTGTGTGGCCAGGCAAGTGGAACACAGGCTGGATTTTGGTCTCTATGTATTCCCTTGGCTGGGTGCCTTTATGGGAGGTGAATGACTTGCACATGGGTGCACTACCCATCCTTTGCTATTGGGTAACTTGAGCATGTTGCTTGACCTTTCTGAGCCTTGGTTTCCCATCTGTGAAATAGGTTTGTTAGGAGGTTGTTGGGGGTTAAATGAGATACTGAGTGTAAAATGGCTAGGACGGTGCCTGTCGGCAGTATGCAGGCATCCAATAACATGGTAGCTGTTACTACTAGCTGCGAAAGTTGTGGCGTGGCTTTGTAAAACAAGAAAAGCCTACACTTTTTCAGAGTCTTTTCAGAAACTTGATTTGCCTAGAAATGTATTTTGTAAATGGAGGACAATTATGAGAAAAGGAGGTGAGATCCATAGCAAGATTATTTGCTATCATTTTAATATAAATGTTATGATTCTTTTGGCACCATCTCAAGTAGGCATATCTGGTATGGCATTTCTAATTACATGTTTAGTTCAAAAGAGGATCGTTTATAAGTCCACACCCTGACACACCCATGCCTCTGGGGAAAACTTCCAATTTTGTGGGATGTCCTAGGCACTGGGACAGACAACTTCATTGAAATTATTATTTGGTGAATGGTAATAACCATTCTACTCCTGAATGGTAGGGTGACTGATACAAGTGAGTAATTCAGAAGCAAACACTGAGGAATGTCTGATTTGCATAGGCTCATAAATGAGCCTCCTAAACTGGGTTTAAAAAAAAAAGCTACCGAGTAGTTCTTAGGCCAGGTGAGGCCTCAGCTCATTTGGCAGCTCTTCTGTCCACCAGATAACACCGTCCTTCATTATATAATCATCTTGGTTGGAAGGGAACATTTATAATTTAGCCCTGGGAGCCTTAAAATTTTTTCTGACAATTAATGAATAGAATAGTATTTTGTGTGTTTTTAAAGTCATGGGAGGGCAGGCATGAACTGTCAGCTTCCCTAAAAGGGGAACACGTGCCTTTTCTAGATGACCTTGCATTGTCTTCCAGGAGTGCATCTTTCATGATTTAGCGTAACTGCTTTGAAAGGAAGCCTGTAATCCTTCAATCACTCTGTGGTTCCCTTGCCTGGGGTCTTCCTTTCAACTTTTTTCAGGGAATATTTTATAATCAAGTAATTACACTGATTTAAAAACAGGCAACCATAAATAGATCACTCAAGAACTCACTTAAGAATTCAAAGGGAGCCCATTTCACTCACAAATCAAAACAAAGCAACAGTAACAGCAAAAATCACCGTGACAAACTTTAACAGAAAGAGAACGCTAGAAGACTCAGTGACTCAGTGTTAAAGGGATGGGAAATCAGGTTGTTCCCAATTATTATGGCCTTTTACTTCCCGTTTCTCAGAATCAAATGACATGGGAACAAGTCAGGAGACGGGGGTGAGAACCCTGTAGATCTCTGAGTGTCGTGAGGTGCCCTGCCTGAGCTTAGATGCCATTCAGACTGCAGCTGTTTGCAGGCTGGCGGCTCCTTCAGGTATCTACTTGCAGAACTGAATGCGTGAGAGCATTTGTTTTTTGGGCACAGGGAGAAGAGAATAATTTGTGTCTTGCTTGGGAGAGAGATGGGGGAAGGTGGATGAGGAAAATAGAAGGGGAAGGGATAACATCCTGTCTCTGTTGCCCGCCTCCCCAACACCCATATAGGTTCACACTGGCCGGAGGGGCTCGTCTAGAGCCAAAACCAAAGCATCTGGTTTCCAGGCGTGGGGCTATAGGAATCTAGATGACAAGCACAGCCCGGGGTTGGTGACAGGACCAGCCTGCCCACTTCTTTTTTGCTTTGAAACTCAATGCAGCTTTTGTATTTAGACTCAGGGCAGCCTCAAGGCTACCAGGGGATCCTGGCAGGCTTCCTTTGTAGGTAGGACATCGTTGTAATTCAGCATGAATGGCAGTGTGACTTGCTGGCACTCATAGGTTGAGTCTGCTGAGGTCTAGGCTGTTTTGGTTTTAGAGATAACTATTTATAAATGACTTTAACATATGTTATCTCAATTAATCCCCCCAAAAACCTTGGGGAGAATACTGCAGAAACAGGGATTCAATGGTCATAAGTCTTATGGTGACAAAGCTGGTGTGAACTGAGCTGGGGTAGGGACTCGGGTTACCCAGGACACTTGCACTTGACAGGTGGCCAGGGCATACTGCAGCCACCTGATGAGACCTCCTCATGCCACAAGAACACATTATAGTGAGGGTTTTTACATATTTCTTGGATCTCTATGAATTGCCAGGAGGTATAATATGGTGCTACACACTGGTGTTTATTAATGGTGTTGACTGTGGGTGTTGGATGTTACCATGTGCCAGGCCCCTGAAGAATGCATTCTGGTCACATGGTTTCTCTAAAGCTTTGTTTTCAAAACAGGTCTCATCTTTCCTCACCTTGACTTACTTCTGCCAGCTTTCTTATTCTCTGTTTTACATTTGGAGCTCAAAGAATACAGACAAAAATAAGAAGGAATTGAAAATCGAAAAATCAATAAAATAAAATCCTGAAGCCAAGAATGATCAAATTTTACTTTAAAATTTAACTCAAAAATGATATTCATTTAGGCTGTGATGGGTTAACTACGCATGTGACATAGAAAAACATATGAAGATTCCTCATTTTATTTCTTACTCTAAAATGGCAACCCCTGAGAATCAGAATGCAGGCTACCTCACTAAAATGTTTGGCTGTTCATCTCTGCACGCCTATCAGAATTACACGGCAAACATTTTCAAATTGCAGAGGCCCAAGCTCAACCCTATTTCTACGAATAGAATCGCTGGAGGTGGAGCTCTGTTTTAAAATTTTCCCAAGTGGTTCTGATGTGCACTGATCTCACAATTTTAGCAAAAACCCAAGGAAACAGGGGCCTATGCAGAAAGCAGGAAATGCCCTCTAGTGGCCAAAAGAAGCTATTCTCCATTGTCCATGCTATCCGGCCATGGGATCCGTGGCAGAGTTAGAGATGGGAACAAACGTCTCTATTGTAAATGACATTATAGTCCACTAATTCCACCAATATGCCCCTAAAACTTAAACTATAAGGCTCATGAGGGCAGGAACCACTTGTTCTTGTCTTGCCTATGAGGGCACCTAGCATAATGTCTCACCCATTATGGTGTGAAACCTAAAATTAAGGCTCAATATTATGTGTTGCATTGATATCTGGTAAAATCAAGAGGGCCTTGAATGGCCTAACTGCAAGTTCCTCTCCCTCATTCTGCTCCCGTGAATAAAGTCTCCTAGCCAAACAACCCTCCTTATCAAAGGGACCAGGCACAGCTCCTGCTTATCTCTGAGTAGCGGGTTCCCTGCCAGCCCATGGAATTATTCAAACAGTCGATCACATCCTCCAACAGGAACCAGGGGACACCTCACTCCCTTGATACTACAAATTCTGCCCCCATGGCACTTGGCTGTTCTCTCTGTTCCCTAGTGCAACCCCTGTGTGGCCCGGTGTGGCACGCAGTATCTTCCTTCCCCGGCTGTGACTACCTGTGACTAATAAACTGCTGTCAGTCTGAACTGTCCAGTGTCAGGCTCTGTGTGTTGGGTCATCCCCCTAATCTTGGGCAAGAATTGCTCTCTCACCAACGGGGTAAAGAGGAGGCATCAAAACATCTATAGAGAGTGTTCAGTAAATATTTGTTGAATGAATGAATAAGTAAATAAATAAATAAGACCAAAGGGCTCTGGACAAGTTTAGGTATCTTTATTTTATTGATTTATTTTCAGTTTGCATACTCTCAAAGTGATCACGGGCACACAATGAATGTATTTGTAGAATGTTAGGGCTGGAAGATATCTTAGAAATCTTCAGGATTAAACTTGTCATTTTGTTTCTAAGACAAGACTGTGAATTCCTCAAGGAAAGCAGCTATGTTTTATTTATTTTTCTATTCCCTCTGCTCAGCACAGAACTGGTGTGCAGTAACACATTTAATAAATAAATGACTAAATATGCAGAGATTAAGTGAATTTCCCTGGAGCACACGCTAGGCAATGGCACTACAAGGACTTAATTCCAGAATTCAATTCAACAGATATTTATCAAATGTCTTCTGTGAGATACAGTATCTTGCTAGGTACTCTGAGAGTAAAAGTGGGACTTGAGGCATGAGCTATAAAAATGAGAAAGACAGTCCCTGCCTTCAAAAAGCATATACTGTGCTGTACAATATGGTAGACTGTGCTGTACAATATGGTAGCTGCCAGCAATAAGAGACTATTGAAAATAAAATTAATTAGAATTAAAAATTCAGTTCCTCAGTCCTATTAGCCACAATTCAAGAGTTTGATAGCTACGTGGTGGCTAGTGGCTACTACAAAAGACATCAGAGATATAGAATATTTTGATTGCTGTGGGAAGTTCTATTGGATAGCACTGCTATAGAAGGAAAAATGTCATGAAACCTGAAACCATAATATAAGGCAGAAGGTGATAACAGAGGTACAAATTAATTGCCATTGGGTCAGAAGGGTGGTTTCAGGATCAGTCCCCACTTGATTTTAAGTCTTCTGAGGACAGGGACCCTGGCTTCTAGCACTTAGCATAATGCCTGACTCATAGAAGATGCTCAACCCATGTTTATTGAATGAAAATAAACGACCCACAGCAGTAATGGTTTTTTCACTAACATTTCAAGAATAGGGAACTGTAGAGAATAATATGAGTGTCATCAATATATTCACAGCTGAACTTTGTAAAATGTTATATAAAATTTTGCTACATTTGTTTCAGATCTTGTATTTGTTTTAGGAAATATGTAGATTATAGATTATTTGACACTCTTGTATTCTCTGCCCAATTTGTCTGAATACACTGTCAAAGCCCCTAAATACCCTGAATTTGGTATTTGTCAATTCCATTCATGTTTTTATACCCTTTCTACATAATATTATATCTGTAAGCAACACAGATGATTGTTTTGCATGTTTTTAAATATAATGCCAATGGTATCATACTGTACACATACTTCTGCAAGTTGCCTTTTAAAATTTTGCTTAACATTTGTATTTTATAATAAAAATGTATCCATGTTTTAAGCAACTCTAATAAATTTATTGTAATTACTATAGAGTATTCTGTCGTATTAAATACACCACAATTTATCTATTCTACTTTTGATGGAAATTGGTCCTGTTTTCAATTTTTACAATTACCAATAAAGCTGTAATGAACACTCTTATAAGTGTTTGCTTATGCAAACATTCAGAGTTTATTCCTAGAAGTAGTATTGCTAGGTCTGAGGTTATATGGATCTTCAACGATTCTAAATGTTAAGTTGATTTCCAAGGGGATTAACAAATTTATATTTCCATCAGCATTGTATGAATGTTCTTATTGTTTTACGTCTTTGTCAACACTCGTTCTTGTCAGGCTTTTACCATTTGCCAATCTGAATAAAGTGAAATGATGCAGTGTAGTATTTCCTAGGATGTTAAAAACATAAGAACAAGGCGAGAAAAAAATGCCTACCCTGTCATAATCCTGGCATTGGGGTATTAGGGGAATAACAGAGTTATCGGCTTTTCATGTTGTGATGAGGAAATTGGCACTTGGTCCAAAGAGGTTACTGATGTTCAAGATAAGCAAAACTATGCAAGGAGAATATAAGACAGTTTCACCATCCAATACCTTCTTGCCACTGCTAGACATAGGCCAGGAAACTTTTAAATAGGATTGGGAAATCAGAACGTGTTCAGCATGTTTGCAGTATGTTATATATTCTTCCTAAGATACACAGAATTTATTTCCCTGTATGTCCCCTTAAATGCATTCCAGGTTCCCTAGCTTTCCACTCCTTTGTCATAGGCCAATTTCTGGTGGCAGAAATCACTGGAAAGTGAGGAGGTGCATAAATTAGATATCTATTGGTGGGAAATCTTAGCAATCTGAAAGATTGTCAACTTAATAAGAGGCAAGGTAATGAGCGTAGACCATATCTTGAAATATTTGCTCACTGCTAATTCATGTAGATACTTTAAATGCTCGGAGCACAGAAAATAATCCTATAATTTAGGAACATATTACTATTTCATCTTGCAGAGATTTTCCAGTATGATTCTAGCTAATACCCAAGGAACTAAAATGAACCTGTTTAGAAGGGATTTAGAGCCTGGGGCAGTGGGAAACACCCATGGCTCCACTTCCCCAAAGTGGTTCTTTGATGGAAATAAAGTATTTCTTAGCAACCTTTCATTATGGCTGGCATACTCATGGGAAATTTGAGATAATGCCAATTCTACCTCTTTTAAATAGGATTTGGAAATCAGAACACACATCACAATCATTACTCTGTGAAATCCCTCTCAGAGTAATAACTTGAATTTTTTAAGTGATACAAGATCTGAGAATGTTTTCCTTGCTTCTTCATGTGAACTAGAGAGTTGTGACAGAGAAAGAGGATCAGTTAGACTCTGAGCAGCCAACTGAGATCTGCAGAAATAATTGAGATGAAAGCTCCGAGGAACTAATTGTGTTCCATTCACTAATCTGAATCCAGCCCTTGGTTTTCTTTTTCAGAAAGAAGATTTATGTCACCTATGGTGTTCTTTCAACCTATTTGTGGATGACAGCATTTAGAAAAATTATATCTTCTTAAAATAATCAGCCCTGCTCATTCAAAAAAGCTGGCTGTCAATTTCCTCCATGACTTTTAGAAGTTGCGATGAAAAGGCTGCTTCCACAGTAGAGCACATGATTGTGAAAAGCTAATGGACATTTTTCTCAAGAGAAAAATTTATTTATGGTTCCTTTCGTGAAGCATGCAATCTAGGTGTTACACCTATAAATTAAAGGCTAAAAATGTGGTATTAAAGTTAAGAGTTTTGGCCATAGTTAAACAATGTAGGTTCAAATCTTTCTTTTTCCCTGCCATCAAGCAATTTGTTTATCTTCTCTGTGTCTTTATTTCCTCATTTGTACAATGGGAAAAAGTTGTTTGAGGACTATTTGAGATTCATTAATTCAACAAATATTTATTAAATGCCTCCTATTTGCTAGCATTTATCCCAGGTGCTGAAGATAGAGTGGTGAATAAAGTAATGTCCCCAGTCCTGCAGACTTCCATTCTAGCTGGGACTACAGGTGTGTGCCACCACACCTGGCTAATTTCTTTATTTTTTGTAGAGACAGGGTCTCACTATGTTGCCCAGGCTGGTCTTGAACTCCTGGCCTCAAGTGATTCTCCCACCTTGGCCTCCCAAAGTGCTGGGTTTATAGGCATGAACCACCATACCTGGTCTGGGGCACTATTTTAGAAGGGGCAGTCTGGGAAGACCTCTCTGAGAAGGTGATACCTGAGCTGAGGTGTAAATGATGAGAAGGAGCCAGCTCTCTGAAGGAAGTAAGGTGGGGGAGAGAGGTTCAGGCAGAGGGAAGACAAAGGCCTGAGGCTGGATCCAAATTGCATGCTCAGAGAACAGAAAGAAGGCCAGTATGACGAGAGTGGTAAAGACAAAGCCAGAGAGACAATCCAGACCACAGTGAGGGGTTTAGTTGTATTCTACGTGCAATGGGAGGCCATTAAAGTGTTTATGTTGTTGTTGTTTATTTTTATTATATATGTTGAGGTGTACAACATGATTGATATACATATTATATATACATAAGAAAATGATTACTACAGTCAATCAAATTTACATATCCATCACCTTCTATAGTTACCCACCTGTGGGTGTGGGGGTGTGTTAGGAGCACCTAAAATCTACTCTCTCAGCAAATTTTCATTATGCAATATTATTAAGTATAGTCATTATGCTGTACATTAGATCTCTAGACTTATTCATCCCACCTAACTACAGATTTGTACCCGTTGACCTACTTCTCCCCATTTCCTCCCCCTCCCCACCCCTGGTAATCACAGTTCTACTCTGTTCCTATTTATTCAACATTTTGTTTAAAGATTCTGCATATAAGTGAAATCATCAGTGCAAATCAAAACCATAATGAGACATCACCTCATACCTGTTAAGATAGCTATTATCAAAAAGTCAAGAGATAACAAGTTGTTAGCAAGGGAGTGGAGAAAAGGGGACCCTTATATACTGTTGGTGGAAATGTAAATTGGTACAGCCATTATGAAAAATAGTGTGGAGGTTCCTCGAAAAACTAAAAATAGAACTACCATATGATCCAGCAATCCCTCTGTTGGGTATGCAACCAAAGGAAACAAAATCAACACTTTGTAGAGATATGCCATGTTCATTGCAGCACTATTCACAATAGCCGAGATATGGAAGCAACCTAAGTGTCCAGTGACAGAAGGATGGATAAGGAAATTGTGGTGTATATACATATATACACTGGAATATTATTCAGGTCTTAAAAAAGGAGATACTGCAATCTGTGACTACATGGGTGAACCTTGAGGACATTCTGCTAAACGAAATAAGCAAGACACAGAAAGAAAGATACTGTATGATCTCACTTATATGTGGAATCTTAAACAAACAAAAAAAAAGGGTGTTTATGTTTTGAAAAGATCATTCAGGCTACTGTGAGAAGAATACATTTCAGGAGGAAAGGAGTCAGGAATACCAGGTCGGAGACCACCACAGTCATCCACCATTGACGATGGTGGTTTGCACTGGGAATTGGCAGTGGGCATGGAGAGAAGTGGGCAGATTTAGAATACGTTTTGGAGGCAGAATTTTCAGGGTATGGTGATGGATTAGATATGGGGAGTAAAAAGAGGAAAGAACAATCACTCCTGGCCTTTTGCCTTCATCAGCCAGGCAGGCGGCTGTGACAGTTATTAGGTTATCTATCTTCTTCAGCTCCAACCTCCTACCCCCATACTCCATGTTGTGACGCTGGGGCCGGGACTCTGCAAAACACTTTTCTGCTTTGCTGCTGGCTCTCTGGCAGGCCCTGCCAATTTCCGATGCTAGAGGGAGATGCAAGGCCTGAGGAGGAAGAAGAGACTTGCTCCTTCCCATCTGCTTCCTGTTTCTGAGCACATCATCTTAGCAAAGCTTCTTCCACCTGGCAGCAGAAGTTCCACCATAGCAACAGTTGAATCCAGGTCACAGTTTTTCCAATGTTTGAAGAGAACTGACTTTATCACGCCCTCCTTGGAGAGACAGCGGCACCAGCCAAGCAGAGCACCCGCCTCAGAGGTCAGAGTTTCAGCTCTGCAGGGCCCCTTCTTTATATTTCTAAATGTTAATATTCCCAACCTCTTCCTTTTGTTCCTCCAGCCCCAGCCCTAGGGGTGATAGTTGCTTCCTGCAGTTGCTACCTCCATGATATCTTAGAGTCCTCTTTTTACCTTTTCAGTTAGCAACTTTACAGCTAATTAACAATTCTCTGTTCAAACAACTGACGTGGCTTCTGTCTTCCAACAGGACTTCGACTCATAATGTGGGATTTCCATTTACTGAGATTAGGAGGAGTGGAGAAGGAAGAGTTGGGAAAGTAGGGAAGGGGAATCCAGACTCTGCTTTGGTCGTGGGCAGGAGGCAGGTGGTGAAAGGGCCAAAAGACGGGAGGTTTGATGAGCCTGAAGAATCGCAGGGTTTGGGGCACTGGAGTGAGTTGGAGGATAGGAGATGGTGACCAGAGAGTGGATGCTTGAAGTCAAAATTTGGGAAGTAGGGAAGTTACCGGTGATGTACACAGTGTTGTTGGCAAAATGCTTGGAAAATATTAAGATATTAGCCAGTATTATTGTTTTTAAAAGTATTTAATTTTAAATATGCAATATAGTCACGTAAATCAAAGTTTTAAAGTAAAATAAGTATAGATGAAAAATCTCCCTTTCACCCTCGTGCCTATCTAACCCTATTTGATTTCTGAGTTTTATTTTATTTTACTTTATTTTTTGAGACAGGGTCTTGCTCTGTTGCCCAGGCTAGAGTGCAGTGGTGTCACCATAACTCACCGCAACTTCAAACTCCTGGGCACAAGTGATCCTCCTACCTCAGCCTCCCAAGTGGCTGATACTACAGGCGTGCACCACCATGCCTGGCTAATTTTTCTATTTTTTTGTGGAGACAGAGTCTCACTCTTGCTCAAGCTGGTTTCGAACTCCTGACCTCAAGCAATCTTCCCGCCTCGGCCTTCCAGAGTGCTAAGAATACAGGTGTGAGCCACTGCACCTGGCCTGATTTCTGAGTCTTAGATAGTGAATAGTGAGAGTTTAGATATTGAGGCACTTATCAAAACTTTGCTTTACTCTATTTTGTTCCCAAAGTCCAGATATCAGAAGCAAGAGCTGGATAGTGAAGGATTCATTCTAAAAACTTATTTGTATCCATTAGTTTCCTTGATACGGTAAGAGTTAAGATGCCAATTATATTGAATATTGGATAAATGAATAATTTAATTATTATAAGCTACATTTTAGAAGAAAAATTGAAAAATGTCTACAGTATGTTATGAAACAAGAAAAGTAGATGACAAAGCAGGATGTTAAAATGGCCTGAGTGCTGTGGAGACGAACTGTGAGTGACTCCTCAACATCCTTCCCCTGTTGCTCTCAATTCGGGTGGATCGTGGTCATCTCGGTCACACTGGCTGTTCAAAGATAGGCAGGACTCAGCCAATTTGGGCTAATGAGGCATGAGGAGAACCTTCTTGGGGTCTTCTGGAAAGAAACTATGATTAATCAATCTCTGTTACGCTGGTTGGATGTAAACCAAGAACCATGCATCTTGATTGCTGCTGCAGCCATGAGCAAGAGGGAAACCACTCAAAGAATGAAGCCAACATTATGTCAAATAGCTGCAGAAACAGAGAGGACCTGGCTTCTCCATGACATCATCAAGCATCTAGACTGCAAGTCCGATGAGCCAACCTATGTTCTTATTCCTTCACTCATTTCAAATTGGGTTTCTATTACTCACATTCTTACACACAGTAATAACAGACATAGAAGAATTGTTCAATAAATATTAGCTATTATTATTTAGTGAAAAATTAGTAGAAATACCATATAATGATGTGTTACTGCATATATCTTTCCAACTCTGAATCCTGTGATCGCACAGTGTTAGCCTGAAATAGCCCTCACAGGAATATTTATACCACAGAAATTGGCAAACACTATAAATCAGGGCTTGATTTATTGTCTTGTTGATACTCTATCATCAAAGTGATGGAGAAAATATTAATAATACAGATTAAATTTAAGAGTGTCTAGTGCTATTACATTGTGAATAGCACACACAAAAAATCGAGGGCCAGGCATGGTGGCTCACATCTGTAATCCCTGCATCTTGGGAGGCCAAGGCAGGAGGATCACTTGAGGCCCGGAGTTCAAGACCAGCCTGGGCTACATAGCAAGACCCCCATTTCTACAAAAAATTCCAAAAATAATTGAAAAATTGAGGAAATATTCTTCCAGTATTGGAAAATTATTATCCAATTCAACAAAGATTCACTCATGTCATTGATAAACTAATGAAGTTCCAATATGTCTTCATTGTTTCACTTTCATCTTATTTGTTCATGTAAATGAAAATATTAACTAACATTCATGTCAGAACACATTCATTCATCAATAATGTGAGAGACTTCTTTGCTGAATCAGATAGTTATCAAGCATTTATTTATAGTATGATTTTGTCAAATTAGAGTTGAACTGCAACCACAGGTGGCTGTGGATACAAAAGTTTGGCAAAAATCAATGAAAGCATTTTTTGAGAATTAATTGGCTGTATGAAATTTACAATGAGTATTGTATATTTGTTATTATTTGAAAATTTTGAGCTATACATCCTTTATATCAGTAAATTTTGTTATAAATTTATGTACATATATACACACATACCTACAAGGGAGCCAGTTGTTAAATACTTTCCAGCACACCACTACCAAAACATACATATACATAAATAAATGAAAATTTTATAAAATAATACTTATACTTACATATATGATGCCCTCTGATATCTCATATTCTATTTCATTAAAAATATAAATCCATGTTGCAAAACTCTAAATTGATTTCATGACCCACTAAAGGTTTATGAACTGCAGTTTAGAAAACCCTGTTTTAGAGGTCTTCAATTGCAGGTTCTGAAGTTACTTTTTGAAGAGATGTTCAGAGGGATAGTGATCAAGTGTCCTTTTTATATTCAGAGCGTAACAACAGACTCAAGAAATATGAAGCAGAAAATTAAAAAAAAAACCCACATCAAGGCAGAATTGGAAAACTGAAAGCTAGGCTTCACAATACCTAGTATAAAGACAAATTATGCAACTTTGTAATGGTTCTGACAGTACATGCCTGTATTTCAGCTTTTCCAATTAAAGACCTTTTCTATAATTAAAAGCCTGCCATTCTTAATGATACTTATGTCTCAGTTATTTACATCTATAGAGGTGAACATTATTGTGGACAATTTTTAAAATGTCGTTCATCTGCCCAAGTAGGTCAGGGACAGTGCTGGCATACTCCCCATGTCTGTATTTGGTAAAAGAGAATTCAACGTTTACAGAAAATGACAGTTGGTTGCTAAAAATAACCAAATGTGTTAGATATCCATGGATCGTGAAAGGGATGAAGTGAACCAACCTTTTGCAGTTCACCTACACCAAACAGACATTCTGTCACTAAATTCATGTGTAGTGCCTGTGAAAGGGGACTCACCACTTTTAGAGTTTTTGACAAGCCCTTGGGAGAGAATCAAACTCAGCTTCTCACGACTGATATGTGTCTTTTCTGACAATGTTAAGAAGGCCGTTTTAGGATTTTTGTCACTTTAACAACAGATAGAGTGTGGAGACAAATGGGTTTAAACACAGGTGATTCACCTCTCAGACTGCCCGGGGTCACAGGGGAGTAACAACTGAGCTATGAAGACCCACCCTTGAAGGCTGAGAAGGCAGGAGTTCTTCTGAGTTTTCCCTGAATCTGCCTAGAAACCTTGATAGTAAAGAGTTGATCTTTACCTTTCTGGGGGATGAAATCATTTGAGAATCTAATGAAAACTGTGGGCTCTCCAGTAAAAGTTCTTATCCAATAAATTTTGCCTACAACTGCAGGAGATCCACCACCCTCCTGACGTCTAGCCCCAGGTTAAAACCCTTGCTTTTGGGTGAGGATCTTCCTGGCAGAGAATCTGCAAAGAAGGATGGCCAACAAGATAGACCCTTCCGATAGTTTCAAAGGCTTCTAATCAAGGAAAATACAACTTGTGAGCACCATGTGGTCCTGAATCAGCTCTATCAATTACACCTATGCATACAGATTATAATTCACTGTCAGGAGCATCATTTTTTAAAAAGCTGGGGACAGCTGGGTTCTCTTGGCTGCCTCAAATTATCAGAAATAGGTAGGGTATAAGTATATTAGTAAAAATGGTCACTGCTCTCTATGGATTCATTCATAGGCAAAGCTCACCTAAGACTTCTCCAAGAGAATAAACTGGGAGAAAGTTTGCTATAGAAACCCAGCAGGATAGAAGAGACAGTGGGATTCTACCCAGGAATACACATGAGGCAGTGGCAGAGCCTTTGAGTACTCTAGAATCTATCAAGGCCCCCATTCTTTGATACGGACAGTTGACATTTTCTACATTTTACCTAAATTGCTAGGAAAATGCAATTTTGAGACAAACCCTCACAGTACTACCTTTTAACCCCCTCTCATATAGAAATATTGGGAGCTGCCACTGTCATGAATTCCAAGCTGAACCCTCAACCCTCCCCAGTTGGCTGAAGACTTATGATGAAGATGGTCCATCCTCTACTACCCCCTACCCTCAAAGAAAGAGCTGTAATATGAGGCAAACTAAAGGCCAACTTCCCAGCTGCCAGCTAACAAATTCATTCCAAGAGGAAAGAACTCACACAGAGTAAAACATTTTTACGTAGAAACCACTGAGACCTCTCTGGCTATCTTCATAAAACTCAGAGGAATCTAAGTTTAACAAGGCTGTCATTCTGAGACCCCATGCCTGCTTAATAAACAGTCTACTTCAATTGAAAAAAAAGCACAGAATAACTTAGGAGTGAGAACACACCCAATAGAAACACTACCATCACTATTCTTTGGTTCTGACCGACTGATGCATGGTGCTTTCCATTGTCTCTGATTTGTTTGAATGTTATAATGTCAAATAACCATTTGGCACTGAGTGAGCCTGATGTTTTAAAAATGAAGATATTTTGCACTTCTAAAAAAGTTGCCTTACTCGTTGTTAACCACAAAGTACAATGTGTGACGGTCATCTTCCCTCTCACTTATCATTTGAAGTATCATGTTTTGGTTCCAGCCTATGGTTCTTAAGAAGGGTAGGAATCCAGTGATAATGGATTATATTTGGGAAACACTAAGAATAAATGATAGTTGAAAAAAAAATATATGCGTTCTATCATGAATTCCTACCTCTGGGGCTCTGGAATGGTATGAAACACAATTGAATTTTGTTATACTATAAATAAATTGGCTTTTTACATTTCCAAATTTACCAATAAAAATGAACAGCTTTATGAAAATTTCCATGATTTTCTTGTACTTTCTATCTTTGTGTTTCCCTAGGAATGTTAAAGGTCAGTGAAAGTGTGGATAATGCAATGAAATGCTTTAAAACATCGAAGAAAAAAATATGTGTGGTGGATAAATGAAACAAGATTGACAAATTGTAGATAATTGTGAAAGTTGGATAACAGGTATACGGGAGCGCAGCATACTTTTTGTATTTGCTTGAAGTTAAATTTGTTTCCAAATTATAAAAAGAAGTCAAAGACATGGAAATTTTTTCATGATAAAGCATTGACATAAAAAGTCTCCTTAAACTAGAAATCATACAAAGAAGGTCGTCTGATTAATCTTGGTGGTATATTTTGGTTAAAATGAAAAACATTCTATATTTCTAACACAACACGTTGATCTAAATAAATGAAGGCATCAGTGTAAGTAGCTCTGAAAGTTCTATATATTTTGTTTAGTCAAATTGTAACATGGAGTCAGGTCAGAGGAGGAGGGGAAGTGAACGAGGGGCACGGTATGGGTGGTCTGGTCTAGCCTCCTACAAAACAGTGAAGCCTCAGGAAAGGACGTCAGGAGATACAACTGACGGGCAAGAAGAGTTCACAGAGCTCGGTGAGAAAGCAGGAAGGCCGTCTCAGAGAAAGGAGACAAAGGAAATGAGAGAGAAGGCAGGGAGTGGCAGAAACAAAGCCATTGGAAATAGAGAGAAGAAAACCTTTCGGTGCTTCTCAAAGAGATTTCACACAGGCTTCTGCTCGACCCCACAATGTGCTGCTCCCATTTCAGAAATTAAAACGATCCCCAACTCTCTGGTGACATCCACTCCTGGGAATGGGGCACAGCACCTTGTCAACTCATATAAGGAAGATACTATGGAATTGAGGCAAATCCCTCAGAAAGTAGTTCTCTCTTTTATTCTCATGGAGCTTAGATAGAGGGGCTCAAGAAGCTTAGTTATTTAACCTGCGTGGAGAAACAGGATCCAGATGCTTTGGAGATTAATTAGAAGGGCCCACCCTGAGGTTCACAAAGAAAGGCTAAGTCTTGCCAGGGCCTGGAAACTTATTAAGTGCCTGTCCAGGGCATGACATGGTGCTGGGGAAGGCCCCAGCATAGATGGAACGTAAGGGGAGATTACATACCTCTCGGTGGGCTTAGCTATTGGACCACAAAGGACGCTGTAAACTTGTCTCCTCAGAAAAAGGCACTGAAGATGAGGAAGAGCCCCCCTCTGGCCTCCAGACCCCTTGATTACCCCCTTGCACAAAGCATTCTTCTGTCAAAATATAGGAAGAAGATTGTAGAAGATGCCAGTATTTCTAGCCAGGACAGGTTCTGAGCTAACTAACACGCCGATGGAAATCTGTTTCTTTGTCCACGAATCGTCCCCCAGGCACAGAATAGAACGTGTGCCAAGTGTGCTATACTTTTATCTCCCCTGCCATCTGCACACCATGTTGCCAAACACCAAAATGTTACTCCGTGCCTAGTCCATCCCGTCCAGGCCATGCTGAAGGGAGTCCCACTATTCCTTACTTATTTACATGGTTTTACCAAATCAAAACCTTTAGAAACAATGTTTAGAAGAAGGTCATGGCATCAGATCAGTGTGGGCTCTGATGGCATTCTCTATGGCCCTAAAGAAATCCTCCCAAGGTCCTTCTGTGTGAAGAGAGCAAATGAGTATTTTTTTTTCAAATTTAGGTATAAATTACACACAGTAAAAAGCATCCATTTTCTTAAGAGTGCAGCTTGATTCAATTTTATATAAGTCTACACCTGTGTAACAACCACTCAGAGCAATATATGTACTATTTCTGTCACCTCATGAGGTTCCCTCACGCTGCCTGCCAGTCAATAACACCTCAAAAGTAACCATTAATCTGAAATCTATATTCATAGATTTATTTTTTGCCAATTCTTGAACTTCATATAAATAAAATATAAAACTTCATATAAATACAATTATTCCCACTGGCAATGTGAGAGAGTTCCAGTTTCTCCGCAACTCACCCTCACTTAGAATTGTCAGTCCTTTTCATTTTAGCCATTCTCCTGAGTGCAAAATGATATTCAGCATAGTTTTAATGTGCATTTCCCTGAAGTCTAATGCTGTTGAGAATGTAATTACAGCATATACTCTTTTGTTTTGGCTTCTCTCACTCAATATTATGTCTGTGAGCCTCACCAATATTGCATGTAACAGTAGCTCATTCTTTTTTATTGCTGTGTAGTACTCCACTATATAAATATTCTACAGCTTATTCATTCTACTATGGTGGAACAGTTGTGTTGCTTATAGTTTTGAGTTATTAATAATAAAGCTCCTATAAACATCCTTATAAATATCTTTTGGTGGATATATGCACTCGTTTTTCTTGAGTATATACCCAGGAGTAAAATTGCTGGATCACAGGGTAGGTTTATATTTAACCAAACAGTTAAAAAAAATTATACATTTGGGATGAGGGATAAAAACTTACCTATTGGGTACAATGTACATTATTCTGGTGACTGGCATACTAAAAGCCCTGGCTTCAGCATTATACAATTCATCCATGTAACAAGAACACTTGTACCCCCTAATATTTTGAAATAAAAATTATTTTAAAAAATAATTTTAATTATTAATATTTAATTTAATTTTAGCCTTTCTACTACTGAGTGTGAAATGATATTCAACATAGTTTTAATGTGCATTTCCCCAAAGTCTAATGCTCTTGTGTATGAATACAGTGGCCATTTTGGAATCATTTCCAATGATAGTAATCACAATTTTGAAAGATCATTTGAAGAAAATTACTATGAAATCAAATACTGTCCTTTCATTCATGCTTATCCACCTCTGCTTTTCCTCTACTACATTGCCACCTTTCTATTTTGTTCAATAAATAGGCTAGCTATGGTGGCTCATACCTGTAATCCCATCACTTTGGGAGGTTGAGGCAGAAGGATTACTTGAGCCCAGGAGCTCAAAAGCAGCCTGGTCAACATAACCAGATGGAGTGTCTACCCAAAAAAAAAAAAGAAAAAAATTTAGCCGGGCATGGTGGCACACACCTGTAGTCCTAGCTACTCCAGAGACTGAGGCAGGAGGATCACCTGTGCTCAGGAGTTCAAGGATGCAGTGAGCTATGATCATGCCACTGCACTCCAGCCTGGGCGACAGAGCAAGACTCTGTCAATCAATCAGTCAGTCAGTCAATACTTGTGAATGAATACTGGTTCCTCCATGCCAGGAATTTCAATGCACAAACGAGGAATATTTCCCCTCCCCTCTCCCCTCTCTAGTACCCCACAGAACTGAAACAAATAAATGGAAATTAAGGCATTGGAATGAATTGTGCCTCACCCAACCCTCCTTGTCAGAGAACTATTCCATATACACTGATGTGGATGCCTAAAGCCATGTGACCCCACCCCTTGCACTGATTTCAAATGATTGGATAAGAGGGGTCACCTGACCCAGACAGAGGCAATTCATTGGTCGGCATGAGCCTATAAGCTTTTCTATCCTGAGCATGTGCAGTTTGGGTATTGAGATGCTAGTCAGTTTACCAAGGACTCTGGACCTGAGAGGGTGAGGAGCGGGGCCAGCGGCACAGAGAAGCTGAGAAAGCCGGTCTGCAGACAGGGAGTGAGACAAATAGAGATGTGCAGAGACAAGAATAAAACCCCGTGAATCCAATTACAGAGAGAGTGCAGCTAAGAGAAAGTAACTCCCGCCGTGCTGGATTTCTGGTTCCATCCCTGTGGACACTCACCGGCCTTCCTGCCTTGGGTTCTGTGACATATCTTAAAATTGCTTCGAGTGAATTTTCCCATTTTTGGTGAAGTTAGTTCGAGTGCATTTTTATTACTTGCCCCACAAAAGTCATGGGGTAATGAATTCTTGTCTAATCCTCTTTTGGCTATGGATGAGGAAAAAAGGCTAAACTCCATGTGGCCTGTACCTGCTCCATCCAAGCACCCCTCCTGCCAGGCTAACCCCGCAAATGCTAAAAATTTTTATACTAAATCCAGCAAAGAATGGAAATAGAATCAAAACCGGAAAGCACTAAAAATAAGAGACCGTGAGATCTCCTGCTAAATTTTTGCCTTGGTCGCTGTTTCCCTTTTCCTACTTTCTTCTCTGATCGTGGCCGCCTTTGTCTTCTTTCTGCTTTACCGCTCATCTTTTATTCCTTTTCTTCAGCCTTTGAAAACATGCTGTTTTCAGAACAAGGACAGTCATAAAACAAAAGCATTTTGATGTGGGGATGATGTTCTCCAAACCCTGGGGTGCTGTATTTTTGTTTCCTTATGTGTCCCCATGAGCCTTTTGGGCACAAAAAACTATTGACTAAAGAGAAACAGTGCCTGGGATGAGGGTTCACATCCTGTGGAGATCAAGAAGGAAACCAGGCCCCATGTGAGTCCAGCCCAGTTTTCAGAGCTGTGTGAATTCCAACTTGGTAGAGATTTCATAGACTTACAAACACAGAAAACAGGAGCCACAGATCTCTCTGCTAAATAAAAAGAATCTGTTAATTAAAAGTGCAAGAAAGGAAAGCAAATAGAGTAATAACTGCAAATGTTAAGAAAAGGGCCCTTTCAAACTATTTAACTAGTTTCCTAATCTAGCTGTGACCCACATGTTTATTTAGAAAACATTCCAGCTCTGTGTTATATGAAGTAATTAATATTTCATGCAACTGCCCCCCAGTGTGATAAAATGTAAAAATTCCAGTTATGAAATTGCTCTGAGAAACAGCCTGAAAGGTGGATGAAGAGGCAGCTTCCCAAAAGGTTTGTGATGTGCCCAAAGACAGATGAGGAAAAAAAAGATTAAAAAGAAAGAAAAAGCACAATGAAGATACAGATAACAAACATAAGCAGCATGGTCTGTTTTCTCACATGCATCATATTTGCTTCCTTAATTAATTTTTAATTCCTACATGTACCTACCGTTTTGTGTTTAGAACATTCTTTTCTGCAAGGTATTAAAGGAGGCAAGAAAAAAAACAATACTTGGTGGGCATAGCCTGAGGAAAGGCTTGGAAAGTTCTAGCATCCATGAGAGAAAGCCTTTTAAGGGTTGGATTGAGTGAGCATCTACTAAAGTATATTGCCTTTGTTTTCCATGGCACTCAATTACATTGCAACCCGACCCTGTAGTTTCTGCTAGGAAATTCCATCCCATCTTCTTAAACATTATTTTCTTTTTAAACGACAAAAGTGAAACAAGAAAAATGCTTTTCTCACGTACTCCCTTTAATCCTTAACCTACTTAGCCTGTGTCCTTCAAGTGGCAAAGAGAATTAATAACATTGTAGTGCATGAAAACCTATCGGTTGAAAAAGTTATGTTACATAAAGGGGCGGTATTAGCTCCAGGCTGAAGTCTCTTGCCTGATGCCTAACGCGTGTGTTATTCTCCCCAGACAGGATGGAGCCAGATGCTGGGCTAGACAGGTTCTAAGGACAGGAGTCTCCACTGAGATTGTCCAAAAGACATGTCCAAATGTGTGACTTAGGAGGACAGCTTTGTAAATGGGGTTTTGCAATATTTTCCAAGTAATTTTCAAACTCAAGTTTTTACTATTACCCTGCTTAAGTAAGGCAACTTAATACATGCAGTGAGGAGCAACCTGCATAGGGCAATTTCAGAAGCCCTGCAAGGCTTCACTTGCAGAAAAGGATGTGTTTGTCTGGCATCTTGTCTCTGAGGCAGCCCTTGCCTCCTCTCACCCAGAAATTCCCAGTGTCTGTGTCTCTTTGCTGGGTCAAATACCAAAGGCCATCAATCACTGCTGATAAGAATTTATTGACCATCCCACAACTCAGCCAGCCTTTAGATCTTAGTTTAAGTGCCACTTTCTTAGAAACACATTCCATGGCACTCTAGACTAGCTTACATGTTATCACGCTGGTGATTGTATTGCTGAGATTATTTAACTAAGGTCTGTCTCCAACCTCCCATCCCCCAACTGTAAGCGCCCAGCAGTGTTTATTTTGATCACCTGAATTTGTATCCTCAATATCCAGCACATAACCTAACCCTTTCTAGGTACTTAATAAATAAATATTTAGTGAATGAATCAATAAATAAGTGAAACATATACTATTTAATGGAACACAATCCAAAAAAATGTGTATCGAGTACCTACTTCATGGTAGGCACTAAGCTAAGCTCTAGGAAAACTAATAAATGACCTATCCTTGTGTGGCATTGCCCTAGGCTTTGTTCTCAGTCTCCTTCTCATGTCCCCGCTCTCTCTGGGTAAGTGCATTCTTCACAATGGCTTTAAATCACCACCTTGGTATGTAAGGATCACAAAAATCCTATCTCTGATCCCAAAGACACTTCAATCACTTTATTAACCCAGAACAAAACTAATAGGGAATGTCACAATTTGGGAAACACAATATCTGAGAGTAATTTGATGCACTCCAGCTATGTCCTGGGAGTCTCTGCCTTGGCAATTTCAAGACCAAGATTTAGGGGAAACCTTCCAACTACTACCCATTTATGGGGAACCTTAAAACCCAGACAAATGAGTATGTTAATAACAATACCACAATTATATGTCATATTTACATGGTGTCTTACAGTAAAAAAAAATTTTAAGTGTCTTCATGTTATCACTATAGTACAGATATGAAAATTAGGGTTCAGAAAAGTTAACCAAGTTGCCAAAGCTCAAGGGCTAATATTGATGTATGATGTAGCTCTTACTATAACCCACTCAGCATTATCCCTCCTCCGCAGCAGTGCGTCAAGCCGAGACTTGATGCTCTAGGAAACAATGAGCCCTGAAAGTCCTTTGAGTAGGTGGATGACAGGATGGAAGAGCATGAAAGGAAGATTAATGTGGCTGTGTTATGCAGGACGGTTGGGAGGGGAGAACTGAGGTCGGGAGGCCAAGGAGAAACCGCTGTGCGATTCAGGTGGATGGCGGCGAGGGCCTGTTTTAGAGAGATGAAGGAGAAACACAGATGTGCTGAGGCTTGGTGCTAAATGCAACTAGAGGATAAAGAAGAGATCTGATTTCAAAATGTTTTTAAAGTTTCGAACCTTGGCAGTTAGAAGCAGAGAAGCTGGGAATGAGAGCAGGTTTGCAGGAAGCTGATGACCTCGATTTTGGACATTGGGAAACGAGAGTGGGAAACCCATGAGCATGTCTGAACACTTTACCTTGGCAGGGAGGCTGAGTGAGAAGTAGCTCCAGTGAGGTGGTCCAGGGAGGAAGATGAGAATGTCTCCTGAGGCTGTGGTGACCAGGCTAGGAGGGCAATTACCATGATTCAATCCATGGGATATGTGTCTAAGATGGGGCTTATTGCTGAAGAGTAGAAAGAGGCAGGAGCAGATGGAGGATATGGGGTGGAGTGGAGCAAAATAGGGGTCAGTGATGAGTGATGGTCAGAGCAGAGAACTGTGGTGTGGAGACGGGAAGCAGGAGGTGGTTTGTGTCAGTCTTTTAGAGCTGGTCCCACAACTGGCATTTTACATGCTCCTGTAGTCCCAGCTACCTGGGAGGCTGAGGCAGGAGGACTGCTCGAGCCCAGGAGTCCAAGGTTGCAGCGAGCTATGATTGTACCACTGCACTCCAGCCTGGGCTACAGAGCGAGGCCCTGTTGCTAAAACAAAACAAAACTAAACAAAAACAGCAAGTGAGCTTTCTGAGCAGGAAATAATAGGAAGGAGATAGGTAGCCCAAGGACTAATCTTGGAGCCCCCAGAGCCATGCTGTCTAGACCAGTGGTCCCCAACCTTTTTGACACCACAGACCAGCTTCATGGAAGACAATCCTTCCATGGACCGGGGGCATGGGTGGGGGGGCGGTGGGGGTGTATGGTCCCAGGATGACCCAAGCGCACCACATTCACTGTGCAGTCAAACCTCTCTGCCAGTGACAATCTGCACTTGCGGCCTCTCCCCAGTGCTAGCACCACCGCCCCAGCTCCACTCCAGATCATCAGGCTCCAGACTCTCACAAGGAGCTGCAACCTAGATCTCTTGCATGCGCAGTCCACAGTAGGGTCCGTGCTCCTATGAGAATCTAATGCTGCTGCTAATCTAACAGGAGGCGGAGCCTGTGGTGATGAGCGATGGGGAGCAGCCAAAAACACAGAAGAAGCTTCCTTGGCCCACCCGCCCACCACGCACCTCCCACCTCGCTGCCCAGGGCCCCCAACAGTCCAGTGACCAGCACTGGTCCGTGGCCCGATGATTGGGGATCACAGCTCTAGACCACAACTGATGCCACAGGTGCTATGGCAACGGGACAAAGAAAAGGGAGACGTTCCCTTTGTCAATCGGAAGGCCAAGGGAATCTCACTTTCCAGCTATGCTCCCGTTTGCATGGTACCTTAACCGTAGAATTAGGTGAGATACTAATTCGGGTAATTCCACATTCACTCTCCCTGAGGCCTGACCGATGCCTCAGACAAGGAACTACCATTTCTGTGTTTCTTTGTTTTGGTTTTTTGAGACAGGGTCTCACTCTGTCACCTGGGCTAGGGTGCAGCGGCATAATCATAGCTCACTACAACCTCAAACTTCCAGGCTCAAGCGATCCTCCTGCCTCAGCCTCCCAGGTAGCTGGGACTATAGGCATGCACCACCATGCCCAGCTAATCTTTGTATTTTTTGTAGAGACAAGGTCTCGCTATTGCCCAGGCTGGTCTCAAACTCCTGGCCTCAAGTGATCCTCCTACCTTGGCCTCCCAGAGTGCTGGGATTACAGGTGTGAGCCACTGCACCTGGCCCTGTCTTTTTTCTTTTTTTTTTTTTTTCTGGTTCAGTATTTGACTCCTTCTCAGGGATGGCCGCTATATCTTACCTGCAGCCTCAGGCCCTAGCCAAAATAAAAGTGACTTTGTGCAGGGACTTCAGGATCCCTGTGGCTTCCCAGCCTCAATCCTCAATCTGGGCTCTTGCACAAGTGTGGGATGGGAGAAGGATGGGGTGCTCTTGAAAGGATGTTTGCGAGAGGATATTCCAGCCTCCTACATGCACATTTTTTTGGGTCCTGTCCCAGTATCAATTGACAGAGAAAAAGGTATGTATTTTCTGTCATTGACCCTCTAAGTAGGCAACTATTGCTTTTTAAGTTACTCTTGGTTTCCAGTAAAAACTTGAGTAGGATCCAAGAAGATCTGGGTGTCTGTTTTGTAGGCTCTTTTACAAAACTCGATTATGAGGAGTGGGGAAGGGGCCATTATGTTTCAACTTTTGAGAAAGCTTTGTGGCTTATCTGTCTCCCTGGGCAGGATCTGGTATGTGTACAGACACAGCTTAAATCCAGTCTCAAGCTGACACGGTGATAGGAATGTTAAAAGGATCATATGGAAAGGAATTGGCTCTTTCCTTGGTATACTAGTCAGGGTTCTCCAGAGAAATAGTGTATATATAGATAGAGAGAGAGAAAGAGATTGAAAGACACATTGAGAGAGATCTATTTTAAGAAATTGGTTCATGCAATTGTGGGGCTGGCAAATCCCAAATCTGCAGGGCAGGGCAGCACGCTGAAAACTCAGGCAGGGTTTCTGTGTTGCAGTCTTGAGACACAGGTCCTTCTTTAGGAAACCTCAGTTTTTGCTCTTAAGGCCTTCAACTAATTGGATGAGGCCCACCCACATTACAGAGGGTAACCTGGTTTACTTAAAGCCTTGGGGGTTGTAAATGTTAATCATATCTAAAAAATACTCTCACAGCCACAGCTAGATGTGCTGCACCAGACAACTAGGCACCATAGTGTAGCTAAGTTGACACATAAAATTCTAAATTCATCGTCACACTGGGTAAGAGCCTTCTCAGTAACAATCCCTTTGGAAGCTGTGACTTCCCTTCCTGAGGCAAGAAAGACAATATACTGCCCTTTCCAGCATGTACAGAGGAAAAAAACAGCCCTGTTGTCAGCCTCTAGCCAGCTAAGAGGTACAGAAGGAGAGAGGGGGGATCTTAAAAAAGACTGTGTGGGCCAGACCTGGAAGTGACATGTATCACTTCCTCCCATTCCATCAGCTATACCTACCAGCGGGGGAATTGGGAAGCATAGTTTAGCTGTGCTCAGGAGGAATGTGAAATAAGTTTGCAGCCAATGTCTGCCACAGAGAGGTAGAGCCAAAGTTCCTAACTTCGGGAACTAATTTGATGGTGGTTTTCTTAGCCAAGATAAAGCACGTGGAGGAGAAGCAGACGTGATAGAAAGAAGGCCTGTGGACCGTGCAGGCAAAGATGTCCCACGGGCAGCCGGAACCGAAGGTCTGCAGTTCAGGAATGACTTTGGTATTGGAGACAAAAATTTGGAGACTTTTTGGCCTGTGGGTGGTCACAATGGAGGAAGAAGAGAAGAATCAGAATGAATCATAAAAGAGACAGGCATAGAAAAAGGTGCTGGTGAAAGAGTTTTTAAGTTGAGAAGAGAGCAAAGAGAACAGAATCTTGAAAGTTAAGGGAGGAGAAAGTTCCAAAAATGGGAAGCCAGGCGCAGTGGCTCACGCTTGTAATCTCAGCACTTTGGGAGGCTGAGGCGGGAGGATCGCTTGGGACCAGGAGTTGGTCTGCGATCATACCACTGCACTCCAGCTTAGGTGAGAAAGCAAGACCTTGTCAAAAAAAAAAAAAGGGGGGGGGAAGTGCCCAGTGGTATCAAATATTACAGAAAAATGAAAATTCAGAAAACGTTACTTGCACTTAGTGATTATGTTCTGTCTTCCACATTCAAAAATCCTCTCTCAGATGGTTCTCCTTTTGGAAAAGATTCGGTTGACCGATTTACGTGAAGATAATATCTGGGTTCAAGAAGGTGGATTGAGCGCAAGCATTTGTCTACCTTTTCACCTAAGGCACCATTAAAATGGAGGCAAATGAATTTTTAAAAAAATGTATAAATCTACAACAACGAAGAGAATAGGAACATTTTCAAAATACTTCTAGAAAACAGAGTGGAGAGAGGAGAGTGAACCCAGAGCGGAGGAGGCCACAGCTAGTCGCAGGCAGCCTGAGTCCAGAAGAGGCTCCCCTCGGGGTGGCGCCGGGAGCGGGCCCTGAAACAGGAGGTGTGAGGAAAAGACGGACAGCAGAAAAGGAAAGTGTGAGTACAGAAGGTGAGGCAAAGGAGGAGGAGGAACTGGGGGGGCGGGGAAGACAGAAGAAGAACAAGAAGGAGAAGGAGGAGGAGGAGAGAGAGGAAGGAGAGGAAGTGGAGGAGGAGGAGAACTCGTTGCTACTGGAAGCTCTGAATTGTCTCCTTCGAGTGGCGCGGGAGCTCCGACCACGGAGGGACCACGGATCCCTCTGAAGAGAGGGAAGTACAATCTCAGCACCGCTGGGCTCTGCGGTGAGCACCACCTGCATGGGCATTATAATGCGAATGTTGTTTGCTGTTTTTCTGCTTCAAAAACCAACCTAGAGATCAGTTATGCAAGATTAATTATGGTGACACTGTAAATGTAATATCAATCTTGGCAAGAGAAAAGTAATGGAGGTCTGCCATGGAAGAGGGGACATGCTAAATGACCATATCACCGTCTTGCAAAACGGGGATTTGAGAGGCACGGTCTATGTCGATGGAACAAGGAATGGAGGTTGAGTTGGCTGAAGGTCCAGATGTGCCCAGCAGAGGAACTGAATGTGGCCCTATAACTGTACCAAGAGGAAGGAAGTTAAACCCTCATCCATCATATCAGGAAGTTAACAGGCAATGTTTCAAGATGATAAGTCAAGAAATACTATGTATAGATATAAAAGTAACTGTCAGAAGAGTTTGGAACAGTTGTTAAAAGTGGCTCCCTCTGAGATGTGGGACCATCTCAGGAATATTAAGGAGGAAGGCTGCCTTTATGTCTCTGTTATTTTAATTTTTTAACCATGTGTAAAATTGGTTAAGTGTTTTAATATATAAAATATATACACTGATATGAGAAGATCTCTAAGTAATATTGTTAAGTTTTAAAAAGTATTTTACAGAATAATATATATATCATGATACCATTTATACAAAAAGGAACACAAAATAGTTTATGTTCTATGGGTACACACAAGGGATCTTCAAAAGGTTCATGGAAAGTGTTTATTATGAAAAAACTGTGCATGTTTCAAAATTTTTTTGCACCAAAATAAACTCATACTAACTTGTTATAACATCTCAACGGGATCTAGTTTGAGGCACTAAGAAGGATAAGACGTCAGTTTGAAAAGAGCCCCTATCAGGGCAACATGAATTCTGCTAAAATTAAAGCAAGAACAAACATCAAATTTATGGTGAAGCTTGGGTGGAAGAATAGTGAAATCATTGATGCTTTATGAAAAGTTTAAGGGGACAATGCTCCCAAAGAAGTCAGCAGTTTACAAATAGATAATTCATTTTAAGACGGGACAAGACAATGTTGAAGGTAAGGCCTGCAACAGCAGACCATCCACATCAATTTGTGAGGAAAAAGTTAATTTTGTTTGTACCCTAACTGAAGATGACCAGTGATTAACAGCAGAAAGAGTAGCCAGCACACTATAGACACCTCAATTTGTTCAGCTTACACAATCCTAACTGAAAAATTAAAGTTGAGCAAACTTTCCACACAATGGGTGTCAAAACCACGGTGACCATATCAGCAGCAGACAAGAGCAGAGCTTTCAATGAAAATTTTAAACAACTGGGATCAAGATCCTGAAGCGCTTCTTCAAAGAATTGTAACAGGAGATGAAACATGGCTTTACCAGGACAATCCTGAAAGCAAAGGACAATCATAGCAATGGCTACCAAGAGGTGGAAGTGTTCAGTCAAAGCAAAAGCAGGCCAGTCAAGAGCAACAGTTTTGGGGGATGCTCAAGGCATTTTCCTTGTTGACTTTCTGGAGAGCCAAAGAATGATAACATCTGCTTATTAGAGAATGTTTTGAGAAAGTTAGCCAAAGCTTTAGCAGAAAAATGCCAGGGAATGCTTCACCAGATAGTCCTTAGTCCTTCACCAGGAATGACTGCTCCTGCTCATTCCTCTCATTAAACGAGGGCAATTTTGGGAGAGTTTTGATGGGAAATCATTAGGCATCCATCTCACAGTCCCGATGTGGCTCCCTGTGACTTTTTGACTTCTTTTTGTTTCCTAATCTTAAAAAAATCTGTAAAGGACTCCCATTTTTTCTTCAGTTAATAATGGAAAAAAGCCTGCATTGACATGGTTAAACTCTCAGAACCCTCAGTTCTTTAGGGATGGACTAAATGGCTGGTATTATCACTTACACATTTGTATTGAACTTGATGGAGCTTATGTTGAGAAATAAAGTTTGTGTTTTTTATTTTTATCTTTTAATTCCATTTTTCCATGAACTTTTTAAAGTCCCCTTGTATGCTTGTATGCAAATGCACAGAAAAAAAACCCTGAGAGGATTTACACCAAACCGATAGCCATGTTTCCCTGTGGTGAGAGGATAGGGTTGGCATGGTAGAGTAGGTGGTTCCGGCAGCGTCTCCCAGTCAACACTGCACAACTTATTGTAGTCTATGCGAATTCATGCAGCACTGTGGTCCTGGTTAAGGGATTCTTTAGCTTTATTTATAATATTTAGTTTTTTTCACTTTTGCAATAAAAATAAACTTTTAAAAATGATGGCTGATAGTTAATGGCTGGTAGTCATTCAATGTATTATCTCTCCCATGAGCACTTTATTTTTATTATGGGCCAAACCGTAACGGCAAAGAATGAATCTCTATTAAAGTTGTTCAGAGATCAAGGCAGGTTAAAGGGGAAATCACGTGGATCAGGAGGCAGTGCCAGGGTTCTTGGAACTGCCCCATGTAAAGCTGGGTGCTATAGTGCATCCCTGTAGTCCCAGCTGCTCGGGAGGCTGACATGAGCTCCAGGCCACTCATTTAAGCCCAGGAGTTTGAGGCTGCAGTGAGCTATGATCGCGCTGGTGAATAGCCACTGCACTCCAGCCAGGGCAACATAGTGAGACTCTTATTAAAAAAAAGAAAAAAAATTCCCCATGAGGGCAGTCATCAGTGCTGACAATGTGTGCACCTAGACAATCAATAAGCTTTCCTGATGTCTGATGCTTTTTGTAACTTAAACGGGATAATTGCTCTGATGCCAGGGCACTAGGCTAGCTCCACAAGAAGATCCCCGTGACTCCCTGATTTCTTTCTTATTCAAAATAAAACAAAATAAACAAAAATAATAATAATAGTAAATCCACCATGTCCTCGTTCTTCCCAAATACCCAATTACTCTGTCTGGTCATCTGATTCTGTAGGCCATCTCCCTAAGAAGTTCCCTGGGCAGCCTCTTTTGAAGTCAGAAAGCAGCTATTATCTGCTGGGGGCGGGGGCTAAGATGAGGGGAGGTGGGAGGTGAGGAATAGCTACTGGGAAGAGGAAAGAGAAGAATGTAGTGAGAGACCATATTCTGGTTTAGCGCCGTCCACTGAAGCTATAGGAAGGCAAATGTCTCCATCTTCCATTTTTACCATGAAGAATCATTTCTGGTTTAAAATCAATAAAAGCAACACAAATCTCTGAAGATATCATATGTCTCTTAGATTTTGAAAACATTAAAGAAACAAATCATGGGCTCAGGTCCTGAGTTACAATGGTCACTTCAAGATGTAATTCTTGAAATATCCATTTCTCATCATTAGCCACGGTCCAGAGTCAAAAGAAATATACTCTGGCCATTCTATGAAAAATATATGACATGTTTTGCCACATTAGAAATTAAGACAGACCCACTACAGCAAAGCTTTAAAGAAATGGAGTCTTAGGCATATACAGACAAAATAAAGTTGTGAGGGGGTATTTTTTAACGCAAGTAGTCTTCATTTTACAAAGACAATAACATGATTACTATTAAAGCTAGGAGATATTTCAGACCATCAAATCTTTTTACAGCCAAGGAAACTGAAGTTCAAGTTGAAGAACTTATTCAAAATTACCTAGCTAGTTTCATCAAGCAGTATTGATGGCAAATCCTCACTGATCTATTTATCCAGTCAACAAATGTGCAGGGGGCATTTACAATGTGTTCAAAACTGTTCTAGTGTCTCTGTAAATGCTGGTGTAAATGCCCATGCAGGCATTTCTGATTGATCACCACTCTCTTTGCTGCCTCAGAACACTATTCAACATGGCGTTCCAGGTGGCCACTTGAAGTGAACCCATTTGTGGTCCATAGACTTAGATGTTTCCTTTAATTAGTTCTTCTCTAATATATTTAAAATGCAGTAAAAATTGTTAGACTTGGCTCAGGAGCTCCTTAAAAGTTCCAAGGACAGTACCTCCACCACAATCCATAGCACAGCTCTGTCTTTTGTAGCGCTGCTGGTGCTCACATGCATCACTGTCCAGCTTCCAAGAGTGAACAGGATGGCACTTCTTGATTTAACTGTCTTGGAAGCTGTGATGTTTGTTCTCACATTCACTTCTCTAAGACCCCACAGCTCAGTTGGCCAGGGTGAAGGCTTACCTAAGCCCAAGGTCAAAACTCTAAAGTCTATATCCCTGAACACTGACAACAGCAGCTCCTCTGGGTCCTCTAAACATAGCTGTCTGGGTCAGTACAAGGTTCCCTGCTCAGCTTACGGAATCAGGGATCAGGTGAGCCCAGAATCACTGTGGGCAATCAAGCATTAAAGCAGCTTACAGTTTAGACAGAGAGAAGTGACTGAGGAGGAGGTAGGTAGGGAGTATCCAGAATTAATAACCCCTTTTATAGTGAACTTGATACCAAATGTGGCACTATCCCAATAGTCTACTTGTTACCGTGGCTATGGGAATATCCCTAAGGCCTCTTTCAAGCATTCACTCATTCAACAAATGTTATCTAAGGGCTTATGATATGTCAGGCACTCTGCTAGGCCCTGGGGAAAAAGAGATAAGAAAGTCCAAGGCCTCAGGAAACCTGCAGTCTGGCAAATGGACATAGACATGTAAATAAATGCATGCCAAAGAGGATTATGGACTATTGTAGAAGTAACTCTGAAGTTAGAGAGTGCTCAATGAAAGCAACCATATTGGAGACCAGGACAGTCTACATTATTTATGGACGTAGTGCAACATGAAAATGCCAGGTCCCTTACTAAAACGTTACGAAGAAGTTACTCAGGAGGCTGAGCCCAACAGTTCGAGGATGTAGTGTGCAAAGATCGCACTTGTGACTTGCCACTGCACTCCAGCCTGAGCAACCTAGTGAGACCCCATCCCTAAAAAAAAAAGTTGTTAAGAATTTCGAGATATTTTTTCTGTCTTCTTTGGGTAAATAAACAAATAAAATTTTAAAAATAAAAAAAAGAATTTCAAGATAACGACAAAAGAGCATTAAACCAAGCGTGTGGCCCTTCTAAGAGTAGGGCTCTGTGTATGTACACAGGTTGCACACTCATGAAGTCAGTTCTGTTGGAGTCTCTGGTCTCCAGAAAGATAACAACAAGCCCTAAGAATACCCAGATCGATATTTATGAAAGGAGAAGTGGTCAGATAATTCAGAATAATCCCTGTGCTTTTACTGCACCAAGGATAACTATTATGAGACTGAGCATTATGGTGACACCACAGGCAGACACCACTGTGATTCTGTGTTCCTCAATTTTACCTTCTACAGCTCCTAAACTCGGCCGAGTACTTAAAACCACATCACCCTATGTAGCAACTCAGGATTTGCAGACAAGTGGTTCCAGACACCTAATTCTATGTCTGGCTTTGGAGACTGTTAGCTAGCCAAGATTGGTCTTCAGCAATATTTGAGCACAGCCAGACACCCTGGGTTCAGATGCAGGTGCACCTACTTGAAAGGGAAGAAATAGGTATTTGAAAGGCAGTAAATTATCATTCTTACACCTGATACACACTGTACAAATAAACAACACCAGCTGGTTCCTGAAAATGCATGCCATGGTCCACTGGGAAACTAAGAGCAGCAAATGTTCTTGAATATGCTAACAACTCTAATAAGAGTGAAGAGTGCTTAATTATAGAAGTAATTAGCTTTGTACACAGGAAGGAACAAATGGATGAACATATACACAATGAATACACACATCAATAATTTTTAGTTATTGGAGCTTGAGGTTTGAAAGGGAACACTTATTTGATAGTTTGTAGGGGGAAACTCAATGCTCCCCACCCTTTTATTCTATCCCAAGGAAGGGAGTGTTTGGCGCAAGTGAAAGTCAAGGACATAATTGAGCCATGGTATGAAGGGGTGGAACTTTTGATATGACTAACAAAAGATTAAAAGCTCTGCCTTGCCAGTGACTAGTCTCTTTGGATTTCCATTTCTTTTTTATTGCTGTTGCTATTATTGCTCTCTTGGATCCTGTTTCCTATCTGTGCATCTGGTGTGGTAAGAAAGACCTGGGGTGACTGTGTGCTTGGGAGGATGCCCTCCCTGGGGAGCCAAAGGGTGGGTGGCTAAGGCCAGCTCTGCTCTGGTGCCTTTAGAGAAATGCCATCTTTCCATTATTCTCTTTGGGTTTGCCCTTCCCGCTTCCCTTTGTCATAAAATTGGTAATATCTAAAGGCCAGGATTCAGGGGTTCAGCCTAGTAGAAAGAAACCAAGCCTGCTTTTGTTCTAGGTTTTATACGAGAGGTACAAAAGGAGGGTCTTGAACTCACGTGGTTAAGCCTGCCTAACAGAGCTAAAGAGTTTGAAGCCCCATAAGTCATAAACCTGACATTAGTATGAAAGGTCCCTTCTGCCCAGCTCCCCAGTGATTCTGTGACAGGGGCTGATCTCATTCTATCTTGTAAATAAGGCAAGCATTACTTAGGATCATGCTCTTACATGGACCTAAATCCAAGATATCCAGTACTTTGTGACTCATCTTAATTCAATTAAATCCAGTGAGCACTTATGAGCTTAATATGGACAAAACACTCTCTAATAAGAAGCACATTTTTATTATAGCTTGCAAAGAAATAAATTTATTTAGACTTGTTTATGACAATTATTATTTAATTAGCATTACAGTTGACATGTTGTTCTGCATAAAATTGGTCTCAGTCCTTTAAAAAGTTTAAGTTTTATTATAAACTTTGACTAAAGTGGGCAGAGGCAGGTACCATACATCAAAACTAACCAGCGAAATTGAAGAGGGAGCCAAAAGGCATTCAATTAAAACTGCCAGCAAAGTGAGCTCCATCTCCATCCTTCCCATCCCCCTCTCAAGGCTCTGCCTCCCTTTTTTCTGTGGTTCTCAGTAATGGCCATGGTATGCACACAGCATGCTACCCCCTGGAGGGTCCAGATCCTGTTACACATTCTTATTTCCTATTCAACTCTGTGTCTCCCAACCTGGCTTCTAACTATTTACACTGTACCCTTTGAAACTCTTGTTCTAGTGCCAAATATTAAAATAGTTCCCTATGCTCTTAACCTTTGCACTCACCACCTTCTCTACTTCCTGGCTTTAACTAAAACTTGGATTTCCCTGGAGAACTCCGTGTCCCTTATAGCCCTCTCAAGTGGAGACTGTTTACTCTTGCACACACCGTCTCACCGATGGCCAGAGGTAATTTCTTCGGGCTCTAGGCTTCCTTAAAAAAAAAAAAGTATGTCAACCAGCTTCTCATCTGTATTAGTTCCCTATTGCTGCTGTAAATGGGCTTAAACTAAGTGGCTTAAAATATCACATATTTATTATCTTAACAGTTCTGGAGGTCAGAAATCCAAAATGGGTTTCCCTGGGCTAAAATCAAGGTGTCAGCAGGATTGTGTTCCTTCTGGAAGCTCAAGGGGAGGATCTGTTTTCTTGTCTTTTCCAGCATTGAGAGGCCGCTTGCATTTGTTGGTTCATGAGCCCTTCGTCCATCTTCAAAGCCAGCTATGGTCCCACTCAGACCTCTGTTCCTGTTGTCACCACACCTCTTTCTCTGACTCTTTGCCTCCCTTTTCTATTGTTGAAGAACACTTATGATTACACTGAGCCCACCCCAATAATCCAGGATAATCTCCCCATCTCAAAATCCTTACCTTAATCGCATCTACAAAATTCCTTTTAAGGTACAGGTTCTGGGAATTAGGACACGGACACTTTATTCTTCCTCTCTCCATCCCTGCAGCTCCCACCTCCAGAGAGCCAAGCCCCATTCCCCTTCTACTTGGAGATCTCTGTCTTCAACCTTTCCATCGAGCCGTGGTCTCTTGATTTCTTGATCTCTTTTGTGTTTTCCTTGATCTCCTACCCTTCTAGGTCTCTTTTTTGGGGGGCAGCTCTGGGCCTTGTCATCAACTCATACCTATGCCTCCTCAAGCTCTTTCTGATAGCCTGCCCAGACCACACCCTGCTCTTGCCCTAGTGTTCTTTCCACTCTGTGACCTCGTTGAGACCTGGAGTCCCTAAACCCCAATCTCTAAACAAGCTCTGCTCTGTTTCATCTTCTCAGTAACATTTATATTCGTCAGCAACTCCATTTCCTCCACCTCCTTAGCTTCCTTTCTCTCCTTCCTCCGCCGACCCAGGCCCTGAAAGAATCAAACTGTTAGGGCTTCAGGGTTGTGTAGGAGAGAATCCTGCCACTGCACTGCCTGGGACCTGACAAACTTGGTTCATCAAAGCTGCTCACAGAGCTTTCTGTTGTCTCTGGTGAGCTCCCTCTTGCAGGCTCCACGTTGAGAATTCCAAACATGAACGTTTCAAACATCCCACACAACCTCCACATCTCTCACTCTTAGCACATCATGTTTTCTCAGAATCCAAAGAGAAAACAGAGACTATATGAATCAGAAGTCTCCTGCCATTTGTAAACCTACCTAAAATACATCTCTTGTTGCCTCCTTTCTGTTAGCTTAGAGGTGGAGGTGTCCTTCCTTTCTGGTAAGGCCAACCCCTGCTCCTGGGTGCTGAATCCCCTGTCTGTCAATTACCTCCCCTATCAGACGTTACTAGTCACCCTCCATCAGTTCCTCTCATCAGAAACACACTCACATTTTTCTAGTCTAAACACAGACCTTCCCTTTACACTTGCCTACCCCTCAAGCTACGGACCTCATCTCTCTCTTTCCGTTTGTAGATGGTACAAGGATAAACTGCAGGACATCACCAAACCTGAAAAATCTTACCCCTTTGGAATGAAATGAAAAAAGATAAAACTTTTAGGGGTAGACTCAGCCACCTCTAGAATGATCCAGAAGTAGGAATAAATACAGGTTTGGGGGAATTAAGTCTTATATAAATGGTGGTAGTGGGGCTGCTCTTTAAAAAAAGAATACAAAGTTAGGTACAAACATACCTAAGGTCTTGGAAGGTACAACTAATGAGTCCTGAAGCTCAAACTTTATTAGTTTCACAGTAAATCATCCCCTGTCCAGGTGACAGTATGAGGACAGTTCAGTGACTGAAAATGTCTCTGAGAAAGGGTATATCTTTAAAAATAATTGCATTGTGTTGTTTAAGAAAAGTACTTCCCAGAAGGTAGTAGGCATCTCACTGATATTATTTAAGGATATCATATAGTCTAATTTTATTTTATTTTTTTTAATATTTCCAACCTACTAATGATGAGCACCCCTCATTGTTGTCTCTATTTATTTTTATTTTTTATTTTTTTATTTTTTTTTTAGAGACGGGGTCTCGCTCTTGCTCAAGCTGGTCTTGAACTCTTGAGCTCAAGCAATCCTCCTGCCTCAGCCTCCCAGAGTGCTAGGATTACAGGCGTGAGCCACCGCACCCGGCCTTAGTCTAATTTTATTTTAAGAGCTATGTGTTTAGCTTTACAGTCGCCTTCAGTTTGTGGCAAGGGATACTAGCTTTCCTTTCCTCTCATAATATAAAATTTCCTTTAACAATAAATAGTTTTACTATTTTAAGTAAGTTAATTTTTAAAAACTTTAAGCTAATACTGTTGATCCTTGAATAACATGGGTTTGAACTGTGCAGGTCCACTTATATGGGAATTTTCTTCTGCTTCCTCTAGCCTTGAGATAGCAAGACCAACCCCTCCTCTTATTCCTCCTCCTCAGTCTACTCACTGTGAAGATGATGAGGATGAAGACTTTCATGATGATCCACTTCCACTTAATGAATAGTAAATATATTTTCTCTTCCTTACGATCGTCTTAATAAATTTTTCTCTTCTCTAGCTTACTTTATTGTAAGAATATAGTACAATAGATATAACATACAAAATATGTATTAATCAACTATTTATCAGAAAAGCTTCCAGTCAATAGTAGGCTATTAGTAGTTAAGTTAAGAAGTCAAAAGTTATACGTAGATTTTTGACTACATGGGGGTTGGTGCCCCTATCCCCCAAGTGTAATCAGGGGTCAACTGCAATTGTACATATGGGTGGTATATGGATATGGCAAATATTGGAAAGATAGTATGAGAATGATCATGTTTGGGAAGCACTGAGTCAAAGAGAATGGGATGGTTTCTCTAAAAGAAAAATCCAGAGAAATGAAATCTGGCAGTGCAACCCCACTACTGCCCAGGGGAAAAAGTACCACAGCCCATGAACATAAGCATCTGAACAATATGGCAAATATAGTTATAATGGAGATGGATGCACAGTGTATCACAGATTAATGACACTAGTCATATTATCTATGTGATTCCTCTTGCTCTGAGCTCATGTTTCCTGGCAACACTTTGATTATAATTAGGCTTTGCCTATAAGCTGTAATGCCCTCATCAACAAACCATGAACATCTGGCTTGCTTGGTAGTTTATTACTCAATACCAATTAATCAATCAACATTCTGGTTTTTAAGCACAAGCTCACATAAGCTTGGATCCTTGTGCTGGCAAGCTTGGTTTCTGAGCCTGCAAGACTGAGGGCTGGAGGTAAAGACCTTGGCTGGAGGTAAATTTGCCAAGGTGACATCACCTGCACACTGTCTGGGTGGCCAGTCTTTCCTTCTTTCTCAGGTGCCATCTGACCCTGTTGTATGGTTTTACATCAAACCACAACCTCACTTACTCCTTAATATTTAAATCTGCCTCTATCCCTGTCGTTCACTAAGAAAGCTCTCAGGAAGTGCACCCACAGCCTTGTAACTGTCTGATTGGGGCTTATTTTCAGAGCTTTTCCCCAGTGACCTCCCTTATCTTTGGACGCTTTTGAGTATTTGATGTCTTCCATCTGGCTTCTAAGACATCACTTTTTTTTGTTCTCTGTCAAATGTTTAAAAAACGGTTTCCTCTCCAGACCCCACTTCTGCTTGCCCCTTGAACATGGATATCTCCATGGTAAACAGTACAGAGCAGGGCACTGGGGTCAGATCACTTGGGTTCAAATTCACTTATCAACTATGTGAACTTGGGAAAAGTACTTAATCTCTTTAAACCTCAGATCATTCATCTGAGAGAACAACAACAATAACATCTTCTAAATAAAATTGCTGGCAGCATTAAATGAGATAATCCACATAAAGGGTAGTGCTTGGCATATGATAAACACTGAATAAGTAAGTGATAGCTGTTTTTTTTCCTCAACCGCAACCATGGCTTTAATTACTGTACGAAATAATCAAATGGATTTTTCCAGCCTTGTGTTCTCTCCTCAGCTCCAAATTGGTGTTTTACTGCCTGCTGACATCTCCTACAGACCCCTCAAACTGAGCATGTCTAAAACCAAACTCATCAAAACCCATCCAGCCACTATGCCCGACAGCACGGATGAGCTTGGAGGACATTATGGTAAGAGAAATGAGCCAGGCACAGAAAGGTAAATACCACATGTTCTCACTTGTATGTGGGAGCTGAAAAAGTTGACCTCAGAGAAATGGAGAATAGAACAGTGGTTACTAGCAGCTGCGAAAAGTAGTGGGGAGGGGGATAGAACGAAAAGTTGGCTAACAGATGCCAAAGTACAGCTAGATAGGAATAAATTCTAGTGTTCTATAGCACTGTAGGGTGATTATAATTAACAACACTATTGTATATTTTCAAAGAGCTAGAAGACTGGATTTTGAATGTTCCCAACACAAAGAAATGATAAATGCTTGAGGGGAGGGATATGCTAATTACCCTGATCTGACTATTACACATTGTATATGTGTATCGACATATCATACCGTATCCTATAAATATGAACAATTATTGTGTGTCATTTAAAAATAATAATAAAAGCAAAACAACAATAACAAATTTTCACCCAGTTTTTCACCTATTATTCCCTACTGGTAAATAGTGCCGTGATATACCCAGTCATCCAAGCCAGAAAATTAGGAGTAATTGTTACATGTCCCCTCTCCTGTACATCCCTGCCTTTCTTGGCCACCAAACCTTGAAATCACTCCCTCAGAAGCCTGTCTGTACCATCGTCAGTCCAGGCTTACCTGGCCTGTTGCAAATGCTTCCTCAAGTTGTTTTCCCATCCTAATTTATCTTCCACAATGCTATCTGAATTTTCTCTTTCTTTTAAAAAATATCTGATGACATCACTCGTCTGCTTACCGCTTACTGCATGGTCAACTCCAGGCCTTTCACATTCTAGTCACAAGTTGCCTCCTCCTCCCTCCCCACCACCACCCTCTACCCCTACCTCCTGCACTAAGGCTTTGAAAAATGCTTTGTTCTCTCCACGATGTGCCTGCCTTCCTGTGAGCTTTCTTCTGGCAAACTACTTTTCAGCTTCTGTGTTCAGCTCAAACGTCACCTCTGCTGTGATATTTCCTCTGAGTCAGAATGCTATCGATTTCTTATGACAGTGCTGATCATGTTGTACATGTTGTACTGATACTCTGTGTCTGTCTCCTCCACTGCACCATAAGCTCCTCGAAGGCGAGTACCTTGCTGCTTACTTCACTGTTTTCCTAGCATGATACCTGTCACAGGGGGAGCTGAAGCAAGGCAGGCCCTTAGAAGGCAGCTGGCAGCAGCTACCACTGGTTCAGCAACTCCCATGTTCCAGGCTTAGCATTCTGCATATTTTTCTCATTCAATCCACCTTTAAAATCATTCCTTGTTCCATTTTCTTCTGTAACATTTACCTGGTAAAACTCCATCCCTGGTAGTATTAGTCTGCTAGAGCTGCCGTAACAAAATACCAAAGATGGGGTGGCTTAAACAACAGAGTTTTATTTTCCCACAGTTCTGGAGGTTGGAAGTCTAAGATCAAGGTGTCAGCAGTGTTGGTTTCTGGTGAGGCCTCTTTCCTTGGTTTGCAGACGGCCACCTTCTCACTGTGTCCTCTCAGGACCTTCCTTCTGTGTGCACACAGAGAGAGAGAGCTCTCTGGTGTTTCTTCCTCTTCTCATAAGGACACCAGGCCTACAGGATTAAGTCCCCACCCTTCTGACCTCGTTTAACCTTCATTACATCCTGGAAGGCCCTATCTCCCAACACCAGCACATTGGAGGTTAGGGCTTCAACATACGAATTTGGAGAGGACACAGTTCAGTTCATAACACTGGTGAAATCTCACTCACTCCCTACTCTTGTGCTTGCACCTGAATAGCCAGACTTGGGTGAAGAAAAACATACAACCATGCCAACTAGTCTCACTTTAAATTTAGGATCTCAGACCTCAAGGGAGCCTTCAGCCCTTCCAGCAAGTCTGTCACGTATTGCTGCTCCATCCACTCTCCCGCTGCCTGAGAGGACTATTTCACACCTTCTGGATCCTCAATCCCCAACATGCCCTCCTCCCTCCTCATCCTCCACTCGCGCCCTTGGTCCTGCTTCACTGAGAATATCAAGCACTCATCCTCCACTTTCTTACGTTTGTTGCCATAGACGTTCCTTTCCTCCCGTAACCATGGATGAAACATCCTGAACAGGAAAGACCAGGACGCCACGCCTGGGCCAACCCTTCTCTTGTGCATGGATTCCATCTCCGTCACCAGCCTCTGCAAGAATCCTGTCTCCTACATCATAATTTTCCCCTTTCTACTGGATAATTTCCCTCAGCATAAAATCTGAAAGATATGACATTGACATTATATCTCCTTGCTTAAAAAACAACCAACCAAACAAACAAGCCTCTCCCTAGAACCCACCTGTTCTGGCTACTGCCTCATTTTGCCTTATAGAAAAAATTCCTTTAAAGAGTGATGAGAAGACTTGTCTCCCCTCCCTCACCATCCCTTCTCTCTGGAACCCACACCAATGAGGTGATCACCTCTGCATTTTACCAAAACCATATCACTCCAGGTCACCAATGGTCTCCCAGTTGCCGAACCAAAGAGCAGTTCTCAGGCCTCATTGTCCTTAATCCATGAGCAGCCAGTGACAGAGTTTACCACTCCCTCCTTGAAATGCTGTCACCCTTGACTTACCTGACAACTTACTCCTCCTCTCTTGGTGGCCACTCCTTCTCTGGATCTCCCTTTTCCTACTCCTTTATCATGGGCAGCCTCAAAGCTCAGGCTTCAAACCTCTTTCTTCCCTGCGTTCACTCTCTAGGTGCCACGTCCTCAGTTTTAAATACCGTTATTATCCTAAAGACTCATCAGTTTACATCTCTAGCTCAGACCTTTTTCCTAATACTCCTCCTGGATGTGCAATAGATGCATCAAAATCAACACATCCAAAACAGAGCTTTTAATTTTCTTTCCCAGAGTTGTTCCTCTCCATCTCAATAAATGGCATCACGATTCATTTAGTTTTTCAGGCCAAAACGTTGAACTTGTCCTTGACTCTTTTCTCTTACATCTCATATCCAATCTATCAGCAAATCACACAGATTCTAACTACAAAATAGGCCTGGGATCTGCCACTTTCCATCCTCTCCCCTGCTGCTACCATGACTTCTCCCTTGAATTATTACAAGAGCCTCTTACTATATAACTTGTCTCCCTGCTTCCCTTCTTGCCTCCTTAACATCTGTTCTTCACACGGCAGCCTTTAAAAAGTAATCAGATCAGATCGTTCCCCTGCTCGACAACCTCTGACTGTTGCCATCACACTTAGAAGAAGATCCAAAGCCCTTTTAGGGCCTGGCCTTCTTCTCTGACCTCAGTGTCCACCACTCCTCCCCTTCTCTTGCTGTGCTCCACGCACATTAACCTCTTGCTCTTCCTTGAACATGTCAAACACATGCTTGCCTCAGGGCCTTTGCACTTGCTATTAGTTCCTTTGCCAGGAAACCTCTTTGCCCAGATATTCATATAGTTGGCTCCTTCATGTCATTCAGATCTCAGGTAGCACCTCCTCAGAGAAATTTTCCTCGATTGCCTCCTCCCCCTCTGTGATCTAACCAACACACTCCTCTCTGTCTCCTTAAGTTGCTTTATATGTCTTCATAGCACATATCATGATTTGACATTTATTATATCTATTTATGTCCTTGTTTATTGTTTTTCATGTTAGAATGTGAGTCCCAAGAAGGCAGATGCTGTCAGTTTTGTTCACTGCCATGTTCCCAGCACCTAGGACAGTGTCTGGCACACAGTGGGTGCTTGTATTAGTTTGCTAGGGCTGCCATAACAAAGTACCACCGCCTGGGGGGCTTAAACAACAGAAATGTATTTTTTCACAGTTCTGGAGACTAGAAGTTCAAAATCAAAGTGTCAGCAGGGTGGGTTCCTTCTGAGGGCTGTAAGGAAAGAATTTGTTCCAGGCCTTTCTCCTAGGCTTATAGATGACCTTTTCCTTTTGTCTGTTTACATTGTCTTCTCCCTACGTATTTATCTGTGTTCAAATTTCCCCCTTTAATGAGGACACCAGTCATACTGGGTTAGGGTCTACCCTAATGACTTCCCTTTAACTTGATTACTTCTGTGAAGATCCTATCTCAAAATAATGTCATATTCTGAGATACTAGGGGTTAGAATTTCAACATATGAATTTTGGGGGAACACAATTCATCCCTCAACGAACTTTTGTTGAATTTATGAATGCATGAAGAGTGGCTGACTGGAAAAATGAATCCTCATAGCAGCCTTTTGTATAATAAGGATACTAATCTTTGCCTGTCAGTGCAACATATAATTATTTTCCCCAATTTATAGTTCATCTTTTAACTTTTAAAAAATTTACTTACATAGTGCATTCATTAGTATCTCTTTTAACTTTTTATGTCCCACTAGAACATGGTTTATTACACAAATCCAATCATGTTATTAAAAAGCACACCAACTCCACATAATCCAAAGTTGATATGCTCCATTTCACCTAAAAGCTGGCTGGTCAGGGGTTCCAGTCTGACAATGAGGGCCCTTGGACCCCTATGTAAATTAACTCAGAAATGAGTTTTTATCCTGAAGTAGTGCAAATATACACCATGGGTTAAAGCACAGAGAGGAAAGGCAAAGAAACAAGTTGGGAAATGTGGAGTCCCATTTTGTTTATTAATCCTTAGAGATAATGGTGAAAAAGCTACCAGATGTGTGAGCTAAATTGGTTAGAAAATAATCAAATACTTTCAACTTCCTCCTGCTGAACATTCCTCCTCCCTTTGCTTGAGTCTAAAATATGTGCATAGGAAAAAACAAGATGATATATAGTAAAAATCAATTAAAGTGCTCCTGAGAAAAAGGCAGATAACAAGCATATAGATTAGATATGTGGTTTAACGAAGTATCAGTCTACATTATATGGGACCTTTAATTACATAAAGAATTGCCTAAAACTTATAAGTAGAAAGACAAGATGATGAAGTTGTAAAACACAGGACTAGTGATGTTGAACCAATACGCACAACTTTGCAAAATATCATCTTGTTATGTGAACAGTCCACTGAGGAGATCTTACATAAAGGGAGTTCAGTGTCACAGTAAATTAAAATTTAGAGCCAAGCTAATCTGACACATATTTAATAATATGCATCATTACAGTGGTGCTTGAAAATTGAGAGTAAATGGGAAGCGGTTCACTTAAGTGATTTTAATTAGCACCTTACACAGTCTAATCAAGAATGTCTCTGCTCAGCTGGGAAAGGAGTGAAGTGAAATATGGCTGAACAGCCTCTGATGCGGGGTCCCTTTTGAGAAGACTTTGACGTCCAGGACACTGGTGTCCACAGCGATTGACAGTTTCCTTGGTCCAGTGGAGGCACCCAGGGACCTCTGGACAGCATGGACACTGGTGTCTGGGCTTTACTTGGTTGTTCCCTCTGTCTGGAATGCTTCCACCGCCCGCCTCCATGGCTGGGTAAGTCCATCTCATGCTTCAGATTTCAGCTAAGTTATCCTCTAGGTGCATCTACTTGTTTAATCCTCACGATGGCTCATGAGGAAGAAGTACTGAAATTCTAGATCAAAATGAAACTTCTAACACACATAGCCCTATTTCTTTCTCCCTTCTACAGCTGCCTCTGTCTGGTTCTCAGGTCAGGAACTTGGTGAATAGCAGAATCTGCTAGGGCAGCTGGGGCTGAGACCAGGAGCAGTATAGGAAGTCCAGACACACGTGCAGGGTGTTGTCCAGGGAATTAGGTGACAGGAGGTGGCCCAAGATGGCTGACTGTTGGCTGTAGAGGTCCAGGGTAGGAGGACATCCAGACAGGTGGACAGAACAGTGACAGGAGTCTGGGAGAGTGGCACAGGTGTAGACCTAGGCAGGCTGGGTCTGAAAGGCCTCCCTCAAGACTGTCAGGACACCAGACAGGGACACCTGGCAGGGCAGGAGAGCAAGTGGTCTAGGTCAGTCTTAGGGGAACAGGGGTCCCAACTTAGAAATCAAGGTCAGGACCCAACTACTGGAAAGTGGGGCACAAAGTCAGTGCAGATTCTTAAGCAAGACTGACCAGATGCAATATAATCTGGTCTGAAAATTTAGGTCTCCTTAATTCTCCCTTGACAAAGAGGAGGTTCCTGCACTTGGGACAGGGTTAAGGAGACCTCTGTGTGAGAACTGGAGCCCTACAAAAGGGATCATTGCATCTGTGGTTGTTTGTCCAACCCCTCATTCTTGTCATTGTGATGAAGGACAGAATTGATTTCTATATCAACAGAGATGCATTTGCTGTGTTTGACCTTCAACTTTAAATAACATTCCTTTCCTTCTTCTTTTATCCAGATTTCAGACCTTGTACTAAGCTAATAATTTACTACAGGAGAGGCCCTTGAGACTCAACGCTCAGCAAGTAAGGAACTCCAGAGAAGTTGCCTAGATACGCTGAGTTTGTTGGCAGGATTCACGTTTATTCTGTAGCCAGTTCTTTCAGTTTTGCCTTCAATCCACTGCATTCTCTGCTTTAGAGGAGACTAGGTTGGTATAAGTCCCCAGGAGTAGGCAAAATCATGAGCATTTTCTCCATCCTAAACTGGTTTGGCCTATTTCATCCCTCTTTGATATTTTGTTTAAATTTTGCTACTTGTTTTATTTTATGAAAGTGGGGTAAGGGGTGTGGCTTTTAATACTAACAAAGCACAGGCCAAACAACAGCAGAACATAATGGCCTAAAAACAGGTCAGAACGATGGCTGTTTCAGGTAGCTGTACAACAAAGCAAATGCCAATTTTTTGTGTGTGATTAAACTTAAGTTAAAATGAAGTAATAGTGTGAGAATTTATTTTTTAAAAAACTATTAATATCAGAAAAGAAGAATGTTTCTTGGAAATGAACCGAGGGAACAAAGGAGGAGCCATTCACGTTCACTTTTGAAGCAGCCTTAAGCCTTGAATGAGGGAGCCCCATGCAGCTGGCTCTAGGGGTGTTTAGAGCAGAAATGGCTCCTGCAGAGACCCTCCTACTCACGGCCCACCCCACCCCACAACACCGGACACAGCTTTCTTCTTTTAAGCTAACATCTGAGTGCTTAACTCTGTGCCAGGCGCTGCTCTAAGCACCTTATAGTAACGTATTTCATCCTCTCTGCAACCCTGCCAGGCAGGTAAATTTTATAGATGGGGAAATCAAAGTAGAGAGAAGTTAACTGAACCAAGGTCACACAGAGAAGCATGCCACTGAGCTAGGAATCAATTTCAAACACTCTGGCTCCAGAGCTGGAGTGCTTAACTGCATTTAGTACTGCTCCTATTTAGAAAGGCATGTAGAAGAGGGTCAGAGACAGCTAGATGAAACTTAGAGCAGAGACTAGGGCAAGTTAGGGGAAGAGGAGGAGCACTTTCCCCCTACCGTAGCCTCCCGTTGGCAAATGGGGTGAATCAAGCACCCGCCCCTCCACGGCACTGCCAATTCCCTCTCTACTTGTTCTCTGTTCACGGCACGTGTCACCCGGGTGCCACACAGCATACTTGGTAGTTACGCTCATGAGTACTCCGCTTCTCCCCGCACTGAGACTAAGCCTGTGAGAGCATGCATCCTGGTCTGTTCTGTTCGCTGAGGTATCCCGAGTATCTAGGAAATGCCTGGCCCATGGTAGGCACTTGGTATTGGTTAAATAAATGAATAATACCTGCCACCTAATGAGATACCTGGGAAAATTAAAATTTTCTAATTAATAACACAAAACAATGTTTCATGAATGGATAAAATATTAGAGGCAAAGAAGACCCCAGGGTGTAACTGAGTACAAGGAGATTGTTATTGCTATTTTTAACATCCAAGGAATTGCTCCCAGTATAGGAGCTGCCCTGAAATCAAAGTGACAACCTTCCTGCCCAGGGGGATTATTATGTAAATAAGACAAATAAAATTAGGAAAAAAAGGCAACTAGGAATGAGACAGCAGGACGCGGGAAGAGGGTGGTTGTTGGTTTCAATTTTCTTTTTCTTCCCAGGTTCATTGTTTCACACTCTCTCTCTCTGTTTTTTTCTTTTTAAAATATCTCTTTTGATCCACTTTGTTAAATCATATACTCAGACACTTCATTCTAGTGGAGTACTTAATTGCATAATTTTAGAAGATTGTGCCAGGATTGGAGTTAAACTGTGAGTCATATTCTGTGTGTGCGGAACAAGGGATCCCTATGTGAAACCTGACATGAATGACGATCAGAAGATGGTGAGGGAACCTGTGGAGCCCAGGTTCTGGGTCCTTCAGTGGGGGGCTCTGCTCCTCCTCCACTGCTGCCACCCTCCTTGCTCCTTCTGTTGTGTGAGTCGGGACCCTCCCTACAAGGCCTCAGCAGGTGCTGTCTCCACCTCTTCACAATGTCCTACCGCAGGCTGGAAGCACAGGATTCTGCAGGAAGTTGCATGAGGGCTGCTGCCAAAGGTTGTTTCTTGTGAGTGTTTGAGATCTGCCCAGGATCTGTGCTCACAGTGACACTTTGGGTTGGGCACCCTCAAGACATACGGTGCCTCACACAGGCATCACCACTGTAGATAAATGGCTATGTGGAGATTCAGAATTACCCTGAAGATGAACAAGGGAGAGATGGTTTCACACTACTATTAGTAGTAATACCAATAGCAAAAAGTAAAGGTCGTTTGCTAGGTGTCCAGAATGTAATTAGTATGTGCATCAGTTTCATCCTTACAACAGCAACCTTATGAAGAAAGTGCTATTACTATCCTTACTTGCAGGTGAGGGAAACCAAGAGATTAAAAACGTGTCCAGCAAAGCAGCAGCAGCAGGACCCAGGCTTCTGGCTGCAGAATCCCTGCTCTCAGCCACGACGCAGCTTTGCCCCTCTATGTTAAAAATGGACATTGATAATAAAAATACCTGTCAATAGGGTCCTGAGTGCTTTGCATATTCTCTCATTAAATCCCCATAAAGACCCTATGAGGTAAACCCAGTTTACCCCTGAGAGAAATGCCAGACAAACCTAGACTGGGGGACATTCTACAGGATATCTGATCATATTCTTCAAGACTGTCAAGGTCATGATAATAAGATTGAGAAACTGTCAGACCAGAAGACACTGGACAGACAAGAAGACAACAAAATGCAATGTGGTTTTCTGGACTGGATCATGAAATAAAATGAAGACATCAAGGGAAACACTGGGGCAATCCAAGCAAAGTCTGGAGTTCAGCTAGTAATGAGGCACTGTGAGACAAAGTAAAGAACATAAGAAGCCATGTTTGCTTATTTCTGCTTGAACCCCCTACTCTGTGATGAAATGCAAGTCTCCGGAAGAATGCCTTGAAGACAAAATAGAATAGAGCATACGGCCCTTGACACCTCTTGCCTGAGTCACTACATTCCTTAAAAGATAAATTATCCTAGTTTTTACCTTTTTCTACATTATCTAACCTTGTCAGATAATGTCTGACAAGGTTAATGATTATATTTCTATGATCTATAACCAAATGTACTTTAGTAATCTAAACTTTGGTGTGATTTTACATTGACTGAATCTTTACTACTTGCATATAAATTGTGAACTGAAATATCGTGTAGGAGCAGTCGACAGAACTGCTCCTGGGCTGTAGGCCTCAGTCTACAGTCCTCAGAAAGACTTCTGGATAAAACTAACATTAGTTCTTTAAAAGCTTGATATTTTTCTTTAGTTGACAATCATGGCAACCATGAAGCGACTCAGAGTAGACTACCCAGGGTCATCTAGAACATTGCAGGGACCCAGAGCCATGGTACCAGCATAGGCCCTTTGAGCCCCTCTGGCTCCTCCATGGTTGCAGACAACTGGGTGAGTCTCTCCTGAGTCTCAGACCTCCCACTCATTTGACAATCCTAAGTTTTATTCAGCTAGTTGTTTTCACTCCTTAACAAAGGGGTAAGTTCTTCCTTGAGACTCTCCATTTCTCGAGAGGGGGAATTCTCCTGGTTGAAAGATACTAGGAAGGAATGGTTATGGGAGGCTGTCTGATTGGCCAGGTTGGGCTGATGCTTCCCCTTTCAATTTGACTCACAATGGGAAACAAATCATCTAAGACTGAAACAACAGGGGCACCAGACAACCAACCTCCAGTCAGCACTCTGGCAGGCTTCACATACAGAACCTACACTTGCAGGTGTCTCCCTAGATGGGAGGGGTTCGCAAAAGGAGATTTAACACTGAAATGGCCAAACATGGGATTCTGAAACACTAAAGCATGTCAGATTTTCTAGGACTGCAGTTGGCTACATATTATGGCTTGTTCTTGTGCATATTTTAAACTGATGAACAAATTACATCAAGGAAAATTCACAGCTCAAATGGTCAACCTGCAACTATAGAGTTAACACATAGAGTCTTTTAAGTTCTTTGTCTATCTCCCTATTTTTTTTCTGCCTACTTTATATCTGTTGACATTTCTACTAGTGTTGAGATAAAACTCACTGTTTATGGTTTTACTAATTCAAGGCTATTTGGAGACTTTGTTTTACTTATACAATCCAGCCAGTTCCAGCTAAAATGCAAATTGAAGATTTAACCTTAAACTCATTTGACACTCAAATAAAAAAAAGGATAAAAGAGGTTTTTAAATCAAACTGCCATAGAAACCACTTTACCCAAAATTTTGGTTCACAGCCTTCATTAAATTACCCATTGGGACAAATAAAGTTTATCCATGTGAACAGGTTCCAATTTTGTCAGAAATACAATTTAGATCCAACCGTCTTTTGTAAACTGGTGAGTTTGTATTACTATCTCATGACTAAAATTCTAAAATGAAAGCTGTAAAATCTTTGTATGTGTTTTTGTTTTTGTTGTTGTTTTAGAGACAGGGTCTTGCTCTGTCACCCAGGCTGGAATGCAGTGGTGCGATCACAGCTCACTGCAGCCTTGAACCCCTGGGCTCAAGTGATCCTCCTACCTCAGCCTCCTGTGTAGCTGGGACTACAGGTGCATGTCACCATGCCCAGCTAATTTAGAGATGAGGTCTCACTATGTTGCCCAGGCTGGTCTCAAACTCTTGGACTCAAGCGATCCTCTTGCCTTAGCCTCCCAAAGTGCTGGGATTACAGGTGTGAGCCACCATGCTCAGCCTTGCATGTGTGTTTAGATATGTTTACATATACGTACATATACGTACATGTATTATATGTTGTGTTTACACTTACACTTGATACCAAGTTGACTTATAAATAAATGAGTGCTTATAAATTAATAAGCCCAAATATTTTCCATGTATGCACGACTTAAGTGAATCTTTAATAAATAAGCAGGCTTTAAAATTATTGGTAGAATAAAAATACAAATGTCTTCAAAATTGTCAGCATACATTTTTGCCTGGGTTTACTGGTCAGAGAGTTTATATTTGTCTCTGATAGATATTTTAAGGTGTCAGAGTTTGACATAAAAATTATAAAACTATGAACCCAACCTAAAACAGAATGATCTTTGTATAATTTTTTGATAAGTAAGACTAATTTAATACTGTTGATTTAATGAAAACAGTAGAATCTTCTGAGTTATCAGCAAAATACCCATATATTTAACTTTAAGGTTTTTACTTAGGTAAACACCTGATATTCACAGGCTATAAAAATGGTTAACAGGAAAATAACTTAAAATGATGACTGGCTTTGCCTAATATCACAGTTTTCATAAGTAATCTCAATAAACTCTTAAAAATAAATAAATTAAGTAATTATAAATGGGATAAATGCTTATAAATGAAATTTTCATGTAATCTGAATTCTTAAAGTTAAGTTAATTCTTAAATAATAGATACTCATTAAATGTCTGGGTCATTTCCAATTAAGAAAAAATTATGTTATGAGGAACATGTTTCTAAAAATTATAAAATGGTTCTTTTTTTTTTCTTTAGACTAGTCAAGTGCAGTAGTGAGATGGGGGGAAAGTAATAGAACAAGGAGTGTTCAATCTGTAACTGATTGTGAACAATCAAATGAGATAACTTACTACCTTCAGACCAGCCAAAATGGTTCTCATTTATAAAATACTGACATGTGATAGACAATTCAAGATTTCTTGCTTTCTAGATTTTTACTAAAATTTAAGGTTACTAAGACTTAAAAATTCTAATTAATATGTATAATTCTATATATAAAGTGTGCCAAAAAGGTATGTTTTAATGAGAAAAAATTATAAGAAGACATAAAAATGTGTTCTTTATTAAGAGAGAATAATTTTGTCTAATTTGGAGGTTATTTAAAGGAAGAAAATGAAAACAAGATAGAAAGGAACCAGTAAGTAGGAGAGAGAGATGTGAAGAAAGTTATGGATATGAAGATGTATTTTTGGTAAAGTTAAAAAGAAAAGAGAATAATTTTGTATGAGAAAGGATCTTGTATGGTAAATTTTTGTCCTAAAGTAAAATGACTGGTTATTTAGGAAAGAGGATGTATAGGACAAAGCAGAAAGTCCACATATGTCATAAATGGTCTTTGCAAGTTGTGACAAGATTCATGAAAAGAGAATTTATAAAAGGAATTCTGTATGTGATTAAGTTGGCTATAATTAAAAGAAAATTATTTATGTCTTTTGAAAGCTTGAGTTTTGATATTAAAAAATACACTAATACAAGACTAAAAATTGTGATCCCCTATGTTAGAACAGGGTTTCCTTAAAGTACTGATTTGCTCTTAACAAAATTGCAAGAGGTTATGATTTATAATTCTGTAATCTGTTTCTCTTTGAAATGTCTCATATTTATATCTCAGAAGTTCAACTTTTGTTGCATCTCACTACTTGTGATTTATAGGTCATACATCATTGCCTTCTGTTCTTTCTTCCCTTGAAAAGGTATATCTTTTTGCTTGGCTGGCATGATAATTCCCCCTTTCAACCTTTTCGTCAGCTCCTGTAACTTTTTTCTCCAGTTCTAATTCTATTGTCATGGCCTGATGCTGAAATGTTTGTCTTGAGGGTCTACAAAAGCAGTGTTTTCCTCCAGTATAACTTGATTCTGTACTCTTGACTTCTTTTAAGACGTCTGAATTGTTTGATGTAACCAGGAAACTTCCCATGCTGTAAATAAGTACCATGTATTTCCCTGCTCAAGGTTCTAGTTTTCTTATTTACATACCTTTATAATATAGTGTACACACATAACCCTGGACATATTTTTCCTGTGTCTGATTAATTCAATTACCCTTTTTATCAGGTTTGACTTCCAGGTTGTCTAAATGGGCTTCCCATAAAGAGAAGCAATCACACTATAGGAGGATTTCCTTTACCTTTTTGGTAATTTGCCTAAAAGAAAAAACCAGAAAGATTTTACATTTTATCATGATCATTCCTGTGTTGTCTTTATTAGGTTTTTGATCACTTAGAAAAACTGAATTTTAAAGGGGTTAAGGTTTTTATGTAGGTGTAATTTTCTGTATTGCTTTTGAAGTCTTTTGATTACCATTCTGGTTAAATGAATAACTATTATCTTAAAATGACCTGTGATTCTGTTTTGATCAAATGTTTTAAACATTTTGACATCTTTGGCAGGTTTCTCCAGGGTTAAAATCCTAAATTAAGTCTTTTTGGATTAAATGATTAGACTTACTTGGTAAATTGTGTGGGAGGTACTGTTAAATGATAAGTGATGCTAGATCTTCTTTCTGGTACATTTATGAGTATGTTATTGATATAAATGTTCCAAAAGTTATATAAGTTCATAAAAATCTAATGTTATCAGTCATATTTTGATTGGTATGTTAAATCTTTTTCTAAAGTTATATTTGTATGGGGATGTTATTAATATAAATATTCTAAAGATTATATGAAATTTATAAAAGTCTGATGGTCCTGAAATGATACTGTCAATCATGATTCTGGTTGTTATCTTAAAATGCTACATGTAATAGAAATAACTAAATTATAGATAAATAAATCAAATAAATTTTCTTGTCAATTGGAAACTTTCATCAGATTTTACCACAGCTATTCTAAGGTTTTGTCATGCAGAATTATTGTTCTGAATTCTTCTCTAAAGACATCTGCAGTCAGCACTAGTAAAAAATTGCTTTGCATAGAAAAGGCTCTAATAAGTATAGGTATAAAAAGGGAATGAATAGTACAATTAATGAACAGATATATAAACATACATCCTGGTTTTGTTAAATGGTTACCATGTTTTTTTCCTATCTGTAACTCACTTTGGTATATAAACTGTGAACTGAAATACTATTTTGGGGAAGTCTGACAGAACCTCTCTGCAGGGCTGCTCCCAGGCCATAGACTTCAGTCTATAGTCCTCAGTAAGATCTCTGAACAAAACTAACTTTAATTCTCTAAAAGCTTGATTTCTTTTTTCTTTAGTCGACAGTACCAATGTCAGTTTCTTAATTTTGACAAATGTACCATGTTAATGTAAGATGTTAACAATGGAGAAAACTGGGCAAAGGGTATACAGGAAAACTCTCTACAATCTTTGCAACTTTTCTATAAATCTAAAATTACTCCAAAATGAAAAGTTTATTTTGGAAAAAACCCTATGAGGTAGATACTATGATTATTTTACACAGGAGAACTATAGCTTAGAGAGGTTAATTTGCCCATAGTGTCACAGCTACAGGAGGATTCGTCCCAACACGCCCCTAGCACAATTTAGACAGTATTGCATGTGATTCACTTAATCTCTTAGCACCCTTTTATGGGAGCGTGTGGCCTACCCAAGCCTGATGACTGCTGGGAGGGCCCAGCTTTGTCCCACTTCTCTTTTCCTGACCCAGTAGCAATATCTTATAGTAGTTATTGAATGCTTACATGCTTTAGTTTAGTTAATCCTCAAAACAACCATATGAGGTATCATTATATTTTATAGACAAGGAAACAGCCTTAGAGAGGTTCAGTAACTTGCCCAAGGTCACACAATAACTAATTGGAGTTTGAACTTGAACCCAAGTCTATCTAAAACCAAAGTGTTGGAGTCACCACTCCTAATTCACACTCAGCCCTGCCTCCGTGCTCCCCTACCCCCCTCCTTTCTTTTTGCCTTAACTCCAGTAATAATTAATATTAATTACAGATAAGAAATGACTGTCATAGTGAATGGAAGCTTTCTTAAGCATGTCATGTAAAATAAAGCTGTCATCAGGAAGCAACTTTACACTCAAAGGAACTATTCCTAGTGTCTTCAAGTTATATTTTCTCACTTTTCTAACAAAGCTGAGATTTTCACTGCTTTTCTTATTGCAGAGTCAATATAGCTGTAGTGCAATGAGCTGGAGGTTGTTCTCGCCCATGCATCATAAATACCAGTTGTCATCAAAGAAATCAAAGAATATCTATGGTCTGCATTTGTGTAAATGAAATGAGCAGAAAGCATACAACTTCATTTCAAAGTTCCAGGATGATTTCATAAAATATGCAGTTGAAACATGATCTCTTTAATTCATTAACCCAGTGTTTTGGGAGGGAAAATTCTTTGTAGTTTGACATTGCTTTTTAAACCCAAGGAGCTTGAGACTCCTTATAAATGTAAGACCTTTTTCTGTTTCTTTTTTAAACAAATTTGTGTTCCCTCTTCTATTAAATGATTTGTAAGCAAAATAAGTATAGAACGTAATTTCTTTTGCTTTTCAAACATCAATTTCTAAGGAAACAATTGAAGAGAACTGTCCTTTTTTCATGTAACAAGAAATTATTAGGTTGCAGCCATGCTATTTCTTTGCAGTTGAAATTAAGGAAGGCCTAGTGTTTACTTCCTCCAGCCACGAGGTGAGACAAACCACAGTCCTTAGTCAAGAGATCTGAAAGGTTAGACAAGGTCATTTGAGGGAGTAAAAAGAGAGAAAAAAGCAGTAACCTACTGCAATTAGCTTGTCCTAAAGCTGGGCCTACGCTTGGCCCATAGAGACAACTTCCCCTGGGCCCAGAGACATCATCCATTCAGAAGCTAAACTGGGGCCAAGGCTAATGAAGCTGGCCCACCTGGCCACTAGGTGAGCAGCAAAAGTAGAGGCAGTAATGTGTCCTAGAAGCTCACTGTGAAACATCAGCCTTATACTGAAATATTTTGAGTTTTTCTTTCTTTGAAAAAAAAAGTCTATTTTTCAGAAGCAGTTCTAATTGACAACAACAATAATACTGAAAGCAGCTAACATATATAAAATACCTACAATGTGTCAGGTATTATGTTACATGGCTTTATTCAGATGATCGCATTTAATCCTGAGTCAGGTGCTACTACTTATCTGCATTTTACAGGTGAAGAAACGAAGGCAATGATTTTGAAACTATGTTCCTTAGAGCTCCCGTAGGGGGAAAAGGCAGAAACTGGGGAGGGGCTGGAGCCAGGAGGAGAGAGAAGCCGGACTCCACATCCCCAGTCCTAGTTTAACCAGAGCAGTTTTGCTTTTATCTACTTTCTTATTGGGCATTAGAGGAAACTGCCACTGAAAGAAAAAGTTCCATGGAGTGATGGTTAGTTTTACGTGTCAACTTGGCTAGGCTATAATACCCAGTTATTTAATCAAACACTAATCTAGGTGTTGCAGAGAAGGCATTTTGTAGATGTGATTAACACTTAACAATCAGCAGACTTTAAGTAAAGGAAACTACCTTCCATAATGTAAGTGGGCCTCATCTAATCAGTTGAAAGGCCTTAGGAGCAAAAACTGAGTTTTTTCAGAAGGGAAGAAATGTCTTCAGCCTGCAACATTCACTCCTGCCTGAGTTTCCAGCCTGCCAGCCTGCCCTGCAGACTTTGGACTTGCCAATCCCTACAATCACATAAGCCAATTCCTTAAAATTATCTATCTACCTATCTACCTATCTATCTTTACCCCACTGGTTCTGTTTCTCTGGATAATCCTGACTGACACATGGCTTAAACAAAAGTGCTATAGCCTTGCAGCTCAAAGTGTGGTCTGTAGGCAGAAGCATCAACATCAGCTGGGAGCTTGTTAGAAATGCAGACTCTCAGGCCCCACCCCAGATTTACTCAATTAAACACTGCATTTTAGCAAGATCCCCAGATGATCCCTCAGCACATAAAAGTCACAGGTGGGCTCAACACAACATAAAGAAAGTGGGCCCCATTTTACCAGAATAGAATCCTTAAACATTTCAACCTTGAGTGAGATCTCCTCTGGAACTTCCGAGAAAGAGAACAAAAACACCAGCTTGCCCCCTTTGAACCAAATACTCACTGGCTGCCTTGTATCAATGTCATCAACCACATGAACTTGCTGTGAAGCCTAAAGGCCACCAAAGCAGTCATAAGCCCAGAAATAGGAATATTTGCTTCTATTAAAGATACCTTGTCAGCTCTTGCTGTATTTATATCCCATTTCTCATCCTTCCTAGAGAAAAATCAAACATTTCTTTATTCCACTTAATTAGTAGGAAAATAAATCTAAGCGAAAAAAGTCATCTAATTGATATCTAGTTTCTTCCAAAAGGAATCGCAAAATAACTATCTAAAAGACAGATTAAGGCATCATCTAGGCTCCTTGGATAAAATCCATAAGATTTAATAGAGTTTCATCATTTCTTTTCTTTGACTGAAAACCTGCCTGTCTCGTATCAAGCCTTGCACTCAACTACCATGTGCTGCTAGAGGAAAGGATGACATAATTTAACTATTATTACTTAGCCCATGTGTCAGCCCAGGGATCCAACACACCTGAGAAGTGCTTTATGTCATTCTCCGCAGCTGGGATTTACAGTATCAAGTCACAACCTGCACTGGATAATATAACTCAGAATTAGTTAAATCCCTCCATGCTTCCACTAGAACTATTTTTATAATTCATTTTATATACTAAATAGACTTGTGGGGAACCATTTTATATCCCAAGAGTAAAAATGAATAACTAATCTGATAGGAGACAGTGAACACCCTTCATCCTCAGGCATCACAGCAATTCTTGTCATAGAAACTAGAACATTCATGAAATTCCTTCTGGTGGGCAAAGGCCATCCTGCCTTGTCTTTAGTGTGGTGGGAACCTGTGGTTCTGAGGGTCCCGGGAGAATAGGAGAAAAGCCAGGCCTCACCTAAGTTGCATGCAGAGTTCCCATGGATGGACCTTCTTCCCTCAATAGCTTGGTGGTTAGATAGCAGCTGGGTAACTCCACTTTATGTTGCCCTAAACATTAATGGTTCTCAACTGGAGAGGGAGCAGAATTGTACCAGGCACTTTGTGAAAATGCAACCTATACCTGGAGATTTTTGTTCAGTAGACCTGGTGTGGGCACAGAAATGGCTGTTGGAAAACTCTCCACAGGTAATTCTGATAGTCTTCACCTTGCTGGGGTCCCCCTGCTTTATAAAGATGCTGCCTTGGCTGCACATTAGACTCATCTTGGGTAAAGGAGAAGGAATGTTAAAAAATCCTAATGCCCAGATTGTGCCTCAGAACAATTAAATACGACTCTTTGGGAGTGAGCCCAGGCCTGTAGACGTTAAAAGCTTCCAGGTGATTCCAATATGTAGCCAAGATTGAAAACCATCATGCCAGGAATTCCTTTTATCAGGGCTTCTCAAACTTTAATATCTGAACAATTCACCTGGGGATTTTGATACAAAGCAGATTCTGTTGCAGCAGGTTTAGGGATGGCCTAAGATTCTGCGTTTCTAATAAGCTTCCAGGTTACATCAATGCTGCTGGTCCATGGACCACACTTTGAATAGAAAGGTGTTAAATGATCCTGTATTAACATTTCTCATAATGTGCTCTCCATAGCCCTAGTGTTAATAAATTTGAGTTTCACTAGGTTGCAAAATACAATACAAGACACCCAGTTAAATATGAATATCAGAGAAACAGCTGATAACTTTTTAGTATAAAGATGTCCCAAATATTTCATGACACCTTTATACTAAAAAATTATTTGTTGCTTCTCTGAAATTCACATTTAACTAGGTATCCTATTTTTGTTTTGTTTTTATATTTTGCTAAATATGGCGAGAGATTTCTTGATATCTCTGTTTTGTTTTGATGGCAAACTATTGCTGGGCAAAAGTGCTGAGTGTCAAGTATCTCTACTGGATGTGGATACCTAAGAATGTGATGACTGTTCCAGATCCTCTCCCCAGGAGAAAGCACACATATATACACATACAAATGTTGTGCAAGGGTATGTGCCACTAAAGCCCATTCATGAACCCTCTAGTGCTCCATGGACCCTGGAGAGAAAGCCCCTGCCCATCCTCTTGCTCAGCAGAAGAGAGTTGTTCCCAATCACCTATTTCCCAAAAAGATGTTCTATGGGTCACTGGTTTCACAAAATGTTAACAGATTTTGCATGAAAAAAAGTGTTTTGTGGGGAAAAAAATTGAAAAGTTCTAGATTAAACAAAATGAAGCAGGTTTCATTCTTGAAAGACCTTGCAAATGTTTAATATATGATTGTCCAAAAGGAGATAAAGTGTCTAGTGTAGTATTTCCCAACTTTATGTGGTCAGGTATCTTTTTCCTTAAAGGATATCTCCTAGGATTAGAGCTATCTGAAACACCCTTTAAGGAATGTTGCCTAATTAAATCTTTTGTTTTTCTTTTTCATATTAAAAAAAATACCCATTATGGAAAATTTGGAAAGTACAGAAAAATATAAGAAAATGTTATTCATAATCTTACCACCCAGAGATAACCACTGTTAACATTTCAACCTACTTCCTTCTAAACTATGAAGCACTAAACTTCATAGTTTAGTGCTCAAGAAATGAAAATTTTTCATGAATGAAATAGGAGTTTTGAATGTAGCAAGGGCAATTCGATGGTCTGGGAGAGAGAGGTTACGGTAAGAAAAGGTCTGTTTGAATGTTAATGGCAATAAGAAGGAGGGCTTGTGAGATAATTTTCCATTTTAGCATCTCTTATTATAGGTAAGAGAGATGTAGATATCATTAGATTTCTAGATATCTATTCCAGTTGCTAAATTTCTGATGAACACACTGCTGAGATCCGACCCAATTAGCACGGAGATGGCTCCATAACTTCAGCTTCTGTCATTATTCCTGACATTTACCACTTCATTTGATTTTGAAGGCAAACAGTGTTGCTAGGACAGGCAGTTGAGTGTTTATAACCATTGAATAGAATTATATTCTTCACCATTCACCAAGTCATAATATGCAAACATCTTCCATCATCAACATAAAAAATATATAGCTAACATGCTTATAACCCTTGTTTACTAAGCACTTTTACATAGGTTGTATTCCTGGAGTCTAACAGCCACCCTGGGAGGGGAAGGAATGTTGGGATGTATTATGGCCTTCTTTATTTCTAACAGATAAGGCAAGTGAGACTCATAGAGATTAAGTGTCTTGCTCGAGCTAGTAAGTGACAGAGCTTGAATGAGAACTGTCTTTTGACTCCACCTTCTGTGCTGTTGCATAAAACAGCCAAGAAAACAAATTATGTGCCATGCTTGATTTTCTAAAGGCTTAAAGAGCTTTATGTTTTCATGAATAACATTATTTTTTGAGGTAAGTTTAGACATTCCTTTAAAGCATGGAATTTATTTTAGAAAGGCTCTCCTATCTCATTCTTCTGTTATATGTCATGCCCCACTGCATGAGTGTTTCAAAATAAATAATGTGTTCTTAATGCTGTGAGCACAAACTTGAACTAAACCTTGAAACTTTCACTTGATAGATATTCAGTGGGCACTTTTCTGGATTCTACAGGAGGCAGGTAGTCTGACTCCACATTTCAAGCTGTTAACCACTATGCTATGGATGCCCTCCACGTACCTACCCATCCTTTCAAGGCAAATCCCAAACAGTGATTTTTTTTTCTGACAGTTTTTCCATCTTGAAAAATAGCTTTAATGAACTATCTCCAATGAGCAATGCATAATATTCATTCCATCATCTAGGCAACAAATATTTCCTGGGCACCTACTCCACGCCAAGGAACTGAAGCATAGTAAGCAATAAGACAGAGGATGCACTTAAGGACATTCTACAGAAAACAAATAAACAGGATAATTTCAGATGAAATTTTTATACCAGGTATGGTATAAAAAAAATGGAACAGGGTGATATGATGAGATAGGATAACATGAGACACGGTGAGTGACTAAACCCAGGAGGCTGTTTTAGGTTGAGTCCCAGGGAAAGCCCTTTGAGGAGCTGGTATTCAAAATGAAGATCTCAAATTTTCATAAATCTAATGGCTGTCCCAGTTTGTTCCAATTAATACTCAATCCAAATGTTTCTACTTTATGCAGTTTCATCGCTTTGGTTTAATATTTCTAAATATTTGAACTTTTCTCCTTTTGGCAAGGTTCCTCTGTGAACATTTCTATATTAATTTGATGTTTGAAAGGCAGGCCAGTAAGATTTATGTTTCTATGAAATAGTTCTCTATTCCCCTTTTTCTTCTCAAAATGGTTGTATCAGCTGCATCAAGAAACTAGCCTTGAAAACATGTTCTTTCCTGGTGCATTAGACCTCAGTTTGGGTGTGGATGGTTTCCTTGCCTAGTGAGAAGGACAGTAGGCATTCAGGGTAACGCATATTATTTTCCCTCCTGCCTGCCTCAATGCAGGCTTGCGCAGTGGGAAAGAATCTACCTCAGTCCCAATTCATCCAGGTACCACACACCTCTTTAGTGTGTGCAAGCAGCCTAGGAACCTCGGAGTCCAGAACCCACAGTGAAATTGCCTGGGAAATGTGCAACTTTTCAGTGTGTGTTTCTTTTTCACTCAGAATGATAGGAAACATGTATATTATAATCATCTGGGGAGTCTTTTCAAAATACACCCCTTCCATCACCGCTAAGTATGTGTCAGAATGGGGAGGGTAGAAGAGCAGGAGAAAGTGAACCTCAGGAGTCCCACACCGTTATGCCCTTCTTAACACAGTAACTACATGGGGGTAGTCAACCAAGTCTGAATTGTAATTTATGGATTGACAGTGATGAATTAATTATCTTTTATTCAAAAGATAACTATTGAGCCAGAATGCTATATGCAACAGTACGGAATAGAAAGATAAATAAAATATGATTTCTACCTTCCAGGGGCTCACAATTTGGCTGGCAAGGCAGATTTGAAAACAGATAAATTCTAATGAAGTGAGATAGGGATGATATAAAGTGTTAAGTTCTATTCAGTATCATGTTTCCTTAAAATGCAGGAAGATCTAAACGATTATCCAAGGCTATGAGACTATTTCATAAATATTGTATTTAAAAGAAATAAAGTTATAATGAATAAACAATTTCATTATTTCTCCACAAATGTTCCCTTTAAGGAGATAGGTGTATATTTGTCAAAGCTCAGCTTGCAGAATGTAGAAACTTCTTTATCGCTAGGCAACGTGAAACGAGGTGGGGAAATCTTCCAAACAGAAACCACCCACTGAGACCCATTTTCTACACCATAACTGAATTACCATCCTTACCAAGTATTTTTCTTGGCCATTGAAATATGACACATGAACAGCCACAAAATACCTCAAATGAATTTTATAAGAAAGTTGGGCCTGTAGATTTTAGGCTTGACGGGGACCTTAGAAATCACCCTTTTACCAGTCTACTCCTTCTACGGACAACACATCCGAAGCCAAGTTTAAGTGATTGCTCGAGCTCACACAGCTACTTAGTGGCAGAGGCAGAAAGGTCACAGTCTCCTGAGTTCTCTGGTGCTATATTGCAGGTGGCATCTCTGAATTAGCTGCAGATGTTTTTATAGAATGAAATAGGTATACAAAAATCCTTCTCAGCCCACCCATATAGTAAGATCTAATCAAGCCTTGAACAATAGGCTTGATTAGAAAGCTGTTTAGAAAGAGAAAAGGCTAAGAGAGAGGTGACGATGACCTGTCCCCAATGCCTTCCACTACCCCTGGCTGCAAGGACGATACCTTCCTAGGCTGGGTGTTCTTCCTCAGGACGGATGTGCTATCAGTGATCCTCTTGGACCTGCCTGGTCTGATACTGAGTCCTTGTTCTTGGTTGCTTTTTCTACCAGGGAAGTCATAAAGGGTTAAGTCAGAACTTGGTAGATGTCACTGAAAAAACCCCACCTCCAACCAAGGACAGTCCTCATTTAGAGCCCAACACACCAACACACACACTCCCATCCATAACAGCAGGGCCAGTTCTCACTAACTCCCCTCCCCTAACTGGTACTGGTTCAACAGTCTTGCTCACCAATGCCAAAGTATGCCCGATTCATCTTACATTCCAAACTGAACATTAAGTATCAGTTTTACTTCTCCTTCTCCTCAAGGTGACATAGTCATAAACTATTCACTGTAGAACATTCCGCAGGCTGACATCTGCTTTCTTTTCCTCATCTCCCAAAAGGAGGTGATCATAAACACAGCTTCAAGAAACTTCTCATACAGCTGTTTTCATTTTACCCCTACTTCTCTCGTTTCAGTCCTGAGGGTATTTGCTAACGTCTATTTATATTTGTGTTACCTAAGAAATAAATCCTCTTAATTTAAAAACAAATAAACAATGTGTGGTGGCAAAGTTCTAGGCACGATATAAATCTCACCAAATTAATCCTGTTCACTAAGATCTTCCAAAAAACGACTTCAACCTTGTCCATTCTGTTTACATTATAGAGCCATCTGATAACAGACGCAGACATTAAAGGATTTGTGATCACGTTTTTCAAGCCCCTTGTGGAAAACAGAAAGAATTCCCCGCATTTGTCAATAAAGAAAGTCTCTTTTAAAAATCCAGACAAAGGAAATGCCTTCTATTTATGAAAGGGATCTGTGATTCTGGAGATGTGCCTAATAGTTCTATAAAACGTAGGTCTATTACCGAAACAACAACAACGAAAAGTCAACTTGTCATTTGGAACTCAGACCACCAGGAAATGCTGACCAGCAGAAGGCAATAATCCGAGCTGTCCGGAGAGCAATGCATCTATGCCATAACGTCATGACTGCAGTGTGGCCTGTGGGGAAGGCTCAGAAAGTGGTTAAAATACTGGTTCTGGATTCACACTGGTCTGGATCCTGATCCAGGTCCACCAATGATGAACAAGTTACTTCTTTCCTAAAGATAAAATAGAGATAATTATATTACCTTCTTCATAGGGTCACAGGATTAACTAAGACAATTCACATAACATGCCTAGCCCTGGCCTGGCAAATAGCCAAGTGTACACTAAATGGGAGTTAATAAGTAAATGAGTTGAGCTGACAGCAGAAGTAGTGTTGAAGCAGGCCAGTGAGCTGCACTTGGAGATGAACAAAGTAACCCCTGTGCTATGGGAAGCCAAGCCAGAACTCATGTCCCAGATATGGAAAATGGTAAGGTGTGCCCCACTCATCCAATACATCCAAAGAGTTTTCTGGCTAATTTTAAGAGTTGCTTAATCAATTACAGACTTAAAGGATAATTGAATGTTCTTTGTTTCTCTTGGCAAAATCATGATTTGCAAAACTCTATTTGGCAAGAGAAATGTTCCAACATTCTTTTCTTTTTCAAAAGAAAATTATTTTAATAACAAAAAGTGGATCACATGGACTACCTCTAAGGGTCCTTTCAGGTCAAAATATTCTGTCTCTAATAGCATCGTGTGCTGGCACGGAGTACATGGTAGAAGGAACATGCCTGGGCTTTGGGGGTCAGAGAGACCAGAGTGTGAGCCTGGGCTCCACCTCTTACTGCATGTAACTTGGGCAAGGTCCATGATCTCTCTGGAAATCTGTTTCCTCATCTGCACCGAGGGAGATGGTAATACCTACCTTAGAGTATTGTTGCAAGAATTAAATGAGAGTATTTATGTGAAAGTGTCTAGCATGGTTCTAGGCATGTGACAGATAATGAATAAATTGGGAGCATCACTACCCTGAGACTATGAACCTCCCTGGAGAGCTGCGGGTAAGGCTTTGCCATTTGAGCATGTGCCCTATGGGACATTTTACTTAAATAGCCCCTTAAGAATTTTTTTTAAGAGGGAAGGGAAAGAGAGGAAAAATCAATGGCAGAAACCTACAGGCTGGAATTTTGGCACCGCTCAGCTGGCTGCTTTGAGGACATCAAGCTACCCTATATTCATCCATCCACCACCCATTCAGCAAGTATTTATTGAGCACAAATTCTGTGTTAGCCCTGACCTTCAGACTAGGGATACAACAGTGAAGAATAAACAGCCCCTTCCCTTAAGAGTTCACAGTCCACTAGGAGAGACAGACAAGCACACAAGCAATTAAGATATAGTCCAGTGTGATCAGTGCCAAGAGTAGGGAAGTATAAAATGCTTCCTGGGGAGGCTATTAACTTGCACTACCTTAAATTTATTCAGTGAGAGATAGGGAAAAACAGATTTTTAAACAATTTATTTTTTAAAGACTAATATATTAGTCCAGGCACGGTGGCTCACACCTGTAATCTCAGCACTTTGAGAGGCCAAGGCAGGAGGATTGCTTGAGGCCAGGAGTTCAAGATCAGCCTCAGCAACATAGGGAGACCTCGTCTCTTCCTCCCAAAATTAAAAAATTAGCTGGGGGTGGTGGTGCACCCCTGTAGTCGTAGCTACTCGAGAGACTGAGGTGGGAAGATCACTTGAGCCCAGGAGTTCGAGGCTGCAGTGAGCCGTGATGGCACCATTGCGTTCCAGCCTGGGCAACAGAGTAAGACCCCATCTCTAAAAAATAAATAAATAAAGACTAATATATTTAACACTGGTACATCCATTACAATACTTAAAAAATGAAACACTATAAATGCAGTTGGAACCTGCTATATATCTTTTCCTGACCCATTCACGTCTTCACGCTTTCACTACATAGGTATCTATGCCCAGTGATATATAGAATTTTTTGAGTGAAACAAATTTTCTATTAATAAAAACTGTATTTAGGGACTTTCATTTAACTAATTTGGTTCCACAAGCTGAAGATCAAAACAAGTCAAAGTTCTGAAAAATTTTGCAAAGATATTTATTTTTTACTTTTTTATAATTATTTTCCAAGATTGCTTTTAGATTTCTGAAACCCACAAATTATTGGGAGAAATATTAATATGTTGAAAAATTTAGTAATAGAATAAATCACTCATTCACTGTGAATATCACTGTATTCTATATGACTCAGTTTCAGAATTTCTGCTGACTTGACTGCTACTGCACCTGTATGCTGTAAAAACGCTCAGCAGAAGTTGGTCTGTGAAAAAGAGAACAGTTATTTATTTTTTTAAAAATGTTCCACTCTGGGGTGCTGTTTGCTTCAGTACACATGGAACCGATTTACAGCTCCAGTTATGCAAGCAGTGGGTTTGCAGTGATGCTTTAACACGATCATAGGAGGTCACCCTGGGAATCTCTGGCTATAAGAGCACATACAGGGGCACCCTCCCTGGATATGAGGGTTAGAGACATATTTCCACACTGCTGGATGGAAATGTAAAGGACTGGTAGAAATTACCCAACCAACAGTTAGAGGTAGGGAGGCATGAAGGCACTATTTCAAGCATAACAAGAGAGGAATCAGAAGTGAGTAAGAGCATGGCACACTGGAGACAGTAAATGGTATTTCGTTTTGCTGGGGCATAGAATTTGAGGTGGGAAGTGATAAGATATAAGCCAGAGGAGCCAAGTAATACGGGAGAACCTCTGTCAGAAAATTTTCTACACTACAGAATACATTTATGGAAAATAAATAGAGCGTGCAAAAGTGCTCAGAAACCTGTGGGTAGAAGCGACAAATTAATGTAGAATTTAGAACTCTCGGTATAATTTTTCCTAACATTCCTCTACAATGCCAGAAATGCCCCATATTCTTATTTATCCTGTTCATCATTTATCCAATAATGGAGCGAAATTCTCAAACTAAAGAATGGTTGAGTGCATTACATCCGTTAGGTCTGCCAATGGCTCCTGAAGAATGGTGCGCTCGTGCTCCTCCCTGAGAAGGTGTTCTGTTTTATTGTGATAGGAAAATGCACAATATGCAGCACTGGACACCATGCTGTGTGAGACATGGCTGCATCTAGACAGGGATACTGGGTCAGATTGGCTTGGAGGCCTGTTTACATTTGTTTCTGGGTTAGGATGCAGTTTGAGACACTGGCCCCATAGCATGCCTGGAAAAGTGGGGGAGCAGGAGCTGGATTGGAGATAGCAGGCAGGGACACCAGGAGCAGGTCAGAGCTGGGCTCCCTTCTTGGGGCAGATAATCAAAGACCAAACTTGACAAAGAGATTCAGTCCCTTTTAGACCTGCTGCTCAAGATCTGAATGGAAACTGGCTCCCCGAGTGTGGAGCTCAAAGACATGCAGTAGGTAGCTAGGTATCCATCCTTTGAAAAATTGCAATGGGGATGATTGGTTAATTCAAGTACCCAAAATAAAGCAAGGGAACAAAAACTGTAAGTGTCCCCCCAGAGAGAAGCAGATCTCTGGTAGTCCCTCTGGGTATTTAGGATGAGAGATGGCAGAGCAGAACCACATGAATTAGTCAAGAGACCCAGGAAAAGGGGCCTCCAACAGCATCACACGAGGGCTGGCCCGGTACCCCCTTCCTGAACTTTTATAAAAGTAGGAAGTCATGTGCTCTGTACACAGGGGAGATGGTAAATTGTCCTCCAAACACTTGGTAGTAAATTTCCCCTCTGAAATATAAACACATTACATTAACTGCTCAGAGATATGCAGTAGGCTCAGAGAGACAAAATGGTCCTGAGGCCAGCAAGACTTGATCTGAGTAAGGACATTATGTAATCTAAAAAAATTTTTGATATAATGCAAAAATTAGAGGCAGTCCTTGATTTTCCTACATGTGTTACAAAGTGTGTAAAACTACACTTTCGTACATCACAAAGCATTCAAAGCACCATTCCACGCACTGCATGTGCCCTTCCTTCCCTCAGCTGACCAAGGGACACGTGGAGGCACCACAAGGTGGCGCTGCCTGCCGTCCAATAGCTGTAGGTCATCTCTGTCGACCTTGTTTCTCTGCCGATTACTGAAATCAATTACAAACTTTATTGCCTTTTTCCTTATGATCTTATAAAATGAGCACAAATTGGAAGTTGCCATGAAGGAGACAATCTACTGGCAAGAGGGCTCAAGTATCTAGTCCCTTTTGTAGTTACTTTTCTTGGTAAAATAATAAACTGTCATTCTTATTCCATTTTCAATCCCTTGTGGAGTTTCTTTTTTTTTTTAATTTATTTATTTATTTATTTATTTTTATTTCAGAATATTATGGGGGTACAGCACTTTGTTTATATATGTTGCCCATGCACTGCCCGTGTCAGAGCTACAATCGTGGTCATCCCCCAAACTGTGCTCCCCGCATCCATTCAGTGAGAGTTTTTCCCATCCCCTCCACCCCCCTCCCTCCTGCCCGCCCCCTGATGAATATTATTGCCCTGTGTGATGTAGGTGTTGATCAGTTAGTACCAATTTGATGGTGAGTACCAGTGGTGCTTGTTTTTCCAATCCTGTGACACTTCGCTTCGAAGAATGGGCTCTATCTCCAACCAGGATAATACCAGATGTGTTAATTCACTGTTGTTCCTTATTGCTGAGTAATACTCCATGGTATACATATACCACATTTTATTAATCCACTCTTGTATTGATGGGCACCTGGGTTGTTTCCACAACTTTGCAATTGTGAATTGTGCTGCTATAAACATTCGCGAACAGATGTCTTTATTATAAAATGTCTTTTTTTCCTTTGGGTAAATACCCAGTAGTGGGATTGCTGGGTCAAATGGTAATTCTACTTTTAATTCTTTGAGGTATCTCCATATTACTTTCCATAGAGGTTGTACTAATTTGCAGTCCCACCAGCAGTGTATGAGTGTTCCTATCTGTCCACATCCCCACCAACATTTGTTGTTTGGGGATTTTTTGATATGAGCCAATCTTACTGGAGTTAAGTGATACCTCATTGTGGTTTGGATTTGCATTTCCCTCATGATTAGAGAAGTTGAGCAATTTTTTATATGCTTGTTGGCCATTATTCTGTCTTCTTTTGAAAAGTTTTTGTTCATGTCCTTTGCCCATTTTTTAATGGGGTTGTTTGATTTTTTCTTGTTGGTTTTCCTAAGTTCTGTATAGATTCTGGTTATCAGCCCTTTATCAGAGGTGTAGCATGCAAATATTTTCTCCCATTCTGTAGGTTGTCTGTTCACTCTAGTGATAGTTTACTTGGCTGTGCAGAAGCATTTTAATTTGATCAGGTCCCATTTATTTATTTTTGTTGCTGCTGTGATTGCTTTGGGGGTCTTCTTCATAAATTCTTTGCCTAGGCCAATGTCCATAAGAGTTTTTCCAATGTTTTCTTTGAGAATTCTTATGGTTTCATTCTTAGGTTTAAATCCATTATCCATTGTGAGTTGATTTTTGTGAGAGGTGAGAGGTGTGGGTCTAGTTTCAGTCTTCTACATATGGCCATCCAGTTTTCCCAGCACCATTTATTGAATAGGGAATCTTTTCCCCAGTGTATGGTTTTGTGGAATTTGTCAAATATCAGATGACCGTATGAGGTTGGTTTTATATTTGGGTTCTCAGTCCTGTTCCATTGGTCTATGTCTCTGTTCTTGTGCCAGTACCATGCTGTTTTGGTTACTATAGCCTTGTAGTATAGTTTGAAGTCTGGTAGATAGATGCCTCCCAATTTGTTCTTTTTGCTTAGGATTGCTTTGGCTAGACGGGGTCTTCTCTGGTTCCACACGAAGCATAGAATTATTTTTTCTAGATCGGCAAAAAATGATGTTGGTATTTTGATAGGGATTGCATTGATTCTGTAAATCACTTTAGGTAGCAAAGACATTTTTACAATGTTGATTCTACCTATCCAAGAGCATGGTAGGGTTTTCCATCTGTTTACATCCTCTGCAATTTCTTTTCTCAGTGTTTCATAATTCTCTCTATATAGGTCTTTCACCTCCTTAGTTAGATATGTTCCTAAATATTTAATTTTCTTTGTTGCTATTGTGAACGGTATTGCATCTTTAATTTCTTTCTTGGCGTGATTGTTATCAACATATATGAAGGCTATGGATTTGTGTGCGTTGATTTTGTATCCTGAGACTTTGCTGAATTCATTTATCAATTCTGGTAATCTCTTGGTTGAATCTTTGGGGTTTTCCATATATAATATCATATCATCTACAAATAGTGAAAGTTTGACCTCTTCTGCCCCCATTTGGACACCCCTGATTCCTCTCTCTTGTCTGATCGTTCTGGCCAGGACTTTCAGCACTATGTTGAATTGAAGTGGAGATAGTGGGCAACCTTGTCTGGTTTTGGTGTTAAGGGGGAATGCTTTCAATTTTTCCCCATTCAGTATGATATTGGCTGTGGATTTATCATGTATGGCTTTAATAGTTTTGAGGTATGAGCCATCTATACCTATATTGTTAAGAGTTCTTATCATAAAAGGATGCTGGATTTTGTCAAAAGCCTTTTCTGCATCTATTGAAAGGATCATATAATCTTTGTTCTTGCTTTTATTTATGTGGTGAATTACATTTATAGATTTGCGTATGTTGAACCATCCCTGCATCTCGGGAATGAAGCCCACCTGATCGTGATGGATTATTTTTTGGATGTACATTTGAATTTGGTTTGCAAGGATTTTATTGAGAATTTTTGCATCTATATTCATAAGGGATATTGGTCTGTAGTTTCCTTTTCTTGTTATGTCCTTCCCTGGCTTTGGTATCAAGGCGATATTGGCTTCATAGAATGAGTTTGGGAGGATTCCATCCTTCTGGATGTTTTCAAATAATTTCTGTAGTATAGGCACCAGTTCTTCTTTGTAGGCTTGGTAGAATTCAGGTGTGAACCCATCTGGTCCAGGACTTTTTTTTGTTGGAAGATTTTTTATTACTGCTTCAATTTCGGTGCTTGATATTAGTCTGTTTAGAAATTCTATTTCTTCCTGGTTGAGCCTAGGGAGGTAGTATGTTTCTAAGAATTTGTCCATTTCCTCCATGTTTTCGTGTTTTGGGGCATAGAGATTTTTGTAGTATTCGAAGATGATGTTTTGTATTTCCATAATATCAGTTGTGACCTCTCTTTTTTCATTTCTAATTGAGCTTATTAGAGTCCTTTCCTTTCTGCTTTTGATCAACCTGGCAAGTGGCCTGTCTATTTTGTTTGTCTTTTCAAAGAACCAACTTTTCATTTTATTAGTCTTCTGTATTGTTCTTTTGTTCTCAATTTCATTTAATTCTGCTCTGATCTTGGTTATTTCTTTTCTTCTGCTGGCTTTAGGATTGCTTTGCTCTTCCTTTTCCGTTTCCTTAAGATGATTCATTAGTTTACTGATTTGTGACCTTTCTGTCTTTTGGATGTGAGCATTTAAGGTGATAAGTTTTCCTCTCAGGACTGCTTTTGATGTATTCCACAGATTTTGATAACTTGTGTCCCCATTATCGTTTAGTTTGCAGAATCTTTTGATTTCCATTTGAATCTCTTCCTTGACCCAATAGTCATTCAGCAACAGAGTGTTTAATTTCCATGTTTTTGGATAAAGATGTGAGTTTCTATTGGAATTGATTTCTAATTTTATTCTGCTGTAGTCTGAAAAGATACATGTTATGATTTCTATTTTTTTGAATTTGTTTAGATCTGTTTTGTGGCCTAGGATGTGATCAATTTTAGAGAAAGTTCCATGAGCTGATGGAAAGAATGTATATTCAGTGTTATTTGGGTGGAGTGTTCTGCAGATGTCTGTTAGGCCCAAGTGTTCTAGAGTCCTGTTTAGGTCTATTGTTTCTTTGCTTCTGTTTGGAGGATCTGTCCTGTTCCGTCAGTGGGGTGTTGAAGTCCCCTGCTATTGTGGCATTGCTATTTATTATGTTGTCTAGATCAAGCAGTATTTGCTTTATGTATCTGGGTGCTCCTGTGTTGGGCGCATAAATGTTTAGGATTGTTAAATCCTCTTGTAAGATTTTTCCCTTCACTGCTATATAGTGTCCATTTTTGTCCTTCTTTACTTTTGTTGCTTTAAAGTTTATATTATCTGAAATAAGGATGGCTACTCCGGATTTCTTTTGGTTTCCATTAGCCTGGAAAATTGTATTCCATCCTTTCACCTTGAGTCTGAATGCGTCCTTGTGTGTAAGGTGTGTTTCCTGGAGACAGCAGATACTTGGCTTGTATTTTTTAATCCATTCAGCCAGCCATGGTCTCTTCAATGGGCAATTCAAGCCATTCACATTTATTGAGAGAATTGATATTTGGGATAGATTTCTGCTTATTCTGTTGGGTAGTCTCTTGTTCTGATTTACTTCTTGAGTCATTGTGAAATCTGGGTTCTGGATTTTTAGCTTAGGGTAGTTTTACATTGGTGGCTGTCTGTTGTGCTGGTTAGTGTACAATGCAGTTCTAAGCACTTCTTGCAAGGCCGGTCTGGACTTTGCAAATTCTATCAGTGGTTGCTTGTCTGGAAAAGTCTTTATTTCTCCCTTGTATAAGAAGTTTAGTTTGGCAGGATACAGAATTCTGGGTTGGCCTTTGTTTTATTTTAGGAGACTGATGATGGCTCCCCATTCCCTTCTGGCTTGTAAGGTTTCAGCTGAGAAATCTGCAATTAATCTGATAGGTTTCCATTTGTAGGTTACCTACTCTTTTCACCTTAAAGCTCTAAGGAATGCCTCTTTTGTGTTTACTTTGGCCAGCCTAATAATTATGTGGCGTGGTGACTGCCTTTTTACGTTGAGTCTCCCAGGGGTCCTGTGTGCTTCTTGTACTTGGATATTGAGATTTCTGGCTAGGCCATGGAAATTTTCCTCTATTATTCCTTCAAACAGATTTTCCGGCCCATGCGAATTTTCTTCCTCTCCCTCAGGGATGCCTATGATCCTTATGTTTGACCTCTTTATATAATCCCACATTTTTTGTATGCTTTGTTCATGCCTCTTGTTTTCGTGTTCTTTCTCTTTGACTGATTTATTTAGCACATAGCAGTTGTCTTCTAGCTCTGAAATTCTTTCCTCTGCATGGTCCAGCCTACTCTTAAGGCTCTCCACTGTGTTTTGTAGATCCTTGAATGCTTCTTTCATTTCTAGAATTTCTATTTGATTTTTCCATAATACTTCTATTTCTTTGGAAAATTTTTCATTCATTTCTTGTATTTTTCTTGTGGTTTCTTTGTGCTGGGATTCAATTTTCTCTTGAATTTCATTGAGCTTTCTTATAATCCATAAATGAAATTCCTCTTCTATCATTCTACCCATTTCATTTGAGTTGGTATCCGTTGCTGCAGAACTGCTGATTTCTGTTGGGGGGGAATTTTCACTCTGATTTTTCATGTTTCCTGAGTTCTTTCACTGGTTTTTTCTCATCTGGCCTCTTGGTCGAGAGCTGGGGGTGTTAGAACTAGTTTATGGCCCTGTCTCCAAGCCCTCATGGTTCATTCCTTGGCAGAGCCAGGGAGAGGAGTAGTGGCCTGTATTGCCTTCAGTGTGTTTTAGCAAGTTTGGTGGATCTTGGGTTACCTCTGACCCGTTGTCTTCTCCTCTTCCCAGTGGAGTGTAGTGAGATTGTCCTCCCAGCTTGAGCTCCAAGCTGGCGGATTGTACTTGAGGGTATGAATCCACAGCTCCCTAATAGCTAGGTATTCTGTTATGTCTGTGGCAGACTCTGATCCCCCAGGTGTGGTACGCGAAAGCCCCTAGCTTTGGGAGGGGCCTTATAGCTCCTAGGGGTTACTTTGACCCTGCTCCTCCTGAGGTGCGGGTACAAACACAATTTCTTTTGGCTGCAGCATGAGAGCTGGATTGGAAAAATTCTATACAGCTCAGAGGTTGTTTATCTAGCCACGTGTGTCTGTCTCTCTGATGTGCATCTCCACGTGACACTGGCTGATAGGAGGATCTCAAATTGTGCACCTCTTTTCCACCACTAGACCCCAAGGCGAGGCGAGTGGGCATCTCTATCCCCAGAAGTCTCCACCAGGGGGATGTTCCCATGGGGGGGGGAAGTGGCCACTGGAAGCGCTCTTGGATGGAGTGAAATTCCCTAATGAAGTGGGCAGGGTTATGGGGAGCTGCTCTGGTTCAGCCTGTGGCTCTGGAGGTATTTGGTTGTCAAGAGAACCGACAGTTATACAAAATGAGTCACTATAGCCAGCAACCTTCAAAATGACCGATCTCTGGGGTACAGGAGGGCTGGGACCTGAAGGACGGGCACTAGGACCAGCATGGAGCAGACTTGTCGGAGGCCAGAGCCGGGGTAGCGGAACCAGATGGACGAGCTGCAAACTGTTTCCAATACCCAAAGGTCCCGCCGCTACAGTTCCGGGATCTCGTCCCACCTGGAACCCACGGATGCAGCTGTCCCTGGCCACCAAGGGCAAAGCCTGTGGCGCCCCGGCGGAAGAGCCCCCGGCTGGGGCAGGGCGGAGCTAGAGACGCGGCTCACAGCTCCACGCAGGTGGCTTTAAAGATGGCGGCCGCCGCCAGCCTGGCGCACAGCCAGGCTCCGATCGCACCAGGGAGCGCAGCTTTTCTCCGCCAGCCTGTGGCCCATGGAGGCAATTGCCAGCAGCCCCTAAGGACATGTCCTGCTCTCCGTTAAACTCCTGGGCCCAGTCCCGCTGACTTCCAGTGGCGAGGTGCCGGCCTGCAGATTCCCGCACTGTCCTGGGAAGCTGTATTTCCACCCGGTCCCTACCCGGCCCTGAGCGGTGTCTGTATAGTGCAGCTGAGAGTTCCGTTTGGCTCTCACAATTGCCTCCTCTCCACAGAGCCTGCTGTCTCCAGCAACAGCTTTGCCCCAACTCTGGGCTTGTCCCTGACTGAGTGGATGGGAAGTCTGTGGGGAAGGTGCGGAACTGCTTGGGGGTCAGGTCGCCTGCGCTGACCTGGCGAGTGCGTCCTTCCTGTGCTCTGGGCTCTATTGCACTCCCTGCACGCTCCGGTCTTTGTGAATGATTCTGTTACCTGTTTTCTTGGGCTGAGTGTCCCACGATGTTTCTCTGTAATTCACAATGCTGTTTCCCGAGTGAGCGGTCCGCGTGCACAGGCAGCCGATGGCATTTTTCACCTCCTCCCCTGGGAGCGGTGTGATGGGAGGACTCTATCAGACCGCCATTTTTTCCTCTCTGATTTTCTTTTTTTTTAAATTTTTTCTTGATTTCTCTTTCATGTCAGCAAAAGTGCAGAAAATGGAGCTACAATAGTAAAAATCAACATCCCTAACTGCAACCCACCGACAAAACCAACTGTCACCTGTAAAGTCAGCCCCTGGGCCGCGGGAAGCCCAGCAGGTAATTTTGTGAGTCTCTTGGCAGATTTCTGGTTTTTGCACGACTCTCATTTTTAGTTACTATGTGCTTTTCCATATGAAGTTCTTCCAAGAACTAAAAGCCTTGCGGATGTACAGAACACAGCATTTTGAGGCCTTTGTGCTCCACTCAAAGGGACTCAAGCAGACAGGAGGGTGGCTGTCAAGTTAGTGGGGACCAAGCGGTTGACTAGGTAGGGCAGGTGTGAGAAATGAAACCAAAGGAGGCCCCTTGAAAAGTAGCCAAAAATCAGGATCAGAAGGATCCAAAGCAAACACCAAGGCCAAGGAACAGGAGGAGGATCACAAGTGAAAGTGGAGGCAAATTCAGGGATGGGACGGAGACTAGCGTGGAGAAGCAGCAGTCCAGGAGGACTGGGAGATACTCCATGAACGCAGGAGAATTTCTGCATCCTACCTTCATGAGTTGGATGGTGTTTGGAGTGTGTGTCAGGCTGGGTTACAGCTATAGAATCAAGACAGACAAATCCCTGATTCCTCATGGTCACACTGGTTGAGTTGGGGATGGGGCCACTCTACAGAAGCTGGGAACTGATTGAGAGTCTCCGCTATGAGGCTAGACCGAGGTCAGAAACTGACAGATGACTCTGATCTTTTATTCTTGTGGGCTTGGAGAGGCCAGCTGACTTTTTTTCTCCGTATACGCTGTGTGCCCTTCTCAGGTTTCTGACCACACAAGGGGTATGGCTGCCACTGTCACTGAGGAATAGGTCAATGTTGAAAGGCAGAAATAAGAAATAATGAGGGGAAAGTTTGGGGGGTGGGGAGGGACTACTGCTATGGTCTGCATAACCACTCCCTCCCTCATCTTCAGGTTACAGCACCACCATCCCTTCCTCTGGGGAAATGCTCTTCCCTGACTCTATGGGGTTCCATGGGCTGCCAACCCCAGTCCTCTGGTGACCACATGGCTGCCCACATGGGCATGACCAGGGCTGTGCCTAGCGTAGTACTGCACCCCCTTGCCCCATTATTGGCCCAAGGAGTAGGCACAGGATTCAAGGTAAACCAGAGTCTTTTCCTAGAATTTTCTGAATTGTAGTTCAAGGATGATCTTTCTTTTTCCTTAGATAGAAAGCTACAGAGATGTGACCCTAGAATGGCTCGCAGTAACATCTGATCCCCCTTCAACGAAGGACTGCTCCAGTTGCTGGAAGTATTGTTGGCAGACAGCTTTCAGCTATCAGCCCTTCAGGGATTGCCTCAGCTTCAGAGAGCCTCCTTGCCCAAGGTCACCCCCTTCCCTGGGCTGCTCACATCCAAAGACCAATCAATGCACAGGTATAAAGGTCTTGTCCACTCAGTCCAGTGTGGGACAACTCTAAAGAGTCATTCTAACTTTGTAGTCCTCATGGGGTCTGTTTAGGCTGTCATCGTGTGTGCATCGAGGCTTGACTTTTCCCTCTGCCCAGTCTTGCTTTTTGCTCTTCCCTTCTATAGGTGTTAATTCTAAGGACACTCCTTAATAGGCATCCTGAGCATTAAACTCCATCTGAGGGTCTTCTTCCCAGGCACCCCAGCCTGAAACACCTACCACATTGAGGAACTTGAAAGAATGAAGTCAACACGCAAAGAGAATCTGACATTAGAGAGGGAGAGACAGAGTAAGAGCACTGGCTGGACGCGATTAGCCAGAGGCCAGCTCCAATCCCGGCATCCTGTGGTTTGATTGTGTGAGACAATTAATTCACATTTTAAAATGTTTTGCTTCAGAGCTGGTTTGAGCTGGCTTTCTGACATTTGGAGCAGAAAGAGTTCCGGCTAATACAAAGATCACCTGAACAAACTGCATAGGTTTTTTTAAGATATTGGTTTAAAAGGGATCATTACACAATTTAGATGACTTGTGGATATAGTTGTGTGATAGTGTATAAAGGTTACTTAACCCATCTGTGCCTTGGTTTCTATATCTGTAAAATGGGTACTCTTATCTACTTCATTGGAGTGTTGTGAGGATTAAATGAGCTAATACATTTAGATCATTTAGAACAGGGCTTAGCACATAAATTATTGTAAAGTGATGCAAGAGGAATCTTTCCCTTCCTTCACCTATAATCAATGGTACCAGACTCATGCCAATCCCAATACCTATGACTTTTAGGAAAATTCCTTTTGTTGTTTTATATGCTGATGGTACCATAGTACAAGGCACTAAAGATTATTTATTACTGTACATCTGGCGTTGCAAACTCCAATGCCTAGAGGAGCAAGCCAGTAGCCCACATGAAGAAAGTAGGCCTTGGGCAAGAATACTCAGGAATAGTAAGGAGTGGTGGGGACTGTGACAAAATGGAAAGCACATATCTTGTCTAAAGTGGGCAGCTCCCTTATCAGTTGGCTATAAGACAGATAAAATTCAAAAATAAAATAAAATAAAGTGGGTTGCCGTTTAAGCATGCCTGCTTATTACCATATGCAAAAGAGGGTTATTTGCCAAATCTGACTTTTTAAGGACAGAAAGGACTTTTATGCAAAATATTACATTTTTGCAATATTAGCAAAAGACAAAAACAAAAATACAGTGAAAGCCAAACAAAACACATCTGTGAACCACCAGCTTGAGGCTTCAGTTGTGTGGTATTTAGAGAGTAGCATATACATAACAGGATACTTTTCTTAAAATATTTTAATGAAAATAATACATGAGCATGGATTTTGCAAAATAGTATTGACGAGCTTAAAATGAAAAGCGGCAATCCTCTGCTCCCCGCTCCTAGGCCTCACCCCAGGAGAAAAGTTATATTTTCTGAATAATACCACTACCTCTTGATCTATTAGTTGTAGACATTTGAAACATTATCTATTTAATTCCTGTCATGATACATGAAGATTTAACTCACAGTTAATTACATTTTTTATTTTCAACCATAAATATCTTCAACTTTTCTCGAGTCATCTAATTTCTTTTTTTAACACTATTGAAAGCTGAACCAGTCAGGATCCAGTCAAAACCACAATAGTTATTGATCAGAGAGAATTTAATATAAAGACTTGTTAACTATGTATAACTGTGTATAAAATATTTAACTGAAAGAGTAAAAAGACAACTCTAAAACAGGGTTTCTTAACCTGACACTATTGATATATTGGGCTGAATAATTCTTTGCTGTGGGTGCTGTTAAACATCCCTGGTCTCTACCCAGTAGGTGCCGGTAACACTCCCCTCACCTCCTCCAAGTTGTGACAACCAAAAATCTCTCCAGCTTTTGGCAAATGTCCTCTGGGAATCAAACCTGCCCCTGGTCAAGAACCACTGCCCTAAGGTATCACAAAGGTAGCAGCGACCCCTAAGGCTGAGGGGAACAAAGAGAAGAGGCTGGAATTATTAAAATTTAGAAATGTAGAAGAGGAAGCTGCGTGCAGTGGCTTACACCTGTAATCCCAGCTACTTGGGAGGGTAGGGCAGGAGGATCGCTTGAGCCCAAGAGTTTGAGAACATCCTGGGCAACATAGCAGGACCCCACCTCAATAATTTAAAAAAAAAAAAAAAGGAAAGAAATGTGGAAGAGGGACATTTAACCCCTCAAACCCCTGATGGTGCTGAAGTCTCAGCTTGCTCAGTTGGAGCTGGGGGTCTCTGAGGGAAGCACATGAAGCTGGTTCTGCAGGTGTTGGAAAAACTACAAACTGGATTCCATTGCTGCCAGAAAAAAGACCTGCTGCTTCAGGGGAGAAGCAGCTCAGTGGGTATGGGGGTCTCTGGAACAGAAAGCAGACAGGGAGGAGGAAGTCACTTTTCCCTCGTCCAGCCTTGCAGCCCCCCTTGAGTGCCTCCTCCAGGCGGACCCTAGCAGCCAGCCAGCTGGCAAAGCCGAAACGAGGTTTGCAAAGGCCCAGCCCCAGCCTCACAAAGCTGACATAGAAAATGGTTTGGAGTTGAAAGACCGCAACTGGCCCGAGTGCCAAGCTCTGCACTAACGTCTCTCACGTATTCTCCTATGTGATTCTCAAACTTTAACGTGCTTACTAATCACTGGGAATCTGAGACAAAACTGGAAAAGTAAATAGGAATAATGGAAGGTCATGGCAAGGAATTTGAACTTCCTGTGGACAATAGAGAGCCACTGAAGGGTTTAAGCAGCTAAACGTATTTATAGACAACATATTGGATAATTTTTCCTGACAGCTAATCTTATCCATTTTGAACTGATTCTTACTGGTTTTGCTGTCAGTGTAACCTTATTTCCAATCTTGGGGACATTTCCCTTAAACCCATCTGTGACTATTATCCCTAGCAGAGTTAGTGGCTCCTTCCACTTGTCTCTCAGAGCTTGCTGTGTATGATTTTTGTCTTTGTTTTTGTTGTTTAAATGTCTACTTCTCTCACCAGACTGTTAATGCCTCAACAGGAATTGTGTTTCATTGATTTTTGTTTGCCCACATTCAAATATAACGTGTTCCTTCAAGCCTTAATGGAAGGATGAACCAGCAGCAAGGCAAGAAGAAATAAAAATATAAATGTACTTGGAAACCTATATCTCCCAGTTACAGAATGATTTCTCAGATGACAAAGAAATATTTTAAAAATACAGAACAGACTTACCATTTAGCTGCTAGAATAAGTGAACCTTCTTTTTAATTATACGTGGATATTTCGTGAAAATAAATTATGCTGGATTGGTGACAAATCTAGAACACAAAAGTAGATTTTGTTACATGACAAAAATACATAAAAATTCTGGGATGCTGCCAATGTTACACTTGATTTAGCTCTTTGATAGATGTGTCCACCCCAGAGACATACTCCAGGACCCACACAGAAATAATTCTGGGCTGCAGGTTAAGACTGAATTGTTCATTTGTTAGCTCCCTCACTCGTTCCTCCTTCCCCATTTTATTTCTGACTCTTCCCACCTACAGAGCCTCCGTCTTGGCCTCTCAGTTTGGTGGAGGAGTCAGCGTCTCCAGCCTGCTGTCTTGACCCTTCCCTCCTCTTGCTTTCCTCTGTCCCTCATGGCGTGACAATCCTTAACACCCTCCTGGCCTGGCCTGCCGGTCCCCTGGCTCCCAGCAGATGGCCCCAGCCTCTGGGTGGCACCCGAACAACTGAAGCAGCCCGTCGAGTTGAGAAGAGCACAGCTCTGGAGTCCAGTGGATTGAGTCAGATCCAGCCTCTGCCACTTTCTTAGCGCTGTAACCTTGGGAAAGTTATGCAACGTTGCCATTTTTCTGTATCCTCTTCTCTAAAGTGGTGAAAAGTGTCTGTCATGGTGTTGTTATGAAAATTAAAATATAGGTTACATGTAAATATCGAGCATAATGCTTGGTGTCTTAGGTGGGTTCCCGGACACTGGTTCTGAGAGGGAGATTTGCGTGCAGGGGTTTTATCGGGGTTGCCGACGGGGTCAGCAGAGTGGGGGTGAAGGAAGTGGAGGGAGCAGACAGGGAGGGTGGCTACACTGCAGTCGCTTGTCACTGCGATCCCCCCACAACAGGCAAGCCCCCGTCGGCAGCCTCAGGCCCCTGAGCCTTCCCTTTCCTGGGAGCGCTTCCCTCATTTAATGTCTAGGACCTGCTCTCTCTGGGTTTGGCTTTCATCTCTCTGGCTCCTAGCCCTTTTCCCTCTCAACATCTTAATGCTGCAGTGCCCTAGAGCAGTGGTCCCCAACTTTTTTGGCACCAGGGACCAGTTTCATGGAAGACAATTTTTCCACGGCGGCCGGGGGGTGGGGGCGGGGGGCTGTGAAGCTCAGGTGGTGATGCGAGTGATGGGGAGCGGCTGTAAATACAGATGAAGCTTCACTTGCTCACCTCCTGCTTTGCAGCCCCCTGGTTCCTAAGTTTAATGGAAGACAATTTTTCTACGGACTGGGGAAGGGGATGGGCAGTGGAGCTCTGTGGCGTGGTCCCTAACAGGCCACAGACTGGTACCGGGATTGGGGACCGCAGCCCTAGAGCTTAGTCTGGTCTCTTCTCAGTGCCTTGGTTCTCTCACCTAGTCTTGTAGCTTTAAATACCACCTTTTTGCTGTAGAACTGCCAACCTTATGCCCCCACCCGGACCTCTCCCCTAAATCCAGGACTTGTATATCCAACTGCCTTCTCTTTCTCTATTTGTATGTCTAACAGAGATTTCAAACTTTGCTCTCCCATCCCACCCCAACTCCACGACCAAAGCCACTCCACTTACTGTCTTCCCATCTTAGACGATGACATTCCAGTTGCTTAGGCCCAAAACCCTGTGGTCATCTCTGACTCCTCTCTTCCCCCCACAGCCCACACACCATCTGTCAGGAAATCCTACTGTATCTGCTTTCAAAATATACCCAGAATCTGACCACTTCCGTCACTATCCTCCTGGTCACTGTAATTCTTCCCCTGGGTTGTTGCCATCACCCGTAACTGGTCATGTCAGTCCTCTGCTCAAAATCTTTTAGTGGCTGCCTATTTCTCTCAGAATAAAGGCCAAAATACTTTCAGTGACCTAGAAGGCCCTCACGATCTTGCCCTTGGTTATCACTCTGATCTCACCTTTTCCCGGATTCCCCTTCACTCAGTTCACTCTGCTACTCTTCATGCTCCCTGGACATGCAAGTGCGCCTCTGTCTCAGAGCCTTTGCATGGCATTCCCTCCAACTGCAATGTTCTTCCCCAAATGTCTGCGTGGCTCATTCCCTCACCCTTTTTGAGTCTGTTCAAATATCATCTTCTCAATTAAAGCCTTCTCTGACAACCCAATTTAAAATTGCCATACCACACCCCACTCTCTCTAGCATTTCCAGTCCCCCTGCCCTGCTTTATTTTGTCCTCATAGTCATTACCACATTTGAACACATGAGATATCATAAATCGTGTATTTACTATGCACTGTTTGTCTCCCCTATTTTGTTCACTGAATCAAACATCGAATCAAGTATTATCGAATGAATAAAAACTAGTTATACAGTTATACTTAACTATTAAATTTCAATGCAATTGTTTCCACAGAGGCCATAATTTCAATATTTTTATGGCATATTTTAAGACTAAACACTGTTGGCTGGGCGTGGTGGCTCACACCTGTAATCCTAGCACTCTGGGAGGCTGAGGCAGGAGGATGGCTTAAGCTAGAGTTTGAGGACGCAGTGAGCTATGATGATGCCATTGCACTCTACCCAGGGGGACAGAGTGAGACTCTGTCTCAAAAAAAAAAAAAAAAAGACTAAACATTGTTATCAGTTACTACTATTTCCATTAATGTATTTTCACTTCACTGAAAAAATCACACAATCCTCTTCTGCGGATTTGAATGTATCTATCCTTTCTGAAGTTGCACAGGGGAAACTCCCTACCTGTACCTAAACATTGCCTGAAGTATAAATCACAATAACCAGCCTCTCTGACTCAGACACTGAAGCAATATGGCCATACACAGGGTAGTAGGATCAGGTTGCCACGGTAACCTCTACTCTCATCTTCTCAGAGCTTAATTGTTCAGTTCTAAAATTGCACGCTCTTGAGGTTTAGCGTGCTTCAACTCTGCCAGGCCTCAGCTGGCAGGAAATTAAGCGATGGTGCTATTATTCACGACAATTATTTGCTAATGATAATTTATATTTAGAAATATGAAAGAATATAGAAAAAGTAGGATATGTAGGAGGGCTTTTCAATCCACCTAACACTGCTTTAAGTATGGGTGCTGGATCTTGTAGAAACACACTCTTTACTTTCCTCACCCCCAAAATGCACTTTCCTGCTTCATCGCATAGTCCTATCTTTCAGTCATGTTTGTGGTCCAAGGCGTAAGCTCACTGAATTTGTTTCCTTGGTTTCAAGTCCTTTTGGAGACTCATCCAAAGAGAAATGTTGTCGGAAAATATATGGTTGTTGTAATTTAAGTGGTGGGAAGTGAAAGGCCTAGTAATTAAAAGGAAAATAAGCCAAAAATAAATTTTCCAAGCTCTCAAATATTTGGGGGAAAAAAGATAATCTTCATTTAAAAAACAATAAATATGTAGTAGCTCAAGTAATAAAAATAAATGGAGACTTTCTTTATATTACTTCTTCTATTTTCAGAAGCAATACTATAATCTAATCTTTAAACTAGGTTAATATTTTTACTAATTGAGTAAATTACCTCATTTTCTGGTTGTTTTTATATTTCTCAAGTCCAAAAAGGCTATAAGCTCCACACTCTGTCCTAGCTTAATCTGAAACCTTACAGACCCTGGGGGCCTGGACCAAGCCAGTGACAGTGGCCATTGGAGGGGAGGGGTGGGGAATTGAAAATTATTTGTGAGATGAAATCTATCCATAACTGGATATGGGGACATCTTACTCTGTTCCTACTGCTATAACAAAATACTTTAAACTGAGTAATTTATAAACAACAGAAATTTATTTCTCACACTTCTGAAAGCTGGGAAGTCCAAGGTCAAGGTGCCAGCAAATTCAATGTCTCATGAGAGCCTATTCCTCATAGGTGGTGCCTTCTATGTGTTCTCACATGGCAGAAGAGAAGGGCAAAATGGGCAAACAGGCTCCCTCAGGCTTATTTTATGAGGCACTAACCCCATTCACGAGGGCTCTGCACTCATGACCCACTCACCTTCCAAAGGCCCCACCTCTAATACCAACACAACAGGGATTATATTTCAACACATCAGTTTTGGAGGAACACAAACATTCAGACCACAGCAGGAGGGTGAAGAGAAAAGTTTGATCTTCAAATGTCTGGCATAAGTAAATGGGTAGAACAGTGACTTGGCACTGCCAGCCATTGAGTTAGGGCATCTGCTCTGAGAAGGTTGTACAAGAAGATGGAGATTCCATTTGGGGCATGTGACCCAGCTAGGTGGAGATGGTCAGTAGGCAGTTATGTGAGCTGGTCAGGTGGGAGGCTGGCACTGGAGCTATAGATTTGGGAGTGAGCTAGGCCAGGCCACAGAGGCCTGCTCAGTTTTGAGTATTGGTGAGAAGGATGACTCGGACTCAGCAGAGGCTACTTTTCACCCTGTTCTACATCCAGACAAACCCTGCAAAAGATACATACCAATAGAGGGCATGTGAAAGTGTGGGTAGACATGGCCTCTTAGCCCCAAGTTCTGTGATCTCAACGGTACATAGGCGTGAGGAATCTGTAGGTCCTGAAAGGCAGAACTGTGGGCTGGGTCCATAGTCTTTTATTCTATTTTAGACGGGGGTAGGGGTGGAGGGTGGCAAAGGAGGAAACATTCAAATGTCTGGCTTATCTCCATATAAGGAATCTCTTGCCACACTGTAACAATAGACTTCCAAATTTTATTTCTTGCTACACCATTGGTCTATCCGAGGTTTCAGGCTTCCCCCATGAAGTTATCAGGATATAATGGTAATTGAGGCTTTGTGTTTAGATGAAATCTCTTAAGAAGTGTAGGTAGAGTAAGAAAAGAAAAAGCCAGAGGTGGAGCCCTGAGGAAACCCCACACCTAGGAGCAGAAAGAGGAACTGCAAAGGGAACTGGGAAGGGTTTCCAGAGAAACAGGAAGAGAATGGGGGTGTTCCAGAAGTCGAGGGATGAGAGTTTCAAGGAGGCAGAGTGTTCAGCTGTGCCAAATGCTACAGAAAGCAGTTAAACATGGGGCTGAAAAGTCTATGAGTTTGGCACTTAGGAGGTGTAGGGACCAAGGGAAAACTTCCCCTACACCCTCTGAAGGTTCACGGAAAATCAACTGGCAAAAGGTATGTTAACAGAAGGCATACAAATTTATTAACATGCGCAGGGAGAACCGCTGAGTGAGTACCCCAACCTCCCAATGGGATACAGAAGCTTATATACCATCTTGAGGTTACAGAAAGAATGGGGGCTCGGATTGTGGCAAAACAGGTTATGGTGTTACCAAAGCTCGGCACTTGTCCTCAAGGCCGCATCAGAAGAACGAGAACAAGTGGTTTGAGGAGGAGGACAGAGAAGTTTATTACTTTGCCAGCAAAGAAGGAAAATGGTAGACTCTCATCTCAAAATCCAAATTCCTGTACATAGCAGAAATACGGAGTTTTTTAAGGGAGGGCCCTCAGTTATAGGCTATTGTCGTTTAACTACAGTTAATGATTCTAATCATCCCAACTCTGCCGAAGACAAAGCCTGTGTCCTCTGCCCTCCTTGGAGGCCCACCCAGACCTCTGCCTCCGGCCAGGCGCTGGGCCTGGGATGGAGCCCACAGTTCAGCTGAGCTATCTCGGGAAGTTTCAAAGAGACAGAAAACATCTTTTGCCAGGTTTTTTTTTGTTTTTTGTTTTTTCCAGGCCATTCCCTTTGTTACAATGGGAGGAGGGAGAAGAGGAAGGCTAGCTAGCGAAGTTGGTCTTGTTATGTAGATCAAGCTCACAGGTAGCAGCCCTCAGACAGAATAGATGGATAGATGGTGAAGGTTTCTTTCAGACCTTTAAAGATGCCAGACTCTTAATCTGTCCTAGATGGGACAAGGATAGGCCCTCAGAGGAAGCCTGGCTGGGTCAATGCAGTTTCTCTACAGATGCAAATCTGCCCCCACAAAAGACAGCTTTTTAGCTATTCTTGTATTTCCAGCTCTTCTGAATAGCCGCCTTAAACTGTGTCACCATGTAACAGAGTAGTCGCCACTCCTCCCATAGATGTGGAAGGGTAAAATTGACAGTGGGGAATACGGTACAGAAGGAATAGCCTGAAAAAACAGCAAAAAATGTTTTCTGTCTCATTAAAACCTTCTTACCCTTTTTGAGGACTAAAACCTTTATCCCCGCCTCAGGCCAGTGGTCGGGAGGGGCACAGGAATGTCTTTTGTTCTTTGTGCTATAGAAGATGAACTGCCTGCAGGAGGCCCGGTTGGGGCTGGCTGAGGTCTGGGCGGAGGTCACGAGATTGGAGATGTCTTGCAGGAGATGGGACGGAACAGCAATTGCCTGAAGCCTTTTAACAATATTGCCCACTTGGTGTTCTGGAGCAGAGAACACCAACCCTCTGTTGGGAGCTGGGGCCTGCGGGTGGGGTTAGGAAAGCCCACTGGCTCCTCCTTCAAGTTGTCAGAAGAGCCCTCTCCCCAGAAGTTGTCCCTGGAGGTTAGAGGTTATTATGCAAGTTTCATTATGTAGGCATGATTGATTAAATCCTTGGTCATTGGTGATTAACTCCATCTCCAACCCTTCTCTCCCCAGAAGTTGGGGGTGGGGAGGAGGGTGCTGAAAGTTCCTAGCTTCTAATCAAGGCTTGGTCTTGCTGGGGACCAGCCCCCACCCTGAAGCTATGTAGGGGCCCTCAGCCACCAGTCATCTTAGCATACAAAGACACACTTGTCACTCCAGAGATTCTGCTTCAGGAGTTGAGTGCCAGAAACTGGGACAAAGAGCAAATATTCATTTTTTATTATACGACAGATTATATATACATATAAAATACCACTCAGGGAATAGTTTTGTCCCATATTCCCTCCTGAGGCAGGCCTTAAGGGGAGAAATGGAGCCAGCCTGGGGCAAGGCTGAGGCTGGATAAAGCAAAGGTGAATGCATTACAAACCCAGAAGAGGGCTCGCCAGGAATAGTCTGAAAAGCTTCAAATTGTAGAGACAAGAGTGAGAACAATAGAAGTATGAAGTTTGCAAGAGAGATACAGGAAGCCCGTTCAGAGGGAGGTGTGAAGCCTCCCCTGCCCAGGGCTGAGAGCCTTTCACTGATGCCCAAGGCTAAGTTTCTGAGCAAGGGGATGTTAAGGGCTGCCAAGACAAGTTCCAAAAGAGCCCTTCCAATGCTGAGATTCTATGGCACTTATTTTAAAAGTAACTGTCAGTTCCAAAAAAAAAAAAATGGATAGACTATGAAAAAGTACAAGGATTCATTTCATAAATAAAAAACCAAAATCAGTGAGTTGATGTTACATTTGAAAGTTCTCTGCTTCAACAATATGCACTACTAAGGGGAAAGATAGCTTGAAATAAATGATAATACGATGCCTTATTTAAAGAACATCTTAAGTTTGTAAAAGCTTCCAAAAATAAAGTGTGGAGGAATACGTGTGTTATGTAACCCTTATTTCTAAAATGACTCAGATACATGATTGATTTAGTATTTAATAGTTAGTGGTTCAACATTTCTAAGGTTGATTCTAAACACATTCACGTATTGCTGCAGATATTCCCTATCTAGATTCAAAAGCAGAACTCACTGAAGAATGCCAAGGACACATGAAGAACATCCCACATCCCATTAAGGGACAGCTTGTCTTTATCTTTGTATAGCCATTTACTTCTTTCACTTAAGGCATTTGTCCGAGTTGGGTCATTTGGTACAAAACCTTGTAAATAAAAGAAGAAATTAGCAAAGATATTTGAAAGAAAGCTTTTGGAATTGTTTGAAACAGACAAAAATATAGAAACTTATTTTTGTGTAAACAGCTAGAAACGAGAATTCTAGGTAAATTTTAAAAAGGTAGTAAGTCCCATTTTCTGAGACCTTCATTGTATATACTGTACTTTTAATGTTGTGAAACTGAAGCAAAGATAGGATTGTACAATTTCTAACTGGTTCAAGAGAAATTGCTTCTGAAAAGAAATACTTTCTCATTAGATATGAATTTTGTTTTTACACAACAATTTAGAATTAAGGATGTGAATCAATGAAACCAACCAGAAAAGATACTAGGGGAAATTCCTTTAATCAATAGAAACACAAATATACCAAGAGTGGACAGGCAATGTTAAGTTTCCAATCCCTTAAAGTACCTTTAGTAGTGTTCGGTGCACACAGGAAAGTGTTCCTCCTTAGTACCTCAGATTTCCTCTCTCACAAAAGCTTTCATACTGGAGCAAATAACAAAATGGAGTGTTCTTTCTTCTGTGAGAGTCCCCAGTCTGGGGTGAACATGGCTGACATTGTTTTCCACCAGGGATGCTGGATGTGGTTTGTCCCGCAGTGGCACTTCTTTCTGAGCCTGCTGTCCAAAGCCTTTTCCAAGATAGGAACAACCATGTCCCAGCTTGCTGCCTGCCTGCCCTACCACATTGCTGCCGGTGTTCCTGCCGTGGGACCAGGTTCCCATCAGTGTCCCCAGAGCAGCCCCATCAGTATTCTCCTGATGACTGAGCCCACAGGAACAGTCAAAAGACAATCACCAAGAGACAAGCCTGGAATACAGATGTTCTGCATACACTTCTAGGTAATGGCCATCATAATTCAGTCACCGTGCTGGACATGACCGGAGAATAAACGAGTAACACAGACGCCACTGTTACTTAGAGGCAGACCTGCAGGAGCAGGGCAGAAGTCCTATGCAAACACCTCAGTAATTATTTATCTGTTACCTGATTATTCTTATACGAAAGAATCACAGCTGTCTGGTGTGAAAAAAGACACCTAAACGTAAAGCCAGTTTGAGTCTCGGGTCATCCACTCACCAACTGTGTGTTCTGGCAAGGCGTACTATCTTCATCTGTACCTAAGTCCTGGCTGGCTGGGAGAGTCAAGGGAGCCGCCCCGGAGCCAAGGCAGGAGATGTTACACCCTCCCTGACCCCTCTTGATGGCTCCATGTCAAGTCACCCTAATTCATCCTCCTTGACTCTAGTCACTGGCCTCTTGCCTGGTTCAGGAGCCACTGGGCCCCCCACTGCCCAGTCCTTTCCTAGCCCCAGTTCTCATTACTGGACTCCGTACCTGCAGTATTCATGAGTTAATCCAGCACATATTTAGGGTTCCTGTTGTGTTCCAGGCACTGAGCAACATGGGTACGTTCTCTGTATTCATGGAATTCACAAGTCAAATGAGAGAAATAGACGAGCCAGGATACTAATAAACAAGTAACAAGTTAGGGAAAGTGCTCTGAAAAAGCAGCACAGGATGCTATTGGAGTGAATACCGGGGAGAGCGGCTTTCGAAGAAGGCTTTTCCAAGGAAATGACCCGTGGGCAGAGTTGAGGGGAGAAGGTGGCATGGCGTATGGCACGAGGAAGTGAAGTAAACCAGAATAGCTGGCTTGGCTCAGAGACCATGTTTGGCATTTGGGCTCTGTCCTAAGAGCAATGGGAAATTGCTAAAGGGTTATAAACAAGGTGACAGCAAAAATTAGATTTGCATTTTTAAAACTCACTGGGTAGTGTGTAGATAATATACTGGGCAGGTGAAAGAGCAGAGTGGGGAGATGGGTCAGGAGGCCATGATCTGGGTTAGAGTGGATAACAGCCCAGACTTAGGCGGTGGCAACACACAGCACAGTGCTGAATGCTGGGGTTACAGGGCTAAACAGAACAGGCTCAGTCTCTACCTGAATGGAACTTATGAAGAAGACATTAAACTGTTATTCACAGCTGGGATGAGTACAATGGGAGTGCAGAGTTCTAGGAGTGCACTGAGCGAGCAGGAGTTCTGGGGCACCCTGCTGGTACTCTGTCCCCTCCTGGGCCTGGAGCCTGGCCTTGAGACAGCTACTCCAAGAACAAGCCCTTCTGCTTTAATCCCAACCCAGTGGCTCATTGATAAGTCATCTAGGTGCTGATTCCTGCCTGGATTTCTGAGTATCACTGTTTTTGGGTTTCACCTCTTTGATAAAATGGGCACCTGCTGAGTATCAAACTAGTCCCAATCTCTGTATCTTGGTTCTTTCCTTTCTAACCCCAGCCCCAGACTAGAACCCACCAAAGGCCCAAGCTTGTCAATTAGGAAAACTTCCACAATCAGCAGCTACAAGCAGGTCAGCATCCCCAGCACCCAACCCAGTGGGCAGGGGCCGGGGGCGGGGGTAGTCTGTGCCAAATACTCGACCTCCCTTGTCCCCTCCTGGTTAGACCCCCACCAAGTTCCACTGGTTCCCAAGGTACAAGAGCATCTCTTCTCTAGCTATGGTGGAAGAAGCACTTTCATTAAAAACCCTTAGTTTCTAGCACAGAAAACTAGTGGAAAATAGGAGAATTCTGCATTCTCATCTTAACAGATTAATGACCAGTTTTGCTGAATTATTTTCATTATGGAGAGATTATTATTTAATACAATAGCTTTGTTATGGACATAAACTCAGAGAAGAGCTAGTATTTTTGAAAGACACTTGTACCAAATATTTATTGATACTCTTTTCTGAAATAGGTGACTTTCTGAAAAGAGTAGAACCATCATGCCTTTCATTTTAGGTTTCAAAGTGTGAAAGGAAAAAGAGATCCTGGTAAAAATCCTGAACTCATGAAAACAAACTATAATAAGGAAACAAAATCAGAATTTTAGAATAAGTAGTGGGGTGTAGTGGCATGCACCTATAGTCCTAGCTCTTTGGGAGGCTGAGGAAGGAGGATCGCTTGAGCCCAGGAATTCTAGGCTACAGTGAGCTATGATAGCACCTGTGAATAGCCACTGCACTCCAGCCTGGGCAACATAGAGAGACCCACATCTCTAAAAATAAAAAGAATTTTAGAATAAGTGGTTAATTATAACTTTTGCACATATAAAATTCCACATGATAGAGTGCATAATAAAAACAGTTGGGCATGTTTAGTATTATACTGCTGAATGATAATTTGCATTGATGGTGTCCCCACATTAACCAATTCAAGCAAACTTAATAATGAGAAGATTGAAGAGGAAAATAAGACTCTGGCTCAGTTAGAATAATGATTAATTCACAACTGCAATTAACACCTTGGCAGGTCTCAAATAGAGAAGCTGGCACAGCAGCAGGGATGTAATTAGACTGTTTATGTCTGAGTTGAACTACATCAATAATGTTGGACAGGTATAGGCCCTATCTCTATTTTTAAAGAAAGAAAAGACTTAGGTCTTCTGGAACTAAGGTTGATACAATGACTTGTCTTTATAATATATTTTAAAAGAAATCCTTATACAGAAGTAGGATCCCTACCTCCCCCCTCAAACACACACACACACACACACACACACACATACACACAAATCCATCTGTCTTCTGATTTCTTCAGGAAACTAACAAAAGAAACATGAGGACCATAAATTATATAACATCTACTTCTAGCACTTCTTCTTATCTTCTGCACAATTGTAGAGAAATTTATGTAAATAACTTTGATGTCTGAATTAAAATTTGATTTTTAATTTATGTTCAAAAGCAAAAATATGCAGGTGTTACTGAAACGACTGATGTGTGACCAACAATTTCTCCACATTAGGCACAAAGAAAGGACTGTCTTTTGGTTTGTGATTACGGCAGCTATCCACAGGGCCTGCCTCTGCAGTTTTGCCTCTGGGAGTCAATAAGGAGACCAGCTATCTGTCTAATTGCCTTTTATGCCCTCAGTCACGTTGCTTGCCACACATTGGATAGGAATCTGTCCTTAAGACAGAACACAAAGTCGCTGTCTGAGTTATTTAGACATTCATAGCAACTAAATCAGGTCACTGTGAGGCAAGGTAATCAATTGCTTAGTAACTAGCTGCCACTAACCAGTGGATCACTGGCAAAATCCACCAAATGATCAAGTTTTGGTAGATTAGGTGAATGGCGCTGGCAGCATCCTCCTTGTTCTGGGAGGGACCGTGTGGTATGGTGAAATAGAGGTTGGTTACCTTGGAGTCAGACCAAACTGGGTTAGAATATCTGCTGAACCTCTCACCAGCTGGGTGTCCTTGGGCTGGTTCTTATTCTCTTTGAGCTTGAATTTCCTACTTATTTATTTATTTATTTATTTATTTTAGAGACAGGGTCGCGCTCTGTCACCCGGACTGGAGTACAGCGGCACTATCATAGCTCACTGCAGCTTCAAACTCCTGGGCTCAAGTGATCCTCCCACCTCAACCTCCCCAGTAGCTGGGACTACGGCATGCAAAACCATGCCCAGCTAATTTTTTAAATTTTTTGTAGAGATGGGGTCTTGCTACATTGCCCAGGCTGGTCTTGAAGTACTAGCTTCAAGTGATCCTCCTACCTCAGCCTCCCAAAGTACTGGGATTACACGTGTGAGCCACTGTGCCCAGCCAAGCTTGAATTTCCTTGTCTGCAAAATTGAGAGATAATAAAACCTACTTTGTAGAGTGTTGCAATGATTTGAGATCATCGATATAAAATTCCATCACAGAGGCTGGCACATAGCAAGCACTCAGCAAAAGGTGGCTATTTCCTAAAACTCCCTCCTCCAATCCATCTTCCCATTGATGTCCAATGATACTTTCCTCAAATACTGCTTTTATTTTGCTCTCTTCTACTGGCAGTCCAACCTATCCTAACATACCTGCCTGGTCTATTCATTGTCATGCAAATGCTTCTGGCTCTTCCTTGCCTGGGTTTCTTCCCTGGCCTGGAAAGTCCTCCTCTTTCACCTCTGTCCATACAAACCTCATGTTTGTTTTCTTACCCTAATCCAAGTCCTACTTCCTTCAGAGAAGCCTTCCTCATTGACTTCCCTTTCTGTTTGGTAATGGTACCTGGAGTCTACACCACTTGGTCATACAGAATTTGTTATGTGCTAATCTCACCAGTAGATGGCAATGTCCCTGATGCAAGGGTAATATTGTAACCAACACAAAGCTGGTACCCCTCTCTACAGTACAGCCAATAAGTCGGGAGACAAGATGTTTGGGCAAGGAAAGTGACTTTTATTCAGAGAGCCGGCAAACCAAGAAGATGGCAGACTAATGTCCTAAAGAACCATCTTAAGTTAGTATGAACTTTAGACTCCTTTTTATGTTGAGGGAAGGGGCAAGGGTAGGGTTACAAAAGGTAACCAAGGACTGCAGACATCTGGGCATCAGATGAGGATCTGAGGAGGTTGTAAAACTTCTTTGCTCTTGGTCAATTAACTTTGGATGAGCAGGTCAGTCATGATGTTCTTATAAATCTTTAACATAACATTGTTACTTGAATGCATACTTTCCTTATTTCCCTGGGGGTTAGTTTTGGGAAAGGGACAGTTATCATCTTTCTTTAGAGTTGAACTACAAACTCACTTCTTCCTATAATTAGCCGGCCTATGTGCAGAGCTAAGCAGAAGCTTTTAACCAAAAGGATATTACTGCAGGAGGTCAGAAGCAAAATGGATCTAGTCATGCTAAGCCTCCCTTGCACTGTTACAGTATCAAAAACTGTCTGTAGCTACCACAGTATTCAGTATAATGCTGGCCATATAATAGACACTCACATTTTTGTTCACAGACTCATTCACACAGCATTATTACCTTCACATTGATTTTACTTGATGAGTAAGTACCTGGAGTATCCGTGCTTTCATCGGAGCCAGAACACAGCTTTGAATGAAATCAGAAGTCAAATCAGTTTTAAAACTTCCTTTTCTCTGTTTTTCTCATGCTGCAGGTCAGGATAAAATCTTTCTTAAATTCAATTATAGCATCACAGAAAGACCATTTTAGAGTTGCAGGTGTCCTGAAGTATCATCTAAATCCAACCACTTTATTTCACAGTTGAGAAAACTGAGAATCATGGAGATTAAATGGCTCATCTATGACAGCCAGTTCACATGAGATCCAAGGGGGAAACTTGGGTTCCTGACTTCCCAAGGGATACAAGAATGGGAAAGTACCTTTGTGTGTACATAGATGTACACACAATTATAGGGGTACTCAATAATGAGGATTTTTTTCGTAGTCCAATAGTGAGGCAGCACCAGACTTATGAACCCCAATGTGCTGGAAATCATGTCCTAATTCCAACTTGCTGTGTGCTCTCCAGTGAGCCCTTAAGCCATCTGCATTCAGTCCTTCACTTTTAAAACAGATAAAGGAGATGGGACTTGACTTCCATGCCTTGCCCTTCACAGGCTGGTGTCAGACTCCAAGGAGATAGAGGATGTAAAGGTACTTTTACATATAAAAATTATTATTGCCAGGTGTGGTGGCATGCACCTGTAGTCCCAGCTATTTGGGAGGCTGCGGTGGAAGATTGCTTGAGCCCAGGAATTTGAGGCCAGCCTGAGCAACATAGCAAAACCACATCTCCTTAAAAAAAATAAAAATTATTATTAAGGTATTGTCAGATTTCCTGAGTGATTTTTAAATGTTACAGGAGGGCCACACTTAAATGCTGGTGGCCTCACAGGCTAGCATTGACAAGAGGAATTTAGAAAACTTGCAGATGGATACTTTGCTGAGGAAGGATTTTGTAAAATAAATGCAGTTTCTCCTAATTATGCAATTTCTTTCAACTCCTAATGAATCAAATTTATGGTTCTAAAAAGCATTCTGGTGGCTTCCTCACTCCATCAGTTTTTCTCCAACTGGAGCACCCTGAAGCCATCTAAGGCCTAAAATATATAAATCAACAAACAAACAAATAAACAAGTGAATGCAGTGGATATTCAGAGCAAGAATTTGGAGCTTCTTGCCTGCAATAGATTTTTCTTATCCTGGGAGGGAGAAGATTAACTACATAGATAAGCTTTCAGAAAGGGCTGACAGTAAGTCTTCTGCAAGGGTTTTGATGTTTTAAAGGGATAAGATATTTCTATAGTAATTATTTTCTATCTAGTTTATGATATTTTAGAGTATCTCTAAAATCTCCAAATCAAATTAATTTTCATTTACTTCATGGTTAAAAAAATTTTTAGCTTTAGAAAAAAGGTATGATAGAAGGGTCTCAAAGTCAAACAACCCATTTGTTTAACTCCAAGAATGCTGAGAATTACAGATGTTTATTGGCTGAATAGAGATATATAATATGGTGAATGCAGAACAGAGCCAGTGGGTTAGAAAGAGCACCAGGCTGAAGTCAGGGTTCTCAGAAGTGTCCACAGAAAAATTCAAACTCTAAAATAATTTAAAGAGGTTTATTCTGAGCTGAATATGTGGGACCTTGGCCCAGGGGACAAATTCTCAAGAGGTCTTGAGAAAATGCACCTGAGGTGGCCAGATTACAGTTTGGTTTTATATTTTCATGGGAGCAGGAATTACAAGCAAAATCAAAAATCAGTGCATAAAAAGTATACATTGGTTTGGCCCAAAAAGGTGGGACATCTTAAAGCTGGAGCTTAAAAGTTATAGGTATATAAAAAGAAAATCACAGCCTCAGGTACCTGTGAAGATCTGGCCCCACAGATCATTCATTAAGGAAATTTCTTGCTAACCTCACATAAGCAAGGACATGCAAATTGTGCCCATGTTTAGCACCTAAAACTACAGCCTATCTGATTCTACACTAATAATGAATTACAAGTTTATCTTACAGGTAACAGAACTGGAGATAAGACAGAATCAGACATTCTTCCACCTATCCAGGGACATCTACATAATTGATGCTTCCTTCACTCCCTCATTTTATGTAAAATGTAGGTTTCTTTGGCCCTCACAAGAATGTAGCCACTACCTCATCAGCCCCCCTTACGCCTGCCTTTTTCCTTCTCTCCATATACCTTTAAAATGCTGAAGGTTCCAACCTCCCCTTTGCAAAAACAGCCACAGACTGTCTGCAGTTCATGTTTTTCCCGGGCACATCCTCAAAATCTTGGCTTAATAAACCTCCATTGATTGAGATTTTTGCCTCATTCATTTCTTTGGGTTGGGTTTTAGGGATTCTTGAGTTGACAATTGGTTGAAAGAGTTAAGCTTTGTCTAAAGACTGGAGTCTGTGGAAAGGAATGCTTGAGTTAAGATAAGGGGGTCTCCTATCTCTCACGTGATGCTATACCAGAACCAGGTTGGGAAGTAAACCACATTATATTAGGTTAATAAAACCCATTTAGTGACATTTTATCATTTGTAGGTGTGACTTATCAGTCCTCTTAAAAAGGAATTTGGGCAAAAGAAAAAGGTCAGAGTTCAGTCCTCAGTTCCCCCTGTTGGCCAAAGATCATTCCATGGAATGTATGTGCAGGCCAACAACCAGTAGGAGCTCCCATGGCAGTAGGAAGGCTCATTCCTAGAGTTGTCTATTTAGTCATCTGGCATTGATGATGATAGTTTCAATATTGGCCATGTCAGATCTTACAGGAAGGACATGGCTGACCTGACTTAATAGCCAATTGCTTAAGGGACCAGAGGGAGTCAGGCCTAGGGTTCAGTCTGAAAAAACATACTGGACCAGAGCTATTCTGTGAGCGCTCATGATCCAGGTCTTTGACTGTGTTTTCTTTTTTCTTTTTTTCCTTTTCCTGTAGCTGGTATAGCTTTTACAAGGGATATATAATGATAATATAGCAATAAGTGTCATAAAATAGTGACTATTAGATGCCCAAGAAAGTTATAAGTAGAATCAGAAGGCAGTAAACAATCTAACCAGCCAAAAAATCCCCTGCATGCATCATCATATTCTTTAATCTGACTTACAATGTGTTTATCCTCCTTATCAATGTTGGGTCATTTGAACCTTATGGTAAATCTTATTTGATAATTATAGGACTGACACCAAATCAGAATCTAATAAATTTAATTTTTCTTCTGGCCAATTGCTCTCCATAGGTATAATATCCTTAGGAGGGTATAAATTGAATTCAAGAATATCTGGTCTTCAATGTCTAAATTATCACAGGACTTATTTACAGTTGACAAACCTATTTTTCCCTCCACCTTTGTGTTGCACCATATACTGGTATTTGGGAGGAAGGTTTTGTTACAGGAGAAATCACATAATTCTACAATGTCATTTTGTTGTCCCCCTCAACAAAAATGACCCTTTCCCATACACCAAATTGTAACAGAGGGAACGGCCTGGAAAAGGGTAAAATGTTTCCCTAGCTCTTTAAAACCCCCTCACTCTTTTTGGGAATTGAAACCTGCATCCCTGCCCAAAGCCAGTAATCAGAAGGGCAGAGGAGTGTTCTTTGTTTCTTTGTACCACAGGAAATGGCTCAAGGGAATTGTCTGGGCAGAGGTCACGAGATTGTCTTCGCCTCCAGAGATGGGGTCAGTCAGGACCATCAACTATAGTTAAACAGCAATAGCCCCAAGACGAAAACTCCCTTTAAAAACTCTGTATTTCTGCTTATAGATAGGACGATGGTACTTTAAGATGCGAGTCTGCCATTTTCCTCATTTGCCAGCAAATTAATGAACTTCTCTTTCCTTCTTCTCAAACCACTTGTCCTCATTCTTCTGATGTGGCCTCAGGGACAAGTGCCAAACTTTTGGTAACAAAATGTTATGTCCCTTGAGGGTATATGTTAGGGGCCAAATTTGGGAGAAATCAGGGTTCCAAGTGATTTGAGGACATAACCATTCTCCTTTTCTATTTTCACAGTCTGAGAGGGAAATAGGATGCCCTGTGTTTTCATTAGCTAAAATAGTCCATCGGCCTCCCATGAGAAGTATCCTCATATTATTTAAAATGGTCCCAATGCCTGCTAGTTGAACTACAGGATACCTTTGAGCCTTATTCAACTTTGGTGCTTGAACTTTAAGAATACAATGTCTGAGGTCACATTTACCATCTAAAAATTTCCATAACTTTTGGGAACCATATATTTTCCATAGGTGTTTAGATTGAGCCTCAGCATTGGGTATTATAGACCACTGCTTCATAGCTACCTCTGATTCCATTTGTAATAACATAGACATGAGCCCTTGTTGGGTTAGGGTACATGCCCACTCCCACCTTTGGGTTTGGGAGGATGTTTTTATGGTTTGTCTGGTTTATTCTATCCATTTGATGAGTGCTGCATTATCCTTTAGGGCAGCTTCCCATCCCTTTCCTTCTTCTATTTGGCCTATGTTTTAGAGGGAATCTTTCTCTAAGGAATGCCTCTCCTCATTAGCTGTGAATTTGGCTTGTCCCAGGATACCTAGCCCAGTTCCAATTCCTCCAATGAGGTTGTGCTTTAGTCTTTTGGATGGCCAATTTTGGTGTATCCACCAGGAACGCTGTTGCCATTGTGCACTAATGGCCTCAGTGCCATTTGGATAAATGAAGTCAAACCAGAACTGCTGGGTATCCTAGACAATTGTCAGATGGGTGGAGGTTACACCTAAGTATGCTTTTGTCTGGGTATTTCATAAGGCTTCCCAGAGATGCCCTTGCCTTAGGGTGGAATTTGTACAGCCAGAGACTTCTGTCCACCAACTGACTCCCATAAGTAGTTCTTTAAGGGCGGTGTCAGTGTGATTAGTGCTGGATAAGGGCATCCAGCCACAAGCACAGGGCTGGCTGGTGGTCATTTGTGCAGCTTATGATGCAGCAGTTTACACAGCAGGCAGCTAAGTTTCTTCCATCATACCCAGACAATTGTGTGAGCTTGTCATCACCAATATCTATTGTTATGCAATATTCTATCTGATTAGACCCCCTCAATAATCATCCTGAAGCATCATTTGGTAAATATTACTTCAGGGCATCGTATTTGAGGACAGCCTTATCATAGAGGTACCCTGAAAGGGGGGCAGCATGTCTAGGAATGTTTAGAGTGGAACTGTTCCATTCAGTGGCCTTCATTTCATCCCAATCTATGTCATACCAAATGATGTGGGTTCTGTCAGCAGAGAAATAGATGAGGTTTGCAGGGAACCAGGAGAAGTTTTCAGGTTTCAAGAGAAAAGGAGTGTGGGGTAGGCAAATAGAGGAGATTGTGGGAAGGAGGGCGAGCAAGGTAAAACATTTTTCTGATTTTAACAAGGAAATTCATAACCATATCCATTTAGAATGTTATACCAAGGGAGATGTCATAGATCCCAAACAACCTCTTGGGGGTCTTGGTTAAAGCATTCAGGGTTTTCAGCAATATACTCTATAGCAAGTAAGGCTGTTGATATTGTAAAAGAATGTTAGTGAGGGTATCGGCAGGATGGAAGGTGCATTCTCCTATAGGACAGGCCATCTTTCCTAGGGTAGCATTCTTTGCTGCAGCATCAGCTAGATTATTCCCATTTGCTTCTTCAGTGTTATCCTTTGAATACCCAGGAATTTTTATGATTGTGAGCTGCTTTGGCATTTGGGTTGCTTCTAATAGCTCCAAGAATTTGTGCCCATTTCATATAGGTTGCCCAGATGAGGTGAGAAACCACCTCTGTTTCCACAGCATGCCGAAATCATGGGCTACTCCAAAAGCATATCAGCTATCAGTATATACATTCACCACCTTTCCTTCAGCCAATTTGCAAACTATAGTTAACAATATTAATTCAGCCATCTGGGCTGATTTTACTCCTTGGAGCTGGGCACGTTCTATTATGCATACCATGGAAGTAATGGCATAACCTGCCTTATAATGTCCCTCATTGTCCCTTAAATAAGAACCATCTGGAAACCAAATTAATTCAGCATTCTTGATAGGTGTTTCCTGTAAATCTGCCCTAGGGGAGAGTAAGATATCAGTTAGTAAACTGCAGTTGTTTCTTCCTCTCATTGTTCACCTGGAAAAGAGAGCAAGACAGCAGAGTTAAGAGTGTTACTTCAAAGTGACATTAGGGGCAGAAAGCAAGAGCACTTCAGAGGAGTTGAGGCAGCTGACAGAATAGTGTTGAGTGTGGTAGGAGTTTAGGAGAGATTCCACCAAATGGGGGGCATAAATGGTTAGTGGGGACCAGGACAAATTCTTTAACATTCTTATGTAAAATGGCTGCAGCTGATATAGCTCTCATGGGGGGGGGGTCCTCTTGCTACTGGGTCTACCTGTTGGCTGAAATAACCAATTGGCACCATGTTTTTAAGTTAATATTCCTAGAGCATTTCCATTTATTTTGTGTACAAAAAGGGAAAAAAGAAGGCTATATTTGTGATGGCCTAAAGTGGGTACCTGGGTAAGACCCTGTTTTAAATCCTCTATGTGTTGTTTTTCCTTTTCTTCCCAGCAGATTGAGTCTGGTTGGGTCTGTTTTAGTTTTTTGTATAAGGGCTGAGCCATTAATGAGTAATTTGGAATCCCACTTCTGCAATAGTCTGTTAACCCTAAGGACCCTCTTAATTATCTTTTCATTTTGGGCAAAGGAAAGGTCATAATGGCAGAGATTCTCTCAGGGTTTATTAGTAGTCTCCTCAGAGAAATCATATGTCCTAAGTATTTAACTTGAAGGAGACAAAATTGCAATTTATCTCTGGACGTTGTGTCCCTTCAAAGCAAGCTGTTATAACAGAGATACAGTGTCTTTTCTGCATTCTGTCAGGGAGGATGAACAGAACAACAAATCATCCACATACTGAATTAGGGTAGATCTCTTTGGAAATGCGATATTATCTAAATCTGCTTTTAATATTTGAGAAAAATAAGTAGGACTCTCAGAATAACCCTGGGGCAAAACTGTCCATGTATGCTGGCAATCCTCCCAAGTGAAGGCAAAAAGATATTGGCTATTCTGCTCTACAGATCTGCTGAAGAAAGCACCGTAGAAGTCAATGATAGAGAAGTGGCTGGCAGTGATAGGAATATTGGACAGCAAGGTATGGGGGTTAGGGACAACAGGATGTGTAGGAATTATTATTTTACTTATGGCTCATAGGTCCTGAATGAATCTCCAGCCTTTTCCTTTTGTTTTTTTGACTGGGATTATTGTTGTATTGCAAGGGCTGGTGTGGGGTATTATGAGTCCCTTCTCTAAGTAGACCTGAATGGTTGGTTTGATTTCTAGTAAGGCTGCAGGTCTAAGGGGGTATTGCTTAATATTTGGCAGGGGGTTAGACTTACCTGTGGTTATCTCTATAGGAACTGCTGACTTAATTCTTCTGATATCCTGGAAGAACTTGCCCATAAAGAATCTGATATTTTGGATAAGAAAGGCTCTAACTCCTCCTGTTCAAATTCTTGGTTAACTTTAGCAAGCATAACATTACATGTGGGCTTTTGTAAGTCTTCTGTGTCTTCCAAGTTGGGAATCGTTTCTCCCTTCTGTGAAAATGAGATGTGGGCATTATGGGTCTCTAAGAAATCCCATCCCAGCAAATGTATGGGGCACTATCTACTATAAGAAAGACATGCCACCCTATAAGTTCTCCTAATTGAAATTCAAGGGGCTTAGATTTAAAAGCTGTAATTGGGGAGTTTGAAACCTGTACCACTTGAAGTCTTGCTCTACTCCAAGGGAGAAGGTTTTTAATCAAGGTAGGGTTGAGGACCCACAGTGTAGCACCAGCATCCACAAGGGCTCTGGCGTCTTCCCATTTATGGATATTTCTATTTCCCCTGAAGTATTTGTTAGTAGTAGAGGGAAAACTCTTCTATTCCCTTGGAGCATCCCCATTCTGATTTTAGAGTTCTTTTGGTGCCTTCCTCTGGTGCCTTCAGCTTCCTTTGTGAAAGCACCCATTTACGTGTCTTGCAATCCTTTTTAAGATGTCCTTTCTTTTTGCAATAGTAGCAAATTGCTTCTTCTTTGGCTTGTTGTGATCTCTGTAGGAGTGGGGAATGGAACCCTTGAGACCTTCCAACTTGGTTACTAAATTTCTTTAGTCGTAAACTCATAATCTTAGAAGCTGTTTTCTTTTGCTTCTTAATGATGGTTTATGACAATTGGTCAGCTAGGGTGATTAGGTTGCTAGTGGGCAAAGACTCCCAAGCAACATTATTTTTCTTTATCCAGGTCACTAATTCATCATCTAAGCCTTTTACAGATCCAGAATTTAGTAAAGTGTCACTTTTACCATGCTCCAAGTTTTGGGGAGGTGTCCCCAAATGTTGTTTGTATGTTTTTTCAAACCTAATATAAAAATCAGGTATGGTTTCACTTGGGCATGTTTTACATTGTTGTACGTTTGCTCAATCTATAACTTTGGGGAATATCTGTGGTAAATTCTCACAGAGGCAGTTGCAAAGCTCCCTACATTATTCTCTCTCATTTGCATCTATTTTGTCAAAATCTTCTAAAGGCTGTTTCCAATCCACTACCCTAAACCATTCTTCGGCTTTGTTTTGGGGGACCAGTAACTCAATTAGCTGATGTATGCCAGAAAACCCTGGATCATAGGTCTTAAGTGTTCATTGGAATCTCTTGGCAAACCCAAGGGGGTCTTGAGTTGGGTTGGGGAATCCAGACACCAGGGCCCTTAATAGGTTCAGGGTGTATACAGTATGTTAGGATCCCCTCTTCTGGTGGGTTTTATTCTAAAAGGAGCAATTACTATTTGATCTTCTCCTGTAGCTATTTCTGATCCTTTTGCACTTTAAGGTGTTGGAATAGGGGAAGCAGGAGGAGGAAAAGTGAAGTCGTCCAGGCAACGAAGTTCAGAGAGCCAGAGGGTTAGGAGGGGCAGAAGGAGAGACAGTTTTTCACACCTTCCTGATTTCAGAAGTGGCTTCTGCTAGTTTCTTTAATTCCAAAACATCACAAATATTTTCTAATTAACTTCCTGGATGGAGGAAAGTTTATCATTCCCTCTTTTGGATGATTCCAAGTGCCAGCTAAAGTAAGACCCTCATTCATTTTGCTTGATTTAGGAGCCTAATTTCTCTACTTTAGTGCACAGGGAAACCAATTTGGGAATATCGAAAGTTCCCCATTTTGGAAACCTCAGACCTAGGTCATCCTTAGTAAGATCTTCCCATTTACACAAATACTTGCAAGTAGAGGTGCCATAATTATCAAACATAAAACCAGCTGGGGCACCTGAAGGGGGCCATTCTCCTTGCCTTTCCTCGTCTTTAGAGGATTTGTTTCCCACTTTTCTTTAGAAGAAGGAACCGAACCATGGCCTAGGGTTTAGTGTAGTGGATCAGAGTGCACTGATTATGGTTGAGACTCCACAGTGTTTCACCACTGAGTCATTCCTGCCCTCTTACGTGTCTCAGTTTCTCTTTTCAGAGGGCTACTACCTCCTGAAGGGCTCAAAATGCCGAGTGATCAGCTCTTACGTGCATTTCCTGGACGAGACTTCTTTTAATTAATCTTGTTGGGGAGATCCCTGTAGGGCCACTTCACATCTCAGGGAATGACCCCAGACACTCCCACCTAGGCCCCCAGTTGCCTAGGTGTGCCTTTCGGCTGGGAGGAGTAATGTCCTTTTTCTCTGGAGCTGAGGAACTCAGTTTCTCATTTATCTATGAAAAGGACAGTTCAGTCCCTTGTGCAAATGCACAGACAAGCCAATTGAGATTAATTTTGAATGGAGATGGCCCTTTAGAATGCACTCCCAAATCAAATTAGGATCCCAAACAACAACTTCCTATGAAAAGAACCGACGGCTCAGAATAAACCAGGACCATCAACCAAGGGCAGGAGGTCCGGGCCTCAGGAGGACTTACCAGGTTCTGCCCGAGGAGAGGTTTGATGTTGGCAGGGGGCGGGTGTCAATGCACCCATACTGGTACCTTAGCTCTGGGTTTGGGTAACTCCTTCGGGGGGTCCTGAGTCTTCTCTAAGCTCCATGTTGAGTGGCCAGGGATTTTCAATGGAAAAATCCAAATTCTAAAATAATGTAAAGGGGTTTATTCTGAGCTGAATGTGTGCCACCACGGTCCGAGGGCCAAGTTCTCAAGAGGTCTTGAGAAAATGCACCCAAGGTGGCTTCATTTTATACATTCATGGGAACAGGAACTACAGGTCAAATCATAAATCAATACATGAAAGGTATACATTGGTTTGGCCCAAAAAGGTGACACATCTCGAAGCAGGAGCTTTTAGGGATTCTTTAGTTGACAATTGGTTGAAAGAGTTAAGCTTTGTCTAATGACCTGGAGTCAGTGGAAAGGAATGTTTGAGTTAAGATAAGGGGGTCTCCTATATCTCATGTGATGCTATACTGGAACCAGGTTGGGAAGTAAACCACATCATATGGGGTTAATAAAACCCATTTAGTGAGATTTTATCATTTGTAGGCATGATTCACCAGGCCTCTTAAAAAGGAATTTGGGCAAAATAAAAAGGTCAGAGTTCAGTCCTCGGACGGGTGAGCTAAGATTACAACACCTGTGGCTGACAGAAATAAAGAGTAGGTGATGTTTTCCTAATTGCAGATAATCCAGTCTTGGCTGGAGAGCAGTTATCTGCAGTTATCTGTGGCCAGTAACTATCAAGTGGTCAGAAATTCCAAGAATCAAGTAGCAAGAAAAATTGCCATTGCTGGAGAAATGAATAGCAGGACCCTGATCCTGGGGTGAGAAACATATGGAGCCACGGCTCGCAACTGTGACTACATACTAGAATCACTTGGGAGTTTTTTTTAAAAATCATGATATTAGGCCCTCACCCCCAAACACTCTGATTTAGTTGGTCTGGGATGACGCCCAACCACTCTGTGTGTGTGTTTGTGTGTATGTGTGTTGCTCTGTTTTAAAGTTTCTCAGGGGCCAGGCATAGTGGCTCATGCCTGTAATCCCAGCACTTTGGGAGGCCAAGGTGGGAGGATCACTTGAGCCCAGGAGTTCCAGACCAGCCTGAACAACAGAGCGAGACCCCATCGCTACAAAAAAAAATTAGCTGAGCATGGTGCTGTGTGTAGTCCCAGCTACTCGGGAGGCTGAGGCGGGAGGGTCACTTGAGTCCAGCAGTTCAAGGCTGCAGTGAGCTGTGATCTCACCACTGCATTCCAGCCTGGGTGATACAGTGAGACCCTGTTGAAAGAGAAAAGAAGAAATGAAAGAAAGAAAGGAGACAAAGAAGGAAAGGAAAGAAAGAAAGAAGGAAAGTTTCTCAGGCGATTTTATTGTCTTGCCAGCATTGAGAACCACTGATCTAGATCAGTTGTGGTTCTTAAGAACCAACATACTTGACCTTCGCAGGTATTTAACTGCCATAGCAGGGTCATTCCTTCTCTAGTCCAATCCCATTTTCAAATAGTTAATCTAGCTAAATAAGTCAATATACAGGTGCTGTTGATTCCACTCTGACCTAAGGTAAGTACTGTCCTTAGACCTGGGCAAACAGGACCCTAAATCTGGGCCCCACATTTCCTCTCTTTGGAGCACCTTCCTAAAAATTTTCTAGGCCCTGTTTGGGGTTTGGACCCAAGTCTGGACAAGGATCTGCATGAGTCCTGGTCCCTATTTCTCCCCTTTGGGGCACTTTCCAACACTATACACCCCCAAACACACACTCTCTACCCAACTACATTTATTCCCAGAATTCTGGGCCCTGTACCTTTGTAGTCATGCTCATAGATTGCCCCAGTTCCAGGAGGGTAGACTGGTGACCAGTTGGCTTCACTGGTGAGCAGGCACTTTTTCCTGCTGTGGGGTCACGTGAGATAGAGCCAACAGAATGATACTGACACCAATTTTGTATGACTCAAATTATTTATATACAGCATCTTATTTCATTTCATGTTACTATAAAGGGATACCTGAGGCTGGGTAATTTATAAAGAAAAGAGATTTATTTGGCTCATGGTTCTACAGGCTGTACAAGAAGCATGGCACTGACAATTGCATCTGGTGAGGACGCTGAGGTGCTTTCCTTCAGGTACAAAGGCAAAGGGGAGCCAGCATATGCAGAGATCACATGGTGAGAGAGGAAGCAAGAGATAGAGTGAGGGAAGTGCCAGGCTCTTTTTAACAATCAGCTCTCATTGGAACTAACAGAGCAAGAACTCACACAGTGCCACAAGAATGGCACCAAGCCATTCATGAGGGATCCACCTCCACAATGGAAACACTTCCCATCAGGCCACACCTTCAACATTGGGGATCAAATTTCAGCCTGAGGTTTGGAGGGTTCAAATATCCAAACTATAGTAGACAGGGTTTGCACAGCTAATGGTGGTCCTGCCCAAGAGAATCTTGGCTCAGTCTTCTAAAATAAATTCTTGCTTCTGCCCACTTTCCCCTATAGTTCCTCCTTACCCCAACTTCCCCCAAACCAATGCCTTTTGGTACCTCACTCTGCAGAGTCTGGATTTCTTGCCTCTAAATTCAGGTGTCCTGATTAAAATGCTAGTATCAGCTGATGATTATCTTGACTACCAGCTGCATACAAAGACTCTTCTGTTTCAGTGATTTAAGTCCTATTAATTATCTGTCTTGAATCCTGGATACTCAGGATCCTAGATTCAGTATTCACATTTGGGTAATGGTGTTTCCATACTTATTTTTCCCTCCCCATCTGTCAACCTTAAACAATGAGAAAATATGATTAAGTATAGCATTTATTCAAGAGCAAAGCTTGAGGATGGCCACCCAGGAAAGCACAGACTCCAAATGAATGGGGTCAGCATTTTCCAAAATGGAGAAGTTAAGGTTTCAATTTCATAGGCAGAGATGGAGAACTTCCAACAGGATTACAACATTTCCATACAAGACCAGGTGCATACACCATAGCAATTTTATTGGTTACAGATTGCTACATTTTAAGGAAGATTACTTTATTACTAGGTGAGGAAGGACAATGATCTGAGGGGTCTTATCTCTTGCACTGCCTGGTTTTCTTAATTACTTATGGAAAAAAAAAGGCAGAAGTTGCAGCTGCATGCCACGTGACTCAGGTTGCATAGCCACACTCCTCTCAAGGCTCGGGATAATTTAAATTTCCAATAGCTTTAAGTTTTAATTATTTTAAGTTTAAATTATTTAATTTCATGTTTTCCCCTTTTCATCAAGATCTTTCAAAGAAAGCATCATAGATGAACTCAAACAGTTTGGGCTCCTTTAATGCTCAGGAGCTTAGTCCCATGGTGCTAGGAAGGCTCGTTCCTAGAATGTCATGTCCCAAGGCAGAGGAAATTTGTCAGGCTATAAAGCTGATGGGGTATACACTGAATTTAAAGCAACATGAGGGAAGTGACTTTGTGACCTGCGTCAGGCTTCACAGCTGGATTTTCAATTAATGTAATTCTTTGAGCAACATTTTAGTTTTTTCAGTTGTGCATTGACTCCATTGCAAACAAATGCTACACCAGCAGTGAAGACAAAAACAGGACAATGCACAAAAAATGATTATAATTCCTAGAATAAGTAACAGCTTTTGCCACCAAGTTCCTCAAGATCCAAACCATCTATTTAACCAATTGTTGAGAGGGGGTGTTGGATCTGAAAGGTTAGTTATTTGGGTATTCATATCAGCCATTAATGTTAGTGATGTTATCTGATTCATCTGGGATATAGACGCAGCACTCAGTTTTTATGATAGCACACGTTCCCCCTTGCACTGCAGTGAGTATGTCTAAAGCCATACAGTTCTATAATACAGCCTTTCTCATAAGAGTATCTTCATTTTTTAATAATGAGATACCCATGCAGCTATCATTTAGGGCATTTTTGGTATAATTGGTTAGGGCCTCTACATGTCAAATGACATTCTCAATAACAAGTTGTGGCAGACTATGGAAACTCAATGATCATACCAATGGAATATAGAATCAACCCAGCGAAATTGTAAATGAGGAAGATTTGCAGGCTGTGAAAGGATATGAACTATTTGGCCTTGTTCCCAGGCATGAACTAAAGAACACCATCCTAACCATCCTGGGGATGACCATGGTCATAGATTCATGCTGCACAGCCAAGATGTTCCATTCAGAGCTAGCCAATAAATACACAGTTGCTGTGCCCATTCAGTGGCATGCCAGTCAGTGCTTTGTAATATTATGGCATAGATATGCTGCTCTTTGGGTATCCAGCCCATATCTCTAGTGCTATTGGGCCACGTATCTTTGGTGTGATTCTTTTGTCCCTAACATAAAGGGGCAAGCTGACTAAGCTGACCAAAAGAGGGGGTAACCCAGAAAAAACCACCCCAAATTTGTGTTATTACTGTCCTGAAATTGAATTGTCTTATTTCTCAGTTGAGGCAGCACCAGCATTAAAGCTAATGAACTGGTTTCTTTTACCAAAAAGCTCTTCCTATGCCTTTTACTTTGTAAAGTATTATTAATAGGCCAGTGATACACATCATCCTTAGTCATATTAGTGTTAAGCACTGATGACTGTTTTTGAGAAATACAGATATATTTCTGACATTCTATTCAGTCTTGTCCTTGGAGAGGAGACACCTACCATGATAGACCAGAACCACTGGAAAGGGGCATGAGGGCACGTATCCAACAAGTGTTTTCCTATAATTTATTAGCATCGTCCTGAGCCGTTGCAAGAAGAGGTTTGTTTCATGGAACAACAGCAACAGCTGGTGACAGTAGCAACAAAACATATGAAGTAGGAATGAAAAGAGAAATGTAATGAGATCTTTTCCATCTATTAATGGTTATTAATATTAAATGTTCATTTAGATACAGGCCTGGTGTGTCTTGGGAAAGCTGACTACCTCAGGTGTCATTTTCTTCTCATCTTTGTTGGTTCTCAAGAATTTTAATTTTAGATTACCAGTTTGAGATGAAGTCCAAATTGGTGAAGCAGCTTTCTTTAAGTGAGTAGCTGCCTATATTAAAATAATGTAAGGCCATAAGGCAGGAAGACTGATAAAAGTCTGATTTCTATAAAAGTGCAGATATAGCTAAAAAAGTTAACCAGCCATTGTTCCCTAACTTCCCTACTGCTGTAACTACTCCCTGCTTAAGTGTCACATCTCTTTGACAGGCACAAGATTTGTGACTTCCCCAACCATTTCTATAGATAAATTGCTGTTGTAAAATCTAATACTGGTCTTTGAGATATCTTCCACACTCTGCATTTGGGGGGGGGACCAACTGACATCAACCAGACCCGTGGCCATGAATGGGAATTGATCCAATCCAACAAGTCTTGTGACCACTTACCCAGGAACTGTCCCAGCCAAGAAGACAATTTCTGTTTCCCAACCCTATGAGTTCATCCCCAGCCAATCAGCAGACCCAATTCCCTAGCCCTTTTTTTGCCAAACCACCTTTAAAAATGTTAGCCCCAAAATTCTCAGGGAGGTGGATTTTAGAAATTGCTTCCATCTCCTCACTTGGTGCCTTGTGATATTAAAGTCTTTCTCTGCTGCAACTCCTGCTGTCTCAATATTTTGGCCTTTGTCTGGGTGGTGGGCAAGAGACCTGGTTGGGTGATAGCACTTTTAGCTTAGCAGAACAAATGTTGGTTAGGAGCATCTGATTAGGTCCTTTCCACCTTGGTTGGAGAGAGTACTTTAAAAGATGTAGTTTCCAAAACACAAAATACTTAGGTTAAAGTCTGTGGTCCTTGAGTTTTTTGTCTTCAAGGAGCTCACCATGGAAAGTCTCTTACTAGATTACAGTTTTTAGTTAGCTACCTTATAAGACCACTGCAGTAATACAACATATCCCCTTATAATATCATAGATTTGCAGTTTCCTGGTGACAATTTCATAGGTCTGCCTGTTACAATTTCAAATGGAGACAGTTGGAGTTCACCAAAAGGGGTTGATCTTAGGTTAAGCAAAACCATTAGAAGAGCTTTTGACCAAGAAATTTTTAAAACCTCAGTTAATTTTGCCAATTGAGTTTTCATTATTCTGTTTTTGTGCTCCACTAACCCAGATGACTGGGGGTGACAGGCACAATGGAAATATTGGAGAATGGACTAGATTTTGCATACTGACTGGATTACTCGTCCAGTGAAATGAGTACCTCAGTCACTATGAACTCCCCAAGTTTGAATAATTTTTTCTAAGAGAATTTTACTTACTGCTAAGGCTGTTGCTCTTCTGCATGGAAGTGCTTCTACTCAAGGAGAAAACATATGAAGCATCACCAGAATGTGATGCTGCTCCCTGCATTCTGGCCACTCTGGCACCAAGCCCTTCATGAGGGATCCACCCCCATGCCCAAACACCTCCCACCAGGCCCCACCCCTCAACACTGGGGATCAAATTTCAACATAAGATTTGGAGGGGACACATATTCAAACTATATCAGTATGGCTTCCAATAATTCTGAAATAAGGTGTACATTTTTTACAAACTGACTGAAGAGGTTAAAAATCCTCAATTCCATAGCATTCCAAAATCATGAGATACTCCAAAAGCATTATCTGCTGTCTTTATAAATATTAGCAGTTATACCTTTTGCCAGTTGACAGACTCTAACTAATGCTATAAACTCTGCTCATTGAGCCAAGGTCACTCCTAAAAGGTAAGCGCTTTCTATTTCTTCAGTCAAAGATGCTATAGCATAACCTGCATGATAAATTCCAAATTCATCCTTTAAGTAAGATCCGTCTGTAAACCAGATAACATCAGCATTAGTAAGGGGAGTTTCTTGCAGGTCCATTCTAGGAGAGAGAAACCAGTCGCTTAAGATTAAGCAATCGTACAGTGTTTCATCTGAAGGTAGGTACAAAAGAGTGGCAGGATTTAGATTTCATCTGCAGATTGTAATATGGGAAACAGAAAGAACTTCATAAGAAGCCAGTCTACTAACTAAATAGTGTTGAGTGTTATGTGAGTTTAGAAACGCTTCCACAGAATGTGGAACAGAAACGGTTAGAGGAGATGCCATCACTATTTCTTCAGCTGCTCTTGTTGACTATAGTATCCTAAATGTCTTTTTTTTTAGAGACAGGATCTCACTCTGTTGCCCTGGCTCTAGAGTAGTGATGAGATCATAGCTCACTGTAACCTCAAACTCCTGGGCTCAAGCGATCCTCCTGCCTCAGCCTCCCAAGTAGCTGGGACTGTAGGCAGAGGCCACCATGCCCAGATAACTTTTTTAATTTTTTGTAGAAATGGAGTCTCACTATATTGCCCAGGCTGATCTCAAACTCCTGGACTCAATTGACTTTCTTGTCTCAGCCTCCCAAAGTGCTTGGATTACAGGTGTGAGCCACCATGCCTGGCCCATGTCTATTTTGCTATCCATGTTTTTCTGTCAGAACATTTCCCTGATTTTCATGAACAAAAATAAAAATGAAATATTATAATTTGGATATCCTAATGCTGAGGTATCTGTAAGACTCTGTATAATTTCTTTCAATGTCAACTGATTTTCCTCTGTCCATTCCAGGGGGTCTGGCTTATCTTGTTTTAAAAGAGTATATAAAGGTTGAATTTTTAAGAAGTTTGGAATCCAATTTCTGCAGTACCCTGCCAACCCCAAAAATACTCCCAGCTGTTTCTTAGTTTTGGGAATAGGGAAGGCTAATATTCCTTTTATTCTATCCAGATTGATGAAAAGGCCTTCCTTTGATATTAGGTGACCTAAATATTAATATCTTACCTGTTTTTACAGAACTGAAGTTTTTCTTTTGAGACCTTCTGTCCCTTTGAAGCTAATTATTGTAAGAAATAAATACCATCCTCTATGGATGCTTGCTTATCCTCTGAACAGAGAAGTAAATCATCTACATACTGCATCAGGGTGGATTCCTTAGGGAAGTCAATGTCCAAAAGGTTTGCTTTTAATATTTGTGAAAAATAAGTTGGGTTCTCAGTATATCCCTGAGGCATGACTGTTGATGGGCATTATTTGTCTTCCCAAGTGAAGGTGAAGAGAAATTGACTATCTGTATCCACAGGAACATTAAAGAATGCACTATACAGGTCTGTTACAGTAGAGAACTCACCTTCAGTTGGGATGGCCGTCAATAACATATGGGGGTTTCGTACTACTTGATGTTAAAGAATGACTATGTTAATTCCTCTCAAATCCTGTACAAATCTTCATCCTCTACTGTTTGGTATTTTTTGTGGGGAGGATTGGAGTGTCACATAGGCTTCTACAAAGAATAATCAAGCTTCTTTTTATATAATCCAAAATTATAGATCTTATCCATTCCAAGTTCTCTGATCTCAGAGGGTATTGTTTAAGGTTTGGAAGAGGTTTTGATGGATCTAGTTGAATTTTAATGGGGGTAGCCGAGATAATTTTCCCAGTATCAGTGGAGGACTTTGGCCACAATTGATCAGGTACTATTTTTAACAGTTCTGTAATTCTTCATTATTTAACAATTTAGTTTCCTCCATGATAATATGAATTGGAATTTGTGAATTAAAAGGATCAGATTTCAAAAAAGTTTTTGGACCTAATAATTGTATTTTATCTTCTAATTCTAAATGCATTTCCCCCTTTGGAGAGAAAAAGAGGTGGGTATTTTATAATTTTAAAAAGTCTCTCCCTATCACATGGGTGGGGACTGAGGGAACTAGGAGGAAAATGTGCTCTCTGTAGGGGATCTAACTGAAAAACTATAGGTTGGGATTTATATACTGATATAGGAGTATTTGTTAACACCACCATTTGTTTTTGTTTTTGTTTTTTTCACTCTGAGGAATGGACCTTGTAATAAGGCAGGATTTATCACTGATAGTGTAGCTGCAGTGATAATAAGAGCTTGTGTTTGTGCTCCATTTAAATTAATTTCAGTTTCCCCTAAGATACTGCAGAGGAGAAAAGAGAAGATCCCTTTGATTTCCTCAGAGCATCCCCATCCTTTTTCTCTGACCTGTTGCTATTCTTTCCAGGCTTTTTGCAATCATTGCAAAGTGGGAAAATGAGTCAGTTTTGGGACTGATTAGGCTGTTTAGGGATTATATAACATTGTGTGGACAATTGTCTTAATTGTAAATTCATGATCTTGTTTGCTTTTCCTCTCTGTTTAACTTCCCTTTCCTTTTCTTCCTTGGTTAGGGTACGGGACATTTGATCGGCAAAATTATCTAGATCATGAGTTTGAGAGGTAGCCCAACTGTGGTGTTGTCTTTTTCTGATAATTGCCAATTCTTCATCTAATCCATTTATAAAGTTTGAGTTCAGGAGAGTGTCATTTTGGTGATTAGCATAAATTTCTTCTGATAGGCCTGAATGTTGTTTAAATATTTTTTCAAATCTTTCATAGTAAGATATTACAAGCTCATCAAGATTTTGTCAGCATTGTTGTATTTTGTTCCAATCAACTACTCTCTTGGAGAACTAAGGGAATATCATCCAGTAAAGACTTGGCAGTGTTTCAGGTCTGTTCACAATCTGCTTCAGAAAATTTATGGAAGTCTTCTAAAGGATTCCTCCAGTTTCCCTTTGCTATCCAATCTTTGGTTTTACTTTCTGACACTAACATGTCAACCAACTGAAGTAAATCAGAGAATCTGGTGTCTTAAGTTCGAATGTTTAATTCAAATTCTGTAGCAAATCCAATAGGGTCCTGAACAGGACTCAGAAATTCTTTAATTATGCCTTTAAGTTCTACTTTTGACCATGGTTGATAAACCAAGGCAGGTTCTCCTCTACCAGACACAAAGTGCTCCCAAAATGGAGCCAGAACAGCAGGAGGAGGAAGAGGAGAAGGAGGAAGGGGAGGTAAGCCTGGCCAAGGCAATTCTGACAAAAGAGAAGGAGGAGCTGAAGGAGGGGGAGAAATTTCAGTGGTCTTTTTCAATTCAGAAATGGTTTCAGACAATCTTTTACTTTCTACTTGCAGAACAATGACTTTATCAGACCTTTTTTAGAAGCTTCTAATTACTATTGAAAATAACTCTCCCCATTATTTTATTTCAGAACCGGCTTTTTCTTTATTAATAAACTATTAATAGTTTAGGGATTTCAAAGACACCCCATTTAGCCATTTTAATTTGGGGTCTCTGTGAGTTATGTGAGAGCATTTTTCTAAATATTTGTATTAAGACACGCCATAAGTATTAAACATAAATCCAATCGGCGTTTGTTTGTTTGTTTCCTTCTTTCTTTCTTTTTTTTTTTTTTTTCCAGAGGCAGGGTCTTGCTCTGTCACCCAGGCTGGAGGTCAGTGGTAGGATCATAGTTCATTGCAGCCTTGAACTCCTGGACTCAAGAGATCCTCCCACCTCAGCCTTCCTAGTAGCCAGGACTACAGGCATGTGTCACTGCACCCACCTAATTTTTTTATTTTTTGTAGAGATGAGGTCTCACTATGTAGCTCAGGCTGGCCTTGAACTCCCGGCCCCAAGCCATCCTCCTGCCTCAGCCTCCCAAAGTGCTGAGATTACAGGTGTGAGCCACCTTGTCAGTCCAACTGGTATTTCTAATGGTGGATCTCTCCTTAAACAGGAAGACTCAGTTTTAGAGGTATGATTGCCCATAATTTAGAAATTCCTTCCTGAATAACCAAAAACCTAGTGGGAAGTGTTTGGGATCAAGTGTGCTGTTTGTGGGAATAGCTCCTCAAGGTAGCACCCTTGAGTTGTTTCTTCCCTCTTATGTGTCTTGGTGATCCCAAGAAACTTGGGCATTTAAGTCATTAGGTGATCAACCTTTATGTGCCACCGGATTAAGCAAGATTCCCTGTGTTTTTCTTAAGGGATTCATTCCCTGTGAGACTGTTTCATAGCACTAGAGATAAGCTCCTACATTCCCAACAGACAGACCTTAGGGTGCCTTTCGGCCAGGAGAAACAGTGTCTCTTATCTTCGGGATTTATCTCATCCTCATAGAGCCTTTTATAATTTTGGTCACTAAAGAAGAACATTTAGATTTGTCAATTGAACCAAGTTTCAGAATCTGGCCAGTTTTAAAGATTACAAATTTTTTGTGTAAGCCACAAAGATTCACTTCCTCTTTTCAGTGATAAACTGTTTTCCCCCCAACCAAAATTTTGAATAAGAGAAAAGGTTCAAAAATGCTAAAGAGTAATTCTGAACAAAACCTTAACCTCAGAGAAAAGTGAAAATCCCAAATTCACAATGAGAACTACTCCAGACCAGGCGTGGTGGATCATGCCTATTATCCTGGCACTTTGGGAGGCTGAGGTGGAAGGATCACACGAGGCCAGGAGTTTGAGACCAGCCTGAGCAAAAGTGAGACCCCCTGCCACCGTTTCTACAAAAAAAAAAAGAACTATCTTTAGAGAATAACAACTAAAACTCCTACCTTGCAGCAGAGCTTCAATTCCAACTCCATCACGTTAGGAACGTGTGTAACTCAAAGTGTGAGTCCTCAACCAAGCCTAGGAGGATTCGGACTGAGAGGGGCCTAACCAGAGATCCCCTTTGACTACAGTGAGGTTGGGTGAGGAAGGGACGGGGATCACTGGAGGTCCACTTCAGATCCCTTCATGGTCGCTAGAATGTCAACCTTAAATAATGAGATTCAGAAAATATGATTAGGCCAGGCATGGTGGCTCAAACCTATAATCCCAGCACTTTGGGAGGCCGAGGCAGGAGATTTGCTTGAGGCCAGGAGTTTGAGACCAGCCTGGACAACATTGCAAAACCCCTTCTCTACAAATAATAAAAAAATAGGGTGTGGTGTTGTGCACCTAGAGTCTTAGCTACATGGGAGGCTGAGGTGAGAGGATGGCTTGCGCCCAGGAGTTCAAGGCTACAGTGAACTATAATCACACCACTGCACTCCAGCCTGGGTGACAGAGCACAATCCTCTCTCTAAATAAAATTTTAAAATATGGATATGTATATATTATGATTAAGTATAGAGTTTTTTCAAGTACAAAGCATGAGAATGGCCACCCGGGAAAGCACAGACTGCAAATGAATGGGGTCAGCATTTTCCAAAGTGGAGAAGTTAAGGTTTCAGTTATATAAGCAAAGACAGAGAAGTTCCAGCAGGATTACAACATTTTCCATACCAGACCAGGTGCATACACCATAGCAATTTGATTGGTTACAGATTGCTACACTTTAAGAAGATTACTTTATTCCTCTGTGAGGAGGGGCAATGATCTGAGGGGGTCTTATCTCTGGCACTGCCTGGTCTTCTTAATTACTTACAGGAAAAAAAAAAGGGCAGAAGTTGCAGCTGCATGCCACGTAACTCAGGTTGCATAGCCACATTCCTGTCAAGGCTCAGGATAATTTAAAGTTCCAACAGCTTTAAGTTTGAATTATTTTAGGTCTGAATTATTTAATTTCACACACCGCTTCAACTTCCTTCTTCCATGTAAGCTGATGTCCCAAACTCAGTCTTAAGCACATATCCCCTGACCTTGTTTCCATGTTCAGACTTGCAGGTTCCATGAATGGAAGGACTTACGTTCTGGTCCTAGCCCATCAAAGACTGAGCTAATTATGACAGATACTACAAAACTCTTGCTAGAACAGGAACAAATATCAGAATGTGGATAGTCCTAGGTTCGCAGGTGCAGGGAGTAGAGGATCTACTGCTGGTTAAAAAATGAAATAACTGGCCAGGTGCTGTGGCTCACACCTGTAATCCTAGCGCTCTGGGAGGCCAAGGCAGGAGGATCACTTGAGGTCAGGAGTTCAAGAACAGCCTGAGCAAGAGGGAGACTGCATCTCTACTAAAAATAGAAAAAATAAGCTGGGTGTGGTGGCACGCACCTGTAGTCCCAGCTACATGGGAGGCTAAGGCAGGAGGATCGCTTGAAACAAGGAGTTTGAGGTTGCAGTGAGCTGTGATGACTGATGACGCCACTGCACTCTAGCCCAGGCAAGAGCACGAGACTCTATCTCAAAAAAAAAAAAAAAAAAGAAAGAAAGAACTGATATCTGCTGAAGTTATGGCCCAAGATAATGATGATGGCAGCTAACGTTTATTAGGCATTTACTCAAAAATTATTTCTGACACTAAAAAAAATAAACTTAGTATTTACTGAGTGCTTACCATATTCCAAGCAAAACCACACTATGAATTGGGCATTTAATTGTAATACCCATTTTTCAGATGAGGTAACTAAGGTACAGAGAGGCTAAGTAACTTGCCTATGGTCACACAGCTAGTCAGCAGTAGAGCTGAAGTAGGAGACCAAGTCTGTCTGACACAGAGCCCTGTCTGTTATCCGCCTCGCTATTCAATACAGCCTGCTGATGAGTTTTGCCTAAAAAATCAACTTTTTTTCTGATCACTTATACCAAATAAATCTTGAATATTTGACAACCAGTGTTACCCTTTGCTGTTTAAATATGCAAACCCCTGGGGTCAGTGAAGATTCCCAGTCAGGAAAGAGTCTAGCAATACATACAGAAAAAGTGATTAGAATTATGTATTTAACTAAGAAAATTTCAGATAAATACTATTTCTTTTATTATTTAATGATAAAAGCATATGCAAGAAATCAAAATATTTCATCCTGAAATATATTTCCTTGACATATTTTAAGATGGCTATTCAGAAGGGTTGGAAATATAAGAATAGCTAAAAAGCTGTTTTTTGGGGGGAAGATTTGCCTCTGTTGAGAAGATCTGCATTGATGCAGCCAAGCTTTTTCTGAGGGCCTTCCCTCGTCCATACCTAGGAAAGAGTAACTGAGAGTCTGACACCTTGACTGAAAGGTCTGAAAGAAACCTTCACCTTCTATCCTCTCCGAGGGCTGCTACCTGTGGCTTCACCTACATAACAAGACCACCTTTGCTAGCCACGCCTCCTCTTCTCCCCCTCCCATAACCTGTTTTGCCACAGTCCAAGCCCCCATTCTTTCTGTAACCTCAAGATGGTATATAAGTTTCTGCTGCCCATTGTGGGGTTGCGGTAATCACTCTGTTGTTCTCCCTCATGCGCTTCAATAAATTTGTATGCCTTTTCTCCTATTAACCTGCCTTTTGTCAGTTGATTTTTGGTGAACCTTGGTCCCTATGCATATTAACAATCAATTATTTATTTTAAATATTAAATTCATTTATGTGTCAAATGTTTTAGTGTTTTGGCAATTAATGTCTGTTTAAAATGAGGTTCCCAACTGCTACCCTGGCAGGTTTACTTCTAAGAAAGAAGCTCAGAATGATGTTCTGGTATATTCCCATCTCCCCTTTCTCTTTACACTCACTTCCCCACATTATCCTCTCATCTGAACTTGGAATAAATCAAAATTTATCTCAATTCTAAGATCAAGTAGCAATGGAAAAAGTGATTTTTCCAAGTCTGAAAACCTGACACCTATCTTTGGACCCGTGGTAGCACATCCAGTCTAAGGCAGACTCCCTCCATGATTTATTCATATAATTTAAATATGCATGGAAATTGCCAAAATAATTCCATGGTGGAACATTTAACCAGGAGGAGATTTTCACTAAAGAAGAACACACAGTGATAGATTTTTAGATGATGTCATTTGTTTAGTAATATGAATCAGCACAAGAACCGGTTTGGACATTGTACAGAGAACAAGAAAATGAGCTATTTTTCCCTACATAGGAACACTGTGCCAACAGGACCACAATCTTCTCATGACTGTTGATGGTTGACAACAATTCAAATTTGACTTTGGTGTAGTTTCTAAGCAAGTCTTTCCTTGCTCTAAAAGCAAATGCACGCTGTGTCTCTCACTGCCCTCTATTGGCTGGAACAGTAGGTGCTGGCTCGGGTGGAATTGCTTAATTGGTAACCTAACATCTTTTTCTAGCAGTAGATGTGCAAGACACTTTGTTGCACACAGACTACTCTCCAGAACGGTTTGACCTTAAGTATCTCACACATTTAATCCCTATTTTTGCAGACATAAGACTAATTGGCATCCACTATACAGTGTTGTGGTGCATGAAAACTACGGACTTTGCAGAGAATCTTGTCACTCTATGACCTTGGGCAAGTGATAAAATTTTCCTAACTCTTCCCTAATCCAGCTTCCGTGGGTCATTGCAGAAAGGAACAAAAGAGTGTTTATAAAGCACAATTTCTAGAAGAGATACGGTGCTTAATAAATATTGATCTTCTACTCTCCCTCATGTTCCCTTGTGCACCCCCACAAATATTTCTAGGGATGAATCCATAGCAAAACATGTGCAGGTGCATTATTTCATCTCACAACAACCTCTTATCCTCACAAATAAGTAGTAGAAGCTAAACTCCACACAAATTTGATTCCAGATTATGTTTGTTCACATCATGCTGTTTCTCCTTAATAGCGTTATGAAGTGTGATATCCTTCACCACCATCATTATTTCTTCTGGCTAACACTCTTTTTCACTGTCCTAGGTGCAATGGACTGATTGTTTTTGTCTCTGCCAAAATTCATATGTTGAAATCCTCACCCTCAATGTAATGGCATTAGGGGATGGAGCCTTTGGGAGGTAAGTAGGGTGAAGCAGTCATGAATGGGGTTAGTTCCCTTTTAAAAGGGACCACAGAGAACTCTCTCACCTTGTTTCTGCCTTGTGAGGACACAGAGAGAAGATGATTATCTATAAACCAGGAAGCAGGCCCTTACTAGACACCAAATGAATCTTCTGGCACCTTGATCTTGGACTTCTTAGCTTCCAGAACTATAAGAAATAAATGTTTATTGTTTAAACCACTCAGTCTATGGTACTCTGTTATAGCAGTCCAAACGGATTAAGACAGTAGATTAGAAAAATTTTTGGTAACTGCTCATCTTTCATAGATGTATGCCACTAAATATTGTTTAACATTGATAAAACTAGAAATAGAGGAGGTTATATAGAGATAACAATTAAGGAAATAAAGACAGAAATAGTTAAAAGTGATTACCTAATGGAAGCGGGGCTGGAAATGGGGTGGAGAGGAAGACAGGAGACTTTTACTTTGATTTTAGATTCTCCAGTATTGTTTAATTTTTTTACATGTGTATGTATTAATTTTATAATTATCTTTTTTAACTTTCATAAATAGTGTAGTTCAGAGATACTTGAGGCCTAATTTCTGTGCCTGCGGAATGGTAAGGTGTTATGATAGGTGTATTCGTTGAGGTAGACTAGCTGCTGTAAGAAATTAACCCCAAAATTTATTATGGCCCAAACACCATAGAATTTTATTTCTTGCTCTCAGAACAAGGCAGTTCCAAGTGGGTGAGATAGGGCTGGAGAAATGGGAAGAGGGAGAGGGAGGATGCTCTGTTCCACACAATCACTCAAGGACCCAGGCTGGCACAGGCTCTGCCATCTTCAGCATGTGGTTGTGAAGGTCACTTGGGAATTAACACCCAGCCAGTGGAAGGGGAAAGAATGTGGAGAAGTACTCACAGGAGGATCGTTATGGTCCAGGCCTGCTAGTGCTGCATATTACATCTGCTCATATTACATTGATTGGAACTCAGTCACTGGCCACACCTAACTGCAAGGGAGGCTGAGAAACATGGACCAGCTGAATATCCAGAAAGAAGAGAACGTGGATTTTAGTTAGCAGCGAGCAGTTATGTCACCGAGGGTTGGTTACAATAGATCCTTTTAGTGTCCCTGCTTTGGGGTATTCACAGTCAGGTCTAAAAATGCTAGGATGAAACCCTCACTCCAAAGACAGGGTGTGAAAGATGGTGTTTGGCACATCCCCTCAGTCCACCTCTGATATTAACTGAAGTCAAACAGTTCCCAAGCTCACTGCCAGTGCCCTATACTGAGTGGCCCTGTAACTCTGCGTTATTCTGCTCTGGGTTTTTCTGAAGCCACAGGAGCTCCCTCAGCCCATGTGCAGGACAGCCCAAAAGTACAGAGGGAATTAACACCTTGGGGACAGATCTCAACCGATGGTGAAATGGATAAGGCAGGTAACAGCAGTTTCATCACAGCTTTGTTCATATTAGCCAAAGTGGAAACAACCCAATGCCCATCAACAGAAGAACAGATAAATTAATTGCAGTATATTCATAAGACAGAATACTACATGGCAATAAAATAGAACTACTGATAAAAGCAACAGCATGGATGAATCTCATAGATGTTAAGTTGAGTGAAGAAGCCAAATTTAAAATAATATATGCTATTAACATAAATCATTGATTCAAAAAGAAAAGAATACATACTGTATGATTTCCCTTATACAAAGTTTGAGAATGGGCAAAACTAACCCATGATGATAGAAGTTAGAATAAGGATTACTTCCCCGTGGAGTTCGAGTACAGACTGAGAAGCAAGAGGGAACCTTTCAAGGTGATGGGAATTTTCTATACCTTGGTCTGTGTGGTAATGACACAAGTGCAATAATTCATCAAACTGTCCACTTAGGATTGCTGCTTTGGGTGCATGTGTATTATCTTGCCATAAAAGCTTAAAAAAATACTGGGGGTTCTATTTGCAAGAACTGTTGGGTAAGCAATGAACAGTGTCTGCCATATCCACTCCAAAGGGGCCTGAGAACCAAGGATCCTGATCTTCCTACACTGCCTTGGGTGCCTTTTCCACTGACCCTCTGAAGAAGGACCTGAGGTGCACTCTCTAAAGACATCCACCTGTGAGGCTGGTGGAGCTGCATCCTTGGAGTTCAGAATTCTAGTTAAATACTCCTCTGATGGTTATTTGAATTGGTATGGTGGTGTGTAAGAGGAACACGGAAGGGTCAGACAGATCTCAAATTTAAACCTACTGCCTAAAATTCAATTTCATGAGCATTGTGGGAGGCATGGGTTTTTACTGCTGGAGCCAATAATGAAGGTCGATCTGGAAACATAATTATCTATGGTAAGCACAAACAAGCACAGCTCTCAGTCGACAACTGAGAGGCCTCCCTTTCTTCCTGCTGCCATCATCCTAAGATTACATTGAAATTTGCAGTTCCTAAGGTCTTCACTGGTTGCTACCCAGACATATCTCCTCATGCATTTTATTTGGCTAGAAGGCTTAATTTAAATAAAGCAGCAGGTGAAGACTTCCTGCTGTCAAAATTATTCAAAGCTGCTTCTAAATGACTTCCTCCAAAATACAGACCCATTTGTTTAACACTCCATTTAAACATTGTCTATTTCTCCCTCAAAATACGTCAGATTGAGGATTTCTGGGTCAGTATTTTATATCAGATTCAATAGAGTTGCAAGTTCAGATACTCCACTATTACATAATGGGAAAAAATTATCAAGAATAATATATTGTTAGTTGCCTCACATTCTTCTTGGAATTAAATGGGCATAACTGTAAATAAATGAATTATAGAGCTGGTTTTTCCTGTTTGTTTTTAACTTACTTCCCTTCTGCCTTTAACCCTGGACAAGAATGGCTCTAGGTTAAGCTGCCTGAGCACAGTATTAACTCCTAATTATTGGTTCTTGTACAAAATCTGCATCTCGACATCTTCGCAAGAGTCACTATCTGCATTCTCACAAATCTATCTCCTGGTAAGCCAGATAACTATATTGAGGGGCCTGAAGCAAGACTGTGTTCTTATCTGATTCTCACACTTTCTTTTTCTTTTTTTTTAATGGTGAAAAACACATAACATTAAATTTAATATCCTAACCAATAAAGTGTACAGTTCAGCAGCGCTAAATATATTCACGTTGTTGTGCAACAGATCTCTAGAATGTTTTCATCTTGCAATAATGAAACTCTATACCCATTAGACACTAATTCCTCCTCCCCCTCCTCCGTATCTCCAGCCCTTGGTAACTACCTTTCTACTTTCTGGGTTTTTTTTGTTTTTTTTTTTTTGAGACAGAATCTCACTCTGTCACCCTGGGTAGAGTGCAGTGGCATCATCATAGCTCACTGCAACCTCACACTCCTGGGCTCAAGCGATCCTCCTGCCTCAGCCTCCCAAGTAGCTGGGACTGCAGGTGTGTGCCATGACGGCCGGCTTATTTTTCTATTTTTAGTAGAGACGGGGTCTCGCTCTTGCTTAGGTTGGTCTCAAACTCCTGACCTTAAGCAATCCTCCTGCCTCAGCCTCCCAGAGTGCTAGGATTACAGGTATTAGCCACTGCACCTGACCTACTTTCTCTTTCTATGATTGTCTGTTTCAGTGATTTTGACTATTTCGGATATTTTAGGAGTGAAATCATACAGTATTTATCCTTTTGTGACTGGCTTAGCATAATGTCCTCAAGGTTCACCCATGTCCCCACACTTTCTTTTTAACCTCTCTTTGAATGATAGAAAACCACTGGATGACCCTAAGTTCATTCCCCACTGCTGGAGGCAGGAACTAGGAATGGCTTTAATGTTGCTCAAAACTGGACTTCTCATGGGAGCATTATGTGGCTTTTTCTATACCTATGATGAGTGATTGGTAAAAGCTTCTTTGAAAATCTTCCATGCTAAGTCACCCATTCATGCTCCAGGATAAGAAAACTTGGGGAACTTGAATTTGTTCATTTATTGCAGGCCCAGAATAGGCCCTTAAGAATGATTCTGCCTTGTTTATATGTACTCCCTTGGTGTACCTTTGAAATCAGAAAGGTATGACAGATTGTATTTTACAAAAATGGCTGCAACAATATTTCTAGTCTTACATGCTCTTCCAAATCCCACCACTTAACCATCAACACTTGGAGTCTATATCCCCTCCCCTTGAACCTGAGCAGAGATTTTTGCATGCCTCAATGAAAAGAATGTATCAGTGGTAGAAGTGACAGTGCATAACTTCTATGGATAGGTCATAAAAGGTTATATGACTTCCACCTGGTGCGCTCTCTCTCTCTCTAGCTCTCTCTCTCTCTCTCTCTCTCTCTCTGACATGTGCCTTTAGAGTCTTGAGCCACCTTGTAAGAAGTCCAGCTATCCCAAAGCCAAGCTGATGGAGAGACCACATGCAAAGACTACATAGAGATAGAGTTGCCCAAGGAGCCCACCTATTCCAGCCCCCAGCCTTGCCAACCTGGCAGTAGACATATGAATGAGCCAGCCTTCAGATGACTCCAGCCCTAGCCACTGTCTGATTGTAACCACATGAGAGAGCTGAGCAAAAACTGCCTAGCTGAGCCCAGTCAACCCCCATAACCATGAGAGGTAATAATAATGACCATTGCCATTTTAAGCTACAAGGTTTTGGGGTGGTTTCTTAGGCAGCAATAGAGAATGGGAACAGAGGGCTAGTCATCCATTTATCCTAAAGAAGGTTTCAGTTAGATGCCTTACTTTTCATAAAACCTCATTTGTTAACTAAATATATGTTGCTACCCTAAAGCAACAACATAGAACAACTACCCTTCAGACTTTGATAGAGAACATGAACTCCAATGATCTGCTCCCAACACTTATTAAAGGTCTGGTTCAGAGAGCTGATCTCAATGGAGTATTGATGGAAGGACTTGCACTCCTCTGGATTTTCTAGATGTATTCTTTGATACACTTAAAAGTTTAGAAAGTTGCAGTCTCGAGCCATATTTCCTTGGACTATGAAAAAATTGCTCTCAATAAATTGGGCTATAGGTCATGCTGCAGGTTTCACACTGCAAGACAAAGCTTTAGCAAAGCTCTATTGGATTTGCTATAAGAATATCATTGAGGACACTGTTCACCACATCCCTCCATGTCCCAGATATAAAACCACATACTAGAAATTTCTTTTAGAGCTAAGTTCCAATAAAGCTTGAGAAACTAGAATGTTTTTTTTTTGTAGTCAAGAAAATCATGATTAGCTTTCAATTTTTTTTTTTTTTTTTTTGAGACAAGTTTCTCGCTCTGTCTCCTGGGCTAGAGGGCCGTGACATCATCATACCTCACTGCAACCTTAAACTCCTGAGGCTCAAGCCATCCTCCTGCCTCAGCCTCCTGAGTAGCTGGGACTACAGATGCACAACACCACACCTGGTTAATTTTTAAAATTTTTTGTAGAGACAGGCTCTCGCTGTGTTGCCCAGGCTGGTCTGGAGCTCCTGGGTTCTAGCAATCCTCCTGCCTTGGCCTCCCAAAGTGCTGGGATTACAGGAGTGAGCCACTGCACACCTGGCCAGCCTTAATTTTTTTTGGCAGAAAACTGAAGTCCAAATCTGTGACTTAGCTTAGATAGTTGTATTGGACCCCATTGCTTGTATATTGCACTTCATTCTACTGACTCGCTTTTGCCTAATGTATATTTCTTGTGATCCTGGCTTTATTAATTATTTATACTTTTTATTTGATCATATGTATTATTGTAAGCTTTTTCAAATCCCTTGTGGAAGAGGATATAATAATAATTATAAAGAGAGGAATAAATGAATATATAAATAAATTACCCTTCTGAGCCTCACCAAATTATAGGCCTCTCACAGGTCTAGTTTAATGATTCATTTATTTACTTTCAAATATGGATTAAGCATCTACTATGGGCCAGGCATTGTATTAGGGAGAATAAGACCTGAAAATATTTTTTAAAAACCTACAGTCCTTACCCTCAGGGAAACAGAGTGCCTGAAGGTGGTCCCAGAAATTCAGGGTCCAATAGCAGCAAGCAGTGATTTCAAATAGTGACATCTTTGAGGTCTCATAGTCATCATAAAGCCAAATGTCTTGGTCTTTTTCATAAATAAGCTGGGGGTGGGTAAGGAGTGAGGACTAGATACTACATAAATACGCTCTTTAGGTTCCTGGCCAGGAACTTCCAGAGGCTATCATCTCAAAAATTCCTTCCAGTTCTAGAGAAATTGTTGACAAAACTTGCCCCTCAGATCTGGAATGCCACTTCTATGCTGACCAATTCATTTATCCTCTAGAAGACCAACACTTGTAACTCTCTGGTTTGTGACTTGGCTGCTAGTTCTACTTCTATACTGATTCTTTGACTTCTACTCAGGTGATCTGCAGTCTTCGTTTATACCAGTTGGGTAAACTTTTACACCTGTCTCTCAGGATACACCAAGGTTCTCCAACCCTGGAAACTCTCAGCTTCTCCTCCTGACAATGATGACAATAAATCTAATCTGCCTTGTCAACCATAAACCTTGGAATTCTGACCCACATCATTATTTCTGACAGAATTTCTGTGAATGTTTCTGGTGTCCTTTGGGCTCTGCACTCTTGTCTCTAGAAGTTCTCCCAAACACTTGGGATATTTTGCCCTTTTTCTAAGAGATCTTGCCCTTCCCTGCCCCCAACATTCCTGGAAAATGTGGTTACTAATTCTATTACCCTAGGATCTTGATTCCAAAGAAGATGCTTGATTTGCTAATACCAATATTCATAAATACTTTGTAATTAAATAATAAATCCCTTTTGCTTTTTTTAAGTGCTGGGTTCCAGGTACCTAGAACCAAAATGCAAATAAACCTGTCCTTCTGTAGGCCCTTGTCAGTGGAGTTTTAATAAACTATAGTACTCTGAGCTAAATTTACATAGGTATAAATTGCTTTCTTGAAATATTCATATGCTGTCTTCTATTTACCTAATAAGAGATATGTGACCTCAGTTAATTTCCTTGGCCAATCGTTTGTCAAAAAATATAAGACTCTTTCTGGCAAATTGTCCTCATGGCTGTCATTTTTCTAAATGGAGCATAAAAAGGGAGAGAGATTCCCCTTTCCATCTGTAGGAACATCATTTAGGGGTGAATTGTGTCATTATCCTCTGATAGACCCACATTGCCTGCCACTGAGCATCCTGTGCTCAGTGCTGCAGAAAGAAACCAAATTCAGGTGATGATGCTCCATGACTTCAACACAACTCCAAAGGTTGAGGTTTTCCCTCACCAATACGGTACATTTCATCTGTTCTAGCTCTTCATTAATGCCAAACACCCTCCCTCGCCCCAACATTTTGTCAAAGAAATATCCACCTCTAAAGCACTATTCACACCATCTTTGCTGCTATTTTGAAGGATATGTTTCAAAAAGATATAATTTTGCATCCTCTTGTCTACCTGGTTGGGTATATTAAGTAAATCTTAGAGCAATACCTCTATGCTGTGCTTCTACAGAGAATAATTAGGTCTATCCCATAACCAAAGAAGATTTTATACACAACTCACTGCATTTCTCTACCCTGAACACTCTCTTTTACAGAAAATGCTTTTTTCCCATATCTTTAAGTGCCACTATTACCCCAGCAACTGACCAGTACCTGTAGAAGACATAAATCATTAGAGAAAGCTTGCAGGAAATCTTCCTATCTGTCAAAAAGCAATATGTGTTCATTGTTACTGAGCACCAAGGAAATATATTAAAGTTATTTAGTCATCTAGTTATTTTTCTTATACAAACATATCACATGCCCATGCTAAAGAAAAAACTCAGATGACCAGCACTGGGGTTCTTCAAGGTCTTGAAAAATATTGACCTCATGGCCTACTCTATCAGCCAGAACACTTCATATTGCAGGTGACAGAAAATCCATCTTAAAATGATTTAAACAACAAAGGCAAATTGTTGGCTCATGGCTCATGTGACTTGAAGGTCCAGAGTGACGGCTAGCTTTAGAGGCTTGAACCTGCAGCACAAATCATGTCACTAAGGACCAGGTTTCCCTCTATCTGCCCATTCCATGTTGGCTTCATCCTCAGTCTCCATGCTAAGACCCTTGGGTGGTTCTAGAATTCTTTCATGATAACAAAATGGCTGCAGCAGTTCCATCGCACCACATCATCCAGGCAGGTACAAGTAGTTCCTGAAGAAGTGAGAGGCTTTCCTAGAAGGCCCAGCAGACATTTTCTGGTGTCTCATCAGCTGTGACAGAGACATATTACCATCCCTGAACAAATAACTGGTACCTAGGGAATGAGGCTGGAGTTGACGGTGTTTGTCCCCAAAGAAAATCAAGATGAGGAATGAGTTTTTGGCAGTGGAAATAATGTCCATCAAACCTTCCCAGCCCATGTGCCTTTACCCTGTCTTGCACAGTGCCCTGCTCCACCTGAGAAACTGTCACTTGTCTCAGCGGATGTAATTTTGCTGTTTTCAACTCAGGGGGCTACTTTCCCTGGGTTATCTCATCTACTGCCAAGGCCTTAAGTACCCTTCCTGTGAGCACGCCTTTTGAAGAAGTACCTTCGGTCCAGACTTTTCTCCTGAATGTTAAAAAATGTGCAGCAGAATGTTAAAAAATCTACTAGGTATCTACCTTCGTTTTTCTCAAGAGCATTTCAAGCTTTTGGGTTTTTTTTAAAAAGAATCCTTGCCTTTTAGAAATGCATGCTAAAATATTTACAGAAGAAATGCTATGATATTTGGGATTTGTTTCAGAATACTCCAGTAGAGGGAGAGCGAGAGGTGTGGGTCTAGCTGAACAATTAGATGAATTGTTGACGCTGAAGGTGGGTACACATGAAGTTATTATACTCTGCTTTCTACTTTTGTGCATGGTTAACACTTTTCATAAGGAACTTTTTCTTTCTCTTTTTTTTTAGGACAATAAAGGAATTTTTTTAAAGGCACCTCAAACTCAACATGTTTGTGAACAGTAAGATATAGATTCAGCCACGTAAAGGGAGACCTAAAATAATACTAGCTTTACAGGAAAAAAGATATTTCTCTTTTGTGTAAAAGTATGGTATAGCATTCCACAGTGTCAGGGGCCCTTGTTGATCTATTCTCCCTTTGGTCTCCATGGCCCCAGATGGCCCAATATCATATCACATTTTGACCAGCAAGAAGGAAAAGTAGGGGGTATGCTGCTCCTTTTAAGGGTGCAACCCAGAAGTCGCAAACATCCCTTCCACTCAGATCCCATTGCCCAGAACTTAAGTATGTGAATGATCTAGCTGCAAGCAAGGCTGGGAAATATATTGTCTTTCTAAGTAGCCATGTGCCAAGTTAAAGACTTCTACTATTAATAGTAGGAAAGAAGAGAAGAGATATTGACAGGCAACTAATAGTCTCTGGCCTATACTGCCCTTCTAGTCACCCAGATATCCATGTGTCCCCTTCTTTCCACATATTTATTTCTTCTCTGGGGGCAGACTGCCAAAGTCTCATCCAGTTTCTGCATCCAGCTCAAGTTCACAGTCTCTGGTTAATTTTCTGTCTTCTTTATAATGTCCGTATGTGATTCCTCGTGGTTTGGTAGCCTATAAACTAAAAGACAAGTTTACTTGCCTCCAATCTTCCTTTTATAAATTGTAGGGCAGGAATAGGATAGCTACTATTTTTTTTAAAACCTATTTGAAAAAGAGAAGAACGGGAAGCACACAGCAGCCTCTGGTTCACAGCAATCATCAAATCCCATAGAGCAGTGATTGCAAGGACTCCCTACCTTGGAAGTTCCTGGATTATCCCACTTGGCAGTTGCTATTCCTGCACCCTGCGGGGTGGGCGAGTGGGGGAAGCAAAGATCTCTCTCCTGAATCTTTGTTCCTTCCTCTCCACTGCCCCAGGTTTTGTCCTGTGGGAAGTTCTTTTTCTCCATTCTGCTCTATGGCCACGTCTGAAGTAGGCTTTGTAGAATATGCCCTACTTGGGGCTGCTTAGTTTTCAAAACTTCTGTGGTATAGGGTTGGGGGCCTTTGTGTCAGTAATTACACAGCCACAGGTTTCCTCTAGAGGTTCTTCAAGTCTGAAGACTTATCTTTTATGGAAAAGGCATGGAAACAGTTTCTCTTTCTAAAGCTTCCAGGGGTAACACAGCCCTGCCAACACCTTGATTTTAAGCCAGCGAGATCCATTTCAGACTTCTGACCTCCAGAACGATAAGATAATAAATGTGTGTTGTTGAAGCCATTAGGTTTGTGGTAATTTGTTACAGCAGTAATAGGAAACTGTTACAAGAGCCTATTAGTTAACATAGGAAAGCTGTGATACTAACAAACCCAAAGGAGTTAAGTTGGAAAGACGAGGAGAGGCATTTTGGTGACAGCTCTACCCCAACTCTTCGAACCCACCTTCTTGTGACATATGGAGATAAGCACAATAAAGCCGGCAGTTACAACTAACCACCAGGTACTAATTTGGATAGTCCCAGACTCTGGACTCTTCACCAAATCTCTTTTTTCTCCACTGTTATATCTCTGCCTTTTCAGGTCCTAGCACAAGTCTCTAATTTCTAATATCTGCCTCTGCCCCTTGCCCTCAGTCTGAAGATCCAGAATTCTCTTCTCCAGCTCACTCAGTTCAGCTCTCCATGTAACTGTGTTTGGCATGCTCCCTGCATTCCTGTAACATTTACAGCCTCAGGCAACAGAACTTCTCCCCCACCAGCCTTGGTGCCACAGAACTCCCACCAGCCCGGCTGGTCTTTATGAGTAAAGGAAGGAGAGATTCAGTGAAAAATGATGTTGTGATTGGGGGATTGTATTACCAAGGACTTAGCAGAAAAACACACACAGATTTGACCCATGAAATATCAAAAAAGCAAGGAAACAACTGTAAAAGTCTATAACAACTAAAAATTGCAACAAGCTGTTCAAGCCTTATAAAACATAAATAAATGCCCTATCTGCGTAGATTTCCTAAGAAGATTGACTATACCATAAAGAACATAATCAGCACATTAAATTCAACATTATTAAATCATAAATTTGACTTACCCAGGGCAAATATGTTAATTATACAAATATTAATTACTAATTATACACTCAAAGCTTTGCTAGCAACTTCCTTGTATTTAAAATAATTTTGAGAGAAATCTAGGGGGTCCAAGTCTCCTTAAAAAGTTATTCTGAAAAATAATTACTGTTGTATTGTCTGCAGTGGTTTGAATGTCCCCACCAAAACTCACATTGAAATTTAATTGCCAATGTAACGGTATTGGGAGGTGGGGCCTTTGAGAAGTGCTTAGGTCATGAGGGCTCTGTAATGAAGGAATTAATGTCGTTTCCTTGGGAGTGGGTTATTTATCTTGGGAGTGAGTTGTTGATAAAAGCATGGTTTGGGCCTGATTTTCCCTGTCTGCCTCACATGCTCTCTGGCCATGTGATATCTTCTGCCATGGGATGACCCTTGCCAGATGCCAGCATCACGCTTTTGGACCCAGTCTGTGGTATTCTGCTGTAGCAGTAGAAAACAGACTAAGACAGCATCTATAAGTGAAAAATTGTAAACAGCCTAAATATTCAACAGTGGAGAAATAGCTGAGTAAATTATGCTCAGACATAAAGTATTATTGGGTTATTCAAATCTATCTTTAGAAAAAAATCTTAATAACATGAGAAACTTCTTATTTTACAGTAAGTTAAAAAGCAAGGTGGAAAATGATACACAGTAGTATTTCAACTTTGTAAAAATATGCATTGAGAAACATTAGGGTAAATCACAGAGTGGATAATATATAGGCATTAAAGTGACATAAAGGAGTATTTATTGATACAGAAAGACATTTACATTACCTCCTTGGGTGAAAAAGGAACATATATTATAGAGCCATTTTTAAAATATAAAATGTGTATTTATACACGTGCATCAAAATATCTAAAAAGATATACATGAAATGTTAGTAGGATTATTTCTAGATATAAGGCTAATTTTTATTTTCCCCTTTTGCTTTCAGCATTGTCTAAATTTCTCTATAATTATCATATGTTAATATATTAATTTTCTATGGAATATAAAAAAATACTTATTTCCACTTTATGGGGAAAAAGGCAAAGGAATATACTCAAGGAAAATACTCAACATTTTAACTGTAGTTGCCTCTACACAGTAATTTCTTTTCTTTTACCTTATTTTTTTATGCATGTCAACATTTCTTTAAAGAAAATACATTGTTATCTTTATTATTATTAATAATTTTCACCCCTTAAATATTCATTCATCTGATATCAATATAGTTATACCATCTTGATTTTGGCCGGTATTTGCTTGCTACACCTTTTTGTATCCCTTTGTTTTTAACCTTTCTGTGAAACTTTGTTCAGGTATGTGTCATGTAATATCAAGAGCATATTGATTCTGATGATCTCTGTCTTTTATTTGGTGAGTTTAGTTCAATCTGCATTTGTTGTGTCCTAATATATTGGACATCTTATTTACATTTTCTCACATCTTATTTTGTGTTTTCTATTTTCATTTCCATTTTTCTTTCTTTCCTCCTTTCTTGATTCCTGTTAAGTTAGCAAAAAATTTCCATCACTCTACCTTTTTATCCTCACTGATGTCAAGGCTAAATATTATGTCCCTGATTTTGGATGTTACCTTTAATTTTTGAATAACATATTTAACTATATTTTTTAACAATGTCTGAGATTATTCAACAGTTCTCCAGAACAGAACCTAGCACAGGCTATTTCCATTTCACCATCTTTAGCATATTAGCTTTTGTGTATATGTTTATTACCTCATGGTTGTAATATGGTTGCCATAATTCCATTAGGTATCAAGTTTACATTCAAGACAGAAAAAAGGAGTAGAGAGAATAAAGGTGATATCTATCCTATTTATTAAGAAAGCAAAAATGTTCCCACATGCTACAAGCAGAATTATGACTAGGTTGTACTGGCCAGAACCAAGTTACACGTCTACCCTCGCTGCAAAGGAGGCTAGGGAAGGGAATGCAGCAACAGTGTTTGCCAATAGACTAGAATTCCACTCTGACTTTAGGAAAAACTTGAAAATGGCTCATAAAGAGGGAACAAAATCCTTTCTAAGATGTGGAGCAAATCACTTCCCTCCATTGTAAAATTAACACGTTGCATTAGGTTATCTTGTTGGTGATATATGGTGAGGAGGGTCTGGGTCAGGATAATAATAGCAGAATAGAATGTATTTGAGAAATTTTTTTTTTTAATTCATCATAGACTGTGCAAACCCAAGCTTTTCAACAATTTGCATTATTCCTTCTTATTCCTTTCTGGGTTTTTTTTAACACGACCTAGTAAATGCCTATATCTCAGTTCCAATTGCTTTTACCTGTTTACTCAACAATTTGTGTGGTGAGACCAATACTGCTGTGTCACAAATCTGTTTGGGATTCAGTTTCCTCTTCTGTTAAAAAAAATAAAAATAAATAAAATTTGGATTCATCGGTCCTTTTTAGCTCTGAAGTTTGTTGATGCTTTTTTTTGTTGTTGAGACAAGGTCTCACTCTGTTGCCCAGGCTGAGTGCAGTGGTGTCCTCACAGCTCACTGCAGCCTTGAACTCCTGGGCTCAAGAGATCCTCCTGCCTCAGCCTCCCAAAGTGCTGGGATTACAGGCATGAGCCACTGTGCCCAACCTGTTGATGCTTTTCAACAATTCAATTCAGTTGACATTCATTAAATACTTCATATGACTAAGGCATTCTTCCAGATGCTATGGGTATTTAAAGATGAACAAAATGTGTTCCCTGACCTCGAGGAGTTTACAGTACCACTAGTGTGATATAGGGGTTTATCCTCATCATCATCATCACCTATATTCTTTTCCTCAGGCTTGCTTGCTTCCAAAGCCAGTCTTAACACCGCTGGAGCCTAGTGCAGAGATAGTTCATAACTCCACCCTTGGAATTTCCATTCCTGCCTCCATGTAATTGAGGTTTAGGGTTTCTTGGAAGAAAGACACCATATTGAAAAAGGAGTGAGTGGCAAGTTAGCTTCATTTTGGTAGGGGCCATGAAAATGGGATGGAGTAGGGGTTGCAATATCTTGTCAGTTAGAACCATGCTCCATAATGGCTAACCTAGCTCTTGAGATGAAATATTTCTTTCTTTTCTTTTCTTTTCTTTTTTCTTTTTGAGACAGAGTGTCACTCTTTTTCCCTGGGTAGAGTGCAGTGGCATCATCATAGCTCACTGCAGACTCAAACTCCCGGGCTCAAGCGATCCTCCTGCCTCAGCCTCCTGAGTAGCTGGGACTCCAGGGGAGCACCACAATGCCCAGCTAATTTTTCTATTTTTTGTAGAGATGGGGTCTCACTCTTGCTCAGGCTGGTCTCAAACTCCTGAGTTCAAGCAATCCTCCTGCCTTGGCCTCCCAAAGTGCTAGAATTACAGGCGTGAGTCACCACACCCAACCTGAAATATTTCTTGACTTTGAATGAGGAGACAGTCTTCTAAAACTGGTGTAAACTTTCACCTATTGAACAATTTAATCACTAAATAGGTCATGTCAAAGATTTAACCAAAGTTGAAGAAAACATTTTGATCTCATCACTCCTGAGCTAAAATTTAGAACAGGGTAGGTAATGACATAAAGCCTAGCCTAGAATGATCCCTTTTCTGAAGTTCCTGGTCTCCAAAAAAGTGGATTAAAGCTCTTTGATTCCACAAGTGTACATACACGGGAGGTAACATTTTCTCATTTCTACTTTGTGTGCCAGATACTCTCCTTTGTCTCTCCAGATCCATTTTCTCCCCTTCTCCACCTTGCTCTCTGCCCCAGGGGGGTGACCTTTATGAATTATATCAGTGGTTACCTCTTCCTCTTTGACTTCCAGTTGGGTTCAACCAATGGGAGATCTTACCAGGAGATTTAAATTCAGGAAGAGAATAATATCAGGTATTTACCTGATATCACTCAGGTTCTCTCCACTGTGTGCCTCTACTGAAGGCTACAGCTGAGTCAGGTGACCCTCTCTACAGTTACAGCTCTCTCTCTGGGTTTTAGTACCTGATTTCTCCCTTTGATCCTCAGGCTCCCTGCTGTTGCTCACCCTACATAGCTTTATTATCTCTTATTAGTTTCTCTTAACCCTGCCCACACCCTCATAAATGGTTACTTCATTAAATTCTCCATTTTCCCTATTGAGTGTGCCATCTGCTTCCTGCCAGGTTCTGACTGACACATCTTTCCAGGGAATTTCAAAGTAGTATCTGTGCCTCCAAAGATTATCAGTCTCTCCTCATCCCCCACTTTTTCTCCCCCACTGTACCTATGGTTTGTAATTTGAGTTGGTGCTTATGAAGCATTTATCTCAGGTATATATTATTATGTACTCAAAAAATATTGGCTCCTTTCCATTCCTCTTGTGAACTAAAATAAAAGACTAAGGTTCCCCCCCACCGGCTGACTGAACGGACCCTCTCTTGGCCAAGGGGATACCCTAAAACTGAGTTACTGGCCCTGAGAAGGGTGGTCAGACACACCTCACCATTCCCCTCTCCCTTCTTATAGATGTCCTTTGTAACTCATTAGCAGGCCTAAGGCTGTGCAAGACCAACCTGCAGGTCCACAACATACATAACAAATCACTTGTGTCTGAGTGTGTGTCTGGTGGCTTCTCTCTGATTAACAGACTTCCCTATCTTAACTTAAAATATTCCAAGCCTTTAGACAAAGCTTCATTTCTTTAACCAATTACAAATCAAAGAGTCCTTAAACCCAACTATAAACTATAAGCCCCCCGGCTTTGAGATGTCCCACCTTTTCTGGCCAAACCAATGTATGTCTTCCATCTATTGATTTATGACTTTACATGTAATTCCTGTCTCCCTGAAATGTATAAAACCAAACTGTAACCCAACCCCAGCGAGTCAACTCGCTCAAGGCTTCTTGGGCATAGCTCTGGGCCATGGTCCTCAAATTTGGTTCAGAATAAACCTCTTTAAATTATTTTACAGAGTTTGGCTTCTTTTCCATTGACATTCTTATTCCCAATACCCCATTTGAGGTAGGTATTATTATCCCTATTTTTTTTTTAACAGGTCCTATTGAGGTTAAGCAACTCTTGCCCAAAACGGCACAGTAAGGTAGTGACAGAGTTAGGTCTCAAACCAAGATCTGTCATATTGAACCTTACCACACCAGTTCTCACCACATCATGATGGAATCATATTTACATTTGTATCCCTCAGCATTGCCTTCTACAGTGGACCCCATGGAGTAGTTGTGTTAAAAATATTTGTTGAACAGTGGAATGAATAAATTCTATCATCACTCACACATTTATTTAGTTGCTCTATACGTTGATGGAAAAAATAAACAATATGATTACCAATTCTGAGTTCCATTAGCTCATAAAAAGCAATTGTTGGTGTTGAAAAATACTTCCGCTCCTATTAATGTTACTGTGTTTTGCTGATGCCCAGCCCTTCACTTGGACTTTACATTTCAATTTCACCTTCACCTTCAGTAATTTCCAGAAACAAATCATTAAAAATACAAAGACAAATACATTTTACAAAGCACAAAATAAGACCCCTTATAACAAACCATATACTTTAAAGCCATGGTGAGAACTGTTTATTTTTCAAACACATATTCATACAAGTGCTCAAAAATAGCTTATGGCAAACTACAGTGTAGCCTTCAGATGTTTTTGTGTTTTCAACCAGGTGTGTAACTCATTATGATTACAAGTTTCTAAATGCCAAGCCCCATCTTGAGTCCAAATGTATGGCTATTATGCATAATAAAATCCTAAGTCTATGCTTTTCTATTTTTAAAAATAAAGTTTAAATATTTTTTGACTACAAAGTCAATAAATATATGTTATAACAACATTGAGAACACAGAAATGTGTAAATAAATAAGAAAATAAAATACCCATAGTCACACTGCCCAAAACCAATACTAACATTTGTATTTTTTTTTTTTTTTGGAGACGGGATCTCCCTCTGCTGCCCAGGCTAGAGTGCAATGGCATCATCATAGCTTACTGAAGCCTTAAACTCCTGGGCTCAAGTGATCTACCTGTCTCAGCCTCCCCCAAGTAGCTGGGACTATAAGTGTACGCCAACACACTGGGCTAATTTTTAAATTTTTTGTAGAGACTGGGTGTTGCATAGGCTGGTCTTGAACTCCTGGCCTCAAGTGATCCTCCAGCCTTGGCTACCCAAGTGCTAGGGTTAAAGGTGTGAGCCACCACACCGAGCCCTGCTTGTATTTTTATCCAGTATTTTCTTATGTGAATTTGAAATGAACTTTTTTTTTTTTGGACAGTATTTGATCACCCTGGTAGTATGTGCACGAGCATGTGATATAGGTTTAACATGTAGCCTTTGACTCTGAATCTTAAGGGAATGTACAAAGGAACCAAACACAGAGTTGTACAAGGTGGCTGCAGCTGTCAAAGTTGCAGCACTCTGACAGTGAGTGACCATTAGCCGTGGAGCACAGTAGAGTGACATCAAGTGTCTAGTGACATGATATACTAGTAGTAGCTTTCTAAGCAGTTTATCTCTGTGGCACGATCTTGACTCTATTTTGCCTCCTTTGGTTTCTGCCTGTTTTCCAAGCTTGGTTCTCAAGCTGCTTAGTCAATTTTGTGAGTTCACTGATATCCTCACAGTAAGTTTCCTTATTATTTATGTCAATTTGAGTCTTTTTTTTACTTGCAGCTGAATGCATCCTAAATGATTCATTAGGGTAAACCTTTGGATTTGCAAGCATTAGACCATTTTTGACCTATAAAAACTGCAATCTCTTATGGTTCAGCCTAACAGAATTTGGTAACAGGAAGTACAGTGCTTGAAATATGGGATTGACTGATAAAGAGGGGAAGCAGAAGGTATGACACACCACTTTTTTGGGCTCAGAATAAGTATTTCTTATTTAGCCATAGCAAAATAATTGGTTTAACCAATTGTCTCTGAAGTAGTGTATAAAAATCTATTCACTGAGATATAGAAAGATATTAGATTGCATACTTTTATATTTTTTGTTTAAAAAATTAAAAACCTAGCTTAATGAATATTTAACATATGGACTGACACTAGTATCCTTGCTCAGTTCACATGTCAAATGGTTTTGTGTCACTAAGGTATGAGACAGACATGAATCTAGGTTTTGTGGGGCCTGACACCTCTATATTTTGGAGTCTTTCTTAAAGAAAAATAATTTAAAAATACAAATACAAAATAAGGTATGAAGGTAAATAGTTATTTAAAGAAGAAAGGAGACAGGAATTTCAATTTCATGTCTTTCGCACACAGAGAAGAAAAGTATGATGAGTTGATAGTTTTATATGCCTCATTATTTAGAGTATTCCGTCCAGTAGAGAATTCCATTTTTACTAGGCATTAATGAGAACCAAATCTTCAACTTACAATTTTTCATGTCTCATGATTAAACTAATTTTCCACAGAATAGTATCTGGTGCCAGACATTTTAAGCTTTGTTTCTCCTTCACTATGCACATCCTTCCAGTGCCTAACATGGTTAGACACATTGAGATCACAATATGACATCTGGCCTTGTATCTTTGTATCACAGAAGCTGTGAGAATTGGCACAGTGGCAATAAAAATATTCCTGGAAACTATTCGTATACCAAGATGGCTAACAATAACTTATACATAAATATTTCCCGCTAAACCCAAATTAAATGTATCCCTCATTCAAATTCCACTTAGATCCAAAAAGATGCCCACTGTCACTCCAACTCCACCCTAAGTGAGGGGGTGTATGACAGAGGGGAAAGTGAAGTGGAAGGAAAGGGTGGTCTCAAACAAATTGTGGAAGGGACCCATCAAGGCGAGGGGTTTTGAGTCATTAATGTCTTTAGCAGCCCAGTAATCCCTCCTCTGGTTGTGGGCAATTCTGAGGAAAGATGGGAAGTTCCAAAATGCAGAGGATTCTAAGGTGATTCCCTCACACAGGCATATAATACACTTCACTTGCAGTGTATTATGATACATGGCAATTTATAGACACATACACTTACAGACTGTATTTTATAGCTTTAACTAAGCTAACTCTCACAAATGCCCAAGTGTCTTAAAAAGATTCCTAAGAAATCATGGGTTCATAGCTAATACTAATAATGAAAGTACAAGTACAAGACCAAAAAAAAAAATGAGAGCCAACACTTGTGCTATTTCTAGTACGAATTTCTGTCAGCCACATAATGAGATGAAAATGATGACATGATCAGATTCGACAAGATTTGGCCCAAATCTTTGAACTTCAAAAATTTCAAGAAGACTATTTGAAACATGGACTTTTATTCACTAAGGGTAACATAAGGCCATTATGATTAGCAAGACATTTAAAAATCTTGTTTATTTCATGCTTTAAAATTTTATATTCATATGGGGCTCATGGTGTAAAAATGTTTATATAAAATGCCTTAATAAAATGATATTTAAATTTACATATATTATGGCTGCATGTTTTAAAATGTTATACTGATAGGGGTGAGTATTTTTAAAAGTTTGGGGGCCACAAGGCTAAACTATGTACTGTAGTAAATTGGAACCCAAATCATGTTCCTACAGAGATTATGGCATTGACTTATTTGAAGTAAGTTGGAAATGATAGCAAGTGTTAAATATTTATGGATTTGTATTTGCTTTCCCTAACCATCATGCCTTTGTGTGTTGACATCTAATAGGTGGAATGTGTTAGACATCCTTTGGGGTGTCCTTTGGGGTGTCTTCCTAGCTCAAAGCAACCATCTTTCACTGAGAATTTTCCACCACTTCCTAATTCACAGGGTAGGACTTGTCAGCCATGTTTTTACTCTGTGACTCCACCCCCATAAAAAAACATGTTTGGCCTAGGAATAGAATTCTATAAAAATTGAGCTAATCAGTTGCTTTTTCCTTAGATTTTGTAATTGAAACTAAGACAGCTGACCATTTTCTTGAATGGTGGTTATTTGTACCCTGGAACTGAGGTTGCATTGTTGCATAGGAAGGAAAAGGAGAGAAAGCTCTTCTGTACAGAGAAGCAGCAGATGTACAGAGAACATCAGAACATAATTTACCTCTTTCCTGCTGTTCTCAAATATTTTGATTTTATGTTGTTTATATTGTTGGATGGGGGCCATAGCCAGAACATACAATATATAACAGTCCCAAAGGGACTCCAGATACAGGAATTATCAGAGACTCCAGATTGTAAATGAAAGATGCCTACTATATTCAAAGAGATAAAAGCCAAGACTGACAATTTTAGCAAAGAATTAGATGCTATAAGAATAAACCTAATAGATTTTTTTAAAAACCAGACAATTATAGAACCTAAAATTACAAAAAATACAAAATTAATATCTTAATAGATGAGTTTAACACCATAGAAGAGAGAATTAGTAATCTAGAAAATATATCAGAAAAAAAGCTGCCCAAAATGAAGCATAGGGAGATAAAATAATGGAAAATTAGAAAAAAAAAAGGGTAAGAGAAATAGTGGATAGAAAGACAAGATTTAACATACACCTAAGTGGAGCCAGAAAAGGAGAGAAGAGGGGGGTGGGAAGAAAAGCAATGTTTGAAGAGGTAATGGTTCAGAATTTTCCAGAACTCATGAAACATGTCAATATATCTATTCAAGAGGTTCAGTAAACCCCAAGTATCATAAATAAAAAGAAATACACTTCCAAGCATACACAGTAAAAGAACGGAAAAACAAAGTCTAAGAGAAAAATCTTAAAAAAACAGCCAGAGAAAAAGGACCAATTACCTTCAAAGAAGCAGTAGCCACACCGACGGCTGACTTTTCACAGACAACAACAGAAGTCAGAACCTTGGAATGAATTTTAAAAGTGTACTGAAAGAACATAAACTACTTCTATCCTTGCATCTTCTCTGATTCTATTATCTCCCTCCTTCACTTATAAGGACCTTTGTAACTACTTTGAGCCCACCAGGCAATCAAGGATAGTCTCCCTATCTCAAGATCCTTGACTTAATCATATCTGCAAAGTCCCTTTTGCTGTGTAAGGTAACATATTCACAGGTTCTGGGGATAAAAACATGAACATTTGTGGTGGGCCATTATTCTTCCTACCACACCACCCATCTAAAAAATGCTCTCACCCTTTAACTTGGGTGGCTCTTTTCTCCCATAATTACCCATGAAGGAAAGCAAATCAGTATTTCCAAGAAACTGAAGAGGATAGGGCACTTGGCATATTATCTCATTTAACCTACCATCAACCTTCAACCTTGGTGAGGTAGATATTATTGCCCAGATTTTAAAGATTCTGAGACTGAAGATGAGAGTTGATACCTTGACTGAGGTCATCTAGCTGGTAAAATGACTAGAAATTTGTACCCAGATCACCAGATTGGTCTCCGTGACTGCAGTGGAGCTTTTTCCACCATACCACGTACAGTTTGAGTATCCTTTCTCTGAAATGCTTAGGACCAGAGGAGTTTTGGATTTTAGATTTTTTTGGATTTAGGAATATTCATAAGTACAAAATGAGATATCTTGGGGATAGGACTGAAACCTAAACATGAAATTAATTTATGCTTCATAATACACCTTATACACATAAGCCTGAAGATAATTTAACACAATATTTTTAATAATTTTGTGCACAAAACAAAGTTTTGACTGCATTTTGACTGCGACTCGGCACATGAAATCAGGTGTGAAATTTTCCACTTGTGGTGCCATGTCAGTGCTCAGAAAGTTTCAGATTTTGGAGCATTTTGAATTTTCAGATCGGGGTGCTCAAGCTGTATAAATGTTGCTTGGCTCATCATTGTATGAATGATTTCTGGCCAGTCTGTGTCTCAGGAAACACACGCTAATGTAGTGGGTTTTTAAACCGGTGAAAAAAATACAGAATGTGGGGGGAAACTACAGAGACATCTTTGAATAAAGTATTGGTGGCAAAAGGTTCTTAACTTTATTAACCATGTATGTTACCTAACACAGCAAAAGGGGCTTTGCAGATATGATTGAGTTAAATCACTTAGGTCCTATTAGCCCTCAATTCTCTTGTCTGTAAAATGGGATGTTTGGACCTAATGACACCTTTTCCAGTTCTCTTCCCGCTTAGACACTCTATGATTTTGAGGAAGAAGCCCCCGGCTTGTAGATACCTCCACCTTGTTGGGTGGGCTCTAAGATGACTGCGTTCAAGTTAGAAGCATTTGAACCCGTCTAGAGAAAACCTGCTGCAGATCTCAAGAGGAAAAAAAAATGAAGGGCAATGAACAGGAGAGGAGGGGGAGATGAAAGGAGCCCACGACCATGACTAGAGAGAGAGACAGCAATCAAACAGCATGTGAATATAACCACCAACGGGTATCTAGCGTTTACGATGCAAATAAAACTCTGCTGGCATCTCTGAGGATGCAGGGATAAGACACTATTGTTGGTTTCCAGGCGCTCACTTTGTATTTGGACCATGGACTTATAACTTCCACCTCTATAAACCCTGGATGTGACAAATGTAAGAAAACCGGAGAGACAAAAACATTTAGAAACGTTTGAATGTGTCACAGGCAACGTGAAAAGACAGTCCGTGGAAACAAGTGAGACCCACTAGTACGCCGGATGCGCCAGTAAAGAAAATTGTCCCCCACCCCGCCAGGCGTAACCCAATCGCACAAAAGAAACGGCCTCTGCCCTCAGGAGCGCAGCCCTTTCTCTCAGCCAGCCCAGCGCCCCGGCCGCCGCGCCCCGGCCGCCCCCTGCCGCCCCGCCTGCATCCCTCGGGCCTCGGAAGTGACGCAGCGCGCCCCGCCCCCGCCGCCAGATCCGCTGCTGCTGCCGCGGCGGGCGAACCTGCAGGAGGCGGCGGCGGCGGCGGCGGCCGAGGCCGAGGGAAGATGGCGGACGGTGTGGACCACATAGACATTTACGCGGATGTGGGCGAAGAGTTCAACCAGGTACGTGAGGGCCTGAGCCCCGGACGCCGAAGCGGGCGGCGCTGCGGCCCGGACGCTGGCCCGGGGCCACGGCGGGCCGCGAGCCGCCGCGGCTGCAGCCCGTGCGCCCTTGCCGCCTCTGGGCCGCGCCGCCCGACCCCGGCGCGGCGCCCCTCACCCCTGTTCTACCGCGTCGTTTCACGGGCCGCGGGCGCTGCGGCCCGCCGCGGGGCCCAGAGCGCGGACGCGGGCCGCCGTGCAGCCGCCGCCGGCCCCTCCCTTGCCCCGCTGCCTCGCTCCCATTGTTGGCGGCGGCCGGCGGGCGCTTCCCGCCGCGCTAGGCCCGGGCGGTGGGGCCGCGTGTGCGCGGCGGGGAGAACGGGCCGCCGCCGCGCCCCCTCCCCCGCCGCCGGCTCGAGGAGGAAGCCCCGGCGGGGCGCTCGCCCGCCGCCGCCTCTTCCACGACCCTGCTGCTCGGGCTCCGATTCCTCCCGTCGCTCCATTTTGTCTCTGGTCCGCGCACGGTCTGCTCATGGAAGGCCGCGTTCACGGCCCTTTGTATCCCGCGCGCCCAGTCTCCTGGGCTCCCCTGCTCGCGTTTGCGACAGGTTTTGGCGTGGCGCCTTCCTCCTCCTCCCCTCACACTTTCTGAAGGCGGCTTCGCTGCGGGCACGTTTGCAACAAGTCCTTTGACTTTTGGACCCGCAGATCGTACCTAAGAGGTGCGCTGGTCCTGCCTCGTTAATCGAGGGCTTGCGTCGTCTTTGAGGCCGGGTTGTGCTTGGCCTTTGTGATGAAAATGCCTGTGAAGATAGCGGCCTGGGCCAAAAGGAAGAATTGGAAGCGCGATGGTTGGTTAGAACAAAAAGATGGTAGCTCACCCGCAGATCAGTGATTACAATGAGAGAACGTTCACCTGAAATTCTTAAGATATAGTTTAAAAATAAAAAAGTGTTGTAGATAAGAGCCTACTGTCGAAAACAAGGGTGTTAAATGTCCCCCGAGAGGGCTGTGCTTTGCGTTTTGAGAGGTTGGAGAAAGTGGGAATGGAAGGTTTCTGTGGTATCTCGTCGGCCAAGGTTGCCTAGAAGAACTAGCCGCGGAGCTGCGCTGTCTGGTAATGGGCATCCTTGCAAAAGATGTCGTTTGTTACTAGAGCAGTGACGTTTAAGCTGTGAACCTGCTGTTCACATCTCTACTGCATTTTGTGTAGTAACACATTTTAAAGAATCAAATTATGCCTAACTGCAGTGCACCTAAATGCTTTATTTTTATATTTCCCAAGTCTGTATGAAAAGCTTAATAAAATTCTACCGGTTGATGTGGAGTTTTTTCCCCTCCTCCATTAAGGATCTTATTTGTGACTAGGTGCTCAAGATTTTAAAAAATATGGAAACTCATAAATCTTTACTGTTCTATTTTTCAGGAATGATTTTGTGACTCTGGTTTAAATATCAGAAAAGAAAAAAATATTATTAATAGGCTTTAACTGCTTCCTACTCCGTTAATGACTGGATTTGTTTAAACGTAACCCACTGTAATCAAACGTTAAGATTTAAAGTCTTTTTTTTATTGTGCTTGTATTTTGAATATATGATGCATGAGTTGTATCAATTACAAATTAGCAAAATTCCTTGAGTGCAACACAAGATTCTAATACCTTTAGTAAGGTCAGTAGATAAAAGACCTCTAGGAGATTTCTTTTCCTTTTAATTGTCAAATGAGTATAACATTGCATCCAAAAGAGGGTCATAACTGCAAGTAAAGGAACAATAAATTGTTCAAGACTGTCTTGTTAGCTTTTTTTATTTTAGTTTTTAATTATTATGGGTACATAATACTTGTATACCTTTGTAGGGTACATGTGATATTTTGATACAGGCATACAATGTGAATTAATCAAATTAGGGTAATTGGGGTATCCATCACTTCAGGCATTTATCATTTCTTTGTGTTAGGAACATTCCAGTTCCACTGTTTTAGTTATTTTGAAGTATACCCTAAATTATTGTTGATTATAGTCACTTGGTTGTAATATTCGTTAGCTTTTCTTACAAGAGAATACATTGCTTTACCTTTCTATGCACAATAAAGGAAGAATTGGGGCACAATTTTAGAAGTTAAGCTTTCTTTAGTACCTCTTAATGAAACATTTTTAGGCTTTTACATACTTAATTTGGGAGGGACATCTCCCTTATCCGTGTAGTGGATGGAGTGATACCTTCTTATCCTTATGCAGTAACTAGTGCTGAGCAAGGAGGTAAGAGATTAACATTTTGTGAACCCAGTGAGGAACTACTTTATAGGTTCAGCATTATATCTAACACATAGTTGTATCATTTTACCAATAAAATCTTTATATGTTTGAATACATTAATGGGGAGATTAAATAGAGGCGTTTTTATTATTATTTTGCACATCATTGGTCTCTAATTTACTGCTTGCTATGGGTAATTCCTGTACAAAAAAATGGCCACAAAAGGATAGTTGTTCATTTTTGAAGTTTATCCTGTTTTTTTAAAAAGTTACTATTATTGAAATATTTTTCCGAAATCTTATCAGAATAAGAGGCAGCTACAAAATTATTTCCAACTAATTTAATCTGCACACTGTTATTAGCTGGTAACCTTATTTCTACCAGTTGCTATAATAAACTATGACTCTTGTTTTATTGTAGTTGAGTAAAATGTTGTGCTAAATATTAGCCAGTCTTGACTTATTTTGGCTTCTAAACTGTTGTAAACATTTTTTAAAAATTCTTTGTTCTCCAGTGTGAGCTGCAGTTTTAATTGCGTTTGTATATTTCAAAACTCTTTGTAGTCTCTGTGTTTTCCATTTTCTGCTATTTTAAATGTTATACTTTTATGAAGCTTTTTTTTTTTTATTTTGGTAAAGCACAGTATTATTTCAAAAAGTGTGAGACATTTAACAGTTTGGCTTAATCAAAGAAGAAACTTTGATTTGTTTGGGGATAGGGCAAGAATAAGTTAGTGAAACTATAGTAGAGTTCCTTTCTAAGCCAGATGAATGTAAGAATGGAGAATGCAGGAGAGAAAGCACAAGGAATTGGCTACTTATGGGTGTTCTTTAGTTCTTAAATTGAAGGTCTTTGGATGTCATCAAATTGAGAACAGTTGCTTCACTGGAAGGGGAATTTGAACTACTTCCAAACTTCTACATTACTTGAATTTGGAGTTGAGAAGAAAGGGATTCTGTCTCATACTCAATAGTCTATCAGTTCAGTTTGAACTGGGATTTGTACTCAAGTGTAGTAGTACTAGCCCAATATTGTATAATTGTAGACTTTCTCTTTTCTTTTGACCAAAACTAAATGACAATTTTAAAAATTCAGTTGTTCAAAATACATTTCTTTAGTGTCTGTTATGTGCCAACAAGGAGGGATACAGAGTTTAGATAGTTTCTACTCTTAGAGTACATTGTAGTGGGGGTGAGAGACACCCACATATAGTTACCCCTCTTATCTGCAGTTTTGCTTTCTGTGGTTTTAGTTACCTGCGGTCAACCAAGATCCAAAAACATTATATACAATAAGATACTTAGAGAGAGACACCACATTTACATAACTTTTATTACAGTATATTGTTAGTTATGTGTCCCTTAATGACAGGGATACTTCTGGGAAATGCATCGTTAGGCGATTTCCTCATTGTGTGAACATGATAGAGTGTGCTTATACAAACTGATGCTACACACCTAGGCTATATGGTATTGCCTGTTGCTCCTAGGCTACAAACCTGTACAGCATGTTACTTCAGTGAATACTGTAGGCAGTTATAACAAATGATGAGTATTTGTGTATATAAACATAGAAAAGGTACAGTAAAAATATGATAGAAAAGGCAAAAAAATGGTACACTTGTATGGGACACATCATAAATGGAGGCTTGCAGGACTGGAAGTTGGTTGCTCTAGGTGAATCAGTGAGTGAATGAGGGTCTAGGACGTTACTGTGTACTACTGTAGACTTTATTTAACTTTTTATGGTACACCTGGGCTACACTAAATTTATTTTTTAAATTCTTCAGTAATAAATTAACCTTAGCTTACTGTAACTTTTAACTTTTTAACTCTTTTAGTAGTAACATTCAGTTGAGAAGTTGAAAACAAACTCACTGTACAGCTGTGCAAAATACTTTCTTTATATCCTTAGTCTATAAGCTTTTTTCTTTCTTTTTTTTTCTTTTCTTTCTTTTTTTTTTTTTTTAAATAGGGACGGGGTCTTGCTCTGTTGCCCAGGCTAGAGTACAGTGGTGTCATCACAGCTCACTGCAGCCTTGAACTCCTGGGCTCAAGTAATCCTCCTGCCTCAACCTCCCTAGTAGCTGGGATTACAGGCGCACACCACCACACCACGCTTGGCTAATTTTTTTTTTTTTTTGAAGAGACAGAGGATCTTGCCGTGTTGCCCAAGTCTCAAACTCTGGGCCTTAAGTGATCCTCCCACCTCGGCTTCCCACAGTGCTGGGATTACAGGTGTGAGCCACCATGCCTGGCAGCTTTTTTCTATTTTTAAAATTTTTATTTCAATTTTTAAACTATTTTGTTAAAAACTAAGACACAAATACATTAGCCGCAGCCTACACAGGGTAGGGATTGTCTTCCACTTCCACATCTTGCCCCACTGGAAGGTGTTTAGGGGCAGTAACGTGCATGGAGCTGTCACCTATGATAACAATGCCTTTTTCTAGAATACCTTCTGAAGGACCTGCCTGAGGCTGTTTTACAGTTAATTTTTTTGTATATAAATAGGAGTATACTCTAAAATAACAATAAAAAGTATAGTAAATACATAAACTAATAACACGTTCACTTATTATCATTATCAAGTATGCACTGTACATAATTATATATGCTATACTTTTGTTTATTTTATGTTTTATTTTTTAAAATATTTACTTAATTATTTATTATTTATTTATTTTTGAGACAGAGTCTTGCTCTGTCACCCTGGGTAGAGTGCAGTGGTGTCATCATAGCTCACTGCAACCTCAAACCCCTGGGCTCAAGTGATCCTCCTGCCTCAGCCTCCCAAGTAGCTGGGACTACAGGCACACCCCACAGCGCCCGGCTAATTTTTCTCTTTTTAGTAGAGATGGGGTCCCACTCTTGTTCAGACTACTCTCGAACTCCTGAGCTCAAGCGATCCTCCCACCTCGGCCTCCCAGAGTGCTAGGATTACAGACCTGAGCCACGGTGCCCGGCCTGTGCTATGCTTTATATGCCTGGCAGTGCAGTAGGTTTGTTTCACCACGAACACTTGAATAATATGTTGCGCTATGATGTTACGACTACTATGATGTTAAAACAGCTACATCACTATGCTATAGTAATTTTTCAGCTCTGTTATAATCTTATGGGATCACCGTCTATATATGGCCCATCATTGACCAAAACATTATGCAGCACATTACTCTACTTGTTCCATTTTATTATTGTTACTATTAATCTCTTACTGTGCCTGTTTTATAAATTAGAAAGTATATATAACAAAAAACATAGCATATATAGGTTCCTTACTATCCATGGTTTCAGGCATCCTCTAGGGGTCTTGGGATGTATCCCCCACAGATGAGGGGGGACTACTGTAATTATAACACACTGACAGGTCCTGTATTGTAGATAACACTTCGTTATGTTTATCTTTATGTGTAGAATTCTTGTTGATAGGGAGAGGAAAGTCAAGAAAAATTCTATGAACTTCAGGAAAACTTACACAGTGTGCACTGAAGTAGTGTGTATTTTGCTTGTTTGGCGCTCAAAAACTCTTAATGTGGAATTTAGTTAGGAATTATATAGACCTAGATGTTATCAATTTTATTTCATGAATCATTTTGCTCTATATTTAGCCATTATGTATTTACTCTACTAATTGTTTAGCCAATTATGGAAAATTAGTTTATTGGACAAATATCAATAAAACCTGATTTATGATACATTTATGTTTAATAGAAAACCATCTAAGATAAGGCTGTAAGGTCAAAAATGAGCTAGCTAGAATGGATTCAGAAACATGGATAGAAATGTTGAGGGGAGCTAGAATTCTTCTCACTTGGTTTTATTATTTATGAGCATAGTTAATTTAGTTGCCTATGAATTGTCCACTGTGGTTTATGTGGCATATTTTTAATACCAAGTTGGTTTCCTTGCCATTAGTTGAGCTTTTTACAGGGTTACAAGCTAATTTTAGTATCTACTCAGAACATAATTAGACAAAATCAGAAAATGATATGTTTTCTTAAAAAATTAGATTATCTGCTACTAGATTTTGCATGCTGTTTCTTTCCCTTGGTATAGAATACATTTTATAAATGCAAAATGTGACTTTTTTTTCCTGGTTATATTTCTCTAAATGGAAATGGCTATTAAAATCTTTTTTTTTTTTTTAATAGAGGGGCTTTGAAACAAGTGGCCTTTGCTGTGCATTACTGGTAGTATCATATAATGGACGGATGTTATTACTATAATTTTAAAACCACCAAAAGCGGTGTTGGGCCTGTCAGGGAGAATGAAGAATATTCTGACAGCTATACCAAGGTCATCTCAATAATGGTGTACAGTGTATCTGTGATATTAAAATTTTATGGGGAGTGATTAGGGGAAAAAAAGGTCTAAAAATAACTCTTTGGAGGGAGACATGATGATGAAAAAAAGGTTGAAAACATGACCTCAAAGGAACTAATAGGATTTTGTTCATTTTACTGTCCATTTTCTCTGACTTGGCAACAGCTATTTGTATGTTATGTAGAACATAATCTTGTCATGTAAAATCTTGAGAGGATACCTTGCCTTTAGAATAATTGTAGTGATTCAGAATGGTAGGGTATGAAAAAGTTGCTTAGTGAATTTTTTAACAAACCCGAAGAGCTTGTTGCTTACTGAAAGTTAATATGTAGTGTGCAGCTTTATTGGTGATTAGCTAGCTATTATGAAAAATAGATATCAGGCAGCATTTGCTATCTAAAATAATTAGAGGAATGATGTTGATATTTTCTTGATTTTGAATGCCATTAAAATTAAACGTAATAATTGAAAAGACCCTTCACATAGTGGGACTTGATACTGTTGAGTATTTCTCTTTGACAAAGTAGAAACCTTTTTTTAAAGTTCAGTAGGCTTGCAGAGCTCATTTTCTTTATATATAACCTGTGATACACGTTTCACATGGTTTCAGGATATGCATGTTTTCTCACTTTCTTGACGTGGGAACAAAGTTCAGTGTGTTCTGTGTTTATGTGATGTGGAGGATAGGTGTGATATGATGAAGCTGAAAAAGGAAGATTACTGATACTACAAAAGAATATGTGCTTTGAGTTTCATTTTTAGTAACGGCAGCAAATGTATTTAGATTCATTAATTTTTCCCCTAGTCCAAATGTATACCATTGGGGCTAGGAGTACAGGCTGTGGCTTTGAAACAGAGTGAAGCTAACTAGTCCACGTGGAGATCAAACCCCAGGACCGTGATCTCAATTAGCATCATACTACAACCAATTGGAAACAGTTCACCTACCAGACAAAATGGCTGATCCTAAGTATTGGTAGAATCATAGCAATATGGGAAATTGGTTGGTGTCAACATAGGTATTTATGGATGGACAAAAATAGTAAGTGATTGTGTTGCACCAGGTTAGTGTAGCTGCAAATATGCTCGTAAATTTTTGTCTGCTTATGTAAACATTTTCACAGATTTATAGCTAATGAAAAAAATCAAATAATGTGTTAACCTGTCTGTGTAAGTGAAAGTGTAAATGTAAATACTTTTCTTTTAGTCCTGCTATTAATAATCCTTGCATTCTTTTTTACTCTCCCTCATAATATATATTGTCATTATAGTCTCTGCTGAGGAGGATGGAAACACAACTCCCTTTGAATAATATTAATAATTCTACTTGATGTACAGAACCAGATTGCAAGAGAGTTTAAAGTGCCACAGCCCCTTGTGGGAAGCCTTTTAGTATCTTAAAAGTGTATGGAACCACTGCTGCAACCACTTGCCACCTGCAGCTTCAGCTACACTGAAACTTCATAACAAAACCGAACCTCCTTTTTTTTAATTTTTACTGTCACTACAATTTGAGCATGTTACTTTGTTCAACAAAAACTCATTTTTTAAAGATTATTTTAGTATTGGTGTACAAGCAAAATAAAACTATGGCATTATCCAGTGACTTGTCTTAGTTTCTGCCCATTGCTAAAGATGGCTTTGTTCTCTGATACAACCTTGAGATCTTGGGCTCCTTATTAAATAAGTCTTACAGACATTCTACCTCGTAACAAGTAAAATTGGTATGTAAAGATTCTGTAGTTAGTTAATTGGATAACTCATTAGTTATGCAGAAGATTATCTGAAGATTGCTTTACAAATTTGAGGTCCCTTTGGCTATGTGTATAAATGATATTTCCCCTTCCAGGCTTTTTTCTCTCTTTTTAAAAAAATTATGTTCTTGCTCTCTTCTAAATAACAAAACAATAGTCATACTCTCTTGGGACCCATAATAATACCTTGTTGATCTGTTTACAATCATATAACAAATGTTTTTCTCTAGTTCATTCTCTATCCATGTAATAGTCCCTAAAACTATTAGCTTCGCCATTTGTATAACAATTCCTTAATAAATTGTATTAATGGAAGACTCTATGAGTTATGTCTGAACTCTTAAGTTTGTTGTCTTATAATTGTCTCTTCTTTATTTTCTCAAATATTCCACCTCATAAGAACAAAATAGTTCACACTTATTTAAGTACTTAGTTGCAGAAGGGAGAGAGGAAGATAAAAATGGAGCTTTCCTCTGCTGCAGGCTTAGTCAAGCTTGTGGCCCAGTAATGGCTACCAAAGGCAATTAGAATGGTGTTGAATGTTTTGTTAATACCTACATTTCATTTTTCTTATGCTTATTTACAAATCGAACCCTCTCTTCCATTTTTCTTCTGCTCATGTATCTGTTTCCTTTTCATTTTCCTCTTCCCTGCTTATCATTTAGGCATGTAAGTGACATCTGCTAGCATTGCTTTAATTTTGCTGGTGACACTCAATGGCAAAGCTTTACTAGACCCTTATTCATACCACTTCCTCTTGCTAATTTACTTGACTGACTAGATATCTAAGAAGCCGGGTAAGCATTAGCTCTTTGTTCACTGAGAATAATAAAACTATTGCAAGATACTAATTTGGATAGTTTTGCCTATATTTCGTTACTTCTCTTTCCCATGTTCATTTGTTATGACATTTTGAATTATTTACATACCCACATTTGTTCATCACTTTCCTATGGCTCAGTTCACTATGCTTTTTTCTAAAACTAGTAGTTTTCTCAGGGTTGGGAAACAAGATCTGAATACCAAAGAAAATAATAGTTGTATTTTCTGCAGTTGGATATTGAAGACTTGTAATGGGTTTGGGTTTTGTTGGTGATGTTTCTATGTCACTTTTTTTTTTAACTTGTCTGTTCACGTTCACGTATTGTTGCTTTTACTAAAGAGTATTTTACTTCCAAGGAAAGTTTTATGTTATTACTCCTTGTCATTCTTTCCCCAGAGGAATGTTATTTCCTATATTATAATAAATACCAGCGGGCAAGTAGGATTCATTATATAGAAATTTACTTTATAGGCACTGTTCAACAATAAATCTCTTGCATAAAATGAGAAAAAATTTGTTCTGCGATCTTTGGCCTTTTTCTATCCTTTATCAGATTTTTAAAACAAAAATTTGAATTTGTATTCAAATCTATTTAATAGTATCCTGACTTTTGTGTAATCCAGAGCATTATTTCTGTATCTCAGGAAGCTGAATATGGTGGGCATGATCAGATAGATTTGTATGATGATGTCATATCTCCATCTGCAAATAATGGAGATGCCCCAGAAGACCGGGATTATATGGATACTCTCCCACCAACTGTTGGTGATGATGTGGGTAAAGGAGCAGCACCAAATGTTGTCTATACATATACTGGAAAGAGAATTGCTTTATATATTGGAAATCTAACGTGGGTAAGTAAAGTTAACATATTGATTAAATGATTGGAAATTGATTTTGAGCTGCTCTAGTAGTTAATGTTTTTCCTCCAGTTTTTAAAATAAAGATTTGAAGTTACTATATTTGTGTTTTTTATGTTTGCTTATGCGATGAGGAGGGAAATGCAAGTACCTTTAAAACATCATTAATTCCATTTCTTATAGTTTTGAATTTTGTGGTCATTCGACTTATCTTGGTAGAGATACTAGTTAAAAACAGTTAAATTGTTTTTGTCTTCAATTATCCTTTATATGTTACTACGTTACCTCACTTCAGATATCCCAGTTTTACCAAGAAGAATACATCGGGTCTCAAACCAGGATTCAGAAGTATAGAAGGAGAGGAAGAGATATGGTTTAAAAATAGTGTTTGTTTTCTAATTTATATTACAGACTCGGGTGTCATTTTTGCTCTTCAATTTGAGATCAATTTATAGATACATTGCTGTATATATTGTATTTTAATTTGAGTTGTTCATGAGACTATAAGATTATTAGTTGAGTGTCATTACCTGCATGTATGTATTGATTTATAATTTTACTAGCATTAAATCTTAAATATTCACTCAAACAGCCCTATAGAATTTTTACATCTCTGTTTAGTTACTACATATACTTGAAAGTTAAAAAATCATTTATCTAAAAATCAGAATAAAACTTCCATTTCTTTAATAACATTTTATTTAAAAATGTTCTATTGCCATTTCTTTTAAAACTGATTGTGACTGATCTTCCACTACCCAGTCTGAGCAATCTATAATATTGGAGACAATAGCAGTGTAGTTATGAGAGTGTGGATGCTGAGTAAGAATTTGAATCTTAGCTCCACCATCTGTTAGTTTTGTGACCTTGGACAAGCTCTTTAACTTCTCCATTGCATCATGTGTAAAGTGGGAATCATATTAAGACTTACAGGGTTGTTATAAGAGTTAAATACTTGGTACAAAGTACATGGTAAGTATTAAGTATGAAATGTCCAATTTCCTCAAGTACTAAGTTTGACAGTTGATATCTTTGACGTTTTACTTTGATACTACTTGTTTTATTTTCATTGCGGAGGTACATCCTCATTCTTTCAAATGCATGGTTTGGCTTGTGATTATCTTTCAAATTTTTTTTAAGAGCAATATTTGTGAAACTGCACATAAGTCAGAAATTCGTGTTATTTTCAAATATGAGTTCCATTGTGGAACAAATGCAGCTCAGACATCTCGAAATAGCAACACAGTGTTTGGGAAGGATGTGGCAAATGAACGCACAGTATATCGATGGTTTGAGCAGTTCCCTTCTGGTGATTTTAATCTTGAAAATGAGCTACATGGGCGACCTGAGACTAAGGTGGATAGTGATGAGCTGAAAGCAAATCCGTTTCAACCTACGCATGAATTAGCAGCAAGATCTGATGTTACTATTCCAACAATACTGGACCATTTGAAACAAATGGGCAAGGTAAAGAAGCTGGATAGACGGATTCCACATGAATTAAATGAGTGTCAGAAGTGAAATCGTCTGGAAACTTGCCTGCCTTTGCTGTCACGACATAAAGGTGAAACCATTTCTACACCGTCTTGTTACGTGTGATGAAAAATGGATTCTTTTTGATAATCACAAGCGTTGAGCACAATGGTTGGATAAAGATGAAGTGCCAAAACACAGTCCAAAACCTAATATTCATCCAAAAAAGCTAATGGTGTCTGGTGGTTGATCGATTACAACGGATGTCTGCTTCAACCAATTGGACGAAATGATGAGGATGCTTGTGATTAAGAAGCTGAGATTGGTCAATAGAGACAGGCCTATCCTCTTGCAAGACACTGCTTGACCACATGTCGCGCAAACAACACTGCTCAAACTACAGCAGCTGGACTTGGAAACTCTTTGTCATCCACTGTATTCACCAGACCTTGTACCAGCTGACTACCACTTACTTCTTCCAGGCTTTGAACCACTTCTTGCAAGGAAAAATATTCAATTCTTAACAAGCTGTGGAAAACGCCTTTTGCGATTTCGTCGCCACTCGCTCTCCAGGCTTCTTTGCTGCTGGCATAAACAAGCTACTGTTAAGATGGCAAAACTGTCGATATTTTAGGCACATACTTTGCTTAATTGTACTGCTTCTTGTTTGAGATATAATATACTAAACTTTTGATTCGAAATCGGACATTTCATATTTAATGACCTAGTAGGTTTTTTCTTCTCTCCATTTTATATTTAAACATAAGATGAAATTTATTTCAGAAAATATTTTCCTTTAGGAGGAAGTGACAAGTGAGATTGGTTTTATTGACAATTTAAAATCAGCAATTTAAAGCTGGAAGAGACCAGAAACTCTTTGGGAGTAAAAACCTATCTTATCTCTGAGGGTATATGCCTTCTAATATCTGAAACATTTATCAGGGAACAAAGTCAGGTTCTCAGACGCTTTTGTGCTATTTAAAAATTGGAGGCTGACTAGCAGTAACTGTACTTCGATTTGTACTGAGCATTAATTTTCTCTTTTTTATCCAGAATTTACCCTTAAAAACTAAATTGAAATAATAAAAACCTTGAATATGTTTTAATGGTTAATGAGGGGAAAATGTCTTGCAGTGGACAACAGATGAAGACTTAACTGAAGCAGTTCATTCTTTGGGAGTAAATGATATTTTGGAGATAAAATTTTTTGAAAATCGGGCAAATGGCCAGTCAAAAGGGTAAGAATTTTTTCTTCCTTTGAGTAGCTAGTGATTTTTTTCTAAGTTAGTAGCTCTTGATGATTAAGTAAATGCTAATTACACACATGTGTAGGACAAATGATTATTTACATTTGAAAGAGGTTCTTGGGCAAAGATTCAATACTCTCATTTCATATACCCTCTTAACCTAATGCACTAAAACTAGCGGAGTTGGAGATGTGGACAGATTCGGTCTATTGTTTTCTAATTTTCCCAGGTTTTCTCTATCTGTGGTTGAGGTGGGTTATTGAAATGTCAGTTTTAAGAAGCTTTACTCTCCCTGTGATTAAGAGAGATGGGGGAAGATGGACAATGGGAAAGTAATGTAACATGGGTGTTTTGCTTTATTTAACTATTAAACTATACAAGTGAGATAGAATCATTGTAAGAACATTACATAAAAACATATAAAATGCCACTATCTCACCATCCACAGATGATCACTCTTAACATTTTAGTGAGTATACTTTCAGGCTTTTTCCTTAAAAAATAATAGGATAATGATTCACATGTTTTTTAACATGCTTAATGTAAGGAGTAGAACAAATATTTACCAATAAATACACATCTTCTCTAATGTCTAATTCTTTTCCATCATACCTTGTATGCTACTATAATTTATTTTACCTTTCTTATTTTTGGTTACTTTGGTTGTTTCCACTTTTGCCTATAATAAATAATGTTGCAGCAGGCATTATTTTATAAAAATCCTCAGGTGCAGATTTTGGGGCGGGGCTTTGTATGTTTGGGTTTTTGTTTGTTTGTTTGTTTTTTGAGACAAGGTCTCGCTCTGTCACCCAAGCTTGGAGTGCAGTGGTAACATGATCATAGCTCTCTGCAACTTCTAACTCCTGGACTTCAGGGATCTTCCCACCTCAGCCTCCGAAGTAGTTGGGACTACAGGCTTGGCCAACCACATTCAGCTAATTTTTAAAAAAATTTTTTGGAGAGATAAGGTCTTATTATGTTGCCCAGGCTGGTCTTGAACTCCTGGCCTCAAGCGATCTTCCTTCAGCCTCCCAAAGTATTGGGATTACAGGCAGGAGCCACTGCACCTGGCTGGATTTTTTTTTTTTTTTTAAGGATAAATTACTAGATGCAGAGTGATAAAGAATAGATTTATTTTGTATTCTTTAGTTCTCTAAAAAGCTTGTACCAATTTATACTAAAGAATATTTTCAAAATATACATAGAATCAGAATACTTCTCACCAACTTCACTTCTACCATCTGGTCCAGGCCACCATCATCTCTCACTTGAACTTTGGCGATAACTTCCTAACTGACATCCTTGCTTTCTTAAAATATCTTTCTGTACTCTACATAATAGAAGTTTAATCTTTAAAAATGACATCAATACTCTCTGCTCAGAATCTTCTCATGCCTTCCCATCTGTCTTAGTCATTACCATTGTCAACAAGGTGCTCTGTGATCTCTTTTCCCACCACTTCTCTGACCATATCCCCTACTACTCTTTTTCAACTACATTAGTCTTTTTGCCATCTTTCAAATTCCTACCTACAACCCTTTGCTGTTTCCTCTTCTTCATTTACTTCCCCCCGCCCCAATATCCACATGGATCTCTCTTCATTCAGGACTTGAACTGTTTTAAGAGTTTCCTTCCACAACTGCCCTCTGTAAAATTGCACCTTCTTATCCTGTCTTTGTTTCCTTTATTGTTTTTCTCTGTTATAACATATTTTACTTATTGTATTGTCTCCTCCCCCTCAATTTTAAGTTTGACGAGAACAGGGATTTTGTTTTGTTCACTCTTGTATCTCCAGCCTTAGAATGGCGCTTGATGTGCAGAAGGGTGGTGCTCAGTAAATATGTGTGAAATGAATTAAGTTGTTTCTAAATGTTGTGATCCAAGATAATCCTGGATCAAGCAACAGAGTTTGTTGACTAGAATAAGAAATCTAGTTAAAGGACCATATTGAACATTGGGGAGAAAAGATCTTAAGCTACTCAGATTGTCCCCCCAGGATAATTTAGAAATCTTATAACTGTACAAATTGATAATCATTCAGTTCTTTGTTATTCTGTGGTTATTCACGTACCAGTTTTGTGGGAATGTGTATTTTCGATTGTGTTGGGTATATACCTAGGAGTGGAATTATAATCTTTTGAGGAACTGCCAGATTGCTTGACAGAGTGGGTACACCATTTTTTATGCCCATCAGCAATGTGTGAGGGTTCTAGTTTCTCCACATCCTTACCAACACTCATTAATTGTTTTTATTGATTATAGCCATCCTAGTGGGTGTGAAATGGTATCTCACTGTGGTTTTGATTTGCTCTTCCCTGGTAGTTAATGACATTGAACATCTTTTCGTACCAGCAAAAAGTGGAAACAACCCAGATGTCCGTGAACTGATAGATTTTTTTTTTTAATGTGGTATATCTGTAATAGACTATTACTCAGCCATAATAAGAAATGAAGCAGTGATACATTGTATAACATGGATGAGCCTTGAAAACATGCCAAGTGAAAGACTGGTCATAAGGGACCTTCTACTGTATGATTCCATTTAGATGAAATGTCCAGAACAAGCAAATCCACAGAGATAGAAAATAGACTTAGTGGTTGTGTAAGGGTGAGGAATGGGAGGAAATGGGGAGTGACAGCTGATGGGTATGGAGTTTCTTTTTGGGGTGATGAAAATGCTCTAAAATTGATTATGGTAAAACTGAATATACTAAAAAATCATTGAATTTTATATCTTAAGTGACTAAATTCTATGGTGTGTTATTAGGAAGAGATAAACATGAAAGTACATACGTGCATAGCTTTAATTTAAGAAATATTTTTAGTATTTTTTAGGTTAAGAGTAAATTCAGACCATTTTTAAAAGCAATAATAGTAACATCAATCTTTCCTCACTTTCTACCTTCACTCCTTCAAACACCTTTTAGGTTTGCCCTTGTTGGTGTTGGATCTGAAGCATCTTCAAAAAAGTTAATGGATCTGTTGCCTAAAAGAGAACTTCATGGTCAGAATCCTGTTGTAACTCCATGCAATAAACAGTTCCTGAGTCAGTTTGAAATGCAGTCCAGGAAAAGTAAGCAATCCCTCAGAAGCTTTTATTAGAAGATGTACATTTTAACCAATGCATTTGTTAGGTGTTACACTAGGGAAGTCATCTTGATATTAGTTCATTGGAAACTCCATTTTAGAAAGTCTATGCTTTGGATTTGATTTAATCGCTGGTTATTACTGTGGGACCATGTACTGGAAACCTGCTTCCATTCCATTTTTCTCTAGATGTAACAGACCCAATACTTTACAAAATTTGCAAGTTCTGTAGCCCTGCCATTCTTGTCCTATCATTCCCATCTTAGAGAAAGGAATAAACTACATTCTAATCCTTAGATCGAAGGAAAGCTATCTGGATGTATGTTATGGTGGGGGAGAGACCATTGAGAACCAGAAAATATTCTTTGATTTTCTGCTTGGCACCAAGACCTCTCAACGCTTGGTAAAGTGAATATAGAAAAGATTTGCCATTATGCACTTAAGAATGTTACCATTTAAAGACGTAAGATAGATGATCATGTAATTAACAGAAATTCAAGTAGTATTTCTTTTAATGTTTTAGCACTTAAGACTTAATTGAAGAAAATCTAAATGATCTATGCTACTGAAATTAAGATTTCTGTTGAAGCATTTTGGTCTTGGATGCTGCAGAGTACTAGTATTTTGAAAGTAACTCGTATTTACTCATTGGAAATCTATTTAAGCCTGGGTATTTCAAGACTTCAGAAGCACTTAAATAGATGTGTATGTTTTCCTAACCCATATTTCTCATGTAGTTTGCATTGGCCCAAGGCATCTGCAATATCTAGTATAAATGAACTTTGAAATAGAGTTTTTCTAATAACAGTGGTTACATTTCAGAAAACTATTTTAATAAGTGCTATTTATGAGTATTTGGATATTTGCAGCTACACAATCAGGACAAATGTCTGGGGAAGGTAAAGCTGGTCCTCCAGGAGGCAGTTCACGTGCAGCATTTCCACAAGGTGGTAGAGGACGGGGCCGTTTTCCAGGGGCTGTTCCCGGTGGGGACAGATTTCCTGGGCCAGCAGGACCAGGAGGGCCACCCCCACCTTTTCCAGGTAAAGCTTTTCTTAAATTACCATGGATAAAACATGTCTACCTAATACCTCTTTTCCTTTTCTCTCTTTTTCAAGTAATGCATTATTAATGTGACTTACTCTCCTTGTTATGCTATTTTTGGAATCCAGGAAATTTGATCAAGCATCTTGTTAAAGGAACTCGGCCTTTGTTCCTGGAAACTAGGATTCCATGGCATATGGGGCACAGCATAGAGGAAATACCCATTTTTGGCCTAAAAGGTCTTTATTTTTCTCCAAACTTGCTTGACTTATATATAGAATATTTACATCCATCTTATTTTCTTACCTCTTAAAAAATCCTTTCAAGACCATTTTTCCTTGTTTCACTTTCTAGCTTGGCATCAGAGTAGACTATAAGGTGGGTGATTTCACTGTAAGAAGTGTGTGTACACTGAAAGGTGGAAAATATCTCTAAGTGTTATAATCTTTTTTATTAAAGTTGTTGTTTCAATCATTTTTCTTAAGCATAAATTGAGCTGGGTAAATTTGTAAGGATATACTTCACCATTGTAGTTTGTTAGTGTAGCATTTACCATATGGGTTTCATTTAAAGAGAAAGAATCTTGATCTATGAGTTATGCTTTAAAAGTATAATCTTGGCATGTAAACATTAAAATACCTTATTATTGAAGTGTTTTTTCCCTCTCTCCTTTATTCTGTAGCTGGACAGACTCCACCACGTCCACCCTTAGGTCCTCCAGGCCCACCTGGTCCACCAGGTCCTCCACCTCCTGGTCAGGTTCTGCCTCCTCCTCTAGCTGGGCCTCCTAACCGAGGAGATCGCCCTCCACCACCAGTTCTTTTTCCTGGACAACCTTTTGGGCAGCCTCCGTTGGGTCCGCTTCCTCCTGGCCCTCCACCTCCAGTTCCAGGCTACGGCCCCCCTCCTGGTCCACCACCTCCACAACAGGGACCACCTCCACCTCCAGGCCCTTTTCCACCTCGCCCACCTGGTCCACTTGGGCCACCCCTTACACTTGCTCCTCCTCCGCATCTTCCTGGACCACCTCCAGGTGCCCCACCGCCAGCTCCACATGTGAACCCGGCTTTCTTTCCTCCACCAACTAACAGCGGCATGCCAACATCAGATAGCCGAGGTCCACCACCGACAGATCCATATGGCCGACCTCCACCATATGATAGGGGTGACTATGGGCCCCCTGGAAGGTAAGTTAGTATGTGTCTGTGAAAGTACTTGATTGGTAAAAGATAAGAACAACGACTCTGAAAAATATTATATCATAGATCTGTAAATATATCATTTCTGCCGTCCAGAAGGATGAGGTTTCTAAGTTGCTAATTTATTTCAGTTGAAAGATACTGGTGTAAGAGAGTTTTGTTTTGGCTTGTTCTCTTTGTAGGAAAAACAGCATGTTTCAATCTGGAAAAGTAACTACTGTAAGGCACATGTCAAAAGCAGCTACTACGAATTGGTTTACACTGTTATGACTAACTTAGAAAATCTGTTGATTACTAGTATTAAGTACTAAGTTAAGGTTTATTTTTATTTTTTAGGGAAATGGATACTGCAAGAACGCCATTGAGTGAAGCTGAGTTTGAGGAAATCATGAATAGAAATAGGGCAATCTCAAGCAGTGCTATTTCAAGAGCTGTGTCTGATGCCAGTGCTGGTTTGTATATTTCTTACTGTATTAATATTTCTTATTTATGTTACTAGGAATGACCTAAAAACTTACATGCAATCTGGTAGATAGGTCATTTACATGTAATAATTCTTTTTATATTCCCAAATCATTACTTATTATTTATTTTAAAAACATTGAAGAAAGATGTATGTCACAGTGTAGTGGAAAGACCCCTGATTTTTTAAGTTATTAGGTGCGGGTTTAAGTCTTAGCCTTGACATTTAACACACTGACTGCCACACAAAAAAATCGGATACTTTTCCTTGGAGCCACAGTGTTTTATTATGAAAATAAAACAAAAACTTTGAGTGTAATGTAAAGATAAACATAAATAGAAAAATGAAATTTATTGACTTTAATCCACATTTTTAGAATAAAATTGTCAATATTAATTGTAACAGTAACATCAACAAGTAAGATTTTATATATGCTTCACGCGTCCCTGGGGTCAAAACTAGAGTGAGTTAAATACAACTGTCATGGCAGTTAATGTGTTAATAGTTCAGGGACCTTAAGGCGGTTCACTTAATCTCATATTTGCAAAATGATAATCTGTTTCGCACAGCTACAATAATAACCAATTGTGTTAATTTCATGAGCATGAAAGCCTTTCATAAACGGTGAAACACTAAAAACAGACATTATCTTCTGTAGTCATTTTAAAGTGTACCACTTTTGTAAAATGCCTTGTCATTCTTATCCCAAGTGGTTTATGGTAATTTGAAAATAATTGTTTGACTTCAACCCTTTTCCTTTCCCCCACAGGTGATTATGGGAGTGCTATTGAGACATTGGTAACTGCAATTTCTTTAATTAAACAATCCAAAGTATCTGCTGATGATCGTTGCAAAGTTCTTATTAGCTCTTTGCAAGATTGCCTTCATGGAATTGAGTCCAAGTCATATGGTTCTGGATCAAGGTAAAACTTTCCTGTCTCATGTCTATTTAAAACTGCTAGTTTGCAAATGGAAAAAATACAGTGTATGGGACTTTAAAATAGGACTTTGATTTTATTTAGTGTTTACTTAGCAGCCAGAGTGATTTTGTAAACTCTAAATTAAATGTCATGTGTTTGCCTAAAACTCTTCAAAGGCTTCTATGTACTCTTAGAATAAGACTGTAAAGATTGAGGCACTATGTGATGTAGTCCCTGCCTATCTTTTTTAGCCTCATCTTGTACCTCTTCCTTCACTCACTATTCTCTAGCCATGTTGGTCTCCCTTCTTTTTCTCTGGATACATCAAGCATTTGACCACCTCACTTACTTTGTACTTGATATTCCTTCTGTTGGGAACCTTTTCCCCTGGCTCTTCACTTACCTGGCTCCTTATCCTTCATGTCTGAACTTAATCTGACTTTTTAGAAGGGATCTTTAACCAGGTTAGTCTGTCATATAGTTCTGTTTATTTCTTTAATAGTACTTACCATAAACTATTGTTATCAATGCACATTCCTTCTCACTAGAATACATGTTGAATGATGGCAGGAGTCTTATCCATCCTATTCACTATTTCTTTCTTTCTTTCTTTCTTTTTGTTTTTTTTTTGTTTTGTTTTGTTTTTTTTTTTTTGGTGAGATAGGATCTCTCTCCATTGCCTAGGCTGGAGTACAGTGGCGTGATCACAGGTCACTGCAATCTCGGACTCCCAGGCTCAAGCACTCCCCCTGAGTACTGGGACTACAGGCTTAAGCCACCATGCTCACCTAATTTTTTTATATTTTTGTAGAGACAGGGTCTCGCTGTGTTGCCCAGGCTGATCTTGAACTCCTGGGCTCAAGCGATCCTCCTGCCTTAGTTTTCCAAAGTGCTGGAATTATAGGTGTAAGCCACTGCACCCAGCCTATCCTGTTAACTATAATATTTCTAATTCCTGCAGAGTGCCTGGTATAGAATGGGTGCTAAGTGAATATTTCTTGAATGAGAGGTAACCTATTTTTTAAGTAGTTCTTTTTTAGCATTGCTGATAGCCTTGAAATTGTATATATTTTTGAAAGGTAGATCTTTAATCTTCACATGATATTCTTAGATCTGTCTTTAGTGTAGTTTATCTAGCGAGAGGGTCTTCATTAAGTTAAGGAAAAGTTGTTTGTCTTTGGCATAGTCCCCAACTTTATAATTATTACCTTTTTGACCCAGTGTAAAGATCTTTGGATCTGAACAAATTTGTCATAGCTATAGACCATATCTTGTCTCACTTTTTTTACATATTTTTTTTGAGACAGGATCTTGCTCTGTCTCCCGAGCTAGAGTGCAATGGCATTGTCATAGCTCACTGCAACCTCGGACTCCTGGGCTCGAGCAATCCTCCTGCCTCAGCCTCCCAAGTAGCTGGGGCTACTGGCGTGCGCTCCACCACACCTGGCTAGTTTTTCTATTTTTTGTAGACATGGGATCTTGTTCTTGCTCAGGCTGGTCTCGAACTCCTGGCCTCAAGCAATCCTCCTGCCCCAGCCTTCCAGAGTGCTAGGATTACAGATGTGAGCTACCATGCCCAGCCCTTGTCTCTCTCTTTTTTTTTTTTTTTTTAAAGTCCAAAGTAAGAGCTTCTACCTTGATCTAGGAGCTTAGCACCTAATAATGTTTGCTTAAGCCTAGCTGTCTGGTGCAGAAATACAAGATAAAATTCTTTTATTTAAACTAGTAGACAATGGTTATTTCCTTATTGTGAATTTAGCAGAATTTCTAAAAGTCTTTTAGGCAACAGACTTTGGTTAAGTTATGTTTTTTTTAAAAGGAAGTTTGTGAAACATTTCTACTTACTAAATACAAATGTGAATACAATAGCAGTCCTTTCTACTGGTCACAATTATAAGGCTTCTCTGCCTCTTCTCCTCCAAACACATATATTAGAAAGTTAGTTTCTTAGTGGAGCATGGTGCTGATGAACCATATCTTGGCTAGGTAGAAATGTAAAATTAATATTTTATATATAGATTTAGGTAACTTACGTAGATAGGTGGTAATTTTATCTATTTAGGCCCTGTTGTATGTTGTCATTTCATGAATTTTATATGTAAAAATATATATTTTTATGTTCCTTATCTTCAAATATAAGTGCTTTCAAAGTTTTTCTCAATTACTTTTCTATTTGTTCAGTCGGTATATACTGCGTGTCTGTTTTGGGCTACCAGTTTAAATAGATGGTATGATGTATTTCCATGGTGTGTGGTTCTAGTTTTTAAAAAATGAAATTTCTAGTTCATGCTTGTTGGTGAGTTGGTAAATCATTATCGGCAGGTCAGGATAGTAAGTCTAAACTAGATTTACAAAGAATTTTTTGCCCTTTTAGATTTTTTTAAACCAAAATACTGTCTTACTTTTTAAGCTATCTAATTATGGAGAGCATTAATCCAGTAATTTCTTTTAGAAGACGTGAACGATCAAGAGAGAGGGACCATAGTAGATCACGAGAAAAGAGTCGGCGTCATAAATCCCGTAGTAGAGATCGTCATGATGATTATTATAGAGAGAGAAGCAGAGAACGAGAGAGGCACCGGGATCGTGACCGAGACCGCGACCGAGAGCGTGACCGAGAGCGGGAGTATCGTCATCGTTAGTAGGTGGGTATTCCTTGTTCCTGTTATATTTAGCATGTGTATTATTAACAGTAATTATAACTCCAAGGCTATTGTTTATACAGTATATACCTACATTTTAAATGGTCCAACTACTTGTTGTGAATTTAATCTTCTGGAAACATCTGAGACAAATAACAGGTAAGTAATGACAGGTAAAAATTTTGACCCTTTATTCTTGAATATTGTATCACTGAGTTATCGCTTTCAGGTTTCAGATTGTTAATGGTCTTAACAAAGCAAGGAAATAATCAAGAGGACTCATTGTGTACTTCTAAAATCTAAAAATTGGGGTTCTTATAATCACATACATAGTTTTCATGTGATTTAAAATATAAAATATAGGGAGTTATTTCTCTCATATATATATATATATATATATAATATATTATGTGCTTGGATTTTTAAAAATAAATTTAAAGTTTCTATTCTTGAACTAATTTCATTTGTCCCTAAAACTTTTTAAGAAAATCTAACACTACGATAGTTTATAATACAGGAAGATGTTTTTTCCTCAGCGTTGAAAGAGCCTTTTTCCTTCAAAAAAAATATTTTTTATAAAAGACACAGTTTTCCTGACATCTGGTTTTTGTTTTTTAAAGAAAAGGAAACAGTATCCTTTAATTTGCAAAGAAGATGTAAAAGTACTCAATTAAAATGGGTTCAGGGTACTCCATATCTAAAAATTTTAAATTATGTCAAGCCATGCATCCCAGGTTAGAATAACCTTGAAATAATTTTCTTTGATGTTTCATTCATAAACCATAATCATTGTCTTTTTTTCTGTATTTTAAAACTATTTCTTGTGTACATTTTTCATAAAGTGGGACGAGTTGTCTGTTTATGCTTCATTTTCACATGTAATTTTATTTTTATATTTGTGAACAGCATTTATTCATGTGAAGAGTTGGGAGGAGGGCACTATAAGGCTTGTGCATGTGACACAAAGGTTATTTTATAAACAGAAGTATTTTCTTTATATGTTGGTGGCATATCCAAATTAAATTAGGCTAAAACAAACCCCTATATAGGTAAATACTCTTTATGTAATTATTTTCAATAATCACGGGAAACTTACTGAAAATTCAGTTGTGGTAATTGCTAGTATTTAAATTGTTATGGACAAAATTAAAGGCTTTATTGAGTGTATGTAATTCTGTGACAGAATAGCAGTTTCTTTAACCATAACATATATTTTAGCAAATGAGATCCTTTTGAGTAATACTATTTAGGAAATAAGCATGTAAGTCTTATTTTTATGGAACACAAATAAGCTCTTCTACTATTTACAATTTTAAGGGCTTTTTAACTGAAAAGACTGGTTTTAATACTTCTCCTCGCATTTTGAGTATGTAGGTTGAATATCAAAATTTTAATTTTTATATAGTTCTCCATGTGTTGTATTACAAAATTTAATATAAATAATTCTCATAATATTCTTTTAATATGAGGCAAAACATCTTTCACTTTTAAAACTAAGCTTATTGAAATTGATACTGTTTGTGGATGTAAGGATTGAATGTTGTATCATGTAAATCTAAACACTAAGTTTTAAAGATGTAGCAGTTTTTCCCGCTGAGTTAAATACATCTGATCTCATAAAAAAATTTCTCAGTGTCCATCAGTTGCTTAAGGTGAATTGTGGTGAGGTTATTAGTTGAAATGCTTAACTATATCAGCCATTTCGATTATAGAAAGGTACAGGTCCTGTAAGTTATATTTTTTAATTTTTTTAATTTTTTATTTTATTTTACTTTATTTTTGAGAGAAAGTCTCGCTCTGTTGCCCAGGCTAGAGTGCTTTGGCATCAGTCTATCTCACAGCAACCTCAGACTCCTGGGCTCAAGCAATCCTCCTGCCTCAGCCTCCCAAGTAGCTGGGGCTACAGGTGCGTTCCACCAGGCCCGGCTAATTTTTTTTTTCTATTTCTAGTGGAGACGGGGTCTCGCTCTTGCTCAGGATGGTCTCGAACTCCTGAGCTCAGGCAGTCCTCCCCACCCAGAGTGCTAGGATTACAGACGAGCCACCACACCTGGCCAATATTTTTTTTAGATTTTGTTAGTTATCAATAAGCTTCTAGTTAGTGAAGGCATGATGCAAAAATTGAATATACTTTGATTCATCTCCAAAATTGGATGGTACCCATCAAGGGGCCTCTAAACCAGTTTAAACCCAAAGTTAGTTAATGACATTTTTCTTACTGGTTTTGGTAAAACTAGGATAGTCAATCAAGTAAGCTGCTTCCGAAAGGTCCATTGTTAATCTTAAGTACTTTGAATTAACTAACATTACATTCCAGTACTGGGTACACCTAAATATATCATGACTTGAGTTTCATTACATTCAGACATTAACTATGAATTCCTAACGTGCAATACTATTGTTGACATTTTTTCTTAATCACCGATGTACCATACCAAAATTTCCATGTTTTGTTTGTACATTAATCAGAATTGAGTTGTAATATTGTATGTGCCTTCATCCAAGCAAAATTTTACATAAGCATTTCCAGTGCAAAAAATTCTGTTGTCCTGGATTATTGTATCTTTGCTATACAAAACAGTATTTATTGTGGATGTAGAACATTAATAAAGGGGTGGGGACTGGGATTAAATATATTCAAGTGAAAAACTTTTTTAAACAAAAAAACTAAGTGCAAATTTCATCACCATCATAATAAGGTCTGTTGTTGACCACTTTAGAAGTTTTAATATATGAGTCCTTTTGAGCTTTCACGTAAATCTTAAATGGACTAAATGGAATAAAAGTGACTTGAAAGCTAAAGTGAATGTCAGTATTAAGTCTTTATACAAATAAAACACCAATGTAATTTATTATTAAAGTAATTATGAATGGCTAAAAGGGCAAGTTCTTAATTTAACTGGAAACTCAATGATGTTGGCAAGCTGTTAATGTCTGTCCCATCTTAATTTTTTTTGTGTTTGAATTGTTGGTAATGTTAATTGCATTCTCTCATTTTAAAATGTATGAGTTTTTCTAAAAGCATTCAATATCTAAGTTCAAGTAGATAATATTTTAATTTTAAAAATACCATTATTGTAAATTTCAATATGTAAATACATTGTGCTTCATATTCTGTAATTTCTGCCTCTATTCTCAGACCACTCTGAGCAAAATAAAAGTAGTTCAGTGCTTTAAGATCGCATACTTCTTACAGAAATAATTTTACTTTCATAGTTGAGTTATTTTCTTTTAGCTTGTGTTCCTCTCATTACTCATTTGGAACAGCCCTACTCAGCGAATTTGTGTTGATTGTTTGTCTTTGTGCACTGAAACCAAATTATTTTTTAAAATACTCTTTACTCAGGCTTTCCCTTTCTCTAGTCTATGAGATTTTACATATTCCCAAATCATTATCCAATTCTTTGATAAAAATTTTAAGCATCGTATATGGAGTCTGGATAAATAACTATATTTTGCTGTGTGATTACTTTTTTCTACCTTTCTTCTACCTTAAATATCATGATCTTGGATTTTGTTATTTTTGCATTGCTTATTCAGCTTATAGGTTTGTATTAATTTGGGAAAAAACAAAAAAGCCAAAAGAATTAAAAGTTCTTTTGTATATGTTAAGATGTTTCATCTTCTTAAGAGTTAGTGTTGTTTTGACGCTTATGTGGAAATTAAATTCTCTTAATTACCTGGTGAATGATACTGGTTGTAATAAGATTTAAAATTTATTTCTGCAACTCTTAGGTCATCTAAAGACTACCTAATAGGTCCCAGCCCTGTGTATCCTTGTGTTTTCCCATGCTTCCTAACTGCTCTGCTTCATCTGGATATGCTAGCTCTCATTTCTCTAGCTCTAAATTTTCCTTGCTTTTAATATTATTTACAAAACCTGACTACATAGCTGTCTTAGTTGGTTACAAGAGAGGATAGGAAGTGATCCCTTGAATGGACGTATAGTGTGTTTTGCTCACTGTGGTTTAAGAATATAGTTTTGTTTACAAATGATTAATGTTCCCTGTTAAAAAAAATTCAATGCCAATGTGAGTCACCTTGCTCTCTCACCTTCATCTCAGTGTTAAATTTACTACCATTGTTTTAGTTTGTAAATTAGATTGTTTTGAATAAATGTTTTGAATATTTAGTTAGCATTGTTTAAAGAAAACCTAATAACCAAAAAAGGGGTAAGGGTGCCATTTATGCTATCCATATTTATGAATATCCCTTCTGTGGTAGCATGTTTTAACTCACAAAGAATTCTAAGTAACAAACAGCTTATTTTGAAATGTCCATTTTGTGAATCTTTTGGGGGGAGCAAAGCTCATTTTTCTTTGGCTGTGATGAAGTTTATTTCTACTATTTAGTGGACTGCCTAGAGCAACAATTATGTATAAGTTTTATAGAGTAATAAAATGCTTTAGTTAAAATGAGGTAAGTACTATGTCCAGAGGTAGAAAGATGACCATATGAAATGTTTTGGCAGTAAGGAACTTTTTGTAAGCATCTGTAATAAACAGAATTGTTTTTGTGTAATGTGTTCTAGTCAGCACAAGAAGGAATTTTGATTTTAAAGAGTTAACTTGTATATAGATACTTACTTCTCTTGCCCACCTCTTCATTCTTACCAAGGAGAAATTATCTGATAGAGAAAAGTGATTTTTATTTCATTGAGTTAATAGTGCATCTCAAGTTATGTGAGAATTCTTTTAATCAATATGAAAACCTAAAAAAGAACCCTATCAAATATATATTTGAATCTTTTACTTAAAAGATGAATTTACCATGAGTTTAAAATACCAATGCTAACAAATTTACTTAGATAAGTTTCTAACAGAAACACTCATAATTTGAGTTGTTAATAATGGCTTGATCTTACATTATCTAAAATGCAGGTATTTCTCTGTGTATTAGAATTTTACTTAAGTGCTCACTTTAGTTTACAGACTTTACTAAAGAGCTGTTGTAGATTCCATTTGTCTTAGTTGTTTTAATGATTGTTTATACATAGGTCTTCCTTTTATAATTGATAGCTAAAGCAAGTAATTGTGTGGCTTTAACATCACAGATTTGACCAAATGATATTCTGAAAACATGGGCATTGAATGTATTTGTCACTTTGAAGCTTCTTTTTGATATCTTTGTTTATGTAGATGTCTACTTAGACATTTGAGAGTATACTATGGAATTGGATTATTGGAAATGGGTTGTATTGCCTTCAAATTTGCTTCCATTTGCAATTGTAAAATTTGTATTTCCAAGTGGATAAATGTAAAGTGTTTAGAAATAGAAATAAAAACTGCTAGACTAGCCCCCAGATTTTATATGTCTGTATGGTGAAAATTAGAGATTTATTAGTAGTAAAGATCTATCTATATAAAATATAATCAAGCAAAAGATGAGTTCATTAGTCCTGAATAAAGGTGTGTGTTGTAATTTCATAAACAGGGTTCTCCATATAAAAAGTAGTGTAATTCTTCACTGGAGTAATAATGATATAAAGTTGTAGTATATGTAATGTGTTTTATGGAAGGGTTGAATATTTTTGTTTTGCTCACTGTGACTTTAATTTTTCCATCTTAATGACCTGAACTCTCTTCTTTATCCGTTCCAGAACAACAAAAAATTTAGGGAAATAGCATTCCTTTGCAGTTAGATTTATGCATCTCCCAATAATTCTTTTTTCAGATTAGAACATATGCCTTGTCTCTCTTTGAGTTTTTAAAAAGTGCATTGCAAGTAGTTTTATTTAAAAATAAAACATTTGAAAGCTGACATTTTAGATTTTTTTCCATTAAATAATTTTACTAAATAGCTTCATCAACATATCATAAGATGAAGATGTAATAAAAGGTAACATTAGAAATGGCTGAAGTATCTCTTTGAAAAATATGGGCATATAGAAACTATTTAAAAGAGAAAGCCTAGGATTATAACATCTTTTTTCCTTTTGCAGTTGTAAAACTTTAAGTTTTTACTGCTAGGCAGTGTGAATTTTTATGTGCACTGATGTTCTTAAGCTAAAACCTAGTTGGGGAAAAATTTATAATTGCAACAGGAAATTCCCCTTAATTACAGAGCAAAATATTTTTCAGTTTTTTTAATGGCAAAATATCACTAAACATTGTGCCCTTTTGACTCTTACATCACTTTATTATTGAAGTGCTCTTGGAATTTATATTTTCAATATCCTGCATTTCAGTGATCACTTACATTCAAGTTAATTGATATGAACCTCTTCCTGAAGTTTGCATATATATGTATTCTTGAAATTTTAGTTCATCAACTTTATTGTTTCTTTATGTTTCCTTTATGTGAGTTTCCAATGAAATTTATAGATTCCCATTTAGCTTATTTTTGGTTAGTGTATATACTAAGATATTTCAATATAGGTGGAATAGAGTGAAAGTAAAGTAAATGTTTTAAATTTGTATTATGTCTAAAGATTTGTACGTGGATGTCATATTTTAAATGTCCATACTGAGCTATCTATTTATAAATTTTATTAATAAATTTTGTAACATGGAGCACCATTTGAATTATAACAACTGCAGAAGTTCCTGTATGCTGTCAAATAAATACAATTAATTTGTAAAATAATTCATTGCATTTTATATTCAGTTCAGCATTTAATTGTTAAATGAGTTAATATAGAATTGATATGTGGGTAAATGAAAAATATTTACATTAAAATCATCCAAGCATTTTCCATTTATTTTTGTAGTTTGCATATTTTAGAAAATGACTTATGAATGTTTCCATCATCACAGAAACAGTAGCTGCTGTATTTTCATTTGTTTCAGTCATTAAATTTATAAGGCAATAATATCTAAGAAGAAAGAAATCAGAATGTCTCAGTTTTAATCATCAGATAAATTGGGGACGTTTCTCCACCACATGGGCAGCTACTGTTTCATTTAATTCTTATTTTGTGTTAGAATAACGTAACAGTGAAATAGATGCACGACTTGTGTATGTATAGTTAAGCCAGCGTTTTTCTGTGTATTATGGGGAATAGCAAAATCTACATCACAAATTTTGACACATTACAGCTGAAGGAAGAGGATCACCTTCCAAGACAAAACAGTCTTCATGGGGGAAAAATGACGCTTGTCCAGCAGTTTGCTTCTTGTGATTGAACTGAACCTGTAAGGATTCATGGATAAAATGAACAGGAATAGATCTGAATAAAGCAAATCTGCATAAATGGTAACCAGTAGCTCTACTTTTATTTTTTATGTTGCTTAACTGTTTTATTTGAAGGAAACCTGTGTGATTTAAAAAGTTATAGCTTTTGCAACTTTATTACTGGTTATATACATTTGGCCATTATAATGTGCAAACAATTGGAAAAAAGTCAAGTAAATGCTTGTTTTTATAGTAGTTTGTTCTTGTTAAAAATGTTCATATGATAATGTCTGTAAACAGCACCACTTTGATTACAATAGATGTAGTGTTGTAATAAACTGTTTAATGGGGCTGATGTGTAAAGCTGTTCAAGTTATTTGATGTTTACACCTCAGGGAAAGTCTTGTGTTCAGCAATATCTAAAGATAATGTTACTATGACAACATTTTTACTGTCCTTTACAAAAGCATTGCAATAGCATTTTTGGATATGCATCAATCTAATCTTGCGTTCAGTGAATTAAACATACTAATTGTCACTTGCCCTTGATTTTGATATTAGAATAGGTGATTACATGGATATTTAATATTTCTATATTCTGCCTTTCTAGCTGTTTTTACCTAGTTTAGCTTGTGACTTTGCTGAATGGTATGTAAACTTGTAAAAACTGAAATTTGACAGACATAGCAATCTAGTCAATGTGTTAGGGGTCAAAAAAAAATGTGAGGTTTTAACATTTTAGTGAAAACCCATACATATTTGCTATGTAATGCAGCTTAATTACAACACAGATGTACTGAAACACTTAATTGTGTACTGCTAGCATTGGAAGAAATATTTTGACAGTTCTGATTTGATGCTGCAGTTATTTGTTGTTTCATATTGATTGTTTATTTTTGAAGCCATAGGCAGTGTAAATACAGTGTGCAGCAGATATATGTGAGTTAAGAGAGCCTTAGTTTTATTTTTTGCTTGGTATAGATTCTTGAAGGAAGCGATGTTTATTAACATTGGGTCATATTCTCCAGTATGTGTAATGGGAAGATTATAGGTGTACCCTGTCTGCACAGTTTAAGAAATTCTGTGTATATTCATGCAACCTATTGATTCATGCTAGAGTTACTTAGCTAATCAAAGATTTTTTTTCAAACCTGCCTTACATATAGGCCCACATTAGAAGCAGCTGGCTAGCACGTGTTCTTAATTGCAAAATTGAGGCAGTGTCTTGATTAGATATTTTTATAGGAAGATAATTCTGAATCACTACTTAAGAAATTTGAGTTAAACTTCTTAAGTTAATTTGTTAATGTATTTTTAAGATTTGATTATCCTTGAGAGATCTGATAATACACATTGGTTTTTAAAGTATAGCCAAATTTTAGGACAATGCTTGAAGTATTTAGGTACCCTAGATGTTATGTAATGAACATCTGTAGAAGCCCTCCAGAAACTTCCACTGCCACTCTTCAGTTTCATCTTGTCTGTTACCAAACTACTTCTCACTAAATTAGCTGTTTTGAATTATCCATATTACTGCCAGTTTTATTTTAAAATATTTTGTGTTTGGAGTATCTGTGCATGGGATCATTGGTGTTTATCAGAACTGTTTGCTCTCACAAGTGATTTTTTAAGTGTTTTTATCTTGTTGAAAATGCAGTTGCTGTTTTAACATTCAAGAGTTGTATCAAAATTGATTTTCTTGTTTTCTGTATAGGTGTTAGTTTTTGTCATTTCTTAGCTTTTAAATATTTTACGTACAATGCCCTAATGCGAAGAAGGATGGACATAAATATATTACAAGGGAAGTTAGTTAATAGTAAGATTAAAAGGTAAGTAAAATGTCCATGAGAATAAAAATTTCTCTGAACAATTTTTAAATGGAATCTCAAAAATCTAACTGCACTTGAACTTGAAATGAAACTGGAAATTTTGTACTAATTAAATCCTTTATTTACCTTTTCATTTTTTTATCAGTGGAACCCTTTAATTGCTCCTTCTATATCACTCTTCTCCCTGCTTGGCTGATCTCATTGCATGACTTTTGTTGCAGACAATGTGAGTGTACTAGATTTATTTGCTGCTAGTCCATTATTTTAAAAGTGTTGTCAGAGGCAAATAACTTTTTGGTTTGACCAAGTAATTTTGCAAAGTCCTTCTCTACCTGATAACACATGAATGTGTAGCAGTTAAGGTGAAAATTACAAGCCTTATTTAATTCTTCATATCCCCTTCTGTTTATAGGCTGGTGTTATTTGAAAACTCTTCTCTCTCTTTTTTTTTTTAATGTGTGAAAACAATCCAAAGAGATAAACCCCTGCGCAGACACCAAAAAAATACAGTGTCTCAGAGACCTTGTAATTTTTTCCTTAATTAATAACTGTAGTGGATACAAAAGCAAACTTGAGTTGAATTTTAAACCATAGCATTTATTGGTGCTATGAAGTCACCTTCCTTTCAGCCAGTAGTAAAGTTACGGGTGAGTGATACAGCGCCTGACTGGTATTAGTTCTGAAGTAACACTTCGAATTGCAAGTGCTGCTTTTGGTTAAAGGAAGTATGTTGTGAAAAGCATATTCCAGTGTAAATTTGTGGGTGTTAATTTTATTTTGTCAATTTTCATAAGCAAGATTTGGAGTGAGTTGCAGTGGCTTTTGATCATAGTGTAGCCTATTTAATGATTAATGACCCTTTTACCTAGAATGTTCTTAAGCAGTTAACTACAATTTGGAGTTCACAAATAACTGTAGCTTAAGATATTATTTTCATTTAATTCTCCTGTGGAGAATATTGCTTTATTTTTTACTAGTTTCGGGTCAGTTCTTAAAATAAACACGGAGGTTTTAATGAATGTTGTATAATATTTTATAGTGAAAGGGGAAAATTGTTGAAAGGGTAAAGACTTTCTCTTTCCCTTATGTATTTAAATGTGCCAATAACCCAAATACGTACTGTTTTATACAATGAGATGCTACTACAAGACTTTTTTGTTGGAGTGCTCGCGACATTTTGGTTTTCATACCTGAATGATCATTGCATTTTCTGTATCTTATAAAATGGCTCCAATATTTTGTGTTTTAAGCTTCAGCTTAAGTTATTTTAAGAGGAAGTTTGTGTTCTAATTCTTTACTGAGAATACAGTATTGAGATTCTCTCTTTTTTTACAGATAACTGCTTTTTAAATTTTATTCATTAAGTTCATTTGCATCCCATAGCCCTCTGTAAATGTTTCCCCCAGTTGTATGTACTTAAATGCACGCTTATCCATTGTATATATTAGACATTTTTTGTGCTAAAATATATTAAGTGGGATTTTTGTAGCAAAGCATTCTATTTTTCTGTTCTTACAGTGTGTGTGTGTGTTTTTTTTAACATTAACCTTCAGTTTAAACACTGGTGTATTTATTTTATTTTTTAGCAACTTGACTCTTAGAAGCCTTAGACTAATTTTTTCAATAAGTATTCAACCAAAAATTACAAATTTATTAAGATGTGGCCTTACATATGGCATTCCTTGTGTTTGTAACATGAGATTTTTGATTTAGAGAAATCAAGATTCAGGATTAAAGTTTCACTGTAAGTTGAAATAGAAAATATGTTAAAATGTCTAGGCTTCTGGGAGAAAGTTCTTATACGTCTTCTTTCTTGGCATTAGAAAGAAGCAATATGAATTTTTAATAATATTCTAAATATTCAGGCAGTTGTAACCTATTCAGATTGACTTAGGTTTGTCTTAACCAGTGTTTTTTTAAAATTTCAGGTTGTTGGCATTCACTGAGTATGCAGCTACTGTGATTTTTGTATGGGACGTATAAACACTTGGTTATATAGGGACAGATTTTAATGTTTTAAAGACTTCCTGTTATATTAATTAACATATGGTAATGGGAGTCTTTTAAATATTAGGTTGGATTTAATTGAAGTCACACAAATATTGAAGTGGTATCTGTGGATAGTAAATACTACCAAGAGTTTTTCATGTGGGAGTATCCCAAAACTCCGCCATGGGTGTAAATGTTTTACATTGATTTCATAATTGGACAGACCCTACATTTAGTAAAAACATTTCATTTTGAAGATGTGTTCTTTTTGTCGCACTGTTACTGCGTAACACTTCTCAGCATTCTGTAAGTTAAATTATTTTAAAATGGCGAATCCATGTTTATTTTTTTACTTTTGAAATTGTAGTACTCAGGTGGTATTTAATGGGAAAGGATCCTTTGGGGTAAATCATAATGTATTCTAAGGAATGCATCTATAACATTGATGACTTTCGCCTTAAAAAAAGGTCTATTTATTATTCCTTCTTCCTCTGCATCCCATGGTATATTAGCAAAGTAGTTTACAGCCCTGTACAGCCTTACAAAGTTGTTTTACAATTTTTAATGGAAAGCCCTTAACAAAAAATTGTATCGTATTACCAGTATCCATGAATTGCTGAATCACAGTTTGTAAATAATTTGTTTAATATCAGAAGGCCAAAGAAAGTCTTAAAATTTTAGCTATTGACTCTATGGTGACTTCACAATAAGATTTCTGTGCAAAAGGTAAGGTGATAATTCATCAAATAGACATCTATTTGATGTCCATGACAACTAAACTTCCATATTAGCTTCTATTAAAAAACTCATTCCATTTTATTAAAATGTTTGTAATTGCAATTTTGTGTTTAATGTTTACTTTGTCTTTTCTTTCTTTAGCATTTAGGTGACTGTTCAGCAGTTTGCTATATGGCCATTGTTGGCCTTAAACTGCACTAGTAACAAGCATGGTATTTATCTTGTATTGAAAATAAAACAAGGTTTTGATAAAAACTTTGCAGTTTGTCCTTTTTGTTTGATTTCTGACTTGTTAACCATTGTGTATGGTTTTGAATAGTTAATATCCATTGGCAATATGCAGGGTAAAAGAAATTGGACTGTTGTCTGTATTATGTCTTTAAGCCAGCCTCGTAAGTAGTGATTATTTTCTTCCATATTGGCATTTTACTGCTCTTAAACATTTGTCTAGTCTTAAGTGATTATTAACCTCCCTAGACTTTACTCAAATAAAAAGGTTTGCAGCAAAAAAATATTTCAGCGGTTAGCTTGGAAACAAATATAGGTACTTTTTAAACAGTAAAAGATTTGTGATTTTAATAAATATTTACGTGCCAGGTATCAGGACCCAGATTTCTGAACTGCAAGCTTCAGAGTATGTTGAAGGTAATAATTCTAAGCAATTAAAAAATATATAAGAAATAATAAATTACCATCACTGGGATCCCTTTCCATGCCTCTGTTAAGATTGTGGTTCAGGTTTTTTTAGGTTCCCTGTTACTCTTTGTTACATGTTTACATTCATTGATCCCCCCACTTGTGTTGAATTAATTGAGACTCTTGTCTCTGCCTGTAGAGTTTAACTGTAAGAAAAGATTATTAGGAATATCTTTTGACCAGATGGGACACAACTTCCTATGAATCAGTCCAGGCCTAATTTAGTGGAAGAGGGAGAAGCTTTTTTACAAAGGATTTATAGACAGAATTTTCCCAGTCTTCCTAGTTTTTTTTCCTAATCGTTACCATGAAACAAGAATTGTTGCTGAAAATGGTTTCCAATGCATTCTGGGTCTTTCTCTCCCTTTTATATTTCGTTAACAGTTATGGTACATAATTAACATGGTACATCAATTCTGATCAGCTATTGTCAGTTCCAGATAAATGATATATACATTCTTTACCTTTTCAAAAATCTATATTCATTTTATTGAAAAACTTAAAAAAAATAGAACTAATGTTATACTAAAATCTGAAGAAGTGACTTGACTTGAAGGGGGAAACCTAGGCAAAGAGAGACTTGTAAAAGCCTTTTGGTAGGGCAAAAAGCATATTAGCAGGAACTGAAAGAATGCCAGTTTGTTTGAAGTAAGGAAAGAGGAACGTCACCTGTGGGGGAGGGGGACTGCTCGAGAAATAGGCAAGGCCAGACTCTCCAGAGCTTGTAAGTCACATAAAAATTATCCTAAGAATGATGTGGAATCACTGAATAGTGTGAAGTGTTACAATTAGTTTAGCATTTCAAAATGCGTTTGGGCTGCAGGTTAAACTGGTAAAAGAATAGATGAAAGAGAAACACCCTTCTCAGGAGAGAAGATAAGGATAAACAAGAATATATGGAAGTTTGTAGGCTGTAGGTGGTAGAAATACAAAATGTCAGTCATGTGCAGTGACTCATACCTGTAATCCTAGCGCTGAGACAGGAGGATCATTTGAGGCCAGGAGTTCGAGACCAGCCTAAACAACATAGTGAGACCCCCGACTCTACAAAAATATAAAAATAAAAAAATTAGCCAGGCGTCGTGGCCCTCGCCTGTAGTTCCAGCTACTCAGAAGGCTAAGGCAGGAGTCTTGCTTGAGCCCAGTAGTTCAAGGTTGCAGTGAGCTGTGATTGCGCCACTGCACCCCAGCCTGGGAAACAGAGAGACCTTGTCTCTTTTAAAAAAAAAAAAAAGTTAAAATGTCATATTTAGTGACTTCTGGTTTCTTTGAAATAGAAATTGAGATTATTGTGTTGTGGGCATGGTTTAAGTTTGGGAGAAGTAACAATGTTGATCTGTGGGATTGTTGGGACTTGGTGAGTCTAGGGTTAGAGTCCATTTTTATGGTGGCAGTCCACTTAGTAACACATTTATTCCCCCAGGAGAAAGTAGATGGATCAAGCTAGGATGTGGAAGACAGTAATTGTCTTCATCACATCCCAATTTAGTGGTTGTCTCCCCAGCTGCAGAACACAATCACCCAAGCCCTCCCAATTGTTTTTTGAAGAATTGCCATCAACATTTAAAAAAATCACTTTTGTACCTATTGCCTCATTAGTTTCTTAATCACTCTTTAAGACAGAGTAGATAGTATTCTGCTTTTACAAAGGAGGCAATGGGCTCCAAGAGGTTATGACTGGCAGAATAGTGAGTAGAGGTTAGAATGATTTTATGATTCCAATTTTTCACTTACTTGCTGTTATCAAACTAAGCCCCTATCACCATAAGCTTTTAAGCTTTATCAATACCTGAACTGTAAGCATTTAGAAATATATTACTTTAAAATGTTCATTTCCACAAATGTTGAGCCACCTACTCCACAAGAGACTGTTGTTAAGATACTTTTTGTGTAAGACCATAGCAACTTAGTGTGGTATCTTTTTATTTTAAAAAATACCTCATGTAAATACTTGTATAGGTTCTAGCTACACAATTACTATAGCTATCCTATTAGATATAAGGTAGATGAGTATAACATTTATGGAAAATTTTGGCACTAAGTCTAGAAATTGGACCCCACCCCAGTAAAGTATGGAAACGAGCTCTGTGTGACACTTTCGTTTTTCTCCAAAACTGGTTAAGTCGTTTCACGTCATGACCTCTTCAGCTTTCCTCAAGTGAGGGAAAAAGTTAACTTTTTCACACAAAATGCAGGAATCTTTCTAAGCATCTAACTTATCTTAAGAACACAATTGATTAGAAAGTGATTTGCAAATTATGAAGACTGGTGCTAATAGTTATTAAAAGAATTTAGTGATGGCTGGCTTTTCACAGTTAATAGTATTATATCTTAAGTTATCTATTGTAAACACTTGCCTGTTGAAGTCACTTTACAACTCAGAATTTGGCCAAGGAATACTACCAGCCATTCTACCCCAAGTGCGTAAACTTGAGCTCTTTTGTATTTCATTGCTTGTGAATATGCTGTGTGGATCTATGCACACTGAGACTGCCTACCTATAAATTTCTACAGCAGTCCGATCATGTCGTCCTTGACTTACTAAATTATCTGACTATATGAATGGACACTAAAACGGGGAGGAAGATGAATGGCCCAACTCCTTTTATCCCTATTCAGAGTACCTGGGCAGTAATTTACCTAAAGTTATCTTCTGCCAATTGTTTCCTCTGCTTACACACATTAAGGACAGAATATGCCCTCTTAACAGATTTAGCCAAGACTAGTTGATCAGTTAATGGAAAGAGTTCAAGCAGAAAGTCATCAATTTAAATTTACACTTACTCTCTACACCCTTCTTAATCTCCTTTGTTTCTCTTCCCTTTTAATTTTGGGGTGCTCCCAGGGGACTTAGTGTCCCTGCACTCCTTGGTGCTCTTACAGTCTTATGTCTCTTAAGATTTATATGCTGTCAAGTTCCAAATTTACCTTTACAATTCAGATGGATAAATTAATCTTTCACCCTCCCCCTCTCCCCTACTACATATGCAACCCAGCAGCTAATATCAATACTCCAATCATTTCAATTGCTTAGGCCCAAAACTGAGATCACTCTTGACTCCTCACATCCTCCATCCAAAAAGAAATCTTGTCCTTACCATCAGAAAATACCTAGGACCTCTTATTACTACTTTTGCAGCTCTCTGCCCTTGCTACTCAGTTTGTTCTCAGGATAGCTGTCAGAGTTTATGTTGTATCTATTCAAAATCCTGCAATGGCTCCCCATTTCTATCAGAGTAAAGCTACAGTCCTAACAAGGTTCCTCCATGATTTGGCCCCTCTTATCTCTGACCAAATCTCCCAGTGCCTTTCCCCATGCCCATTCCATTCCAGCCACTCTGGCCTCCTTGTTTTTCAAACAGACTGGGCATGCTCCTGCCTCTGAGCCTTTGCATGGGCCAATTCCCCTGCCTGGAATGCTATAGATAGCTGTATGACAAGAATCTGCTACTTGCTTTTACTCTGCTTTAACCTTTACTTTTCCCAAGCATTTATGACCTAACAATATAATAATAGTGTTTGTTGTCCATTCAAATATAAAGCCCCATGAAAGCAGTGATCTTATTTTCTGTTAAATCCTTAGTGCCTACATCAGCATGTAGCGCGTAAATAGTCAATAAATATTTGAATGAATAGATGTCCTTTAAGTGTAGTTCTACCATGCTATCTTGTGGTAGCAACTACAACTGTAAGAGCTTTGTCACCAGCATTTTTTTAAATTGTAAAATAACAACATAAAAGTTGGCATTCTAACCATTTTTAACTGTACAATTCAGTGGCATTAAGTATATTCCCAATGTTTTGCAACCATCACCACTGTCCATTTCCAGAACCTTTTCATCATCCCAAACAGAAACTCTGTACTCATTAAACAGTAACTCCCCATTCCCACCCTGGCCCCAGCCCCTGTTAACCTGTATTATACTTCTGTCTCTAAATCTCCCTATTTTGTGTACCTCATATAAATGGAATTATACATTTTTCATTTGGTGTCTATCTTACTTCACTTAGTGTGATGTTTTCAAGGTTCATGGGGTAGCATGTATGAATGTATTCCTTTATATGGCTGAAAAATTTGATTGTGTATATGTGTATGGCACATTTTGTTTATACATCTGTCAGTGGACACTTAGGTTATTTCCACCTTTTGACTACTGTGAAATAATTCTGCTGTGAACGTGGGTGTACAACTATCTTCAAGTCCCTGTTTTCAATTCTGTGTATATACCTAGGAGGGAAATTGCTGGATCATATGGTAATTCTAAGTTTAACTTTTTGAGGAATTGTGAAACTTCTACATAGCAGCTGTAACATTTTACATTCTTACCAACAGTGCATGAGGATCATAGTTTCTCTACATCCTCACCAACACTTGTACTTTCCTTTTATCTGATAATAGCCATCCTAAAGGGTATGAAGTGGTATTTCATTGTCAACAGCAATTTTTAAAGCAGCTCATTCTCATTGAGTCTTTCCAAAGTATTTAACTCAGTTTCCATTGAACAGTTCTCTTTTGCACTCATGTTTCATTGGTGTACATGTAAGTTATGAAATCACAAGAAAAAGTACCATTGACATAGTTTAGAAACAAACACAGCTGAGTCTAAAAGTAAACATAACTCTAATAGGAGCATAACTTCTTGGATATGTATGCTGGATGAATAAGTAAGTCAGTTTTATAGAGAGAATGTATAGGTAGGTTATATGAGGCCAATAGAGGACTTTAGAATATTAACATTTTCTTATTAAATGGTCTAAAAGTTGGTTCCTGAAAGTGTGGTCTACAGACTGGCAACATTGACATCATCTGGACTGGGAACTTGTTACAAATGCAGAATCTGGGGCCCCACGTGGGAAAAAAAAAATCTACGTTTGAACAAGATCCCCAGGTGATTTGTATGCACATTAAAGATTAAGCAATTGCACTTTTAAACTACTTTTAATGACTATCTGGTATTCAACCTGTACCATAATTTTAAACCAGTTCTTGTCATTGGGTATTCAGGTTATTTCATTAAGTTTATTACTAGTATAAAGGATACTGCAGTTAATGTCCTTATAGGTAAATCATAGTGCAAATATCTGTTTTCCAAAAATTAGTTAATTGGAGTGCTTTATTCAAAGAGTGTGAACATTTGAGGGTTTTGACACATTAAATTGCCCCTAATTTATCTTTACCCCAGTTTTATATAAAATTGCATAATTCTCCACATCCTTTTCAATAATGGGTGCTTTAAAAAACTCAGTTTTGGAGGTAAAAACGGGTTTATTATTTTTAAATATTTCGTGATGTTTAGAGTGGGTTAAATATTTTTAAATGTTAATGGTGTGCTGCCATCTAGGGATAGGTGTATGTTAAAAATGAAACAGTAAGTCATGATTTGGTAATTCCATTTTAATAATTGAGGAAACAGTTCAGTACATGCATTCAGGCCCCAAGTAATACAACCAATAAAGGGCAGACCCAAAACTGAAAATCTAATCAAAGAACCAAGAAAGATCTGAAAGATTCTTTTCTAATCTAGAGTCCCCATTATGTCACAGCAGTACATTGAAACCAAAATGAACCTCATAATAATAATACCCTGACTATTCTGGTGAAATCAGCTAGTCAAAACCCTTTTTATTTCCATTCTCATGCTGCAAATGTTTCTAAATTTGCTCAGTGCACACAATGAGTCATTTAAAAGGAAGGAATCTTATAGTAGATTGTTAATTAGAGAATGCATTTAACATTTCTTTGAGGAAATTTACAGTATCCCAGTATTCTGAATAGAATTCTCATGGTAGGTGTAAGAGAATGGGCTTAATTTTACTCAGCTATATAATGCTGTTTTTTGTCTTTGTTTTTAATCCTAGGTGAAAGCCTATCTCAGCATTTATATGTCTAATCTGTGTATGTGGGATTCAGGAAGGGGTTATAAAGTCAAAGAATGTTCTTTTTGTTTTTTGGGAGCTGGGAAATAAAATAATTTCCACTCAATGAATTCTCAAAATTATTGCAATGTGCAAAATACTTTGAGCACGCAAAGAAAAAACAATTTACTATCTGGAAGAAAAGAATTAAAGAGAATAATGTAGGCTGGCCATTTTTCCATGTGTCATTTCATATAAATCAAAACAATCCTATTGTAGTTCCTTATTTTACAGGTAAGGAAACATTTAGAAAGATTCAGTGGCAGAGCAGTGATTCACTTTAGGTGTAAGAAGAGCCAACCTAGAGAATGCGACAATAGGACTGATTCTTAGTGGTCATTATTTTCAGACAATATGATGTGAAAAAAATCTACAGACATGTTATTAGAATTAAAAGTTTACCAAGCTGGCCAGGTGTGGTGGCTCACACCTGTAATCCCAGCACTTTAGGAAGCCAAGGTAGGAGAATTGCTTGAGGCCACAAGTTTGAGACCAGCCTGGGCAACATAGTGAGACATCTCTACCAAAAAAAAAAAAATTTAGCCAGGCATGATGGTGTGTGCCTCTAGTCCTAGCTAATTGGGAGGCTGAAGCAGAAGGATCACTTGAGCCCAGGCAAGGTTGTAGTGAGCTGTGATTGTGCCACTGCACTCCAGCCTGAATGATGAGTAAGACCCTCTCTCTTAAGCACACACAGAAAAAAGTTTACCAAGCTCAGTGAACACAAAATCAACTTAGAAACCAGATATAAAGTAGCTAGTGTTAAATTCAATAGAAGATGTGCAAAATCCTCTGTAGAAAGTTTTAAACCCTTAATGAGAAACATTAAAATAGACCCAAATTGATGGACATACCATGTTCATGGATAGGAGGAGTTAGTATTGTTAAATATAACAGTTCTCCTAAATTGATCTATAGCATCAATGCAAATTGGATTAAAATCCCAAGAGGTTTGTTATTGAATGTGACAATCTGGTTTTAAATTTTTTTTTATTTTGTAGAGACAGGGTCTTGCTGTGTTGCCCAGGCTGGTCTCAAACTCCTGGACTCAAGCTATCCTCCTGCCTTGGCTTCCCAAAGTGCTAGAATTATAGGCATGAGCCATTGTGCCTGTCTGGTTCTAAATTTTATATGGGAGTTCAAAGGCAATATAACCAAGAATGAGGAGATGGGGTAAGACTTGCCCTACCAGATACCAAGCCATATTAATAAGGAATAAACAGACCATGGAACAATATAGAGAGACTGGAAAACACATGTATGAAAACTAAATTTTTGATAGAATGGGAATTGCTATGGGCTATACTGGCATGGAAAAATTAAAATAGGATCTTTACATCTTACCACATAAGTATCGATTCTAGGTGGATTAATGTGAGAGGCAAAGCTAGAATTAAAGAAGAAAATATAGGAAATCATTTTATGACCTAGGACTGCAAAAGGAATTCTTAAGACATAAAAGTACAAATAATAAAAGATTGATAAATTTGAATATATTAAATTAAGAACTTCTGGCCACTAAAAGGTGAAAAGAGAAGTACCAAGCTGGGAGAAGATACTTGGAATACGTATAACTGATAAAGGACTAATATCAACTATAGATAAATAAGAGCAACAGAAACCCAACAGAAAAATGAGCAACAGACAGCAACTGGTATTTCAAAGAAGAAGCACAGATAGTCCATAAATACATGAAATAAAAATTCAACTTTATTAGTAACCTGGAAGTGCGTGTTAAAATTGTATGTCATTTTACACCTACAGGATTGGCAAAAAATGTTTCATCTGATTTATCAGTTCTTAGAATTGACTAGGATATGATACAATGGATAATACTGCTAGAAGGGGTATAAGTTGGTACAACCATTTTGGAAAATAGTTTACCTTTAGTTTATAAAGTAAACATGCATATATCTACTAGAGAAACTCATGTATCTTTACACAGGAAACATTTACAAGAATGTTTATAGCAACATTTTTAATAGCAAAAAACTGAAAACAGCTCAGATATTCATCAATAGAGTAGATAAATATTAGGACATTCATACAGTGAAATACTATATACCCTGAAAATGTAAGAACTTTAGTTACACACATGAACATAATTGAATGTTAACGTTGAAGAAGCAAGTCACAGAAGAATTCACACAGTATTTTTCCATCTGTATAAAGTTACAAAACAAGGAAAATTTTGACACTGTACTAAATATTCCAACATTAAGGAAATAATAGAAAAGCAATGCAAGTAAATCACTAATAAAATTCATAATTGTTCTGGGAGCAGGACGGTAGAGGAATGCAATCAAGGAGGAGTTTCCACAGGGGCCTTCTAATGTGCCGTAATATATTTGTCAACCAGAATGGTTGGCACGTATGTGATTTTACTATTTGGACTGTAAATAATACATTTTAATGCACATGTATATTTTGTAATATGTACGATAAAATAATAGAAATATACTTGTATACATCTAACTGGATTCTAGATCAGTTAAGCTACCATCATACCTAGAAAATGATAGTAAGAAATATTTAAAATAGTATTTAGGCATTTCTCGAAAAATATGGCAAATACTATTTTAGAACAATTTTCTACTTAAATATTTGAAATTTATGTTGTTTTAGTACAATTTACTTGAAGTGGTAGATGACAGTCCAGTGTGGGCATGGAGGTAGCAAATAGGTCATGTTGCAAACAGTCTGCAGCTCTATTAGAGACTCTCAGCATGGAAGAGAGGGACATGTGTAATTTGAAAAAACCTATTTTAAAACTATTTTATCATTGCTTTGATACATTTACTTTCAAATAATATCAAAGTAAAGCCATAAGGCTTATATTTTGTCTGAAGTGAGCTCATAACTCTACTTTCTCTCTGCATAGCCATCAAGTCAGTCTTCATACAACACTGGGTGGGGAAAACCAAGTGCCTGGTCACCAGTCTCCCAGGTATTGGACTAGAGGTTGGAAAGAGTGCACTTAACCAACGATGGTATTTCTAGGTCAGTAACAAGGGAAACAGTTCAAAACATTAAATTTCATGTGATGCTACACAAAAGCTCTGTATTGTCTTGGTTGGGATGCATTGGTCAATACAAGTAATGTACCTGAGTATAGACTTAACAGCCATCCTCCCTTATGAAGCAGACTATTCTGGAATTTTATGCGTCTTAGGGCCACTCTAGTGAGCCTGTATCGCTTCCTGACACCTTTGCACCTGATGGTAATCTACCTATGCCAAACCATTTCTGCCCTTGTGGTGTGGTGTCTCCTTTTTTCAGATACTATTTTGAGTGCTAAATCTTGGAATGATTAGAGGCTACTTCCTGAAGAAATCGGCTAAGATAGATATCCCTAGAACCAGAGTCTTTCTGGGACAGAATGGGCCCTAGCAATGTTGGAAGCAACTCCATTAGGTGACAGGCCACCAAGCTGGGTTGGAGAAGCTAGGATTTGGCTGGTGGTGAGTAGTTGTCTTCAAATATTTGAAAGGCCTTAAGTACCAGTGGGTTCTGTGTATTCATTCTTTCAGAATTTCTTGAGTTGCCTGTTATATGCCAGGCATTGTGCTAGGGCCAAACTAAAAAACAAAAAAAAGCTCTGTGTCAAGATTAGTGAAGAAACAAGAAGCTAATTTTTGCATGAAGCAGCGGATATATACTTTTAAAAAAATTTTTTGTCTTTTAGAGATGAGGTCTTGCTATGTTGCCCAGCCCTGTACCTGAATGCCTAGGCTCAAGCAACACTGCAGCCTCCCAACTAGCTGGGACTACAGGTGTGCACCACTGCACCTGGCTATTTTGATCAATTTGAAGGGCTCGCAATCTGCTATGACTAAGATTTTGTTGGTTACTAAAGAGATAAATTGTTTGGAGAAGATGTAGCTCAGGAATTTCACTTTTTTTTTTTTTTTTTGGTTTGTGAGGAGGGTCATCTAGTTGCATTGTTTTGTTTTGTTTTGTTTTTTTGTGGAGACAGAGTACTCACTCTGTCGCCCTGGGTAGAGTGCAGTGGCGTCACTGGAGTTCACTGTAACCTCCAACTCCTGGGCTCAAGTGATCCTCTTGCCTCAGCCTCTCGAGTAGCTGGGACTACAGGTGCGTGCCATGACACCTGGCTGATTTTTTTTTCCTTGAGAGGAGGTCTCTCTCTTGCTCAGGCTGGTCTCGAACCCCTAAACTCAAGCAATCCACCTGCCCCCGCCTCCCAGAGAAGCTAGGATTACAGGCATGAGCCACTGCGCCCCGCCAGGAATTTCACTTTTTGAACTGTCACATAAGGCACTTTTCAGAATTCACCCCCAAAGAAGTGGTGCTGCAGTATTCAGGATGCCTTGGAACAAGAGTTTATGTGAGGTCAATATGGGACCTGAATTGGGATAACATATAGTAGGTAGGATTCATTCATTCATTCAGCAAACATGTTGGCCACAGATCTAGGTGCTAGAAATGAACGTAACAGTGAATATAGCATAACATCCCTCCTCTCTTACAGCTTATTTTTTAGTGAGGAAAGACAGTGATTAAATAGTTTGTGTTAAAAGTTATTAAGTGGTATAAAGCAAGGTATTATTATATAAGTTCATCAGGGAAGACCCCTATAAGGTGTGGTTTGAACAGAGTTCAGAAGATGGGGAGTCAGCATGTGGCTCTCAGGCAGAGAAAACTATCTTGCAGAAGAAATAGTTCAAGTGACCCAAAATGTAACTGAGACAACAAAAAAGCTGGTAGAATAAGGGAAGAGGAAAATGGTTGGGAACAGTATTTGGGGACATGATTTTGTAGGGCTTTACAGGAAATGGTAAAGATTTTAGCTTTTATTCATGGTATTACAAGAAATTTGGAAGGCTGTGAGCAAATAAGTGACATAATCCTACATTTTATCACTGATTATTATTTGAAAAATAAACTGGAAAGGAGCAATTTTACAAGCAGGCAGGTCAATTGGAGTGACTTTGCATTAATACAGGTAAAAAATTATGGAGGCTTAGATTTGGAGAATAGCAGTGGAGACAGTAAGATTTTGAGTATATTATTAAGGTAAAGTTAGTACTGCCAGATAGGTGAATATGAGAAAAATCAAGGATATCTCCAAAGGTTTTGACAAAAAAAAGGAGTTCTCTCCTACTGAGATGAAGAAGACTGGGGGTGGGGGTAGGTATCAAAAATTTCATAATGAATATGTTGAGTTTGAGAAAACTATTAGACCACCAAGTGGAGATACCAAGTAGTCACTTGAATATACATATTGGGAATTCAGGGTCAAGGTCAGGGCTAGAGAGATACAAATATGGGAAGTATGGTGTATAAATAGTATCTAAAGCAGTGGGACCAGATGAGATCATTGAGAAAATAATGGATAAAGAGAAAAGGTCAGCCAGCCGAACCATGGGCTGCTTGTGTATTTAAAATAGAGAAAACAAGAATGATTCAGCAAAGAAGACTGACGGGGCAGCCTGTGCAGTAAGAAAGCCAAAAAAGAAGAAGAAGAAAACAAAACAAATTGGGGGAGAGGGGTGTCCCAGAAGCCAAGTTTCACAAAAGAGGGAGTGGTGAAGTGTGTAACATGTTACTGAGGGATTGACTAAATGACTGAATTGACCATTTGATTTGAGTTCACTAGTATGGCTTCAGTGGAGTAGTGAGGACAAAAGTGATTCGAGTGAATTGAGGAGGGAATAAGAGGGGAGAAAGTGAAAATAGTCTTTTTTAAAAGAGTATTGTAAGGCATCAGCAAGATGGTGGAACAAGAAGCCCTAAACCCTCCTCCCATAGAAAAACGAATTTAACAATGATATACAGACCACATTCCTCTGTGAGAAGTCCATAAACCAGTTCCTGTACCACAGGCAAGTCTGAAATCAACTGCTTTGAAGCCAGGTAGGAAAATTCAGGGTATTGTCTCTTGCCAGAGCCTCCCAGCCCCCCACCCCTGCACAGCACGGTGCAGTTGGGAGAAGATCTTCAACTTCCGTCTTCTCCCTGTGGAGGGGGAAAAGTAGAACATATATCCAACCTTTTGATTTTTAGGGGCCTGCCCGAGGAGGGACCAGTTTCTGTCTTGCCTGAATCCAAGAACCGACAGGAACAGGCCGCCAGGTTGCGGTCTCGGAGACCGAAGACAGTGCACTAAGGTCTGCAGTATCACAGATAAACACTAGGTGGCGCCCCAGCACCGCAGAGTACTGTAGCATCAGCGGGGCCACGGTATGGCATTACCGTGGGGGACCCTAGGGGGAGCTCCTGAGTAGAAAACAGAAAACTACTTCAATAAATTACACACACAAACCTAGAGACGATGTATTTCTAGAAAAGGCTTGAGAAGCCCCCAGAATCTCCAGCCAGGCTGAGTCGGGAAGTCTTTTTTTTTTAATGTATATTTTTATATTGGGGGGATGGAGTAAAAAAGAAATAGCCCCTATACTGGGCCCTATTCCGTGGCAGATCCTTGTTCATAGGGTTAAGGAACACTGAGGAAATAAACGTTGTTTGGAAAAATCCAGGTGTAGTTGCTTTGTATGTTGTGATGGGTATAAGGGATGAAGTGAAGTGTGAAGGCCCCTCACACCCCTCAATCTTGCCTCAGATTATGTCCTGGAACCCTGGGTGGAGAAAGCTCCACTTTTATTCCTCCTCGAGATTGTTGACAGCCATGTAGTGACAGAGAACAACAGGCAAGGAGAGCGACATGCCCAGCATGTTGGCAAAGATGGGGAGCTACATGTCTGTGATCATCCTGATCAGCTCCGCTTGGCTCTGACACCATCTGCACACAGCTCAAGGTAGGAGACCTGGACCAAGGAGAAAGAACTGGACCACAAAATCTGGGAGAGGTGGCTGATTCTTCAATGCTGAAATAACAACAAAAAATAAAAAGACATATAAAGAAACGGAAACCTGGCACACCTAAAAACACCCCAGAAACTTACTTGAAAGAATGAAGATCTATGAGTTGCCAGACAAAGAATTCAGAAATACCATCATAAGAATGCTTGATGAATTAAAAGAGCATAGACAACAAAACAAAGTCAGGAGAATGATGCATGAATAGATTGAGAATATCATCAAAGAGATATAAACTGCAGAGAAGAACCAAACAAATTCTGAACTGAATAATACATAACCAAATTGAAAAATTACTAAGAGGGATTGAACAGCAAACTTGACCAGGCAGAAGAAAGAACCAGCAAACTAAAACACACAACTTTCAAAATTGCTGAGGCAGAGGAAGAAAAAGAATGAAGTAATATGAAGAGTACATAAGGGACTGATGGAACATTATCAAACAGAACATCACTATGGGAGTGTCAGAAGGAAAAGAGAGAGAAAGGTGTAGAGAATTATTGGAAGAAATAATGGCTGAAAACTTCCCAAATCTGAGAGAAATGGACATACAGGTTGAAGAACTTCAATGAAGTAAATCTAAAGAGCCACACACCAAGATACGTCATAATAAAATTCAAAAGCCACAAAGAGAGAATCTTGAAAGCAGCAAGAGAAAAGCAACTCCTCACGTACACAAGACTTCCTATTAGATTATCAGCAGGTTTCTAAGCAGAAACTTTGCAGATTAGAAGGGAATGGATGACACATTCAAAGTATTCCAAAAAATGCCAACAAAGAATACTATATTTATCAAAACTGTGCTTCAAAAACAAAGAAATTAACACTTTCCCAGATAAACAAAAGCCAAGGGCATTCATCACTGCTGGGCCTGCCTACAAGAAATGCTGAAGGTCATCCTTCAAGTTGAAGAGAAAATATAATAAACAGCAACATAAAGCTATATAAAAATATAGAAGTCCCTGATAAAGGTAAATGTATAGACATATATACAATCCTATAGTATTGTAATGTAGGTGTGAAAATCACTTTTAAGTCTTACATAGAATTTAAAAAACAAAAGCATAAAAAGTAATCATGTGTCTATGTTAATGGATACTCATAAAAAGTTAATTTGTGTTATCAGTAACATAAAGGGGATATGGGACTGAGATATAACGTATAGTTTTTATACATGGATGAAGTTAAGTTAACAGTTTAAAATAGAATTTTACAACTTTAAGGTGTTTTACATCATTGCAATGGTAATCACAAAGAAAATGTCTACAAAATATACACGAAGGGAAATGAGAAGGGAATAAAAAGGTATCACTATGAAAAAATTAACAAAACACAAAAGACAGCAAGGGAAGAGAGGAGGGACAAAAAAGCTACAACACATACAGAAAACAATGAACAAAATGGCAATAGTGAGTCCTTCCCTATCTGTAATTACTTTAATGTATTAAACACACCAATTAAAAGACATAGATTGGCTAAATGGATAAAAAAAATAAAATCCAACTATATGCTGTCTACAAGAGACTCACTTTAGCTCTAAGGACACACATCAGCTAAAAGTGAAGGGATGGAAAAACATTTCATGTAAACGGGAACCTAAAGAGAACAGGGAAGGCCATACTTAATATCAGACAAAATGGACTTTAAGACGTAACTGTCAGAAAAGGCAAAGATGTACCTTATATAATGATGAAAAGAGTTCATCAGGAACAATTATAAATATATACACATATAACATGAGAACTCCCAAATATGTGAAGCAAACATTGACAGAACTGAAGGGAGCATCTTTTCATATACTTACTGGCCATTTGTATATCAATAGAAGTTGGCAGCAACACAATAATAGTAGGAGGCTATAATTATCAATAATAGCCTTCTTTCAATTATGAATTGAACAACCAGAAAGATGATCAATAAGAAAACAGAGGACCTGAACGACAGTGTAGACCAATTTGTCCTAACAAATATTCCACCCAACAATAGCAGAATACACATTCTTCAGGGCACATGGAGCATTCTCCAAGATAGACCACATGTTAGGCCATAAAACAAGTCTTAACAAATTTAAGAAGATTGGGCTTGGTGCAGTAGCTCATACCTGTAATCCCAGCACTTTTGGAGGCCAAGGTGGGAGGATACTTTGAGGCCAGGAGTTCAAGACCAGCCTGGCAACATAGCGAGATCCTATCTCTACAAAAAATGTTAAAATTCGCTCGGCATAGTGGTGCATGCCTGTAGCCCCAGCTACTTGGGAGGCTGAGGCAGCGGGATTACTTGAGCCCAGAAGTTCGAGGCTACAGTGAGCTATGATCATGCCACTGCACTCCAGCCTGGGCAACAAGAACCTGTATCTAAAAAAAAAAAAAATTTAAGAACATTGTAATTATATAAAGTATCTTCTCCAACCACAATGGAATAAAACTAGAAATCAATAGCAGAAGGAAAACAAGAAAGTCCACAAATATGTGGAAATTAAGCAGTGCACTCTTAACAAATGGGTCAAAGAAGAAATCACAAGTGAATTTAGAAAATACCTGGAAACAAAATGAAAACACAACGTACCAAACTTTTGAAATACAGTGAAAGTATTATTAAGAGGGGGTTTTATAGTGGTAGATGCTTATATTAAAAAAGAAGAAAGATCTCAAATCAACAACTTAACCTTACACCTGAACTAGAAAAGAAGAATAAACTAAATCCAAAGATAACAGAAGGAACGAAATAATAAAGATTATAGCAGAGTTAACTTAAATAGGGAATAGAAATACAATAGAAAAAAAATCAAGGAAACCAAGAGTTGTGGGTTTTTTTAAAGATCAACAAAATTGACAAACTCTAGCTAGGCCAACTAAGAAAAAAGAGAAATGATTCAAATAACTAAAATTAGAAACGAAAGAGGGGACATTACAACAGATGTCACAGAAATAAAAAGGATTATGAGACTGCCATGAGCAGATATGCCAACAAATTGGAAAACCTAAAAGAAATGGGTAAATTCTACAGACATACCACTTACAAAGACTGAATCATGAAAAAATAAAGAGCCTGAGTGGATTATTGAATCAGTAATCAAAAACTTCCCAAAAAAGAAAAGCTCAGGACCAGATGGCTTCACTAGGGAATTCCACCACACATTTAAAAAAGAATTAATAATAATCCTCCTCAAACTCTTTCAAAGAGTTGAAGTGGAGGGAACACAGACTCATTCTATGAGGCCAGCATTACCATGATACCACAACCAAAGAAACAACAACATGAAAACTATAGACCAATATTCCTGATGAATATACATGCAACAAACAAGGTACATAAGGAATTTACCTCAATATAATAAAGGTCATATATGACAAGCCCACAGCTAACTCATACTCAATGGTGAAAAACTGAAAGCTTTTCCTCAAAGATTAGCAACAGTACATGGATGCCCACTCTCTCCAATAATATTTAACATAGGAAATTCTAGCCAGAACAACTGGGCAAGAAAAAGAAATAAAATATATCCAAATTTGAAAAGTAAAATTATCTCTATCTACAGACAATATAATCTCATATTTTAAAAATTCTAAATGTTCCACAAAAAATTACAACTAACAAACAATTTCAACAAAATTGCAGGATACAAAATCAATGCACAAAAATTAGTTGTGTTTCTATACACTAACAATGACCAAACATAAAAGGAAATTACAAAAACAATTCCATATACCATAGCAACAAAATGGATAAAATACTAGGAGTTGAAAAATTTATACTGAAAAGTACAAAACATTGCTAAAAGAAATCAAAGAAGATATAAGTAAATGGAAAGACATCTCATATCTCATGCTTGTGGCTTGGAAGACTTAATAATGTTAAAATCTCCATACTACCAAAAGCAATCTACAGATTCAATGCAATCGCTCTCAAAATCCCAATATAGAAATAGAAAAATAATCCTAAAATTTACATGGAATCTCAAGGGACCCTGAATAGCCAAAACAATCTTGAAACGGAAAGTTGGAGGCCTCAAACTTCCTCATTTCAAAACAAACCACAAAATAACAGTAATTAAGATGGTGTGATAATGGCATAAAGATAGATATATAGGCCGATGGAACAGAATAGAGAGCACAGAAATAAACCCTTGTATATATGGCCAGATGATCTTCGACAGCGTGCTTAGATCCCAGGATGGGGAAAGGACACTTTCTTCAACTAACGATATTAGGAAAAACTGGATATCCACATGCAAAAGAATAAAGTTGGACCCTTACCTTACACCACATAACAAAAATTATCTTTAAATGGATTAACGACCTAACTGTTAGACTAGGACTATAAAACTCCTATAGAAAAATACGGGGGGAAAGCTTCAGGACATTGAATTTGGCAATGATTTCTTGGATATGACACCAAAAACACAGGCAACAAAAGCAAAAATAGACAAATGGGACTACATCAAACTTAAATTCTTCAACACATTAAAGGGAACAATGGAGTGAAAAGATAACCTATCAGATGGGAGAAAATAATTGCAAATCATATATCTGATAAAGGGTTAATATGCAGAATATATCAGGAACTTCTAAACTCAACAACAAAAAACTTGATTTTAAAATGGACAAAAATGGCCAGCTGGGTGTCCCAAGGCTGAGCCAAAGTAGTACCCAGAGTCCCAGGGCAACAGAGCAATGGCTGAGCTGAAACACCTCATCCTACAGGTCAAACAACTCTAGTACCTTGCTTCCCTGGAGGTGAACTAGCCCCCTCAAGTCTGAGCTGCTGAGACACACCTCTCCCCTGGGGCTAGAGTCATCGCTGTGCTGCTCCCTGCCCCCCAAGGACCCAAACGACAGTAATCCTTGGTCATTCTGAGGTACTTGCTGCCTCGGCACTTGGCCTTACAGAGTCTGGAATTCTGCCAAGCCCTACCATTCCAGGGTCTAGAGTCATCAGTGCTCAATGCCTCATCCCCTGGAACCAAGTTGCCTACTGAGCCCTATTGTTTCAGGCTCCTGAATTACAGTCGTACCCCATGGCCCAGGCTCAACCCTCCAGAGCACCCCTTCTTCCCTGGAGTTGGGCCAGGCTATGCCCTGCTCACCTCCCAGGGGTAGAATCACAGCTACAACCTGACCCCCTGGACCCAAGCTGCTAGGGAATGCCTCAGAATCATAGATCCTGGCTCTGTGGGCAACCTACATCCAACCCTGCCACAGAGCAAACCTGCACCCCAAGACCCAGGTGCCACAATAGGTTTGTGAGACTCTGAGCCTAGGACCTGAGCCCCACAGCTATGCCAAGCACCTGTACCTGGAACCCAGTGCTGCAGCTGCTTGTAGGTCATGTCAGACACCAAGAAGGATCCCCTCAGCTAAGTCTCCTTGTTATGAGGAAAATGAGAATAGGACCCCAAAAGTCCTTGCCACTGAGGACATTAACAACCTATGCTGCTGCCACCACTACAACAAATTTCTACAGCCTAGGCCACTGAGGTGCCCACAGTTACTGCTGATGTGGAATGCAGCTGAAGAAGTTACTTGAAGACTATACCACTTCACCTACCTGGAAACAGAGTCACCACATTCTTCTCAACTGGCACACTAAGACCCAACTGCAGATGAAAATCTTTCTCTATGAAAGCCACTCTAGAAAATTTGGAAGAGGCAGTTCCACAAGATGCACAGACATCAATGCAAGGATACAAGAAACATGAAAAAGCAAGGAAATATAACATCATCATCAGAACTTCACTTTCTAGTAACAGACCCCAATGAACCTACCCCAATGAATGGATTGCCAGAAAAGGAATTCAAAAAAATGATCTTGAGAAAACTCAATGAGATACAAGAAAATACAGATAGTCAGTTCAATGAAACTAATAGTTAGTTACTTTTTTACTGATGAGTAGTATTTCATGGTATGGACATACCACAGTTTGTTTAACCATTCACCTATTAAAGGACATTTGGATAGTTTACAGTTTGGGGCCACTAGGAATAAAACTGCTATGAACATTTGAGTATAAGTTCTTGTGTGAAAATAAGTTATATCTCTGGGATATATGCCCAAGGGTGTACTACTGGATTGTATAGTAAGTCCATTTTTATTTTTGACAGGAACTGCCAGGTGGTATGGTCTGAATGTTTGTGTCCCCCAACCCCAAAATTTATATGTTAGAAATCTTAACCCCCAAGGCGATAGTATTAGGAGGTAGGACCTTTGGGAGGTGAGCCCTCATGAATGGTATTAGTGCCCTTATAAAAGAGACCCCAGAGAGCTCGTTGGACCCTTCTGCCTTGTGAGGACACAGTGAAAAGGCAGCTGTCTATGAACCCTCTATGAACCCTCATCAGACAACAAATCACTGGTGCGTTAATATTAGACTTCCCAGCCTCCAGAACTGTGAGAAATAAATTTCTGTTGTTTATAAGCCACTCAGTCTATGGTGTTTTATTATAGCAGCCCAAACAGACTAAGACATTGGGCTCTTATCCAGAGTGGCTATAATATTTTAGATTCCCAAAAATGTGTGAGTGATACAGATTCTCTGCATCCTTGTGAGCATTTGGTGTTATTGCAATTTTTAATTTTAGCCATTCTCATATGTGTGTAATGATATTTCATTGTGGTTTTATTATATTTACATTTCTCTAATGGCAAATGACGTTGAACGTCTTTTCATGTGTTTAGTTGCCACCTGTATATCCTCTGGTGAAATGTCTGTGAATGTCTTTTCTGTGCCAATATTCAATTTTCTAGTTGAATTGTTTACTTTTTTATGTTGAGTTGTGAGGGTTCTTTATATATTCTAGGTAAAAGAACTTTGTCTAATAAGTGACTTGCAAATGTTTTCCCTCAGTCTGTGATTTGTCTTTTCATTTTTTAACAGGGTTTTTTGCGTGTGTGTGTGGCAGAGCAAAAGTTTATTTTGATGAGGTCTAATTTATCTATACTTCCTCTTGTGAATTGTGCTTTTTGTGTCAAATCTAAGAACTCTTTACCTAGTCCTAGGTCTCAAAGATTTTCTCCTGTGTTCTTTCCTAGAAGTTTTGTAGTTTACATTTTGCACTTAATTTCATGATCCATTCTGTTAATTTTTGTATAAGGTGTGAGGTCTAGGTTGAGGTTCATTTTTTGCCAATGAATGTCCAATTGCTCCAAAATAATTTATTGAAAAGGCTATCCCTCCTGCATTAAATTGCTTTTGCTCCTTTATCAAAAATTAACTGGGCATATTTGTTCTCTCTTCTGTCCTGTTGATCTACATGTCTTTCCCTCCTTCAGTAGCATGCTCTCTTGATTACTATGATCAATTCTTAATAGCTGTCTTTTTAGGTGATACCTTTTTATTGTTTATTTTTTCTCAAAATTCCTAAAAATAATAAATACTAATAATGGATGCTATGAAGGTAGCAAATTTTCTCTGATTTCTCTCACTCTAGGATCAGATTGAGTCAACTATGGTAAAAATCTTCTCATTTTATTCTTGTAAATCTGGAATAAACCAAAGAATAAACCATTTTTTGTTTATTCAGATAGTCAGGAGATTGTTATCTGTAAATGCTATGGTATGTAATGTATTAAAAGTCTGAAATTTTTCTCAAGTGTCTTTTAAATGTATAGACTAAGGAGACCATACACAAGCACTTAGAATAGTTTTTAGCACACTGTAAGTGCTCAATTTATGTTAGTTTAATTATTCTAGTTACTTTATAATAACTTGTTTTTGTTGTGTAGAGAAGAGAGAGAACTGGGAACGGGAAGAGGAGGAGTTGCCATTTATTGACTATTTAAAATGCTCCATAGTCTCCATGGTGTGATTTCAACAAAGCCACAAAGTAGATATTAGTATCCTCATTTAAACAGGAGAAAACTGAGCTTCATAGAGTATGAATAACTGGCCAGGATCATAGAGATTAGTGCAGTTTATTAATCTTTCTTTTGGAAAGATTGCTTGGGCAAGTATCTATGAGGCACCTGGAGCCAAGTTTATATCACTCACAGGAAGTGTGGACTCTGATGGTGCTAATTCAGCCATGGATGATCTCTTCATGAGGTTAGGACAAAAAGGTATTTGTGGAGACTCCATGGGTTTCATAATTTGGTATTTTGAATGGTGCCTTGTCTTAGTCCTACTTCACCATTCAGAGGTGCTTAACTAATTAGGAACTCAAACAAGACAAGGGTGCCCACTGTCACCAGTTCTATTCAACATAGTACTGGAAGTCCTAGCCAGAGAAATCAGGCATGAGAAAGAAAGAAAGGGCATCAAAATTGGGAAAGGGGAGGTCAAACTATCCCTGTTTGCCAATGATATGATCTTGTATCTAGAAGAGCCTGAAGACTCCACCAGAAGATTCCCAAAATTGATAAACAAATTCAGCAAAGTCTCAGGTTACAAAATCAATGTACACAAATCAGTAGCATTTATATATACACTAATAGTCAAGATGAGAGTCAAATCAAGAACTCAATACCACTTACAATAGCTGCAAAGAAAATAAAATACGAAGGAATATACTTAACCAAGGAGGTGAAAAAACAAAATACTGATGAAAGTAATTGTAGATGACACAAACAAATGGAAAAACATCCCATGCTCATGGATTGGAAGAATCAACATTGTTAAAATGTCCATACTGCCCAAAGTGATTTACAGATTCGACAGAATTCTCATCAAAATACTGACGTCATTTTTTGCAGATCTAGATAAATTAATCCTAAACTTCATATAGAACCAAAAAAGAGCCCAAATAGCCAAAGCAATCTAATGCAAAAAGAAAAAATCTGGAGGCATCACATTACCTGACTTCAATTATACTACAAGGCTATAACCAAAACAGCATTGGTACTGGTATAAAGGCAGAGACATAGACCAATGGAACAGAAAGAAACCCAAAATAAAACCATTAGCTACACCAACTATTTTTGACAATGTAGACAAAAACATACACTGGGGAAAGGACACCCTATTCAATAAATGGTGCTGGGAAAATTGGATAGTCACATGCAGAAGAACGAAACAGGATCCCTATCTCTCGCCATATACAAAAATTAACTCAAGATGGATTAAGGACCTGAACCATAAAGATTCTAGAAGAAAACATAAACTCTTTAGACATTGGCCAAGGCAAAGAATTTATGATTAAGACCCAAATAGCAAATACAGCAACAACAAAAATAAATAAATGGGATTTAATTAAATTAAAAAGTTTCTGCACAACAAGGGAAATAATCAACAGAGTAAACAGACAACCTACAGAATGGGAGAAAATATTTGCTAACTATACATCTGACAAAGGACTAATATCCAGAATCTACAGATAATATCCAGATAAATCAGTAAGAAAAAAATAAATAACCCCATTAAAAAGTTGGCAAAATATATGAACACAGTTCTTTCAAAAAGAAGATAGACAAATGGCCAAAAACATATGGAAAAATGCTCAACATCACTAATCATCAGGGAAATGTAAATTAAAATTACAATGAGATATCATCTTGCCCCTACCAGAATGGCCATTGTTAAAAAATCAAAAAACAATAGATGTGGCATGTATGTGGTGGAAAAGGAACACTTATACATTGTTGGTGTGACTGTAAATTAGTGCAACCTCTATGGAAAACAGTGTGGAGATTCCTCAAAGAACTAAAAGTAGACCTACCATTCAATCCAGCAATCCCACTACTGGGTATCTACCCAAAGGAAAAGAAGTCATTTTAAAAAAGACAGCTGCACCCAAATGTTTATCACAGCACAATTCACAAACATAAAGATATGGAATCAACCTGGCTGGGCGCAGTTGCTCACACCTGTAATCCTAGCACTTTGGGAGGCTGAGGCAGGAGGATTACTTGAGGTCAGGAGTTCAAGACCAGCCTGAGCAACATAGCAAGACCCTGTCTCTACAAAAAATAGAAACAATTAGCCAGGTGTGGTTGTGCACATGTGTAGTCCCAGCTACTTGGGAGGCTAAGCCGGGAGGATCACTTGAGCCCAGGAGTTTGAGGTTGCAGTGAGCTATGACGACACCACTGCACTCATGCCTGGGCAACAAAGCAAAACCTTGTCTCAAAAAAACAAAAAAGATATGGAATCAACCTAAGTGCCCATCAGTTGATGAGTAGATAAAGAAAATGTGGTGTGTGTGTATATACCATGGAGCACTACTCAGCCATAAAAAGGAATGAAATAATGTCTTTGCAGCAGCTTGGATGGAACTGGAGACCATTATCCTAAGCGAAGTGTCTCAGGAATGGAAAAACAAACACGACGTGTTCTCACTTATAAGTGGGAGCTAAATGATGGGTATATATAGTCATATAGTGGTGTAAAGTACATTGGAAACTAAGAAGGGGAGAGGTTGGGTGGGACTGAGGGGTAAAAAAAAATACCTATTGGGTGCAATATACCCTCTTCTGGTAATGGGCACACCAAAAGCCCTGACTTCAGCATTATACAATTCATCCATGTTACAAAAACACTTGTATCCCTTAATATTTTAAAATTTAAAAAAAGAAAGTATAGTAGGAACTCTTTGGTCCTTGGATTGGGCAAAAATTTCTTAGATATAATACCAAAAGCACAAGCCATAAAAGACCAAATCAATAAATTGAACTTCATTAAAATTAAAAACTGATATTCTTCAAAAGATGGTGGTAGGGAGACTGAAAGGGAAGCCACAGATCACAGACTAGAAGAAAATATTTACAAAGCAAATTATCTGATAACTTTTATCTAGAATATATGAAGAACTCTCAAAACTGAGCAACAAGAAAACAACCCATTTTTTAAATGGGCAAAAGATTTCAACAGACACTTTACCAAATAACATATACAGATGGCAAATGAGCACATGAAAAAATGTTCAACATCATTAGTCATTAGTGAAATACAAATTAAAAGCAAAATAAGATATTACTATATACTTATTAGAATGGCTAAAATTAAAAAGACTGACCATATCATGTGTTGGCAAGGATATGGTGGAAGCAGAACTCTCATATGCTCATGGTGGGAATGTAAAATGGTAAAACCACTTTGGAAAACAGTTTGGCAGTTTCTTAAAAAGTTGAACATACACCTATTATGTGATCCAGGTATGTTACTCCCAGGTATTTGCCCAAGAGAAAGAAAATATATGTCCATACAAGGACGTGGGACACAAATGTTCATAACAGCTTTATTTGTAATAGCCAAAAAATGGAAACAACCCAAATGTCCATCATCAGATGAATGGAATAGCAAATTGTGGTATAACTATATAATGGAATAGTTCTCAGCAGAAAAAAAAAAAAAAAGGCCTATTGATACATGCAATGGTATGGATGAATTTCAAAATAATTATGCTGAGTTAAAGAAGTTAGACAATGAAGAGTAGATACTGTGTGATTCCATATATATAAAAGTCTAGAAAATGCAAATTATAATGACAGAAAGAAAATTAGTGGTTGCTTGGCTATATAAGGGTAGGGATAAGGAAAGGGAGGGATTACAAAGGGGCACGGAAAACTTTTAAAGATAATAGATGTGTTCACTGTCTTGGTGGTGATCATTTCATGGGTGTATACATATGTCAAAACTTATCAATTTGTGTACTTTAAATACGTGCAGTTTATTTTATGTATATTATACCTCAAAACTGTTTAAAAAGAAAAAACAATAGGATAACACTTTCTACACACACCAGACAGGCTACAGTTAAAAGTACTGGCGATACCAAGGGTGTGGAGAAACAGGAACTTTCATCATTGCTGTGAGAGTCTAAAGACACACAATGCTTTGGAAAACTAGCAGAGTTTACTAAAGCTGAACAACTACCTACCTATGACCCAACAATTCCATTTCTTGACTATAGTTAAGAGAAGTGAGTGCATATGTCTACCAAAAACATGTACAAGAATGTCCAGAGTAACTATTCATATTTACCAAAAAATGAAAAAAAATCATCAATAGTAGAATGGATAAATCGTGGCATATTCATACAAAATAACACTATACACAAAAAAATGAACTGCTAAAAAAGTGGTAACACTTTGGATAAATCTCAAAGGCGTAATATTGAATGAGATGAGCCAGATATGAAGAAAACATACTCTCCGATTTCATTTTTGGGAAATGCAGAACAGAAAAAACTAATGGTAACAGAGACCAAAATAGCGGCTACCTTTGGAGAAATGTAGATCGGAAGGGGCCAGAGTGGGCCTTTGGATTGCTGGATATAATCGATATGTCCATCTCTGTGTTGATTACGCAGAAGTATGCAAAAATTCCTCCAGCTGTACATTTAAAACTTGTGAACTTTACTAAATACAAGTTCTATATCAGTGCAAAGTAAAACATAAACAACAAATAAATGGACACTGGAATTCCATGGTTTAAAGAGGAAGAGACTGGTTAGGAGAAACAAAGATACATAGAACATAATTTCAAAAAATTAGGCAATAGAAACTTCATTCATGAAAAATTTTTAATCATAAATATAGAGTTGTTCTTGCTATTGTTTCAGGGATTCTTAGTCCGCTCTGACTTTCTCCCTCCAAAAACTTAGTTGTCTGCAGTTATTTCAAGGAATATAATGGAATTAATTTTTTAAATTATAATTTTCATTTATTGTTGTAAATGCTAAAGAAATCAAACTACAATATGAATGTTTCACTTTTCTAAGTTAGAAACTTACAGCTGTGGGCTGAAACTGGAGGAAAATGAGGAGCCAGTGCAGTGACACCAGGCTCCTGACCGACTGCACAGGCGGGGCTGGACTGACCTGAAAACAGGTCTGATTTCTAGAAGGCTTGAGATGTTTACAGCTCATTGACTAGGGGGGAAAGTACAATACTATTGCTTCCATTGCCCCTGGTGTTCTAGATTAATGCGGTATCGAATGGACAAGTCCGAGGTGATAGTTACAGTGAAGGTTGTTGTCTGGGTCAAACAGGTGCTCCTATGTGGCTGCTCATTGGTTTCATGTTGGCCTTTGGATCTCTGATTGCGTCTATGTGGATTCTCTTTGGAAGTTATGTTGCTAAAGAAAACACCATAGTATACCCTGGAGTTGCTGTATTTTTCCAGAATGCCTTCATCTTTTTTGAAGGACTGGTTTTTAAGTTTGGCCGTACTAAAGACTTATGGCAGTGAAAACATCTGATTTCCTATAGCACGGCAGCCCTGCATGGGTTTTTTGTTGTTGTTGTTGTTTTTTTACTGCTCACTACCAGTCTTTTGTAATGCCATCGTCTAAATCTATTTCTGAGTGTAGTCTCAGCTTAAAGTTGTGTAATACTAAAATCATGGGAATTCCCTATTTAAATAACAACAAATTTGTTGTGGTATGCACTTGATTAACTTATAAAATGTCAAAGGAACCTATTTCACAAAGTAATTTTGTCAAGTTTTATCACAGTATAATTTGTTAAAAATAAGAAGAAATTACAAAGGACATTATGGATTCATCAATATAAGTATTTCTCATATCTGAGGTCCAAAACCACAATGAAAGTGCTCTGAAGATTTAACAGGTTTGTTTGTGGCCTCTTCTGTGTCAAATGTTAAATGAAATATAAACATTTCCTTGTTTTTAGAAAGTAAAAAAAAGAAAGAAAGAAAGAAAGAAACTTATAGCTCTAGCCCAGACCCCGAAGGATTTCAGGATCCAATTGCCTACCTGGCATATCCACTTGGCACCTTAAACACAATATATTCAAAATTGAATTCATCGTCTCCTATCTACCTTATCCTCCTTCAAGTTTATCCACCATCCTGCATTCCCCATAACTGGCCCGCTAAAAACTTAAATATCAAGCTAGATTTTCCCCTTTACCTTAAACCTACCCTTCGAAGCAATCAAAAAATTCTCTTGATTCTGCAAGATACTCTGCCCTCAAGGAAGTATAGTGTAATTCCCCCCTCCTTAAGCATGGGTTGTGCATAGTGACTTCCTTTCAAAGAGTACAGTATGGAAAGGGGGGTGGGGGAAAGAGTAATTTTATAGTAGAGAAACCTGACAAATTCTAGAGAATCAAGAGATTCTCTTGATCTCTCTTATCTGTCCCCTCTCTCTGTACTCTCTGTATATTTGCCTAGCTTGACTTCTCATTATTTCTCTTGTAGATTGTAACAGCAGTTTCTCAAAGAATGACTGGCAGTCCATAGTCATCCTAAGAGCCCAGGAAATGACCAAAAAATAAAAGTTTATTTTCATTTTTATGGACTGAGGCACAATTCCATATATTTTCATTTTTATATATAAGAAAGGATTAACTGCTAATAATCACCTAAATAAGTTACTGAGGATTACTGAAATGTTGTGTTAATAAGCTAAAATCTGCACATTAATAGGATTTACTGATTAAACTACAAAGAAGTCTGGCTGAATGCAATGTTATTGTGTATATATAGTTGGAAGTACCCTAATTTTCAGAAAGGATACTTTGTTGTCAGTGTCATGGTTTTCAGTTCCTGTTTTTTTGCTTTTTAATGATAATTTCCCCTAAGTAGATTTATATCACAAAGCTTTATGTTTATACCTATAATTAAAGATTAATATGCATTTTAATTCAGATATTAATATTTATAACTCTAATGCTGAGGTACATGTATTTAAAATCCCACCAAACTTGATTTTTTTTAAAAGTGACATTTCATCCTAATGACTCAGTACTTTTTCCTCAGGAAAGTGGCAACAGGTGGGGTAAGGTGAGTGTGGGATAACTTCCTCCCCTGCAAAATGGACAACAGTCAAGACTTTGAAGTCCACTGTCTTTATTATCATCTTACCTTTAATTTCAGCCTTCCTTCTCCAAACACACACACACACACACACTCTCTACGACTTTAGTCTATACTACCAAAAGGTGATCGGTGATCTTTTTTCACACAAAAAATATAATTGTGTCATTTCTTTTGCCCAGAACACTTCAGTTTTTACATTGTCTTCAGCAATGATTGTTAACATATTTTAGGTACTTTTCCCTTTGAGAATAAATAAATAATAAAGAAAGATTTTTACATCCTTCCAAGAAAAATGTACATATACATATATACACAATATAATTTTGTATAATTTTGGAGGTTTTGCAACACTCCTGAAGCCTGCCATAGATCTTCTAGGGATCCTTCACCTAGCCTCTACAGTAAAAATTGAATCTCCTTTGAATAGAATAAAAGATTCTTCACCTACCTAGCCAAGCTCTTCACTTCCCCCCCACTTCAAAAGGAATTTTCAGAGCATACCATGTTCTCTCTTTACCTCTTTTTTTAAAATAAACTTTTAATTTTAGAATAGTTTGACGTTTACAGAACAATTGTGATGATAGGACAGTTTCTGTATTCCCCACACCCACTTTTCCCTAATATTAACATCTTACATCAGTAAGGTATTAATATATTTGTTACAATGAATGTGTCAACATTGATATATTATTATTAGCTAAAATCCATACTTTATTCAGATTTTTTTTAGTTTTTACCTAATATCCTTTTTTTGTTTCAGGATCCTATCCAGGGTACACATAACATTTTGTTGCTATATCTCTTTTGTCTCCTCTTGGCTATAACAGTTTCTCAAAGTTTCCTTGTTGTTGATGACCTTGACAGTTTTGAGGAGTATTAGTTAGGTATTTTGTAGAATAATTTCAATTGGGATTTGTCTGATGTTTTTCTCATGATGAGAATGGGGTTATATGTTTTAGAAGGAAGACCACAGAGGTAAAGTAACATTTTCATCACATCATGTCAAGAATACATACTTATCAATGTGTCTTATCACTGTTGATATTAACCTTGATCTGCTGGCTTAGGTAGAATTTTTCAGGTTTCTCTACTATAAAATTACTCTTTCCCCCACCCCCCTTTCCATACTGTACTCTTTGAAAGGAAGTCACTATGCACAACCCATGCTTAAGGAGGGGGGAATTACACTATACTTCCTTGAGGGCGGAGTATCTACATAAAGTACCTGAAATTCTTCTGTATGGAATATTTGTCTATTCTCCCTTTCCTTTATTTTATTTTATTATTTTTATTTTTATTTTTTTGAGACAGAGTTTTGCTCTGTCACCCAGGCTAGAGTGCAGTGGCATCATCATAGCTCACTGCAACCTTAAACTCCTGGGCTCAAGCGATTCTCCTGCCTCAGCCACCCTGAGTAGCTGGGACTACAGGTGTGCACCACCACGCCTGGCCCTTTCCTTTATTTTTAAATATGTTTACCTCTCTCTGGAATGCTGAAATAATAAAACCATTCCAAGATTTCAATGGTTTGGCACACATTTTATTTCATGTTCATTCCAAAATGTCTATCAGCAAGTGGCTCTGCTCCACATAGTCACGCAAAGACTCAGGCTACCAGAGGGTCTACCATCAGGTAGCTACACCTTCTGAAACATACAACTTCATCAGTTGCCAAGGCAAACTAAAAGCACTGGAGTGTTTTGCACGAGAAATTAAATGCTTCAACTTAGTAATGACATTTCTACCCACAGCTCATTGACTAGAAGCAGTTGTTAATCCATAGCTCTACCTAACTACAAGGAGGTGAGGAAGTATAATTCCCCCCTATGAGTGGAAGGACAGAACTAAACATGGATGAGAACTAGAAGTTTCTACCCTAATTGCCCACCAAACAAAATCCTATTCTTCCTCCAATTCTCATTTAGCTGAAATGCTATGAAGCCTTCACTATCTCTTCCAGACAGACTTCAGGTCCCCTCCATTCTCCTTCTGCACTTGGTAGATATCAGCATTAAAACAACTATCATACTGCATTATAATTATTGGTTTGCATGTCCTGTAGAAGAAATCAAACATATTTTTCACCTTGGTATCCTCAGCATCAATACAGTATCTCTTACATAGAAAATATTGAATTAACTTTTATTATTTATTGAATTAATGAATAGATAGATTCTTAAACTTTGTAACCAAATGTTACACAGGACCTTCCTCTATAATAAAATTAACCATATATAATTTCCTGGCAATCAAAGTGGAATTTATTTTTGCCCTTTTTAACTTTAAATGAAGTATCAAATCATACCTTCAAATAGTTTCTGCCTAGATAGGTATGAAAAATCCTGTGTCTCAAACATATGGTCTTATTTTTAATTTATTCCAGAGGGCTACGTTAACTGTATATTTTTTCAAAATTATTCTCTTTTATTTTTAACTCTAAGCTATCTTTTATAATTATTTTCTGATGTTCAAAAAGCACATTCTTCTGTAGTTTGTGGTTGGCTTTTATTTGTAAGTTTGTGTGACTTCATTACGTTATTTGTAACGTCAGAATCCTGTTTTAACACACATGATCAAGAGAGAAGAGCAGCACTTTAATTGTAGGTGGACTGCATTTTGTATACAATGACTTTACCAAATTTGTTGAGTGTCTACATTGTACAAGTGAGTGAGCTTCTCACCGAGAAGGCAGAGCAAAAGGCTGAAAGGAGCATACGAAGCCATCAAAGAGCTCATGATGTCAATGATTAATGTGAAGACAATATGACAGCAAGTCTCAACAATGGATGATAAAGTCATGAATGACGTGTGACTGACATATGTGCGTTTTAAACACTAAGTCCTCTGAGTTCAAGGATGGCATGCTCTGGGTGCAGAGTGGGTCAGAGGGGAGAGAAACTGGACTTAGGGAGACTGATAAGAAAGCCGTGTTAGCAGTCCAGTCATGACATTCAGGTCTAAAACAGATTCTACACTTCACAAGATACAGAGGATCTTTAACTTGCAGTGTGATTGAATTCCTTACATAAGGGAGATATTTTAAGAGTAGTTTTTATGTATTTAGGTTTATTTTATTCCTGTTGTTTTTCACAAAAATTAGCAATCTAGTGTGTGTATGTATGTGTATAAATGTTTCTATTTTAGAAGACAGTACACTTCTGGGGGAAACTTAAAAATATCTTTACTTCCTAGATGCTAAAAAATCCATTCTTTTTTTTTTTTTAGTAGATAAGAGTTTACCATCCTATTTTTTAAAAGAACATTTCTCATAATATTAAGTTACACTTTTTTATTTTTTTGCAAGAACCAGCATCATTTATTTATTCATTTTTACATGATTCTTTTTTTTTTTTTTTTTTTGAGACAGGGTCTCACTCTTGCTCAGGCTGGTCTCGAACTCCTGAGCTCAAGTGATCCTCCTGCCTCGGCCTCCCAGAGTGCTAGGATTACAGGCGTGAGCCACCGCGCCCGGCCTTACATGATTCTTATTTTGTGTTTTTATCATGACACTTTCACATTTGTGGTTTCATTTAATCCTGGAAGCCATGCTTTATATGATGCTTGCATACTGGTGTTATAACTAGGGGGATAAGTGGATTTTTATAGTGATGTAGCTTCCATTTCCTTTAAATCTCCATTCAATCAGTCCACTGAGAAGTATTCACAGACCTTGCAGAGTTCACCTATTTTTGTGGGGAGCAGGTTCTCTTGTATTCTTGTTTCTGAGATCAGAATTCGACTCCATCATGAGTTCTAGGAGTTGGAAGTCCAAGATCAAGGTGTCAACATGGTTGGGTTTTGGTGAGGTCCCTCTTCTTGGCTTGCAGATGACCGACTTCCCACTGTATCCTCTCATGGTCTTTCCTTTGTGTGTGCATGTGTTACTGAAAGCTCAGCACTTGTCCACAGGCCAAATCAGAAGAACAAGGACAAGTGGTTTCAGTTCTCAAAAAGAGTGGGGGAAGTTTCAAAGAAAATCTTTGCCCTTTTTTTTTTTCAGGCCATTCCCTCTGTTATATATTCCCCACTCTCAATTTTACCCTCCCATATCTATGGGAGGAGGGGCGACATAGCCGTCAGGCTACTTCCTGCTGAAATGGGGGCAACATTATAGATGGAAGGTTTATACTTATTTATGTCATTGCAAAGCTTTGGCAGTATATCTACAACAACAGAAGAAAAAAAATCATAAGCAATAACTACAACAGCGAAGACTGGCAAGGCAAAATGGACTGTCACCTTATAGACAATGTCCAATACAGGGCTGGGCTAGAAAGCGCACTGTAGGTGACCTGAGAGACCGGCTTCTGCAAGTTCAGAAATCATATACAGATGACAAATACAGATCAGCAGAAGAGGCGATAGCCTGGAGAAGTCCTCACTAAGGAGTTGTCTCTCCATCCTATAGACAGAACAAATAATCAGAGAAAGGTTAGCAACAAAAAAATTAACATTTTCATTTTCCGCCTTTCTTAAATAGTTACTTTAGATTGCCTAAAGGCTGGCCCCTCCACTGGGGCCTGGTTCTCTCCTTCCATGGGAAGGAGTAAAACCTCTTTACTCTGGTATGATGGACTCAAGGTTTCATTTCTGACAATTTCAATGAGGTGTGAGTTGTGAGAGGCACTTCATAGAGTCCCTTCCACTTCTTTGTTTCCAACTGGGTTGGAGACCTGAAAGAGGCAAACTCATGCATAATGGTTAGCACCTGACCCACACATTTGACATATTGCTTTTCCCTGTTTTTTACTCATGGTTACATTACCATATTTACCTCAGGGTGTTAGGAAAGGTCTCTCTTAAACTATTTCTTAGGGGCTTAACTTAAACCTGCTTCTGAGGGATATCCTTATACAGAGGGGGAAGAACAGCAATACCCTATTCTACTTTTCTGCATAGATTTTAGAATGTATGTAATTTTTATTCTAGATGTAGGACTTTGCTTACTTGCTGGGTTATCTCTGATTCAAAAGCATACCTATTATCATTTTGTATGGAGGAGGGCAGGCTATGAATATCTTGACAACCTGTGGGATCACTGAATCCACTGTGTAAAAAACACTCACCAGGTTCCCACTGAGGCCCCACTCAAGTTCATGGGTGACCACAGGACATTGTGCAGTAATCCAGGTGCAGACCACAGGAAGCAACACCGTCATGGCGAGACGGAAAAAAAATAAAACTCACTGAAAACCTTTTACCTTGAAAGGAGAAGCTATAGCCCTGTTTATGTTAGACTGCTTAATCTGCTTCTGTAAGACTACTTGTTAACCTCCTAGTCACAGGAATGCTTGAAGGCCACAGCTGTTACAAGAAAGATAATTGGTAGCTGGTTGGCGTGACCCAGCTTATGTTCCTGCACCAGCTTCCTCCCTGCAACTATCTTATCTGTATACACCGCTCTGTACTCTTCCCCCTTGTTTTAAATTATAAAAGACAAGTTCCCCTGATGGGGGGGTTTGCTCAGACTTTGGCAGAAGACCCCTCTGAGCCCGCCCGACGTTAATAGTTAATAAACCTGACCTCTCTGCATCCTCATGTACCTCTCGGTGTTTCCTTGGACAGCGTGACTCTGGTTTTTGCTGTTACAATGGAGTAGTCACCTTGTGAAATGCCCAGGGCTCCCTGGGCTCCTGGGTCCTGTCCACAATGGGGCTATCTGAGTCTCATCTGCCTCTGTCAGTTTCCAGGTCCCTTCCTTCTTGGCCTCAGATTTCCATAGCTTAGCCATGCTCCTGCGGTGCTTGTTGACACCCTCACTATAGGAGGAGGAACTGTTGAGTTGTCTCCATGCTGCCTCTCTGCTGCCTGCTCATGGCGTTGATCACCAGCATGTCATTTTCCACCTGGCTGACCTCTTTCCCTGGACTGCTGGTGTCCATCATCCCATCATCCTCTGAGGCTCATCCCTGCTCCATGCTGATGTACATGCACAGGAACTTGGCAAAGGCCCTGTCAGCAGCTCCTGACAGGAGCCCATCTTGGAGCTTTAGACGCTATCTCCATTCCCAGCCTGAAAAGATACCTATTAATATCGAGAGAAACTGTCAACCATCGAAAGGGTTGGGACTCTACATGTTGGGCTCCCTGTGGGTCTCCTTTCTGTCCTTGGACCAACTAGAGCACATAAACAGTTTGTTGCACGCAGGATCTTCCCAAATGAAGTCTCACCAAATCCATTAAGGCAAGCACACAAGCAGTCCATTGTAAATGGGGTTTTCCCAAATGAGGTTCCCCAAATCCATAAAGGCATCACACCCCTAATGTGTGTAGGTGCCTCAAAAGAGGCTGAACCAAAGTTTCAGGTAGGAGAACAAGTCCATGAGAATTCTGTGTCTACTTAGCTCTGCCATCCCAAATGGCAGAGTCCCAGTCTTTAGCTTTAAAGAGGGTCTAAATCTAGCTAGAATATCAAGGCCCAGAAAGCAGATCACCTCCAGTGGCCTTCTTAGCAGCTCTGCCAGTGGCCTGACTTCTTTTTGCCATGTTGGCCACCTGCTTGGGCTCAGCCACGGCCTATATCAGGATCATTATTTCAGTGGCATACTTAGTCCATATAAATGTTTACCTTTTTCTTCTTGATAACTGCATCTCAGCTTCCTGAGCTGAAGTCCCAGGTGGCAGTGCCACTGCTGTGATCACTGCATATCTAGTCCTTCGTTGTCCATAAAGTTGATCCACCAGTGAGAAAATCCCAATTCTGTTCTGGCCTCAGCTGATCTGACAAATCCATCCTGCTAGAATACAATCTCCAGAACCTCCAAACAGTCATGTTGTAAAGGCAAAAGGGTGGCAGGATTGAGAATAGACACAGCCTTTGATAACATTTATCAAGGAGGCCATTCTCACAATATTGTTCAGTGGCTTTAACAAGCCACCAGCCTTGGGATGCCTCTCAGCATCTATACTAAGACTCTAAGGCTCATTCCTTGTTTTTCATATTATTTACAACTCAGGCAAACCCAGAATGGGGCAGTCATAAGCTGTTCCCTTTAGGGCCTCATCCACGGGCTTTACCATCAGTCCGAAGTCTGGGATCCAGAAACCATTCTTAAGAACCCCAGATAAGTTAATATAAGTTTACAAATCTGTCCTATTGTAGGTTCACAAATCCCCGGCTGATCTTTCATCAGACAGGACAGGAGAGCCCTTTTAAAAATTCCTAACACAGTCCAACAGCACTGTAAAGCCACCCCAGTCCCAGGATCCTGTCATTTAAATGTTACTGAATACCATTCCGGTTCTTCAGCTACCTCACTGCTGTGTGGCTGCTCCCCCATCGCTCTCTGCCTGGCTTGTCGAGTGCTGGGTGCAGCTGGTGCTGTGTCTGGGGGGAAAAGGGTCCCCAACCAGGCCGCTTCTGTCCATGCAGGTGGGCACCAATTGAATCCCCACTGTCAATTTCTTCCAAGCCTCCTGTGGGGATATTTGGAGACAGGGGGCTCTGGCCCCCTTCTTTGCCGTCTGAGTCCTGAACTTAAAAAATACTTTTTCTCTCCTGGGGGCATCTTCCTATCTGGAGGCCTTTGTAACTTTTGGACAATGCCCTTTTTACTGTCCTTTCTTTTTATAAAAAGCATACTAACTGTACATAATTTGTCCCCTTCTGATTACGGACCGTCCCCCGGCCAAATTGAATTTTCTGCCTGTTCTTAGAAGTTGAGACCATTTCTACCCCGAGTTACAATTTAGTGGGGCATGTGACTGAAGAGTTTCAGTCACGAGCTCCCCCAGCTCTCACAGCAGCAGCTCAGGTTATCCTCCCTTCTCCCACACAACAATGGGCTGCGGCTCTCCCAAGAAAGCACGGGCGTCCCTGACCCCCTGAGCCCGCCTGCATTATGTCGGCCACAGATGGCCAGCATGGAGCTGGAGGTGGCATGTAAATAAGAAGAAATTTTCTCTCTTTAGTACCCTGCTCCTGTTCTAGGCAAACCCCAGAGGCAGATAGGAATTCTGCCAGGCATAATACACAGTTGCGAGCATGTGCACCTGTCAGGGGCAGGGGTGGTCAGGTGGCAGGCGTTTCTCCCTCTGTCCCACTCCATTTCCAAAATGGCTGTGGCAGGTGTCAGTTGCCCTGGGCCAGACCCACACTGGGCTGTTTCCCCAACCAGCTGCCAGCCTCTGGCACGGGGTAGATCAGAGCCTGGGCACCTTCCCACAGATCAGCCCCAGGCACCTCAGCTGCTCTCCAGGCCTCCTCCCACGGAGTCCCTGAGCCTCCCCTGCCTGCCCTGTCGCACCCCTGCCTGGGGGTGGGGGCAACAGGCTCTCCCCAACCTTCTCGCCACGTGGCCGCAGGCCAGGCCCACCGGTTTCCCCTTCTGCCAGGGAAATTCAACTGTTTAACTAAACCATTAACTGTATCCCAGACCTTTAACCTTGTATTAGGTCATTAAATATGAAATGTCCGACCTCCAATCAAACAAGGGAATTGAACATTTTCTATCCAATAACCCAACACATATGGGGGATCTTGTCCCATTTACTTGACCTTTGACAAAATAATTTCACTTACAAGACAGTACAATTTAAAGTTTCATTTGACAGCCACTTCTCCTCACACTCCAGCACATACATTGGGTTGTGATAAACCCATTTTCCTTAGACGTGAGTTCACAGCTATAAGTTAACCATCCAGCCAAAAGGGACTTTTAGAGGGAACTTTCCTATGTTGCAACAAAACTTTACAAACAAACACAGACAATACAGAGAATTCTCAACACGAAATGCCAGGCCTATCAAACAAATGGGAATCCAAAGGGGATAACCACCATCCCAAATTGCACCACAACAGTGCCCCAAATGCCCTGCCACGGGGCCGGAAGGTTCACAAATGGAAATCCAAAGGGGATAAACACCATCCCAATTGGAAGGTTCAAAAACCCTCCCCAAATGGGTGGTCTAATCCTCCCATTCCCTGGGAAACCTTCCCCAAATGGTGGCCTACTCCCCCCCTTCCCTGGGAACCACAAAAGAGCTCCAAATTCAAACCAGATTCCCCAGCCCCACTAAACTGCTACATTTCCACCCACAAACAGCACCTCTAAACCAACAGGGAGGTCTGAAACCCCCCCAAATGAGTAGAAACAGGGTCTCAGCGTCCCAGGGGGCTTTACTTACAAATGGCCAAATGGCTGTCCCAAATCTGTTTCCTTCTCCCTAAATCAGTTCAGGCTGGCTGGAGCTGTGTCCACTTTGGGCAGAAAGACACAAGGCTCCTTGAGCTAATCACGCCCTGGCACGCACCAGGAATCCCTTTCTTTCTTCCTCAAAGAGGCAATGCTCCCACCCATGGCTTGATCCGGAGCTGTTCCCTGCCTCCTCCAGCAGTCACAGCGCGCCATCCTACCAGGAAGACAATGAGGCCCCCCCAAATATGCCAAAATCTGTTACCAAAAGCTCGGCACTTGTCCACAAGGCTGAATCAGAAGAACGAGGACAAGTGGTTTGGGAAGGAGGAAAGAGATTTTTTATTTCTTTGCCGGCAAAGGAGGAAAAATGGCAGACCTTCTTGTCTCAAAATCCAAATTTCCCTCTAAGTTACTCTTTAATTAACAGTTTGAAACAGTAGTCAAGGAAACTGTTTTCCAAAATAAGTGTGTGAGACACTGATACCAGCCTTCATCATCTTTGGGTCATGCTGACTTTATTGCAAGGCCCATGTGTAAATGGCACTATATTTGTGGGTTCAGTTTCTACTTGACTGAGTTGGAAATAGACTGTTCCCTCGCTAGCAACCCAGAGAGAGGTATGCTGTACTGGAGTTGGGGGAGGTGGGCAGGGGAGACTAAGATAGTGTAGCTGCATCCAAAATAACTTGGAGTGACACCAAAGGGAAGAACAGCATCATCTGCAAGTAAATGTATCGTTAATAAGAAGGTGAGATTTTATCTTATTTGTTTGCTAAGGGTTGCAATAAAATATTTGTCAAGAAGGGGGAAAATACAACCCAAGTATATGACCCCATTCCCCTATTTGCAGCAATTTCTTCCCTCAACATTTTGTGATGATACCAGAGCCCATTTATGGGTTGAAATCACTGATTTCTAGTTCAATGAAAGGGAATTTAATAAATACACAGTTGGATAGACACAAAAAGCTTATACAGAATTTATACACAAAGATCATACTTAATACAGAAATGAAATCAGAATGCTTTTCTGGAAAGAGGAAATCAAAATGGGAACATTTCCGTTTCTTTGCAAACAAGACTGCATTTCATCACATGCTTGAAAAATCAGTTACCTATTTCATTATAATTTCTCAATGTTGCCTGCCCAGTTATTGTGTAAATTGAGAAAGGATCTTTGTAACTTGACCAAAGTGGGAAGGAAAGTATTTGCTTATAATGAGAAAACGGGAAGTGAGACCCAGCCAAAGTTCCTTTCTAATTACTTTGGCCCTGAAGCTTAAAGATAACAGAAATAATAGAGTATTGAGAAAGTATTCACAAAGAAATCAAATGCCCTCCAGAGTGATTTTATCAGTTGTTCAACACCAAGGACATTGACTTTTAAAGTAGCCTCTAAGTGTTCTGTGGCATTGCCTGGTGTTAGACCAACCTATTTGAGAAAACTCACACGTTTAAAATGAATATATAAGCTGCATGCGGTGGTGCACACCTGTAGTCCCAGCTACTTGGGAGGCTCAGGGGGAGGATCGCTGGAGCCCAGGAGTTCGGGGCTGCAGTGAGCTATGATCATGCCTGTAAATAGCTACTACACTCCAGCCTGGGCAACATAGTGAGACTATATCTCCCCCCCAAAAAATTTTAATGTTTTAAAGAATAAAATGTGTTTGCACAACTACATCAGGAACTGAAATCAAACAAGGGGTAGACGAGGAAGTTATGTATCAAAGCCTGAGAACTGGGTCTCAGTAGAATTTATTCCCTTTCCACTTCAATTTATACAAGGTACTGTGGTGGACTGAAGAGAGGATGAAGGTGACCTGAATCCAAACCCCAGCTCTGACACTTACCAGTTATATATCTTTGGGCAAGTTACTTTACCTCTCTGGGATGCAGATTATTCATCTGTAAAACGGAAATAATACTTACCCTGTAAGAATTATAGGTAATGTTTGTTCAGTGACTAGCACTTTGTAAGCATGCAATAAACAGAAGCTAGTATTGTTGCCTTTCCCTTTATCCTTTATCTCCAAGTAGTCTGAGTAACCACCAAGTCTTGACAATTCCACCACCTAAATGTCCCTTAAACCTTCTCAGTTCTCTCCATACCCAGTCATCACCTGCCATCTGGGTTATCTGTGAGTTCTGTAGCAGCTCTCCCTGAAGCCAATCTAGAGTAATTTTTAAAAAACATTTTGAGCCTGCTACTCTTCACTTTAATACTCATAAATAGTTTCCCATTATTTGGGGCATTAAGTCCTAAATCCCTCTGTCTTTAGTATTAAGCACTAGGTGCGGCCCTGCTCCCCGCCCAACCTCGTTTCTCTTTACCATTTTTCCCACCAGACATTCTAGCACTTTGGTCAGTGTCTACATCAACCTATTCTTCAAAACCCCTTCAAAACCCTTCTCCCACTCCCCCGAGTTTCAGGACAAGCTGTTTCAGCTCCACGCTCCCACAATTTCCCCACCTCTTTCATTTAGCTAACTACAACTCATCATTCAGGGCTCACCTAGAACCTCCTAGACAGGCTTATCACCTCTGTTATTTACTTCCATTAATACTGTGCTTCTATTTCTGTAGTACTCACCACACTTAAAATTATTTGTTTTCAATCAGGATGACTTACTATTCTATAAACTGTATAAGGGCAAGGATGTTATTTGCCTAGTTCCTACCAGAACCTGAGTTCTTAGCACAGTGCTTGCCTAGCAGATGGTAGCTACTGGATAAAAACCATCAGAGAAATTATTTCCCAATAAATGCATGGAAGTATGCCACGTGGCAAAGACAACTACCATAAGAAGCATGTTAAAAGTAATTTAAGAGCTTAAATGCCAGGATGCTTTCTACAAAAGTGTTTTTAAACTTTAAACATCCCTCTAGAAGAGTCTTAACTTTAAATATGCCTTTAACAGAAACGTTCTTGCTTTTAAAACCATTTTTGGTGATCCCTCCAGATGTGTCCTACTTTCTTTGCTCCCTGCCTTTGCTCACATTACTTCCTCTATGCCCATTTACCCTCAACCCCCCAACTCTCCCGGCTGGCTTGTACTTCTTTAAGACTCAGGTGGGCCTCACTCTCCTCCATGCTCACTCTGTTGTCTTAGAATTCCCTGCACTTAGCACAGAGTGGTCCAGTAGGTGCTCAGTTTTTGTTTGGTAAGTGAAAGAATTCAGGATTGATGAAACACTGTGTCTTTCTTGTTAAGGGATCTGTGCCCTGATGACTAAAATTAGACCCATGATTACAGATGTGTTTTAGAGTCTTATACCTAGCTTTACATCTCCTTAGTATCTCCAATTCAGCCATGATAGCCACTCTAATAAAGTGGTTATCATAGAAGACCTCCCATGTGCCAAGGACAGGGCTAGGTGCCATGGGAGAGGGCAAGAAATTAGAGGAGCTTCTAGTCTAGTAGGAGAAGCAAATAGGTAAACAATTAAATGTAACAGAGATTTCCTGAAAATGTTGTTAGAGTACATAGGAAAGAATATTTTATTCTGATGGCATTTAGTTGAACTTTATAGAATTAGTAGGGTTTCCATAGGCAGCATAGATGGGGAAGAGCATACCAGGTGGAAGAAACAGTGGGAGGGAAGGCAAAGAAGAGAGTGAGTACACAGCAAATACCAGGAACAGTGGATTCTCCTCTGTGGCTGGAGGTAAAGTGCAGGGCAGGACCTTGCTATACTGGTGCTGCTTATCAGGCTAAGTGATCAAGTGACAGGTTTCAAACACAGTAACTTGTGGCTCTTGCCAGAGACTACTGTAGCATAGTATTGGCACTACAGTAGAAATAATCCCTATTACCCAGTCCTCTGGCATATGTTGAATAGTATTATTTCTTCTCAGTATTAACCAGTTACCTGACTTAAAATGCAACAACAGCAAGACCACAGCATAAATTAAAATTTGATGATGGTTTCTGAAGTTTGGATCACATCAGAAAACCCAGGAAGGAAATTATCTAGCTTGTTTGATATATTTTGCAATGAGCAGGAGCTCAAATTACAGGGATATTGCATGGTAAAAGAACAGAAGGTGATCACTAATCCTTGGGGGAAAAAATACACTGGGGTCTCGATTAGGCAAGCCTAAATTATTTACCATTTCCTAGCAACCCATGCACCTCAGGGGCCAACAAAATACCACCCTTGGATTGGGTTCAAGCCCTCCCACTCTGACCTGTGGCCAGGCTACTGGACTTGCAGGGGGTAGCTGCTAGGGGTGCTAGTCCTGTTTCACAAGACTGGTATACAGCTAGATAAAGGTTAGTTCCACTAGTTGAGACAGGAATTACTTCACTTTAGCCTTTCCACATCTAGTCTCCCCTGGAAAGCCAGAGGGTATTGTCCCACTGCATCTACCTCCCCACCCCCTGCATAATCTCCTAGCAGCCAAGCTGCCACAACAGAGATGAGACTAGGTCCTCTGCACCCCTGAGCCAAACCCCACAGGGGCAGCATCAGCTGAGTAATGAGTGGAGTGCAGCTGACCTACTCACAGGATCCCAAGTTCTTCAACGGCTTCAAGGAAGTAGCACAGCTTCATCGGGAAGTGGTTATTTACTCCCTTTGACAAAATCCATGCCAATGCTTCTTTCCGTTAATACAAACAATTTTGATTTACCTGCATCGGTGACTTTCTGAGGCTATTTTTTTCATGTCTCTTATATACTGACACAAGTAGATTTTAATTATTTAATACTAATAGAGAAAACAGGATTGCAGAAGCAAAAGAAATAGTAGTAGTATAAATTATAGTAAAACAAGATTATGAAGACAGAGAGGTCTGTCTCACTAGTCTGAGTCACTGAAGACCAAAACACCTAGGATTATCTCTGGGCTTAACAGTATCCTGAATCGTGGAAACAAAGAGCCATTTTGAGGAAAATAGTTTCATCCTTAGGGCTCTCAGAACCTTCTCACTTCCTACTTTCCAATCACATTCTAATCAAAGCAAGCAAATCTAGATCAAATGATGTAGTGAGTTTAAATTTACTATACCACTAATGAATACGAGAAATATCACTTTGCTTTATTTATCAAAATCAAACAAAATTTGTCTCTAAGCCCCACTTCCCCCTACATGGTAAGACAATGATAGTCTTTTTAAAACTTTTTTAGTTAATCCCCTGTCCAGGAGCTTCAAAGAGTCTCAAGAAACTAAAAAGTCCAGAAAAGCTGGGGAAGACCTTAGAGCTTCAGTCTGTCGTGGTCACGCCTGAGATGTGCATACAGAGGTTACCGCCCAAACTGATGTAGTCATTTAAAGGCAGGAGACTCCTTTTCCCAGCTTTGTGGACTCGCAAGGCAGGGCAATTAGTGTTCAATTTCCCCAGGAGCTACATGGCATCCAAGAGACCTCTTGCCATTGCCCTGGGCCCCACATGGAAGTGGGATGCCAAGAGCTGCCACTCTCGGAATCTGCTACCACTATTTCCTGAGATCTGGCCAAATTTGCCCCATCAATACCCACGGCCTCAGAAAATCCCCTCCCTGGCTCATCCCTCCTCAGTGGACTTAGTTTCCCAAACAAGAGCCTGGAGGTAGTATTCTAGAAGCTTGGCAACTTGTATTCTATTCCAGGAAATATAAATGCTATTCTCAAACGCCTGACCTCAACTGATCCTCCCACTTCAGCCTCCCAAAGTGCTAAGATTACAGGTGTGAGCCCCTGCGTCTGGCCATAAATGCTCTTATAAATAGAGTTTTTTTTAATCTTTAAAACTGTGCAATAAAAATAATCCTACCAAAAGAGCTTTCTACTGGGATGTTCTCCCTGGTTACTTTTTATGTATCTTAGCTGTCATTTTAATGCAGCTCACAAAACTCTGTGAAAATATTTTAACTACTTTCCACTGAAATCAGACAGAAAATAGATCTGGGTCCAGACGAGCAGCATAAGAGAAAGATGATCATAAGGTAGCATGACTCTCTCCATAAACATGACAGAGCTCATATATAGAGATGCATGATGAAGACTTCAAAATAATCACACTTATTTTAGTAATTCTGCTATTGATTAAAATGGTTTTGGAACTCCTCTCTCAGAGTTCCCTTCAAGGCCTAAAACACATTGTTCTCTTTCTCCCTGTCTCTCTTTCTCTTATCTTTCTGAGATATTCATTCCAGTTTATATTTTATTTTGTTTGGCCTCTGTTTCTTCTGAGTTCCTCTTCTCTAAATGTTTATTTTGATTTGTCTTTCACAATAGGGGCTTTCATCAAGTATATGGTGATTGTTGGCTGATTATATAAGAGTAAGCACTAAGGAGCTGAGTGGAAAATCTGTGAGCCTGGGTGGGTCTCGCCACAGGCAATTGAGCAAGACTGGCCGTTTGATTGTGGGCTCCAAATATTAGTATCTATAGGTCTTTTCTCCTAGTTCAGACATTTACCCCAGAAAGGATCCTACTGGCTCCTGCCTGCGAGGTAATCTTGGCAGCTAGAAATCAAGGAGCTCAGTAGGGACAGGATGAGAGCTAGGGGACCGGCTTACTGCTTGGAATGCAGGCTTTCACTTACTCTCCCTATCTTCCTTATGCCATTGTCTCTTGCCTTTAGCTGTGCCTTGAGTCCTAGGTCTAGAATCTCTCTGATTCATCCTCTCCAAAGAGTGATCTTCCCATCCTTCTTCTGGAGCTGGGAAGGGGCTGCAGCCTGGTTTCCTGGCCTGGAGGAGAAGGTCTGGGGTTTAACTGCTCCACAGATGGACTTCCAACCTGTGTTCCTATTTATAGCACTGCCATGGAGTCCTGCCCTCAGAATTACCCGGTCTTTTCCAGGTTCTAGGGCAAGAACCAGCTTGTTTTTTATTGATTTCCCATTTTGCAGGCACTTGGGTGTCAGCTTTCTCCATTATCCTAAGTTAGTTACCATTCATCCACTCTATATTAGAAAATTTTATTGGCATTTCTCATCTATTATCATCTCTTCTGCTTTTCATTTGCCTTTGTGGGTTTACAACTTTTAAAACATCTTTTGTTGACATTTTAATGAGATTTGGGAAGGGAACAGAGATAAACTCGTATGTCTAACTCACTACTTTTATTAGAGGTCCGATAGTACATCTTAAATTGATAGAATGTCTTAAATTGTGGAAAATCTTTGTCTTTTAAGGATGGTTTTAGTTTGGGGGAATAGTTAAAAGTCTGAGAGACCCTTGGTCAAATTCCCTTTCCTAGGCTTGAAGCGCCTAACACTTACCAAAAATAATTATTTTTCTCTATTTTGGTAAACAAGCTGAATAAATTATGACTATTGTCCATTGTAATACAACAGAATAATCTAGGATCTGTAAGCAAACTTCCTGAAAAGATAGAATGCATATATTATCTCAAGTAGAACCTCTAGTATGTTCAAAATTTCTGGGGGAAAAAAATCTCCACCCAAAAATCATGCTTACTTGCCATTTTATTTTGAAATAGATTGTTCATTAAACATATCTCAAATGGAAAAATAGGGTTATAATTGGATATTATAACTGCCCATAACTTCTGCCCCAAGGAAGATAATTAAGGGGATCAAGAACACCTGTTCCCTTTGTAGTAGTCACACAATGTCATGCTATCAGTTTGGCTCAGGGTGGCAAGCAAATATTTGCTTATTCTACCCCAAAAAATTGTAAGTTCATAACTGTTCAAACATTTGAAAAAAAAAGTTAACCTCATCAGCAGAAGGCTGAAACCAGCGTATGTAATAACTGGATGTTCTTTAGCATTGAGTTGGCAATAGTATACAGGGGACCAAAGACTAACTCTTTTAACTGGTTTCTGTCTCTCTGGGTCCTGAAAATCTGTCTTGCTATTATTAAAGGATACCCCTAGACCTAGCCTGAAAAATGGAGTTATTCTTGATTTTTGGACAGGGTCCCCAAACTGTCATTTAGAGTCAAAGCTGGTCATCTTTAGAGGCCAAGCAGAAAAGGACTGCCACTGATGAAAAATAAGGGTAACTACAAAGTGATGACATTTTGTGTGGCTCAGAATCTGTCTTCGTAGGCAGATCCAGAAGCCCAGTTCTTTTTGAGTCCTCATAGCATTGTTTTTTAAAATGTGCAGAGCCTCCTGAAATGATTATTTTAGTTGGATATATATGTTTGGGTAGGTTTGATTTTAAAAGCCCTATTGCTTTATAATGACCTCATATTCTAACATGGAAATGGGAGGCAAAGCATTGTGGCAAGGGACTTAGAAAAGTTGTTCACATGAGTCTTATTTATAGTAGTAAAACATTATTTACAACAAAAAATTTACAATAGTAATAAAAAATGTCTAGAATAGAAAACTGGCTGAGAAACATGGTGTCATGCTACGTACCCATTAAGATGACAGGCACATGTGTCATGTCCATTTCATGGAGAAGTGTATATAAAATAATTTTAAGTGAAAAAGATGAAAACAAAACAGTGAATGGACACAAAAGGATTTCATAAGAATTAATGTTAGTCAAAGCCACAGCCCATTTTAAGCTGACAAAATAGTCACTGTTTTTGATTTTCTTTTTTCTTCATTGTTGCTCAAATTCATAATGAAACAGAAGAAAGTTTCTGTCTTGGAAGCAGCGCTATTTCCCACTTCTTCCTGAGCCAGGTCTTTAAACGTCATTTCATTATTTTCCTGTAAGGTAATTCTTAGGAAATCAGCTTATCTCTCTTCAAGCATTAAAAAAAACCTTTGAAAGTCAGTGGATCAATAATCAGTTCCTGCTTTCCACGCAGCCCAAAGGGTGGGGTACCACCCAAACCACCCAAACCACCAGAGGAAGAAGGAAGTGAAAAGATGTTAAATACTGGGGCCCAGCCACCCTTGTCAACCTGGCTGTCTGACTGCCCAGTCAACATGAAGGCTCTCTTTCTTCTGGGGCTTGTCCTCCTTTCCGTTACGGTCCAGGGCAAGATCTATGAAAGGTGTGAGTTGGCCAGAACCATGAAAAGACTCGGAATGGATGGCTACAGGGGAATCAGCCTGGCAAACTGTGAGTCTGCTCTCCTTCAAAAGTCCAGAGAGTTAGCTAAGTATGGGGCAGACAATACAAGAGAAGGAATAGTAAGAAGGGGCTCTGAGTGAAGAGATGTTTTTATTTCTTTGTGGGTTTGTGTACTTATAATGGTTAAACACATCAATTTGGTCCTTTATAATGAGAGATACTAGATGAAGGAATGAGGGCATGGCAGGGGAAAATTCTAAGCTATTCTAAGTAAAACAGGACCTGTTGTACTGTTCTAGTGCCACTAAGTCTGCCCGTTGCGTCAGACCCAAGGGCGCACACAGGCTGACTGAAAGATGCATTTGAGGACCTGGCAGAGCTCTGTCAGAGTCCTTGATACTTAACTCTAGTTATTTCCCATTTAAAACTTGGGCTCTCAGAGCCTACAGCGATGCAGTATTTTTCTTTTTTTAAATTCCCCTGCCACAACATGGGATTTTTAACAGTAAAGTTTTTAAAAATTATGTTTAATTCCCCATACAAGGGCAGTCACTGTTTATATAAGGATCCCTGAAACTCAGCATGAAATGTTTTATTATTTTTATTCACTCTAGTGGATTAACAATTTTTCAATTTATTCCACATAATTCAAGATGGGCCATAAGGAAAAGTTACTTTACAGTTTGGTCCACTAGACTTGTTCCTTAAAAAAAAAAAAAAATATATATATATATATATATATATATAGTTTGGTCCATATTATTGATGTAATCACTATACTTTTCGGATTGACTTTAAACATTTCCCCTCAATAATTTTTTTTTTTAACCAAAGGAAGTCATCTGGAGCTATTTTTGAATGAATGAGGGAATGGATGAAATCGCAGAGCAGTTTTTCCTATTCTATAACTCTTGTTTTCAAGATTCTAACTTGATATCCAAATTCACCGTTAGGTACTGTAAGAAAATTTCTCTCTCTCAGAAAAATCCTTATTTTTTTCTGATAAAAAGCATTTTTCCATCAGCTTACTTACCTGTTATGAATTTACAAAATCCATTCAATAGCTCTGTTGATTTTTCTATTCTAGGCTGAATGTTGCCTGAGGGAAGGGTAAAAGTAATGGAAGAAATAACTATTTTAATATTTTTTAAAGGCCCTTACATTGTTTGTTTAATACTATGAAATGATTTGCATTACAAAAGGATTCTCTTATGGGCCCTTTAACACTAAAGTGTTAAAAAATTTAAAAGTTAAATACATCTTCATACTTACAAAGTGAGTCAGTAAAATAGAAGTAGCTAAATGAACTGATTTTGGAATACAGTATTAAGTCATTTAGTGTTGCTATTTATTACTAAAAATAAGTTCTTTTCAGGGATGTGTTTGGCCAGATGGGAGAGTAGTTATAACACACGAGCTACAAACTACAATCCTGGAGACCAAAGCACTGATTATGGGATATTTCAGATCAACAGCCGCTACTGGTGTAATGATGGCAAAACCCCAAAAGCAGTTAATGCCTGTGGTATATCCTGCAATGGTAAGACAAGATAATATTCAAGTGATGGCACGGGGTCGACCTATCTGGTTATACCTACAAGAATGGGGATTCAGTGTAAATGAAAAAACCTTGAAGGGTTCACCAGGGACCTAGAAAAACTCCATCTCAACTTCTAGAAAGCCATGATAATTCCCTGAGTAAGAAACTAAACAGCTGGTGTCATAAAAGATTAGTGTTTTTTAATATATAAAAGTTTCTGGAATGACCTATTAATTTATTGTAAATGGCCTTACTGATGCTGTGTCCAGAACAATGCCATTCCTCCCATTCACTTTGGGAAGGTTTAAGGATAATTTGGTTGTGTGGTCCTTTTTCAATTGTTTTACTTTTTATTATGAAATGTTCTAAATATATAGAAAATTAGAGAAATTAGCATAATAAAGAGCCACATGTCCATCACATACTTTTAACATTTGTTAACATTTTGCCCTAGTTGCTTCTTCTAGACATATTTTTTTTGCTGAGAGATTTTTCAAGTGAATTAGAAACATTATGACATTTCATTTCCAAATTTTTTAGTTTGGATCTCCAAAAAATATAGTTCCTATATAATCATTGTCACAAGTAACAAATTAACTTAGGACTTTGTTTATTTGGGGTGAAACAAATATTTTATTGAACTCATATAAAAACAGAAATAACATGTGGAATCTCTAGGGCAAAAAATATTGCATGAATACTGTCAACTTGATATTGTTAAATTTTTAAATATTAAAATTCCCAATAGAAAAGATTAATCTTAGAATATTCTTTTAAAAAGTCAGTTAATAAAATATTTTATACTATATAATAATCTGTGGTCATTAAATAAAAATTAGAAAATATAAATAAGAAAAAATAGTACCCATAATCTTACTACCCAGAGATTTACAACCATTGGTAAATTTTCATATACATTCTTCCAGAATGCATATCAATGATGTATATGAAAGTTAAGTTATATCATGCATATATGTACCCACATGAAAACATATAAGCACTGTGTATTTTTACAAAAATTAAATTGTATTATATGTACTGCTTTACAATTTGCTTATCACACAAAATTATTTCCATGTCAGCAAACACAAATGTGTGTTCTCATTTTGAAAGAATGAATAGAATTCTAATATATGAATATTCTACAATTTACTGATCCAACTCTTACTATTAAGCACTTAGGTTGTTTCCATTTTTACCTTTTATAAATTGCTATGAACAGCTTTTTAAATTTTTTTTGAGACAAGGTTCCTCTGTGTCTCCCAGCCTGGAGTGCAGATCACAGCTCACTGAGTGCGGTAGCTAGATCATAGCTCACTGTAACCTCAAACTCCTGGGCTCAAGCAAGCCTCCGGCCTCAGCCTCCTAAAGAGCTAGGATTAGAGGCATGAGCCACCATGCCCAACTGCTATGAACAGCTTTGCGCATACATCTTTGTGACACAGGAAAGTAATTCCCAATGTTGGGAATCACTTGAAGTCCAAGTGGGTCCTTGGCTTTGAGTGAGAAAGAATTCAGGAGCCCCTGTGGTTTTTTGGATTTCTTAATTTAAGCAATGGCTTAATCATCAGCTAAGCAGGGGAGGAATATTCATATTAATTTTTGGAAAAGGGTGATGCTTTCTTAGAACTAGGAACCTTCCCTTTCTTAACTTTATAAGGTCCTTCCTGGAACTGTCATGGTGTTCGCTAGGAGTTTCTTTTAGCATGTTAATGGATTAGAATTAAAGCATAATGAGCTGCAAGGTCAAGAATTGACCTATTTCTTTGCTACCTTGGTTCCAACTGGTTTTACCATGTTTTGTCACCACATACTGTTTTTGATCTGGGAGGTTAGGGGCTTTTTGATTCTGTGTTAAGCAGTGCCTGCTGCTTCCCTGTCTCATTTTGACATCTTTGGGTGCATTTCTTACTTCTTTAGGACAAATTTACAATAGTAGAACTGCTGAATAAAAAATCACTAGGCATCCTGTTTTTACATTGTCTAGTACAAAGAGGACCTTTCATCATCTTAGTTAATAATTCCAGAGTTTCCAAAGACTTTGGCAAATGAGAAACAGAATGTTTTATTTCATGTGGAATGGGACAAAATGAAAAGAAAGTTTCCCCCACCAATCACAGATACATGGACTCTTGGAAAATAATTTCTTCATATTCTTTCCTCAGCTTAACAGAATAAAGCTGGCTAAACCTAAACTGAAAATGAAAGTTCTATGAAAGTTGTCTTCATTCCTTACCATCTCTCTTTCAGCTTTGCTGCAAGATGACATCACTCAAGCCGTAGCTTGTGCAAAGAGAGTTGTCAGGGATCCACAAGGCATTAGAGCATGGTATGTTTTAAGTGTTAAATGGGAAAATGATTTTACTCTACTGTTGATATAAGCAGTGAGAGAAGACTTTCAAAGACCAAAGTCTGCTACTGAGAACTGAAAATTGCAGCTTTTGGCTTATGCTAAACAATGCACTACCTAAATCCTTGAAGAAACAATTACCTTAACTGATTCAGAATCTTACTCTTTTACTACTCTTCAATTTATTTTAAGGGATTTCTAGAGTTTTTAAGATTCTTCACACTTTATCAATTCCTTGTCGTGTCTTGAAGTTATTTTTAGAATAAGCAAATGTGGAATGCACTTTGCAGGTGCTGTTGTGCAATGCACATTACTCAACTTTATGTTCAGCATGCTATGCTCTGCTAAGTGTGTTGAGGAGGAATAAAGTACTTTGTATACTTATCTTCATTTAATAAATAGCAATACCTGGCTCTATCTGTAGCCTGTATTTTATCTATTGATAAAATATTTTATTTCCCCAGAGGGTTTGAAGTATGTATATTACAATTAAGATATGTTTTAACCTTTTCACTGTTTGTTTTACCTTTCTCTACAGGGTGGCATGGAGAAATCGTTGTCAAAACCGAGATGTCACTCAGTATGTTCAGGGTTGTGGTGTTTAACCATGGAATTTTCCTGCTTCAACTCATTTTGTCTCTTTTTCATATTAAGGGAGTAGTAGTTAACTGAAAGGGCACACTACCATTGTTTCCCCTTCAAACAAATAATATTTTTTACAGAAGCAGGAGCAAAATATGGTCTTTCTTCTAAGAGGATTAATGTTCACTAATGTGAACATTATGTAGTTATGTTCACTAATGTAGTTATTATTTGATATTAAGGCTTAATGTTCACTAATGTAGTTATTATTTGATATTAAGCCTACAATATTTTTCAGTTTGCAAATAGAACTAATGCTGGTGAAAATTTTGTCTAAAACCCTGGTTATCAAATACATCTCCAGTACATTCATTTCTTATCAAAGAAATAATCCAGACTAAATCTTGAATGATACAAGTATGCCCCAACATCAGATGAAAATATAACAAAAGACTATCTTAAATTGCTCTTAGGCAAAATCCCAGCTGTGTAGGCATCTAATGGCTTCACCTGTTCAATCATCTCCAAAAACAGTAAAAATAACCACTCTTTGTTGGGCAATATAAAAATTTTAAAGGAGCAGAATGCCAAATGGCTAAAAATGGAGATAGCCTGAATTAAGAATTTTGTTTTCATAAAGTGCCTTTCTTACTAAATTGCTATCCCTTAATTTTATTAACTTGAGGATTCATGCATTATGACTAAATCTGAGGCAGATGAGCTTGCAAGTATTGAAATAATTACTATTAATAATTAACCACAGGTGTGAAATTACGCATGTTATAAAAAATACAAACATTATCATTAAAGGCTTTGCAATGCATTCTTTGTGTTTTTTTGTTTGTTTGTTTAGACCCATCTAATGTCTCTGAAGAAAAATTATATATATTTGAAAAAAAAGACTTGGCTCTTTTAATATCTCCTATATCCTCCTTCAGCTGAATATTGTTGGAAAAAAATCCACAAGCATGCTCACAGGTCTCACTTTAAATTCATAACCACAAACATCAAATGGACCCTCAACTATGCCTGGCCATTTTAGTCACTTCTTTGCAATCCTTCTGTGTTGGTGTCCCTGATCTCCAAAATGACTATTACTATATTTTACTTTTCCTCTTCTCTCTTCAAAGCCCGAACATACACATCCAACCCTCTCCTCTGCCCCCTCATCTCCACCCTCCACTGCTCTTAGCAGATAACCTGGCCTCATATTACACTGAGAGCAGAAGCAACTTCACACAAAGTTCTCCCCTCCACGTTCACCAAAACAGCAGTCACACCTTCCCATGGACCCATCCATCCTTCCTTCCCCTGTATCACCAGGATGAAGGGCCTCTGCTCCTGCCAATGGCAGTTTCTCCACATGCAGTCTCTATCCCTCCCACTCGCTATTCCAACTTAGGCTAAGTGTTTCCTGCATCCCGAGTTTCTCCCGCTTTGCTGGGTCACCTCCATCATCCTACAATCTGCCCTAGTAAGCTCCCATCTCACAAAGAATACTGCACTGACCCTACGTAACCCTCCAACCACAACTTCATTCTCTGCTCCCTTTGTAAAGCAAGACTTCTAGGAAAAGATGTCTACACTCACCAACTCCACGTCATCACCTCTCATTCTCTTTTCAACTGTCTCTCATGTGGCTTCTATCCTCATTCAACTAAAATTGCTCCCCCAGAATTTCTCCCAGGATTCTTTAGTGCCAATTCCAGTAATCATCTCTATTCATCTCAGCAGCATTTGACAAAGTGAACCATGTCCTACTTCTAGCAACCTTTCCTCCCTGGGCTTCTCCTCATTTACATCCTACCTCACTGACTGCTCCTTCTCAGTCCTTCTTGCTGAAGGTATTTCTCTGCTATTTAATTTCTAAATATGGGAGTGTCTCAGGGCTCAAGCCCATGACCATTTGATATACTACATTACTTTACTTATTTGTCCCTTCTCACCAAAATATAACTTCCAAAGAGTTTTTTTCCTGCTTTTTAAAAACGTTGAAATAATTTCAATCTTTCAAAAAATTTACAAGTACGGTACAAAGGCCTTTTATTCTTTCTGAATTGTTCAAGAGTAAGATGCAGCACGGTACCCAGCGGCCCTGAATATTTCAAAAACCTTTTCCTACGTAACCTCAAAACAATTATCCAAATCAGGAAATTAACACTGATACATTACTACCACCTAATCATCAGATCCCACTCCATTTCATCAATTGTCCCATTAAGTCCTTCATAACAAAAAGATCTAATTCAGAATCATGTGTTGTATTTGCTTTTCGTGTTTTTTTAGTCTCCTTCAATCTGAATCATTTCCTCAGTTGTTTTTTTCTTGACTTTTATGACCCTGACACTTTTGAAGACCACAGACCAGTTATGTTTTAGAATGTCCCTAAGGTTTTCCTGGTGTTCTCTTGATTTTATTAAGTTAAGTATCTTTGGCAGGAACACCATAGAAGTGATGCTGTTCTCATTACATCCTCTTAGATGACATGCAGTTTTGATTTCTCCCATTACTGATGATGTTTACTTAGATCACTTGATTAAGGTGATGTCTGCAAGCTGTCTCCACCATCAAGTATTTGGGGGGAGGTACTTTGAGACTACTGCCCATCAAATTTTCGATTTATGCATTCATTTATTATGTCAGCATGGACTCATGGCTTCTGTTTTATATTTTAAATAATAATGATTTATAATTCATTACTATCATTTGTTTTGATGTTCACATTGTCCCTGATTTGGCCAGTGAGCCCCTGCAAGCTGGCTTCTGTATCATTTTGACATGTTCCCATCATTCTTTGAGCACTTTCTTGTTTTCTGGCACAAGATATTCTAAGGTCACTTTGTTCTTTCCTTGCTTCCAGAAATGGAATAGCCATTTCTCCGAGGGACCCTGATTCCTCAAAGCAGATAGTAGTATTTTAAAAACACTAGGGTGTCACTGTTCCCAGGCCAGAACAGAGCTAAAAGATGTATGTATTTACACTATATTTATCTCTACATCTACTTATATTGGAAATCATGAGTTGACACCAATACCTCCAATTCTAATCTCACATCATAGGGTTCATTATAGTTTTCTCCTTTTTCATGTTTTAACTCCCTTCTCTGACAGTGAGAAACTTGGTATCCATTATATTTAGTATCCTTAAAATGTATCTTTAGTACATTTATGTATTTGATGGCTTTGCCTGTATGTAATCAATCTCCCAACACTGCCACACCATGTATTAGATGCCCTCCACTCAGGCTCTGAGACCCTTGTGGGGCTGGGGGGGCAGAAATTTTTGACTGGTTCATTTCTGTATACCAAACACCTAGAACAGTGACTGGCACATGGTACATGCTCAAAAAATATCAGTTGATTGAATGAATCTCTTGCTGATTATTTAGTACATTCTCTCCATGCTGAACGTTCTAAGATTTTTCTTACTCTTCAAGGCCACATGATTCCAGTACAGCAGCTTCTGGGATTGCAAGCCACGTCTCGTCCATGTAAATGTAGCACAAAGACCAGCCATCGGAGGGCAGCAGAGGGCCACTACACAAGTGCAGCCTTAGGCTTCAAGATTCTTGGACCATTCTGATGTGAAGAAACTCAGAAAGAATATGAGTTTATTCATATCAAGATACCCAGAGGTGTACAAAGAATGGGTCAAGGTAGGGGAGAGAGACTTGAAGAGTGACAGCGGAGAAGCAGAGATGGGACATGTCCAAGAAGTGCCAGGATAGCCCAAGGACACAGGCTGACTGAAGAAACTGCCAGAGATTAGCAAAAGTCGACTGCAGAGGAAAAGCAATGTTTGTTGCAGGTTTTGCTTCAGTGTTTATTTTTATGTTTTTTAGAGATGGGGGTCTCGCTCTGTCACCCAGGCCAGAGTGCAGCAGCATGATCACAGCTCATTGCAGCCTTGAACTCCTGGACTCAAGCAATCCTCCTGCCTCAGCCTCCAGAGTAGCTGGGATAACTATACCAATTTTTAAAAATATAATTAAGCTCCCAAACCAAATTTCTACTCTTATTCTGGGAACAGAATAATAATATTAATGTTTGATCATTTTCAAAAGAAACTCAATTCCTATGTTGCTTGAAATGCATAATGATATCCATACGACAACTGAGCTCTTCATGTGGCACTAATTATAACTAAGCCCTGAGCACACTTCTTGCACTTCCATTTAGAGAAATCATTTTAAACATATTTTCTTAAAAGTTGCTAAATGTGGCCAGGCACGATGGTTCACACCTGTAATCCCAGCACTTCGGGAGGCTGAGGTGGGAGGATCACTTGAGGCCAGGAGTTCAAGACCAGCCTGGGCAACATCACAAGACCTCATCTCTAAAAAAATTTACAGATTAGCCAGGCATGATAGTGCACACCTGTAGTTCCAGCTACTCAGGAGGCTGAGGCAGGAGGCTTCCTTGAGCCCAGGAGTTGGAGGCTTCAGTGAGCTATGATTGCACCACTGCCCTCCAGCCTGGGCAACAGAGTGAGACCCTGTCTCTCAAAAAAAAAAAAAGTTGCTAAATGGAAATACTAAAAATTATAATCAGTAGTAACTTTTTACTTTTAGCTTAATATTTTTGTATTTACCTCCATGCTTTTAAATGTTAGGCTTATATTGCTCCTTCTTGATTTTGCCATTTAAGGATATTGACTTCCCACTATGGAAGTTAAAGATTAAATTCTATTTCCTCCTCCTCTATCCCCATCACACATGGTACCCTTCTCCAAAGCCCATCCTTCCAAATGTAATTGTATTTTTTTGTTAGATAAATACTCAGAATTTGTGTTACCATAAATACAAGTATTTTCTTATACAAGATTTTGTTTTCCATACAGTTAATAGGTGTATGATTCTTAAATCTGTTCAGTTTTCTATGTATCTGTCATCAATTCAACTCCCAAAGTCTACCTCTAATATTTAAGTCTCCTCTGAAGGCTTCAATTGCAGCTGGAATTTTGTCCATTCCATCCTTCTGAAGTGGTATCTCTCAAAGATTTCTGACTGAATCTAACCTGGACGGGTAATATAGCTGTCGTCCTGAGCTCTTCCTTTCAGCATCATCTTGGGATTCTATCATTTCCTACGTTTGATATTTACTGTGTTTCCTGTATTACATAATTTCCTCCTTCTTGGCTTCTTCCCTCCTTTTGGTGGATCACATCTCCAGGATCTTCCTGCAGATCCTGAGAAAAGGGAACATAATAGGTACTTCTTTTTTTGAGATTTAGCATGTCTGAAACTGTCTTTAGTCTATTCACACACTTGGTTGACAGCTGGCTAAGTACTGAAGAAAACTGAAGTAATTTTCCTCCAGAATGTTGAAGGTAGGACTTTATTGCTACCTAGAGCCCAATGTTGCAACTGAGCAACCTGAAGCCATTCTGATTCCACAGTCTTTAAAACCTGGAAGCGTGTGGGATCTTCTCTTTATCGCCGATGTTTCGAAAATTCACAATGACACGCCTCAACGTGGATGTTTTCATGTTTGGGCTGGGTGCTCGGTAGGCTCTTTCAGTGTGGAAACTCACATCCTTAAGTTCTAGAAAGCGTTCTGAAATCACTTATTGACCATTTCCTTTCTTCCTTCTTTGTTCTCTCTGGAACTCCTGCAGCGGTTCTCCTACCGCGCGGCAGCGACCACACGCGTGCGCAGTGTGCGCAGGGCGCGCGCCCGCCAGCCTGTCGCGCCTGCGCACGGCGTCGCCGCCGCCCCTCCTTCCACGGCGCTCTCCACCCGCGCGGGGCTGAATGGCCTTCCGGAACGGCGCGAGCCCCGGTGACTCGCCCACCCTCCGCCAGAAACCCTCCGCCTGGGCCCGCGCGGGAGGAGCGGGGCCTCTGAGGGGAGCGGCGACCCCGCCGGCCCCCGTCTTTTTCCCTGGCGGCGGCGGCTTCTTCCGTGGGACAATATGTTCAAGAGAATGGCCGAATTTGGGCCTGACTCCGGCGGGAGAGTGAAGGTCAGTGCCCGGGCCGCGCCTCTCTGCCTGGGCGGCTCTCCCGGCCCGGCTCCTCCCTGGGCGGCGTGGGGAGGGCCCGCTTGGTTTCCTTTGGCGCCTTTTCTCCTCGGGTTTGAACCGTGGTTTCATGGCGGAGAGCGAGTCAGAGCCATTGAGTGAAAGTCAGTGTTCATTGGGCTCCAGCCGCACCGCGTTACTGCCACCCTCCCATCCCCGCCAAAAGACAAACATAAAGCTGAGGTTAGGGGAGGCCTGCGTGGCTGCCGAGGAAACAGGCCAGTCCGAGGGCTAGGAAGTCTTGGCGTGGTGCGCGTTAACTGCCAACCGAGGTCATCAGCTGACCCGGGGATGCCACCCATCTGCTTGTGAGGATAACAACAACAGTAGCGAATAGTCGATGAGCGCTTACCCGCAGTGTTCACAGGTGCGATAACTGAAGCACCGAGGCGTAGAAAAGTTCAGAAAATTCGCCTGAGCTCGTGGTGTTCACAAAGCCCCAAAGCTACGGCCAAGGCATGCGGAGACCATAACACTGTGCCTGGCACGTAGGGAACATTCAGTAAATGTAAGCTTTTGTTTTTAATGAGAGTTATCCTAGAGCCTAACATAATGTTTGACACTGTGAGACTTATTTCTCTTACATTTTACTACATCCCCCTGGCACGTTAATTTTTAAGGCGGACCCACTAGTTCCTGATATAACACCTGTTTTTACCCCTTCTGATTTTTATTTGTAGCAGGAAGGAAACTTTATTAAAAAGAAATCACCCACTTTTGCACCAAAATAGTTAATCTGTAGATTTTTTTAGTCCTTATCTATGTCATTTTATTTTTACGTAATTTTAATTACAGTGTGTATACAGCTATCATACACAGTGTTTTCATATCACATGTAAAGTGGGAATTCTTTGAAAATTTCAAAACCTACTGAAACTTAATGGAAGGGAAAGAGATGCCAAGTAAAAGTTCATAGTACCAGAAGCTTTGTAAACATACATTTTGCCCAAGCTTTTGGGCAGGGTTTTGGATAGATAAGAAACTACTTCAGAACAAACATTAGATTTGGGGGAAGAAATTACAGAACTTTCTTTGCTTGTAATCATGTTGGGTTCTAAAAGTTTGTAAGTTTCAGTCCCTAGTGACTTGAAGAAGTTAAGCTTGGGGTCCTCAAATGCTTTTCCACCAAAAATAGTTAATGTAAAGCTTCAAAATTGGGGATTGATTTCTCCTTGCTGATTCTTACTCGCTGTTTTAGGCATATTTTTGCTATTTAGGTACATTTCATCCAGGTAGAACATCTTGAAAAGTGATCCCCCTTTTCATCATTGATGAGCTCTGCAAGTTCCTAGGAACACCTTAGCAGCTGTGGGATCTATTATGCACTCACCACGTTAGCACCCTTGTGCTCGTTCTGTCAGGCCTTGAATCTGAAGCCCAATCTATGGTTCCTACAAAAGCTTCATTATTAACACTTACTATGATTAAGTTCTCATACAAATTGCTTGCCCTTTTTCTGAACTAACTTTAGGTTTATAGGTATTGGATTTAGTTGTTAATTATCCAGCCACAAGTAAAAGTTTTTCCATTTTGTTCACTAGTTTTTCTCATTTCTTATTAATTATGGTCAATTACATTGGCACAGCACTTTTCACATGTAGTATTCTTGCTTTGTCCTTCAGATACATTCCTACTGTTGAACAGTGGTTTCAGATTTCAGTCTTTCCTTTCCATCATAATCTGTCAACACTCACTGCTTTTACATTTATCAGATGTGATGAGAAACATGTATGTACATCTCATAACTGAGCACAAATGTAGCAAACATGACACCAAGCTTTAGTCATCCAAGTGCCACTTTACCATTTTTGCCATATCTGAATCCAACTGTAATATTTATTGTAACATTTATGTTTAAATCAATTGAATTTTTAAAAGCCCCTTCCTAAGCATTAATATTTTTGAAATTGTGGGTTTGAATTTCTAGTTAGTTATGGTTTTTCTAATACTGATTAAACACATAAGTAATAAAATGAAAAATGTTTGCCACCATTCTACCTCTCACAAACTGCCTTTGATATTTGTACTATGCTTTGGGAAACATTACTATGGGCTGGTACCACCCATGGTAATGGGTAATAAGGATGTTACCACCACCATATGATGCCAGTCAAAACTGACAATTTTTATTCCAACACCTACCTTTCAGATTTGTAAGTAAAGGGCCTTTTGCATTTCTTTTAACATATCTCTCAAAGTACTTTATGTGGTGATTTAAGTAAAAACGTTTTCGAAGTGGGAACATTATAATTTGGTGTTCAGTTATTTGTGTTATGAAATGAGGATAAGTGTCTAAAATTGATTTGAGAGAAATCCACATCATAACCAAACTCTAGATTGTTAGACTGCCATTCCTTGAAACAAGTTTTCAGAGCTCTCATTTTGTTTATTCAGGTAATCGTACAATGTTTATTGGTCTTTAAATTATTTTTCTTTTAGGGGGTTACTATTGTGAAACCAATAGTTTATGGTAATGTTGCTCGATATTTTGGAAAGAAAAGAGAAGAAGATGGGCACACCCATCAGTGGACAGTATATGTAAAACCATATAGAAACGAGGTAGGCACTTGCTTTTTGTATAACTTTTTTTGAAGCGACAGTTTGTTTTGCTTGAAAATAAATTGCAATATTCTTTTATAGTAACTTTCTGATTATAAAATTGGCCCACTGTAGAACTGTTACCAAAAAATTTTTGAAAAAATAAAGTGAAAACTGTCATCTTCATGTAATTATTAGTAGAAATCGCTTTTCCAAAAATGTTTTCTAATTAAAATTAAGGTAACAAGAACTATCTTGCTATAAACACGGTACAAGTATGCCTTCTAACATCACTTCTTAAGTTAACATAGTATTTAATCAGCTGTTTCAGAACAGCTAATACTTAAAGTGATAATGTGGTAATATGACTGTCAGAGAATTTGAAAGACAGTACTGCTGTATAACCTGGTTGCTGATAATTTTCTTTTGCTGCTGAATATCCAGTACCTAGAATGCAGCAAGTACACAGGTATTCAACAGACGTTTATTGTATAAAAAATTGCTCTATTTAAACCCTTCAAAGTTCACACAAAAACTTGTATATGAATGTTCATAGCAGCACTATTCATAGTAGCCAGAAAATGGAAATAACCATGATAATGTCTTATCAATTGATGAATGGATAAATAAAATATGGTATATCCATACAATTGAATATTATTAGGCAATAAAAAGAAATAAAGTACTGACATGTGCCACCACATGGATGAACTTGGAAGCATTATGCTAAATGAAAGAAGCTAGATACAAAAGACCATATATTGTATGATTTCATTTATGTGAAATGTCCAGAATAGGCAAATCCATAGACACAGAAAATACATTAGTGGTTGCCAGTGGGTGGGGGGGAGAGGGAATAGGAAGTGAGTGCTAATGGGTGTGGGGTTTCTTTTTGTTTGATAAAAATGTTCTAAAATTGATGTGGTGATGGTTGTACAACTCTGTGAATATATTAAAAACCATTAAATTGTACACTTTAGGTAAATTGTATGGGATGTGAATTATATCTCAATAAAGCTATCATAAAACCTTCAAGGACTACCTATTGCCCTCATGATCAAGTTCAAATTCTTTATTATGTTTTAGAAAGCCTACCCTGATCTTCCTCTTTCCTTACACTGCCGTTTTATCCCTTGTCTGTGCGTCATCATTTCCTCATACCCTGAATTCTCAGTTTTCCAAAAGAACACTCTTAAACCTCTCCACTCATTCCTTCCCACCCACTTTATTTCTGTTGATCCTTTAGATCTTAGTTCAAGTGTCATTTTCTTTGAAACTACTTTCTCGACCTCCAAAAGACTAAATTAGGTGTCCCCCCATGGGCTTATATCCCCACAATACAGTATAATGGTGACAGAGGCAAGGTATTAAGATATCATAACAGTATGATCCCAGTTTTATTTTTTAAAAATTAAATGTATGTAGGTATAAGCACATAAAATATTCCTGAAAGCAAATAAAAAGATTAATAAACATTATTGAGTGTGACTTATTCTGTTTTTCATGTTTTCTTTTTCTATAATGAATTATATTTTTAAAAAGCCACCTTCACCAGTAGAAGCCCTTTTATGTGTTAGAACTAATGAATGTGCTTCAAAATAAAATTAAGGAGAAGTTTTTATTCTCAACAGTTTTAGGTTGCTTTAGATTAGTTGTCCTTAGCTTTATATAATATAATTTTGTTCTTTGAAGTTGACTATAAATTTGCTTTGGTTTATATAGTTATTTCAATAAAAATACCAGAAATGTATTGTTTTTATGGAAAAATCAAAATTGGTTTAGAATATTGTCTACAGAGGTATATAAAAATAGGATTTGCAAAACAAGTGAATTAGGGACACATACATGTTATATATTATGAGTTGTAATTCAGCATAAGCTTCCTTTTTTAAAAAAAGTAAAACCGCTTCTGAGGTATATAATTTGTGTTTTTATGAAAATTACATTCCATAAAATTTGAGGGGAAGTGTGTTTTATAAAATCACATACATATGCTATGCTCAGTGTACTTCTTTCTTAGTTTTCATACGTAGGTGGTAGAACTAATGAATTTCTTATATTTTAGGATATGTCAGCATATGTGAAGAAAATACAGTTTAAGTTACATGAAAGCTATGGCAATCCTTTAAGAGGTACAGTACAGTCTTTTGAGTCATAGTATACAAACCTAAAAGCTAGGAAGCTAAATCAGTAATGTACAATTTTTTTTTTCTCTTCAGTTGTTACTAAACCTCCATATGAAATTACTGAAACGGGATGGGGTGAATTTGAAATAATCATCAAAATATTTTTCATTGACCCTAATGAAAGACCTGTAAGTAACATTAATCTTTGCAAATATATATTTTAGTAAATGTGAAAATGTAATAATACTTAATAGTGTTTATTAAGATGTACTTCATGTAAGCTTATGGCATGGTGTATCTTGCCATCGCCAGGTGCGGGGGAACAGATTCAGGTACGTGTTCCCTGGTTCTTGGTTCCCAGTACCGAAGAATGGTTACTGGTACTGAGTAAACGGAGTAAATGAGCACACCAAGCAGATGTAAGCAAACAAAGTGCCAAAGTTTGTTAAAGCCTAGTATATTCCAGAGAAGGAATGGGTCAACCCCTGTGAGTGGAGGAGACCCTGGGTTTAACAAGATTTTCCCTTTTATGTTGATTCCCTAATTTAATGTTAAGTGGGGGGTGGAATATTCATGGTTTTTCTTGGAAAGGGGTGGAGAATTCCTGGAACTGGGAACCCTCCCCATTGTAAGGCAGTTTCTGGGGGTTGCCATGGTATTTGTGAACTGTCATGGTGGGGGGGGTGTGATTTTTACTATGTTAATGAGGTTAGGTCACTTGAGGATATTGTCACCTTACTTGTACACATGTTCCAAAGACCCTCTTTTGCGGCCTTGGTCATATCTCCACTTTGTGGCCTTTCTACCTCTTTCTGGTTGGTCAGTCCTTGGAGACCCCCTATCATAGACCAAACATCTATTCAGTCCTTGGAACCCCCTTGACATGTCATCTATTCCTTCTAAAATCCCCCGTTCAATTTATTCCTCCTATTGTAGATGAAGCATCTGCTAGTGTCATCTGTTTCTCAATGGAAACCCCCTAGACAAAACATCTGTTCCCCTTCCTCTTTGCCCCAACCTAACACCATGAGTTAAAGTTTTCCATTTTTAAGTGAAGTGTCTTTCAAAACTTTTTTTTTCATGTATAGAAAGAAGAGATATAATATGAACATACATTGGAAAGAAACTGAGGAAGTCAGCTGATTGCTGTAGCAAAAAAACATTTAAAATTCATTAGTATCGTTTGGTTGTTAGTAATAAACAAGTTGAGTCCATGTGATCTTAAGAAGTTAAGCTCTTAGAAACAGTCTTTTTGCTTTTTTAAGCTGCCATCAGTACTACCAGCTTCATTTTATATCTTTTTCGTGAATATTTATAACCACTGACTTTTTCATCTTTTGATCTCTTCTTATCAGATTATTGCTTGCTAATGTAAAAAAATCCCTCCAAGCTTTCACTTTGATCCTTCAGGAGCTTTGTGAGGTTAGTGATATCCTCAGTTTAGAGATGGGGATACTAAGGCTCAGAGGTCAAGTCGTGTGCTCAGAAACACTCAGTTAATTGTGACAGAGCTTGTTTTTGAATCTAGGTATTTGTATTCAGACCTTCTTTCTACTACTTTTTCTTTTGACTAAAATCACTAAACCTTTTAAAAAAAAAAAAAAAACCTAAAAGGTCACAACTCAGCTATGGCTCTCTCATTCCACCTGTGTGTGTCTGGGAGTTAACTCCAGTTTCAGGCTTTAACATTCATCACCATTAATTTTCATCTTGTTAGAATCAGCTCATCCTTTTAGCACCAAATATTTATGCTTTAATTATGAGATTACATTTTTTAAACTGTGTATGTGTTTTTGTTTTTTGGGTTTTTTTTTTTTTTTTTAAGAGACAGGGTCTTGCTCTGCTGCCCAGGCTGGAATTCAGTGGTTCAGCTCACTGTAACCTCCAACTCCTGGGCTCGAGGGATCCTCCTGCCTCAGCCTCCTGAGTAGCTAGGACTACAGGTGTGCCACCACACTTGGCTGTTTTTTTTTTTTTTCTTTTTAATTTTTTGTAGTGATGAGGTCTTGTTAGTTGCCCAGGATTGTGGATGTACTTTTAAAGGAGTTGAATAGCCCCTGGGCCAGTGGTTGAGAGAATCATTTCCTAACTGGCACATCGGAAACACCTGAAGTGCTTTTTCAGAATTCAAATTCTTAGGCCTCCTTTTCTGGAGAATCTGAGTCAGTAGGTTTGGAGTGGGGCCAACAACCCAGGTGATTTTTATGCACAGTGAAATTTGGGACCCATTGATGTAATCCTTACTCTTCCTACGTAGGAATTTATTTAGGCAGTCTCTCAAATGATGATCTAGTTTGGGCTTGCATATCTCCAGTATGGACGAGTAACTTCTGTCATTAAGTGAAACATCCTATTCAGGTTTGGGGTAGTTCTCATTCTTTGAAAAAGCTGTTACTTTATGTTGCATTTCCTTAAACTTTTTACTGATAGCTGTTCATACATTAGTTTTCTCCTGAATAAATATGCACAACTCACTTAAATATTTTTCACGTGATAGGGTTTTCAGATCTCCTACCATTGTGGTTGTCCTTCTTTAACACTCTCACCGACTTTTTATTCTGTTTGGCAAGAAATTTTTAAATATTCATTATTTGCAAGATATTGTTAAGGGGATTGAGAAGCATAAAAAGATAAGATGCTATGCCTGACCTTAATGAGAATAGTCTAATTAGAGAGAGTAGAGCACAGAATTCAGCAGATGTTGAGAGGAAGGGAAAAGGAGAAGCCCATGATGTTACTAGAGTTGAAACTCTTTTTAACTTTGTAAGATTGCTGTATTTTCATTTGTATTTTGAGAATATCCTGCCTTATCTCTGTCTCCTCATCTGTCGCAACCCACCCCCAATTGGAAAATACACCTGTGAGAGAAATCATTGTGTCATTATGAGACAGCCCTCAAAGTTGCTCTTAGAAAGGTAAAGTAATACAACCTATGGTACTTCTGTAATGATTAATCTTTTGAATAGGTTCCCGTATAGACCTACACAGGCCTGAATTTTATTCCCTAAAAAGTTGTATAGTGTTCTTATGGTATAATGAAACCATATACTTTTTTAATAGTTAGCTCTTACAGAAAATAAGTCATATGAAGTTTATTTAAAATATACAAGAAAGACATAGGTAACTTGTGATTTACTTCTATTATCTAGTAACCTATTATATAGGTCAAGCCACTGTAAAAAAAAATGGTTGTTTCTAAAAGCAAAATGCTGAAATTGGGATTTCATTCCTAGAAAAGGGGATTTCTAGGCAAGAATAGGCAGTTTCATTGCTCTAAGAATTTTCACATACTGCTCAAAATTAGGGACATCTGTCTTGAAATTTTTTATTGCCTATATCTGCATGAGTGCCTCTGAAGTCTGAATAATAAATTTAGGGAAGGACAGTTTTATGATGTAATAGTAAAAAAATTTTAATTATAGAAGTCAGACTTGCACATAGTTTTAAAAGAAGACTTTTAAAATAAAAAGTGCAGGTCTCCTGTATTAGTTTCCTAGTACTACAAACTGAGTGGCTTAAAACAATAGAAATTTATTCTCACAGTTCTGGAAGCTATAAGTCTGAAATCAAGGTGTTGGCCATGTTTTTTTCCCAAAGGCTCTAGGGAAGAATCTTTCCTTGCCTCCTCCAGCTCCTAGTAGCCCCAGATGTTCCTTGGCTTTTGGCAGCATAACTCCAGTCTTTGCCTCCGTTGTCACATGGCTTTATCTCCCTCCCTGTCTCTGTGTCTCTTCTCTTCGTTTAAGGATACCAGTCATATTGGATTAGGGCCAACCCTAATGACTTCATCTTAACTTAATTACATCTGCAAAGACCCTATTTCCGTATAAGATCACATCCACAGGTAATAAAAGTTAGGACTTCAACATATCTTTTGGGGGACACAAATCAACCTGTAACATCTTTCCCCCATGTCCAACCCCTTCCCCAGGAAAACCACCTTTTAACAGTTACCTGTTTCAATTCTTCTAGAAATTATTCCCATGCATCTCATATATTGAAACACTTAATTTTGGATTTCTCAACTTTCGATAATGTCTTTCAACTCTTGATGACAGATGGTCCTTTTTTCAAGTTTTTTTTTTTCATTTTGCTGGAGGAATTTCTTCAGGAAGAATGCCTGAGAAATAAACTTTTGGAGCCATTGCCCATTTGAACATGTCTTTATTTTTGCATCATACTTGATTATTGCGGTGAAAAATTCTAGGTACCAAAGGGAGGATATTCTTTCTTGGCTGAGTGGAGGGAGAAGAAGGGAAGGTCAACAGTTTTGGTACCTGCCAACTGTGAGGTTGGAGCCTCTCTGGGGCTCCTGGGAGCTCTGGCTCCCTCTTCTGATGCAGTTTTCTTCCTTTAGTTTTCAGTTTATGATTTTTCTCTGTTAAGGTTTATTAGTCTTCCTGGTAGTCTCATCTGCTTTCTATGTATTCCAGAAATTTGTCAAATTATCTGCTTTAAATTTATATATAATTCGTGCACTCTCACTTTCAGATTGCCTGTTTTTACTGTTATTTCAGTGGAATTCTGTGCATTTCCCTCCTCCCTTTCCATATTCTTGGTACACCATCTTGAACCTAGAGGATGTTCTTTAAATAGGATATTTCCACTTACTGAGCCGTGTCCAGGGAAATCTGACGTTTCTGTAAGTTGAACTAGATTGTCTTTAAAGGGAGTTGATGCTTGTTCAAATTCAGTTGCAAGAATTTTTATATTTTCTGACTTCTTCATTGTATCCTTCCTTGCTCCCTATTTCATGAATGGTTTTGAAGAATAGCATTCCCTTATAATGATTTTAGCTAACTCTTTTGGAAAATTCCTTGAGGTCTCTGAATGGGTTTCTACAACTTCATCAACTTTGGTGTTTTGCCAGCTAGATTTTATTTTGCTAAATTAATCACATTGTGCTGCAAAGCTTTTCCTTTGATATCTTAATACACCTGTTTTTAAGTATTTGAAGACATGTTGCTCTTGCCAAAGTGAATTATCACTGACCAACTTTTTATTTATGTTTTTTTATTATGTCACTTGTGTAATAATCTTATAGATTTCCAAAGAGATTATCTTGCCCTCACTGAACATTTTAATATTGGTCATTTCTTTTGAAAGTATCAAATCTTTTTTTCCTGCAGTAAATTTGTAAACTCTAATCTTCAAGGACATCTGTCACAATTAATCCAGTTTCACTTGTGTGAGTAAAAGAATATATAGTGATTTCCCAGTTTAATTTCCATAGTAGGTGTATGTTGTGGGTTTTGTTTTGTTTTGTTTTGTTTTTCTTTTTTTTGAGACAGAGTCTCACTCTGTTGCCCTGGGTAGAGTGCAGTGGTGTCATCATAGCTCACTGCAACCTCAAACTCCTGGGCTCAAGCGATCCTCCTGCCTCAGCCTCCCGAGTAGCTGGGACTACAGGCATGCATCACCATGCCCGGCTAATTTTTCTATTTTTGTGTAGAGACGGGGTCTCACTCTTGTTCAGGTTGGTCTCGAACTCCTGGCCTCAAGCAGTCCTTCCACCTCGGCCTCCCAGAGTGCTAGGATTAAGCCACTGCACCTGGCCTTGTGTTACAGATTTTCACTTACCCTCTTTGGAGCACTCATGTTGAGTAGACGTGGATGGATGGTGGTACCTAATAGGAAAACAAATGTACAGAGAGTTTGAGTTACTTGCCACAATAAGTTAAAACAAGATCATGAGTTTGGTATGTCTACTTATTCCAGTCTCTAATTTAGTTAAAGAAATGACAGTGTCTCATGATGATGATGAAAACCATTGCGCAGATTTGACATCTGTTTTTATTCACAGGTAACCCTGTATCATTTACTAAAGCTATTTCAATCAGACACCAATGCAATGCTGGGAAAAAAGACAGTGGTTTCAGAGTTCTATGATGAAATGGTAAGATGATTTTATAGTGAGAGTTTTAAAAGCATTTTAAGTTGGAGAACTTTGAAGTTATTGGGCTTTTTTTATTCTATCTTATTAGATATTTCAAGACCCAACAGCAATGATGCAACAATTATTAACAACATCTCGTCAGCTAACGTTAGGAGCCTATAAGCATGAAACAGAATGTAAGTGCCATGTATTCACAATTAATCCTGAAAAATAACGTATTCTGTAATAGAGGGATTGTGTGATTAGTGGCTATTAAACTGTTTTTTAATGTGTTAACAGAACAAGGTATGTATTACTGTAGAACATGTAAGAAGGATGTTTTAAATTGTTCTCAAAGTAGGCCTGCTTTCAAAAATGTAAAAGACAGCTTCTCACATTTCTGAAATGTTATTTGTTTTATTCCCTAATTTTAAGTATAGCTTTTCATTAGTCTTGCTAAGCCTATCACTCAATCATTTTCTGTTTACTAGTCTTTGCTAACAAAATCTGCATGAATAACCTTGTAAAACATAATTATACCCTTGTGTACTGTGAACTGTGTGTGTAAATATAGTTTATCCCATATTTTTACCTGTGTCATTTTACATACAATTTCTGATTGATGCTCAAGTGGTGAATACCTGAATGCCACATTAATAATTAGTCATATTATATTTTCCCTCTAAGCTGACATGGCCTCAGAATCCTATACACATCACTTCATGCATCTGTTGCCAATCATTTGCAGTTGGCATTCAAGATGAAACCTAGTTGCCATCCCTGTGTTAACATTTATGTCACTGTTCATTTAGTCATTTCTTTGGTCTTTTATTCATTCATTTACAGTATATATTGAGCACCAGTTATATGCCAGGCATTATTCCAGGTACTGAGGATGGAGCACTGTCTAAATCAGACAAAAAGGCCCCCCTTCATGGGGCTTACATTCTAGTGAGGAAGACAGGTATTAAATAAATAGAACAATGAAGTATAAGGTAGTGATTGGGTGCTAGAGAGAAAAACAAAGCAAGGCAGGGAGCAAGTTTGGTGGAAGGAGATGGATGGAGTTTTAAATATCAGGTCAGAAAATGCTTCCTGAGATTGTAGCATTTGGGGACCAAAAGGAGTAAGGGAGAGATCTGCGGGAAGAATGTTATATGTAGAGGGTGCAGCAAGGGCAAAAGCCCTGAACTCAGAGCATGCCTGGCATATCTAAGGAACAGCAAGAAGGCCAGTGTGACTGGAGTAGAGTGAATAAAGGGACGAGGAATGGGAGATGAGGCCAAAGATGTCCATATAGGGACTTACGGGTAACTGTAAGGACTTCAGATTATTGAACTGAATGAGATGTAAAGTCATTGGTGGGTTTTGAGCAGAGGAATAACATTATCAGTCTAACATTTTAAAAAGATCACCCTTGCTCTGTGTTGAGAATAGACTGTGAAGCAGAACTGGTAGAAGCAGAAAGAATAGTTAGGAGGTTGTTCCAATAATCCAGATATGATAGAATGGTGGCTTGGACCAGAGTGATAGCAGTGATAAGAAGGGGCCAGATTCTGGACCTATTTTTAAGATAGGTACGATAGGATTTGCTAATGGTTTGAATATTGTGTGGGAGAAAGATTAGCAGAAGATGCCTCTCAAGGTTTGGGGCCTAAGGAACCCCCCAAAATTAATTGCTTTTTATGGAGATGGGAAGTCTGGGAAGAACAGGTTTTTGGGGAAAGATTAAGGGTATAATTTTGGACATGTTGGATGTGGGATGCCTGTAAGACATGTAAGTAGAAATGTTGAGAGGGATGTTGCACCCTAAAGTCTGGTATTCAAGGAGAAGTCTAGGCTGAAGATACAAATTTGGAAATTAATGTAATTATAAATTGTGAGACCAAGTGGTATCAACAAAGGAGTGAGTGAAGATAGAAAGGACTGAGCCCTGGGCCCTGTCACACTTAGAGGTCAAGGAGATGACCAGCAAACGGGATTAAAAATGAACAACAAATACAGAGAAAAAAAAACAGGTGCATGTAATGTTCTGAAAACCAAGTGAAGAAAGTGAATCAAGAATTAGAGTCATCAGCTGAGTCCAATACTGCTGCTAGATCAAGTAAGATGAGGGCCAAGACATTGGATATAGCGAGATGGAGGTCCTTGATGACCTTAACAGGAACAGTTTAAGGAGAATAGTAAGGATAGATCAATTGAAGTGTGTAAGAGACTATGTGATGAGAGAAATTGGAGACAGGCACGATAGACAAGTCTGTGTTGGAGCTTGCCTGTAAAGGAGAGCAGTTGCCCTTGAAGCAGAAGCAGGATATGGGGTAAGAGGGTATTGTTTTCACTGGGAAATAAACTAGTATATTTGTAGGCTGGAAGGAGTGATCCAATAAAAGAAGGGGTGGAGGAGTGGTCATGCAGGGGGGAAGGGGATTGCTATTTAACCATTAGTGGTTATAGCAGTGTTTTGTTTACATTTTCATGAAACACGTGACTAGGAGTTAAAAGGTCTGGATGTTAATTATAATTTTGCTACTTGTCACTGAAAGTTTGTATGCTTCATTTTCCATACCTGCAAAAATATTTCGCCTACTTTGTTATGAACATAAAACACATAAGTTTATAACTTTGAAAAGGTAAAAAGCACTACTTATATGCTATTTTAATTTGTTATCGGTCACTTTGTCTTCTTGATCTTCTTTCCTCTCATACCATGAAATGTACCCAATTCATAGAGGAAACTTCTCTTTTAAAATTCAGTGGCTACATTTTTGTGTTTTTGAACAAAACTAATATCATTTATTTATATATAACAAGTAACAAATAATGTGTTTTATGAAAAGGCTGTTCTGTAAATCTATTTTGATGTGTTAAAGCTTGTGTTTGGAGGTGTATAACCTTGGGAAGTTTTTAATCAGTAAATTACATGTTTCGTATTATGTTCAGTTCATTTTCTTAACAGTATCAAACCAATAAGGAAGAAAAAGTTAATTCCATAAACGATGTTGGCACAACTGGTAAGCTTTTGGTGGGAAAACTTAATTTAGATGATCACTTTATAATATTTACCAAAACAAATTCCAGTTCAATTAAAGATAATTAAAGGTTTTTTTTAAAAATTAGATTACTGGCTACCTCGGCTAGGGAGGATTTTCTAAATTTAAAGAGTTAGAAGAAATCACATTAAAAGAAGAGCACTCTTTAAAAAAAAAAAAGAAACAAAATTATCAAGGCATGGTGGCACACACCTGTAATCCCAGTTACTCAGGAGGTTGAGGTGGGAGGATCGCTTGAGCCGAGGAGTTTGAGGCTGCAGTGAGTTATGCTCCTGCCACTGCACTCTAGCCTGGGTGACAGAGCAAGACCCTGTCTCTCTAAAATAAATAAAAGAAGGACAGCCAGGTGCCTGTAGTCCCAGCTGAGGCTGAGGTAGGAGGCTTGTTTTGAGCCCAGGAGTTCAAGGCTGTAGTATGCCATGATCGTACCTGTGAATAGCCATTGCACTCCAGCCTGTACAATAGAAGGCCCAGTCTCTTTAAAAAAAAAAAAAAGCAGAAGAAGGACAAATGTGACTGTATTAAATATATTTAACTTCTGCACTTCAAAGGGCAAAGAAGAAAAATTTGCAGAAAATATGGCAAAGAATATCTTTATTTTTTTAAAACCCTAAAATTGATTAGTAGAAAAACATTTTAAATTTCAGTGGATAAATGGGCAAAAGACATGGGCAGACGTATGGAAGAAGAGATCACCAGTAAATAAAATGGGAAAATATTGGTCCTGCTAGTAATTTTAAAAGTCCCGACCAAATAGTAATGAGTGACTACATTTGTCCTTTCAAATTAGCAAGAGGAATTTTTAATAGTGTACCTATTAAGGATGTGATAAACCTTACATTCTCATGAATTGTTTGACTATAAATTTCTTTAGCCTTTTAGGAAAGCTATTTGGGAATATTATTGAACAGCCTAAAAAAATATGTGCACTTTTACCAATTTGAAGGCGTGATACTCAATATTTGGTAATAATAAATGATCAGATTTGAGTGCTTACTAATGTATTCTTCTAAATCTGTACATTTATAAACTCATTTAACTCTACAACAGCTTTATTAGGTAATCCCATTTAGAAAAGGAAACTGAGGCACAAGTTAAGAAACTTGCCAAGGGTAACACAGCTAGTTAATGGTAGTATCAGAATTTGATCCCAGGCACTCCTCAAAACTTAGGCTCTAAAAATTTAGTAATATTTTTAGATGGAGTAATATTCAGGATAGAGGTTGTTCATTATGGAACATACTAAAAGTTTGTAAAGATGTTTATACTGTAAACCAGTGGAATTTTACTTAAGCGCTAATGATCTAGCTTTTAATAGTAGTAATTGTTTCTACAAGGAATAATAAAAATGATAGTGAACACTTAGATCTTACTATGTACCAGACAAGCACTTTACATTTCTTAATTTATTGAATACCCGTAACAACCCTAGGAGGGACATACTATGATTAGCCTTATTTTGTAGGTAAAAACCCTAGAGAGATTTGATAACTTGCCCAAAATTACCCATTAGAGCCTGGATTTAAACCCAGAGTGTGTCCTCTTAACTAATAAGCTACTCTGTCTCTGTGTAAAAGCTTTGCAGTCTGTGCTTCTAACCAGTAAGTTGTATTTACTCTACAAAAATAATAGTCCTTTTTTTTCCCCTTGAGACAGGGTCTTGCTCTGTCACCCAGGCTGGAGTACAGAGGAGTGATCATAGCTCACTGCAGCCTCGAACTCCTGGGCTCAAGCAATCCTCCTACTTCAGCCTCCTGAGTAGCTGGGATTACAGGTGTGCACTACCACACCTGGCTAATTTTTAAATTTTTTGTAGAGATGGGGGTCTTGCTGAGTTGCCCAGGGACTAGTCTCAAACTCCTGGCCTCAAGCGATCCTCTCACCTCAGCCCCCCAAAGTGTTCAGATTACAGGAATGAGCCACCACACCCAGCCAATAATTCTTTTTGGATTGAATTCCTCTAAATTGAGACTTTACTGGGAAATTAAAAACAAACTTTTCTTTTTATATAAGCATTTAATATGTAGGAAGCAGAAAACTTGAACAAGCTAAAAGAAGTTTTAAAATGTTTTTCCCCAGGATCTCATTGCTAATTAACTCAGGTCTTCTTCCAAATGTATCATGCCCTTTGCAGTCTTATGAGTTGTCAAAAATGAAGTATCATGACTAAATCAAACAAGAATCTATATTATGTCTATAGTGAATGCTGTCCTTTTGACAATTGAGTTAAATTATGTCTCCCTGACTACATTTAAACTACCTGTTACAATTATACAGGACTTTTTGTTTATATGCTCTTTGCAGGGCCTGTAATGTACACTTCATCTAGCTCCCTTCTCATTCTTTAAAACTCAGTTCAGATTTTACTTCTGCCAAGAAGCCTTCCTTAATGATATACACCCTTTTTCTTTGATATGAATCTAGTCTTCTCTTGTAGCTCCCTGTGATTGCCTTGTGACACTATAGGGCATTTTTTTTCTTGCCTATTTCCTACCTCTGTACCCCAGCATCTAACAAAGTGCCTATCACTCAATATATGTTTTTTTAATTGATGTGGGGCGAGAGGGTACAAAGGAATAAAAATTTCTGCATAGTAAAAAGCACGGTGAGCAAAGTCTAAGCCATGAAAAAATATTGTACTCATGTCACAAATGACTAGTTTCCTTAGCATACATAGTCCCCCCCTTGTCTGCTGGGATGCATCAAAGACCCGCAGTGGATACCTGAAACTGCAGATAGTACCAAACCTTATATATACTATGTTTTTTCTACACATATACATATCTATGATAAAGTTTAATTTATAAATTAGGCAAAGTAAGAGATTAACATCAACAACTAATAATAAAATAGAACAATTATAACAATATCCTATAATAAAAGTGATGTGAATGTGCTGTATCTCTCAAAATATCTTATTGTACTATACTCACCTATATTCAGACCACTGTTGACAGTGAATAACTGAAACCACAGAAAGCAAAACCTCGAATAAGGGGGGACTACTACATAAAGAGCTCCTACAAATCAGTAAGAAAGGTCACTAACACAATAGGAAAATGAGCAAAGGAAAAACAGAATTCATAGAAAGGAAGGGAGAAATGTCTCTTAAACATGTAAAAAGATTAGCCTCAATAGTAATAAGAGAAATGCAATTTAAAACTACTCTGAAATACTGTTTTTAACCTTTCAGATTAAGACCAAAAAGTTGGTGCAGTAAGGAAACACACATATAATGCCAGTGGAATTACAAATTGGTAGATCTTTCTAGGAGTTGCTTGGCATTCTTCCAAAATTACAAGTACATGTATTCTTTAACCTAACAATTCCACTTACAGGAATTTATTTTACAAGTATACTGAAATGATCGTGCACTGCATACACATTATTGCAATGTTTGTAATAGAAAAAATGGAAATACTCTGAATGTACATCAATAGGGTACAGAACTAGACTGTATACATTCAATGAAGTCCTCTGCAGTCATTATAAAGAATGAGACAGCTCTGTAATATGGAATGAGCTTCCAGGTATAATGTTAAGTGAAACAGCACAGTGCAGAACAATGTGTGTAATATAATACCCCTTATGTTGAGGGGGTAAAAAGGAAACTACACTTGCATATATGCTTGTATATCAACAGACTATTTCTGGAAACATATTAGAGAAACCTGATTATCTTTGAGAAGAAGCACAGTTGGTTGCGGGGGCAGGGAGGCAGAAGTACAAACAGAGTGTTTCACTATCTACTCTTTTCAGCCTTTTAATTTGTATCATGTATGTACTACATATTTTTTAAATAATTTTTAAAATAAAAGTGAAATAAATTACAAAGAAAAATATGGATTGTTTTGGCAATATAAAATTTATTTGTGTTACAAAAATGTATCACAAAAAGCAAGTCCCTGGCAATGAGCATAAGAAGGAAAGTACTCACTAATATTTATTGCATTGTTTTTTACCTGTTAGATGGTTTACATGTAATTATTTCACTTAATCCTCAAAAATCCTCTGAGAAATATCTAGTTTTAACCTTATCATATAGAGGAAGAGATTGAGGGAGACTTAGAGATATCAGCATTCAGCTAATAAAGGACCAAGGGTTTATTTGACCTCAAATCTTTCTGATTTCAAAGTTGGCTTTTTTCCTTCAAACCATCCTGCTTCCAACTAGTGACCATCTTATAATAAAGTGCAACTTTACTTTAATAGTCAGCAGTAGCAATTACCTAAAATGTCCACAAGATGGAAATGTTGGATTCAAGCAGGGATTTTTCTTTGTAAAACATAATGCTACATATTCAAGTGGTGTATTTAAATAGATGTATCCTATTTTACAGTAATGACATTTTCTTTAGTAATTTGTTGCATAGTCAACTAGACTGGAATGTTTCAGATATCATTTAATGTTCCTCTGTTGTCATTATAATAGTTGATAGGGCTTTTTATGTACTAGGCAGTATTCTGGGTACATTGTATACATTAATTCATTTAAAATATTCTCAACAAATAATATTATGAGGTGTTGGCCATTATAATCTCTGTTTTATAAATGAGGAAATGAACATAGCTAGTAAGTGGTAGAGCTGGAATTCAAATCCAGGCAGTTAATGCTACATTTTTTGGGAAAAAAGATAGGGGCTTGTTTTGATAGTGTGATTTTGTTTATGTAAGTTTCACCTGTACATCAACTTAAGCATACTTTTAGTTAGCTCTTCTTATTAGCCGATATCTCTTCCATTTGTATGCCCCCTTATTTCCTTATTAATATGTATATGGTGAAAACTAAGGACATTGTGTCTTAAAATCTTAACTGAATTAGTGACCAGAATTTCATTCTTAGTTGTAGAAAACATCTTAGACTTAGATTCTCTCTTGGGAATTCCAGAAATTCTCCCACCCCTCACCAGCCCATTTTTAATGTTATGTATCTTAAGTTGTCCACATTTCATCATGGAAACATTGACCTGAGGAAATGCCATATTTATTACTCTCTGACATCTTAGACATGTGAGAAAAATTAAATAATTCAGTAAAAGTATTTGTTTTTCTTAGTTGCAGAACTTGAAGTGAAAACCAGAGAAAAATTAGAAGCCGCCAAGAAAAAAACAAGCTTTGAAATTGCAGAGCTTAAGGAGAGATTAAAAGCAAGTCGTGAAACTATAAATTGTTTAAAAAATGAAATCAGGAAACTTGAAGAAGATGATCAGACAAAAGATATATAAACAGTTCTGAAGAGAACTTAGTAGTAAGCCAGACTGAAAATAAGGTGGACTTTAATGGAGAAATGGACTTAATGCAAATGTTACGATGTTTCTTAGAGGAGCTGTATATATAGTTGTCGACAGTGGATTTCTCAGCAGTGGGGAAAAAGTATTGGTGCTGTTCAAGCAATCTGTAATGGAAAATGTATGTGTGGAAGAGTAAATGCTGTATAGGCATTTTACCAACCCATTTTAGGGAGATTCTGATGTTAAGCACAATTTTAAAAAAATTTTATTGCAGTATGTATATAGCTTATTATCCTTTTGACAGGCTTCAAAATTTCATTATAAAGTACAACTTGCACAAATTTTGTACCTCTCTAGTAGTTAGTATTAGTGATAAAATTAATGTGTATATTTAATTTCTTCAAATTCTTACCTGTCCTCATCCTACTTCTTTTGTATATGATGTGCCCAGTCAATATTCAATAAATGTGGTTTACGGATCCTGTTTCTGCCTCTTGATGTGTTTCTTCCTCTTTGACGACTACCTGGAACTCCCTCAATACAATGAACATATCTCCGTAGTATTGTGAGCTCACACCTCTTATTGGCAGTCATTATAGCATATAGAAGCTCTTCAGTGTCAAAGATCAGATCTTAAGTTTTGTTCTGCTTACTTATCACAAGTGTCATTATCCTTCACATCTGAAATTATTAAAGTCTTCATGCAGCACCCCTAATTTCTGTACCTTCCCCTCCTTAACCTCTCCTGTTCAAGTCCACAAGGTGAGTCCTCTACTTTTGGAATCATCTACTTTGAACACTCAGTAATACTTAATCTTTAAAGGCATGTTGGCTGAACCATCTTGGCAACCTAGGGACAAAAATAGGAAAGTATTTTAGGCTGGGCACGGTGGCTCACGTCTATAATCCTAGCACTTTGGGAGGCTGAGGCAGGAGGATTGTTTGAGGCCAGGAGTTAGAGACCAGCCTGAGCAAGAGTGAGACCCTGTCTCTACAAAAAATAGAAAAATTAGCTGGGCATGGTGGTGTGCGCCTGTCGTCCCAGCTACTCAGGCTGAAGCGGGATCATCACTTGAGCCCAGGAGTTTGAGGCTGCAGTGAGCTATGATGATGCCACTGCACTCTAGTGTGGGCAACAGAACGAGATCATGTCTCCAAAAAAAAGAAAGAAGAAAAAGTATTTTGGAAAAAACATGTAATGTTAACAGGTTACACAGCTCCTGAAAAGTGGCAACCTAATGCGGGGTTTTTGTATTCTCTATAACATAACTAGCCACTCTGACACTTTAAGATACTTTTTAATCTATCTGTCCTGGCAGATTGATTACTTTTTACTTTGTTGCTTTATTTTTTAAGTTGTGGCATTTATAAACATGGAGGTTGTGCAAAGGTCTCTGTGATTTGAAATTTCTGCCAGGGCCTAACTTTATGCATACATGGATACATGAGTTCAAACTATATCATCATGGTTCTGTGTTGGCTTTAATCTTGGTAAGATTTTATGAGGTTACAAAGAACTCATAACTCAATAATAAAAAGGCAACCAAAGTTAAAAATGGGCTAAGGATTTGAATAGACATTTCTCTAAAGAAGATGTAGAAATGGCCAATATGCACGTAAGATGCTCAACATCATTAGTCATTAGGAAAATGCAAATCAGGACCACAGTGAAATACCACTGAACATCCACTAGTATGGCTATAATTTTAAAACACACAAAAAAGTTGGTGAGGATGTGGCTAAATTGGAACCCTCATACATTGCTGGTGGGAATGTAAAATGGTACAGCCACTTTGGAAAACAGTTTGGCAATTCCTCAAAATATTAAGTGCAGATCCAATGACCCAGCAATTCCACTCCTGGTACCTAAGAGAAATGAAAACATGTTCACACAAAAACGTGTATACAAATGTTCATAGCATTATGCATAATTGCCAAAAAGGAAACAACCCAAATGTTCATTAATGAATAAATAAAATGTGATATATCCATATAATGAAACATTATTCAGCCTTTATAAAAAGGAAATACTGGTCAGGCACGGGGGCTCATGCCTGTAATCCTACCACTTTGGGAGGCCGAGATGGGAGGATCACTTGAGGCCAGGAGTTTGAGACCAGCCTGAGCAAGAGTGAGACCCCATCTCTACAAAAAATAGAAAAATTAGTGGGGCATGGTAGAGCACACCTGTAGTCCCAGCTACTCAGAAGGGTGATGAAAACATTATGCTAAGTGAACAAAGCCAGACACGAAAAGCCACATATTGTATGATTTCATTTATATGAAATGTCCAGAAAAGGCAAATCTGTAGAAATAGAAGGCTCAGTAGTAGTTGCCAAGGGATGGGAAGGGGGAGAGAAGAGGTTTTCCTTTTTGGGTGATGAAATGTTCTGGAATTTGTGGTGATAGTTGCACAACCTTGTGAATATACTAAAAACACTGAATTGTACACTTCAAAATGGTTAAAATGGTGAGCATTATGTGAACGTTATCTCAATAAAAATATTTTAAAACATTTAAGTGGCAATTTTTTTAGAATTACAAAAACCTTTAAAATATTTTATAAGGTCTTGATTTCTATTTCCCCATTCTTCTACAAGTGGAAGAGAATATTTATTTACCAAGGAATAATTCCTTCATTGAGACAAGAACTAAGAACAATTAAAGGAAACTCAGCTAATTAGGCAGCTCACTTCTTTAAAGAAGATCAAAGTATAAGTCTCATTTTTCTAACCAATGTAGGTAGGTAGTGCTGTTATCCATATTTTACAGATAGGAGATTAAGGGACTACAGCTTGATGTTGAGTCAACCAGCAGTGACTCAGACAAGTAATCTACAGCTATAGGCTTCTCTGCCTCAATACTTAATTCTCATGTTCAAAGTGTTAGCATTTTTAATTGTCTGTTGCTCATGCTTAAATACTTCTTAAACCTCCTTCCTTTAACTAATTGGAGTAATTTAAGACTATATCAAATATGAACATCAGGTAGCATAAATGCAAAACACTGTAGATAAGAATCTTGCTGGCCGTTAGTAAGATGTAAGAAAGTTCTGGTGTTAAGTTCTGTTGGATAGAATTCTAAAGAATAGATATTGGAAATGTCTTATAGAAGACATTTCGGGTACTTATTCCTTAGCATTACCCCTAATGTCTCTAGTTTTGTTTTTTAATAATGTAGACTTCAAACTCTTGAGATTGAAACCAAAGAAAATGAGATCATACAGATACTAGCTATAAAAAAAGAGTAAATATTTTCTTGGAGTTGAAAAGAACATTTTAAGCACAGTGTAAAACCCAGAAATCATAAAGTTTTGAATCTCAAATTTGAATGAGTTTAGGAATCTCTTGAGATTTGCTTTAAAATAATCTGGGGAATGGGGGATAGGAGGGAGGATGGGAAGTACAGATGAAACAGGATTGGCTTCATGTTGGTAATTGTTGTAGCTTGGTAATGGGTACATGGGAATTTATTATTTTCTCTACTTTTGTATATGCTTGAGATTTCCCATAATAATTTTTTTAAGTGTTACAGGAAATCATTATGATTTTATCTTCTCCCTGAAGTCAACTGATAAAGAATAAGTCATTTTGATCTTATTTAATCAGCACACTCTCTCAGAAGATGACAGTGGCTTCCAATTGCATGGTTTGCATGTTTACTTCTATATTTTATGTTAATAATTCTAGCAAATTCTTCAATACTGATCATTGAATATAAGAAAAGTTTGGAAGGATGGATGAGAAGGAGGGAAAAAGAAAAGGGGGAGATAGGAAAGGAGAAAGAAAATCCTCTAGGGAGCTTTTTAAAAGTACAGAGTCCTAAAGTTCACCCCCAGAAATTCAAGTATGTCTGGAATGGGGCCCAGGAATTTGCATTTGTACAAGGCATCCAGGTGATTTGAGAAACTGTCATAGTGGCACAACTTGATAAGTTGGACTACATTAAAATGCAACACTTCTGGATGGGGGAAAAAAAGAATAAAAATAGTCTAAAGGAAAACTGGGACATATATAACAGTGTCTAATTCCTTATGGTAAAAAAATTCTTATAAATCATTAGGGAAGATGAATGAACCACTGGCGAAAGGAGCAAAGATTTAAACAGGTAGTTCACTAAAGAGGACATAAAATGACCAATAAATATGCTTGACCTCACTAAATCTTAAGGATTTGCAAATTTAAATAGCACATATTTCTCATCCATGTAGGATGAGATAAATAGTACAGATAAATATTGATAACAGAGAAGACACCACTGATGATACCAAAGAAGAGATCAGAAACATAGGCCATCTGGCAGATGGAAATGGATGGTCTTTACTTTTCATCTGAAATTCAAATTTAACTAGACATCTTGTATTTTTATTTGTTAACTCTACTTTTGAAAGTTTAGATTAGAAAGAACAAAGCAAAACAAAACCAAGACTGACCAGTGCTAGCAAGAGAGTGGGGAAACACCTACTTTCATACAATGGTGGGATTGTAAATTAGTTCAATATTTTTGGAGAATAGTTTGGCAATATCTACTAAAATACTCTTTCACTCGGCAATTTCACTTTTAAAATTTACATTTGTTTAACTTTTTTATTGAAAGCAATTAAAATTTTTAGAATGTCTTATTTAGGAATATTTATACAAATATGCAAGATATATACAGGGATGTTCACTGCAGCATTGTTTACAATAAACAAAGGGGAAAAAATTGGAAACAAGGCAAATGTCTGTCAATAGGAGCTGTGTAAATTATGATATATAGTGGTATAGTGGAATCCTCTGCAATTGTCAAAATGAATAAAATAGATCGGTATGCCCTGACATGCATATCTGGATTATGCATGCTGGTTAGTGAGGAGGGAAAGGCAGTTTGAAAAACAGTATGATCCCATTTTTGTAAATGATATATATGGGTGTACAGAGAAAAATAACTTGGAGGAATTTTCACCAATCTTTTTTTTTTTTCTTCTCTAACCTGCTTTAGAAAAAGAAATTTTCACTAATCTTAACAATAGAAAGAATTATAGGGATGGTCACTACATTTTGTGTCTAAATACTTGAATTTTTTACAATAAGAATGCATGTTATTTGAGTGAGAAAGGATAAAAAATAGTTCAAAAATTAAATGAAAAAGAAAAACAGATGTCTTGATTATTAGAACATTGCTTCCTATGAACCAGATCATGATGAAGTATCATGTGACAGTTCAAAGAAATGAGACAATGACCTGTAAATGATATGAGGGACTGAGGGATCAGGACTCCTTCAGGGACTTTACTGGAGGGACTTATGGCTAAGGTCCTTGTTCTTCAGTGCGTCGTCCAGTGAACTGGGATAAATAACGTCATGAGCCTGATGTAAAAATAGGTGGTTAAAAGTATGGGTTTCATCTATCTTCTGCCCCAGCCATGACTCTCTGATCTGGCTTTTTAATTATTTTTAGTTATTTTTTAATTAAAATAAATTTTAATTAATTGACCACCTAGATTCCAGTAGCCTTATCTAATATGCACCATGCCAATCCCCAACTCTAGGTAGCCCTACCCCTGTCCCACTGCCACCCCAGTCTGTTTACTCTTCCTCAATCTCACGGGCTACCCAGTGTGGGTTAACTGTTCTCTACCCTTAACAAGGTTTCATTGCTCTCTAGTGATTCCTTACTCTCCCCTTAGTGCATTCCTCATCAATGCTGTTTGAAAATTCCAGTCAACTGAATCACCACTCCCCTTATTCACTAAATAAATAGAGTCATAAAACTGGAAGGCAGCTAATCATCTCATTCAATCCCCTCATTTGTTAAGGGAGTAAAGTCCTGAAGAAGTTAAATGACTTTCAAAGTCATACACTCCTTCTGGCCAGAGAGAGAATTTGAATTCAGCATTTCCTCATTGAGCAGTCATGGTACAGCTCCACCAAGGCTTAGAGAAGGGTGTGTGAACTGGAAATCAACTTGGAAACTAACTTTCCAAGAAACCAACTTTCCAAGAAAGAAGGAATCTGTAAGCTGGGATTTACTGTTAACTGATATAATCAAATCCCTATTATTAAAATGTTGGTTTGTTCTCCCTCCAGTTCATCTGATCAAATCGTGTCCTCAAAATTAATGAGAATTATCATCCCTACTTGGTTTAATTACATGCATGAATTGAAACCACAAATCTATTTACTCTTATTCTGCACATCAGCAGATGGCCTCAGTTCTTACATCATTGAGATTATTGGTGCTATTCAAATTGACTCTCTAAACTTCCATCCATACAAAGTTTCTCTTTGTTCTCACCAAATCCTGTTTTCTTTCATCTCCCTAAATGTTCTCCCCATCTGTAATTTTAATTCCAATTTATACTATGTACTACTGCAAATTTATAATTAGTGGAAAATCAACATTCCTGAGCCTCAGTTTTTGTGGTGAATATGAGTATACTACCTACCTCGTGGAGTTCTGTTTAAGGGTCAATTAAATAGCACATATAAAAGCACTTTAAATGGTAGGAATAAGAAAGATAATGCTAGCTGTTTGTAAAAATCCTCAACAAAGTACTAGCAAACCAAATCCAGCAACATATGAAAAGATAATAAATTCCATTACCAAGGGGAATTTATCCCAAGAATGCAAGGTTGGTTCAACATATAAAAATCAATCTGTGTAATACACTGTTATGAGCTGAATTGTGTCCTCCTCAAATTTATATGTTAAGGTCCTAACCCCTAGTACCTCAGAATGTGACTGTATTTGGAGATAGTGTCTTTAAAGAGGTAATTAAATTAACATAAGGTCACTAGGGTGGGCCTTAATCCAACATGACTTGTGTCTTTAAAGAGGAGCTTAGGACACAGACACACACACAGAAGGAAGACCACGTGAAGACACTAGGAGAGGATGGCCATCTACAAGCCAAGGAGAGAAGCCTCAGGAGAAATCAATCCTGCCTACACCTTGACCTGACTTCTACCCTCCAGAATTTGTGAGAAAACAAGTTTCTGTTGTTTAAACCACCCCCTATGTGGTACTTTGTTATAGTAATCCTAGCAAAAACTAATACATACACCATATTAATACAGTAAAGGACAAAGAAACAAATGATCATCTCAATAAGTGCAGAAAAAGCATTTGACAAAATCCAATACCCCTTTGTGATAAAAAAAAAAAAATTCAACAAACTAGGAACATAGGGAACTTCCTCAACCTGAAACATCACATATAGTGGTGAAAGACTGGCTCCTTTCCCTACAAGATCAGGAACAAGGCAAGGATGTTTGTTCTCTCCACATTTATTCTCCATTGAGTAGGAGTTTCTAGCCAGGGCAATTAGGCAAGAAAAAGGGATAAAAGTCATTCTTCCAGATTAGAAAAGAAGAAGTAAAATGATCTCTATTTGCAGATGACATGATCTTGTACTAAGAAAATCCTAAGGAATCCACACACACATACACACACACACACACACACACATGCTCTTAGAGGTAATAAATGGGTGTAGCAAGGTTGCAGGATGTAAGATCAATATACAAAAATCAGTTATATTTCTAAACACTAGCAATAATAATCTGAATATTAAAATTAAGAAAACAGACTTGAAATCCCATGGGGTTTCCCTGAAAAAAAATTAAGAAAACAATTTTATTTACACTGGCATCAAAAAGAATAAAATACTTAGAATATAACACCTAAACACAAGCAACCAAATAAAAAATAGATCAATTGGGCTTTATCATTAAAAACTTTTGTACATCAAAGGACATTTTCAAGAAAGTGAAAAGACAGCCCACAGAATGGGAGATTTACAATATTTGCAAATTGTAAATCTGAGAAGGGTCTTGTATCCAGAATATATAAAGAATCCTTACAACTCAATAATAAAAAGACAAGCCAATTAAAAATTGGGCAGAACATTTGAATAGACATTTCTCCAACGAAGATATACAAATGGCCATTAAGCATATGAAAAGATGCTCAACATCATTTGGAAATGCAAATCAAAATGACAATGAGGTACTACTTCACACCCACTGGAATGGCTATAATAAAAGAGACAGACAATAACAAGTGTTGATGAGGATATGGATAAATTGAAACTTTAATATATTACTGGTGAAAATGTAAAATAGTGCAGCTGTGGAGGAAAAAGTTTGACAGTTCCTTAAAAAGTTAAACATAGAGTTACAATATGACCCCAAAATTTTAACCCTAGGTATATACCCAAGAGAATTGAAAACTTATACATGAATATTTATAGCAGCATTATATTATATTGTAGCTAAAAGTGGAAACAATCTAAATGTACATGAACTAATGAATGAATAAATCCAAGGTAGTATATCAATACAATGGATTGTTATTTGGCAATAAAAATGAAGTGCTAAACATGCTAAACTAAAATAAATGAACCTTGTAAATATTATGCTAAATGAAAAGTGCCAGACACAAAGGCCACATATTGTATGACTCCACTTACATGAAATGGCCAGAATAGGCGAATCCATAGAGACAGAAAGTGATTAGTGGTTGCCAGGAGATGGGGGTAGGGCAGGTGTGTGTGGGGTGACTGGGTACAAGATTTCTTTTTGGGGTGATGAAAATGTTTTTAATTAGATGGTGGTGATGATTGTGCAACCATCTAATGTACTAAAAACCACTGACTTGTGGAATTTATGGTTTGTGAATTATATCTCAATTTATAACATAATAATGCTAAGGGTTACTATTTGCTGAATACTTTATGTGCCTCACACTCAGCTAAAAACAACCAGTGAGTACATATTATTATTCCCACTTAACAAATAAGAAAACTGAGGTTCAAGGAGGTTAAGTGCTTTGCCCAAGGTTACATACTAGGAAGTCCTTAAGCTGAGACTCAAGTCTAACTCCAAAGCCCTAATACTCAATCACCAAGCTGTATTGATCAAAAGTCTTTAATATTTCCCATTACACATCTAATAATAAATAAAATAAAATAAAGCTACTTATTTTTGTGTGTATAGAAACAATACTACAATATATATGCCATATATATATGCCACAAATCTACGAAAACAGTCAATTCAATAGAAAAATGGGGAAAGACTATGATCAGCTAATTCACAAAGGAAAAAATACAAATGGTGATCAATAAACATTTGAAAAGATGTATGAACTCACTAGTAATCTAGTACTCAGGGAAATGCACATTAATACAAGACCATTGTTTATTATAGAGACAAAATTTAAAGATTTCTAATATGCAGTCACAGAGAATGAAGGGAAATTGCCACTCATACACCGTTGGTGTGCATTAAGATTAATAGCCATTTAATATTATCTCTCAGAATTTATAATTTATCTACCATTTCATCGAGTAATTTCACTACTAGGAAATATTCTCATATGTACATAAGGATGTTCATTGCTTGTAACATCAAAAAATGGGTATAAACTAAATGTTTACCAATATGTACACAATTTCATGTAAATTCCTACGAAAATTATTAACAGGAGTTACTTTCGGGGAAAGCAGTGAAATTGGAGCAGGTGTTGAGCACATGGGTAAAGAGCTCCCCTTTCTGCATGAAAATTTGACCTTTGGGGGCTGACGGGGATTGTGCTCGCTGGAACCTAAGCGCACTGCTCAGCGGACCACTGCGAGGACTGGGGAGGGCTTGCCCACGCCCTGATGGCAATCTGTGGTTTCTTTGGAGTATCTGATTGTGATCTTCAGTAGAATTGTGAGTCAATGTTTAGTTGAACCTAAAAGACCCCCTGTTGGGCATAGCTGGAAGGGCTTTCCTGGTAAATTGACAATAACTTTGTAAGTTAAAAAAATTAGTTTGTACACACCCTGCATTTCAACCAGTAGGATCTTCATGCCGTTCCTTAAATGTACCCTGAACTTTTCTTGTCTCTCACACTCTCCACTTTCTTTCTTTGTTAAAATATTTCCTTCCTTCCAGGCTGAAATTCTCTGCCCCCAGGCAAGCTCACCTTCCTCTGAACTTCCTTAGCATCTCGCGTGAGTCTCTTTGTTGTTGTTGTTCACTCACCTGTAAAGGGAAAACTGGAATTGAGGATCTCCCAGGGCCAGCAGTGAACCTAGGGATTTCACCCTGTGCTTGTATTCCCATCCTGCAGATGGTAGGCTTCTTAGTGAAAGAGGAGAAGTTAACGTTTTTACCTTGATAACTGTATGTAAAGCACTTGCTATGCCTAGAAAGTGTTCAATGGCACTTTATTGTTCCCTGCCACTTAACTTCCAGTGCTTGTACGGAGACTGTTCCCCACCAAAGCACAAGTCTACTTACACATACTGGCTTTTCCTCCCTCTACTCTAGCCTGGCCCAATGTTAGGCACAGAGTCTTGTCCAGCTGTACTCCAAGATATCACAAATAAGTACATAGCTCACTACATGTCAAAAGTGAAAACCCCAATTTGGCCTAAAATGGGGTCATTCATGTGGGTTTAATTATGATGAGTTGTTCTTATACCGAAGACTTTAGGAGATTAGACAAATTTATAGTATGTTTTTGTTGAGGTTTGGTAACCACAATTAAGCTATTTTTTATACATTTATTTGCTCTACAGAGCAACCTAAAGTCTCAGGACTGACCTGTCCAATCTTCTAGGGTAGGGATCCACAAAAGTTTTGTGAAAAGGACCAGATGGTATTTTATGGTCTCTGTCACTGTTACCAACCTCTGTTATTGTAACATGAAAGCAGTCATACATAAACAAATGAGCACTGTGTTGCAATAAAAATTATGGACACCAAAATTTGAATGGCATATAATTTTCACATCACAAAATATTTTCCTTCATTTGATTTTTTTTTTTAGACACTGAAAAAAAGGCAAAAAACATTCTTCGTTCACAGGTCATACAAAAACCACACAAAACTGGCAGCGGGAGAGGTGCCTCCCAAGGGCTATGGCTGGCTGATCCTTGGCCACTCTTTCTCTAGATTAGGAATATACAAGAATCACCAACCCCAAGCAGAGCTCTATGATTTGCTCTGTGAATTCAGAGTAAAAACCTGAGACTAGGCCTTTGTAAATATCCTGAGCTGATAAGGATAGTCCAAGTTACCCTATAAAAAGGGGATTTAGGCCAGGCATGGTGACTCATGCCTGTAATCCTAGCACTCTGGGAGGCCGAGGCGGGAGGATTGCTTGAGGTCAGGAGTTTGAGACCAGCCTGAGCAAGAGCAAGACCCCGTCTCTACTAAAAATAGAAAAATTAGCTGGACGTTGTGGTGCACACCTGTAGTCCCAGCTACATGGGAAGCTGAGGCAGGAGGATGGCTTGAGCCCAGGATTTTGATGTTGCAGTGAACTGTGATGATGCCACTGCACTCTACCTGGGGCGACAGAGTGAGACTCTGTCTCAGGGAAAAAAAAACCACAAAAAACAGGGATTAGGGTGAGGCTCAGTAGCTCACACCTATAATCCTAGCACTCTGGGAGGCTGAGGTGGGAGGATCCCTTGAGCCCAGGAGTTTGAGACCATCCTAGGCAACATAGCGAGAACTTCCTGAGTAGCTGGGACTACAGGTGTGCACCACAACGTCCAGCTAATTTTTCTATTTTTAGTAGAGAAGGGGTCTCGCTCTTGCTCAGGCTGGTCTCAAACTCCTGACCTCAAGCAATCCTCCCGCCTCAGCCTCCTAGAGTGCTAGGATTACAGGCATGAGCCACCGCGCCCGGCCTAAATCCCTTTTTTATAGGGTAACTTGGACTATCCTTATCAGCTCAGGATATTTACAAAGGCCCATCTTTAGAAGAAAATTAAAAAATTTGCTGGCCGTGGTGTCACATGCCTGTAGTCCCATCTACTTGGGAGGCTGAGGCAGGAGGATCACTTGAGCCCAGGAGTTCGAGGCTGCAGTGAGCTGTAATGATGCCGCTGCACTCCAGCCTGGATGACAGATTGAGATCCCCTCTCAAAAAAAAAGGGAAGGGGAAGGGAGTTTGCAGAAGAACCGTGAAACACAAACGCACTGTGTTATTTCTTCTATTTAATCTCACCCAAAGCTTGTCACCTACCTGTTTCATGAGTGCTGCAAAAGCATTATATTGTGAGCAATTCATGTCCCAACCTTGGACTTGAAATTTGCATTGAAATTGCAATTTGGCTTCTTCCTTCATTCTGATGCCCACATCATCACACGTCTTCTTGGGGCAACATCCAAATGGGCAGTTTTCAGAGCTTATCTGACCTCTTAGCAGCATTTGACAGAACTGATCACTTTCTTTTACTTGAAACTTTTTCTCTCTCTTCCTCTCACTGTGATTTTGTTTTCCTTTTTTATTCCTCCAGTCCTTTTGACCAATTCTTAGTCTCTTTCAGTGTTTCCTCTTCCTCTGGTCATCCTATAAATTTTTTTATTCTCTAAGGTTCTATTGGAACCAGCATTTTTCCCTTTCTTTCCCATGGTTTCAAATACTGTTATACTAATTGTCCCAAGCCTAGATTCCCAGCCCAAATTGCCATGCTGAGCTCTAGACTCCACAATCAATTACTTTCTAGATGATATATTTGGATGTTCTGCAGGCACCTCAGCTAAACATGTTCAACACTTAAGTTATCATCTCAATCTTCTCCCCATCATGAATTCCTTACCCTGGTAGATGGCATCAGTATCAGCACAGTTGCTCATTGCTGTGGTTCAAATGTCCCCTCCAAAACTCATGTTGAAATTTGGTGCCATTGTGACAGTGTTTGGGAGGTGGGAGCTTTTGGAGGTGAATGGGTCATGAGGTCTCTGCCCTCATGAATGGTTTAATGCCATTATCCATTAATGGGTTAACCCATTAATGAGTTACTTATTGTGGGAGTGGACTCCTGATAAAAAGATGAGTTCAGGCCCCATTTTCTCTCTGTCTCACATGCTTGCTTGCCTTTCTACTTTTTATCATGAGATGATGGAACAAGAAGGCCTTCACCAGATGGCCAAGCAGATGCCAGCACCATTCCCTTGGAGTTCACAGCCTCCAGAACCATGAGCCAAATACTTCTCTTTTCTTTATAAATTACCTAGTCTGTTTTAGCAGCAGAAAATGGACTAAGACACCCATGTTGGCAATAGTGGACAAGATCTCCCCATCCTAGGCTCTTCTGGTGAGAACCACAACCCTCCACTCACAGAGGCGAGTCATGTGGCCATGTTTATATTATGTGACCCTTCTCCCTGGCTAGATTGCACTTGGGTGGATGCGTAACCCAATCTGGATTAATCAGATTATCTCCTGGGATTATCTTCAGCCATTATTGGTGCTTGAACTAGAGCTGGTACAGCTATGTGCACGGAGAAGAGTAGAAAGCTGGTCTATAGAAAGAGAATGAAGTTGATACACAAAGAGAAGCAGAGAGAGTAGGAGATATGGTCTTGGATAGAATAATCTTGGCCCTGCTTTCCTGACTCCCCATCTGCCTTTGCCAGGGCCTGCAGGGCAGCCCATGTCTGTAGATCACCACTCTCTGGATACAGAAACATTTGTCTCTGGATACTAAACTTTTATAATTGATTCCTATACAGTAGTTCCCCCTTGTCCATGGAGGATGTGTTCCTAGACCCCCAGTGGATGCCTGAAACTGCAGATAGTACCGAGCTCTATAAACACTATGTTTTACATACACACCTATGATAAAGTTTAATTTATAAATTAGGCACTGTAAAAATATTAATGACAATAACTAGTAATAAAATAGAACAATTATAACAATATACTGCTCACAATTTCAGAGACAGAAGATTCATTCTTACTGAAGATCTTAGCAACCTCAGCATTTTGTTTTTCTTTCCTTATTAAGTCAAGAACTTTTACCTTTTCACTTAAAGGAGGCACTTTACAGGTTGTTGTTGGCATATCTGAATTGGCAGCATCACTACTCTTGCACTTGGGGGCCATTATTAAGTAAAATAAGGGTTACTTGAACACAAGCACTACAATACCATGACAGTAGATCTGATAGCCAGGCTGGCTACTAAGTAACTAATGGGCAGGTAGTATAGACAGCATGAATCCATACCTAGGCAGGATGGAGTGGGACTGTGAGAGATTTCATCCTACTACTCAGAATGGTGCACAATTTAAAACTTATGAATTGTTTATTTCTGGAATTTTCCATTGGATATTTTTGGACTGCAGGTAACTGAAACTGAAGTGGAAAACAAAACCTGGGATGAGGGGGGACCAGTATATTAAATTCCATCTATTGAATTATCTACATGAGTTTTGTGTTCCTGGCTGGATCCTGACTGATGTAGATATCTTTGCAAATAAGCACATAGACATATACATCATTTATTTTAAGAATTGCTATTTTCTACTGTATGAATGTTCTACCATTTATTTCATCATTTGGTTATTGATGAATATTTGTTTCCTTTTTTTTTTTTGCTATTACAAGCAGTAGTGTAATGACCATCTTTACATATGTGTGTATTTCCATAGGACAAATATCTAGAAGTAAAATTGCTAGGTCAAAGAGGGTAAGCATTTTTAACTTAATTTAATTTAATTTAATTTTTTTTTTTGGAAACAGGGTCTCACTCTGTTGCCCTGGCTAGAATGCAGTAGGGTCCTCTTAGCTCACTACAACCTCGAACTCCTGAGCTCAAGTGATCCTCCCTCTTCAGCCTCCCAAATAGCTAGGACTACAGGTGTGCACCGCCATGCCTGGCTAATTTTTCTGTTTTTTGTAGAGGTGGGGTCTTACTATGTTGCTCAGGCTGATCTTGAACTCCTGGCCTCAAGCAATCCTCCCACCTCAGCTTCTCAAAGTGCTAGGATTACAGGTCTGAGCCACCGCACCCAGCCTAGTTTTTAATAATATTGCCAAGTTTCTCCCAAAAGCTTGTACCAATTAATACTTTCAACAATTGTGCATTAGAGTACCTGCTTCTCTATATCCTACCCAACTCTTTGCCAATCTCATTGACAAAAAGTATTTCATTATTTTGCTTTGCATTTATTTAAGTTCCGAATGAAATTGAGTATCTTTTCATATACTTATTGTCCATTTGCATTTCTTTTTCTGCGAACTGCCATATAACAGGTTTTATTTTTTGCTTTTTTCACTTAATTTTATATGTCATGAACTTTAGAACAATAATTAAAAACATCACCAATAAGAACTGCATATTATGCCATTCTGTGAGTACACCATAATTACTCTTTCATTATTGGACATTTAAATTGTTTCCAATTTTTCTTAACACTTACATATTCTTTTTTTTTCCTTTCTAGAAGTGAGAATGATTAAGAATAAGAACAGCTCAGGATGAGATGTTCACAACTAAGGTCGTGAATAGCTAGGAATTTCCCTTAGGAGCAAGAGTTTTGTCATCTGACAGACCTACCAGTAGTGTGAGTAACTTCTCTAAGCCTCTGTTTCCTTCTCTGAAGACTAAATGAGAAAATGTATATAAATACTTTGCACAGTCCCTGATGTATGGTAGGTGCTAAATACATATTTGCTAATGTAATGTAAAATGTAAAATGAGCCTGTATTTTATGAAAAAATTGTGAAATATACCTTTGATCTAGAATTCTTTTATTCTTTTTTCAGGATTAGCATATATTTAGACTTGGAATGGAAAGCCACTATGAAATCATTCAGTGTTGTTGTTATATAACTGGACTTGTGAAGGACCCAGAAAACTCTGTGCAGCATATCAGGAACCAGAGTACTGGGAATTCCATGATGCAGATGAAGGCTTCCGATGCTGATAGGCTAGGGCTATCTTCCGTCCCTGAGGGCAAATATTCTTTGTCTTAACAATGGGTTCTCACTGATTGTGAGTTATGGATTGTTGTGATAACCATTGGAGTGGCTGACTGAATCAGAAGAGGACTGTGAAATGTAGTTTCATGGGGAGAAGGTCTTGGACTCTACAAACTTCTAGGAAAACTACTCCTGGGAGATGCTGTTGGGCATTACGAGATCATCAGATTCATCAAGGATCCTTCAAACTTACTGGTGACCCCTGGGAGGTTAAGACTAAGAACAGCATTGATCTAGTGCTAGTGACATTACATTTCTCTAGATTTGGTCCTAGATTAATTTCTCATTTTTATAGACAAGTGAATTCGGGGGGGTGGCAGGAGAGAGGTTGTAATGATGGAAGTACAAATTCATTGCTTGCTGTAAATTGAGTGTAGCTTGCTAAATGGTAGTGGGTTAACACATAAATTCTTAGATGAGGAATTATTGGGAAATAAAGGATGTGTGTGTGCATTTGCATGTGTGCGCAGGTGTGTGTGCAGTATGTGGGTAAGGTTTTTGATGCATGTTGCCAGGTTGCCCGATGAGAAGTTTACTCCAGTTTGCCCTGGCATCAGCAGACTATGAGGGTGCCCATTTCCTCAGACAAATTTATTCTGTCAAGAGGTAACTCCTGGAGAATTGTATCTTGAAATCCACATGCAAGGATCTGCTGACCCGTGGCCCAAATAGTCTCCAGAACCGCAGGCTTCAGGCGCTTCTCTCCAGCTCGAGCAGATTCCTTTGTCTGTCAGTGTGAGATTAAAACCACCTACAGACCAACCCTTTCAATATGTTCTCATTCATTCCATCACTACCTTTTGAGCATCTATTGTGTGTCAAGAGGTTTTTTCCTATCCTAGAGCCCTCCCATCAAAAACAATGAAAGCCACAGTTACACATAATTAGAAATGACAAATATTTAGAAATAAGTTTTGGAAAATCCCAATTTTAGACTGTGTGAACTTGAGTGGGTTACTTGATCTCTCTGAGGCTCAGTTTTCTCTTGTATGCAACTGAGATTATAAAAATTTACATCAGAGGACTGGTTTACAGTGCCTGAGCTACCCGGACATTGTGGGTGTTAGCATAGGGATTAGTAGTGTGGGTGCTGGAGTCGGGCTACTTGGCTTGAATCATGGCTCCGTTGCTTACTAGCTTTGTGACCACAGAGCAAGTTATTTAACCTCTCTGTGCCTTACTTTCCTCATGTTTAAAGTGCTCATTATCATACTTACTTCATGGTGTTGTTGAGAAGATAAAATGAGATCCTGTATGTAACATACTTAGCATAGGATTTAGAACCTAGTAAGTGCTCAATTAACATCATTTTAAAAACAGCTTTTACTGAGGCATAATTTACATACTGTTATGAACTGAATCATGTCTCCTCCAAAATTCATGTGTTGAAGTCCTAACCCCTAATACCTCAGAATGTAATTGTATTTGGAGATAAAGTCTTTAAATATGTAATTAAACTAAAATGAGTTTGGGAGGATGGGTTCTAATCCAATATGACTGGTGTCCTTATAAAAAGGAGAAATTTGGATCAGGCATGGTGGCTCGTGCTTATAATCCCAGCACTTTGGGAGGCTGAGGCAGGAGGATTGCTTGAGCCCAAGAGTTTGAGGTTACAGTGAGCTATGATCATGCCACTGTACTCCAGCCTGGGTGACAGAGTGAGAACCTGCCTCAAAAAGAAAAAAAAAGAAAAAAGAAATTTGAACACAGACACATACAGAAGGAAGATGATGTGAAGACAAAGAGAGAAGATGGCCATCTCTAAGCCAAGGAGAGAGACCTGGAACAGATCCTTCCCTCACAGCCCTCAGAAGGAACCAACCTCACAGACAGACACCTTGATCTTACACTTTTCAGCCTCCAGAAAATTAATTTCTGTTGTTTAAGCCACCTAGTCTGTGACACTTTGTTATGGCAGCCCTAGCAAACTAAAATACATACTGTAAAAGTCACCCATTTTAGTGTATAATTCAATGATTTTTAGTAAATTTACAGTTGTATAACCATTACCACAATCTAATTTTAGAATATTTTCATCACCTCTAAAGAAGCCTTGTCCCCATTTGCAATCACTCCGCATTCCCACCTGCAGCTCTGGGCAACCACTCATATACTTTCTGTCTTGAGAGCTTTGCCTTTTCTGACCATTTCCTATAAGTCATCTCCAATGATTAGGAAATTTTATACATGGAGAGTCAACCCATTCTATACTTTATCATCTTCTTGTTAAAATTTCTTGTAATGAGCCCAAATCTACTGCCCTGTAACTTCTTCTGCAGAGTAGTGTATTCCCATCACAGTTTATTTGTAATATAAGTCAGACGAAAATTATTATATGTGCGTCAGAATAGTTGGAACGAGCATTGAAATATGAAGCCAAAATGACTGTTGTAATCATAACGTGAGAAATAACGACTTTATTTTTAGCAATCAATAGGGAAAAAGATTGACAAAGAGACCCCAGGGAGTGTGCTGTTTTGAGTTGCCGGAGGATAGAGACAGCCCAAGAAGAATTTCGATAGATCTGCTAATCAAAAACCTGAACTGACAAGCTATTCCCCAGGGCTGCTCAGGCACATCTGATAACTAATCGGGACATTCCATCAAGACCACATGTGCAGGGCCACAGCCTAGCCTACAGGGCGTCCAAACCACCAAAGAAAGTGTTGAGGCCACACAAAAAAGGGACTTTGCGCAATGCCCCTTTTGTTTAAAGACCCGTTTAAGTGAAATCTATCTAGGGCATTAGGTCAAAACTGCAACTGGAAAAGTCTTTGCTTTTCTCACCTAGAAGAGTTACCCCTCTCCCCCATAAACTACCAACCATAGTAACTATAAATGGAAATTATGTATAGCTGAACATATGCATGCATGTATGTATCTATGTGTCACCATTCATTCAACAATATTTATTAAGCACTTTGCGTGTGCCAGGTACTATTATAAAGACTTGGGAATATATCAGCAAAGAAAGAAATGTCCCTACCATTGTGGTACTGACATTTTAAAAGGGAAAGTCAGAAAATAAACAATAAACATAATAATAAATGAGTAACTGCAGTATTAAGTTAGAAGGTGTTAAGGGATACGGGAAAAAGAAAATGAGGGTAAGAGGCTTGGGAGTCCTGGGGGAGAGTGTGGACGAGGTTGCGGCTTTAAATAGGGTGGTCTGCGTAGGCATCATGGAGAAGGTGGCATTTGAACAAGACGCGAAGGGGGTGAAGGAGTGAGCTGACAATTATCTCCAGAAATAGTGGTCCAGGCAGAAGGAACAGCCCGGGTAAACCCCCTGAAGCGAAAGCATTCCTGGTGTGTTTGAGGAGCCTCCAAGAGGCCAGTGTGGCTGAAGCCACGTGAGAGGAGGTGCAGATGAGGGCAGGCCGGACACCAGGGAGCCAAGCTACGGAGGGGCTTGGGGCTCATGGCAAGGACTTTAGCTTTTACTCCAAGAGAGACAAGTGACCAGAAGAGCAACATGATCCGACTTAAATTTGGAAAAGATCCCTCTGGCTGGTCTAGAGGGGATTAAGGGTAGAAGCAGGGGTGATATAAGAACCTATTTCAGAGTCCAGACAAGAGATGTTGGTGGCTAGGCTTGGGAGCAGTGGACGTGCTATGCTTGTACAACAGGAGATCCATTTAGCCAGCAAATATTCATAGGCACTATGCGGTGCGCGGGGATGCTGTGGCCACCAACCTAGTCACTGCCCCTCTGCTATTATTGTAAACGACGTGGGAGTTAACACTGACACAAGGCCCCACAAGTCAGGTCAGCTCTAAGCTCTGGAAAGGTATTCTCTCAGTGAACCTGAACCTACCTCAAGGGCTCAGGTGCCACTGTTGTCCCCATTAGTGAGGAAAGTCAAACACTGAGAGAACTTGTCAGCATCCCGGAGTTGTACAACCAGGCAAAGTCAAGATTCAACTGCACAGGGTCAGGCTACAGAGCGCCTCCCTAAAGATATGGGGTGTGAGGGGCTGTAATAGGATGCTATGGGATGGAGAGCAGGGAGGGCCACCTGGAGGAGGTGACACTGGAGCTAGCCAGGGGAAGAGTGGATGTAGGGAGAAGAGAGAGCAGGGCTGGGAGGGGAGTACTCCAGGTAGAGGGAAGAGCATGTGCAAAGAAAGGCCGAGAAGTGAGAGAGCAGGACATTGGAAAGACTGAAAAAAACCCATGATGTGTTGGATCCCCAAGTGTGCAAGGGTTGGTGATATAGAATGAGCCAGAAAAACAGACAGAGAATAGAACTTTGGGCTAGTAAATCTATTGATCTAAAATCTACTAATTGCAGATTTGTCTTTAACATCTTCTCCCTGGGATCTCCCATTGTGAAATATATCAATTGAAAGAGAGTGGATCCTAGAGTCAGAGAAGCAACGGCAGCCCAAGAAGGAGCCTGCAGTGGGAGGCTAAAGTTCCCCTGACCTCCATCTCCCCCTCAATCTAACCCAAATATATGTGCTAAGTAAAGCAATGAGCTAGCTATGCCAGCATAGCTTCAAGAGAAGTCCCTGCCCACGTTTTCATCTAACAGCTGCCTTCACCCTTGTAATACAAAAATTTTGGAGCCACTGTTATGGACAAGTCTAATCGAATCCTGCTGTCCTATTTATAGACAGATGACATCTATAAACCTCATTTACCCACTCTGTACAATTGGCACGATATTGCTCCTAAGATCATCATCACTCTCAACTCAGCTAATGCATACAAATTGCATATATGCAAAATGCAAATAACTAAACAATGATTGCATGTTCTGATAAAAAGTACATTTTTAATTGTCTCCAAAATTGGACAAATGATTTAGTCTTAAGTGATACAAGAATAGGAAAATATTCAAATGTTTGAGTTCTACAAACTCTATCCACTTCTGTCCAGAACATTCTATTTAGTTTACTTCAAAATAAGATGGGAATTTCTTGGCATATGATGTACACCATCTTCTTAAGCACAGAATCCCCTCGACTTCCAAGGTAAGAGCTGGCTTGGCCCACTCACAAGTGCCAAGACTTTGAAGCCAGACTGATTTGGGATTAACCGGGGTGATGTAGCTGGTTGCTCATTGGTGGCATTTGGTAATGAATTTGCACTGCCTTGCACTTAACATGGCTTTTTTTCTCAGGGAAAACGTTGCTGTCAGTAGTTTTGTGGGATAGCAACAAATTGGCAAGGAGGAAATCTTCAACAAAGTATTGTAGACATTGTAAGGGCAAAACTCTGAGAAATCTTACCCTAATTCTTATGGGATGTGGGCAGGCATTCACAAAGAACATAAACTGAGTAATTCAAAAGCCATAGAATCACGCATGGTGCCAAGTATGCACTCACATACAAAAGGAGCAGCACTTTGGCCTAGGAGCCAGGGACCAGGAAGGCAGTAAGAAAGAAACACAGCCAGTTGTTTCCCCAGTTGGCCTTTGTACCCCTCTACTATTTCTTTTTTTTTTTTTAGAGACAGGGGTCTCGCCCCGTTGTCCAGGCTAGTCTCGAACTCCTGGCCTCAAGTGATGCTCCCACCTCAGCCTCCTGAGTATCTACTCAGAATTCTAACTTAAATTGTTAAGTGAGCAAAAGTTTAGTGTACTCAGTGGTTCTGAACCGACATTTAGTGTCAAAAAAGTATCTGGAGCTAGCAGTGGACCCAGTGACAGTGACAGTTTCAAAGCAAATATGGATCCAATAGCAACAATTGGACAGCAACAGCCTCAACGCTTAGTAAAAGGTGGCTATGGCTACGAAAGCCCAGCCTGTGCGTGGGGACAGGAAGGGGAAACCGTGTGTGCGGGGAGATGAGCTTGAGTGAGGTGGACGCTGAGGGAAAGGTGTCCGGGAGGGCCATGAGGGAGGAGAGCAGGGCCGGCCGGAGGGTCACAGGCAGAAGCACCAGCCCTGCAAGATGCCACGTGCGTCGCTGCCAGAAGGTGGCCTCTCTCACTCTGAAGGATCCCTACGAAGATTAAGAAGCCTTGGAATACATTTTTGGAAGGTCAGTTCACATCTGTTTTCTATTTGTCATGTTCTGTCAGCACTTCTGTGAGAACAGAGCAATTACACCAGCCTTGGAAGCAGAGGCGGCCGGATCCCGGAGGATTCCAGGCCTGGCGTCTCCAGGGCCCGCGGTCCCACCTCAGTGGAAGAAGAGAGCAAAACGCTGTTGCATATTGGCTTCAATTCTCTGTGGCTGCCGCTGCCACCACCTCTCACTTGCAAACTGTGCTTCGAAGACCAGGCGGGTACAAAGAATTCAACCTGGTTAACCACTTGTGCTCCCCCTCATAAAACAACACGACATCAACAACAAACAATTAAGAGGCTTTTCCATCCTCTGGTGTGTTTTATTTCTCATCTAGCAAGCAAGTAAAAGAAATTCTCCTGATTTTTATGTTGTTTACAGTCCTCTAGCTAGGGAACTGGGAGTCTGCCCAAGAGACATATTGCAAAATGATTGGCCCCAGGGGAACACCCAGAACTCGGTCACACGCACAGTGGCCTAGTGATGGTTATCAGAATGGTCAGTTTCCAAATAGTGCTTATCAGTGTTTGGAGGCACTTTTCAAAAGTAAGGAAAGATTTTCATTGATTTGGTTCAAATCAGCCCAAGAAACACCCTGGGTCACATTCCTGCTTATCTCCCTGCAGCCTTCATACCACCAGGTGACCCAGGCTGGTGTCACCAGATATGGTTTTTGTTGTTGTTGTTATTGTTTTCTAATGGGGTCTCACTATATTGCTCAGGCTGATCTCAAACTCAGGATTGGGATTTGAAATCACAAGGCATCTATGAAGGGCTATCTCCCTCTCAGATCATTATGTAATGACCAATCTCCAGTGTTTTTTTTTGGTCTCACTCTGTTGGCCAGTCTGGAGTACAGTGGCACCACCACAGCTCACTGTAACCTTGAACTCCTGGGCTCAAACAATCCTCCCGTCTCAGCCTCCAGAGTAGCTGGGACTACAGGCACACACCACCACGCCCAGTAATTTTTTTATTTTTGTAGAGATGTGGTCTCACTATTGCCCTGGTTGGTCTCAAACTCCTGGCCTCAAGTGATCCTCCTGCCTCCTCAGTCTCCCAAAGTGCTGGGATTAGAGGCGTGAGCCACCATGCCCAGCTGTCCAATGCTTAATTTTGATAAGAATGCATTTGATGAGAGATGGGTGGTCAATGCCCAATTATGTCAGGGCTAAATTATCAAGATCTTGGGTGAATATTTTGAAGCTTCTGAGCAATTAAGAAAGGATGACCAACTGCTGGTACAAAAGGCTGCCTAGGTAAGAGGTAAAAATCCTCTGACTCTACATAAATCCTTTGCTTTTCAAGTCTAATTATCTGTGCTCTCCACTAGTAATTCTGTGATGTTTTAGAACTAGTTTTTTTTTTTTTTTTGAGACAGAGTCTCACTCTATCACCCTGGGTAGAGTGCAGTGGCATCATCATAGCTCACTGCAGCCTCAAACTACTGGGCTCAAGCGATCCTCCTGCCTCGGCCTCCCAGAGTGCTAAGATGACAGGCTTGAGCCACTGTACCCGGCCTAGAACTAGCTTTAAAATGAATACATATTTAATTGTATTGATCACTCTATCCATGTGCTGTGTTCCTACAACAGTTTATTTGTTGATATTTCTATAAAAACAACAGCAACCACTTGTTATTGCAGAAATAGTCCTCCTGGAAGTCAGCAGGGCTTACTTCAATGCTGGCACTTTTGTTGTGTGCCTCCCCCAATGCTTGACTTGATATTTTTACAATAGAAAGGAAAAAAGCAATAAAAGCTTTTGAAGCCAGATGTTCCTTAAAAAAACCGCTGATGAGGAAATCTTTTCTCATGTGAAAAGAGATTTCAGTTAAAATAATCAAATGAAATAAGTTATATTTAAGGTTTCTGGCTTTTTTGTTTGTCATAGTCAAATAAAGCTATGTATTTTAGAAATGAAATCAAAGGTCATACTTCTGACGGAGACAGATTCTAGGGATTGTCTTGTATTAGAAAAGCCACTTTAGCAGTGACTTCAGCCTTGGCAGGTGATACGGCTGTTCAAATCATGTTCGGTGAATGGAAGAGTTCCAAAGTCTAAGTCGTTTTTGGACTGCAGATACTGCGCTTGCAATATGTATAAGACCTTTTTAACTTGTTTTCTGATCTGCATCAAATCTTGATTGCCAATTTGCTAGCCCCCTTTTTAAGATGTCTATGATAAATAAATGCTCACCTAAAGCATTCATCTGTCAACAAAGTGATATATATATGTTGGAGGGAGTCAGCAACTGAGAATTCGAGTGCCTTAAGTAGGTTTTTTTTCTCCTACATATTAATGTTTTCCTTGGTAGAATCCATCCTTGTGTGATAGAACTAACTCATTTATCTGTTTCATACCAAACTAAAACCTATATAGTCTAAATACATCTGGGCTAATCCGTCAACTTTGCTAGCTTCACCGTAATTGCCAATAAGTTATAAATATAACTGGCTTAAGCTGGGCACAGTGGTGGGTGCCTGTAGTCTCAGCTACTCAGAAGGTTGAAGAGGAAGGATCACTTAAGCCCAGGAGTTCGAGGCTGCAGTGAGCTATGATCATGCCACTGCCCTTCAGCCTGGGTGATAGAGCAAGACACTGTCTCTTAACAAAAAAAAAAAGCTGGGCACAGTGGCTCACACCTGTCATCCCAGAACTTTGGGAGGCCCAGGTGGGAAGATTGCTTGGGGACAAGAGTTTGAAACTGGGCAAAATAGTGAGATCCCTATCTCTACAAAAAAATTTAAAAATTAGCTGGGCATGGTGGCACACACCTATAGTCCTAGCTTCTCTGGAGGCTGAGGCAGGAAGATCACTTGAGCTCAGGAGTTCAAGGTTGAAGTGAGCTATGATCACACCACTGCACTCCAGCCTGGGTGACAGAGGGAGACACTGTCTCAAAAAAAAAAAAAAAATATATATATATATATAGCTGGCTTAAGTTTTACTTCAATCATTTCCTCTGCTCACCTCTACTATCATTCTTCCTTTAGTGCCCAATTCAGATGCCACATCCTCTGAGGCCTCACGTTCCCATTTTCAATCACCTTCCATGAATAAATCCTCCCTGTGCTGTGTATATGCCTCCACTGTGCCCGTCGTACTGTACAGCTACATGTTCATGTGCCATTCTCATCAGCTTGACTGAGAACCCCATCAAGGCCGGGGCTCTGCCTCATCCTTCCTTGTATGCCAGGCCCTGGCTCAGTGTCTGCCGTTATAGAAGGCTTATCTAAATGCTTGTTGAAGGGAAGAGTGCCATGTGTTGGGCACTCTGATGGGATAAAAGATGGAGAAGGAGTCAGTCCCTGTTCTCAAGGAGTGTACAATATAGTGGGCCAGAGAAGACTGGCTGTAAGTACAATGCAAGAATGTGTGTAACACGCGCTATTATCAGTAAAACATTTTCGATGGGCCTTGAAGAGTGCTGGAGGACCTTCCAAACAACGGGCCTGCATCAGCAGAGGAAGCAAGAATGAGGTGCCTTCACGTTGTCCAGATGATATTAAGTAGGTGTTAGGAATCGGTAGGATATAAGGTTGGAAAGCTAGCTGGGCTTGGATGGTGAAAGGTCATAGCTTTGGAATTTCTCCTTCATTTGATGGAGAACTACTAAAACTCTCTTACGCATCAAGAATGATGTGGGAAAAGTGGGTTGTCATTGTTTTGAGGTCAAAATGTAACTGGATTGCTGAGTACGATTAGCTGAATTTTTTGTTAATTGCCACAATGCCTTTTATGTAGCCACGGCAGTAGAGAGTTCCGGGAGCAAAAGACCCTAACCTGCTCTAGGGGGTCACTCATGGATGGCCTTATTTCTGTGCTCAGGAGACAGGACTCTTGGTTAATCTTCCTCATCTCCCTTCCACATGTCTCAGCTGGACTAGACAAAGCTGCCTCACTTACCCATGTAGCTTTTCTTGCTCTCTCCCAGGCAGAATTCATTTCTCTCATTTAAAGTCCCAGGGTCTTAGTATTAATTATAATAACTCATAGTTAATGATGAGGCCAAGAGCCTTGTTTCCTTTATCTTAGTGCCCATGGCAGAAAGGCTGGCAAATATTAGGTGCTCAAAAAGTATGTTTTAAATGGAATTTTGAGATAGGGCACCTGAATAACAAGAATATTGGCCTTTTGTAGGTGTTTACCTCACTGGCTTCCAAGCTGCTTGCTAAATGGACAGCTCTGGTGGTGCTCTCCTTCTCTAGTGTGAGGACCATCTCAGGCACAGCATCCACTGCCCCCACCCAGTGAGAGCTGAAGTGAAACCATTTCCCCACCAGCCCAATCTAACGTAGAGTCTTTGACTCCTCCCCCCACTTCCAGACTCAAACACAGCACAGCCAGCCGCAGGCTGTGGCTTCCCCAAGAGCTGCCTGGAGGGATCTTGGGTTACACAGCCAGGGGAGTGCTAGTGAGTTATCACCCTGTGGGGTCTACTTTGGCCAAAGAGAGACAGGAGGTGCAAAGGAGCCAGCACAGTAACTCATTCCCCTTACTCCTTGGTGAACCACTCTGTGCGCTATAATCCCATATGGCCCAGCCAAGCAACCCACTATGTGTGTTCTCATGAAGCTGTAGCCAGCTTCCTAATGCACCACTTTGCTTTTTCTCCATCCCTGATTGACTTTCTTTTTGCTTATTCTTCCTGCCCTGGAATTATACCCCTTCCCTTCTAATAAAACATTTGCATATGCCCTTGCCTCAACCTTTGCTTTCTAGGCTAGGACAAAGAGTTACAGCTATTATTCAGAATTGATTTTCTTGTTGTGTATTTGTGGGTACTACCTCAGTTTAAATTCTCTTTTAAACATGGGCAGCCAGGGGATGCCAAAACAGCACAGGATTGTGCTCGCTTCGGCAGCAAAAAACTAAAATTGGAACGATACAGAGAAGATTAGCATGGCCCCTGCGAAAGGATGACATGCAAATTCGTGAAGCATTCCATGTTTTTCAAAAAATCCCCAAACAACAAATGTTGGCGGGGATGCGGACAGATAGGAACTCATACACTACTGGTGGGACTGCAAATTAGTACAATCTCTATGGAAAGTAATATGGAGATACCTCAAAGAATTAAAAGTAGAATTACCATTTGACCCAACAATCCCACTACTGGGTATTTACCCAAAGGAAAAAAAGACATTCTATAATAAAGACATCTGCACACGAATGTTTATAGCAGCACAATTCACAATTGCAAAGATGTGGAAACAACCCAGGTGCCCATCAATACACAAGTGGATTAATAAAATGTGGTATATGTATACCATGGAGTATTACTCAGCAATAAAAGACAATGGTGAATTAACACATCTGGTATTATCCTGGTTGGAGCTAGAGCCCATTCTTCGAAGCGAAGTGTCACAGGAATGGAAAAACAAGCACCACTGGTACTCACCACCAAACTGGTACTAACTGATCAACACTTACATCACACAGGGCAATAATATTCATCAGGGGGCGGGCAGGCGGGAGGGGGGAGGAGGGGATGGGAAAACTCTCACTGAATGGATGCGGGGAGCACAGTTTGGGGGATGTCCACGATTGTAGCTCTGACATGGGCAGTGCATGGGCAATATATATAGCCAAAGTGTTGTACCCCCATAATATTCTGAAATAAAAAAAAAATTTAAAAAAAAAAAACAGCACAGGATTTTTAAACATTCTATTTGTTTAAGTAAACCCTTATCCATGAGGGGCGTTTCTTAAAAATCAATCTATTCATTTAAAAACACTCTTAAAGGAGATGAAGTGAGGTCTCAAGGGCATCAAATTAACTCCTAGGATAAGCAAACATTTTAATTGTCCTTGATTTTAAGCATTGAGTTGTCAGTTTGAGCTTGATAATGATTCCTTTAAAGTGGCAGTATTTCTCAACACACCAAGCCTGTGTTGACAAGTTTCTTGAAAGAGAGTTGGAAGAATAATTGAAAGGCACATAATTATTCTTTGCTTGATGTTTGGTTATCTTAATGCCATCTAATGTCAATAAAAGTTACAGCAAATGATAAGAGTATCTGAGTTATTTTCTTTTGACAGATGTGGAATACTATATTACTTTTAAGCATTATTGTGTTTATCACAGACATCTTTTTGATGCAGTTAAATTTGTTTTATATTAAATACATGTAGGAGTTATACATAATTAATAGAAATATCCTCAAGGGAAAAATGAGGTTTTTTGAATCTCAGTGGCAGCATGACCATCTTGGATTTGTGGATGCCTCTGCCTGTAGGGGTTGGGAATTGTTAACCAAGATAAATGCAAACATAATTTAAAATAGAGATACTAACCTACATAATCTTACCTGACATCAGAAACAAAGTCTAAAAATTTTAGCAATATGCTAAGCCACCCAGAACAGAAACACATATGCAAACTGAAAAAGGACCAATAGGGGAATTGTACAAGTTGAGAGGGACCTACCAAGATAAAAATGGAATACAATAAATCTGGCAAAGATGATATCCTTGAGCATTTGAATTTCAAATTATTCAACCATACTATCTTGAGAACTCCTCCACATGACATTAGGAAATAATAGCATTCATACTGAAATGCATACATGTTAAACACAGTCAACTCTCGACCATCCTACTAAAGATGAGTACAGTGGGCCCCAAATCAATCAGCAAATATCTGTTAACCGCTAACTGTAGGGATTAAAAAGGAGACTTTTGCCTAAAGACCACGGCCTAGGTTCATCCAACTATGTTCCCCGAACAAACTGGAAATTGCCAGCATGAACTGCAACCTGCTTTGCAATTGAGCTTGCCCACTCGCCAGGCCCTCTGGAGAAGAAAGATCGTAACAAGGAGGGAAGGAATAGTAAGGAGAGTAGCATGGTTCAGGGAGGGGAGTTTTAAGAAGGCAGTGGCCAGTAACCCAAGTGTTGCCCTAAAAACAAGAGGAATAAGGAAAAGCCCTTGGATTTACTTAGAAGCAGTTACCAATGTTTTTCAAAAGAGCAGTTTCAGACACTCCAACTTCTGGCCATAATGAAGTAAACGGAACTGGAATTAACTTTGAACAACTAGAAAAACAGGTGAACAGAGGATACTAGAGACTGGGAAGGGTAGGAGGAAGGGGGAACAGGGAGAGATTTGTTAAAGGATACAAATTACAGCTAGGTAGGAGGAATAAGTGCTAATGTTCTATACCACTGTAGGATGACTATACTTAATGATAATATATAATTCCAAATAGCTAGAAGGAGGATATTGAATATTCCCAACACAAAGAAATGATATATATTTGAGATGATGGATATGCTAATTACCCTGATCTGATCACTATAAATTATATGCGTTGAAACATCGCTATGTACCCTATGAATATGTACAATTATTTATTTGTAAATTTTTAAACATAAAATTAAATAAAAAATTTTAAAACAGACAAAATATGTGAAACAGCTGTTTGCAGACTTTGGACAATAGGTAGTAAGAGAATGTGATCCTTGAGAGAAGGTGGCCTTAAGATCCCTCTGGCTTTCTGCCTGGAGACACATGTCTGGCTGGAGCAGGGAGGGGGATCCCATGTAAAACACAACGGTCTTACTGAGTTGAGAAGACAGAGACCAGAATTCAGGACAGATGAAGCAGCTGGAAGTTGTAGGGCAGAGCTGCAGAGGAGAGATAGGTAGCCAGAAAGAGAGCTCCAGAAATCTGCATGGGGTCATTTTGAGTCTTATCTGAATATAGTGAAACTCCACAGTTTAGGAAAAGAGAGATTGGGTGCTGTGAACTAAACAGTTTCTGAGCTTACAAAGGGCTGCAAATTGCTCAAGTTCTGACTAGCCAGAGGGGAGTGTCCTCCTTGATCACTAGTAGCATTCAGTAGAAACACTAGAAGGGCCATGCCTTAGTAATGTTACTAAACTGTTCCTAGAATAAAAGGTACTTTAGGTCTTCCCTAACAAAGCTTTAAAACAAACCCCAAAAGGATCATACTAAACCAAAAGTACCTTTACTGCTTGCCACAACAAAACACAACAGTCTTCGAAGGAAGAAAATAAGATGTAGACACTCCACGATTTAAAACTCACAATGTCCAGCATCCAATAAAAAATTACTAAACATGTCAAGAAGCAGGAATATGTGACCCATAACCAGAAAAAAAAATTGCTCTAAGGAAACAGAAATGATAGAGATAGAATTAGCAGATAAGAATGTTAAAATGGCTATTATAACTATGTTTGATTATTTAAATGAAAACATGAACAAAGTGAGGAGAGAAATGGAAAACATGAAAAAAAAAAAAGAGAGAGAAGTTTCAGCACCGTGGCAGGGAATGACACCAGGCTGAAAAAAGAAAGGAACGAGGAGGACAAAATGAAGGTAGAGGACAAAGACCATTTATTCAAGAAGTACACTTGCAAAGACAGAAAAGGGCAGCAAGCTCCATCAAAGCTTAGGTTGTTGTTGGGTTTTTTTCTAGAAAAAAATATGAGACACTAAAGATGAAAGCTAAAGAGAAGGAAGCAGTTGAGAAAGATGGATTTAATTGTTAGAGGAAATTATGTGAGGTTCATCATCCTAGGAAGCTTTGGGAGAGAAAACTTATCTCTAAAGAGAAGAACAATGATTTTTCCCTGAGATAATGGAAAGAGGTAAATATAAAATAGCGACAGAAAGTTCAAGGGAATTAAACAAGGCCAGGGTAGTTAAGGGAGTTTCAGTGAACAGGAAGCAAAATTTTTCACTAAGAGGCGGCAGGATTGGGGAATCCAATGAGTGAAAAAATGAGAAGAGGGAGCCTGAGCCAGAGACTGCGGGAAACAAACCTCAGAGAAAACGGAAGAGAGGAAGAAAAGCAGTAAAGGTGCATCCCAGGACAGCCCATTTCCCCAACACCGATTGGACGCCAGAATTAGCAGGAGGAAATCATAAAATGCAGAGAAGGCGGGATTTGAGTTTAAATGTTAAAAGGAAAATATTTTTCCTTTTTATTTTAGTGTGCTAAATCCTAGTGAAACTTTCTGGGGGAATAATGATGCTGAGGGGGTAAAACTGTGAAAAAATGTGAATTGAGAAAGAAGGAAAATGAGAAGCGGAAAAAACTTCGGATCTACTGGACAAGAGTAGAATAGCTGTAATCTTCAGACTACTAAAATTTTATTTTTAAAAAATTACATTTCTAAACTTCAATAATAAAATTGTACATAAGTGACAATTGCTTGTAATAAAAACTACAAAGTCAGTTTATTTCTGTGTTGTGTGGTAAGGTGAAAGAGTCAGGCTAGGTCGCAGAAGACAAAATGTTGTATGTGACCTCTGACCCCGACCGTCTTTATGGGCTGATCATTCAATCTTTCTGAGTCTGTTTCTACATCTGTAAAATGGGTAAAATGCCAGATAATGCTTACTCCATATGAATTTGCAGAAACCAAATGAGAATATCAATAAAAACACTTCATATGCTTCTAAATGCTATAAAACACAAGATACTTGTAGACCTTTTCCAGGCTATTGAGGAGTTGACTCTTTCTCTAACAGTTGACTTTCCATTCACTAAGATACCTCCATCCCCACAATGGGACTTACTACATCACTCCACCCACCCACCCACCCACCCACAATTGGTTGGACCAGGATTGAACACCTGATCCTAGATGGGCCAATCAGATTTACTCTCCTGAGACTTTAGAATTGGGACCAAGAGTGTTCAATTTCAACTGGTCATTTGAACGGAAATGTAAACTCTGGACCAATGGGTTGGCCGTCTGCTGCCTGCCGAGGGCATGGAAACACAGAGAAAGCCACTCTGCAGAGAGAATGAAGCTGACAGGCAGTGGGGAGACTCAGATAAGAGGAAGAGAGAGAACTAATACATCTGATAGCTGCACAGTTCCCTGCCTCTTCGTCCAGAGGCCTGATGGCTTTACTGCCCTAGGATTCTGTAAAACTCTCCTGTGTCCTATTAATAAAATCTTGTGTTTTTTTCATAATCTGGCTCAAATGTTTTTCTGTAATTTTCAACAAAAGATTCCTAACTAAGGCAGTGTAGCAGGTTGAATAGTGTCCCTCCAAACTCATGTCTACCCAGAATCTCAGGGTGTGACTTTATTTGGAAATAGAATTTTTATAGATGTAATTAGTTAAGTTAAAATTAGTTTATACTGGATTAGAGTGGGCTTGAATCCAATGACTGGTGCCCTTGTAAGAATAGAAGAGGACAAACAGAAATACACACAGAGAAGGCAGCCATGTGAAGAAAGAGCAGACAGAAATTGGAGTTATGCTGCCACAGGCTAAGGAGTGCCTGGTGCCATCAGAAGTTTGAAGAAGCAAAGAAGTATCCTCCCTTAGAGACTTCAGAGGAAGCACAGCCCTGCTGATATCTTAATTTCAGACTTCCAGCCTCCAGAACTCTGAGAGAATAAATTTCTTTGTTTTAAGCCACCAAGTTTGTGGTACTTAGTTACAGCAGCCCTAGGAAACTACTATAAGCACTAGAATAGAAGAACTTCAAGCTTTTTTGTCATGGAAAGGGCAAGACTTTACACTGAGGAGAAACCCTTGAAACTCTTAAGTACCTGCTAGGCCCACAGCCCCCTTCTAAGAAACAGACCACTAGCGGTTTATTCTCTGTTGTCATATTTCTTGCCATGTAAAACCACCCTACTACTCCAGTCACACCTGGTTAGAGGCAAAGTCCGCTGGGAATGAGCTAGTCTGAAGGAGGCCAAAAAAGAACTTGGTTTCAAATTGCCTAATAGGGACATTTTGTGTTGGACAGCAGGACATCAACTTGACCAGAAAATGTAAATAATAAATGAATAAAGAATAAGCAGTATCCCAATCCATGCTGAAATTTTATCTCATTTCTCCATGAGCCTGTGGACATACCGGGGAAGCTCTGAGAGCAAGAATGGCTGCCCAGCTAAGGAGGCAGAGGACATCCCCTGCTGCCCCTTAAATCCACAATAAACCCCATTATCAGGGGTCATCTGGGCGTGCTCCCTGTTTCAACCTGTTTTAGTCAACTTGGGCTACCATAACAAAATACCATGGACTGGGTGGCTTAAACAACAGAAATTTCTGACAGTTCTGGAGGCTGGGAAGTCCAAGATCAGGTGCCAGTCAATTCCTGCTGAGGACTGTCCTCCTGGCTTGCAGAGGATCACCTTCTCACTATGTTCTCACATGGCCTTTCCTCAGCATGGGGAGAGAGAGAGAGAGAGAGAAAGTGAAAGAAATAAATAAAGACAGATTGTTTTCTGTTTCTCTTCTTATAAGGCCACCAATCCTATTGGATTAGGATCCTACACTTAATGACTTCATTTAACCTTATTTACCTTCTAAAAGCTTTATCTCCAAATATAATTACATAGGGGGTTAAGGCTTCAACATATGAATTTGGGGTGGGGGGCACAATTCAGTCCATAGCAAACCTTAAAGGATCTAACTAATGTAGGCTGGGCCAAAGGTACTCATGTATATATACAATGGCCACAGAGATTTAATATGCATTTTGAGGAGTGAGGAGGAAGCAAATAAAACTTGTCCTAAACTTTGTCACCAGTTCTTCCTCCTCTACACTATGGTGGTGTCACATGAAATCCCTAGTCCTCTGAGGTCTCCTTTTCAGAATGTGTGCTGGAGAGCTTTTTTCACGGGATTGGCCTAGCCCTGCTGGAAGGTGAAATGTATTCTGTGAATGTGCGTACAGGGTCAAATTTATTATTTCCCTTTAAAACCTTGTTAGAATCTTTTCACCAAACAGCTGTATCATTCATGATTCCAGTGCAGGGGTCACACTGAAAGACAACTTCAGATAATTTTTGTTACCTCGCAAAGACACAAAGTGCTTCCGATGACATAAATAAGGATATATATATTTATAGATATAGTCATGCTTCCTATGTGCCAGGTGTCATGCTAAGTAATTTATATGTGTGTGTGTTTATTTATATATAAAAATTCACTTCATCCTTGCAACAAACTCATGAGGCAGTAGTATTATTCTCATGTAACAGGCCACAAAATTGAGGCACAGAGAGGTTAAATATCTTGCCCAAGATCTTGCTAGTAAGTACTAATCTGGGACTTGATGCAATATAGCTTCAGAGTCTGCGCCCTTATCTACTACACTTCGCTGCCAAATTAATAAACCACGGTCCCAGCTATGAGAGACTGCTAGTGCAGTCGCTGGGGCAAAGGATGAGCAAGAGGAATAGATGGGAAGATCAAAATGTGAACAAACCATGCCAGTGCAAAATGTGAAAAGTTCTGTAATAGAGATCCTGTGCAAAGAGATATGGAATCAGAAAATGATTATGGTAAATGCATTCTTTTGGATGAACTATCTTTTAGCTTTTTAGCCTCTGTAGACTTTGATGGCCATATGGTAACTAACAGTCCCAGGAGTAAACGTAACTTGCCTTGGAATAAATCTATATCAGTGTATGGTACCATGTGTTAACTTTATCTGCCTCTGGACGGTGGGCAAGCTATTTGGTCTATGTGGAAAGAGATGCAAAGTCTTACTTGTTACATTCTGCCTGTCCTGAGCAGAGAGCTGGTTGCTCTGAAGTTGTGTCCCCAGGGCAGAAAGGGAAGAGGATTGTGTTCCTTCCCATTGCTCTTGCTAATCAAGTGCCCCTGTGTGCTCCAACAAGAGGTTCTTCTTAGTTGGATGAATGGATGTGTAGAGAGGCAAGAGGCCAGGACTTATGGGCTCAAGAATGTGTAAGATTTATTGGAGCTGCTGGTTAGAACACCGCTGTTTTCGTGAACTAGAGCAAAATGCTTTCACATCAAGCTTTTGCCAATAAAATAAATAGCCTCAGGTGTCCATCGACCTAAGAGGACCTGCTAGTAGTTGATATAATTGCCAAACCACTCGCTGGGAACTTGACAGATGAATACTTTAGCTTTCAATCTGGGGTGAGAATTTGCACCAAAAAAGGAGACCAATGCTTTTTACAAGAGAAATACAAATTTCTATTTTCTTAATCTTTCATTCATTCCACAAATATTTATTGAGTGCCTATATTCTACTGATTAGAATATATCATTGAGTAAAACAAAGATTTATGCCCTCATGGGCCTTATACTCTAGTGTGGGGAGACAGGAGATTAATAATAGAAAGACTAAATACGTAAATAATGTAGTGTATGCTAGGAGGCTATGAGTGTTATGGGAAACAAAAAAAAAAGTAGAGCAGAGTAAGGGGAATTGAAAGTGTGGGGGACTGGTTGCAGAATCGTCATGGCAGGACACATTGAAAAGATGATATTTGAGCAACGACTTCAAGGTGTTGAGAGGGTTAGCCAAGTGGACACCTAGGGGAAGAGCACACCAGACAGAGGAAACAGCAAGGCAGGTGTACGCCTGGTGAGTTACGGCATACTAAGGCGGCTAGAGCAGAGGGAAGGAGGGGGGACCAGGAAGCTGGAAGAGGTAAGAAGGACCTCATCACGTGTGGGCTTGTAGGCCATTGTAGAGACTTCTACTTTTACGTTGTAGGACTTTTACTCTAAATGAGATGGGACTCTATTAGACAGTTCTGAGCAGAGGAGCGACATGTTCTCTGATGTTATAACCAGATCACTGTGACTGCTGTGTTGTGAGTGGGCTATGACAGCAAGAGTGGAAAGAGGAAAGGCAGATAGAAGGCAATTGCAATTATCAAGAAGATAATTGGCTTGGAGCAGGTTGTAAATAGCAGAGGTGGTGAGAGGTAGTCAGATTTGGGATAGAATTTGAAGGTTGAGTTAGCTGGAGTTGCTATGGATTGGATGTGGTGTGTGAGAAAGACAACAACAACAAATAGATGATTCAGATGAGTATGACCACCAAGAAGGCACAGGTGGGGCAAATTGTTGGATGTACAAGTGTGGAGGTCAGTGAGAAAGTCAGGTGGGAAATATAAATGGGGGAGTTGTTGATGTGCAGATGGTATTTAAAGCCAAAGGCTGGATGAGGTCACCAGGGAAGTGCGTGTGGATAGAGAAGAGGGCCAAGCACTGAGCCTTCAAGCACACCAACATTAAGGGGCTGGGAGAAGAAGAGGAATCAGCACAGGGGACCCAGATGAAGTGATCGGTGAGGTAGGAGGAAAACCTAAATGCTAAATTCTCGAAACCAAGTGAGGACAGTGGTGTGCCAGGGAGGAGGTAGGTATCAACTCTGTCAAATGCTACAGGGAAGTCAAATAAAATGAGGACTGAGAATTGACCATTGGATTTTGCAACATGGAGCTTATTGGTGATTTTGCTAACAAAAGTTTTGTTGGAGTGATGGGGGAGACCCGTATTGGAATGGATTTACAAGTGAATAAAGTTGATTTAAAAGCACAAAAAGAGAGGGTTGAAATAGGATAACCAAAATCCGGAAATATCGCAAATGTCCACCAACATTAGAATGAATTTAAAAAAATTACGGCATACTCATTCAATGGCATACTGTAGACCAAACAGGAGTCAGCAAACCACAACCTGAGAGTCAAATCCGGCACAGAGCCTGTTTTTATAAAATTTTACTGGGACACAGCCGTGGCCATTTGTTTAAGTGTTGTTTTTTGGTGCTTTTGTGGGTTACAGCAACAGAGCGGAATGGTTGTGAAAGACTTTATGGCCCACAAAGCCTGAAGTATTTATTATCTGGTCTTTACAGAAAAAGTTTGCTGATCCCTGGCCTAAAGAAATCAGAATGCGTGAACCATCGCTATTTATAACAACGTGGATTAATTACTTAAACATAATGTTGAGGAAATGAAGCCAGATACAAAAGAGTACACATTGTATGATTTCACTTGTACAAAGTTCAGAAACAGGAAAACTAATCTACAGTGCTAGAAATTAAAATAGTGGTTACCTTGGGTTAGCGCCTGGGAGTGGCCAGGAGGTGAGCTTCTGGGGTGCTGATAAGATTCTATTTCTTGATCTGGGTGCTGGTTGCCAGGAGTGCCCACTTTGTGGAAATTAACTGAGCATTTAGGATTATGTGCACATTTCTAAATGTCTAAAATAAAGTTTACTAAAAATTAAAAATGGTAGAAGAGGAACTGGAGACAGGGGTTATAGCAATTCTTTCATGAAGTTTTGCTGAGAAGGGGAGGGAAAAAATGAAAGGAAGTTCACAGGGGAGTAAAGTCAAAGAAAGGTTTTTGTTTTTTTTTAAATTTTAGAGACAAGGTCTCGCTCTGTCACCCAGGCTGGAGTGCAGTAGCGTGATCATAGCTCACTGCAGCCTCAAACTGCTGGGCTCAGGCGGTCCTGCCACCCCAGCCTCCCAAGTAGCTGGGGCTACAGGCATGCGCCACCATGCCCAGCTAATTTTTTTTTTTTTTTGTAGAGACAAGATCTCACTATGTTGCTCAGGCTGGTCTCGAACTCCTGGCCTCAAGCAATCCTCCCGCCTCAGCCTCCCAAAGTGCTGGGATTACAGGTGTGAGCCGCTGCACCCAGCTGATGTGACTTTTTTGGCCTGTTTTAAAAAGCAGAACCTTGAATGCTCTAGTCCCAGCAATGAGAGCTTTCAAGGAAACTGAGGCAGGAAGATTGCTTGAGCCCAGGAGTTTGAGACCAGTCTGAGCAACGTAGCAAGACCTCATATCTAAAAAAATTAATTAAATTAAAAATAAATTTTAAAAAAATTTTTAAAAAGAAAGCAGAACCTTGAAGAACAGCAGGGAAGGCTGGAAAGGTGAAGGAAGACTAAAGGGATTTGGAGGGCAGAGTGTTCCTCTAAAACAGCCTTTCAGCTAGTTTGGCCCAGGATCATATGCACTGAATACACTTTTATCTTTTATAAAAACAGCTTCCCCAGGCTTCACCCCAGAGATTCTGATTCTGCAGGCCTAGGGCCCATGGACCTACACTTTAGCATGCTTTCAGGTGATTCGTACATCACACTGTGACAAAGATTTTTCTAAAGAGCCCGTGGTTCATGGTGTGGGGAAACTGAAGCGCTAAGACCCTGGGCTGGAAGAAGACTGGGCCTTACCATCCAGACAGAGTGGGCAGAACCATAGAACCCATGAGGGGCCCTCTGAGACCATCAAGATCACCTCTTCATTTTCCAGATGGAAAAATAGAGTCCAAAGATGGTGAAGCTGGGGCATTTTGGGTGCTGAAGAGCAGAAAGAGAAGCAAAAACAGGACTTAAATATAAGAGGATTACAGTGGATCGAATGAAAAGGGAGAAGAGAAACATGAGAAGCTAATCCTTAAGCCAGTGTCTAGACCAGATAATGTCTTCTTTTCCTTATCAGGTCACAGACATTGTCATGCTTCAAGAGTGGGCCACTTCCCTGCTTCTGTGGCCAGCCCAAGTTCCTGAAGCAAGTATTGCCACAGGACAAAGAATTGGTCTGTTTTGAACAGTTATTTGTTAGGGTTCACTGCTACTCATGGCACTGCACTATCCTTAGCATGCAGAGGTTAAATAAGAACCTTGAGAAAATATTTTTGGCATGCAAAGATAAAACAAGAACCCAAGAGAAACACTGAGTGTGTGATGATCTTCAATTAACTATGATTCTTCCATAGACTTCCTGACAAAATTCTAAGTAAAATCATCTATCTTTACACAGTTCTTGACTGTGCTGTCACCTTCCTGACCTCATTTAGTGTTCACAATAACTCTGAAACAGGTATTACCTTCACCGGACAGATATTTTAAAGATAAAAATCTGATCATACCCTTTCCCTGCTTATAATCCTGCAGTGATTCCTTACTATCCATCCACTGGCTTGGGAAATGTGTGCCAAGTTAACAACCCAAAAGGAGAAAGGGCAATTTGTACAAGGATGTATGTAGCAGCTTTATTTACAAAATTAAACATTTGGAAACAAACCAAAACCCAACAATAAAGAGCAAGGCTAAGCAAATCCTGCTCTAGCAATATACTGGAATACTCTGTACCTACTTTATATGATAAGAATCTGGTCTACACTGAGGCATGAGTCTGTGCCTAACTATATGTGTCTAAAGGTGGTTTAAGTGTGAAATAAACTTAATAAACAGACTAATTAACAACCTGATTTCAACTCTGTCAAGTATTTGATATTGTATGTGAATTAGATCTTCTGTTTAAGGATGACATAAAAATTCAAATGGAGAAAATGCCTTTGGAATATTCTTCTGGGGGCATTCATGTAGGATTTTGTACTGAGATTAAAACCATAAGAACTCAGCCAGGTGCTGTTTTTCACACCTGTAATCCCAGCACTTTGGGAGGCCAAGGTGGGAGCATCCCTTGAGGCCAGGAATACAAGACCAGCCTGGGCAACATAGTGAGACCCTGTCTCTATGTAAAAAAAAAATTAGCCGGGCATGGCGGCATGCACCTGTAGTCTTAGCTGTTCAGGAGGCTGAGGCAGGAGGATCTCTTGAGCCCAGGAGTTCAAGGTTACAGTGAGCTATGATGGTGCCACTGCACTCCAACCTAGGCAACAGAAGCCCGTATCTTAAAAACAAACAAACAAACAAAAAAAACCCCATGAGAACTCAGTACAATATACAACAGGGTGGGCTAAGGACTGGTGACAGTTTTATGTTGGGATGTAAGTGTTGAGATCAATTCAAGTCAGAAGGGGGCACGGCAGCCTACAGTGGCTTGAGAGTGTGCTCATGTGCTCACACACACACTTGGCCCGCAGTTACCTCAGGTACTGCTGCCACAGCAGTTCAAGGCCAGGAAGAAGTCACAGAGCAGGAAAAGAACTGCCCTATTAACTGAGAGAGAAAAACTGGTCAGACTTGATCATGCAGAGCATTAGTGGTGATGTCAAACTGACCTTACGTATGGTTTCAAAGAGGCTCCAGGAACAGTTCACCCAGTTCTCTTTTCTTTGTTGGTATTTTTTGTGGCTGAAGGTATAAAAGCATGGCGCCGGTGGCTCACTATCAATGCACACAAATGGCTGACGTACCAGAACTTCAATATCTACTCAATGTATTTATTAAGTCTCTTCCAGTTCTCTTTCAAGGTTCTTTTCCCCCAACTCGTACATCTAAATCTAAGAGTATTTGCCTCTTGCACCTTTTGATGAACACTGTTATCATGAATAGAGTCCTCTTTAGGTTTATTGTCCCCCTGTGTACAGAGGAGGAGTAGGTTGATGGTCAGGAAAGATGTTGTCCTTCCAGAATCTGTGAGTTTTCTGCCTTTGTAAGTCTGGAACCTCAATCATGGCTTATCCTGGGTTGATCAGGCACTAAGAAAAACTGGCTTATACATAACAAACTCATATGAGTCTGATTTGTATCAGAAAATCAGTTTAATCATTTATAACAAGAAACGTAGCAGCCAAGTGGGACAATATTTACGTTGGCCGGTATGTGAGTTCTCTTCCCTCAAAGGAAACCAAAGATGAAAAGGTTGTTGCCGTGTGAGCTTATTATTGGTACAAGAAAGGGGTCTTAGAGATATTTATCTGCCTAGAGTTGATCTGCCTAGAATTCCCTGACTCCCTTTCAATGTCTGCTCCTCTAAAGGCCCAGCTCACACCTCACCTACTCTGCGAAATTTCTTCTACACCTGAGCTCTTGGGAAAAATTAATCATTCACTCTGCCAGGCTACTGTACTTTTATATCTTTTATGGCACCTATCACTTTGTGTTCCAGTAGTTCTTGATGTACTTGTTTCCCCTGCTGTTTCCGTAATTGGGGCAGGGACTCTTATCCACTTTTGTTTCCCCAATGTCGAGCACATAATAGTGGCTCAGTACAGGGTTGCTAAATGAAGGAATGAATGAATGAATGAATGAAATTATTACTCCTGGGCTCAAGCGATCCTCCTGCTTCAGACTCCCGAGTAGCTGGGACTACAGGCATGTGCCACAGCGCGCAGCTTGTAAAGGCCTTTTTTAAATCAGATTTTATTAATGGATGTACATAGATATTAGGAGTAGTTGAGAGAGAGAGAGGATCCTGCCCCCTAACCGTGAGAGACTGCCCAAACATCATACCATGGGGAACCCCTTAAAGCCAGTTGTAGGCAACCCCCAGTGCTTTACGCTTTCACCCAGACTTACCTGCTTGTCTGTTCCATCTCTGTTATTCCCTGGCCCCACCCTCGGCCCTGGCTCATGTATGCCTTAGACTGCCTCCTTGTTTTAGTGACCACTTTGACTCCCTCCTCAAGCATATTGATCTGGATCCTCCTAACTCATCCTTTACCCATTTTCTCTGCTCTCTTCTGCGAATCCTCAGGGTGCTTTAAAGGACCAGCAGTATCAGCCTCCTCTGTGAACTTGCTAGAAATGTAGAACTTCAGGCCCTAGAACTACTGAATCAGAATCTACATTCTAACAAGATCCCTAAGTGATCTGTGTGCATTAAAGTTGGAGAAGCTCTGCTTTAAATCATTGAAGATAATCCTAGCACTCAGGGAGGCCGAGGAGGGAGGACTGCTTGAGGCCAAGAGTTCAAGAGCAGCCTGAGCAAAAGCAAGACCCCCATCTCTACCAAAAATAGAAAAAATTAGCCAGGCATGGTGGCATGTGCCTGTAGTCCCAGCTACTTGGGAGGCTGAGGCAGGAGGATCGCTTGAACCTAGGAGTTGGAGGTGTTGCAGTGAGCTAGGCTGATGCCATTCTACTCTCACCCAGGCAACAGAGCAAGACTGTGTCTCAAAAAAAAAAAACCAAAAAAACTTTGACAATGACCACTGCTCCTGGCTCATGGTTTTCCCTTCTACCTAGTCTCCTGTTATTCTCGGATATCAACATCCACTGTATTAGTTATCTATCACTATGTAGAAATTCACTCCAACTTAGTGGCTTAAGGCAACAAACATTTGTTATCTCACAGTTTCTGTGAGTCAGGAATTGGGGCCATACTTATTTATCTGGATCTTCTTATCTATCCTATCAGGGTCTCTCACAAAGCAGCAGCCAAGTGCTGGCTGGGACTTCAGTCATCTTAGGCTCTGTTGGGGATGATCCATTTCGAAGCTCACTCATGCAGCTGTTGGCAGGCTCAGGTCCTCAAGGGTTGTTGGACTGAGGGTCTCAGTTCCATACTGGCTGTTGGCCAGAGGCCTCCCTGAGTTCCTTGCCTGGTTGGTCTCTGCCCTGGGCAGCTCACAACATGGCAGCTGGCTTCATTAATGCAGTGAAGAGAAAGAGCAAGAGAAGGCAAACAAGATAGAAGCCAGAGTCCTTTTGTAACCTAATCTCAGAAGCGATTGCCCATCATTTTTGCTGTATTTTATTCATTAGAAGTGTGTTACTAGGTCCAGCCAACACTCAAGGGGGAGGAATTATACAAAGGCATGACTAACAGGAGGTGTGGATCGCTGGGGCTATCTTAGAGGCTACCTATCAAATCCATGTTCAAGAACTTGGCTGACTAGTTTCTACTTCAGTTATACACCTGCATACCTAGGACCTCAACACCACTGGGAATTTTACATTCTCCAAACTGTCATCTTCTATACCTGCTGTGTTTCCCATAACTTGTCATTTTCTCTCCTTGTCCTACCTGTTCACTCCTATTGAACCATCCTTCACAGCAAACATAACAACTTATGCCTTTTAGCCTTTCTTGTTACCGTCTGTTAATGCCCTTCCAGTCTTACTCAAAGCTTCGCACAGAGAGCTTCCTGTGGTTGCCTAGCTATGTATGGCCTTACTAAAAACCGAGGTGCCATCTCACCCCACATTCACTTGTTTGATTTGTGGGATTGTCACCTTCCCTTCCGCCACCTTAGGGAAAATCTAGCATTCTCTGGCTTTTCTTCCACTTCCAGGTTGATGAGCATGCCTAAAGGAAATCGCGCTGATTGAGTTCACTATAAATGTAAGCTAACGCCATCTGGGTACCACCTCTCTTCAGAAATGCATCCCTACAGAATGCATCCAGCAGCATTTCCAGAACTTTCTCACTCTCCTCAAGTTCCCAAACCCACCTTTGCTATTCTTGGTCCATCCTTAGGTCTCCTGTTGTGGAAGGTCATTCACACTTTGGCTGTCTCCACTGTTCTCATCTCTCTACTAATTATTTTTTGTCTGATAGTCTCAGAGGAATAGGGGCTGATCATGCCTTCTGGGTCTGAACTCTTCATATGTCCTTATATCCTGTCCTATCCAACCTTCTTCTTTGACTTCACTCTGTCAGTTCCCCCTTCCCTCTCCTGATTGCCCCTTCCCTTCAGCTTGCAGACATGCCCACAGTAAGAACAACCTTGACTCAGTTCATCACTTTCTCTCCACCACTAAGTTTATTTTTAATTTTATTATAATTTTCAAATATACAGAAAAGTAGAGTAACGTAATAGGTATCAATATACCTGTACCACGATTTAAGAATTGGCCATATTTGCTTCATCTTTCTTTTTCTGAAGTATTTTAAATTAAATTAAATCATGACATTTAACTCCTAAATACTTTAGAATACATCTCTAAAAAACAATATCATTGTCACAACTAGCAAACTAATAATGCCTTAATATTATATAATAGAGTATAGACCATATTGAAATTTTCCCAATGGTCTCAAGAAATGTTTTTTACAGCTGATTTTTTTTCCAAGCAGGATTCAATTAAAGACCATGCATTACATAGGTTGTTGTATTGCTTAATTTTCTTTTAATTTCAATAGTGCTTCCTTCCCCGCTTTTTTATGTCATTGAATTGTTGAAAAGACTGGGCTATTGTCCCTATCTAATGTCCCACCTTCTGGATTTGTCTGATTATTTTTTTCGTGTCATTCAACATGTTTCTCTAACTACTGTATTTCCTATAAACTGGAGATAAGATAAAAAGGCTGATTTCAACTCAGTTAAACAGTTTGGTCAGGAATATTCACAGCTCGTGCTGTGGACTTCATGTTGCATCACATTTTAGGCACATTACTTTTGATTGCCCCACTTTTAGTGATGCAAACATTGATGATTGAGTTAAGGAGGCAACAGCCAGAACTCCCTTCTGTTAAGTTACGTTTTTGCCCTTGCAACCAGCACATAATCGTGGAGTGATATTTTGGCACCACGTAATGCCAAAATTTTTTTAAAGACACTCACATTGCTGCCTCATACCCAATTCACTAATTATTCTTTTTCTGCTATTAGAGTGAAACTCTTTTGTAGAAGGTCACTAGTGATTTCCTTATCATTAAAACTAAGAGCCTTTGCCCATCCTTCTTGAGTTTTCTGAAGCATTTTATATTATTACATCTTTTTTGAGAATTTCTTTTCCCTTGTCTTTCATGAAGGTTTCTATTTCAAGTGCTTCTGCTTCCTCTAACTATTTACTTACTCTTTTTTTTTTTTTTTTTTTTTGAGACAGGGTCTTGCTCTGTCACCCGGGCTAGAGTACAGTGGCATCATCATAGCTCACTGCAATCTCAAACTCCTGGGCTCAAGAGATTCTCCTTCCTCAGCCTCCCGAGTAGCTGGGACTACAGGTGCGCCACTTAGCACGGCCAATTTTTCTTTTTTTTTTTGTAGAGACAAGGTCTCACTCTTCTGGTCTCAACTCCTGGCCTCAAGTGATCCTCCTCCCGCCTTGGCCTCTCAAAGTGCTAGGATTACAGGCGGTGAGCCACCTTGCTGGGCCTATTTACATCTTTATTGAGTGTTTTTCTTCAATGGACACTAAAGAGGGTCAAGGTTCCATCTAAGAAAATTAATTGTAATTATAATTTTATTTTTTCTTCCACTCCATGTACAGTTTGTTTCTATTTCTTATGAATTCATTTTTTAAACGTTTGGGATTTTTTTCTACCTCTTGTATTAGAATCTTTCTTCTAATATCTGGTTACCCTTGGTGGTCCCTTGATATTTAAGAATGAGTCAATAAAAAGTCCACTGGAACTCTTATGCATGGGCAGATTGATTTGGTAGGGCTCTTGCCCTTTCTCCCCAAATGCTTTTCTCTTGGGAAGCCAGTAGCTCCAATGACAAATACTCTGATCTCCCTGAAGATGGGGTACTATTCACCTATCACCCAGTGTCTACAGATAATAGCTGGAGACCTCATTGTTCAATATGTAGACTTTCACTAAATCCCCAATAGTTGCAGGGTCCAATGTCTTTCTGGTTTAACCTCTCTAGATGTAAGCATCTTTTTTCTTTCTGCAAGAATGAGTACATCAGTCAGGGTTCATTAAAGGAAAAAGAAGCCAATCTGGATATTTTTAGCAGGAAAAGATTTAATTCAAGTAATTAAGAGCTTCCAAATTCACTGGAAGGGCTTAAGAAGAAGGCCAGGCTAGATCTTAAGGAGGCTGAGTCAAGAAACACACTCAAGTTCCTTTGTTCCATAGCTCATGAAGCCCCCTTTGCCATGGTGCAGCTGCATCTCCGTATCCTCAAATCTAGAATCTAGAATTGCAGCAGAAAAACTTATTGTCTCCATGTCCATGCTGGTCAAAAACAATAGTCAAAGGAAAAGGAAGACGGCCTCTACCTAACTTCTACCACCCAGACCTAATGCAAGTGCATTTAACTGTGGAACCTAATTCATATTCCCAAACCTAAATGCAAAGAAGTCTGGGAAATGTAGTGTTTATTTAACTTTCCAGCTTCTGCAGCACAGAAGGATGTTAGGATGGGTGTTGATCAAGGCAATCTATGAAATCTGCCACAGCAGTGCAAGGGCAGTAAAGGGGATCTGGGGTCCTAACTACTCCATACACCTGAGACTTCTAGGAGTCTGTGACAGAAAGCAGAATGTTTCTAGGCTTCCCTGTATTCTCTATTCATTGGAAATGAGTCACTAAATCCAGTCCATATTCCAGGGGAGGGGATTATACAAGGACATGAATACTAGGAAGCAGGAATTATTGGGGGCCATTGTAGAAGCTGCCTACCACATCCATGTGCATCAGTACTTTCCTCCAGTTGAAAATAGCTGTTTTCAGTGTTTTTGCTTTTGACCTTTCTGAAGTAATACTCCTTACCTCTACCACCTTAGATCAGATGCATACCATTTCCTCCTTGGAGATGAATAGAATCTAATTGGCAGTATTGCAATAGAGGCAATATAACAGAGTGTTAAAGTATAGTCTTTGGAGTCAAAAAGACCTGGATTTAAGGGCTGGCTCTAGAATTTCCAAATGTGCGGGGGGTTCCCCACCACCACCACCACCACCAAGCAGCGGACTCCAGCTGTGTCTCCTCTATTTCAATTCAATTCTGGTGCTATCTTCCTGGAGATAGTCTCAGATCCTACAGGGTCAAGGGCTCAGTCCCCAAGACTGCTCTCCCTGCCCTAGACACCAGTCCCAAGTCTGGGCCTCCAGAACGTCTGACCCACTAGCTTCTAGTTGGGGTTTCAATAGCCCTGGCTTCCGGTTTGATTAATTTGCTGAAGTGGCTCACAGAACTCAGGGAAACACTTATGTTTACTAGTTTATTATAAAGGATATTACAAAGGATACAGAGGAAAAGATGCATAGGGCAAGGTATGGGAGAAAGGGTGCAGAGCTTCCATGCCCTCCCTGGGCACCACCCCTCCAGGATCCTCAGAGTACTCAGCTATAGGGAGCTCTCCGACCCAGTTCTCCGGTTTTTAAGAAAAACTGTGTAAATGTGATTGGCCTCAGGGTATGGGGCAGGACCCTCTCTGGAATGAGAGTCTTATGACACACAATCAGAAAGGAGCGGGAAGATTAGAATACTGCCTTGGGGCAGGTGAAAGGAGGGCAGGAGAAGATCAGAGAGACTCTGCTTCCTGAGGCCTGCTCCTGAGGCCTGCAGCACCCAACATTATACCAAAAGACTGGAACAAGGGCTATGGGAGCTATAAGCCAGGAACTGTAGACGAAGACTGATATGTATATGCATGTCTCATAACACCACAGATACGGCTCCAGACATCCTCTTCCAAACTAATCTGCAATTACCAGATTACCGGTTTACTTCTCCATAACATTTTTTGATCAAACTATTCTGATATCAAACCCTATTAATTTAAATTAAAATTCCTTGCTGGGCACGGTGGCTCACACCTGTAATCCTAGCACTTTGGGAGGCCAAGATGAGGGATTGCTTGAGCCCAGGAGTTTGAGACTAACCTGAGCAAGAGTGAGACCCTGTCTCTACAAAAAAATAGAAAAATTAGCTGGGCTTCCTGGCATGCGTCTGTAGTCCCAGCTACTGGCAAGGCTGAGGTAGGAGACTCACTTGAACCCAGGAGTTTGAGGTTACAGTGAGCTATGATGACACCACTGCACTCTAGCCCAGGGCGGCAGAGCGAGACCCTGTCTCAAAAAAAAAAGTAATTAAAAAAATTAATTAATTAATTAAAACTCCTTATCATCCCTTACAAAACTCTTCAATATATAATCTTAGCCTCACCCTTCTCTCCCTCATCTTCCCTGTATTTATCCAGTGTTTCAATCCACCTCTACTGGATGCTCTTTTGTGAACCTCCCTTGTGATCTATACCATCATGAGTTCTTATTCATGAGCTTTTCCCCATATGTGCCTACTGAAACCTTAATGAGCTTCTAAAATATAGTTGAAATTCCACTTTCTCCTAGAAATCTTCTTGTCTACCTTGTCAGAAGCAATCCCTTTCTGGCCTGAGTTCCCAGGATGATTGGTATATTACCTTATGATACTTTCTTTTCTTTTTTAATGAGCAAATGAATGTGTTACTTCATCATTGATAAGTATTGTCTTTGCAACTAGATTCCAGGCTCCCAGAGGACAAGGTACACATCTTTTATTTCCTTCTGTCCTCTGTAACACTTAATACATTACCTGATAGATAAAGGATTAATTAATGAAGTGGGGCAATAAAAGGGGTGAAGAGTATACAAAGAAATATATTGTAGAATGACAAACAGGATAATCCAAAAATGATTCCAGAAGCTCATTTTGGGTTGTCTGGAAATGGGCCAACTAGACCAGGGTCCCTTCCATCTTGCCAGCAAGAAGAGCTGCACTCAAACCCGACTTCCAATGTGTGTCTGTCATTTCCCTATTTGCTTTCAGAACCAACTTCCACCCTTTCCCTGCTGTGTGCTGTATCACAGGGAACTATATCTTCCAGACTCCCTTGCCCTTTGGCTTTTAGGTAGTTTTAGATAGCTTTCATGTTGCTGTGCTGGGCTGTAGTTCTCTCATTTGTATTGCTGTAAGATATTCCATTGTATGCATGTACCAAATTTATGTATTTATTTTGCTATTAATGGACATTTGAGTTTCCAGTTTGGGCCTGTTATTAATAATGCTGACATGAACATTCTTGTACACGTCTCTTGTAAAAAGACATGTTAGCACTCATTTCTTGGGTTTATATCTAGGACTGGAATTGCTGGGTTGGAGGGTACATGTATTTCTAGTTTTTACTAGATACTGCAAATCTTCAAAGTTGTGCAAGCAGTAAATGAGAGTTCCTGCTCCTCTACATCCTTGCCAGTGCTTAAGACTTTTACAATTTTTGCCATTCAGATGGTTATGAAAAGATATCCACTTTTGTTTAATTCATGCATTACCAGTGAGGTTAAATCCCTTTTTTATGGGTTTATTGATTATGTGGGTTTTTTTGTAAGTTCATTATCTATATCCTTGGCTAATTTTTCAACTGGTTATTTTTATGTTTTATTTTGACACCTAGAAGTACTTTATATATTCTGGATATTATACTTGTTAGCTATATTGATTCTCTCAACATATATTTATTAAGCACTTACCATGCTCAGAGTATACAACAGTGAATAAAACAGACCAAAAAAACTCTTAGTTCATGGAGCTTACATTCTAGTGAGGGAGAGAAACAATAAATGCAATAAATAAGCAAAATTTGTCATATGTTAAATTTTACATACCTTGTGATAAATGCTATAGAGAGAAATATAGCAGAGAAGAGGAATAGGGAGTTTGGGGACAAATTAAAATAGAGTGGTCAAGGAAGTCCTCACTGAGAAGGTGACATTTGAGTGAAATCTTGAGGAAGGTAAGGAAGCAGGCCATAGAGATATTTGGTGGAAGAGCATCTTAGGCAAAGGGAACGAACAATGCAAGGCCCTGAAGTGGGATCATAAATGGTGCGTTTAAGAAACAGAAAGGAGGCCACTGTGGCCAAAGCTGCATGAGAAAGTGAGGGCCGTAAGAGATGAGAGTTGACCAATAAGGTGGGGAGTGTGTGTGCAGAATGTAAAGGATGTTGGAGACCATCATAATGACTCGATTTTTTCTCTTCGTGAGGAGGGAAACCATTGGAGGAAAGGATGGTTTGAGCAAAAGAGTGACACAATCTGACTTACTGTTTTTAAAGGCCCACTCTGGAAGACAAGAGCAGGAGTAAGCTGAGTGGCTTTTAGAATAACTCAGGTGAAAGATAATGGTGCATTGGACTAAGATGATAGTGATGGAGGTGGTAAAAGCATTAGAGATAATTAAAAGATAACCCATGAGTAACTTTGACCCCAGCTGATGTTGGGTAGCATTTGTTGGGTAGTTATTAATTAACTTTTGTTTTCTTATGCTAGAGGAACTTTCTCTAGTAATGCTTAGGAGCTGAGACTATGATGGAAAAAGCAAAGGTGACCACTCCCTTGGTGTGAATTGGTGTGGCTGTAACAGTAAATAGGCAAAGATGATCATGGCTTGGGCCAAAGTGGTACCAGTGAAGGTGGTGAGAAATTTCCAGAATCTGGATTTATTTTGAAAATAGAACCAACAAGATTTGTTGATAAGTTGGACATGGAATAGAAACAAAAGTGAGAAATCAGGAGGACTGTAGTTTTTTTGTCCTAGAAATATTGGAGTTTCCATTCATTGATAATGGAAAGATTTCAAGAAGACCAGATATGGTGAGAATTATCAGAAGCTCATTTTTGGACCTATTGAGTTTTAGATGCCTGTTATACATATAAGTGTAATGCCAGATGACAAGTGGATATATGAGTATGGAGGGAGTTTAAAGGGAATTTTATTTGTCAACATTGCTGAGGTAACAAACAACCCCCAAATCTCAGTGGATTACAGCAACAAACATTTATTTCTTGCTCTTGTTATATATGGGCTACAGGTTGATTATAGCTCTGCTCTAGGCTGTGGGCCAGCTATAGATCTGATTCCAGTGTCTTTTAATTTGGGGCCTAGGGTAAAGGAACAGCCACTGTCTATCATGGCAAAGGACAGAAGCAAGAGAGGCCAAACTAAACAATGAAATCCCATTTAAAGTTTCTCCTTATATGTGGCATACACCACATATTTCCATTCTATTCCACTCCATTGGCAAAAAAAAAGTCACATAGCCCTGCAATGGGGGCCAGAATGATATTCTGCTCAGCAGAGGCATTTTAAGACAAATCCAAAGGGTGTAGATGTATTATAGAATACTCATAGAAGGGAGGGAGTAAATAGCTGTAAACCATAATTTAATCTACCACAAAGTGAGTGTAGACATTGAAGAGAAGAAATCCAAAGACTGGGATATTTCAATGTTCAGAGATCAGAGAGATAAGGAAAAAACCAATAAAGGAGACTGAAAAGGAGCAGATAGTAAGGTAGGGAGAAAACATTGAAAGTCACGAGAAGAAATTGTTTGAAGAAGGAAGGGAGGATTAACTGTGTCACATGCTACTAATAGGTTAAGCAAGATGAGGGCTAACATTGACCATTACATTTAGCAATGTGGAAATCTGAGGTGATCTCGATCAGAAAATTAATGACTTATCAAGATCATTAATTGGGGGGGTGCTATGGTTTGAACATTTGTCCCCCTCCCAAATTCATGTTAAAATTTAATTGCGATTGTAACAGTATTAAGAGGTAGGACATTTAAGAGGTGATTAGACCATAAGGGCTCTACCCTCATGTATGAATTAATGCCATTATCTCAGGAGTAGGTTTGTTATCACAGGAGAGGGTTCCTTATAAAAGAATGAGTTCAGCCCCTTTCTGTCTCTGTCTCTCTCACCCTGTCCTTGCCCTTCCACCATGGGATGTTTTCCACCATGGGATAACACAGCAAGAAGGCTCTGGCAAGATGCTAGCCCCTCAATCTTGGACTTCTCATCCTTCAGAACTGTGAACCAGTAAATTTCTATTCATTATATGTTACCCAATCCATGGTATTCTGTTATAGCAGCACAAAATGGGCTAAGACAGGAAGCAAAAACCTGGTCAACGTGAATTCAAGACAGAATGAGAGGAGCGAAGTCAGAAACAGTAGGTATAGGCAGACTACTCTTTCAAGGAATTTTGCTAGAAGGAGAAGGTAGAAAATGGAGAAGTAACTGGATGGAAAAATGAGGTGAATAGTAAGGTTTTGTTTTGTTTTTTTAAATATGGAAGAAATAAAACTGTAGTTTTGGGCTGATGGGAAAGATCCACTAGAAAGGAAAAAATTCATGATGACAGAGATAAAGAATTGCTGTAGTGAGATCCCTAAATAGGCTAGAGGGTATGACATCTAGTACATAACAGAGGACTGGTCTTTGTCAGGAGCATAGACAGTCCATTCACAGTAATAGGCAGGGCACATGAACACAAGTGCAGGTAGATAAGTAAATGTGATAGTGGGAGCAAGTGAAAATTCTTTTCTGATCGCAACTATTTTTCAGAAGAAAAAAGCTACACGTCATCAGTTGAGAGTGAGGATGGGGAGAAGTTGTCAGAGGCTTGAGAGTTAGGAGAAAGTATGAGTAATCTAGAAGAATGGAGCCTCAATGAACTAGAAAATAATAAAGACTAGTAGGTAGCATTAAGTGCTCACATGAGGTTAGTGATGGCTGTGTGTTTTTTCCTCCAACCACATTTAGCTGCAGAGGTACAGGTGCAGAGTTAAGTGGAGAATTGGATTTATCCCAGTAACAAGCATGTAGAAATTTAGATTTAACCAGAATTTGCAAAGTTTAAAAAAAAAAAAAAGCAAGAGGGACAAGACAAGGGAGTTTAGGATATATGCAAGGTCATAATGATTGATCAGGGAATTTAGGTTGAATAATAATGGAAGTTGGGACATGACACAGGTTAGGAACAATAATATGATTGAAGAATCAATATATTTTAGGTCCAGGTAAGTTTGAAAAATTGTTGGAGTCAAAGAATAAGCTCTAAAAGTAGAAGGTCTTGGTCAGAGAGTGTGATGCTTAATAATGACTTGATGGAGGAGTTGAAGCTATTGGTAATGACAAGATCTAGCTATTGGATAATGTCAGCATTATCCAATAGAACTTTCTGTAAAGATGGAAATGTTCTACATCAACCATCTGATATGGTAGCAACTAGTGGTTGCTGATAACTGCAATGTAAGAAATAAAATATAAATTTTATTTAATTTTAACAAATTTAAAATTAAAAAGAAATATGAAAATAGTGGCTGCCATATTGGACAGTGCAGATCTAGAGGTATGACCATGTTAGTGAGTTGATAAGACAGAAGACAATCTTATGGAGATGAGGAGGCCAAAGAACTTAGAAGCTAGGTTACCGGAAGGTCTATATAAGTAAGTCAATATTATAATCACCAAGAATTATGATGAGAATAATATTAGAGTAACAGTGAATCACCAGTTAAGATCTTCAAGGAAAGATGAGTGCCTCAGGATAGGATGAATGAGTGTAACAAGGAGCAGAAGTGAGTAGTATAGTCAGATGACATGTTAACCAAAATGGAGGGTTTAGGAAGGAAGGAGGCAGAAAGGTTTAGAACTATCAATATAAGCACACTTACCCCTTGTCTAGGTTCAGTGTCATAAAAACACTTTGGGAGGCCAAAGTGGGAGGATCACTTGAGGTCAGGAATTCGAGACCAGCCTGGGCAACATAGCAAGACCTTGTCTCTATAAATAAATAAATAAATGAGCTTTCAAAATACCTTCTTTCATTGCAAAGACAAGTTTGTGGATTGTCTTTTCACTTATTTATGGTGTCATTTGTCAAATAAAGTGTTTATTTCTTAAATTTGAAAAATGTATTCATCTTTTCTTTTCTTTTATGAGTCTCATTTTTACATCTTAATTAAGAAATCCTTTCCTACCCTGGGGTCACAAATATTTTATGTTTTCTTTTAAAAGTGTTAAAGGCTTTTCACATTTAAGTTTTTTATTCCCCTTAAGTTTATTTTTATATATGGCATGAGATAGAAAATAGATTTTATCTTTTCCTGCATAAGTAATCTATTTTCCTAGCACAATTTATTGAATTCCTCCATTTCTTACATTATTACCATTTCCATATTAATTTCCATATGTGCATAGGTCTGTTGCTGGGTTTTCTATTCCATTCCATTGATGTATTCGCATGTTCTTGGGCCAATATCACACTGTCTTAATTACTATAGATTTAAAAATATATCTTTGTTTTTCTTTCATATTTGAAAGCAATTAGCTGCATAGAAACTTCTTGGTTGATAATTATATTACTACAGCATTTTGAAGATATTACTCCATTGTCTTATGGCATCTGTTGTTTTTAGTTATGAGAAGTCAACTGTCAGCCTAAATTTTATTTTTGTAAGTTATCATTTTGTCTCTTGTAGCTTTTGAAATTAGCTCTTTATTCCAGATGATTTGCATTTTATTATAATGTATATAGTTGTGGATTTATAATTTATCCTGCTTGGTTCTCTGTGTGTGTGTGTGTGTGTGTGTGTGTGTGTGTGTGTATGTTTGTTTCTATTCTATAATTACTTGGTTATTATTTCTTTAAATATTGTTTCTTCATCATTTCCTTCATTCTTATCTTCTGGTTAAGAAGATACTTAGGTTGGAGCCTCTCAATCTGTCTTCTACGTCTTCTAACTAACTGCTTTTCATATATTCACATATATATATGTATATGAGTGTGTGTGTATGCATGTGTGCATGCGTGAGTGTATATATATATATATCTTTGGCTCTCTGTGCTGTAGTCTAGATGAATCTTTCTGCACCGTCTTCCAATTTAGTAAGTCATTCTTCAACCACATCTAGTGCAGAGTTTATCCCATCTACTATGTTTTTAGTGTCTATAAAACTTTCAAAATTCTATTGGTTTCTAGTTGCTTGTTTTTTATATCCATTTAAAAAATTTTATTTATGCTTTTTAAAATAAATTATTCCTTTTAATGGAAGTTGTTCCTTTATTTATGTCTTTGAACATCCTAAAAATATTTATTTAGAAATAATTGTCAGACAGCTCTATAAAATTAATTTCATTTGGAGTGAATTTGTATACCTTGTGTTTACTTTATAGACTTTTTTCTTAGCCTTAGTTTCATTGTTATGTGTTTTAGAATTTAGGTTTTCAGACTCATTTTAAGTAAGGATACTTTGGGGAGATTTTTTGGTTGTTGTTTTTATTTTCTTCCCCCACTTCCTGTGCTCTCTCCCCTTTATCTAGCAGTTTTGTGTCTACCTTCACCTAGACTCTGGTCCCTTAATCCAAACTCAGATCTTATAGTGACATTTCAATGTTCCTGTTCTGGGATAATATCAGGGATGTTGCAGATCCAATCACTGAAAGTGGTCAACTTTGTTTAGTTCTTAGTTGCTGTATCTTTGTCCTACCTCCTCGAGTCCACAGCTCCATATATCAGGAAGAGGGGTGGCATCAGCTTTGTTTTTTACTCTCCTATAATAAGTGGACTTGAAGGAGATGAGGTACTTCAACATGTCATCTTGATCAGAAGTCTTCTGATAGTTTTATAATTTCATTTTTTAAGCATTAAAATCTTTCATTGACCTGAAGTTAATTTTGATGTAATTTTGAAATAAGGGTCTTACTCTTTTCCTCCAAATATTTAACCACTTGTCCCCACATCATTTATCAAATTATTTACTGAATTGCTAATTTTTGCCACTGCTACTTTTTAAATGGCCTTCAAATCTGTCTTATTCTTTATATTCCCATTGTTCCTATCCTAGTTTAGGTCACTGTCATCCTGCCAGCTTTCACCTAGATTGCTGCCATAGCCTCCTAACTGTTTATTAGTCTTCAATCCCTTATATACAATGCAGCCAAAATGACCTTTGTGTCACACAAAACTGATGTTACTCCCTGCATACAACTTTCCAATGGCCATCCCATTCCTGCAAGAGAGACTGTTTAATGAGATTTACCATTATATCAGCTTATTTATATAACTTTATCTCTTGCCATTCATCACCCTATTCCTCAACTCTCCTCTCCAGCCCTAAGGCTTTTAGCCTGCTGAACATGCCATGCTCTGCCTCATCTCCAGACTCATGCTGTTCATTGTCTGTGCCTTACCCTACCACATCTTGGATGACTAACTCATCCATCCTGCAGGTTTCACTAAGATGTCACATCCTCCAAAAAAAGCTTTTTGTGATCTTCCTTGAGCCCAGAGTAGGGGCTTCTCCTATATAATGCTCTACTAACATATACTTCCCCCATTATAGCACTGATCATGCAAAATGATAATTTCTTATTTACTTTCCTATTTGTTTCTTTTCTAGGTTACAAGCCATGTGAAAGGGAATTTTGTGTTTTATTTCTAAGTCCCTAGCACTTAACTTAATTTCTGTAAATTTAAAAAGAAAATTTGATACATAATGGATGTACATACTTTTGGTATACATGTGATAATATAATAATACATTCATATAATTTGTAAAGATCAAATCAGTATAACTACATCCATCACCTTTAACATTTGTCTTTTCTTTATGCTAGAAACATTGAAATTATTCTCTTCTAGCTATTTTTAAATATACAATAGATTATTATAAACTATATTTGTCCTACCAATCTATCAAACACTAGGTCTTATTTCTTCTATCAAACTGTATATTTGTACCCATTAATCAACCTCTTTTCATCCCTCCCTCCCCCTTACCCTTCCCAGCCTCTGGTAACCACCAATCTCCCCTCTATCTTCATGAGATCTACCTTTTTAACTCCCACATATGAGTGAGAACATGTGATATTTGTCTTTCTGTGCTTGGTTTATTTCACTTAACATAATGACCTCTAGTTCCATCTATGTTGCTGCAAATGACAAGATTTCATTCTTTTTTTTTTTTAATTTTTAATTTTAATTTTAATTTTTTTTAGCCAGTCAAATTCAGCAGTGTGGAGTTGTATACTGATTTCACTCTCTTTTATGGCTGATTAATATTTCATTTTTTATATATACCACATTTTCTTTATCCATTCATCCATTGATGGGCACTTAGGTTGATTCTATATTTTGGCTATTGTGAATTAACAATGCTGCAATAAACATGGGAGTGCAGATATCTCTTCGATATATTGATTTCCTTTCTTTTGGATATATGCCTAGCAGTAGAATTGTTGAATTATATGGTAGTCATACAGTTTTCCATAGCGGCTGTACTAATGTACATTCCCACCAACTACGTATGAGGGTTCCCCTTTCTTCACATCCTCGCCAGTGTGCGTTGCTCCCTTTCTTTTGATAAAAGCCATTTTAACTGGTGTTAGATGATATCTCGTTGTGGTTTTGATTTGCATTTCCCTGATGATTACTGATGTTGAGCATTTTTTCACATACCTGTTGGCCATTTGGGTTTTTTTTTAATTTGTATAAATTTAAGAGGTACAAGGGCAGTTTTGTTACATGGATATATTACACAGTGGTAAAGTCTGGGCTTTTAGTGTAATCATCACCCAAATAATGTACATTGTACCCATTAAGTAATTTCTCATCCCTTACCCTCCTCTCACCCGCCCCCTGGGTAGCCATTTGTGTGTCTTCTTTTGAGAAATGTCTATTTTGATCTTTTGCCCATTCTGTAATCAGATTATTTGTTTTTTGCTATTGAATGGTTTGAGCTCCTTATATATTCTGGTTATTAATCCCTTGTCAGGTGGATATTTGAATTCAACAAAAACTTACCAATTACACAATGTATATCAGACACTATGCTAAGCAATGGGAACACATGAGAAAACAAGAAAGACAAAATCACTCCCCTAAAACAACTTATACTCTACTGAGAGAGACAGACAATAAACCAAACAAACAAATAAAACAATTACAGCTTATATTAGGAAGAATATAAACAGTTGGCTGTGATAGGGAATAATAGAGGGTCCTGCTTAGATAGGATGGCCAAGAAATTTTGCCTTGAGGAATTGACATTGAAATTGAGAACTAAAGAATGAGAAGGAGCCAATCATGTGAAAAGCCGAAAGAAGAGAATTCCAAACAGAAATAAAGAACAAGCGCAAAAATCCTGAAAGGGGAAAGAGCTTGGTGTGTTCTGGGAACACTGACTTCAGAGCTGTGGCTGATGGGATATAGGACATGTATGAAGTTGGAGACCTTAGGCAGATGGTCAGATCATGCAGCATCTCTTTGGCCATAGCCAGGCACTTGGATTTGTCTAATAGGCTGGAAACTCATAGAAGGGTTTTAAGGAGGAAAATGGCATGCTCCAATTACCTTTTAAGAGCTCACTCTGGTTATGTTGATAATGGAACATAAGGAGGTTTCCATAGAAGTGAAGGGGTCAGTTTGAAAGCTATTGCAGTAATCCAGGAGAGGCAGAATGGTGGTTTAAACTGGCACAGTCCCACGTGAAGGTGGGGAAAAGTGAATAAAGTCAAGATATATTTTGAAGGTAGAACCATCTGGACTGGCTGATGGACTGACTATGAATGATAAGGGAAAGGGAGGGGATTTTAACCCCCAGGCTCTGACTCTAATAACTGAGTGCATAGTGTTACTATTTATAGAGATAGGGATGATTGCTGAAGGGGAAGATGGGGGAGAAGCTTGGGGAGGGCCCAGGGAAATCAAACGTTCTATTTTGACTATGTCAAATTTGAAATGTTTGTGAGACAACAAAGTAGAGATGTCAAATAAACACTTTGGGCTGGGCACAGTGGCTCATGCCTGGCCTGTAATCACAGCGCTTTGGGAGGCCAAAGAGGGAGGGTTATTTGAGGCCAGGAGTTTGAAACCAGCCTGGACAGCATAGTGAGACTCCATCTCTATAAAAAAATTAGCCAGTCAGGGCTCGGTGGCTCCTTCCTGTAATCCTAGCACTTTGGGAGACCAAGGCAAGAAGATTGCTTGAGGCCAGGAGTTTGAGATTAGCCTGAGCAAGAGCCAGAACCTGTCTCTACAAAAAAAATAGAAAAATTAGCTGGGCATGCTGGTGCGTGCCTGTAGTCCTAGCTATTCAGGAGACTGAGGCAGGAAGATCACTTAAACCCAGGAGTCTGAGGTTTCAGTGAGCTAGGGTGACGCCACTGCACTGTAGCCCAGGTGACAGAGCGAGACCCTGTCTCAAAAAAAAAAAAAATCCTAGTCAGGCATGGTGGCGTGTACCTGTAGTCCCAGCTACTCGAGAGACCGAGGCGGGTTGAACCCAGAAGTTTGAGGTTACAGTGAACTATGATTGTACCACTGCACTCCATCCTGGGCAACAGGCTCTAAACAAACAAACAAACAAAAAACCAGTTTGAATATATTAACCATGGGTTTAGATGAAAGCTCTAGTCTTGACATGTAAATGTAAGTATCATCAGCATGAAGCTTTTGGAAATGGTTGAGATCCCAAATAGCAGAGTAAATGTGGGGGAGAGACAGCAGTATTTAGAAGTGTTACTAGGGGTGCTTCTTGTTACTAGGGGCATTGCCTTTCCTAGGCTGCCTCACTAACTAAGCTAGGAAATATACGTATGCATATACATATATACATATATATGTATTTAGATATTTTTACATACACATTTGTATACATATATGCATACATGCATTTACATCCATATTTATTTCTGTATCTATATAAGTTGAAAACCGTAAGTTCACACTTACAGGTTCAATTCTAATCCATTACCACAGGGCTCATTCTAGCTTTCCCCATCCATGTTTATACCCCTCTTCTCTGACAGGGAGAAACGTGGCTGTCATTATCCTTAATAGTCTACTAGTTTGCTTAATCTCCCTATGTGTTGCCAATCTCCTGACACCTTTAGGCTGCCACCTTGCTAGAACATACTTCTTATGCAGGCCCCGGCCCCCATAAGGCTACCTTCTGGCCAGGAAGGAAGGAAAGGTCTTTTTCTTTATTTAGGTTCTACACATGTCTTATTAAATATGTTCTTTGGTATTTTATTTGTTTTGTTGCTATTTCAAAAAGGCATTTCTTGTTCATTACATTTTCTGTTTATTATTTGTATTTGAAAATGTGACAATATATAGTTTCATTTTTTTCATATTTGCCAATTTGAAGTGAAAAAATAGTTTTTCTTTTATTACTCTTATTGGTTATTAGTAATACTGAACATTTTTCAAATGTTAATTAACCATTTTAATTTATGTTTCTGAGAATTGTCTGAATCTTTTGTCTGGTTTTACTATGACAATCTTAGTGTTTTTTAAAAAAATTAACTTTCTTGAGATCTTTATAAATTCAGGAGAGTTGTTTTTTGCAAATACTTCCCAAGTTAATTATTTTACATTTTCTTTAATTGTTTTTAATTTACAGAATTAAAATTTTTTATATGGTCAAATATGTTGATCTTTCTCTTTGTAATTTCTTATGTTATTTTTAAGCTTCAAACTCCCTTCCTTATCCAGAGGTCAGATATTTACCTACACATTATTTTTGTTAAATATTTTTAGAAAATTTAAGTTTTAACTCTGTACCCATCTGGAACTTATTTTGTTATATTTTAGCCAATTTGTAGAAAATTCTAATACATTAGGAATACTAATCTTTTACCTATTACAATTGTCACATTTAAATCTATCTTATTTAGCCATTTAAATCTATCTTATTTTGATTTTTGATGTGTAGAAGGGTTAAATTTTTGTAGTTAAATCTAATCTTTACTCTAGTGACTCCTCCCTTTGCTTTTAAGCTTAGAAAGACCTCCCTAATCCAGAGATTTAATAAACATACATTTATACTTTCTTTTTTCTCTTCCTCTCCTTCCTCCTTCCTCTCCCTCTCCTCTTCCTTAGGGTTTGCCTTAAGGCCAGCTTTTACTAAAACAGAACCACTGACCTAGACCCAAATCACTCTGGTCTCCTGGGGGTCTTACAGACCAGGGAATAGGTAGGATTGAGAAGGATTTTTCTACGACACAATCCACTCCCTTTCCCTCCTACATAAAAAGCAGCTCAGTGTTGAGCTTCCCAATAAATGTATGTATATCTGACAATTCATAAACTGCTGGAATGAAAGGTAGCCTTTAGATATTCTGTATATAAATTTAGCCATTTATACAGAGAGAATGAAAAAAAAATATAGCCTGATTCTGATCAGATGCTGCTTGTTTCTCCTTACACCATGGGGTTCTGTTCTATGTCATTTCCTTTGAAGTCAGTGAGAGCTCTGTGCAGGACGGCAACACGAACACCGGCCTCTATACATGAAGGTGAGAACTGCCATTACGATAAACTATTCGGCAATGTGGTAGAGGCAGCATTGGTTTAACACACTTGGTGGCTACCCTGCAGATCCCACTGTCTGTGAGAGCTTTGTTCAACCGGAGCAAACAAGAACTTTTTGAATCTTGACATACAAGGGCTCATTCAGCAGAGCATCCCCTGTTATGAGAGGAGGCACAGTGCTGTGCAGACATTGCAGTTTTTAGCCAGCACACTGAGGACATTTCTCTCATTCTCTCCATCTGTAAAGAGTCTGTTTTCAGGACTCCAAAATGGTTTTCTATAGATTGGAGAGATGTATAAATATTTTTACGTTTGTACCTACTTACTTACAACGGAGGGCAAACGGCGATCACATAAAAGTAGCTAGAACTTTTCAATATGGAAACAAAGAATTCTTTGCAAATTTTAGCTGAGGGGGTTACTTGGTGAAAAGCAGAGCTCGCAATAGAAACAATGAAAAAAACTTTGACATGTAGAAGCTATTGGAAGTGGAGATTCACATGCATTTGATTTATATCTCAGGAGCATTATTTTGTTCATTGGTTTACAGAGTTTTTCTCCCTCCATCCCCTGTCACAATGACTTAGGTGCCCTTTATTTGGAACCCAAATCATATGATGGTTTCAAGTTATTATTCTATACTCAGCTGAACGAGTAGAGGTCAAAGAGCAAATTGTCCAAAGTGCTTTTTTTCCACCCATCCCATCTCCTGACTTTGTAATAGTGTTACGCCCTTCTTGATTCCTTTATAACATCATTCTGCTGCTGTCTCTAGGCCTTGGCTTGAGCTGTAGCACACACCTGGCTTCAGGTCCCCTCACTTGCAAGCACCCCATCCAGGGGCAGTACACTAGCATTTTGTATTTGTAATTGTCAGGTGGATAGCATGAGAGTGGAGCAGGCATTTTCAACTCACAATTTTGAATTCTTTTTCAGGAAACAGGTATCCACCTCTGCATATAGAATACTCTTTCTTTCCATAGGCCATCAAGTGGTTAGCATATAGACAGTATTTAAGCCTTGGGGACTGGATGAGATCACCAAGGAAGGAAATGTAGATGAAGGAGAAGAGAAAGGACTGACTTCTGGAGCACTACAAATTTAAGAGATTGGGGAGAAGAGGAGAAAACCAAAAAATATACCTTGGAGATCACGCCATAATAGTACACTGGGGGCAGCATCATTCTTTGAAATAATAGTTATATTGTAATGTAATAGTTATAAACTATTCCACTGTGTGAATATTCCCTAATTTATTTAAGCAGTCTTCCACCAGTAGCTTCTTAACTGATCCTCCTGCTCTCAGTTTATCCTTACTCCAATCCATTCTACATACTGCTTAGGTTAACCTTGGATTAATCTTAGTTATCTGTCCTGGATGAATAATGGAAAATTGGATAAGTATAGTATATTGCATTTATATGATAAAATACAATGCAGTCAGAGAAGACATGGAGGGAATTTAAAAAAAAATACAATGCAGTTATTAAAAATCATGTTGAAGAAAGTACAAAATAATGTGAACGAATAAAGCATAATCTCAGTTTATACACATGCACAAATATATCACTAGAAAAAAATGCCATAAGTTTTTTCTATCAATAGTTTAATGTATTTCTGGGTGGTGGTAATTTTTATTTTATTTTTGATGCTTTTTTGTGTTTTGCAAATTTCCTTCATGAAAAAAATAAAGTTTTTTAAAAAGCGTACTTGAATTATGTTGTTTCACAGTCAGGAAACCAGCTTTAATTATTTATTGCCTAAAAAGATAAAATCCAAATATCTTAATTTAGTAGTTAAGGCCCTTAAGACTAGAGGTCCAATCTATTTACTCAAAGTTTTCTCCTACGAACCCTTTGTTTCAGTTAAAAGGATCTGCTCAAAGTCTCCTAGATGTGCTCTGTACTTTCCTTCATCTGTAGTTTTTTGAATGCTGGGATCTTTTTTTATGTCCCTTCTTTTCCCATAATTTCTACAAATCCTTTAAGATGCTGTTTAAGTTCCATCTCTTACTTCATTCTAAGACCATGAGTGATGGAAGAGGTCTCCAAAAATTAATGACTCTGTTATTCATCCAGCATCTACCACCTGATGCTTAGCATTATTGTGGTTCTTTTTCTATGAGCCCATAACTTGTCTTCCCAACTGGCATTTTTATTCTTAGAGGACTTGTTCTGTAATTTAGAGTTCTTGGTATTCCCTTGACCTCCCGTGCCTTGGTCACAGTCAAGCATGCAATAAACATTTGTAGTAGTTTAGATTCAGAGTTATTTCAAATAAATATAATTTTTAAAATTTGAAATAACTCTGGATCTCTTGCTCTCTCTCTGTGTCTGTATCTTCTACGTGCATTGGGCTTGTTGAAGGAATAATAAAATTTCAGCAGTTAATTTACTATAAGGGAAACATTTTAAATATGTGTAGTTGTAAACTATTGCTTAAACATTCTTTCTTCCTTCACCAAAGGTCACTGGCTTTTTCTTCAGGGAATATTCTCTTTTTACTGTCTCTTGAAATACAATGTAGCTTTACTTTTCTTCTTTATTCCCTTGTGCCAAATATAATCTCCACATGTGCTCTATCTTTGTAGGTGAAATACTTCCTGCCTCAGTGAAATCCAGTTCCCAGTGAATTTCTGTTGGTTTAGAGAGCAACTTGAGGATTCTGTATTTGGCACCATTCGATTTCCTTGGCATCGCTCCACAGTCACCATTTAGAAAGCTCCTGGTCGGCAGGATTTGTCTCCATCATACACTCTGTAGAGATTAAAAAAGGATTGCATTACATTGGTTTGAAAATGTGATGGAAAATGAAATTTGCTTTACCAAGAAAGGAAGCTTTTGAAATTCAAATTGTTCTAGTAGAATCCTTACGCAGGGGTAATTCTTAGTGGAGTAAAATGGCAGATATGGTGTAAGTTCCTTATTTAGATTGCCACTTAGTAAAGGTCATAATGTTTAAAATATTCACACAAATAAAGCCATTTACAAAATAATATGAATATATTTATGTTTTTAAAAATGTTGGTAGGGTGCAGTGTCTCATATCCCAGAGACTCAGGAGGGCAAGGTGGGAGGCTCATTTGAGGTCAGGAATTCAAGACCAGCCCGGGCAACATAGTGAGACCCCCATCTCTAAAAAAATAAGAAAAATTAACCTGACATGGTGGCACAAGCTTGTAGTCCCAGCTACTTGGGAGGCTGAGGCAGGAGGATCGCTTACGCCCAGGAGTTTGAGGCTGCAGTGAGCTACAATAGCACCATTGCACTCCAGCATGGGCAACAAAGAGAGACCCCATCTCTAAAAAAAAAAAAAAATTGGTGTATATATACATATAAAGTAAGCTTGGATTAGGATCATAAGAAAGATCCTAAGCACTGAAGAGCTTATGGTGCGTATTAAACAGTATCTTATTGTTTAAGATTAAAACCATATTAAAACCATAAGTATAAGGAAGTCCAAACAAATTTTGATATTTTTATTTGTGTGCATTTCTGAAAACACTACATTCTTTAAAAAAAATTTTTTTAGGGGGGTCCTGGTTTATGGTGCCCTTAACATGTCTTTCATCTTCCTATTGGGTTTTGTTTATATGAATGTAAATGCACAGATAAAGGGCTGGAAGGCAGCACACCAAATCATTTACAGCAGTTACATCTGCAGAGAAGAGTGGGGTGGGGAATGGGGAACAGCAGAGATGAAGAGGTACTTTTACATTTTACTCATTTTTTTTTCTTATCATCTACAACCAAAATGTAGTCATTTATTATATGCACAATCATTCAAAAGAAAAAAATAGATTGGGAAAATAAAAGTGCCTCACCTTTTCTTTTGCTATCAAAGTTTAATATTAAAGCGCTTATATTTGATGAATGTTAACATGGTGATCTAGAGGGCAGCTCTAATCATCCTTCAGGTTGAATGTACTGATTTTACTTTCTCTTCCATCCAATATCATGATTAGACTGTTGTCCACTATTCGTTTTTTTCCAGATATTGTTGCTAGTCATCATCATCTCTAACACTCACTGAGCTCTTACAGTCTGCCGGGCACTAGATCAGAGTCCTACATGTATTCATTTGTTGAACTCTCACAAAAATCCTGTGAGGTGGGTATTATTATTATTGTCATTTTATACTTGAAGAAAGAGATGATGGAGAAGTTTAACTGTCTTGCGCAAGCTGGGTCAAACGGCTAACAAGTGACGGAACTGAGAACTGAGATCTGTCTCTGTCAATCTGACTTCAGATTCTACATAGGAAAGAGGAAGGGAGTGGAACTCCTCTGTGGTTTAAGATTTTTACTTTATTTCATAGTTGGCATATACACTTTTGTCTAATTGGGAGGTGACTAAAGGCATCTGGGTCTCGTTGATGTGTTGGTTGAAAATTACTATTATTATAAGGATGATTATTATAGTATTTAGTAATTATGCAGTGCTTTATACTTCAAAGAACTGTGCTTTATAATCATTTATTAGCTATGTCTCACAACATCTCTATGATATAAAGATGCATTTATCATGCATATTTTGCTGAAAAAGAAGCTGAGGCAGAGTAAGATGAGCCATATTTTGATAAAAAAGAAGTGACGGTGGAATGTAACCTCTTAAAATTCCTGACACTCGCTAAATAGCTCAATCTGGACACCCAGAAATTTAATTAATTTAAGCCTTTTAAAGGAAGGCATCACTTCCAATATTTTTTCTTGATATTTAATTAAAAATTAAATGTAAAATAAGCCAAAAATTGATGATCATTCCCTTTTAGGTGCCCTGTTTTTGAGCTTTCACTGCATTTGTGTCAATGTGACATTTTTGCACAAATTCAACCTTGCTATCTCCCATTTCTGCACACAAGCCCAATTTGACTACAGATATTGGTTTCCAATGTCAATATTACATTGCTTCAAACTGCTTCCATTGTCTGTGAAAGATGCCTTCTGTTCACCACATGCACAGGACTCTTCATGATAACTTTCAATAAAAACAAACTTTGTGCAAGAAGTATATGGAAATTAAAAGAAATTTTAGACATCTGGCAGTTTGTCCACTTTGAAAATAAAGATTATAAACACGTCAGTATGACTTGGGGTGTGAGGGGGAAGGAGATTAGAAGGATCTGTATAGGTTTATTACAGTGCCCTATAAAAGGCCTGGAAGAGATATGTGCATTCTTCTATAAGTCTGGTCATCTCTTTCAGTTGGGAGGCAGTCATGGCCATGGTACGTAGGAAAGGATCAATAAATATTAGTTTAGTGGTTGAGAGTGTGTCTCTGGAGACAGACTGCCTGGATTCTAATCCAGGCCCCATCACTTGCTACCTACCTGAACCAGCTTCGCTTTTGTTTCTCCATTGGAAAAGAAAAAGAGAGCCTCATGCCGCATAGGGTTGGTTACCATGAAATTTTTTGCTATTATTTGATCATACCTCATAGGGTTGGTCATCATCAAATTTATTGAAGTATTTGCTATTATTTGTATTTTCCATTTCTGAGGTAGCTGGCAAATAACATTAGCTACAACTCTATAAAAATGCTGGTGATAATGATATTTATAATTTGATGTCTGCACTTGCCTTGATTGTTTAGAAATGGTACAACATGGTACCCACAATCTGCCACCTCAGAAAAATAATTTAAAATTACCTGAAAATACACTGGGATAAATAGTTATGAGCACATGTAAAATCTATAAGACAAAATTCTATACTCTCTGAAACGTCCATATGATCCCATATACCAGTGGCCCCAAACTCAGTGTCTACCATGAAGATATCAAATGTGGGTGAGGCCAAATTATTGTGCTACCTGAAGACAGCGGCTGCATCTGAGCTAAAGACACTGATGCCTTGTGGATGCATGCCAGATGTCTGCCAGAGTGTCTAAATTTTTAAGAGATGCCAGAAATTGGGATTTTTTTTCTACATGACATTTCTCAATTTAAAAATTTTGACTCTATTTCTTGGTACAAAACTCTCTGAGTCAAACAACACATTTGAGGGCTACTTGTCAAATCTTTGTCATGTATACTTACACTAGTTCACATATACTAGTACATTGTGTTATTATTCAAAGCAAATGTTTTTCAAAGCACAAATAAAATGTGAGGAAGACAAACTATGACAAAGTTTTCAGAAACTTTCAAGTCTACTGGGGAGATAGGCAGCAAGAGTGAAAAATGCCATAGTAGAGTGTGGAACTTAGAACTTAAGGGGCATGGATGGGTGGTGGTGGTGGTGGTTTAGGATCAGGTCTGAGTTAAAACAAACAAAAAACAAAGATCCCCATTATTTCAAAGCTTGGCAAGGGGTGGACACCTGAGTAAGTGGCTCTTTTGTTTAACAAAACACCTTAATGGATTTTTGGTGTGGGAGCTATGCATAGACAGGGCCACAGACTTGCACAGTTCCAGGGGGCATCATTTATATTTGGCACCTCCTGAGCACTATTCATGTTGTATTCTTTGTGAATGGTACCCCCTGGGATCGTGCAACTGGTGATTGTGTCAATAAAGGTGGCCTGGAGTCTGGCCTGAGACGAAGATTGCAAGTTAAATCCCTCTACATAATAAAGTAACAGGAATTTTAAGTCTTCCCTAGTGAGTGGAGGCAGATGGGTGGAGGGGTGCCTGGAATGGACAGAAGAAAAGGGTTTAGCAAAAAGATATCTCTAGGATGAGGATCGGCCAGCAATTTGGCAACAACTTGGAGCCCATGAAGCTGGTGAGAGATTCCCTGTAATTTTTAAAAGAGATGCATAAAATCCTCTGTCATCTTCTTTTACCTCCAGGAGACACTGGCAAATGAAGTCAAACAACTTTTTCTTTGGCACTGTTCTTTATGAATCAGGAGATAACTAGGAAAGACTTCAATGCCCAGGCTCACATAGCAACACTTGCCTAAACATACAATACCACAATAACTTGCCTTTTTACTGTTTTTATTTAAAAAGCCCAAAGTGCTTACACTTTCATTTCCTCATTTGTTCTGACATTCCAGTGTGGGAAGGGCAGATTTATGATAACATTATTTATAGATGGAGAAATTGAAATAGAGATTAAATCACTTATTCAATGTCACATAGCTGGGGTGGTGGAACCCACACTGGAATTTAGTTCTCTAGGCTCCAGCCACAAAGTGGAAAGAACATGAGTTTTGGAATTAGAGGGATCTTTGTTCGAACAATCCTGATTCTGCCCCTTAACAAGAAGAATGTGGCCTTAAGTCAATTATTTCACCCAAGTCTCAGTTATCCTCATCTGTAAAATTACGACCATAAAACCTCATAGCAGTGTAGTGAAGATTAATTTAGAAAATGCATGTAAAGTCTTGGCACAGAGTAATTCTCGAGTAAGATCAGTTCCACCCCTAACCCAGTGTTATCTGGTTAAATTTCAGTACAAATTTAAAGTAATCAAAAAAGAACCCTCCATTAATACTAATTTTTTTCCAGCCTAATATCCCACCAAGAGCAAAACATGAATAAAATTCTTTCAATAAATTATTTAATTCAATGGGAAGAACTTTTGCTTCAGTAGAGTTATTCCTGTTGGCGATAATTAGAAAAAAAAAGGAGTATGTGTAAGATGAGATATTAGTGCAGTGGTTCTCAAACTTGAGAGTGTATCAGAATCCCCTGAAGGGGCTGTTAAAACACAGATTTCTGGGTCCCGGCCCTAGAGTTTCTGATTCACAAAGCCTGGGGTGGGGCCCAGCAATGTGCATCTGTAACGAGTTCACAGATGATGTTGAACTGCCAGTCCAGGGACTGCTGGGGGTGGAGCCCAGAAATCTGTTTTAACAAGCCCTCCAGGTGATTCTGATGTACTCTCAAGTTTGAGAACCACTGGTGTAGTGGTGAAAAGCATCCGAGAAGACGGACCGCATTCAAATCCAGGCTGTACCATTTATCAGTTCGATGACCAGGTTAAATGACCAACCTCTAGCACCTCCACATCTTGCACAGAGCTTGACAGTGTCTGTGATTCAGGAGTCCTCTCACTATCCCTCTAGGCCTTGAGTGAAAAGAGAAGATGTTAGTGAGTCCTGCCAACCCAGGCTCTGATTTTTACTTCTTCACACTCTTGAGGCACAAAAGGCTGCTTGTGTTTGGGTATTATGGAAGTATTACAAACACTTCTGCAATCATAAAATAAATCATAAAAATAAAATAAATAAGACAGCGCTGCAAATAAAGCCAACAGCATGGCATTGTTTGCATCGTAAATTTGTAATAACTGGTTCTCAGCTATTTCCATCTCCCCTGCCTTTCTTAGTAGAAAATTTAAAAAATCTTGAAAAAATTCAAGAGATGTTTGTACATTTGTTTTGCAGATAGTATGCATACTAACAGGCTTTTTTTCTTCCCCTGTATTTGGCCTCAGACACAGAACCTGCTTCAGACAGTCAGTGCCTTTCTGATTTTGTGGCTGAGGAATCCCCACCTCTCCTCCCACCCCTCTCTTTCCCCTGCCTGGCATCTGACTCTGGAGGTCTTCCTACCGACTGGGCTCAGAGCTTCAGAAGTATCCAGAATGGCTCCAGGCTATTCTTTGACTCACCTATCTTCATTTTTCCCATTGTAAAAACCTCTACTCTTTTCTTGTTATGTCATTAACTAACGTTTTCTATTGCCTATTGCTGAGATAAAAATAAAATAAAGTAAAAGAACTGTTGACTTTTATCCAATGCCAGATACTCTGGAATGTTTATCACGCATTATCATTTTGAATTCCTACAACCACCAGAAATGATTTTATAACTTGCCAGGGTAAAAAAAGTAAAAGTAAATAAGAGGATGGAGGCAATAAGATTCCAGAGCCCTCCACCTCTAGCCTCTTGAAGTTGCAAGTGATGATAGAATATAGGAATATAACTTGGTTCCTGTCCTTAAAGAATTTATTATGAAAACCTTGTCAGGGATAGATAAGGTTTATACACACAACATGAATTAAGATAAAATAAGCCAACGTTTGTGGCATTGGGATTAGTATCTTTGACCCTTTTCCTCCCTGGCAAGATGTACACAATAGCACCAACCTCAACGGGTTTGGGGATGATTAAATGAGTTAAATCACCCGAAGGGCTTAATACAGCTATTACTACGTAGTAAGCATTCAATAAATGTTAACTGTCATTATTTTTAAAGGAGGTAGATTGGGGTGTTCAGAATACTGGAGAGAGTCGGGAGCCCGGGTGTATGCACTGGACTCTTGCCCCTAAGTTCTCCGAGCCTCCGTTTCCTTGTCTGTAAAATTAAGTGGCTGGAGCGAAACGATCCTAACAGCAGCTAAGTAAAGGGTGCAGCCTGGGGAACCGAGGGGGCGCGGGGCCGAAAGGGTTAGTTAGGAGCCCGGGGGCGCATTTGCAGGTCGCCTGGCGGGAGAGGCCCCGCCCCGCCCGGGAGGCCCTGGCAGCTCCAGCCCGCGAGCAGTTCCGGTGCCAAAACCCTTCCCTCCCCCGCTCCCCCGGAAGTGCTTTTCTAAGGTTCGGGCCGGAGAGAGGCCTTGTAGGCATAGCCGCTGAGGCTCGATCGGCTCCAAGTAGGGTCTCCAGCCCGGGTCGGAGTCCGAGGGTCTGTGCCCGCCGACCCGCGCCCTGCCCCCTCCCAGCGCCCCGGCCGACGGTGAGTGGCCAGGGAAACGGACTGGGACGGCCGCGGGCCCGCGTCGGGGCTGGCGTTCTCGTGTCCCGCTGCCCGCTGCCGGCTCCGGGCTGCGAGCTCGGCTGTCGAGGTCCGGGAAAGGGGGTTGTTGACCTCCGCTGTCTTCGCCTCGCTGGCGGGGCTGGAAGCGGCGGGCTGCGGGGCCGTGGGGTGGGCGGGGCGGAGCCGGGGAGGGGGTTCCCAGAGCTGTTGTTGCTGTTGGGACTCGAGGGTGAGGATGGGCTGGGCCTCCGTCCGTCCGACCCCCTCTGTCTGCTCCCTCAGATCCCGCCGCTTCCCCAGTTTGGTTTTCTGTGTCCGACCTGGGGCTAGGAACCTGGGCACTAGACTCGATCTTGGGCTCTCGTTCCCAACTTTCTCCTCCTCGGGGTCTGCCCCCGGACTCAGTAATTAGCTCGGGTCCCAGGGGTGTCGTCTTCTCAGTCCCAGGGTGGGGCGCTGCCTGTGTGCATGCCAGGGATCTTTTGCAGAGCTTTTCGTCCAGACCCACTCCGGGGTTGCCATGGATAGATTTGGACTGCGCTCGGAGCCGGTTCTGGATACGTAGGTCACCGTGGCACCAGCATGCCCCGCATGATCTTTATTCGCTTGAAAGCTTACTGAAGCTGTTGTGGAAGTCACGTTTAAAAACAAAACAAAACAAAAAACTTGCTTGAGGAAAATTAGTACTTAAGATAAAATACGCAGTTTTTTGCAAATGTAAAAAAATGGCGCTAATTCTCTAATCTGCACTCTTAATTCCTGTGGTTATCTGAAATCATAGTTGTACGATGAGTTCAGTTAGAGTTTGGTGCACGAATTGATTGCAAAGGGCTGGACAATTATTAGAGCCGCTTTCTCCCAAAGTTTGTTTACCTTCTTGTTTAGAACTGTCATTTTCCTTAACTTTTAAAGAAAAATCGTTCTCGATTTCTCCTGAGAGGTTCCTTATACTGTTATAGTTGTTGCTGCAATGTAGAGGTTCACAGAGGTGGGTAGGGGTGTTTTGCTTGTTAAAATTTCGGATAAACTGAGAATTTCCTACAGAAGGTGGTGTAGGTACAGATCTACATCTCACTGATTTAGTGAACAGATTTTAGGTGGTAAACTACTGTCGAAAGGTTTGTAGGAAATATGGGTTTTCCGCACTTAATGGTGATTTTTTTATTATGGTCCTAAGGATGCAGTTACTGCAGATTTTTGCAGAGTAAGGTATACACAAACCACCTTCATGAAACTAGTGACACTATCTTCCATCTCTCATCTTGTGCTTATATTAGAATTTATACTGTAGTTTTTTTGGATACTTATGTCATTCTCTCTCCTCCCACCACTGGAAGGGGCGGTAATATCATGAATTAGGGAAAATAGACTGAAGTGAAAAGTTCAGTGAACTCTGCTATGCAAAGGAAAATTTATTTCAAGGTTGTTGATCTTGAATAGGCAAAGGGTGGGTGATTTTAAAAGTCCTTGGAAAAAATTATGGAGAGAAATTAGTTGCACAACTTTTAGATTTAGATGGAAGCTGTAGCTTCTTAGACATTTGAAGTGCTTAATTGTTTAAAGCATAGGGTTGGAATATTGGAATTGAGAGAATCTGGAAAAAGAGTTAAGTTACAGTTAAGCATCCGTACTGTAGGTATGATAGTTAATGTGTTTAGATGAGAAATATTTCAAGAATTGTAAGAGCAGAAAAAGGTGATTGGGGAAAATCAGATATTCTTAGGCATTGTAAATTTTATTATATTACTCAAGTCAATTCAACAAAAATATTGAGCATTTGCTATGCATCAGGCTATGTTAGGCAACCGTGTTGCAGTAAATAAAGATACAGCCATAACAGCTAAGATTTGTGTTTTGGAAATAATTTTCTTAGGTGTGTCTGAAATGAAGAGTTGAATTGTTTAGGCATACTAAAAATTTTTTTTCTAATTGGGACTTAACATTGGAGTTGGATGTTGAGTGCTTCATGAAAAGCACTATGTTAGGCATTATAGGATACAAGGATTAAGTCTTTGTCCTTTAGGAATTTGAAATCTAGAAGGGATGTAAGATATTTACATAAACATTTACAAGATAAAGAAATATTTGTAAATATCCACGTGGGTGGTTTGATCTAAAGTTTGGAATTAGTTGTACAAAAGGGAAAGGGTTATTTTGTGGCTTAAGTAATCATGGAAAGTAGTGGAGATATGGTAATATTTATAAGAATAGCTCTGAAGCTACTATTTATTGAGCACTTATTGAGCACCAGGCTCTATGCTAGTTGCATTATGTACATCTTAGCTTCACAACAACATATAAGTATCTTTCTTGCTAATGAGGACACTGAGGCTCAAATATGTTAAATTACTTGCCTGGGCTATGTGGCTAGCGGGTTAACAGCCCCAATTTGAATACAGTTCTGCCTGGTGCCAAAGCCTGTGTGTTTCCACTGCATCATGAGTTCAGTGTTGCAGAGGGTAAGACTTTTCTAAGACAAATATTTATGGGTTGGGAGTGGGTGGGTAAAGAAGGCCTTTCAAATAAAGAAAATGATGTGAGCAGAAGTGTGGAGGTGGGAAAGTTCACTGTATACTTGAGGAAGAGTTAGTGGACTAGATTACCTAGAATATATGGCTCATTTTTTGGGAATAAGAGGTGAGGTTTGAAATTTAAGTTAGGACTGGATTGTAGAGCATGTTTAAATGCTGTATTTAGATGTTCAGCATTTGGGAGGTAATGAGAAGTTTCTAAGGTTTAATAATGTGGTATGCAGAACGATTTGTTGTAGAAAACCCAACTTTTAATATAGTATAAATACTGGGCGGGGGCAATGGTAATGAGATGAGAATGAAGGCTCAGCAGGACTTGGCAATTGATTTAGTAGGTGGGCAGGGGAGGGGGGATTGTTGGGAAAAGTTTGGAGGGGATGGAAATTAAGATTACACTTTTTAGGGATGGGCCATGTTGATGGCGGTACTGTTACTAGAAATATGAGTAAAGAGGTGCATAATAAGATCAGTTTTGTATATGTTGAGTTTTTTATGTACTTGCCATACACTAGAAATGCCCAGAGGCTTTTGGAAATGTGGGCTTGCAGTTCAGAAGATAGGTCAGGGCTAGGCATATATTAAACATGGGTTTAGTGAATAATACAAATAGATGTATTAGGTGAATCTAAGAAGATGAAAGTGCCAAGGGAGAGTGTGGAGGGTAAAGAAACAAAAAACACCTTTATTTAAGATGCCATCTATTTAAAACAGAAGGAAAAGACACTAAATAAATTATTTTATGCCTGGGTAAAGAATTTGGTAGTCTGTGTACTGCTCCCTCACATTGCAGATTCAGATGGAGTAGAAAGAATCTGATCATTAAAAATCCAATTGGGAAATAAAATTTTCTTGCCCTTGCTAGCAAGAATACTATGCTATCACTACCCTATTTCAGGGAGGACAGACTATTTCAGATTCATTTGGTTCAGAGTGTCAGACTTTGGTTGCTTAAAAGCTATGTTTGGTTGTTTCTTTTGGACGTTTGTTTGGCAAGTGATATGTGAGGATTTGGAAGCAAATCTCTGATACAGTATTCCATTTATTTATGTGTGTGACTTCTATTTTGGTTTCAGTATCAAGAACCTCTGAATATTCAAAGATAATATTTGTGTCTTATTATGGCTATTAGTATTGCCTTTTATAGAAACTGGTATTTAATTACATATTTTTATTCCAACTCTCTTTTATAAGTACTTTTGATTAACATGAGTAGTTTTGTCTTTAATCTTCTGATTAGCCCGAGGGATAAAATAAGATAATTTTACAGATTATGTGATACATATATGAAAATTATCTATTTTATTTTGGAAACTTTAAGAACTGTAAATTTATATACTCTCCTGTGGTTTTCGGTTTAAGTATTTAAATAGGGGGAACGTGTGTATTAATGTGTAAAAAATTGTTATAGTTTGCAGAATGGGGCTTAGAGTTGTAATTTTTTTGAGGGCAAGTTTATTATTTTTAGACTGAGTTACCATGGAAGTGTTTATTTCCTTCTTGAGAATTAATACATTCCTTTTGTTTTTCAGGAATATGTTTTTCACTATATCACAGGCACTTGGGAATGTCCAAAGAGTCCTGCGTCAGTGTTGTTGGAGGCAGGGGGTTTTGTGTGTGCTTTGTCTGGGCTGTTTGGCTTAGTTTCAGTGAGCCTGGTATTAATGAAGCAAAGGTCAGGAGTTCCATTTAGCTTTAGTCTGAGTGATGGCCAGGGAGTACACCTCTCTCTCCTTCCAGCTGTCTTGGAAATTCCTTGGTTGTCATTGGTCACAAAGGTGACTGGATGAGGGTGGATCTTTATAGCATTGGAAGAATGTTAGAGGAAACTTAGCATAATGGTTAGGAACTCTGACTCTGGAATTAGACAGACCTCTGTCAAAATCCTCGGTCTGCAACCTTGGGAGAGTCCCTAAACCCCTCCAAGCCTGCATTTCCTCATTATTGAATAGGTTAATATTTGGTTTGGGCATGTGCTAGCATTGCTTTCCTTTTCTAAGTGGGAGCTAGCCATTTAGACCTGTGATTCCCAGTTGCTGAACTGTGGAATAGTGTCAGTCTGTGACAAAGTTTTCACTTGTCTGAAGTGAAATGAGAATGTAGTTAGCTTTTCATAAAGCTAAATCTATTGAATTTAGAAGATAATTTTTTTCTAAAATTATGTTTTACTGTTTTTGATGGGAACATATTAGTTCTTTTATGAAATAGTGGTGATGGGTAATTGGTAGGTTTTTTTTGTTTGTTTGTTTTGTTTTAAATGTCCTTGGCAGAATAAAAGTTGGCAACCTTATGCTGGCTAACCCACCGCCACCTCCTTTTTTTAAGATTATGGTTCTGTGAAATCTGAAAATCTTGGCTTAAACAGAATTTGAGGGATTGAGAGAGAGTATTTATCCAACACATTTATGCATATTCAAGTTAGGTTTGGGGTATATTCTGCCCTTCTCTTACCCTACAGAGGGTGCATTGTGACTCTTAGCACCATTGAATTGAATTTTATCAAGTTTCACAGTTAATACTTACAGTACATTTCAAGGAGCAGTTCAGACTGTTTTCAGCTGAGTTCGTAAAAGTTGCTCCAAATTATTTAAGACTGTGATGCTCAGCCAGAGCCCAGGAGAAAACTGGTGAACTGTGGGGGTTCCCTGGGGGTGCTGCTTTTTAAGTCATTACTCTGTTGATTAGCCAGTAAGATAAATAATTCGCCTTTGATGAGTTATTTAGTGAAGTAGCAGAAATTGGCTTCCTTTTCACCTCTTCTATAGGAAAGATAGAGCAAGAAAAGACTTTTTATTTAATACAGCAAGTAAACCTTGTGCAAACATCAGTATTCAGAATGTTTTCTAGAGAAAGAATAGTGCAGCACTGTGCATAATGGGTTATGTAAGTGGAGCCGCAGAAGTCCTCCTGGGGACTCAAACCAATTATTAACATAAGCGCTTATTGAAATTGCATCAGTTTTCTAGATGAGAAGTTTATTGACTCCCTGGTTCACTTAGAGTGTGTGTGTGGGGGTGTGGCGAGGAATTTAAGGTGCAAACCTAGCCTCAGCTACTGTTAAATTAAGGTTTAACATTTGTTTCCTTTGAGTGTTTTTGGTTAGGTAATTTAAAAAGTTGGGATTGCTATAGAAATACTTAAATATGAATTAGAATGCCTAAAGCAAAAATGTTCAGGTTAAGTTGAAATAGCTTGGGCCCTCTGTCATTTAATTTTAAAGAAATTTAAAGGTTTGCTGCTTCAGGTATTAAAGGTGATACTGCTTTATAGGTAGAGTTTTGTTGTAGATCATTGTTTCTGTTAAATAAAATCATGTGTAATTTGTTTATTTTAACACTGCTTAAATTTTCCTGTCAAAGTACTCCCAATGGCAGAATGGGTACTCCAGAAGTATAAGGATGCAGCCCAAAGTGTGCCTGTTGTAAATTGAAAAGTCTTCATGCCTGTTGAATTTTATTTTTTAAAATTTGCATTTTGCTATCTTTTATGCATGTAAACAGTGTTTTAAAGAACTCTCAGGCCAGGCATGGTGGCTCACGCCTATAATCCCAGCAGTTTGGGAAGCCAGGGCAGGAGGATCACTTGAGGCCGGGAGTTTGAGATAGCCTGTGCAACATAGCGAGACTCCCAGCTCTACAAAAAATTTAAAAACTAGCCGGACATGGTGATATGCACCTGTAGTCCTTGCTACTTGAGAGGCTGAGGCAGGAGGATCACTTCCGCTCAGGAGTTCAAGGTTACAGTGAGCTATGATCACGCCACTGCACTCCAGACTGGGAGATAGAGCAAGCAAGACCCTGTCTCTTAAAAGAAAAAAAAGGTACTCTCAACTAAAATTGGTGACCCCAAGAAGTAGTTGTATTTTCATCCTGTGGATTTACGTATCTCTATGACATGGCTTATATTGAAGTTCAGTAGTACTGTACTTAACTATTTATTTGTTGCCTCATTCCCTTTTTTTTTTTTTGGAGACAGAGTCTCACTCTGTCATCCCGGCTGGAGTGCAGTGGTGTCATCCTAGCTCACTTCAGCCTTAAACTCCTGGGCCTAAGCGATATGAGTAGCTGGGACTACAGGTGCACACCACTGTGCCCAGCTAATTTTTTTTTTTTTTTTTTTTAGTAGAAATAGGGTCTTGCTCTTGCTCAGGCTGATGTCGAACTCCTGAACTCAAACAATCCTCCCACCTCTGCCTCTCAGAGTGCCAGGATTACAGGCATAAGCCATCACTCCCAGGAGCCCCCCCCCTTTTTTTTATCCTGTGTCTGATGGTTTTGTTAGGACATAGGTGATGGTGAGCAATTTCTGATACTTTATATAGTTTTAATAAACAGCAAACTGTTTTAAATACTACTAAGGAGCTGTAGCTTCACAGAAATAAAATAACTTTAAAAGGGGATTCATTTAATTTTTATAATATTCTTTAATAGTTAAGATTTTTTGATTATCAGTATTGCTATAGCTTGGATGTTTATTCTCCCAAGCCTCACGTTGTAATTTGATCCCCGGTGTTGGATGTGGGGACTATTGGGCGATGTTTCAGTTATGGGGGTGGATTCCTCATGAATGGTTTGTTACTGTCCTCATGGTAATGAGTGAGTTCTTGCTCTATTGGTTCCTGAAAGAGCTGGCTGTTAAAAAGAGCCTGGCACCTCTCTCCCCTCTCTCTTGCCTCCTCTCTTGCCATGTGATCTGTACATGCCCATTCCCCTTCTGCCATGAGTGGAAGCAGCCTAAAGCCCTCACCAGAAGCAGATGCTGGTGTCATGCTTCTTGTATAGCCTGCAGAACCGTGAGCCAAATAAACCTCTTTTCTTTATAAATTACCCAGACTCAGGTAGTCCTTTATAGCTGTGGTCCCCAACCCCCAGGTTGTGGACTGGTACAGGTCTGTGGCCTGTTAGGGACCAGGCCCCAGAGCTCCGCCCCCGGTCCCCCCAAATTGTCTTCCATGAAAGGGGGGGCTTACAGCAGGAGGTGAGCCAGCATATTTGCAGCTGCTCCCCATCGCTAGCATCACTGCCTGAGCTCTGCCTCCCCTCCACCCCTTGTGTCTTCCATGAAACTGGTCCCTGGTACTCAAAAGGTTGGGGACCGCTGCTATAGCAACACAAAAATGACTAATAAAATATATTTCTATGTTATAATAAAATATAGCAGTACTGTCTAATAGAGCTTTCTGTAATAATGGAAATGTTCTGTATCTGTGCTATTTAATATGGTGGCCCATATATGACTACTGAGCACTTAATAATTGTCTAGTGTTACAGAAGAACTGAATTTTAAGTTTTATTTCATTTTAATTAATTTAAATGTAAATAGCTACATGTGGTGAGTGGCTACTTTGTAAGTGCAGATCTATAGGGCTAGGAAGATAAGAGGGAGAAGGGAGGTTAGAAATCTTTGTACCACCCCTCAGTTCAGGTTTAGCCAGATTAGGCACTCAGTTAGTATTTGTTGAATGAAATAATCCATCTTATTGTTTCAATTTTAAAGACCAAGTTTTGTGAAATATTCTAGATTTTTGGGGAGTGATTCATAGTCATTTGATTTTTCTTCTATATTGGTTTTTTAAAAATTATTTTCTAAAAAATAAAACGAAGGTCAGAAGAGACTCTTCTATGTTGATTTTTAAAATTTACTTTTATTACCCTTAAAAAAGCATACACTGTAGTGTATAGTGTATATACTATGGTTCATTTTATAATTTAAAGAATTATAAATTTAAAGCAATTTTAAACACTGCTGCTTTGATTTCCCTATATATGGTATTTACAAATGTCTTTGCTCATCATTCTCATTTGCATCTGAGACCTCCAAGATCTGGGAATCTGAGATCGTTTTCTCTTTGCCTGAAATATATCTTTTAGAATTTTCTCTAGTGAAGGTGTGTTGGAAAACATTTTATTTGTTGGAAAATGTCTTTAGAATCATTTCTGAAGATGATTTTCCTGAACGTATATTCTAGATTAGAAGTTATTTTTTTCTTTGCTCATTATAGATCTTAGTTCATTCTCTTCTGGTTTTTATTGCTGTTGAAAAATCCATAGTCAATGTAATTGTCATTCCTTTATAGGTAATCTGTGTTCTTTATGGGTAGTTTTAGAGTTTTTTCTTTGTTCTTGGTGTTCTGCACTTTCATTTTTATATGTTTAGAAGTTGATTTTTTTTTAAATTTATCATACTTAGTGTGCACTTGGCTTTGGAATCTGAAGATTGGTGTCTTTAAACAATTTTGGAGAATTTTTTGCCATTTTCTCAAATTTTATCTCCCATATTTTCTATCTGGAAGTTGTATTTGAAGTATGTTAGATCTTACTATACCCTCCATGCCTCTTAACCTATTTTTCATATTTTCCATTTCTCTATTCTGTATTGTGTTCTGGATAATTAGTATCTTTTCTTGAAGTTAGCTAGTTCTCTCTTCAGCTTTGTTCTACCAGTTTATTGAATTAGAAAAGTTATTTTAACAATAATACCCATTTTTCCATTATGGTAAAATGAACAAAAAATAGAATTTACCATTTAACCATTTTTAAGTGTATAGTTAGCATTAAGTACATTCACATCATTGTGCAGCCATCACCATTAGCCATCACCATCTCCATAACTTTTGAATCATCACAAACTGAAATCTGTACCCATTAAGCAATAATTCCCTATGTCCACCTCTCCCCAGCTCCTAGCAACCACTATTTTACTTTTTATCTCTATGAATTTTACTGTTCTAGGTACCTCATATAAGTGGAATCATACAATATGTGTCTTTTTGTGTCTGTTTTATTTCACTCAGCATAATGTCTTCAGGGTTCATCTATATTGTAGCATGTTCACTGAGTTTTTTTTTTATTTTAATTTTTATTTATTTATTTTTTAGAGATGTGGTCTCTCCAAGTTGCCCAGGCTGGAGCGTAGTGGCTATTTACAGGTGCGATCATAGCACCCTACAGCCTTGAACTCCTGGGCTCAAGTGATCCTCGTGCCTCAGCCTCTTGAGTAGCTGGGACTGCTGGCATGAGCCACTGTGCCCAGCTATTGAATTTTTAAAATTTTCATTTACTATATATTTTTTGTTTCTAGAAGTTTTATTCAGTTCCTTCGTAAGACTGCTTTATCCTTTTTTGGGTAGTTTTATTCCTTTTCTTGGTCATATTCTCAGGATTTCTTTTATTTCTTAAAACCTATTAAATACATTTATTTTACATTTTGTGTCTGATAATTTTGCTGGCTGTTGCTCATGGTGCCATGCTTTCTAATCTTGTAATTTTTTTTTCTTTCTTTTTTTTTTTTTAACAGACAGGGTCTCGCTCTGTTGCCTAGGCTGGAGTGCAGTGGTGCAGTCATAGCTCACTGTAACCCTGAACTTCTGGGCTCAAGCAGTCTTCCCACTTCAGTCTCCTAAGTAGTTAGGACTATAGGCATGCTCCACCATGCCTGGCTAATTAAAAAAACTTTTTTTGTGGAGACAGGGCCTCACTATGTTGCCCAGGCTGGTCTTGAATTCTGGCCTCAAGCAGTTCTTCCACTTTGGCCTCCCAAAGTGCTGGGATCACAGGCGTGAGCCACCTTGCCTGGCTCCTAGTCTTGTAATTTTTTTTTTTTTCTTTTCTCAGGTAGCCACCTAGTTGTGTAATTTTTGACTGTGAAGTTCATGTAACTTTATATTAATTTTGCAGAGTGATTTTTAGTAGTACTTTAAAATCCTGTAGCTTAGAACTTAGAAATAAACTCCTGGAGGATTGTATCCTGTTCTCTTAAACTTTCCATTTTGGAATAATTTCAAACTTACAGAAAAGTTGCAAGAATAATACAGTAGACTCTGGTATACCCTTTATCCATATTCACCAATTTTTGACATTATGCCATGTTTGTCTTATGGCATACACACTTTTTTTTTTTTTTGTGAGCCATTGAAGAGTTATATGTCTTTTTACCCCTTAATATCTCAGAGTGTATTTCCTAAGAATAGGGATATTCTCTTAGGAAATCACAGTACCATCATCAAATTCCACATTCCAGAGATTTTACATTGATATGGTACTTTTATCTAACCTATACTTTATATCCCAATTTTGTCAATTTGATCACGTATTGTAGTCTCCTTTAATTTGTGAAGAGTTCCTTAGCCGTTCTTTGTCTTTCATGCAATTGAAGAATACAGGTCAGTTATTTTACAGAAAATTTTTCAAATTGGGTTTGTCTGATTTGATCTGATTCGCCTTGTGATCCAGGTTATTTATCTTCAATCAGAATAATACAAAAGTGATGTTTCCCGCTCAGGATATCACATCTAGAGACACCTAATGCCCATTTGCCTTTCATTAGTGATTTTAATTTTGTTTAAGGTGTTGTTTGGTTTATCTACTCTATAGTTACTATTTTCTCTCTTGCAACTGATAAGCAGTCTGTGGAGAGGTATCCAAGTGTTCTGTTTTTTCTCCTTAATGAAAGTCTAAGTGTAGTGATAATATACCTTACATTTGTATAGTGCTTTCTAGTTTGCCAAGCATTTTTATATTTTATGATTTTATTTTAATCTTCATGACAGTAGGTAGGACCTGCTCTATAGTTCTGGATGCTAAGACGCAGATATGTAGCTGATAAGATATGTAGTATTGGAATTCAAACCCCGGTATTAAGATTCTTTTCACTAGCTACAGTTGTTGCCTTTTAAGTTACTAGATAGGCTGTAAATTTAAGTCAGGGCATGGTCTGTGTCTTGTTCACTGTTACATTGTCAGTACCTTGGATTATTGAATGAATAACATATAGGCATGAATTGCCAATCTCACTTACAAGGTGAGATTCTAGTGTAATTGTGTTTTTTATATATTATATATGTTATTTCTATATGAATATAGATATATAAATATAATGTAAGTGTATATATATAATAGATATAATTACATATATAATTGTTGAGTGCTTAAGTCTTGTGTGGAAGAGGTTTCTGATACTTTTCATAACTCTGGCTAAGATTTGTCATATCAAAAAGTTGATAGATTTGCACATAGCAAAGAAAATTCAAAAGCATTAGGAGATAAAGTTATTAAGGCATATTTTCTGATACCAGTTCAATTCTTTTTCTAGTTATTAAACAAGCCTTTAAGATTTGTGTGATTAGAGGAGGCAACTTAAGGTTTTCCTAAGGTCAATTTTTGCATTGGTACTAGGGTGTAGTGTTTGGTATAATCCTTTGGTGAATTGGTAGAAACTGGGTCCTATCAAGATTCACCACTTTTTTCTCTTACCTGTTACCTCACATTCCCAGTTAACCTGGAGGGACTTGGGTACTGAACCTTGGTTATAACATGAATTCATCCATTGGTGGATTGATTCAGTAAATAGTTATTGGGAGCCTAGTATGTATCAAGAACCATGTTAGGCATTGAGTTAAAATGGTGAATTAAGTAGGTGTGATTTTTGTCATTGAGCACAGTCCAGAGATGATAAGCTATTATATCCTTTGTAGTAATTTATATATTTAAATTGAATATATGTAAGAAAATCCTATTTGTATCTGTTTAAACTGTTTTCTGGCAAGGAAGAAAGTTCTGAGGGCTCTTGCTTAATGGGTTATGTAACTATAGTCTTTGAGGTTCAAAACTATTCAGTTAGGCATGTTCAGAAAATTGACTGATACTTTTATTTAAATTGAAGCCTTTTATTAAAGCCTGACTTAAGTAAATTACATTCATTCTGAAGACTGACATTTGCCTCCTGTGAGGTTTTGTGAATAGTTAGTAGGTTGGTGCTTAGGAAGCTACATGTTATGTGGCTCATTTTACATTCCCATATCTCCCCTCCACTAAAAAAAGTTTAATATTATGCATACTGGCACGTGTTTTTTTTTTTAACATTTTATTTTGAAGTAGAGACTCACAGGAAGTTGCAAGATAATACAGTCCTTTATACCTTTCACTCAGTTTTCCCAATGAAAACATCTTATATATCTGTCAATTGTGAAAATGAAGAAATTGACATTGATAAATTACTGTTAACTAGACTACAAACCCTATACAGATTTTACCATTCTTTAAACTTGTACTTCTTTGTGTGTGCATGTGAATATATTTCTCTGCTGTTTTGTCCCGTGTAGAGTTTTGTATAACCACCACCACAATCAATATATAGAACTATTCTATCACCACAAAAGAATTTCTTAGTGCTACCTCTTTCTGTTCACAAAGCCCCCCACAAACCACTAGTTTTCCCATTTTGAGAATATTATATGAATGAAATCATGTAGTATATAATCATTTGGGATGCATGTTTTGAAAATATTTATTTTAATTGAAAAAGTGAAATAACATTTTAGAAAGATTAGAAAGTAGAAAAAAATATTCTTAATTCCATCACTCTAATACAATCATTATCATTTTGGAGTTTTTTATAGCTTTTTTTGTATGCACGTTTTATATCATATTCATATTATATGCTTTGTTTTGTTTGTTGCTTTTTAAAAACTTAACACATTTTTTGTGTCACTATCCATCATACTTCATTTTTGCTATTATAAGAAAAGTTGCAGAAAATACCTTTGAGCATATAGATTTCTTTGCATTTTAATTTATTTCCTTAGGGCAGATTCCCAGTGATACTTGAGTTGAAGGATATGAGAATTTTTTAGTCTTGAAACATTTGGTTAAATTGCTTCTCAAAAGGATGCTATTACTAGTACTGTTTCATGGTTTCCTTGTTAGATTGGATATTAGTGTTAGTTTTTGTTTTTTTGTTTTTTTAAAGAAACAAGGTCTTGGCCTTGAGGTTGTGGTAGCTCAGGCCTGTAATCCTAGCACTCTGGGAGGCCAAGGTGGGAGGATCGATTGAGCTCAGGAGTTTGAGACCAGCCTGAGCAGGAGTGAGACCCTGTTTCTACGAAAAATAGAAAAATTAGCCGGGCATGGTGGCGCGTGCCTGTAGTCCCAGCTACTCAGGAGGCTGAGGAAGGAGGATTGCTTGAGTCCAGGAGTTTGAGGTTGCAGTGAGCTACTATGACGCCATTGCACCCTAGCTGAGGCGACAGAATGAGACTGTCTTAAAAAAAGGAAACGAGGTCTTGCTCTGTTGCCCAGGCTAGATTAAAACTCCTGGGCTCAAGTGATCCTCCTGAGTGGCAGGGACTACAGGCATGCACCATGGTGTCTGGCTTATTAGTGTTACTTTTTTCCCCCTAATTTATTAGGTAAGAAAGGTACTTCATTGTTCTAATTTTAGAACAATGTTCTTTCTTTATGTAACAGTTTTTTCCATGAAGAGTAAAATTGATTGTAATGTCATAATGACATGAACTTTTAAAAATGATATTGCTTTTAAGTAATTTGGAAAAGCATTTTAATATCTCTGCCAGTGTTCAAAAATTCTGAGCTAGAGGTTGAAATACCAGATATTTCTCGTTAGCTTACAGGTTTGTCACCTATGAAATGATTGCCAGTTTCTACATTGCTTCTCTTTTGGTCTGTGCCATTATCTCCTACTTACTCTCCTCAGTCTAGATCCTTGACCTTTTTTCCTATCTGTCCCTTGTTCATAGAGCACCTGCTCCCTCCACTGGTATCATGCCAGCACCTCATTCTTTTTTCCTATGTTCTTGTCAGCTTCAAGTGCCCAGTCATGCTGACATGTTAGTGCATTGCTGTAATCTTATCCTTATAGTTAAGTATAATCCTAGGAGACTATAGTCCCCTGGAGCTCTCAGGAGTTTTGGACATCTTCACTTTTTTAATGGCCACCACTGAATTTGTATGACTAATAATGTGTGAAGTATATATGTATAATATTCATGAATACAAAAATAATAGAATAACAAGAAAATTGTGCATCTCTTACTTTTCTATATGTTTTGGGAGACAGCAGTACTATATTCTAAGAGCAGGAGACCATCAGGGTAACAACAAAGAAAAAATTCACTGGGGGTGGTGGCATATACCCGTAATCCTAGCTACTTGGGAGGCTGAGGCAGGAGGATCGCTTGAGCCCAAGAGTTTGAGACTAGCTTGGGCAACATAGTGAGACTATGCCTCAAGAACAAAAAAACCCTTAAAGTAAAACAGACGTTTTTAATTGAATATTTACTAAGTGCCAGGCATTGTGCTTAAGTACATTATTTAGTCTTCACAATTCTGTAAATTTTGAGGTAGCTACATATAGAGATCCTATATGTGATATATTGAGTAGGTAATTGAAAATGTTGGTTAGCAGGGAATCATAAAAAGTGATATGTGTTTTAAATTTTAACTTGGATATACATTACTTCACTGTTTTTTCCCCATAGGGTCAAGGTTTTTCTTTGTGGATGGTTCTTTTGATTAGAGTTCTGGATTGTCTTTTTAGCATAATCTACAGCCATGCAGCATTATCTATTAAGTATTCCAGTAGTATCCCTTTCTTATAGAACAGAGAGAACTTAATGACACTTTCAGTGTAATACAAGTGTACCTTGTTTTATTATGCTTTGTTTTATTGCATTTTGCAGATATTGCATATTTTACAAATTGAAGGTTTGTGGCAACCCTGCATCGAGAAGTCTATTGGTGTCATTTTTCCAGCAGCATGAGCTCACTTCATGTCTCTGTGTCACATTTTGGTAATTCTTGAAATATTTCAAATTTTTTCATTGTTATTATGTGATAGTGATCAGTGATCTTTGATATTACTATTGTAATTATTTTGGGGTGCCATGAACTATGCGCATATAAGATGGTAAACTTAATAAATGTTGTGTGTGTTCTTACTGCTCCACTGACTGGTCATTCGCCATCTCTCTCCCTCGGGCCTTGCTTTTCATTGAGACCCAACAAAATTGAAATTAGGCCAATTAATAACCCTACAATGGCTTTTAGATGGTGAGTGAAAGGAAGAGTCACGAGTATCTCACTTTAAATCAGAAATTAGAAATGATTAAGCTTAGTGAGGATGGCATGTTGGAAGCCAAGATAGGCTGAAAGCTAGGTGTCTTGCACCAAATGGTTAGCCAAGTTGTGAATGCAAAGGCAGAGTTTTTGTTTTTGTTTTTTTGAGGCAGAGTTTTGCTCTGTTGCCCAGGCTAGAGTGCAGTGCAGTGGTGTCATCATGTCTCACTGCAACCTCAAACTCCCGGGCTCAAGGGATCCTCCTGCCTCAGCCTCCTGAGTAGTTAGGACTACAGGTGCATGCCACCACACTTGGTTAAGTTTTCTATGTTTTGTAGAGACGGGGTCTCATTGTTGCCCAGGCTGGTCTTGAACTCCTGGCCTCAAGTGATCCTCCCTGCTCGGCCTCCCAAAGTGCTAAGATTACAGGCGTTAGTCACCACACCCAGCCAAATATAACTTTTATGTGCAGTGGGAAACCAAAAACTTTGTGTGACTTGTTTTATTGCAATATTCGCCTTATTGCAGTGGTCTGGAACAGAACCCGCAATATCTTCAAGGCATGCCTGTATATAGAATCCTTTTACAGTTTTATGCTTTTTCCCTTATTTTGAAGCTATTTTTACATACACCTAATTCCATAATAACTTTTTTAAAAAAAATTAGCCTTTGAATCTTTTTGAACTTTTCAACATAATTTTCACAGACACAACCTGTTTCCACTCATAATTCATTAGTTTACATGATCTTACGTAATTACAATAACAAGTACAGTTGACATAAACTGGTTTGGAAACAAACAGCTGGATCTTATTAAGCATTAAGCCCATTTTGTGAGAGCAGAAGAGTGGGGACATACTAAGACAGTGGCCTACTTAGAAGACGCTTCTAGGTGCAAGTGGTGAACCTGAGGTGGGAAGTAGAGAGTGATTTATGGAGGGATTGGAGAGCTTTATTTTTGTAAGTTGATAAAATAGAGATCTGTTAAAAGAATTTCTACTGAATTATTATTCTTGTTTCCATTTTATAGATTAGAAAACTGAGGCTTCAGAGAGTTAAGTAACCTTCCCAAGGTCAGGCAGGTAATAAGAAGTGATGGAGCCCCAGGATTTGTACCTTGATCTGTATAGGTTTAAATATAGCATATACTCTTACCTACTATGCAGGTGCTTGATGTCTTTCAGGTCATCTGATTTACCCAGTCCTTAAGTAGTCTTGAGTGGTCTTCAGGTCATATGTGGGGTAGTCTTAAAGTTGTCCCACATCTTGGGTCTTGCTTTCATTTTGCTCCTTAGTTCTTTTTTTGCATTTTTTAACTCTGTGTAAAAAATGAGGGTGCATTCCAAGATAAAAATTAAGCTTATACTAGCCTGGGCAACATAGGGAGACCCTGTCTCTACAAAACGTGGAAAAAAAAATTAGCTGGGTATAGTGACATGTGCCAGCAGTCCCAGCTACTCTGGAGGCTGAGGTGGGAGGATGGCATGAGCCCAGGAGTTTCAGCCTGCAGTGAGCTACGATAGCACCACTGCATTCCAGCTCAGGTGACAGAGTGAGACCTTGTCTCAAAAAAAAAAAAAAGCTTATAATCATTTGTTTTATTTTATATTGGCAATGTATATGTAAGAACTATGGCTAAGGCCTTGCAGTGTTATAAATTGCTGAGGTAATGGTGAAATGAAAGAGTGGAAAGGGGAAAAATGGAGTGGAGAATATAGACATAAACTACTCTTCCTCCTGTTAAATGTAACAGCTTATGATCTGATCAGTCATCTTTATCCATGTCATTACTTATTTCATGAAGCATCAATTGAGCCACTGGGATTTAAAGAAAAAGATTATATGTACGTGTGTATATATTATACACACACACACGTATATATATTTGTAATTCATAGATATCTTTCTGTCCTTTCTACCCAGCATGTACAGACCTTTTTTCTGATTATACTGAAATGTTCTGTCAATATTTAAAGCCTGGTATGTATTTTTGCATTTTGCTTTTCTAGAACATTTTTTAAAACCCTAAATTACCCTATTTCCATTAATTTTCAGATGCTGGAATCCAAAAAAGTTTTTTCACAAAATAAAATACATTTATTATGTAGTAATTCATTGAGTTCCTGTTTTTATTACTGAAGACTGTAACTCCAACCAGAGCTCTGATCATCATGAGATAATTGGTGTTACCACATTGAGTTTTTTTCTTCACAGAATATCAGATCTTTTATTGTCATCAAATAAACCACATTGAGTTTTAATTTCAGTCCAAAAAAAAGAAATTTTGTTATTTTAGTGTATGAAGCTATATTTCAGACAGTATATAAGGCTATTAGGCTATTTTTAAATCTTCAAAATAGCTTAAGGATTTCTCAGTTCTACCTTAGGTGGTCCTGGAGTCACTGCCTTTAATTATGAATTTAAGTGGTTTTTTTGGTGTGTGTGTGTAGTTGTTAATCCCTGGCTTTGATATGATTATAATTAATGTTATGATTAGCAGGACTCTTTAATTGAATGTATCAAATACCTTGTTCACTCTTTGGCTGTAGTAGTTTACTAATAAATATAAAGTTGTATAGAATAAAATTGAAAATTATCAGTTGATGACATTCTTGTCCTTTTACTTTGAAACGTCAAGATATGTAAATGCCACATATTAATCCTGAGGAACTTTTTATCTCCTCCTTCCTTAAATATACCTTTTTTACATGAAGTTACCGGGTTTTTTTGTGGGGTTTTTTTTTTGGCATTAGTCTAAGTGTTTGAATCTGGCAAAGGAACATACTGATTGTTTGATATGCCAGCTGACATCTTTAGTTTACTGAGGTATATTCCAAACTTCATAGGACTGTAAATTGGTTATGACAACAAACCTTCAGGCTGTATAGTCTGATTTTTTTTTTTTTTTTAGGAAAACAGGTCATCAAGTCTATCAGATTTAAGATTATACAGAGTGATGTAGCTGAGTGTTTAGATGGCCAAGTCATAATGTTAACAAGAGACCTGATAAAGGATTTTAACAAAAAATAAATATGCTCCTTTTCATAAATGTTACCCTATGTATTTACCACTTTCAAGAATTTCTTTTCTAGTTTTATAATCAATGAACTTGTTTGAATCTGAGGAAGAAGAGGGGACTAGATTAGTATTAGGGGCTGTTGAATTAATTGTTCTCTTTATCTCATAGCAAAAGTAAAAATAATTTTAAATAGCAACATTAAAAAATTAGCTTGAGACCGGGCGTGATGGTTCACTACTGTAATCCAGCACTTTGAGAGACTGAGGCAGGAGGATTGCTAGAGGCGGGGAGTTCGAGACCAGCCTGGGCAACCTGGTGAGACCCCTGTCTCTACAAAAAGTACAAAAATTAGCTGGGTGTGGTGGCGCATGTCTGTAGTCCCAGCCAGTCAGTAGGCTGAGGCAGGTCGATGGCTTGAGTGCAGCATTTTGAGGTTGCAGTGAGCTGTCATGATGACGCCACTGCACTCTAGCTGGGCGACAGAGCAAGACTCTGTCTCAAAAAAAAAGAAAAAAAAGCTTGAAAAAGAGTTTGAATTGTTTCTTTCAATGTTTCGAGTTTTACTTACTAATTGAGGGATTACAGTGTTCAACCTTATTTGGAATTTAAGAGCCAAAGAGAAAAATATCTTAAAAGTGTGTGGTTTTTTTGTTTTGTTTTGTTTTGGCATTTGAAACATATTGCCCAAGTCTTTGTCCTCCCCTCTTCCCCTAGTTTTTAACTGCCTTTTGGATTCAGATGATTTTGGCACTTCTTAGGTTTTTTACAAAATATTTCTGGTGTGTGTAGCCATTTGAGATCTAGACCCTAACCAAAAATTCCAGCCAGATAATTTTTCTCTTATAGTGAAGCACGATTTGTAGAGTGCTGACAAAATTATATTGTATCCAGAATTTTTTTTTTTCTGCAATAAAGGTTGTTTTGGGTAAGATAAATTCTTTACCTATTTCTTCACCTATTATATTTTATTTTGGCTGATGTGAAGTTGCCATAGTTGTACTTCTCACTAAACAGGAAGTAAGTTTTCTAGCCTTGGTTATTGGTAACCTCTAGTAGCCTCGATTTTCAATCCTAATTAGCATTGCCTATAGATGAAGGAGTAGAATTATTATGCATTAGGAGATCTGAGAGAATGGTCTAAATCCTTTACCAGTTATAAAAATCATTCACTTTTAACAAAAGGGGGGTAGTATGTGCCCATGATCTAAAATTTAAAAATACAAAAGGGTTTATCGTGAAAAGCAAGTCTCTTTTCCTTACTCCCTGTAGGTCCCCTTCCTGAGGCAGTTGCTGTTCATAGCAAGTTTTCTTCCTACATTTACAACCATATTCATCCTTTTTAATGGTTGCATAGTATCCTTTGTATGGAATGAATTACATTCCAATACTATAAATTCCCGTTTTGGTGGACTGGACATTAAGCTTGTTTCTTATCTTTGGCTTTTTAAATAATGCTCTTAGGAGTATTGTATACATATTTTACACCTTTATAATATATCAGTACTTTAAATTTTAGAAGTGGAATTTCTGTGGTAATGGATATACATTAACATTTTTGATAAATATTGCCAAATTATTCTTGGTATATTCATTTCTAAAGTTAGAATGATAGTTTTATAAGATCCTCTGCAGAAAAGTATGATTAGTAGATGGGTTATATGCTGTTTATAACTAAATTTATTTTTTCTATTTTTATTAATTATGTGGTTGCAAGCACTGATCACTCATGTTGTATGAACAACTAGCATTTACTTGTTTACTTTGTCAGAAATGTGTTATTTTAATTACTAGCAGTCACTGTAATTTTATTCTTTTATAAAGATGTTTCTAGCTTGTGAGTGAATTTTGTTTAAAAAGGAATTTGGCCAGGGGCTGGGGGTAGAGGAAATGGGGAATTTAAAACAAACAAACAAAAAAGGATTGTGGAATTAGGAATCTATGTTTCCAATAAGTCATATAAAAATGAAGTTTACCTTACAAGGTCAAGCCATAAAGAATTTAACCCATTATAATGCATTATATTCTAACCCCCCTTTATAACACTTGTGAAAAATGCATTCATCCTGATGCAACCCTCTTTTAGGGAACTGCGTCTACCCAAAATCAAGGACCTTGGTTGGTTGTGACTTCTATTACTTGGGGCAAGGGAGTTAGAGAGGGTGATGCCTGAGGAGCAGAGTACCTGGAGGGGGAAGTGAATAAGTTAGGGGTAAAAGAGTGTGAGGTGGTAATGAATGTAAGGTGTTTCCCCCCTGTCATTTGTTGTTGCTCTGCAGTGCTGAGACAGGCTAAGGGAGGGAATAGGGAAATGGGAAATGATGTTACTAGTTCCACCCAGGGAATCCTGGTACCTGGGATTCAGGTGAGTTGAGATGAATTAGGTCTTGAGGGAGGTGATGGAGAGGGACGAAAAGTGGAAATGGCTGTAATTTTCAGGAAGATTTATAGAGTTTGAGAAAAGGGAAATGGAATGGAAAAGAAGTTTTCTAGAGATAAGACAATAACAACGTCTGTATGTTAAGCATTTATAGTTTATTTTTAAAAAATATTTTATTTATTTTTTGTAGGCAAGTGGGTAGTCAGCATCGAGGGGATTTTAAGGATTGTTTTGAGGGATTGGACAGTAACATCTTGGCTCCATCTGGACTTTTTAAGGGTACACTAACCATTCTTCCCTGAAGTAAAAACACACACAAAAGCTCTGACTTAAAGAGAGTGTTCTGACTGTTATATCCTGATTAGTTTAAAGGTACTGAGTGCTGGCTTCACTTGAAAGGGTAGCAGTAATTCTCTGTCTGGTTCCATGGTGGAGCAAAACAGAGTTGACTGTACAGCCGTTGTCCTTCAGACATGTCTAACTTTCCCAGTCTATTTATGAGCATCAACAAACACTTTGTGCATACTTCAGCCCTGGGTTGAATGTGTCTATTTTCCTTTAATTTAGCTTAAAACTAGTAATGGAATTCCTGAGGTTTTGAGAGGAATAGTGCTGGCAAATTTAGTTTTGAAACTAAAGGCAAATTAAGATACCAAGCAAAACAGAGGGAGACTATCACTTTAGAAAGGGATCTTAAAACTCTGCTGACATTTGCAAAGCCAGTGTCTCATATTTATATAAGCTTTAGATAGGAACTGCTATTTTTCTAAAATTGTTAGTTTAAAAATAATTGTTACATTTGTGCATTTTAAAAGTTGCTTCTAACATACTTTGGGTATGCTTAAGCTCAGCCTTTTCAGCACCAGTATTCAGACGTTCGGGCATCAGCCCTTTTGGTTTTATTCTGTCTCAGACCATTTAAGATAATTAAGATGGATTGCAGATGTCAGGAATTTGATAAGCTTCCATTAAAATCTAATGTGGTTTTTAAAATTGCATAAAATGCCCTTTGAACCTGTTAAAATATGCTGCCATCATCTGAATTAAGAAGTTTAGCTAAGCATTGCTAAAATGACAAATGATAGCACTTGTCATTTTGATGTTCTTTAAGTTTCTTAGCCTTTAGGAGATAGCTAACTGCATATAGATAGGATTAGGTTAATTAAAAATATGCCTTTCCTTGATTAAGTCCATTTACGTCTGTTTCATCTGCATCCCATAAGTTTTCATTTGTGGCCTCAGATATTTTGTGGGTTTTACCCATCAATCCATGAACTTTTTTGAGTGTCTGCTGTGTGTTAAATCTATCTGTATATTTTGTTGCTAGGTATCACTTAATATTTTAAAATTTCTCCAGGGCAAAAATTATGCTTTCTTATATTCTTTGGTAATTCAACACAATGCAGTGTATGCTTCATTGTAGTGGATAGGTCTAAATATCTTCTACGTGCTGATCCTGCATTTAATCTCACAGACACCTAAGTTCTCCCTCACTGCCCTGTTGCTAGGTTATGATTCAGTATTCTCTGAATGAATGATATGAGGACCAAATCTTTTAGACACTGAAATGTTCCTTGGAAGCTGAAGGTGAGCAGGAGCTTTTAGACATCTTTTGTCTCTCTCGTCTCAGAACACATACTCTTGGGCAAAAGTGGCTAAGAAAAAATGTCATTTATAAGTGCTAAGTAAGTACCTCCTATATATTGCAGAGCTTAGAACCTTTAAGTTATATGTTACAGAACAAAGAAACCAATTGTTTCAAATTAATGGAAATTTAAGAGAGCTAAAACTATACGTTGAAAATACTCACCTTAAATTATTTAAACCGGTTAAGCCAGAAAACGTGGAGAAAGAATTGAGTTGAAAAATAGCCACACTTCTGGTCAGAGTAGTATTTTGGACACTTCAGTTTTTAGAGGACCATTCCAAGATTCAGTTATTTCCCTAATACCTTTCTTTAAATGATCCTTTTACTTAAGTACATTTATTTAAAGAAAAACTTTATATTGGTACTGTAAATGGAAAACTAATATCACTTGCTTTAAATAATTGGCAATGGAAAAATTAAAGTGATGATAACAAAATAATGGTATTAAATTTTAGCTAGGTACTGTTACCTGCTAAGTCCTCTGAACTTAAGTCTGCTCACTTAAAAAAAAAAAAAACCACCAAATGAAATGAAGAGACTAAGACTTTGTAATTAAAAGGCCTGAGGGCTTGAAAAGCTATTAACTTTCTCATGACATGATTGGTTATTATATATGTTCCACCTAAAGTAGGTATACGTCCCCTGCTTGTGGAAACACTGAGGTGTGGCAGAGGAAGAGGATTTGGCAGTGAGGATAGAGGAAGGAATAGAGAGGAATTGAGAAGAATTGATAAAGTACTTTCTCAGTGTGTTAGGAAGTTTTTATCTAGAATATAAATGAATGAATGAAAATTGGAGAAGGCACATACAATGATGAGGAAAATACAATCTTAGCTTTCAGATTTAGTAACTATTAGAACATTCTTTTGATCATGTTCTTATTCTTATGATTAAGCCTTAGCAGGATTATTTAATTCAGCAATAATAATTCAGTAAATGAAATTTGTGGATACAAGCATAAACATGAATTAGGCTGTCATCTTTTTATATATGGTCTGTTTCTCTAAAGAGGGAGAATTCCATCCTTTTTAGATCCTACTTTGAGGAAATTTGATTATATATTATAGGGATAAGGAATAATTTTGAAGAATAGTTATTATACAGGTTTTTTTCTCTTGAGTCATATACAGAGGCATGAACCAACACTGGTCACAGATGTGAAGTTCTTTTTTTGGTGGATGGGGGGAATGAGTGTAGTAACAGTTTATTGTGTTTTTGTCATCCTTATAATGAAAATTTGTCCCTTAACTCTAAACATATTTTGTAAGTTCTTTGAATTTATGGTGATAAAATCATTCTACTTTTCTGTAACTCATAATAGTACTTTTTTTGTTCTCTACATTATAAAATTAATTTTAGAAAATATCTAAGTAGAATGTATTTACTTTCCATGACTCATTTTCTTCTTTTGAAATTTTTTAATTTTTAAAAAAAAATTTATTTTCCAGTGGCCTAGATAATAGTTCACATGCCTTATTTTCAAGCGTAATTTAGGTGGTCTTGATTTAAGATGAACTTTTGTTCAATTGAAAAGCTTGCTTAGGAATTGCAGTCCTTAAAAAAAAAATTATTAAATAGCTACATATAATGATTATAGCCTCAGCCTCCCCCCCTTTTTAAAAGACTGAGACAAGATATAAATAAATAAAGTACATAGTGAGGTTGCCAGGCCACAAAACTCTACGATGTACCTGAAGTACAGTACTGCATCACTTAACCACCATTTATAACAATGATTCTATGAGGCAGAAGGCCTTCATGACCCCAGCCAACCAACCAACAAATTATTTTGGAATGTACCATGTTTAAGTTGGGAACTACTGTAGAAATAATTGGTTCTAGCAGAAAAGAGATATATTAAAAGAGAATTGGATATCTCTTGCTGCTATCCGCTCTTGAAAGTGCCTGAGTCTGTATCTAATAAAAAGTATAACTGTTAATATATTTATTTTGCATTATATTAGGGATTTTAAACTTATTTTGAGCAACATTCAGTTTAGCACAACAAAGAGACTAGATGTAAATGTGATTCACTCTATAGAAATGTGCTGTACTGCTCATCTGGAGAATTTTCTGGTTCTAAGTTTCTTTAAGCATATCAGGATTCTTGAACTCTGGAGGGTGTGGATGGTTGTGTGGAAAGAGGCGATGACTTGTAAATTCCTCATCTTAATCAGTTTGGTGTTGGGATTTCATTACTATATTGTTTATTAAAACACTATTGCTGTCGATATACTTACCAGACTACAAGAATTCTTTAATGGATACCATCAGTGTAGGCATCTGTAAAAGCATGTATGAGACAACAGTGTATGGAGAAACACCTATCTGTTTTGTATTAAAGGGAGATTATTTGTTAGGATGGACTTGGCTGGATGCAGCTTGTGTAGTCGATAATGTAGTTATTCCAAGAAACCTCAAATCTAACACAGTTTACTGTGATTTTTGGTTATTGACTATTCATTCAGCAAATATTTATTGCATGCCTATGTGCCAGACATTTTTTAAGGTGCTGGGTTTTCATTAAAGAATAAGAGACATCTCTGTTCTGATGGAGCTTTCATTCCAGTGAGTGAGACAAGCAGCAGGGAAATTAATACATATAGTCTGGTAATGATAAATATGAAGGAAATGAAAGCAGAGTGTTCTCCAAGCAAATACCCCATTATGGTAACCCTTCTTAAGTTTTCAGGCAAATTTATGTTCTGCTTTAGGTCTTCCTGTTGTGGTGTTGCTGTTGCTAAAAGGAAACCTACTTACCGCAGCAGCAGCCTACATTTCCCTCCAAAGAGTCCCTTATTAATTTTCCTGCATAACAAATAACCATAAATTCAGTGACTTAGAACAACACCCATTTATTAGCTCATAGTTCTATACATCAAAAGTCTGGGTACAGGGTGGCTAGATTCTCTGTTTAGGGTACCACAATACTAAAATCAAGGTGTCACCTGGGTTGATTTCTTGTCCTTAGGCTCTGGGGGAAAATTGACTTCCAGGGTCAGTTAGGTTATTGGCAGCTGTAGGACTGAGGTTACATTTCTTTGCTGACTGTCAGCTGGGAGCCACCAGCTTGTAGATGCTGCCTGTATTCTTTGCCATGTGGCCCCCTCCATCTTCAAAGCCAGCTACGGAGATGATCCCTCACGTCTAATCTCTCTTACCCACCAGTCTCTCTGACTTCTCTGTCTCTTATTCCTAGACCCATATTTGAAGGATTTATGTGGTTAGTTCATATCCACCTGGATAATTCCACTTTCTTAAAGTTAACCTGATCGTGAGAGTGAAATCCCATCATAGTCATAGTCCCAGGGATTTTGAAGGGTATATACACCAGGGAGCAGGGATCTTGAATCTTAGAATTCTGCCTATTAATGACAGTCTTCATTGCATGGCTGCTAGTAAGTGTTGCAGTTACCTCTTTTGTGTGTGAAGGGGAGAATTAGCAGCCCTCCTTCGTACGTTTATCTGTGGTCAGTGACCATGAGAAATAGTTGGTAGGAACTGGCTGAAGTAGTGGAACAGTGCCTCTGCATTTATTTCTTCAGTTCTAGGAGTGAGATGAGGAATGGTGGCTCAGGGAAGAAAGCAGAGATTCCTGTGCCCCACATCACTTCTGGGGCTCAGAGGTTAGCCATTTTATAGAAATAAGAATGCCACGGGTTTTTTTCCCCACATGAAAATTAGTATTAGTTGAATTGTTTTTACAGATTTTTTAAATACAAAGTTTTTAAGGGAATTGAACGCATAGAACCAGGAGAGTGAAATGAGAATATATCGTATTTAGGAAAACTAAATGAAACAGAGTACAGACAGTCCCAATTATGATGGTTTGACTTACGACTTCTCGACTTCATGATGGGTTTATTGGGATGTAACCCCATTGTAAGTCAAGGAACATCTGTATAAATTATAGAGGGAAAATAACCTAAGTCAATTACATCTCATTATAAGATATATATTTTTTTCTGATAGACTCTTATAATATAATAATGTCCTTTTTGTTTAACATATGCATTATTATAACTTTTAAAACACAAGACCTTTCCTTCTTTCTCAAAGTAGAATCACAGAACCTAATGGAAGTAAGTGGATAATTAGTTCTAATGCCTTACTTTTTAAGTTGCTCACAATGGTGCATCTGGTGGTAAAAATCTTATAATTATTAATATTATTATTTTTTAGAGATAGGGTGTCACTATGTTGCCCAGGCTGGTCTCAAACTCCTGGCCTCAAGTGATCCTCTTACCTCAACCTCCAGAGTTGCTGGGATTGCAGGTGCAAACCACCACACCTGGCTAGAAATCTTATAATTATTAATATGTTTCTACTTTCCATTCATAAAAAATACTGGCTATCACATGGTACCTAATATTACCAAATGAGGAAATGGAAGCAAAGGAAGTATGAACTTTCTTTTGTAGTAGTTGGTTTTTTTGCTTAATGTTTTGGAAATACAGTTCTGTGGAACATTTTTCTGCTTTTACAGTGGTGGGAAAGTAGGATTCACTGTGTAGGTAACCTTGGAACACTAATTCCATAAAATAAAGGATATACATGATATGAATTAGTCTGTTTAATGATAGGGTTTGATGAACATAAGTACTAAGATTGTATTCTCTAGTAGGGAAAATTTTTGATCCATTATATCAGTGAACAGTGTATCCTCTGTTTTGATTCATAGTTTTAAATATATAGGTGGTCTTACATCTCAACAGGAGTACCACTTAAAAGACTTATATAGTAGAGCGTAAAAGTTCTGTTAGACATGGAACTATGTTTCTGCCAATAACTCGACATTTTGAGGACAGATAGCATCCCATTTCCAATTTGAGATTGGATACAAAAATATCCTAGGGCCGAGAATAGGCGTAGTAAATTGCACCAACAAAAACCTTTTGTGTATTTATAGTGGGGGAAAAGTCTTCATTGAGTTTGCATGGAAAAATGTGATATAAGCTCTATATGCTTTTAGCACAGTAGGTGGGACCACCTATTTTATGGTGATTACTTTGTATGATTTATTTTCAGTGCAGATTCCAAGAATGTTTCTATATATGAGTTCTTTGTCTTTTTTCTATTATTTTCATCTTTGATTAATTAGAAGCCCCTCTTTTTCAGAAGTGTTGCATTAATTTTTCTTCTCTTATATTTATTTTCATATTTTCTTTAATTAATGTTTTTATACTAACCTAAAATTTTCTCCTTGTGCTTTAAAAAATTATGGGACAGTAAAGTTGTCTTCAGATGTTTTTTATTTTCACCCTAACACTGTTTGAGTTGGCTTGTAAGACATGCTTATATTGCATAAATTTCTCTTCATGGAGAAGAGTCACTTCCAGCATTAACACTTCTGGGAATTGTTTCAAAATTTAGTTTATTGTCTTAATGTTAATAAGAGTTCCAGAAGTCTGGTTGGTTTTTTTTTTTTTTTTTTGTCTTATATCCCCAAAGAGTATATTTAATTTTGTTGTTATAATTGGGTTCTATAACACTTGAATTGGTTTGATCTCAGATTCTTCATAAAATTATAACTAACTTTTAGTAATTTCTCTAGTTTATCCAGTATTTTAGAATAGTATTGCAAATACAATTATGCTGATAAATTTGGTAAGTACCAATATGTATTCTTTAGGGGACATATTTTTAATAAAATATTAATGCTATTAATAATTATTAAATATACTTAATAAATACAAGACTATTTAATGAATGTTAATACTATACTCAGCTATTAGAGAAAACTTTATGGTGGCAGCAATAAAAAATTGTATAATTTTTGGTAAGCTATAGAAGTTTGTACAGTGTCTTTTTACAATTATCACTGAAATGTAACTAAAGTTAAATGGTGTCTAACTGTCCATTAGGGTATATTTCATTGGTCAAATGTTTAACTAGTCTGATACTAGTCTGGTCATTGAAACAGACTAATAATTTAATAGACAGTAGTTCAAGTGTTTTTGTATGTATGTGTGTTTATGTGTGTTGGAACTTGATACACTGGTATTATTTTTCAGAGAATTAAAAACAATAAAGTCCTGAATGGTCAATGAAATACTTTAGTGAATGTTATTATTCACTATTGATTTTCTGAATGTGATTGATAAAGCGCTGGTCTGAGTTTCTGACTTGCTCTTGATACCCACTATATAATTACTTCCTTGTTGACAGATTCAGATGATATAGTTTTAAATATTAATCTAAGACAGACATAATCGGGATGATGTGTACTAAAAATCACAAAACATATCTAAAGGTAAGTGGAAATAATTATCCACGTACAACTACATGGCTGCTTAGTGGAGTGATTAAGAGTGTGGGTTGTGGAGTCAGGCTACCTGGGTTTGAATCCTGGTTCCACTGCTTACTTAGCTGTGGGACTTAGGTAAGTAATTCAGTCTCTGTGTTCTTTAATTTCTTCATCTGTAAAATGGGGATGATATTGGTACCTATGCCATAAGGTTGTTGTAAGGATTAAATAAGTTGTAAAGTACTTACAGCAGTTGCTGGCATACATAGTGAGCACTATACAAGTGTTGATTAAATAAGTATGATTTAAAATCATAGTTTACAGAATATTCCTTATATTTTTTCCCTTGGTCATTTACCAGAATCACAGGAGCCTCTCCATGTTGTAGGCTTATTACCACTATCATCTCTACCACCACAACCACCATTTCTACTTTTACTTGTACTACTATTAGTACTAGTACACTAGTACTACTACTACTTCCTTTTCCTCTTCCTCTTCCTTCTCCTCCTCCTCCTCCTCCTCCTCTTCCTCTTCTTCTTCATCATCATCATCATCAAAGACTCTGCTAAGTTAAGGTACTTTACTGGATGTGCCTTTGGAGGCTGAACGTGGCAAGTTGAAATGCTAGGTGCAGGAGGTCTGTTTAGTAAATAGTGAAGCAGCAGAGCTGGGATTAAGACTCCAGGTATATTGCTTTTTGTATTATGCCACAGCTGATTTGAAGGGTGGAAGATTATCTTTGTCTCTTGTGTCTCTGTTCAAAACTCCTTTCTCCTTCTCTCAATCATACATTAACACACATAAAAATATAGGCAGGAAACTGAGTTATACCCTTCTGTATACTAAGTAATTGTGATCATTTAATTCAGTAGTGGATCCCTATTCATGTAGCTTAATTTACAACTAAAATAATTTAGATAAAACACTGAAAAAGTTCTGGGTATGAGTTGTTTGGAACTATGACTTTAGCTCTGACCTGAGCACTGCCCTCTCTTCCTCTAACCATTAGAATGTCCCGTTGGCTAGAGGACACACTGGGATAGTAGTAACATACCTCTAGTTACTGAAAAGGCCCTGGTTCTGGTTTTAAAAGTTTCATGATCTTAATTAAGTGAGACCCATTGACTGTTGTGTATTACAGCATACTTACCTAAAAATGAACATCTTTTTTAGTACTGTCTAGAGCATCCTAATGTTTTTGGTTGATATAAGAGATTGAGCTTGATAATAAAGCAAGTCTGGTGTAAAACACTTACTGTGTTAGCACTATGTAGTATAGTACTGTATAATGGATATATTCTAGGACTGGGAATTAGGAGATCTCAGCTGCTGTTGTTACCTAGTTTTGTTGCTAACTGTAAGTGACCACTTTTTGTCAGTTTCTCGTTGCAGAAATAGGATTGTAATGCTTTTGCTCTTATTTTCTCTCAAATAATAGAATGAGGCTAATTGAAATAATGTGAACATTTATTGATACACAAGATAACTGGGTGTTTGTTTTTTTTTTTTTTTTAGGTTGTGGATAATTTCCCCTCTGTTTACTGCTTTATTTTTCTGGGTAGTGCTCTTTCAGATAATCTTCCTTTTTTGATTTTGCATACATTTTCCCCCAGTATTTCATTATGAAAAAAATTTAACTATATAGCAAAATCTAGAGAGAGAGAGAGAGATCTTTCTCCCTTATCTCTTCAAATGCTTTTATACTTCTTTGAGACCCAGTTTGATGCCTACTTCTTTCAATCCCTCTATTATCTTGCCCTTCTCTAAATTTAAAATTTTTTAGTTTAGTTCTTAAATCATTTCACTATTTTGTATTGTTCATGAATTGTTTTCATGTCTTAATATTAGCAGCCTGCTCTGGTTTGAATGTTTGTCCCCTCCAAAACTCATGTTGAAACTTAATCCCCAGTGTGGCAGTATTGAGAGGTAAGGCCTTTGAGAGGTGATTGGGTCATGAGGGCTCTGCCCTAATGGATTAATAGATTAATGGGTTGCCACAGGAGTGGGACTGGTGGCTTTATAAAAAGACATGTGATATCCTCTGCCACCTTGGGGCTCAGCAGAGAACCCTCACCAGCAAGAAGACTCTCACCAGACACAGCCACTCAACCCTGGACTTCTTAGCCTCCATAATTATAAGAAATAAATTTCCTTTCTTATAAATTACTCAGTTTCAAGTATTCTGTTATAAGCAGCAGAAAACATACTAAGACACAGCCCCACCATACACACTTCTTACCTCCTCTCCTGCACTGTTAAAGTTCAGACTCCTTGAGTGCAAGGAGTCTTGTCTTGTATGCATTTTTCCCTCTCATGTTCCTGCACATAATGGGCGCTGAGTGATAAATATTTGGGGCTTTCCTTGGTTGCTGTATCTCTGACTCTGTTTCTTGTCTGATTATATGGGTGTGTAATGTAAATAATACAACAAATATGATTTTAATGCTCTTAAGCCTTTGTAATAGTTGTTTAGTTGTTTGCAGATTTATTTTATAGTCGACACCTGAAATTAAGCTACTATACGTTGTAGATCATCGTAGTCCATTAGTACTGCTGGAAGAGCAAACCAAGGCTCATACCTTTTTATCTTTATATGAAAAGAACTTTATTAAGTTTTTAAACATTCAATAGATTCTGACATAGTTTTAATCTCATAGTTTTAATCTTGTGCTTTGAACTGTTTTCTTTTTCTGGAATGAGGTTCTTGGTTTTGACTGTGTAGAAGTATGTTAATTAGATTATATTTAGTTGGTGAATTTGTGCCCACAAGAATGTGACTTTTAAAAAGTTGCAAGTTGCTACAGTTCTTGCAGATAAGATTGTTTCCTGTTTTCTTTTGCATATTTAGTACTTTGTATATTTTTCCATGAGGTAGGCTTTCAGTTTTGTCCATTTGTATCATTTGACATTCATACTTAAAGTTCAACTCCACCATCATTGGTGCTTACAAATGCTAGTCATTCAAAATGTCAAAATTTGGATTTGACCCAAGAGTTGCAAATACTAGAAACTTTTATATAAAATATATCCAAATATATATTCTTAGGGGGAAAAATAAATACTGTATTTAATGAGTGGTTTCTAACAGTTAGGCTTTAGAATTGCTACATTCCCAAGTATTTCTCTAGTGAATTGCATACTGTATCAGTTAATGAATTGTGCTACAAGAAAGGCGTTTAGTATGATTGACCTCACTATCACTGGAAGTTCTAAGAATTAACAGAAATTAATAATAATAGTTGGAAAAAATAATGTATAATCAATTTAGACAATTTTAGATCTTTTAAACAAAATCTGCTTTACCTTTCTAAATAAAATTTTTATTTATTTTTAAGTTAAAGTGATGTTTGTAAATGTATAGTTGAAGAAGTCAAATTGTGTTCAAAGGCTTATGAAAACAGCAGTTCTCCATTTCTCTCACCTCCAATTTCCGATCTTTAGAGGCAGTCAGTTTCAATTCTTTTAACTATTTGTTCTGATATTTGTCTTCATTTTCTAAGTCAGTTATTCTGCTTCTTGTTGCTTTTTCATTTTAGACAGTAGGTACTGACTTCCTTCTAGAAAGTGGTGATTAGTTATCTTAATTACTTTACTGCCCGCAAACATACATACTCCCCTTTTCTCATCTTCTGTTTATAGCATATCAGATTTTGGGGTGTAAATTATTTAGTATTTACATTATGACTATGCAAATATTTTTCACAGCTGAATCAAAATGCATTATGATTGTATTTCCTTTCTTGTTCACCTTATTGTTTTCCCAGATAATTATCCCAGTTTAAAATTTTTTGTATTTGTGCCAATAGGCACAATTTAATTCATCTGCAATTCTCTGACAAATCTAAAACAGCTTTCAATATGGTTGGACACATCAAGTAATCTGTCAGCTCCGTTTTCTTCTTGGAGTCAGCCTTCTGCATCCTGAACAAAATTTCACATAATTCTTCTGTTTTTCAGTGAGGCATTTTGTTGTGCTTCATTTGTTACTTGTGTTCCTAAGACTGGAGTCTCTTGTGCATACTCTCCAGAGGTGCATCTCCAGACTTTTATCAAGGATGGGGAGAAGATTGGCTTTCTGGGTGAGGCCACATACGAACTTTCAACCAGTCATCTGGTTTCCAGCCCCACCCTGTGTTTTGTCTTCACTATGCCTCAGATACCTGAATCTTTCCAGCATGAGTCAACTGCTGGTGCTTCTTTTTTTTTATTGTGCTAAAATATAATAACATAAAATTTGCCATTGTAACCTTTTTAAAGTGTACAGTTCAGTGGTATTAAGTACATTAACATTGTAGTTCAATTTTTACCACTGTCCTTCTCCAGAAGTTTTTCATCATCCCAAACTGAAATTCTGTACCCATTAAACAATAACTTCCCATTTCCCTCTCCCCCAGCTCCTGGCAACCATTATTCTACTTCATGTCTTTATCAGCTTGCTTCCTGATGGCTTTCCCCTGTCAGGTTTAAATTTCAACTTTCTTGGTCTTGATAGCTTAGTTACCACTCTTCCTTTCTAGCTTCCAAAATGTTGTTAGTATCTCTCATATGCTGTTGTGTCTTTCCCCATTCTCTTTACCCTTATGGGGCTTATACTTCTAAAAACTCCTTTAACTTTTTAAAGTGAGATTTCAGGAAAAAGTCAAGGCCAATCATGCTTAACTGAAGGTCTGCTTACCCCCCTCCCATTCCTTTGTTGTTTTTAAATTTACGTTTCTTTTATTAAGAATTTGATAAGAATTTACAGGTATGCCAAACAAAGGCAGTTTTATAGCCGTATTAGCTATAAAATTAAGCTTGGTAAATGGACTCCTTCTTCATCACTGGCTCCCTTTGTGCTGACAGGGGTTTAATTCCCAGACCCATTGCAATCCCTAGCCCTTTCTCCCTCTCCCTAGAACACAGATGGTACCACTATGCTAAGCCATATTCTGTGCTTCTACTGCAGCACTTTCATAGCAGTGAGAACCTAGCCCTTCCATGGGGAATGATTTTGGGAGAGAGACTGTTAGCCAGAAACTTCTGTAAGAGTCTGTTATTCAAGATGCAGTTGAGATATTTCCTCTTCTGTGCAACTTTTCTAAGTACCCTAAGCAGAGTTAATTACTCCTTCTGTGTCTTGGCACCTGTGAATAATTCTGTTTTATTCTATCTACGTTAAATCTATCTAGCTACACTAGATATCTACATTACATGATCTGTCTCTTTCTTTCTTTCCTAGACTTTGTTGTCAAGGTTTGGAGAACACTCCCATATTCTGATACAGTTCTTGGCCCATGATAGATAATAAATAATTATTTACTAAATGAATAAATAATCCATCTGGATTGATTGAACATCCTATTTTGCAAACATGTTGTCATTGTGCCCATTATCACTAATGTCCACTGAAAACCATGCCAGAAACTGTATTAAATGCTTTTGCTTGTTACCGGGAGTCAATACTATGTAGTTATTAGGAGTGTAGTTAGAATTTCTGGGTTCAAAGAAACAAGCAAGTTTCTTAATCTCTCTGTACTTCGGTATCTTTGCCTGTAAAATAGAGATAATAATAATACCTACCATAGTGTTGTAAAGATTAAATTAATACATCTAAAGTGCTAGCTCGATGCCCTACTTATTTTCTTGTACTGAATCTGTTTTTCATCTTTATGGGGACCATTGCCTGCTATAGTAGCATTAGAACCCATGAATAAAAATCAAAATAAGATGACAAATCTAGCTAGTTCTAAAATATTTAGTACTTTGAAGCTCTGTGTATATGAACATGTTCTGAAATTATCTCCATGGGCAATAACAGATTATGGCATTTAGATAATAAACTGGGAAAAGTAATGTTTTCAGTGTTACACATCTACTAAAATTCTGTATTCTTTAAATATACTATAAAATATCCAAACTCTTTTAAACATGTGGAAATATATTGAATGGCAGGGTCAATATTCATGCTTTTCTCTCCCTAAGAAGGGTTTTATGCAGCCCATCAATAAATTTGGTATTTGTCATGATATCTTCTCATTTGGGAGCCTGTTCTATGTAATTCTTCCTTCAGAGACTGTGTGCTAAGGGAAGGAAACCTCCTTCATTTGTTCAGCAGTTAATGAATACTTGTTCATGTGCTAGACATTTTGGATACAAGGGAGAATAAGACAATTGTTTTCCTCAAGGGACCATCATCTCTTCATCATTTCAGTAATATTAAAATTAGATGTTCTAGCAGAATATATACATACTCTTTGACCCAGAATTCCACTTATAAGATTTTGTAAATGGAATAGAAATGTGCACAGAAATTTGTATGCAAGGTGTTCATCAAACTACTAACAATAAAAGCCATAAAAAGGTATCAGTTTTAGTACATCCATTATATTTTCTTGAGTTTCAATTAGAAACATGATGTTACTTAAGTAATTAAAATTTTATCTTTAAAAATCTGAACTGGTGGATTTACATGGGGATGAATAGAGGGTTAAGTCAGTTGTTTAATTCCATGATCCATTACAAAGGATCTGGATTAGAGCCCCAGTTTCACCACTTTAAAAAAAAAATTTTTTTTTTAAATAGAGACAGGGTCTTGCTCTTGCCCAGGCTGGTCTCGAACTCCTGGGCTCACGTGGTCCTCCTGCTTCAGCCTTCCATACTGCTAGGATTACAGGCATGAGCCATGGTGCCCGGCCATCACTACTTTTTGTATGTATGACTTTGGTGAGTTGGTTGTATAAAATCCTGTAAATCTCAGTTTGATTTTTTGGTCATGCATAACATGGGCATAATATTAGTAGCTATGAAGTTCGTTTTGAGGATTAAGTAAAGTTAATGTATGTAACTTAAAAAAAATAGTTCAGTAAATATTTGCTGCTCTTATTGTTACTGTTTTTCCTTATATTCTTTTTCTCCTTAAGAATTTTCTCTGCAACCTTCATCCAGACAATCTAAACCAGGGGCAGTATTTTATTTGATCTGACAACTCTCATTGCTTTGTAATAGCCATCTAGAGGTTTTTAGGCCTTTGCCAGACTCCACAAAGCTGGCACTTGTTATCTGTGTCTGCCAGTTTTGAATGAGGAGACATAGTAGTACATGTGTCTTGGGTTTGCCATCCTTGCTGTAAACCTTCTTTTGTCTCTTTATACACACCCTCTCTCCTTGTTCTCTTTTGGGTTTCATGTACTTTTTGTTCTTGAACCTTATTTTGATAGCAGTCTGTTAGCTCCCTTTTGTTTTTTAAGGATTTTGGCTGTTACTGTTGTTATTTCATAGCATAAATTATTCTTCATAACAGGGTAGTAATTCAGAGCTAGCCTTAGGTCCTCTTTAGCACTCTTTCTTCTAGACTTCTCATAAAACACAAATATAGCTAGTTTGTAAGGCTGACTTGAACATGTCTTACTTAAGAAGAGTTAGATTTTGTATGAACTTTCTCCTCTTATTCCCCTGAGTAGAAAGCTCCTGCTGTGTTTAATATAAGGTAAGCAAATGTAAAAGAACTTTTTCCTAAGGGATGTGATCCTGTTATAAGGTGGGTGGATTGTGACCAGAAAAAAAATTTTTTGGGTTAGTTGGCATAATATTAAATTCATGGTGTTTAGGTATATGTTCTGAGGGTATGCAGTGAATAATGACCAATATACATATTATACTTAGTGGTTAATGTAATAGCCCTTAGTACGTACGCAAAAGGGATTTTACTTTATAACATATCCTAGGCATTATATAGAAATGAACTTATTGACACTATAAAAAGCTTTTACTTTTCTTCATGACTTTTTCTACATTGCTAAATCCATGGTATTTATAAATTATTATAAGTCAAAACTTTATTTATATTAAAAGGAATACAAACAGTTGGGTTTTAAAATCCCTTGCCTTGGATTTAGTATTTTTTGTTCTTTTAAATCCAGAAATAATGCCATATGGTATTCAACAAACTTTATTTCAACTTACTTGAAGATGATGAAGATGTCTTGATGACATAACGTAGCTAGGAATCAGAAGATAGATTCCTTGGGTAAGTTGCTTAACTCTCAAGGCTTCAGCTACTTCTGTGCTATAACATAGCTCTGATGCATGATCGTCATGAACCCTAAAATTCTATGTCTTCCCACCCCCCAATCTCTACCAAAATTTTTCTGACTTTTTATTATGTTGGATATACATTAAATACCAATATATATTTCAAAATGCTTGGTTCTTTTTTTCTAAATTTTATTCTGAAAAGACTATCAGTTTCTTTTTAAAAAAAAGCTATACTTGATTTTACTCAGATTGTTCTTTTATTTGTTAAAACATAGTTTCAACTCTATAAGGTAACTGGCTCCTGAGACTCTAAAAAAACCACATTTAGTCCTACAGTTTTACCTTCCCCATAAACGTTGTATCAGATTTATGCTGACAAGTAATAAAATCAACAGATTTGAGCTTTAATATTCTAGACACTGGAAAAAGCATTATTGAACTATAAAATAGACCTGCAGAGAAATCTGGCAGAGGAAGAGGATATGTATCAGCCCATGACAATCAGGCACTGATTTACTACGCACTGTTTTAACAGAGAATTGAATAGTTTAGATATTTTACTGAGTTATTTGTTAAAACAAAAGAGGAATATATATGGCTTTTTGGTAATAATTAAAAAATTTTTGACCTTAAAGTGACCCCTGGGGGGAGCTCCTTGGTTCTAGATGCTCAAGTGAAAAGCTCCTGCTGGGAAGAAAGCTGTTGGATATACATAGGTTGGTTTCAGGCTTGCTGGAATAATTTGTTACCTCAGTGAAAGCTACTCCTTGCATATAGTTATTTTCCTGTGGCACTACTTCTCCTTGACAGTGTTCCTTTGAAATAAATCTAAAATTGCTTAGATATTTCTAACTTTCTAAATTAGGAAAATGATTATGCATAATTTATAAAAATAAAGTTTCTAAGACTTTCCAGGATAAATCCATTGGTTGAAAGTGAATAATACTTTTTGTGTTTCTTTGGAGAAATTGAAAATTGTCCTTTTTTTTTCCTCCTCGGGGGTGGGGCAGGTGAGAATGGATGTTGCCCCTACCTGGTGTGTCAGTCAGAATTCTTGGAGGTAGTAAAAACCAATTCAAATATATTATATATTTTTAAAGGATATTGGGTAGAGTTCAGTGGCTCATCAAATTGTTGTGAAGGTTAGAAAACCAGATTCAGGGCTAAGCAGCCAGAAACAATGCCCCAAATCACATTGCACAACGATTCCCGTGAGGATGCCAATACCATCTAGAGACAGACAGACAGACGCCACAGCCTGCCCTAGTGACACTGCTGGCTCTGGATGACTCTAAATGCTGCCACCTCTGCCCTGAACTTGACCTTGCTGAAATTGCTCCAGCATTAGTGTGAGAATGAGTTTCCTCTGCTTTCTGCTTCTCCTGCTCTCTAGTTTATTCCTAGTCTGGACTGCACATGTGTATTTGGCTAAGCACATGTCTTAGATGTACAGGAGATGTGGGGAAGTGTTTAACCTTCTGAAAGCATAAGACAGGGGAAGTTTAAGCAGACAAAAATAGTGATAGATGTTCACTATACCTGATGCTTTGGCTATAATGTTTGTTGAGCCTTCAGTATGTGCCAGACACTATGCTGAATGTTTTATAATAATATCCGTGTCATCCTCACAACAAACTTACTGGTTTCATTTTAGAGATGAAAAAATAGGCCAAGAGAAAGTAATCTGCCCAAGATCATACAGTTTGTCGTAGCAGAGTTGGGATACAAACTCCGAGCTATGACTCCAAAGCCTGTGCTCATAACTGCTGTATTAAACCTTACTATTTTAATGTTCCCCCTGCCCCCATACAGTTAGCTCAGAATTCTGTAAATGAATCTGTTAGAGTCCACTAAGTTTATCAAGATCTTGTGTATGGTGTGTATATGTGTTTGGGCATTTATTTTTATTTTTTTCTGTTGATAGTTTATTATTTCAAAATATTAAGGGAGTACAAATGTTTTTGTTACATGGATAGCTTTTATAATGCTTAAGTCAGGGCTATTAGTGTACCCATCACCCAAATCATGTTCATTGTACCTGTGAGGTTTTTAACCCCTCTCCTCCTCCCCCCTGCTTGATTTCCACTGACTTTTACTTCTCTCTATGCCCATGTGTGCCCATCAGTTAGTTCCAAATTATTAGAGAGTACATGTGGTGTTTGCTTTTCCATTCCTGAGATACTTCACTTAGGATAATGGTCTCCAGTTCCATCCAAATTGCTGCAAAAGATATTAATTCATTTCTTTTTATGGCTGAGTAGTACTCCATGGTGTATATATACACCACATTTTGTTAATCCACTCGTGAATTGATGGGCACTTAGGTTGATTCCACATGTTTGTGATTGTGAATTGTGCTGCAATAAACATTCGAGTGCAGGTGTCTTTCTTATAAAATTGCTTCTTTTCCTTTGGGTAGATACCCAGTAGTGGGATTGGTGGGTCGAATAATAAGTCTGTATTTATTTATTTGAGGAATCTCCATACTGTTTTCCATAGAGGTTGTACTAATTTGCAGTCCCACCAACAGGGTATAAGCATTCTTTTTTCTCTGCATCCATGCCAGCATCTGTTGTTTTTTGACTTTTTAATAACAGACATTCTGACAGTGGTAAGGTGATATCTCATTGTGATTTTAATTTGCATTTCCCTGGTGATTAGTGATGTTGAGCATTTTTTCATATGTGTTTGTTGGCCATTTGTCTCTCGTCTTTTGAAAAGCTTCTGTTCGTGTCTTTTGCCCACTTTTTAATGGGGTTGTTTGATTTTTTTTCTTGCTGATTTGTTTGAGTTCTTTGTAGATTCTGGATATTAGTCCTTTATCAGATGTATAGTTTGCGAATTTTTCTCCCATTCTGTAGGTTGTCTGTTTGCTCTGTTGATTATTCCACTTGCTGTGCAGAAGGCTTTTAATTTAATCAATTCCCATGTATTTATTTTTGTTGTTGCTGTAATTGCCTTTGGCGTCTTAGTCATAAATTCTTGGCCTAGGCCAATGTCTAGAAGAGTTTTTTCTACATTTTCTTCTAGAATTTTTATGGTTTCATGCCTTACATTTAAGTCTTTTGTCTATCTTGAATTAATTTTTGTAAGTGATGAGAGATAGGGGTCCTGTTTCATTCTTCTGCATGTGGCTATTCAGTTTTCTCAGCACCATTTATTGAATAGGGCTTCTTTTCCCCAATGTATGTTGTTGTCTAATTTGTCAAAGATCAGTTGGTTGTAGATAGATGGTTTTATGTTTAGGTTCTCTGTTCTGTTCCATTGGTCTATGTCTCTATTTTTGTACCAATATCTTGCTGTTTCAGTTACTATAACCTTGTAGTATAGTTTGAAGTCTGCTAATGTGATGCCTCCAGATTTGTTCTTTCTGCTTAAGATTGCTTTGGCTATTTGGGTTCTTTTTTGGTTCCAAATGAAGTGTAGAATTATTTTTTCTAGATCTGTGAAATATGACATTGGTATTTTGATGGGGATTGCATTGAAATCTATAAATCACTTTGGGCAGTATGGACATTTTAACAGTGTTGATTCTACCAATCCGTGAGTATGATATGTTTTTCCATTTGTGTCATCTTCGATTTCTTTCATCAGTGTTTCATAGTTCTCCTTGTAGAGATCTTTCACCTCCTTGATTAAATATATTCCTAAGTATTTTATTTTCTTTGTAGATATTGTCAATGGTATCGAGTCTTTTATTTGACTCTATGCTTGACTGTTACTGGTATGTAGAAATGCTACTGATTTGTGTACATTGATTTTGTAACCTGAGACTTTGCTGACTTTATTTATCAATTCCAGGAGTCTTTTGGCAGAGTCTTTGGGATTTTCTACATGCGTGATCATACTGTTGGTGAAAAGCAATAGTTTGACCTCCTCTTACCCGATTTGGATACCCTTTCTCTTGCCTGATTGCTCTGGCTAGGACTTCCAGTACTATGTTGAATAGAAGTGGTGACAATGGGCACCCTTGTCTTGTTCCAGTTCTTAGGGGGAATGCTTTCAACTTTTCCCCTTTCGGTATGATGTTGGCTATGGATTTGTTATACGTGGCTTTTATAATTTTGAGATATGCTCCTTCTATGCCTAGTTTGTTGAGGGTTTTTATCATGAAAGGGTGCTGGATTTTGTCCAGTGCCTTTTCTGCATCTGTTAAGATGATCATGTGATCTTTGTTTCTGTTTCTGTTTATGTGGTGAATCACATTTATTGATTTATGTGTGTTGAACCATCCTTGCATCCCTGGGACAAAGCCCACTTGGTCGTGGTGGATTGTTTTTTTGATGTGCTGTTGCATTCAGTTTGCTAGTATTTTGTTGAAGATTTTTGCATCTATATTCATAAGGGATATTGGTATGTAGTTTTCTCTTTTTGTTGTGTCCTTTCCGTGTTTAGACATTTTAAAGAAAATTGAAAGTTTATGGCTTTAATTTGCTTTAATTTTATCTATTTTCAACTAATGATTGAATAATTTCTGATTCTTTTTCTTATTTTGTGACTATTTTTGTAAGTCACTTTGCCACAGGCTACAGCCTGATAAAATGCTTCCTTTCTGAATATTAGTGCTTGGAAACTGAGTGTAAGAGAGACAGACGGACATGAAGGAGAGGGGAGATAGAGTGACTAAGACTGAGGGGGGAAGGGAGAAGCATCACATATACACCCACACCTACATAACTGGAGAGTGAGGACAGACAATACATATGGAAGGAAGGGGACAAACATATATGTGTTATCCTACAAGCAGTATTTTATACATTTTTTGTTCCTTGTAATGATAGGTAGAAAAACAATTAAACTCTTCCCCCTTTTGCTTTAGGAAAGTCATTGAGGTCTTTTTTTTTTTTTTTTAAAGCCTGAATCAATGCTTTCCCTGGAGTAAACAGTAAGTTTTAAGCCTGTCTACCGGTTCACATTTTAAATTGACTTATGTGTTTCTAGTTTGAAGCTAAAAAAAAATGTGTAATATCTAGGAGTAATAAACAAGAACTGTTATTTAACTTGGGAAGTATCCAACTTGGGTTGGGGGGCAAATCATAAAGACAAACTTCTATAGTTTCTATGATGTCAACTAAGCTGGAGTATTTCTTCATAAACCCACATCTCTTGTTAATTATTCTTTTAGTAGAAGTCTGTCCTGCATATTTTTCTGTGTTTCCTAGATAGCCCTTTATAATAATGTTTTTATTCACTTGTGCCTTTGGGACTAAGTGGGCAGCTATAATTTTTGTAAAAGTGAGTAGATCGAGTGCCCTTCCACACACACACTCTTGTAGACTGTCTAAATGAGGGCTGGATGCTAGAGAAATGCTTTATGTAAGGGAAATATTCATGAAATTAAAAGTGATTTTTGTTCTTTTTAAATATTAAATTTTCAATATTGAATATACTATTCTTTTTGTCCTTACCCCTATCTGATCTTTTCTAGTATATAAATTTTAATACCATTTCACTGAGAACTGTTGTTTCTTCATGAATTTTTTGTTTTTGGTCCAACGCAAGCTGTATAAAATGGATTTTTGCGTAAATGCAATTGATGTTATAGATATACTCTTCTATCCCACTACTTTACTTTGAGATTTATGCCTCTTATACACACTGTTTTAGTGAACCAGCAAACCTCAAATGAGCAGTAGTTCTTTTATTGAGCTACTAGGTGGAAAACAGGGTGTTGGCATATGCAGGTTTAGCATCCCTAATCCAAAAATCTGAAATCTGAAATGCTCCAAAATTTGAAACTTTTTGAGCACTGACATGATGCCACAGTGGGAGATTCCATACTTGACCTCATGTAATGGGCCACAGTCAAAATGCAGGTGCACAAAACATAGTTGATTCAGTGTCTCCAAGGGAAAAAAGACTCTTCCAACCCCTTTCAGCTGCAATATATCTTTTTTTTTTTTTTTGAGGTAGGGATCTCACTGTATCGCCTAGGCTGGTCTCAAACTCCAGGCCTCAAGTGATCCTCCTGCCTCAGCCTCCCGAGTAGCTAAGACTACAGGTGCAAGCCACGGCACCCAGCTGCAGTATATCTTTTCTGTGCACAGAATGATGGTGGTGCCAAACAACTACAGTTTGTCTACGTGGGTGGCTGAGATAGTGATACCTTTCTTTCTGATGGTTCAACGTATACAAACTTTGTTTCATGCACAAAATTATTAAAAATATTGCATAAAATTACCTGTATGTTATGGTATATATGAAACATGGATATTTAGACTAGGTCCCATCCCCAATATATCTCATTATGTATATGCAAATATTCCAAAATCGGAAAAAATCTGAAATCCGAAACACTTCTGGTCCCAAGCATTTCAGATGAGGGATACTCACCTGTACACATTTTCTTGTCTTTTCAGGGCATTAGCTAATGGTGAATTTAATCATCTATATGTGAAATGCCATGCTGGCCAGAACAGTGTTCTATCAAACCTAGACTGGCCAAAAGAGCTACACCAAGAATATAGGTTACTTACTGGATTTCTGCCATTCCTAAAGGGCACAGGGGCCATTTCTAATTTCCCTTAAATTATACACTCACTCAGCATTCATTCATTCATTAAAACTCTTCAGCATTGTAATCTGTTCTGATTCACATATCATATATATATGTTATATATAATTAAGGTAAAATGTCTATTATAGATTTGTTGCAATGGGTAATTCTGGGGGAAAATACCATTTATAATGTGAACTTCGATTCTTTCCTTGCTTATAAGCTACTTCAGTTTCTTCATATTAGTAAAATATAAGATGATTTCATAGGTTTTCCCCCCACTCTCAAAATCTGTTCTGTTATGTCTAATATGGCAAATTTATGGTTTGTCTTGTTTGCCTTCTTCTTAGCATTTTTTTCTACATTGCATTAAACATAGAATATTCAGTAAGTTTTTGATGTATAAGGAAGGAGGCACATGTTAGGGAGGGTGTTTGGATTCGTTTGAATTATCATAAGGCTGTAACTAAAAGTTTTGTGGATTTCAGGAGAAAAAATATTTCACAGCAATAGTTCAAAGAAGACAGGTATATCTTGAGTGTTTTGGGATATGGATTTATTGAAGGCATTCTCATCAGACATGAATTCTACTTCCCAATTTGCTGGAAACTGGTTGAAGACATTGGTCATTCCTTCTTTCATTGTCCTTTGTACAGTTCCCACCATGAGAAATTACCTTAGAGTTTGGTTGTGGGAAAAAGTCTCTCTATATCCTATACATTGCTGAAAAATACTTAAAGCCTGCCAGAACTACTGAAGAATGAAGATGTTTTTTTAAGGAGGAATTTTGAAAAAAAAATATTTTTGCTTGACTTCTATTTTTGAAGTTATAGATTATCCTCTGGAACAGAGGTCCCTAACCTTTTTGACACCGGGGACCAGTTTCATGGAAGACAATTTTTCCATGGACTGGGGGTGGGGGTGGGGAGGTGGAACTCAGGCAGTGATGTGAGCGGTGAGGTGATGTTGAGTGATGGCTGCCGCTCACCTCCTGATGTGTGCCGCACCCCCACCCCCATTTAATGGAAGACAATTTTTCCACAGGGGTGGGGCGCTGAGGCCCGGTCCCTAACAGGCCACGGACTGGTACCAAGCCTGGGAGTTGGGGACCACAGCTCTAGGAAGTAAAGGGTCTGAGAAGTGCTTTATAAAAATTGGTTCCACTTTTGAGGAAATTAATGGAGTGAGCTGACAGTCTCACATATGAGGACAGCATCTTCAAGAAGAGGCTATCAAAAATACTGAGGTCTTTTGGTGTTCAAGTAAGTCAACTCTGTGGGATAGTATCAAAGTCAAACCTGCTTTTATATCAAGCTATTCTTCATAATGAATATTTTGTATATTGCATTAAAATTCTTGAAAAACAATAAAGCCACAGACTCTGATGATGTGTAGATTTATTTGTATGCATCTTTTGTACATAATGTTGAAGAAATAAAGAAAACTCACTCTGGAGGTTTTTACCATACTGTTCATAATAGAATCACAGTGTTAAGATGTAATATTGTGTTTTCCTAAAAAATACATTTCATACCATGGCCTAGAATGTTGAATGGCATGTTTTTATATAAAACATAAATATTTAAATATGACAGTAGTTCATACTGTATGTGAGTTTATGCAAGATGAAGGAAGAAGGGAAGGAGAGAAAGATGAGACAAACACTGGTTATAGAGAGATTGTGTGTATAGGCCTGGAGGAGCCTGGGCCAGTTTCTCCACCCCCCTCCGCTCCCAGGCTCAGTTGAAAAAAAAAAAGAGAGAGAGGTTATGCATATGATAAAGTTTCAAGAAACAATACATACTCTGTATGCTATGCATTTCCATCTCCTTAAAATATAAAGCAAAACAAAATAAACACCCAGGTGATGCCTGCAACATTGATTTCAAAACCATACAGACCTTTTGACCTGTTGGCTTATTAAAAAAAACAAAAACATACAGACCACCCATTTTCTTTATATAGTTTTAATTATAGATCTTCACACAAAGTGTTTTGTTGCTGAGAAACACTGAAATCTTAAGATTTAAAAAATATATTATTTATACTTGGTGTCTTCAGAGAGTATATCCTCTCTTTTGTCCCCATTACTTCCCTTCGTCATTCTTTTTTTTAAACTTCAAAATATTAAGGGGATACAAAAGTTTTAGGTTACATGGATCGCTTTTGTAATGCTTGAATCCTGGCTATAGGTGTGCCCATCACCCAAATAGTGTTCATTGTATCCATTAGGTAGGTTTTTGCCCCACCCCTCCTCCCTGTCCCCCCTGGTGATTTGCACTGAGTTTTACTTCCCTCTGTGCGCATGTGTGCTCATTGGTTAGTTCCAATTTAATAGTGAGTCCATGTGGTGTTTGTTTTTCCATTCTTGAGATACTTCACTTAGGAGAATGGTCTCCAGTTCCATCCAGATTGTTGCAAAATCCTTCATCATTCTTAACCATCAGTGCAATGAACTGAGACGGTGAGGGAGGTGGTTTTTTCTTTCTTTTTTTATTTTGGGACCATAAACTTAACCAAGTAACATTTTTTAATGTTAATTTCTTTTGAAAATTCTCACGTCACAAGTATTTAGAAGACTGGCATGTGTATGTAGTCCTTTGTGAAAATTTAAGTCAGTTAATCTATTGAGTTTCTCCTGTATGTAAATCAGTAAGTTGTATTTATGTTCAAATAGCATGTGTTTTAGTCATGGGAATAATTTGTTCCTAGAAATTTTCTCTTTCTCCAAATAATCGAGGATATTAGTATAGCAAGGCCGCATTTTCTGGGTAATGTGTCCTGGTAGTTAAGGAATTACCTTGATTATTTTAGAATACAGTAGGTAGGTTACTTTTGCTGTATGGTAGGCAGTAGTTGTATCTAATACTAGTATAGTAATTCAGTTTACAATTTAGAAAGAAAATATTCCTATACAATATTTTCTGATTAATGACACTTTAAAAATCAGATTCTGTTGAGTATGAAGAACTAAAGCCAATCAGTGTTATCTGATAGTGTCAAGAACTAAGGTATTCCACATGAAAAGATTTTCCAGAAAATGAAAATTAGGAAACATAACTCTAACAATTGTATTATAAATTGTAAAAATTACTTTAAAAATACTTTTACATATGTTATATATAGATATATTTATATATAAAGAAGGATAAGAGACATAAAAATGTTTTATATATTCAGTAAAGTACAGAAACTTTTAATAAACACCTATGTACCAACTTTATTAAACCCTAACATTTTTTCCCTGACTTCTCTAAGTGTATGGAATAGCAAGCACTATTTGGAGATGATTTAGGTTAATCATTAAGAATGAAAGCCAATTATTGTGCTGTGCTATGGCAAGCTTACTCTTCCTCAATTCTCTTAGATCTAAGTGTAGCATATTCTTTGGATCCATCCTTTAATGCCACAGGCTTCCCCTTTGTCCTCTTGTCTAAAGCAAGAATGGAGCAAAATTTTTAAAAATTAATTATTTTTTGGAGATGTGGTCTTGCTATGTTGCCCAGGCTGGACTCCAACTCCTGGGCTCAAACAATCGACCCAGCTCAGCCTCCCTAGTAGCTCGGACTACAGGTGTGTGCCATTGTACCTGACTTGGAGCAGATTTTTTAAAGGAGTAGTCAGTGTTTACATGTTACTCCTATGAGGCAAATGTGGGATTTGTAACTGATAATTTTATTCCAGGTTACTGTAGATTATAATGGTGAAAAAGACAAAATGAGATTTGAAATCCTGGAGCTATCTCTGATTTGGACAAGTTATTTAACCACCATGTGCTTTGTTAATACCTTTCCCATACAGAAGTTCTGAGAATTAAGTGAGCTAACATAAATATGTGGCACGTAGAAGTTGCTTAATTAAGGGTAACTTTAATATTAACTAGTCTTTGTGCAATTAGTTGAACTTGCTAAAGTCTGATTTCTAGATGAGTGGGAGCATTTCCATACAAACATATTCAAGGGTTCTCCCCACCCCTCTGCCCAATCAAAGCAGATTTTAACGTTAAATTTCATTATCCAACTTTTGGAACCCCTACTAATTGTTTTCATTGTAATCTTGATTTATTTTTATATCTAAGGTCTGACAGGCATATAACAATTGTTTTATGAACCTTAAACGAAGTGAAAGTAGATGTTCAGATGAAAGGTATGGGGAGAAATCAGTTTTTGGGCAATTCTAGAGAACTCTTGCCAGAACTGGTATCTTTGTTTTGGTCTTCAGGGACTATTAAATGTGATCACTGAGTCAAACTTGCTGTTTTCTCTGTCCCCAGACTATCTTTCTTAAGACCCTGAAGTTTGCCAGCCACAGGATGTTTAAAAGGCAGAGGAGGTGTTAGTTCAGGGGAGTGTTTATTTAAAGAAAAAATAATTGAGCTCAAACATACTACCATGTCATAGCTAGTTTAGTTATGTTAAGAGTTAGTGAGTTCTTTGATTCTTTTCTGGTGGGCATGACACCTAAAGGTAACAGATAATTTTGAAGTAGTTAAACTTTTCCTGAGATTACTTGGACCCTTATAATGTAATCCCAAACAAATCCCTAAAGAAGTGGGAAGAAAGGGAATGTCATTTATTTTGCTAGTTGTTGTTTTTTAATGGGACTCATTTAATTCCATCTTCCATCACTTATTTTCTAGAGTTATGGTACAGATTTAAAATCAAAACACACGCCCCCCCCAAAAAAAACTCCATACTACAGTAGATACATCTTCATTAATTCTTTGTGTTTGGGAACGTAAGAATCTTTTTAAAAGGGATAGTATATTCTCTATAGATGTTTAGACATAAAGAAAGGTCTGAAAATTGATGATGTTATGTTTGAAGATTGTGGTCTCCAAAATTTATAACTTGTTTTTCTTTGTATATTCTCTGCCAGATAAGGAAAGTAGGCAGATATTTCAGTCTTGCCCAGGGTACTAGGGCAGATCTCTTTGATGAGATGACTTATAAAAACCAAGTCCTAAAGGAAGTGGAGGAATAAGCTAGAGGGAGATCTGGTATTCCAGGCAGAGGGAAAAAGAAGTTCTGATGCCCCAAAATGAGAACATGCTTGTTGTGTTTAAGGAAAGGAAAGAGGCCAATGTGGCTTGAATGGAGTGAAAAAGGGGGAGAGTGGTAGGAGGTGAGGTCAGAGAGATGGAGGAGGATAGCAGATCATGGTCCTTATGGGCCTTTGTAAAGACTTTGGCTTTTAGACTAGTGAGAGGGACTCCACTGGATGGTTTGATCAGAAGGATGACATGATCTGACTTTCTTTTGAAAATGGCTAATATGACTGACTTGTTGAGGTGAGTAAGGGACACAATAATGTAGATACAAAATAAGGTGGTGTGGACTATGGTAGTAATACTGCAAGTGGTAAAACTAGTAATATTATGAATATCTTTTAAACTGGAGCTCCCAGGATGAACACTTCATGGGTAGTGATGAGTACTTCTCTACATAAATGTCTGCTTGACTCATTTGTAATGATGTTAAGATTAATCACCGGGTTCAAATTTTGCCAGCCCGATCCATCCATTATAAGGTTTCCCATTAACCTTTTACTAATGGTTTTAGCAGCCATCGATCATTTTTTAGTTTGTTCTTTCATTAGAGGTTGCAAAATGGTGATTTTTAAAAAATCCTGTCATTCTTTCTACATTTATTATTTGGAGTCCTATGAAGAAGACTTCACATTTATTGACTGCTTGATTACTCTGGGTATCTTTCATATAAAGTTAGTGCCATAGCAACTCCCAAAGGTGATCACGGATTTTTGTATATTTAATGTTTCAATCAGTATCTTTTTGATGTTCAAATTGACTCACCTTTGGCTAGTGGGCTCCTTGGGTCCTTTAAGTTGGTTTCTGTGTCACTTTTTTGCACAACTCTAGTAATCTTCAATAGCTTCCTCCCTAGCACAACAGATGTCCCAGGAGTCTTGGTTGCCTTAAATGAGAAATGGTATTTAGAGAACACAGTCTAGGCGTATGCTTGTGACTAGGTAATAATTGCTTCAAAGCTTTTGGGGGACAGAGCAAGGAATGGATATTTATTAAAGTAATATAAATCATGAGTCTTTACTGGTATTCCAATTCAAATTTCAAATTATAGAATTTTTACATGTGTGATTTTATATTTGAATCTTTTTTCTCTTATGCTGCAAATCTTAGTTCTTAATGACAAATATTACCTGTTTGCCAGCATTTGTAGTAACAAAACTACTGAATGTAGTTTAAGACTTTTTTTAAGTTTCTTTTCTTTTTTTTGCCTTTTGGATACATCCTGCTATACTGTTAAAATGTTGTTTTAAAGTGCCTTGAAGTAATTTTATGTGTGGTTATGCCACCAAATAGTCTGGTTCATTTGTTTCTGTTTGTTTCTTATTCTTACAGATTAGTTTTCCTTTTGAATTTATTTTGTGTTTTAAATTATTTTAAAATGTGTTTCCAAAGTAAAAACTGTAAAACAAGGTATTTCCTGAGAAGTCTAGCTTCCATTCCTGTCTCTTCCACCCTACTTCTCTTTTTTCCATAGATAACTATTTTAAAATGGTTTTGGTTTATCCTTTCATTGTTGCTTTTTGAAAGGAAAAACAAAAGCAAATCTGTATTTATATTTGTATTCTAAGTTTTTTACAAAAAGTAACATTTTATGGAATACTATTCAGCTATAGGATGTGAAGTAGGGAACTACTTACTGGGTTCCTTGAGTGTTGGTCTTGAGACCTGGTTCAGCAGCAACTTTTCACTCCTTATAAAAGATTTCCTCTTATATTCCTAGCTGTCTCCACAAGTACCTCAAAGAACATACATGTTTAAAAAAGAAAAAGATCACCCACCCACCCCATTTGGCATTATTTAGCAAAATTGCACATCCAGCAATTCCCCTCCTTAGGAATCTTTACCGAATGTACAGTGACAAAATTACAAAGTGAAGTTCACCTTTGTTCTGGCTCCCTAAACATTTGGGTTCATGTCTTGATTGTCTTTTAATTGTGGTCTTTGTTTATTGGGGATAAAACAATAAGGATGATGTCAGCATTAACATCAATGATGTTACTATGAAAGAAATGGCACTTTTAGACTTCGCTGTTTTAAAATACTGTAAGGTTAAATGTGTTATCAATTGAAGTTAAGTAATTCATCAGTTTATTCATTCTTTCATTAAATATTTGCTGAACACTCACAGCATGACAGTCATTGTATTAGGTGCTTGAAAGATATTGGTAAATAAAACCGACAAAAATGCCCTTCTGGGGCTTACATTCTAGGCGTAAAGGGGAAATAGACAATAAACAAACACAATTAATAAACAATTTATTGCATTCAAAATGTGCATTTTAGGGCTCCCTATCTATGTCTTCCCTTTTTCTCTGTCATGCTCCCCCACCCCACTTTTTTTTCCAGTCTGTAAATGGCACTCAGGAATTGCAAGGTCCTGCTGAGTGAAAGCATTGAGGACCCTGTAGGGCAATAGCCTGTCTTCTACCTCTCCCACCCCGCCCTCAGCTCTGTTAATAATGTTTTTTATTAGAAGGTTGCTCAAGAAGTGTTTTGATAGTTCTCTCTGGTCACTACAATTTAGGCAATTGTCCTTAAAGATTGTATGGTTTTTGTTATAATATGTTCAAGAGTAACTTTCTTAATAATTGCGCCTTTATTTCAGAAATGACCATTAAGAAGTAGATGCCCAGATGCAAAAGTGATGAGAAAGTCCATTTGTCATAAAGTAAGATGCAGCTGTGGTGTTTCTCCCAGATTAGTAAGTGTGGCTAAATCTTTTTTTAAAACTTTATAGATATTTTATCTACTGTGAAAAACATTTAATAAAAAATATGGTGGATATTAAAAAAGGTCACCTTGTATTTTTGGTTTTAGTTTGTAGTACAAATTCTAGCATATAGCTCTATGTATGTTTGTGCTATACCTTTTTTAAGAATCCTAAAGATAATATAGGATCATAGCTGTAGAAAAAATATATGGAAAAGAGTCATTATAATGCCATAAATACAAATATTCAAATATAGCTACTCTTACAATTTTTGGATATTTGTTTTTCCTTTCCTATTTTTTAAAAACATAATTTTGATCATAATGTTTTAAAGAGTATGTGTCTGGCTATCTTTAAAAATTAAATTTGTTTCACATGTTCTCCCTGGGATTAAAAATGTACCCTTCAGTAGGGAATTTCTTATTGGTGTGGTGAAAATATTATGGAATTAGATGGGGATGAAACTTTGTGAATATGTTGAAAAATACTGTTTAAAGGGATGAATTTTACATTATGTGAATTCCACCTAAAAAGAAAAAGTACCCTTCAGAATATCAAGTCTTGGAGAGAGTAAAACCCACTTGAGTTACTGGTGTTTTAGAATATGAAAATGTGCCACACATCATATGTACCTAGCAAAAATGATTTGATGTTCAGTCAGTAGAATAATAAGTATTTTTTGTAATAATAAAAGTGATACATTTTATAAATACTTTCATAAAAATTAGCTTTATTATTAGAGACCTACAGTCTCTTAAGCTTTGGTAATATCAAATGTCATAATATTTTGAATGTAGCATGTTAGCATTTTGTAATTTTTTATTTTTAAGAGACTCTTTTGAAACTAACATTTTAACTTTCTACCTGAAATTTTTTTAGGAACAAAATTGTATCTGTTTTTCTCAGAAGAGAATTCCACAAGGTAAGAAATTGTTAATATAGTAATACAACAAATATAGTTGAATACAGGCTTAATTGCTCTTGATTTTTAAAAATCTTTTCCTGTGTATTTATTTCGTAGCTTTTCTTGATTATTACAAGATTCTCACAAATTTGTTAGCTACTCTTTTACTAAAACCTCATAATTTACTATATAAGTGACTTTGGGGAGTAGAACGTTCATAGAAGCTGTCTTAGTGGATTTAAATTAAAGGAGATTGTGTAGCTATGTTCCCACCTAAACTCCTACATTTAGTTTAAAAATAGAATGCTTCCTACCAGGTAGATAATAAAAGATTAAGTGGCATCTTTTTATATATATGTGTGTGTGTGTGTATATATATATTTTTAAAAATTCCTGAATGATCACCTTTACAATGGATTTTGAGTCATCCTTAATTTACATTATTATATAAATAATATAATGTACATTTATAAATACATGTATAAACAAAAACATAAGCAATGAATAATGTAGGTGGTATTCACTTAACCTTAAGATTCACTAAAGGAGCATTTATTAAATTAATATGGATTTGGTCCACCTCTGTTATATAGAAAAGTATTTCATAAATATTTACAATTTAGAATGAATGCCATAAACTTAGGTATTTTTGGTTTTGAGTGTGTCTGTTTACTTTCCTTAAGGGTTAGGTGTCTGGTTTTGATGGATGGGAGATTAGAATTCCTTTGTGGATATGAAGCAAGCAATTTGATCTTATGTATTTCAAAATATAGTAATCCCCTTCCCCCAAACTGTTTGTAGTGTAAAAATCAGGTATACTGAATTACAAACCAGTACCTTTTATCCTGAGAGGCTTAATTTGGTTCAGACCCAGCTCTAGTGGTATAGGCAGAGATCTAGATTGGTTTTGAGTAATCTAGTGCTATTCTAGATCCTTGTGGGTCTGGAGGGTCTTCAGATAAACTAACCAACCACTCAGTTTCAAAACCTACCTTACATTTGTGCCTGTAAAAAGATTATGAGAGATTTCACATGTATGTGGTAGAGTAAAGGAATGCAGACTGATAGTCTATTTAATACCTTGGAATTATGGAACTTTGAAATTTAGCAGTGTTTTTGTTGTTCAAAACTAGGGTATAATATTAATATTAAAAAGGCACAAGTCTTCTGACTCTGTTATTCTGTGTTAAGGCTTCAGGTATTACAGTTCAATTTAACTAAAGTTGAACTTTATCCACAAAAATGTGGATATGTTTATAATTTTATAAAAGACAGTTATTTTAGATACCTTTTTGTTCCGTGTTCCCCTCTTAGAGTTCCATATGAGCTGGCTTGATTTTATTTTTTCAGCTACTTGCCTTTAGATTAAAAAAAAAAAACACAAAAACTAGAATAGGTGGGATACTCAACACAAATTGCTACCATAGAACAAAAGTGCTGATCAAGTTAAATCAACCCCTGTAATGTGTATTGAAAGGAAAACCTCTCCTCTCTCCCCCAATTTGAAGAACAAGCATTTTCCCTGCCAAGAAGGACTGACTTTAAATGGACCAGCTGTCCATATTAGGAGCATAGGGTTGCTAAGGTAACTGTGGCTGTTTGGAGAAGAATGCAGCTGAGAGGGCAAGTTCTTGATGTGTGAGCCGAGGGAAGGAATGTGGTGTGATTGTGCATCATTTCTCCTAATCACATGCTCACAAAGTGCTGTGTGGGCAGCATGTAGAAACTACAAGCACTGGAGCTTGTGTGAGGTTAAAATAATTTTATTTTCATGAGAGCCAGGCTTACAGTTTAGGTGAAAAATGTCTACCTTGTGTGTGTGTATGTTTGGGGTTAAAGGGGGAGGGTGCTTTGATGATAGATGGAATGGGAATGAATTTATTTTGCTTTATGGACACAGATGTTCTTTTTTTTTCCTTAAAGTATATCTCTTGGGAAAAATGTTGTCTTTGTAATTCATCGTTTTCAGTCATATATACAATGATAATATTCTTCAAGTTAATGATGTGTTCCTTGTAATTGTGTATTTCTCTGGCACTTTAATTTCAGAATTGTTTGGAAAGTCCTAAAAATATGTTGTCTACTTAGTCCATTTCTTCTTTTTTTAAAAAAAGTTCTCACTCTTTTCAAGGGGAGATCTTATCTTAATGCATTGGGTGCTGCTTTCTTGAAGCATCCAAAGATAGGTTCTGGCATATCCAACAAGTAAGTAGCCTATTTGGTAAAATTAATGATTCAAGGACAGTGAGAAGGGTCAAACTAACATCCCACTTACCTGAGACCTATTTAGATTTTACCATGGGCATCGTTGCTAATACTTGAAATGAGATCTAGATACAGGTATTGATATAGACACTTACTGAACCATGTGTTGTTTTTGTTTTTTGTCCTTGTTTCCAAATCAAGGAGGGCATAAATGTGTAATACATTTAAGATGTGAAGTACTTGGAACAGTGGTGGCCCTGTATTACATTAGCATCATATTGTTTTTTCATAATCAGTCTACTTGCTTTGGCATGATTATTCTTTAATTGATTAATTTGTAAAATATGGAGGGAAATTAAAGGATTGAAATAATTTGATCTCTGAGTTGTTGATTATTTGACATTTCTCATATACACCTTGATAACTTTTGGTGGCATTCTCTGTAACTTGCCCCTTCCCCCCAGTACAACAGAGTATAATCAGTTTACTATTATATACCTCATAATAGCCTTCATTTTAATATAGTTAAATGTGTGCTTTTTTCCCTTTATAGTTTATATTAAGAAATCCTTTCCTACCCAGAGTTCATACAGATATTCTTCCTTACATTAGCCGCTAAAAGCTTTATGGTTTTGCCTTTCATATTTAATACTTAAATCTCCAGTAAATGATATTTTTGAGAGTGAGAGGTCAGAGATACAGCCTCATTTTTTTCATATGGATGATTGGTTATTCCAGTACTGTTTATTGAAGTAGTCCATTTTCTCTCTGATCTGTAAAGCTCCCTATGCCATAAATCAAGTTTTCATATATGGGTAGTTTTGTTTTGGTACTCTCTTCTGTACCATTGGTCTCTTTGTCTACCCCTGAACCATACTGTACTCTTTAGACATCTGCAGATATTCATAGTTTTGGGGCTTTTTGTCTTGTTCCTGATTGCAAAAGAAATGCTTTCAGCTTTCATCATTAAGAATGATACTTGTTTGGTAGATTTTTTTTTTTAGACATCCTTTATCAAGTTAAGAAAGTTTCATTCTATTCTTACTAAAAGTTAGTAAAAGTTTTATTTTGTTTTGTTTGTTTTTTAAATCATAGATGGATGTTGAATTATATTGAAAAGCTTTCCATTTCCTAACTCTAGAGATGATCAAAATTTTTTCTCATTATCTGTTGATGAGACTAGTTACATTGATTTGCAATTTAGCTAACCAAGCATTCCTGGGATAAACCCAATTTAGATACATTTTCTTTTTTATAAATCATTGGATTTGGTTTGCTTATATTTTGTTTAGGATTTTTACTTCTGTTTCATGAGTCAGATTGGCCTGTAATTTTCATTTCTCATATTGTCCTGGCTAGATTTTTAAAAATATCTCTTTTTCAATGAGATTTTTAAAAATCATTTTTAATTGTGGTAAAATACACATAAAATTTACCATTTTACTCATTTTAAGTATACAGTTCAGTAGTACTCTTGCTCAGGCTGGTCTTGAACTCCTGACCTCAAGTGATCCTCCTGCCTCGGCCTCCCAGAGTGCTAGGATTATAGGCGTGAGCCACCATGCTTTGCCTGTACTGTTTCTTTTTGAATTATTTTTATTTTTATTTTTTTAAAATAGAGACGGGGTCTCGCTCTTGCCCAGGTTGGTCTCGAACTCCTGACCTCAAGCGATCCTCCTGCCTCGGCCTCCCAGAGTGCTAGGATTACAGGCGTGAGCCACCGCGCCCGGCCCTTGAATCATTTTTAATAGATTGTGTTTAAAAATGTTTTTTCAAAGTTTATTTTCAAATTTATTGCTATAAAATTGTCAATAATATCCTCTTATCAGTTGAATCACTACAGAATTTAATTATGTTCCCTTTTCATTCTTATTACTGTTTGTCTGCTTTCTCCTCTTCTCAACTGGTCTTCCAGAGGTTTATTGTTTTAATTACTCTTTCAAAGAATGAACTTTTGGCTCTGTCGATCATCTCTCTATTGTAAATGTTTCTCTGTTCTTTTAATTTCTGCTATTTATTATTTTCTTTCTACTTCTTGGAACTTTTAGGGTTTTTTTCCTGTTCTTTTTCAAAACTTCTAAATTTGGATTATTAATCTTTAAATTTGACTCTTAAGCACCATCTCAGCTGCCGCCTCATAATTTTTGATGTATAATATTCTTGGTTTTGTTTGTTTTAAAAATAGTTCTTATTTGCCCCATGAATTACTTAGAAGTGTATACTTAGCTTAAAAATATATAACTTTTTTTAAATATAAAATTTTTTGGTAATGCAATTCCAATTATTTCATTATGGTCAGAGACCGTAATGATGTAATTTGTAGAGACTGACTTTAAGACCTAGCATATGGCTAGTTTTCATAAATATTCCATGTGCATTTGGAAAGAAAGTAAGTTCTCCATTTATTAAGTACAGCGTTACATATATGTCTATGAGCTTGTTAATTTTTCTTTTCAAATCTTCTGTGTTTGTTTGTCTTGGTTTTGTTTTGGATTCAGGTTTGGTTTTATTTTGGGTACAACCGCTCTATCAGTTTCTCTACTGAGAAAGACATGTTAATGTCTCTTACCATGGTGGTAGGTTTGTCAATTTCTCCTTGTAGATGCGTTAATTCTTACTTTATTTATTTTGAATCTATGTTAAGTACATTTATAACAAAGCAAAATAATATAACAGAATAGTAAAACAATTTAGAATTGTTTTATCTTTTTGTTGAATTCAACTTTTTATCCTTATGAAAGGGTCCTCTATCTAAAAATGTTTTTAGCCTTACAGTTTTTTTGTTTGTTGTTGTTTTTGTTGTTATTGTTGCTGTTTTCTTGGATTAATATAGCTACTGTAGTTTACTTTTGGTTAGTATAGTTTTTTCCATTCTTTAGCTTTTCATATATTTTGGTTTGTGTTTAGTAAACAGGGTAAGGTTGAGTTTTGTTTTTGTTCTTAATGACAGTCTTTACTAGAGAAATTTGGTCAATTGTGATCACTGATAGATTTAGATTTATTTCTATCCCTGTGTTCTTTCTATTTATCCTACTCTGCTTCTCTCCCATTCTTGCCATTCTTTTGTACTGTGTGTGTGCTTACCTTCATGTGTGCACGTTGTTTTCTCATTTTGTCTCCTTTCCACACCTTGCATGCATGTGCACGCACACGTATTTATAAGTTAATACATTCTTCATTCTTTTAGTGGTTACCCTAGCTGTCTTAACATGCATATTTTCTTAGGAAAAGTCTAAATTAATCAGTGTTTTTAACCTATTCCTGAATAATATAGTAACTTAGAATGCTCTGATTGTCCTCTTCCCAACTGGTAACACTGTTGCTTATTATCTTAGTTTTAGCATTCTTTTTCTGCATACACACGAAATTTTAGACAAATTACTGTTTTAGGTAGTCAATTTTTGTTCAAATTTATTTACCTAGTTAATATTTTCTTGGTGCATTATTCCTTTTTGGATCTGAGACCTTCCTTCCCGTGATAATTTTTTTTGTACCCGAAGTATGTTATTTTAGAATTTCCTTTAGTGAAGATCTTTTGGTGAAAAAGACACTTTTTTCTTTGTCTGAAAATGTCTTTATTTTATCTAAATTCTTAAAAGGTAGTTTCTCTGTGTGTAGAATTCTAAGTTTTCTCATCACATTGAAGACGTTATTCCAGTCTTGACTGCCAGTGTTGCTGTTGAAAAGTCTTAATTACCCTTCCTTTGTAAGTAATCTCTCTTTTATTTGGCTGTTTTAAGCCTTCTTTTTTTTCCTTTTAGTGTTCTCCAGTTTTATATAATGTATTGAAGTGTTCTTTATTCATTTCATTTTATTATTTTATTTTTGTAATCCTTCTTGGGATTCTTTGGGCTTCCTGGATCTGAGGATAATGATAATGTCTTTGAATAATTGTGGAAAATTCTTGAATATCTCTTTGAATAATGCCTCTTATTTTCTCCTTCTATAACTCTAATGAGACATATTTCTATTTTCCATGTTTCTTACCCCTTTTCATCTTTTTTCTTCTCTACAAACTCATTTGAGTTGGCTTACAGTTATAAATTCTCAAAGGAGATTTTTTTCTTCTTTCTGCCAGCACCAAAGTGAAGCAGGCAAGTTTGCTTGCTGTCACCTTCTGCATGGTAGGTTTACTACTCATTCAGTTGTGCTTTGCAGGTATAACTCTTTGGATTTTCAGCTATATGTAAGGGAGTCTTAGAATATGTAGTCTGTCTCCCGCAGTCTGTGGTTTTCAAAGCAGTGTTGTGAGGTCACCTTAAAGTCAAGAGCCAACTCCCATAGCTTTTTACTTTTGTGTCAAATTAGAAAGAGGTTTAAAAATATTAAAAAACGATTTTTTTATATAGTATTATAGATTTAGAAAATAGAACCCATCTAGGCATACAACCTACTGTGTTGCCAGAAATGGAATTCCTTGATCCATTTTAAGTAACATATATTTTAGGTAAGGTTTATATAAGAAATACAGTACAAAATTCTAATCAGCAGGCCCCCATTTTTTTAAAAAAAGGCCCTGACTATAAGTTTGCTGAATTCATGCCTTTTTATATGTTGAGGCTAAAATAAAATGTTTAAGGGGTGTGTATGTGTGTGTTTTAATTTCCTGCTTTAACCAACTAACTTTAGGCTTAGGTTGAATTGGATTAAGATGGGTTCTACTGAACTTTCTTAAAATTTGTGCCAATGGAAACAATTCTGCTTCCTTCAGGTAGGGAGCCCTTTGTGGGTAGCAACAAGGTAAGGGAAAAGGTAATTATATCCAGGTATTCTGAATAAAGGTAACAGAACAGTTGTGCATTCATCTCCCCTTTAATGCAGATGATTAGTAGTAAGTCAGGGGCAACATTATAGGCCATCTTTGTCTTACAAATTGATTGTTATAAGAGATTTGTTAGTAGACTGTCAGAACAAATGTGTGAGGGCACACCAAGCGTGACTGCATTTAATATGAAATACATAAGAAAAACTTGGTTAGGATTTTTGACCCTAATTTTTTTCTTTTGAAAGCAGTGATACTGGTAGCATCTTTGTCATGAAGAGCGACTTCTCCTTTCCTTGAGCACTACAGCCTGCTCTTTTCCTTGCATCCATGGAGCTGGGTCCTTTTTAGGCTACTTGGATCTTCCAAAACAGCCTTATAGTTTTACCTTTTTTGTTGAGAGAAACCTCCTGAAAAGATTTCTCTTCCCTGCATCTATTAGTAGTTGTATGATTTTTCTCTTCGTTAGTCTAGTAATGTGGAGAATTACTTCGGTTTTCTAATGTTAAACCTGCTTTTGATTGCTGGTATAACTCCAACAAAGTCATAGTCCTTACCCCTTTTATTTGTTACTGTACTCGCTTTGCTAATATTTTAAAATTTTTGCACCAATGATTGTAAAGGAGATCAGCCTATGATTTTGTTTTATTGTGCTGTGCTATCCTTTTTGGGTTTTAATATCAAGGTTGTGCTAGTTTCTTCAGAACTAACCTAGTTCCTTCAGAAGAAACCCTTTAAAACTATTGTGTAAAATTATTTCTTTCTTCCATGTTTGACAAAGTTCATCTGTAAAGCCATCCGTGTGTAGAATTTCTATACGGGAGGATTTTTTTATTTCTGATTGAATTTTAAGATGTTAAAACTATTAAAACTATTCATATTTTTATTTCTTCTTGAATCAGATTTGGTAATGTATTTTAATATAATAGAGCATGGAAAGCTCATTGATTTGGTTTTAGATTCTAAATTGTAGCTAACCTTTAAGAAACTACCTTTTTTTTTGAGTTTTTGTAGTATCAAAGAAGAATATTAAAAGTTATCTGAAATCATTATTAAAGTATTTTATTTTCCAACTATGTATCTGTGTGAAGCCAAATTTTTTTCATGTACTTAGATACTTTACGCAAAACAACATATTACAGAATCACTTAGAAGAATCCAGGCATCTTCTGTTAAGCCAGACATTAAAGAGATTGCAGAAATGTAAAATAATACCACTTTTCTTAGTAAGCTTTTTGGAAAGTAGTTTTTTTAAAGTAAAATATTATTTGTGTTAATGTGTAATAGGCTTATTTTAAATAAATTAATAAGTATTTTATACACTTTTCCAATTTAACTTCTAATTTGGTAATTATCGATAGGAACAACCCAGTTATACAAAAGCTCTTTGAAAAATCCTTAAATAATTTTTAAGTGTGAAGAGGTCCTAAGACCAAAAAGTTGGTGAACTGATTTCCTACAGAAACCTTATGATACTTCTTTTTTGTTCCTGACATTATGCATTTACCTTTTCCTCTCTCCAACAAAAAGTACCAATTTTATATTTTTAAAAATTTAGTCTCCCTTATATTTTCCAGATGAATTATTTTCAAGACACCTCTGTAAAAAGTGATGATAAATACCCTATCTGTGATTGCATTAATTAATTTAAAAACTCCATACACCTAGTCTGTTCTCTGTATGAATTTATTTCTATATTTTGTTATGCAAATTCCCCACAAAGTAACATAAAATTCAGTTAAAACAGGCCTTCCTTGATTCAATGACACCCCAGTAACAAGAGCACACGTAGAACCCAGATCTTAGTTTCTAATACAAGTTGAGTATCCCTTATCTGAAGTGCTTGGGGCCAGAAGTGTTTTAGATTTCAAGTTTTTTCAGATTTTTGGAATATTTGCATATACCTGATAAAATAATCTTGGGGATGGGACCCAAATCTAAACATGAAATTCATTCATGTTTTGTATATACCTTATACACATAGACTAAAGGTAATTTTATACTACTATATTTTTAATATTTAGTTTTGTGTACCCATCACGTGAGGTCAGGTGTGAAATTTTCCACTTGTGGCATTGTGTTGGTGCTCAAAAAGTTTCAGATTTTGGAGCATTTTGGATTTTAGATTTTCGAATTAGGGATGCATAGTCTGTACTTTCTCCAAAAAAAGAAACCAGGGTTCCTTGGAGAAATGGCTGATTCTAGGACTGGGGCAAGAAATACACAAGATCAGCTCATAGCATCTTGTAGTGCCAAAAAAAAAAACAAAAACCACAATGATGTGACTATGTCAGAGGGGCATAGGAACCAACTAAAAGAGCCCCCAGTGGTCAAAGTTGGAATAATTTGAGCAAGAAAATAAATAAAGTGTAAAGTAATGTTGGATTATAACCCAGAGTGTGAAATAAATATCCGTGGGTCTATACTAGTATGAATAAATGACTGAATATAAATAAACAAAAAGAGACAAATCTCCTGTCCAAAATAACTCCAAATAATCTGTGTCAACATTCTGCCTTCATCAAGGTGAAGCATAACTCCCTACTCTTTAGGTGTGGGATGTGCATGCCTTCCTTCCAAAGAGTACAGTACAGTGAGGGGGTTGGAGAGGAGTTCCTTTGCAGTGGAGAAATTTGACAAACACTACTTCAGCCAGGTGATCAGGGTTAACATCAACAGTGATAAGTCATGTTGATAGTACGTGTCAAGGGATACAATGTGATGAAAATGGCACTTTATCTCTCTAGTCTTCCCCTCCAAAACTCATAATGCTGATCTAATCATGAGAATAACATCAGACAAATGCCAGTAGGGGGCATTTGCATTCTACAGAATACTTGAGCAATACTCCTTAAAATGGTAAAGGTCATGAAAAACAAGGAAAACCTGAAAAACTGTTACAGCCAGAGGGGCCTGAGGAGACATGATGACTAAATGTGATGTGGTATCCTGGATGGGATCCTGGACCAGAAAAAGGACATTATATAAAAACTAAGAAAATCTGAAGAGTGTGGACTTCAGTTAATAATAATGTATCTATATTACTTCATTACTTATACAAATGTACCATATTAACTAATGTAATATGTTAATAATAGGGGAAACTGGGTGTGGGGTATATGGGAACTCTTTGTACAGTCTTCTCAATTTTTCTCTAAATCTAAAACTGTGCTAAAACATATAGTTTATTTTTAAAACCCCACAAAACTGAATCCTTTAAAAAAAAATTTTTTTTTTTTCTTTTTTGAGACAGGGTCTTGCTGTGTCACCCAGGTTGGAATGCAGTGGCATCATCATAGCTCACTGTAAACCTCGAACTTCCTCTTGGGCTCAATTGATCCTCCCACCTCATCCTCCCGAGTAGCTGGGACTACAGGTGCACACCACCATGCCTGGCTAATTTTTTTTATTTTTTGTAGAGATGAGGTCTCACCGTGTTGTCCAGGCTGGTCTTGAATTCTTGGCCTCAAGCAATCCTCCTGCCTCAGCTTCCCAAAGTACTGGGATTACAGGTGTTAGCCACTATGCCTGGCCAAGTATTTTTTTAAACCCAGAAGTCATGTACTTCACAACTTTTACCACATTTGAGATCATATACCACCACTCTTGAAGAATGTATATTACCGTGAAGCAACCGAAGTTTTCAAAATCTAGTAAAAGAATAATTTGTTTAAGGGTGTTGGATAACTGGTTTTTGCAAACAGGACCAATATTAATTATGTTGCCTTTGCTGACTCACAAGTGGTAGAAAGTTGTGTTTATTGAAAGTTTAACTCCTTTTATATCATTTCAAATTTTTAATCTTCAAATTAATCAAAATTCTTATAAAAATATTGACTATAACTTAGGATGTATAATTTGTTAACCTTTTTTGTTTTAAAGTAAGTGTGTGTGTGTGTGTGTGTGTGTGTGTGTGTGTGTGTTTGGCTTACCCTGTAAAATAAAGAATACAGCTTTAATTTTATTAAGTCCAGTTATTCTATATTCTGGAGTAGTTACTAGTACAAAAGTAATACTATATTCTTATTAATTCAGGTGGAGTGGTTTTGATTTAAATCTAACAATTTTTATATAATAAGTCTTTTCTTATTCTTTGATATAATCTCAGCACATTTTTATTATAATAATTTATATTTTTAAGAATTATTTTGCCTCAGACAATTGAATGATAATTTTATTATCTTTTTATTATTAAAGCAAGTATAACCAGGGCCATATATTAGGAAAAAAGCATTCATTGCCTCTGAAACCAGATATTTTGCAGGGAGGTGGTAGGGGAGTGTGTTCTGAATATTTTACTGACAGGCATACTTAGTATTAACAAAGCATGTTAATTTGTAACATTTTAATTAAAAAGTGAAGATGTGCATGCTAGTAAACCCAATCATAAACAGTTTCAGCCTTGTCAACAAGAGGAATTTAATGCCTTACTTTATGATGGCTTTACCTTTGATTTATAGTTGGTCCTTCTTATCTGTGTGTTCCACATCTGCAGATTCAACCAACCATGGATTGAAAATATTTGAAAAAGAAAACAATAAAAAATAACAATACAACCATAAAAATACAAATTTAGAAAATACAGTACAACTATTTACATAGCATTTACATTGCATTCAGTATTACAAGCAATCTAGAGATGATTTAAAATATACGAGAGGATGTGGGTAGGTTATATGCAAATATTATACCATTTTATATAAGGGACTTGAGCATCTGCAGATTCTGGTATTGGGGGGAGGGGGGCATGAAACTAATTCCCCTCAGATATCAAGGGATGACTGTATCAATAGATTAAAGAAGGAAAAAAGGACTTTTTAATTCTTTGCTTTTTCAAACAAATTTTTGAATGAATTATGTAAAGAAAGAAAATATTTAAAGAAACTAATATTGTTCATAGCCAAACCATCATTTCAGTAGTCTGCGATATTCCAAACTTTTGCCTTCTACCATATGTATTCTTGTTTTAGCTGAAATAACTATTTTCAGTAGACCAAAGATATTGGTGTTGGACTTGCATATGGCAGGTAGTTCAAATGATATTCACAGTAAATCCTAGTTAGTATTAGGCACACTTTAATGTTAGAAATTAAAAGAGTTTAGGGAGAGCTTTAGGATTAGAAATCCAACATAAAACAGTTGTCTCAATCCTAGAGGCTGTTCACCTTCACCCAAGCTCATCTCAGAACTGCAGGAACTTCAGGGAGTGACCTAGCTTGGAGGAAACGATAGGGCTTGGATAATGACTTCTAGTCTATTGACTTACCCAGATAGACTCTTTGGGCATCACGTCTTCTATAATAAGTACAACCCAAATGACAGTTTTTGAATCTGTAGCATAAAAAAGAGGACATTTGGTTTTACCTCAGTCCTGTAAATGTACTTGCTCACTTTGACAACAACATAGTAGCATTGCTTCTAAAAGAAATTTTGTGGTACCATATCCTAAATTTCAGGATATTTTTCATGAAATAACTGTCAATGTACAGATAAATCTTAGTGATAGTTCTGAGCCCCATATTTACAAGTAGTAAAAAACTTAAGTTTAACATGTTAATGAGAATGGAAAATTATTTGGTTGTAGTTTTATTGATATGTTTTATAATGTGATACCACCTCACACCCAGTAGGATAGCTACTATTTAAAAAAAAACCAAAAAAACCCAGAAAGTAACAAATGTTGGTGAAGATGTGGAGAAATTGGAACCCTTGAGCACTGTTGGTGGGAATGTAAAATGGGGCAGATGCTGTGGAAAATAGTATGACAGTTCCTCAAAAATAGAATTACCATATGATGCTGCAATTCTACTTCTGGATATATATCTAAAATAATGGAAGGCAGGGTCTTGAAGAGATACTTGTGCACCCATGTTCATAGCAGTATTATTCACAATAGCCAAAATGTGGAAGCAGCCCAGGTGTTTATCAGTAGATGAATGGGTAAGCAAAATGTGGCATGTACATACAATGGAATATTATTCAGCCTTTAAAAGGAAGGAAAATCTGCAATATACTACAACATAGATGATCCTTGAAGACATTATGCTAACTGAAATGAGCCAGGCACAAAAAGACAAATACTGTATAATTTCACTTATATGAGGTACCTATAGTAGTCAAACTCATAAGAACCATTAAGTAGAATGATGGTTGCCAGAAGCTAGGGAGAAGGGAAAATGAGAAATTGCTCAATGGTTACAGAGTTTCAGTTTTATAAGAGAAAAGGAGTTGTGGAGATGGATGGAGGTGATGGTTATACAACATTATGAGTGTATTTAGTACCACTGAACTGTACACTTAAAAATGGTAAATTTTATGTTGTATATGTTACCACATAAAATAATAAATAGAAACTACAATTGAATCTTATTCAAAGAAACGTAAATTACGTCCAGTGAAATGCAATTGATTACTGCCCTGTGAATATACCTGTTTTGCAGGTAAATTTATTTCAGAATTCCTTATTCCTTATGTATCTGTAGTTCTTGGAATTATCCTCTGAACCAGTTGTATCATTTACTGGTTCCGTCATTAAATTAATGAGTTAATTTCTATGACATGTTCATTTTACTATCTTTATGAGAGTCATGATTTTTACCGTTTTTAGGAAAATGTATCCATTAATACATTTTAACAGAATTACTCTAGTTGCTCTTATGAGAAAAGACTAAAGTGGGACAAGCAGAGGCAGAGACCAATTAGAAGGCTGTTGCAAAAATTCTGACAAGAAACACTAGTAGCTTGGACCAGAGAAGTTGTGGTAAAGGTGGTAAGCAGTGGTTGAACTTGGGATATATTTTGAAGATAGATTTGAAAAGATTAATGGATTGGATATGCGATAAGAGAGAGTGAGGTGTCAAGGATGACTGCAAGACTTTAGGGTATTAATCTTAATAAAATTTATGAGTAATTCCTTCTTCCTTTCAATTGCTTTTAGGTTGGTAGTTTTTATTCTCCATTCTTAGGAATTTAGTTTGACTAAGAAGTATAAAAGCTGGTGATCATGGCTCTTTTCTCATCAGGTTATAGTATAATATATAATTACTGTATTGAAAACATCATTAACAACTGTGTAAGTCAGAGTTTTGGCAGGAACCCTGTAATAGAAAAGAATTTAATAAAGGGATTATTTACACAGCATGGTCAGGTTAAGAGAAACCGGCAAGTGATGATGGCCAGGCTTGCTATGAACAGCAGGAAGCTGTTAACATCTCTAGGTGTCTAAAAGGGACGGGGAGATGGAGTGGTTACCTGAACTAACAAGAGCTGTAGGTATAGGAGAGGGCTGCCTGATAGGGACCCTCCGTAGAAGAACCCCAGGAAGGAATGGAGCCACAGCCAACCTGGTCGCTGGTGCTCCATGCAGGTCATACTCCTAAGGCACAGAGTTGGTGTTGGTGTTCCTGAGTTTCTGTAGGTCTTACTTTTCTTCTTACTAGGCAGTCTTATCTTGTCTCATGCTTTGCCATAAGCTGGTAACTCCTAGATGTTGTTTGTCTCTCCTCCATACCTGTATTTCGTTTGCCTGTTGAGCATCTCACTTGGATATCTCACAGGTGTCAAGTTACATTCAAAACTGAGCTTATGTGCAGCTCTAAACCTTCCTATGTTCCCTAGCTCGATGAATGTACCGTCACCTGTGGGTATTTTCCTTGACTCCAGCTTTCCTTCCCAACCTAATCAATCACCAAGTGTTATTGATGTTAGCTCCTAAGTATCCCTTTAATCCATCCTCTTTTTTCCATCTTCATTGTTCATTGCCCTAATTTGACCTTCATGGTTGTTACTGCAACTGCCTCCAAACCTGTAACAACCATATGAGGTAAGCGGGTGTTGGTGGTGGGAAGTCTTTTTAACTTACCTATGAGGAAATGTAGAGTCAAAGAGGTTAAGTAAGAATCAGATCTCTCTAACCCCATACCCCATATTTTCACTGTATCGTGCTGCCCTACTGGCATTATTGGAGACTGATAGTGCCTTCTACTGAAGAAATTTAGAATGCTAAAAACAAAGCCTTTTATTTTAGATTCTAATGTAGTGTTTAAAGTACATTTAGGTAGCAGAGATATATGCCAGTTGTCAGTTATATGAAAATTAAAATCTTGCTTGAGCCATATTGCACTTTTTATTTAGAAGGTTAATAGTTTCAGTTCAAGCTTTATAGTTTGCATGTGGAAAATTTAAAATTTTTAGTCTTCAACATGAGTATTTTATATACATAATTATATGAAACTAATATTTTTGTTAGCTAACTGTTGAATTAAATTCAAAGACTTTTTTAAAATAGGATTTAAAGTAGATAGGTTTTCAGCCAGTACTGGTGAAGAAACATTTTGAAAGTAGGACAGAATAAAACATCTTAGAAATTCCAACTGTTTTTTGTCTTTAAAAAAAAGAAGAAAAGAAATATTTTCACAGTTGCTTTCAAATTTTATTTTATTTTATCATAAGTTGTGCTCAAAGGGAATAGCTCCTGTGACCTGAGCTGAACTTGTGAATGGGGCTCTTCAGAATTACCTACACCATGGATGATTGATATCCTGAGTTTAAGAGCAAGATAAATCTGAATGAAAACAAACTATGAAACCTTGAGGGGAAGGGTGCATTAAAATGGTAGAGAGGAAAACTAAGCATTCTAAATTTGGCTTCCAGTAAAATTTTGATTAATTTCTTCACCTTCATTTCCCCATTTGAAAAATGGAGAAAATAGTTTCCGGCAGTCTGCATTGTGAGATTGTTCTTTAGATCAATATTTAACAAGGGCTCAAAAGAACATCAGTCTTGGACACTCTGAAATCCTGCCATGTGATTGTAACTGTCTTCTAGCATCTGGGAAGAAGCAAAGAAAAGATAGTCCAAACAACTTTTCATTAGTGTTATTTGTAATGCATTGATGGTTCTTTCATTGACTGTATACCATGTTTCGTGGATTCTAAGAGCCATTTCCCGATTTTATTCACTAAAATTTGGGTGTATCTTACAATTAGTGGCATGTTATAGTTATTAATAAATTGACAACTTTTTTGTCTTTCTCAGTAGTATATAAAATATTGGTCTTCAAATCAATCATTTCTCAGCTTTGATGAAAAACAGTATATATGTCCATTGCTATTCAAAATAATAACAACAACAATAATGGTATAGTTGTCACCATTCCTGAGGATCACTTTTTTTGATAGCCTCTACTTTGTTAAACATGACCGAGAACTAGAGAGTAAGCAAAAAAGACTTCTGGTGCTTAACATCACTGTTACAGAACTCATGAAGTAAAGCCCAGGTACTTTAACATGCAAGGTCACTTTGGCTCTGAGTATAGGGCCTTACTTTTCACCTTATTAAGAATAATCTGGGCATCTTATTACAGAGCCTGTGTGGATTCAAAAGAGTAAACTAAAAAAGAGTGATATAAATGTTCATTAAGTGGCATTTCTAGGGCCTGCTATACTCTCAGCTGAGAATGAAGGTGACCCATAAACCAACTAAGAATTAAAAACTGGCCAGATGCAGTGGCTCACACCTGTAATCCCAGCACTTTGGGAGGCTGAGGCAGGAGGATCACTTGAGGAGGCTGAGGCGGGAGGATCACTTGAGGCCAGGAGTTCAAGACCAGCCTGCCCAACATAGCAAGACCTCATCTCTACAAAAACAAAACAAAACAGTAAACTGAAGATTAAAAACTATTTTTAAAAAGCAGCACAAAACCCAGAATTGGCCTCTTAGAGCTATTTTAGGAGGAGCAAAACAGCCTAACATATTACAACTTGGAAGAGATTCTTTATCAAAGTGCAGTCTTTCTGATTCTACTGTCACTCTCTTTAAAGGACAAAATGCATTTTATTTTTAAATTTTGATTGGAGAATATTTGTTGTTGGTTTATTTCTTCTTCTTATGGCTTACTGGAGTCACCAGAACATATTTTGCCCCGAAAGTATCAGGAGAAAAAAAAAACTTTTGTGAGAGGCACCTGTCAGACATCTGGAATAGGATTTGGTTCGGTAATACAGTGATCTCTAGACCCTGATAATTCTACTAATTTTGCTGAATGGCACCAGGGTGCCATTTTTTAGGTTTTAGGGCTAAGGACTGGGCATGGGTAGTAGGAAGGTGTTAGGAGGAAAGAAGTGGGGTAGAAAAACTCAGGGAACACACAGTGATACTGAAGAGTATCTCTACAAGTTCTCAGTGGGCAGTTGTGTACCACCTGTCCAACTGCATTATTCTTGTTTGGAATAAACCCAGTCTGTGTATCTCTATAAATTCTTAGTATTGGGAGCTTTTCAGGACATTCCCCTAAGACGTGAATTCTGAGCATAGCTTTGCTGGCCTCAGGCACCTTTAGCCTTAGAGTGGATGTTAAGTTCTGCATATTGGCAGGTTTCCAGCATTTACTAATTAGATTTTGCCTACTTAAATTCTCCTGGCACTTTCTCTTGGCCACTGTGTTCTTCACAGTCTGCCCTAACCTGTTTTGTATGTAGTCTGCCTTTGGGCTCTGCTTAGACATTTACAGCTTTCTTCCTAAAGAAACCTTTAATAAGTATTTTTTTGTATATTCTTTAGTTAATAATTTATTGATTATAAAAGCAATTCACATGGTATACAAAATATAAAGAGGAAAAAATTCTTTTCATTCTACCACCAAATGAATCAATATTAACATTTTAGTGTGTTAGTTTAGTCTTTTTTCCCTGGGTTTATATATTTTGTTTGGGGGTAGTGGGGGAGAAAAATAAGTGTAAAATGTTACTTTTTAAAATGCAAATCCTCTCAAATTTGCTACTGGGCATGAAGAGCAACTTTTAAAATAAACTTTTTTTTTTTTTCCCAGAACAATTTTAGAATGACAAAAAAGTTACAAAGGTAGTACAGGGATTCCCATACCCTTCACCTAGCTTCCCCTAATGTTAACATCTTATATAACCATGGTACGTTCGTCAAAACTAAGAAATGAACACTGGTACAATACTATTAACTAAACTACAACTATCTGAATTTTACCAGTTTCTCCACTAGTGTCCTTTTTCTGTTCCAGGATCGCACCTAGGATACCATATTGTGTTTAGTGGAGGTTGTTTGTTTTTTTAAATAACAGTTTTTATCCGTTGTTTTCTGCTTAATTTTATATCATGAACATTTTTTCTCTGTCATAAAATATTTTTTGAACAATGCTTATTAATGGTCCCATAAAAATTAATCACATGGATAGATGTGCTCTGATGCAAAAGTCTCTGGTTAACTTTTTTGGTTAGCATTTTGTGAAAGTGGGACATGTTAGCAAATATATATGCAGTTTACCCTTGAACAACGCGGGCTTTGAACTGCTTAGGTCCAGTGTTTTCCCAACCAAACAGTATTGGGGGGTGGTGAAACCCACATATACAGAGGGTTGACTTTTCATATATGTGGATTCTGCAGGGCCAGCTGAGTATAGGTGGATTTTAGTAGATGCAGGGGTTCCTGGAACCCAATACCCAACGTATATCGAGGGGTGACTATATAGAGCAAACACTCTTATTAGTGGGATGTTCGAGTCAGGTGAGTTGTTTTGTGCTAGATTGTAACCATAATTTTGAGTGCTTTGCTCTAAAAGTAGAAAATAAATAAGCAAATTTAGTTTCCTTTGAGAGTATGTTTAAGAGCTTTTTAGATTGATTTAAATGCAGAAACTGATGAGCTATTCATGAAACACTTTGGGGGGTTATTTAGAGTTGCTTGGCATTTGGCTTAGCTTATTTTGAGCAGCAGATTGTGTTTGTATGTACTCATTTTATATACACATAATCAATATTTAAGCTTTTAATATTAGTTTAGTAACTAATGTGATATCCACCTGAGTTTGGAAATACAGATTTACAGCAAATTCTCTTTATATACCTCTGTATCCAGTTTTGAAAAATACCTTTTTATTTACTTCTCTGTTATCCATCATTAATGTTTGTTTAGTTCTAGCTTAAGGATATTATATAAAAGGTGAAGATAGTCAGGCACAGTGACTGATGCCTATATAATCCCAGCACTTTTGGAGGCCAAGGTGCCAGGATCACTTGAGGCCAGGAGTTCAGATCAGCCTGGGCAACATAGCAAGACCCCTGTCTCTACAAAAAATTTTTCACATTAGCTGGGTGTGGTGGTGCATGCCTATAGTCTTAGCTACTCGGGAGGCTGAGGCAGGAGGATCACTTGAGTCCAGGCTTTCAAGGTTGCAGTGAGCTGTGATCACACCACTGTACTCCATCCACCCTGGGTGGCAATGAGACTGTGTCTCTTTAAAAAAAGGGGGAGGAGGATAAAGCCATAAAGTCAAAAGCTTTTAAAGAATTATTAGGTATACCATATTAAGGAAAATATTATAAAATTCATACTTGGGGTTTTACCTTCCACTGTTGCTCAGTTTAGTAAAACCTCATTAACTAAAAGCACAAGTGTAATATTAGAAAAAACTGAATTGATTTTAAGTTACTCAGTGATTATAGTAAGAAGAATATGGCATTTATTTGGGAAATAGCAGTTCCTTTGAATTTCACAGTATTTTTTAGTAAATGGGTATTGGGTTAAAGGTTTTGTATGATATGTGATTTTTCGTAAGCAAGTATTTATTATGCTAGAGTTCAGTCCCTGTTAGGGGATTAGTGTCTATTAGTAAATTTATAAACTAGAGGTTTATTATGAGGGTTAAGTGATCATTTATTAATTTGACACAGTTGTAAGAATTAGTATATAGAAATCATTGAGTTAAAGAATACAAACATGGAATTTTGGAATACAGTGTTTACACAAAACTACACTATTTTTGTAAGATCTAATATATTCATTAAAATTTTGAGTTAATGACAAATGCTTTCTAGAGAATGCCTATACTTTCTTACTTACCTTAAAATCACACCTCTGCTTTCTGTGGTGCAATCATAAATTTTTAATGGAGAGAGCTACATGATCTCTCATATAGAATGTTCATCTTTTTATGTTGCTGGAGGACAGTATTTGATTTTCCTGTATATATTTTTATATTGTAAGGTAAAGCACTAAACTAAGAGTTTCTTTGAGAGTTCGGAAGGCTGATATTTTTTTCCTGTGATTGAAGGTGCTGGGATTGGTACCCTTGGCACTGATTACATTATTGAATTAGCTAACGCAGAGTGACTCATCTGCTGGGTTTGCACATATCTTAGGACAGAGATTGTGGGTGCTCCGATTTAATTGTGTAAATTTTCATCACCAGTGTTTCTGGGTATAGGTGTGTTCCAAGGTTAAGGATGACTCCAGGATTGAGTTATGAACCAGCACTATTAAAGGTAGAGGTTGTGGCCAGGCATGGTGGCTCATGCCTGTAATCCCAGCACTTTGGGAGGCCAAGATGGGAGGATTGCTGGAGGCCAGGGGTTCGAGGCTGCAGTAAGCTATGATCACGCCACTGTACTCCAGCCTGGGTGACAGAGTGAGACTCCGCCTCTTAAAAAAAAAATGTAGAGGTTGTATTTTGTATCATCTTTCATTTTAGCTTTTTTTTGTTCTATCTTTATTAGTAGCAAACCATTTTAGTAACATGTTCTCAGTGTTTGCCAAATACATACAAAATTGTTACAATACGCAAGAATCTATATATTTGTATATATATGTATATGCTTGTATTTCTGTTCCTAAAAACCAAAATGCATGATTAAAGTGACTTTGTCAGATTCGGTGTGAAATATAGTGTTAAGGTGGGTGAGTTTTCTAGGTCTGAAAGGGAAGGGGAGAATCTGAGGTTCAGGTCATCCTATAGTGACCTTCACTGCCAGTCCACATGGCTGTGGGGGAATGTTTATATTTATAAATGGATGCTGTGACTGGAAGGATAGTTTTGGGGCATCACAGACAGTAAAACTCTATTAATTTAATTCTTACCAATTTCCCAATTTATTTTAAGTAAATTCTCCTTGTATGTAATCTAGATTTTCTGCCTTTATAGGGAAGTATTTTGATAGGATGTTCGTGATTTCTTTAAGATTGTAAGGGAAAAAGTGAACTGCCCTCAGTAGTACAAACTGACCCTTCATGAAGTGGCCATGTGCCTACCTATCTCTCATGCACATCCTATACTCTAACTCTTAGGAACTACTTGCTGTTCCTGAAGGCGGCAGTGTTCTTTTAGCCCTGTGGGCCTTTGCATGCATTCTTCTTGATCTGGATTGCCCCTGTCCCAGCTAACTTCCACCCATCTTTCAGGACTCAGTTTAGGGACCAGCTTTCCCAGGAAGCCTTCCTTATGCTTACTTGTGCCCTTTCTTCTGCTCTAAGTTGAATGTTCTGATAGCAACGGCACATGGGTCTGCGACTCTGCCATGTATTCATTTTCTTGTCTGTTTCCCTCACTAGACAGTAAGCTCCCTGGAATCGGGGAATGTGTCTTTTATCGTTATTTCTAGCATTTAACTCAGTGCCTGGTAGAGAGTAGGTGCTCAGAAAATACTTCGTTGAATGCTTCAGTATGTGGATGAAGAAATGAATGAATTTATTTTTTAATGCCCTCTTTAAAATTGATAGTTGTTTACAAATCATTTTTATTACTAAGTGATCTTGTGTTAGCTTAATTCAAGCAACTATGTCTGGAATAAAGAAATGCTACTTCATTAATATTTTAGATTTATCCACAGACAAATGAATTGATGGCAGTTTAAATATACATAAGCATGTGTGTAATCTTTCTTGATTATCCTGGTTTTACTTATCTCTTACAGAGTAAACAGAAACGAGAGGAATCTGGTTTAAATTGCAGTACAAGGAATTTAGATTAGACATAAAGAGTTTCCAGAAAATAAAGTGCTAGATATTGAAGTGATTTGTAAATAATGTAAAATATTTTTTCAAGAGTTAAAAAAAGGGGGGATGGAGAGTTATGAATTGTGAAGTAGTTCATCAACATTGCTCTTAGAATAAAAAAACCTGAAGGAAGAAAAATCTATTTAGGAATGTGCAGATACAGCCATATTCACAGATAGATGCTTAAAAATACTCATACCTTTGTAGTTTTCAACTAACAAGGAAACTATGTTGCAGGTGTTCTTGCTTTTCGTATAATAGCTCTGGTCTAGGTAACTAGCAGAATGTACTGAGACTCTCCCCTCCTTAGCTTTTTTTTTTTTTTTTTTAAACTCTTGTCCCTCAGGAAAATATAAATAATAAAAAATTCTTGTCAGTGTTAAGAATAAACAGAAAAGGAATGTGTATAAATAATAAAAGACCTACCCAATGATTTTAAGAAAAAAAAAAAAAAAAGCACAAACAGCCAGACCACAGACACAAAGAGCATGGTTTTTGAATGCCATTCTCTTGATTGTTTTAATGTAATTAAAAATGACAGTTAGCTGTGCCCAGAATTTAGAGTTATGTTGCTGTGCTTCTAACTATAGATATTCTGTCCTGGCTGTATTTGAACAGAGCTACTGTAGTATAAGCCAAATTCACCCTCAGTGCTGGTGAACTGAAAGAGCAAATATACCTTCCTAAGCACCCAATTTATAATCACAGTTGTGAATAGAGTTCAGTGTTCTCTTTACATGTCATTCCACAAGAATCATATTGGAATAATTTAGGACAGCTTTACTAAATTTATTAATGTAACACTTGTTATAAGGATGGTGCTTAAGTTCTAGGCTTTCTGTGCTTACACTGCAAAAGGCTCCTTTGTGCTATCAGAGACAGGATTTTACCTGTAGTAGTGATATAATAATGCCTTGTCTTCTAAAACACTGTATACTTTTCTAATTGTCTTTATATCCAGAATTTATTTGGTTTTCACAGTAATTCTGTGAAGTAACTGTCCTAATCTTATAAATGAGGCAATTTAGGCACAGAAAGGTTGACTGACTGCCAAAGACATACAGCATTGTTTTATAATATATTATTGTTATTATTTCCATAGCTAGTATTTACTGAGTGCTTAGTGTATGCTAGGCACTGTTTTAAGCTTTTTACATGTATTAATTAATAAGAGCTTATGGGCTTTGGAGTCAGATCAGGATTTAAGTATGGCTCTTCCTCTGATCTTGGGAAAGCTACCTAACCTTTATATTAATAATAAGCCTTGGTTTCCTCATTTGGAACATAGAAATAATGGTAGTATCTACCTCATAGGTTGTTTGGATTAAATGAGATAATCTAAATGACTCTTATGTCTGGCATATAGTAAGGGCTGTAAAATTAGTTTGCTGTAGAAAAATAGGGTGGTAGTGGACAGCATTTAGTGTAATTTTTAGCCTCTTGATTATTTTCTTTGTAAAATCATATTCTTTTTGAGTAAGCATCATAGTTCATACTGTTACACATACCTATTTTATAGAAAAACATCCATGTTACAACAGTAAGATTATAGCTCCACATAGTGGCTATACCCACCTCTTCCCTTTCATTACCTCCCAATTACCTTTTGGTTCTTAAGTCTTCCAACAGTGGGGAGAAAGCAAAGGGGGTTAAGAAGTCATAAGAGTATCTGAGGCATCCATATTCGAAAGTCAAATGCAGGGCACCCGTAGTCCATTGGCTTTTGTTCATTCCAGGAGTGGTTTGGTATATTAGTTGTTTGGAACTCAGAATGTGTTTTCTTGTAGAAAGTATCCTTTTAAAAGAGGCACAAAAAGTCTTTTAATCCCTGATACAACTGACATGCTGGATATTTGTACTGAAAAACAGTAAAACCAAGCAAAAACTCCACAATACTTCGGCAGCGTTAATGATCAGAATAATTAAACAATAAAACTGAATAAATATTGATTCTCAAAAAGATGTCAGAGGCCGGGGCAGTGGCTCACGCCTGTAATCCTAGCACTCTGGGAGGCTGAGGTGGCAGGATTGCTTGAGCTCAGGAGTTCGAGATCAGCCTGAGCAAGAACGAGACCCTGTCTCTACTAAAAATAGAAAAATTAGCCGGGTGTCATGGCGCGTGCCTGTAGTCCCAGCTACTTGGGAGGTTGAGGCAAGAGGATTGTGTGAGTCCAGGAGTTTGAGGTTGCAGCGAGCTAGGATGATGCCACTGCACTCTAGCAAGACTCTGTCTCAAAAAAAAAAAGATGTCATAATAATAAATTTCTAGGGATTCATGTGGAGGCATTTTAATATTTTCAAGAGCTTTATATGTTGATATACTGATTCTTTAATATAGTTAGCTTCATTTCAAAGCTATGACTTTTTGTTGATATAGAGATATAGATGGATCACTCTTACTTTTCTTACTCTTATTTACTGTCATTAAACTCATTTCAGGATGGAGATTGAAGAATGCTTATAAGTGGAATGAAGAAAGAGAGATTTTCCTGAGTTAATTGGCTAAAATCTTTTAGAAGAGAGAGATGGACAAAGAGAATACATATTCACATAAGAGAAGTGGTTTATGGTAGAATTAGCTCAGCCTTGGGCAGTTTTCCAAGCCAGAGACGAAGCATGATATATGTTTGAGCTTCTGGAGAAAAGAAGGAGGTAGTAAAGAAGAGGGACTGGGTTGCTACCCATCTTAAAGTGAGGTGTAGGCAAACGCCTGGCATGCTGATTTATATATAGGGCATTTGGGTATCAATCATATTTGTTAACTCTGGTTAATATGTAGATTAAAATGAGGCTATTCTCATAACCCCTAACACATTGTCTGATATAGCATAGGTAGTCTCTGCTTGAGTGAGTTGATTTTTTTCTGTGTGAAGAGTGAATAAATTGACCAGAAATTTTTCAAGAATATATTAAGATCTCTTGTAACTCTAGACTGTAATTTATCACTATAATTTTACTATCCTGTGACTATGGCATGCTTGTTCATACAGTCTATTTTCTGATTAACTGATTTCTCTGAATTGGTTCTGGGGGGGTCTTGTGGAATAGGAGGATACGGAGGGTGGATTTTAAAGAAAGTCAGCTCTTCAAGAGGAATGATGGGGAGTGAGGTTTAGGAAAAGTCACCGGGGACGGATAATTAGTTGGCTACTGGCTAAACTGGATTTTAGAGCTGGAAAGGAACCTTGGAGGTGGTTTAGTCTAACCTCTCATTTTATGGCTGAGGAGATGAGTATAGAGAAGTGAGTTGTCCAGTGTCATAGCTGTAGTGGAGATGCCAGAAACATCATAGAACTTAAACTATTGCATTTTTGCTTTTTCTTTTGAAAAGGAATGGTAATATGTACATATTATATTAATTTGAAAAATTGATCTTGTATATTAATTTTTTATCAATTTTTAATACTTTTGAGTTTGTATAAATAGATTAACAGAACTAACAGTGCTGCCAGAAGTCTCATAAGGAAAATTATTATTTTAAAAGACATAAGAAATTCTCAACTTGTTCCTACTATTTCTAGGTTAAGTCAGCAAACAAAGAAAACATGGTATTTTGAAGTATGATTAAACTGATGCTGCAGCAGAGGCTAAGAATATTAATGGCCAGATCTAGGTAAGTTGAAGTTTATTTTTAAAAATATCACTAAGTTTACAATTATATTTTTTAAACTAGAGAATTTAATATGTTTCTTGAATGTAACCGTTTTGCCTCCTGATTTGCTGACACCTCCATCCCCAAAGAATAAGGAAAAATGGCTTTAAACTAAGACATGTTTACTAATTTAAAATATTTAGCAAATTTGTTGCAGATTGATCTTCCCAAACAGAAGCTACCTTTTGTTCTTGAATGTACCCTAGTTACTTTTGTATGTTGCTGTCTTGAGGGAGCATAATAATAAAACCATTTGCTGAGTTATGAACTTGGAGGATTGTATGCTGATGAGATCACATGGTTGTTCATCAAAGTGTTTACAGTATTAGTGTATCTTATTAGGTCTTACATAACTGAAATGTGGTCTCCAAATATTAATCTGATGGTCATAAATGGAAAATGTCTAGTACCTAGCCTTTCCCCTTGCCTAGGAGTTTGTGGTTCAGGAGGAAGAATCAGATTGGGGTGAAAACTTCACATTTAAAAAAGTCTCCTTCCAGGAGTTGCAAGATTGGCCGCGACTGCCTGTGTCCCAGCTGTTGCAGTCCCTCACTCATATTAAGCCTATTCTTTAGCCTTATGGAAACTGCCTGTTCCCATTTTCTCCTATTTGTTAGCCCTCTTCTTGCTCTACTTCTTTCCTAATTGGACCTGATGAGCCATCACTTCAAACCCCTGTATTGCCAATATTCTTTAATATCCTTGTCCTCCTACTCTCTGAGCCTGTGTCAGCTGAACTGTCTACCCTCTGGACTCCGGAGCACAGCTAGCAAAACAGTATGATCTTGCTCTGCAGCCTCCGCTAAGCTCTCATCACAGCCTACTTAATAATCCTGCTGCCTTTTCTTGGGTAGCTCCTCGGTGACTAATCCTGCCATTCTCTTCAAGTCCCTCATTCTGCAAGCCTTGCCTTCTATTTTACAAAGGAAATTCAGGATGATAGATGTTATCTACTTCAGTGTCTCTATTATGTTCCACCCATCCTTATTTCTTCCCTCTCCTTAGAGGATGAAGAATTCCTCCTCCTCTGGGTAAACCTCAACCTGGACCCTGAAACTCATCTTCTCTATTCTCTTCTGTCTTGACCCATCAATTAACCCTTCTCTTTTCTTTGTTTTTTCCTATACTTTTAATCTTTTCTGACCTAATTACAAGCCTGCATAAATCTTTGTCATCTTAAAACAATAAGTAACTCAAGCAACATATTCTTTTGAACCCATATCTGTCCACACCCTAGTGCTCTAGTCTTTCTTTTCTCCAGCCAGTTCTTGAAAGGCTAGTTTCCATCTTCTGGGGACTACCTCCTTATTTTCCACTTGCTCACTGCAGTTTGGCAACTGTTTCTACCATGCCACCACGGATGGTGTCCTCCTTCTTGATGCTTTGTTTTCTTAGTTTATACGGTTCTGTCTAGTCTTGTTTTTCTCTTTCACTGGCTTCTCTCTGCTCCTATACTTATGTGTCCTCCCAGAATTTCTTTCTTTCTTTCTTTTTTTTTAAGACAAGGTCTCACTCTGTTGCATAGGCTGGAGTGCAGTAGTGTCGTCGTAGCTCACTGCAGCCTCAAATTCTTGCGCTAAAGTGATTCTCCTGCCTTAGCCTCCTGAGTAGCTAGGACTACAGGCATGCACTACCACACCTGGCTAATTTTAAAATTTTTTTGTAGAGATGGGGTCTCACTGTGTTGCCCAGGCTGGTCTTGAACTCCTGATCTCAAGCAATCCTCCTGCCTTAGCCTCTCAGAGTGCTGAATTACAGGCATGAGCCACTGCACCTGGCCCACCCTTCCAGAATTTCAACCATAGACCACTCTTCATTCTATCCTTGAGCAGTGTCTTCTATTTTATAGCTTCAAATGCTACATGTGTTCTAATAGTTTACCTCCTCCCACAGACCCATACTTGTGTGCTTAATTCTCTATTGCATATCTCCACGTGGTCGTTCTCTGGAATCTCAATTTAACATATCTAAAACCGAACAAATCATCATCACTTCACTTGAAGACTACTGGTTTTTCCTATCTCGGGTAATGGAACCAGCACCCTTTATCTGCCATGCTGGAAACTGCCTCTTCCTTCCATTATACCAAGCCAGCTACTTGGTACCACTGTCTTTTCCTCTTAAATATTCCTTAAATTCATCCTTTTCTTCTTTATTCCTACTATGGCTGCTCTGGTTTTAGGTCTTTATCATATTTCATTTTTTAATAGTCCCAAACTGATTTCCTTTCCTTTGTGCTAAACTCCTACTTAAATTTATCCTACAGATGGATGTATTTAAAATGCACATCTCACCATCTCGCTTTCCTACTTAAAATACATCCGTGGCTTTCCATCATGTGTAGGATAAAATCCTTTCTCCTTGGCATGGCATACAAGGCTTTTATGTCACATATTGGTGTTTCATTAGTTGTTGTACCGAACTGAAACATTCAGTGTGGATGGAGTCCCCAGGTAGGTTGCACCACCCCTTGTATAAGTCATGCATTGCTTGACGATGGGGATATGTTCTGAGAAACGCATTGTTAGGAGATTTCGTCACTGTGAGAATATCATGGAGTATCCTTACACAAACCTAGGTGGTATAGCCTTCTACACACTTAGGCTATATGGTATAGGCTATTGTCCCTAGGCTACTGTACTGAGTACTATAGGCAATTGTAAGACAATAGTAAGTATTTGTGTATCTAAACATAGAAAAAATACAGTATAAAAGATAAAGCCAGGCCCAGTGTTACGTGCCTGTAGTCCCAGCTACTCAGGAGGCTGAGGTGGGAGGATTGCTTCAGCCCAGGAATTTGAGACCAGCCTGGGCAGTGTAGCGAGACCCTGTCTCAAAAAAAAGATAAAAAATGGTACACCTGTATAGGACACTTACAATGAATGGAGCTTGCAGAGCTGGAAGTTGCTCTGGGTGAGTCAGTGAGTAGTGAGTGAAAGTGAATGCCTAGGACATTACTATGCACTGTAGACTTTATAAACACTGTACACTTAACCTACAGTATTTAAAAATTTTTTCATTCTTCAGTAGTAAATTAACCTTAGTTTACTGTAACGTTTTTACTTTATAAACTTTTTAATTTTTTTAAACTTTTTTGATTCTTTTGTAGTAATACTTTGCTTAAAACACACATTGTATAGCTATCTGAAAATATTTTTTCTTTATATCTTTATAAGCTTTTTTCTATTTTTAAAATTTAAAAAAAAATTTTTACTTTTTAAAATTTTTTGTTAAAAACTAAGACACAAACACACACATTAGCCTAGGCCTGCACAGGGTCAGGATCATTAATATCATCGTCTTCCACCTCGACATCTTGTCCACTAGAAAGTCTTCAGGGACAGTAACACACGTGGGGTTGTCATCTCCAATAATAGCAATGCCTTCTTCTGGAATACCTCCTGAAGGACCTGCCTGAGGTTGTTTTACAGTCAATTTTTTTTTTATATATATGTAAGTGGGAGTGTACTCAAAAGTAATGGTAAAAAGTATAGCATAGTAAATACATAAACCAGTAACATAATCATTTGTTATCATTGTCAAGTTTTATGTACTATACATAATTTGATGTGCTGTACTTTTATACAGCTGGCAGCACAGTAGGTTTGTTTACACCAGGATCATCTTAAATATGTGGGTAATGCATTGCATTACAACGTTATGACTACAACAACATCACTAAGCAATAGGAATTTTTCAGCTCCATTATGATCTTACAGGACCGCAGTGGTATATGTAGTCTGTTGCTGACTAAAACATTGTTATGCAGCGCATGACTGTATATCCCTACCAACACAAGAAGTTCTGCCTTAACAGCTAGCCTGTGAAGGTTAACAGGTAGCAAGTGGAAGGATTATTTTACTGCTCCTTTTGAGAAACAGTTTAAAAACATTCCTTTGAAGCACTGTCTTTTGAGGCAGAAGCCATGCTTTAGTAACCTTTTAGCTCTTTAGATTTACAAAGAGGTTGGGGAGAGGATGAATATGTAATTTTAAGAAGACTTTTTTAAATGTTTCTATCAGTTATCCCTTTACTTAAAATTTTTTTGTATTCTTTTTCCTCCTCATCCTATAATTAAACATTTATTACTTTTTTAAAAAAATTAAACATTTATAAAATATGTGCTATGTCAAGCAGTATGCTTTTAGTGCCCTGGAAAATGAAGAAGACATTCCTGTCTTCAGAGAGATCACAGTGAAGTGGTTGGTGCAAACAGATAAATATTACAATAGAGTGTGATAAAGGCCATGATAGAGTTATGCCTGTTCTGCTGTGGGAACATGGGAGGCAGGCTAGCTTCAGGTTGGTTGGAAGATCAAGTCCCAGATCCCTAGCTGCTTGTTCAGGATTCTTTATAGTTGGGCCGCTACTTGTGTTCCAGCCTGCCCAGTCCAGTCATACTGAACTACACACTTTCTCCTGAATGCAGTATGACCTTTCATGACCTTTGTCTTTGTATGTACTCTTTTATCTGTCTCAAGTGCCTGTTTATCTTTTTTTTGCCTAGCATACTGTTTCTGCTCTCCTTTTAAGTCCCAGCTCAAATAGTGCTTCCTGCCCTGCCTAACCCAGAAAGCTAGTTGCTCCCTTCTCTGTGCCCACAGTACTATGCTCTTTTCTAATACAAGGTATTATCATAGTGCATTATCTGTTTACTTCTCTCTGTCTCTCTGCATTTAGACTCATAGCTCTTCAGAGGTATAGACCGTAATTTATCTTTGTACCATGATACTTAGCTAGCATATTAGATAAAGCAAAATACCAAATATCATGGGTCTTAGTTAACTTTACTATTATATTTATTATTTATTTTGGTTTATACAGTAGCATACAAGTACTTTTTCATCTTTTTCATACTTACACCTGCCAGGCATTCTTCACATTTGTTTAGTACATTTTGTGAGTAAATGAGTCCATTTAGCTCACAAAAGGGCCTGAAGCACCTACTGTGTGCTATTATTTGAATGTGGAATTGAGTAAGGTTTGTCCCTGCTGGAAAGGAACTCACAGTGGAGGGAAGGAGATAGATAAACAGACAACCTTATGACAGTTTCTATTAAGTACAAAGTGTGGTAGATGCTATGATACTGGGAAGCCCAGGGTGCTTTGAGTCAGGGGGTGGTGGGGGGATGATACATAAGAAGTATAACTTACCAGTTGGTTGGAGTCAGGGAAGGCTTCCTAGAGGCACCGTGTTCTGAGCTGAATTTTAAGAAAGGAAAGAAATAGAAGGGGAGCAACATGAAAGGATGTGAGAAAACAAGGTGCTTTGGGGAAACTGCAGCTCCAGTCTGGATGGACTGAGGGGTAGGGCTTGAGGCAGAGAGAAGGGAGAGTTTAGACTGAACCTGTAGACAGGGACCAGATTGTGAAGGACCTTATGTGATACTAGGAGTTTTAAATTTTTTCCTGAAGGTGGAGATCTACCAAACAATTTTAAGCAAGTTTCAACGAGATTTATGTTTGTAGTGTTTTGTAGCTTCTGTGCTTCCTTCCCTCCCTCTTTTTCAAATGTTGTCACATTTATTCTGATTCTTTCCCTTATTTGTAAGTGATGCTTTGAACTTTTCCTTTGTTCATTTGGAATGTTCTTGAGCACTTAATGTCACCTATATAATATCTCTAACCTTCTTTGGGAAAGGAATATTAAATAGACTTACTATATAAATTTGTCAGTATTCTATGTGTTACATTACTGCTTGGATTTTGAGTTGTCTTTCTCTCTTATTAATGCACTGTTAGAAATTTGATTTTGTGTCTTATTTATCAATCAACTCTTGTCTTGTGGGGTACATAAGAGATACTGCAGTGAGTAACAAGAATCAAAATACCTGCCAAGCCAGAAGTCTATCATCCCTTTGGTGATTTTTAAAGAAAAGGACATGAAATTCCTGATAAGCCACAAAGGATTAATTCTATGATTAACTCTTAATTATTAATTAATTATTAATTCCATGATTAACTCTTAAGTAACCATAAATTAATTATTTAAATAGTATTATATGAGAGACCTTAAATTGGTTTGTTTTTTAGATAATTTTAGAATAGGCAGACCTTTGCAAATTAAACTAGAAATTTGAGATATCTATTACCTCTACCTCACAAAATTTATTCTCGTTGTCATTGAGCAAAATTGACTAGCTAGTTGTGTGAAATCTGGCTTCAGCCATATATATATATACCTTGTTGGGCTTAATTTTTTGCGCATCAAAATAATGTTTCTGTTAGATGATTTCTAAAGTATCTGTTACAATTTTTATATACTACATCTAATAATTTTTTCTAAATTATTTTTCATGTAGTGCTCACATGGTCTTCTGAAGAAGCCATGGGTAGCTGTTGTAGCTGTCCAGATAAAGACACTGTCCCAGATAACCACCGGAACAAATTTAAGGTCAGTAAAACTGGTTGAGTTATATGTCTTACTCCTTAGTTGGATGCTCTTTTACTTCACTTAATATATCTTACCTTCTCACTTTTATCACTAGACCTTTTTATTTCCCTTTCTTTCCACTCTGCCTCTTCTGGGTTTAATAAATGAAGAGAACATTTTCTTACTGACAGTATGGAATTCTCTTTTTACTTTTCCTTTGGTCCTCTGTATCCAATAGCCACACAGTTCTGGTAATACTTTCTTTAAAATGCCATTTTTCAGGGGCCTTTTCATGTGTGCCTGAATGATTTCTTAAATGGAGTCTACCTCTAGTCACCCTGTGATTCATCCTGCAGTCACCATCAAGTTAATCTTCCTCTTTCATCATTCACTAACTTGTTCACTAAAACTTCTGTAGTGTTCTGTTACCTTTAAGCTAAATGCTCCCATAGCCGTTTAGTGTCTCTCTCATAATCTGACCTCAGTCTGCTATAAATCGTAGCCTCTGGATCACACAAACTTGGGTGTAAGTCACAACTCTGCTTCATGACTTTGTGACCTTGGGCAAGTTACATTCTCACTGAGTCTGAATTCCATTTTTGTACAATGCAGTCTGGGATTGTTATGAGGGTTAAATAAGAAAAATACATGCAAAGCACTTTGCTCAGTCCCAGGAGAATAGTAAACTTCTGCATAAATGTTATCTGTTATTCTTAGTCTTTGGACATTTTCTGAAGCTCAGCAGTGTAAGACCTTTCCTTATATGAACTCTGTGCCAATCTTATTTTGGTATCTTTGAAAGGTACCTTCTTAGTTCTGATTTAGCATTGTATCTTTATGATGTGTCCTACATCTCCTGACCCACTAGATTTCCCCTCTTATTTTTATTTCCTGTCTAAATTTAATTATACCGGAGGTCCAGCTAAAGTCCCTCCTCCTTTTAAGTGAAGATTTCTCAAGAACCTTAGGCCCCAGTTCCTGCCTTCCACAGCCTCTTCTGCATTTATTTGACAATTAATCATACACAGTTTTGTGGTGTTGACTTTGTGTTTGTGTATCTTGTCTCCCCAATGGGAATGTAAATTTATTACAGTAATGAATTGGGTATTAATTACACCGCTTTATAGTCCATGCCCTACACACACACTGGTTGATGAATGAACTAACAAATGAGCAAATAACTGAACCAATCAGCAACAAGGCATTTTCCTGAGGAACTGGTGAAATATTTGTATGGCTGTCACCTTCTGTTTTTAGGTCATTAATGTGGATGATGATGGGAATGAGTTAGGTTCTGGCATAATGGAACTTACAGACACAGAGCTGATTTTATACACCCGCAAACGTGACTCGGTAAAATGGCACTACCTCTGCCTGCGGCGCTATGGCTATGACTCGAATCTCTTTTCTTTTGAAAGTGGTCGAAGGTGTCAAACTGGACAAGGTAGATAGAGCCTTTGTTTTTTTTCAAATATTACCCTATTTGAAATTTTGTTCTTTCAGTTAATCGATATATAGCATTTAAATTAGTGTTTTATTTTCCTCTTGAAAGAAAAAAATTCCCCAAATAAGTGGATTATTAAGAAAAGGTATAATAAACTGTGTATTCATTTACCAAGTGTTTATTAAGCACATTTCCTATGTCAGAAATTTTGACTTGTGTTAACTTTAAGATTTTTAGTAAATGATTAGTCCTGCTAAATTGACTAAGTGTCTTTATTGTTATAACTTGTTGGGGAAAGAACCTAAACTTTGGAGTCAAACAGAACATGGTTTGATTTTTTTGCTGCCTACTACTTGAATGGCCTTGGTGAGTTACATGACCTCTGTTGTATCTTCTCTATAAAAGGGGAGTGGTAATACCTATCTTACAGAATTATTGTAATAATTAAACAAGATGATGATTGGAAAACACCCAGCAAAGAGCCTATTAAACGGTAAATTATCACCTTGGCAGTGGTGCGTTGGGCTCCCCCTGCTGTTAAAAAACAGACTAGTGTACGTGTGCAAATCTTGGTTTTTGTCTGCTTTATTTTGGGCCGTTTCCCTTAAACAAATGAAAATTATTCTGTGAACTTTTCTTTTGGGGTTGTTTTCAAACAGAGAAAATCATTAATTTATCAGACATTTATGTAACAGGCCGTTTTTTGTTATTGGTATATAGAATGCTTATGTTATAATTCTGTTCTTTGATAGGTGTTCCTGTAGCTTTTTTAAAGGCATGATAACCATTTTTCTCTTTTGGTTTATATTTGTAGGAATCTTTGCCTTTAAGTGTGCCCGTGCAGAAGAATTATTTAACATGTTGCAAGAGATTATGCAAAATAATAGTATAAATGTGGTAGAAGAACCAGTTGTAGAAAGAAATAATCATCAGACAGAATTGGAAGTCCCCAGAACACCTCGAACACCTACAAGTAAGTACCCATTTTCCCCACTTTTTGAATAACAGACATTTATAAGCTATAGCTTATGGATATTTAATTTATAACACACTAGAAGTCACCATTGGTTAACAGAAGTATCATAGCTGTCAATTTAAAAAAACTTTTAGCTATAGTTATAAACATTTCAAATGAAAACATTAAATATTTCATATTATCTAAAATGGGGGGAGTGCTGTTTGTGTTCTGATTTCTGCTGTCTTCCCAGAAACATCTTTTTTAGTCTTCTCAGTGCAGATTAGATTCTTATTCATTTTTATTCTCTCTGCCCTGCCCCCATAACATGTCTTTCTCCTTATATAAATAAATAACAATTCAGCTCCAGGGTTTGCTGCTCAGAACTTACCTAATGGATATCCCCGATATCCCTCATTTGGAGATGCCTCATCCCATCCTTCAAGCAGACATCCCTCCGTGGGAAGTGCTCGCCTGCCTTCAGTAGGTGAAGAATCTACACATCCTTTGCTTGTGGCTGAGGAACAAGTAAGCATGTGCTACTGTATAACAGCAATAATGATTGTGTGGAGTTAAAATATTATTGTGCTAATACTTTTAACTTTCACTGTTTGTAAATTACTTTTGTAGTGAACAATCAGAGGAAATAGCATATATTTGCTGGCATATGCTCAAATATATGCAAGTGTTCGGGGAAACTAAGCATTAGAGGAATTTGTGGGTTCACAGGAGAGGTGCATCTATAGATTAAGAAAGACATAAGGTCAGTTCCCATATAAGAACCTCCAATGGATTAAGAATATCTGCTGCTTTTCATATATAGTCTTTATAATCATTGATCTACTAGTAGGAAGGTAGATTTTGTTGTTGATGTTGTTATGGAGCTGTTTAGTGTTCCTGACTATTCTAGTTTTCCTTTGTGGAATGAAGTATCTGATTGAACATTACCTCTGTATTAATTAGTTCTACTTATCTTTTGCAAACTGTATGTTATTTATCATTAAGAAGTTTTTAGTGTTTTTAAAATAAATTTCTTTTTGTTCTTTACATAGTGAGTTCTTGTATTACTTACTGTAATTACATTTTTCCCAATTTTGCATTTCATTTTTGAATCTTTAAAATTTTATGTATAGACTTCCAAACATTTTTATATCATCTCCCCAAAATGCCATTGAGCTTTTCTAAATAGTGGTAATTTCTTACTGGGTGGTATTTATTTTATGTTTATGCATTTTACAGAACTCTTATTAAATCTAGTGGGGTTTATCTCTTTATACAGTCAGATCATCAGTAAATAATGATAAATTTATCTCTTCTTTTTCAATACTTGTTATTTCTTATTTCTGAATCATGTTTTAATGCATTGATGAGAACTTCTAGAACAGCGTCAAAATGATAATCCCCGTTTTGTTCTTGATTTTTTTTTTATAGAATACTCCTCATGTTTCACCATCAAATATAATGCTGCCTATTATTTTAAAGTAGTTATTCTTTTACCAAATTAGGAAGACATTTCTATATTCCTCCTCTCCTCCTACCTTTTTATTGATAAAAAATAGGTGCAGAAGTTTTTATGTAAGAGTACATTTAGAGAGAAAGTTAATCAATAAAATTAACTGATATGGTTGGGCTTTTTTTTTTGTTTTGTTTTTTAAGTAAATTACTCATTCACTTTCTGTTTCATTCTAGGTACATACCTATGTCAACACTACAGGTGTGCAAGAAGAGCGGAAAAACCGCACAAGTGTGCATGTCCCATTGGAGGCGAGGGTTTCTAATGCTGAAAGCAACACACCAAAAGAAGAACCAAGTAGTATTGAGGACAGGGACCCTCAGATTCTTCTTGAACCCGAAGGAGTCAAGTTTGTTTTAGGACCAACCCCTGTTCAAAAGCAATTAATGGAAAAAGAGAAACTGGAGCAACTTGGAAAAGATCAAGTTAGTGGAAGTGGTGCAAATAACACAGAATGGGACACTGGCTATGACAGTGATGAACGAAGAGACGCACCCTCTGTTAACAAACTGGTGTATGAAAATATAAATGGGCTATCTATCCCTAGTGCCTCAGGGGTCAGGAGAGGTCGTCTGACATCCACTAGTACCTCAGATACCCAGAATATCAACAACTCAGCTCAGAGAAGAACTGCATTATTAAACTATGAAAATTTACCATCTTTGCCTCCTGTTTGGGAAGCCCGCAAGCTAAGTAGGGATGAAGATGACAATTTAGGACCAAAGACCCCATCTCTAAATGGCTACCATAATAATCTAGATCCAATGCATAACTATGTAAATACCGAGAATGTAACAGTGCCAGCAAGTGCTCACAAAATAGAATATTCAAGGCGTCGGGACTGTACACCGACAGTCTTTAACTTTGATATCAGACGCCCAAGTTTAGAACACAGGCAGCTCAATTATATACAGGTTGACTTGGAAGGTGGCAGTGACTCTGACAACCCTCAGACTCCAAAAACCCCCACCACTCCCCTTCCACAAACCCCTACCAGGCGCACAGAGCTGTATGCTGTGATAGACATCGAGAGAACTGCTGCTATGTCGAATTTGCAGAAAGCACTGCCACGAGACGACGGTACATCTAGGAAAACTAGACATAATAGTACTGATCTGCCCATGTGAGCCTGGAAAGCATTATGTTGTTTGCACCTTTGTGAAGTTTTTAAAAATGAAGATGCAAGTGCTTCATTTTCATTTCTAAACACTAACTCCTTTTATAGACTGATAAAATTTTTTTCTGAATATTTCATGTGCATCTTTAACTAAAGGGAATTAACGTAGAGCAGGTACTCCGTAAAGAACACTAATTTCACTATATGCTACTCACTGTACAGCAGCATTCCCATTTTCACAGTGCCTATTTAAAATGAGAGTTGAAGTGAATGACATGCTGGTTGATTTTTATCAATATTCTGGACTTATGCATATCTTTCATGTCTAAGTCATGGTTGGCATTTAAAACTTTTTATAAAGCCTCTTGACAATGTGCATTGCTAACAGATAACTCTAGGCTTTGAAAGTAATATTTGTAGTTCACCGTTCACAGTGTGTGGCCTCCAGCATGTAACATGAGGAATCCTTCATTTCATTAATTCAAGGCTTTTTGACTTGAGCCAAAACATATGTAAAGGAAAACAGAAGTACCACACCTCCTTTTCTACCAGTCAGCTCCTTTGCCTTCAGTGTCACTAGAAAGAGTCCTATGTTCGTGAATATGGTTTGCTGTTGGTGCGTTGAAAGGCAGGAGGGAGATAAGATTTTCTATTTACTTATCTCATGATGTTATTTGAAGGGCATGTCCATATATCTTACTCAGAATTACATTAGGCTCAAGAATCAGTCTCAGGTCACTTTACCCAAAATTATTTGAAAATCTGAATCATAATCTCTTGAAAGAGTCTCTCCTATAGACTAACGACAACACATTGTTTTCTGGAGGCATTGTGCCATTAGGTTTCCATTTATCTTCAGTTTTTTTCTTTGGTGTTTGGGATGTCTTATTTTGTTGCTTAATGTCTTTTTCAATTTAAAATGTTCGCGTTTGTATATAGTTTTGAAATTGGATTGTGTGTTCATTGTTTAGTTTGCATTTTTGTCAAATTATGGTTTTGAAGGTTCATTTGGAACTTACTGTTATTCTATAACAGGGTTGCCCTTGTCCAGTATTTATTTATATACTGTTTACTTTTCAAGGTGATAAAAACATTATCTCAATTTTAAATTTTACTTGTGTCCATAGGTGGTCTTTTTAGCAGCTGAGGAAAAAAAGGAAGATACTTTTAACATGCAAAGTTTCCTAAAGGTACTGTGTTTTCTCTGTGGGCACTCCCCCAAGCACTTTAGCAGTGATTCCCTCAGCTATATGGCTGCAGTTGTACTCTGCGCACTCTAGTGTTCCTCAGCTCTGCTGTCCTTTCACTTGTAGCTGGATCTTTGATTATCCCTTGATTTCAGTGAAACGTTAATATTGTTGCCAGCATAGCATGTGCAGTGGAAGTCTTGTAGCAATGAGACTGTGTCATAATTTAGGGTTTAAAATGAACTGAAGTTTATATAAACTGAAGAGAGTCCGTATGTCAAACTCTTGGAAAATCAAGGATGTTCCAGTTTCCCAAACACTAGAGAATACAAGAGAAGGTAGAGTGGAAAGAAGGTCAGGTAACCTTGCAAAATATTTTACTGCTTTCTCTAAATAGGAGGAAGTTTGAGATTTTGATCTGGATCTACCAGATGTAACTAAGGTTAATTTAGCATGAAAAAGTTTTAGCCATATAGCATCTAAGCTATTCAATAAATAACCTAATCATAGGACAATGAATGGATTGGCAGAACAATAGAGTGGGGCCATTATAAAGAAAATAAATTATTAAAGGTGTCTTTATTGTTTTCAGTGCCATTTTCAGTGTCTTTATCATAGATCATTATCAATGTCTTTTATCATTTTGTGTGCATAGCAGAATTTTCTTTTTTCCCCCTTTTTTCTCCCCTGTGAACTTGGTGCTTACTAAAGTGTTCACTGTTCTCTTGAAAAGAGCAGTGATATATAGGTGTGCAGTTTCCATTTTTAATATATTGTTCCATTTATCCTTTCTTCTGAGTAAATTGCTAATTGTGCCAAATTTATGTAATGGCTTTTGTAATGTGGAATAAGAATTATGATGGAACCAATGCACATGGTTTTCTCTGAAGTAAGCAGTCAAGGCAGAACATTAATCTCCAAATGAAAGGGCTGATCTATTTATTCACTTTGGAGGTTGGATACTTTTTTCTTTCTTTCCCTTCATCCTTTTCGTTTTTTCCTCCAGATTCTAATTAGTTTTTATATTTGTAGATAACTCCAATATAATCATTACAGTTTATGCTTTAAATACTATGTGCTTTAAAAATGAAAATGGGACCAATTTGTCTGCTAAGAATTTGATTTTAGGTACTATAAGAGTATTAGGAATATATATACAACTGGTGTTAATTTCTAGATGTCTTCTGGAAATCACCTGTGTTCCTATTTAATAAAAAGTAATTTAGAATACTACTTGTCCTTTGCAGTAGTCTAGTGGTAGGCATTAAGCTCTGTCCTGGAAGAATGTACCTATTACCAGGTGCATTTTAGAATGAGATATTTTATTGGCATATAATTGTCGCCATATGTCTCAGATTTTCTGAGACAGACCTAATTTTAGATATTCTGTTGGTAGACCATGTGATTCTACTTTTTGGTTTTAGAAATATAATCATTGTTCATATGTTTTTCCCCAAATAGGTCTTTTAACCATACAGATCATAACAGCATTTATCCCAGACCACGGTTGGAAACTGATATTGGTATTGCCTGTGTTTTTTCTTAGTGTGTTTTATTTCCCAGTTTCATCTTCCTTTAAAAATGAAAATATGGTGCCTTCCCTCCCTCCAGGAAGATTGGCAAATAATTCCTTTTATTTACTGCTGCTGTGGAGTGATGAGATATGCACTTTACTCTTGAAGACTCAGCAAAAAGCTTTTTACTTCCAGTATATCCAGAATAGATCACATTTGGGACTTAGGAAAATTTGCCAAGTAATCTTTGTTTTTATAGGTATTAATGTTGACGCCCAGTTCAATGTTATAAGAATAAGTCAAGCTAGTGTTTGTTTATCTCCCCACCCCCCAAAAATCTGTGGCACAGCATATAAAAATGTACCTCAATAATGTTCTATTAAAAATGGGACAGGGGCCTTATGTTTTCATAATTTCCCAACAATGTGCCACCATATTTTTGCCTCAAGGTAAGGGTTTTAACAAGCTAAAAAGTACTTTCCAATTCCCCCTGTGCTGTTCCTAACCCATAATGCCCAAGTGTTTTGTGCAATGTGTAGTGTGTGTGTATAAATATATATATTCTTGAAATAGACATACCATCAGAGACATCATTCAGAAGTAAGTGATGTGTTGGCATCTCATTCATATTTCTGATATGTGAGGTATATGGTACTCATTACCTTTTCCTTGACGTTTGCCAAATTTGAATAAAGGCATTGGTACGAAATTATAGAATGTAAAGAAAATGTTTCTGGCTTGAAAAAATAACAAATATTTTATGACATACCACAATATATTCTGCCCAAACCAGCACCCTGTCTGTCTTTCCTGTTCTTTACATCCCTACCCCCCATCCCTACTTCCTCATTTTTTGGGGGTATAACAGTTCTTTTGTAGCATCATTATAATTGCAATTCTGACAATTGGACAATTATAGCATGGAAACAGACTGGTATTATTAGTACAGTAGTCACCAGTGTGCCACATTTGCATTAGTAAATGCAAAATATACATTTTATAAAGGACAAACTTTGTGTTATGTTTTTATTTTCATTACATTGTATAATATTGTAAGATTATTGTATGTCCTAATTTGCATTATAAATGTTTTTTTCCTACATAAAGGCATAAATATAGCAACTTTGTATAAAGGTAGCTTATTAGATTTTTAATTTTTTCTTTTATAAAAATTGTCTAACAGTGGGACTACCATTGCCAAATTGTACATGCAATATAAATTTTACCCCCTGTAGTTGATTTCTTTTATAAACATTCCATATTTCTCTAATAAAAGACATAAGTGATACTGTACTATGCATAAATTGTATTTTAATGCTGTTTCATATCAGCATTTTAAAATTTTGGTTTGCATTTTTAATATTGGCAAAACTTAACCACTGTTAATTAAAATAAAACCTTGTTATATATGTAACAACATCATTTGCCCTCTATCCCTTCCCACCCTTTGTTCTCTGTTTCTCCCTATCAGTGCCAACTTCATACATTTTGTAGCATGGCAATAAAATATAACTTTTACACTGAGGCCGAGTGTGGCTTTTTGGAGGAAGTGGAGATGGGAGGATTGTCCTCTAGTTGTCCTTTGCATATGACTCTTTTTGCCCTATAAGCCATGTCATCAAGCATGAGTTGTTCTCTCGTATATAATGTAAACATGCTTTTAAGGACAAATGTGAATGTGCTTTTAAGCTTAATTTTTGTCATGACAAACAAGAACTAATTTTTTATCTTTGGAAAAGTCAGAGTTCTTGAAGTACAATCAAATCTTTATTAACTGGAGTACTTAAAGAATAAGCTAATAATTGAATTAAGTTCAACAAGGGCTAAGCAACACATTTTTAAAATCTTTATTTATTGTAGAGTATTGGTACACTTTACTGTCCTAAAAATTATAATATGTAAAATATGGTTTAATCTTAGATGATTTAGGATCTTGCGATGCCTTACTCTTGTCATTCTGGCATAAATATTCATGATGAGGTACTCAAGTTGATAATAGAACCTGAGCTGACTATACACTGACCTTAAGCTTTCATGAAAAACTGCTTGGTTAGATAAAGTCTGACCGGAGTTCTTATGGTCGCTTTCCCCTTATTGCTGAAAGTAGATTGCAATAAAACCCCAATAAAACTTTGGTTGAATACTTATTTAAAGTTTTACTGTATTTATATTCCACATATTACTTGAAACTTTATGATAGAGGTTTTATTTCTTAGTCTCCTATCACTGCCTCCATTTTCAAAATGAACATATAATAAGTTAAAGACTATGTGTTTCATCGAAATGAAATTGTAAGTAATTGACAAACTCTCACAGTTTTATCTGTGTGGTCATTCAAACTAGTAGTTCTCAGCTCTGGGACTCCAAACCTGTTTTTAGCCGCTGAGTGACACTGTGAAGCCTGGCCGAGTACAGTTCAAGATGGAGATCATTTAAACAATGAAGGAGATAGACAAGTCCACAAATGATTGGATGCTTACTATGTGCCAGACCCTAGAGAATACGTAAATTGGTTAAGATGTGGTGGCACAGACTGCATCCTGGAAAACCTGGGCATTTGTTCTCAGAAATTAAAAACTTCTTTGGATTATTTCTGTAATTTTTCTTTGAAGCTCTTTTAAGGATGGTAGCTATTCACATGTTCTCATGAGAGCAATGCCATTCCCCCCCCCCCCCAGAGAATTAAGCACTGAGACATATATTGTATATAATGAATCAACTTCTCTCTGATTACCTCTAGAATGGTACTAGCTGTATACTTTACAACAATTGAGAAAATTGTCACTCCAGTTCTTAAGATAACTGGTGTGATAAAGGCACACACAAAGGGCATCTAACTGAGCCTAAGGGTGGAGGTTTTCAAGCAAAGCTTCTTGGAGGGGGTAATCTCTGAGGTGTTTCGATGAAAGCCTTTGTAGGTTAGAGGAAGTGAGGATGTCTTAGGGAGAAGAGAGAGCACATGCAAAGGCACAGAGGTATAGAAAGATCATAATGTTCAATGGTAGCAAGAGTTTCCACATGACTGGAGCATAGAGTGCAAAGGTGGGGTGGGGGGATAGAAAAGAAAGGAGCAATGAGAGACGGATCACATAGAATGCTAAGGAGTTTTTGTTTAAATAAGGTGAGAGAACTTGAAGGATTTTAAACATTGGAGAAATGATAGTTTAGAAAGTACTCTGACAACATGAAGGATACATTGAAGGGCATGATGTTTTAATAAAACAGGGAGACTGGTTAGGAGCCTTTTTCAGAAATGGAGGCAAGACCTGGTAAATGCCAATGGGTATCATTAAAGGACTGTTTAGATTATTTATTGCTGTGCAACAAAGCACCTTAAAACTTAGTGGCTTAAAGCAGCAATCATTTTCTTATTTCTCAAGTTGCTGTAGATCAGGGTGGGCAGGGCACAGCAGAGATGGTTCATCTTGTGTCTACTCCGTGTGCTATCTGGAGGGCTGGCTGCTTCACTCACGTATTTGGTGCCTCAGCTAGTATGGTTCAGACAGCTAGGGACAGGCTGGAGCAGCCCAACCGGGTCATACCTGGAACTTCAGTTCTTGCTGTCTCCTGGGTTCCTTAGTTTTCTTCCATGTAGTCTTTTGTCTTTCTTGAGTAATCTTTTTACATAACAGCTTAGGGTTCCCAAGAGCTAGGCTTTCTTGAGGCCTAAGCCCAGAACTGGCACAATGTCAGTTCTGCTGCATTCTGTTAAATCATGAACCCAAACCAGATTCAAGGGCAGTGGATCATACAGAGGCATGAACATCAAAGGTGTAGTTTATTCAGGGCCACCAATGTAACAGAGTGCCCCAAGGAGGAATAATCAACACCTCTGACTGATAAGGGGAATGACAGAAATGAAGGGATCAAGGATGACCCCCAGTTTTCTGGCTTAGGTGACTAGATAGTTGATGGTGCTAGTTCACTGAGATTAAAAATATATCTGAGGATTATAGGTATAGAGAGAAACATGGAGGTTTTCAAGCAAAGCTTCTTGGAGGGGGTAATCCCTGGGGACTTAGTTCATGGTCTGTGGACCATCCACAGACCAGGAGGTGTCCAGTACGTTGTTGGATGGCTAGATAGTTTCTGTCAACAGCAATTTCCTCAGTAACAAAACTGAGCGATCTTTTTGAAGACATAATACATGACAGCCCTTCAGAATACCCTGTTTTATTATGATATTTCCTACAACTGTACAAAAAGTTCCATGCAAACTAGCCAGGCCCAAAGTACAGAAATAGAAAGCTAGATATTTCTACCTTACTTCCCCATCTCCCATGCTGACATTCATCCCTTCCTGTGTACAGAATAGTGCTTATTATGTGCTCGGCGCTGTTCATATATTAATGCTTTGCAACTTTAGGATAACCATAGGCGATAGTTTCTATTATTCCCATTTTACAGAAAATAAAATACAGAGTGGTTAAGTAACTTGTTCCAGGTCCCACCCTGTAATTTAGAACCAGGATTCTGAACCCTAGGTGCTTTGGCTGCAGAGGTCATGTTCTTAAACACAGTTTTTCTCATTCTACACACCTGACCTAAGTACTAAGAAGTCGTCTTTATCTCTTTGCTTTCATCTTGGGTGATTCTTTTGCAGGATGTAATTATGATCTTGTCCTATCTTCATTCTGAGATGACTTCCCAGTCAATATCAGAAACGCTTTTTACCTGTTTCCTGATTCAGAAAGATTGGTGATGTGCAAAGGCCTAAAGGAGTGCTACTGTAAGTGTGGTCCATAGACTGGTGGCTTCTGTCTGCAAACTGTTTGCCACCAGTCTGCAATGAGATAAATACAAAATTGAGATGTTTAAAAACTTACAGCAATTGTGGCAACATTCAAGCCTGTGATTTTATATTTTCTGAAAGTATTGGTCTGAGACATTGGAATTTTAAAAAAGCCCTTCACCACAGATGTTTGAGAAACACTTACCTAGGAGGTTTAGTGCTTGCATGACATCTAAGTCTGGAGCTGAGGAGCCACCTGGACAGTATCTACAAGTTTGTATAATAGAATGCATAATATCCCAAGGACAGAGTCAGGAAATACCTATGATCAAAGAGCCTGGAGAATACCCACCAAAGGACTGTGCACACAGTAAATACCTGATTAATGGTTGTTATTAGAACTCTTGGGAAAAAATGTATAATGTAAATTTTGTATCCTGTCCTTCCCGCAACTCAGGCATTTAAGTAACCCCAATGCTTCTTAGCCCTCTCACACCCAGTACATACTTTTCATAACAAATATTTTGTAAACTGCCATTACTCTCTTCAAGTGAAAGCCATTGATGATACAACCCACCCACATATATAATTTTTAAAAATAATTAATACAATGCCTAGTAATATAAAGGAAAGATAAATGGAAAATAATTTATAATAAAAGCATAAGTAGTTGTGCTCAAGGATTTACTTAAAGAACATTGGAAAACAATGAATTGGTTGAATGTTTGCACTTCAATGTGGAATCAGCATGAATGCAACAGTCAAATGCAGACGTCAAAGGCATATCATGTTAGTGACGCCAACACCATAAACAGTCTTGCCTTCAATGTGATTTTTCCCAAAATGGTTGAATAACTCTCAGTAAAGTTCTTTCAACAATAAAATACAATCTGTCCTCAATCTATATATACCTTATTGGCATATAACATTGGCATACCTAGAAATTTTGTATGCATATTAAAACTGTTTTTTTTTAAAGAGGTCTGCATATATGTAAAACAGATTTAGGTTCTATGCTTGTTACATTATAAACAGGTTATTCACCTATGTGAATAAAACCGGTGCGGAACCTCTAAAAGTCACATATGATATGGAACAAATTTTTGTTGTGAAGGACACTAGATGCACTGCCAAATATCTAGGACCCATGGTTCCACCCTCCCATACTGTAACAAATCATAGTAGTGGTTTGCAATCATTTTTATAACCTCAGAGGGCTCCACATACCATCCCCATTGTGAACCACTGGATCTAGAAACTATCTGTAAATAAACAGAATCAACAGAAGTGACGACATAATCTAAAGCAATGTATTGCTCGGGTAATGGTAAATTCTTTTCATAGAAACTTGGAATTTTGAGTTGTGTAGTGTTTTAACAATTACAAAGTACTTTCATGAACATTTCATTAGCCTTACCTTAAAGACAATCTTGGCCTTAATCTCTAAGACTAGGGAGTGTCCCTTTATTGGCAAACCACCAAATGTTGGAATTGTGTGTGATATCTGGATATTATCAAGTTTTCCAACCTTCTCACTACTACCCAAACAGTAAGAGTCTGGATGGACCCTAACTCAGTGTGGCTGTGGACTCCTGGTCCTGTTTTTGGTTTCCCTCCCCAGGTATTCTCAGTGTTCCTGAGGAGTGTTGACAAGTTCCATAACTTGTTCTGGTATTGGTTTGCCACTTAAGCTAATTATTTCACTCCAAATCATGACACCACCCTGGCCCCAAAACCATGTCTACTCATCAAATAACGGTATGCTACAGTGCTTCCCTAGTTCCACATCATGCCAAGCACATGCAACCTCGGCTACAATGCTGAACAAAGCTCGCTGGAAGATAGGAGATATAATAATGATAACAATAGCTGAGCTAAACTGAGAGCTTACTATAGGCCAGGCACTGTTCTAAGCAATTTAGTCTTTGTGACAGTTATATGAGATAGGTATTATTATTATCTTCCGTTTTACACACCAGGAAATCGAGGCACACAGAGGTGATGTAACTGGAAGCCGGCCAATTAACAAAAAGCCAACTCACTGAAAGCCAATTCATATCAAGGGGAAGAGAGAGGAGCACAGAAAGGAGAGGCTCACAAAGTTTGTGAGGCAGGGGGAGGGGTTAGCTAAGAGAAGCCAAGACCAAGGGGCAGAAAGGAGATGAACAAGGAGAAAGTCAAAATATCACAGACACATGGATTCCCAAGGTTTCACTACCTCCTTAGACCCTGTAACTCATCTAATACAAATTGTTATCAAATTTATAAATAGCTAAAAAGACATGTTTTTGATAAGCCAGCAAATTGATCACTCTCTGAAATGGCCTTCAATGAATTGATCTAAAGAGCCTATGGAACTCACCCAAGATTACAAAACTAGTATATATTATAAAAGAGTTGAAATTCAAGTTTGTGCAGCCTGGGTCTAGAAGCTGAGTGTTTAACCTCTGGGGTGTAGGAGAGGCATCAAAGGAGGGGAAGGTAGGAAAGGAGGAGGTCAAGAGGTGCAATGGAGAAAGGACAAATTTCCAAGGGTCCCATCATAGAGGTCTGGCTGCCTTAGCTCTGCAAGTTAGTAGGGCCTGTCTCCCTGTCCACATCCAAATGCCCCTGGCTATATCCACCCTACTGTGCAAAGCCTGGCAGGGAGGAGGCATCGGTTTCCCTATCACCCACAGTCTCAGGTTTGCCTGCCAGAAGACATAATAAATATCTCCAGGTATGTAATTTTGCCCACAAGGAAAACAGCCTTTTTTCAATATTATGCAGGAATCTTAGTTTTTCATTATGACCTTTCTTATTCCCAAATGCGATTTGGGGATCTGCCTATTAAAGTACATTTTCTGAAAGAAGAGCAGGCTTTCCCACAAAGAACAGAAAACTCTTGGTAGATTTAAAATAACAATCTGTCCAGCCTGAACACCCCTTGTGATGTTGGACCTTAGGAATAGTGTCTGTAAAGGATCAGATAATAAACATTTTAGGCTTTGTGTGAGTCTCTGTCATAACGACTCAACTCTGCCACTGCAAAACTCTGCTACTGTATTGTGGCAGAGTAAAAATGAATGGGTATGCCTGTGCTCCAATAAAGCTTTATGGACACCAAAATATGAATTTCACAGAATTTTCATGTGTCATGAAATGTTCTTTTTATTTTTTTCAACTACCTCAAAACGTAGAAACCATTCTTATCTCTGGGACCACAGAATACAGTTGGCAGGCTGGATTTGACTCCTAGCTTGCCAATCCCTGTTGCATATCAACCCACTTCAGAGTGTATCTGAAGGGTAGAAACAATTAAAAATTGAAAATACCTGTCAATGTTAGCAATTGTCAAAACCCCAGGAGATCTCAGCTACCAGGGAGGCTGAGGCAGGAGGATATCTTGAGTCCAGGAATCTCTAAAAAAAAAAAAACAGCTTGAAAAAATCTAGGAGCTTGCTAAGTGATCAAAGGGAGAAAGTGGGTGTGAGTGGATGATAGGAAACATTTTTTTAAAGCACAAAATTTTGCTTTAGATATCTTAGGGAGTCAAAGTAGAAAATTAAGTTTGTTTTTAGTAAACTGAAATATTTGGGGTTGATCTTGATTTCTATCAAGAGAGTTTGTAAGAATGTATTATTGGAAGAAAAAAAAAAGAATGAAACGCAAGAATTCCTGAAAACGAGTAATAGGGCAAACAAAGTATTGTAAATATCTTCCTGAGTTCACCAGACCTTGTCCTTCTGGGTAATCAATGTCCATTAGCTTAACCAGTAAGGAAGGATCTTCTGTAACGCTCATATAGCTTAATTAATAGCGATAACATACTTGAGACGGTAATACAAAAAATTTTGAAAGTTGAATATTCTGGAGAGAGTGGGTAGAGTTCTCATATGTAATAACACTCACGTGATATGTTCTTATTATTTAGATTATAAAGCTAATCGAGCAGACTCCGTCTATGCAACCCCGCCGTCTCTTTGTCTCGTGGTTTACCAATCCGCTCACCCGGCCTCCCTTGTCCCGAGAGGGCGGTGCCTCAGGGGGCGGAGCGCGAGCGGAGGCCCGCCCCCTCCAGCGTGAAAGGCTGCGTTTCCAGCCCATGGGCTTCCACTCAAAATGGCACCCCCGCGGGCGGCGGCGGCGGCGGCTGCCGGCAGACTGGTGCGCCGCGCGGGCCGGGGCCCCGCCCCCTGAAGTAGGACGTGTGGCGTCACTTCCGGCTTCCTTTTCGCTGCTTGCCCGGGGGCGCGATCCGTGAGGGGGTTGCTTGTGTGCCGAACTCCTCGGAACCATGGTGAGGCTGGCTCCCTGCCCCCTGCCCCGCCGTGTCCTGCCACCCCACTGCTCCCTCTGTCCTCTCAGCGTCGCAGACTCCCTGCATCTGTCTCCGAAGCCCGCCGCACATGGCACGGGCCGCGCGGCGTGTGGCCTGCTCCGGGCCCGCCGGTGGAGCCTCCGGGCGGGCCGGGGGGAGGGGTGGTCCGTAAGGCCAGTGTGCCATTCTCAGTCTCTCCGCAGTCCCGGGACCGCAAGGCCCGGGCCTCACCTCGAGCGAAGAAATTTCTAGTGCGGGACCGGCTTCTCCTTCCCTCAGCGGGCGGGGCCTGGAGCGCCCGGGAGGGAGCCGCCCGAGCGTGGAAGATGGAGGCCGCGCGTTCCCTCGACCGCCTGGCGGCCGGCGACTTCTGCCTGCTTCATCTTTAGTTTAAGATCGTGTTTAGTCTTGCTATATATAACAGTCTTTCTGGTGTATAATTTATATTCCTGGCGCCCTTGTAAATCCAAAAAGCCCCAAGTTGCCCTCCTTTAGGTTTTCCCCTCCTACTAACATGCCTGTTCCAATGATGGAGGCTTCATTTGTTTGAAAATACTATGTTTTAAGGGGATTTTCTCTTAGATATCTATTCGTCAGACTAGTGGAAGACACCTAAATGTATGTTAAAGTATTATTCAAACTAAATGTTTCTCGATTTTACTTTTTAGGCGTCCCTTTCCCTTGCACCTGTTAACATCTTCAAGGCTGGGGCTGATGAAGAGAGAGCAGAGACAGCTCGTCTGGTAAGCCTCGTTCGCCTCATTCTTTTAAAGTTAAATTGTACTTTTCTCTGTAAATTAGATTCTGACAATCTTTCCGATTTTTACTCCAGTCGTCTTTTATTGGTGCCATCGCCATTGGAGACTTGGTAAAGAGCACACTGGGACCCAAGGGCATGGTAAGCAAAATAGGGAATTTTTATAAGTTTTAATATTATTTTAGAGCCCTTAATGGAAATATAGTTAATAACAAACGTTTTTAATGCTTTTTAATCTTTAAAACTCTTAATTATAAAAGTGAGAGGAGTATATTCTCCTTTCTAAAAAAGAAAGTCCCCTTGGATCACCATCCCCAATCCCACACCTCTCCCCAATGGCGGCCACTGTTATCATTTGGATATATGTCTTCCCAATATTTTTTTGTTCATTTTTGTGGATAATATGTGTATCTTGTGTATTATATATTTTCTTACATACGTTCATGTAATGTTTTTATAAAACACATACTATCTATAAGTACTTTTTCTGTAGCTTGCTCTTTTAAATTCCTTTCAGTGTAAGCAAATAATTAACTGTCATAGTATTCTGTAGCTTGATTATTTTGTAATTTGATTATTATTGTATTGATGGAACATTTAGTTTGTTTACATTTTGCTATTAACAGTGCTGAAACAAACCTAGTTTGTGTTTCCTTGTGCTTCTAGTGTTTCTAGGCGTAGATACCACGGTTTGGTTGTGGGGTGTATGCATTGAAAATGTTTGAATGGATACTGCCAAATAGCTGTATATTAGAGTGTTTACACACTAGCAGTATATGAGAGTATTGAATGACTCATGCGTTCTGCGAGATGCACTTATGTCTTAACTTGAACCAAATTTTTTTCTTTAGGACAAAATTCTTCTAAGCAGTGGACGAGATGCCTCTCTTATGGTAACCAATGATGGTGCCACTATTCTCAAAAACATTGGTGTTGACAATCCAGCAGCTAAAGTTTTAGTTGGTGAGTCTGTATATAATACTGTTTAACATCTTGAAATAACTTTTTTTTGTGGGGGGGAGCAGAATCTGCCTCTATCACCCTGGGTAGAGTGCAGTGGCATGATCGTAGCTCACTGCGACCTCAAACTCCTCTGCTCAAGTGATCCTCTTGCCTCAGCCTCCCGAGTAGCTGGGAGTGCAGTCGTGTGCCATCATGCCCGGGTAATTTTTCTATTTTTAGTAGAGATGGGGTCTGGCTCTTGCTCAGACTGGTCTTCTGAGCTCCTGAGCTCAAGCAGTCCTCCTGCCTTGGCCTCCCAGAGTGCTAGGATTACAGGCATAAGCCACTGCACCTGGCCCTGAAATAACTTTTTTAATAGTCTGTGTTGCCCAATTGTATTTTGAATTAGTCGATGTCCACTACTTTTTAATTGATTATTGTCATTATTAAAATACATCTTTAAGAGTGCCATGTAATTACTGGTGGTAAAACTATTGTATTTCAGACCTTAAATTTCCAAATAATTTGTCAGGTTAGGAACCCGGATAAGTGAGATTTAGATTGGTAGTGGGTATTTTTGGAGAATTTAGTAAGCTACAGAGAAGTAATTTTGAGTTGATAACTAGTTTCTTTTTCTAGATATGTCAAGAGTTCAAGATGATGAAGTTGGTGATGGCACTACCTCTGTTACTGTTTTAGCAGCAGAATTACTAAGGGTAAGAGCAACTGAGCAGCTCTAACCTTATTTTATTATTTGCTGCTGTGGTTTTGAATACCAGAAGTAATCAAATACTTTCTACATCTTTACTATTGATGAGTGTTTATTAACTTTCTATTTGTCATTTTTATTTCTGTAACTGTTTATTAATAGGAAGCAGAATCTTTAATTGCAAAAAAGATTCATCCACAGACCATAATTGCGGGTTGGAGAGAAGCTACGAAGGCTGCAAGAGAGGCTCTATTGAATTCTGCAGTTGATCATGGGTTGGTATACCAAAGTGCTGTTATTCTGAACATTTAATGTTTTTTTGTAATGTGCTCAGTGCACTGAAAAGCACACACAAGCATGATCCTGTGGACCCACCCCCAACGGTCAAACCCACATCACCCTCCCAAGATAGCCACTGAAGTTAAAAGTTCAGATTTCCAGTCTTTTTGCATGTATAATCAAAGATGCAAACAAAACAAATAGTATCACTGTGTAGAGGGTGTGTTAGCCTCATTTTAACCTAGTTTAAAAAACAAGCACACTTTTGGGTGTCAATATTTTCTGCAGCATTAGTTGTAATAGAGTTGTGCATTTGTGTATATGACTAGAGTGATTTATTTAACCTGTCTGTAGGTGGAGGTTTGTATTTTTGACAATTTTTAGCTTTATAACAATGTGACAAACTTGTCCCCAAAAATGTTTCTAGAAGTATAATTGCTGGTTCCAAAGGTAAGTATGTGTTTTAAGGCACTTTTATATACATTACCAAATAAGTCTCTGGAAAAAATTTATTGATTTATACTCCCAGTAGCTGTAGAACAATGCTTGTTTCCCCACATTATTGACAGCATTTGATATTCATTTGCTTGTGTTCTTTCCCTCCTTTTTTTTTTTTTTGTCGGTTTGGTGGGGGAAAATAATAAAAATATTATCCTTTAATTTGTGTTTCTTGATTATTGGTGAGGTTTAGTTCTTTTCACATGACTTAGAGGCCTGACAGTTTAGGGTAAAGTTAAATGTTGTCATATGACTATCTGGATAAAAATTTTTGAAAAGTTAGGGTTGGTATCTTTGAATAAGTATTTTAAGAACAGACATGAGTTTCTTTTTGTTTGGTTGGTTTTAGTTCTGATGAAGTTAAATTCCGTGAAGATCTAATGAATATTGCGGGAACAACATTATCCTCAAAACTTCTTACTCATCACAAAGACCACTTTACTAAGTTAGCTGTAGAAGCTGTTCTCAGACTGAAAGGCTCTGGTAATCTGGAGGCAATTCATGTCATCAAGAAGCTAGGAGGGAGTCTGGCAGATTCCTATTTAGATGAAGGTATGTATGAATGTCAAATATGAGAAGGAAGTGTTGATCAGATGCTGAGGGCTGAATATTGAGTGAATCCTGTTTTTAGTTAACATATTGCCACACTAGAAAAGAAAAATTTTTTCCTTGACGCCACAGTGTTTTATTATGAAAATAGAATAAAAACTTCGAAAACAAAACGATCCTTTCTAATTTAGTGAAAAATTTGTTATTTTTTATTGTTTTCTCTGTGTGAGCTAAATGCAACTTGAAAAATAGTTCTCATGGCTCCCGAGGTGAAGAGATGGGTGAGTTACATAAGCTTCACAAGGCCCTGGGCTCAAAACTAGCGTGAGTTAAATACAACTGACGTGGTAGTTAGTGTGTTAATTGGGACCAGTGACTCTTTACAAAGCAAGTGAACTTGTCTTTTTTTTTTAAATACGGGGTCTTGCTCTGTTGCCTGGGCTAGAGTGCAGTGGTGTCATCGTAACTCACTGTAGCCTCAAACTCCTGGGCTCAAGCGCTTCTCCTGCCTCAGCCTCCTGAGTAGCTGGGACTACAGGCACATGCTACCATGCCCAGCTAATTTTTTCTATTTTGTGTAGAGATAAGGTCTTGCTGTGTTGCTCAGGCTGGTCTCAAACTGCTGGCCTCAAACAGTCCTCCCGCCTTGTCCTCCCAAAGTGCTGGGATTACAGGCATGAGCCATAGCACCGAGCTGTGAACTTCTCTTTAAGGACATAAATCATACTTGCAACCATTTTTGTCATTTTATTGACAGTATGCTTCATCTTCCCACACCATTCCAGCATTTCTTTGATAATCTCTAGATTTTATTTTATACCATGAGGTTATTTTCAGTCTCTAATAAAGAGAAACTGTTTTCTTTTATTAGAAGTCAGCTATTCTCAAATGGCACTTTTACAAGGATTGTTTGTATTCTCCAGGAAAGGTCTGGGTAAGTTAGGTTTTTGAGGATATATAGTTAACCCTTGAACAGCATAGGTTTGAACTGTGTGGGTCCAACCTATACATTGGCTTTCTATTATTTTTTAAAGTTAATATTCTTAACTTATTTTTTAATACAGTCAGCCCTCCATATCCACAGATTCTGCATCTGCAACCAAAAGCGGATGGAAAATACAGTATTCTCAGTATGCGAAACCTCTGTGGGGTGTGGGGAGGGGTGGCAGCTTTTGTATTTGCTGGTTCCTTAGGCCTGACTGTGGCACTTGAGTATATGCACATTTTGTTAAACACAGGGGTCTTGGAACCAGTCCCCTGAGTATACTGAAGGGCGACTAGTTCTTTTTTTAAAATTTTTTAAAGATTTAAAAAATTTAATTGATAGATAATTGTATGTTTATAGGGTGTGAGGATCTAGTTCTTGAAGAGTGATAGTCTTAGCAACTATTTTCTTAATGCAGTGTTTTTTTTATAGCACATAATTTTTCAAAGGATCTTCACCTTGTGTTTACTTCAGAAAATGGCCTATAGAAAGAATAGGCATTCTCTGAGAAGGAAAGAAAGGGTTAGGCTATGCTTTACAGCTTCTGCTTTTACATGTGATTTGGAGTCTTGGTTTTGCTGTGTGTCTTGTGTGTCCATTTATTTTAAGAGATTATCGACTCTGAAAATGTTCTTGGTAAAATTTATATACAAGGGCTCTGTAGATTTCTAGTAGGGGGCTGGTGGTAGGGAAAGATTATTAAAACAAGGATAGTAGCACAAGCAGTTCTATTCTTGAATGTCTGTTTTGTGCCAGGCATTGTAATAGGGAATTTTAGTCATTTAGTTCTCATTGTGATGATGCAGTGAGTCAGGATTAGGTTCAGCTGAATAGAGCAGAAAACCCAAGATAATGGCTTAGTAAGATAAAGTTTCTTATGCAACTAAAAAAATGCCTGGAAAGGTAGACAATACTGGGTTTGTGTGATGTTTCCAAATCAACAGGGCTAGGCTGATAACTAGTATCTCTCTGCCACTAGTTATATTCGTGTTTTACAGATGAGTGCCTGGGTGAATAATTTGTCCAGGGTCACATAGCCAGTGAACAGCAAGGGCATGTTGGGGCCAGGTTTATAAGACTACATTGACCGTGGTTTTTTCATTTTACCACCAGCCTCAATTCTTTGAGAAGTTCAATAATTTCTGGCAATATCCTGTGTGTCTGCATCTTCACAGCTTCTTTTCTCCTGTGGGTGTTGGTTTTAAGCTAATGAAGGTGGACTTAACCTTAGTATCTTTATATTGCAACTCATATACCTGTGTGTGTAGTATATATCTGAAATAAAAGTTTCAAAATACTGTTTACTTTTACTATCTGTACTGTGCCCTTATATTTTCTGTTTCATATATTATTTTTTAAATAACTCACTAAATTGATTTTGTGATCACTGGTCCAGTGGAACACTTTATAGGTTCTAGGAGTTTGGTAAATTGGACTTACATGTTTTCTTTGAAATAGTAATTTGATAAAGCAGACAGTTTTGTAAGATTTACTAATGTAGCTTTGAAGTATTTAATACAATACTACCCTTCTATTTATTCTAGGCTTTCTGTTGGATAAAAAAATTGGAGTAAATCAACCAAAGCGAATTGAAAATGCTAAAATTCTTATTGCAAATACTGGAATGGATACAGACAAAATAAAGGTATGTAACTACATTTCTTGAAATTCTAATTTCTGACTGCTGTAAACTCAGGTTGGAATCATTTTTACTAAAAAGCTTGGAATATGTGTATGTGTATATGTACTTACACATATATATACTTTTTGATACATATGTTGATGCAAACGTTGAAATATGCTGTGGGACTTTTTAATATTAATAATGAAAGTGACATTCTATTTATGCTTTTGTTTGTCTTAGATATTTGGTTCCCGGGTAAGAGTTGATTCTACAGCAAAGGTTGCAGAAATAGAACATGCAGAAAAGGAAAAAATGAAGGAGAAAGTTGAGCGTATTCTTAAGCATGGAATAAATTGCTTTATTAACAGGTCTGTTTGCTTGTGCTAACAATATTTTTAATCTAAAAGTTCTTTTCCTACAAAAGTTTATGGAAATGCTTATATTGAATTACTTATGTTGAATTAGTGATTTGTTATTTAGGACCTATGCATATTTTCGCTCACAATTACGGATTTTCATGATTCAATCAGTAAATTGTGGTTTATGCACGCTCTTCTAGTAGAAATTTAGTTCGTTGGCAAGATTCATTGTTAAATATAAAAATTCTTACATATAGCCTCATTAAGATTTTAAATATTTAGTTTTATTGCTGTAGATTCCCTTAAAGCATATAAATATATTTTCCTTTTTTTCACTCTGACGTCATTTTTTCCACGTATAAATGTAGATACCGTTTTTGATTCATTACTGCTAAGTTGCTTTCCAGAATTAGGGGACCAATTTATATGGTCAGCGATATAATAAACCTGTTTTCAATGCCAGCATGGCTGCATTAGTATTATAATTTATAAATTATAATTGTACCGGTGAGAAATAGTATCTTGTTTTAATTTGCATTTCTTTGATTAGTGGCCAGGTAAAAATGTTACCTTGTTTTTTAGTCTAATGTAGTTTATCTGGTGAAGTAGCGGTTTTAAGCATATTGCTCTTATGTGTTTTATTTACAGGCAATTAATTTATAATTATCCTGAACAGCTCTTTGGTGCTGCTGGTGTCATGGCTATCGAGCATGCAGATTTTGCAGGTGTGGAACGCCTAGCTCTTGTCACAGGTATGAGAAAAAAGCATTGCTTTCTTACAAACATAATAGGCACACTTGCGTTTATTGAGTGTTAACTTTATGCAACTTATTGTTGAAAATACAAAGAAGTCCCTTTAAGGAGCTTAGACTCTCAACAGTTACTCTGAAATCTGATTTAACACTTTTGGATACATTTAATTTAGTTATGTTATTTTTATTTTATTTTCATTATTATGGGTACGTAATAGTTGTATATCTTATAGGGTACATGTGATGTTTTGATACAGGCATACAGCATGAATGTATCAATCAGGGTAATCATCCTTAGGCATTTTTCATTTCTTCGTGTTAGGAATATTCCAATTCCACTTTTTCAGTTATTTTAAAGTACACCTACGTTATGTTGTTTTTAATATACCAAATTATATACCAGGTTTACCAAAGGTACAGATTTGTTTTTGTCAAGTTATTGCTCTAAAGATACTAGATTTTTTTTTTCTCAGAAACCCATATGATCACTGTTGTAAACATAATCTGAACAAACTAGAGGTTAAAAAAGGAGTCTTATCTTTACTGAGTTTATTCATGTATTTCTATTAAGTAATTGAATGCTTTGTGTACTGTATAGTAGTACAGTTATAGTAACCTTTATTGAACACCTGTCTGCTGGAGAGTGAGTGAAGTACTTAACTTGTACTTAAACATTGCTTTTGTTAATTTTTAAAAATTTCTGAAAGTAATAGATGTTGAAATAAGTGAAACAATCCAGCAATGTATTACTAACAATCCAGTTAGTATACTCCAGCACCCTTCAGTGGAAGTATGAGTGATGTAATCCCAGTTGTGTTGAGCAGAAATTGTGTTTACAAGTTAGATATGTCTATGTCTACATCAAAATGACAGAGTGCAGCGTGTTTGTGTTTTAATGGTTTCTCTAAGTAGTCCTCAAAAAACTAAGTTTAACAACCTTTATTTAAATGTTAGGTCCTGGAAAATGAATGAATGAATGAATTAGGTTGGAAAGTTGGTTTGGGATCTGGGAACTCGAATTAAGGAGACCTGGGATTTGAGATACGAAGTCACTAGGACTGTTATATTCAGTTTGGAACTGTCATGAATATTAGAAGAAATTAAAGTGCACTAACATTTGAAGAGTAGACTTGGTCTCATCCCAGAATGATTTCTTAAAACACTTTATAATTTGAGAAGCATAGGCTTCTTCTGACCTAAAGAGACATTTTCCTTTCATTAATTACTTTGAAGTGCGTTTACCTGCTTTAAAGGTCTAAGAAATAAATGTTAATGATATCACATTCATGGGATAACCTGATGGGATAAGAAGGTCTTGATACCTGAAATTACCATACACACACACACACACACAACACACCCCCACCCCCGGACCCACCCAGAAGAGAGTTTATTGCATCAATCAGACCAACTTTCTGGCTGTGAAATTGATCTCATGGTGACTCTCATCCTTAGGTGTTGAGTTGTTGTAAGGTATATGACATTGATTCTTGCAAATGTCAAGAAATGTCTTGTGCTGGGCACGGTGGCACGTGCATGTAGTCTCAGCTACTTGGGAGGCTGAGGCAGGAGGATCACTTGAGCCCAGGAGTTCAGGCTCTAGTGTGCTATGATCATGCCTGTGAGTAGCCTACTCTATTCCTGCTCTGTTCTTCTAACATTTGAAGAGTAGACTTGGTCTCATCCCAGAATGATTTCTTAAAACACTTTATAATTTGAAAAGTCATTCCAGTCTGGGGAACACAGTGAGCCCCGTTTCCTTCTTAAAAAAAAAAAAAAAAATTAAAGAGAGAAAGATATCTTTTAAGCAGATGTAGAAAGATGAAGTGAAAATGCTCATAAGACAAGTTAGTCTTTGTTTTGTTTTTGATTGCAAGAAAAAATAGACAAAGTCTTATTTTTGGATATGATGTCCCAAATATCTATCTCGTCTCACATCTAGAACACAAAGCAGTTTCTGAAATTTCCCAACCAAAAGTAAAAAGAACTTTAGTTATACAAATTATGAGTATAAATTAGAGTTTAGAAGACCAGAGTCTTTATAAATTTGTTGTAAAATAGAAAGATACCAGAGCATTGATTATTCAGCAGATGTATTGGTAAGGACTAGGAAAAGAATGGTCGATTGATGATGTAAGGAATCCACATTATTAAAAGAGAAAGAGTAATCAGCTAGAGAAGAGAATTTTGAAATGGAAACCTATCTTTTACTTAGTTAGGAAATAGGAAAGGATGTGGCTGACCTGTTCAGTTTACCGCATGGAAGGTGGAAGAAGATAGGAATAGAAATAAAACATAAGGACTGAAATGAACTTACTCTTGACACCTTATTAAGTTTGCTCTGGGAGATTCTTAGTATGCATTTCTCCTTTTTTAGGCCTTACTGGGGCTTTCTGACATTTCAGTTGTTTTGATAATTAGAGATATCAAGTGCTCATTATTTTAAGCAATTCATAAAGTATACAGTTGTTGACATAATAGGACAAATATTTTCATGTCTTGTGCTGGGTATCATGAGGGTTTAGTCTTCTAGACTGGGTTCAGAAGAGAGTCTGAATTTAAATTGAGACTCAAAGGTAACAGTTTCAAGTCTCAGTTTAACCTTTAGGAGGTAGTATTGCACAGTCTGTGCAGGTAGGTCTGAAGCAAGACTGCCTGGGTTTGAATCCCAGTTTCATACCTGTCCTACCTGTGTAACCTTGGATAAGTAACTAAGCTTCTTTTCCTTATTTTCTCATGTGTAAAATGTGATGATAATGGAACGTAACTCAGAGGATTGATGTGAAGATTAAATGATTAGTCCATATGAAGTGCTTAAAAAGAGTGCCTGGCATAGTAAGCAATCGATTTTCATTTTATTTATTTTAAAAAAAAAAAAAATAGAGACAAGGTCTCGCTGTGTTGCCCAGGCTGGTCTCAAACTCCTGGGCTCAAGTGATCCTCCTGCCTTGGCTTTCCAAAGTGCTGGGATTACAGTCGTGAGCCACTGCGCCCAGCCAGCAATCAATTTTTAAAATGTTAGGTAACATGTTTTCTGTCCATTACTGCTTGCTAGAAAACAGGAATTTTAAACCTGTTGTGCATTTAGTTAATCTATGCTTATGTTTACAGGTGGTGAAATTGCCTCTACCTTTGATCACCCAGAACTGGTGAAGCTTGGAAGTTGCAAACTTATTGAGGAAGTCATGATTGGAGAAGACAAACTCATTCACTTTTCTGGGGTTGCCCTTGGTGAGCGATTATGTAGATCCTGGTTAAGGTGCCTGAATCCTTGCTAGGCTCTGTTGAAGTGAAAGATGGTTATTATAGTTACTAGAAAATGATGTCTCATAAGTCTTAACTTTTGAGACTTATGATAACATATATATCATGTTTTGTTTCAGTCCCTTTTGAGGTCAGCCTCATTTCTACCATGCCTTAGTGAACATAGTTTTTTTCTTGATTACTTAGAGCCATTATGAACATGGATTATTAGGAAAAGAGAACGCATAACAGTAGATGATGTGTCAGCTTTGAAAACCTAATTTTATAACCAGCACCTACATAAATAGAAGGCAAACTGTTTTATGTTTTATGACTAGGTGGTCACTGTGACATAATATATTACGTTCTGCCTTTAGGTGAGGCTTGCACCATTGTTTTGCGTGGTGCCACTCAACAAATTTTAGATGAAGCAGAAAGATCTTTGCATGATGCACTGTGTGTTCTTGCCCAAACTGTGAAGGATTCTAGAACAGTTTATGGAGGAGGTAAGCATTTAGAAAATATTGAATATATTTTCTTTTATTAAAGTACAATAAGTGGTTTTGATGGTTCTTATAGAAACTTTATATTGATGGTTCTTATAGAAACTTTATATTGCCTTTGCACTTAATTTTAAAAATGCTTGATATTTCTGAAGAGAAGTCAGTAATTCGTGTCTTGAAGATAAGTAAGCATAACAATATTTTTTTTGAATTTTAATCTGTAGGCTGTTCTGAGATGTTGATGGCTCATGCTGTAACACAGCTTGCCAGTAGAACACCAGGCAAAGAAGCTGTTGCAATGGAGTCTTACGCTAAAGCACTGAGAATGGTAAGTTAATACAAATAAGAGATCTGAACTTAAATTTTGTGAATAATTGATAGTTTTTAAATGAATAGAAAATGAACTGGTTAACACCACTTTTAAATTTGATTTCTGGAGTATATCCTCTTTGTGAGCAGTAATTAAAAGGAAGCATATTTTACATTGTTTCCAAATGTTTAATTTTAACAAGCTATCCTTTAGAGTAGATAGTTAATTGTTTTCTTCATTTCATAGTTGCCAACCATCATAGCTGACAATGCAGGATATGATAGTGCAGATCTGGTGGCACAGCTCCGAGCTGCTCACAGCGAAGGCAATATAACTGCTGGACTGGGTAAGAAATCAAGGGGAACTTTGGAGTAGTAGTTTAAACTAATTCTCTTCAAGTTTTTTTCTTCTTTTTATTTATTTTTCTTTTTTGGTGGGAGAGATAAAAGTTCTCATGATAACCATATAAAAGATTCCTGTGGCCCATGCTTTTGTAATCACTGTATATATATTTGGAAAATGTGTTTAACTTCATATTCTCAATACTGCCAAAACTGTTGTTCCATAAGAGATATGACACTAGTTAGAAGATTTGTAACTAGGACTATAGGATTTAAATACATAACTGTACTCGTAGTCTGAAAAAGGTGTAAACTATGTTTCTTACACAATCAATGTTAACTCCTAATTTCATAGTTAACTTATTTTGAGACATTGTTGAGCACAGACCACAGATGTCCAACTCTCCAGCTCTGACAAGCTGTGCAGTACATTAAAGGAATAGTCTTAAGCAGGTAGATAATCCTGTCATTAAACAAGAGAGGGCCAATTTATATCTTCCGGAAGATGAAGTAGAATTCTTAATGAGAAGTTAGGTAGATGACTTCTAAATTTTCTTTCAATTCTTAAGATTCCACATTGGTAGTGATAAGCAAGATTTTTTGCAATAATTTTACGTAGACAGGTACAGGTGAAGATAGGTAGAAAATTAAGTGATCTGGTATTCTGTATAATTTTTTGTAATTTGACATTGTTGCCCTCTATTAATATAAGTGATCAGTAGTTGACCTTTTAATTTTTAAAAGGCTCTCCTTGAGTGCATTTATAGGCTGATCCGCTTACTAAATCAAGTAGTTGGCTGTTGTAATTTTATTTTATTAATAACAGGATCGATTTTATTTGTTATAAATCATTAGAGATGTTTTGATACAAAAGTTTGTTAAAACTACTTATAGTAAACACTTTTTCTTTTCAGATATGAGGGAAGGTACCATTGGAGATATGGCTGTACTGGGTATAACAGAAAGTTTTCAAGTGAAGCGACAAGTTCTTTTGAGTGCAGCTGAAGCAGCAGAGGTGATTCTACGTGTGGACAACATCATCAAAGCGGCACCAAGGTGCTGTGGCACTTTTATTTCTCAGAAAAAATTAGTAACACCAAAACAAAATAGGGAGCTGTATTTGATAATTGTGTGAATGGAAAACTGGAGACGTTTTTGCCTAGATAAAAGTATTTCTTAAGTTACTTAAGCTGTGTAATCACAACTCTTACATTTAAGCTATAAAAGCTTAGGAGGTAAGAGGGATGGGTAGCTGGGGTAGCTCTCAGGATTGAAAGGGCACAGAAAGAGCCAGGCTTGGAAAGTCAAGTACTGGGGAGCTGGGGGTTGGGGGGAGGGCTTAGTGACAACAGCTTAAGCACATAATGTGTGCCAGGGTTTCTTATATGGTTTTATGCTAGCAGTTCTTCTTTAATTTCTAAAAAACTCATTCACACACAAAAAAACTTTGTTAGTACCCTTACCATTACCTCTTTCAAAAAGATTGTCATGTACCCCTTGACTTTGATGGTCACCAGAGAATAAAAGATGTGAGGGACGATGTTGGCATACTTCAATGAGTTACACTATCCAATCACCAGCTTATCCATTGGCAGTTGTTTTTGTTTATTTAAAATAATAGCATCCCAGAGATTTTCATCTAGAAGCCCCAGAGCCTTGTCATTTTACAACTTGTGGTTAAAAGTAATTGATGAATTTAGTAAAATTCCCTTAACACACATGAATTCACCCTTTTCTGGAGAATTCATCTTTGTTGTGTAGGTTGGTTGGAGGAAAAGCTGAGAACTGCTGAATAACTGCAGATAACTGCAGGCCTTTACATTCCACAGATTTTCTGATGTCCTGTACTAATAACATAGTATTTGAAGAATGTTAAGTCATGAGGTAGAAACTTCTTTCTTATAGAGAATTGGGTTGTTTTAGTCCTTTTTCTGTTGCTTATAACAGAATACCTGAAACTGGGTAATTTATAAAAAAAATAATTCATTTCTTACAGTTATGGAGGCTGTGAAGTTCAAGGTTGAGGGGCTGCATCTGCTGAGGTCCTTCTTGCTGATGTGGACTTTCTGCAGAGTCCTGAGGTGGTGCCAGGCATCACATGGCAAGGGAGCTGAGCTGTTAGCTCAGGTCTCTCTTCCTCTTCTTATAAAGCCACCAGTCCTACTCCCATGATAACCCCATTAGTCTATTTATGAGGGCAGAGCCCTCAAAGACCCCACCTCCCAATATTGCCATGTTGGGAATTAAGTTTCAACATGAGTTTTAGAGGGGACAAACATTCAAATCATGGCAGGATTATAATGGGTTTAATAAAATTAGGATTCTAACCTAATTTGTGTTTGTATTTAGTATAAAACTTTGGTTAAAATGATTTTCCACTATTGACTTTTTTCTTAAATGTATGTTTTTCCTTATAGGAAACGTGTCCCTGATCACCACCCCTGTTAAGCATTCCCGTATGCTGTTGATCTTTGGACCAGTTCATAGCAAAGTTGTGTTTGAAAGACTTCAACCTCTTGAAGATGACTGTGGAATCTATGTTTATCTATGCCCGTTAATATCATTAAGTTTGGACATTTAGCTGACCTTTTAACATGGATCTGATTTATTTGCTGTGTCATTTTCCATACAATTCAGTTGATTAAAAAGTTCATTTCTCATACTGTGCATTAAAATAAAAATTTGAACAATTACTTCTTATGTCTTAACTGATTTATATGTACCGTGTTTGAACTCTACTTAATGGAAATTAATGATTGTATTTTCAGTATAGAGTTGTTCCACTTTAATTAATGATTGACCTTACACATTTATGGAATAATTATCTTGATTAATACAAGCCCAAGTCAAATGTGATAAGCACATCATACATTAGTCTTTTTGGTTTTGTTGCTGTGCTGTAAATATACTCAATCATGTATAACTTTTACTGACCACTTAATTTTGTGTAGTGAAAGTACCATAAACTGTAGTACTCAACTCAGTTTTGTTTCTAAGTTCTGTCTTTTGCATTGGAAAAATGATGATGGTTTCTGTTACAAGTTTGAAAAAGTAATATTTAAATATTGGTTATTGCATGGTGCTCTAAGCACCTCTCCAAGTGTTTTGTGAGGTAATACTCTCTTAAAGAAGATGGGCACAGTTAGGACTTAAGCATTGTCCCCCTGCCCCCACCCCTGGGATTTTGGTAAGTGAATGAGAGTGGGAATAGGTGTGTACTGAGTTTGATGATATACAGGCTACTTTAGATACAGATTAATATATCAGTATATAACAGAATGCACAAGAAATAAAAGAGAAAGCCCAGCAATAGGCTATGAGTTTTTACTGGATATCTCTGTGTTAACATCATGTACAATTCCCATAAAGGAGCAAAGGATTTTCAAAGAAACCGATAGACCAATCTTATTTTTTGTGGCTGCTGGGGTTGGGGGTGGGGGGGGTTGGAGCATCTAAAAGTTTGTCTCAATATTTTAATACTATGCAGAAACTATTAAAGCTGGGAAAATTCAGTATTATCAAAGACTTCTTTTAGCAACATTAATAGTACCATCCACTGTGTGATTTTTTTTTTTAAGTGTTTTATCATGTCATTTAGCAGTTGTGATCCCCACAACTGAGGTAGGTGGAGCAGGTGAGCATACGACCGAAAACCTGCAGAGGTTTCAGTGGGAGAGGTTGGTGGGTTTATACTGAGGGACCAGATAGCCTGGAGTTAGAGTTTAATTTGAGAGGGTACTTGGGCACATTTTCTCCAAAGACCTTAAAAAGGATAGGCCAGTAAGTGTTAAAATTCAGTGATCTAAAAAGAGGTAGAAATACGGAAACAATTACTGTACCCAGAATACAGCCATGCCCTTTTCCTTCTTTGAGTTTGTATCCTTTGAAGCCCTCACAGATTTTGCTGCCTTTAGAAAAATCCCAAATTCACAAATTTTAAAATCTTTTCAGTTTCGGAGGTAAGTACAGCATAGGCCCTCTAATTTCTGTAAGAAATCTGTTTTAAAGATACAGTTTCTTTTAACTCAGAAGCAGCAAGTATGGAAGCAGTGAGTTTTTATTTTCAGAAGACTTGTGAAATGAAAACAAATTTGGAATGTACGTTAATAATTATTGTCACTGCATAGAAACTTGTCTATGTGCTTAGGATTTTTACATCTATCCTAGTTGCCTTCAGCCTTTCTTCAAAGAAGGATGATGTGTGTGTGTTATTTTCTCATTGCCAAATCCAGTATTCACCTGCTCTGAGGCCATGCAGGCTTACCCTTGCTAACTGTCTCTCTCACAAGTCCCTGTGAACTGGTTTTCTGTTGGTTTGACTGGAGACATTGACAGAATATGGGGAGGGAATTGCTTTTCTTCTTGACTTTGCTCTTTGGAAGTAGCTGCATCCCTGCAAGACCTACTGCTACGTCTTGGCTAGGCAGCTCCTCTTTCATGGCTCTCAGCTCTTAATGGGTTTGGGTAACACTTCCCAGCTCACTCAGTCTTATGTGCTGGTAACAGATGCTGCTATTGCTAGTGTCAGGGTTGCCATCACCTTGGTTTTCCCCCCAACTTCATCCTGTCTCGTAATAGTCCCTTTGTTAAAGTCTTTCCATGTAACCATGCGAGGTGAATGCAGTTTCTTGCCTAGATCTTAAATGATAAAAGGCAACAGAATACTCTGTATAAAACCCTTTACTGAAGTCTGCCTTATCTTGGACCCTACTATCGTATTAGAACAATAGAAGTGTAAAGAGGACTTAACCTTTTTAATCATACAATCAGTACAGAACTTTTATTTCCAGTATGAAGAATAAAGACAATCCTGATTTCAAATTCCTGAGTTTTAAATTGTGAGCTGTACATATAACACCTCTTTTCAAACGAGTATTGAAAAGATTAAATGAATTAACTTAAGGCTCTGAGGATAGTACCAGACCTCTAGCAGTGCTCCACAGGTCAGCCTGTCCCCCTGTTTTAGTGGCTGGGTATGTGATAAAATCTCCCATAATTAAGTAACATGCCGGAACTGGGAATTCAAAAATAAATAAGATCTGCTTCCTGCTTCCAGAAATAGTCCAGAAGGGAAAAAAGGCATATATGATGCATACTTCGTTGCTTTTTGAATAGTATCCTTTCTATGGTAGTGAGATAACAAGGAGAACAAGGAGTATGCTTTTTTTTTTTTTAAATAATGACAAAAGGCAGAGAGTAAAAGTATCTAGCAGGACCCATGACTTCAGTCACATTCCTCCTGCCCCTCATGAAACAAGTTTAGTACCAAGGAAGACAAGGGCTGTCTGGAAAGTATCCAGCCATGTAACCATTCTCATTGTGTTAATAACGGCTGGATACTTTCCGGACAGCCCTCGTAGTCTCATGGTTTCAAGCTCTTAGGTGATTTTGTAAATTCTAGACTAGCAAGGGAGGAGCGAAGTGTTTTCATTTAGAAATTTAAAAATTAATCTTTGCTAATCATGTCTGTGTGTTTTCTTATTTAGGTAATCCAGGAGCATTTGACCAGATTGTGGTTATATTTCTTACATTCAGGACTACATACACTATGGTTGAAGGGGGAAAAAAGCTTTTTTGTTCTATTGCTGTTTAGGTTTTTTTCTTTAAGCAAGGAATTATACTGATTTTAGGGTAAATATAAGTGTTGTGCTGCATGGTATAACACTTAGTAAAAGAACATGTTACGTACACATTCATCGTCACATGCCAGGAATTCTTCCATGCATTTTATACACAATAATTGATTTAACCCTTACAGTGCCCTGTGAGGTAGAAACTTACCATTTTACTGATGAGGAAACTGAGGCACACTGATGATAGCTGACTAGTAAGTGGCAAAGCTGAGATTTGAACCCAGGTGGTCTGAAAGGCCATGCTCACAGCCACTATGCTACACTGCTTCTGGGTCACTATGTGTTTGATACGTGTTTTCAGTTAAAGTTGTTTGAATTCAGTTGAGATTTAGGGCACAAGCCCACTTGTTAAGTGTAAAATTACAAACTATAATGATGTTGCATTTTAGGGCAAAATAAAGACGCAAACTTGGTTGCTGACTCATTTCCATTGAATCCATGTTATAAAGGTTTTAGTTGGTATCGCACATTTATGGAAGCTGAAGTCCTATATAAACTTGTGGAAGAGATTTTCCCTTTGATGCATTAACGCTTTGGGTTTCAAAACTTAAAATCAGAAGCAAAAAAGTTATATTTGGTGTTTCAACATTTTTTTCTTATTTTACTTTCTAATTATGTCAACATTTCCAGAAAACATCAGAAGCATTATAGAAATGTAAGTATGCATGTATATACCTCATAAGATTGGTTGAAAACCTACAGTGAAAACATTTTTGAAAAGCAAATTTAGTGAACACACGACCATATTGTTTGAGAAATGTTAATTTGTTGTGTATTGATTGTTTTAGAAGAAAACAGCTTGACTATGGGCCAAAATGTTTATGATTTGACATTTAATTGAGACCAGTTAGCTCATTAGATGAGAACTCTATATGATCAATTGGCTTCACTCTGTTTTATGGCTACATTGGAAAAGGTGGGCCCATTAATCTTGGGAGGGAGAAGACAGGGTCAAAAGAAAGTCAGCAATCCATAAACCTTGCTGGAGATACAGCTTAGAAGGCAAGTTCTGTTGATAAAAGTTTCTAGCATCACCTGAGTATAGTTGGGTTTCAACCATTAGGAATGAGAAAATAGACTATAAATCCTAGCTAATAGAAATCTGAACTTGTTAGCAAAGGAGTTAAACATGTTTGACCTATAGTTATAACCCATTACATTAGATGACTGAAGGGCCTTTGGCAGTCTGATCAATGTGTTGCAGATGTCCTACAGATGGGAGGTGACAGTAGGAAGGGATTATGCAATATCATGGAACTTTCTCTTCCTCTGGTTTAGCAAGAAATATTTCTGGTAGGGAGATATACATGAAAATAGTCTTACTCTATAATGTCATTTTAGCAGCAAGCTTTGCTGTTAAGATGCTTTTATGGGAAAAGTACTTTTTAAAAGTTCAGCATAGTATGTTTTATTTAAGATGAGAGTTTTTTGTGTCCTTGTTTGCTGAAAAAGTTCAAGCACATGAAGGATCATGTTATTAAATCACCAACTGACAACAATTTCTTTAAAGTTTATGTATTCATGGGAAGGTCACAATTTACATACTTTCAAAGAACAACAGCCAAGATACCTAGGTTTATACACTGACTGTCAAAAGATCCTATAAAAATCAAAACAAATCGGAACAAAGGCAGAGATACTTAGGCTAAAGAGGCAGAGACTGTATACACACTACAACCCTGCAATTCAAATTTCGAAGTGCTTCTTTCAAGTGAACAGATTTCTCACCTACTACCTTTAACCTAAGAGGATTCTGGAAATGTGATTTCCCTCCAAGGACAGGGATTCAGTTCAGCTCAGTTCTGGTTCATATAGTGTGAATAAACAAGGGCTCTGCCACAGGGAAGCAGCCAGGAATCACAAGGCTTGACTTACATGAGACTGCATTGCCGAAGAGAGGTTCTGCTTTCCAGATGACTTCCAACATTGTCAGTGACAGTAAACTGTTGGGAGCAGACCTTGGGTCAAACCTTTTAGGGGGAAATGAACTAAATCAACGTGAACCACTGTAAAATTTAATGTGGCAGCTGGACTCCACCAAGAGCCATTCTCCATCAGGGGTCTTTTCAGCAGGCACTAAGCTGTGGGGGAAATGTTTCATCTTGAGCCTTTACAAAAAAAAGCTTTTTTCTGTGAATCTGACTGATGGACTAGGTAGAAATGTCCTTTTCAGTGGCCTGAATCAGTAACAATACATTGATACTCTATGGTCGTTCATAGTAAAGAAAATATATCCTGCAAAGGGGCAGGCCCCCTGAACATTTAGGCAGTTGTATAACAAATACCTTATTTGAAGAGTTCATGAGCCTCATGACCAGCCTCTCTGGGCCAAAGTGTCCTGGCCCTTATTCTTCAGTATTTCAAAATAACTGCTTGGAAAAGCCATTTTCTTGCAAAGAAGTTATGATCACTCTGGGTTGTCATGACTCCAATAGCATGACAACTTCTCTCTGGAGAGATGCTGTTGGTCAGAAATATTTTCTTCTCAGTGTAATGTGACTATGGCATTTCACCTAGCTCTCCATTAGCCCTACTGACAGAGCCACTGGCAGAGGACCCAGAGCAATCCTTTCCACTCTAATGGAGTAGTCTCTGGAACATATTTGGCATTGACCTGCAAGTGAAGCTCCTTAGGAGCTGGTAGGAGGTGCTGGAGGAGATGGGGCAGGTACCTGTGGCTCCTGGCTTTCCTCTTTGACCAGCGCATAACGCCGGGCTTTTCTGGGGTCAGGCTCTGGCGTCTCCTCTGCCCATCTTCCCACACGGCGCACACCTTTGGCCACCTTGGGTGCATTCCTGCAAGGATTGTGGTCATAGATGACCAGCTTCAGGCTTGACAGGTGGGCCAGGCTGGGGAAGTACCGGATGCAGTTCCGGTCCACGTCGATCACCTCCAGGAAGGGCATGTGAAGCAGCACTGGGGGGAAGTTGGTCAGCAGGTTGCCTGAGAGCCAGACGGTCCTCAGCTCCCGGAGGCGCCGGAGCTGGCCTGGCAGCAGACGCAGGGCATTGGAGCCGGCATGTAGAGTCTTAAGGAGACTCAACTCACAGATCACATCCGGCAGCTGGGTGAGGTAGTTGGCCTCGATCCACAGGGTCCGGAGGTTCTGGAGCAGGCTCAGCTCACTGGGGAGGTCACAGAGTTTGTTGTTGCCCAGGTAGAGGATGCAGAGCTGTTTCAAGGTGCACACCACCTGGGGCAGAGCCTTGAAGTTGTTGAAGTCCAAGGCCAGGATCTGCAGGTTCTGCAGCTGCCCCAGCTCCGGAGGCAGGCTGTTGAGGTGGTTGTCACTCAAATAGAGTTTGACCAGCTCCCTGAAGGAGCACACGTGCACGGGGAAGCGGCGCAGCTGGCTCCCGCTCAGGTCCACCATCCTGTCCAGCGGCATCTCACGGAGGTCTCCGACCACGTAGTTCTGGCAGCGCTCAGCAGGGACAAAGGCCATGAGGGCCCTGATGGTGTTCCCCATGTGGAGGCCGTGGCATGGCGAGCCCCAGCGACAGACTCAAGCGGAGCTGGCCCCGCCCACTGCTCTGGGGCCTACCCTTCCCTCCCATTGTAACCTGGGGATTGCGTGACAAAAGCCAGTCTCTTTGACAGAGAAAAGTGCTCCTGATAGCAACTTGAGTGTCAGGTGACAGGTCCAACAGACAGGCCGGGGCGGCAGGCCGTGTTTGACTCACATGCTTGCCTTTAGCCACGTAAGCCCCAGTCCCCTTTATCTACTTTTTTTTTTTCATTTCAAGCTGAAAATAACTTTGCTGGTTTTTTTTTAATGATAAAATATTGACACATTATATAAAGGTGTAAAAGAAGAAAGTGAAAAACACCCATAGTTCTACTCCCCAGGGATAAACGCTGTCAACATTCGAATGTGTCCTACAGGTATCAATTTGTTTTAAAAAATTGTACTTTAGGAGTCTTTTTTAAAATCATAACATATCATGAACATTTTTATGTTTGCAGGTATCTTTACAATTATTTTAAACACCTGCATAGTATTCCATTATATGGGCGTACACAGTAATTTAAACAGTTCTCTGTGGTTGAGCATCTAGGTTGCTTACAATGTGTGACTGTTGTAAATGTCCTCGTACGCACAGATGTGATCTGTGATCCACTAATTTCTTTAGGAAACATCCTTAGACGTTGTAACGGTACGCATCCTTTGCAGGTTTTTTCATTGAAGGGTCCTCCCTACCCCACAAAACCTGAACCAGTGCATATACCCCCCCAGCAGTGGTTACAGGTGTCCATTTTCTTATTTCTTCATTCTTGTTAGGTGATTTCTTTCCACACTTTAAAAACTTGCCTTTGACAAAAGACAAGTAGAAAAGCAGAAGAAAGAGAAGAAGAAAACTAGCTTTCTAAGGCTTAAATAAGGATGTATTCCTACAGTGCAGCTGTGTTGGGTGTATTTTATGTCCCACCAAAGGTTTGTGCTCCCCTCCTACAGCATCAAGTTGTAGGGAAGCAGCTGTCCAGCCAGGACATCTCCTAGTACTTGTCTAGGGTGGGGGCTTTTCAAGTTCTGGCCAATGGAATGTGGGCAGAAGTGTTAGATGTCACCTCTAGATGTGGGTCACTGGAAAACAAACTTCTCGCCCTTCTCCACATTCTTTCCCCATCTGCTGGCTGGAGAGTGTCACCCAGGGTGACTTTAGAAGCCACCAAGTATGTGGAAGTCACTGTTGAAGGTGGCAGGGCCTTGGTCACCCTGGATTCCTGAATCAGTGCCAGGAGCAGAATCCCTTCCTTCCCTCAATCCCCACTGGATCTCCAATTGGATTAAGGTAAATGAGAAATAAATTTCAATTGTGTGAAGTCATTGAGATCTGAGAGCTTATCTGTTATATTACCTTATATTAATAAATAGAGCAGTTGTTAAAAATAAGCAGGTAAATCTACACACACTGATACGGGAAGCTACTCAGGACAAATAAAGTGGGAAGGGGAAAAAAAGCAAATTTCAAAACAGTTTTTTAGTGATTCCCATCTGTGAAAAAATATGCATATACCCTTGTGTGTGCATAAAAATATTGTAAGAAATAATGGTGATTATCTCTGGGGAATCTGCCTGAAGGTTTGGGGGTGATAGGGATGCTGACTTTCCATTTACCTCCTTTTGTACTATTTGATTTTTTAAAAACACTATAGATACATATTATTTTAAATTTAAATACTCTAGTCCATAAAAAACCCAATCCATCAGCCTGCCAGCTCTCTGGATAGAGTGTCTGGGTGTGTGAGGAGGCCTGGCACGCCCTTGCACCTCCCCCATGCCTTTACTGCTAAATTGCTCTAAACTGACCAGACCGCGGTGCATTCCAGTGAGTGGCAATTCTACAGAGCTGTTTGGTGATGCAGCATCACCACCCACGTCCCACTCACAAAGTCACGACTGTTCTTGGACTTTCTACACATTGAATGTCAAGGGCCATTATCTCGAGCCTTCTCCTTGCTTTCTTATTTGTGCTACAATAACTGACCTCTCAATTGTGCTTTGCCTCTATATTTCACATGGTCAGTGGGGACCACAAATGGCTATGAAGCAGCTGCCCTGATGCCAGCCCTAGAAATGATAATAATAATAATGTTGCTACTGGTTTTTACTTACTAAGCATCTGCTAAATACTAAGCACTGTGCCAGATGCTTTACATATGTTATCTATTCTTACAACACCTGCCAGATAAATATGTTTTACCCCAGTTCTCAGACGAGAAAGCTGTGGCTCAGAGAGGTTTAATATTATTGAACACCTACCATGCTCTAGATGTAGGGAATCAGGTGACTAACAAGAGAGATAGGACCCTGATCTCACAGAGTGTACAATTCCATCAGGGTGGGGGAGGGTTCCTGTTAAGCCACACCAGGTGACAAACTTTGCCCCCACACACAGAACTTCCATTCAGCACTTTAATGCATGCCCGTAAATATAAGCAAGTAGTTATGGATAACCAAATGCCCGAAGAAGGCCTCTTACATGAAAGACAGAGATCAAAATAAGCAGAATAAAAGAAATCAAGAAACAAAAACAAAGGTGAGAAAAGAAGAAAATCACAATTAATTATACCATAATATTTTCAGAGAGTTAACTGTAACACTGTGTGCTGGTCATGGTATTATTGGCTCTTTTTTTTTTATTATTTAGACAGTGTCTCGCTCTGTCACCTGGGTAGAGTGCAGTGGCATCATCATAGCTCACTGCAACCTCAAACTCCTGGGCTCAAGTGATCCTCCCGCTTCAGCCTCCCAAAGTGCTAGGATTACAGGCGTGAGCCACGGCGCCCGGCCCTTATTAGTTCATTTAATTCTTACAACAACCCTAAAATGCACAGACTGTTAATGTTCCCATTTGATACAAGAGGAACACAGGGAACAAGGAGGTTATGTAACTTGAACAAGGTAGTAGGTAGCAGAGCCAGGATTTGAACCCAGGTAGTCTTGCTCTATAATCTGTGTTCCAAATACTGTGCTTCTTCTTGGATGACATAACACCCATGAAGACAGTAGGATTCTATTAGAAAAAAAGAAATAAGAAATGAAAGAAAGAAAGAAAGCCTAGGAGTAAGAAAGAGCTCTTAGAAATAAAAACATGAGGACGGGCATGGTGGCTCAGGTCTATAATCTTAACACTTTGGGAGGCTGAGGCGGTAGGATTGCTTAAGGTCAGGAGTTCAAAACCAGCCTAAGCAAGAGTGAGACCATGTCCCTATGAAAAATAGAAAAAAATAGCTGGGTGTGGTGGCCTCTGCCTACAGTCCCAGCTACTTGGGAGGCTGAGGCAGGAGGATCGCTTGAGCCCAGGAGTTGTTGGTTGTAGTGAGCTATGATGATACCACTGCATTCTAGCTCGGGTGACAGAGTGAGACCCTGTCTCAAAAAAAGAAAAAAGAAACAAAAAATATGAAAAAAGCACAATTAAAAATATAATAGAAGGAAAATAGTATGATGGTTCCTCAAAAAATTAATAATAGAATTATCATATGACCTAACAATTCCATTTATGGATATATATCCAAAAGAATTGAAAGCAGCATCTTAAAGAGATATTAATATTTGTACACCCATGCTCATAGCAGCTTTATTCACAATAGCCAAAAGGTGGAAGAACCCAATGTCCATCGACAGATGAATGGAGAAATAAAATGTGGTACATACATACGATGGAATATTATTCAGCCTTAAAAAGGAAGGAAATTCTGACACATGCTACAACATGGATAAACCCTTAAGATAATATGCTAAGTGAAATAAGGCAGCCACAAAAAGACAAATACTGTATGATTTCACTTATACGCAGTATTTAGAGTAGTTAAATTCATAGAAATGGTAAATGGAACATGGTTACCAGGGGCGGGAGAGAGGGGAGAATGGGTATAGAGTTTTAGTTTTGCAAGATGAAAAAATGTGGAGCCTGGTTGTACAACCATGTGAATGTACTTCACACTACTGAGCTGAACACTTAAAAATGGTTAAGATGGTAAATTTTATGTTATATATATTTAACCACAATTTAAAAAATAAAATTAGAAACATGTGATAGAAGACTTGAGAAAATCTCATCAAAAGTTGAAGAAATGTCCTAGAAAAAGAAAAAAAAGACAAAGATATTAAAAATCAAAAAATTGTGAGATCAAACTAGAATGTCCAACATCCAAATAGTAAGAGTCCCAGCAAGAATGAAGAAAAGAGAAGGGAGACAATTATGAAGCACAAGAAGACAGTTTTCTAGGGTTGAAGTATGTGAGTTCCCTGATGAACTTGTCAACTTCCTAGCACAACAAATGAAAAAGACCAACGCCACTGTAAAATTTCAGGACCCTGGAAATAAAGAAAAGTATAAAGGTTTCTAGACAGTAGACAACAGAGTACACACAAAGGGTTAGAAATCAGAATGTCACTGGACTTTTCAATAGCACTGTTGGAAACCGGAATATAATGGAGCAATGACTTCCAAATGCTCAGGTAAAATAATCTCCAGTATAGAACCCTATACCCAGTCAAAATAGGACGTAGTATGGTTGTTTTCAAGCACAAAAGGTCTCAAAAAGTTTATTTCCCATGTACAAATTCTCAGAAAGCTACTCAAGAATGTGTTTTTATCAAAATGGAAGACGCAGAATCCAGGAACCAGTAACAAAGGAAAGGGGAAAGGGAGGCTTAGGATGATAGCTGGCTCTCCCAGACCCTCAAGAGAGAGCAGGAAGAGTGACAGGGGCCTGGCAGGACAGTGCACTGCTGTCCCAGGGAAGTGCAGTGTGGAGGTCCCCAGTTAGAGGGTGTATCTGAAGGACCCACAAAAGCACCTCCAGGACAGCTAGCATTTGTGCTAGTATATCTGCCATGACAGAAGGTACGTAACTGCCAAAGGAGAATGAAAAACAGAACCACTGAACTAATAACCCAGCCTTTCTTCTGCACCCAAGCCTGCACGCTCTCGGAGTAGGGGGGAGGAGAAGAGGCGGAGCAAAGAAGGGAAGGAACAGACCCTGCATTCCCTCCCTTGCCCCAGCTCCTTTCTCAGTGTGGCCCCCCAAGCCACAGACCAGGCCTCAGCTGGGCAGAAAGAAGGAGGTTTTATTATTTTATTTTATCTTATTTTCTTTCTTTTTTTTTCCTTCTTTTTTTGAGACACAGTCTTGCTCTGTCACCCAGGCTGGAGTGCAGTGGCGCAATCATAGCTCACTGCAGCCCCAGCCTCGAACTCCTGGGCTCAAGAAACCCGCCTGCCTCAGCCTCCCAAGTAGCTTCGCTTACAGGTGCACAGTCATTTTCCTATTTTTTGTAGAGTCAGGGGTCTTGCTCTGTTGCCTGGGCTGGTCTTGAACTCCTGGCCTCAAGTGATCCCCCTGCCTTGGCCTCTCAGAGTGTTGGGATTACAGGCATGAGCCACCGTACCCAGCCAGAAGGAAGTTTTAAATTGGATGAAATGTTAACATTTTGGATGAGATGTTAACATTTTGACATATATTTGACTGAAAAGTTTAATACCTTAAAGTGTCAAGAAAGCTGTAGGATCTGCCCAAGATGCCACTCAGGGGCAGGGTTGCGGGGGTGGGTAGGAATATCACAGGGTGTGCGTGAGAGAGGAGGTAGTAGGAAGGATGAAATTGATCGTGGATTATAATCCACTGGGTTCAGCCCTCATAATAAACTGGCATAATCAGGTACAAAATGACCAAGGAGACCCCTAGAAAAAGTGAAAAAAGCCTATAGCAAAAGGAAAACACACTCACATGCACATACACATGCACACGAACACACATCTCAAAGAAAAGATAACGTGTGTTGCCAAAGAAGAAAAAAGTGTTGAAAACAAAAACCATAAAATGAACTGTTTTGTTTTCTCGTTCATTAGCTTGAAGGTGCAGCTGGCTTAGCTTGGAGGTGCAGCTGGCTTTTCCTTTGTTTGAATTCATGGTGCCCACGGTGCCAGATGCAGAAAGAGCTCCCCAGGCAGAGTCCTGGGCCTTCCAGAGCAGCAGTCCAGAAGCAGCCCTGTTCCACCAAGCCTGTGTCTGACCATTTGCACCTGGTGGTCTTGAATTTGGGCTCCTCCACCGAGGTGTTTGCCCAAACCTTGGTCCAGAGATAACTGATGTTGGGTCTTCAAATGCTTCAAGTTGCAGTTCTAGTATTGTGGTTCTTAATTTCAATGCAACAGAAACCATCTTTGGATGATTTGGATGAAAAGGAATTTATTATAAGATATTAGGTAGCTCATAGACTCCCTGTGTGCTGGGAACCAGGCTTGGATGCTATAGCCAGGACCACAGTCCTAAATCTCAGTGCAGAATTGGTGCTGTGAGGGTGTCATTGTCACCACCCCTGGGCCCAGCCCCTGCTGCTTGCACCTCTGGCCCCACTGGTGTAGGCTACTGCCCGGAACCTGGGTGTAGCCTCTGCCACAGCCACCCTACTCTGTTGAATGGATTTTGGGTAGGTCCTGCTTCTTTGTATCACTAGCAGTTGAATCAGGGGCCAAGGGGGAGGATCCATTGGTCACATGCCCCACCCTAGCCTAGGGGTAGGGTCAAGTTTCAGACTCTATGATGGGGCGTGGTCTTTTTCCACCGTCGAGATTCACAAGGTGAGAAATTCCCCAAACATGGGAAGGTGAGTTGTATACTGAGAGCCAAAAAGAATCACAAATACCCACCACAGCTAGTCTGTGGTTTTCCTCCCACCCTCCCATGGCTGGCTGACTCTGCACAGTTAATTTTTCTTCCTGTAGCTATGAGACTATTGTGAGCAGTTTATTAAAGCAGACTTAATTAATATGGAATACATGATGATTCCCCAGAGCTGGGACATGACTGGTTTTCTGAACAATCGGGTAGTGTTAGAAGATTTTGAACGGAAGGTTTACAATCTTAAGACCTCCAACAGAATCCAGTAACATTCGATGTAACAGCTGTATCAGCAGTTGACAATACTACTTTGGCAGGAAAATGATATGTCAATTAAACATTAATGGATAAGAATTATTCCTATCAGTTACTAATAAACATTTATTAAAAGTCATCCATCAAAACAGAACTGCTCAGTAACATTGGGTTAACCCGGTTCTGTTATGTACTTAAAAGTAAAAAATGAAAAGATTTCTTTTTACTATATTTTGTAATTTAGACTTGATTAATTCAGACTCTTTTACTATACAGCATTTTGATTAACAAGGTGACAGCAGGATTTAGTGTTAAGAGCAAAAACTTTGTCATTAAAGAGACTCATGGTTTGAATCTGAACGCTGCCATATATTCGTTTCAGGACTTTGTGTAGGGAGAGATAACCTTGACTTAATCTTTTCTGCCAAAGTATCAAGAGGTAACACTCTGTGCCTGACTTGCCCCCAGCTGTAAACAATTACTACACTAGGCACCCCCTACCCCCCCTTCCTTTATGTCCTAGCAAGACGCCTTAGTCAATTGGGTAAGAACAAGAGTGTGAGGTCAAAATCCCGGCCAATGGGATGAGACACAGCCGTAGGTCTGCGTGAGGGACAAAAAGGCGAAAAACTTCCCTGCAGGCTGGCTGGCTGCTTTTGCTGCCGCTGTGTGCCCTTCTGATCAGAAGTAAAGATTTTGCCTTGCCGAGACAATTTCCAGTGTCTGACAATTTTCTTAACGGCACCGCGGGTTACTTCTAACATTTGGACAAAGTTTCTGTGCCTTGGGCTCCTCATCTGTAAAATGGAGATCATCCCAGTTGTCCAATTCATTGGGTTACTGTGAGAATTAAATGGGATAATGTACTTAAAGCAATTAGCACAGACTCTGCCAGGAGTGCTCACCGCGAGCTGGTATCAGTGCTGTGCTTAAGGGCCGTTTACTTACCGATGCTGCGCTGGGAATCTGCACTCTGGCTACAAGCAGGATGAACACTGAGCAAGCGCCTGGCCTACGCGACCCCTGCGAGCTGGAGTTTAGCTAGGGTTAGCTAACGCTTGACCAAGGTGGGAAATGAAAAGAACAAGCACATAGTTGGCGCTTGTTAGTGTTAGTGAATTAATGAAGTGGATGAGTTGAATATTCGATGAGCAGCATGTGTACGCTCATGCGATCCTTTCAAAGCTGAGGTAACTTGGGCCCCTGTCTTGACTTGATGTTGCATTAAAAAAAGTCACACAGCATCCAAAAATAAATGAAATGCAATTTAAATCTTTATCACTATCACTTGGGAAAGTGACGAAGGAAGGTGACTTTCATGGTGCCCAGCAATTCTTCCTAAGACTCCCCCTGTATATCTTTCTCTCCCTCCATCTCCCACCCGGGGCAGGTGCCCCTAAGGCCCTGTCCTTGAGTACAGCCTCCGGACCACCCCAGGGGCTTACGGAGAATAAGGCCTGAGCTCCAGGGGTGACAGGCACCAGGAGGCGGTACAGCAGCCTGTCCCAGCGCCCTTGCAGGTGGTCTGGCCTCACTCTCTCCTGGCCTCCTTTTCTAACCACTCTTGTTCTCCCCCAGACAGTTCTCTGCTCTTTTGCAATATAACACATGAAACCCATGCAGGCCTTTCTCCAGACTGCGTTATCTCAGCTTGCATCATAAAGACCCAGAGCAGATGGGAAATCTCTTGTGGGCACTTCCCAGAGTCCAGGAGAATCTTGAACATCCTGTTGCATATGTGGTTCTTGTCACTCAGCTGATGGTTTCCTCTTTCAGAAGCCTCTGTCTCCTTTCCCTCTCCTTCCCCTGGATCACACCACCAAGATTTCCCGGGAAGCCATTGCAGAGCACAAAAAAGGATTGCACCTTCCTTCCTTGTGAACAGCATTTTCCTGACCTAGAAGGGGGGCAGCCCCAAGGTCCGCTCGTCCCCCAAGGTTCAGCCTGTGGAAGTCAAAACAATTTAACCCTCTCCAGTGGATTTTACCTGCCATGGAGTTTTGTTCTGCCCTCACATTTAATGCATTTGCCTCAAGCTTAAAGTAAGTAAAATATCTCTTAGAAATCCTCGTGGGTTATGGATTAATCATTCCATGATTGGTTTATTGACTCACCCTGTGTTGTTGACTGTTGACTGGCCAAGGGACAGCTTGCTGGTTCCATGGCATTTCATAGACCCACATGACCAGCTTCACAAAGCCACTGGAAAGACAGCAACCTCTCTGCCCACTGACGTCTGTGAATATATCAAACATGACAGGCAACCCCTGTGGAACAATCACCCCTGATTACCACCTATGGCCGGTTTTCCAGGCCCCAGAGTGCTCTGCACTGGTTTGTCTAAGGGACCTGTAGAAGGTGTGCAGAGCCTGATTCAGCCAAGAGCTGTGTGTAAGAAGGCAGCGGTTTAAGATCAAGAGAAGAGCAGCCTGCTCTTGGCGATGACTGGTTCCTGGGAGGTTTCCCAAGGGCTCTGTGCTCACAGCCCCTATTGCTCGTGGCATGCAGGGTTGGGATCTCGAGGCTTCAGGGAGAGAGCATGACCTCTTCCAAATGGAAGCTGCCCCCTGCCCTCCATCTCCAGTGGCCTCTCTGTTGTGTCCTCCGCAGCCTCACCCTACCCATTTCCCACTTATTGGCCACAGTGTCACCTGGGGGGGCCTTGTGGGGTGGCCGAGTACAACTCTAGGGTCTGTTGGGGGTCTCTGGAGCAGCGTTGGGTCTGGGGGATCTTTCTAAAGTGCAAAGCTGTGTCATACACCACCTCCAGCCTGTGCAGGGGCATCCGATTCCCCATAGAATGAAGCCCAGATTCCTAACGTGGCTTACAAGACCCTCTGGGACTGGCCCCTGCCCATCTGTCCAGCCCATCAGCTGCTCGAGTCCTCATTTCCTGGTTTAAAGTAAAACTAAAATGGAGACCAAGCCTGAAAAATTTCTGAGCGAACAAAACCAGCTAGGCCTTAAAAATAGCCTCAATCTAGCTTAAATTGCAAACGTAAGTGAAACCTGACTTGGATCATAACTGCAAATATAAGCAAAACTTGGGTCATTTCTGGTAAATGTTGTTAGACAAAAATAAGCCTTAATCCCAGCCAATCATAAGCAGCCAACTAACATACAATTATGTGACTAGAGACTTTCCAACAAGTCAGCCCCCCAAAGACAATTATGTAACTGTAAACCAATCAGATTTCTTTATATTTTCCTCCTGCGTTTTCCCAATAAGCACTTGCCTCTGAAGTTCCCTCATTGCATGAATAAACCTCTGTCGGTCTGGTATTCCCCACTTCCTGAATTATTTTTTATTCAAATAAACCCTTTAAAATTGTGTTGTGCCTCATTTTTCTTTTACACTGGCCTCCTGCCACTGTGACCGTCTCTGGGTTCAGCAAATGTGCCAATTGCCCGCCCCCCACCCCTTGCCCAGGGCTTCCCACATGCAGCCCCCTCTACCTGGAATGAGCTCCCCAAACCACCTCTCTTCACTGGCTGACACAGACTCTTACTCATTAGGGGGGTCCCAACTTGCATGTCATTTCCTGTCCTCTCAGACAGGATTAGTGATTTTATAATGTGCCATCAATACTGTATAAATATTTGTTGATTGCCCATCTTCCCCTGCTAGACTATAATCTCCGCCAGTGCAGAGACCCGGGGAGTTGCCTACGGTTGCATCTGTCAGCCTCTAGCTCAATGCCTGGCACATGGTAGGTCCTTAGCAAGTATGAACAAATGAGATGATGCTAATTGCCAGGGAAGTAGGCATTGATTTGTACACAGAAAATGATTTTTAATTACTAAAGACAGCACTAAATTTAGGAAGGAACACAGATTTAACTTATTTTCCCCAGTCAGCACTGCTCTAGACAGGACCTTGTGTAATGTGACACGTAGTAGATATGTAGTTGAACATAATCAAAGTTATTGTATCATTGGCAAAGGAGGAGTATAGGTAAATAGTTTTTGACACAGAATAATCAACGATAATAATCTTACTTTTCTGGGTGGTATTTAAATCACAAAGTTTTTTTTCCTAAATAAATTCTTCTAAGCCCATAGTCACAAAATCTGTACACTTGGGAGAAAACCCAGAGTTAGTCCCAAGAATAAAGACTTTTCTATTACCTCCAGCACCATTACTAATTTAAGGTTTTCTTACATATCTATCACCCAGCATTATGACAAATAAAATTGTCATGGGAGATAAAGTGTCTTTTCCTTTTCTTTTTACTGAGTAATACAAATGAGTAAGTCTCAGGGCCTTTGCGCTGAAGTCTTGTCCCTCAGCCCTAAAATGTTCTCTTGAAGCATATCATGTGTGTGTATGTGTGTGGTATGTGTGCATATGTGTTTGTGCATGTGTGTATGTGTATTTATGTGTGTATGTATGTGTGTGCATGTACGTATGATCCCCTGAACACCTTTTCAGGCCAACTCCTTAATCAGTATCTCCTCAAGGTCTCCCTGAGCACCCTATTGAAGCAGGGCTGCCTCCACTCCCGGTTTCTCTCCATGTTAGCTCTTACCACAATTTGAGATTGTTTTATTTCTTAATTCTCTTGGAATTTTGCCAGTTCTGTTCACGTTGTATTCTTTTTTTTTTGAGGCAGTATCTTGCTCTGTCACCCAGGCTGGAGTGCAATGGTGTCATCATAGCTCACTGCAGCTTCAAACTCCTGGGCTCAAGTGATCCTCCTCCTTCTGCTTCAGCCTCCATAGTAGCTGGGACCACAGGTGTGTGCCACCATGCCCGGCTAATTTTTTTTTTTTTTAAGAGATGGGATCTTGCTATGTTGCTCATGCTGGTCTCAAACTCCTGGCCTCAAACAATCCTCCCACCTTAGCCTCCCAAAGTGCTAGGATTACAGGCATGAGTCACTGTGCCTGGCCACTGTTGTATTCTTAGCACTAATGACTGCACCTCAAACAAGGTGGACATTCACCTATTCAATAAATAAGTGGTGAACAAGGGAGAAAATTTCCTTCCCTCCTAGAGCATTTGAATGAATGCATGAAAGACCCATTACTCTCAGTGTGCTAATGTAAACTCAAGCTGCTGGTAGGCAGTGACTTAACTATATGTATGAATAGACAAAATATTTTTCCTACCATTGATTATCCTTGAGGCAACAGAGAGATGTGCTGAGAAAAACTTACAGAATTTATTCAGAAGAGTTAACAAGATATATATAGGGTTGGAAGAACCCAGAAAGGAATTGACATTTGCTTGGTGACCTGTAAGATAAGCTCCAGTTTTGGGCTTTCCAGAGCACCGTGCCGGGGAGGAAGCCAACCACTATGGAAACGTGCTGAGGCTGCCCTATGGACAAGCCCAAAACTGGATTCCAGAGAAGTCTCCCAAAATATTCTGTAAGTTAATTAGATTTTCTTTCAATGTTGAACTGCTGGGATCTGTTCAGTGGCAACTGCTGTGCTAATTATTCTGAGAAAAGGGGCTTTAAAAATGCACAGTGAAATTAAACAGGAACCGTGAAGGAATTCCATCAAGTCACAGGGTGAGAAGCCAGGGGAAACATGAGCCCAAGTGGGAGAGGTGGCCTTTTTATAGCCTGTGCGTGAGCGAAAGAACCCAGGTCAGGAAAATGGGCCTGGAGGGGATTCTGCCTCCTGATCCCCCAGGAACCAACAGTGCGGGATGCACTCTCTCAAGCGGGTTTCCCGGTGGTCTGGAGAAAGGCCTTGCCCATAATTACAGCCAAAGGCCATTTTTGTGACCGTCTCCTCCCCACTTTACAAAGGTAGGATTTGCCGTCAGCACTTCTTACTTTATTGGAGTGTTTTCATGGCTCTGTCAGGTTTAATCCTGCCTTGTAAGTAGGTCCTCTGAATTTATCAGTCTCTGCCAGTGGTTCTTAACTAGTGGCGATTTTGTTCCCCCAGGGGACAGTTGGCAATGTCTGAAGACATTTTTGCTTGTCACAACTGAGAGGGTGCTCCTGACATCTAGTGAGTAGGGCCCAGGATTCTGCTACACATTCTACAACACACAGGACAGCTCCCCACAACAAAGCATTATCTGGCCCAAAATGTCAACAGTGCCAAGGCTGGGAAAAACTGGGCTGTAATAATGTCAGCCAATCGTCTTCCAGGGAAGCAAATCACTGTAATCATAAAATAGATATAATTAATATTTTATCTTCTTGGCTGGAATACATTATTTTTTCAGTCTTAAGGAAGATTTTCTTTCAATTTTATAAAGTGGGGTGGGACAGTACAGAAATACCCTTTAAACAACTAGACGTTCAAGAATTTCCTTTGGCACTCTTTATATTTCTAGATCTTCCCAACAAGTAAAGGGTTGATAATGTGAAGGCAGCTTTGGATTTGGACCTATGAAATTTGAATTGACCGTAAGCCTTATAAAACACTCGTGAAGTCTCTTGCAAGTTTTTTTTGGGGGGAGGTGGAGTTGGGGGTTGGGAGGCTGGTAGATCTTGCAATGCATTTTCCAGTAGAAACAATGCCATAAATGTTGGTATTCCACGTCAGTCTACAAAAGTTGGCCTAATCCATAGAACAACATATGTATGGTAATGACACAGTGATTGCAGTCTTCCTGACTGCTGTGTGTAAGATGGTTTCTATGTGGAAACAGATTCTGAGCTGCAGTTCAAACGTCAGGGCCAGTAGCTAGAGGTGATTTCAGAGGATGGCAGATGCTACTAAACTCTGGGGTCACTTGGGGCTGTGTGCATTGCTGCCTCAGTACAACCAGGGTTCTATCAACAGCAAGAAAGGGGCAGTTAGGTAGGAAACCTACAGCGCCTGCCACAGGAATGTCTGGTGTGTGCAGGATGGCAGTTAGGTGGCTCTGGGATAGAATTTTACTTCTACCATTTCCTGACTGTCTGTCCTTGGAGAAGTTGCTTAACCTCTTTGAAAGTCTTTTGATGTCCGTCAAATGGAGATACTAATAATGTCATGGATTGAATGACAGTAAGTACCTGGAATACAGCAGAAGCTTAAAACATGTCAGTTTCCCCCTCCTGCTCCCAACTTTCTCTCTTGCCAACACAGTACTCATTTGGTATCACCTTACATCTTTAAGGAATGTCAATATTTGCCCAAGTCTGTGGTCAGCTCCAGCCACATCAATAAAACTGCTGCCAAATGAGAACCTCCTGGACCTGGCAGAGCAATCTCACAACTCTGGGAACCAATGAGCCAGCAACAAGCCTGCAAGTAGAGAGAGGCTGCGGTACGCGAGTAACGAAGCTGATCTGGTGGCTCTGGTGTGCTTCCAGATCGTGGTGGGCGTGTGGAGGGGAGGGAATCTTGGCACAGCATGAGGTTTTGACAATGTCTCCCCTTGATTGTCACCTCTCACCTCCCACACGCTGTTGAGCTGACATTGGAATGGGACAATTTGAAACCAGGAATGGGACCAACACTGTGAGCTCACTCATCCCTCGACCCAGCAGCCATCATCTCTGAGAAGCAGGGACCCTGGAGGAGCTCATAAAAGGCCACCAGCTGGACGTTTTTGCTTGGAGATGGCTGGGACGCTTCCCTCAGGAAGTGTATTTATTTATACACCAGGACGATGAAAGAGCAGTGGTGTGATTATGTGAGTAGGTTGTGTGAGTCAATTGAGGATCTGTGTACTCCCCAGAGCCCAGGACGAGCTGTGTTTTTCTTTTGTTAGTTTTTCCCATTTACCTTTGGAGGGAAAAGGGGCCTTGGTTCAGTATCATCCTATCTCGGGTGTCTTTCAGACAGTAGGGCTCAGTTTGAACCTTTCCTGGGTCCTGCCCCATTGGAGTCACACTGATGGGGGTAGGAGTGGTGCTGTGGGAAGGATCCCGCACTTGGACTCTGAAGATCAGTGTTTGAATTTTTTAAATTGCTGTGTGACCTTGAACGAACCGTTTAACTTTTCATGATCTCCTTTCCCTCATCTAGAAACAAGAAGTTGGACCAGATCATCCCGGGGGACCCCATGGAACTTCGCAGCATGGACTTCCCATTAGATGACTTTGGTGTCACTGAACGAGTTGCGTCACTCAGCTACAAATGTAGGTTACGGGTGGGGCAAATGGGGTAGGGATCATGCTTGAGAAAAACATTGTTTTATTTTAGTTAAATGCTGGGCCACAAAGTTAAAATTGGCAAAGACCTTGACTCAGCCTTCCTTTTGTGTAAGCCCCAAGGTGCTTAGAGGGGCCAGCATGACCAATTGAATGAACAAATGTGGGCTTTGGAGCCAGAAAAATTTGGGTGTGAATATCAGCTCTGCCATTGACTAGGGCAAATGAACATCTTTGCAAAACTGGAATCATAACACCCACTGTGTGGGGTTGTCCTGAGGTCAATAAGATAATGTGTTCAAAGGATTTTGCACATAGAAGGTACTTAGAAACTGGTTTATGTCATTTTCCTTTTCTTATTAGTGTTACAATTGGGTGTTGGGCTGGGATTATCCCAGGGAATCCTGATGGATCCTCAAATGAGGTTGAACCTGGGCCAGCTCTGTGCTGTTTCTCCCAATTCCTGGGTCCTATCTGGCTTCCTGCTTTCATGTCAGCAAGACCTAAAGCTGGCTGGGCCAACTCTCGGTTCACTATCTACTCCCTCAACTCCTCTTCCCACCATAACGTATAAAATATAAATTACTCCTATGGTCTCTTATGCAGATATTTGCTTCCTTACAGCAAAAACAGCATTTTATTGACCTTGAATGGCATTCTTTGAAATATTAGCAAGATGCTGTTGTTTGAGCAGTACCTTACAATATCTCGTGTCCCCCTTTCCAGGGCATAAAGTGTTCAATAAATCTTTTGGTTAAATGCTTTGGAAGGTGGTCCCCAAACCTGCAGAAAATGAGCCCTAAGTCAGGCTTAGGGCTTGATCTTCACTGGTTTGATCTTCACTGGCTATGCCTTAAGATGGAGCCGGCTTGCTCCTTTGTCAGGAGCACAGTCCTGAAAAGAATGCCTTTCTCTAAAAATAGGGCAGCTGGAAGCATAGCTACACCAGCAGTTAGAGAGGCTTCCCAGCAGCTTTGGGACAGGCCAGCTGATAAAGCTTTCTGCTCCAGGTGCCCCAGATTACTCACAGCTGTTTCCAGACCAAAGGGCCTTGGGGATGCTGGCCTCATGCCGCACGTCAGGTGCTTGTTATCAAACACTACACGTGAGGCCAGTCAGCCTCCAAGCCTTGCCTGAACTCCAGAATGGATTAGAAAGTGCTGGCAACCTGAGCTGTAACCATATTCTCAAACCCAGCAGTCTCCTTGTTTCACTTTATGTGTGTATTTTTTTTTTTCTTTTTAACTTCCAACTAAAGTTGGATTTTTCCTTCCATTACAAGTTGGTGGGTATTATAGCGTACTGGTTAAAGGCTTGTGTTCTGGAGCCAAACTTCCTGGGTTTGAAGACTGGGTTTTTTTGTTGTTGTTGTTTTGTTTTAAATTAACAAACTATTTGTTTTAGAGCTGTTTTAGCTTCACAGCAAAATTGAGCAGAAAGTACAGAGAGTTCCTATATACCTACTCCTTGTCACCACACACATACAACCTTCCTTACTATTAGCATCCCCCAGCAGAGTGGTATATTTGTTACAGTCGATAAACCTACGTTGACATGTCATTGTCACCCGAAGTCTTTAGTTTACATTAGGGTTCACTCTTGGTGTTGTAGATTCTATGGCTTTTGGCAAATGTACAATGACATGTACCCATCATTGTAGTATCATACAGAGTATTTTTACTGCTCTAAAAATCCTCTGTGCTCTGCCTATTCAACCCTCCCTCCCTGCAATCCCCGGAAACCACTGATCTTTTTGCTGTCTCCATAGTTTTGCCTTTTTCAGAATGTCATAGAGTTGGAATCATACAGTATGTCACCTTTTCAGATTGGCTGCTTTCACTTAGTAATATACATTGACGTTTCCTTAGTGTCTCTTCATGGCTCGACAGCTCATTTCTTTTCAGCACTGAATGAGATTCCGTTGTCTGGATGTACCATGGTTATTTATCCATCACCTACCGAAGGACATCTTGGTTGTTCCTAAGTTTTGGCAATTATGAATAAAGCTGCTATAAACATCTGTGCAGGTTTTTGTGTGGACATAGTTTTAAATTCATCTGGGTAAATAACAAGGAGCGTGACTGCTAGATCGCATGGCCTAAGAGTAGGTTTAGTTTTACAAGAAAGTTCCAAACTCTCTTCCAAAGTGACTATGCCATTTTGCATTGAATGAGAGCAATGAACAAGAGTTCCTGTTGTTCCGCATCCTTGAGAGCACTTGGTATCGTCTGTGGTTTGGATTTTTTGAAGTCTGTTTTTGTTAATTCTTACCTTTTGATGACTTGAGGCAAGTTACTAAGACTTTATGCCTTTTTTTCCTACTTTGTGAAACACAGAAAACAGTAGTACCTCCATGATCGGGTTGATGTGAGGGTTAAATAAAGGAATTCATGTAAAGCATGTAGAACAGGGCTGGTGTATGTATGTAACCTCAATAGACATTGGCCATGATGTTTGGATTAGGTTGGATTTCTGTTCTAAGAAGCACCTGAGATTCTTGAGCACAAAATAATGTTTAGGTTGGGGATGGATTCCATGAAGTTATTTCTAATAGTAACAGTGGACCTCATGCCATCATCATGCTGAGGACTTTATACAGTATCTCATTTGAGCACCACCACCGGGTTACAAAGTGGACACTAACACATTCTTCACTTGCAAATGAAGGAGTAGGGGGTGACCCCGGGAGCAAGAGGCCCCCAGGACCCCATTTCAGTACCACAGCGTCACATTGCTTCAGTCTGAGTGCTTACGTAATTGGGAATTACCCCCATATGGTCCTTGGGAAATGGCACAGGGCAGAGGGGGCGAGGCAGGCGGAGCAGGAGGGGACTCGGGCAGTCTCCCTGTTCCCCTGGCACTCACACAGTACTGAGAGGAAGCAGGAATCTGGCCCTTCCTGACCAGTGATGTGTTGTTTACACGTGCAGCTACCCACTGCACAGACAGCTGCTCCACACCTTCCTTCTTGAGCCGTCTATATGGAGAAAGTTTCTGGAACAACAGCCACCATTTATTGAGCCCTCACTATGTGCTCGGTACTCAGCAAAGTGCCCATTTAACACTCTGTAAAGGAAAAATAAAAATCTCAGGACCCCCCAAAATTCATTATGCCAAAAGAGAGAACTGAGCCTCAGAACTGAGTCACACAAGCACTGCCATCCTCTCCCCAACAAGGCACAGGGGTCCTCTTTTAAGAAATGAAGAGGCTTAGACAATGACTAAACAGGGGTTCTTTTTTGGTGGGCTAGGTATGGGATAGGGAAAGGAAGCCTGGCTGGCAACACAATCTTGTTGTGCAGATAAGCCTCAGGATAACAGCCCTCAGGGAAATGTTTTCATCCAGAACTTTAAGGGTGTCAGACTCCCAGCAAACCTGTCCCAGATCAAATAGGCAGGGCCTGGCTACATTTAACAGAGATTCTTTACAGATGAAAATTTCTCCCCCAGCCTCCTCTACCTAGACAGCCTTGCAGCATTATTCCTGTATGCTCACAACCATCTCAAACTATGTCAACGAATTATATTTGGGGGTAAAATATTTCTGATTTTTTTCCCCTAAAAAACCCTTCAAGATACACAACCCCTATAAAATGAGTGCATGTCAATTATAACTTTAGGACTGTAGCCTAAGTAAACTCTTAAATGTTGATTACAAGTTTATCTCCACAGAGCAAACCAAGGAAGAGATATGAGAGATACACTCTTCTACCCACCTTGAGAAGATCACAACATTGACTATTTCCTCTACCCCCTTTTTTGAATGTCCATCTTATCTTGCGTAGATTTCCTGCGCACCAAATAGAACTTGACAAGAATGCCCGTGACTGCCTCACTGCACCTCCTTCATCCCTCCCCTTTTTTCTATGTACTCTTTTTCCTTTAAATGGGAAGTTCTCAAACCCTTCTGTGCAGGGCCCAGTCCATAACAGATACTTTGTTGGCTGTTCTTTTCCAGAGTGCATCCTCAAAATCTTGGCTTAATAAACCTTAATTGAGCGTGACTCTTGTTTTCTGTCACTTACATTTAAGTTAACACCTCCTTGCAACTCTGTGAGGTAGGAATGATTATTAGCCTCATTTTTCAGATGAGGAAATAGGGCAGAGAGGTTTAAAGTAGTGCCCAGGTCACAGAGCTAGTAAGTGGCAGAGTTGGGAGTCTCACGCTGGAGGCCACAGCTTTGTAGGGGCTGTGCCTAGTGGGGAGTGGCTTGGTATGAAGGCACAGAGGCTTCTGGTGAGGGGAGGCACTTTTTAGGGAACAGTGCAGAAAAGCGAACAAAATTCAGGTAGAGGGCTGCCACATAGCCACGTCCCTCTGGTGTCCAGAGCAAAACCTGCCAAGAAACCCAGCCCTGTGATGGCTGCCATGGGGCTCACTGAGCTCTGAGCCAGAGGCCAGGCTCTGTGCTAACCTCTGCTGGAAGTGAGTCAGCTGCAAGTCCTCAAACATTCCCTCCGGGACATCTGCTCTGAGTGCAGTGCACTTGGATATGCCCTGTGACCTGTCCTGAGGCTCCTCTTCCACACTCAGTCTGTGTGGCAACCCTGGCTCTCTGGGAAGTGAACTAGGGTGGGCTGGGATAATATGACAGAGCTCCTGGCATACAACTCTGGTCAGACTGTCCTGGCATTGTGAACTACAATAAAATATTAAGCCCTCCCCAGCTGTCTGAATGGACCCCCCTCTCGGCCAAGGGGACCCCAGAAATAGCCTAAAGCTGAGTTGCTGGCCATGAGAAGGGTGGTCAGACACACCTCATCATGCCCCCCCTCCCTTCTTGGAGATGTCCTTTGCAACTCATTAACAGGCCTAAGGCTATGCAAGACAAAGCTTAAGCCACACCTGCAGGTCCTCAATTTATATAACAAATCGCTGAGTCTGGGTATATGTCTGGTGGCCTGTCTCTGATTAACAGACTTCCTCATCTTAACTTAAAACATTCCAAGCCTTTAGACAAAGCTACATTCTTTAACTGATTACAAATCAAGGAGTCTTTAAACCTACCTATAACCTGTAAGCCCCCACTTTGAGATGTCTCACCTTTTTGGGCCAAACCAATGTATGCCTTCCATGTATTGTTTATGACTTTATGTGTAATGCCCGTCTCCCTGAAATGTATAAGAAATGGCATCAAACCTGAGATATCCCAGAAAATGAAAGTTTAAAACAAGAACACCAAACCACTGAAGTTAAGTACATGCCCCAGGGCTGCAAAATTATACATGTCCTAGATTTAATGGAGCTACAATCAATCCAAGGGATTTAGAATGAAAAAGATAGTGTATTTTAGGAAGAAGTTTAATTGTTTTGTAATTTATAGTTGCTATGGACTGAATATTTGTGTTCCCTCCAAATTCATATGTTGAAACCCTAATCCCCAATGTGATGGCATTTGGAGGTGGGGCCTTTGGAGGCGAGTAGGGTTATATTAGGTCATGAAGGTGGGGACCTTATGATGAGATTAATGCTTCATTAAAAGACCAAGAGACAGGAGAGCTTTCTCTCTCTACCATGTTAGGATATAACTGGACATCTAAAAGCCAGGAAGAGGCCCTCACCAGACACTGGATTTGCCAATATCTTGATTTTGGACTTTCTAGCCTCTGGAACTGTGAGAAATAAATTTCTGTTGTTTATAAGCCACCAGTCTATGGTGTTTTGTTAGAGTAGCCCAAGCTGACTAAGACACTAGTATTGTGTTATAGGACAGTGTTGTGGCCTACTTGAATTATAGTGCTGATTGTAGGACTAGGAGGCAGACTTGTATATTCTAAAGAGATTTGTTCTTTCTTAACACTCCTAAGAACTCATGGTATGACCTTAGGCCAGCCACTTTCCAGCCGTGAGCCTTTGAGTCCTCATCTATAGAGAAGAAAATGGATTAAACATACTTTAAGTTCCCAATGCTAACATTTTGTAGTCGATTCAGTGTGCAAGCTGATGTTGATTTGCCTAGATTTTTTTTTCACCTAACATCCATCTTTCTGTTCATTTACCAAATGTCCTCATTCTCGGCGCAGAGTAAATTCTACCATCTGGAGCTGCAGCTTAGGATTGCTGTCTCAGTGTAAAATAATTTATTTCCTTCTCCAGCCCTCTTTGTTCTCCTCTTCTTAATTCCTCACCTTTCCTACAATCTAGAATTGTAAGAAAATAAATATTAGAATACTATTTCACTAAATATCTGAGCACCATGGTCCAGCCAAGTCAACGCATAAATTTAGCCATCACATAGTAGCTAATACATTTGCTTTGCCTTTCTAAAAGTGTTTTATGTGCTTTATTTCAATGAGTGCTCACAATTCTCTAATATAAGAAACACTGAGGCAGGGAGGGATTGGAATGGCTTGTCCAAGGTCACACAATAAGTGACTCTGTGGGGCAAAGGCCCAGGTCTTGTCATTGTGCAGTCTGTGCTCTTGCTCCCTCGTCCTGCTGCTTCTCCTAAGTTGGCGATGTTCTCAGGAACGCAACATTCATGGTGATCTGGAGCCTGGATGTGAAAGGCGCCTAGACCAAAGGCACAATGATCATCACTCTGATTCAGAATCTTTGGTCCTATGACACAAAACACACAAACAGCCCCAGTTCAGATGGATGGTCTTGAAAAGGTGGGAGTTTTTCTACATTGAGTTTTTCCTTTTGCATTTTCTTACATCATTGCAAGCAATTTGGCTTTCTGGTGTCTTTTCTCCCTGTTCCAGTTGTTACTGGCAAAGTCTTACTTCATGGGGTGGTGGCAGAAACTTGTTCTCTGGAGAACTGGCTTGAGTTCTGGTCCTGCTGCCTGATAGCTGTGTGGCTTTGAGAAAGCTATGTGAATCTTCCCGACCCTCAGACTCTTGATCTGTAAAATGGAAATAATAATGACAGACATCCATGGGTAGGTTTGGAGAAAAACGACAGGATCAAGGGCAAAGCTGTCTCTCATAGTGACCCTGAGGAGAAAACAAGTTGGCATCTCTGTCTTTATTCGATGTTTTCTTCTTATAATAACACTTTTAATGTTTTGATTAAATTCTGTTTTTGTATTTTTCAGTTATTGTCCAGATATTCTTCCCTTGGAGTTTTTAGAGTGTTGAATGTTGATTGAAAACATTACATCTAAGGTTAGTCCTTGGAATGCTCATTGTTGCTCAGAGATCTGGTGGTCATGGTGTTGTGGTAGTGGGCTCTGGAATGTTACTGAAAGGTAACATAGGAGAGAAGTTTGATGCTGTGAAGAGTTCCTGAGATGAAATTCCAGGGGATGTTGTTGTATTAGTTAGGGTACCAGCTAAAGTGCTGTAATGAAGAGACCCCAAAATATAGTCCATGAGTCATGAAACAGGTCCAGGCAAGCAGGTGGCTCTGTCATCCTCAACACCTGGCTTCCAAGATCACCCCAGTCACCCCATTTCCTGGTCAGCAGGAATGGGGAAGGAAGCCTTCAGTGCTAGATGCTTCTTAAAGGAGATGATCTGCAGATTGTACCCATCACATTTTGTTCATATCCTATTGCCCAAATTTAGTCACTTGGCCACCCCTAGAATGGATACAGGGGGACAATTAGTGGACTTTGCTATAGGTAGCCAATAGCCAAGCCTGCAGAGTCAGGTCAAATAGGGAAATCCTAAAGTTTCTCCTGCCTATGAACAACAACAGTCAGTAACTACTACTACAACAAAACAAAAGAAAAAAATGAGCTTATACTCCCAAGATAGCATTCATGTATATTAAACAAAAACTTCTTGAGTGTCCTCCACCCAGTGCCAGACGGTGGCCTAGTCTCTGGAGGTATGGCAGTCACAGGACAGGCACGGTCCCTGACTTCATGGGCCACATGAACAGAAGCTGAGCGTCCGTAACAAGGAAGCTGATTATGTTGCTCCACTGTGCACTGGTGGAAAAAAAATCCAAAAAAACCAGGAGGAGTATTGTGCTTGCTTCTGGGTGTACATTTGAGGGGAGCCGTTTATGACACTGTCAGCAGAGAGAGATCAGGATAGTGGAAGGACTCAAGATCATGAGATGTAAAGAACCACTTGGTTCTTGGTTTGGCAGGGTTTGGTCTCAAGAAAAGATGTGTGTGTGTGCGCTTGTGTGTGTGTTGGGGGCATGTATAGAAGCATCATACTCTTCAGATGTTTGAGGCCGGTCCTGAGTGTGCAGAAGGATGGACTTAGGTGTGGACCCAGAGGTGGAATGAGAACCAGGAGGAACTGCTTGTCAGGAAGTAGCTGTCAGCTCAATATGGAGAAGGCCATCGAATGAGGGTAATGTCCCAGTGTGCAGTGGGTCATCTCGCAAAGGTGAATTGTCTTTCACTAAAGGGATTCTGGCTAGATGAATCTTGGCAGAGACATCGTAGAGCATTCTATCACACAAAGGGGCACTGAACTAGGTGACACCAAAATTTCCTTCCCACCCCAAGTTTCTAAGAACTGGTAGATCAGTGACATGGAGACCCACCATGAATGCATTTATTCTTTTTTTTCTTTTTTTTTTGAGACACAGTCTTGCTCGGTTGCCCCGACTAGAGTGCAGTGGCATCATCATAGCTCACTGTAGCCTCAAACTCCTGGGCTCAAGCGATCCTCCTGCCTCAGCCTCCCGAGCAGCTGGGATTACAGGCATGTGCCCGGATAATTTTTCTATTTTTTGTAGAGACAGGGGGTCTTGCTCTTGCTCAAGCTGCTCTCGAACTCCTGAACTCAAGCAGTCCTCCCACCTCGGCCTCCCAGAGTGCTAGGATTACAGGCGTGAGCCCCTGCGCCCGGCTGAGTGCATTTATTCTAACCAGTGCGTATCAGCAGCCTCTGAGGTCTATTCCTTGATGACCTGCAGATGAAGAGACCCTCCATCCCATAACTCCCCACTGATTTGGAAAGAGAGGGCCAGCGGGATCTGAGGGAACTTAGGGATCTCAGGATGTGCTGAAGGCTAGAGCTCCCTGTCTCTGCTCAGTGTTAGACTTTTACTGGTGCAGCCTTGCCTTCTCTGTGCCATCCTGGTCCCCCTCCTCAACCTAACGTCCCCAGGTGCCAAACACACCTGGGAGGGGGCCGTTGTGTCACCTCCCTGACCTCAGATGACACACTCATCTTTGTTGCATCGTTTCCTCCTCCTGATAAGACCCTCAGCTGCCAATTCCTTGGATTCTGTCTTTGGCAAGCAATCCATTTGGAAGGGATTTTAAATGTTAAGGAAATTTTAAGAACTAATTCAAGTAAGAAGTTATGGGATGGAGGGTCTCTTTGTCTGCAGGTCATCAAGGAATAGACCTCAGAGGCTGCTGGTACCCACTGGCTCCAGGCTGGTTAGAATAAATGCACTCAGCCGGGCGCAGTGGCTCATGCCTGTAATCCTAGCACTCTGGGAGGCTGAGGTGGGAGGATTTCTTGAGCTCAGGGGTTCGAAACCAGCCTGAGCAAGAGCGAGACCCCATCTCTACAAAAAATAGAAAAATTAGCTGGGCACATGCCTGTAGTTCCAGCTACCTGGGAGGCTGAGGCAGGAGGATGGCTTGAGCCCAGGAGTTTGAGCTTGGGCTGTCCTTAGTCCCAACCTGATAACACCCGTGGATTTGCAGGGGGATGGTATTTTGGCCTGCTGTCCAGAATTTAGGGAGACAGGCCACCCATGGCACTGGGGTTACTGAGTGGCTAGGAGATGATGTGGAACACTGCTAGCCATTTTTGCCCTTGCCCTTTCCTCCCACTCCACCCCGAGCTTCCTTGCTTTCCCTTCCCCATGTCACCTTAGACCCAGGGACGCAGGACCCCGGCCCCTAAGGAGGCCTGTTTCTCTTCCCAAGACCTTCTGCACTTTGGAGCACCTTCCTCTAAAGTTTCTCACATTCCAGTTCCTCCCTGGAGCCTGGGGCTGGTGGGGCTGGCAGTGCCATCTGGACAAGGTGCCCCGAGGCTTATGGTGCTATCCCGCAGGCCTGGCTCCAGGAGGGACCTGGCTGGCTGGTGTGTGGATCACTGATCACTCTTGGGATTGGTGCGGTATGTGTGTCTGTGTGTGTGTGTGCATGTGTGTGAGACTGGGCTGCCAGAAAGGTGCTGACATGCTGATTGGGATGGCTGAAATTATTTACATGGACAGGGGCCCTGCATACCCTGGGGTGGCCCTGTCCATCCATGTCCCAAGCCTCCTTCCCCAGAAGCAATGTCAAGTGCATCTGAGAACCTCCCGTCACCCTCAGGGATGAATATGGCTTTCACCCTTGGTTTCAGACAGATTTAACCAGAGGGTCTGCACTGGGGCTCTTTGAAGCTCGGCATGCTAAAATGCTGCCACCTGGAGGCAGGCCAGGGCTGGGCCTCCTGGGAATCCCCCTCTTTTGTTCCCCCTTTGGCCTTTGCCTCTGCTGAGCAGAGTTTGCTACATGCTGTTTTATCAAATCAGGCCAAGGCAGGAAATTTAAGAAGTTAAGTGTGTAGATCTTTGACTCAACAAAATAGTCATTTATGTACTTTCAGGGAAGAAACGTTAAAAATTCTCAAATCTTTTGCTCCGAAGTCAAGCCCATTTCATTAAGTAATAGTAAAAATAGTTAACAATTATTGAGCCATAACTTTGCATCAGACCCTGTGTTGATTGCTTTATCTTCACAGTTTCATTTAGTTTTTACAACAACCCTATGAGGAAGGTTTCAGCATTAATGTGAATTTGTAGTTGATGAAATTGAGGCTAAGGGATGTCAGGTAACTTGCTTGAGGTCCCACAGCTAGTGAATGTCTGAGCCTGAATAGAATGCCGTGCCTCGGCTCTTAATCATACTACTTAATATTATGATGATATGAAAAATGATAGCACACATTTATTAAGTGTTTACTATATGACAAGCCATGTACTATGAGTTTTGCATTAACTCACTTAATACCCACAATAATAGGTATTAGTATTATCCCATTTTATCTATGAGGAAACCAAGTCACAGAAAGATTAAGTCACTTGTCACAAAGAGTGGTAGATCCAGGATGTGAACCCATGAAATCTGAGCCCAAAGCTCGTCTTCTTACCTTTATGTTCAAAGACCTCTCTTCTTGAAAAAGATTGATTAGGCCATATTCGAAGTTTGGTTTTATGCTTGGAATGCAAAGTAAAAACAAGAGCTCCCTGTGCCTTCTGTGCCCTGGGTATATGGTGACTACAGAAGACTGTGGAGTTTGTCTTACATACCTTTACCATTGACCATGGGAAGGACACGCTGTTGCTGAAAAATATACAGGAAAGGTTCACGGCTGGTACCAAGCCAGCAGAGTATCGTGGATGCAGGGCAGCAGTAATGCCCGTGCCACCTCCTGTCTGCCCTTTTAGATTTTAGGAGGCCCTGAGGGATAGTATTACACTTATCGTCGGCTTTCAAGTTTTAGGTGTCACCATCAACTCTGGACAGCTCTGGATCTTTGGAGCCATGCTTATGTCTGAATTTTACTACATGTTTACCTGGGGTAACAACAGGGTGGGATTTGCAAAACCACGGGGGTGGCATCGACCCCCTTAACCTTGGGTACTGGAGCCACAGAGAACTGCCCTGGGTTGGGGGCGGACCCCGTAGACCTTGTTGGGATAGCTGAAGGAGAGGGTTATTTCTAATCTGAGCTCAGGCTTTCTGCTGTTTGCTCTCAAACTCCTCCGAGAGCTCTTCCCAGGGGCTCTCTCTTGTAGTACTCAGAGGAAAGTAACTTTCGACTTTTTTTTGCATAACACAAAGCCAGCGCCCATCAGGGAGAGAACTGAAGAATCCATGAGTATTCTTGCCTCTCGTATTTGGTCTTTCCCCTGACACCTACTCTTTTACCAACTTCTGGTTCCTTACAACTCTTAGAAGTTTCATTTCCCAAGCAGTGAGCAGGTTTGATCTTCTTAGTCATTTCTTTCTCACACCAGTAAGGTTTACCAACCCTGGCTTTGCTGTTTCTTCTTCCTCCACTGACTGACTTGCCTTTTTCCTTAGGAGAGTAAAGCTGGCTTTAAAACATTCCACATTCTTTCGTCTCCCTCTCTGTGGAGCTGCCCCTATCGCTCAGCGCTCCGTGCCAGTTGCTCTCGGGCTGACCTCAGAGTGACTGATGGGTCCTGAGGTTGATGGATGGAAATAGCAGAGGGCTCCGGGATGCCCCTGCCCATGGCAAGAGTCACCCAGCCTGCTGGGTACCATGAACAGCAGCTGGGGCTACACAAACCTGAATGGAGAGGCTCAGGTTTCTCCAGTGGGAATGACACAGCCATGACATGCTGTTCCTGAGTTGTCTGGGATCTGACATCTCTGCAAGGCCTGCTGCCAAAGGGGCCTGGTCAAGCAGGGTTGGTTGGTGCTGGGAGTCCTCGTGTCTCAGATGATTTGCACTGTCACTGAGCCAGGGAGAATACTAAGACTGTACATTTTACTCAGAGAGGCAGGTCAGAAACAGAAAAGCATACAGGCTTAACATGTCTGAGTGGTAGCAAGGGGCTGCTGGGAGTTTACAGTAATAAGTAGAATGATGATCTGAGAACTTTTAGCTTCTGCATTTTCTTGTTCTTTCCCTCTTTGCACATTTACGGAATGCACAGTGGTTGAGATCTCCACGGAGCTAGCGGCACTTTAGTAAAAGAATTGCAAACTAAAGATACCTACTAGGGCCAGGTGGGCAACAAATGAATAAAGCAGGGCTAGTGTAGGGCAATAGGGAGTGGTGGAGACTGTGGTAAATTGGAGAATGCTGGCCAAAAAAGAGCTATCTGGAAACCAGATTTAGACTACCAGCCCCCAGTTTCCTACTACAGACCAAAGTTGTATATCTAACTGTGTCTAAGTTAAGGCACTTATTGGTGAATATTATTTTGCTTAATATAAAGGAAAAAAGACAAAAATCAGATTCAGTAAAATTGCTTTAAGTGTTTCTACTATTCCAGTTTTCTTCAGAAAACTGTACTTCCGGGATGCCCCAGTATAAACCTTTGGGTGATGAACATTGACCTGACATGGGGTTAGGCCCTAAAGCCAGCACATATGAGAAAATTGGTAGTGTAAAAATTACTAGTAAAATCTCTTAGGAGGATGCCATGTGGGACACCAACAAAGTGCCTTTCTCAGGAAGTCCACATGCCTGGATGCTAAAAATTGGTGAAGGTTTTTCAGTTGAGTAGTAAATAGATGAAATTGTTTGCTTGTGTTTAGGAGCCAAGTTGTTAGAAAAATTCTAGTGTTATACTTTTAAACACCAGTATCACTCTTAGCAAACTGCAATTGGGGTTGATTGAGTGGAATTTCTATCTTCCATCTCCTGCTTGCATATAGGCATATGTTTCCTGGGAAGAGGGGCGAAGTGACAATGGTCTTTTCTTTATATTAATACATGTATACAAGTGCTTCTCTTTCCTTTGACAAGCTCACATATTGAATTCACATAGCTCACCACACATTTAATATGATTTCAGTGTTCTGAAGGATGGTCACAGAACCCAAAAACCTCACATGTGCACAAAGAAGAAAGAATTGGAGGTCTTGCAACTGATTCACAGACTTGTTTTAGGCACCCAAACCAGCTTTCACAAATGACAAAGTACAATCCCGTATTATGGATAATTCGTCAAAGCTGGTTTGGGTGCCTGAAACAAGTCTGTGAATGGGGTGCAGAACCTGCGGCCTCAAGGCCACATGTGACCTTCTAGGTCCTTAAGTGTCGCCTTTTGACTGAATCCAAATTTTGCAGAACAAATCCTTTTATGAAAAGGGGTGCAGCAGAGAAAGATGAAGCTTTTCTTGCCTCCTTTGTGCTTAAAAAAGAACAATCTTGAAGTCAGAGGCCGCAGGTTCCCCACCCCTGTGCGGTGGCCTGCCCATGAAGGTTGGAATCACAAGCAGAACAAGTATAACTGTGGGGAACATATTTATAGAGAAATAAGCTCTAGGGTTGAGTGGATATATTTGTGTCATTGGTTTGTGTGCAGACCTGATTTCGAGTCCCAACTCTGCTAATTATCAGCCCTGCGACATGGGTAAACTATTTTACTTCCCTGAACCCCAGTTTACTTATCTGTAAAATGGGAATAGTGCTACCTCACAGCTTGTTATGAGAGTTAAATGTGATAATGTATGGACAGCACTTACTGTAGTACCTGGCCCCTAACAGGTATTCTATAAATGTTGGTTTCCTGAGGCTTCTCACCAGACCACGAAGGGTAAGTCAGTGGAGGTGGTTAAGTAGTTATGGTGATTGACTGCTCATCTGCTGTGTTCTGCAAATATGAATTTCTATCCTAGCCTAGTGATATAGTTTGGATATTTGTCTCCTCCAAATCTCATGTTGAAATTTGATCCCTAATGTTGGAGGTGGAGCCTCACGGGAGGTGTTTGAGGGCGGATCCCTCATGAATAGCTTGGTGCTATCCTCAAGGTAATGAATTAATTTTTGCTCTGCTAGATCCCTCGCCCCAGAACTGATTGTTAAAAAGAACCTGGCACCTCCTTCCCCTTTCTTGCTCCCTCTGTTACCATGTGACATGCCTGTCACCCTGTGGCCTTCACTCATGATTGGAAGCTTCCTGAGGTCCTTATTAAAGCAGATGCTGGTGGGGTGCTTCTTGTACAGTCTGCAGAACTATGAGCCAAATAAACCTCTTTTGTTTATAAATTACCCAGCCTTAGGTATTCCTTTACAGCAACACAAGATAAACCAAGACTCCTAGTAAATTGTTTTAGGGATGCAGTGTGGAATGGTAGAATCAGTAATGAGCCTAAGAGACCTGGGTTCAAAGCCCAGATTGAAATTTTAATTGTTGTGTAAACTTTAGCAAGTTATTTAACTTCTCTGTTCCTCCTATAAAACGGGTAATAAGTACTTTGTGGCTGTTGTGAGGACTGATTGAAATGATACATGTAAAACAATTGGCACAACCTAAGTACACAATAGGTGTTTATTCTCCAGCCCACTCCCCTTTTTGTTTCTTTCTGCCAGTTGGGTCCATTTGCTCAATATTCATAATAACTGCCTCTTTCTTCCATCCCTGAGGAAAGACTCTCCAGAGGTGCTATTGGAACTAGCATTTGAGAGAGACCGTAAATGACTTAATCTAACCGTTCATTTTAGGGATGAACAAAATGAAGTCCAGAATGTTCCAATAACTTGATTGAGACCACAAAGCTAAGTTTGTGGTTACATTTCATTGAGATTTCCAGGCTTCCCAACTTTGGATCTAGATCTGATTTGGTTTTATTTATTCATTCTTTCTTTCCTTCAAGCATTCATTCATCTAATTTTTTTTGAGATGGGTCAGGTGCTGTTGTAAGCACCGAGGATAGGCTGGTTCAAAAAGACAGTGAGGCTGGGCACGGTGGCTCATGCCTGTAATCCCAGCACCCTGGGAGGCAACGGTGGGAGGACCACTTGAGCCCAGGAGTTTGAGACTGGCCTGGGCAACATAGCGAGACCCTGTCTCTAATAAGATTATTAAAAAATTAATAGGGTGTAGTGGTGCACCCCTACAGTCTCCTACTCAGGAGGCTGAGGCAGGAAAATCACCTGAGCCCAGGAGTTTTAGATTGCAGTGAGCTATGATCAGGCCACTGCACTCCAGCCTGGGTGACAGAGCGAGATCCTGTCTCCTAAAAAAGAAAAAAAAAGAAAGAAAGAAACAGAAAAAGAAAAAGTAAAAGTCCAGTGAATGAAACTTACATGCAGTGGGAAGGGCACGGCTGCCTCCTAAGACAGGTGGGCACACGCCTCATTTCCACTAAATCCACAAGAAGGGCATTTCCCACCTGGCCTCTCACCGGCTAAGCCTTTTCTTTCCACAGAAGAGCGAAGTCATGCTGAAGACAGGTGAATGAATGGCACAGAAATTTGCCTGTCTCCCTTGTTCTGTAGTTATGAAAGTAACCAAAACCCATTTTATTGGGGGAAAAATGATGGGTTGTCTGTTTGAAAGTGTTTTCTAATCTTGGAAAGTGCTTTCCCTTTGCAGTCTGTAGGGTCAAATGGCCATGTGGATGAATAATGAGCTTCTCATTAGAATTGAGGGGACTGTCCTTTCCAGGAGGTTTTGATCCTTGGGGGAATGAAGACAAGGTATGATTCATATGCAACTGTCCCAAGCATGGCAGCTGATTTCTCAGGCCAGGGCCGAGGGTGGCAGTAAACACTCAATGTTCACCCATCTTTGCACACAGCCTGTTACAGAAGAGTGAAGACTGAGACTGGGGGAAAGCCCAAGGCCTGGGGCAGACCTCAGCCTGCAGGAACAAGTGATGCTGGCCATGGGCTGTAACGCCTCCACCTTTGCTGATCCCAGGGCCTAAATATATTTAATAGTCTGATTGTGGACTCCACCTCTCTGGATTCGATCCAGCCTTCTTTTGAGTGTTGAAGGATCCTGAACTATCCTTGTAACACCATCTCTGTTTCTTCTTTTGCAACAGCTCCTTATGTATCAGGTTTTACTCTTACAGTTTAGTCTGACGAAAGAGATGGCCTATTTTTAGTAGGCTTTTGGGCAAATGAATGTTAGAAGAATTTATACTCCCCAAGTGCTGAAGGGGGAAAATCACCAGTCAACAGATAACAGGAGGGAATGCAGTTTGGAGAAAATTTATATTTGATGGGGAGGAGCTAGAGTTTTATGAGGTTAAAACTCATCTTTGTTTTTTTCCATTTGTACTACCCTATCTTTATCTCTCTCAGATGCTGTTTTGTTTCATACCAGAGTATCTGATTTGCAAGAAATATGTGGAACTTATAAACTGGTCATTTAGTAGGAGGTGTTGGGGGGAAGACTGGCTCACTCTATGGAGTAAAATAAAACTGATCCCTATATAGCATTGTAAAGGGAATAGACAAAAAATGTAGGAAAATATCATGAGATAAGGATGGGGAAGGATTTCTTATCCAAAACTTCAAAAGCATAAAACAAAAAAATTGATGAACTTGATGATATCAAATTAAGGATTTCTATTCAACAAATGACACCATGGACATATTTAAAAGACACACAAATTCTAGAAAATAGAAGGAACTCCTGAAAATCAACAAGAAAATACAGAAACCCCATTAGATAAAAGGGCAAAGAATTTAAAAAGGCGATTTTCAGAAGAGGAGTCTCAAAAGAATTAACAAACACATGAAGAGATGTTTAATGTCATTAGTAATCAGAGAAATGCCAATTAAACAATAATGAGGTGTCACTTTACATTTGTTAGACTGGAAAAATTAGAAATCAAGGTGATGCCAAGTTTGGGGCAGGGTAGTAGAGAGGCCAGGATACCTACATGCTTCTGGGGGAGGCCAGTCTGCTTGTGGGCCTGTACCCCTAAAAAACTCTTCTATGGGTCCATAAAGGGACTCTTTAAGGATGCTCACTGTGGAGGGAGGTGCAGGCGATTGGGGGAGTAGATAAGCAAGATATAAAACATTTTAGAGTACACAGCAGTCAGAAGCAATGGATTAGATGTCCACAAGGGAATTTGGGAGGATCTTAAAAACACAATACTGAATGAAAAACAAAGAAACAGATAAGATCTATAATATAAATGCACTTGCACACAAAACAGTATGATGCATTTTACAAGAATGTATACAAACACAGGGCTTCGCATTAAACAAACTAAAATAGTTGGGAGGGGGAACAGGACTGGGGATGAAGGAAACAAACAAACATACCAGCAAACATGAATGAACTTCAGAGGGCATTTTGTTATTTCCCTAGACCTGCAGAAGAAAGGGACAGATCTGTGAGGCAGGGTGGGAGTGTGGGCACGCTTTAGCTGAATGCCTGACGCTTGGTAGTTGCTTAATGCTTCATGAATGACTATGAGTAAAAGTCCAACTGGTGACATCATCCAGGACTTCACCAGTCCCCTGATGTTATCCTCCCATCTGAGGAATCCACAAGGCAGAGAATCCATGAGTTTGCTTGGCCCATGGGAAGGAGGTAAACGGATCCTGCCCATTGTAACTATTTTCTACTAAAAAGTGTCTTGTCTATGTAAAATAAAGTGCCAAATTATCTGTCTAGAAGAAATAGTTTGTTCAGTCCTAAGTAAGACGTACACAAAAGCTGAAGCTGGAGCAGTTGTCTATCCATAGTCTAGCAGTTTACTGGCACAAGTTTTGAAATAATATTTGGTAGAATATTTTATTGTTGCAAACTACAATCTCAGAAAATTACAATCATGCCAGCAATGGTGTTTAACTACTCTTACTGGTAAGAGCCATCCAAGGAATTCTCTAAAAGTGAACCTCAGGATTCAAACCCAGTTTTTCTGAATTTGAGATATCAGGTCCTCTAGCATCAAGGGAAAAATGGTGATTATTTAGCAGTTTGTACACAGTATAAGAATTTAGCCCATTGCTGGGTTAATCTGTTCTCTTCTAGTTCTATTTCTTTCTCTAGCTCATCCCTTGTCATCAATCTCCTTGATGGTTGTCTCATTTTTACCTTCCTGTTAGCCTAAATCAGGTTTCCCGAACTTGCTATTTTGGGCAGAATAATTGTTGGTGTCTGTTCCGTGCATCGCAGGATGTTTAGCAGTGGTCCTTGTCTCTACCCACTAGATGCCTGAAACATTCCCTAGTATGACAGCTAAAATTGTCTCCAGACATGACCAAATATCTACTGGGTGCAAAATCACCTCTGGTTGAGAAACAGGCCAAGTGTGGTGGCTCAGGCCTATAATCCCAGCACTCTGGGAAGCCAAGTTGGGAGGATCACTTGAGGCCAGGAGTTCAAGACCAGCCTGGGCAACATACCAATAAAAAAAAAAATTAGCTGGTGAGGTGGCACATGCCTGTAGTCCCAGCTACTTGGGAGGCTGAGGCAGGAGGATCACTTGAGCCAGGGGTTGGAGTCCACAGTGAGCTATGATTATGCCTCTGCACTCTAGCCTGGGAGACAGAGTGAGACATCATCTCTAAAAAAAAAAAAAAAAAAAGACAGAAGAACAAAAAGAGAACCATTGGCCTAGACAAAGAACTTGAAACACATCAGCATTTCTGTGTAAAAGTTGTTTTACAAATGTTATTTGTTTTCAGCATACAAGATACAATACTCTCTTTGCTGCCTCTCTTAGGCAAATGTCTAAAATGTCAGAAAACCTGGTTCCAGGTAACTATCTGGCCAAACCCACCTGTGGCAAAAGAAAGATTTGGGCCCATTTTCTGAATTAATTCAGAAACAAAACAAAACAAAACAAAAAAATCTTAATCTCCAGTCTGAATTATTAATAATTGAGTATTGGGGTTAATGTGGTTTTGGGGTCCTTATTTTACAAGGAATTTGCTTCGTGTTCTATTTGTCATGGCCAGGGATGAGCTGGCTGCATGTGTGGAGGTGATGAAGGGGGAGTTTGGAGAGAGGTGAATGTTTGCTGGGGTCCTAACTCTCAAGCTTTGTCAATGGATGGGGATCCTTCTTCTGGGTGTTGTTAGATTTGCAATAAAAGAACAATCCTGGTATTCTTGAATTGGTTCTTTCAATTCAATGGCTACATCGGTGGAAAAGACTGCCCTACAAAATTAGGGTTCACAGAACTAAGAAAAACAAAAAGCATGTAAAAGGGGATTGAGGATCTACCTGAGATAGTTCAATAAGACGGAATGAAGAAATCCTTGCTTATTACTGTTAACCACACAGCACATCACAAAATATTTCTTGATTCTGTGGATGACTGTGACGAGGGAAGGGCAGGGGGAATTGGGTTCCAATTTGCTTTTGCTTATGAGTTTTTATAGTTGTAGTTGTTATTCCTAATTAACTGATTAAGTTGGAAGCTTAATGCTGTGTTAGAAGAAAAGCTTTCTTATCCAGGTGCAGTGGCATGTGCCCCAAGTCTCAGCTACTTGAGAGCCTGAGGTAGGAGGATCGCTTGAGCCCAGGAGTTCAAATCCAGCCTGGGCAACATAGCAAGACCCCATCTCTGCCAAAAAAAAAAAAAAAAGAAAGAAAGAAAGAAAGGAAAGCTTTCTGAATGAAAGAGATTAGAATCCCGGAAAATAAGGGGATTCTTACAAACAAATAACTACGGGGGACAAAGAGAAGGCCTTTTTTGGGAAGTTCATGGTGAATCCATGGAGCACCAATCCCAGGTCATGCCTAATATCCAACAGTGCTGCCTGGGTTCCTGGCCTTCTCTCATGACGCCTCACAATGGCCCAGTGAAACGATCCAGAGAAGAGCCCATTTTACAGATGAGAGTATGAAATTCAGAAGGAAGGGAACTTGTTCAAGTTTATAAAGCTGTTTGGAAGGAGTTCACATGCAGGTTTTTCCATTCTTCTTCCATCTCACCACATGCCACCTGAGCTCAGCAGATGCTCAGAGAGTAGATTTTGTGACAATAAGTTCTCAGAAAAATGATAGAGGACTGAATCAATTTCTCTGAAGAAGGAGGAAGCTACAGAAGAAAACACTGAAAAAGAAGGGGTGTATGTTTCAGCGAGGCTTTTCTTTACAGTAAGGGTGAATTTTGCATTTCTCCATTCCTTTTAAAATATGTTTTCCACAGCTTTGCTGAACCAGGCTGAAAGTGGATGCCTGGCACGGTGGAGATGACGTGCCTAGAAGTAGATGGGACGATAGGAGAAGAAGAGAGAACAGCCTTCTTTGTTTTGCCAGGGGCCAGTCATCTCTGAATTCTTGGATGACAGAGAAAAAGTTAGTGAGCCTTTACCTTACTGAAGGGCAAACCCCAGTGTCAGGGCAGAGTTATCTGCAGAGCAGGGCGACAATGCAGCAAATATGACTTGGCCTCACTGCACTCTCTGGCTTGTGGATTCCATTTAAGGCAGAGAAAAGCGGAGCCTGTTCTTGGAATGGGCAAGCCCAAAAGGCTAAGCCCCCAGGCCATGTGACCATTCATCCGAGTGGCTGAAGATTCCAGAGCTCAGGAGAAAACGGGCCAGGCAGGCAATGAAATCAGGCATAATTTCATTGAGAAACAATCATTTTGTTTTTGCAACCTTAGTCTGCGTTAAGTAAAAACTCATTTTAGAATGAATAGAGAATTTCTTCATCTCCTCTGGGCAGTTGCTGGCTTGAATTTATAGCTGAATTCAACTACATGGGTTCATTGAGTCTGTCATAATTTAGTTTTCAGTGCAAGGAGAAAATGAGAGGCCATCTCAAATTCTGAAGAAATATTGAGAAAATTACATAATTCTCTGGATAAAGATACATAAGGGATGGATGGAAGCAGAGATAAATGAACACTCTCTTAGCCCTCCATAAAATGTATTATTCTATTTGTGTATAATTTATCACCTTGGATATAAGAATGAAAACTGATTATATTTCAAAAGTGGCTAAGTAGCAACTTATTTGAATTTGAGCAACACATAGAGTCAAAGAGAAGAGACGAGAAGGACTTAAGTTGAAACCCCAAGAAAAGAGCATTAAGAGGCAGATTAGGGTTCTTGCCTTTTAGAAGTGTGATATTGGGGCTTGATCCCACAGTCTGTACCTAATGCTTTGGACTATCGGTGCTTTCCCAGGTGCTAATACTACCAACCCATGTAGAGAACCATCAGCGTAAGGCATTTCCTCTAATGTTATTTCCTTTTAGTCCTTTGAGAAAAGCCAGTTAAAGTAAATATCATTGCTGTCATGCAGCTCGGGAGGCCTGGGGAGATTCAAGTTCTTGTGAAAATGTGCTACTTATTAATATAACATATCAGCAGGAGTTGCGGAGGGGAAAAGAGGGTCCTGCCAGCTTTCTTCTGTCATGAAAAATGAAGAGGACTGTGGCTGGGGCTCAAAGTTGGAGCATCTCCCTCCTCTATGAATGCACAAAAGATACAGGTAGACTTGAGCGGGGAGGACCCAGAGAGGCCTCCGAGGCTGGAGAGATTTAACCTGAACCTGTGATTTGGGCATGGCTCCTCTGGGGCATCCTCCAGAATTCTGGGCAAACTGCCAGCAGACTTAGGGCCTTATAGACAGCACAGGGCAGTGAGGAAACACAGTGTGAAGAGCGTGGGCTCTTGAGTTGAGTAAGTCCAGGTTTCGATCTGAATGTGGCCACTTCTTGGCTATGTGATTTTAGGTAAATTATTTTACTTCTCCAAAGCCTCTATTTTCCTCATCTTTTTTTTTTTTTTTTAAAGAGATAGCATCTCACTCTGTTGCCTGGACTGGAGGGCAGTGGTAAGATCATGGCTCACTGCAGCCTCAACTCCTGGGCTCAGGCAATCCTCCCATCTCAGCCTCCTGAGTAGCTGGGACTTACAGGCACAGGCCACCATGCCCAGCTAATTTTTTTATTTTTTGTAGTGACAGGGTCTTGCTATGTTGCTCAGGCTGGTCTCAAACTCCTGGCCTCAAGTGATCCTCCCACCTTGGCCTCTCAAAGTGCTGGGATTACAGGTGTGAGCCACCATGCCTGCTCTTCCTCATCTTTAAAATGGAAATAATAATATATCAATCTCATAGGACTCCTATGAGGATTCGTGAGATCATCTGTGAACTCTACACGCTGCTGCCTGGAACACTGTGAGCACTCAATAAATGGTAGCTATTAGGGTTATTTTATTTCTTAAGCCCTCTGTAGTCAAGCTTCATGATATGACGAATGATGACAGCAGCGCTCATAAGGCCTGGCCTTCCAGATGGAGTTGGGAGCCCGCAAAAATCAGCCACCCTGAGCGCTCCTTGCAGGGAGTCAGCCGACATCTGACCCCGTTATGCAGTCCTGGACCCCATTATCTGCCCAGCTCCAGTGTCCTACCTCATCCCAAACAACCTGCTAGACACAATAACTGGTCCCATGTTGTGACACAATTGGGACAATTGGGACACAAGAGTGAGTAAAACAGATTCGAGCCATCTTATTCTTTGGTTCCACAGCATTTGGTTGTGCAAGTTTCATATCCTCTTGTCGTGTGTTTTCTCCAGTGCCCAAGACCAAAGAGTAGAAGCAGAAAGAAATGACAATGGCTGTGAGGGGGTGGCGGGATGCCGTCACCTCCCACACCCCTTCCGCTGGCAGTGAGGCTGGAACTGTGTCAGGCTGGATTTGTTGACATCTTTGATTATTCTGTAGGAGGCTTTGCCAATGCCTCATATTTTGGAAACTAAGGCAAGAAGTAAGCAACAGAGTTGGCAAGAGAAAATATTATAAGCTGAAAGTTGGGGCAGATTAGTGTCACTAGAGAAGAAGCACAACCAGGGGGAAAGGAAGGAAAAACAGGATGAGAGAATAAGGAGGGAAGAGAGAAAGTAGAAAAGGAAATTGAAGAGAGATGCAGCTTTTTGGTGCTGATAACGCTTAAGAATCAGGAAATGGTGATGATAATAATAGTCAGGGAAAGTGGGGGTGAGATGGTTAGAAAGCCCCAAACGAAGAATCATTAAGCAGGAACGGGGCTCTGGGGCATTATGTGCTCCGTCTCCTGTCTTCATAGTTAAAGAAAAGGAAGAGAAAGTGTCTGGGCCTCTTGCCTAGAGGGGATTGGACTGTGATCTATAAGGCCCTTTCTACAGGTAATAAGCTATAAATGTTAAGTCATATATATTTTTAAGATTCCTTGTTTGGTTACGATCCATCCCCGTGGGCTGTGTAACTTCCATGAAAGCTACATTGCGATGCATGATGTGCATGTGTTTGAGTTCTGCAGTTCTCAAAAAGTCAGGCTCATAATGCCCTTCAAAGTTCTAAGTAGCTTATGCAGTATGATCATTTTTTAAAAAAACTGACCAGCTCCCAGGTATGTTCTGGGACTAATGCTGAACTTTTGGGAAAGTAAGAATCTCAGCTAGAACCAGGTTCTAGAACTCTGCGGCACCCCTCTGGGAGATTCCTCGGTTTGCTGGTTGTTCGGCTCTATGATATCTGTTTCCTTGGTGTCCAGGTTTTCCATTAAATACAGCACATCAGGAGAGACTCGAGAGCCGGCCGTAAAGTTGATTCCACTGGTCTCTGAGGATGTTTCTGTGTCAACTAAAAGAGCTGGCTGAGAGCTCACAGGGTCTGGACTTAGGTTTCCCAGGGAGGTGTGACTGGACTCCAGGAACTCTGGGAGGCTCCACCTTTTTGGAAACCTGTCAGTATCACCAGGGTCTTCTTCATACTTGAATATGTTTCTCTCAGCGTTGGCTGGAATTGTCTGGGGACTGGGGCCCCTAGGAGGTGTCCCCTTCTCTGAGGGGGAAAGGAGCGACCCTACCGGGCCCTCCTGCTGCTCAGTCCCACTTGGCTGAACCCCGGTAAACTCAGAGCTGAAGATGGAGATAGTGGAGTCGTGGTGGTGGCCGACTGATGTGGGCCCTGGTGCTTTGGCTGCCGTGATCAATACCTCAGGGACCTGGGGCATCTTGGTGGGGGAGGTCCTCACACTGGGCTGTGGGGTCAGGCTCTGTAAAGTGCTTGTCTGGCTGGTCTCCCGGATTGTGGACAGTTCTCCCACGCTGGAACGCGGCGTGGGGCTCAGCTCCGGGGAGTAGGGTTGCTTCTGGCTGGGCAAGGCCCTGCGGGGGTTTCTCGAGGGCACGTCCAGCAGATCCCTGGCAGGGCTGAAGTCCCCTCGGGGGAAGAACATGGAGCTGTCACTGGTCTGCCTCCTGTAGCTTCTCCTCCTGGGGCTGGAGGGGTGTTCGTGGGTGCTCAGGAACCGCTTGACTCGTCCGATCATGGAATGCCGATTTCCATGCTTCTCATAATCCCACAACCACTCCTCGTCGGGAAAGTTGGACTCAGACAGCCTGAAACACACAACGACAACAGACCGGCAGAGTAGCTTCAGGGGCCTCCCTTTAGGGGCAAAGTCTCAAAGTTGAGAGATGAGTTTGGTATTTTCACATTACAGATTTCGACATGGGGGTAGGAGGCTTGAAGTTGAGATAGTCTAGCAGAGGTTCTTATACTTTTTGGTCTCAGGACCCTTTTAAATTCTTAAAAATTATTGAGTACCCCAAAGAGATTTGTTTATGTGGGTTATATCTATTGTTCTTTACAGGATTTGAAATCACAACTGAGGAATGTCAAAAACAAGAATGTACAAGCACACATTCCATTAACTGTTAAGTAATGACATCATCACATATCTCGTAGCCTCTGGAAAATTCCACTGTACACTCATGAAAGAATGAGAATGAAAAAGGCCAATAGCATTTTAGTGTGTAAGAAGAAAATCAAAGTGTCAGAGCCACACCCCTCCCCCCAACTCCTTATGCAAAAGAAGGTAGAAACCTTGATCATTCATTAAGGAAATTTCTTGCTGGCCTCCCATAAGCAAGGACATGCAAATTACACCTATGTCTAGCGCCTAAAACTAAAGCCTGTTTGATTCTGCATTAATAATGAATGACATCTACATAACTGATGCTTCCTTCACTCCGTTACTTTATGTACAATGTAGATTTCTCGGGTCTCACAAGAATGTAACTACTACCTCACCAGCACCTCCACTCTTTAAAATGCCTTTAAAATGCTGAAGTTTCTAACAACTTCGCTTGGGAAAAACAGCCACAGCTTGTCTGCAGTTTGTGTTTTTCCCAAGTGCAACCCCAAAATCTTGGCTTAATAAACCTCCATTGATTGAGATTTTTGCCTCAGCCATTTATTTGGGTCAATAAGTATTATTATAAAAATAGTTTTGACCTTGAGGACTCCCTAAAACGGTCTTAGGGATCCCCAGATGTCCCCAGACCACACTTGAGACATGACCGACACGTAAAATACATAATAAATGTTTCTAAGTGAAAAGTTCCAGCCAACAAAACATAGACTCTATAAGTTCAGAAGCAAACTAATGCTTAACATTTATTACTACCTACTAACCACTAGGTGATGTTAATTCATTAATTATTCACACTTTAGTGCGGACGTTGCAAGATTACTACAAGTAAAAGTGGCCAGAAGATCATGAAGTCTGATCCAAAGTGTCAACTAATTACTCCAAAGCCTTGTCTAATGCCAAAGCTCCCCAGAGCGACAAGTGAAGATTGCCTAGGGTAATGTGTCTGCGGTGAATGTTCATTTTGCTGGGTAATTGTAACTGGGTGAATGCTGCATCGTGTGTTCCATGTGGGAAGAAGAATATAGGTGGCTGAATGATTGTTGGGCTCTGGAACTTAATTTGGTTGGCTTCGCCTAGATTTTGACAGTTTGCTATGCTAATTTCCTGTTTAATTAACATTAAAACAAAACGACCATAATCTGCTTTCAAGCTGTTAAAAGCAACTGAAAAAACAAGCCTGATTAGGCAGGACGTTCGCGCTCAGATACACATTCTTCTTCAATTATTCCTGCTTACTCTGACTGATGGGTTTAAAGAACTACTTAAAGCCTTGCCCCTAAAACTACAAATGCTCACACTGGCTCTGGGAGCAATAGTAATCGGGCCGTCCCAGTGCAATGTCGGTATTGCCATCTCTGGTGACGAGATGCTTTAACTACGCCAGGTGCGTTTTATGTCTAACAACGGAAAAAGTTGGGACAGTATAATGTTGGTGTGACTTGAAAGGGTAAAGTGGGCAGCCAGAGAAAGCGTTGTTTCTCGTGTTTATGAATAAAAGATGGATGATCGAGATGATTAACTGGCTAAATGTCCTGGGATGGCGTTGGATTACAACTTCGTGCTGTTATTCTGAAGCCCTAGCAGTGCCCTTGGCTACCAGATAGCCTTCTGACCCCTCTCCACTGGGCAAGGCTCAGATTGTGTTACAGCGACTCAGAATGCAGACTCATGCTTAAGCCGCCTCGGTGACCTGCTCGTTGGGTCTCCAGTCACACCTCACAGGAATCCTTCTGGTCAGGGAGGGCACCAGAGGAGCGACAAGCACAGTCATTCACTAAGACTGCCACGCTGGATGTGCTTTGGGGATCGAGGGTGGGCTGGCGATCTTTCTTTATAGGACAGGCATCTGCCCTCCATTTCGGATCTTGACTATTTATGTGGGATTTGTTTTCCTTAACTACTTCTAAAGCACACAGCCTTGTCAGAATGACAGGATCTTCTAGGGAAAAAAGTTCATATTTTCATTACTTCAAACTTTGTGACTCAAAAGGAAAAAATGTTCAAACTATACACTTGTGTGGGATAGGTACATTCAACTGCAGCAAGAGGAATAAGACCCTAGGTCATAGATTGGAGAAAAACAGACAAGTTGCAATGAGCAAACTGCAAAAAAGCTAGTGCTCTTGCTAACATTCTAGTGATTCACTGACTGACATTGGGTAGGTCTACCAAGAAGACCCTACTGCACCTCCCTGCCTCACAAGACTGTGCTGTGGACCCATGAGATTTATCTGCTTATTCACTTGACCAAATTTATTGAGCATCTGCCATGAACAATTTGTTGCATTAGGTACCTTATAACTTATCATTGAAAAGGAGGGAAGAGGCATGCATATAAATATCTACCTTTGGGGCAAGGAAGTTTTTGAGCTGGCCTTTGACGGAGAATTGGGGTTGGATAGACAGAGAGTAGGCAGAGCATTCCAGGTGAGAGCAGTGACTTGAGCAAATAAAGCAGCAGGAAGGGTGGGGTGTTTGAGGAATGGGAGATGCTTGAGTTTGTGTGAAACACACAGAAGAGGGTCAGGCAGAGGCTGGGAAGATAGCCTTGGACTGTGTTATGAAGAGTCACAGACCAGGTTGAGGGATTTGGACTTCATCACAGAGTGTCTTTGAGAACGGAGGGCATCACTGCAGTTGTGTGGTGTTGGCAGTGGTGTCCAAGTTGGAAAGGCTACACGAAAAGCAACATTGATGAATGCTTTGGATAAGAAATGTGACTTGAAAACTTTCCACACCTTTACTCTGAAACTGGGTCTTTGGAAGAACACCTGATAGTCTGTATCTGGGGGTGGGACACCGTTTTTATGTATCTCACATTGAAGTGATGAATGACGCCCTCCAGGTCTTAACGTTGTAAGAGAGCAGTAGGCAAACTCCACAACATCATGGGCCTAACGACCTTTCTTCTAAATGCTTCCATGGAAGATCTCATTGCCAACACACATGCCCAGCTCCACCTTTTTCTGATAGTCATCGTGCACAATATGACAGCAGAAACAGTGCTTTAAGAACAAAATGGTTTCAAGCTTAGAGCTCACAGAATAGAAAACTCTAAAAGAGTCTGTATTTCCCAATTGGGAGGCTTGGGTGTACCTTTTAGTCCTTTTATGCTTTCTCCTCCTCCTTATTTGATTTTTAAAGTGTGCACTTAGTATAGGGTTAGTACAGTCCTGAGGCCCAGATGTAATACCACTTAAATAATTATAGCAGAAACATTATATGATAGAATGTAAGCACCAGCATTATATTCCTATATATTAGAGACAGTCAGCTGAAAAAGCTAGGTTTTATGTTCTGGAACTCGTTTGGACAGAAATAGGCAGGTAATTAGAGATAGGAGGACATTCATGGAAAGTGTCATGCAGCCATCAGTTTCCAGGGATGGAATTTGAGAATTGTCTTTGTGGTAGGAAAGGTGATTTATTTTGAGAGCTGGCAGAGCCAGGTTGCTGCTGTCCAGGCTGACACTAACTAGCTGTGTGACATTTGGAGACTCATTTAACCTCTTGTGACTTAGCATCATACTTGGTAAACTGGTGATGATAATCCTTTACCTGACTTCCAGGTTGTTTGTGAGTTTAAAAGGGGTAACATATATAGAACATCTTTGAAGAGTAGAGATATAGAAAGGACTCTGTCAATGACTGACAAACATTCAGAGGTGGTTTCCAAGTCATCATCAACTTCTTATACAGGGTTGGAGGAAATGGTAGCATCTGTTTGAAGGTCACTCCCTTTTTTCCTTCAAGAATATCCTTTAAAAAATGTCACTACACCTAAGAGCTGCTGCCTAACAATCAACACCTTTAAAAGGATGACTTAGCCATTTAATGGTGAGACGAGGGCACTGGGTGAGTGCAGAGCAAATGTAAGGACTGGAGGAGCTGGGCTATTCGAAGGGAAGAAGATATGGTGGATCAAATGGCAGCACTTGTGGAGAAGGCACGGTCCTGACCTTGCCTCTCAATGTTGTTTTTTGTGCCATTTGCTAACCATTGCCAAACCCTGCAGTATACATTTACTGCACAACAGAAACCATCAATACAGAAATACAGAAAACATGAGCAAAAGAAAGGTTGTGCCATATATTGGACTATTTTTGAAAGGGAGAGGAAGGGTAGGAAAAGGAGAATAAGAAAAGGTTGTGTTGAGCTAGACAGGCTAGTGAGTTATAGTTGAGTCCAGAGGGAGGTAGAGCATGCATTATTTCTACAGGTTGGATAGATGTCTGGATTAGAATTATTTTAATCTCAGGTATTAAAAAAAAAACCCCTAATTTAAAAATACCTATTGAGCACCTGCACAACCATCAGGCCCATCATGTCCCTTGCCAGTGACCAATATCTGAGGGCATGAGTAGCTATGATTTAATTAAGGACTCCTTAAAAGATGCTTAGACTGGTCAGGGGGGCAGAAGAACACTTTTCACCCTCTGTTGTGGTAACAGAGAAGAGGCAGGAAGAGGGTGGCTGAAGGTGTCAGCAGACTTTTGTACTTCTTGGGGTGTGTCTAACATGGAAAGACCAAAATAGCCCCAATGACTTGAAAGATTTAATGCATATTTTTCAAAGCAAGCTTTTTGTGAAGCAACCCCCTTCTCATGAGGGTGATTAGGGAAATACAGAGCTTCAAAAAGATTGAAGGATAAAACTGGATGAGGCTTGCCTTTCTTTCTCTGTTCTACTTTTAAAGTGGTATTTTGACAATTTAAATTCAAATAATAAGAGGCCATTTTAACAGAACTGAAATGAGGAATTTAGGAAAATGATATTTAATATGGTGAGTTCTACTTTTTATGTCTGATTTATTCTTTTCAAATTGCTAGTGTACTCAAAGTTGGGCAACTACCTCAGAGGGAGCCAATAATTTGCCTGAGAATCTATCAGGGCAGAGACCCATGTGGAGGAACGTTTATTCATGGGCAAAGCAAAATGTACTCTTCAAACCCATTAGTGGTAAGTGCTGTTATTTTTAACTTTCTGCACTGCAGAATCATTGTCAAAACTATAGCTAAGGATTTCTAAAATGGACAAGGTAACCCTCACGCTGAGCTGGGAGGTGTGGGGTTATGAGGAAAATTCAGTGGACAGAATGTTTCATCCACCCAGCCTCCCCTCTAGTCCCTTTTTGGGAGACAGTTTCAAGCTAGTGGAGCATTCTTGGGGGTACTTGTGGCCCAGAAAGCTGCACTTGGAGTGGACAACCCTCCCACTGCGCCTCTGTTACCTATCTGATCGTCTGGACCAAGGATTATGGCAAATCTGGTTGAAGAAGTGGCCTACTGCACCTTTAAAGATGCATATCTAGCTTTATGCTACCACCCTGGTTATGTTCTTTCAGCCCTTACTGGCTGACAAAAAAAGAAATTGTGGCCAAAAGTGGGGGGGGTTCACTTAAAGTTTCTCCCCTTTAATACTGTTACATTCTATAGGAATTTTGTTAGAAAAGGAAATTAAGCCATGTATACCTCTGTTACTATTTAAAGGTGAAAACTGAGAACCAATGGTGACCCCATGTTGGCATATGAAAGAATGCTTAAGTTCTAAAATTATGCACATTCTTAATGCACCTCCTTGGGAGGTTCTGTTTCTCCTTCCTTTTTGGTACATTAAGTGAAAAAAATCAATTTTCCAAGAATACATTTTTGTTGAAGGTAGTGATTCAGAATTTGAGATATTTTGGTAGTTTATAGCATAAACATGCAATAGTATATATCAGTCTATGTATTTTATTGTAAGGCTAAAACATTTGAATATAGTTGGCTAAGAAAGTACTACTAAATAACATCAATCTAGAAGTACATTTAACCACACTTTAATAAAGTCTTTGCTTGCTGAAATATGTATTTTGGTATATTTGAATTTATATCACTAAAAATACTTCTGACTTACTACACAGTCCTAATTGTTTTGTGCACATTAAGTACATACGTGTATAATTATAAAAAAATCATTGTATTATTGCTATATATTCTCAGAACTTTTGGAATAAAGATAGATAAGTAAAAGTCATTACTTATGGCAAAGTGGTTGTAATTTCTACACAAAGTCATGGAAATTAAACAACGTGCTGCTGAATGATCCTTGGGTCAATGATATGGAAATCAAAAGATTCCTCAAACTGAATGACAAAGGGGACACAAGCTTTCAAAATCCATGGGATATAGAAAAAGAAGTCCTAAGGGGAAAATTCATAGCCTTAAATGCCTACATCAAAAAGACAGAAAGATCACAAATTAACAACCTAATGTCACTTCTCAAGGAACTAGAAAAAGAAGAATGAACCAAACCCAAAGCCAGCAGAAGAAAAGAAATAACAAAACTCAGAGCAGAATTAAATGAAATGGAAACCAAAAAAACCAAAAAAACAAAAGGTCAGCAAAACAAAAAGTTGGTTCTTTGAAAAGATAAGAAAAATCGATAGACCATTAGTCAGATTAACTAGAAATAGAAGAGAAAGGACTCAAATAACCTCAATCAAAAATGAAAGAGGAAACATTACAACTGATACTGCAGAAATACAAAATATCTTCCATGAATAATATGAAAACCTCTACACAAACAAACTAGAAAACCTAGAGGAAATGGACAAATTCCTGGAAACACACAACTTCCCAAGCCTGAATCAGGAAGGAAGAAATAGAAATCCTGCACAGACCAATAATGAGCAGCAAGATTGAAGCAGTAATAAAAAATCTCCCAACAAAAAAAAGCCCTGGACCAGACAGCTTCACAGCCCAATTCTGCCAGACCTACAAAGAAGAACTAGTACCTATCCTACAGAAACTATTACATAATGTTGAGAAGAAGGGAATCCTCCCTAACTCATTCTATGAAGCCAATACCACCCTGATACCAAAGCCAGGAAAGGACACAACAAAAAAAGAAAACTACAGACCCATATTCCTTATGAACACAGATGCAAAAATCTTCAACAAAATACTAGTAAACTGAATTCAACAGCACATCAAAAAGATAATCCATCATGATCAAGTGGGTTTCATCCCAGGGATGCAAGGATGGTTTAATGTATGCAAATCAATAAACATGATTCATCATGTAAACAGAAACAAAAACAAAGACCATATGACCATCTCAATAGATGCATAAAAAGCATTTAATAAAATCCAGCACCCTTTCATGACAAAAACGATCAAAAAACTAGGCATAGAAGGAATGTACCTCAAAATTATAAAAGCCGTGTATGACAAACCAAGAACCAACATCATACTGAATGGGGAAAAGTTGAAAGCTTTCCCTCTGAGAATTTGAACAAGACAAGGGTGCCCACTGTCATCACTTCTATTCAACATAGTATTGGAAGTCCTAGCCAGAGCAATCAGGCAAGAGAAAGAAATAAAGGGCATCCAAATTGAGAAAGAGGAGGTCAAATTATTCCTGTTTGCTAATGATATGATCTTGTATCTAGAAAACCCTAAAAACTCCACCAAAAGACTCCTGGAATTGATAAATAAATTCAGCAAAGTCTCAGGTTACAAAATCAATATACATAAATCAATAGCATTCCTATATACTAATAACAGTCAAGCTGAGAGTCAAATAAAAGGATCAATACCATTCACAATAGCCACAAATAAAATAAAATACCTAGGAATATACTTAACTAAGGAGGTAAAAAATCTCTACAAGGAGAACTACAAAACACTGATGAAAGAAATCACAGATGACACAAACAAATGGAAAAACACCCCTTGCTCATAGGTTGGTAAAATCAACATTGTTAAAATGTCCTTACTGCCCAAAGTGATTTACAGATTTAACGCAATCCCCATCAAAATAGCAATATCATATTTCACAGAGCTATAAAAAATAATCCTAAGCTTCATTTGGAACCAAAAAAAAAAAAAAAAAAAAGAGCCTGAATAGCCAAAGCCATCTTAAGCAAAAAGAACAAATCTGGAGACATCATATTACCAGACTTCAAATTATACTACAAGGCTACAGTAATCAAAACAGCTTGGTACTGGTATAAAAGCAGAGAAAAGCAGAGACATAGACCAATGGAACAGAATAGAGAACCTAGAAATAAAATCATCTACCTACAACCAACTGATCTTTGACAAAGCAGACAACAATACACACTGGTGAAAGAAAGCCCTATTCAATAAATAGTGTTGGGAAAACTGGACAGCCACATGCAGAAGAGTGAAACAGGACCCCTATCTCTTATCATATACAAAAATTAATTCAAGATGGATAAAAGACTTAAATGTAATGCATGAAACCATAAAAATTCTAGAAGAAAATGTAGGAAAAACTCTTCTAGACATCAGCCTAAGTAAAGAATTTATGACTAAGACCCCAGTGGCCAATACAGCAACAACAAAAATAAATAAATGGGACTTAATTAAATTAAAAAACTTCTGCACAATAAAGGAAATAATCAACAGAGCAAATAGATAACGTACAGAATGGTAGAAAATATTTGCCAACTATACATCCGACAAAGGTCTAATATCCAGAATCTACAAGGAACTCAAGCAAATCAGCAAGAAAAAAACAAACAACCCCATCAAAAAGTGGGCAAAGGACATGAACAGAAGTTTTTTGAAAGATGATAGACAAATGGCCAACAAACATATGAAAAAATGCTCAACATCATAATCATCAAGGAGATGCAAATTAAAACTGCAATAAAATACCACCTTACCCTTGGCAGAATGGCCATTATTAAAAATTCAACAAACAATAGATGCTGGTGTGGATACAGAGAGAAAGAAATGCATATACACTGTTGGTGGGACTGCAAATTAGTACAACCTCTGTGGAAAACAGTATGGAGATTCCACAAAGAAATAAATGTAGACCTACCATTCAATCCAGCAATCTCACTGCTGGGTATCTACCCAAAGGAAATGAAGTCATTTTATAAAAAAGACACCTGCACTTGAATGTTCATTGCAGCATAATTCACAATTGCAAAGATGTGGAATCAACCTAAATGCCCATCAATTCATAAGTGGATAAAGAAAATGTGGTATATCTATACCATGGAGCACTACTTAGCCATAAAAAGGGATGAAATAATGTTGTTTGCAGCAGCTTGGCTGGAACTGGAAACCATTATCCTAAGTGAAGTATCTCAGGAATGGAAAACCAAACACTTCATGTTCTTGCTCATAAGTGGGAGCTGAACAATGGGAACACATGGCCACAAATAGATATAAAGGACAGGAGAAACCAAGAAAGGGGGAGGATGGATGGGGGTGTGTGGGATAAAAAGTTATCTATTGGGTACAATGAACACTGTTCTGGTGACAGGTACACAAAAGCCCCGACTTAAACATTATACAGGATATCCATGTAACAAAAACACTTGTACCCCTTTAATTAATATTTTGAAATTTAAAAAAATAGTTGTAGTTTCATAGTACCAAATATTTAATAAATCTTAAATAAATTCCCCACTCCTAACCAGAACAACTCAAAAAATTTGAATATTTTTCCTCTTTACTAAATGGACCCTTAATTGACTTCATAGGTCCCTTCCTTAAGATCACTATAAATGGGAGGAAGATTTTTTTTTTAAATTTTTAAAATTTTTAATTATTATGGATATATAATATTTGTATATCTTTATAGGGTACACGTGATGTTTTGATACATACATACAATGTGAATTAATCAAATCAGGGTAATTGGGGTATCCATCACCTCAGGCCTTTAACATTAAATGTGAGGAAGTTTTGACATATTATTTGAATCATGACAGAAAAGCCCAATAAAACAAAGCTCAAGTGGGATTACAGTCAGCAGTTTGTAGTTTACAGGCCTGGAGCATGCTTTTAGATTCGCAGGACAGTCAGAGCAAGCACTCCTGACACACTTGAGTGATCTATTTCATAAGCAGCTACAGCCTCTCTTCTCCAGAATTTTGAATCTTTTAGCTGTAATGGATGGATAGTTTGTTAGAGTTTTTCTAATGCCCTTAAGGGATTATTGCTTCTTTACTGTTGGCTGTTTTGATTTTCAAGACGGGATAAAAGGGAGTTACGAGACTTTAGGTCTTCAATTTCCAGGTGTTCCATTCCTCAGAGTCTTAAACATTTGTGTTAATGGGTAATCCCAAGTAATTAAAAAATACTAAGAAATTTGAAGTTACTCATGATGGTATAATGTGATGACAAGCATTCTACCCTACCTTAAACCCACTGTGGCAGGCGAGGCCTGGATCTTGTTTTTAAAAAAATTATTTTCAGCAATGTTGGCTTAAGTTTTAACATTTAAAGTTTGTTTTGGTAAAGTTATTTTTATCAAGCATGGGTTTATTGTCCCAGAAAGACCCATTTTAATTTGAGGGCTTGGGTGTATTTTCTTGTTGTGCATCTTATGGACAATGTTCTTTTGGCAGCTTGTGGGTATTTTCTTGATCTTGGTTAATAGCATCTCCATGGTTAAGCTAATGAAAAGATGCCTTAATCAAAACAGCAGATCAGAAAGGGTTCCATGTTATGAGAAAAGAACAAACGACACAGATTCAACTGAAGCAATCCCAGGTGGCACAATGGTAAAAGAATTCACATAGGAAAGACCTTTTCATTGCTTAGTTAACTCATGGGATGGCTTATTAAGTGGAGATTACTGGCCATACAATGATTATCACTATTTATTAAATGCTCAAGACTTTCATATTTATGAAAGCATTTCTATTTTGGGTACTCCATTCAAATTTTCAACTGGCCTTTTTTCTTTCAAAGTGTCGATTCTGAAGTAGAGTTTGAACATGTGCCATGCAAAGATTGGGAGATGGAACTGCAGCATGGGTTTGGTGTTAGAACTTATAAAATGCAGTTTTAAAACAGTAGTTCTGTGGTCTCAGATAGAGCAGAGAAAGATGAACCTTGTTAAGACTTTCTTTGGATTAAGACTTGATGAAGACTAGATGAGGTGAGAACATAGGAACCATCTCCCCTCACAACACCCAACTTCAACTCCTTCCCTCTAGCTCAGGCACTGAGCCCCACCTCCCCCCCACTCCCGGGGCCAGCCCAGTGTCTTCTTTAGGACTTAGCTCTGTCATCCCCCCTTGCTCCTGCGTCTTCCCTCTTCTCCAGTGGGCTCCTTTTGCTCAGCCTGTCCTTTTTCAGAACAAGACGAGTTATCAATTTCTTTCTTTATTACATCTTGCTTCATCCTACAAAATATTTGAGGTGGCTTTACAAAAATACATGCAATGCAATAATATATAAAATCAGGCCAATATAGTAGAGCTAAAATAAGGAACAATCATAAGATGAGACCCAAAGACACAGGATCTGTTACAGAAATACATGCCAAAAAATCCCACCCCACAGATTTACTAAGGTGGGCTACAAATTTAGAGTTTCAGCTTCCCAGCAGCCAAAATGAAAAGGAAACCATCATTGATTCTAAAATTATAAAGTTTGTAAGGTAAATAGTATAAAATTTGCCCAGAAGAGGCTAAGCTTTCTTTTTTCCCACTGATGTCTGAGGTAATTTTTTTCCCATGGGACGACTTCTCATAAAAGGGATGCTAAATCAATCACGTAGTGAACAGTAGTACAGTAAATACTACAGGGAGTCTTAATGGCTCTGTCCAATCAACACCAGGGCACAGCAGCAAAGTGAAATTCAGTATAGATGGGAAAAGTAATTCTAAGGAATGGTGGCAGGGTGGAGTAGGGCAGCTTCCCTTTCCGCTTGAAACATGCTCACGTCTCTCCCATTCTAAAACATTATGAAACAAAGCAAATGAAAGATACGCCATCAGCCTCACCCAAAACAAAAACCAAAAGCCTTCTCCTGAGTCTTTGTCTCTTAGTGGCTACTACTCAGGTCTGTTTCCTCCCCTCAATTCAGACTTCTCAAAAAAGTAGTCCATGGATAGTTAATGGATTAGGGAATTACCGTGGGTTTTTGGTTTTGTTTTATTTTTGTTTCTTGTGCATAAAAACAGTAGTGTGGTCTATTTGCTTCACAATGGTCCAGGGGTGGGGAGGGTAAGGGTTGGGTGGGTAATTGCAGGGGGGTGAAGGGTACGTGGAGCTTTATTATAGCTTGTTCTCTACTTTTGTATCTGTTTTCTATAATAAAATTATTTTTAAAAAATAGCTTACACGGGCAGTCTTGATCTCTCCACCTCCCAATCACTCCTAACCTCCTGCAATTTAGCTTTTGCTCCACACTCTCTCACTTACATCTCCAATGACCTTAACACACAAACCCCAATGGCATTTTTCTGGCTTTATTTTGAAGCATTGCACCCTTGGCCTCTAGGACAGGCCATTCTCTGGGTTCTTCTGCCTCTCTGACCACCGTTTCAGTGAGAGTGTTCCACCCTTTGCATTCTGCCCTGCTCTCTGGGTGCTGCTCTGGGTGCTCCCACCCACTCTACGGTTCTGTGTGCTGACAACTGTCAAATGCATCCTCTGCACCCACTGCCTGCTGGCCATGTCCACGTGGAGCACCCACAGAAGCCTCACAGTCGACACAGGCAAAGGGAGCGCATCGTGTTTCCCTCAGAGCAGCTCCCACCCTTATCCTCTCCGTCATCCTCGGTTTAGCACCCAGGCATCCTTAAAACTCCTTCTGCTTTCTTGAATCTGTCCCTTCTGTCAAGTACACCGTCTATGTCCCTCGTGATGCCACTGAGTTCAGGCCCTTATCCTCTCCTGTTTAAATGACGACGATAGCCTGCTAACTCTGGCTCTAGTCTTACCCTGAGCAATCCATCTTTCAGCCAGCTGCCAGGCTAACCTATCGAAAACAAAAATGTGCCCCTGTCATTTAATAGCTTTGGAGAAAGGCCCAAGCCCTTTACCCCGTCTATAAAACTCTCCGTAATCTGCCCTTGCCTGCTCTCCAGATTCATTTCTGAGCTCTTCTGCTTTGCATACCAAACTGTTACTCTGTACATAGTATTTATCATTCCTTTCCATCTTTGGTCATGTTGGCCTAGAATGTACCCTTTGCTAATCCTCCCACTCCTATCTGCACGCTGGCTCCTAACTTTTTTTGTGTGTGTGGGTGAGACAGAGTCTTGCTCTGTTGCTCAGGCTGGAGTGCAGCGGCATGATCACAGCTCACTGCAACCTCAAACTTCTGGGCTCAAGCGATACTCCAGGCTCAGATTCCCCGAGTAGCGGGGACTACAGGTGCACCACCACACCTAGCTAAATTTTCTATTTTTCGTAGAGATGAGACCTCGTATGTTTCCCAGGTTGGTCCCAAACTCCTGGCCTCAAGTGATCCTCCTGCCTCTGCCCCCAAAGTGTGGGATTACAGGCATGAGCCATTGTGCCGGCCTCCTAACTCATTCTTAAAGATGCACATTAGACTCCCCAGCTCCAAGAAGCCTTCTCTGATTCAGCAGGCTGGGTGCAGTGTGTTCCCGTGATTGAGCATTTCTCTATTGCAGCATTTCTGCATTATATCACTATATCGTCACTTGTTTCTTCATTATGTCTGTGAGCTTAAAAGGTGGGTTTTTTCCTTTTCTTTCTTTCTTTTCTTTTTTTCTTTTTTTTTGACTACTTTTAGCATCGGGCATAGAATCTACCACATAGTAGGCCCTGAAAAAAAATTTACCTGAATAAATAAATGAGTGCCCTTCATATGTGAAAGTACAAAGGAAAATACATTTTAAATTGGTATGTGAGATAAGAAAAGGTAGAAAAACTAACTTTATTTAAGTTACGTATATTTAGTAAATACGCAGAAAACAGTGCCATGTTTTGAACATGTTCCTTAACATAGAGAACAGAGGGATGGTCTCTAAGGAGTTTCCTTTTTATGTAGAAATGAGTAGTGTGCATTTCTGAATGTGCTGAATGTGGGGCAGAGTAATTTCTCAGGTTGCCATTGCATAGTACTTTTTCTCAGTTTTTGAAGGGCATTGCCTTGATTTCAGAATTTCTGGGTTATGGTAATTGTGACTACACACCTGGAATGTTGACATGAAAAGATGAGGGAAATTTGATTTCTGATTTAAATATGCTGGGAATATATACCCTAAACAGAATAAGAAAATAAGAATTTACTCATCTAGGAAAGGATTTTATATGCTCATCAAGCAGCAAGTATTTTTATGAAATGCTTATGTCTACCGTATCTTGACACCTGGTCTTCACCCTGATGCAAAGAGCTCACCGGCTCGGCCATCATCAACAAAACCACCTGTGCTGCAATAATACTTTTACTCTTGCCTTTCCCTGAGCCTCAGCTAGCTCACTTGATGGTGACCTTGTATTTGGTGAGGGAACAATTCATTGCTTAGGGAATTATCTTCTACGATTTTAGAAGACATCTATTGTTTTTGCCAGCCCAGCAAAACCATCCACCTTTCTCCTAGTACTAGCGCCCTGATTTTTCTTGAGATATCACACACTCCATATGATTGGATGGGGCTGACTATACCCCTTGGTTTAAAGAGGGACACCTAAACCAGCCTTAACTAATCAAAATATTGTGTCTCCCTGTCGACAGTGATTAGTTCAGGAACGGATATGTTAGCCAAGCCCAGCCAATCACAGCAAATTTAGTACTTTCGTTTTAAGAGTTGGAAAAAAGATGCGCTCTTTCCACAGGTTTGCTGAGAAGATAGGTTGCAAGACTGGAGCTGCTGCCTGTCATTTTCCATTTGCCACCTGGAGGGGAGGGCCTGCCTGAAATCAGAGCCAGTGGAGAGAAAAGCAGAACTGCAAGAGACAGGACAAGAGTGAGTCCTGGTGACATTCTCTGAGCCTCTGGATCCAGCCACGCCCAGAGCTAGGCTTGTCTCTGGGTGAGACCCAATAAACCCCTTTTTGCTTAAGATGGTTTGAGTTTGGTTTTCTGTCACAGGCAACGTTTTGTCTAATATCACAACATAGGAAGAATCGACACTAATGGGTCAAAAGGGCACTTCTGTGAACGCGTGGCTTCCAATAGCCTGTGTTCCTAAGGGACATTTTCCTGGATTGTGGCTCACTTTAATGGTCCTCATTCATGCAGAAAATCAAGAACAGGTGAAATTTTGCCTATTTGTTTCTTTGACTAGTTGGTTCTAGCAGAGTCCAGTTAAACATCTCACAAAAACCTCTCCCAATAGATTCGGGCCTTTGTGCCTCTCTCCTTCCTGCTGGTAAATAGGCCATTTAAATTGGAGGACTTCTCTCTGACAACTGATAATTTTTTGCTGCAGTTTTAAATATCGTATTTTCTGGTTTTCTGTCAGTTGTTTTATTTTCTGTCCCAAATTTCCTGAGTCAGTTTAATATGAAAAATAGCTTAGATTTGTTGAATCTTTCTGTGCTTCAGTTTGACATCCACAAATAAGAGAATTGGCTAGCTGGTAGTAATAAGCTCTAGAGTTATATCCAGAGTGTTTTTATGTTTACAATTGCATTTCATCTTCCCAGTAACCTTTTTGGGGAAGGAATTTTCTCCAAGATTTTATCAATCCCTAATTCTATGTTTTCATATTTAGAAATTGGAGAAGGAGATGTTTTAATATTTTCTAAAGAACATGGACATTTACTTAGGAATCCCCCAAATTATGATGATTAAGACGAATATGTAGATTAGGATAAAAATCTTGAGACCTGTAAAAAATCATTTTAACCATTGTGCAAAACAACTCAATGGACATTAGAAATGCAGCACACACAGCACTTGCGGTCTAAATAAAATCATCACGGTGCTTTCCTGACTCTATCAATGGTATAGGTCCTTTCTTTTACAAGTTAGATCTTCAAATACTTTAATCAATGGTGGGACTGGGAGGAAGGATAAAGCATATTGAATTATCTGAAAACAAAGTCACAGAAAAACACCTCTTATTAGTTTTCAAAATTGAGAAGTTTGCCAAACGTTCATGAAGCTCTGCCCCTGCAGAAGGCATTACAAAGGCTGAGAAGTACACACAACAGAAGTTACTATTCACGGAGACTGAGAATATAGGCCATGGGTAGGGCTGGGTTCCCTGGCCTGGAAGGAGACCTGGATGGGAGGGTCCAGTCTTGGAAGGCTATCTAGAAGCAGAAGCAAGTCCAGCCTGGAGGAAGCGACCTTCTCTAAGGTGTCCTTTGAGGGCAACAAGGAAAATCTCCTGGCTCCTGAATCTTCCTCATTATCTGCCACAACTCCTGACATCTACCTTCAGGCATCCTTTTCTCTGGGTCTTGGAAGGTTTTCAGCCTCAGAGGAAGAGGAGTGCCACAAACCGCCGTTTATGAGGACTAGGAGACATAGCTAAGGGTAAAGTGCCATAGGAATGGGACTGAAGCCAGGTGTCCCGAAAGCAGAGAAAGGGGACGGCAGACCCCCTCGGGAGGAGGGGGAGGAAGGTCACAGGTGGCAAGCACAGGACACGAACCCGCTTCACAAATCTGCTTAGAGTTGGCCTCGGGGGAACCATGAGCCACAGTTCTGCCAAAAGTTATGAGAAAAATTCCACAAAGGTTTTCCCTATTTCTACAGGTTTTTTGGGGGAAGAGAGGGGTGGTTCTCACTTTCTAAATTTGTCCATGCTCTCCTCTTCAAATTTACTTGGAAATTGTGGCATCTGCTTTCAGCAAATACACTTAAAGTCCCTCCATATTCACATATTTCTTCAAAATCACATACATTATCAGATTTAATAAAATTATTCTAGAACTGTGCCTGATTTACTTCAGGCCTCAACCCATTTATTTAAGGCTCCTAGTATATAGGGACAGATTGTTATGTTAAAAACACTCAGCAGAGACTGACTTATTAAGTGCAATTAGGAAAAAAGCCAAAAAAAGTAAATAGATAAAAACAGTGATCTACTCATTTCCTAAATACTGGAGATTTTTAAAAAACACACTTACCCCATTTGGACTGTTGACCCCAGAAATGAGGGTATGCAGTAGTCAGCAGCTGCCAGTGTGTATGGTGGTCGGGCAGCAGAATCATCCCAGTAAATGTCCTTCTTCATCTTGGGTAGGCTCATGTGCATTTCATCCACAGCTAAAAGAGAGACCTAAAATCATCGTTATATTGTTAGAATAACTCAGATGTGAATTATATGAAAAAGAGAAGTTCCAGTGGGTGGATGGGAATTGGAGTGGGCTAGGACACAGTCTAAGTGAGTGAATATACAAACATCTATAGTTCACATTTGCCACAACCAGGGCTGCTGCAGAGTTTTACCCATCGTTCACTGCTCAAGAGCACTTGGCAATGAGGGTAAGTGGGGCTTCAATCCACCCATACTCCATTCAACAAGCCATATGCCCAAGTAGAGCTGCATCTCATCTGGATACCATGCTCAGAGCTACGATATTGTCTTAGTGGCTACCCTGACAGCCCCCATTTAACCCCAGATAGTATAGGAAGGTGAAGTGTCTCAGTATTTCAACTTGTTAACCCCATAACTCATATGCCCTGGTTTCTTGTTTGTTTGTTTGGAAAAGCATATCAACAAGTCTATACTGGTTGAAGCTACAGTGATCTCTCCTCTTGGCTTTGACAAAGTGATGCACAAATAAATTATTAATCCTCTGGGAATCCAATTTTGACAAAGAGAGAGTGACCAAGACATTACACTTCCTACCTACACAGACTGACAATGAGATCTACTGTGAAATGTTTGTATTTATTTAAGAGCTAAGTAAGGGCTTGAAACAAATGAACAAGGGAAAGGCCTTTACTCCATCTGTGGTTCTCAGGGAAGAGAATGGTCTGAGGATAGTCTTGCCTGAAAAGAAAATTCCCTCACGCTGGAACAGTGCTTCAGGGTAAGGGCCCTGGGGCTCACTTGGTGTGTTTCAGGCAGATTTGAGACACAGGCTGGCATGGCTCAGGCTCCCAGTGTCCAGCTGCCTGCCCATCTGGCTGCTGGGATCTATATGAGACAACTTTGGGAACTCACATCAGGTGTCACTGTGAACCTCTCTGGGTGGCAATAGAAAACAAATTAAATAAATTAAATTATTGCTTTGTACTAAGATGGAAGAGGCTGGGTAAAGCTAATAGAGAAACTTACAAACAAAATCGGCTTGAAATTCTACTTAAAAGGAATTAAATTTCACTAGGACTGAGATTCAGGACATGTGAGGTTCCAAAAGGACTTGAGACAACATGCTGAATAGCAAACCTCTTTCATTTGTGGCTAAAGCTTAGAAGTCCAGCGGCCTGTATCCAGGGTCTGCTTGGATTGGAAACATCATTAGTGACTTATTATTAATGTTTGTAAAGCAAGGTTGTTCTAACCTGCAAATTTCTATCAATGCACCAGTTAGTTTCAAAATCATCATCATCTTCTCCAAAAGGGTTGATGAGTTGCTCAGCTACCTGCAGGTGAGAACATAGAGTAAATCCATCGTGATACCTGTGAAGACTGAGAACAGAGACTGAAATGATTCCTGTTTCACTCTGTGCTTCATTTTGTCACTTTCATAATATGAAGCCTGGAGGAGAATAGATTCTTCTACAGACACAGATACTTATTAGCAAGGGAGACTTGATTCTCAAACCAAGAATGAAGCACCTTCCTAGGCCTGCTTGCCAAATGGATCTGTCTATCCGACTGGTGACAATGCAGGCCCTACCCAGGAGGAGCCATGCACTGTGTAGGAGCCATATAAAACCAATGGGTATTGAAGGAGCACCAGTTATGTGCAAGGTACTGTGAGGGATACATAGCCTGTGCTTTCAGGGCCCAGACGATAAGACAAAATATAAACAGGGAGAAGGTTAAACAGCGAAGAAAGACTTAAATCACAGTTTAAGGAAAATAATGGAAGGAGCTGCCACAATTATTGGGCGTAACTGCTAAGTGAATGAGTGAGGGAGCCAGTAAGTTATAAAGCTGGAAATTGAGGCTTACTTAGTTTTATTCTAAAGGATTTACCCTTATCCAGTAAGTTAGTTTTCCTGCTGGGAAAAATTTAGGTGGCTTATTATCACACCTCTTCTAATATCTGGCCAATATGAAATATTCTTACCATGTTCCTGAATTGAGTAGCCTTCTTGATGAGAGGTTCATGTGTCAAATACAACTCACCCGTCATCCTCTTTTTTGAATAATTTCCTTTGATTTTTATTATCTGGACGTCTGTGCATGTGCATGTGTGTGTGTGTGAGGGAGAGAGAAAGAGAGGGAGATTTTACATTGGGTCTAGATGGGAAAAAACTTACAGGTTTATAAAATAAAGGCACCATATGATTAGTCTCCGGAGTCGAGATATTCCAGATTCTGAGACCATTCAGTAGAAAATCTACTTACTTATTTTTTGGGATTTAAGACAAATTACTTAAAGCAGTTTTTAAAAATCTTTTCTACACATTAATGTTACCTGGGGAGCTCTTAAAAATAAACACCTGATGACTGGGTCCATCCCCCAGGGATTCTAATTTTACCAGTGTGAGGTTGAGCCCAGGCATCAGTATTCGGTAAAGCTCCCAGGAGATTTTAATGTGCAGCCTGGGTTAAGAGCCTCCTATTTAGCAAATTATATCTCCCTTATTCTAAGGGACAGCCCGAGGCTGGGCTGTGTGTGCTCTCACAGCCCAGTAAGCCTCACAGTGATTCCATATCAAAGTCCTTTATTATGAGTTTCAAGGGGCTATCTACCATTTCTTGCCTGGGGTTTTGCTTAAACTAATTGGACCACTTGCTGGGTCCTGAAAACATTTTTGTTATATCCAGATTTTCACTTTTATGGGATGAATTCCGCATATATTATTATAGTTTACATTAAATTGACAAAATGGCACCTATGTTTGTGAATTGACAATCTCCAAAGATATTCTTTACTCCATTGGAGGCTCCATTTCCAGCAAGTAACTGAGTAATATATTGTTCATAAAGTTAAGTTGGTTTTTCTGCACTTTGAAAAGATTTGTAAATATTTGAATTGTCAAGATAGAGCAGTTATTTAGATATTGAGGCACAACCCATGGGTTTTTAGGCTGGCCTATTTCTTAACAGAGTTAAGATTGTGTCTTTTCATATTTTGCCTTTGAAAAATGTTTTATAAAGAAAAAGGGTGTTAATATTTTAGAAAGCACATCAGAAGGAAGGAACCACTATCTACTCTTTACAGGCTGGTCAAGCACCTTATGTGGACACAAAGCAAAGAATAAAAAGTTCAGCACTAAGCAGGGGAAAGGACAAAGAAGACCAGAATGATTGAGCATTCAGGCCAATTGTGGTGATTTTGTATTTGTGAAGGTAAAGTCTACTTTTTCCTCCAATGGAAAATGAAAGCCATTAGTCTCTTTTGCTCTTTCTCGTTCTTAAATGGGTAAAAATCATTAAGAATCACTGTCACCTGGTTAAAAATGTTTTTGCCATTTGTAAGGGACATGCCTTTACTCTTTGGAGTATAATTTGAAATGCCAATACATTTATTTTTCCTGGTTAAGATTCAAACCAATGAAAGGAAAGGCTTCTGCAAGGAAAATTCTGCTGCAATGTGAAGACCTCGATGGTGCAGGACAACATGTGGCTGTTTGGAAGGCCAAACATATGAAAATTCTATTTTATTAATATCATCATCATCCTATCATTAGATTTCAATTAACTTAATGAAACGATCGTCTTTGATTTTTTTCTATCACATACTTTTGGAAGTTTACAAAAGAGATGGAAGAATCAGGCCTCTGATATTCACACACATATATCTGGGGAAGTTTGGAGGGGCGAGGGAGGGTGGCAGTGGTGGGGAACACATAACATTCTACAGTGATAATTAGACAAGCTGGTCTCACTGCTTGGACCTGTTTTTAATTTTCTGGCAAACCAAATGTTGTCATTAATCCTAGAGTTTCTGGTTTTGATTCTGATGAATTCTTTCCTGAGTTTCAGTTCTGGTTTTGAAAATGGGAAGCATTTAATATTATGGGATAGCTAGTAGGATTTCAGGGAATTGCAAGTGACTGTTTACAGAGTTGAGCAGAACCAAGATACTACTACAATATGAATGCTTAAGTCTGATAGATGAGCCTTCTTGTTTACTCCTTTTTACTTTGCCTAGTTGCTTATTGTGGTATAAAATATCAATGCAAGCACAGTTATTACTTTAGTTACATTATTGTAATCCTAATGGGAGCACACAGAGACTTAAACAAAATCAATAGCCATAAAAGAGTGTTCTTCTCATCTCTTTGCACAGATGAGCTGCTTCGGATCGCTGTAATACAGTGCGGAATACAGTCCTGTCACTTTAATCCCTGGTGGAAAAGGAATCACATCGCTGAGCTATTACATGTTAAATCTACCTTTGACTCACTCATGAATGATTTGCTAAAGACTCAGTAAAGGATCAGTGTGGAGAGTTTGGAACATGACAGATTACAGAGTGGATCTCAAGCACTGAGACTGTTGGCTACCTTAAGCCATCCTGCATAGAAGAAGAATTGTAGGAGAGTGAAGATTGGAATGTAAAGATCCAAGTCATGCCCCGCGTAGCCTTTGGTGGGATCCAAAAACTGGCGTCCAATCAGGCACGCAAAGAAGAAGGTGTAGACAGCAAGAGTGACAACCTGGAATAGAGAGAGACTGAAGTGAGAGGACAGTGCTGGCTGCCCACAGTGAGCTAGAGTGCCAAGGTGGGCACGTAGAAATAAAGAATCATGTGCAAAGTATTTGGTACCTGGGTGTAAACCAGCGGAATCCCAACCCAGTCATAACCAAATAAGAGGCTGCACCAAGAGCGGTATCGATTCATTTCCTAAACCAGAAACAGATGGAAAATGACTTACTAAAATGATGGGTGTGGGAATAAACACTTACTGGGATTCAGAGCATGGCATGACTTTTATGCATATGTCTGTAAAACGACAGGACTGACTTTGTAAGGCTAGTAAATTGGTTTCCAAGGCTACTCCAAAAGGAACGTTCTAAAAATGACAAGCAATGAACATTATTGAAAATTGTGCAAAAAGAATGATGACATTTGGACATTTTTTTAAATATTAAAATAAGTCAGGACTTTGTAGAAATATACCCTACATGTATATTGGCCCAAATTGGTGCTAGGAAGGCAACAGTCAATATTTTAAATAAGTAATTTTTAGTTATTTTGGTAAATAATGTGGAAAGCAAATTTTTTTTTCTGTTTCACTCTTTTAAAAACAGGCTTACTATAGATCTTAGAAAAGAGATATAAATACATCCTAAACCTTTCCGCCAACAAATGAGGACTTTAGAACACTCAGATTGACAGAAAATCTCTCTCTGAAGTGGGAGGGACGGGATCCTTTGATTTTTTTTTTCCCTCTATTGCACATAAGTTATTTTCTAAGACTGGGAAGAAGAGTTCATATTAATTTGGGAGCTTTTAAAAAATCATTCACTCCTTTTAGCCTAATCCAGGCAGGAGACTGTCATGGCACAAATATATCCAGCCCTTACATAAATTTGTTTGTCAGATGAATTCAGGATTATTTTGATTAGGAAGAACATTGTTTTGTTTACTAGAGCATCTGAAAAGCTGGCTTACCCTCAGAATATTTCAGTTTGGGGGAAATGGCTGGGGAGGTTTATTTCTTCTCTAGATTTTATTCTAGGATCCTGGAGCCAGGGATGGCAAATATGCCACGAGGGCACCAAATCCTTCAGAGCCCTTGGCAGCGCTTGGCTAATCAATCAAGGAACACTTTCTTACAGAGACTATTATAGCTTCCAAGCAACCACTACCAAGCTATCAGAGTTCAACCTGTATACTCTCTCCGTCCTGTGTGTTGAGGGTTCTGATACTAGCCCAATCATTCCAGTTCCTTTGGAACCGGTATTAAACACAGCAGACTCTTTCTGGTCTGACTTGTTATGTGCAGATCCCTCTTGGTCTCTAATTGGCATCTTTTACTGATGGTTTATGATGTACTTACAGTCATCAATGATTGCAGATCAACACTGTCTCTGATTCTACCTTCATTCCGGGCTTTAGTTGCAAGATTTCCAAACCAGATGAATGGAACCCAATATTTCAGATGAGGAGATTTGAGGTGGTTGAACAATTTCCTTTCGTCTGCTGTCATAAAACCTTTACACAAAATAAAAATAGCTAGAATATACAGACTTAGTTTAGCATTAATACATTACCGCATTTCAGTGTCTACTATATAAGCATATAATGGGGGGATATTAAAGAAATATGAAATAAAGGTTCCTGTCTCAAGTAGTTTATACTTGTATGAGAGATAAGAAATGTGTGCATATGAGTGTGCAAGCACACACACACGTGCAAGGATACACACAAGTTATATACCAATATATGAGGCAATGCATAGTTATGTGCCAAAATACATATTGGCAATCCCTGATAGAGAAGGCTAGTAGGAAATAAGGAGACGTTAAATGTGGACCAGAACATTTGGGGAAGTTTCTTCTTTAAGTTTTGGTTTATTCCTCTAAAATTGGGAACAATAATACTTAGAATTGTTGGATTAAAAGAATAAAATATGGCAATGTACACAAGCACTTAGCATAGTGCTGAACACACGATTCACATGACTTTTCCTCTTGACCTGTCCTTTCAAAGTCTTGCTTAATTGTGCCTTCTTCTGTGAAACCTTCCTTGGTTCCTTCCTTCTCTTTCCCCTGGGATTTCTCCCCTTAAAGCTCCCACATGGTACTCACTCTTGGCTTGCATTATAGTAATATTCTACTTAAGTGTTTCCCCTGCTGTGACACTTTTGAAAGGCATGGAGCATATTAATCTTCATAGTCCCCAAAGCATTTTGCACACACTTTTAAAGTGCTGCTTTAATTTTTTTGGTGTGTGTATAAAATGCAATTTGTTTGAACTTGCAGTGACCTCTCTGAGTCTCAGTTTCCTCATCTGTAAAAGAGAGCTGATACTGTCTGCTTCACAGGGATGTTGTAGACTTACCTGGGATGGTGAACATATGTCAAGATGCTAGCATAATGCTTAACACACGCTTAGCATCCAATAAGTGCTAAGGCATACTGAATTACACGAAACTTCAGCCATCCTCTGCTTCCTCCTCCCTCCCTGAACACCAAGGAAAGAAGAGATTTGAATAATAGAAGAGGAATAAGGTAGCATTTTGATTTAATAAGTAAACATTTATTGAATGTCTACTATATACCAGGGTTTGTTCACACAAAGATGTATCAATACTTTAAAAGCTTAAAGTTTACAGGCTGGGCGTGGTGACTCACGCCTTTAATCCTAGCACTTTGGGAGGCCAAGGTGGGAGGCTCAAGCGATCTTCCTGCCTTGGCCTCCCAAAACACTGGGATTACAGGGGAGAGCCTCTGAACCGGTCTTATTTTTTAAAATTTTGATTTAGTAATTTAAATGATACAAAAATCCAAAAGGACCAAAGGACTATTAATGGAGATCCCAGCCACAAAATTTCCCTCCCTGGAGGAAATCACTACAATCAATTTATTGTGTATCTTTCCAGAGAAATGTCATGGATTTTCACACAGGACTATTCTTTTTTAAACACAAATGATTTTGTACTACATACATATCTGCCATTTGCTCCTATTTTTCAGTTGTATCTTGGCGATTCAAAAAATTAATATAGAGAGAGCAGCAGCATTCTTTTTAATGTCTGCTTTCTCTTATTAATTAACATATTAATTAATAGTTAATTGTATACAATATTTTATTTAACTACTTCCCTTTTGCATAGACATTTAAGCTGTTCTTAATTTTTGGCTACTAAAAATAATGCTGCAATGACTCTCCTTGCACCTATCCCTTTGGCTCTTTATTTTAAATAGCTTTTAAATTTTAATTATGATTTAATATAAATAGTGTTTTCTGAATTAAAGCTTATTTCTAAAACTGATTTTTATTAGATATTAATTTTGAGTTATTTTTCTCTCAGAAATGCAACCATTTGCTTATAATTCTCATAATACATTCAGATGAAAATCGACTTCTACCCTAATGTAACATTTTATATCTTTAACCATCTGTAATCAGTTTACAAATCTGATTGTCCTGTTGAAAGTAATCCTCCCTCCTTACCATGTAGACTGAATTTTATTTAAGAGATGTTATAATAGAAAAGATGTCAAAGGAGAAGTGAGATGTGCCCATTTTGAAAGTCATCAGTTCATAGAGCTTTGGAGTTACCTTGATCTTTGACCTGACCTAGGCCATTGTTTTTAAGAATAAGGTCCATAGACCATGGGTCTGAATCTGTGACATCTATTAAACATGGAGAGGGCCGGCCCCACCCTGATCTACTAAATCCGACTCAATGGGGCAGGAGTTCTCAACCCAAGTCTATACCTTAGAATCTCACGTGGGTACTTTTAGAAAATACCAGTGCCCGGGTCTTACCCTTGGAGAATTCTGATTCAATTGGTCTGGGATGAGGTCAGGCATCAGCATTTTAAAAAACCTTCCTGGGTTATTTAATAGAATTGGAGGTAGGAAGTTGCATGTTTACCAAGCTCTGCAGAAAATTCTGACATATAGCAGTGTTTGCAAATCGTTGTCCCACTGAATGAAGGTTCTGTTTATTTAGGATTTGGAATAAACAAAGTAACAACTACAAAGCCAATATTTACCAAAGGAGTCTAGTTATAGATAATACTCAGGTTATTTGTACTAGCTTAGAAGGGTTCTGGCCATGACTGGAGAATGGTACTCTCTCTGGCGGTAAAAAATAAAAATGAGCCTGGTAATTCTCTTCTTACTTCTCAGTGCATCTCAAAGTTGTTGCATGATCCAGTTAATCTGCTTTTTTTTTTCCCCTAAGACTTGCAGAGCATAATTAAATCTTATTACAAGAAGTTAACAGACAAACTTGACCTGTCTTGGCTTTATGCTTAAAGACTTGCTGCAGCTTATTCTCGAATATTCCATATCAATTGTTTAACAGTTACATTCTTGAGCTCTATAGCACAATTTTCAAAAATAATCCCAGTTACATATTGGCTGCAATCTCTCTCATTTGACCAAAGAATAACTTTGTCTTTCCTTATTTTTTATTCAGTAGTATGGATCAAATTCTGCTAGCAAGTCTTTTCTTGGCTTCTAAGCAGAAAGCAAATAGTCAGAGTGAGGGTTTATTTAGCGTAAACACTAAAGGAAGAGTTAGGCTTTTCCCTTCATGTAAGACATCTATTGATTGGAAGGGGACACGTAGAGTGAGGAAAGCTGGTAATTTTAAGTTTTCAGCCCAAATTTATCAAGTACTTTGGTAGGTGCTGAGAAGATGAACGATAAATCAATCAGACATTAATGTATCCCCAAAAGTGCCCAGGCAGAATGATTTTTGTTATTCCCTACAGGGTCACACATCTTATCCAAAGTAACCCCATCTTTGGAAATCAAGTTGTTGGTCAATTGAAAGAAAATCTCTAGATTGTTGGTCAAATCCATTCAAAGAGTATATGTTATGAAATGGAATGTTACTCTCATCAGCACTTCAAGCCATTTTGACCAGGGACTGATGATTTTTTTGAGAATATGGTCATCGTCCTCACCTCTAAGGCTATGTTAATTACAGTTACTGAATCGCTCCAGTTTGGCAACACTCAGTTGGCTGGTCCTCCTACCACCCTGTTTCCTTTACATGCCTGTCTCCATGACATGCTCCTTCAGGCCCCATCTACACCTCTGGCACAGCTATTTTACCCTGCCATTGCATCTGCCTGGGGTTTCTTTTACAACCTCTTTTCCATCTGGCTGACTCAGCTCTGCTCAGCAATGTTCATATTGCTTATCCCAAAAATCCTCCTTCATATTTCTAATCAGAGTAAAATATCTATATTGGGAGATACAGATTCATGTTTGCATTTACTTGCAACTTGAGTTGTGGTTTGATGGAATAGAATCTGCTACTTTAAGACAAAATTTTATGGCCCTCAGGCCAAGGATTAATTAAATCCATTGATAAACAAGATTCCAGTCATCATAGATTCTGCCTGATGAACAGTTGGTCTATTTTTCCTTGATTGAAGCTGAGGCAGATGTCTTTTGCCTTTAACGTACAGTATTCAAATAAGGCTCTATTAGTAGAAGTAAAGCTCCGCATCTCAAAACTTGCAGGCAGAATGTGTTTGATGCTAGTTCTTGCTGAAAGAGAAAGTTGTGCATTCAGCATCTGAGTCCTCAGAGGGATGACTTTATCAGGAAGAGTGCAAGGTGCCTGGCTCATTTTTATCTCTGTGTTTTCCAAATGAATGGAATGAAGCCACCAGCTTCAGTCATAGCTGTCCTTTAAATTCAGTGGAAGAGGTTTAGAAATCCTGGCCAACTGGGAAAATCAAGGGGAGGCAAAATAAGACTGAGAGAGGGATGAAGTCCCATTGTGACAGCACTGTGTAAGGCAGTGTGTCAAACATGCTTTACCATGAACCACAGGAAGATACATGTGGCTCACAAAACAATTATTGGCCTTTCTGCATGATATGCTCTCTGACAGAAGCACAGTTTCTACGCTATTCTGTTATCCATTCCATTCCATTACAAATGCTGGTTACAAGCCATTAAAATGACATAAGAACCAATAATGTTATAGCCCACAGTCTGAAAAGCCTGAAATGAGATATGGTGCAGTAAAACAAGTTTCTGGGGTAGCAATGAGGAATGGAGACAGAGATACTTCTCTATTTTATTGCTATGAGAGAATCTCTAATCAGCCATATCCCTGTCCCTAAATTAGTATCCCATTTGGTAGTTCACTTCTTCTACTTAATGACACACAAGAAATAACATACACAAAATCAGTGCTCTTGACTCCTCATCTGCACAGGTTGTCCAGAATTTCATTTGCCCTGGGTGAATAGATCTGAGGCAATTTTCAGATAAAACTGGATGAATTAATTGATGTGTGATAGTGTGATGGTTCCTAAACTTTGCTGAACAGTGGAATGATCTGGGAAGCTTTGTAAACTCCTAATGCCCAGGTTGCACCGCATACCTACTTAATCCTAATGTCTGAGGATAGGAGCCATATGTCAACATTTAAAAAAGATCCCCAGTGATTCCAACTTGCAGAAACGTTTTGGACAAGTGCCCTAGTGCTGGTCATTTCAGCATTCCCAGTCTTGGGCAAACACCCTGCAGTGCTTCTGGGGAGATTGTTTAAAATGTGGATTCCTAGGTCCCGAGCCCCAGAGATTCTGATTCCCTCGGCTGCCTAGGAACTTGCAATTTAAATAAACACCCTTGATAATTCAGTGAATGTGGTATACAATCATACTTTGAGAAATATTGAGTGGATAGCCCTTTAACTCCTAAAACAGAACTCTGGGGGAACCTTCAAATTGTGACCAATTGAGCCGGCCAGTCTGTGGCACTAATTCAAGGAGGGCTAGTTCTGCCATGTACTTTCTTTCCTGTGTAAAGCAAGTGTGCATAGGTGAGTCAAATTTCACTCACAGGATGACATTCTGTCTGTTCCGGGCTCATCATGTGAGAATATAGGGGTGACTGACTCAGCCTCTAAAAGTTCAGCCAACAGAGGAAAAATTGGCACAGCCATGAATACCACTGTCCCCTCGGTCCTCTCTCCTGTAACAAAGGGTGGTAGGAGATTTCAGAGACCAAGGAGCCCCAGAGCCATGGAGTGCATCAGGAAAAATGAAAGCATACCCACAGCAGAAATGTTAGACAAAATTCAATTGATTTTATGAATGTTACTAAAATGTTATGCAAAATTCATTTGATTTTACATAGAGAACATCACAGACTAAATGATCTATCTGTGCCAGAAACTCAAATGGGGCTAGCCTTATAGCCCCTTCAGTGCATCTAAAGTTACAACTTTTATCTCAACATCCACTTGACAGTTGGGGGCTTACTTAGTTGTATTTGTCTGTTAACCTAAAGTGTCATTAAGAATTCCAAAGGAGCTTCTCTAGTCATAGAAGCCCAAGAAACTTCATGTTAAGATTCCAGAGCTTTAAGAAAATTAACGGGTGCCTTTCCCTCCAAGTTTACAGCCTTCTAACCACTCTTATGAATTGCCAAACATAGAAGCTATCTACTTTAGAGAGACAGAAACGCAATGCAGAGATGTGAAATTTAACTGTAAATATATTTATGCTTGTCTCTGACAATGATTAATGTAAGAAAAAATCTGTGTAATTTTTACTGATCCTTGAGGACAGGGCCCATATCTATTCTTGCATCTAGCTGTACTCCCAGTGTCTAGCACAGTTTCTGGCACACAGTGTGCACACAATAAACCTGTAGAATAAGCAAAAGCATGCTAGATCTAGCATCAGTTTGGTAATGTTCTTTTAGAGAAATGTATATAATTTACTATTACATATCTTCATGCTTCTGGTGATAAGAAAAATATTTTCTTCTCCTGATGTCTGTGAAACACTAGATAAGATGTTTTGATTCAGTCTGAAACCATAATATAAGCACTCATCGAAGGTCATCTCTTGAATCAGCAAAGATCTGGAATTGTGCTCCAGATTTGACTTGGAATGAGTGACATCTTCCAGGGCAGGTGACTGAAATGACTAGAATTTTCCAGGACAGATTTGTAGCCAATAAGCAAAATAACAGAGACTATATTGCAGACCCTTTGGCAAATAACTGATAACAGACCAGTTCAGGAACTTTTCAGCGTAACAGACATTATTCTGAATTCAATGGTTGTATTTCTATTTTCATATGAGCAGAAATAAAAAGCTTTTTGTTTTTGAGAAATTCAACCTATAACATCAAATCATATATATTTCCTTGGCAACATGCATTTTGGTCTTTTTATTTCCTGGAATAACATAACTTGATTGTCCAATTTAAAAGGAAGAAAAGTTTAGGGATGACCAGGTAAGTGACCTAGCTTGTCCAGCTCCGGTCAAGGAATTGCCAGATGCTTCATAAGGAGCTGCTGGTCTTCACCCCTCCGCCCTCCCACTTACTTCCTCCCAGCCAGCCCTGAATGGAAGCAAGAACCCTCCCTGAAAATAAAGCGAGAAGGAATTGGAGGGAAACTCCCATTGCCTTAAAGCCCACCTACCTCAGAGTCTCCAGAGTTTGTTAAATGCACTGATTCCTGGCCCTGCTCCAGACCTACTGAATCAGAATCTTTGTGGTTGGTATCTTGGGATCTGAATTTTTAGCAATATTAATTTTAGCAATATCTAATGCACGCTGAACTTTGAGAACATGTACTTTTCCTTGCAGGTGATTTTACATAAGGGATTCAACTGACAAGGAAACTTTTTGTGCCCTCAGCATCACCCCCTTCTTTTGTCCCCAGCCCCTTGGGGCCCCCAGTGCTTTACTGACCAGTCCTCACTGCCCTCAGGCAGGAGCAGGTGCCCTGGCTCCGGACTCAGGGGCTCTGCCAGGCATTTTCCGCCATCCCTGAGCTTCCTGTTCTTCCCAGAAACCCTGGCACAGGCAAAGGACAGTCAGGGAGTGGCGGAGGCATGTGCCCAGTTAGGAAAACTTGGAAGCAGACTCATGTGCAGACTCTGAGTCAGCGCTCTCCGCTGGGGACAGGAGCAGGAAGTTTGGTGAGTCAGCGCTGCCGTGACGGAGGGTGCTGGCCGCCGGCAGCCAGGAAGAACGGGCCTCTGAAGTGTCTCTCCCACCTGAGAGGATAGTGGCGTGGAACCTTTGCCCTGCTACTCAACACACAAGCATTGTATTCCTGTGAGCAGAAACTGTGCCCATTATCCTTTTCCTGCCTTTTGAGAAAACATTTAGGAATTAAGAAGAGCAACAGGGGCCTTTTTATCCGAGATAACCAGTGACAGTCTCATGGGATGCTTGGACAGGCCTTAGCCCCGTCATACCTCCCTCAGTTCTCACCCCCTTCAGCCACTCTGAACAAACCAACCAAAAAATTTAAGTCAGAATGATGCTTGTTATGTCCAAGCAAGTCTAATTCAAATCCCCTAGAGCTGTGGACCCCAATCCCTGGGTTGGGGACCGGTACCAGTCAGTGGCCTATGAGGAACTGGGCCGCACAGCAGGAGGTGAACGGTGGGTGAGCGAGTGAAGCTTCATCTGTATTTACAGCCGCTCCCCATCACTCACATCACTGCTTAAGCTCTGCCTCCTGTCAGATCAGCGGGGGCATTAGATTTTCACAGAAGCACGAACCCTACCGTACACTGCACATGCCAGGGATCTAGGTTGCGCGATCCTTATGAGAATCTGATGATCTGAGGTGGAGCTGAGGCGGTGATGCCAGCACTGGGGAGTGGCTGCAAATACCGATTATCATTAGCAGAGAGGTTTGACTGCACAATAAATGTAATGCACTTGAATCATCCCGAAACCATCCGCCCTTCCCCTCGTCCGTGGAAAAATTGTCTTCCATGAAACCAGTCCCTGGTGCCCAAAAGATTCGGGACAGTCAGGGAGTGGCGGAGGCATGTGCCCAGTTAGGCATGTGCCCTAGACAGTAGCTTCTGACCAGGCTGCTGCCCTGAATCCCCTCTTTATAATTCTGGAGTTTCTAGCATGGTTGAAACCTTGAATCTACTCCTTTTTAATTATTGCTACTTTGTTATTAGTAACGAGTTGGTGGTTGCCAAAGGCTTTTGCCCCACAGGTGAGAAAAAGGGTTTTAAAAATGAGCATTGCGGAAAAGATTCAGTACTTCTCAAATGTCAGTGTATTAAAAAAAAATAGGAGCATGTTTAAATGCAGGTTCCTAGGCCATACATCCAAAGGTTCTCATGCACTAGGTCTGAAGTGGGGCCCAGACATATGAACTTAAAATAAATAACACAAGCTATTCAAGATGCAGAGGGCCTGTGGCTCTGAAGATCACATCTAGAGACATGCTAGTTTAAATGCACGTCAAGAAGCAAATGACTCATTTTAAGATTCCCTTGGAATGGTAGAAGTATTCCAATATTCCAGATGCCTTCAAAAGGGAAAAAGTTGGATGCAAGTATGCAACAGACATTTGTACAAGCTTGACAAAGAGTAGGTCTTGGTATTCTGAAAAATACACCCAAAGGAAATGGAGTCATGTCATTCTCCTATTTGCCTCCTCACATCTACTTGCCGGTCAGACCTGAGCACAGCTTGAGCCTGACCAGAGGCCCCAAAGCCCTGTCCATCACCAGCCAACCTGGCTTCTTCCTGATGTGCTTTTAATACTAAGGTGACGCTGAGAAGATAAGATTTGCTTTGAGGATTGGGCCTGGCATCTGATTCCTGTCAGAATGCACTCTCTTCATTCCAAGGGTGCGTCAGAACTAGAGAAATATCACCTCTGTTATCCAAGTAAACTTTACCTCACCAATTTGGAATGGGTCAAAGCTTTCTTGTTTGTTTTTTAGGTCTTTCTTCAGAGGTGGTAATTTTTAATGCATTTGATCCTGTAGACATTAGGGTAAGAAAATTAAGTTGTCAAGAAGCATTTTCAACGTGGTCATTCTGAAGCAGTATTCTACTTTTGCGTTTGGAGGAGAGGTGGCAGCTAATTGTTTTTTTAAGTTTCTACTGGTTTTATATAATAATACACCTGTGCATTTGCCAGGCCAGTCAGGTCCTCCACCTGAATCCTTAACCAACTCCCTGTACCCCGTTACTCTCTCACATCTCACTCTGTATCCCTGACAACATCATCCATACCCCTCCTTCCCTATTTCCACCTTGGCTTTTACAACCTGGTCAGAGTAGGTCAAGAAGATATCATATCAACCATGAGTCTTCTAAAGTGACCAAAGTGCTATGTTGTTCCAGATGATTTCATTAAAAGAGTAAGAAATCACATAGCACTTTCCATGTGCCAGAAATGCTCTAAACACTTTGCAAATACTAACTTATTTACTCCTCATAAAAAGCCTATGAGGTATATGAGGTAGGCATTATCATAAGTTACCATAAGCCCATCTTATGCAGAAGGAAACTGAGGCACAGAAAGGTTAACTAACTCAGACAAAGTCATGTAGCTAGTAAGTGGCAGAGGAAGGATTCAAACACTTGCTCTGTGCTCTTAGTCACTGTGAAAGTTGATCATATGAATTGGGTCATTGTCATTATATACAACTAAAACAGAGTCGAGAATCCAGCAGGAAAAAGCACTTAGGACACATAATGTTGCTCCAAGAATGTAATTCACTGCAAGCCTGGCTGCTGAAACTACCTGCTAAAACCTGAAACCAGTTTTATCTAATAGTTGCTGAAAGGACCTGCTGCATCTCTAAGAGTAATTTTACCCACTGCCATCACCCACCTGTCAAAACTTGCCCACTCCCCAGAACCACACTAGTGCCAGTGAACTTTCTCAAAGAGCAGTATGTAACATTTCTCTGTTTGATAAAACCACCAACCTTCTCTTTGTTCTTCGAATATACCGAAGACCGCCCAGTCTGCATGTATGTCCCAAGTTGCAATTCTTTCTTCCCAAATAAAACATTAAATTTAGAAATTCATCTCTACATTTTCATTTTGACTTCAACAGTCACTATCTATATTGCCCATCTAAGAATTCAAAACAAAAACAAAAAAAGCCAACAAAAACTCCAAAAACAAACAAAAAATATTATCCTTAAAAAATCTATTTTCAAGGACATTTTAGAAAAGTAGACTAGATACTGCAACCCAATGTAAGACTCGATATACTCAATGTACTCAATGTACTCAATATAAAGGCAGACACATCTCATGGGTTTTATATCACCAATATGTGCCAAGAATTATCTCATTTAATCCTCACCCTATTGAGGCTGATTTAAGAGCTTCTTTGCTAAATATTTACACACCAAAGAGAACCATCCTTCAGACATGATCTGTTCTCAGTGCTCTGTATCCAGAAGCCTAGACAGAATAACTGCATCTACTTTGAGGCATGGGAGAGACAACACGTCCATGCTGAAACAGCCTTTTACTACCACCTCTCAGGGTCTGCCTGGGTGAAAACTGATGTTGCTGGTTCCCACCAGAATCTATTAAGTTTTATGAAAAGTATTAACTTAGGAGTTCCAAGGCTGAATTTTAATTCTGGCTCCACTAATCAGTTGTGCAATTCAGGGCAGGTCGTAACCTCTCCTAATCTGTTTTCCACCTTTTTCACGTTTTCTTGAGGTCCAAATGAAATAGCTATAAAAGGAGATAAACTACAAAGTGCTAGAAAACTGTAAGATGATATAACAGATTGTTTTACTAAATAAGATAATTATTATGTTTTCTTAAGGCAATGTGACTATCTGCTGCTTCCCCCCGCCCCCAGTTAACTTCTTGAGGGCAGGAACCACGTCTTACTCTTCTTTGCCTAAGACTGTTTCTGGCACATAGTGGGTAATCAATAAGTGTTTCTTGAGTGAATGAATAAATATAAGGAATTTTAAAAGGAATTTTAGAGGTCCCTATCTTGGTTGAGAAGCGCCGAAGGAAGGAAAATCCATTCACAGTACCTGCTTCAACCACGTGGTCCATTGTTGGAAACCTTTTGTACACTGCGGTGCTCACCGAGCGGAAGATGAGCAGGGAGGTGAGATTAACATAGCGCATCAGCGTCCTTCTGAGCAGGCGCCCATGCTCATCGCTTCCATGGACACTGCTGGAGATGAGGAACATCAGCCTGTCGGGCCAGGGCAGGTTCACAAACTGGTTCCACCATCGGTTCACTACCAGAGTAACATAAAACCCTGTAGAATAACAGGAAATTATAAAGCAATTTCTTACAGCAGACACATCGGTGACACTGATGATTTTAGCGGAATTTTAGCCTTTTATAGGGATTGGGGTATAAAACTATGTTGTTATCCATACCTTTTGATTTTGCCCTCTAGAAAAAATGTCATTTGTGCCTGGCAATGCCAGAGCACCTAGTAAGTGGGTATTAGATCTCAAATATTGACTGCAAAAATGGAGAGTTAGTGAAGAAAAAGCTTAATTGTCCAATAGCACATTATTACCTCAAACTTGTTTGGTGTTAATTTAGCAAAAGCAGCCCTGAAGGCAAACCTTATGGATGATTCTGGTTCTATTGCAAGCGGTGGCTTTTCAGGCATGCCTCTCAGCTTGGAAACACTCCCATGCAGAGTCATTGGTGTCATCCTAATGGAGACAGCTGTGTGACTGCATTCTGCGTGTGACCTATACTTACCAAGCACAAAGGTTACTGGAATTTGTTCAGCATATCTGTCACAGTAAATTGATAATTTTTCAAAGTAACGTTTTTGGGCTCCTGTAAGTAACAATCTGGAGCAAAAATAAAATGCACAGCCCTTTATGATATTATACTTCTGCACCTGCTTTGCAAGTGACATTAAGTGCAAACAATTAAGCACAAATTATCTGTTTTATTTTTAAAGGAGCAATAACTTTTTCCTTTTTCCTAAGCTGATGTGTCTCAAAAGCTTTTTAATTACTTGATGTTCTGAGTACTAAAGTTTTTAGTACACAAATATTATTGGCCATTAAGAGGTGGGATTTATTAACCATTTTATTTTTAAAACTTTATATTTGCAAAGTTTTATATGATTGATTTGTTGAATTTGAAGCAAGATATGTTTATTTTTCAGGTATTCCTCAGGAATACCTGAAAAAGAGTGTATTGATTAAGTGTGGATTATAAGTAATTGTTAAATAATAACCCTGATTTTGACATCTTGATCTTACTTTCTCCTGAATATGCTACTTAGTACATTCTTGATTATACATGTTATACTTCAAGGGATATAATAACTTCATTTTAAGGCCTAGAATTATTTTGAAATATAAAATAAAACATTTAACAATGAGAAGTGAAAACTTTTATTATTAAATATAGTCACTGTCTCAAAATTTATATTATAGATCTGACCCAACCTGCCCAAACCCATTTTCTGATATTGTTAAACATAAGTGCATTTAACAAGATTATTATTGATATTTATGTTGTAGGGAGGGGATTCAGAGTCAGAAGAAATGTTTTAAGACCAGTTAATATGATCAAAATATGGAAAGAAAAGCCAAACAGATGAATTTGCATAAATCAATGAGTGTAGCTGTTCCAAAGGAGGAAGGAACCCAAGGGGAGACCCATTATAACCAGCAACAAAGGTCCATTTGGGTCAGTAGAACTTTAAGAAAGAAAGCAGACGGATAGTGAGATAACAGTGAGCAACCAGTCAGATTGCAGATGGAGAACCTTTGGGAGCTAGTACTGACAAGGAAGGTGTAGTAGGTACAGGGTGGGCTTGGAGTTCCTGCCCCAGCTTGGAAAGAGGTGTCCAAATTATAGAAGTCAGGAAAAGCTGACAAGAGAGGCACCAAATGGTTGCACAGGCCTATCAGGGTCATATTGATGACAAGTTACAGCCAAATGGTTTCTGATACTCAAATAGAAATGGTCAAAGAGGATTAAATGTGAAAAGCATGAACCTTAGGGTCAGAGGAAGCCAGAGTTTTAATCCCAGGCCTACTACTTACAGATTTAGACTTAGGGTATATTTTTCAACCTCTCTGAGCCTTGGTTTTCTCATTTGTAAATGGGGATGATAATACCCTTATATTAGGGGTGTTATAAAGATTAAATATTATATATATATAACCACTTAACATATGGCTTCACACTTTGTTAATAATAAAATGGTTGGTATCAATCGGCCAAAGAAAACATATTTAGCTAATAGACACATAGAAATTTTGATAGCTAGAAAATACTACAGAGATTATTTTGTCAAATTCCTCCAAAAATAGAAAGAAGTATAATCAAATTAATGAATTCTGGTCTGCCTCATGATTTTTGTTAAGTATAATTATTTGCTTATAATAGGATTAATTAAAAAACACACTTAGGGTCATTAGTAGACATGAGAATGAAATCATGTCTGTATTTTTCCAAAGGTATGTTTGACTTCCTTGATAAATTCTTCCTATAGTTCTTGGTATACTTTTGATTAAGATGTAAGGATCCATTTTAACAAGCTTTTACAGTTGAGCTTAAAAAAATGAATGGTGACTTGAACTAATCATTATTGTTATAAATGTAAGCACTCTTCAGTTTCAGAAAAAATGTATACATACAATTTTGTGGGGTATAAGTATGATATTGGAGCAAAAGTTGAGGTCCCAAGGAGCATTTCTGGCTACATTGCAACTGTTCTAAAGGGCTATTCTATTCTAAGCAGTAGTAGCAGCAATTAACTCACATTAGTAAAAATAAACTAATGAGATAGTTATCCTGAAACACCACAGTGTCTTCCACCATTTCATATTCTGAAGGCTTAGGTGACACATAAATAGTAAAAATAATATCATATTATATGACATAACTGAAAAATTATTAGAGGTTTTAAATAAGACTTTCCCTCTAAAAATATTTTCTCAAAATGTATACCAATATATACACTTGTTTGGAATGGTAGTTTTGATGCACAGCAAAATAGCTCTTCCTATTTTACTTTTGATAATTATCAGCCAGCTAAGTTAATATCTTTCTTTTCCAAATGGGGTCCTGTTGCTGCAAGGAAGAATGTAGGTGAGAGCAACAATACACAAATTTGTTCCTCTGTATGCAGAAGAAAAATAACCAACTGATGTGAATAGAAAAGGTGAAAATACAGCCTCAAAAACCTTTAGTTTTTCTGTTTCAAATTTTAGTTTTCTCCAGAGAAGAAATGTATGCATTCTATTTTAATAAAAAAACTCATAAAGCTTCCCTTTTATCATACTGGTAAAATTTTATTGACTATAATTTTTAGTCATGAAAGTTTTTCTTGGACTTGATATTGCTAAAATTTCCTGTCAATCTGAGAGGCATATATTGTGATGTTATAAAGTATAAGCACCTCCTTTTGTGAACATAACATGACCCAAACTCAGAAGATATAAAGAAATTAAATTAGTCTTCAGGTCTTTTCTTCAGTTGATGTACAGGTAAGGGTGGCAGGCACCATCCTGGATAAGATCTTCTCATTCCAGGCAGAAGGAAGGAAAGTTGCCTGATATATACCTTTCACAAATATGTTAATTACACATGTAGTAGTTGCTACAAGCTGTCAAATCACAAATTCAAACTATGAATGACATAGTGGAGAGAAGCACAAATAATTATTTGTTTGTGGACTTTGCCCATTCAAAATCATCACATAGTAAGGAGCTAAGTATACATCTTCCAATTTACGCCTATAGGAACATTCTTGAAACACACCTAACTGTACCTCATCAGGATCAATTAGTGTGGGGCTGGAATAAGAGCCACCTGGAACTGACAGTTAAGAGTCTGTTGAACATCCTAAAAATAGTTAGGTGTGGATTAAAATACCCTGTCCTGAGGAGAAGAAGACAAAAGAGAGGCTCATGCAAAGGAGGAGGTGACATAAGTCAGTGGCAACCAAAGGGTTCAGATTTTTGAGACTGTATTCTTACACGATATTTAATGGCCATTTAAGGAGACATGCAAAGGAAAGTACCTGTACACCAAACTTATTGCTGTGTAAAGAACAGCAAAAACAATAAATTCCCTGTATAGTAGTTTGTAGATGCTGCCTCTCCACTTGAAGAGTAACCTATGAAATCCAAAAAAAGTCGCATTTGCTACTTTACTGGAGTAAGTGACAGTCATCTTGGATAGTTTTTTCTAGAAGAGCAAGAAGACAAAACACAAGTAAAAAGTAATGTTTAAGATAGGGCATAAGTCTGTATATCAAAGGAAACTCAAGCCAATAACCACATCCCTTTTTTTTCTTTCTCAGTTTGTATAATTTGGAACTTGAGGATAACAATTATCTCGGTGCTAGATCTTTTAGCAGAAGAAAGGAGGAAAGGAGTCTCTGGAAAGAGTGATATTAGAAACCTTAAACTTGCCTTAATTGCTAACTATTATTTTTAGATTATGTGGCCATTGCTCAATAAATATTTGAATGAATAAATGAGTCATATGAGATATGTTTTAATGTCATCTACCATATATTTTCTTAATCCACGGGAGGATTTAGGGTATTGATATGCTATATTAATTGACACTTTCAAAAGCAGTGGCCAAACTTATTATTTGGGCCTCTATATGCCAAAGTATGTAAAGAGGTATTTATTTCACCCTTAAACTTCCTAAGGGGATATTTTGGTTCTCTTTTTATAAATCAAGAGATACTGTTAGAAAGAAGCAAGGCCCCTGTGGGAAATTAATTGATGGGTTAGTTTTGGTGGATTTAGGTGGATGTTGGTGTCTCTCTACCAGAGCTCTGAGTGCATAATTAGCACTCAATGCACTTCAAAAGGTAGCCAAAAAGTTAGGTTACAGTGATAAGAAAGGTGCACTTTTCTGATGAAAAGTCTTGAATAACATGCTTAGAGATGGTTCACTTTGTGTCTGGAGCTGAACAAAATGAGGTCATTATCTGGGACTCTCCCTACTGGGATCTGTTTTATAGATGTGGTTAGGAAGTGCACCAGGCTCCAAAGCCTCCTTGTCAGTGAGTTTTTGGGAATTCCATCACTTTTCACTGAGATATAGCCATTCAGATTTTGAGATAGATGGCCCAAAGCTAATCTGCGTTTGAAAATCCTGCTCAACTACTGGCTAACATGGAGCATATGCAGATAAAATGAGATTTTTTGGTTTTCTGAAAAGCATCTGAGAGTCTTATAGAGCTATATAGACTGAAATCGTGGAGCTTTCAGGTAGAATTGTACTGGACTCAAAAAACAAATGCTATAGAAGATTTCTTATATAAAGTAACCTACATCACACATTTTATCATAAACAAGAAAATTGTCTTTATTTGGCACTGGGAAAACAATCCAACTCTAATTTGCCCATTTCCTCTAAGGAAATGAAACTCTGGAGCTACATTACAGCATTTTTAAAAAATCACAAACTTAGCCTTCAACATCACTGATTTTAATAAAGAAACCAGGGCCTTTTGGCATAAGTAAGTGACATTACAAAAGGACAGGTCTCATGCCACAAAACTGGTTTTATTTTTCCATCTTTACCTTGTCTATTTGTCTAACGTGAATACAGCCAAAATTGGGAGAGGAGCGTAATAAATTAAGCCCATTTCAAAATTCGTTCTCATGGGTATAGTAGTTTAAAATAACAGTCCTCAAATAACTTTCCTTTCTTTCATTTAATAATTCACTCTTCCAGAACAACTAAAATGTAATAGAGTAGAGGCCAGAATTAAAATGCATAGATTTACTCTGTGCACTAACCTATGTATTTGGTTTGGAGTCTCCGATGGGAAAGAGAATCTTCAAATTTCAGGTTCCCCCTTGAAGAGGTGCCCTCAGGTCGGTGCTGCACTCTTAGTTTCACCCTTCGCTCATGCACGGGTAGATTTTCTTTCTGTTCTTTGGCTACTGAGAGGACCCAGAATGTGACAAGTACAGGGGTTAAATGTTTTTCCACTTGTGGAGGCCTGTTTATGCCAATTTGCCCACTGATGACAGTTATAGCCGGGAACAAACAGAAGCAACAGCTGCTGATGTTGCTTTTTTCTAATCTATAATTATAACTCCACCTGCCGTCCAAAGTACCTCTTTGAATGAGAAGTCGGCAGTGACATGAAGGATATTGGGCCGTTTAAGTCGGCTAGATTTATTTTGACTCCACCCCGGGATCAAGGAAGAAAAGTCCATTTTCCCCTAAAGAGTTCTAAAAAGTTCAAGGAGGAGCCTCCACCAGCCAAAAAAAAGGGAATCAGGACAGACTTTTTGTGCTTGAAGTGAAGAATAAATTCTTACGAAGCCAGAAACTGGAGCAGACAAGAACACAAACAGGATATTTGTTCATTTGAGAGGTATTGAGGATGCTCTTCAATTAAAAGTAACAAGTATGTGTTTGTGTGTGTGTGTGTGTGTGTGCGCATGTGTCTTAGAAGAGCATAGAGAATTATGACAAATGATGCCTTAGTGTAGTGGAAGATGATAATGCACTGATTCATTACATTTGTTATCCTTCCATGGTCAGCTAGGAAAAATTTCAAATTATTAAAAATGTTTTCTCTTAGGTTGATTACACCTACATATATTCCTTCTTAAAAGAGTGAGTTCATCAGCATTCTTCAAATAATGGAATAAGTAATTTCAGGGCCAATTCCTGGGATCTTTCCAACCTTCTAAAGTAACTTGTGCATCAAGTATTGCACCTTAAGCTTAAAGAAAATGACTACCAAAGAAGTGTGTTTTTGTGGAGAAAGATATAGGAAAAATGCTTATTCTGAACTTGAGAATACATATAATTAAATATTTTTTCTAAAGTATTTTAAAATTTTATATGCTTTATCAAACTATAAGTACCTTATAGCAAAGCCAGAGTTGTAGGTGTCTTTAATTACTTGCCCCACTCCTGTTCATAGTTCCAGACCTATGGAATAATAGATACTCAATATATACTTGACTTTTGAGTATCACCTTATCTTCACTATTATACTTCTGTTAGTACATTTGGGGGAATTTGTGAACATTTAAAAAGTATGTATACAATGTGGCACATCTTATATTTGGGTTGCCATGAGAAGCGGTCAGATAGATCTGATGTTGCGTTTATATTATAAAGATTTGCAAAACTGATCAATGTTGTTGAATTTGAGCAAATCTAAACCACAGTGTTTATGAAATAGAAACAATTGGAGGTAATTTGTAAAATTCTCACTCTTGCATCTTCTGTTGGAAGTGTGGTGGCCCTGAAACTTGCCATAATTTCCAGTAGTCATGACCACATAACTGGGGGATCTGCCGCCTCTAGGGGCACTGTAAGCACTATCGGTCGGTTTCATTTTTAAACGGGGGTAATTATGTTCATCTCTCCCATTGGATTGTTTTGAGGAATGACTGATTAATGGTTGGTGGTAGCATTCTAAATGCAAATTAGTCAATAATGATTAGATTGAATGAACATACTCCCATTGTTGAGCTCTGAGTCTGGTGGTTATTTCTAACAGGTACTGTAAGAAGCCCTGTAGAAATTAACTCCTTAGAGGAGACAGGCCACTATAGCTAATTTCAAAATATCCAACAAACAACAAATTGCAAAGTGTACTGTTCATATGACTTTTTCAAGGAAACTTTAAAGTTTCTTGTTTAAAATAGACAACATTTTTCTGGATTCTAAAAGTAACACATGATTATTACAAAACAAAAAGTAAAGCAACATAAAAGAACAGAGTAGTACTCTATCATGCCACACTAGAGGGGTGTTATCATTTGGCATAAAATTTATCTTTCTAGACTTGTATAGAAAATATTTTAACTCCTATAATTAATAGCAAACAATATGATAGATTCTTAAGCAATTTCAGGGCTCTGTGAAATGACTATGCCAGTCATATTTTCTCTTGACAGCAAACATCAAATTATGCTGATTTTCAACAGACCAGATAAGCACATTTGTCTTTGGTTTCAGTAGACCTCCAGTGACAGGACAATTCATAAAAAAGAACAAGTGATCATTTCAAAGCGAAGGGAATACTGATACTCATCCATAGATGTCAAGATAAATCACCCTTTATTCCTAAGGAAACAGAAAATAGCAACAAGAATAACAAGTTTAGGTAGCCACTACTACCTCCTAAGCGAGAACCAGCTATTTAAAAATCCCCACATTCATTTGAAACTGATACATCACTCCATTGATGTGAGATATTTCTTGCCAAATTTCTTTTGAGTGCTTAGTTGAACATAGGCATGTGTAGATAAAACTTTGCATTCAAATATTAACCAAAGACCAGGCATTGTTGTATTTTGGAGGATTTGATTCTGAACCTAAGACTTTTGGACATCATTAAATGGGGAATAAAGAAACTGTAAATGTTTTTGAACAAGAAAAGGGTTTGAAAAAAATCTTTATTGCGGAAAGGTGAGCCTATGAGAAGAGTGTGTGATGGATTGGAGTGGGTGTGGACTATGGGAAGGGAATCCATTTGAAGGTTTTTATAGTTGTTCTGGCATGAACTGGGATGGTGGGTGAGAAGGATGCAGAGGAAAGATGGTGAGAGAGAGCCCGGAGGAAAACTACCACTGGAGGGAGGAGAAACAGAAAAGCTGGGGGATGAGAGAAAGAGACGGAAAGAGAGGTCTGACATGACTCTTCTGTTGTCCTTGGAGCCTGTTTGCTCATGAAGAACAAACACTACAAAACATGATTCTCAAATTTGTTTCAGGTGTACTGTTCTTGGTGGGGTGCCATGAAATTTTGATATGTTTTATTTGATCCTGCAAATTTACCAGCAAAAATCACAAGCGGAAGTTCATGAGCCCATAAAAAATCAAGTTGTTGAATTAAATATGATTTGCTGATGCTCAGTTTTTCTGTTAATACCTGTTTCTGGCACTTAACTCATTTTGATATGTACTAGATCTGTCTAGAAAAAAAAGGCAGTATTCAGTGCTAAAAGTTCAAGAAAAATTCATACAGTAAAACATAGAGATCAGTTATTAATTTTTTTTTCCACAGCAGAATATGTTGGTTCAGTTGGTTTGAGAACCACTTATAATGGTCTTTTTTTCCTATGGGTAAATTTTTACTGGCGAAGTTGGATGGTAAGCTTACTGAGAACTCACGCCCTACTCTTTCTTGTTTTTTTCTATTTACTGGCTGCCACGATGGATGCAAGAGCTGCATAACAAGCAGCTGCTTGGAATAAGTCACAGGGCACTCCAGGTGTATGGAGATTTCTGCTACATGTCATTGGATGTAGAACTCTGCCAAAAATCAAACCAAAGAGGGTGAGAAACCTCTTCAATTAATTTTTTCTCTTTGATTTCAGGGTAGAAATGGCCAACTCCTTGGACTAGAAAAGCTATTGAGTTTTATTACAGCTGAAGTTCTGAACTCCTGAGAGACTGGATATTTGAGGAGTCATCATTACTTTCCTTGCATAGAGTAATTGCCAACTCAACAAAACAGAAATGCATTAGCTCAAATTTTGAAGGTTATCTTTTTCTAATGGAAGTTATGCAAACTTTGTTCTATTTTAGAGATGAAAGCTTAGAGTCTAGAGAATTATTACTACGGTGCTGAAATTGTATCCTGTACTCTGTAATCAATGACATTTCTTAAGTGGATGGTATCGTTCAGCTTAAATACATTCCAGATCACTAAAGAAAAAAATTGCAACATAGAACCAATTAAAAATCAGTTTAATTTCATTAAAAAAGACATGCAAATCAAAGTATATGGTTTATTCCAAGCAGCTGTGAAATTCTGTTACTTTATCACCATGATGGTAGAAGGTGATGGAAATTATTAATACATTACTGTGTGGGTAAAGGAAAGATATAGGTAAATAGAAAAATTTTATGCATAAATGTGTGGACAACTGTAAAACACCTTTTCTTATGTGGTAAAATGCATGTGGAAACGAAAATTAATTATTGCTTCTGCTTCTCTAATATGGTGTATTGAGCACTCTTCGGACATCTTTTTAGTTCCTTGACACATAATAGCTCCTTAATAGTGGTTACCACTAGGGAGAGTAATGGGTATGGAGTAAGAAGGTCAAGGAAAAACTTCAGTTTGTGCTCCATATAATTTTTTATTTTTAAGATAACATCCATATTTTCACATCTAATCGTATGTAATAAAAAAATCTGATTTGACGCCACTCCCACATTTACACCTCCAGCCCAGATTTTTCACCCAGCTCCAGACTTATGCTTGGTATTTCCATAAACATCTCAAATCCAACATGCCCAAAACGGAATTTCTGATCTCTTCCCTCAAACACGCTCCATCTGCAACCTTTCCCGTCTCAGTGGGTGAACATTCCTTTCTTCCAAAAGGCCAAAAACCTCGGACTCATCCTTAGCTCCTCTCCTTCTCTCACACTGCAACCCAATCTTTCAGCAAATCTCATTGGCTCTACGTTCAAAACATACTCAGAATCTGTCATCTCACTGTCCCAGCTCATCTCCCTGTCTCCACTGCCCCTACTGCTTCAGAGCCACTATTGTGGTTCTCCTGGGTTACTCAGCAGCTTCCCACAGGTCTTCCTGCATCTGCACTTGCTCCCTGCAGTCTGCTCTAACACACTGGCAGAATGATCTTATGAACAGTTAAGTCAGGTGAGTCATGCCACTCCCCTGCTCAGAACCCCACCCTGGCTCTCTGTTTCTCTCAGAGTAAAGGCCTAAGTCCTTCAGTGGCCTGCAGGGTCTTACAGGACTTGCTCCCATTTCCTCTCTGGTCTCATTATTACTCTCACCTGTGGACTCATTTCAAGCCACACTTGTCTCTTTTCTTTCCTTGAATGAATCAGGCATGTCCCCAGCTGAAAGCCTTAGTAATGGTGAGTCTTCCCGCCTGGAATGTTCTTCCTCCAGATATCTGAGGTGCTGTCTCCCTCATTTCTTTCAAGTCTTTGCTCAAATATCTTCTGAAGGAGCTGATCACCTGCTTAAAATTGCATACTGCCCTGCACACCTCCCTCCCCACAGCGCTAACGATCCCCTTACCTGGCTCTGTAAGATAAGTGCTTTTTATCCACACCACTTACCTCCTTTGAGTATACCATGTAATTGACACACTCATGTTTATTTTCTGTTGCTCCCCACTAGAATGGAAGTTCCATGAGGGTGGGGAGCTGTCTGTTTTGTTCACTAATAAAAAGTGCCTCAAATGGTGCCTAATTCAAGAAATGTTTTTTGAATGAATAAGTTTAAAAAGATCCCAGAGGGGTTTTCAGTATTTCTCATGAATGTCAATTTCATGAGGACAGGTTCCTTTTTAAAATTTTGTTGATTGCTTTATATCCAATGCCCAGTATAGTATCTGGCATCTAGTAGGCACTCAATAAATATTTGTGGAGTGAATGTGAACATATATTTTTATTCAGATGTTTAGCCCACCTTTTTCACACAAATAGTTTTTATTGAGTAATTTTAAGAAGACTCAAAGATTCAACACTTTTCCAGCAGAGGTATGGATTTTACAGTACTCCAGAAAGCTAAAGACAGATATTAATCAGGGACCCCTGAGTACTGCCTTTGCATTCCCTGTGTACCGTGGAATGCTTATCTGTGTTCTGTGTGGTTCCCTCTCTTCTGAGTTTCTGTATCCCTAGCTAATTAAATCGGGAACATAGAGTAGGGATGTGCGTGGCCTCTTCCAGCTAATCCATCTGAAACACTGCCTCTTACCTTCTTCTTCTTCTTTTTAAAAACTGACCTCAAGGAGATTCAGACTGGAGACTACAGCACATGAAATAGCAATATAATATGTGAACGGATAGAGGCAGAAATAAATTAATTCCTCCTACTTCCTGTTGACTACTCCATGGTATCATTTTGTTACAGGCATAATGATACTGTAATGGACTGAGCACTCACATGGTGAGTGACAAATGCATTGGGCACCCCTTAAGATAAATAATAAATGTAAATAATAATGAAAGGATGAACACAGTACATGTTCTTTGGTGAAAGATGGTGATAGTGATATCATTCTGTGGCTCATAAGGTGCCTCGGGGTTCTTGACCTCAAATGCCCTTCTGGGTTAGGGGACATGAGTCCTGGTGAAGAATAAATGATAAAGGTCCTTTAGTAGAATTTTAATGACTAAATTCCAACAGCATAGTAACAGTATAAAAGAGATGTAGATACTCAGATCCACTAATAAAGTGGTATCTCAGAGCACATTCTGATATATTTTAATATTTCTGTGAGAGAAAAATGGAAGTAAATTGGGAATTAAGTATACTTCCTCTCTTCGCTCCTTACCACCCCTTCAGACCCTGGTAGTTTTGGGATCACTCATGTTCTCCCTTACCCTGTTTTTCTCACAGATATATAATTAGATTAAATTTAAAATACAAAATGAGCTGCATAAGCACAATTCACAATAGCAAAGATATGATATCAACCTAAGTGTCCATTAATGGATGAGTGGATAAAGAAAATGTGATATGTATATGTATTTATGTATATATAAATATATACATACCATGGAGCAATACTCAGCCATAAAAAGGAATCAAATAATGTCTTTTGCAGCAACTTGGATGGAACTGCAGACCATTATCCTAAGTGAAGTAACTCGGGAATGGAAAAATCAAGTACCTCATGTTCTCACTTATAAGTGAGAGCTAAAAAATGGGTATGCATGGTCATACAGAGTGAAATAATAGACATTGGAGACTCAGAAGGGGGGAGGGAGAAAAAATTACCTATTGGGTACAATGTGCACTATTCAGGTGATGGATACACCAAAGCCCAGACTCCACCACTATACAATATATCCATGTAACAAAACTGCCCTTGTATCCCCTAAATCGATAAAAATAAAAATAAGTAAGTTGCAGAAAGGACACTCATTGGACTCAGTTTCTACTAGACCTCATGGCATCCTACCAAAACATTCAATCCTGCCTTTAGGAACACAAGGTATGTTTGGGTACTGACAAGGCTACTTTCCTTGGCATAACTTTATCTTGTTATAAGAAGAAAAAAGAAAAAGGTAAGTTTTATACAAATTTCCATTCCCTCATGGTAAAAAACTGAGTGGTTTTTTCTTCCTCTTGGGCTTCCCTTCTGAAAACCCTTTTAGGATAAGTTTATGTTTTTGTATTTATCATAAGAGAATGAGGATTGTTCCTTGCTGATTTGTTAATAACTAATAAAATTACATACAAATTTATGAACTTACCTTTTGACCCAGGAATACCATTTCCGGGAATCCACTCACAGTACATCTCCAACAATAAAAAAATGCATATGTTCCAAGTTGTTAATTGCAGCATTGTTTATGATTGCAAAATGTGGGGGAAAACCTAAATGCTCATACATAGGAGAGTGGTTGAATAAATTATAGTATATCCACAAAATGGAGTACTATGCAGCTGAAAAAAGGAACAGGAAAGATCTTTATGAATTGATATGGAGTGTTTTGCAGGGTATACTGATGGGCAAAAAAAGGTGCAAAAGAATACCTATAGTCAACCTGTGATCCTAGCACTTTGGGAGGCCGAGGTGGGAGGATTACCTGAGGCCAGGAGTTCAAGACCAGCCTGGGCAACATAGTGAGACCCTGTCTCTACAAAAAATTTTTTTTAAAAATTAGCCAGGTATAGTGGCATGTGCCTGTACTCCCAGCTACTTGGGAGGTTGGAGTGGGAGGATCATTTGAGTCCAGGAGTTTGAGGCTGCAGTGAGCAGTGAGCTAGGATCTCACTACTGCACTCCAACCTGGGAAACAGAGCAAGACCCTGTCTCTAAAAAAAAAAAAAAAGTACTGATAATCAATAAACACATGAAAAGATGCTCAACATCATTAGTCAGTAGGTTAATGCAAATCAAAATGACAGTGAGATACCACTTTCACCCACAAGGGTGGCTATAAACAAACAGACAAAACAGAAAATAACAAGTGTTGGTGAGGATAAGAAATTAGAACACTTGTGCATTGTTGGTATGAATGTAAAATGCTACAGACACTGTGGAAAATGGTTTGGTGGTTCCTCAGAAAGTTAAGCATAAAATTATTATATGACCCAGCAATTCTATTCCTAGGCATATACCCCAAAATATTGAAAACAGATATTCAAACAAATACTTGTACATGAGTGTTCATAGTAACACTATTCACAATAGTCACATTGTGAATAGTGTTGCTATAAAACATCCCAAATGTCCATCCACTGATGGGTAGATAAACAAAATGTGGTGTATCTATATAATGGAATATTATTCAGCTATAAAAAGGAATAAAGTGCTGATATATGCTGCAATGTGGATGAACCTTGAAAACATTATGTGAAGTGAAAGAAACCAAATACAAAAGGTCACATATTGTATGATTCTATTTACGTGAACTATCCAGACTAGGTACATCCATAGAAACAGAAAACAGCTTCGTCATTGCCAGGGGCTATAGGTAGGGAGAAATTGGGAGCAACTGCTTGATGAGTACTGGGATTCTTTGGAGAAGATGGAAATGTTGTGGCACTACTAGATAGACATGGTGGTTAGACAACATTGTGAATGTGCTAAATGCTACTGGGTGGTACACTTTAAAATGGTTAATTTTATGTTATGCGAATTGAGCCTTAATTAAAAAAAAGACAGAGTACTTACAGTGTGCTACCTTTCATGAAAGAAAAATAGAGGAGACAAAACATACACGTGTTTGCTCATTTGTACAGAAGACATTTTAGAAAGATGAACCTAACGAGATCGGTTCCTCAGGGATCGTTTGAGAAGGAGACGGGAAGAGTGAGGAGGTGGGAGGGGTGCTGGGATGGAGGAGGGGGACATTGACCTGATGTACTTATTGGATAGGTCTGACTCTTAGAACTATGGTAATGTTTCACATAGTACCCCTCTTCCAAATAAATTAAAATCTACAGAATGTGGAAAGAACCTAATTAGAATACAAAGACTAACAAGTGGTTTTAATCGTATGACAAATGAATATCATAGCCACACTTAAGGAGTTGAGGAAGAACCAACTAACTTTGGAAAACAGTATTTTGACTGTATAATGTAAGGCTAAAGACATAAGAACTGTACACAAATATTATGCTCTAGTTAGCAAATTTGTTTTGCGCAGACAGAGGTACATGTTAGCAGTTCTGAAACTACTTATATGTATACTAGGATTGAGCAAATAAGTAAAGGGTTCCTCGGAGAAACGGCCGAGTCCAGGAAAAATATAAGACAAGCCTGAACATTTTGTGGTGCCAGAAACTAAGGGAGTACTAAAAAATGATGGGGTATGTCAAAATGACACAGCAGTGAAACTGAAGGAGCTCCCAGGGAAATTTGGGACAAGCTGAGCTAAAAAGTAAATAATGATGGTAATGGATTATAACCCAGAAAATAAAATAAATATTCCTGAGTCCTTACTGATACAAATAAATAATTGAATAAAGAAATAAATGGAGGGAAAGGGCCAGCTCTTCTATAATAAATATAGAAGGAATGATGGAAATAGAAAATCAGCATTAGGAAAAGACAGGAATCCTTAATAAACACCAGTGGCGGTAAGGGAACGTTACACTCAGAACAGGATATTTGCATAGTGTCAAAGTATCTCCCCCCAAGACACTTTAAGTTATTGAAGGAAAAACTAATAATTTTATAGAGATGAAACCTAGTCAACTACCACACAATCAAGTGACCAAAGTTAACTTCCCCAGTAATAAGTCAGATCGACATCATGGAACTTTGTCTGATGCCCCAAGGAGGGCACAATATCACCTCTGTGACATTCTTGCCCAAAATGGATAACCTCGATCTAATCACAAGGGAACATCAAACAAACATAAATTGAGAGATATTCTACGCAATAATGGACCGGTATTCTTTAAAAGTGTCAAGGTCATGAAAGAACAAAAAAGATTGAGGAACTGTCACAGATTGGAGAACACTAAGGAGACATGACAACCGGATCTTAGACCAGTTAGGACATTAGTGGGACAACTGGTAAAATGTGGACAAGGTCTGCAGATTAGTTAACAGAGTTGTATGAATACTAACCTCCTGGTTTTGATCATTGTACTGTGGTTTAGGTAAGATGTTAACATTGAAGGAAGCTGAGTGAAGGGTGTATGGGAACTCTGTACTATTTTTGAGACTTTTCTCTATGTCTAAAATTTTTCAAAATAAAAAGTTAAAAACATAACAAGTTCTTTTTCACTTAAGAATTCTTTTTGTTTATTTTACTTGCTTTGATGTTTAACTGGGCTTAGATTTTAAAAATATATTTAGAGTGATATCATTAACTTTTTTTCCAAAAAAATTTTAAGGGATTAAGGAAATTAAGAATGTTGAGTTCCCTCAATCTAAACAGGGAAATGGTAGGGCAGGATGTGGATGGGAGGATTCAGTGTGGATCCACTGGGATGGAAGTATCTGGAATAATGATACCATCCCTATGCCCGAATGGGAGAGAAGAGGGAGAAGTTACTGGAACCCAGAGAGGGTGGCTGAATGGAAAGAATATGGGACAAGGTCTGTGGCCTTCAGGTGCAGGAAACAAGCAACCCACAGTAACCAAGCAGGGCAGCCAGATGAATGATCCCTTCCTGCCTTCCAAGCTCTTGCCAGGGCCTTCCATTGACTGCATCTAGTCAGAAGCCAGAGGACAAGGGAGCCCACTGATGTAACTGAAACATATCCACCTCTAGTGGCCCACAGCAGGGTGGAGAAGGTTGGAAAGTAGATCTGAAGGAAGAAATGTTAGGTATCAGCATGGAGATCATTTAGTCCACCTCTCTCATTTTGCAGATGAGAAAAATAAGCCCCCCAAAAGTGAAAGATTTATCCAAGGTCACAATAAAAGGTAGTTTGGTAGAGTTAAAACCTATTGGTCTGCAAGTTGGAAGACTTAGGTTCCAGTCTTGGCTGGGCCACTGCACTGGGCTTTAGTTTCCACATCTTTGACTATGTGGGGGTAGACTAAAGCAATGGTCTTCAAACTGGGCTACACATACCCCTGCGCATACAGAAGAGATTCTAGGAGGTATATGGCTATGGATAATTTTGAGTGAATCATTTTCAAGATGCATAACTTTCTTATATATACTTTCTGCTAAAATGAATCTGCTTTTTTCCTTTCATAATTATTCTTCTGCCACTTGACACAAGAAAAGCATGCCTCTCATCCATCAGGAGTATTGCTAAAGTGCGTCACCCCAGGGAGTGAAGACTTCTGGGGCACCAAACAAAGGAACATTTTGAAATGCATAGATTTTGAGGCATATTCCTCTGACAGCACACCAGAGAGCTTCAATTAAGAAATACTGAAAGACTCATGGCAAATGTGCGTTGGTACATTGTCTTTCTGAGAAGGGTTTGAATCTCACAAGTGAACGTTTTGCATTTCAAACGTAAGACCCTAAATGGGTTTTTGTCCCTTTAGGAGGAAAGAAGATTCTAATCTGATGCAGATGATGAGCAGCTTGAGGTCTTCCAGGAACTGGTTGTGCCACATACCAGGCTGACTGGCACAACCATGAGTGACAAGGTGCAATTATCCCTACTTCTTACACATGGTTTTATTCTCTTACAGAGCTCTGTCTTCACAGAAAAACAAGTTCACAATGAGCTAGCTGGAGCCAGGAGCTTCCAAGACCAGTTGTCACCTCCCTTTGAACATGTTTAAACTAGGACATAGGAACTGCCACACTAGGTCAGCCTTATTTATGATTCCACTCTGTTATCTACTTGGACAACAGCAGTGGTTGCCTTAATGCCAACCTTAAGGTTAATAATTTTCAAGTTTCTCTTACTTGCCAATTATGGTTCTGCCTTCCTTACATTTCTCTATAATAACCCCTCCAAATCCTAAAAATATTATTATTGTTTTGTTAAAATGACAACATGCTCACTGTAAAGATTCAGACAAATTAGAAAGTGTAAAAAGGAAGGACAAAAACATCCCAAATTCTACCAATTATCAATAGCTGTTAACATTTGGTGACTGTCTTTCTGTGCCTAGACACATTCTATGCCTAGATACACATCCGTATTGTTTTCATAAATGAGACCATACTACACATGCTGTGCAGTAACCTGCTCTTTCACTCAGCAATATGTTGTGATCTGTATGCTGCATGTCACATATGGTTTATATATGTGCTCACCACTCCCTCACTGAAATCCATTTAGATCATTTCCAATTTTCCACTCTCTTAATGCCATGGTAAACATCCCTCCTATATTTCTTTTTATACTTCTGCAAATATCTCTTTGAAGTAATAGATTATATTATTGTTGAATCATAGACCCTTTGAGAATCTAGTAAGACATATGGATCACCTCCCTTCCAAAGTGCACGTATTCATATACCTACCTTACTTTGTCTTTGATTTGTGTGTGTGTGGGGGGAGGGTTCATAAATATGCCTCTTGAAGTTCATCCTTGGACTTGCTAAGGATCCATTGACCCTAAATTAAGATCCATGACTTTAGGGTTAATTCCAAGACATGTGAATTTTTAATAACCTTTAAAGTAATTGGTATTAATTTATCATCTATATGTCCCTCCACCTTTAATTGGTAGGTCCATCCTCCAGTCTGTGTCCAACTGTGAAGTTTTGGTGACATCATAAATCAGATTACATAAATTTCCACTGACTACCTCAGGGGCTGAAGGGATTTTGAGCACAAAACAATACATTCTAGTTTACTTTATAGCCTTTAAGAAAGTTTCATAAGTCAGAAAGTTTTGTTAGGTAAAATGTTTCATAAGGTTAAAAAAAAAAGGAAAAAATATGTTTTAGCATTTGGTTTCTCCATTCAACAAAAAGATAATAGCTCTGTGCCAGCCCCGGTGCTAGAAACTGGGGATATACAGATGAATAAGACTTGACCCCTGCCTTCAATGAATTCACTGTCAAGATGGGGAGACAGACATACCAGCAAATCATTGTCAGCCAGGGAGAGGTTACAGTCTGCTCTAATGAGCAGCACTAACACAAAGGTGTGAAGAAGCACAGACAGCCAGGGGCACTGAAAGATCCATCCTCTCTGAGGTGTATCAGCAAACCTGCTCCCTTTGCATGGCCCATTCTCCATCCCCACCCACCTGAATCTTCCCTTCTCTCTACACAATATTCATTTCACTTCTCAGGGAGACTCAATACTAACTTGAAAGTCAATGCTCTCTAGGATGGCTGAAGTGAATCTAGGAAGCTAAAGGGCACAAGAAATATGCAGGACACATCCAGCAATGTAGCAAGGCTGTTTGATGATAACATTCACTTCTGCAGACTTGCAAATATGGATGCCCTAGCGATTGAGTTACTCAAGTAGATTAGAAGCCAGAGAAATCGCAGGTCAGGTTTACATATGTAGATAAGTAGATTGCTTGCTGTCCAGTGGCATGTGTAATTATTATAATCTACTATAGGCTACCTAAGAAGCTTTTTTCCCCCCCATACTTTATATCTTTTGGCTCAGACTTACTCAATAGTTGAGTGTTCTTAGAAAATGCCATTTTATTTATTTCCACCACAGCCCAGGGATCTCTTCAGTAGCTTGATTTCCTTTGGAAATAGATGAATCTAACCTATCTGCTGTGACTTTCATGCCATTTTGGTTTTCTGTCTGTATCCATTTCTCTCATTTTTCCCCATGTCTGTATTTTCCCTCTTTCCTCGCTAACCCTCATCTCCTCTTTCTCTAAGCTTCTCACATTCCAAGTGCCATTCATTGGCAAATTCTAAATTCTTCTACGTTTTCACATTTGCAACAATCTTCAGCCCTCTCCACTTACTTGACTCTCTGAGCCAGGCCGTGGGGTTCCTCTGCCACAGCAGGAGACATCCTCAATTAAAGTCTGCCCTGTATCTGGGAAAGAGGGGGAAGGAGGTGGGTATAAGTATTCCTCCCAATGTCTTATTTCTTAAGGACAGTGCTCATCAAAATATTTTAGTCATAGTGACCTCCCCTAGGATTTTGATGCATGGTTGTTCCCAATAAAGATTGATGTTTTTTTTAAGAAAAGTGTTTGGTGTATGTGCACTTTTCATTCAAAATGAAAGGATAGGTTGATGCACAAAATATGTTTTTAAAACACGTATTAATTATTTACAAATGTGAGTCATAGGCATCTGAAACCAAGCATGCAAGCCCATCAAGAAAAGGATAAGTGGTATTTAAATAGTACAAAGGAGAATGATTGTAACAACTGTCAGCATCCCTATTACTCCTCTAGGTTAGAGGCAGTTTTTTCCAAGTCTTGTTCATGATACAAATAAAACCATTTAAAAATCTCTACAATATTCCTTGCACAGTTTTGACAAATAAGCTTTATGTTAGTGTCTAATGTTACTTAATTTTGTTTTTGATGCAAAATGTAACTTATTTCCCTTAACTTTTTATATTTCATTGATGTATTTTGTTTTTCAAACCTAGTTCACACAGTCAGAGATCCTTATTTTTTTTAGGTTTGAATGGTGTCTTATGTTATGTTTTTATAATTAGTATAACTTCCATTTTCTCATGAGTAAAAGGGGGATCACAGGGTTGTCATAGGCTCATAGGGTTGTCATGAGGGTAAATGAATTAATATTTATAATGACAGTCACAACAACTAACATTACTTAATGCTTTCCACCTGCCACGCACCACTTCGTGTGTTTTGCATCAACGTGTTTACTCTTCCCCAGAGCTCCATGTGGTAAGTACTATTATTATTATCCTCCTTTTTTTACAGATGAGGAAACTGAGGGCACAGAACCTTTGAGTAATATTCATAGGTCTCACAGGTAGCAAATGGCAAAACTGGGCTTAAAATTTTGGCAGATTAATTTCAGAGCCTGTACTTTTATCCTCTGTACTCTGATCCACTGCCTCTCAGGTAAAATAGTACTTAAAAGAACCAGGCTGTGGATAAGTAGCAATTCTTATAAAAATTGAAAAGTAAGATCCAGAAGTCAATGCTTTTATGTTACTGGTACTCAGTGCATATAGAGATGGCTAAGGCATCTCTAATACTTAATGGCTGCTATTTTAATAAATTTTTTAGGTCCCTTGCTTCTTCCTTTTCTTAAATGCCTTTAAACATCTGACTTTAGGTAAAAGCATGTTAGTGGAATGAACATGAGGTTTTTGGATCAGAAAGGGTTTGACTCCTTACTAGCTGTGTGACTTGGAGTAAGTCACATGTCTCTCTGAACCCGTATTCTTATCTGCAAAGATGGCAATAATATCTATTTCAGCTTCTACATCAGGAGGCAAGAAATGACTAAACGTTAAAACACAGAGGAAGGCAATCAGGAAACTCACACTATGAATGTAGAATATTATACACACTGACTAGGACTGAGGACATTGCCTGAGCTGCCTTCCAGGCTCAGGGTTTTGCCAGTTCTTGATAAGGATGGAAATTAGTATCAAGATCCCACTAAATATCGTTATTTTGTTCCTTATATACTTATGTTTTAAGTTCTCTCTATAGAAAATTGTATATTGCTCTCATTCCATACTTTATGTAACAATTCTTAATGGATCTTTTAATTTTTATCAAGTCTGAACATAAATAACTCTTCAAGGTATGTTACAGATATTTATAATTTGTACTTTTAGTAACAATTCTGGTATACAAATGATAGGAACAATTCATGGAATAGGAAATACAATTAGTTAGCCAATATATAGAAAACTGTTAAGCCTCTCTAGAAATCAAAGTAAAACAAAAACAAACATTATGTTTCACATATGAAAATATTCAATGCTGATGATGGTCATATTCATTGTTGATGGGTATGTAAACTGGATAAAAACCTGTTGGAAGGCAATTTTTAATATGTAACAAGGACCTTAAATATGTTCCTATATTTTAAGATAATTTCAGTTTATGGAAACTAGGTCCGAGAAACAACATGAACTACAGAATAAACTTTTAGTATAAAGTATTCATTGTGGCATTATTTATAAGAAGAAGTTGGAAATCACCTAAATGCCCTAGAAACTGGGAATAGTTAAGTAAATGAGATCCCACATAATAGATTACTGTGCACTTATTTTAAATTATGCTTAAAAATAATTTATAATGGCATGGCAAAATACATGTAATACAATTTAAGTGAAAAGTGGGATACATTTTATATACAGTGTGGTCAGAACTAAGTAAAAAATAGTTGTATAAATACAAACATTTGAAAAAAGATATCAGAACGCTAATAATGGTTATTGGTGAGGTGATGATTATGGGTGATTTTTTTCCTGCTTTCTACTTTTTATACTTCTCAAACTTTTTTTCACAATGAGCATATGTTATTTTACAATATTAAAAAAACAAAGCAAACTATATGAATAAAGATTTTGTTGATAGGGTGGGCAGAAATATCTGTTCTAGTATGATGATGCCTTGACAAGGCGGATTCCCATATGGTTGTGTTCCACGTTATACTGTTCCACAGGCTTTCTGTGGAAATTAAATATTCCATCATTCTAATATATATTGCTATGTATTAGGAGACTGTTATAGAAAATTAAATTTTATAACCTTACATAAGAGATAGGAAGGTATTTTGTGAAAAGATTTTTTTTTATATTTCCAAAGAATGCACAAGTTTCCTTAACTAGCTACCTTTCCTGTACATTTGAAATTTCATTTATGTAACATGCAACTTTTCAGGACTTCTTTTGTGTGAAGTAAGATATATTTGTATGTGCTGACACCTTTATCAAGAGCACACCAAGAAAGAAAAACAAACTGTAATTCTATCAGCTCTTTTGTTAAAAGAGTTTTCATCCCTTATTTGGTGGTGATAACTAGGATCCAGGTTTACTCATGACTGCTCTGGTTTACACCTGTTGTCCTGGCATAATTATTAATAGCACCTCTTTTTTCTCTCAAAATTGTTTTTGTTCAGACAATAAGTTACGTGGTCACTTTAGCAATATCAAATATGGGGAGAAGGGGAGGAACAAGAGGGACGATTTGGATGCTGACTCTTGAGTAGAGACATGTTGTGGGGGGCAGGTCGGGGGCATTGGCTCCAAACAGCCCACATGCAGACAGTGGGAGCTAGCAGTTGCACTTGAAGGGACAGAAAGTACCCCAGTTGCCAGTAAACACTGGCCCACAGGCTGTACTATTTAGTCTAATCAGTAACATATCTATGACTTGATAGTGATTCTGACAACATTGGCTCTACCTGAAAGTGGAAAAGAAAATCCATCTAGTTGATTTAAGATACCAAAGACACACCTGCCCAGGACAGGCGTTCTTTTCCACCAGCCCACTCTGGAGCTCGGCATTTCCACCACTAAAGTTACTATAATTCAATTTTATCATGATAATTAAAATTCTATCTCAAGAGAACAGCACAGAAGTACAGGGGAAATGACACCATTAAGGAGTTAGGAGGATGCTTCTGCTGACTCTGCTCTTCCTCAACTGGACAAACCTCGCCAAAGGACTCCGCTTCTCAGAGGGCAGTCTCTGCAGTAGTAAACAGAGGAAGATAAAACCCGTTCTGCCTGTCTCATGGGGTTGTAGTGTGAATAAGATGGTTAGTATACGTGCAATGTCTCTGTAAATATGAAACCACTCTGCAACTATCAGAGACTATTAATCTTATGAAGTTATTAAAATAAAATACCACATTAGCTTGCGCTAATAGTACCGCCTCGGAATGTAGTAAACAAGGCCTGGGGAAAAAGACATGAACTGGGTAAATTCTGATGGGTGGTTGGTTACAAGGAGGGGAAGGATGACTGAAGCAGGCTGGCTGATCCTCTGAACCATCTGGAGAGTGTTTTAGAAAAAAACAGATTAGCAGACCCCGTCCCAAGAGCTTGAGATTCAGTTGACCAGACACAGCCCAGAGTAAGTTGTGTGGGGAAGGGTGGTGGGAGCAGGGAAGCTGCTAAACATGGTGCAAAAGGAACCAGAGGAGACTAGAAAGAGAGCCATGGGGAAGGAGATGGCAGAATTTCATTGCTTTGACAAGTTTTTTTCCCCCAGAGCTGGCCTTGCTGGGAAACTGAGAGCTAAAATGAATTTGTGATATTTTTGGTTACTGTTCTTCCCAACCCACTTTTCCCCAATCCTAGAAAATAAACTCCATGTGGGTGAGGATTTTGTCCCTTTTCTTCACCGCTGAATTCCCAGCGCTTAGAACATTTCCTGTCACATAGATCCAGGATAATAAATATTGCATAAATGAGTATCATTTGCCTGTGTCAACTCCTTTCTCCATTCATGTCTGTGATTCAGAGTTGGCCAAGTTTTGTTATCGCAGTTCTGGAGCTGTTTAAGGGGAGACTTTGACCAAGTTTAGGATACTGTCCTTGATCTAGGTCACAGAATGGTAGCTCTCACTTGTAACTGCTACTACCACTACCAACCTTAATTCTTTGTTGGCGACTTGTCAAATTCTGTTGACAAGTCTTAATATCTTACTGATATTCTTTGAGCACTAGGATTACTTGATCAAGAAGAGAATTCTTCTTAAGTTGTGTTTAATTGGTTATATCTAGAAATATTTTCATTCTCACTGCAGTTTGTTACTATCCTTTGGGTACTGCAATATGATAATGATTAAAGAATGCAGTCTGGTGATAAATTTTGTTTGTTAACTTTATTGAAGCCTTAAGCTTTTTGGATGAGAGGTGATTCAGATTTTATTTTGTGTATGTTCCCTTCCCTGTTATTACTTAACCTCCCACCAGATGTGTAATACGTAAATTGCAGATTGAGGTAAAGGGACCTAATCAGTTCCATTCAAGAAATGGTTGTTGAGCTCCCACTGTGTGCAGGTGCCATGTTAGGAGTTGAGAATATGATAAGTAAGACAAATATCACTGCTTAGTCCCTGGTGAGATGTATGACACCAGAATATATGTATGTTTGCATGTTTGTATATATATTATACATTATTATATGTATAAAGTGTGCATGTATGTATATATATCCAGGATGCTTTTGAAGGCAATTAAGAAAATACCCAGTTTAAAGTGTGGGCACATTGATGATCTCACAAATCAAGAATTTTGAGGTAGGAGTCCCCATGGTTACTTGATGATATCATGGTTCTGTTTCTCCGCACTTCTTTTGACTTGTTGCTCACACTTCCGAGAGGACAAGGGTAAGAATTGAAAGGTGGTTACAAACAAAGCTGGGGTCTGCCAGCAGGAAGGAGTGTGTGTGAGTGTGGCGAATGATCAACTGTCACACCCAGATAAGAAAATTTGGAAATATTATACCCTGATTTTGCCTGAGAAATGCAATGATTTAATGATATACTAAAGCCTGTAAAGGAGCAAAGTAGGGAAACATACTAGTCTTATTAATGTGGCAGGATTTTATGATATTAATTATTGTTTAGTTAAACATACAAAAGTAAAGCACATTCAGTAAAAAATGTATGCAGCAAAGGCAGACCACTGTTAAGGTCTGGTGTGTATCCTTCTCACGTTTCTATGCCTTTACAAAGGCTTAGGTGTATGCATGTGTATACACATTCACTAACATTTTGTATATAGCCTTAATATCTGGTTTGCTTGTGATCTTAGCCTGGGACCTCTAGACAGGAGAACCAGAGTCAAAGATTAATTTGCAGCCACTTTATTTGGGAAATGCAAGTGAGGATGGTGAAGTTGACAAAAAAAAAATGGAAGTGAGGCAAGAAATATGCAAAGCAATGTGATTCATCATGGGTCTGGCAAAGACGTAGCAGATGCTTGGCAGGTGTGTTGACTCGGCATGCAGGACTTCTCTGGAAAAGTTGCAAGAAGACACTACACTTCAGAGTAGTCCACTGCAGGGACAAAGGGGAGAGTGTTTTTCTCCTTGGATCCCTCTTGCCTCTCATTTCCCAATGGCCAATTTCACCCCGTAGGGAGGTAACTCCCCATATTTCCAGCCCTTGGCAGCCACACAGGAAGCCAATTCCTGCTCCATAGTGTGGCATTTCATCCAAATCTAGAAACAGAGTGACAGCTTGGTGCTGCCAGGGTTCAGCATGTTGGGAGTAAGGGCCGTGCAGGCCCAGGGATCCAACTCGAACTCCAGCCAGCTCAGGGAGTTCAGCAGAGGCAGTGGTTGTGTTGGGGTGCAATAGGGGTGTGGAGGTTACTTTCAGAAAAAAGAGGCAGTAAAGGAAATCTGAGAAAGTACACAAAGATTGCATCCAATACACTTGTTCTACAAAATGGAAATTTTGCAAAAATGGAATATTATATACATTATTCTATTTGGTTTTTTTTTAAAGATAGCCATTTTTCCATGCCAGTATTTTGAGATCAAACTCTTTCCTTTGAACAAATACCTAAGATTTAAGAGAATAGATATGCCTTAATTTATTTTGCCATTTCCTTTATTGATGGACATTCAGGTAGTCCCCCAAATTTCTCATTATAGCATGATTGGGGGGACAAACTTAAAGTGCTAAGAATAATTTGAAAAGAAAGATTTTATTTAAAATCAGTCACCACATCTGCCTAGAGCTCTACTGATCCAATCCTTGTGACTGCATTAATTGTGCCCTATTGCATTTTGCCCGGGGTCTGGCAGTTCTGAGTTTATGCTCCTCACTGGGATCTGCTGGCTTTTCAAATGAATGCCTGTGACGTTGACAAGATATGCTATTCTCCCAGGAGGCTCCCAACCCTGAGAGGAGATTATTTTTCATTTTTGCATATGCCCAAAGCCTTTCCGTTTGTGTTATTTTGTCAGTGAATAATTGTCTTGAATAAATAAAGAAATGAAATTCTATGAATTCTGACTTTGCCCAGCCAGGGATTTGTGAGCCCTACCATCTAGGCAGGTGAAATTAGTCAGGCAATGGTTAAAAAGTGAGACACTGGGGAGACAGGTGACACTGCATTCCCAGACAAGGGGTTTGAAGTGTTCATTGATAAGAAAAACATCACCACATGGGAGATTTTACATGTCTTCTACATCAAAAAACACCTCAGTTTTCAGGCTTGTTTTGGAAGAAAACACTTTTGTCTTGTGTTTTTATTTTCTTAATGCTTTGACACCTTGACAGTTTTGAACTTAATGATCCTTTATGGGTAGCAATGGAAACTCCATCTGCTTTTTCCATTTTCTAGGCAGCTCTTCCTCCTCTGTCTGCAACACATTGCTAAGCCTTTGAAGATTACGCTGGTATCCTTCCCTTATTTACCCTAAAATGGTTAACTATGACATTTCTGAAATCTGCAAATTTTCCTGACTTTAATAAACCCCTTAATTTTATTTTAAAAGTCAACTATGCACTTGAGACAGTAATTGTATTATAGAACGCAAAATATTCTTTATTCTAGTGCACTTTGATTTCGTTCTCAGAGAAGCTTAATAACATAGATTTTCTGTAAAATAAAAAGCAAATTCTGCATGAAACTATTTAAAAAATTGATCAGACTAAATAGAAAGACAAAATTATTAATGTAACCTAACCCTTAAAGGTGCTTGACTAATAATGTTGAGTGAACCAAAAAATGCTTCTAGAATCTTAAAAAAAATCTAATCTGACCACTAAATTTAGAACCAGAACAATATTTCTATTTTACATGATATTATTTAATATTCTTAATGCAAACATCTTATACTACTTTATTGATTATGTAACACATTAAACCTGGAGAATTAGACAATAATTACAGGAGAAGAAATTGCAACACGTGTCTTTTAGTTATGACATCCTAATAATGGAATATATTTTGTGATTTTTAGTGGTAAAAAAAATTTCATAAAATTATAAACGGTACCGCCTCGATTCAGTGATTCTTTAAAATCGAGGAAGGCCTAGAACTTCCCTATTCTTGGAATCTGCACTTGGGCCATTTTTCTTTAAAATGCTGCTCCTTTCTTTATTAATCAAAGTTGTATAAAACCACCTGTTATACTTCTGATCAGCATGAGTTCATATTGCACCAACTTAAACCTGGAAAACATAACATTTCAGTTTGCTGTGCTGTCTTATCAAGGATAGATGTACAATTTCTATGTGATATATTTTGAAATGTTGAAAATAGTTCAATGAGCTCCATAATGATGTTGGAGAACCCTCAAGGATCCAGAGACCCCCAGGTTGGGAGCTACTTCCTTAGCCAGGGGTTGACATGGATTCTCAGATGGTACCAGTGTTGTGATACTTGTATGCTGCCTAATAGTAGTAGCTGTTTGATACCTACATCTTCTCAAAGTGGCCTAAAAAGGCAAGCTAATAATTATTATTCGAGTTCTGAGTCAATGGCAGCAAACAGGAGAGATTGATAAGAGAGAGGTTGGGTATTTATTTTCATAGTTCCTCCCTTGCTAAGTCACCCGAGGCTGGCTGCATCCCTTGTCTGAAGGTGACAGCTCCTGTTGGGCCGCCCTCTCCATATACTTCTCTGTTTCCTGGTTCAAGTAACTTTTCTCTTCCTTAAATCAATTTTTTAACCAGGCCTTTAAAGATGTACATTTGGTGTTTTACAGTATTCTTTTATCAAGAACAATGATGTAGTGAATAACTTTGTATATATGTCATTTTTTCCCTTGATTTGGGCTCAGAGGATTACCGGGGTACTAAAGGGAATAAATTGCAAACAGAGGAAGTGAGATGTCAGGAGACAGAATGATGAAATGAAGATTATGAAGTTATTTATAATGACCCAAACTAGAGCATGGACACAAGGGTGAGTGACTGAGGTATGGTGGAGGACAAGGCCATTTGAGCAGAGAAGTTCAAAAAACTGAGAGACCACGTGGTGGAAGGATCCCCTACTATAGTCATTGAAGTCACCAGGGATTAAGACTGAAGAGAGAGATTGTCAGACTGGAGCTAAAATCATGGAGAAATGAGTGAGGCTGACACAGGTGTAGTCTGGGTGACAGTAAAATCGAACATTTTTGGGTGAATTCATTGGATAACATGAGTTTTAACACTAGAGAATTTTTGGGAGGGGAGTGAGAAAAGTCTGAAAGTAGCAATGAGGAGCAAAGAGGTGGCCTTCCCCAAACACAGGCCCAGATATGTGAGGACCATGGGGAAAAAAACAGCCACTACATAAGACAGCTGCAGGGGAAGGGCCATCCGCGGGGGAAAGCTAGTTGTCTACAGCAATGAGGTGAATGAAACGTTCAGAGACGAGGTTGAGGGTACAGAAGATTTGGCTGATGACGGATGAATTGAGAGGGCACAAGGGAAGGATTTCATTCGTTAATGGGACAATGATCACAAGCAGTCCTTTTGCTGTAGTTTCGCCAATTGTCTTCTGTTGCCTAAATTCATCTTTTAGACGTTCTCTTAAGAAGGGCTAATAGGAAGGATGCTACCTGAGCTTTTGCATATTTTAAACTCTTTGTAGTCCTTATACTCGAAAGACAGTTTGGCCAGACATAAAGGCTTTGTGTCTACTCTCTCTACTCGAGTATCTTGTATATGTTGCTCTAAAGTCTTCTTGGAATGAATGTTGCTATGCAGAAGTCTAAGGTCAGATTGATATTTCCCTTTTATAAGTGACTTGATTATTTGCAACCTCTCCAAAGGATTATTTCTTTTTCTTTGTAGTTAGTAGGTATACCAGGTAAAATGTCCTTGGCATGTAAAGCATCCTTTCAATAAGAAGATGTACTTTTTTTTCTTTAAACTGGGAAAAGTTTTCTTCAATTACATCATTAAATATTTGCTTGTTCCATTACTTTGAATCTTTTCCTGGGGGCAGCAATTATAAGTTTACAAAAAAACTTCCTTTGCCTGTTTTCTGTATATATTATTTTGTTTCTAATCCCTTTTGACTCTATTTTTTGTTTCATTTTACTTGCTTTTCCTCATTTTTTCTTTATATTTCTTAAGTTTCTTTTCTTTTTTACTTCCCTTCTCATTTTGTCTTTATTTCTGTGGTGGTTTTTTATTTTTTTACTACTTCTTTTCTGAATTCCTCCATCTCGCATTTCATCGCCTCCTGTTATTTCACTATATCTTCCTTGAATTCCTGCATTTCTGATGTATGGCTTTCTTTTTATAGGGGGATTGTCTCATTTTTTTTTTCTAATTCTGGAAAAGATATTTTCAAAAAATTTATCTGCTATAGCTTCATTTTACTTGTAAAGTGTTCTTCATCTACTAGGTTTTGCTCCTTTTTCTAAAATTTTGCTATAGTTTCTTTATTTTGTTGGTGCGCTACTTCTTTTTTTATTTCTCATTCTTCAGTCAAGTGGGTTTTCCTGGACTAGCTATTTGCAAGAGTTTCCAGTATAGGTGGGAGTGAGGGTAGGAAGGAGCTATTTTCACTAAGCATAGACTCACTTCTCTGCTGCCACATAAACAGACTGCTTCCTGTGAATATGGCTTATCTGTGTGACTGTTTATACAACATCACTTGTACTGTCTTTCAGAATCAAGCTGGGTACAGAGAGCTTTTGTTGCCAGCATGGCTTGCCCCAGTTCCCACACCTCCTTTTGCAAAGAAAGGATAATGTTTCTGTGAGTCAGGGTGTATTTCTCACCTTCAGGAGCTATACTTTTGCTAGCATCGTCTAGCTGAACCTTCTTGCTGCTGAGATCGGTCTCTGTTTTTTCTCTTTACTTTCTCCCACACAATTTCTGCTCAACCTCAGCTGTTTTTGTCAATTCTTATACATGTTTTAGAATCTGGACAGTATATTTATGTCCTAATCTGCAGAAAAAAAATAGGCTTGTGAATTTTGGGGGGTGGGGTTTGTGTTTTTATCCTTTTAGCTCTTGAATGGTTTCCAAAGGTAGAAAAAGAAAATACTAATATACTCAGTCATGTTCACACCAGAAGTCCTCTCTAATTCTTTCGAATAGTGATGTCCACATTTTAGGGATAATCAGAAATCTGTATGCATGTGGCCCGAATTCTCTCCTAACGATGTTCAAAATTACAGATTTTTAAAATAATATAAAAAGAATCCTTCAAAACTTATCTATCTGTTAATAAAAATGCACATATAGCCTACAAAAACTAGGGATGACTCATATATCTTGGCAAAGTTTTACTTGAAACCTTGTAATTATGATAATATGCTGGAAATTTCAGGATCCCTAGGGACAGACCAATTAAGAGTTTCTATTGTTCATTAACTCCTTATAAAAAACCAGGCTAAGCAATATTCAGATATTTCTAACACTGTTTCCAGATCTTTGCCTCAAGGTCAGATTTTACAATTATCTGGGGCCTGAGTTGGCACTGCTAGCATTGAATTGGGGACAGATGCCCATTCCTTGCAGCCAAAAGTGTCTGCTTATCTGGCAAGAATTATTTCACACAAGGATTATGTCGGAGTATTTTTGGTCCTGAAAGATATCTACCTAAAACAGAAACTCGTTGATTAATTTTGATTATGTCAATGACAATATAGTTATGTATATGACTAAACAATTCTTGAGATGTCTGGATCATATTTAAGCAAAGTATAACTGAATTTCTACCCCAGATTTTTGTTACTGATGATATGGTTGCTATAAGCCTGAATTTCAGCAGTTTCATGAAAGAGAGCCAAGCAGACTGAAATGTAGGATAATTTTGTGATTCATATGCCACTTCTCAAATTCTAATTAAATTTTGCTTTTTTTGATAGCACAGTTCCCTTAGTCTGTGAAATTAAATTCCTTTTGCAACCAGGCTGTACAGATAGAAGAGATACTTGGTAATTCAAACACATCTTGAGGTTTGCACACCAAAAGCAGCTGCAGAAACTCAAAGTATGGTTCATGTTCATCAAAATATGTCTTCTGAAATTTGGACTTTATTTCTACCAAAATAATATAGCAACTCCTCAAAATCTATAATTCCATTAAGTTCAGGGCAACTGCCTGGTTTAAGGCTGATTTTTTTACTTCCGGAAACAAAAGCTCTTCCTTTCTCCTGTGGTTTCAAGTTCAGTATATTCAGATGTTTCATCAGAACAGCAAGAAAGCACAATCTCTTGGGTCCCTGCATGTTGAATAAGTTGGGCCTCTGAGAGCTCTTTAATTCTCCAAAGTTCTTGACCTCCAAGCATCTCTTTAACAAGTTCCCATAACCTAGCCTTCTGACTGCATTAAAATAAACCCAAACTGCATACACTGCTTTGTCTTTGTCCAAACTGGTGATGGTTAAGAGCATAGGCACGAAGAATGTTGACAACCATGACAACTTCCATTCTTACACCAGGAAAACGACCTTTCTTACAGAGCTCAAATCACAAACACACCTGGATGAATGATGCAAGGAGCAGCAGACCAATTCTTTTGAAGCCCTTCTCCCCTCCTTCACTGCAGGTACCCCACCTGTCGTAAACATCTATGTTTACACCAAACTTCTCAAATTCCTTACTGGCAGTGACAGCCCTTGCAAAGTTTCTGTGTTCTAGCTAATTAGGATCACTTAGATCAGCTACGGGATACTGCTGCTGTGTAGCATTCCATTCCATATATTTGGCACATGTGAGGTACATCTTAAATTAAAAATAAAATAAACATTTTTACATTGTTGGGTAAGTGTGTGTATGTGTCATAATGGTTTTCAATTTTTTTTTTTCAAAGCTAGAAGTTCAATATGTAAAGGAAACAAAAGAGAAGCCAGCTGTAGTTAAAGGGGGCAGAGAATGAAGGAGCATTCCCCTTGCCTGTGAGAGACAAAGTCTGTAGGCCTGTCTGAAGCACCTTTTGATGCCTAGTCAATTTTGTGAATAGTCCATGGGTACATTAAAAGAAAATGTATTCTTATTCTAGCTCATATATTAATTTCTAATTTATAAATATATAAATGTATGTATACAATGTAATCGTTACAAAGTAATGATTAACCTTGTTAATTATGTTATTTAGGCCTTCTCTATTCTTATTTTATTTTTGACCACTTGATCTGTTCTAGGAGAGAGAGATAAATTAAGTAGTCATGTCTTCTGTTGATTTCTCTTTGAATTTGCCGTAGTTTTGCTTTATAAATTTAACGGTATGTCATTTGGTACATTGATATTCGTAAGAGTGAAACCTTAATTTTGCATCTCGTGCTTTATTGTTACAAAGTGCTTATATTTGTCTCATTTAATGCTTTTTACCTGAATTTAGAGACAAAATCTTGATCTTGGCTTTCATTTGCTTGGTATGCCTTCACCTATCCTTTTATTTCCCACCTTCCTAAATTACTTTGTTTTCACTGTGTCTTATGTATATAGCCTATGGTTGGGATTTGCTTGGATATCCAAGCTGAGAAAATTAATTGAAAAAATTTAATTAAATAGTAAGTTTAATCTTTTTGTACATATTGAAAAGAAAGTTATATTTTAGTCTGCCTATCTTTTTTTTGGTTAGGCTTTCAATTTGTATTGCTCATTTAATTTTTTTTTTCACTTTATGGCCTGTATTCTTTGTGTATGCGTGTTTTTTGAACTTGGAGGGTTTGCATTTTTGCTCCAGTGGTCATCTTAATAACTTTGAAACTATGTTTTAAGATATTATTCAAAGTAATGAGCAGTATCTTTCCTGTTCCTCATCTCTTCATCTTCTAATTATATATTTTTTTAGTGTTACCTTATTTCTTTTCTCTTTCAACTTTTGCTGGTTATTTCATTGCTATAATGTCAGGATTTATAACTCTCTGTTCTATGACCATAATTCTCACATTTGTTTTAGATTAGTTCTACAGATAAATGGATTTAACGGCCACTGCCAGTTTCCCCTCCCTCCTCCTTATTTCTAAATTCATCTCTTTGGTGGATGAAATTCACTCTCTAGTAATACTCTTTAAAGAGGGCAATATGGAAACCATATTGCTTGCATATTCAAAAATGTTTGTCCATTATATTTTTATTTGAACAAGTGTCTCTGTTATAAAATCCTTGGGTATAAAATCTTTTGAGGCACATTTTGAATTTTTCCCCTTATACATGTTTTGATCATTTTGCTCTAAATACCCCAAAATTCTTTCATTAGCTTTGGAATCCAATAGCTATACTAGGCTAGGTCTTGGTTTGACTATTCTGTGCCACTTCTTTCTTTGTGATATGGTATGTTTTTTCAATATATAGATATAGATCTTCTTTTATTTCTGGAAAGCATCTCAAAATATTTATCTGCTTTTTTTTCCTTGTTCTAATTTCTAGATTCTTTTGCTAGATTATGCATATATTGGATTTCTTTTGTCTTTCTTCCATTTGCATTTTCTCTTTAATCCTTTTAAAACACTATTTTATTTCCATTTCGTTTAACTTGCTTTTTTCAATCTAATATTCTATGATCCTTTAAAATTTTTTTATTTTTTATTTTTCTTAATAAGTGTTTATTCCAAGTTTGTGTTAGATTCTAAGTTTGTCTTTATTTTTGAGACAGTTTAATTTTTTTCCTTGCCCTTTTTTCAATTCATGTTTAAGTTCCTTTTGTGGTTTTGCTGCTTTTTTAGGTTTGTTTTCCTTTTTTTAAATTCTTTTTTTTTTTTTTTTTAATAGACTCTTGTGTTGACAGCTTTTAATAGACTGCAGCAAGGGATCTGCTCTGCTATGTAGGAAACTCTGACCATGCCTTTTTTTTTTTCAATTGCAAGTGAAGAAACTTAAGAAAGTTTAGTTAATACTTATCAGCTGATGCCAGATTATCATAATTGATTCATGCAAGGTCAGTTTTATTTATTTATTTATTCCTATTTCTATCTTCTTCTGGATAAACATGCAAATGTGTTAAATATGTATATTTTTATTTGCATGTATTTTTGTTTTTATAAAATGTATATTATTTTTATGTATGCACTATTTAAAATTCTAAAAAGATTTTTTTTTTTTTATAGATGGGGTCTTTCTATGTTGCCCAGGCTGGGCTCAAATGATCCTCCTGCCTCAGCCTCCCGAGTAGCTGGGACTACAGGTGTGTCACTGCACCTGTCTTGTATGCACTTTCAAATGTACATGTGTGGTCTTGATCATGTATCCAAATTTTTTTTTTTCACTTAGAACTATATTTTTAAGATCCATGCATGTTGCTTTGTGGCCCTCTCATCAGTTGTTTCTAACTGCAGCATAATATTTGTGATGGTTAATTTTATGTGTCATCTTGATTAGGTCATGTGTTGCCCAGATGTTTCACCAAACATCATTCTGGGTATCTCTATGAAGGTGTTTCTGGATGACATTAACATTTGAATCAGTAGACTGAGTAAAGCAGGTTACCCTCTTGAATGTGGGTAGGCCTCATCCAATCGACTGAAGACCTGAATAGAACAAAAAGACTGAGTAAGAGGCAATTCTTCCTGCCTGATGATGTGAACTTTTTCCACCTTTGGGCTTGTACTGAAATATTGGCTCTTCTTGGGTCTCAAGCCTGCCAGCTTTCAGACTGGAACTTATACCATCAGCAATCCTGGTCCTCAGCCCTTCAGACTCTGGAACTACACCATTGTTTCTCCTGGGTCTCCAGCTTGCCATCTGCAGATCTTGGGACTTCTCAGGTTCCAAATCATGGGAGCCAATTCCTTATAATAAATCTCTCTCTTTCTCTCTTCTATATCTATATCTATCTATGTATCTATCTCCTATTGGTTCTGTTTCTCAGGAGGACACGAACACCCTACTCTGTGGTGTACATCTACCGCTTTTTTTACCTATTTGCTTTCCTGCTGATAGAGCCCCAGAGTGCTTCCAACTCCCCCCTCCCCCCAATAACCCTGAAATGACCCTTTATGAGAATTTCTTTGAGATGTATACCCAGGAGCAGACTTGCTGGGTCATAGGATATACAGCAACTTAATTTACAAAGTTTGCACTCCTCCTGGCAGTGTATTAGGGGTCCTGTAGTCCTACAGCCTCACCAACACTTGACATTATTCAGCTTAATAATGAGTTTGAACATTTCTTCATATGCTTGTTAACATTCTGGATTTTCTCTTCCATCAATTACCTGTTTCTGTCCCAATTTTTCTGTTGAGGTCTTTTTCTTGTTGATTTGGAAAGTTACTTTTAATGCTACAAATGAATCTGTCAGTTTTTGACACTGTAATGATCTTCTTCCAAATTTGCCGTATATTCCATGAGCTTTAGTACCTACTCTCTGCTCCTGTTTTAAAGCAACAATTGTACACTTTTAAAATTTATAGTCATAAATTATATGTTTGGTCAAAGTTTCTTTTGCTTAATGGCAATTTTTTTTGGATGAGAATTTTAACTTGCCATTTTCTCCTATTCCCTCCTACCTTTTTTCTTATGGTATCTTTGTATATTGGTTTTTGATCAATTACTTTTTGTTTATTTGTCTTTTGAGATGGGGGTTTCACTATGTTGCCTGAGCTGGCCTCGAACTCCTGGGCTCAAAAGATTCTTTCGCCTCAGCCTCCCGACTAGCTGGGACTACAGGTGCATGCCACTGTACCCAGCTGATTACTTTTTGACTGATTACTCATCTTCAAAGGAGGAGATGTTTTCCAAGATATGCTAGTTGGAAAAGGTTTCTGCTGAGAGGCCTGGGCCATGTTTCAGCCTAATAGGGCTCCTCTTCACAACTCAAATTGTGTAGATAAGTTCCTTTATCTTCTACTTCTAACTCGGAGAAATTGGCAGTTGCAGGGTTGCTCACATTGCAGTCTATTTTTTTGCCTCACCAAAACGGTGCTTCCCGTGTATATGGCAGGTCTGAATGATTCCTCTTCCTCTGTGCCTTACCTCCTTCTCTTTTATAATGAACCAGGTTGAGGGAAGGCACTGCTGCTAATCCATACTTGATTCCCTTGTTTCAAATGAAAGATTGTTGGTTTTGTCTCTAAGGTAAGTCATTTACTTTTGTGAAGTGTGCTTTGTTGATGTTTTCTGTGGTCTGTAGCAATTTATATCTTTTACCAACATATTCCTGCCTTTCACTGTATTTCACAAATATTGTAGTTAAGAGTTTCAGGTGTCTCCTATTTTCAGTGAAAATGGATTTTGCATTAGTGTCATTATCCTTGCTACTTGGTAATTTCTGAGAGGAGGAGGAATAGAGGATGCTATATTTACTCTCTGGAGTACATTTAAAAAAATCACTGTTTTATGTATATATTATGTTATCCCAACTGTATTGTAGTTTGAGGATTTTTCTGCTTTACTTTCCTTGAATTCTTTACTGTTGATTCTTAAAGATTAGTGTCATAAGAATTGCTTCCAATGTTTGTTAAAAAATTCCAGATAGGCCTAATCTTCAAAGCTTCTGGTTCATAAGACCTGGGTTAAACAAGCTTCTCAGGTGATTCTGATGCTAGTGGTTTACCAATTGCATCTTGCACGTAGCCACTCAAAAATATTAATTGACTGACTTACAAGGGCACGAGTATTCATGTGAGAATTCTTGGTTGATATAATAGAATAGATATTGTTTTTACAAGTTAGACTGCCTGAGAGTAAACAGTAAATAAATATAATTTTATCTGTCAATTAAAAAATAAATTAAAAAATGACTGGCTGAGATAAAATATGCAGCAACAAAGAAGGTACTGAGGCAGGGATATTTTCCCTGGAGAATGGAGAAACATTTTTTTCTTATCTCAGAAATATTCTATGATCTGTTCAATTGACTATTATTTAGCACAGTAATGATACACGATAAATATTGATGAATGCCAACATCAAAACAGAATAAATTCTGAAAGATAAAAAGTCTCAGACTCCTTCAAAGTAACCCAGGAAATGCAAGTTATCTATATGTTTATGTGATTAACCAGGCAAATATTCCCTTAAGGTCAATTTAACCAAAAGGCAGATTGTTTGTTAATTTGTGAATGTGTTAGATATATCAAAATGTAACTTCTTTCCTGTTTCTACCTCCAGCATTTTTTAGTGGGAGACTTCTACTTTTACCTTCTACCTGGGCAGATGACTGTTGACCTAGATTCAGAGGCTACATTTTTCAACCTATCTCATAGCCACATTTGGCTATGTAACCAAGTTCTCATGAAGTAATGAGTTCTGCTCTATTTTTCTTCATAGCACATATGATTACTAAACATTATATTATATATTTACTCCTATATTGACTATCTCCTCCACTAGAATGTAACAACCATAAAGGCAGAAACATTGTCTTATTCTGTCATATTCCCATCATCTAAAAAGTATCTGGCATGTAAAGGATACCCAATAAATAAAAGAATTAATGCATGAGGGAATTATTGCAAAGATATAGAGATAGATGTTACATGATATGAGGGTCCCAGTATTTCTATAATGAGGATGAAGAGTAGGTCTCATGAAGGATAGTTTATGTTTATTTGGATTACCAGCTGAACTTGAATGACCACCCTCTCTGTGCATACTTAGCATTCTTATTTTCAAAGAGGGGGAACTTACTGGGTTGACTTCATGTGACAGAATGAAGGATTTCTATTGTGGAGAGCTTTATGCCATTTCAGAAAGTTGACCTTTCTCATATTCAGTCTAACCACACGGGGTTGCTTTTGGCTCAGGTATCTATCCAGATCCAGTTATTAGTGGCTGACACAGCATGGTTGGTTTCACTTAATATACAATGACATGAGCCACAGCTACACTGCAAAGAGACCATCTATCCTCACAAGAATGTGGTGAGTATTGCTGGCACTCCCATGCTTTCAAAATGAATATTATCCCTTCAAAATAGTTGCTTCATGGGAAGTTGTCTGTATTTGTATTATATGTATTTCAAACATTTTTGACAACTTTTTTAGGTGTCCTGTTTTGAAGTGTCAGGATAATACAGTGGAAATATACAGACTAGTATTCCAAAGACCTGGGTTCAAGACCCAGCTTTGGCGCATATTAGCTCTGTGACTTTGGACAAATCTTCCTGGTTCTCAGTTTTCTCATTAGAGAAAATAGGTGGTGAGGAGAGATGACTTAAAGGTCTCTTCCAGCTCCAGTAATTTATAACTCTGCAAATTCAGAGCTTTCATGACATTATTGTGAACACTCCCAGATTTGATTTTTTGGAACAGATAAAATTTATCAGAGTCAAGTCTGGTATGTATAGGTGCTATGTATGGCAAAGGTAGATGATACTGTCTTTAAAACTTGGAATTATCACTGACTCCTTTCTCACCTTTATTTCTGTTTATTTAGTTGCAAGTGGCAGAAAACCCAACATAAGTTGGCTTCAGCAAAGAGAAAATTACTGGTTCATATAACCAAAGAGTCTAGGGTTTCTGGCTTCAGTCACAGCTTGATCCAGGAAGTCAAATGATGTCATCAGGACCCACACTTGGTTTTCTTGTCTCCCAGATCTGCCTTCTCCATATTAGTTCCATTCTCAGGCACATTCTCCACTGGGGGCAAGGTTGTTGCCAGAGCTTGAGGCCTACATTTGATCTTCTCAGCAGTCCTCACAGAAAGAGAGATTCACTTTTCCTGACAATGTCCCCAAAGTCCCAGAATTGATTCTTATTGGCCCTGCTTGAGTCATTTGCTTATCAGTGAACCAATCACAGACATCGGGAGGATTCTATGATTGGTCCAGCTTGGGTCACGTGCTCACCCCTGGAGTTGGGGGAATTCAGTTCCACTTGAATCATATGGCCTGAATATGATGGAAAGACGCTTCCCCAAGTACAATCACTGTGTGATCTCAGAAAGGTATAAGGGATGCTGAGCATGTGCTGTGCGGGAGGGCGGGGGGGGGGGCAGGTGTGAAATGTCTAATCACTTGTTGCATTAGGCAAGTACATCTTTTGAAATGATTCCTCTTTCCTGTTTTGACTGCAATATAGGCACTATCTCATAGTAGCTTCCTATCTAATTTCCTTGCCTGTATTGCCCCCTTCAAATACATTCTAGACATTGCCACCATGTTAATCTTCCCAAAACATTGATCATTTCACTTTCCAGTTCAAAAATCTTTCAGTAACTCTTTTCTATCAAATTCCACATTCTTCAGTCTGGCATTTATGATCTTTCCACATTCAGGCTCCTGCATATCTTTCCAGGCTTATCTATCTACCTGCACTTGTTCCATGTTGCCAACTAATCTGCATTGCCTACCATCTCTGAATATACTTTTTCCCCTAACATTGCCTTTGCTCTATTTGTATGCTCTATCCCATCACCATTTCTCTCATCCTAAGTCTCACCTCTTATGATGAGCTAGAGACTATTATTTATCTCCAATATCTGTTTTCCCCTTCTTTGGTAGTGTTCGAATCATTGATTTTTAGCTGGCACATGGCTACCCAATAGAGACTACACTTGACTGATGGGGTATAAGTGTAGTGATGTATACAACTTCTGCAAGTGTCCTTGAATAGAGGGTTGTGTCGTTTTCTGCCCTTACCTTCTTTTTGCTGGCTGGAAAAAGGATGTGATGGCTGGAGTCATCATGGATCATAAGGTAGAAGCTGCATTTCAGGATGGTGAAGCCACATAACAGAGGAAGCCTGTGTCCCTGCTGATTAGAGAGCCACCATACCAACCCCCGACTGCCTGCACTTATGTGAGAGGAATAAATTTTATTTTGTTTAAGCTACTGTTAGAGTTTTTTAACTGCTGTGGAAATCAATCCCTCCATGAAAATATAGTGTTTAGGATACTTTTCTGGTGGCCAGTGACAGAAATCCATCCAAAGCTATATTAAGCAAATGGGGGAATTATTTTCAGGATACAAGTATTTCTCAAAGAACGTATGGGAAGGGATAAAGGAAGCCTCAGGAATAGACTAGAACCTGGAATAGAAACACTTAAGGGGAAGGCAGGAAGTCCTCTCATTGTGTCTCTTGTCTCCTTCTCTTCCTTCTCACTGAAGACTATTTTTTTATGTACCCGGCATAGAGAAGCAACAAAGAAATATTTACTTAATTGATGGCAATTTGTGTGCGTGTATGATAAACTGGATCTGAAGTCAATTCACAGAACATTTTCTTATATGTAACAGCTTGTTAAAATGATTTGCTTGAAGGGAATCATACTTTTCAGAGTCTAAGTTCTCCGTTAACCCTTTCTATCAGCCATCCAATTTCCCCCAGTTGATTATTCCAACATCAGAAAAGGGTCCTGAAATGTAGAGCTTTCCATAATTGAGCTAATGAAAGACACTTTAGAGATAGCTCTGCTTTTGTACAGGAGTTGCAAAAGCAAATTTTTATAGGAATGCAAGCATTGGCCCACAAGTAACTATTTTGCTAGACAAGAAAATAATAGACTATTTTTGATACATTTTCCCCTATAACTAGAACTAAAAAGTTCCCTTGTAATTTTTTTTCTTTTTCAATTTTGGATTGTCATTATTTACTGTCTGGGTTCCCACTTTTACCTAGTTTTTGCCCTTGATGGTTTCTTATGTTCTTGCCAGCTCATTGATACATGTTTGATAAATGTTTTATATATTTTATCCAGCACTTTGAATTGCTTTTGGTGGGAGAATCAGCTGGAGTCTCTTGTCTGCCATACTCCTGGACGTAAAAGTCCAATATGCTTTTAAAGGAGTTTGAACTTCATTTCTTGGTAAGATATTAATCTGCATTCTAAACACCAGGGCCCTAACTTTGGTGGTCTAAGCTTTCTATCTATAAATATGAAGAATAACCACCTTTCCACCTGTGTCAAATTGTTTTTTGTAAAAGATTCATGAGATAATTAATGTGAAGTCAGTTTGAAACTGGAAAGTACCATGCAAATATGCATTTTCTTTGGAAACAAAACAGGGGCAAACAAGCAGTAAGTTATAACTAAGGGTAGCAACCTTAGAATGATTTGTTCAACTTAAAATTCCTATATCTTTGCACTCATTTCCTTTGTTTTCTGGCCCTAAGTATGAATGGGAAAGACAAGATTTTTTAAAAAATCAATCTTATTTTATGTGTTGTATTTGACATAATGGTATAATTTATTTTTTAACAAAGGGGCAAAAGGATAAACTTGAGGACGTTATAAAATTGATCATATTTTTAAAGTTTTGAAGTGTCTGACCCTTTGATATATGGGTGAGCAATCTAACTTAGGATGCTCACAGCACTTTATATATTTTGTAGGCTGAGATTCTGAGTGTCTAACATTCTGTAATATATCTTGGCCTCCATGCTGCAAGGACACTGAAGTGTCGTTATAGGTAACTACCTATCACTCTTCTCATTCTCAAACTGTGGTAGCAGATTAAGTACTCAAGAGGAAACACCTCTAAGTATATTCCAAAGAGCCTTGTAGATGGTAGGTGATTTGTAAATGTACCAACACAGGATTCAGGCATACGGCTATTGCTTACTATTTCCTGCAGATACATGATGTCTTAGGTCTTATGTAGAATGTATCACAAGACTTGTCCTCTAAACATTCATATACCAAGACAGTGCATTCTGCAAGTCTGTCATTTATTCATTCTGCATTTATTGAGCCAGTCCTACTGCATGTCAGGCCTTGTGCCTGTTCTCAAGAAGCTCACAGTCTAATTAGGAAAATGGAAAAATAAAACTACAATTATAATTCTTTGTGATAAGTGTTAGAAATAAATAAGGTGCTATGGGAGCAAAGGTAGAGGCACCTATCCCATACTGTGGTGAGTGGCTTAGGGCTGGGTGGTAAACAACAGGGAAGAGCTCACAATGGAATTGATGCCTGGAATGAATAATGAAGGATAATAAAGAATTAGCTAGGTAAGGAAAAGGTAGGGAATCATGACATAACAAAAAAAAGGAACAGCATAGGTAAAGACAGGGATGTATGAGAGTATGCAAGACTGGGGAGCTCAAGTGGTTTGCTGTGTGTTCAATGTCTTCACTCCACTTAGTTATTATTGACATACTTGTCTCCCTATGTTTGAATCCTTGGATGGTGGGGACTTTGTAATGGTTTTTCTGTCCCCATGTCCAGCAGTACACATATAGATTTAGTGCAATAAATGTTTTATAAATGAATGACCAACTACATGGTGTTAGGGAGAATAGTTAGGCGCCCACAATGAGGAAGGTCATATCCAGTGGCAATGAATATGAGATGAGATTTTAGAATTATTTGGGAATTAGAATGGGTAGGACTTGGTGACATATTGGAGATGAGGTATAAATGAATAAAAAACGACTTTCTAGGTTTCTGGTTGGATTAAAGGCAGATGATAATAGTAATGTTATTAATAATAGCTAATGTTTATTAGGCACGCTGTGTCATGCAGTGCACTGCTTACACATATTAAGCCATTTAAACTCTCAACTACTCAGTGAGAACTCAGTGAACGAATCTTATACACATTTATTGATGAGAAAACTGGGGCTATTAGAGATTAACTTGCCCAAGATCACACAGCTAATAGGTGGCAGATTCAAACCCAAGAATTTTGATATCAATAGCATACTTTACTGCCTCTAATAGATGTGATCAATACACAGAATGATGGTCCTATTCAATATGTGTATCACATAAATTGTATGTCTCTTTTACTAAACACATATGGTGATTTTTCAGAATTTTAGGAGCTTGGTTCTTCCTGTATTTTCACTTTTCCTACCTGGGGGACCTAAAGTGGGGTGGAAGTTTGATAAAACAGTTGACACAAACGATGAGAGAAGGCAGATACGGAAACAACATTCTCGAATGCTCTGGCACCTGCTGGAATGATGGGATCTGGGTTCTATCAGACTCTCCCTCCCACCCCCCGCCATACACACGTTGTAAGGTATACAGGGTCTCAGGTAGGTTCCTGCAGTCCTCAAGTCGCGGCAAAGGTGCCTCTTCCCGCTCCTAGCGAGCCCGACACGCTCGAAGTTAACCCCAGGCCGCCTCCGGCCCGCGAAGCACTTCTCACGCGGGCTCGCGCTGGTTCCCAGGGAAACCGCCTGCTTAGGAACCTGGCCCCCGCCCCGCGGCACCTGTGACGAGCCCCGCCTGGCGCCAGGGGGCGCGGAAGCGCGTCGGCCCCTCCCGCCCCACGCCGGCCCCGCCCTGCCCCTGCCCGGCCCCGCCCCCAGCCCCGCCTTCCCTCCGCGGGGACCCGCCGCTCCCGGCTCCCGGCCCCCGGCCCCCGGCCCCACTCCCGGCGCAGGCGCAGTCCCGCGTTCTCGTGGCGGCTCCCAACGCAGTGCGCCCGCCGCGGCGGAGTGTAGCGGCCTCGGCCCGCGGTCCTCCTCTACCTCTCACTGCTTCGGGGCGCGCTTTGTGCGGCTCTGCGAGCGCCTCTGAGAGCGGGCAGCGGCCGCGGTGGGTTCGTCAGGTGAGTGCAGCCGCGGGAGGGAGAGGCCCGGGGCGTGGAGCACCGCCCCCCTCAGCGCCAGCGCACCCGCCTCCCGTGAGCCTGCCGGGAGGGGCGGCCGCGGCAGGTGCAGGTGCCGGCGCGGCAGAGGGCGCGGCGCGCGGGGCCCCGGCGGGGGCTGCCTCGGCCCGGCGAGCGCGCTCCCGGGCTGGGCGCGAGGGCTCCGGGACTCCCGGCGGCGGGGTGTGGACGGCTCGACGTCCTGGCTCCGTCGGGCGGCGGCTCCTCGCCCGCCCCCCCTCCGGGCACGGACGCGTTACTCATTAACTGCGCGGCCCCGAGCGCCCGACGCGGTGAGCCGGAGCCCGGTTACCTGGCGGCGGGCGAGCGCGGCCCGGAGCCGGGGGCCCGGGATTGCGAAGGGGTAAAAAGAGAGTTCCCGAACAAGTCGGAAGCCGGCGGCAGCACGGGGTGCCCCGCGGCAGGGGTGCGGGAGGAAGCAGTAGCTGGGGGCCGGGGGTTCTTTCGTGCCCGAGGCTTAGTAGTAAGCGACGTGCGAGGCCCGGTGCCGAGGCGTAGAGGTCACCCTCGGGCGGTTTCGGCGAAACCTGGTGGGAAAGAGCGAGCGCCCGGAGTCGCGCCTTAGGAGGCAGCTCAGTTCAGCCGGACTTTTGTTTGGGGGAGTTGAGACCAGCTGCACAGACGTAATTGTAATGACACTGCCCGCCCAGCGTTCACGACTCGCCCGGACAGCCCCGGGAAAAGCGAGCTTAGTGGCTCAAGAAGTGATGATGCTAGGTGGAATCCGCAGCACGTGAAGAGTTTCCAGTTGTTATGGGATTGAAAAAACATTTATCTGTAATGGCTAAAGGGTAAGGTCTTGAAAAATAAGAGCGCTGAATTAATACTGATTCCTGAGAGGCAATATAGTTTCGTGGAAATGTTGCCTATACGGAGGCTACCTGTTATACACTCTTGTTTTCCCCCAACGCCTTTCTTTCAGTGTTGGGGGAAAAAGCCTTGTAATCTCGTGCTGTGGGATCATTGCGTAATTGGAGGAGAGGCCAATAAGAGGATTAAAACAAAACTGTTCTGTGGTAAATCTGTTGAAAGAGCCGGTTTCTATTTATTATCCTTATTTTGTTGCTCATGCAGTTTTTAAAAAATAAATGGTGAATGACAAATCAAGGAGAAAAGCAGAAGAGGACTGTAGACCAATCATAGTAAATATTTGATACTGTTAAATATTTCACCAGTTTTATGGGGCCTTGTTCTATTACCATTTGTTATTTATTTACTAGTACTGTGCATTTTGATAGGACCTTTCACGTTTGGACAGACATTGTATTCCAAATATGGTTTATGTGATCCAATCCTAAAGCCCTTGTAGAATTTGTAGAAATAAATTTAGCAGTTATACAGTTTTACTAAAGTAGTCTCTTACTGTTAGAAGAAAAGCCTTTAAATTTTTTTCCTGTTACAGTAATATTGTATATTAATGCATACCTTTGTGTACCAAAGTGTTTAATATAACTCTTCCTTGTGTGTTTGGCAAACGACTTATCTGTGGTATTGAATACCTCTAACCTTTTACCAGGATGGATATTTGATGTTTAGCTGCTTTATGGAGTTTCTAATTAGTGGGATTTCTAATTAGATCCAGTTTTGCTTTTTGAATTAGTGTAGTTATGCATATGCTTCCTTTAATATTCTTAACTTCTGATTTTCCCTAAACCCTTAACCTCCCTCCCCTCACATAGATGCTCTACAAATAACTTTTAAAATTGAAACGTTCTTAGAAATCTGGCTCCCCCCTTCATTTTTAAAAATAGCAAAACAGAAACTTGTAGGTTAGAGTAATTTTGCGTGTTTTATAGTGGTTAGTATACATTTTTTTCCTCCTCCTTAGCGGGACTCACTGAACAAATTAGTGAGCTGACTGAATGAAAAATTGTTTAACTTTAAGCTCCATCGCTTGCTATGCATGTAGCCTTGAATAAATTATTTAACCTCTGAGCTGTTTTCTCCATTTGTAGATGGAACCAGTATTTGGTTGAAACATGAAATTGCCAGTATTCTGCTGTTTTTTGTATACTTCAGCCTAACATGAACTTCATAATGATGGGATGAGGATTTAATGAGATGCTCCACGTGAGATGTGGGGAGGGGAGAAGGAACAAACATTAACTTGACAGTTTGTGGGCACTGTGCTTGTTGGTTTAGGTACCTTGACTCTTTAGTCCTCAGGAAGTTCCTGGAATATAGATGGTTTATCAAATTTTACAAATCAGGAAATTGCTCATAAAATTGAAAGTTGAAATAATTTGCCTATAGTTACTTAGTTGTCAGTGGTCATATAGCTGGCTATTGGCAGAGCCAGGATTAAAAACTGTGTGTGACTGCCCAAAAGAGAACTCTTAATTCTCTTGTTCCATGCGTTCCTGGTCTACACCTTCTGTAACTATAAGGAGGCATACGATGAAAGGTGTTGTTATTGTTTGTATTTCTGGTTAAAAAATTTCCAGGTTTTCTGGTGATGGTGATACCACCACTGCTACTACTGCTGTTGAGTCCAGTGCTTATCATGTGCCAAGTCCTGGTCTAAGCATTATTCTAAGTCATTTACTCTCACAGTGAACTAGGAGATAGGTGATATTTTATACCTATTTTATTTTTGAGAAAATCGAGGCCCTGAGAGGTTATGTATTATGTCCAAAGTTACGTAGTTGATTAAGTGACAGGTCTAGATTAGAAGTCAGTTGGTCTTCCATGTTTGTGTTCTTAACCACTACTGTATAACTTCTTCATGTACAAGTGTAATACTGAGGAATTGTTTGCTTTTAACCACTACAGTACCACTTCTTCACGTGTAGGTTGTAATGCTGAAGAAATGTTTTTAATTTAGCTTTTATTAGATACTTAATATTAGTGTAATGTGTAATTCTTATTGTGTCGCTGGAGATTTTTAAAAATATTCATTGAGCATCTACTGTGCAAGTCACAGTGGAGGTTAAAGGAAAGTATTCATGAGGAGTCTGGAAGGTAGGGCCATATAATCATTCCCATATCTTTTATAAGTTTTTCAAAAGGTACTTTATTTATATATATATAATTTTTTCTTTTTTTTTTTTTTTTTAAGACAAGGTCTCATTCTGTTGCCCAGGCTGGAGTGCCTTGGTGAGATCATAGCTCACTGCAGCCTGGAATGCCTGGGCTCAAATGATCCTCCTGCCTCAGCTTCCCCAGTAGCTGGGACTACAGGTGCATACCACCGCACCTGGCTAATTTTTAAAAAATTTTTTGAAGAGAATGGGTCTCACTGTGTTGCCCAGGCTGGTCTTGAACTGTTGGTCTCAAGTAATCCTCCTGCCTTGGCCTCCCAGAGTGCTAGAATTATAGGCGTGAGCCTATGTATGTATTTTAATGAGTGCCATATAAGACAAATTGCTAGAACTATTGAGTAGTGGGGAGGAAGGAAGGATGAGTAGTGGGTAGAGATATTTGTGCATTGAAGTAATTCGGGAAAGCTTTGAGGATATTCTGAGGGAGTATACTTTTTCAAATTAAACTTTTGTGCAGTATAATTCTGGTTAAGATGTAGTTCAACAAAAGGTAGTAAAGGGTAGTAAATTGGTTACTATACACTTGATATCCTAAAAATAAAATATCTGAGCTTTTGAAAACTCCTTTCTAGTTAGTTTCTCCTTTTCTGTACTAACTATCCTTAGTTGTACCAGGTAGTACTTTTTTTTTTCTTTTAGGCTTCTGTAGCACCGAGTACATGCCTCTATTTTGGTATTTATTAGTTTTGATATTTGCATTGTATTTGTAACTGCTTCTAGGGCACTAGAAATATGTTTATTGACAAGGTGGTGTCTTCCTCTAGTCTACAAGTGCTTTGAGGACAGGATTTATCCCATTATTTAGTTTTAGCGCTGGGCCTGGTAGATACCATGCTGGGTTTGGTAATGGCTAGTCAGTTGAAAAATATTAGGATGCATGAAAGTGATCTAGCAGTAGAAATTGAAATGAGTATTCTGAGTGAGAATTGAGGGTACTGAGGATGGAAGGGGGGATACTTACAACAGGTAGCATTAACTGACTATCTCTCTTTTCCCTTCTGCTTTCTTTTTCAACTTACAACTAAATGAGGTAGGTATTTTTATGAGCTTAAATTGTATATAGCCATGGTTAGACAAAAATTGAAAAAGTAATCTTTATTTATCTTAGAATATAGGCAACACAAAATTAAATAGATATTGCTCTAAGCTAAGATTACGTGGAGGAAAAGGAATGAAAATTATTGAAATAGTTCAAGTTCATGAGAGATTTGCTGCTTTAGTTTAACAACAGGATTGTAAATAAGCGTAGTGGAAGTTCATGAAATTCCACTGGTGAGTGTGACTACTTACACATATAAGTAAATGAATTGACCATTTAGTGTAAAGAAACTCTATTAAAGAATGTGAGAGTGCCCTAGGAGCATATGAATGATAGGTTAGAACCAATTAAATAAGCGAATTGTAGTTTGATATGTCCAGGTAAGAGTAATAGTATTGAATATTTGTTTTGGGGCTCTGTTTGAGAGGTCAGAATAAAGTATAAAACAACAACCAAAATAAGTTTGAAAAACAATTAGTAAATGTGCATTAATTAATTCCCTGTTGGGAAGAGAATCATATTTGAACTGTATACCTCAGAAAGACTTGTTTTCCTCTTTCTTCCCTTTTATCTTAGATGAATACGAATCCCTCAGTATGCTCTCGCTATTTCCCCCATCACGTATTCTTTCTTTATTAGATTTTTATAAAATCATACATTTGTAATGTGCTTCACAGTCTGTAAAACCTTTTTATATTGATAAGCCATTTGATTTTCTTAAATGTAGGCAGGGGAGATAATATCACTACCATTATAGATGTGCAAACTGAGGCTCAGAGAGATTAAATGACTTGCCCAAGTTCACACAGCTAGTCAGTGACAGAATCTGAACTAGAAGGAAGGTTGTCTGAAACTACTCTGATAAAATACTTTAAAAATGTAATTTTTCCAGTTTTGATATTCTCTCAAGGTAGTTACTGTTTTATTTCCATATTTTTCAACAAAGGTAACTTGAAATAATGGTCTCCACTCTTCACTGCTTTGCTTTTCTTTCCTTCTCTAGAGACTTTTGTTATTTATCCAATCAATGCATACTTCAGTGCCTATTGAATGTTTAGTTGACGTATATTCTTAAGAGCATATACAAGATAAGGAGGCTTCCCCTATTAAGAAAAATAAATATGGAGAACTGTTTTTTTATATTTCTGTTCCAAGGATTTGTAATTAAATACAATGTAATACTAGTAACCCATAAATTCAGAGCATTTTCTGAAAACTCTCAGTATAAGAATTGGCAATAACTAACATCTCTAAATATGTCAGGTTGTACATTCAAGTACTGTGGAATTAGTGGAAATTCAACTGTGGTCTGTTTTAATAAAAATGGGGAGATTGAGTTGCTTGATTGACCATCTGGCTAATTTTTTCCCTTGGGTTATTAATTACATTCACACTTATTATAAACATAGGATGCTTCTTAAAATGTAAATGTGACTGTTTTTGTTATAACCAAAATATTAGTTTGGAAAGCCAACTTTAAAGTTATAATGAAAGTTAATGAAAAAATGGTTTATATATGTACTTTTCTGTTTTGTTTTTTCTTCCCGATGTAGTATTTGAATAAATCTTGGGCCTTTTTTGGAAAACATTCTAATTATGGAGAATTTCAAATAAAATGAGTAGACACAATAGTATAATGAACCTGAAAGGTTCCATCACCTAGCCCAATAACCATAAACAATGGTCAGTCCTGACCCATCCACTTTTCCTCTCCTGTGTTATATTTCGAAGCAAATTGCAGCCATTATATAATTTCATCTGTAAATATTTAAGTATGTATTTCTAAAAACTAAGGGCAGTTAACTACTATTACAGATTTTTAAAAATTAACACTAAGTCCTTGGTATCAAATATCTACATTTCTTTTTTAATACACGGGAATAGGGCTTTTACAGTAAAATCAAGCTTTTGTTTATTTTGATTTATATGCTTTTTTTCCCCCCAAGTCCTCTAAGGAGTTGAAGAAGTATTTTACACTTGATCTTAGCCAAAAGATTGAGAAGCAATTGAATAAGTATTTTAAATCCCAGCATAGTAGCAAAATAAAGGAGGAAATGATGATAGCAAAAATAATACAGGGAAAAAGAATAGAAAGTACACAAAGCAACAGCAAATCCTCATTTCAATAGTAGTGGTTTAGAGAAACTTCAGTTTTCTCTTTCTGAAAGCAAGACAAGGGTTCAGAGAATATAGAGTATTCCTCTGTTTGGATTGTTCACTTCTTGGAGATCGTTTGTCTGAGCTATCCTTTATTCCCACCTTCCCCCAATCAATTTTACTTTCTAAGCATGTCTCAGGTGTCGTGTAGTTAGGTATTGGAGTCAGACACACCAGGATGTGAATCCTAGGTCTGTTATTTATTGGCTGTTTGATGTTGACTAAACTATTTAATCTCTCTGAGCCTCAGTTTCTGTATCTGTAAAATAGGGATAAGAATCATTTCAAAGGGATGCTGTGAGGATTAACTAGAATAATTGTGTGTGTATGTATAAATATAAATGCAGCTATTGTTCTGAGTGTTTTCATATATATATATATGCTTTCATCTCCTCCATTCCCAGTGCATGACCTTGGCATTAGATCAGACCTTCATAATCTCTTGTGTAGCCTGATGCAGTAATATTTTAACCAATTGCTTATAGTTTCTGTGGTAAAGTTCTCATTTTTCTGATGACTGCAGTATATATCCTCAATATTTGAATGTACAACCTGACATATTTAGAGATGTTATTGCAAATTCTTTAATAATTACATTAACATACACTTTCTAAAATGTAGACCTCACCATCTCTTCAGGATAAACTCCAAGCAATATTTTCCATGTTAAAGGAGGCTTTAAAAAAAAAAAAAAAAGAAACATGGGGAGCCGGGCATGGTGGCTCATGCCTGTAATCCCAGCACTTTGGGAGGCTGAGATGGGAGGATTGCTTGAGGCCAGGAGTTCAAGACCAGCCTAGGCAACATAGACCCTGTCTCTTAAAAAAAAAAAAAAAAAAAGAGAAAGGGTCTCACACTGTGGCCCAGGCTGGAGTGCAGTGGCATGATCACAGCTCACTGCAGCCTTGAACTCCTGGGCTCAAGCGAACCTCCCACCACAGCCTCCTGGGACTACACGTGTGTGCCACCACACCTGGCTCCCCCGACTTTTTAATTTTTATTTTATGTAATTATTATTTTTTTGAGAGGGTCTTGTTCTGTCACCTGGGCTGGAGTGCAGTGGTACAGTCATAGCTCACTGCAGCCTGGAACCCCTGGGCTTGAATGATTCTCCTGCCTCAGCCTCCTGAGTAGCTGGGACTACAGTCACACGCCATAAAGGAGTCTTTTAATGGTATGTCCCATGTATGCCTATCCAGTCATTTTCTGTCACTCTATTTTGTTAGTTTCCTTAGTGCCAGACCCTTATTCCTTGACTGTTCTATCACCTTGCCCATCTGATGAAATTGTATTCAGCATTTAAAATCTGACTTCTCCTTAAAACATTCTCTTCTCCCTCATTCCTTCCCCACAACCCTTAGGGTAGTCATGCAGAGGCTCATAATAGGGCTGTGTGCCATCTCTACTCCATTTGTACCTGTATTCTTAGAACTTAGTAGCAGGATTTTGCCCTGAGAAGTAGAAGCTGGCAATCGTTCTTCCATTCCAAGAGGAATAAATGTAATTTATCATATACGTATAAATAAAATGTATTTAATAAATACATGTAGTAAATGTTGATGAAGTTTTTAAAGAAGTGAACTATTTGATGGAATTTTGTAATACTTCATTATATGCTGTTGAAGTAGCAATCAAATTTTTAATGTCAGGAACAGTTTCTTCCATAATTCATGCTAAATTAAGAAGTCATTTGGGAATTACAAAAGCATCTGGACCTCCCTCCCTCCCCCCAATCTCCCAGCAGTCTCTGAATAAATTGAAAGGGGAAAATAATACTTATATAATCCTTAAACCTTTTCTTTTGACTTGCCTTGGAATATTTAATTTTTATTGTGATAATAAGAGTAAAAAAATTACAGTATCATATGTAGATGTTTGTTTTGTTGAGGGAAAAAATGAGAACAAAAAGCTTTTAATTTTTAATACTATATTTAAGCCAAACAAAACAACCAGTGTTTTTTGTTTTTATTAATGATGTTTGTGCTGATACAGTATGATAATATTTGGCAAATATTAGTCACAAAATGCCTTAGAAATCATTATAATAACTAATTTTAATTGTTAAGTGCCAGATACGGTGCTAAGCCCTTTATGGGTATTTCTGACTTAATTTTCATGACAACCTTATGAGATAGGTATGGTAATCATCTCCATTTTTCGGATGAGAAATTGAGACTTAAATCTCCAGGATCACAATTATTAGTAACTGGTCAAGCTAAGATTTGAGCCTGATTCTAGACTACAAGCTTTTTGGTGAGGTGGCGAATACTGGTTAAGTCATCCCGTTGGCCTTCCTTCTAGTCGATGGGTGCACTCACTACTTTGTTATTCAGAATTATTGGATCCAATTCCATCATGAAATAGATGAAGATATTTGGTCTCAGAGAAGTTAAATGACCTGCCCAGGTTCATAGGTTTAACTTAGAGCTTGGTGAAAATTAGAACCTTAGCTTTCTTCTTCAGGTACTGGTGTTTCTGCTCTGCTGTGGTGCCGTATTAACTCCTGTGTTGGAAAGGATTTGCTTTCCAAAGTGTAGTGCTTTGAGGAATTTTAGTAAATATAGAATTCAAACTATTTAATTTTCACATATATTCAATTGATATGGAAAAAGATAAAAATCACCTTTAGGTTTTTTTTCTAGAAGTAAATCCTATTTCCCATTTGTCAAGGTAAGTCAAATAAGGGGAATGTACTTTTTGTGCGAAAATGGATTTTATTTGTTCTTTTGGATTACTGAATTAAACCAAGTTTGTAGATTTTGTTTAAATTATGTATTTCCATGTTATTCATGTCCTTCAGATGTTTCATTGAAAATATTCTACCAGTAATTCATCCTACTTTCTTGAGTTGTCCTAGGGATGCATTTTGTTTTCAATTAGAAAATTCATGTTAATTAGAAAAAATAATTTTTATAAGAAGTTATGAGGATTTTTCTAGGCATTCATTAAATGAGTTAATATATATGAAATTCTTAGTGCCACTGTATGACACGGAGTTAACTTTCAGTACAGATTGGCTATTGTTTTTACTGTGATAATACTGATGCCCAGAAAGAAAAAAATAATATGAAATGCATATTAGGGATCAGAAGCAAATTGTTTTGATCAACTTTTTCTTATGATTGGAAATCAGCTTTATTACTTGGAGCTGACTAATAAGGCCAGCCAAGTTGTGTTGGTAATTCACCCATGAGAATTTAATGTGGTCATCTTTTTCACATATTGGTAGTGATCCCTGACAAGTTTAGTTTATAAATTAGAATAATCTCTAGTTGAAATTAGTTCTTTTTCAGTCACTCATTGCTTAAGGCAAAGAGTATGACTGTTTAAAAATAGCTGTTTATTTTACTCTTATAAACGCCTTGGATGTGAAATAAATCTTTAAGCTTCCATGTAGTTTAAGGAGAAAAGATTTTCAGACCAATGAGATTGGCAGCTCATTACCAGCTAAATTACATTTTATAGAGATGTTATATGCTTGAAAAAGGGACTAAATTTAATCTCAAAATAATCCCCTTTTCAGAAGTGACTTGAATTCAAACAATATTTAAATGTTTTTTCCAAATGGAAACATGATAGGTTAGAGGCACTACTCAGAGGTACTGTCCTAAGTGCTGTAAAGCTGCGGTCCCTAACTCCTGGGTGGTGGACTACCGGGAATTATTTGTATTTCCATAAATGCTTTGCTTTATCACCTTAGACATGCCTGGAAGACCCTTCCAAAGACTTTGTCTTTCTCATTATTTCCTACTTCTTGTTTGGGTCTGTTCTTTGGCTTTATTTTTTTCTGGGAGTCCTTTGCCTCTGCTTTATTCGCCTCTCCTGTGTGGTCTCTGAGTACCCTTTGTATCTTCTGTGGCATTTATCACAGTGTATCATTGTCTCTACTTGTCTTTCTCTCCTGCTGTATTGAGCCTGTTTGAGGGCAGAATAGATTTTTCATCTTCTTTCACCAGGGCTTGGCACATAGTAGGTCCTTGGTAAATACTGGCTGAAAGAATGGCCAAAATGTTGTGTTTATCTATGGGAAATATAGGGTCGATGTTGCAGGGATGATGGATTTTAATCAAAACAAAGAGAAACATTTTTAGTAGAATGGCATTTTTAGTGGAATGGCAAAGCAATTATAGTGGCAGTAGTATGTCCTGGTGGTTAGGAGTTTGGAGTCTGGAGTCTTTTGACAGGCATATGTTTTAATCCTGGCTGTTCTAAGCTGAGTTTCTTCAACCATGAATGTGCTGGAGCTGTACCTAATATTTAGTAAATGTTCAATAAATATTAGCTGTTGTTATTATGGGAGAAGCCACCTTATCTTCCTGTGTGATTGGGACTGGTATTTGGATGGCTCAGCTCCCCAGTCCCTCCCTCTCTCCCTGAATTATTTTGAAGCAAATCTAAGTAATCTTATTTCATCTATAAATACTTCAGTGTATATCTTTAAAAGATACGGATTTTTTTACATAACCGTAATACCATTATTACCCCTGAAATTAAATGTAATTCCTAATAACATCATTTGTTTTTACAGTTGGTTTATTTAAATAAGAATTCAAACAAGGCCCACACATTGTGTTTAGTTTTGTCTCTTAAGTCTTTTTTTAAATCTATAAATTACCTCTACCTTTTTTTTTTTCCAGTTTACTTACTGAAAAAACCAGGTGGTTTGTCTAGGAGAGTTTCCCAAAGTCTAAATTTTGCTGTTTTTGTCCTTGTGGTGTTATTTAACATGTTCCTTTCTCCTCTATATTTGCTGTAAACTGATGAATCAAGAGGCTTGCTTGGTTTGGGGTCCTTTTTTTTCCCTTAGTGGGGCAAGAATGCTTCATGAATGGTGGTGGTGTTTGTTAGGTCAAAGGAGAGAGGAAGACGCTCAAGCCTGAGACATAGCGAAAGGCCGTTTGTTTTGGGCACCTGGGTGTAGGTGGGTGGAGGCCAAAAAGAGGCTCCACCCCGAGTGGTGGGTTTTATAGAGGATTTGGAGAAAGGTTTGGGGAGGGTGAGTCTTGTCTTAAACAGCCTCCGGTCCCTTCCACCGTTTGTGGTTGGAGTTATCTTTACAACCTCCAGCCTCTCCAGACTCCTGTGGCTATTGTTTCGAAATCCATGTGGCCTTATCTGAGTTCTTCATCTACCCCATTCTGTTCCATGCATATTTTCCAAGTTCCCACCCCAAGCAGATCCAATAGTGTTCATTTCTTATTTAACGCATAATATACGTAATGTCTGATTGTCTCCCTTTTTTTGACGAGATGTGATCAGTTCAGATACTGTCTTTCTGATCCATTAAAAAGATCCTCAGACAGCTTTTTTACCTTATGGGTTTAAAGCTATTGGTAATTATTGCCTAGACCTGTTATTTCATTAGGATTGCAAAGTTATTTTTACTAAGTGGAGTTCTTTTAAAAAGAATTTTCTTATGAACTATTTATTTATTTTATTTTTTGTTTTTATTTCAAAAAATTAAGGGGGTACAAGTGTTTTTGTTATGTAAGTAGCTTGTATAATGCTTAAATCAGGGCTTTTCGTGTGCCCATCACCAGAATAGTGTTTTTTTCAGAATAGTATACCCAATAGGTAAGTTTTTATCTCACATCCACCCTCCCGCCCTTCATGAACTATTTAGCTTCCTAAACGTCAGGATTAATACTTCATTCTTTCCACTTATATACCAGCTTTGAAAATAATGAATTGGTTCCACAGCACTGATCAAAGGGGATCAGTGAGGGTTTTTTTGTTTGTTTTATTTTTGGTATCATTATGAACTCATGGATTTAAAAATATTTGGGTTTCAGTTCTTTGCAGACGTTATCCTTTTTGATGTTCAGATTGTCCCATCTTTGGTTAGTGGGAGTCCTTTTGATATCACTCCAGTAGTTTTTGATAACTTACTTGCTTCCTGGTATAACAGGATGTTCCAGGGTCCTTTTGTATGTTTGCCCCAGGCCTTGAATCGGCCATTTTTCCAGGGAGCCCATGTTCTTTTTTGTAGGAAATGGTATTACTCTGAGCACATGGATACTCATTGCTTCTAAATTGGTCAGTGTTGCTACACCTTTGCATTGGATGAAGTTAGGAATTTTTTTTAAGAGGAAGTTTTTTGTGGTATTTCTGATTGAGGACTCCAGGATTTTAACTTAGCTTCTTTGATTTTATATGTGCATCTTTTTTCTCATATGTGGAAAATCTTGGTTCCAAATGACATTAGCATAACTTATTTGCTTCATCTTACTATATATAATAGTTTTATATCAACGTTGCTACTGTTACTATCACTGAAAATAGTTTGTGATTTTTTTCACTTTTGTTTTTAAAATATTTTCCATTAGGGATATATATTTATATTACTATGTTTTAAAATCATTTGAAATAGTTCTTTTCTATTGGTCGTTAAGCTACCATCTCAATACACAGATTTATTTACTTTATTTTTAGGGATTCTTTTTTAAAATTTAATTTTGTTTTATCACTTACATGGTTCCAAGCTCAAATTAAAATCTGTAAAGCAGGATACATTCAGAAAAGTCTAGCTTTCACTCTACCTGTTCTCTCTCTCCTCCTATAAGTAACCATTTTTATTAGTTTTTGGTTTATCTTTCCATTTCTAAAAATAAGTGTATATATACATATAAATACATATATACATATACATAAATTTGTATATTCTCCTTTCTTAGGTAAAAGGTAGCTTACTGTACACAGTTATTTATCCTGTTTTTTAACTTATCAGTATATCCTCAAGGTCACTTCATAGCAGTATGTAGATATTATTCATTTCTTTTTATAGCTGTGTAGGGCTTCATTATGAGGATATACCCTAGTTCATTAAATCAGTCTTTTGCTGTTACAAATAATGCTGCTTATCTTATGCATGTATCTTTTCTTTTTCATCTTGACAGTTTATCTTTGGGATAAAGCCCTAAGAGTGGCATGCTGGAGCATAGGTTTAATGACTACATCATTTTGCTAAATAGTGCTAAATTTTCCCTCAGAGGATTTGTACCATTTTGTATTTCCAGAAATGCAAATGCTTTTACATTTTATGATTCAGTGAACCATCAAGGTGTATAGAGGTGCATTAGAAGTATGTAGAAGAAAGGAATTATCATAAATACTTACTGATAAAATGTCAAAGTTTGATGAAAACCTATTGCAAAGGTTTTCTGTGTTAAAGTAAATTGATTAGGAACAATATTCAGGTGAAAATGAATTATGTACTTTGAATGTAGCTGTTTTCTTGGTATGTGTCTGTCTAAGTGGATTATGAAAAAAGTGAAAGTAATTTGGATAAAAAATAATAAATTATGGAGTGTTTAATAAAACACAAAATTTCTTTTCATTTGGCATAGTGAGTATTTTGTGTGGGGAAAAAACAAGGATCACTTTCATTTTGAGGACTGAAATTACTGTGTACTTACTAGTAATAAACAGTTTAAAAAACAAACAGTTTATTGGATTTGAAATTTGTCATTTGAAGATTTACTTGTTACAATTTTGTTTGTCTGTGTATATCCTGGAAGGTCTTTGCCATGCAGTAATCTGTAATTTTGAAAGAATATGTAAATATGGAGTTTCCCAAGTTTACTGCAACCTTTTTGTTTTTGACTTGTCTTATTTTTAACACTTTTTATTAGGGATATCAGAGGGTTAAATTTTTCAGTTAGTTTGCCAAATGAATGAATATTTTTGTCTTTTATGGAAGAAATTATATGCTGTACTGATGCTTGTGTTTGGGAATTTTGAAGTTCTGGGAAGGTATCATTCACAATTATCAAAGTACTGTTGTAGATAGGAAAAAATTAGGAAGAGAGATTGGGTTCAGATCATAGAAGACCTTATTTTTCAGTCTAGTAAGTTTGGATTTCATTCTGTAGACAGTGAGAAATCGATAAAGGATTTATAAGATTTCTTTTTAGATTCTTCAAGTGGAAAACTTAAGTGGTGCACTTCTTAGTTTTTAGTAAACTGTGATGTAATTGAGTAGTTATATGAAATATCTTTTGCTTATGGAGAAACTGAAGCATACATGTTATTGTTAATGGATGACAATGATAATAAATGTTTATTGAGGCCATACTCTGTGCCAGGTGCATAGTACTTTACAAAGTACTTTACATGGATTGTCTCCTTTAATCTTGACAGCAACAAGGACAAGGGAGGGAATACTGTTATCCCCATTTTCATCCTATCACAGGAGAAATTTAAGGCTTACAGAAATGAAAGACATTATCTAGGATTGGTCCTTGACCTATAAAGGGCATTATTGGGACAATCGGTGAGATTTGAATGGAGCCTGTTGATTAGATGGTAATTTTGATCAATGTTAACTTCCAGATTTTGATGATTTTGTGCTTAGATAGGAGAATGTCCGTGTGTGTGTGTGTGTGTGTGTGTGTGTATGTATATAGTATACGTGTGTATATGAGGACTGTCTTGAAAATATCCAGCCATGTACTATGAAAAATATATTACCAATGGCTGGATACTTTCCGGAGAGCCCTCATACATGTATGTATACACTAAGATATTAAAGGTTAATAGGTATCGTGTCTGAAACTTATTTTCAAGTGGCTCAAAAATGTTAACAATTTCATAATCTGGGTGAAAATATACAGGAGGTCTGCAATTCTTATATAAATTTAAAATTATTTCAAAGTAAAAAAGAAAATAAAAAACACCAACTCATCCAAAGTCAAATAGCCAGTCTGAGGCAGAACAGAACAGGTAGTCTGTTTCATTCTAAGTGTGTGTGAGTGTGTGTGTATATGTCTTTACTGCCTTTTCTACATATGTGAATCAAGGTCACATATGTTAGTAAAGTTAAATATAAATTCTAGAGATCATATAGCAGGGTGACTACAGTTAATGTTGATATATTGTATTCTTGAAAAACGCAGAGTGGATGTTGAGTGCTCTCATCACAAAAATAACTGTGCGAGGTAATGCATTTGTTAATTAGCTAGAGTTAACCATTTTATAATGCGTATGTACCTCGAAACATCATGTTGTACGTGATAAATATATGCAATGTTATCTGTCAAATTAAAAAAAATTGTTTTAAGAGTTTTATGCCATAATAATTGTTATTGAGTCTGATTGTACTGTTAGATCATATTTGTAACATGTTATTTTCATACTAAAATAGTATACTCAATGAGAGAAATGAGTTTAATATGAACATTTAAATAATAATTTTAAAATAACAAATATTAAACAACTTTTTGTTCATTCCTCATACTTATTAATTATACTCACTTTAACAGCATTAGCTATCACTTTCAAGTCTCTTCCAAATCAGATTGTTTGCCTTCTGTGGTAGTTATACTCTGAGGTCACTTAAATGTTAAATGATTGTGGTTTTTTTTTTTTCCTTTTTTTTAACTGTCTCTTTTATTGTAAGCTTATACTTTATAATGGACTTAAGCACATATTATTTATACATCTTAATTTAGTTTTAAATGTCACTATCTAAAAATAATTATCTGCTTTTTGTTTTAACGTAGATTATCTTATGATGAGGCTTTTGCTATGGCTAGCGACCCCTTGGAAGGCTTCCATGAAGTAAACCTTGCTTCACCTACTTCTCCGGACCTTCTTGGTGTGTATGAATCGGGGACTCAGGAGCAGACTACCTCACCAGGTGTAATCTACCGGCCACATCCTTCACCTTTATGCTCTACCCCTATCCAGGCTAATGCATTAGATGTTTCTGAACTTCCTACACAACCTGTGTATTCATCTCCCAGACGTTTAAATTGTGCGGAAATATCTGGTATCAGGTAAGGGATCATAAAAATACTTATTTTGGATTATTGTTTGTAAAAAATGGACAGTTTGTTTGCTTGGTTACCCTATTTTAAGTTTTACTGTTCTAGAAAATTTGAATAGCATAAGCTTGACCATGTAGGGCAATACATGTTAGTGTTTGCAGGGCTTGGCAAACTTTTTATGTGAAGGACCAGATAGTAAATATTTTAGGCTTTGCAGGCCATACAGTCTCTATTGCAACTTTTCAACTCAGCCTTTAGAGTATGAAAGCAGCCATAAGCAGTATGTAAATGAATGAGTGTGGCTGTGTTCCAATAAACTTTATATATGAACACAGAATTTTGAATATCATATAATTTCCACATGCCAAAAAATATTATTTTGATCTCTTTTCAACCATTTGAAAATGTAAAAACCATTCTTGTCTCACGGGTCTTATAAAAACAGGTGGCAGGCTTGGTTTAGCCTGCAGGCTGTAATTTGTCGACCCTGTTCTTGAATAGCACTATCCAGTAGAACTTTCTGTGATGAAAATGTTCTGTTTCTGTGCTATCTAATGTGAATGATAGCCATTAGCCACATGTGGCTATTGAGCACTTGAAATGTGCCTGGTATGACTGAGGACATGCTATTAAATACAGGGGCTACCAAATTGGATAGTACAGTTCCAGAGCTGTGTGTTTATATTCTATTTGAGCATATGCTGATGTTTTCTGAAAAATGTTTCTCTCCTTTGCAGCATTCATGTTACAGACCCAGCACCTTGTTCTACCTCTGGAGTCACAGCTGGATTAACTAAATTAACTACGAGAAAGGACAACTATAATGCAGAGAGGGAGTTTTTACAGGGTGCTACTGTAACAGAGGCTTGTGATGGCAGTGATGATATTTTTGGGTTGAGTACCGATAGTCTGTCCCGTTTACGAAGCCCATCTGTTTTGGAAGTTAGAGAAAAGGGCTATGAACGATTAAAAGAAGAACTTGCAAAAGCTCAGAGGGTAAGAAAAAAAGAAATTTTATTCTTCCATATATTATTTTAGAAGTTAGTATTTCTCCATGGGGTGGGGCAACTCATAAATGAAATCATTACAATTCTACACTTACCCTTCACATATGCCCAGCCTCAGTTCCTGTTGGGCAACATTTAGGAATCTGTGAAATTGACTGGGTAGTTAGGAAATTCATTTGAGAGTACTAAGTGGAAAATAAGATTCTGAAACACTTCTGTAACTCTTCTGTGTCCCCTACATTGCCTGCTTGTATTATCTATAATGCAAACTTAGCAGTTTATATTCCTCATGTGGGTTTCCCCTCCTTGTATCTGGTTGACTTGATGGTCATTGACTTGAAGTCATTCAGTCCAAGTCGTTTTGAGGAATTACTTTAGTAACATCACCTTTGTTAGTCCGCTGAGTTGAATATTTTCTGTATTTTGCCTTGGAGAATTTTCTTGGTAAATTGTTCTGTTTCCCATTTGGTCGTCTTTAAAATTTCTGCTATTTATTTCCAAATTTGTGGCCATATCTTTTTCTGAGACTATAATTAAATTTCAGAGGGAAATTTATAGCATGACATGCATACATTAGAAAACAGGAATAAGTCTCAAATGAACAATCTAAGCTCCAATTCTAAGAACCTAAAAAAGAAGAACAAAATAAAACCAGAGCAAGTAGAAGGAAGGAAGTAATATAGATAAGATACATAGTCAGTGAAACTGATTTAAAAAAAAGAGAAAATGAATGAAACAAAATGCTGGTCATTTAAAAAGAGTAATAAAATTGACAAACCTCTGTCAAGACAGATGAAGAGTAGCTCTGACACGGGCAGTGCACGAGCAATATATATGGCCAAAGTGTTGTACCCCCATAATATTCTGAAATTAAAAAAAATAAAATAATGTTAGTAAATAGAAAAAAAAAAAAGATGAAAAAAAAAGACAGAGGACACATTATCAATAGCAGGAGTGAAATGAGATATCACTACAGACAATCTGGGTGAAATACCAATTTACATTTAGAAAATTGAGAAGGTAGGGCAAACATTCTGTAGGTGTAATTTCCGTCACACTATGACATTTTGCAAACGTATATTCCCAGTCTCTCCCTACCATACTTGTCTCTCAGGAGCATAGTATATTCATTTTTTTAATCTCCAGTGTCTAGCATAATACAGTACAATGTCTGGCATATATCTCTATAAATGCTTAGTGAATGGCTAATGGTTAAACAGCCATGCACACATGTTAACAGTTTTTGTTAAAATATATTTTATCAGGGAAAAAATGAATGGTCTTTTTAATCTTTTCCCAAAGGGAAGGGATGTAGTGAGATGTGGTTGCATTTTGATTCTGTCATTTGGCTCAGACTCTGTTGTCTTAGCACACAGTATTTTAGTGAAATCACGAATTATGTAGAGGTAAACTATTGAGCGTATGTATTCATCTTTGAAACCACATGGAGTTATTTATTGATTAGAACAGATTGTTAATCTCCTAGCTCAGTTGGGAATTTCTTTTGAAATCTTTAATTTTCTGTGTTAAGGGGTGCTGTTGAGATAATTGAAATGAAAATGATGTGTGAACACATACATATGGTGCATTTTATTTTGAAGAGTATAAGATAGTATTAATATTTACTTAAATCTCAAGACTTGAAAAGGACTCTTGAATATGAAAATGTTTCCTGAATTACGACAATTTGTGAATCAAAACTAAGTCAACAGCCATTCTCTTTAGTCTGATTATTCTTTTAAGAGAGGACAGATAGGTGCCATATTCCATCCTTCTACTTTTAACCTAGTTGTGTCTTCCTATTTAAAGTGTATTTCTTGTAGGCAGTGTATGATTAGGTCTTGTTTTTTAATCTTTTCTAATAATCTCTGCCTTTTAATTGGTGTGTTTAGACCATTTACATTTAATGTGATATTAATATGGTTTGGTTTGAATCTACCATCTTACTATTTGTTTTCTATTTGTCCCATCTGTTCCTTTTCCTCTGTTTCTTATATGCCTTCTTTTGGATTAATTCCATATTTTTTTATGATTTCATCTAATTTCCTTTGGCTTATTAGCTGTATCTTTGTTGTGTTATATAATTTAGTGATTGCTTTAGGGTTTATACTGTACATCTTTAACTTCTCATTGTCTGCCTTCCAGTGATATTATACTACTTTACATACATGTAAAAGCCTTACAAAAGTATACTCCTATTTTTCCCTTCCCAGCCATTATATAATGGTTGTCATATATTTTACTTCTTCATATGTTTTAAACTTCACAAAACATTGTTATTTTTGCATTAAATAGTTGATTATATTTTAAAGGGATTTAGAGAGAATCTTTATATTTCTTTTTTTAAAAATTTTTTAAATTTCAAATTTTTTCAGAGACAGGGTGTCACTCTGTCACCCAGGCTGGAGTGCAGTGGTATGATCACAGCTCACTGCACCCTCGAACTCCTGGTCTGAAGCAATCCTCCTACCTTGGCCTCCCAAAGTGCTGGAATTACAGGCATGAGCCACTGCACCTGGCCTATATTTCTTCACATAGATATCCATGTAGCTATCATTTCCAGTGCTATTCATTCCTTCATGTGGATCCAGATTTCCAGCTGGTATCATTTTCCTTCTTCTTGGAAGATACCTTTTAACATTTTTATTATGTGTGTTTGCTGGTGATAAATTCTTTCAGCTTTTGTATATCTAAAAAGGTTTTATTTTCACTTCTGTTTTTTGAAAGATATTTTCACTAGGTGAAGAATTTTATGTTGACAGTTTTTTCTGTTAATAACATAAAGACGTTGCTTCTGTGTCTTCTGGCATGCATTGTTTCTCACAAGAAGTCTACTGTCATCCTTCCTTTGTATGTGAGGCCTTTTCTCTCTGGCTGCTTATGAGTCTTCTGTCATTGGTTTTATAAGCAATTTGATTATGGTTTGCCTTGGTATATTTTTCTTCAGGTTTCTTGTGCTTGGGATTTGTTGAGCTGCTTGAATCTGTAAGTTGTTAGTTTTCATAAAATTTGGGAAATTTTGGCCATTATTTCTTCAAAAAGTTTTACATTCCTTGTCTGTCTCTCCTCTCCTTCTGCACTCCTATGACATGTACATTAGACTGCTTAAAGTTGTTCCACAACTCGTGGGTGTTGTATTCATTTACTTTTTAATCTTTTTTTCTCTCTGTTTCATTGTGGATAGTTTCTACTGTGTCTTTAATGTCACCATTATTTTCTTCTGCAGTATCTAATGTGTTAATATCATACAGTGTATTCTTTAATCTAGGTATTGTAGTTTTTAATCTCTGAAAGTTTGGATCTTTTTTATATTTTGCTTGTTCTGCTTAACATGCTTAGTCTTACCTCTTGCTTCTTGAACATATGCAAAACAGTTTAATAACTGTTTTGTTTCTCATAAATCTTTCATTTCATCAGATAAGAAGATAGGGCAAATCTAGGACTCACCTTATTTGTTTCTTCTTCCTGGAGGATCATTGTCTTTTGTTGCCTATTGTCCAGTGTCTTCAAATTGTTTCATATACTTTTTTCAGGTTTTTAGTTCTGTCAGGTGAGTGGTAAGTCTGATTCCTGTTACTCTGTCTTGATTAGAAGTGAAAGTTCTATTTTTTTATTTGTATTATTTGATAGTCAACCCTATTGCATTCAAATAACCCACACAAACCTATGCTTACACACACATGCTTCAGTAATTTTGAGCTTCCTGAGGATAACAGTTGCACATGTTTTTGCTCATGATTTTATCTTGAGCATATAATGGATTCTAAATACATTTTGTTGATTAAATGAATATATATAGGTGCGTGCCGTTATACTGATATATGAATATACATATGTGTATAATGTATTAGTTAGGTCGAGGCTAGCTGCTTATAAACAACCCCAAAATTTTAGTGACTTAACCTAATAGAAGTTCATTTTTATTCATTTATACTCCAAAGCAGATGTTCATAGTTCTTCTTTGTGAAATAATTCACAAGTAGGCAGTTCTTCTTTGTGAAATAATTCATAGATCTGTGTTTCTTCTGTTGTGGGCCCTTGTAATCTCTTAGGGTTTTGTTTTTATCTGTATCTAACCAATGAGACAAAAGAAAAGAAAGCTTAGAAAAAGCACAGATGCTTCTAAAAAGCCTTGGCTTAAAAGTGATACCCAGCAATTTTGCTCACATTCCATTGGTGTGAACATGTTTCATGCTGATACCTAGATGTGTGGTGGGCTAGGAACTTTAGTCTCTAGTTGAACAAGCACCCACCAGCAACAAATCCATATTGTGTATGTGGTGGGGGGCACCCATGTGGTCACTGATTTTCAGTTGTAGGGATGCCAGAGGTTACAATGTACTTTAGCTGTTTGGCCTTCCAGAAGTTGTAGCTAAAAGTAGCTTTTGGTGGAATTCTCAGGTGGAAGTTGGGTTTTAGTACATTCTTATTAAAATGTATTAATAGATCCTTGCACTCTACCTCAGATCTACTGAAACAAAATTATTGTGTTGAGGTTTGGGAATATGCATTTTCAACAAACTGCCCTGTTGATTCTTACATTCCCTAAAGGATGAAATCTACTGGTGTATTATTTTCAACTTTTATTTTTCCTTAAAAGAGAATGAAATAACTTAGAGAATAAAACCCAGAGTAGGATAGCTTGCAGCCAGAGGAAGTCACTCAGAAACACCTGTATCGAGTCCATGTTCAGCATTGGCCTTAACTGTAACCAAGGATGTTTACAAACATATACTATGCTCTTTTATTAACAAATATTTCTTGAATAACCAAAGCACTCACAGCATTGTACTAGGCTGTGAAGGGGGCAAAAATAAATTAGATATGACCCTGCCTTTATGGAGTTTACTAGTTGGGGAGAAAAGACATGTATACATGGTAAATGTTTCATTGATTCTGAGTTGTACGTTTTTTCCATGAATACCTCTGAAATCATTATGAGTTTTAAAATTGCAGTCAGCTAGGCAATAATTGTGACAGTTGTCATTGCCTACTTGTATGTGAACTTGTTCTTAGCTGTCCATGTTATTAACTTAATTGAATAATGTCAGTTGGGTGCTGTATTTGATCTTAATGACTGGGTTAAGTATCTTCAAAAGGATCTCAATACGATATGACATCAAAACAAAAAGAAAGGAACAAAAAAGCACAGTAACATATAAAAATCTATGTCTCTATCAGTTTAAAAGAATTCTCCCTGGAAGTTTAAAATGAAAATTCTAAGTGGAAAAAAAAGCATCATATCATACTTTCATTAACAACATTTTTTCTTTCTTGATGTGTAAAATGTTTATCTTATAATTATGGTGAAGTCTCCTGTAGAGAGTGGAATAATAGACATTGGGAACGTGGGAGGGTGGGAGGAGAGTGTGGGATGAGAAATTACCTTATGAGTACTCCGTACACTATTCGGGTGATGGTTACACAAAAAGCCCAGTCCTCACCACTACACAATATATCCATGTAACAAAATTGCACTTGTGCCCCCTAAATCTGTAAAAATAATTTAAAAAATGATGAAGTCTTAAATTTGATGAAATACACTTGATCATAGAGTCCTGATATTCTGTGTTCTAAATACAGTTGTCCCTCAGTATCTGCAAGAGATTGGTTTCAGGCCCGCCCCCGTGGATACTAAATAATAAAATTCATAGATGCTCAAGTCCCTTATATAATATGGCATACTATTTGCATATCCTCCTATATATTTCAAATCATCTCTAGATTACTTATAGTACCTAATATAATGTGAATGCTATGTAAATAGTTGTTATACTGTTTTTTAAAATTTGTATTCCTTTTTATTGTTTTTTCCCCAAATATTTCAATGTGTGGTTGGTTGAATTTGCAGGTGTGAAACCCACAGATGCAGAACTTGTAGCTATGGAGAGCTGACTGTATTTTCAAATCTCTTTTCTCTAGTACTGCCACTCTGAATCCATATCGCTTGCCTAAAAAATGGAAGTGATTACTGTTTTCTCTCTCTAGTTTTTTTTTTTTTAAACATAGCCATACTATCCAAGTTATTTTATTTTTTAGAGACAGGTTCTCACTCTGTTGCCCAGTCTGGAGTACAGTGGCCCTTTCATAGCTCCACTGTAACCTCAAATTTCTGAGCTCAAACAATTCTCCTGCCTCAGCCTCTTAAGTAGCTGGGACTACAGGTGCACACCACCACACCTGGCTAATATTTTTTATTTTTTGTAGATATGAGGTCTTGCTATGTTGCCCAGGCTGATAACAGCCATTCTAACTGGGTTGAGTTGATACCTCATTGTGGTTTTGGGTTTCCCCTGATGATTAGTGATACTGAGCGTTTTTTTACATACCTGTTGGCCGTTTGTATGTCTTCTTTTGAGAAATGTTTATTCAGGTCTTTTGCCCATTTTAAAAATCAGTTCATTTGTTTGTTTTGCTATGGAGTCATTAATTTTCTTAAATATTCTGGATGTTAATCTCTTGTCAGATGTATAGTTTGTGAATATTTTCTCCCATTCTGTAGGTAGTTTCTTTGCTCTGTTGATTGTTTCTTTTGCTGTGCAGAAGCTTTTTAGTTTGATACAATCCCATTTGTCTATTTTGCTTTTGTTTCCTGTGCTTTTGAGTTCTTGTCTCTAAAATCCTTCCCCAGACCAACGCCATGAAGCATTTCCTATGTTTTCTTCTAGTAGTTTCATAGTTTCAGGTATTACATTTAAGTCTTTAATCCATTTTGAGTTGATTTTTGTATGCGGTGAGAGATGGAGGGGTCAAATTTCATTCTTCTGCATGTGGAGGTTCAGTTTTTTTTAGCACCATTTATTAAAGAGACTGTCCTTTCCCCAGTGTGTGTTCTTGGCACCTTTGTTGACAGTCATTTGGCTGTAAATACATGGATTTATTTCTGGGTCCTCTCTTCTGTTCTGTTGGTCTGTTTGTTTGTTTTTATGCCAGTATCATGGTGGTTATTATAGCTTTGTAGTATATTTTAAAGTCAGGTAATGTGATGTCTTCAGCTTTGTTCTTTTTGCTCAAGATTTCTTTGGTTATTTGGTATCTTTTGTGCTTCCGTACAAATCTTAGGATTGTTTTTTCTACTTATGTGAAGAATATCATTGGTATTTTGATAGGTATTGCGTTGTATCTGTAGATTGTTTTTGGTCGTATGGAAATTTTAACAATATTAATTCTTCCAATCCATGAACACAGGATGTCTTCCCATGTATTTGTGTCCTTTTCGGTTTCTTTCATTAATTTTTATAGTTTTCATTGTAACTCTTTGGTCAAATTGATTCCTACATTTTTAGTTTTTTTGAAGCTATTGTAAATGGGATTGTTTTCTTGATTTTTTTTCCAGATAGTTCTCTGTTAGTGTATAGAAACACTAATTTTTGTATACTGGTTTTGTATTCTGCAACTTTACTGAATTTGTTTATTCTGATAGCTTTTGGGAGGAATCTTTAGAGTTTTCTATATATAAGAGCATGTCATCTACAATCAGGGACAATTTGACTTTCTCCTTTCTAATTTGGATGCACTTTATTTCTTTCTCTTGCCTAATTGCTCTTGCTAGGACTTCTAGAACTATGTTGAATAGAAGTGGTGAAAATGGCATCCTTGTCTCTTTCCAGATCTTAAAGGAAAAGCTTTCAACTTCTCCTTGTTCAGTATTATCAGTATTATGTTAGCTGTGGGTTTGTCTTGTATGGCCTTATTGTGTTGAGATATGCCCCTTCTATACCTAATTGGTTGAGAGTTTTATGAAGGGGTGTTGAGTTTTATCAAATGCTTTTTTCTGCATCTATTGAAATGATCATATGGTTTTTATCTTTGATTCTGTTAATGTGATGTATCACATTTATTGATTTTCATATGTTGAACCATCCTTGCATCCCTGTGATGAATTCCACTTGATTATGGTGAATGATCTTTTCAATGTGCTATTCAAATTTGGTTTGCTTGTATTTTGTTGAGGATTTTTGCATCTATGTTCATTGGGGATATTGGGCCTGTAGTTTTTGTTGTTGTGTCCTTGTCTGGTTTTGGTATTAGGGTAATGCTGGCCTCAAAGAATGAGTCCAGAAGAATTCTGTTCTCTTCAATTTTTTGGAATAGAGAAAAATTGGTATTAGTTTTTCTTTAAATGTTTGGTAGAATTCAGCAGTGAAGCCATCAGGTCCTAGGTTTTTCTTTGGTGGAAGACTTTTTATTACTGATTCAATGTTGTTACTTGTTATTGGTCTGTTCAGATTTTCTGGTTCTTCATGATTTGTTCTTGTTAGGTTGTATGTGTCCAGGAAGATACCGATTTTAGGTTTTCTGATTTGTTGGCATGTAGTTGTTCATAATAGTCTCTTATGATCCTTTGTATTTTTGTGGTATTAGTTATAATGTCCCTTTTTCATCTCTGATTTCATTTTTTTCTCCTCTCATCTTTATTATTTTTTTCTTTTACTAATTTTGAGTTTAGGTTGTTCTTATTTTTCTACTTATTTGAGTTGGAATTTTTTTTATTTGAGATCTTTCTACTTTTTTGATATAGGTGTTTATTGCTATAAACTTTCTTCTTAGAACTGCTTTTGCTATATCCCATAGGTCTTGATATGTCGTGTTTCCATTTTCATTTGTCTCAAATTTTTAAATTTCCTTTTTAATTTCTTCATTGACCCATTGGTTGTTCAGGAGCATGTTGTTTAATTTGCATGTATTTGTATAGTTTCCAAAGTTTTTCCTGTTACTGATTTCTAGTTTTATTCCATTGTGGTTAGAAAAGATGTTTGATGTGATTTCAATTTTTAAAAATTTGTTGAGACTTGTTTTGTGGCCTAATATAGATCTAGCCTGGAGAATGTTTCATGTGCTATTGGATAGAACGCGTTTTCTGCAACTGTTGATGGAACATTCTATAAATGTCTGTTAGGTACATTTGGTCCACAGTGCAGTTTAACTCTGCTATTTCTTTGTTGATTTTCTGCCTGGATGATCTGTCTATTGCTGAAAGTGAGGTGTTGAAGTCCTTTACTATTATTGTATTGCAATCTCTCTCTCCCTGTGGGTTTGTTAATATTTGCTTTATATATTTAGGTGCCCCCATGTTGGGTGCATATGTATTTACAATTGTTATATCCTCTTGCTGTATTGAGCCCTTTATCATTATATGATGGCCTTGTCTCTTTTTACAGTTTTTGGCTTTAAGTCTATTTTATGTGATACAAGTAGCTACTCCTGCTTTTTGTTTGGTTTATATTTGTATGGAATATCTTTTTCCATCCCTTCACTTTCAGTCTATGCCTGTCCTTACGGGGAAGTGAGTTTCTTGTAGGCAGCATATAGTTGGGTCTTGGTTTTTCATTCAGTCACCCTGTGTCTTTTAATTGGAGATTTTTATCCATTTACATTCAAGATAATTATTAATAGATAAGAACTTACTATTGCCATTGTTACTTCTTTTCTAGTTGTTTTGCAGATCCCTCTTCCTTTCTTATTGTCTGTCTTTGTGGTTAAGTGATTTTCTCTAATAGAGACAATATTGATGCCTTGCTTTTTATCTTTAGTGTATCTAGTATAGGTTTAGTGTATCTACTATAGGTTTTTGCTTTATGGTTATCACAAGGCTTACAAAAAACGTCTTATAGTTAAACAACTTATTTTAAACTGATAACTTTGATCACAAAGAAAAGAAATGATACCAAAAAACCTGTACACTTTAACTCCATTCTCTTTCCACATTTTGAACTTTTAATGTCACAATTCACATCTTTTTATATTGCCTATCTCTTCACAATTTATTATAGTTAATCATTTTTAATAGTTTTGTCTTTTAGTCTTCATACTAAAGATAGAAGTGGTTTATGCACCATGATTAACATATTAGAGTATTCTGAATTTGTCTGTGTACTTACTTTTGCCAGTGAGCTTTATACTTTCAGATGTTTTCTTGTTACATGTTAGTGTCCTTTTCTTTCAGATTGAAGAACTCCCTTTAGCATTTCTAGTAAGATAGATCTGATGGTGATGAATTCCCTCAGCTTTGTTTGGGAAAATCTTTATCTTTCCTTCATTTCTGAAGGATGGATTTGCTAGGTGTGCAGTATTTTTGGCTACAGTTTTTTTCCTTCAGCACTCTGAATATATCCATCTACTTTTTCTTGGCCTGCAACGTTTATGCTGCCAGTCTGCTGCCAGTCATATTGGAATTCCCTAATATGTTATTTGTTTCTTTTCTCTTTCAGAATCCTCTCTTTGTCTTTGACCTTTGAAAGTTTGATTATATTATAATATGTCTTAGGGTAATCTTAGTTGAATCTGATTGGTGACCTTTGACCTTCCTCTACCTGGATATTTGTATCTTTCTCCAGGTTTAGAAGCTTTTCTTTTATTATTTCTTTGGATAAGCCTTCTATCCCTTTGACTTTTTCTGTTCCCTCTTGAACTCCACTAACCTAAATATTTGCTCTTTTGATAGTATCCCATAGATCTTGTAAGCTTTCTTCATTTCTCAATCTTTTTTCTTCTTTGTGTATTTTCAGATAGTCTGTCTTTAAGCTCACTGAGTCTTTCTTCTGCTTGATCAATTCTACTGTTGATGCTCTCTATTGCACTTTTTTACTTCATTCTTTACATTTTTCAACTCCAGAGTTTGTAAAAAAAAAATTACTTCAATGTCTCTGTTAAATTGCTCTGATAAATTTTTTAATTGTTTGTGTTTTCATGAAGTTCACCGAGCTTCCTTAACACAGTTAGTTTGAATTCCTTGTCACTGAGAAGTTCACTGAGCTTTTTTAACACAGCTAGTTTGAATTCCTTGTCACACATCTCCATCTCTTTAGGGTCCCTCACTGGCACCTTATTTTACCTATTTGGTGAGGTCATAATTCCCCTGATTGTTCTTGATGCTTGTGGACTTACATTGATATCTGTGTGTTAAAGAACTAAGTATTTTTTCTAGTCTTTGCAGTCTTGCTTTGTTTGTGTCCATCCTTCTTCAGTGGGCCTGTCCAGAAATCTAAGTAAAAATCCTGTGACTACTGCAGCCATTTCACCACTAGAGGGTACCTTAAGACCAGGTTTGCTGTGAATCTCATGAGCGCTTCAAGGTTGGCATGAAACCTCAGCCAGGTGATACCTGAGAAAGACCGAAGAAGGAGGTACTCTGGCTGTGTGGGAAAGCAGGCCAAGGACCTGAGTCTGGAAGCCTATTCTGTTGGCCCAGACAGTTATATTTGCCAGCAGTTTCCTGCACAGATCAGACAGTTCTCCAGTTGCAGCAAGAGGGGCTGGAGACAAGACTGGGCCCTCTCAGGATCTGCTTTGGGATGGAGGCTGGTGGGCCCGTCAAGGAAGCTCAGATGGACACGTTATTGCTGGGTTGCGAGGTATGAATGAGTCTCCCTCTGGATCCTTGTGTGATCAATAGTAAGCTGGGACCATGGCTGAGGGGGGCTGGAGCTGAGTTACAGGACAACTTTTAGGTGTGCTGCAGAGACCAATGTTGTTGGGCAGAAGAGCCTTCCTGCTGAGGCACTAGCATGCGTGATTCCTCCTGGACCTCCTTTCTTTTTTTTGGTATTATGGAAGTTTTGATTTTTATTTTAGTGTTGGTACTTCTAATCAAAGATATTTTAGATATCTTATCCCTTCTTTAGATACTGCCTTTGTTCCCTACCACAAACAATACTAAAATCATCTAGTAACTGTTTCCTTTTTCTGTGTCATTTAATTTTAGGTACAAGTATTATCTTAATGCTAATCTTTATGGTCTTAAATATATTTAGGTTTATACTAATTTGTTTGTGAGCCTCAAGTTGTAACCCTTTTTTCCCTGCTAATACTTAAGAAATTAGTGAACTTAGTTTCATCTTTCTCTTAATTTTTTGGTTTTTGTTTATTTTCATATGTTATTTTTATATTCCTTGAAATATGTCATTTATATACTGTTCATCAGTTTTGTCTCCATTTATTAAAAGATAGACCCTATTTTTTAGAGCAGTTTTAGGTTCACAGCAAAATTGAGAGAAAGTACAGAGTTCTATGCATCTACTGTCCCCACACAGGCACAGTCTCCCCGACTATTAGTCTCCCCCACCAGAGTGGTACATTTCTTACAGTTGATAAATCTCTATGGATATATCATCATATCCCAAAGTCCACAGTTTGCATTAGGGTTCACTCTTGGTGTTGGACATCCTGTGGGTTTTGACAGCTGTATAATGACATGAATCTGCCATTATAGTATCATACAGAATAGTTTGCCCTAAGAATCCTCTGTGCTCTACCTGTTTGTCCCTTTCTTTTCACAAACCCTGGCAACCACAAATCTTTTTATCATCTCCATAGTCTTGCCTTTTCCAGAATGTCATACAGTTGGAATCATACAGTGTGTAGCCTTTTTAGTTTGGCTTCTTTCACTTAGTAATATACATTTAAGGTGCCTCTGTGTCTCTTCATGGCTTGATAGCTTATTTTCTTTTAGCACTGAATAATATTCCAGTGTCTGGATGTACCACAGTTTATCCATTCACTTACTGAAGGACATCTTGGTTGCTTGTAAATTTTGGCAATTATGAATAAAACTGCTATAAATGTGTGCAGGTTTTTGTGTGGACATGAGTTTCAGCTCATTTAGGTAAATTCCAAGGAGTATGATTGCTGGATCGTATGGTAAGCGTATGTTTAGCTTTGTAAGAAACCACCAAACTGTCTTCCAAAGTGGCTGCACCAATTTACATTCCCACCAGCAATGAATGAGAATTCCGATTGCTCTACATCCTTGCTAGCATTTGGTGTTATCAGTGTTCTGGATTTTGGCCATTCTAATGGGTATGTAGTGATATCTCGTAGGTGTTTTAATTTGTAGTTCCCTAATGAGTTACGATGTTGAACATCTTTTCACATGCTTGTCATCTGTGTATCTTCTCTGGTGAAGTGTCTGTTCTGGTCATTTGCTCATTTTTTAATCAGGTTGTCCTTTTCTTACTCTTGAGTTTTAAGAGTTCTTTATATATTTTGTATAGGTCATTTATCAGATACGTCATTTGCAAATATTTTCTCCGAGTCTGTGGCTTGTCTTCTCACTCTGTTGATGCCCCCATCTTTTAGTTGTAGTTCTACCACAATTAGGTTTATTTTCTTCTCACCTCAGTTCTTAACGTTAAAGCTTCTTCAGTTTTTCTTGGTTGTCTGAAACTTATGCTTTACTCCATCACTTAGGCAGGCTCATGGGAGAGAGATTTTCTAAGCTCTTACAGGCTTATAACTCTTTGTGGCCATACACTTGAAGGACACTTTGGCTGGGTATAAAATACTCAGCTCACATTTTTCCTCAAGTATCTTAAAAATGTTACCTCATTGTTTCTAGCATAAAATGTTGCTGTTGAATTTTAATACCAATCTGATTTTTTTCCCCTTATAGGTGACTTGGCTTCGTGTTTAACTTTTTTATTGTGATAACTTTACATATTTGTTTTTGTTATTTATGCTTAAATGAATTGGATTTTCTTGGGCTATGAGGAAGAAGTTCTTGTGAAGGAGTAGGATAAGCCAGGATGGATAGCTTTCTCAGTTTATTTTTGGAGGGCTTTCTCTGTTGTTATTGGTGTATCTGTGTAGCCACTTTTGTCTCTTAGAGGTAAGCCTTGTTCCAGAAGGTTTTTTTCTTCTAGTGCAGTGTTTCTTAGAGCTTTACAGCCTTAGCATTCTGTGATAAGATACATATTGTCTCTTTATAGTACTTTCTGTGATGTTTCCTTTGGAACCTTGCCACCTTCTTCCTCCTTTTATATATATAATCTTCTCTCTCCCTGTCTCCATTGTTTCTGTCCTGCAGTTTGGCTTCAGACTCCAAGAGTTTTTCCCTTGGGGTGAGACCCTGTCCTTCTGGAGAGAGTTCTTTGCTGAATACTTCTGAGATGCTTGAGAGTATAGAACCTCATAGCATTATTTGCTGCCTACAGGACTGGCTATACAGGTTTTTGCACTCACCTGCAAATTTGGGCCTGTGAAAACCTTTCCCTTTTTCTCCATTTATTCTCAGATTTGTTCTCCAGTTTTATCCAAGGATAGCATCCTCTGCTTGTGGAGTATTTGTTAGTGACTTGGGGGTTTTGATGCATTCTGGGGTACCTCTGTAGTCCCCTTTCGCTTCCTGCTGCTCCCTTCTGCATAGCTACTAATCATGCATTGTGGGCAGTTTAGCCACATTCTTTTATATTCTGAGATTTGTAGGGATTCTCTTTTTCCTGGTTTTGTTAAAGATCTAGTCATTGGGGTCTTCTGATATCCTAGTTGGTATATTTGAGTTTTTGGGAATTGTCTTTGGGGGAATTAAAAAACTATGTTGCTATCATTACAACACAACTAACATTATTTTATTAATTTAATTGTGACTAATAGATAGGGAGCTTGGTTTTTTTTTCTCTGTGTTTGAAAGATTAATTTAAGGCTACTTTAATATATAAAATTGCATGTTTTAACAAAATAAAGGAATTTTAAAATACCTGTGACCTGTTGAGTCGTATATAAATGTAGGATGTGATTTTTGTCACTGGCATTGTTTTTGATTTTAAATGCAAATATGCATCATTTACCTCTGGTTGTAGTGTTAAATGGGTATAGTCTAATGGAAATTTTAGATTTATTGCAGTATGGTACATGACGTTGTCTATGAGTAACAGCTTTTAAAGTAAATATGAAAAAAACCATGGAACTTTTATTGAAATTAATAAGCATAAATGGAGAAATTCCTTGCTTGATGGAAATAAATAGGTTCAGAGAAAATTTAAAGGAAAAATGAATGAAGTCATTTTATTGTCCATGTTCACATGTAATATATATTCATATTTAATCTTTGGATATCTTATGAAAGAAATATCAAAATTTAATGTTAGTTGGGATTATTTGTAGTTTTAGACTTTCTTGCTTGTCTTCCACATAGCAAGTGCTAGATAAACATTTTCAGTGTGAACATTGTAGGAAGAGATGGTTGTTAATATTTTGTGATTTTATTGGTAAAGATGATGTAGTTTGCTGTATCTAACTTCAAATGATGGAGATCCAAAATAAAATTGTCAATTTCTCATAGGAACTGAAGTTAAAAGATGAAGAATGTGAAAGGCTTTCAAAAGTGCGAGATCAACTTGGACAGGAATTGGAAGAACTCACAGCTAGTCTATTTGAGGTTGGTCTGTCTACATCTTGGCCAACAGCAACATCTTGATTTTTATATATTGAAAGAATTGTTTTCTGAGGGGAATCTTGAAAAAGATATGCTTAGCTTCGTGCATATTTATAAGTCCTTTAAGCAAAAGATAAAACAAAATCTTTAAGCAATGTAGTCTACAACTTAAAATGATGTGGAAAGGAAAAAAAAAAAGACTGTGGACTACCAATATCAGATTATTTAAAAATACATGTGTGGAAAGAAAGGTAAATTTTACTTTTGATTTTAATTTTACCAAATATTTACAGGCTGCTTTAGAGTAACTTTATATGACTCTATAAGCGGGAGGGCAAACCCTTGAGGTATAAACCTGCTATGGGGTGATTTGAGAAATGTTAGAAGGTACACCTACTTATTGGAAGGTGTACCTTTTTATTTCCAGCCTGCCACCAGGACCAAAATTTCTGCCCATCTAGAGCAGTGTTTCTCAATAGGGGTGCCACAGACATTGTAGGACATTTAGTATCCTTGGTGTATTAGGGTTCTCCAAAGAAACAGAACCAATTGGGTGTGTGTGTACACATATACACACATATATATTAATACATACATATATATATATAGAGAGAGAGGGAGTTGGGAGTACCCATTATTGTAAGGAATTGGCTGACATGATTATGGAGGCTGTCAAGTCCCAGGAGCTGCAGGGTGAGTCAACAACCTGGAGAGCTGATGGTGTAGTTCCAGTCTGACTTTGAAGGCCTGGGAACCGAAAAGAGCTGATGTTTCAGTTTGTGAGTCTAAGGCAGAAAGAATTCTCTTAGGGGAGGGTCAGCCTTTTTGTTCTATTCAGGCCTTCAACTAATTGGATGAGGCCCACCTACATTATAGAGGACAGTCTGCTTTACTCAGTCTACTGATTTAAATGTTAATCTCATCCGGAAACACGCAATATAATGTTTGACCAAATATTTGGGCACCCTGTGATTCAGTCACATTTACACATAAAATTAACTATCATGCAAGGCTTTGCCCAAAAAGTGCTAGCAATACCCTGCAATCATTTTGACAACTTAAAAATATTTCTGGGGAGTGGGGAGAGGATAGTACTTCCATCATTGAGAATCATTGCCTCAAAGTGTCTTCTTTCGATTAAGATCTTGAGCCTTTAGAAGTTCCTTAACAAAAGCATTGATGTGTTGTTACTAGAATGGCTAATGCTATTATCACTTAGCAATATATTCTTTTTTCCCCAAAGATTTGTTCTTAAAACTCTTATAATAATAATAAATTTTAGGGGAAATATTTCATCACTTTTTGTTATTTTTATTTAAGCAACATCTATTCCAGTTTTAGAGGTGTGCATATTTTCTTATGTAATTGTAATTCTAACAATTTTGTATTTTTTTTCAAATAACACTTCTCATGTTACTACAAAGTCACTAATCATAGTCATAATCTATCCAGGCGCATGTTCCACTATTTTTATCGTTACAAATAACATTGCAATGAATATCTTTAGACATATAGGAGGCTTTCTGTGCACTCTCTGCTCCATACCCTTTGCCTTCTTTTCTGGACATTTTCTTTCATGAACATTTTAAAACTTTAAATTTCTTTAGTTAGCTAGTCATCAGAGATGAGAAGAAAATAAATTTAAGGATGGGAAGAGTGGGAAGTTAAAGATCTAGAATAGGAACTGTGACTTGTTATATTTTTATATGTAAAAGAATATGCAGAACCATGAGATTTTTCTTCCAGTATTGTCTGGCTAGAAGAAAATTTTGTAATGATATATGGATATTAGGTAAGAAAAAAATATATTAAGCTACTTATGTTGATTTTGATTTCTTGCCCGCTTACATTTAATTTTAGCCCTGCTTAGTTTCAGCCATCTGCACATGTATGTATGTTCTGTTAGATGAAATAGGAGAACAAACAGAAGGAAACTTTTTCCTCTCTGTAGCAGGATGTGAAGGGCCAGAAATGTAGTTTGTGCAATTAGTAGAAAGATATATCTTAAAAAAATACAGTTTTCTGATCTCTAACCTATCCCTAACCCAACAGTGGCTAATAGCCTTGACACTGTGAATGCTTTCTGGGAAAGAAAGTACATTGATTAAAGATGATTTCGGTAATGAAGAAAGTTGTGTTCAACCAATTATTTATGAATTGTGGAAAAAGTGCTAAAAGTTTTTCTGTGGTCTTAATTGTGCCTTTATGATCTGTTTTACCATTGTTGTATGGAAAGATTTTTTTTCTTACATTTTGTGTGTGTGTATGTATGCATAATTTTTTGAGAATTAAAGATTGTTCTGAATAAACTCAATTTGCACACTTTTGGTAAACCTAACATGTAAATTCAAATTAGGAGTATTATGTATGATGAATATTCTTGAATGTAGTTATACTTTGTATATGACAAAGTTGAGTTTTAAAAGTATCAAATACTTACAAAGACTCTAAAGTTATATATTTTTATCCTAATACTTTAATTTTGAGATAATATAAAATTAAGTAAGTTGAAAGAATGCTTTACAAAGTAGTCTGTATTTAATGTGGAGGAAAAAAATCTTAAGATGATTTTTATCAGCCAGTTTTAATAAATGTCTATGATGTGCCTAGTTTTCTCTCAACAATATGATGAGGCATTTAGGGCAGATAAGTATCATTTTATCTGGGATGAAAAATGAGGCATAGAAAGGCTGATGAACAATGCTGGTTCTCAAGTTCATGATCCTAACTCTTGCCTTATGTACTTCAGTAATAAATGGCATTTCTGTTTGTTGCAAGCCACAGAAAAGGAGTCAGCATGGAGCCTTCTCATTTCTTCATCCCACACTCAAATTATCAGTAAGAGCTTATGATGCTATCTCTAGAACATAAAGCAAATCATCTTCCAAGCCACCATCATTTCTTACCTTAATCAATAGATACCAAATTTTAGATCCTGTACCTGTTCAGGAAAAGAAAAACCTCCATTATAATGAAGATACCTAATATTTATTGAGAGTTCCCTATGTGCTAGGCAGTGTTCTATATGCATATATACATAATTATAAATTACATGCATTTCCTAGCATACATACTAATGTATTATATACATTATAAAACACAAAAGTTTTAAAAGGTGAGATAATAAAAATGCTGAAAAATTTTTATAATACAAAAATATTTCTCATTAAAACATCAGTTATATATATATTTTATAAATACTTAGAGGAGTGTGATTGAATGTTACTTTGTTTTTGAAAATCTTGTTCTAATAATTTATGATTCAGATGAAGGTCTGGTCTAAGTTCTGTTTTTAAAATTAGATATGCTGCTGCTAACTCACAGATACAACGATCTATATGTAAGAAGTATATCTGTCCCTGTATTAAATCATTATACTCAATTTCCGGTTCCATTGCCAGTTATGTGAATGTTTTTCCAGAAAATTGTCTAGCAAATTTCCATCTTCCCTAATACTGACAAATTGTTTTTGCCAGTTAATCAGAAGATGTTGCACTTAAACATTATTTTTGAAAAAGACAAAATAAAAAAACCTTCTTCATATGAATCACCACTAACCAGGTAGGAAAAAATTCTGTTTTCAAAGTTTGTAAGTATATACACATAAATGTATAGCTCAGAGGTCTGCAGACTGCACCCTGTGGGGTAAAACCAGCTTATGTTTACTTTTGTGCAGCCTGTGAGCTAATAATGGTTTTAACATTTTTAAGTGGTTGGAGAAAATATCAAAAGAAGAATGTTTTGTGACATGAAAATTATATGAAATCTTTAGCATTACTATATAAATTATAAGACAAATATAGTAAGAATAACTATAACCACAGAAATTTGTTAGTGGAAATACAACATAGAACTATAGAAGTAAAATCTGACATTACATGAAATGTGTGTGTGTCGCAGGGAAGCAAAGTTTAGAGTATCTGCATGTGATTGAAGTTGTTATCAGCTTAAAACAGACTGCTATAACTGTAAAATGTTCAATGTGAACCCCATGGTAACCACAAAAAAACAGGTACAGTAGATACACAAAAGACAAAGGAATTAAAGTACACCACCACAAAAAAACCATCATACCACAATGAAAGACAACAAGAGAAGAATAAGAAAACTATAAAACAGACAAAAAATTAACAAAATGGCCAGAGTAAGTCCTTACCTTTCAGTAATTACTTTAGATGTAAATGAACTAAACTTCTCATGTCAAAAGACAGTGGCAGAATGGATTGAAAAAACCCAACTATATGCTGTCTACAAGAGCTCACTTTAGATAAGTTTACATACAGGGTGAAAATGAAGGTGTGGAGAAATATTTCCATGATACTGGTAAGCAAAAGAAAGCAGAGGTGGCTATACTTATATCAGACAAGATAGACTTTAAGTCAAAATTCTCACAACAGACAATATCATTATGTAATGACAAAGGAGTGGATTCAGCAGGAAGACACAACTGTCATAAATACAGTCTTGTATCACTTAATGATAGGGATATGTTCTGAGAAATATGTTGTTAGGCAGTTTTATTGTGTGATTTAGCCCTCATGTGAACATCACAGAGTGTACTTACACAAACCTAGAGGGTATAGCCTATTACATGTCAAGCTATATGGTATTGCCTATTGCTCCTAGGCTACACACTTGTACAGTATGTTAGTGTACTGAATGCTGTAGGCAGTCACAACACAATAGTTAATATTTGTGTATCTAAACATATCTAAACATAGAAAAGGTACAGTAAAAGTAGTCTTAAAATTTCATGGGATCACCATCATATATTCAGTCCATTGTTGACTGAAATATCATATGGTGCATGACTATATATGCACCCAGCATCAGAGCACCTAAATATATAAAGCAAACGTTGACAGATCTGAAAGGAGAAATAGCAATACAATAATAGTAGGGGGCTTCAATACCCCACTCTCTCTAATGAGTAGATCTTTAATAGACAGAAAATCAGTAGAGAAACAGCAGAACTGAATAACGCTATAGACCAGATGAACCTAGCAGACATATATAGAACTTTCCATACAAAAGCAAAAGAATACACGTTCTTTTGAAGTGCACAATGAGACACTCTGCAGGATAGTTCATGTTAGGTCACAAAACAGGTCTGAAATTTAAGAAGAACAAAATCACTTGAAAAACCTTTTCTACCCACAATGGAATCAAACTAGAAATCAATAACAGTAAGAAGACAGGAAAATTCACAAATATGTGGAAACTAAATAACAATACACTTTTGAGCAACTCTTAGGTCAAAAAGGAAATCAAAAGGGAATTGGAAAAATGTCTTGAGACAAATAAAAATGAAAACACAATGTACCAAAACTTATGAGATGTAGCAAAAGCAGTACTAAGAGGGAATTTTGTAGCAATAAATGCCTACATTAAAAAAGAAAAAGATTTCAAACAGCTTTTTACACCTTAAGGAACTGGAAAAAGAAGAACATAGTAAGTCCAAAGTTAGCAGAAGGAAGGAACTAATAAAGATTAGATACAGAGAATAGGAAAGTAATAGAAAATATCAACAAAACTAAGAAATGGTTTTTTGAAAAAATAAAACCAACAAACTTTTAGCTAGACTAACCAAGAAAAAAGAAGACACAAAATCAGAAAGGAAAGAGGAAATATTACAATGGATGCTTCAGAAATAAAAAGGATTATAAGGGACTTTTATGAACTAGTATATGCCAATAAATTGGATAATCTAGAAGAAATGGATAAATTCCTAGAAACATACAACCTAACAGAATGAGTCAAGAAGAAACCGAAAGCCTGAATAGACCAATGACAAATATGGAGATTGAGTCAGTAATCAAAAACCTCTCAAAAAAGAAAAGCCTGAGACTGGATGGCTTCACAGGTGAATTCTACCAAACATTCAAAGAAGAATTAATACCAATTCTTATGCTCCAAAAATAGAAGAGGGAACACTTCCAATCTTATTTTATGAGGCCATTATCACCCTGGTACCAAAGCCAGCAAAGACATCACAAGAAAAAAACTACAGGTGTATATGCCTGGTGAACATAGGTGCAAAAATCATCAATAAAATACTGGTAAACCAAATTCAGTAACACATTAAAAGGATTACACACCATTACCAAATGAGATTTACTCCTGGGATGCGAGGATAGGTCAACATAGGCAAACCAATCAGTATGATACATCACATTAGTAGAATGATATAAAGCCACATGATCATCTCAATAGATGCAAAAAAAACATTTTACAAAATTTCACGTCCATTCATGATAAAAACTCACAACAAAGGTATAGGTGACATAGAAGGAACTTACTCAAGACAATAAAGGCTATATATAAAAAACCCATAGTTAACATCATAGTCAATGGGGGAAAACTGAAAGCCTTTCCTCTAAGATCTGGTACAAGGTAAGGATGCTTACTGTTCACCATTTCAATTCAACACAATGCATGAAGTCCTAGCCAGAGCAATTAGACAAAAAGAAAAGGCAGCCAAATTGGAAAGGAAAAAGTAAAATGATCTCTGTTTGCAGATCATGTGATTGCAAGTGTAGAAAATCCTAAAGATTCAATAACAGCAGCAAAAGTTAGAACTAATAAATGAATTTAGTAAAGTTGCAGGATACAGAAATCAGTGATGTTTCTATACACAAACAATGAGCTATCTGAAAAGGAAATTAAGACAACAATCCCATTTGCAAAAATGTCAAAAAGAATAAAATACTTAGGAATGAACTTAACCAAAGAGGTGAAAGACTTGTACACTGGAAGTTATAATACATTAAAGACGGGAATTAAAGAAGACACAGATGGAAAGACATTTGTGTTCATTGATTGAAAGAATTAATATTGGTAAAATGTCCATACTACCCAAAGTGATCTACAGATACAGTGCAATCTCTATCAAAATCCCAATAGCATTCTTTACAGATACAGAAAAAACAATCCTAAAATTCATATGGAACCACAAAAGACCTGAATAGCCAAATCAATCTTGAGCAAGAATAAAGCTGAATGTATCACACGTTGTGATTGCAAAGTATATTACAAAGCTACAGTAATCAAAACAGTGTGGCACTGATATAAAAACATACTGACCAATAGAACAGAACAGAGAGCCCAGAAATAAGTCCAGGCCCTTACAGTCAATTGATCTTTGACAAGGGTGCTAAAAACACTCAATGGGGAGACGGGTAGTTTCCTTAATAATTGTGCTGAGAAAATAGTGTATTCACATGCAGATGAATGAAATTGGACCTTATCTCACATCATAAACAAAAATCAACTCAAATTGGATTAAAGACTTAAATGTAAGACCTGAAACTGTAGAAATCCTTGAAGAAACAAGGAAAAAGCTTCTGGACATTGGTCTGGGCATTGATTTTTTAGATATGGCACCAAAAGTACAGGCAACAAAAGCAAAAATGGACAAGTGGGATTGCATCAAACTAAAAAGCTTTTGCACAGCAAACAGCCAATAAAATGAAAAGACAACCTACTGAATGGGAGAAAATATTTGCAAACCATATATCTGATAAGGAGTTAATATCCAAAATATGTAAGGAACTTAATAGCAAACCCTGTTAAAAAGGGGGACCTGAATAGACATTTCTCCTAAGAAGACATAGAAATGGCCAACAGGTACAAGAAAAGGTGCTCAGCATCACTAATCATCAGGTAAATGCAAATCACAACCCCAGTGAAATATCTCACACCTGTTAGAATGGCTATTATAAAACTACAAAAGATTACAAGTGTTGGCAAGGATGGGGAGAAAAGGAAGCCTTATATCCTGTTGGTGGGAATGTAAATTGGTACAACTATTATGGAAAACAGTATGGAGGGTCTTCTTTAAAAACTTAAAAATAGAACTACCACATGATCCAGCAATCGTACTTGTGGGTATATATCCAAAGGAAATAAAATCAGTATCTTGATGAGATAGCTGTGCTTCCATGTTCATTTCAGCATTATTCACAGTAGTGAAGATATGGAAACAGATGTCCATTGACGGATGAATGGATAAGAAAATGTGTGTGTGTGTGTGTGTGTGTGTGTGTGTATGGCTATTATTTAGCCGTAAGAAGGAAATCTTGCCATTTGTGACAACATTAATGAACTTGGAGAATATTATGCTAAGTGAAATAAGCCAGATACAGAAAGACAAATGCTGCATTATCTTACTTATATATGGAATCTAAAATAGTTGAATTCATAGAAGCACAGAGTAGATTGGTGGTTTCCAGGGGTTTGGAGGTGGGGGAAATGGGAGATATTGGTCAATGCTACAAAATTTCAGTTATGCGGGATGAGTAAATTCTGAAGATCTAATGTACAGCATGTTGACTGTACTGTGTGCTTGAAATTTGCTAAGAAAGTAGATCTTAAGTGTTCGCACCACCACCCCCAAAAAAAGGTAACTATGAGGTGATGGATATGTTAAAAGAACAGAAGAAAATTATATGAAATGCGTATTTCAGTGCTCATAAATTTTTATTGAAACAGCCACATTCATTTGTTTATGTATTGTCTATAGCCGCTTTCACACTGCAACCGCAGAGTTGAGTAGTTGCAACAGAGACTATATGGCCCTCAAGTCCAAAATTACATACTATTTGGCCCTTTACAGAAAAAGTTTGCTGACTCCTGGTATAGATGATACTTATATCATTTTCAGCTTCAGAAGAACAGAGTGAAGGAAAAATTTTCAAACTTTTTTTGAATCTACTCTTTGATGTCTTTGTCGATTTGTAAAAATCCTTTGCGTTATATTTTTAGATACTGCTTCTGCCCCAATCTAGCTCTCTTCTTTCCCTTTGGGACTCCAGTTATAACACATGCATGTTATGCCTTTTCACTGTATCCCTTGTATCTCTAGTGGAAGAATCATCTAAAATCCCACCTCACTTTTCTGGGTTTACATCTCCTGGATCTTGGCCCCTAATTCTTTACTCTTTTGGTAGCTGTCTAATTCCTTCAAACACATTAAAAAAAAAAATTTGTCCAGCTTTTCCAGTTGTTCCAATTGTTTGGAAGTTTGGTCCAAATTGCATAGTCCACTGTTGATGAAAGCAGAGCCCACTTCCAAACATTTAAAACTCTCCATAGTATGAGTTACTTTTGCATTTATAGTTATGATAAAATGTTACTTACCTTGAAAGGTTAGATTAGATAAGTTTATTATTTAAAAAATATCTGCCAAATAGTCTTCTGTTGATGGCCACTTAACATCCCAGAAAAATTCAGCAAATCTGAAACGTTTGTTGTTTTTAAAAGGAAAATGTTTAACTCATTATTAAATTTGACAGCTGTTAAGGACTTTGCCAAGATAACCAGCATAATGGCACAAGGAATATTTTAGTGGTTAATTTCATTTTATTGTAAGTCATTGATAATAAAGATTCTCTTATTTAAACTATTGCAATCTGAATTCACATTCATGGGCACACACAAACTACAATTCATTATAATACTATAAGAGCAAATGAACAAATGGGAAACAAACTGTCAAACTCTGATCTAGAGAAGTTCTGCTCTTTCACTCTACCACTGAACAGTTGACAGACCTAGTGAGGGTGCCATTGTCAAATTATTTGTTAAATACCTTTGAAGCTCATGTCCTTCCAATAAACTATAAATTGAAGTTCTAACCTACAAGTTCTTACATTTTAGGGGATTATCTCAAGCACCCTCCAATCCATTCTTAATCTCTTATAGGGATTATTCTATAATATATAGTAGCATAATTTTTAAAAAATACAAGTAAGATCATGTCACTTTCTCCTTAAAAAAAAGGTAAGGCTTCATATGGCACTTCTTAGAATAAAGTCCACAATTCTTAGCCCAATACTTTGTTTGATTATTAGAATTAATCAGAATGTAAGCTCCTTAAGAGCCAGGAACCTTATCTGTTTCTCAGTATATAATCAGCACCAGGTATAGTACCTCACAAAGAGATGTCATGAATAAATGTTTGATGAATAAATACTATATGAATAAAAGGGAATTAAATACCTAGAGTTTCATATTTGTGGTACTAAAAAGTTAAGACCCTATTAAAGGGTAAACTCTGATTGCCTTTTTAGGTTGCTCTGCACAAAATCATCACTAATTATTTTGTGAATGTTTTTATTGGGTGCTCTAAGGCTGCTTAGCTGTCATTCCTGTAAACTGCAACATTATTGATGTGTTAATAATTTTACTTGTCCCTCTATGTCTTTGCTATGACTAATAATATGAATATATAGTGACCAAATTACAAAAACCATACTGCAAAGGAAGTTGGCTTTGACATGTGGATCATTGTCTGGTTTCCTTCATCACATTTAAGCTCCTTACACAAGCAGTGATCAGAATGATTGAACTCAGCTTGGCTGCCTCAGTGGTAATAGGTACTAAAAGAAGGTACCTATTCCTAATTTCTAATAGTTTGTCTATCCGTTGTCAACTGCTATTTCTGTAGTTGACATCAAATACTTATTTTCAGTCTAACTTTTGGTAATATAGCTTTGATTCAATCATAGATACTTGGTGAAAGATTTTTGAAAATAAATGCTTAATACTTTGTTTCCATAATTTGAGTTGTTAACTTTTTCAGGAAGCTCATAAAATGGTGAGAGAAGCAAATGTCAAGCAGGCAACAGCAGAAAAACAGCTAAAAGAAGCACAAGGAAAAGTAAGTTTTTCCTGCTTTTAATATTATCAAATTTAAAGAAAGTAGTGATTACTGTTTTAAAAATACCTTAACATCTATTGGATTTTGTTCTGATATAAAAGTAGTGCTAATTTTAGATTTGGAAACTACAGAAAAATATAAAGGAAATAATTGTATCTACTACATAGATACAATTCATATCCATTTATGTTATAACTAAATATTTTAAAGCCTGTAAATCACATGTTATCAAAAGGATTATATAATCACATTTTAAAGTTAATATTTATTTTCTTAATTCACTGAGAAGAGCCACCTAAATGTTATTAGATTTTACTATTTTAGGAGTGAGCAACTATAACTAATCATAAACTGTTATACTTTGAAGATTTGAAAAATTCATATAAATGTTAGATATTTTGATAATTTTAAAAATTTCATTTGACATTGCGAATAGTAGCTGAATCCAAACTATATAGAAATATCAAAAAACTTGATTTTCACTTTCTCTTTATTACTCAACAGGAAGTACAAGTTATAATTTTTCCCTGTCTTTGAAAGTGTTTTGAAAAAACTACTAACATTCAGCTGCATCTGTCATAAAACATAGTATGTATGACTATGTTGATTTCTTTTCTAGATTGATGTACTTCAAGCTGAAGTAGCTGCATTGAAGACACTTGTATTGTCTAGTTCTCCAACATCACCTATGCAAGAGCCTCTGCCAGGTGGAAAAACACCTTTTAAAAAGGGGCATACAAGAAATAAAAGTACAAGCAGTGCTATGAGTGGCAGTCATCAGGACCTCAGTGTGATACAGCCAATTGTAAAAGACAGCAAAGAGGTAACTCGTCAAGGACTGTCCCCTCTGACTCTGTTGATACTTGTTAACTCTCATCACTGAGGTGTCAGTTATCATTTTTGCCAGTAAAATTTTTAGTACAAAATACGCGATATTAAGATGGGGGAGGCTTTGTCTAGAGCTGGCTGCTTTCAGGGATTCTTCAGTTCTATTCTCTGCCTGGCTGACCTTGGAGTACCTGCTGGAAACTTGGTAAGTTTCTTAATCTCAATATTTCCTTAAGGGAGCAAACTGTTACGAGTTGCATAAAGGAGAGTGAGTGGCTTTAATGATCTGGCTAGTCAAAATTTATTGCTAGAGTGCTCTTACAAAATATGAATATAAGAAATGTGTGAAAACAAGGTGATTTTCTTGAAGATCGGTGCATTGCTTTTATTTAAACTCTGGCAGATGCAGAATTTTATGTCCGTAAAGGAGTCTTAGAGTTAATTCAGGTAATTAAGCAACAAAAAATAGAAATAATGGTAGCTTTATAATTTTTAAAGATAACTGAGACAATGTGTAAATATTTTGAGCAGGAGTTTGGAGTAAAAATTGTATAATCATAAAATATTTTTTAATTTAATCATTGCACAGTATGAGAATGCATTTCCAAGAGGATTGATTAATAATTAGTGGAGCACAACTCTCTTTTTTTTTTTTCTTTTTTTGAGACAGAGTCTCACTCTGTCACCCTGGCTAGAGAGCAGTGGCGTCATCATAGCTCACTGCAACCTCAAACTCTTGGGCTCAAGTGAATGTCCTGCCTCAGCCTCCCTAGTAGCTCGAACTACAGGGATGCATCACCATGCCAGGCTAATTTTTCTGTTTTTTGTAGAGACAGGGTCTCACTCTTGCTCCGGCTGGTCTCAGACTCCTGACCTCAAGCAATCCTCCCACCTTGGCCTCCCAGAGTGCTAGGATTACAGGCGTGAGCCACTGTGCCCAGCCTCCTGTTTTTTCTTAAAAACTACATTCTACATTGTTGAATTCAAGTTAACCATTAATCTTGAAGAAGCTGTAACTTTTGCGTGGAAGCCAGGAGTTTATTAAATTGAATAACCAACGTTGTTACCTATTTTAATTGAATTGCATTTTGATTAGTTATTAGTTAAAAAGATGCTAGTGAGAGAGAAGTTTCAGTATTTGGTCAAATCTGAATGTAACAAAATCTAAAATTCACATTGGTTTCTGTTAAATATTTAGGAAACTTTTTTTACTTATAACTTTAATTCTAATTTCTTTGAATTTAAATAACATTTTAAATTGCTTGTACAACTTGTATTTTTGCTATTGTTTCTCAGTATGTGTAAATATGTATTTTTTTTCCTATTGCTTACACTAAAAAATTTTAAATGTTTTTCTCATGGAACATTTTAAAGGTTCGTTTTTAGTTTTTCAAATCCCTTAAAATATGAATAGGGAGCTTATTAACTTCAAAATAATAACCTTTTGCTTTCCAGTTATATCTCATAGTCTGATGTTTTGTGGAAAACTTGCCAAAAAGTCTTATTAGACAAAAGAAACACACAAATTTGACCTATGTAAGTTTTAGAAAAAGATATAACAATCTGAAAGAAGATGAAACATGTTCATATTTTTGTAGAAAATGTGTTGGGGCACTCAGTCATGACATTAGCAACATCATATCTTCTGTACATTTTTAAAATGTTACATCCTTGCATATAGACACATGTGCACCATCAAGACTTCTGGATCAAGCCACTTAGATTTCAATTTGAGCTTTACAGCTTTCTTGCTGTGTAAACTTGAGCAAGTTACAAATGGGGATAATATCTATCTTGCACAGTTGTGAAGATTAAGTGTTTATAAAGTGCTTACCATACATAGTTCCTGGCAGAGTCAGCTCTTAACAAATGGTTTAAATTACTGCCTTTAAACTAGAATCTTTCCTTACAATACCACTTACCTGCTTTGGGATTTATGTCCATTTTCTCAGTAAACTTTACAAAGAAAATGAATTTGAAAATGTAAGTATTGCTTATCTGCTAATATTATTTATCCTTTTGCCTTTAGCTTTGATTCAAGGAATTTATAAATTGGGATGGGAAAAAAAACTCACATTGAGATTGCCGTTATACACCTTAAAAGAAAATATGTAGGGAAGCTTGGATACACTCAGCCTTTTGTTACTTTCATGTAGACTACCTGCGCATCTGATTCAGCTATCCTAGAGGCAGGCAGTAGCTGTAGTCAGTGTGTCATTCAGTGCTTCTGGACAAGAATGGCTTAGAGCTATAGGAGGAAAAGGGAGACTGCTCTGTGTTTGGGTTGCTGATGTAGGTGTATCTTTGTATCCCAGCAGATGGCATTGAGCTGGGCTGAGGAATCTGAGAATCTGTAGGGAAGAACACTTAGGGAAACTATTAGGGAGGAGGGAAGGGAAGGACAATTGGAGGAGTGAATAAGAAGGCGGGTGCCAGTGGTAGATTATTTTTGATATCTCATATGGTAGTTACTGGATGCCCCAAATATGCCAAAATATCTAAATGAATGTTATTTTTTACAGTAGACAATGTAGGAGGCTGTATGTTTGCTTCTTTTAATCTTGTTGCTTATACAATAAACATTTTTTTGTCAATTCTTTTGGGACTTCCTTCAGGTAATAGCAGAACAATTACTGTCATTTTTTATCCCAAATCAGGTTTTATAATTTAGTCAGTCTCAGTTTATTCAAACACTTTATTTAATTAACTTGGCTCCAACTTACTTTATTTTCAGAAAAGACTTGTCATTTTTTATATTCAGAACAGTTTGCACCTGTGTCTTAAGAGGAGCTCCAACATTTTGAGGGGGCCCGGGGTTGCAGGTGAGGCTAATGGTAGCAACATTGGACAAAATAGTGGATACACTGAAAAGGGCCAATTAGTCATTTGGGAGTTATTCTTTTAAAAGAAAAATTGCTACCAGGTATTATAACTAATCAAGAACAGTTCAATTTATTATTTTTAAATGAAGAACATTTTTTTCAGTAATGTTTAAATTAGGTTTTGGTATCATGAAGTGGTTTTGTTTGTACTTTTTAACAAGCTTTGTTGTGTTTTCTTTTGGTTTGTTTGCTAGGCTGATTTATCTCTGTATAATGAATTCAGATCTTGGAAGGATGAGCCCACAATGGACAGAACATGTCCTTTCTTAGACAAAATCTATCAGGAAGATATCTTTCCATGTTTAACATTCTCAAAAAGTGAGGTAATTTTTTTTTCATTTGAATAGGAATATATTATAGTTGTTTATGTGCTTTTTACTAAATCATGTTATATATTTCAGTTTGTCTTGCCTAAATAAGTTGTAAAATGTCATATTTTACCAATTTCTCCAATCCATATTAGGGTCGTATTAATTTTTTGGCATTTAGTTACCAAACATCTTTCCTTATTTGAGCAGAGAATCATTCATACAAAAACGTGTATTGCATTGGAGTAAAGTATTAAATATGTACAGGGATTAGGGTTTATTTCTTGATTCCCAGGCCAAGGTTCAGTGTAAGGGAAGTTCTCTACACATTCTGTCAAAGATGTTTGTTAGGTTTATCTGTACATGATAAAAAATCATATTTTGTTTCTTTATTTTTAAAAGAGGAAAAATAACGCCTTCTTGTCTATGCCACAGGGTTGTTAAGAGGATAAAATGAAGTGGATTAGTAGATATAAAAACTTTTAAAAAATTTAAGGTACTGTATAAATAGTCATTGCACCACTGCACTCCAGCCTGGGTGACAGAGGGAGACCCTGTTTTTTAAAAAAAAAAAAAAATTTAAAGTCATAATTTTAATTTGTTCTTACATGTGACAGGTTTGTCTACAGATGTCCTGTTAATTAATGTTTAAGAAATTTTAATGTTAAGAATCTGATGTTAAGTCTTTCAAGTATTTAATTGTAACATTGCTTGTAAGGAGAAGTTAAGATGAACATTATAATGCTTTTGATATGAATATGTGTTGTTCATTGTGGCTTTGTACCTGGTTTCAGATAGGCCATTCAGTAATAGTAATGTTGCCAGACTGAAGAAGTTTGCCTGTTTCATCTGTTGTTTATCAGTTGCTACCTTCCCCATCTGGGCATATAATATTTGATAATTCAGTTAATTCTTCTGTAGACTCACTTTTGTACACATAAATAAAAGTTTAGAAAATATATAGTTATAATGAGTATATATTGCTGTTATAAATGACCAGTATTAAAAAATATTGCATAAATTTAGCAGAATAAAGTATTAGGATATTCATTTTCAAGTGCCATTAACAATGGATGTTAATTGTGGGTAAGGAGTGAACAGACACTGGAATTAATGCCTTTAATCCTCTTCTAGATAATGAGAAAAGTTATTTCACTCTAGCTGAATTGGGTTTCATAACAGTGTTCGAATTATAAAAGAAATCAAACCAAGATTACGTGATTTCTTCCTTTTTCATTGGCCAAGGCCATGCTAATGGAACTTGGGGGAGGAATAATTTACAAAATTAGTTTACTGTAGAATATAATTTTGATGTTTTTCTGCTAGCATGGCATCTAATACTTTTTGTTTTTTTAAAGTTGGCTTCAGCTGTTCTGGAGGCTGTGGAAAACAATACTCTAAGCATTGAACCAGTGGGATTACAACCTATTCGATTTGTGAAAGCTTCTGCAGTTGAATGTGGAGGACCAAAGTAGGTTTTCACATCTGTGACTTATGGAAGATTCTGAGTTTTTGAAATTTTATGTGCTCCAGTTATTTAGCTTTTCTAGTTTTAAATCTCCTCAGATTGCTATTTAGAGTCTGTGTGGCCCAAAGACAAATCCCTAGACGGTGTGGGATATAGCATTTCAAATTTAGCATCAAAGGAGAGCTAAATTAATTACAAAAATGTACATATGTGCTAGGGATCCAAGTAGACTAGAGATTCAAAACATGTTTGTTTGTTTTTTTGTTTAAACCCCATATTATGACCCTTTAGTGGATCATGAATTCAATTTAGTGGGTTATAAGCAGAATTTTTGTTTATTATACATATATGTATAGCCATGTGTAGTGAGTTTCTGTGTAAAATATTTCTTTCTGAGGGTTGCCATAGTACATAGTTCGGGGAGATACTGAGTTAGACTAAGTCTTATCAAGCATGAGAACAGGGTACCCAGAAGACCTGGCTAGTCTTCTCTTTTCATATTGTTAATATAAAGGAGTCTCACTTTGATAAATGATCAGTTTTGTCTTTCATATGTGAGAGATATTTGAGAATTTGGGAATAAATCTTCAGAGGTAAGACTCCCACATTTCATAGCAGGGCAGGCCTTTTTCCATCCAGTAAGTCCTATGAGGAGAAAAGACTTAACCCAACAGTATCTGAAACCTCTGGTGAAGGTAAGGCACAGTCATGCCTTGGCTTTTGTTTAAAAAATGACTTGGGGGCTGGGTGCAGTGGCTCACGCCTGTAATCCCAGCACTTTGGGAGGCTGAGGTGGGAGGATTGCTTGAGGCCAGGAGTTCAAGACCAGCCTGGGCAACATAGTGAGACCCTGTCTCTATAAAAAATTAAAAAATTAGTCAGGCGTGGTGGTGTACACCTGTAGTCCCAGCTACTTGGGAGGCTGAGGCAGGAGGATTGCTTGAGCCCAGGAGTTTGAGGTTGCAGTGAGCTATGATCGTACCACCCTGGGTGACAGAGCGAGACCCTGTCTCTAAAAAAAAAAAAAAAAATGGAAAGCTTATGAGGAAGCTGCTTATTAAGTGGTTAAGAGCCAGATCAATATGGGGGACTGGAAAGCCAGAGAGATCTCATAGAAAGCAATAATTGACGCCTGTTAGGGTTATTTTGAAGCCAGGAGAGGAAAAGACTGGTTGAGATTGATTAAATAGGTCTGTGTTAAAGCCTGTTGTAGGAGTTGTGTGGTTCTTCCTGCTTCCTGTTATGCACGTTACATTCTCAGCAAAATTATAGAATGTTGGTATTTAGGTGACCGTAGCTGACTGTGTGGAGGTTACCTAGTCATATATTTGCTTTACAAGCCACACATGCACCTCACTCCGCTGTGCCACACCTGTAGCACAATGGCCTCAGAATTTTAGGGAAAGGATTTACATTCTTAAGTTGTACAAACACCCAAGTGGTATTATCCTGATCCTTCAACCCTAAAAATGGAGAATTAAATCAATGATAGCAGTTTTCATACCTTTTAGGTCTATGTCATACCTTATTTTAAATAGAGCATATAACAGTTTTTATTGTAGAATTTAAAATTTGTGCTTGCATTATGTATCACATACATTATACATGTGCAAATATCATCAAATGATGAAAAATGGAAATATCAGCTAAAGTGGACTTAGAGCATTTTAGTGAAATAATTATATAGTTTAGGTTTAGCAAACAATTTACATAGTTTAAGATGTTGTGCTTTGTGGGAATGAGGCCAGAAGCCAAGGTGTTTGTAGTGCATATTGTGTGGAAAAAACTGAAGGGAGATATTTGTCTTCTTTTATGAAATGTGAAGTATGGCCCTGGCCAAGGCTCTTGTGAACTAGGTTGTGAAGATAATGACTAAATGAATGGCAAAGTGCTATAGGCATCTTGAGGAAGACAACATCATTCCAGTTGTGATCAGGGACATTTCTTGGAGGGAGGGAGATCTAATCTGGGTTGTTGAAGCATAGGTGGAATTTGGATAAAGAACAGTGCATATGACTGAAGGCCTAGAGACAAGAAAACAAAGTGTGTTCAGAGGATGGTGAGTGTATGGAGAAGAAAGGAGAGATGTGACAAATCTTAAGAAGGAAAGTTAGATTGGGGTTGGAGGGTAAAAGGATTTAGAGATGTCTGACTGGAAGAATGATTTGAAATAATTTTGGAAATTAATAGGAAAGGCTCTGGTTTGGGAAAGAAGATATGGGTCTAGATGTAGACATGTTAACATCCCCACATGAAAATGGCAAGCAAGGATTTGAAATCTTGGGACTAGAGCTGTGAAGAGATACTAAAGTGGTATAGCATGTTGAAAAAAATTGGAGTTCGAGGTCAGAAATCTTAACATTGAATCCTGGCTCAAATAAAAATATATTAGGTGTGACCAGTTTACAAAATGGCTTTAGAAATGAGATCATTTACAAAACACTTTTTTATTACTTTAAAGCTGATACTTATAACTACTTTAGCAGAGCTCTTTCAAAATTAGACAAAATAGTAGACAAATACAGGTTTATGTCTTTTTCTAGAACAACAGTGTATAAATTGATTTTTATCAGTTTGATGACACTTTTTCCTCTTGTGTAAATTATACTTTTGGAATTTCCAAAGGTTTCCAACACTTGGGTCTTAAATTTCTTGATCTTCTATCCTCCCTAAGCTAGTAGTTAATGCTTTTAAATATTGCTACAGATCATTAAAAGAATTTTCTAATAAAGGAACAATGAGGCAAAATCTCTTTGAAAAGATAGGAATTGGTTTGTGATTTGAATGGCTACCTCCAAAATTATCCTGTTTCAAATACACATTTTTGTGTTTTCTCAATATGGAGGCACATTTGTATCATATTTCTTGTAAGTATTGTGAAATGTAATGGCCATTTAATATATAATTTATAATGTCATGTAAAATGCTATTGGCCACTTTATTTTACTTAGAGTTGTGCTAATTTTGCATTGATGGGGAGTGGTAGTTGTATTTAGCCAAGTTCTTATTCCTAGCTTAGGAGGGTGGCAGCTGGGCTGCTGCAAGTCCAGCCTGATAGACAATCCAGCTTCATCTCATGGAGCAGTAGGGTGACAGGTGGCTCATCGCTTATTCAACAGTTACTGAATGTCTGCTGTGTGTCAGGTACATTCTTGGTGACAGGCATTTAAAGATGAATAAGACACAGTTCCTGTCCTCAAGAGACTTACAGCTTAATCCCAACCAAAAAGCCCTTGTGTCAAATTTTAAATTTTGTGGTATGCAAACAGAAAGGATGGTATGAAATGTAGTGTATTCTATGTATAATTGTTAAGATTCAGTATTTTTCTAAGGTGTCTTACTCCTTTATATGTCTCCCTAGGTCTCACATTAAATGTATATAAAGCAACTAGCCAAACAAAAAAGTACCCACTCTGGAAGCTTTTACCCTGCGAGCTATCAATAACATGTTTTGAGACTTGAACAATCACCATTAGGTTGTTTTTGGCTGAGAAGTTGAAGTCCTGATGAAAAGCTGAGAGCTGTCCTGCAGCTGATTACTCATTTGTAAATTTGCTCCAGGATAGGACATATATTGACAACATCTAGTTTCTATTTCTAGAACCATGGCAAATGTTATGGTATTAAGCTTATACTAGAATGTAAGTCCCATGAAGGCAGGAACTTTGTCCTTTTCATCACTGTAGCCCAGCATCTAGAACAATGCCTGGTACCTAGTGGGTTCTGAAATATTTGTTATCTTAACTGAATGAATAGACAACTTGCATAGAAGGTAGGGGCAAATGCTTTTAATTTAAAAAAACTAAAGTTTATCATTATTTCACAGAAAATGTGCTCTCACTGGCCAGAGTAAATCCTGTAAACACAGGATTAAATTAGGGGACTCAAGCAACTATTATTATATTTCTCCTTTTTGCAGATACAGGGTAAGTGACTTAATCATGAATTTTAATAAAGCTTGCTTTGATTTGAGACATTTAACTATTCATGGCATTTTTTTTTCCCTTTTGGCCTAGATCACTTCTGTATGTAACTTTTTTACGTACATTCGATATATTCAGCAGGGACTCGTGAAACAGCAGGATGGTGAGTGTTCTTAATTTATTGTAAATATTTACATAAAAGTTCAGCAAAAAGTATAGGACAGGTAGTAATGTTCAAATAAACTTTATTGTTGGTACATTTACATAGACTTCCTTTTATAGTTCTAATAAAATGTGTAGAGAATTTGAGAACAAATGTCTCTTTCAAAAAATATTGTATTTAATCCTTTTATTTGCCTCATTTACTCTTAATTTTGAATTTTAAGCAGGACCAGTTTTAACTCATAAGGGGTATGTGATAAGTCAGACAGTAAATGTGAGGGGAGTACAAAGCTCATTGAACTTACTCCTCAAGAGACGAAAATGAGCAAACTCTAGAAGTGGTCAGATTTATTTCAATTGATGATGGAAACCACGAAGGAGCTAACAATAAGTCTGTCCTGAATTTTCTACTTTCACATGTTAATAAAACAGTCACGAGGATAATTCTGAATGGAATAAAGATTGCTGTATTGTAAATCACCAGAAATGTGCAGATGATATATCCAGGAGAGCCACTTCATGCAAGTGTGTTAATATTTTTAATACAGTTTTGTATGGTTTTATAGTTGAATGTCTTAAATATCAGGCATAAAACCTGATATGGCCTGACAGCTCCAAAGCAGTATTTCTTGAGTATACATGATTGTTTTAAAACAGAAATAGCAGGTGCTGGGCTAGGGACAACTCTGTGCCAGTTTTGTATTTGAAGTTGCGGGAAATTTTCCTGATTATATTTTTTTAGGCACTGAAAATATTCTTGTGCTTAAAAACTATTAGAAGCCTACCATCTTTTAGTCACGTAAACCAGTGAATCTTAATTCTATGGAAAAATTAGTCATGCTGATAAAAGCTTAGTTTAGACTTTCTCAAGCCTCTGGTATGTTAGAAAAAGTCATATTTATTTAGAATCCTATATAACTGGATTTTAATGCCTACAGGAATAGGGATAAAACCTGTTTCCAATTTTGTTGAGTTTCAAAAGGCTGTGTAACATAAAAGTAGTCTTTAAACTGTGTAATACTTTTTGTGACTTTAATAAAATTGAAATCTTTTTGAATACCTGTTAGTAGGTAATATGATTTAAACTAGAGAACTGATGATTTATAAAAAGTTAAATTGTCAAGCATATTTTTCTCCTTGTTAAAGAAAAAGTTTGTAGGGAAGACTAAAAAATAATTTACTTTATGAAACTAGGAAGAAAGTATCATGAGTGGTAGAGAGGGTGATGGTGATAAAAGTATCTTCTCTGGTTTCATAACTCTTCCACTTCACAGTATTTAGTATACATCATATACTGTGCAGGTTTGTAGTAAACAAGTATTATTAATTTTAAAATCTGTTTATTATATATGCCTTGTGCCAAAAAAGGATTTAGGGCAGCTAAATGTAAAGGAGAGTTTTCAACTTTGAAACTATTGATATTTTGAGTTGGATATTTTCTTTGTGGTAGGAGCTGTCTTATGCATTGTGTGATGTTTAACAGCATCCTGGCCTTTACTCATTAGATGTCAGTAGCAACCCCCAGATGTGACAATGAAAAATGTTTCCGGACATTGCCAAATTCCTTGGGGGCAAATAATCTTCTGGTTGAGAACTACTGATCTAAACAAATCTAATCTGATCATAAATCAAATAAAGACCTTTTATTATCTGAGGTATAGAGCTAACTTTTTTCACTTAGAATGGGAGCTTATAAAAGTATAGATAATTGAAATTTACAGATCCACTACATTTATTTTTATTTCTAATTTGAGCCGTACATAAAACCTTTTCCTTGTTATTACAAAGAATATTGAGTTTTCTGGATTGTCTCTTGTTTTCCTGCTTTCCTATTCATGCTCAGCTAGTGTTAATGAAGAGTAAAATGGCCAAGATAAAGCAAACTTAGAACAAGAAGACTCATAAGTTAGGTAATAACTCTTGAATAATTGAGCATTCAGTATACTCACCTATGAAAGCAACAGCATTGCCATTTGCTCAGGACACTGAAATGTCTACCTTTTTTGGGCTAAAATGATAGTCTTTGATGTATCTAACAAATAATTATGATGAAACTGGTAAATCTTACTTACTGATAAAACTGGGCTTTTTTGGGCTAAAATGATAGTCTTTGATGTATCTAACAAATAATTATGATGAAACTGGTAAATCTTACTTACTGATAAAACTGGGATGCTCACAAGTACATGGAAGAGTTTGTGTGAAATATCAAAAGAATGTCTGGGCACTAGGTTACCTCATTAGGAAATGCCCAATTGGCATTTCAGCTAATCTTGAAATTTCAGCAAAACATTAAAAGTAATTAAGATGGTATTTTGTGATTTAAATATCTCTCTCTTTTCTGTTTGTACAGTTGATCAGATGTTTTGGGAAGTTATGCAGTTGAGGAAAGAGATGTCATTGGCAAAGCTGGGATATTTCAAAGAGGAACTCTGATGCTCTGCGTGGGATCATGCATGAACCTCCCTGAATAACTGAAAAATAGCTGAATATTTTTATGGTCACTTGATATTTATTTCCAAGGAGTGGGCCCAAGACTTTTTCCCCCTTTTGCAAATTACTCTAAGTACCATAATTTCTTTTAAACTGACTTACACTGTGTTTGCTTATTCTTTAGTTGAACACACTATAAAGAATTACAGGTGTACTAGTGATTGTAATTTATAGTTGCAAAAAGAAAAGAAAATAAATGTTAGATTGAATGTGTGTGTGTGTTTTCTCTTCTAGCTCTGGCATGGCATTTGGGGTCAGCAGAATGTATTAAATCGTAATTTTCAAACTGCACAGCAGCTTCCTTGTGTGAGAGGCAAGGAAGAAGGCTGAGTGGACAGGACTCACCTTCCATTTTCCCCACTACTAGAATGGCTCCATTTTTGTCTGTTTTATATATTGGGCTTCAAAAAAGATTTTATTTGAAGAAAGACTTCTGCTACTAAAAAGTTTGAAACTTACTGTTTTAATCATTCTGCTCTCTATAATTTAAAGAATCCCTTTATTATGGTGATTTGTTAAATATAATAGATAGAAGGCAGTCACAGTTTATCCCAGAGATGTATTCTTGAACATCTTGATGTACTGTATTCATGTTTTACACTACAATGGCATTAGAGGGATACAAAGATAAATGAGTTTGATTTGTGTCAAGGACATTTAAAGGGATATGGGTTGAAAGAATGGTACACACTGATGATAGAACCACTTGACCGGTAAATTCAAATTGTAAAACTGACTCATGGGGAGAAACTTTTTTTCTTTTAATTTCTAGGTATTACGGTAGTACAGATGTTTTTGGTTACATGGATCGCTTTTGTAATGCTTGAGTCAGGGTTATAAGTGTGCCCGTCACCCAGATAGTATTCGTTGTGCCCATTAGGTAGCTTTCACCCATCCCCTCCTCCCCCCTGTCCCCTGTTTGATTTCCATTGAGTTATACTGGGGAGAAACTATTTATTAAAATTATTTATAAAAGCAAAGAGGTTCATGGTAGAACTATAGTAAGTATAGAAAAGCAAAAAGAAGAAATGAGAAACAATTTCAATATCTCCATCTATGGAAAGCTACTGTTCATATTTTTGGAGAATAGCCTTTCAGCTTTCAGAGATTTTCTACCTATATATGCATATTTCTGAAACAAAAAGTAGACTTTCTTGCTTTTTTTAAAAATAGTTTTTCCCTGCTGATAAACCTGTACATCCTAATCACTGTATGTTGATTACAGAATTTTAACATAATTTAACTAATTGTGTTTGGAGATTAGGTTATTTCAATTTTTTTTCATATTATAATACTGTGATGAGTAGTATCCTTATGTGTAGTTCTTTGAACATTGTTGGGTTATTTCCTAGAAGTAAAATTGTTGAGTTGGGGTATATATGTATTTTATGATGTTTGATCTGCATTGCTAGATTGCCCTCTAGAAAAGTTGAACCAATTTATATTCACAGCAGCAGTGTATGAAACAGCTGGTTTTCTGAAGATGCTTTTTTTCAGTCCTGTTCAGAGGTTTGGTCAACCTTACCTGTAGAAGACTCAGCCATGAAGCTGGGTGGGAGCCCATCGACAAAAGGACATTTGAGTATGATATGGTAAAAACCATCATTACTATGCCCTGCTCAAGAATCTGAAATTGAACATGAAAAAATGTTTGAATCTAGAATGTAATGTCCTGATAAAGTTATCCTAATGTGAGGGCATGATAAAAATATTCTCAAGGCTTCAGAAGATTTTCCACACAAAGAAACAAATTAAAAATACCTTTAGAGAAAGTACTTTAAAAAAAGAGAAAACAATCCAGGAGATAACTGAGATTTGAAAGAAAGATGGCCAAATACTTAGGGAAAGTTTGTTGTTGACTTAAAAAGAGTTAAAATTAAGACTAAAAGAAATAAAGAACAGAGTGTATATCCATAATAATCCAGAACTAAAATTCTGTACAGTACAAACACAATGGTAGTGGGCAGAGACCAGAGAGCATGATGATATATTAGAGTTCATATTGTTAGCGGGAAAATAGAGATATTTATTAAAGGTGAGACGCACACACACAAAAAGAAAGACCAAGTAGAAAAATAGTGTGACATGGAAGTAAAAAGGCAAAGTGGTGTAAGATGACAAGGTAGACTCACCAGTTCATTTCATGACAAGGTAGTCAAATTGGATTAAAAATATATGATATTTATACATAAAACATAAAGTCATGGAAAGGTTGAAAATAAAAGAAGGAAAAAAGATATCAGGAAAATACCAGAAGAAAACTAGTGTGGATTAAGACAAAAAACATTAGGGATTGAGATGGGCACTACATAGTGCTACAAATTGGATTCACTAAGAAGAGAATAAAAAATTGAAAATAATGAAAATAGAAATAATTTTTAAAATTCTAAGGGTTGAATAATGAATATCAAAACTTATTTGATGCAAAGAAAGTTGTGCTTCAAGGGAAATTTTATAACTTTTAAGTCCTTATTTATATTTTTAAAATGAGCTAAGTGTCCAATTAAAGAAGGTACATTGTAATAAAATACAATAAAGGTAAAGTTAAGGAAGGAGATAAGAGCAGGAATAGATAGAAAACAAGAATATGATAGACTAAAGAGCTATTCGTTGACTCTTTGAAAAGATTAACAAAATAGACAAAAATTTCTGGCAAGTTTATCATGGAGAAAATGCACAGATAACCAACATTGGGAATGAAAATGGGTATGTCACTACAGATGGTGCAGATATTAAACAAAAAGAATATTATAAACAACATGCCAAGAAACTTGAAAATTTAGGCAAAATGGAAAAATTTCTAGAAAAAGTTGATTAAGAAGAAACCAGAAGTCTGAGCAGTACTGTTTTTTACTATTAAAGGAAAGGGAGAAGTTAAAAAGTTTTCCCACAGAGAAAAAAACTAAGCTTAGACGGTTTTACCAGATTTTAAAGTATTGGTTATTCTAATATATAAAATTTTTGAGAGAATAGAGTAAGATTTCTCCTACATCAACACCAATATAACCTTGATAGTAAAACCAGGTAGGGACAATGCAAGAAAGGAAAGTTGTAGGTCTATTCTAGGCATTAACATACATGCAAAAGCAAACTGAATCTAACACACTGGCCAAGTGGCATTTATCCCAGGAATGCAAAGATGGTATATTAGAAAATTTATAAATCTCATTCACTGCATTTGTAGAATAAAAGTGAAAAATCATCTGATCAATAGATGCAGAAAAACATTTAATAAAATCAATACCCATTAATAACTCTTAGTAATCTATAAGTGGAAGAATACTTTTCAACCTGATAAGGAAATTTACAAAAATCCTGTAATAACCACCATCCTAAGGGGGAGAAATGTTAGAAGCATGCTGTTTAACATCAATGGGAGAGGATGATCACTATCTTCATTTTTTTATATAACATTGTAATAGAAGTGTTATCCAGTGCAATAAAATGAGAAAAATAAAAGAATAATGATTGGAAAGGAGATAGTAAAACTATCATTGTTTGCAGATGATGTGATTGTCTACATAGAAAATCCAAGTTGATCTATATATAGATTTACTGCATCTCTAAACTAGGTCCCAACGTTTCTCCTGGAATTGACAAACTGATTAGAAACTTATGTGGCAAAGTATGAGGAATGACCAAGGCATTTCTGAAGGAAAAGAAAGGAGGGGAACTTACCCTTCTAGAAGATCTTTTTATTAGGCTGAAGTATTTAAGAGAGTGTGGTGTTAGTGCAGAAATAGACAAAATGGCCCATCAAGTAGAACAGAGAACTCTAAAGCAAATGCATGCATGCATTTAAATTTCATATTGGCCGAGGATCAATGGTACAACTATTTATTAAATGGAGCCAAGGAAAAAGAGAAGGAAAAATAGGAAATTAGATCTCTTCCTCATACCATACACAAAGAACTTTTAAAAATGTCCTTAAACTTTAGAACTTTTGATGTAGAAAATACAGATGAAATTATGGTAAAAACGTAGGCGAAATATATTTAGAAGATTTAGGTGAATATCTTCCTGATCCTGTTTACTTTAAGAGCTTAAACTGGAAGCAGAGAGAAACCATAAAAGTTAACTATGAAAGAAAATAAGTTGTGCTGTGTTAGAATTCTCAATTTAGAACTTCTATTCATCAAAAGACAGAGAAAGCCAAACTACAAACTATGAGAAGACATTTGCAACACTTACGACCAGTAATAGATCAGTATAAAGAATATATGCGGAAATTCTATAAACCACCAAGAAAAGAACAACCTCACAGAAAAATGGACAAAAGACTGAAACAGTTCTTCCAAAAAATTAGAAGTGTATATGGGCCAATAAACATATTAAGAGGTTTTCATCTCTGTTAATAATCAGGAAAACGTAAATCAAGACCACAATGACATGTTTAAATTCATTCAATTGGCAAAAATTAAGAAACCCAACAAAGTCAAGTTTTGGAGAGGATTTCAATCAATAGGACCACGCACATAATGCGATGGGAGTGTTAATTGGTATACCTGCCATAAAAAACCATTTGAAAAGTTGAATATTTGTATACCCATGGCCCAGTGACTTCACTTTTAGGTATATACTCAAGAAAAATACTTGCACAAAGTGCCCCAGAACACATGCATAAGAACATTCTGGAATAAATCCAAATGTCTTTCTATAGGAGGGTGTGGTGTGTTCACATAATGGACTATTACATGGGCAGCAAAATGAACACTACCTACATACAGCACAGTAACAACATAGATGGAGTGAAAAAGCAACTCAGAAAACTGCATGTGATGGTACTTTTCTCATAAAGGTCAAAAACTACTAAAACTGAACAGCTGTTTAGGCATTTGTATTTATGTGACAAAACTATTTTTGAAAAAGCACAAGATAGTAATAAAGTTCAAGATAGTGATTATTTCTGGGTGTGGGAAAAGTAGGGAGAGAGGTAGGAGAGGAGCAAATATATGAGTAAGTTGTTGTTAATGTTCTAGTTCCCGGGTTGGGTGATGGGCTCACGGGTGTTCATTTGTCATTTAAAGTAAATACAGGCTGGGTGTGGTGGCTCACGCCTGTAATCCCAGCGCTTTGGGAGGCCAGGGCGGGAGGATCACTTGAGGCCAGGAGTTCAAGACCAGCCTGGGCAACAAAGCAAGACCCTGTCTCTACAAAAAATAAAAAAAATTAGGTGAGTGTAGTGGTGTGCACCTGTAGTCCTAGCCACTAAGGGGTGTGGGCTGAGGTGGGAGGATAACTTGAGCCCAAAAGTTTGAGGTTGCAGTGAGCTATGGCTGTGCCACTGAACTCCAGCAACAGAGTGAGACCCTGTCTCCAAAAAACAAAAAAGTAAGTACACGAACTGGGTGTGTTGGCATGTGCCTGTAGAACCAACTACTTGGGAGGCTGATGTAGAGGACTGCTTGAGGCCAGGAGTTCAAGGCTGTAGTGCCCTGTGATTGCACCCATGAATAGCCACTGCACTCCAGCCTGGGCAACATAGTGAGACCCTGACTCTAAAATTTTTTTTTAATTAAAAAAAAAGTAAATACATGAATGAAGAAGAAAATCATGCATGGAACATTGGTGGTGTGTTCTAAAGCAAGCATTATGATTAGCTCAATTATATGCACCTGCATTCCAAAACAAAAGAGATGACAAGACTACTGGTGAATTGCATTTGAGAGAGGACAGGAAAGAATTTAGGTCTGAATCCTAGGCTTTTGGCTTGAGCTATTGTTGCAATATATTAAGATGAGGAAATTTATGGTAGGGGCTAATTTGGATATGTGTGAAACAGAGACAAGCATTCAGTGTTTGACACATTCAGTGTGAGATGGCCATTAAGCATCAAAGTGGTGGTGTTAAGTAGGTATTAGATATACAAGTCTAAATTCAGTAAGGTCAGGCCAGGAGATAAATTTGGAAGCAGTTATCCATGAGATCAGATGGGAGCTTTAGGGATACTTTGGAGACAGAAGTACAGTGCTGACTCCTGCGTTACTGTGACAGAAGAAAAAGCCTGCAAAGGCTAATGAAGAACTTTAGGATTAGCAAGGCAAGAGAAGGAAGAAATAGTGTGCTGATTGATTTATTTTCAGGAGAGGCTGATTAATGGATACAGATATACACTTAGAAAAAATAAGACCTGGTGTTCGATAGATCAGTAGGATGACTAGTTAACATTAATTGATTGTACGTTTCAAAATAGCTAGAAGAGAATAATTGGAATGTTCCTAGTGTAAAGAAAAGATAAATATTGAAGGTGATGAATATCCCAGTTACCCTGATTTGATTATACAAATGTATCAACTTATCACATATACCCCAAAAATGTGTACATGTCATATATATCAATTTTAAAAATGAAAAATAAAAAAAAACCTTGTGTTCAGGACAGTATTTCTAGACAGAATTTAATTGCCAAGATTACCAATTCTAAAAATGAGGAAGACTTTAGGACAGGTTTTTACAAATAGGTTCAGAGCTGAGCTGAGAGCCTGGCCTAATGGAGAGAGCTCTGGATTGGGAGTCGCTTAGGAGACCTGCGTTCTGGTCCAGGCTTGGCTCCCAAAAAACTGGGAGGTCAGGCAGGTCACCACCCCTCTCTGGCGTCCTCAATGAAGGCTGAATCAAGTGTTCCTCATGGTCTCTCCCAGCTCTGAGACAGTCCACAGCCTCTGCCTAAGCATCTACACTGAAAGAACAAGATTTGGTTTCTGAACATTGGGTCTTAGTCCTTAAAAGAACTTGCAGCCACCTGCCTACCCACTTACCACCATCACCACCAAATGAATAGTGTGGTGGTGTTTTGTGCATCCAGTCTACAACAGGTCTCTTTCATTCAGAGGCTTTTGTTTTCAAAGGTTTTCTTTGTTGCATTTTTCCCTAGATAAAATGTTTTTTTCTATAAGACACAATGTTTAAAACAAACAAAAAAGAGTCCAAAGCAGTATGAATTTGCATTTGTGTTTAACTTTTGTGCTAGGAAATAGTTCTTCATTCTGTTCATAGAATGCAGTACAATTATCATCTCCACAGACAACTAAGTTTCTTGTCTTTGATACGTAGACAGATAAAGACCCAGGAGTGTCTGTAATTTTTTGTGTAGAACTTCTAGGAACCAGGAATTCCTTCCCACTAAATTCATTTGTTCTTTCATTCATTCACATGTATTTGAACGTGTGCCAGGTGCTATTCTAGGTGCAGATACAGCATTGAGCGAGACAGGCAGGGTCCTAAGGGCTCTGCACTAACATGCACTAAGGGCTCTATTATTAAAATGGGGAAACGAGCTAGAGAGGGAATATTAAACATGCATATTATTAAACATGCACTTTATTAAGCATATTATTAAACATGCACTAAGGGCTCTATTATTAAAATGGGGAAACGAGCTAGAGAGGGAATATTAAACATGCATATTATTAAACATGCACTTTATTAAACATATTATTAAACATGCACTAAGCATGTTATTATTATGCATTAATATGCACTAAACATATTATTAAACATGCACTAAGCATATTATTAAACATGCACTAAGGGCTCTATTATTAAAATGGGGAAACGAGCTAGAGAGGGAATGGATGACTACTTCGGATTGGGTGGTCAGAAAAGCTGCATTTTAGGAGATGACATTTTATGCTGGACTCTGAAAAGGCCCAGTCTTGTGAAGAGGAGAGAGCAGGGAGAGTATTCTGGAGCTAGCATAGAGCCCCCAAGGAAGAAACAGACTCGGCATATTTTAAAAATGGTGAGGAGACCTGGAGTGTAGTTGGCGGTAGGAAGAATGGTAAGTGAAAACTGGAGAGGTAGGCAGGGGTCAGACCAAGGAGATCTTTGTAAGCCAAGGTTGGGAATTTAGTTTGCTGTGGCAGCTCTGGTCACAACTTTGCAGTTTCCTTTGCCAACTCATTCTCAGCTCTGCCTTTAAATACTGGAATCCCCACAGTTTTGCCCAGGCCCCCTTCTCTTTATTTAAATATTCTTTAGATCATCCCATCTATGCCCTTGGTCTTAAAAACTAAATAACAATTGCCTATAATCTACATACCCAACCCTGGCATATCCCTTACTTGGCTTTAGACTCACCTGTTTGCCTACTCAGCCCCTCCACTTGGATTTCAAATGCGCATCACAAACCCAACACGGCTGAACTCTTATCCAGTTGCTCAAGCAAAATTCTAGGGCTTATTCTTGGTTCCTTTATTTCTGCCCCCATCACCCTAATCCAATCCATCAGCAAATTCCATCAACTGTCCAAAACATATCTTAAATCTGTCTGCTTCCCTCCATGTTCACTACTACTGCTCCATCCAGGCCATTTTCCTCTTTCTCCTGGACTCCTGCAATAAACTCTTATCCGGTGTCCTTGCATCCACTCCTGCCCTCCTGCAGTCATTGACACAGCAGCCAAAGTGACCTTTTTAAAACAAAAATCAGGTCACTTCTCTGCTTAAAGCCCTATAGTGGCTTCCCATTGCACTTATGAAAAAAATCCAAACTCAACAGAAAATCTTCATCAAGTTTTCACAGTGGTAGTTGTTAACAGAGAAATAACAATAAAAATCAGCTTTAAAAAGAATTCATGAAAATTTTTAAAACTTAAAAAAAAAAAGAGAGATAATACCACAGAAGAGGCTCAAACTTGCCAAACTATGGAGAAGAATAGGAACCCTTCCTAAAGACAGCCCTGAAAGGATGTGCAACTTCACACACGGTTTACTTGTGGAGTAAACCGTGTGTGAGCGCTAGACCCTGGAGCTGTAGGTCTCAGGGACAGTTTCGAGAGGGAGACAAGTTTCCTTTCACCACATCCCCAGATTTAACCACAGCAACTTAGCTTTTATCTATCAGTTCTCTAGGAAATATCAATATCAAAACTAACCCAAACTACAACTCAATTAGATTGCTATTCAAGAGAATGAATCTCCACTGAATCTGTGCAAAATGGGGACATCAAGAGAACTAGCAAATGTAAGGAGATGTAAAGACCATAATTGAGGAAATATGGGTAATATTTGTTATTCACTGATAGGGAGAAATTTCCACTTAAATTCCATTTGCCTCCGGGGGGATTGTACTCTCAGCTGAGTGCTCTGGACTCAAATTAATACAGATATATTTTCCAGTCCTCCCAACAACTTCCTTTTAAATTCTCTCTACTTTTCCTCAGACCCTGTTGGTGGTTATATTCTAGCCTCTAACCCCGAAGTTGCATCCTGAAGGCCTGCAGGCTCAGGTGTGCTTTCACATGTGTGCTATTTGTCCTTGACAAATTTTTGGTTTATTTTTCTGCTTGTTTGTTTGTTTGTTTTTAAATGCATTAGTTGCTGACATTTAAAAATGAAGAGATTTAAAATTAAAAGCTGCATTTCAACCTTCTCTTTTAAAATTGGCCACTTTGACAATACTGAGCCCGAATTCTTGAATGAGAACACTTGGGCGAAGTTGAATGCCTCCACCTCCCGGGTGGCTGCACCCTTTGGCAAAGCATGCACACTCTCTGGCTTGCTCTCTGTGCCACCACCCCTGATTGTCTCCTTGACACCATGGCTAAGGGACAACTGTCAGTTCTCAATATGCCTGCATGGTTGGCTTTTGCTTATTGTGACCCATTTTACTCACCTACATGCCTGCCCTTGAAGTGTTTGAGCTTGGGACCCTAATTCTAACCTTAGTGTCTCAGGTCATTAAATGAAATCTAATTTCTTTCTCTGTGATGTTTTCCATCACTCATTACTCTGCTGCTGAGAACATGAAGTCTCTGAGTGAACTATTGGATAGGATCCAGAATCATCATTTGTCAGTGGTTTATAGTATGATGATTTACAATGGCCTCCAGAAAACTTGGCTGGGAGCTTCCCTTGGAGTCTAGGCTTAGCCAGAGGCTACATGTTTTAGGCATATAAATCCTTCAAAAAATCATTTTGACTTTGTCCTTGCTCCCAATATCCAGTCAGGAGCCAGTTCTCAGTTCTATGTTGTCTTACTTCAGGCTTTATTACTGCCTACCTGGATTCTTGCAGTAGCTTCTTAATTCTTCTTTCTTTGACTACTGCCCACATTCGAACACAGCTATCTGTCCGAGTTTTAGATGTAATTATATCATGCCCTGTGCCCACCCAAATAGAAACCATCAATAGATACATTTAGAATAAATATGCATGGAATCAAATTACATTCAAAATCTACCACCATCAGGTAGTTAATAGAATGGTCCTTATCAGAGGCTGGGAAGGATAATGGGGAGGGGGGATAAAGAGGAATTAGTTAGTGGGCACAAAAATACTTTTAGAGAGAAGGAATAAGAGCCAGTGTTCAGTAGCCCAATAAGACAGCAATAGTTAATAATAATTTATTGTATATTTCAAAATAACTAAAGGAGTAGATTTGGAATGTTCCCAACACATAGAAATGATAAATGTTTGAGGGAATGGATATCCCAATTACCCAGATTTGGTCATTACACATTGTATGCTTGTATCAAAATATCATGTGTATCCCATACATATGCACAACTATTATGTATCCATAAAAATTAAAAATTTAAAAACAGAATTTAAAAAATCTACCACTATCCTTCTTCAGCCTATTTTCCAATGTCCTGTCTCACAGTACCAGGCACACGGTCTCTGTACCTGTGCACTCTCCCCTCCAACCCATTGCATATTAGACAGATATCCATGTTGTCCTTGAACTCTGCTTTGTGGCACTTCAGATCCTTCGGATAAATTACTCTTTCCTTTCTTGTCACTTGAGACATTTCCCCAGCTCTTATCAGTCTGCCTGAGTTACAGTACTTGTGTTTCTCTGCCTAGAGAATAGAGCAGGGACTATTATTTACTCATCTTTTTATGTCCTGTACCCAGCAGTCAGCTTCACACAGTTGATTTGAAATAAATTGAAAATTCATTTGTTTAAGCAACTTGATGACTTCCCCTTATAGATCTGGGGCTCAATGTAACCTTCAAAAGAGGCTCCTAAACCTCCTTTTATTTTTCTAAGCTAAAATTAGTTTGCTAATTTTGAAGGAACAGTATATATGTGTGAAATTTTAAAATACTTATGTGGAAGTATACAGCATCACCTATATTAACTCTAATAATGAAACAATAGACAAATTCAGAAAGTTAGATATCCTACAAGACAATGGGTCTAGACTGTTAAAAAACAAAAAAAGGTCAAAATCATGAAAAGCAAACAAACCAACCAAAATGACAAGGGAACTGTTCTGTATTTTACAAAGACATAACCAAAGGCAGTGCATGAACATTCATTGGATCCTTAATCAGAAAACAGAGTTATAAAAGATATTTTGGGGAATGGTAGTAATTATATATGACATGATAGTATTAAATTAATATTACATTTCTTTGCTCTAATAGTGATATTGTGTGGGAGAATGGCCTGATTGTTAGGAGACATGCACTGGATTATTTAGGGATGAACATGTCAAGATGTCAGCAACTTATTTTCAAATGGCTCAACCAAAGAAAGGCTGTGTCTATATTCAGAAAGGAAAAGCAACAATGTCAAGATAATAATAATTGGTAAGTCTAGAGGAGGAGTATATGGGTATTTCATGGTACAATTCTTTCAATTTTTCTGTAGGTTCATAACTTTTTTTCAAAATAAAAAGTTGGGAAAAAGAGAAAAGGAAGGAGCTGAAAGGATAGTTTAATTTCTTAATTGTATTTTTCTTAGGCTATTATTAAATAAACTATAGGTAAGCAGTGAAAAAAAACCCATTTATTTGGGTATGGCTTTATATTTAGGAGTGAGACCAGCTAGTAGTGAACCATATACTCAGTTGTTAGGATTAAATTGGTAATGCAGTTTGTTGCTTGATAGAGGGACTTCTCATACTTTATGGTTTATACTTTGAAAGAAAATAAGCTCTGGAGGAAGTAGACTAGGTGTGTGTTCAGGAATGTAAGTTTTCGCTGTAGAGTTTGGAAATATTTAACAAATCCTAACTTTTCATTATCACAAAACTTTTTAAATTACCTGCTCTTCTAGGTATCTATAAAAGTGATTATATTGATTTGCCCCTTTTTCTAGGTTAAAAAAATAACTGTAGCTTTGCTTGGTGATGGCTAAATGGATCTGGTTGATAAAGGTGGAGATATGAATATATTGGTGTAAAAGGACAAATAAGAGATAAGACTATGTATTTATTGCCCACTTATGTAATTAATGTGTCACTAAGGACAAAGGTCCTTAAAACAAAGACGAAAGGCAGAGTATAAACAGTTCCCTACATTAAGACAGATGGATTTGCTACCACTTCCCCCTTCATGATTTTTTTTTTTCCTGCACAGTTGCATATCCTTCTGGTGTTATAATCACATTTGAGAACTTAGCCATCTTTCTGGGCACCATTTGATGGCTAAAGATATGCTTTGCTCCAATAGAAAGAAAATGAAGATTTTTCAAGAACATTCATAGGCTTTGAGTCGAGAGGACAGCACTTACTTCCTGAGGTCTGATAACCGTTGTTTTATGAGGAAACAGTACTAGGACCACAGCACCATGGATGTGGTAGGCGAAAATGAGGCCCTGCAGCAGTTCTTTGAAGGTAAGAGGCCAGTTTCCAACATGCAGTTGCTGCTTTGGAGAAATGCTCACTGTCGTCGTTTCGCCTTTTCTAAATTCACTTAAACTTCATCTTGAAAGAAATGCTATCATACTTAGATAACTCTCCTGAAATTGGAAGTGGAGGTTTATTGGGTACGTTGGTAGCAAAAATCAATGGTATAGATAGTGATTTAACAAAATACAAGATTTCCATCTTACAGCTTCATTGTTAAAAGAATCAAGGAGTCAACATATTTATGTTACTATTACTTGTTACTCGTTACTTGTTACTATTACTTGTCCCTGTGCTAGATTTTATTCCTTCTAATCCCCTACGTTTTAAAGAATTACAGATGTGTCTTATCTCTAAAATTATTGAATATAGCACAAGAAAAATGTAGGATTTTACTTAAAACATTTTGTTTTCTTAATATAATTAAAAATAAAACAGCCTAAAAAAGCAAAGGAACACTACCCCACGCCCATCTTTTTGTTTTTCACAATGCTTTAAAAATGCATAACTGAACTATGATTTGTTTTTGAACTTGAATATCTTTTTCCCAAAAGATAAGCATGCTATAGGCCATGGTTTACGCAGGTTTTCTTCCTTCTAAAAACCTAAAATGGCAGTACAGCTTCATACGCATATGAAGCATGGGTTGATTTAATTGAATTGGCTTGATAGTCTAATGGCAGTTTTGCTGAAAATGTTAGTAAGGACTTGTCCTCTTGTGGCGCCTTTCAGGAGTGCCACTGGGGACTCCACATCAGTGTGGCTTCAGTTCCTTGTCAGTTAGCCATGCTCAGATTCCATGTGAAGGGAAATGTGGCCATAGCTTCCAGACATTTCAAGGTATTTCCCAGGAGAAAGTATGAGGAGAATTGAGGGCAGACTTGCTTATTTACAGAGTCCAGAGCACAGTCAGCAGCATGTTGAGAAAGTGCTTTTGGTGTTTCTTGTGCTTTATAAGTTCCTGACAATAGATGTGTAAAGTTGAGTGGAATGATTGAATACTAAACAGTGCCAAACACCGAAGAGCGACAGGTCAGACCGAAGAAATAGTGAGATTCTAGGTCACTACTGGGGAGAACCAACACAACGGGGTAGTTTCTGTGGCTTGGATTTTGCCAGAAGTGGTGAGGAGGAGCGTAAGATGGAGAGAATGATCACGTTGTCTCAGTCCTATGATCTATCCCATTAAGAGTGTCTCTGACAGTGGCCAAGTCAGTGTCGTCTACCTGGGTCATGCCTGGCACGTAATAGGCATACCAATGTTGCTTGATTGTTATTGCCTGATTTTACATCATGTGTAATTTTCATTTGAGCAGTAGGTAGCAAGCTTCAAGCTAAAGTTGGATCTGTTTTAGAGAAATCACCAATTTATTTTATACGTGCAAAAAGGCCACTTCATTTCTTTTCAGTACTAGAGAAGACCTGAAAATCGAATCTGGTTTACCTTCTGTTTTTTTGAAACAGCTACAATATTATACCTATGGGATCCCTATTCTGTTTTTTTTTGTAGATTTTCAGGGGTCTCTATGGATATAGTTTCCACAAGTTCCCTCTGTAGCTTGTTGCAATAGTTGATGATGATTATTATTATTGTTATATTTTCTTAATCCAAACCAAACTCTATGGCTCCATTTGAAAACTTTTTGATAGGGGAGAAGTCTGTTTTCCATAAAAAGAGAATAAAATACTCCGTGTTTTTCTTACATTATCTTTGAATGAATAGGTGGAAAAGGTGGTAGACTTTACAAATAAAAAATGAAGGCCGGAGCTTAAGTGATTCCCCTCCCCATGAAAATCACACAGCTAGTTGTCAAATTTTTATTCCCTCTACTATTCAGCAAATATTTAGCACCTACTCTGTGCCAAGTCCAACAACCACCTCCTTTAAATGGTAGCTTGTAGGGCTTTGAAGCCTTTCCCTTAGATTTTAATGATTTCCTTTCTCTGGACCTTTTTCAAACCTTCCTAAGATTGAGGACAGCAAAACTAAATATGACATTCTAACGAGGAGGGCCAGTGGTGCATGTCAGGCTCCTGTTAATATGTCACTGTTTCTAATCAGATACAATCTCATACAAAAAAAATCAAGGTCTGAAAATCAAAAAATGTTTTGGCAAATTTTTAATCACTCCAAAGTTATTTTTCTCCATTTTCTCAGACTCTTTATTCCAAGCTACTAAGACCTAAATAATGTATTTTTCCTTGCAAACATTTTTATATTAAAAAGTATCTGGATTGACAATATCATTTTGAATTAAATGGCCTTGACTGTCAAAGCTCATGATGACCTTAATTTTTATTTTAAATTTTCAAATATGGCTAAATCTTTATGGTGTGTCTCAGGAAAATAAGGGTGGTTCTGGGTAGCTGGTAATTCTTATTCTAATTCCAATCCCCTATCTGCCACCGATGCAGTAGGTAGGTCTGTTAGCTAACGCAGAAGAGGTGGGTCAGGCACTCTAGGGATCTCAACATCATCTGGAAACTCATATACCATGCTAAATGTTTGACTTTTTCAGCAAAACTGGTACAACTGCAAGAGAAACGTTGTCAGAAGAGAGGCACGTTATTTTATTTATAATAACCAAAAATTGGTTGCAACCTAAATTTCTAATAGTGGTGGATTAGTTAATTATGGTTCTTCTGTATAAAGGAGTATTTTGTAGCTATTAAAAATGATGATGACAACATTTATTAAAACTGATTTGAAAACAGTTACTATATTTACATACATGCACACACAAATACATAGAGAAAAACTGAATGAATATGCATTAAGTATTAAGAGTAGCTACCTCTGAGTGGTAGAATTATGATGATTTTTTGTTTTTTGTTTTTCTACTTTATTATCTAAGTGCTTCATAATTGGAATGTATAATGTTATAATCAGGAAAAAGTTTATCTTAGGTAAAGGAGAATGCATTCAATTCAGCAAAATGCTTCTGCTTAAGATCCAGGTGTCAAGAAAAATTGTAAAAGACTTTGATGCAGATTAAAAGGATAACTGGATGTCTTCCATAGAAAACTATGCCCAGATCACACCATGCTGGGCTATTGGATTCTACAGGGTTTGCACCTTTCATTGTGTCAGAGCTATTTTAAAATTATATAAATTGTAACTGATATCAATGCAAATGATTTTTATCTATTGATATGCAAATGAATTGTGTCTTAGGGGATCAGTAGTTTCAGTAAAAGCCAGTTTTGTATTTATAGACGTCTATCTATCTATCTATATCTGCTGTTTGAATTCTCCTTTGAAATAGTTGTAACATCTTCCTGGTCCCTCTTTAAATGAAATCTTTGACATGCATTCATATTATATTTGTATGAGAGTCATGATTTTATCTTTAAAAATCTATATCCTTTAACATTTACAAAGTTTTAAGTTAGTTAACTTGGAAATATTGTCAATTTCACCTCAAGTTTGAACCAGATTAACAACAACACTTACTGAGTATTTACCATGTGCCAACCACTGTGCTATTCACTTTGCATCATGTCATTTAATTCTTAAAATAACCCTCTGGCTAAAAAGGAATAAAAAAAATAAAGTACAGTAAGTACCATTCCTCATTTTACTTCAATTATCTTTGATAGCTGTAAACTTAGATTCTTAATTTGTTTCCCTAAAAAAAAATGGGTGTTTTTTTTTTTTCTGGGCTATCCTGATATAGGAGAACTTATCCTTTGTTTCCAAGCTTTTTAGAACAGTTTGTTAAAACTGATTTGAAAAGAATATTGTTCATTGTATTTAATCCCTAAAGAGCAAATTTTTTGAACTGGTGAGAAGCTATTTACTCATCTTCTTCATAATATCCTGAAGCAGGTTTGCAAATGCTTATTGGCTTAGCATGAAAGAAAAGAGATTCCTGCCCAGATTGAGCAGAGTGGGAAAAACTACATACTAAGAGGAGATCACAAGTAAAAGCACAAGAAGGAAACTGGCAGACTGAAACTCTGGCTCACTTGTTAAAAGTTTGTGTGGGTAGCTCCTAGAGCCCATGGAAGGGCAGGAACTACGAGGTAGCTCCTGAGATTCACGAGGAAGAACAGTCCATTCAGGCAGCTGCTGTCAAACAAGCTTCAAACATTTTCTGCTCCTTATCTCTCTGCTTAAGATTTAAATTCTCCAGGTAGCTATTATCAAAAGAAGGCAGTAGGGATGCAGGGAAGTCAAAACATATGCTGTCCATAAACTGTACAGGAATACCATGGAAATGCCCAATGTTCAGGAAAATGGAGAAAATGCTTAAGGCTGTGAAGCAGGAAAGCAGTGACTGAAGTGCCCAACCCAGATGGGTTTAATCTAGAAAGGCTTCAAGGGAGGTTAATCAGAATTGTTGAGTAGAAGACAGATGCAGCTTGGAATAAGTGCCTCTAAGGTATTGGTATATAGTAGGCACTTAGTGATATCTATAGAATGAATAAATGAAAGAACAGTGCAAAGGATTATTCCATTCAACAGTTACTGAATTCTAACTAGGTTTGGGGCACCAAGCAAGTTCAAATGTATGAAGAAAGATGACTTGCCCAGTAGCAGAATGATCCAGTGAGTAGAACAAACAGAGGCACTTGAGGCAAAATGTCGCCCGTTGGTGGAAAGCCTCAGATGTCATTATTACCAGAGATAAAGTGATAAATGTCTTAAGTAGTCCCTGTATATTACTTCTCCAAAATGTGCAACTGACTCTGATTAGCTGATGTTTCTGAAATCCTGAGAGAAGAACCAGAAGCTCTGAGCAGCTGCCTGCAGCGCAGAGGCCAGACACTGTCCAGTGCCAGGGCTAGCCCTGGGCGAGGTTGTCTTGCAGATAGAGAGTGTCTCTGGCCTCAGGCTGGTCTCTCAGTCGTCTGTCTTTCTCTCACTTTGGGACCACAGCTTTTTCACTTTCTCAGACAACTCTTGCCCTTATGCCCTCTTATTTCTGTCCCAATAAAAGCTGAGCTTGCACAGAAGGAGCAAATGGCAAATGATCTAACACTGCCTTACACGTCTATAAAGTTTCATATTTCAACTGCTGTTCCAATAGAACATTGAAGCTGTTGTGGTCAAATGAAGCAGAAAGGTTACCCTCTTCAAGGGCAGGTTTGGTTATTCTCTAATGGTGGAATTTCAGACATCATGTTGCATCCAGCATCTCTGAAATTATCTCACAGAGGCGGGAGCTTGTTGTTTATCTGTAAGGCAGCCTCTGCTTCTGTGTGAAAACAGCATGGACTTTCCAGGAGATTGGGAACAGAACATATCAAGGGTAGGAAGAACCAGCCAGATCATGCAAGCAATTTAGGATTATCTGAATATTTCTATCTGATGTTGACAGGTGGTTAGAGACTATGTTGCCTTGGCATGAAGAATCCAGAACAAAGAGGCTGTTGGCTTGGTGCCACCAACAAGAAATATTTTTCTTTTTTCGTGCTGGGATCCCCAAGGTGAAGGCCATTTAATTAAAATTTAAAGTGTGCCATAATGGGATCAGAGCTGAACTTGGTCACCTGTGCACATGCTGTATTTGAAACCTACCAGGCTTATGGGGAGCCCTGGAACAAAATCGCCCAGACAAACCCTCCTGAAAGGAGGCTCCTCTTACCTTCTTTGGTGCTATTGATGTTGTCATCTTTTCAACTTTGAAGTTAGAACTGGGTTTCTGGAAGACTCCTCAATGTCTTGGAAGCTAAACATTCAATACATGGCAATTTTGGAAAATATAGGTAATCTAAAAGAAGATAGTTATCACTAGTAATCTCACCCTTTAGTGGTTACTATGTTCAGTTTGGTGTTGATCTTTTGTGTTTTTTAAAACAAAAATGGGATTATATTATTTGTACTCTTTAGTAATGGAATTTTTCACAGAACATGGAATGAACATCTCTTATCATTAGTTATTCATCTACAACAGGGGTCAGTAAACTATGGACCACAGGCCAAATCTGGCCTGTAACCTGCTTTTGCAAATAAAGTTTTGTTGGAACACACCTATTCGTTTACGTATTATCTGTGGCTGCTTTGATACGGTGATGGCAGAGTTGCAACACAGACCACATGGCCTGCAAAACTAAAATACTTACTATCTGGCTCTTTACAGAAAATGTTTGCCAACCCCTGATCTACAACCTAATTAATAATAATACTAACTGTTATTTGTCAAGCACTTATTACGTACTGAGTATAGGATAGTACTTAGGAACATGGATTCTGAGTCGGTCATCCTGTGTGTGAATCCTGGCTCTGCCATTGATTGCCTCTGGGACTGTGGATAAGTAGACCTCTGCAGGCCTTAGTTTCCTTATTTGTAAAACGGGAATAATCGTATTATTTCAAAATGTGATTGTGAAGCACTATGCCTGGCATAGAGAGGCCAATAATTGTTAGTTATTCTTATTCTCATTGTTATTAAGCCTTACTTATCATTTTCTCCATTTAGCATCAAAGTAGCTCTGAGGGGGATTTTTATCCTTCCATGAGAAAGAAAAGTCCAAGGTTAAGTAACTTGCTTAAGGGTCATCCCGATAGTAAGTGGCTACAAGGCCATGATTTATTCTTTCCTGGGTTTATTCAATCAGCCAATTGTTGAAGTCAAAATAAAAATGTAGAGATGAATCTCTAAATTTAATGTTTTATTTGGGAAGAAAAAATTGCCATTTGGGGAATTCACACAGACTGAATGGTCTTCGGTATGTCCAAAGAACAAAGAGGGGGTTGGAGGTTTGATGAAAAGGAGAAATGTTATGTATTGCTTTTTGAGAAAGTTCCTTGGCACTAGTAAAGTTTGGGGCTGTCAAGTGCTGATTGGTGAGTGACGGCAGTGGTTAAAACTAGTCTTTGAGCTGCAGCAGGCTGTTTTAGTAGCCATTAAATAAAACTGGTTTCAGGTTATAGCGGGCAGTTTTAGCAACCAGGCTTGCAGAGAATTACGTTCTTGGAGCAATGTTATGTGCACTGAGTGCTTTCTCCCCCTGGGGTCTCGACTCTGTTTTAGTTGGATATGACAAGAAAGACCCAGTTTGAAATGATCAACTTTCACACAATCATAAAATATTTGAGTGTCTCTCATTAGCCAGCTGCTGTCCTGATGGCCAGGGATTCAGTGATGAACAAGCAGAGTTCTTGCCCTATAGCGGCTCCTTTTCTAGCTGGAGGTAGAAGACAATAAGGAGGTAAATTAAAAAGATGATTTCAAAAAGTTATTGATTATGAAGAAAATAAAACCAGATGATAGTGCAGAGAGAGTCTGATGAAAGGAGGGAAGGTGAGTTACTTGAGCTAAAGCAATCAGGAAGGGTTTCTGAGAAGGTGACATTCAAGCTGAGACCTGAAGAATGACCAGGAGCAAGTCATGCATCAGTCTGGAAGAAGAACATTCCAGGCAAAGAGAGCACCAGCGCAAAGTCACTGCCCTGGGAGTGGTTGCGGGGTGGGCAAAGAACAGTGAGGTTGAAGTGTTGGAATGTAGTGAGTTATGATGGGGAGGGTGGTAGGAGATGACATTAGAGTCTGGAGTTTTATTCTCAGAGTGATGGGAAACTGGTGCTGGGTTTTAAGCCAGAAGGCAAGAGGACTTGCAGACCGATGGGATGTGGGGATGAGGAATAAAGAGGAATCAGTTAAGGATGATGGCTAGGTGTTGGCATCAACAATTCGTGGAGGGTGGTACCATGCATTCAGATGTGGAAGACTGCAAGGAAGTGCAAGTTTTGTGTATGTCTCTGTGTGTGTGTGTGTGTGTAATTATGAATTCATTTGGGGCATTTTACATTTGTGATATCTTTTAGACAACCAAATGGAAATGATGAGGAGGCAGTTGGTTATCAAATCTGAAACTCAAGGAAGGGGTTGGGGCTGCTTATGTAAATTTGGGAGTCACCGTGTTTAAAGCCCCTGAGACTAGCTGAGACTACCAAGAAGGTAGTATAGATAGTGAAAAGGACCCCAGGTAACATTTAGGAATGCAAGTGAGAGCAACTAGCAAAGGAATATTAAGTGAGGCAGGAGGAAAACTAGGAGAGTGTGGTGTTAAACTAGGAAAGAAAAGTGTTTCAAGAAGACATATGGCCAAATGTTTCTGCAATACCAGATAACTGACCATAGAATTTGGGGAAAAGAAGGTTGTGTGTTACCTTGACCAGTGGTTTCCCTGAAGTGAGGAGGAAAGCCTCGTTGATAGGGTTGAAGAGAGAGTGGAAGGGGAGGGGCTGGAACTGATCATGCTTTTAGAAGCTTTGCTGTTCCAGGAATAGAGAAACGGCTGGAGGGGTGCAGCTGCGAGAGAATTTTTATTTGATGATTTGTTTGGTTTTGATTTAGCACGGGAGATGCACAAGCATGGTTGGTTGAGGGAAATGATTCGGTGTAGAGGAGTAAATGCATGATGCAGAAGAGAGAGGGGGATAATTGTGGGAGGGGAACCTTGAGAAAGTGGGCAAGGACGGGACCCGGAGCACCTGGAGAGAACGTGTCCTTAGGTAGCAGGAACACATACGTACTCTGTCAGAATAAGAAAAAAGGTGGCGCATCTGGAACAGGTGGAGGTGGTTTGGTAAACATGTCAGGGTGGGAACCTGAGATAGATGATTTTTGCTTTACCTGTGAAGTTTGAGGTGCCCTAAGAGGGAGTGTGGTAGGGGATCGTTTGAGGACAGGAAGAGGGAGAATAAGTTATGAAATTATCTTAGAGTGTATATGAGCTTTCTAGGGCTGCCATAACAAACTACTGCAAACTCAGCGACTTAAAACAACAGAAATTTATTCTCTCATAGGTCTGGAGGCCAGAAGTCTGAAATCAAGATGTTTGCAGGGCTGTGCTAACTTTGAAGGCTCTAGGAGTGAATCTGTTCCCTACCTGTCTCCTAGCTTCTGGGGGAGGCTGGCAGTCTTTTGTGTGCCTCTACTTGTGGCTACATCACTCTGATCTCTGCCTCCGCCTTCACGTCACCTTGTTCTCTATGGGTCTCTCTACCCTTCTCTTCTCTTCTAAAGACACCTGACAGTGGATTTAGGGCCCACCCTGATCCTGGATAATCTCATGGTAAGATCCTTATCTTTATTACATTTGCCAAGACCCTTTTTCCAAATAAGGCCACATTTACCAGTTCTGCATGGACATACCTTTTGGGGACCACTTTTCATCTCACTGCAGAGAATGAAAAAGAAAATCTTTCAGGGAGATCTTAGAGGGTGTTGCTGTTATTGGTGACGCTGACGTCTAGGGAAGGGTCAGGAGAGAAGGTAGCTGAGGTGAGGTGGAGAAAACATAGTCAGAGCTGAGGAGCTGGAGACCCTGAGAGGCTGGAGTATTATTGGATGGATGTTGAAACAACCATCAGTGATGGTAAGAGTGGTGTTGGAGAGAGGAAGAGAGAAACCAGATGCTGAGGTGTTCAATGAAAAAGGGACAGTGACCACAAGGTTGGCAAATGCCACTACTAGGAAGTGGCTGGTCATCTGGCATATGCTTCAAATGAACTGACGCTTGTGAAGACGAGAGGAAGAAAATCAGTTTAGAAACAGTAATGAAGAGGGAGGAGGACACCGCTCCCATTTTCAGGCCCCAGGAACATGTGAGAGAGAAAAACGACATCTGTTTGAGATGCCCCATAGTTTAACCATTTCTTATTGTTGGACATTGAAGTTGGGTCTAGATTTTTACTGGTTACACATGTTCTGTGATGGAATTTTCCTCCCAAATTCTTATTTACTTTGGAGGAATTTCCCTAAAATTGAAGTATTGGCCAATAGGAATTTTACAAAATTTTAGGTCTTCGGTAAGTATTGCCAAATTACCTGATAGGAAGTTTATTAAAAACAATCTGTAGACTTTCACCATCACTTCTACCTAATATTAATTTGTATTTATTTATTTGTTTATTCTTAGAAAAAGTACTCTATGCCCAGAGTCCTTCAGATAAGATTCAGGGGGCACTTTAACCCTCTGAATTGGGTAGAAATATGTTTTTATGTATGGTCGTACTTACAGGGAAAGACTCCATAATTTTCAGTGAGGTCCATGACCCAGAAGAGGTTAGGAGTCACTGCTGTGGTCCCAGGCCATTGGCTGCTTCTCTCACCTGCCCCTCCTGGAGGAGCCAGAGCCTGGAGCAGTTCACGAGAGGAAGGGCATGTTCTCAGTCAGGTAGGAGACTCTGGACTAGGCACATTTCAACAATCAAAGAGTCTAGAAACTTACAGATTCTACTCAAAATGTTGTTAAGGGATGGTAAAGGGTGATTTAACAGTATGATTAAAAGCAGTAATGAAAAAATGGTTGTCTGAGCTGGAAAAATATTGGTAAACATGTATATCAAGGCAATATTGTAACAAAAAAAGGAGTGAATTTTTGAAAGTCTGTTCTTGGTTTTACTGGTGGGCATAGAAAACGAGGTACTTCTCCTTGAGAAGTTGACCTGACCAGGAAAAGGTGATTTTTTCCTTGGCACTTGGCAATAGTCTCAAATATTCAGAGCTGAGCAATATGCTTCCTAGGAATCTAGTGTGCTGGCTAATGGCATAAGTCTTGATTCAGGCAGACCTGGCTTTGAGACCTGGTTTCTTTGCTTCTTAGTTGCGTGACCTTGGGCTAATTACTTAACTTTTTAAAATTTCAGTTTTCTCCATCTGTCAAATGGGGATAATAACACCTACATCTTAGGGTTGTGAATATTAATTATAAAATGCTGAAATGCTGAAATAAGTAGTAGCAATTTCAATTGTAATATTTGCAAGGGTGAAGGAACCAAATTGCTTGCTTTATTTGTTTTGAAACAAGAATGAGTACAAGCTACATACATAGATCCATACATTTCTTTTTCAAAGAAACACTTCTGTCTCCAGGGAGTTACTACAACTTTTACATGTTCACATTAATTCCACAGCCTTTATAATCATAAAATCCATTTATAGCCCTTAGTTGCCAAGCAACAAAGGACAAAGTACTGAGTATTTCCTTTTATTGCAGAAGATTCATCTTTTCCATGTTGGTCTTGAACTCAACATTTTTCAGCAAACAGAACTGTGAAACTTACTACCATATTTTCATAGTTTAGTTGGCATTCCTTGTTTGGGGAAAGAATCAAAGCTGAAAGGAATACATTGTTATTATTGTCCTGTTCTTAGATAGTCTAAAGCATTTCGTGCTGATTTTACAGTAAATCTATAAGAAGTTCTGAAGTTGAGAGACTGAAAATTCATTTTAAGGAGAGAAATTTTTTTTGTTTTATCTATGTTCTGTAGCGCTCTGCCTGCAAAAGAACCAGTTCTTAAATCTGTCAATTGTCTTGAAGGAAAGGCTGGGGTAATGTAAAATTCATACAGAAAATGTTATCTGTTGACCTTGTTAGCCACTGACCTCAAATAGGTCATTTGACCATGCATTGGTAGGCTTTGGGAGAGCTGGCTTTTAGGCTTATAACTAAACCAAATTCTCTACTTCCTTAAAAGGGAATTAATTAGTTAATTAATTCTTTTGTTTTTGTTCATGGATAATCAGTAAGTAAAGATTTGTAAGTCCAAAAAGAATCAAAAGAATGTATTACTATTTAACATCCTATACAGTACAACCCATATCTTTCAAAGCTCATAAAAGCATGTATGGAAAACAGTTTTATAATTTTGATAGCTATTTCTCTATTCATCTGTATTAAAGGAGTGAAAAATCAGATTAGTCTGAGTATTTTGTTTGGAATTTGACTGCCCTTGTTCCCATATGCATTCTCTATATGCCGTGGATTCTCTAAATGCAAAGAGTGGAGACAATGATTCTCTTTTGTCTTCCCTTGTGTTAGGGGATGCTTGTTGCTCTGAAACAAATCTATTGATAAATAACATAAAGTGTTCTACATGCAGGAAGAGGCTAAAAGGATACCTACAAACTATTAAAATTCTAGGAGGTAACAACTAGTCAAGGCTCTTCTGCAGAGAGTAAATGTCCTTTGGAATGATTTTTCTCTGTGTCAATATAAAAGAGTAAGATCTAGCCGTTAACATGAGTAGGCTCATTCCAGTCAATCAGAAGAGGGACACTTTAAAATCTATTATCTGTGCATCTCAAGTGTTGTGCCTCAAGAAGCATTTGAAGAACTACCATTAGCTCTTTTTACCTGCATAGGCATAAGACAAAGACAAAAATCTGCTGCCCTTCCCTGGGAGAGGCAGGTTTCTGTGTGAGAATCTGGAATAACCTTTACCGGTGGTGAGGAGATCAGGTCTGTGAAACAATGCTGAGGACCCGTCTTCCCCTTTGCTGGCGTTTTATGAAAATGTTGGAAAAGACAAAAATCCATAAAGAGCCACCAATTTTTACATGTATTTATTTTGCCAGTTCATTTCTAACCCAACTTCAAAGTTTCCTTCTCACTCTTCCATTGGTACTGTGCTTGTTTATAGAGTTTGACATTTTACAAACTCTTTTATTTCCATCAACTCATTGGTCGTTCACACACACAAAAAATTGAGCCTTGAAAAGTTGACAGGTGTGTCTAAAATCACAGTGATAATTATCAGAGTTGGCAGCACGACCTTTGTCTTCTCATTCCAAGTCCAATGCTCTTTCCATCTGTGCACCACTCTGCCTTCCCGCAGGAAAAAGCAGGTAAAGACATGTATTGGCTTATTAGCTTCCATATTCTAGGGACAGATGCCAGAAAAATACTTAAGTAAACATGGCCTGTCTTTGGGGAAATCTCCCTTCTATCCTTCCCCTCACTTACCCCTCGCTACCATGTGGTGATCTCGCACGAGCTGCCACTGGCTACCCAACCCCACCTCCTCTCCAGGACACAGCCAGCAAGTTTCCATCTTTTTGGTCTTTGCCTAACCCCCTGCTTTGATGAATAGATCTGCCCTGAGTCTAGCAATTGTTTCATTGTTCTGAGCCCTGTCTTATGGGGAGTGGGGGCCAGGGGCAGGAAAGAATGAGAAAGGGCTGCACATGTATTGTGTGCTAAGCACTACTAGTGGAATTATACATGTCATCACGTTTAGTCTGCAAGCAACCCTCTAAGGTGGTAAAACCCAACTCCTTTTTCCTGATGAGGAAATAGGCCCAGAGAAGTTAAATAAAACTGGAATTTAACCCAGGTCTGCCTGACCTGCGGTTTCCCAAATCTCATGCTCTTCTTACCTCCAGGTCATGCAGGGCTCCCTCCTTCTGGAACACCTTTCCTTCCTTTGTTTACTGGGCTAACTGCTGTTTACTCCAGGTCCTGGCTTTGGCATGATTCCCTCAGGGGTTCCCTGTGTATTTCCATAGCACTTTGCACTTCACCTTTCAAAGCATGTAATTAATGCTTTTCTGTCTCCTATGGATGACTGGAAGGAAGGAATGATGATTCATTCCTGTAGCCTCGGTGCCTAGGGACTGGCACATAGCAGCCCCTCAGACATAGTTGTTGAATCAATAAATAAAACTCTGATCCTCTTTTCAGGATTCTAAGTGTTCAGGATTTCCTTCCTTATCCTGCCACTGGCTGAAGACTAGGCCCTCAGTCAGTGCTCTGTTGGCTGTCCCTTCCCTCTCTGCCTGGCTTGGCAGGACAGAAAGGCGTGGCTGGGGCAGGACAGACACCCCTGAAAGCCATAGGTGGGCAGCTTTCTTGTCACATTTTCCTGAACTTGTGCCATGCAGCATTAGCCCAGGGGGCCTCGATTTAATATTTAACACTGTACATTCCGGGTGAGCCAAACCCACCTGTAAAGCCTGGGGTGGTATCCCGTCTTTAGCTGTCCTTCCTTCGGGAAGGCTTTCCTCCTCCCACCCCTCCACCCCTCTCCTCCCCCAATTTCCCCTCCACCCCATCTCTCTTCTTCTTCCTCTTCCTCCTCCTTTTTGGCCTATGGCAAAATTAGACTTCCTGTAGACCAAACCAGAACAATAATTCTTCAAAACCTTGGCTATAAAATCAATGAGATTACTTGATGTGTTCCTATACCATTTAAAAATATTTTGTCAGCTGCTGTTCCCAAATTTGTCTTCTATGGTTAAAGTTAATATTGGTTAACATGCAGTCAATTGTGTTTTATTTCTTTTTTGCTGTTTTATTTATTACTGCATATATTAACATTAATGTGTATTATTGAAGGGAAAATGAATGAAGCATAAAAGTTTAATCCTCACGGTTGTAGGGCTAGGAGGAGGCTTAGCTGTAAAGTTCCAAAACTGCTGGAAAAATGGATTCCCAGACTCCCAGAAAGGCCAGAGGATATCGCTTAATTTATATTTCAAATCACTAATTTAAAAGGAGAAGTGTGAATTCCCAAAACAGAGGTTACACGATGTAATGGACTGGTCATTTTCCCTTCTTAACTTCGAATCCCATGTGAACGTTTAGGTTATTCACTGCGAAGCTGTGCAGAGCCACAAGGGCAGCTCTCCAAAGATACTGAGCCCATCGGCAATCCTTTATTCTTCACTCTGAGTGAGTCCTAAGTTTGTGAAAAAGCAATGAACTGCACATTCGTGTGGAGTTCTAGCAACGTTAACACTGAAGGAACTTAGATCCACGACATTTTAGAGTTGTGGACACCATCAGCAGACACACCTGCCTTCTTTCCTGCTAACAGAAGCCTAATCTGTTTAGACAGAGGGGAGTCCCTGAACCCAGGAAGAATATACTCTGACCCAGCTCTGTGAGATGGATTGGAATTGACTTAAACCAGTTATCATTACTCCACTTCCTCCTTCCTTTTCCCTTGCTTTCATAATTTGGCAACTACAACCTTCTTTGCTACCGCTTCCAATATTTTTTTATTTTTATCTTTTACTGCGAGGATGGCACCAAGCCTTTTTTTTAAAAAAATTATTTCTTTCTTTATTTTTATTTCAGAATATTACAGGAGCACAAACACTTTGGTTACATAAATTGCCTTTGCACTGCCCAAGTCAGAGCTATAGGCGTGCCCAACCCCCAGACAGCGCGCACCGCACCTGTTAGGTGTGAATTTACCCATCCCCTCCTCCCCAATATTTTTTAATAAAGGGTAAATGCCTACATTTACAGAAGTACTTAATTAATAATAATATGTCTTTTAAATTTTTATTAGGAATGTTATTTTTTATTAACTTTTAGCGTTTTTTTCAAGCCTACATTCTTCTATTTCATATAATTCTGCTGAAAGCAAGGTTGTTCAGGAACACACACCTTATGTTATAGTAGAAAATGCCTGAGCCCCTCAAATGACAACTGTGTTATTGCAACTTGAGCAATTTTGAAGCTCACTAAGACTCTTTGCTTCTCTGAAAAATGGAGATGATAGTAGTACCTATCTGATAGAATAAAATTGCTGTAAGGATTAAATGAGAAAGTAAATGTAAAATTCTTAGCACAGTATCGGTACATAGTAAGTGTTCACTAAACTTACCAAGTATTCTTCTTCTTCTTCTCCATTGGCCATCTTTCAAATGCCTTGCTTATGATTCTTTTGCTCCCTGTTGGATCTCCTCTGGATACCCTGTTATTCGTCAGCATTTCTTTTAAGGCCTGGGTCCCATATCATCAAGATCTGACCTGTGCATGGAGGAACCAGGACCTCACCATCCTAGTTCTGCACTCAGTAATTTTATTATTATAACCCTACCTTAGTTTCTTTGTTTTTACAATACTTCCTCATGATAACATAACTAAAAGACCTATTTCTTTATCATCTATTCATTCATAAACCAAGTTTCCCTATGTTACATAATTAGAACAGTCAGTGCAAAGCAGTATGCTTAACCTACTAAATTCATCTTGTCCGAGTCAGGCATCAATCCAGTCAGTCAAGATTAGATTCTGACACTTTCATACTATATTGTGCCTTGCCCATCTCCTTCAGGCTGTCTGTATAATTGGCCAGTTTGCCTTTTCTATATTTATCCAAATTATAAATAACATTATTGAGAAGGATGAAAGCAGAGTTATTTTATACTGAATTTTAGGATTTTTTTCCAGGTTAGCACTCAGAGGGACAGTTGTTTTCCCAGGTACAAATTCACCTAATTCTAATATAATTCCCTCTACCTTCCTCCATCTTAGCTACAAATACAGCTACCGTTGACCTGTCTTCCCCACTCGCTAATTGGATTTGAAGCCCCTCCTGAATGTCTCCTTGGGTCTGACTTATCATGCTATATTGTTACTGCCTGGTTACCTGTCTGTGCTCTTCTCCCCTGCCTTGAAGGAGAGACTGAGTGCTGCTCACTGTCGTATCCCCAAGGTCTGGCACACAGCACTTCATCACATATTTATTGAATGTTAAATGAATGAGCAATTTTGTTTACTGTCTAATTGAAATAAAGGTACACATTTCCATTGAGAGTCTTCTAATCTGCCAATCAGGCAGTTGAACAGCAAAGGAAACGAAGTCCACCTGCACGGCTAGTTCTTGGTAGGCACTTGTAGGCTCCTTGATGTCTTCTGCTGTTCTCAGAGCCCAGCAGCCATGTTTTTCACAATCTTTTCTAGAATATTTTGCATTTGTGACCCTTATGGAGAACCAATGTGGGGGTTGCCATCCTGTTACACAATGTGCTTGAACTATTTATTTACTCAAGTTGAATAAAGGTTAATTTTTATTTCATCTCTCAATTATCAGGCACATAAATTCCAGGTGATTCATATCATGTTAAAGTCCAGAGACAGTCTTCTAATTCTGCTACTATTTCCAACAATGGGTCATGTTACTTCTGCTTGAAATAACTGATTAGATTCTTCCTGGATCAATGTAAGACTACCTGTACAGGGACACTGGGAGATTCCCAGGTTTCCAGGTCATTAGGTGGAGTTTTTCCTGGGGGCAGTGCCCTGCTGCTCACTTCTATCTCCAAGAATATAAAAGAGTACTTGGCCCCAAGCAGATAAACTCTCATGCTTCTTCCCTCCTCACTCAACTCTCTCATATTTCCTATCTCAAGGCACCAGCACGACAATCAAGACAGGGACAGGGGAAATCACTCAGATTTCTTCTAGTCAGTCACAAAATCTACTGGTTTATCCTCCCAAATACTACTCACATACAATGATGTGCTGGTAAATGTTTAATAACCGACTCTCTGAGGGAAAAAACAGCAGCCATGCTTTGTAGTGTTTGCCAATTTCCATGGTGTAAATCTCCCAATGGCAGGTTGAATGATCTTTCAAAATTATAAACCTGATCATGTTACTTCTCTGCTTAAAATTTTTCAGTGACTTCATAACTTTCAAGATGAATTTCTTACTGCGATACGCTTTCCACTATTCATAATTATTTATTCATTCAAAGCTTTATTTACGCATCCAACAAATTCAATAATTAGTGAATAATTATCATGTTCTAGGTCCTGTTCTAGATGCTTAGGATCTGTATAATAAAAGACAATTTCTGCCCTAGAAGGGCTTAGAGTTGAACAGAGAGAGACAGACACACAACACATAATTGCTACAGGGGTTGAAATACAAGCACATCCAGCTGGCAACGGGGTCCCTGAAGGGTGTTGCTCTCAGTCTCTGCCAAGTTCTTCACCTGCACCCTTCGTGGCCAGGGTATTGGCACATATCCACAGGAGTCCTGCTGCTGATTATTTGAATTCATTTGCACATGTCTTTTTCTATTCCCAGAATGTTTATCCATTTTCTTTCACCCAGTGAACTTAAAAAGCCCTCTCAAGTGTCACCTGTAGAAAAGTCCCTGGCTTGCCCCTGGCTCCCATAGTATCCAAGCATAGGTTCATCATTACTTAACACTTGCAGTGCTATAGCCAATTTTCTTATCCCTCTCACTGGACTGTGAGCTTGTCCCGCTTTTATTCCTGGACACAAACTAAATGTATAAATAAGTTAATGAAATAATTACTCCTCTAACTCCGAACTGGTTGTGGCTCAAAACACCAACATTCGATTTTAGATCTGGTTCTACTTTCGATGGATTTTCAAGACAAAAGTATTCTTAGCAAACGAGAAGGGGAATGTTTTGTTTCTCCTCCTCTCCTCCTTTTTCTTCTTTGAAATATCTATTAACATTTCTGCTCCAATTTCTCATGAGCAGTGGTATATCAGAGGGAACCTATCTTCATGTGTAAATTCAAAGGGTAACCATTTGGAATATCCTCACCATTACTTTTTAGAATCCTTTAAACAACTAGAGTTGTTGTAACAAACAAATTTTGTCATCTTGCCTGTTGTCTGAATTCTCTGGGCATTGTTATCTGGCACAAAGGGTTAAAGAGTGGATAAAGAGAGGAGCAGGGGGCACCAGGGCTGAGGAACGTGCTGCAGGAAGGGGAGCTATCAGATGGAAACAAGAATAGGCCGTCACGAAGGACTGGTGTGTGGTGGATGGGCAGGTGGGTGGAGAGGGCAGAAAGTTATGAAGGGAAGGTCTTTGCTGTGCCTGCCCTGCTCACACCCTTGGAGAAGCCCCAAAGGCAGACGTATGTTTTTTATCAGGTCCTGTGGATGCAACTTGGATTTGTCTGCAGTAATTCCTGATGGACTGAATGTCATAACCGACTGCTTATATGCCTAAGGCCAAGGGCAGCAGGAACAGGTTACTGTCCTGTAGCTGTTGCTGTGCCAGGAAGGGGAGGCAGAGAACTTGGGTAAGGGAGGGTATTTCTTTACAAGAGCAATAAAGGGGAAGCTTCTCTGACACTCCCAGGAGACCCGGGCAGCGTCTCCTTTTGTGAGCAGGACTGTAGCAGCCCTTCCCCGCCACAAGAGAAGGGAATGGAATCAAGGTTTGAAACTGAGCCTCCCTGACAAGGGATGGGATGGCCAAGGATGCACTCTTTGCAGGCTTGGGTGTTATAAACAAGTGTTTAAGACATTTAGAGCAAAGTGATTATTTTTAAAAGCATGAGATTTATTTTAAGAGCCATTTGGGAGTTGCTCAGTGTGTGTAAAACCTCCTGAAAACAATTTTATCTGACACTATGGATTTATCTTGTTGAGTAATTTCATTTGGGTTTGGAAAACACAGATGTGATTTCAGAGTCCTAGAGAAAGTCAGCTACTGCAAGGATCGTCTCTCCTTATTCATGAAGGTGTTTGGACAAGCCAAGTCAGGCAGGTCCTGGGAGCAGTGGCCCACCTCCTATTTCTCCTTGGGGAATTGTGTGTATGTGTATGTATATGTGTGTGTGTGTGTGTGTGTGTGCGTGCATGCTGTATAAAGCAGATGGGACACCAGCAGGGGCTTCACTGGGAAACTAAACAGATTCCTCCCTCCATCTGCTTCCCTTAGCAATTGGCTTGCCCAAAGCCCAGTGAAGCCGCAGCAGAGAGTCAGTCCTCTGTGCAGTTGGCTGGCATTTTGGGGGGTGTGGGGGAGGTGCACGGGGCAGGGGGTGGAGTGATGTGGGGTAGTGAGAGGAGCATGTTCAGGGATCAGGGAAGGCTTGGGTTGGCTTCCCTGTGTGTCACTTACAAGCTGTGCGACTCTGGGCGAGATTGTTAACCCGTACAATCACTTGGCCTTATCTGTAAACCGAAAGTAACATTGATGTCCACCTCCTGGGGCTGTTGTGAAGATGAAACAAGACCATGCAGGTAAAGTGCTTAGTCTTTTGCATGGCCCAGAGGAAGAAATCCAAACTCTGAGTGTCCCTGGACAACTGCAGGAGTGTTCAAACTGATCTCCCTTCTTTTGTTCTTGTCCCCTTATAATCCTTTCCCACAAAGCAACCAGAATGACCTTTAAAAATGTAAAGCATATCATGCCACTTTCCAAGGGCTTCCCCTGGCTCTGCCCTCCCGTCCTACTCTGTGCTCCCGCGCTCTAGCTCCTACTGGATCATTCATTTCGCAAGTGCTGGAAGCTCTGTCCAGCCCCTGGAATCCCCTGCCTGGCCCACTCCGCCCTTGATCCGCGAGGGGGGCTCTTCTTGAGAGACCTCCACACTGAAACGAGCTCCCTCCGCCACAGTCTCTTATACCAGCCTGTTTTTTCATCACTCTCTGAAAATATCCTGTTGATTTATTGTTTCTCATATGTTGTGTATGTCCTACTGTAGCCCCTGAGCGCCCCCTTTTCTCCCTGAGAATAAAATCCCCTAAGGGTTCTTGTGTTTTTTTTTCCGTAGCTGCGTCCCCCAGAACCTTGTGCAGTGCTTGGCTCATGGTAGGTACTTAGTAAACAGTGGTTGAATCAATGAAAGAATCAATCAAAGGCTGGCTCAAGGCTAAACCCCACTGTAAGGTCATTTCTGACCATCTCAATTTCTAGGAATCTCTTTCTCCTATGAATCCAGGAGTCACTTGGGATACCTTCCGCCCATTTCCCTCTTAGTTTGTGTCACCAGAGTTGATGATGTATCTCCTCTACTATTTTCACAAATCTAGAACATAGAGAAGAAAAGCCTTCAAATTCTTTTTATGAAGCCGGCATAAAACACGAGAGATAATGGTATGCGGAACAGAGAGTTGAAGTCTTGCATATTTAAGTTGTACCTGGAAAGCAGTGCACAAAATTTATTAAGACCTCATTAAATTATCTATCATCTATTTCAGATTTTAATAAGATGAAATAAAAACATTTTGGCTTTCCACTGTTGGGAACCCCCCCCCCAATACCAGTTGTTTCAGATTCTATAGATGTGAATATTATAATCCTCTAGGAAAGCAAAGCATTTTACACAACAAAGTGTGCCACACAGAATGGAGATTGGGAGTTGCCAAAAATAATACCCCCACCATGCAGTGTCCTTGACACCCTTCTAAAGGATGGGTTTGAGTGCATTTGTTTACCCATGGCAGCTGGGAGAGCAGTTGACTCCAGCAAAACTGGCTCCCCTCTGCATTTAGCATAAATAAACTGCTTGCTTTAGTTTAACTCTTGGATGTCGGCTTCCAGATATTGGCTGTTGACTACCAGCTAGTGGTGATCAGAAGCTACAATGGGATAATTGTATGGGACAATCTCCCAAACAATTACTTGGTAATTGTATGGTTGGGTGGGAGGTTTTCATTCCACTCAAACTGCTGTGGTAAGACAAACACCTAGTCAGAGGGCTCTGAAGGAAACTCAGATTTCAGGCCCCTCTGTTGTTGGGCGCTAATGTATCCTCCCAGTCAGGAATGGCAGAAAGGATGGGGTAAAGGAGGCTGTACAGAATAGAGAGCATATGCCCCATTTATGTGGACTCTTTGACTCAAGGATCATCAGCTTAGTCCTTGCTAGTGAAGATATTCATTCATCCATTCAACAAATATTTTCTGTCAACTCTGAGGTTACAGTGATGAATAAGATGACTATGATATTTGTTCTCATGAATCTTTTCTCGTGAGCAGGACATAGGCAATCATTAAGAGGTTTTGAAACCTTAGGGGTAGAATTTGCTCTTAACCTTGCTTTTTATGTGGTCTAAAAAAAATTCAATTTTATGTAGTCAGATTTATATATTTTTTGATGTTGCCATCATGGTTTGACAGCCCTCTTGTCCTTTCAAAATATACAGACATATGTCCCTGTTTTCTTCTAGTGATATTATGGCTTATCTAAATCTTCCATGCAAACCCAGAACGATTATTTTATTTATACTCCTATCAGTAGTGCTTAAGAAGTTCCTCTTATTTCCATCATTGAGTGGGTTTTTATTAATTCTTTGAATGTGTGACAATTTGATAGGAAAATTTTTTTTCTGCTTTTTAAATTTCATTTGTTAGTAAAGTCTAAGATTTCTTATTTTATAAACTGCCTTTTAATGCCTTTTATAATTTTTCTACTGGGGTGTTGCTGGTACTTATTGATTTTAAAGAGCATTTTGTATCTTAAGGATCTTGACCCTTTTTAATGCATATTAAAAACACTTCACTGTTTGTTTTTCACTTTTTAAAAACATTTTTAAAAATTTCTTTTAGATGCTCTGTCACTTAGGCTGGAGTGCAATGGCACAATCACAGCTCAGTGTAGCCTTGAACTCTTGGCTTCAAGTGATCCTCCTTCTTCAGCCTCCTAAGTAGGTAGGACTACAGGTGCACACCCAATGCCAGGCTAATTTTTTTGGTAGTTTTTACTTTTTAGAGATGGAGTCTCACTGTGTTGCCCAGGCTGGTTTCGTCTCAGCCTCCTGAGTAGCTGGGATTACATGCATGAGCCACTGCGCCTGGCTCTTACTTTTTTCTTGTATTAAAATACTTACGATCATCAAAGGATGCTAAAACTATTGGGTAAAAGTATGATGAGAAATAGAATATTTGTACAATCTCAAAGTATCTCCCACAAATTACAAAAGGAAAAGTAGTAACTGTACAGTGGGAAAAGCTGGCTGACAGTACGTTAACCAAGGGATCAACGTTAACATCAATCATAACAGGACATTTTTATCCTCCTGATATAAGGCACTGAGGACACAATATTACTTATGTAATAGTCTTGCCAAACATACATAACTTGAATTTAACCATGAGAAAATATGAGGCACACCAAAATTGAGGGACATCTATAAAACAACTAGTCTGTACTCTTAGAAAAATCTAAAAAGACATGACAACTCCATGCATTATGTTATCCTGGATTAGATTTTGAACCAGAAAAAAATTGAGATAAACGACATTATTGGAACAATTGGCAAAATTTGAATATGGAATGTAGGTTATATAATAAAGCTGTATCAATATGAGTTTTCCAGATTTTTATAATTGAATTGTGGTTGTGAAGGTAATGTTTTTGTACTTAGGAATATACACTGAGATATTCAGGGATCAAGGCAACTTATTCTCAAGCGGTTCAGAAAGATACGATAGGAGATTGTGTATATATATGTGTTTTTATATGTGTGTGTATGGATGTGCGTGTGTGTATATGAGAGAGAATGTATATATGGGTTTTTATATATGTATGTGTGCGTGTGTTTGTGTATGAGACAGGGTGGGAGAGAGAATGATAATGCAAATGTAGTACAGGGTTAATTATTGGTACATCTGGGTGAAGGGCATGTGTGAGTTTCTTTGTCTTCTTGTAGCTTCTCTGTAGGTTTGAAATTATTTCAAAATGAAGCGTTAAAAATTCTTTCCCCCTCAAAAATATATAAAGTAAAATTTATCATTCATTTTCTTTATGGTTTCTGGTTCTCATGCCAAGCTTGGAAAAGTCTTGTTTATCTGAAGATCATAAGAATATTCACTCCTGTTTTCTTTCTATGGTTTCATTTTTTACATTGAAATCTTTGATCTACCAGGAATTTTGATGTTGATGCAGGAAAATGATCCAGATTTTTTTCCCCTAAATATCGAGCCAATTTTCCAATCTTTCGTCACCGGTGTCCAAGTATATGTTTATCATATGCTAAAATTCCATACATATGTATGTGTATGTATATACATATAAATAATATTTCTTTAGATATCCTGGACTTGTTTGTGTTCCTTTGATGTGTCCATTCATGTATCTCTCAGTACTTACTTACTCCTCCTCCATAATTTTTCTGGCCATTCTTGTGTATTTCTTCTTCCAGAAGAATTTCAAAACACTTTAACTTGAAGATTATTTGATTTTAGCACACAAACCAATTCAAAAGGGTATTTTGGGTGTATAAACAGTTTGTCGTGTAATTGGAGTAAAAGCAGCACAACTGGGCCTCAGTAAGGGTAAAAATATCAAGCAGGATCTGGGTAAACACGGGAGAAATATTTAGACTATTACTTCAGTCCTCTGCCTTAGCTATCGTATGACTTAATCTCAACCACCAGCTTTAAAGTCTATTCGTTCAAATTCTTGGAAGAAATAATTGAATTGGTCACTGGCCAACCCATGGATTGGTTCTCCCTGATTCTGGTGGCTGTCGAGGTTATGTGTTGCAAATATGGCTGCTGGAGGCTATCTCTGTATGGGGAAATTTTAGAAAATGAATATGTGGGTTTGGCAAACATACTAAACAATGTCAACTAAGATTTTTGCAATATTGAGTCTCACAGCCTAAGAACAATGTAGGTCTCTCCATTTATTGAAATCTCTTCTTAAGGTCCTTCATAGAGATTTTTAGTTATAAAATTGTCCCTAAATACATATTTAGATATTTTATGCTTTTTGTTCTTTCAAATGGAATCTTTTTTCCCATTATATTTATCTGAATAATTGAATAGTTATTATTATAAACAGCAAGTAGTTTTCATATTTAATTTTAACCAACTACATTATTTAATTTTCTGATTATTTCTAATTGTTGATTATTTCTCTTGAGTTTGCTAGGTATGGAGTCATGCTGTCTGCAAATAAAGATATTTTTGTCTTCTTTATACATATATATCTGTATATTTTGTACTATAAAAATTCTAACATGTTTATGATAATCAGAAAGAAACCAATAAATTTATTTTCATTTTGTAAACCAAGAAAAAGGATGGAATTATTGTGCTACATTTTGGGAAGTCTAACAAAAATGCAAAATAAGATATTAAACTTTTTGTTGAACTTAACCAGAAATAATTTGTCCAACCAACAAATCAATTATATATTCATTCATCATCCATCCATCTGTGCAATAAATTTTTACTTTTTGCCTCTTATGCCGTAGATCCTTGTGGATACAATAAGACACACACAGTCCTTACCCTTGAAGATCTGTCAATGTTTTTAGCCATTGGCTGTTCTGAAATCTTTATGGTTCTCAAGATTTTCAATTTGCCTTTGCAGCTCAGGGGGCCAACGGCACTTTGGAGAACCCAGCCCTGGATACAAGCCTGTTGGAGGAGTTCTTGGGCAATGACTTTGATTTGGGGGCCTTGTAAGTAATGAGAACACTGCTCTCCATTTGATGTTTTAAAAACTATGAAATAATTAAATGACCTAGGAAGTGTTCCCTCCTCTTCAGTTTTCCAAAAGAACTTGGGTAGAATTGGTATTATTTCTTCTATGAGTTTTTGACAAATTTCACCAATGAAGCCACCTGGTCCTGGAGTTCTCTTTGTGGAAAGTTCTACCTGCTCCTCACCTTCATCCCCAAATTTAGTATCTTTAATTAGATGTGGTCTATGGCCATACCACCCGGAACGTGCCCAATCTTATCTGATCTTGGAAGCTAAGCAGGGTCAGGCCTGGTTAGTACTTGAATGGGATATATGGAGCTACTCAGGTTATCTGTTGGTAGTTACCAACTTAGGTAGTTTGTGCCTTTCAGTGAATTTTTCCAGTTTATCTAAGTTGTCAAATTCACTGGCAAAAATTCTTCATATTTCTTTATTACACTGTTAATGTCTGTAGGATCTATAGTGATGATCCTTTTATTGTTCTTGATATTAGTAATTTGTGTCTTTTTTTTCTTGATCAATCTGGCAAGAAGTATATTAGTTTTCTTATTTATTTATTTATTTATTTATTTATTTATTTATTTATTTATTTATTTATTTATTTATTTAATTTCAGAATATCATGGGGGTACAACACTTTGGCCATGCACATTGCCCCTGTTCTGCCTGTGTCAGAGCCACAATTGTGGTCATCCCCCAAACTGTGCTCCCCACATCCATTCAGTGAGAGTTTTTCCCATCCCTTCCACCCCCCTCCTGCCCACCCACCCTCAGATGAATGTTATTGCCCTGTGTGATGTAAGTGTTCATCAGTTAGTACCAGTTTGATGGTGAGTACCAGTGGTGCTTGTTTTTCCAATCCTGTGACACTTTGCTTCGAAGAATGGGTTCTAGCTCCAACCAGGATAATACCAGATGTGTTAATTCACTATTGTTCCTTATTGCTGAGTAATACTCCATGGTATACATATACCACATTTTATTGATCCACTCGTGTATTGATGGGCACCTGGGTTGTTTCCACATCTTTGCAATTGTGAATTGTGCTGCTATGAACATTTGTGAGCAGATGTCTTTATTATAAAATGTCTTTTTTTCCTTTGGATAAATACCCAGTAGTGGGATTGCTGGGTCAAATGGTAATTCTACTTTTAATTCTTTGAGGTATCTCCATATTCTTTTCCATAGAGGTTGTACTAATTTGCAGTCCCACCAGCAGTGTATGAGTGTTCCTATCTGTCCACATCCCCGCCAACATTTGTTGTTTGGGGATTTTTTGATATGAGCCAATCTCACTGGAGTTAAGTGATATCTCATTGTGGTTTTGATTTGCATTTCCCTGATGATTAGAGATGTTGAGCACTTTTTTATATGTTTGCTGGCCATCATTCTGTCTTCTTTTGAAAAGTTTCTGTTCATGTCCTTTGCCCATTTTTTAATGGGGTTGTTTGATTTTTTCTTGTTGATTTTCCTAAGTTCTGTATAGATTCTGGTTATCAGCCCTTTATCAGAGGTGTAGCATGCACATATTTTCTCCCATTCTGTAGGTTGTCTGTTCACTCTAGTGATAGTTTCTTTGGCTGTGCAGAAGCTTTTCAGTTTGATCAGGTCCCATGTATTTATTTTTGTTGCTGCTGTGATTGCTTTGGGGGTCTTCTTCATAAATTCTTTGCCTAGCTATATCAGTTTTCTTAACCTTTAAAAGAACTAGCTTTTGGTTAAATTTGTATATTTTTTGTTTGTTTTCTATCTCATTGATTTCTGCTATTTTCTGATATTATTATAGCCACTGCAGCTTTCTTTTTCTGTTTCTAATTTACATATAGTAAAGTTCAATGTTTTTGTATAAAGTTCTGTGAGTTTTGACAAATTCATGGTATCATATAACCACTACCATAATTGTGATACACAACACTTCCCTCACCTGAAAAATTTCCCTTATGCTGCCCATTTGTGGTCAAACCCACTACCCACTCCTAACCCCTGGTAACTACTGATCTGTTCTTTGTCACTATAGTTTTGCTTTTTTCAGAATGTCACATAAATTAAACCATACAGTATATAACCTTTTGAGTCTGCCTTCTTTCACTTAGCATAATGTCTTTAATTAGTATTTTGTTCCTTTTTATTTCTGAGAAAGATGCTTTTGAATGGTTATAACATAGTTTGCTTATCCATTCACCCATTCAAGGACATGTGAATTATTTCCATTTTTGGCAATTATGAATAATGCTTCTATAAATATTCATGTGCATGTTTTTGTGTGATCTAGAGTTTTAATTTCTCTATGGTGAACATGTAAGATAAAGACTGCTGGGTCATGTTATAAGTGTAAGCTTAGCTGTAAAAATCACCAAATTTTCTGGAGTGGCTCTACCATTTTGTATTACCACTAGCAATGTATGAGATATTCAGTTGCTTCTCTTCATCATCAGTTCTTGGTTTATGAGTTTAAAAAAATTTTTATTATAGCCATTCTAATAGATTTGTAGTGGTATCTCATGTTTTAATGTGCATTTTCTAATGACTAATGATGTCGAATATCATTTCATGTGCTTGTTTGCTATTCATACGTTTTCTTTGGTGGAGTGTCTATTCAAATCTTTTGCCTACTTTTAGAAATTGGGGTTATTTTCTTATTTTTGAGTTTAGAAATTTTTTTGCAGATATGTGATTTGTAAATATTTTCTTCTGGTTTGTAACTTATGTTCTTATTCTTTTAACAGTGTCTTTCTCAGAACCAAAGGTTTAATTTTGATGATGTCCAATTTATTGAATTTTTCTTGTATGGCTTGTGCTTATAGCTCAGAAATATACATTTTGTCTAGCTCAAGTTCCCAAAGATTTTCTTCTGTTTTCTTCTAAAAGTTTCAGAGTTTTACATTTTACATTTAGGTCTATGATCCATTTAGAATTAATTTTTGTATAGGTTTGAGATACAGGTTGAAATTAATTTTTTGCATTTGGATGTCCAATTATTCCAGAATCATGTGTCAAATAGCCTTTCTTCATTAAATTGCCTTTGCACTATTGTAAAAAAATCAATTAACCATATGTGTATGAGTTTATTTCTAGATCTCTATTCTATTCCATTGATTTATGTACCTATCACTTTGCCAATACCACATTATATTGATCACTATACACTATTTTGATTACTGTGCATTAGGTACTTTATCGTAAGTCTTAAAATCATATAGTGTAAATCTTCAAAATTTGTTTTCTTTTTCAAAATTGTTTTGGCTATTCTAGTACCTTTGACTTCCCGTGTAAATATTAGAATCGGCTTGTCAACATCTAAATAATCCTGCTGGGGCTGGGCATGGTGACTCACATCTGTAATCCTAGCACTTGGGGAGACTGAGGTGGGAGGATTGCTTGAGGCCAGGAGTTCAAGACCAGCCTGAGCAACATAGTGAGACCCCCACATCTATAAAAAATAAAAAAAATTAGCTCTGGGTGTGGTGGTGTGTGCCTGCAGTCCCAGCTACTTGGGAGGCTGAGGCAGGAGGATCACTTGAGTCCAGGAGTTTGAGGTTGAAGTGAGCTATGATGATGCCACTGCACTCTAGCCCAGGCAAGAGAATGAGACCCTGTCTCAAAAAATAAATGAATAAATAAATTAATTAATTAATAATCCTGCTGAGATTTTGATTAGAATTGTATTAAGTCTAGAGGTCTATTTAGGGAGACTTGACATCCTAACAAAATTGAGTCTTCTAATCAGTGAACATGGTATATCTCTCCATTTATTTTGGGCCATTCTTTATAATTTTTAACCTATCTATATCATTAGATTTAAAGTATGTTTATTTTATTCAGCATATCATCAGGTATTTTTTTCCTATCTGATTGGACAATTTCTGTCTCTGTTTACATCATTTATATTTAAAGTAATTATTGATGCATTTGGATTTAGGTCTATCTTAAAAAAAAATCTGTCCATCCCTTCTGCTTTTTGTACTTCTTTTCCCCCTTTCCTGCCCTCTTTTGAATTGCTTGAACATTTTCAGCATTCCATTTTAATTATTGATTGCTTTTTCAATTCTTTGTAAGTTTTTTTTCTTTAGTGATAACCCCAGGGGCTGTAATCTACATACCTAACTTTTTACAGTCAATTTAGAGATATTTTACCACTTTGTGTGAAATGTAGTAATCTTATGACCATAAAAGTCCCTTTACCCTTTCCCTTTTATATTGTAGCTGTCATGTGTACTGCAGCTATATATATTTAAAACTCTGTGAGACAATGCTATAATATTTGGTTTGAAACCAAAATTCATATATATGTTAAAGGATTTAAGAAGAGAAAAAACAGGCTATTATATTGACCCAAGCATCTACCATTACTGTTGATCTTCTTCACTTGGGAAGTTTCATGATTCTTTCTGGTATCATTTTTCTTCTACCTTAAGAACTCCCTTAGCATTTCATTTAGAGCAGATCTGCTGGTGAAGGATCTTCTTAGTTTTCCTCCACTGAAAATGTCTTTATTTCATCTTCATTCTTAAAGAATACTTTTGCCAGATATAGAATTCGTGGTTGATAGGGGTTTTTCCCCTAGCACCTTAAAAATGTTGACCCACTGTGTTCTGGCCTCCATGGTTTCTGATGAGAAATAAACAGTTATTTGAATCGTTGTTCCCTTGTATGTGATGTGTCATTTTTTCCAGCTGTAAGATATTTTCTTTACCTTTGGTTTTCAGCAGTTTGATTATGATGTATTTGGGTATGGGAATGGTTTTCTTTGAGATTATACTGTTTGGAATCAGCTCACATTTGAATCTGTAAATTTATGTTTTCCACCACATCTGAGAAGTTTTCAGCCATTATTTCTTCACATTGATTTTTCTGTACCAATGTCTTTTTTTTCCCTTCTAGAACTCCAAAAATACAAATGTTAGACCTTTGATATTGTACACTGGTCACTGAGGCTCAGTTCATTTTTCCAATCTTTTTTCTCTCTGTCGTTCATACTGGATAATTCCTATTGAACTGACTTTAAATTCACTAACCCTCCTCTATCATCGTCATCTCCATTCTATTATTGAGCCCACCTCAGCCTCCCTGCAAATGTCCCTGCCCCTGCCAAGACAGAGAGTGAAACCAGGCCAGCATTATCCACAATAATGGGTAAATTTATTGCAGATATTTCTGGTACCTGGCTCTTATTGCTCTTTACAAACAGAAACATCCTTGGTAATAAACTGTGGGAAGAAAGGAAGCTCAACATTTCACAAGGAAGTTACACACACACACACACACACACACACCCCTAGTAGGTTGCCAAACGTCTGAGCCCACACTCTGAGCTGGCTTTTCTGCTCCAGACACTGCATGGGCTGAATTCAGATACTAACTGCCCCTGTGCCTGCCCTCGCATTTCTCTCCCTACATCTAAGCAGCTGGTATGAATTGTGGGCAATGGATATATCCTCATCTTTTCTGGCCTCGAAACAACCTACCAGATGTTGTCCAGTAGTCCCTCTCTCCTAAGTGTCTTCCCCTTGAGTGAAGGTTCGCTAATTCTACCAGGGTTCTGTTTAATCATCTAGACCACTTTTATAACTAGCAGAAAGACCTCTAGCTGTTTGGAAGAAAAAGTGAACAAAGGTCTTTTTCAAAGGGCTTTCATAGGGGCAGAAACGTGTGATATTTTTCCTCAACTGTCATAAGGGTCCCAGCTAACACTCCTATGACAAAAGACAGGTTAACAAGAGAAAAACATAAAAAATTTACTTAATCCAAGTTTTATATGACACAGGAGCCTTCAGAAATGAAGACACAAAGACCCAGGGAAAACTGTCTGTTTTTATTTTTATGCTTAGGTTTGATGAAGAATGGACAGCCATGTAGAAATGTGAGTGGACAAAAGGGTATGAACTAATGGTAATAGACTGAGGCGGAAACCCAGCAAGGCCTATCTGTCGAGTCTTATTGACCTCTGTGTGTATCATTTCTTCCTCCTGGGTATGTGGTGGGACCCCTCTGGAATGAAGGTCTTCATGGGAGAAGGGAGAGAGTGACTTTTCTAGGCTTTATGGCTTGCTTTGGAGGGAGGGAGTTCTAGTTTCTATGACTCATCTTGGGAAAGAGTAATTCAGACTTCTATGACTTGCTTTGGGGGAGAGAGAAGGGTGGGAGACAGGAAGGCAGGAGAAGATCAGAGAGGCCTTGCTTCTGAGGTCCTTCCAATCTCCTTCAGTTCAAAGTACTTACCATGCCAAGGCACCATACTTTGAGGTATTGTGTTCTGAGCTACGTGGGAGGTCTGAAATCTGTCACGTGATTTTAGTCTCCATGATAATAATGTTCTTCCTGCAGGACCAGAAACATCTACCCATAGGCTTCCCCATTGCTTTGAGATTCAGGCCTGGTTTGCCCAGCAGGATTCACTCTCTACCTTTGAGGGTGGTTGAGGGCGGGGGTGTCGTAAGTGGGATAGAGAAGGAAGTCAGTATTTTTGAGCGTTTACTAAGTGTTGGGCATTGTTCTTTGCACTTTACATATTCACTTATTGAATTACTTGTTTGATGTTACACATTTCATTTTCATAATAACTCTGCCAAATAGGTTTATTATCCATATTTTACAGATGAGGAGGCAGAGGTGCAGAGAGGTTAAGTAGCTCTCCATAGGTCAATAAGTGGCAAAGCTGAGATTAAAATTGGCCTGGCTCTGGAACACATGCCCTTTCTTCTACTTAAAACTTTTAGATTAATTGATATTTTAGGGGATGTTTTGGAGGAATGTGGGGCTCAGGGAAATATATTAAATGCATCTAAAATTATCTAACAAAAGGTGTGAGTCAGAATAGATCTGAGCCATAGTTTGCAAAGATTATCAGAGTTCATGTTCATTTGAGAAAAGTCCTATGATCAGATAACCTTTCATTACTTGATAAAAAAATGCTCAGATGCATGCAATTAAGTAGAGCTGCCATAAAAATTTGAGCAAGGACAAGCAGAAACCGGTCTAGTCCATGACCGCAGGGACGTTGGGCTGGTTCAGTGATCATTACATCTGTATAACCTGTTCAAATATTCCAAGTTTTGAGTATTTCTAACTACCAGGCTCTTTATGCAGGTTAGTAGCATTTCTCACAACAGCTCTAGGATGCAGGTTTTCTTGCCTGGGGTAGTAAAGCTGGGATTCAGAGCTGAGTTTGCTACAAACCATGAGTTACTTCCCCTCTACTGTATTGCCTACCCATTGTGCTTTTAAGAAATGTCTGTGACAACTCTTCATCTAAATGATCTAAGAGACCACTACGCTGCAACATTGCTAAGAGCTAGTTTGAATTTCACAGGCAGATTTTCAGATCTCAAATATATTAAAAGATGGAATTTTTGGCCTTGTAGAAAAAGATTTCTTTAAATGCTCTCAGAGAAACTTGTCCATGAGATGCTGTGGGGAAAAAATAAAAGTTCCATGATCAATAAGTAAACTTGTGACTCACTGGCTTAAATAACATTAAATGAGTGTCTTTTCTGCAAGACTTCTCAGAGCCTTTGATGTACTAATGTACAGCCGGGGAAGGGAAATGGTATGTGGTGTTCCTCAGACTTATTTGGCCACGGACCCTTCTGGGAGGCATGCACTCATGTATGAGCACTGGGATATGCTGCTCAGGACTTTCTCATCTTTTTGTGTAAATGTAATTGGTATGTAGAGCTGGGGGTAGTCCTGTCAGCATGTGGAGGTTTCTGAAAATTGCCCTTAACCCTTTATTTCCTTGTGTGGTAGAGTCCGGGATGGCTGTCTCCCTAGGAGGAGGAGGCTGAGGTCCTCTCTGTTTTTCTAGGTTAGCCAGACAGCTACCTACTAGGTGCACATGTGAGCTGTGGTGGTGGGACATACTGGGAAATGTCCAGGTATGGAACGCTGCTTGGAGAGAGGGAGCTAGAGATTTAGCAAACAGCATAAAACCTTGGAGGCTGCAGTGAAAAGGACAAGAAATGTGTGTGTGTGTAGTGGAGGGAAGGCTCTGGAAAAGAGACTAGTAAATCTGCAAGACAGGCTTTGTTTCCTTGAGAAGTACCCAGAGGTTCACCTGCTTCCTTCCTTTACTCAAGATGGGGGCCAGGGAGCCACAGCGTTGGGTATCACCTGGGAGCCAGAAATGTTAGCACCTCAGGCCCCACCCCAGAAAGGCTGAATTGGAATCTCCATTTTTAACAGGATTCTGTGGGGTTCATCTATATGCACATTACAGTTTGAGAAGCCCCACCTTAGGTCACGTAAGCATGCCTCCTTCCTCACTACCTCCCACGTTCCGAACCAAATAATTAATACAGTTCGGTTTGAGTAAGCATGCTCAGTGGGGGTAGATGTTATAATGAGCTGTGGGCTGGCCTTGAGGTCCTGCATGTGGGGTAAGAGGGAAGCAGCTGGAGGCACTGGTGTTTGAGTAGGAGGCTTTACAGGAGGGGGCCTTAGAGACACATTGGATCTGTGAAAGAATCAACTACAGGTTTCATTTTATTTCATTCCAGTGGTTGAGCTTAAGCATCTAATATTCTGGGTTTTGCTCAGGACTTGGCTTATTGGGGTTGGATGGCAAGATGAGTTAGGAGTCAATTAGCAGCGGCATGTCTCAGTTCTGCAGACAGTAGGGTGGGGCTGATAGGCTCATTGCTGTGATGTTGTGAATGGGAGGGAGGTAGCACATGTCGCTCTGTGAGGAGGGCCTGTTAACTGTGGTTTCAGTTCATCAGCTGGTTTGACTTCTGGGTTCAAACTGATGTAGTAAGAGGAAGACCAGGCTAGAGCATTGCCCAATACTCCTTGATTCTAAGGATATTTGTGCAAAATGAAATAACCTCTGATAATTAATTTAATTAGGATGGTCTGTATTTAACACACCCTGTTATTTAGAGGATGAACTCTGATGGTAGACCACCTGACTCTAGCTTGACTAATTGCCAGATGAATAATCTCAGGTAAATTGTTTAACCTCATCAAGCCTTGGTTTCATTGCCTGTGGTTTAGGGTCAATAATAGTACCTTTTCATACGAGAGTTGTAGAGATTAGATGAGACAACACATGCAAAGGGTTAGCGTGGCGCCTGGCCCAGAGCAGTGTCTCAGAGAAGTTTCTCTATGTCTAAAGCAGCAGAGGAGGGGTGCAAGAGCGTCAGGGCCCTTGTGGTTTACCGACATAGGGCTGGAGGGGAGGAGAGGCATCTTCCTTGCCTTGTCTCTCACTGCCCTATGATTAAATGTTTTTTTGGGCTGTCTTATCCACTGACAACATTTCTGCCAGGGCCTTTTCCCATCCCAACTTCCAGGTGGTGGGTATAAACCCTAGGCAAGCTTGACCAGGTATTTATTGAGTGTCTACCACACTCTCACCACTGGGGCACTACATATGTAGCACACGTGTATGCACACACACACAGAGTATTAAGACATGTTCTTAATGTGAAAGTCCATGTGAGAGGATGAATCATACACATGAAAAATTAGAGGAAATACCTTCAATAACAACCATTTTTATAGTGGGAGGATGGGGTACAACAGTGAGCAAAACAGATGAAATCCCTGTGAATAGCTTACCAAGGGCAGTGTGGTAGGAGCAGTCTGCCCTGGCGGGGCACCCAGGCATTTTTCTTGGAATTGGTGATGCATGGTGATAATAAGAAACAGACTTACTCTTTGTAGGCTTAAGTATTGTTTTTAAATTCTCTACAGACAATGCATTTCCATACTGCCTGCTCCTGGGGTGGGCCGTTCCCATCCCCTCACCCTTGCACTCCACTGCTGTCATGCCGCTCCAGTGGGAAGAGCAAGACAAACGCAGGTAGTCTAGGGTCATTGAGTAAGACAAAGACAAATAAGAGTAAGGTAAGGAGAGGGAAGCTGAAATGGAGAAGCTACCATTTTAGATTGCGTGGTCAGGAGAGTCCTCTCTTGATATATGAATTTATACACACAGCATATTCATGGCCATATGCAGTTTAAAACAGTGTTTCATATTTGTTAAGTACTAGCTCTGTACCAGGCACTGTGCTGAGCTGAGCTCACTGTGAGGTGCAGCAAAGCTTTGGAGAAGGGGCAGTTGGTGTTGTGTGAAGGTACCGGGGGAGTCATTGGAGAAAACTGGGGATTGGACTATTGAATTGTGAGCATCCTACCTGGATATTCACATGAAGACCACATCTTCACACTGTGTATGTGTCCTGCACAGTGCCTAGTAGAGTCATGAGCATAGGAGGCACTCAGTATATACTTGATTATATCACCTGGTTGTGAGATGAAAGAAATACTGGCTGCTCTGGGGGCAGCATGCGGATGTCATGGATGTACCTATAACCTCAACCAGCTGGAAGGTAGAGTCTATTTTGTAGACCTCTTCTTTTGGTTTACGTAGCATCCAACCCCCAGGGCACTGTGTTTCTCTATTCATCCTCCAAAAGACAAAAACAAGTTGTATGTCTGAGAGGAAAGGGTTTAGAAAGCAAATTATTCTATTTTTTACCTGCTGCTAAGAATCTCTTGATTTTCACAACTATCTCCTACTGAAGCTAGAGACAGAGTTAGCCACTCAAGGTGTGACCCATGGTGTCTGTCTACTTTATGGAAATCCCTTCGGCATAACAGACAGGTTCAGAGCACAAGGCCAAAAATAGTTTAATGTGCATTGCTGGGATTCCTGACACGGTGATTGTGAGTAGGGAGGAGTTTAGAAGTACAGAAACAATCCCAAACAATGGTGCTTTCCTTGAAGCTAATCATTGGCCTTGTTTTAATAATTTGCTTAGTTTTGAGGGTAGCTATTGTTAATTCTTCCCTCAAATTCTCCGAACTGCAAAATTTCTGTAAATGTATGTAAATGCATTGAGCATAGAAGGGTATAAGATACAATGAAATAAAGGAGTAGCTGTGGTGAATTTTGGAAGGGGGAATAAATTGCAAGGAAAGCATTTAAAGTTTTAAAAGCTTCATTTTGAAACCACCAACACATATTGCAAATCACTCCACACAGGGACTTTTGGTTCTCCATAAGGGACTGCTGGATGGAGCATGCATTCCTGTTTATAATATGCCATGCCATATTTCTCAAGTAAATTGATAATTTGCTTGTGATTGTCAGTTTTTATTAATATTATTGAATTCAGTGGAGCCTCTGCTGTAAAGGTAACTAAACAACTGCCTAAAGCCTTGAATGTAAAGTTGTGAGATCTCAGAGTCAATTACAAAATTTAATTTGTAATTAAAAATTTGTAGATGATACATGTGCAGAATTTAAGAAGTTGAATGATACCGTATATATGCTGTATAATAGAGCATTACTAGTAATCCCCTAACCTACTCCTCCCCTTGCCCTTGAGTTTGGCTTTCCCAGAGGCAGTCACTTTCCGACTCCTGTAGATATTTCTACCATTCTGTATCTCAATGATGTTTTTATATTGCTTTCTTGCTTTATACATATGAAGAACTTAATATCATCTGGGAGGATTTAATTTTCTTATACCATATACTACATTCACTTCTACCCCAGCCTCCCAATATCATAAAGTTGTATAAAAATTTTTAGTTAGGTCAATATCCAGGGCTTACATTATTATCACTATGTGTTCATATATAATTTACTATGATGATGTTTTTTTTTTTTTCTTGAATCACTGCCTTGTTTTCACAATTTGCTTGTCTTTGATGCAGCCATCATTAACTCCTTCCTCACATTCTCTGAACAGAGCTGAAAATTTCTCTCAATATGGAAACACATCAGTTTCTTTTCCTTTTAAAGACATTCCTCAGATGATCTATGTCTTTACTGACTTTTTCATTCTTCAATTTGTTCTATCTATTTTGTTCTATCAGTTGATGAAAGAAGGATGTTAAAATCTTCAACTGTGTGATTGTCCAATTGTCTATATCTTCTTTTCGTTCCTCCAATTTTTGCTTCATGTATTTTGAAGCTCTGTTATTAGGTATATAAACAATCATGATTGCTATGCCTTCTCAATAAAAATGAACTCTTATGATTATGAAATGAGTCTCTTTGTGGTGGTACTCTTTATTTTGAAGTCTATTTTAGCTATTATTCATGAAACCACTTCTCCCTTCTTATACACATTTTTCTTTCCATTGAGTTTCAGCTTATCTGAGTCTTAACACTTGAAGTGTTTCTTTGCAGGCAACATACAGCTGGGTCTTGCTTTTTAAAAATCTGTTCTTATAATTGCTGCCTTTTAATTGGAGTGGTTAATCTTTTAACATTTAATGTAATTATTGATATTGTTGTACAGTAGTCCCCCTTCTCCATGGGGGATATGTTCCAAGACCCCCAGTGGATGCCTGAAACTGCAGATAGTACTGATAAATAATATGCACAAATTTCTTTTTCCTTCTTCACAATTTCATGGATAGAAGATTAGTGCTTACAGTAGATCTTAGCAACTTCAGATATGATGTTTTTTCCTTTACCGCTTCTCTTTGGCATTTCCGAATTACCAGCATCACTACTCTTGTGTTTGGGGGCCGTTATTAAGTAAAATAAGGGTTACTTGGACATAAGCAACTGTGATACGGTGACAGGTGATCTGTCTGTCTTAGGTTGGCTACTAAAGGACTAATGGGTGGGTAGTGTATACAGTGTGGATATGATGGAAAAAGGGATGATCCACAGTGTGAGATTTCATCATGCTACTCATAATGTGTGCAATTTAAAACTTATGAATTGTTTATTTCTGGAATTTTCCATTTATTATTTCTGGATGGAGGTTGATTGTGGGTAACTGAAACCTCAGAAGGAGGGACTACTGTATTTAGGGCTGCCCTTTTATTATTTGTCTTTTTTTGGTCCCTTCTGTTTTTTATTCCTCTGTATCTCTTTTTCTGGCTTATTTTTATTATTTGAATAATTTTTAGAATTTCATTTTATCTATTGACTTTAGCTATACTTTTTTGCATTATTTAACTTTTTACAGTTTACTTAGAGTTAAGGAGTTAATATTGCACCACTTCATGTAAAATGTAGAAACCTTCAACTATATAGTTCCATTTATCTCCCCCTCCCATCCTCTGTGCTATAGTTGTCATGTGTTATACCTATGTGAATTACAAACTCCGTAAGATGTATAATTTTTGCTTAAATAGTTATCTGTATTTTAAAGAAATTAAGAGAAAAAATAATTTGTATTCAAATATATACCATTTTTTATTCTATTCATTCCATCCTATAGTTTCAAGTTTCCATCTGGTGTTATTTCCCTTTAGCCTGCGCAACTGTCTTTAACATTTCTTATTGTGTATGTCTATTGATAAATTCACTTAGTTTTCTTTTATCATCTCAAAAGTGTTTATTTTTTTTCATTCTTGAAGAATCTTTTCATTGGATATCAAATTCTGGCTTGCCAGTTTTATTTCTCTTTAGCACTTTAAAGATGTTTTCACACTGTCTTCTGGCTTCTGAGGATTCTGATGAGAATTCAGTGATCATTTGAATCACTATTACCCTATATGTAATGTGCTGTTTTTCTTTAGCTACTTTCAAGAATTTCTGTTTATTTTTGGTCTACAGTGATTTGACTCTGATGAACTAGGTGTGGTTTTCTCTGTATTTATCTTACTTGGGATTTGCTGAGCTTCTTGAACCTATACATTTATATTTTTTACCCAATTTGTGAAGTTTTTGACTGTTATGTATTTATTTTTTTATGTCATGCTCTCTATGGGTTCATAAATCTCTTTTTTTCTGTTTTTAAAAATTGATTTTTTTCCTTTCTGCTCTTTAGATTGGATGATGTCTATTGATCTGCCTTCAAGTTCTGCTGTTAAGCCCAACCAGTGAATTTTTATTTTTATTTCTAGAATTTTTCCAATTCTAGAATTTCTATTTAGTTCTTTTTTTATAGTTTCTATTTCTTTGCTAAGATTTTGTGTTTTAAAAATTTTTTTGCAAGCACATGTTCTTCTACTACATTCAGCTTAGTTATAATAGCTGCTTTAAGATCCTTGTCTGCTACCTGGATAGTTTCTGGGTTGGTATTCATTGATTGTTCTTTCCCCCCAGGCTGGGCCACATTTTCCTGGTTCTTTGTTTGTTAAGTGCCTGGATGTTGTGAATATTTGGATTCTTTCATATTCCTCCTAAGAATATATATACTTTTGCTTTAGCAGGCAATTACTTTGCTTAGACTCAAACTGCAAGCTCTGTCTCCTGGGAAGTAGCCCATACTTGAGTTCAGTCCTTTTTTCTTTGGCTATGTGCAGTTTGCCCCGTACATCGATGGCTCAGGAGTTAGCAAGAGACTTGGGCAGAGTTATACACAGAATCTGGGGTCCTGCCTCTCTGTAACTTTCTTTTCCAAGATTCCGCTTTTACTCTTCAGCAGCTATGTTTGCCCCAAACTTTGTTTTCTGGTTATTCAGGCCAGAGAGACTGTGAGTTTCTATTGGAATTTTAGCTGCTCTGTGGTTCTGACTTCAACCAGCCCTTTCGTAAAACCCTTGAGCTCCTTTCAAGAACTTTGGGATCCCCTGGAGCACAGATGGAAAATCATTGCTTTAGCGATGGCAATTTACATTGCCTTAGCCCAAAGAGTATGTACAGCCATCTCTCTGGTATAAGTGCATTGAGAATATTAAGCAGCAATAATTTAAAAAAATCTTTTATTGATACATAATAGATGTACATATTTTCAGGGTACATCGATAATTTAATACATTCATATAATTTGTAAAGATCAAATCAGTGTAATTGAGATATCCATCCCATTAAATATTTGTCTTTTCTTTATACGAAGCAATAATATTAATTAAAATTTATTGAGCACTCACTGTGTTTGGGGCATTACGGGCTTTGTATACATTATCTCACTTAATTTTCACAATGCTGTGAGAGAGGTATCATTACTACCCCCATTTTGTAGATGAGGAAATGGAGGCTTGGAGAGGTTAAGTACTCGTCCACGGATTATAGCTAGAAGTGGAAGAGCTGGGACTCAAAGCCCACTCACTTAACCACGACATGACACCGGGCACGGTCTGATGGGCTTTGCCCCCGCGTCCCCAGCACCTGGAGCCATCAGTGGGTGCTGCACACTGAGGGCTGCCTCCCGTTGTGACAAAAATATATGGGATAAAGGGAAACCAAAGAGCAATGTATGTCTCTAATCCCCAGGCAACGCCAGCTCCCAGATACCCCACCCTATTCTGCATCGGACTCATGCTCTCCTCCACAGGTCAAAGGTGAGTGCCCTCCACCTCCAGCACGCCTTGCACTGTCACTCTTCTTCCCGGACTCCGGGTGGTGAGAAGGAGAGGCACTTGTTGCTGTGTCTTCCCCAGGTGCGCGCTCCCGGACCCTGAGGCCCGCCGCGGGGGACACGGCAGCCGCCTTTCTCCACGCCGCAGCCGCAGCCGCGCGCCCGCCGCGGGGCGCCTCTGGAGGGGACGACCCCGGCCAACCCCACGGCGGCTTTCACAGCTGCTACGCAAACGCCAGTCATCCCGCCACCCCGCTGGACCAACCCGTGCCCTCCCGTCTGGGGATAAGTTGTTCTTACCATCAGCAGCCTCCGTGCCACAGCCCCGGGTAAAGGCAAAGCCGGTTGGTGGGGAAAGGCCTCCGCGGAAAGCCTCAGCGCGGCCAGCCTCTGGCAGTGACCATCCTGTCCAGGAGATGGCAGTGTTGAGGCGTGTACAGGACGTGACAAGCTCCCCCCCGCCCCCACCGCCTTGCTCTTGGCTCGGACAATCTTTTAATTAAACAACCACTACCCAAGGTCCTCATTCGAAGAAAAGCTAAAGTGTCAGAAATATTAATATATAGGAAGATTCTGGGTGATGGAGGAAGCGCTGTTGGCTTACGCGGCCCCGGCTAGACTACTCAAGGGAATTGTGAAAGAGCTCTCAGAAAAATGAGTCAATTAAGCAGTAACTTACATTCTTTTCTGCTCTCTTCCCTCCTCTCCTTCTTCTCCTTTTTATTCCCCCTTCTGGATATAGAGGGTGGCAAAAAGGATAAAGGCCATCAAAAATTGTGATAAAACTCCATGTGAAAAAACATTGCAGGTGTAAAATGTATACCTGTATTTTATGTCTGGCTCTTCTCTGTCTCAGTGAGTCCTCTGCCTTTGTAAATGTCACTTTATTTTTCAGTTAGGTGAATCTCAGATCCACTGGGATAAAAAGAAAAAAACCTTAAGTTTCAGACAAGTAGGGCTCAAGGAACCTTAACTAATTGGAATTAGATTTAGGAAAGCAGAGAAGAGAGACCTGGGAAATTAAATTTGATTTAGTGTAACATGGAGAGCAAAGAAGAATTCTAACATTCACTTTGGTTTCTTGATTTTAGAGCCTCATTGCCTCCAAGCAAGAAGAGAAAGTACACACAGGCACTGGAGGACTCTGGGGACTGCCGAGTGTGGGCCCACCACTCCAGACCAAGTGAGCAAACTGGGCCGGTGACAAGGTCAATGCCATCAAAGCCTTTCAAGGCTCCTTACCAGCCTTTGAGCAGCCCTAGAAAATTTTCTCTCTCATGGATGGGCAATGATAGGATCTGAGAGTTTGTCTCTTTCCCCTTGACGTATCTTCCGTGCAGGTGAGGTCACACAGGTGCTTCCAGGAAGAGATGCTGTTCTAGCTCTCTGCTGCAGGTGAAACACGAGTCTTTTAATTTTAGGAGCCATGTGTCTCAGAGAACCCAGGCCCTAGGCCTTCAAGCCTGCTGCTGTGCCCATTGCATTGTTCAGTGGAATCCTTCTCATATTTAATGTGCACAGAGTAATGTGAGGATCACCATGGTAAATGAAGATTCCAGTTCAATCTCTAGGGTCTGAGATCTGCATTCCTAACAAGCTCCCAGGTGGTGGCAATGCTGCTGGTTCGTGGAGGGCACTCTGAGAGGCAAGACTTTAGAGGATTTCTCCAGTAGAGCAGGAAGGTAGAAAGTTGAGGTTTCCTCACACTCACTTCAGATTGGCGAGTGCCCAGTAGATCTCTGAAATTTTGTATGATCACTTTAGAAGTCCTTCATCAGAATCATCTGATGCCCAACTGATCAGACTATCTAGCTTTTTGCCTTACATAACACGTGATATATCAGGTTTTGAGCTTAGAGACCTGATTACAAACTAATTAGAGACAAAGTTACAAACTAATTGGTCTTTTGGAGTCTGAAGACGTGAACCTCAGAATTTTGAGAGTAAATGCCACAGCATGTACTAGGAGAAAGGATAATACTCCAAGCCAATTCTATTAGCCACTGTAAATACCCAAATGTGGGCAGTGTGAAGTGCCCCAAATTCAGGGTACCAGGTCCTATCTCTTCTATCCCAATGGGTCAGTTTGTCAAGAAGTCCAAGATTTCCCTCTTGGGGCACCCCCTCCCACTATTGCCCCCAAGCTCTAGAGGTTTATACTTCCCCGAAAGGAGATGCATGTGGTGTGGGCTCACTGGAGTGGGGCAAACAACCTCACCAGCTGGGGTTGCTGCCTTTGCCTTTAACAGCCCCATGGTTAGAGCTGATGCTTTGAGAGATATCTAGTGTCAGCTCCAGCACAGGCTGTGGACAATGACTTCACCCTCTCAGCCAAGTCCCACACATCAGCATCTCCTGGGAGTGCTGTGTCAGAATTGCACTGGGCATCCAGCCCTTGTGTAAATGAAACCTCTAACTGCTTCTTTTTTCTTTTTACATAGATCCACCATGGCTGGCATTTGCTCAACTTTTCTTTTTTCAACCCCAGAAATACAATGCTAATTAAAGCCCCCTTTTTGGATAATATAGAGCTCTCCATCTACCTTCCTATACGAGGTTATCCTAATTTCTTCAGGGATCCCTGCAGCTAGCCTGCAGCTTCTTTATGATTCTCAAACATAAAAGGCTGAGTAAATTCCTAGCCGGAGGAGGGAACCATCTGTTCATTCTCCTACAGATGCACCAGCTCACTAAGGGATACAGGGCAAATCACTGAAACCTTCCAAGAGTTTCCTCACCAAACCAGATTGTTGCTCAAATCGTCCTGGCCATTCCATAGTGAAGCTCCATACTGTGATGGTTTTCTGCTGCCTGGCCCAGAGACAGCATGGAGTTTTCACCATCTTCAGAGAACAGCTATGGAAGAGTAACTGAAATGTCTCAACACATAGGAAATCCTGTATCACTTTTTAAAGTCCTATTCACAGGTCACTGAAAGGCTGACTAAGGCTGTTGGTTCCAGACAACAGTTCCAGAATGAAAATGAGCAGGTTCCCAGGGCCAAAAACAAACGAACAAACAACAAAACAAAACAGCAAAAAAAAGAGCAAAGACTTAGTTAACCCAAATGCCATGTTTTCATTACAGTTTATATTTTTAGCAAAAGTTTTCCAGTGGATAACTCCTATTTGATGTTGCAGAGGCCAAGGGTTTTTACAAAGGTCCTGGGGAAACAGCACATTGGTAGAGGAAGGAGGAACTTATGCTAGTCTTACTGGCAGGAGTAGGATTGATTGGAGATGTTCTAAATCAATTGACAAGGCTTTTCTGGTGACCTTCTCCCAGGTAGTATGCTTTGGCCAAGTAGTACAATTTGGCCAAGGGTTCCAAAAGCCCCATTTATAGGGCTGAAAGTGTTGATTACTGGGTTGGTGTGAGCATATGGAAAATCTTGCTTAGCAAGGAAACTGCTGGTGGATGGGCTCCTGCTAGCTGGGTCTTTGCCCTACATGGTCTGAACCCCAAATATAAGAGGGTTCATTGCCTTCCTGGGAGGCTTTAATCCTTTTAAATTTTAAACCTCAAATGTAAAAGCATTTTCCAGCTCCAGAGTCATGGCTTTTGGCCAACAGTGAGAGGTACACTGGCTGAATTCACGCTGTAGAGTCAGAAAAATTAGCTGTCTCTTCTCTCCAGGAACGGGGAATTCTCAGAACCCAATTTTTCTTGATTATCAAATGAGAATCATAATTTTTACTTTACCCATCTCCAAGATTTTTTTAAGTAAGGTGTATGAAAATATTTTGAAAGGCAGTCAAATTCCAGCCGTCAGTTTTCTCCAAAAGGTTGGGACTTGGGCCATTTGCTGCCTTCTTCACACTTTTCTCTTCTGTTAGATTTTCTTGAAATCTGCTGTCTAGCAGGAAGGGAAGAGGAAGGTTTGAATCCCATCTCCTCCACTTAACAGCTGTGATGCTGGGAGAGTTATTTCAGCTCTTTGAACCTCAGTCTCTACTCTTGCTAGATGAGATTAAGAATCCTTACCTCACAACCACTTTAGAAATATGTTTGGCAGTATCTGCTAAAGCATATCCTATAATACAACCAGTGATTCTACCCTTAGGAACATAGCTAGCAGAAATGTGCACACATGCCCACCAAAAGACATGCATAAGAACGTCCATGCAGCATTATTTATAATAACCACAAAATGAAAATGTACCAAATGGCCATCATGAACATGATAAATTGTGGTATATTTATATAATATAGTGCAATAAGGCAATGAAACTGAACAGAGGATTGCCATTTGCAACAATAGTGGTTGAATCTCATAAATACGACATTGGGCAAAAGAAGCCAGCAGCACATAAGCATACATATCGTATCATAACATTCCATTTTTGTAAACTCCTCTGTAATGTTAGATTTCAGGATAGTGGTCAATCTTGGGCAGGAGAGAGTAATTATTAGAAGGGGATGTGGGGTGTCTCCTGGAGGGTTAGAAGCCCCAGGAAAGGGCAGACAGTGCTGTTATCCTTGAGGACAATGCCCCCTGCCTCCTGTCCACCCTCCCCATCAGTGTTTGGAGGAGCAGAGTTGGCTTTCGGCTGCATGCCTGGCCACATTGGCCTTGCTGACATGCTTGAGTAAGAAAGGGCCCGAGTTAGCTGGTATTTAGTCAGACGCATGGATTAGTTATTTCACATCAGATAGAGTACCATGGAGGCCTAGAACAGAAGTATTTTCCAAGGCTTCTTAGGGATAAGTGAGTCAACTGAGCTGCAACAAGCACAAGTGATAAGGACAGTGCTACGGTGGTAGACACTGTGCCGTACACTTTATAGACATGACCTCATTGAACGCCTTTAGCAAACCTAACAGGTGTCATAGGGTTACTCCCACTTTGCAGATGAGGAAACTGGAGCTCAGAGAACTTAAATCACTTTCCTAAGATTGTTCAGCTATGAAGTGTAGAGTTGTGGTTCAAAACCAGGTCTATCTTGATCCCAAACTCCAAGCTCTTAACCCTTCCTTGGCCCTCTCTCCATTGTAGGAGAGAGGAAGGAAAGAAGGAAGAATTAGTTCCTCCCTTTCTCTGAATTTGGTGTAAGCAGGGTAAGCATAAAAGGGTTTCTTTTTTGGAAAAGATTTTAGACAGGTGACTTTTGGAGGAGCGAGAGCACAAGGAGCTCCTTGCCTTGCTCACCTCCCGGGTTCTTAGTGGGAAAAAAGTTCTCCTGGATTTTGAGAAATCTTTTCAAAATGATGTTTTATAAAAACCAAAAAGGATGCGTGTTTTGTTTAGGTGACATTTAATAATGATACCCCAAGAAAAATACATTTTGTGTGACATTTGGGATCCAAAACAACTTGAAGCAGCTCTATTTATTTATTTTAGGAAGTCTTCAATGGAAGCATGAAGAAAGGAAAAGTTAGATGAGAAAAAAACAATCCATTTCCTTTCTCCTGCATTTTCCACACTGCAGGCTGAGTGGACACATTCAATAGGAGCTAATGTCCTATTTCTATGTTATTGCTGACAGCCTGCACCTGGTCTTTTGAATGCCCACTATTTCCCTTTCCCTCCTGGTGTCAGGCATGAGTGATGGTAGGGGAGTTAGGAGAAAAGGGAAATGGCAAACATACCAGCAGCATTTTACATAAAAATTATCCCAGGTTGAATTGCATGGTTTGGGAGGCATACTCAAGTTAAGACATACAACTTGCAAAGATTATGCAAAAATAGTAGGTTGCACATGCGAAATTGCTCTTAGTTGACTATTTTTGACATGCAAAAGTGGCAATTTCATATAGTTGATATTGCACACTGACAGGATCTTCTCTGTTACTTTATCTTGGTTTTAGCTCCTGAAAGTGCTTTCACTTGTATTATCTTATTCTCTCTGCTTGTGTAATGTTGCATGATAGCAGGACACATGTTTTTAATTTCTACTTTGCAGTTGAGGGAAGTAATACTCTAAGTGAATAAATAACTCCTCTAAGTTCAAAAAGCTAGTTGGACCACAGAATCTTGGTACCACAAAAGACCTGTAAAAGTTAGAATATATTGGTTGCAATTAATGAAAACAAACAAAAACCCCAAAACCTCAAACTGCCTTCAGCAAACAAGCAAAATAAAAAAACAAACAAAAAACAAAACCAAGGGATCTATTATTGGCTCTTGCAACCCAAGAGTTTAGAATTGGATCCCAGAACTCAGATCACATCATCAGGACTGGGTGCCCTTCACTCTTAACTCTGCCTTCTGCTTGCTGTGCTGGCTTCATTCCCAGATGGGCTTTTCCCTCACGGTCCAAAATGGTGCCAGCAGCTCTTGGGGATGTATCTCACAGGTTCAAACTTCATGGAAAAAAGTGAACATCTTTGAACCTGCATTTCCTGAAGTGTGAGATCCACTCTGCTTGAATTGGATTGAGCCGCACATTCACCTCTGATGCAATTACTGATGCAAGTACTGAATGATGTCCTTTGATTGATCAGCCAAGTCACCTACCCTCCTGGCACTGGGAGTGGACTTCACTGGAACCACATAGACTGGATGTGAGGAAAAGCTATGCAGGAAGTAGGGTAGATAGATATTGGGGATGAAGTTTCCAACAAGTGTCTACCACCTCCCCTTTAAGATCACTGACCCCAAGCTGCTCCTTTTCCAGATGATGAACTGAGGCCAGCAGCACACTTCCTTTCCCTAGCACTTGGCGATTCCCACATGGTCACTCTGTCCCACATATGGCCCACTCAGTAGCTCCATGCTGCTGTCTGTGAGTCTAGGAAAAATAGGCTGGTAGGAAGGCTCTAATCCACCTATTTCTTTGCAGTGACAAGTAGGAGCCACAGCAGTGAATTACAGAACCACGACAGTGAGGGACAGAACGGGATGCCCGTGGACCAGTGCTCTCCTGTTCTGAAGTGGCAGCCGTACCAGAGTGTTCCTTGGCATAGCTTATTAAACAGTCATTATGAAAAACTGTAAGTGGCCTTAGCAACACCTCAAGGTGGGCTGGGGACTGAGGGGAGAAGGTGATACTAAGTCTCATGGCTGAATCCCAGCACTGGGGGTTTGATGCCACCCCTGGTCAAAGGGACAGGTGAATGAGAAAGGGTCTGTCTTACTCCTCGTGTTTTGCATCCTAACCAATGAATAGCTGGGACATGGGTTTCTGAAGGGTAGAATCCCAGACTTGTGATTCTATCTCATTATAATTTACCCACTCAATGATGAAGGGAGAGGAAGTCTTCCTGGGATCACATGCCCAGTTTAAACTAAAAGCTGGAACAAGGAGATTCCCCAAATCACTAACATTTAAACTTACAGTTAATTTACAATGCCATAGAATATTTTTCTGGGGGCCACATTAAATTTTTAGCCCATGACCACCCTTCGACATCATGCTGCAAATAAGTATTGCCAAGTTCTTTGACAAAATATCCTGCAGCAATCATAGTAGGTGATTTCTTTGTATTAAGAGACCAAAATAAAATCATACAAAATATCCTAAAACTGGAAAAGTTTCACCTTGTTTTTATGACATTATAGTTTCACGAAATAAATGTAGACTCATGCATTATTACCCTTAAACATCCTTTAAACTTTCTCTCTGTTCCTTGGGCTATAATTTATCTACCTAAATCTTCTAGAATTTTCATTAGTTATAAATCCTTCTTGAAACAATAAAAAATCTTAATGGTTAAAGAATAGGATTTTCAAGTAATAAATATAATATGAAACGAGAAATGTTGGGCTATAAACTTGAAGGCCTTCTTGGTATTTTCTAAATTCAAATATAGTAAAGCTTATCACTAGGAATTTTATGTTGGGTGGACTAGAAGGAAGAAATATTTTCCTTAACATCTAGAGAGTTAATCAGACTTTGGGAGTTGGTATATTTAATAGGAGGCAAAAAGAAGATAATTGCTAATTGTATCATTGCAATGTCATGAATTTATGTCTTTTCCACTGTATGCAATTAGAAAAAGAAATGAAGGGACCATAGGTCTTGGCTTTGAGTCTTAGCCTTCATTTGATTTTCTTCTGGGGAGTCTGTTCTATCTTAAATATGAGTATTGAGGTATGAAACTGTCACACACAGGCACACTGTTTTAATTAAAACCTTTAATGCCTCCCAGCCTCTATGCACCAAGTTGATCAAGTTTTCACGGTAATTGTCATCTCTCTTCTTATTTAAAGAGATAGTTAGGTTTATTTGAACAGCCTATCTCTGCTCCAATGATCTAGAAAGAAAGAACACAGAAGGTATCAACTCAAAAGTATAGAAGCAGATTTATTTTGGATGTTTAGCCATAATTCACTTTTCCTAAGCACAAAAGGAAGGCAATATCGATCCAGATTAGAATTCGGGACCTCCTGATTTTATTACTTATTTCACTGAGACAGAAATATCACTGTTCTTTTCTTTGATAGTTACGTCAAATTTCTTACAAAAGTGTTATTCCCCTAAATTATCTAAGAACAATAAAGTTAGGGCATTAACAATTTATCAGATTTTTTAAATGATATTTTAAACCTGTATTATCAAAGAGCTTTTAAAAAGTCAGTTTAGTTGACTTTATACTTAACTTTTGATATCAAAAGCAGAATTGCCATTCTTAGGTAAATAGAATAGATTTCTATAATCAGAGATTGGTGTTTGAGGTTCACAATAATGTTCAACAATATAATTCTTGTTGGTTAATTAAGTTTCTGCTTACATCCTTAGATTTCAGGCTAATGCACATATCTGAGCCGTAAGCCTAACCTTCTTCCTTCAGAGTTTTTGATAGTGAAGCATGGAATATCATTGAAAAAATTTCCTTTTCTTTCAACCAAGACAGTTCTTATTACCCTCATAGTAAAATCTATATAATTCTTTCCATCTAGTCTTTAGATGAGCAAAGTAGCAAATTAATTCTAGAAACCTGATTCAATATGAAGTTCCCAGATGGCATAAGACATGTGGTCTTTATCAAATTCTTCATTCAATGGATTTTCTTTTTGCTGACGGCAGGCACTGTGATTGTGGAGCCTTTGGCTGATTGGCTACTTAAGGGTAATCGATGACCCAGTAACTTGATCTGTTGGGGAGGTGCTGAACTTGCAAAGAATGTGAACACTCTTTTCCCAAAAGACCCATTAATATGTTCCGTTTCTGGAATTAGAGGAAAGTATGGAAACTCTATGTTGTTCAGTATAAGGGCAGCCATCCAAACTGAGATCCCAGGATGCAAAGATCTGTACAGTAGTAGAGTAGTGAGTAGTGCCCTCCTCAGCTTGTAGTCCTGGGAAAGAGCTTCTTTCTTGAGAAAAAACCCACATTTAGGAGCCTTGATGAATTAAAAATCATTCTTCATTATCTTCAGTATGTATGGGAAAAATTCACCAAAGAGGTTTTCAACTTTTATGTTCTCTATTTGATAATGTTATGTGTTTAATATGTTTTCTTTGTATTAACATTTTAAAAGTATTTCATTAAACAGATTACAGGTGGAGTTTTGCTCATCTGAAGTGCTTGGGACCAGAAGTGTTTCTGATTTTGAATTTTTTCAGATTTTGGGAATATTTGCATTATACTTACCAGTTAAGCATCCCTAATCCAACAATCCGAAATCTGAAATGGTCGAATGAGCGTTTCCTTTGAGCATCATGTTGGCACTCAAAAAGTTTTTGGAACATCCAGAGCATTTCAGATTTCAGATTATTGGATTAGGGATGTTCAACCTTTATACACAAAGCATTGCCATTGAAAATGGCAATGATAAAACAAATAAAGCCAAAAGCCCCATTAGCCACCCCACAACTACCCCATTCCTTTCTGCAGAAGTAACCACTGTAGTAGGTTTTCAGTTCTGTTACTTAATTGGGAGAATAAAAGGTAAATTACCATACTCTAGTGAAAGCAGGTTTCCGGTTGGTAGAATGACTGGCTCTGGCTAATTGGGTTTAAAAGCTATTCCTGGTAATTCTGACCAGTCTGCTTTTTCATATGACCACCAATAGGCTGAATATTCATTCATCTGAATGATTATATGAGTATGGTGTTGCTGATGAAATTTAGAGACTTTTTTTAAAGAAGAAAAGAGATTAATTCTATCCCAGATATTTCACAAGTCTACATAATGTGTTGACTTTTCAACTTCTAGCCTATATCTTTCTATTTATTGCATTGTGGAGTCAAATTAAAAGTCTAGAAAGCACGAAGGGGAAAGGCAGTCTGAGGAAACAATGCTTCCATTTGGCAAGAAGTGCACCTCTTCCTTGTGAGAAGATAAAAAGCTTGGAGACAGCCAGCTGTGTTTTGAAATATTATTCTCATTACCTCATTAAAAATTCAAGAAATCAACTGATTAAATATAGAACAAGCACTTTTCACAATACATTTTCTTGAAATGTTTATACAATTAATATTGTTAATGAAAGGAAATGTGTAGAAAATATTTGTAAAACTGGTTTCTTGGTTTCTCTTTTCACAGACCCGATGTGGGCTATAGAGTTGTAACAGACAAAGGATTTAATTTTTCACCAGCAGACGAAGCTTTTGTTTGCCAAAAGAAGAACCATTTTCAGATAACCATCCACATCCAAGTTTGGGGAAGTCCAAAATTTGTTAAAACCCAAATGGGCCTGAAGCCAATAGAAACGTTTTACTTGAAAGCTTTTGGAATTAAGGTATGTCTTTTATTTAGTTCAGTTTACTTCAGTCAACATTATTAAGTGTTCCAGTTGTCTATTGCTGCATAACAAACCATCCGGAAACTTAGTGACTTAAAATAATAACAGTACTTTATTTGGGTCACAGATCTGCAACATGGTCAGGGCTTGGCTATGAAAACGCATCTCTGTTCAGGAGTCAACAGCTGGGGCAGCTCAACTGGGCCATTTCCAAGATGGCCCACTCACATGCCTGTCAAGTTTGGTCTGGCTGTCAGCTGGAGCTTAAATGCAGCTCTAGCTGGGAGGTCTTAGCTCTTCTCCATGTGGACCCCTCTATGGGATAGCTTGTGCTTCGTCAGAGTATGGTGGATGGGTTCCAAGAACGGGTGTTCCAAGGCACCGGAAGTGGAAGATGCTAATTCCTTAAGGCTGGCCTCAGAAAATGGCACAGCATCACTTCAAACTATGGTTTTATAGTTTTCAGTGTACAAATCTTGCACTTCTTTCACTAAACTTATTCTTAATTATTTTATTTTTATTGATACTAGTGTATTTTCACGTGGAGTAGATTGATAGTTTTTACTGGATTCTCAAAGAGGTCTCTGACTTGAAAAAAAAACCAAGGAACCACTAATTTAGTTTTACAGAGGGAGCCTGAGGCCCAGTAATGTTACACAATTCATCCAAGATAGTAAATGGTAGACCTGGATTTAGAATACAGGTTGTATGACTTCTGAGTGGTCAAAAAGTATTTATTGAAGTATTACCTCTTCTCCAGTTCCCTAGGGGAGGGGCATTCATTATCTACGTATTTTATTCTCATGGCTAACCTGGGGTTAGGCACGGAGTCTCCTAAAATAAGGGTTGGCTGCTGCACACATCAATTGCCTCTTGCTCCAAACTGAGCTCTTAAACCAAACCAAACCAAAACAAAAATAAATACAAACAAGAAACAACAAAAAAAACAATCATTTTTTGATTATGGAAATAATATGAGTTCATTGTGAAAATTTTGGAACATAATAGGAATGTATGAAGAAGGGATAAAATTCATTCATATTTGGGATTCACCATGTGATAGCCTAATTTTTCCATTATTAAAATTAATATAATATTGCTAATATTATATTGTGAAAATAACATTACATGATATTATTAAGGACTCCATAAAAATATTTACAAAGATGATATAGTTTTCCATTGTAGGAATGCATCATATTAATTCTTTTATTATTAGAAGTTTTGTTTATTTCCAATTTTTTATTGCTATTAATAAAATTGCAGTGAACATTCATCTTTGAGTGAGGATAAATTCCCTTTTGGGAATTTTAAAGAGGTGAACATTATTAAAATTCTTGCTGCCCAGTTGCTTTCCAGAAAGATGGTTATACTGTGAACACCCATAAGCTGTATATTATAGGGCTGGTCTCACATGACCTTGCCACTGTTCACAGAACACAAGAAGAATATGTAGCAGGTGCTGAATAAATACCACTTTATATATTCTATTTATTTGTATTGTATATCATATGTATTTCTTCATATTAGAATGTAAGCTCCCTACAGGCAGGGAGTTTTGTTAATTTTGTTCACTTTTTATCTCTAATGCCTAGAGCAGTGCCTGGTACATAGTAGGTGCTCAATAAATGAATGACTGCATGCATGTGTCCTTTGAGCTTTGCTCCTGTGTTTTACTCCTGATGTTTTAATCATCTATTAGCCCACTCTGTATTCACCACTTACTTGAAATATTCTGTTGTCTTGTGTTTTCATTGTTTAATTTCACATGTATTTATTTATTTTCTCACCAACAGAACACTGCATTAAGGTAGGGACCATTGTCTTATATATTTTTTCAGTAACTTGCCCCTCCTGCTTGGTGCCTAAGAAAACTTTTTAAGTATTTGAACATTCTTTACTAATTAACATTTTTATAAATAATTAACTTATTAAGTAATTAACTTACTTTTTGTTGTTCCATACAGGTAGAAGCCACCAATCAAATAATTTCTATTGAACAGTCCCAAGCAGATAGGAGCAAAAAAATTTTCAATCCTGTTAAGTAAGAATTTCTTTTCTGAATTCCTTAGTGAATGTTTTGGGAAGAAGACCTATCACCTAATTTATTTTGCCTATTTAAAATGAAATCCACTGTAGAATCTATTATAAATAAGTAAGCTGGGTGTGGTGGCTCCTGCTTGTAGTCCTATCACTTTGAGAGGCCTAGGTGGGAGGATTGCTTAAAGGCCAGGAGTTTGAGACCAGCTTGGGCAACATAGTGAGACCTCATGTCTACAAAAAATTATTTAAAAAATTAGTAATAATATGTTGATATTTTGAACATATGTTTATTAACAAAAAGTTGGCAAAATGCATTGAAATCATTGCAAAAAATTATTTATAAAAAGATCCATTTAAAAAATCATCATTATTTTTTAATCATTTATTCCTAACAGTTTTACTAACAACTTTACTAATGACTTTGGTGACTTAAGATAGATTATGGCCATATCTTCCTTTTAATTTTTCATTTAAATCAGCACGATGCCGACTGAATTAATTTCAAGGTTCTGGATCCATGCTGTGCTTACAGTTCATTTTTTTTTTCTTATTTTTTAAGCTACATTGATAGATTGCTGAGTGGGTTCCAAGCTAGAAGCATATACAACTGGTAGTATCCAAAGCAATATGGCAGTCCAAAGCCAGGGTCCTCTCCGTAGAATGACTTGAAGTGAAATTTCCTTTTTGACTGTTTTGGCTGGGATGCAGTAGAGACATCTCAGTGTTTTGACCCCAAATCAATCCCATTTGGGCTGAGAAGAAGGTGGTCCCACAGCCTGGACAGAGCAGAAGCCCCTTGTACAAACACAGCGCTAAGCTTGCCTGGTGCATCTTGTTCTCCCTTGCCTGGGCAGGCTGTGTGTGGCCTTCCTTTGGAGGAAGCTGCCTCTCACTGCTAGGCTAGAAGGCAAATATGTGAAGGAGATGCAAACAAAGTGTTGGCGAGGAACCTAGAGAAATGCTTCAGTCAGGAGGTGAGTGCTATCACGACAGCGGCAGTGGCACGCGAGGATGTCTTTTCTCCCCTCTGTGGAGGAAAAAGAACCCACACGCGGTGTGTGGAGCATAGGACCCTCGCGAGTCAGAAACCCCAGGCTTGCGCTTCTACTCGCGGAGCATTTCTTACCATTTGCATTGTTCCATGGCCCTGTCTGGCAGCTATTCCTGACCTTGCTGTGGATAGTTGGTTAATAATCTGTGACTAGAATAACTGCCTTCCACAGTGTGATGAAAACTGGGGCCTAATCATACTCAAGAGGCTAAGAATGGATTAGATGTGATCAGAGACTCTGTGTTCTCTTACAGTCTCTTGGTATTTCTGCTGTTTGTTTTAGAATCAACCTACTGGCCGACCAGGTCACCAAAGTAACACTGGGACGATTACACTTCAGCGAAACCACAGCAAATAACATGAGAAAGAAAGGAAAACCCAATCCTGACCAGAGGTACTGGTTTTCCTGTGTACACCACAGGGTGGCTGGGGACCTTATCTGACCAGGACGTGCCCTCCTGGGGCCTCTCTGATCCTCCTGGCCCTACTGGCTGAGGCACTGGGCCTCCCTCCCTAAGCCACTTTCCTCTCTTCTCTGACTGTCCCAGTGCATGAACATATATCCTTTACTGTAGACGTCTTTCTTCTCCCATCCTCATGCCCCGCAATGCCCACTCCCCTGTCCAGTCCTAACTCTGCCTGCCTTGATACCCTTTGTGGTTCTCTAGAGTGACCACATGTTTATGTCTCATTGCCATCCGAGAGCTGAGGACTGACTGTGTTTCTCAAAAGTGTGTGGTGTTCTGGTCGCTCGTGTAATGTTTTGAGTCCTGAAGCTCTGCTATAATTTTTTTTGATTAAAAAAACAAACAAAAAAACCCAAAAAACTTGCCTTCCTGATTTAGACCTGTGGTTCTCAAAGTGTGGTCCCAGGACTAGCAGAGGTGGCAACATCTGGATGCTTGTTAGAAATGCAAGTTCTTGGACCTCATCAAAGACCTACTGGATCAAAAAGTCTAGAGATGGAGCTCAGCAATTTGTATTTTAACAAGCCCTCCAGGTGATTCTGACGCGTGCTTGAGTTTGAGAACCACTGGCTTTAGAACATAGGTTTTGGAGTTGGACAGAATTGAGTTTGAATATTTGATACTGGCATTTACTAGCTGGGTGACATTAGGCACGTAAGTTAACCTCTCTGAGATGCATTTTCCTATCCTGTAAAATAGGGACAATAACATATCCTACTCTAACAGGATCGTTTTGGGGATTTAAATAAAATAATGTCGGTAAACTGCTAAGCCCAGTACATGACACATTTTGAGCTCTTAATGGTAGCTAATATTAATAATGATAACAATTATTATTATTACTGATTTCCTTTAGATACAGGGAGAACTCTTATTCTCTAGTAGTTGGAGAATCTACTGTGTTACAGAGGAAGTTGGTGAAGTTTTTTCATGCAGTTCTTAGGGCAAAAGCTTCTCTGATAGGGATAGTTTTTATTTTGACTTTCAAGAAATGGTCTAATCTTAAAATTATCTCATCAGTGGTACATATCAAGAAGCAATTGAAATAATAGTGATGAAAATTGGCTTAGGGGGAATTGGAGGGGAGGTTCAGGCTAGAGTCAAGACCTGAGGATCTTGAAGGCTCAGAATACATGGCCAAGAGCAGGTTGGGTTGGGAAGGATCCAGTGTGGTGGGGCAAACCCTGCTGGGTCAGCCTCCATTAAGGCCTAGGTCATGTAACTTGGGTGGCTCTGAACAAAGGGACCTCTAAGGTGGCTTCCTGTTGCGTTTGTGAGGCCCCAGGAGTGCAGTGTGGAGTCTGTGCTGAGGCAGCACAGATGCACTGAGCCCGGGCCTCCACTGGGCTGTCGCCCCAAGGAGGGGGGCTGCTTTCCTGTTGCGTTAGGGCCTGCAAAACAGCTGGCAAATACCTCCAACTATGCAAAGGGCCAACACAGAACAATAGCAAGTGAATCAACTATTCTCTTGTTTCACTGAGGGGGACAACTTAGAGCACAAGGGAAAAGGCAATCTTTAAATAAGCAAATTCATCTAGGTAAATTCACTATTGATTAACTGTTGGGTGGTATTTGATTGCACAAATTATTTCTCCATTCCCTGATGTGTTGGCATTGGTCTGCTATCTCTGAATTAGATACTTCATGTTGGTGGTTGGACTGTATGCTGCTAACCAAGACCAGTTCTATCTGTTGTCTGCCCACATCTCTGAAAGGATCATTGTAAGGGTAAGCCCAGTTCTCTGACTTTTCTGGATCCCACATGCTTTTCTCCCTCGTAGGTAGAATTTGAATTTTCAATGGCATGCTTGAAGTGTGCTATTTCGATGATGATGATGATAGGAATAGCAGAAACTGTTATTTTAGTTTTTGCACAGTGGTTGTCAAGCAGGGTCAATTTTATCTCCCAAGAGTCATTTGGCAATGTCTGGAAACATTTTTGGTTGTCACAACTGGCATCTAGTGGGTAGAGACCAGGGGTGCTGCTCAACACCTTACAATGAGCAGGACAACCCCCATGACAAAGAATTATACCTCCCCAAATGTCAGTGTGTGCCAAGGTTGAGAAATACTCTATGTTCTAGGCACTGAGCTAAATAATTTATATATGACACCATTTTACATTGTTGTACATTTACATTATATTCTTTACACCCAGAGGAATTGAAGCTTCAGAGTCTAAATAACTCATCCATGATCACACGGTTTGTAAATGATAGAGCCCGATAATAACCCAGTTCTCTCTGACCCCAGAGCCCACAGGGTGGGGAAAGTGGTAGGAAGGCATTCCATGTCCCAGAGCAATTGGTGAGACCCAGGCTTCTGGGCCACTGCCTACCACATAGCAATGGCTCAGCGCGTTTTGCTGAATGAATGATGGGTCACAGCTGTGGAGGGAAGTCTTGGCAGCCACAGAAACATAAAGCTGTTGGCAGCTGCAGCCGCAGCTGTGTGAGGTCAGGCTGGCTGCCACTGAGAATGCCGGGGGTATGAGGTAACAGGTAACCACAGGCCTGGCAGCCCTGGGAAGGGCTGTGTTGTCGTGGGTCTTTGAAGTGATACAGGGAGGACACGCAAACTCCAGTAGGGACCATTGTTCACTATGAGCATACCCACGTATGTGGCTGTTAACCTTAGGCTCTGGGGAGAAGATCTGTCCATTTGGGGAAGTGGAGTCTCTCCTTGTCTGCCTTGAGCTGTTCTGAAACAAAGGGCCCTCTGTAAATTCTCATAGTCAATTAAAAATAATAAGCCACCTATTAGTGGAAATCCTGCAACTATGTCTCAAAGTTTTAATGGGGGTGAAGTAATGATAGAAATGAGGTAAAACACTTATGTGTACAGCTATCCGAGGGTGAAGGCCGGGCATGCATGTCCCAGGCTGCATTTTTGTGGGGCCTGACATAACCTACGGCAAATGAAGGTCCTCTGGGGCAGAGGCAGGCGGGGCCCTCTCCTTTGGTCATATGCCAATCACAGAGGTGCCGGTCCATCCCTCAGCATGGGTCAGGGCCATCTTTGACATCTCACCTGATGTAATCTGGGATTGCTTAGCTGCACTAACAAATCTGATTTAAAGTAAAGTCTGGAAACCTAGGTTGCTTATTGTTTTTGATTTTTCTTAGGAAGGAATAAAGACAGATAATGCCATTCTTTTCAGAGTTAGCATAGATTAGATATCATGATGGTGCTGTCCTGAGTTCTGTAACTTATGCTTGAGTCAGACAGTCTGTTAGTCACCTGCCGACTTTGAATAATTTACCTAGTGACAAGGTTTCTCCATTTGCTGCTGGCAGCTCTTGCAAAGCCAAACATGGCTGCTGTGCAGGTCCACACAATAGTAATAGGAGAGGGAAGGAGCTCCACTCTCTAGCATTCTGTTAACTCTGCTAACTGGCATCTCCTCAACTCTAAAGCACAATGATAATTAGCTCATAATGATGACTTTGGGAAGTTGAAAGTTTCTGCAAATTCATTTTTGAATACCAAAAAGATTAAATTTTACTCAGCATAGTTTGGGTGTCATGTTATTCACTACATTTTTATTTTAAAAAAATGATCACATTCCAGATTTGATAGCTTTCTCCTAGCCATAATTTTTGGTTAAAGAGAATACCCTATTCTACAAGTATGCTGGGTAACACAAAGGTTACTCTAACAGCAACGAGAAGAATAATGATATTAACACAAACCCTTCATCCCCCCAAACGCAAATGTCTGATTGATATTATTTTATTCTAACCCTAAAACACAAAAGTGAAAATGAATGCAGAATTTTCAGTCTATTTAATTGTTTAATGTTTAAACCAGCCAAAAGGAAAATTGAATTTAAGAAATAGTGTTATTGTTTGAATCAGTGAGTTTTAGAAATGTCTACAGAATACATTTCCTGCCCCCAAGACCCTAGAGGAGCCTACACAGGTAGATACATATGGGCTGAGCAGAGGGCAGACCAGCCTACATTCTACAAAAGAGCCAGATGTAGCCTCTTAGGCCATGGTCTGGTTCTGTTAGTTAGCTCCAGAATGAAGGATGGGGGAAGAAATTTGACAATAAGACATTATGAGCCCCTACCACATTAAATGGAGAATTGCAAACTGCATTTAAGCAAATCCAGGCTCATTTTGTGGTCTAAGGGTTCTTAGATCACATTTGCATTCCTGCAAATGTCAGAGATTAATGTTTTACTTTTTGATAAGGGTGATTGTACGAGGGTTAGACCTGATGAGTTTCAGGCCTCCAGGAGGGGCCCAGGACACCAAGCTTGTCAGAATCCTCCTTGGGGAGAGAATGGTAGGCAGGGTCCCCTATTTATTCATCTGGGTTGTCAGTCAAAACAGCTTTAGAAGTATATTATGGTCCTGTAGTATAAATTGACCAATTTAATGGAAATTAAGGTTTACTCCAAAGAACAGATTTATTTCCCAGGTCTTTGTTTCTGGGAGCATTCCCCAGTGCAGCTCCTTCAGATTCCCCTTGTTAATGATTGGGCTTTACTTTAGCTCCACTTTCGTCCTACAACATTTAATTAAACCTGGCTTGCAGTGCTATGTTGAAAGCAGGAGGGATGATTACTTTTGTCTGCCTTTCAAAGACACTCTAGGATGTCCTTATTTTGAAAACTAGTAAATTATTCTAGTTTCTTTTCCAGAAGTATAGAAATGGGCATGTCCCCAAGAATCCTCCTTTACTGCTCTGCAAGTCGTACTGCCATGAGGTGGGAAACCGACACCCAGGGGCGGGGAAGATGACATAATGATGCAGTTGCAAGGAGGGCAAGGGGTGAAGGTAGAGCAGAGCCATCCCAGGTGCCCTCTGCGTTTCCACTGGCTGTTGTCCCCTTCTCACCACAAACCTACCTTCCTTCTCCAGCACGCGCGCTGGAGAAGGAAGGTAGGTTTCCTACCTTCCTACGCACACACACACACACACACACACACCCTTCTTTCTGGAGTTCAGATGAATTTTTACTTACCCAGAGGAATCAGTTTGTGAAGTAACGCCTGTTTTACTCTGTAGCTGGGACTTGTCAGAACTTTCTGTCAACTATGGAAGGGGTAACTCATGACCAGGAGTACATGGCATAAAAAGGAGTCCTCCCATTGTATTACGAATAAGATCTCCTGGAGAGCTTATAAAAACGCAGATACCTGGGTCCCATCCCCGGAATTTTTGATTCAGTAGGTCAGGGATGCCTGAGAAGATGCATTTCTAGCAAACTTCCAGGAGACGCTGATGCCGCTAGCCTGCAGGCCACACTTGCAGTTGCACCAGAAGAGCACTTCTCCTTCCATTTTCTGTGGCCCTTTCAAAAGGAGCAAAAATTGGTTTCTTAAGAGCTGTCTCTTAAGAGCTTCCTCAGGTCAAGCCCTCCTATTAGCTCTTTGCTGCTTTTGAATCCCAAACAATAGCAAAACCAAGAAATTCCAACTTTTCGTTCCAAATTTAAACAAAGTAGTCCTCAAAATTACTAGTGATGTTGTTTCCCATTCCAAGTGCCTGCAGGGGGCGCCATTTACATTGTATTTTTTGTGAAAGGAGCACCTTGAAACTGCAACTCTGCAGGTGTGTTGCTGAAGAGAGCAGATTAAATATAAGTTAAACAGTGGCTGCTGGGGCCCAGCAGAGTGTGTTGAGAATGCATTTGAGACTATTCATCCTCATTTTTGCAAACTGTTCACGCACACATGATTTTAATTAATCCCACAATAACCCTGTGAGATGCGTAAAGAAGACACGATTATCTTTATTCTTTAGAGGAGGACACTGGTACAGAAAGATTAAGTGACTGCCCCAAGGTCACACAGGCAGTTTGTGTTATAACATAGACGAGAAGGCTTGGGTCTTCCCTAAATATGTGAGGCTATGAGACAAATAATAAAAGTATTTTAGAAATTTTAATTAATTTTGGTGTTTGATATCCATCAACCATTCTTGGGTCACATGTGAATACAAACTCATAATTCCAGAAAGGGGTAGTATATTATAGTTTGCTTTGATATATGAATATTTTGGATTCCAGAGAAGGGAAATAAGTTCGCAGATCTTACAACATTTCCGGTTACTGATGAGGCTGTATGTTTAGAACATTGTAGATCTGTGGCCCTTTCCAAAATGATTTGAACATATTTTAGGGATTTGAGTTTTCATGTGATGAAAGCCAATTGATAATGTTGCAATTGTTCCAAAAAATTAAATCTACTTATACCTGCTTTTCCAGTATCAAGTTACCAACATGATAATAATTATCCCAAAGCTCATTAAGAAAAAAAATCCATCACTGTCTTATTTTTGTTTTCTTGAAGCGGCTCATTATGTTTAGAATACAGCAAAATACATCACCATTTTATGTGGCATACCTTTGGATTTAGTTGATTGCTTGCTATAAAAGGATTTGAGTCAAAGCCAATTTGCCGTTCACAACCAAGGGGGCTCTAGGGACCTTGCAGGAAAGCTCTTTGTTCAAATGAATTCACACAAAATAATGTTCAAAATTGTTACTTTATATTCTTCCTGGTACTTTGTATTCTTTCACTGTTTTTGTCTGTCAAGTGTCAATGATCGAGTCTTCCAAGCAGCTCAGGGTTCAACTCAGGTGGGAGTGAAACTGGAAGTTGAAGATCCCTAAAAGTTCTTTAACTGAACCCAAACTAAGAACTAAACTTTGTGGGTTTTTTAAAATTATTTTTTAAATTGGTAACACATGCATATGGCAAAGCACTCAGACAATACCAAGGCAGTGTATAGTGGAAAGGGAATTGCTCTCGAACCCGGTTCCTACATTGCCCGCTTTCCATCCTTGAGGAAACCGTTGTTACTGTTTCCTGAGTGGTTTTCAGAGATCATCTATGTGTATTCTGGTTGCTGCGCTTGCGTTGGCTCATTTACCACCAGAAAGGCAAAGAGTGAAGTTGTTGTATTAGTACTAACTTTTTAGCTGGTCAGGGCCACAACTGTTTGTCTAAAGTTGTGACAACCTGCCTTAAACACACAAAAATCATATTTAGAAAAATGTCATAATTTTAAAAACAAATTAATTTTGTTGTGAGGATTTTGAGGGATTTAGAGATCCCTACTTAAAGATATTTGGAAATATATTCAGTGGCTACAGGGAAGCAAGCAGGAGAGAAGGTAATACAGTGGAAAATTTTTTGGCAAAGAATTTTATTTAAGAGTAAAATCTCCAGAACTTTGTCTAGTCCAATAGTTTCAGTTGGATTTTTTTTTAAAGACTGCCAGGTCTACTTCTAGGCAACACCATGAAATAGGCAAAGTTAGAATTATTATTTAATAATCAGAGAAAGTAGTTCCAACTTGAAATAAGTTCCAACTCCAGAACTTATTAGCTTTTTGGTCCTTGGCAATTTATTTATCCTTTTGGGGTGTCAGTATCAATAAAATGAGGACAATAGTACAATATCTCATGGAATTGAGGTATGAATTAGCACACAACAAATGTAGCTGTTGTTCTTCCTTCAGTACCATCTATGTTTAGGGAATAGTTGAAGTGTATTAAATATATTTATATTACTACTTGCTTGTTTATTATGTATGAAATAAATATAAAAGTGTTTTGAAGCTATAAATGAGCTAGCTAATGCAAAGTATTTTTATTTATCTGAGCTTTAATAAACTTGTAATATTTTCTGATATAAATTCTGATTTTAAATCATCTTTGTTATTATCCCTGAAAATAATTTTTAGTTTTTTTATTCTTCATCATCCACCTAGTATAATTGATTAGTCTCAATTCCAGATAGATGCAGTAGAGATGGATGTTTCAAATCATGGCATACAGAGTTCCTGCCAGTGGGGGCTGAGTGGTTGGGGGAGCCTCCCTGGCTCTCCTGGGCCTCAGAGTTATTTGGCTGTGTCAGAATGTCCCATCCAATGTAGGATTCTCATGTGAAAGACTTACATAACATTCTGTTTTCCTTTGCTCTGAAGACTAACGTGATCATCTCTTCCTGATATATATTTCTATGTTTTTCCAGGCCTCTAACCCTGGGCAATTTGAAAATGACAGTGATGCATTATGGCAGCGAGGACAAGTTCCAGAATCTGTTGTCTGTCATGGTCGAGTAGGAATAAACACAGATGCACCGGACGAAGCTCTGGTTGTCTGTGGCAACATGAAAGTGATGGGGACAGTCATGCATCCCTCTGACAGCCGGGCAAAGCACAATATCCAGGAGGTGAGCCCGGGGGCAGGCCTGGGCCCCTCCTCTGACACCTCAGTCAGGTGTGTTGGGTGCTCCTGGCCTCTGACACACCTTGTACTGGGCATCTTACGTGTCACCCCTTGGCGTGAGACGAACGCACTGCTTAAAAATTATGACTGAGCCGTTGGGCATCTCTGCTGAAGTTGTAAAGCAGCTCCTGCCCAAGAGAATGGTTTTACCTGACAGGAGCAGTGTGCAATGACAGCGTGTCATTGGCTTCCCAAGCAGCAAGCCTCAGAGTTATTTTCCACAGACCATTGCCCTTCCTTCCTTGCTTGGTCAACTGCCAGAGCTTGCCTTTTCCTTCCCATCTCCCTGCTCATCTTCTGCACGTTGTCTCGGCCCAGTTCCTGATCATATTTCTCCTGGACATCTCCAGCCTCTTCCTCCCGGAGTCCCTGGCACAAGCCCTGCCAGCCACTGTCTTCCCCTGCTTCCTCTGTCTCTGAGGAGCGGTTGAGAAGCTCCTCCTCCTCGGCCCTTACTTGGCCAGTTTCATCACCCAAAGGTCCCAGGGGAAGACGATGTCCCTCTGTGGAGAGGCAGTCAGATAGTGGAAATCAGAAATCAGGCCTAGACATCAGGAGACAGACCTCCTCCACCCTGGGCTCTCCCCAGCGATGCGACCCCAGATGAAACGCTTTATCTCACCAAACTCAGTGTCTTCTTCTGCAAGATGGAAGTGGTGCCTGCTGCCTGCCTGACACTGTTGAGTCTTTTTTATTTTTTCACCAGTTGAGATAATAAGTACTGAATCATCTGGGAAACTTACAACTGCTGTGTAGACCAAAGGGATTAGGAATAAAATTCCAATCCATTAGCAGGCCACTCTTGGCTCCAGCTCTTCCACCATTTAATTCTGTTTCCCATTTGTTGCTTCTACCACTTCCTCACAATCTCGCTCATACCACTTCTAAGCATTTTTTGAGAATTGTGTTTTTAAACCTTCTTTCCCCTCCTTTCCTTATTCCTTTTTAGCTAATAGGAGACCTAATCTGTTAATCATTGGCTCTTCGTCCAGACTGAATTCCTTTCCCAGTGCAAATCTGCACTGGTTTTTCTAAGCCAGCCAAGGAATGTCCTCCTTTGCTGAGAGGATTCCAAAGAATGGTTGTAATTTAGACTTTTATGCTGATTGCGAAGCTGCGGTTCATGTTAGAAGAGCTATGACCTACTAGCCAAATGGGAACTCAGAGCTGGAGTGTTCTCACATACGTTTCCAGACATTGGCCCTAGATACCGTGCCTTTGAACTTTAGAGAGAGATAAACAGTCTGCATTTCAGATCACATCAATTCAAATTTATCCTGGCATGTTGGCTATACAATTCCCTACCAAGTCTTGTTAAAAAGTAAATGGAATAGCACAAGAGGGGAAAATCCTCTACAATCCCTACTGCTGCCACCAGGCTTAACACAGAACTTCATTTACCAAAAGTCTTCAAATATTGCTCTTTGGTTTGGAGAAAATGTATTAAAATAACAAGCTTCACTAGAACTTCTCAAATCTTTTCTAGGAAGCCTTCTCCACATAAATGAAATGTCACCCCAGTTGAGGCCCTAAATGTGAAATTTCTGTGTCCTCTTCTTGCTCGCAGCAGCATGATGGAATAAAGAGAATCCCAGTCTATGGTTAGAAGGCTGGAAGTTTAGTCCAGACTCTGGCAACCACCAGCTGAAGAACATTGGCCCAGCGACGTTCTATGCCTCTGTTTTGTTGTCTGTGAACAGGGAATGCTTGTATTCATTTTACCCATGTTAAGGGATTTTTCAAAGCTCATATATGTGAAGCAGTTTTTAGCTGTACAAGGCTCAGATATTGTTTTTGTATACAATGAAAATTATATGTGATTAATTTATTAAATTATTTCATATTAATATATTTGTTCTTAATAGTTCTATTCACATTTTTTTTTTTTTGAGACAGGGTCTTGCACTGTTGCCTGGGCTGGAGTGTGGTGCCGTGATCATAGCTTGGATCATAGATCAGATCACTGCAGCCTCAAACACCTGGGCTCAGGTGATCCTCCTGCCTCAGCCTCCTGAGTAGCTGGGACTACAGGCATGAGCCTCTGTGCCCAGCTAATTTTTAATTTTTTCGTGGTACCAGGATCTCATTAAGTTGCCCAGGCTGGTCTTGAACTTCTGGCCTTAAGTGATCCTCCCACTTTGGCTTCCCATTGTGCTGGGATCACAGGCATGAGCCACCTTGCCCAGCCTGGTCTATTTATATTTATGAAATATATATTCCTAGAAATCTTGTCTGTCCCATCTACCATTTATTACAGAGATGAGAGAGATGATGGTGATGTTGATGATGGTGCTGATGGATGTGTGAACTTCATCTTCACCCCTTCCTGACTCAGTTTTTCCAACTTTTAAAAAGAGAGCCAGTCTTCCAAATACTCTGGGTATCTGACCCTTGGTTGATTTGATTGCATGCATAGAACTGGAGGCAATTTCTCATTGTTTAAGGATGCATGCTACCCAAAGCTGGCTTCTGGACAAGCTGTTGCAAAATGTGGTGGCCAAGTATGTTGCTTAATCCTGTAATCAGGGAAAGTGAATAAAAATGTTGCTGCCTGAGTCAACATAGTAAAAATGGCTTTGCTACCTAAATTAATTTACAGAATCAATGCAATCCCTATCAAAATACCAACATCATTTTTTGCTGATCTAGAAAAAATAATTCTACGCTTCGTGTGGAACCAGAGAAGACCCCGTCTAGCCAAAGCAATCTTAAGCAAAAAGAACAAATTGGGAGGCATCTGTCTACCAGACTTCAAACTATACTACAAGGCTATAGTAACCAAAACTGCATGGTATTGGCACAAGAACAGACACGTAGACCAATGGAACAGGACTGAGAACCCAAATATAAAACCAACCTCATACAGTCACCTGGTCTTTGACAAATTCCAGAAAAACGTACACTGGGGAAAAGAATCCCTATTCAACAAATGGTGCTGGGAAAATTGTATGGCCATATGTAGAAGACTGAAAGTGGACCCACACCTCTCACCTCTCACAAAAATCAATTCACAATGGATAACAGATCTAAACCTAAGACATGAAACCATAAGAATTCTCGAAGAAAACATTGGAAAAACTCTTATGGACATTGGCCTAGGCAAAGAATTTATGAAGAAGACCCCCAAAGCAATCACAGCAGCAACAAAAATAAATACATGGGACCTGATCAAATTGAAAAGCTTCTGCACAGCCAAGGAAACTATCACTAGAGTGAACAGACAACCTACAGAATGGGAGAAAATATTTGCATGCTACACCTCTGATAAAGGGCTGATAACCAGAATCTATACAGAACTTAGGAAAATCAACAAGAAAAAATCAAACAACCCTATTAAAAATGGGCAAAGGACATGAACAAAAACTTTTCCAAAGAAGACAGAATGATGGCCAGCAAACATATAAAAAAGTGCTCAACTTCTCTAATCATCAGGGAAATGCAAATCAAAACCACAATGAGATATCACTTAACTCCAGTGAGATTGGCTCATATCAAAAAATCCCCAAATAACAAATGTTGGCAGGGATGTGGACAGATAGGAACACTCATACACTGCTGGTGGGCCTGCAAATTAGTACAACCTCTATGGAAAAGAATATGGAGATACCTCAAAGAATTAAAAGTAGAATTACCATTTGACCCAGCAATCCCACTACTGGGTATTTATCCAAAAGAAAAAAAGACATTTTATAATAAAGACATCTGCTCTCGAATGTTCATAGCAGCACAATTCAAAATTGCAAAGTTGTGGAAACAACCCAGGTGCCCGTCAATACACGAGTGGATCAATAAAATGTGGTATATGTATACCATGGAGTATTACTCAGCAATAAGGAACAACAGTGAATTAACACATCTGGTATTATCCTGGTTGGAGCTAGAACCCATTCTTTGAAGCAAAGTGTCACAGGATTGGAAAAACAAGCACCACTGGTACTCACCATCAAACTGGTACTAACTCATGAACACTTACATCACACGGGGCAATAACATTCATCTGAGGGCGGGCGGGCGGGAGCGGGGTGGAAGGGATGGGAAAAACTCTCACTGAATGGATGTGGGGAGCACAGTTTGGGGGATGACCACGATTGTGGCTCTGACACGGGCAGAACAGGGGCAATGTGTATGGCCAAAGTGTTGTACCCCCATGATATTCTGAAATTAAAAAAATAAATTAAAAAAAAAATTTTGGAAATAAAGGTTCTCAGATTTTCTTTAAAAAAAAAAAAAAAAAATGTTGCTGCCTTGCCCTGACTGTGTGTCTCCTCACTCAACACAGTCAACACAGGTTGCTTTGTGGCTATTAAGCACATGAGTGTCTGCTGAGTCCTGATGGAGGAGATCTTTGGTGCTCACAGGGACACAGATCCAAGACATAGAGCAGATGATGCAGATACTATTGAAACCCGTGCAACTGAGGCACTGCACAGATGAGGTCGGCCCAGGTGAGGAGCAGCTTAACTTGCCCAGACAGCAGCATTGCCTCTGCTGATGCGACTGTAGCCTGGAGAAAAGAATGCAGCTCTGACGGTGGACACTGAGCAAAATTAGGGTGGAAAGGGCATGTTGAAAACCAAAGCACACGAAGAACGTCATTGTCAATGCAAAAAAAACAAGAGGGAGTTGAGAGTTGAATGCATCAGTCAAATTCTGTGGTGAAGGCTGAAAAAAGGCAGCAAGAGACTTAAAAATAAAAGCCAGAAAAGGAAATCAGTTAAGATGAAATGCTCAAAGGTTGTTTTGTTTTTCTCTTAACTGCACCAGCCGTGTGCCAGTTGAAGACAAAAGTGGACATGTGACAAGCTTGAGAAAGTCAAACGAACAAAGTCTCCCTCAGGGCCGTGAACCAAATGCAGAAGTTCCTCAGCTCAGGGTGAGCAGGTGTCTCTCACGCTGCTCCTGATGTCTGACTGAGGCGGGGCTGTGGGCTGTAACCAGGTGACGGATAGTGAGGCTGCTTTCCCCGAATAAATTGAGTCCCACGGACTGGAAGGTGTTCTCTGTGATGCAATTCTTGAGTTAATGATATAGAGACCTTGGGCATGAGGCAGCATGATGGTGATGGCTGTTTGCGTTCATGGTCAAAACTTTCCAAAACTGCCAGTGGGCAAGGTCAAATCAGACACTCAAATTCAGTTTCTAGCTTCTTACTCAACAGACATTGATGAGCAAGGTGTGGCAGTTAAGTGCTGGCCGATGCAGGGTTCCTGGGGAGGATTCAAAGAAGACACAGCCCTTGCCCCAAGGGTTTTCCCTAGGCCAAGTGTACACAGAGGGAACATGCAATACAGACTGTTTACATTTAGCTTTGGGAAGTCTAAAAGCCAACATTAGAATCGGAAGAGCATTTTCTTTGAGGAACATTGCTATATAAAGTGTTTAGGTCTCCAAGTTAACCCTCAAAATTTTCTTTGGCCAAAAATCTGTCTAAAAGACAATGGTAATAGTACTAGAGAACCTGATTGCTATGCTTAGCAATATGTCTTCGGGAAAATGCATTTAATGATCCAACTAGAAACCAGGGGCCATTTTCCCTCTTTGTAGCCTGGACAGCCAGGGCGAGGGCACATCCTCCTCTGCTTTCTATCTGCAACTAAGGAACCGACACTGCCCCTACTTTGTTCTCCAGTGGGAGCTCATGCAGGCTGGGCAGGAGCTAAGGGGATAATGGGAAGTGGGTGTAGGACTGCCAGGGGCCTGGGGGTGAGGAACTGGCAGTGCAAGGCCAGTGCAGGCCGGCTCCTGGCGGACCCCCTTTCTCCAGTTCTGTTAGTGGCGGGCATTGCCTACCATCTCCCTGCCTTCGTTCTTCCTTTTTCCTTTTCTGTTGAGGATTTGGGTGCCTGTGATATGTCAGACACTTTGCTTGGCACAGTGCAGAGGAGTACGACGCAGGCCTTAACCTCAGGAATGGAACTTTTTACCACAATTTAAGCTCCAAATTAGACATTCTTATTGAATCTCTAGTGCCTAGGAGAAAGCATCTGGCATACAGTAGCTACTCTATAAATATGTGTCGAATGAGTGTAGGAGCTCACCATGATAAATACATGCACAGGGCAATAAGAGATTGCAGCTGTTCCTTTCCAGCATGGCCTACGAGGTCCTCCCTGCTCTGGCTTTGCCCTTTACAGTCTAGCAATTCCAAGCTCTGTGCTGGTTATACAGATGTTGTCAGGGGATCTGCTGCCTCGGGGCTTGGTTCCTGGTGGTCTCTCTGCCTAGCATTCCTGTCTTAGTCGCATCCTTTCCAGCTCCCTCTCTACCCTACATCTCTCCCTAATGCCTATCTTAAAGTTATTAGTGTATTTAATAACTATTGGTTGAATACCTATCACATGCAAGGAATTGTACCAGAAACCGGTGATATGGTGATGAACAGAACACCGTAGCTCAAATATGTCCTCGCCTTCGTGGAGTGTATCTCCTCCAGGTGAAGACAGAACATGAAATTGACACAGGCAGTTATCTGATAAGTGTGATGAACGGGTGCTACGAGCACATAAAGCAGAAGGAGCCTTCCTAGTCTTGGTGGTCAAGAAATGCTTCTGTGAGGAAGGGATGTTTAAATTGGAGGAGGCAAGCATAGGGGAGTGGAAAGGAAGAGCTTTTGAGTCCGGGAAAACAGTGTGCGCAAAGGCCCTGAAGTGAAGGGAAAAGAGCATATTTGAGGAACTGGAATAAGCCCCGATCTCAGTTGGGCTTCACCATCTCTGGGAAGCCTTCCTTTATGCTCCCCTAAGAATATTTTATGTACCTCCTCGGAGCTGCCATGATTCTTTGTTCATAATTCCATCATTGCCCTGTGTTTCTCACATTGTAATATAATCATTTGTGTTTTGTCTGTCTTCCTGTCTAGACCACAAACTTTTAAAAGGCAATCATTTTTTAAGTCCCAACACTTAGTAGTGCATGATAGGTTGAAGGTGATTGGTAAATGTTAGTCAAGTAAAAAAAAAAATGAATGAATTGAACTAAGCTTTTGATAACAGTAAATTCAAAATTATACTCCTGAATTAGTACCTGAAGTAAAGCTGGCCCATTTAGCCAATTAAGCACCAAGCCACCTTCTTCACAACCAAAGTAGTGAAGGACTAAGAGCCCTAAATAATGGTGGGGGGGCTTTACCGGCTCTCATGGAGTGGGTCAGAGAGGAGTTGAGAGCCACAACAGCGGTTTTCTTAAAACAACAATAACAACAAGCATTTTTGGTCCCTCTACACACGGATGAGTGTCCAGGCAGTATATTTTTAATTGCCAAGACCCCACTGGTTTCATAATCCAATTATATTCTAAAAGAAAATTTGGGGGACCCACAAAGGGCTGCCAACTTTTTACTTGTCAGATAAAATTTAAAAGAATCGATTTTGTTATTGCCATCAATTCACTAAAAAAACCCAAAAAACCCAAAACAAAAACCTCAAATTAAAGGGGACTCCTTTAATTCTCTTATGTGGATCAAACACATTTAGCTTTAAGGAAAATTCACTTTATTGTTTTGTTATCACTTTGCTGGGACCCAGTGAAATTTGTTTGAAAGCTCTTCAGTGACAGTTGGGAAGGCCTTTGACAACCTAAGAGCAGTGATCTCAGAGGAGGATGCCCTACTGACCAGGCTGGCCTGGGGGAGGGAGCTTTGTAGAGAAGGGAGAGGTGTGGGTCCTGAAGGACCGGCACTGGGTAACCCTGGTTTACGATCCACTTGAAGAAATTATCTCCAGCAAAATGTCTAGAAGCAATTCAATGATGTCTTTGGGTCACTCTGGGTATTGATTTGAATAGCGAATATCTAAGTGGGTGAAATCTGCTCTTCTTTAATTAAATTAGGTTGACACAAATGAACAGCTGAGAAGAATAGCCCAAATGAGAATTGTTGAATATGACTACAAACCTGAATTTGCATCTGCGATGGGAATAAACACTGCCCATCAAACAGGTACATACACGTTCCCTTTTTAATTTTGTATGGTCAACTGTTAAAATTTTAATTCCTTCTTTATTTGGAGGTAGTGTGCTATGGCATTTGACAACATCATGTTGGTCTAACTCATTCTCTGCGGAGCTCATAGCCACTAGAACAGAAAAGGTTAAAGAATTTCTGTGTCATCTTTACTCAACATGCCCATTCCTACACCCCAAGCTGCAGGTGGATTATTTTGGATATATAGTTTCTTTTCACTGGAGGCCTCTTGCTCATGGGATGAGGGTTCGGAGCAGATGACAGCTCAACTTATATGAGGAGCAGTATTGGGCATCCTGAGATGGAGTGAGAAGGTAGAAATGTAGGCGGGTGTAGTAAGAGGAAGGGTAAGCAAGATGATGTTTATACTCCAATCCAGGAATCCTAAAGAAAGAAGGAATATTTAGGGGCAAAGGCCTCCTATGGGAAAAGAAAGGAAATCAAGTTAACACTTCACCCTTACTTCTACGTACTGGGCCATTCCAACATTTGGCCCAGAGTCCCCCCCAAAAAAAAAAAAAACCCCAGAGAAAATGACACTCCCACTTTTAATCCTATAATTGTTTTTGGCTCAAAATTCCTTCTTTGCTGCAAATGCATTGTAGATCAAAGCAAAAGCTTAAAAGGGATGAGTATCTATTTTCAAATGTGGCTGTCAGTGTTCCATTCTTATGTGGGCCTATGAGGATTTTCTCCAGGAAGGTCTTTGATTAAACCTGTTGGAGTGTTTTATATGTAGGAATGATTGCCCAGGAGGTGCAAGAGATCCTGCCCAGAGCCGTAAGAGAGGTTGGTGATGTCACCTGTGAAAATGGAGAGAAATTGGAGAACTTCCTCATGGTCGATAAGGTAATCGTTGAGGAGATATCTACTGCTATACCTATCACCCCACAGACAAACCCCCTTCTGTGCTCGCACAATGGGCTGAAACATCTAAGCAGGAAATGGGGACCTTAAAAGAATTCTTCACTGAGCCGTGGAGTGAGTTAGTGGCAATTATCTCACACTGGTTATAGGCACCAAAAAGAAGTCCCATAAGTGAAAAAGAAAAAGGAATATGCAATGGTAAGAATTCAAGTTCAGCAGGTCTTATTGTTGGAGGAAAACTGGCATTGACTGGGAAAGTCCACTTAGCATGAATGCACTTAAAACAAGGGCCAAGCATCATGATAAATACTGACAAAAAGTTTTGATTAGACTTCATCTTTAAAAATGAAACTAAAACTTATGAAAATGTGTCTTATTTTATGTAATACAATTTGAATTATAATTACACAGTGTGCTCCTTCTTAGAATGATTAAAGATTGAATGAAGTGTTGAATTTTTTTGAGCATAGTTTTTTGATAAAATCTTATGGTTGACTTTTGCAGTATAATCATAAAGTGGGTCATTTTTTACAAAGATATTATTCATGGGCCTCATAATTTTTTCCCAAGGGCCTGTCTTAATTCTTTGATATTCAAATCATTCTCTTTCGAAGGAGCATCATCATGCCTGTAGATTAGCTTCTCTTCACTTGGTAACGGGTCTAAATCTGCCAGTTCCTCACTTGTCAATGCTATGTGTGTGATGTGAATAGTTCCCTGCTACCACGTGTGTCTATTCTGTGAAATCCTGCATCTTTTGCAAGGTTTGGAAATTCACTCTGCTGCTGATTTGTTTTACATTGCATTATTATATTTAATGCTGGGAGGAAAGACCAATTGACGTAGGGATTTTGTAGTCACGGGGAGAGATGTTTGAGTGGAGACTACTTTATAATTTGTCTTCCCAAACTTCAAAGTGCACACACATCACTGGGGATCTTATTAAACTGCAGATTCTGATTTAGCAAGAATGAGGTGAGACCAGAGATTCTGCAGTTCTAACTAGCTGCCAGGTGATGCCAATCTTGCCAACCCTGCTGGTCACAAGCCACACTTGAAGTAGCAAAGTAGAGTGTACCTTTTCATGTTAGGCCCCTCTGCCGTCTTCTACCTACAAGCTCTTGTACCACAACACTTAGATAACAGAGTCTGGGAGGCTTGCTCAGCCCTGGGCTGCAAGAGCTGAGTGGCAGAAGTTGACTTATTATATCCTGCTTCCCAGGAACACATCTTCAACAGAAGAAATTCTTCAGTCTTTCTTCTAGACCTAGGCTAGCACTTCTCTTGAGAGGTATATCATGAGAAATTTGTTTATATATTTATTCCTCAATTTTTTTATTGTGGTAAAATATACAAAACATAAAATTTACAATCTTAACTGTTTTTAAGTGTACAGCTCAATGATGTTAAATACATTCACAATGTTGTTCAGCCGCCACCACCACCCATCTCCAGAACTCTTTTCATCTTGTAAAACTGAAACTCTGTACCCATTACACAATAACTTCACATTACCCTCCTCTCCCCAGCCCCTGTCAACCACCATTCTACTCTCTGTATCTATGATTTTGACTACTCTAAATACCTCATGTAAGTGAAATCATACAGTATTTGTCTTTTTTGTGACTGGCTTATTTCACGTTGTATAATATCCTCAAGGTTCATCCATGTTGCAGCATGTGTCAAAGTTTCCTTTCTTTTTAAGGCTCAATAATATTCCATTGCATGTATATTCCACGTTTTGCTTATCCATTCATCCATCAATGGACACACTTGGGTTGCTTCCATGATTTAGCTATTGTGAATAATGCTGCTGTGAATGTAAGTGCACAAATACCTCTTTGAGTCCCTGTTTTCAATTTTTTGAGGTATATACCCAGAAGTGGAATTGCTGGATCATATGGTAATTCTATGTTTAATTTTTTGAGGAACTACTATACTGTTTTCCACTGTGACTGTATTATTTTATGTTCCACCAACAATGCCCAAGCCTTCCAATTCCTCCACATCCTCACCACCACTTGTTATTTGCTTTTTTTTTCCTATAGTAGCCATCCTAATGGGTGTGAGGTGGTATTTCATTGTATTAATAGTTTTGATTTACATTTCCCTAATGATTAGTGATATTGACTATCTCTTCATGTGCTTTATGTCTTAGTTGAGGTTTTTGATCCATTTTGAATTAACTTTTGAATATGGTGTTAGGTAAGAGTCCAGCTTCATCTTTTTGCAGGTGGATATCCAGTTTTCCCGGCACCATTTATTGAAAAAGACTGTCCTTTCCCATTGAATGGTCTTGGCACTCTTGTCAAAAATCATTTGACCGTATATGTGAGAGTTTATTTCTTGGCTTTTTATTCTATTCCATTGGTGTATATGTCTGTCTGTTACTGATTGATTGATTGATTGATTGAGGGGGAGCTTAAATGGAGACTAGACATATGTCTGTCTTTATGCCAACACCACACTGTTTTGATTACTGTATCTTTGTAGTAAGTTTCCCTCTAGCTTTGTTCTTTTTTTTTTTTTTTTTAGATTTCTTGACTATTCCAAAGCCCTTGATATTCTACATGACTTTTAGGATGGGTTTTTCTATTTCTGCAGAAAGCAACATTGGGATTTTGATAGGGATTGCATTGAATCTGTAGATCAGTTTGAGTAGTATTAATATTGTAACAATATAAAGTCTTCCAATCCATGAACATGGGATGTGTTTCCATTTATTTATGTCTTCTTTACTTTCTTTCAGCAATATTTTGTAGTTTCATACTAAAAGTCTTTAACCACCTTGGTTAAGTTAATTCATAAGTACTTTATTCTTTTTGATGCTATTACAAATGGAATTGTTTTCATAATTTCTTTTTCAGATTGTTCATTGTTAGTGTATAGAAATGCAACTGATTTTTGTGTATTGACTTTGTATCTTGCTACTTTTCTGAGAAATTTATTTTTAATAATAAGGTACTAAAATTTTTCAATAATTTGCTTAAAAAATAAAATAGGGCCTATTCACCCTCATTTTCTTGCATTTTTATAAGCTTTCTGTAGGAAGAGGAAAGGAGTGTAGGCACAGCTGTCAGTCTCAGAGTGCAGCCTTTGAAGTGTATCACCAGGCTTCCAAGGTGAGGGCTCCTAGGGTTACCCATCTGGTAGCAGCTATATACTTCTTGATATGGCCCTCCCCTAGAACACTCAGGAAAGAAGTGTTCCTGAATAGTAATGTGCTGGTAATGTCTGTGTAGGTAATGTCTTCCCAGGGCCTTATTACTGTCATTATTCAGACAAATAATTAATTCTCCCCGTATTCCCCAGTTTCTTCCCATTCTCCAGTTGAGTTGAACAGGGACAGTTAGGACTTTTAGCAACAGGAGTTCCAAGAATCACCCTCCTAGGGGAGGCTGCAACCCAAGCTTATTCCCAGGAAGGCAAAGTCAGAGCTCTGGGAAAGTAGGAGGTAGCATTCCTAATCCAGGCAGCCAGGTTCATGTGTCACCTGAGGAGAAAACTATGCCAAGGCAGCATTCAGTTTATAAATAAATAAAGCTGAAAGGAGTCCAGAATGGAAAGTAACAGGACCTTGTAGTGATACAATCTATGGAGATGTCACTAAGGCCACACTCACTTCCAGAATCAGTTAACACCAAAAGCAGGTGAACATCTCCCCACTCCGATGATGCAGGAGAAGCCTGGCAGTGTTCCTTGGCTCACTTCTGAGGATGGACTTCATTTGCTAGTTTAACTCTCAACACTGTGAGATATCCCTCCTTTACATTATAAGAGCTTCACAGAGCATCTCCTTTATTCTTTCTCATTAAGAATGCAAGGACTGTGGCTCCTGTTGTCCCATGCTCTTTGTTAATTGTAAAGTCAGCAAAATGTCCAGAGAGGCTCTTGCTTTCCTGACCTCCTGCCCATTCGTGTGGGCAGTGTGGTTGCTTTGATTGCTACCTCCAGGGTTCCTTGTTTTAAGGAACTTTGCCAGGACTTTCTACACTTAAGGTCCTGTAGTAACTGGAGGTGACAGATTACACTGTCTCTATTCTTCACCCTATTTCTCTCCCATCTCCTAATCCTTTTCAAAAAGAAATTTTCATTGAAACTAAAAGGCAAATTAGAAAAGCTTATGCAAATGTCAAAATGTTGCTGTCCACAATCACTATACCATTTCCACATGTATGTTGCAACTTGATGCCAGTATATGAAAAAGAATGGCTGGATCTTGTAGACAGTCCATGCAACCAACCAAAGCTGGAGATTAGTGATCTTTGTCAAAGTTGGTAGAAGCAGTTTTTCTTTCTCCCCTTATCAGGAGAGATGACCTTGCAAGATAAACTTCTCTGATCTGAGGTAATTTGCCTCTTCTCATAAATTCATCATGGTTTCCATGTGCCCCAGTGAAGTCCCAGCGACAGGAGGTGGATTGAGAGGGCTCAGGAGTGATGCTGAGAGCAAGGGGGCCCGTAGGCCGTGGACATCCTTGTCTAACCCTGTGGTAGACCAGTGGGGTCTTGGCCTGTTTGCTTTGTTCATCTATCCACAAGACAGTTGCACAAGTAATAAAGCCCTAAGTTATACCGTGAGAAGCTGTGGTTCCCATCAGTTCAGAGGAGGGAGCGAGGCAGGGCTCCACAGGGGATAGGAAGGGGAAGACTTGGGAGACGAGCGAAGAAGGACATTGGGGACTGAAGGTGTGGCCAAGGGGGACAGATGGCCTCTCAAACCTTCCTTTTTCTCATCCGCAATATCCAGTTAGACACCAAATCCTCTTTTCTTCCTTTGGCAATATCTCCTATACATCAGTTCCCTTCTTCATTCTTTCCATTTTTCTCCCTAACTATTATAATGACCTCCTAACTGACCCACTAGGCACCAATAGAATTATCTTCCTTAAAAACCAAAACAAAACAAATCTCTGATCATATGATCTCCCTTTCCCACTTGGCTCTCCACTGGCTACCAACTGTTATAACGCCCTACAATCTGGACCAAATCTTCTCTTTCTAACTCATTTCCTAACACTCACACCAACCCCTTAACTTCATGACACCTTCAGTGCAGCCTGATTGAGCAACGACCTTCTCACTTTTTCTTAAGTAAGCTGGGCTTTTTCAGAGTACAAAGTGTTTGTGTCCTCAACTTGGAAGCCTTTGCCCCCTCTCATCCCTCCACACTGAAGACTCTTGCATATCCTACCTTCCCCCCCTCTCCAGGGGCTCCCCATTGCTCCCCTTATGCAGACACACAGGCATCTCTTGTTTGGGAGCCCCTCCCACACCAGCCCTTTTCTCTGTTCCTTAAACCTGCCAAGTTTGTTTCTCCCTCGGGGCTGTTCTGTTGAGTGTCCTCTGCCCTAAAGACTCTCTTTAGATGATCTCATCCTTTGCATGTCTATGCGGAGGCCTTCCCTGACCACCCCGTCTAAAGTAGCCTCTGCGTCACTTGGTTTTATTTTGTTTGTAAGATTCAGGGCCACTGTGAGGGTGTATAGTGTCTTTGCACTAATTAGAAAAAGGTGCCGCCTCTGGTCAATGCAGACCCACTGGCCCCCTCAGCTGGGCAGGCCTCTGTGCTGTGAACAAACTGCTGGCTTGTTCCTACAGGTCTGGAGAATATTTGTCCCTAACTGAAATTATCTTGTTTATTTGCCTACTTCTTTGCCAATCTCCCCAATTAGTTGTGTGAGAACAGAAATCTGTATTTTTCCAACTATTTCTCCAACACTTTATTGTGACTTTTACCCCCAGGGCCTAGAGTACTGTAGGAATTCAACAAATATTGGTAGAATGAATGAATTCTGTGATGCCTTGGGTGATGCGGTTTCTGTACTACCGGAGGCCTCTGAATATACAGCACATCTTCGAGAGCGTTTATCACGCTGTGCGGTCATTCTCTTCCCGTCTCCTTCTCTGGGCTGTGAGGTTCTAAATCTGCCTGTGAGGTCAGAGACTACAGTATCTGATGCAATGTGGATACCCCTGATAAGAAGTTGTTTATGTTAATGCCTGAGTTTTAGACTCTCAAAGAAGGGAAGAGAAGTGGTTTTATTATCATAAGGAAGTCTGAGGGAGACGTGATTTTCTGGGGAAAAGATAAGTTCAATTTTGACTTGATGTCAACTGAACATTCAGGTGAAAATGTCTGGAAGGTGACTGGGAGTGTGGAACTTGGGAAAGCAGTGGGGATAGAGAGGAAGCTGCCACCATGGCGGAAGATACTAACTAAGAAGGGAACAATTAGGGACGTAGGTCACAGATGGAAGCCTGTGGTCTAGCCTGGCCTGCAGACATTATTTTTCCCTGGTGGTATTTAAAAAAATTTCAAATGTGTTGCCTACATTTAAAAATTAGGAGATCTTCACACAAATATCAGATTTCTGGCTCCTTTGAAATATCAGAAGGTCTAGGGACACAGTGCTGGGGGTGGCTCCCCCAGGAGGGGCTTCATGGGCCCTCACATCACTGCTTCCTGTCACCTGCCTGCCACTATGGGCTTTTGAGTTCATAGAAAATGAGAAGGAAAAAGGACCAAAAGGAACACACCCATTCAGGGCCTGGAGAGGAAGAAGAGGGCCCGTGAGGGCTGAGAGGGTTGGGTGGGAGTAGGAGGAGACCATGGGGCAAGCACCGTGTCAGCAAGTGGGAGAAGAGGGCCAGGAAGGAAATGGGGAACAGACAGGGAGACAGGAGGTTCTCTCTGGGACATGCCGCAGGAGTGGTGTATAGGATACACGCAGACTCAATTTTGTAAAACACTGCCTAATCGTTGGTCAGTTCTAATTCATAACAGCAGCTCATGAGACTTTCTGTTTCTTTATATCCTCATCAACACCTGACATTATCAGACTTTCTAAATTTTACAATTCTGAGTGAGACAAAATAACATCATGTTGTTTTAATTAGCCTTTCTCTGATTAGTGATAAAGTTGTGCATCTCTTTCTTATGTTAGCTTTAGGTTTCTCCTTCTGCGAATTGTTTGACACAGTGCTCCACTGGGTCTTTTTCAGGGTGAGAATATAACTTTTCATTTGACTTGATTGTTTTATTCTTTCCCAATACTCTCAAAAATAAAACTAATATACCAAATCTAAGGCAATGGCTTAAGATAGTGACAATTATTTTCTATTTCAATGCCTTGTTGGCTTTCTTCCTAGTGCTAATTACAACTTAAAACTATATTATTTATTTGTGGTTTACCTGTTGATGGTCAGTCTCCCCCACTAGAAAATATGCTCTATGAGGGCAGGGACCCTGTTTGCTTTATATAATTGTTTTATCCCTGCACTTAGGAGAGTGTCTAGCATAACATAGGTGCTTAATAAAGAATTATTGATTCTTTTCATTAATTGAATAATGAGCTATGTGTGTCAGGAACTGAGTAGGTCCTGGGGAGTCACAGGACAAAGTCACTGCCTTCAAAAGGAGCTCATTGGTCACCTGAGAAGACAAGAAATTAAATAATTACAGCGGTGACATGGGCTAGTTCAACTGAAAACTTGTCTCAGTCGAAGGATTCAAGCCCTTTCCACAGAAGATTGCACTTAAACAAAAATAACAAAAATTAAACAAGAATTCTAAGGCAAACAAACAAGGGCAATGATAATACACACAATTTTAAAGACTTTCATGAATCTTATGCCCTTCCCGTGTAAGGCAGAACGTCAAAACGTGCCACCCAGGGAAATGAGCCCAAGAGTTGTTCTCTTTGCAAGAGAAATGTGCATGCAAGGGAAGCCTCTTCTCCAGGGACCCGTTGAAAATTCAACTGGAAGTCTGAGCTTCCAAACCATCTCAGCAGCCTGCTTTTCTGGTTTTGGGATTCTATTCTTTTAAATCCATGTCAGGGCCTGGTGAGCTCTCCACAAAGTAAACTCTTGGACAAAGATCTAAAGCTGAGTTTATTCAAAGCCCAAACAATTGCCAGAGACACCCATTGGCTAAAGACAGTTTTTCTCCCTTTGGCAATGATTTTTACAATGCTCAATTGCAGGCTGTTTTATTCCCATGATTTTATTATAAAACATCAGTCCATGCAACATCAGATGCATCCTTTACTACAGGAGAGATTTTCAAGTCTGCGATGCTCTCTTACTGGGAAAGAAATAAGGGCCTATTTCGTCTTCTCTAAGCTGTATTTGCCATCAGGCTTAGTTACCGTCATTCAGTGTTGTTGCAAAGAGGACAAGTTGTTATTCCCAAGAGAGGAGAAATCCACTGCCTGGCTAGTGCCTCAGCGTTGCAGGTTCACTATCCTCAGACCTGCCAGGGACCAAGGAGCTTCCGTGCGTGGGGATGGGGGTACAGGGGGAACTCAAGGGCTTTCATCTGTTTCCTGAGCCAATCCTCTCCCAAAAAGGAAAGGACCTAAAAAGAGTGGAAGCCAGTTTGTTGGGTACGATCGAATCACTAGCCCATTGCCCTGAAGGTGATAAACACTAATGTTTGTTTAATTCACCCACATTTCTATGGGCATTTTCTAACATGGAAAAGGAATTTGGACTTTAGTTTTTTTACTTTTCTGAGAGAAGTCTCTGATAAAAGAATAAACTGGCAGTTGGCTCCTGTCTTCATTTCACTAGAGAGCAGCACTTACAACATCTCAATGCCTCATGGCATGAACCAACACTGTAAGAGTATTCATTCATTTAATCATCAGGTATGTACTGAGTTACTACTCTGCTCTGGAGAACCAAGTGTGGATAAGATGTGAGCCCTGTCCTTGGTGAGCCCACTTTCCAGTTGTTTATAATGTAGGTAAATCTGACACCAACTGTAAGGAAGGTGGGACAGGTGATTCAGGTAGAAGGAGCCGCATGTGCTAGGTGCAGAGACTAGAGGAAGTGTGCTATGTTCAGCGAATGAATTGAGACAGTGAGAGCAGAGAGCATGGAGGGGACTATGGTGAGAGATGAGTTTTAGATGAGGGACCCACTCTAAGCTAGATCATAGCTCTGATTTCACAAATGCCTCCCGATTGTTTTCATGTGCATATAACCTGCCAAGCTGCCCCAAGCACCCATTTAGAAAATATGCTCACACTGTCCATGTGTATCCTGGCCCCAAAGCAAGTCTTTCAAACAATGGTAAGAGATCCTTGGGTGATTTGAAGCAGTTGCCACTTTCTCCTCTACGGTCTCATTAGCAATTTTTGGTGGCAAGCTGATTTAATCATTTTTACATTGTGTTTCAGCTGAGGTAGTGGGCCCCATTTAAAACTGTTAATAGCTGACAGACTTGAGTAATTAACTAGGTTTGATTGCAAAATTGTTCTTAACCAAGGGTGGGTATCAAATAGGGACACTTTTCAAAATGCCCTGGCCTAGGCCCATCTCAGCCCTAATGAACCCAAACCTCTGCATGGGGTCTGGACATGTATGTTTAGATAACATTTCCTCAGGCATCCATGATGCACATTCCTGGTTAAAAACCGCTCATACAGACCTTATCTCTTGCATAGAAAAGGACATTTTCAGAAAACGCTAGACTATATTTTTGAACATATTGAACATATTGGCTTCACTGTGATGATGGAAGACGGAAGTCAGAACTCTTAAGTATTTTAGTGAGAGTCAATTCCTATAACATGTCCTGGAAATTTACTTTTTGGTCATTTTCCATTGGATCTATAAAGTCAAGGCCAGCCATAATTATAATCAGGAAGGTGGTAGTAAATTTCCTCTCCACCTTTATTTCCTCTTGAATAAGGAAACATGAATTATCTCCTTGCCTATTGAATCTACCTGGAAGATATATGGTGCTAGCAAATTTGAGTTGGAGAAATTACAGCTGGCTTTTTATCATTATTGACAAGTAACCAGACAATTGCAGTGATTGCTCGTATGGCATGAGGCAGTATTGAAAGTCCTGTTGGGGAAGACATTGCAGAAAGAAATTACTGTGGTTTAGAGGGGACTTTATCATCATTCTCCACGGTCTGCTTTGGTCTGGGCTAAATAATAAATTAACGTATCAAGTAAACATTTAAAAAAAAGAAAAAGCAGCCAGTTGCCAAGAAAAAAATAGTATAAGTAGTGCTAGTGAGGATGGAAAGAAATGGGTAAATCTGGGAGATTTAGGATATGGAACTGACAGCACTGTATGTTAAATTGCCAGATTTAGAAGTAAAGGAAAACCTCTACTGGGATTAGAAAATTAAGAAGGGCTTTTGTCAGGAGTTTCTGTTTTTATTTTGTGATTTTTTAAAAACATTTTTAATGAAAAATTTAAACATACACAAAATAAGAGAGAAGAGTAATGAAACTCCATGTATGCCTCACTCAGATTTCAGTTATCAATTCTTGTCTGGTCTTATTTTATTTAAATCCCTCACCCATTACCCTCCCCCACCAACTGGATTATTTAAAGCAACCCCTACATCATACCATTTCATTGTAGGTACTTCAGTATTTTTTTTTTAAAAGAGGACTGCCACTTAAAAACTGAACCACTATACTATCATCACACCTAAAAACTTACAGTAATTCCTTAATATCCTCAAATCCAGTTGGTTGGTGTTGAAATTTCCCCAATTGTTTTTATGTGTGTGTATAAGAAAGAAACAGATATATGCATATGGTTTTAGCAGCCATTGAGGGTTATTGCCTAGATCCATGTTTCCTTTGGGGTTGGAAAATAGTAATACTCTATCATTCCTTCTGTATTGATTTCTCTAGAATTCTTCTAAAGTGAAGAACTTTCCCTTATCAAATATGTAGATGATGTATAGGACAGGCAGGATAAAACTTGATTTTTTTTCTTTATTTACAAGTTTTCAGAAAAATGAGGTGAACACCTAATATCCTCTAAAGGTAGCCAATAAAATGTTTTTAAAAATTGAATAGAATTTTGGATGCTTTTAAAACACATTTGATTCTTTGATCTATTATGGTAATTAGTCCTTTGATGTCCTATCTTTAGCCAATGGGAGTTTCTTCAGCTAGCTCCTGGAGTCATTTTGACAAAACCACAGCACTCTGTGATAGCTTCCTTGTTTTCTCATTATAAGATATGCCAAGTTCACTTCCTACATTTCCTACTCCAAACCTGGAAGAGTCCTGGTTCCTTTCAGTGGGAATGGTATTTAGAGATGACAATGAGGCTGGCGCAGTGGTTCACGCCTGTAATCCTAGCACTCTGGGAGGCCGAGGCGGGAGTATTGCTTTAGCTCAAGAGTTCAAGACCAGCTTGAGCAAGAGCGAGACCCCGTCTCTAAAAAACAGTAAAAAAAATAAAAATAAATAGAGACAACAATGAGGGTGGAAATATTTTTTTAATCCTTTTTAGTGGACATAACTAGAAAACTTTTTTTTCTTTTTTTGAATAGAATATATCAGGATTTCATAGCAGTATTTCTAATTTAAATTTAGCTTTGCTAAATTTAATGCTGTTTTCATTTTCTTTTTCTTTTCTTAAATGCTAAAAATCTTGGTTTATAACTCTATTAACTTAATTTTGTATTTGCTTTCTCCAGTTGTGTGTGTGTGGTATGTGTGCGTGTGTAATCCATCACTATTATTACTAACAATATGATCATTGAAAAGTTTAAGATTTCTTTGCTGGTTGTTTTTGTTTGTTTGTTTGTTTTTGTCTTTAGGACATATCCCTCCAGGAGTGGACAGTCTAATTACTGTGCTTTGAAGTCATTTAAAATAAATCTTCTCTGTAAGGTTAAACCAGAAACTCAATATCCAGTTAGGTTCATTTGTTTTATTTTGCTTTTTATTTTTAGGGGATGCTTTTCAAATTTTGGTTTATATTTTATAATTATTTAAAATACTCACATTATTCTACAGACAAATTTATAAAACAAGATATGTTCAGACAGCCTGGCTTCTACCCATTTTGCCCACCTTGTTTTTTCCTTTCCAGTATGTGTCAAATTTTTAAATTAGTTTTGGTTTATCCTTCATTTTTTTCAATGTAAGAAAATATGAAAATATTTTTGTATCCTCCCCTTTTCTTAGACAAAGGGTAGCATACTATACACGCTCTTCTGTACCTGCTTTTGTCTTCTTATATTATATCCTAGACTTTGTTCCATAGTGGTATATGGAGATGTTCTGTATTCCTTTTTACAGTTGCATAGTATGCTGCTGTGCGAATGTACCGTAGTTTATTATCAATTCTGCTATCAATGGACATTCGGGTTGATGTCAGTCTTTTTATTTCTTACCTTTTACCAGGAGATCTATGGACTAGATTTCTAGAAGTGGGATTACTGGCTCAAAAATAAAAACATATATAATTTTGCTAGATATTGCTAAATACCACTCCAAGTGGCTTTATCAATTTGTGTTCCTTGGATAGATTTTGAAAGATATCTGGTAAGACTTCAGGAAAAATATAGGGTTTTCTGATGACTTTTAAGAAACCAAATATGGGGATGTCTTTTTTTTTTTTTTTTGTAAGTTTTTTTAAAGCAAGTGTAGGTCTCTAAGATTAAGCTTTTGGTCATTTTGCTTCCCAAATAGGAAGGCTTTATTTTCCTAAGCTGCTAACTCATTGTACCTTTCAATTCACTTCTGTCCATTCTTACTCAGCATTTCTTATGGGCAAAAAGCATGTGCTAAATGATGGTGAGATACATAAATGAATCAACATAATTGCTACCTTCCACAAACTCATGATCCAGGTGGGGAGATAAACACATAATACCTGATACAAGACAAATGGCCAAGTGATCAAATTGAACGTGTTTGAGGACATTGTGGAAGAGAGGGCTGCCCTCTGACCAGTGGTGTCTGGGGAGATCCTGGGTACGATGGGGTTTGGACTGGTCTTGAGGAAAGGCATTTTTCTCAGAGCTATTAGAATAAAGTCTCAGACATGGGGGAATGGAGGGTATCAGGGACTTCATTAGATCTGTTCAAGGGAGTCCGCCAATGTTTCACAAGACATACCTGTCTTTAAACTGCCCAAACTAAGCCTTAAATCTGTAATGTTCTAAGTGATTGCTTTACAGTGTTTGAAACACTCAGCGCTTTGGTTTGGGTGATGAGAATCCCAAAGGCACGCAGCCCTGAGTTTGACCCTTAACCACAAAACAGTCTCTATTGACCTTGAACTCATCACTTTACATTAGTGGACCAGCCTCTATGTGATTCTGAAAGTGCTGTGGAATTTTGAACTTGTAAATGGAGAGAGGGAAAGGAGGGGAGAAGTCTGGGGGTTGGGGTGCAAATTGACCAGAGCTTTCCAGGTTTTTGTTATGGCCGAGAGGTAAACACAGGTGTTCCTATGACAACTGAAGTGTGTGGGTGGGGGAGGGGACAGCCTGGACTCTGGCTTTGGTTGGTCGCCCCTTTCTTTCTCTTTCTGAGGTGTCAGTGACTTTCTCTGAACAGGAAGAATTAAGTGCTTTTTTTTTTTTGTTTTTTTAATTTTGTTTGGAAGTTAGGCTGAAATATAAACTGTACATGACAGCTCATGGAATGTTTGAGCAGAAATTGACATCTCAAGAATTATCCTCTCATTTATAGATGAAGAAACTGGAGCCCAGAGAGGTTATTACGTTTTGCCTGAGGTCTCACACTTGGTATGTGGCAGAATTCAGAGAAAAAAACCAGGTTTTCCTTCCTCCTTCACCTGAGCAATTTGATGCACCTTTTGCCAGGGAAACCTGGAGTCGTAGCTTATGGAGATCTGGTGACAAACACACAAATCAACATTCAGAAGCCTGTTCTGACTTTCTTTGTGTGAGTTTTAAATATAGCATAATGGCTGTTGAAAATAAATCTTTGGATTCCAAACTCAACAATGTCCTTCAGCTCCATTTTTGAGTTACAAGGACATATTTCCATTTTATTGCAAATTGAACAGAGGCAGTTTTACTACACAGCCAGCAGTTTAGCAAGACCTCTTTAAGTTTCAAACCTCTCCAGATTTATCTTGAATGAACTTGAGGATGTGTGCGTATATAACCATTTTCAACGGTGTATTCCAACTGTCTTTGAATGAGCTATGGACGGCTCCCTGGTGGTCTCAAACTGTAAATTTATGCACTCCATATGATTTTCCTTTTTAGGACCAGATCTTTATGGAAAATGTAGGTGCGGTGAAGCAGCTCTGCAAACTAACTAACAACCTTGAAGAAAGAATAGAAGAGTTAGAAATATGGAACAGAAAGCTGGCCAGGCTAAAGCGGCTCAGTAGTTGGAAGTCCTCAGCCAGTGAAGCAAGCTCGATCAGGTACATTAAGATCTCCATAGAAATTTGGGAAAAGGAGAGAATGGGCTCTTTCTGAAATGACATTGATCTAAATGGTCTTTTTGATCAAACGGCCACCGTTATTACTTTCTGATAATGAAGTTCCTATTTTTCTTTTAGAATATTTTGGAACACGATTGCCTTATGGGACAACTTTCTTATTTTTTCTGTTGCTGCTTTAAAAATGAAACAAAACATGAGGCATCTGTTTAATAGCAGTTGTTATAGGAAGTGCTAAATGTTAGCAAAAGGGTGGCTTCTCCTTTAATGAGGAGAGGTGGCCATTTCTAAATTTAGAAAACCATGTTTGGTCCTCAGGGGAAAAAACTTCATTATTTTTTTTATTGCTTAAGGAGGTAAAAGCACATTTCCTGGGGTCTAGTTTTGAGGAAAGGAGAAATATAATGTTTAATGCATTCATTTATGCTTACTAAAATTCTTTTCCACAAATGGAATTCTCAATTGCCTTGACTTTTCCTTTTTCAAATTATCACTGTATTACAAAAGAAAGTCATACCGCCGTGTTAGTGACAGCCTGGGCTTTTGTCATACCACTCCTGTAGAGGTATTTGAAGAGTAACCAATTTTCTCTCTTTTAAAGCAAATTTAGCAGAGCTGTTAGTGCATCTTCTCCAAGAAGAGCCATTCACAAAAAAACCAACAAGGTAAATAGACAAACTTATGATGAAAAGATATGATATTTTCTATAAAAAAAGTCTTTAGAGAAATTGATCAAGAATTTTTTTTTTCACTTATTTGTTGATAGGTTCCCTAGTTTGCATCCTTATGTACTACAGGTATTTAGATAGTAACCCTTTGATAGATATTAACTGGCTTTTTAAAGAGCAGAAGTTTAGGGAAATGAGTATAGAACATGTCCATTTCAGAATTATCTGCCAGTTTTTGTTTATATTGTTCCCATAAGATGAAATTTGTTGGCCTCCACATACACATGGCCCTGGGCTGCAAGATCTGTGTGTATGCCTTGAACCCACCTAGTCCCTTATCTTTGACTTCAGAAAATCCCAAAGGGACTTCAGTTAATCCTCAAATCCCTATATTCCCTTTGATATTTAGTACTAAATATGCAAATGGAAGAATAGGCATTCACTTACTTGCAAAGGTTAAAATATGATGGTTTTATTGACGAATAAAGAGAGCTTTTATTAAGTAGGATAACATTTACAGTAAAAAGTGAAGGTTAATCATTTACGAACTTGAAGGACACCCTCTTCATCACAGAGAAGTGTCAGGGAGACTTTATCTCAGAATATTAACTAGAATGTACAGTCCATGAGAGCAGGCCCTGTGTCTGCCTTCTTCACTCTTGTGTTGTTAAGGACTAGCACATAGTAGGCACTCAAGAAATATTTGTCAAATGAATACATGAGTGGAGAGCCCAGTCTGCAAATATTCCCTGAAGTCTCACAATTTAAATTAAAAACATTAAGTGGTTCAGTGTCTTGGGCATGTGGACACAGGGATGGGACTTACATAAGACTTAAAGAGCATCATTCAACTCAGAGACCTCCTGCTGTGGGAGGAGGTCTCTGTGGGAGGCAGACAAAGATGAGTCAGATGTGGTCTCTTCTCCTAAGGAATTACAACATAGCCAGGGAAGATTAGAAGAAAATACAAAGAACAGCTGTACCTGGATGTGATAAATGCTGAGGCTCAGAGCACTCAGGAGTTTTATGACAGCCCAGCCTTAAAGGAGTAGTAAGCTTTGGCTAGACAGCAAAGCAACTGCAGGAAAGCTTCAGACAGAATGGCATAAACAAAGCTCTGGGAGCTGGAACTGGCTTCCTTGAAGGATTAGTGGGAGTTGGTTAGGGAAGATAGTGGAAGATAAGGCTGGAAATATAGGTTAGGCTCTGATTTCCTGGACCATCAGGCTATGGAGTTCATTTGATAAGTCATGACCTTTTAAATCATATCAATAATGTCTAAGTTGTTCAGTTTCCTTTTAGTTTTTTAAATCTTTATAGACAGAAAAAAGGAGGCAGCATAGCATTGTGGTTAAGAGCCTAGATTCTGGAGCCAAATTTTTTTTGTTGTTCAAATCCTTGCTTTGTGATTTATTAGCTTTGTGATCTTGGGTGAGAAACTCAGCCTTCTTGTGCCTGCTTTTTCCCAGCTCTAAAATGGGGATGAGAAAAGCACTTGCCTCATAGGGCTATTGAGGATTATTGCGAGGATTAAAGAAATTGGTGTATGTAAAGCACTCAGAAGGGTGCGCGACACATAAGAAGTCCTGGATAAGTGTTCACTGTTACTTATGTCTTCAAACTCACTATTTCAATGATTCTTATACTTTGCCATATGTCAGACTTGTCCAGGGAGCTTGATAGAGTATGAATAATGGAAGTGTTTGCTCCCTCTGTGCTGTCTTGGTGGGAGAGCTCAGCTCTTTCCGTGAGGTTGACTTTCCCTTCCATGCCACCACCAGCCTCTCAGGTGTCCTCTGTTCCTTGGGGCCTCCATGGGTCACTGGGTCATTGCAATGCTTGTGTGTGGGTGTGGGTGGGGAGTGGTACTCTGGGGTTGGGTGGGGGTGTTTATGAGCAAAGTGCTCGCTGTGGGCAGTTGATGGGCATTGCCAGAAGGTAAGATGCCTGGCTGGGCCCTGCCTCGACTTCCGCACAGCTCCCAATGCTGGCCGAGATGGTGCTCATTTTGGAGGAAGGTTGAGATCTCCTGCTCTCGCTCTCATCCAATACATAGGGTTCCTCTTCCTTCCTCTCTTCCTCTATCTCCAACAGGTAGGTGTGTGATTCCTCCTCTATGTAGATGTCACAGTGAGGTGGTGAGGTCCTCAGGGTTCAAGTGAGAATTCACTGAGTATTTGGAGGAGGAGAGGGAGAGGGAAAGAACAAACATGGATAAATACTTTTCATTATCTTACCTCTTACAGATTCCCAGCCCCCACCCTACCTCAAATAAAACCTAGTGAATCAGAATTTTCTGGGACATTTTGGCTTTTAACAAGCTCCATAGTAATTCTATGCACACCTGAATTTGAGAACCATTACACTGTTGAATGTCTCCACCCAATAACTCTGAAAAGTAAGCAGGCATTGTTTTATTATTCCTATTTTATTGATATGGAAAATGAGGATCAATGACATTTAGATAACTTTAGGACTCAACTCCAAGTCTGACTCCAGGTCTTAGGCCATTTCTCTGTATTAGGTCAAAGGATTTTGAGCAAAAGCATGGAGATTTAAAATAATCCAGCAGCTGTGGGGGGTAGGTTGGAGGGGAAAGTACTTATCCTGAGACTAATACTATTTAATTCCAATCGATTCAATAAATTGCATTGAGTTCATTCTCTGTACAGCACACTATTAGGACATCCTCAGAACAGTTCTAGTGAGACATAGGAACAGTATAAGACATGACTTCTCGGTAATCAGAGTGGCTTCTAGCTGTACTTATGGATGACTCAGTTACAATTGCCCTAAGGGTTTGCATACTTGTTAGAAAAGGTGTAGTTAATCCTAGCCCCTCCCCATACTACATTGAAGAGCATTTCCTTTAGTCAGATAATCAGCCCAAGAAATTAAATCAAAGACCAGTTTAAAGATATTTCTTAATTACCACCAAACTCTAATACCCTGCAGACCAAAAGCATGATTCTACCCTGTATCCCCAGAAGGAAGCAAACATAAGACTCCCTATTGCATTCGTAGGAAACTCACGTTTAGGGAAAACCTCTCGTATCTCTTCAGCCAGATTCCCCACCAATTCCACAGCTGTCCGTCCTGTAGCTCTTGGCCCATTCCCCACAAGCAAGTTTTTATGCCGATATGTATCAGTCCTAAAAGTTTGTCTCACTCACATCCTAGAGAATGTAATTTACTCATTTTCATATCTTCTATAGTGTTGTACATAATAGTGCTCAATAAATATTCGTTAAATGAATATAAGAATAAATAAGACACAGGCCCAGAGCTGTCCTTATAAATAGGTAGAAGAATTGGATACCAATATTATAATTTAAGGAGGGCTTAGTGGAGTTTCATGCCATAAAAATCTTTTCCATGGTTTTTCATGGTTTGTCATGATCCCTGGAATTCTTCCATTAGAATGTATTCCTTCATGTCTTGAAGACCTTTTGGTTTTCAAAAGTATCCTATTAAAAGAGGTGGGCATCTGGGATCTGACAGCATCTTGTCTCATGAATTTCTTCTCCATAAAACTGCAAGAATAAGTGTGAAATGCATGGCACAGACCATTGCCCTGCAGGATGTCGGGGAAGAGAGAGAGTACCACAGCCTGGAATATCAAGGAGAGGGAGGGATGTGAGGCAAGTTTAGGAATAACGTTCCTTCCAGGGAGAGGAGGAGGGAGGTGTAAATTGAAGCAATCTCTGGAACCATCCATCCTGGGGGAGCAGCAAAGATGCCTGCTGGGAGCAATTCTTCAGGCTTCCTCCTCACAGTTAGAATCACTAATTTATCACTGCTCATTACTGAACCTTTTTATAGGTTTATTTTTCAGGAAAAAGACAGTTGTGTCCTAACTGGGTTTTCCAGACCGTGGTTATAACTCTAATTGCTGTGATGACATTTTGGTAAGAGACACTTTAATGTTGTGCTATGTCAAGCTCTTTTTTTCTTTCCATCTTTCTCTTCTCACATATGAACTGGGGACTGACCTTCTATTTACTTTGAAGACAAGAAGACCTTTAGACCAGGCACTGACCTTTGATAGCTTAGAGGTGAGGGAACCCTTTTTAAACTTATATTTTGAAGAAAACAGCACAGACTTTCTGCACTTGAATGTGAGATGAAGGATGATTTTTTCTCAATCCACTGCTGTGTTTTAGGAGCAAAGTGTGCCTTCCGTGTGTGTGTGTGTGTGTGTGTGTGTGTGTATGAGCATGCACGTCTTTCTTAGCTTTGCAAATAACGTTCTCAAATTCTCTGTTTTCCTTTCTATCTACTTGGGGGAAAGAAGTGAGTAGGAAATCAGGGACAATCCACTCTCCCCTGGCAACTCATATTTGTTAGGATTCTTCTGGATTCTTCAGTGAAGACTTTATACCAAAAGGACACCAAGATGTACAATATGATGAAATTGTAGCCAAATCTACTAAGCAGTTAAACCAAGCAAATAAAGTAAGGACAACAGTATTTGCTGTGAAAATTGGGTAACTTTCGACACCATCCCTCCTCTGCATAGAGATGGGAGTCACCTTTGCTGGAACACGGGGCCCTTCCTCAGGCCTCTGGTCTTCAGGCTCCCGCTACTGCTGGAATGTCCCTCAGCCTTTGAGCCCTGGTCATCTCACCCGCGTTCTCTTGCCTGTCTTTGCTAGACCTTTGCATACACCTTTCTTGTCTAACTATCCATATCATGAAAGCAATGTTTATCTATCCCTCAAAAAATGCTTTGTTAGACTGGCTTCTGGGCCTTGTCTTAGGGGAGACAGTCGTTCTCAGAGGCAAAGCAAGCGATGGTCCCAAGATGCTTCTTGTTCCTTGATCTAAGCAGCTTCCTAGCTACAGAAGACAGTGAGGTCTCTCTGTGCCCTTCTCTCCCCTTAGTGTTTTCATTTTTGACTTGCTACTGACCACTGTAGGGAGATATCCAAGTATTCGCAGAATACTACGCAGAATTCCCATGAGAAGCCTTAGTGCATTTCTCACTCTCCTAAGTGTGCTTATCTTCTCCTGCTGGGACTCCCAATTCAGGAGTGTGTGAACCTCTACCTTCAGCAGACATACTTAGCGTTCTCTAGAGCATTCTCTAGAGACATAGATTCCCAGCACAGTAGAAAGGTTATGGATGTCTAACTGTAAAGTAAAAAGACTGCTTTTTAAACCTGCTTATCAGATCTTATGATTTTCAATATTGTTGACCATTAAGACCATAAATGGGGGGTGTTAGGCTTACTATCTTGTTTCTGGCCTACGGTATACCTGAGAAGGGTCAAAACCAGAGTTTGCTCCCAAAGAAGAAAGCACACATCCGTTTCATTCTATGGTTCTACAAGTCTCTGGGCTATGCACTGAGGCAGATGCCAGAGACGAATCAGAAAGGGTATTTAAGGATTGGTAACAAGGAGCCGGACAGTGGGAGATGTCAGAGAGCAAGGAAGGGGAGGCTGGGTCACAGCAAACAGGCGCCAAGGAGACACTATAAATTCCATCTGATGGCATCTTTGGGGCTCAGCATCACTGCTGGGCAGTGACCAGCTGCGGCTGAGAATGCTTTGGGAATTCGTTCTTTATGAACAGAATTCCAACGTGTGCACGTTTCTTTGTGTGTACTTGATGGTGGTAAATCCACCATCTTTGATGGGAAGCCATATAATGTGGAGTGGAGTTTGGAGAACTGGTGTGAAGTCAAGCTGTCAAGAAGTGAAGTCAGGTAACACTGTTTTGAGCCCAGCACAAAATGGAATAGTAAAGCCCTCAGCAGACTTTCTTGTGTGGCTCATGAGAGAGCTCTAAAGACATCCCTAAAAGAGAAGAGTGGTAAGTATTTGCAGGCATGAGCATTGATGGGAATAGCTTCCAAAGCTCAGAACCTTTAAGTGGGAAAGCTCCCATTTGGATACATAAGTTCCGGTAATTGTGGGGAAAGACATCCTCATTATTTTGAAGTCACACAGTGTGGAAATGAATGCTTTATTGCATTTCTTTTCCTTCCCCTGCCCAATTTGGTGTATTGTGCTCTGAAAAGACAGGCAGCCGGAAGGAAGATGTCCGAGAAGCAGCCAAAGGGTTTGGCATCCACAGCTGACTGAACCCGTGCCGCTGTGACAGTGCGGATGACCCCCACCAGGGGGATGTGAACCTGCTCTGACTCTTTCCTGTGAGGCACAGAGGGCTGCCTCCAGCAATTTCCACGCTTCCTCCTGTGATCTTCCACTAGTGACAGGCTTCTGAGACAGCTTGCCAGGGCCAGGGGGTTGCTCTATGGAAAAATCCATCAGTGTGGAGTACCCCAGGAGCCTCTGAGCTCCAGGAAGCCCAGGGCTTTTTCTCTCTAGGGCAGAAAGCAGACTGTGCTGGTTTCCATGGTGTTTCTGTCAGCTATGGCTGCCCCCTCCCCCTCTGCTCCCATCTGTGTGGCCTGTTGAGAGTACATCTTTGGCCAGCTGGGTGTGTGAGATATATCTGGAAAGAAATCTGCCACATAATGCTTTTTTTTTTTTTTCTGACAGTGCCTTGACAATAGTCTCCCTTTACATACTTAGCTTAAAAGATCAAGACCAACATGTCTCAAGTCTCCCTCCAAGGTGAGAGTTCAGATGTCATATTCCTTTGGGGGAAGGATTCTTGCAGGCCCCTCTCATTAATCATTTCATCGTCCTCCTCCAGCAATCTCACAAGCTCTCAGGAGCCAGCTCTGCCGCCCACAGCCTCCTCCTCAGGTAAGGTCTTTGCATTCCCCACTTGTGCTCAAACCCAGTCTGCATGGCATGTGAACTGCCAACAGAAGAAGCCAGCCTTTCAGGTAACCTTGTAGCTTCCCTCTCTGCTCAATGCCTTGCAGCACCTAATACATCCCTGGCAACCACACAGACCTCCTTACAAGTACCTGAAGTTACTTTCTGTGAGATCCTGCCATGTGAGGAGACTTATTGCTGCCCCATCTGGGGAATGAAAAGAGTCTTTTCAAGTCCTGCGCAAAGACAATTCGAGGAGGAGTTCCATCATAGGCGATGGGCAGGTAAATGATGTTCAAAGAAAAACAACTACAGCATTGAACCTGAGGTTTTTTCCTTGTCAATATTTACTTGGATAGTCTGTTAATGGTTCCAGATAATGGTTCCACTCTTCTATTTGGGGTGGCAAAATCTTTTAAAACACAAATACCCAAAATGGCAGTCATCTGTAATGTTGAGTTCCATGCTCAGGGATGAAATTTGGTTGACTCAAGTACTTAAAATTTTCACCAAGTGGAAGGGTATCATTTGTCCATTGCCAACAAAGGTAGTAACAGTAGCACAAGTGAAGTAATTACGTGCACGTGGATTGATTTTTTGGCTCATTTAGAACTTAAAAATTGATGTGGTATCTGGGCGCTCGGCCCAAACCAACTAGGGTAAAATGTGTGAGTCTTGGAAACTCTCATTTAGAGTCGAGGGTAAGCTTTAAGCCGGTGAAAAACACAAGGTTGGCATTCCACTTTCAGAATATCTTCTTCTTCTTCCTCTGAGGGACACACACACACACACACACGGCTGTTTTTCAAGTAACAGAATTTTCATGTTAAAAAATTATAGAAACTTGATCAAGGGCTACAAGTGTAATTATCTCTGTATTATATAATTCTTTCAAATGTAAACTAATTTATTGTTTTTAGACATGTCCTTCTATACACATGTATTAATGAATGTCTAAAATAATATTAACGATGATGTTAATAATAAGAATACATATTGGTATGGCTTATTGATTAGGATGCTTTCATAACAACTCCCAAATAATAGTGGCTTCATGTGGCAAAAACCTATTTCTGATTCACTCTATAAATTAAATGTGGATCAAAAGAGAGCTCTTGGTCATCATGTCATTTAGGACCCAGCTGATGGAGACTTGATCTCATTACATATTTCCATAATCTCTGTAGCAGTGGTAAGAGAACAAAGCAAATTGTGCACTGGCTTTTAATGCTTCTGCCTAGGTATAACACATGTCACTTCTGCTTATACTTTATTGGCCAAAACAGGTCACATCAGTCATGTCTGATTTCAAAAGGGATGGAGAAATGCAGACCTAACATGTGCCTGGAGAAGATGAACCAGAATATTTGTAAGCAATCGTAATGACTGGCACAAAAGATAGGCACTGTTGTCATCCCCATTTTTTTCCAGTGAGGAAGCTGAGACACACACAGTTCCTTCCCCACACCTATAGGAGGCAGTGCTTGTACTATTTTTCTCATGAAAATTTTTTATTGAACTTGGGAACAGATGTATCACTATAAAGTGAGGATAAAGATTCATTTTGGAGAAAGGAATTAGTTTCAGTCGTCATAGTCTCAATATTTTTAAATATTGAAAAAATACAGAACTACCGCAAAAATCCCCAAAGCCTCATCCCTTGTGAAAGCACATGGAATCTCATGGTTACTAAACCTTTTCTTACCTTGGGAGTCTATGCTGGGGACACGTGATATCCTTTTATCAGAGCAGTCCTCAGAAGGAACCATCTCACCTATGAGAGATGTACTGATAACAACAGATCCTGAACAGGAAGAGGTTGTGGGCTGGTCCACTCTTCATTTTCAGGGGTTTCTTGAGCCTTGAGCAAATTCACTCCTGTAGCAACCAGCTCTTCAAATCAAGGGAATACAGTCACGTGGCACATGACAACATTTTTGTCAATAATGGACCACATATATGATGGTGGTCTGATAAGATTATAATCAAGCTGAAAAATTCGTATTGCCTAGTGACATCTTGATGATCCTGACCCTGTGTAGGCCTAGGCTAATGTGTGTGTTTGTGTCTTAGTTTTTACAAAAAAGTTTAAAAATAAAAAAATTAAAAATGTTAAAAATAGAAAAAAGCTTATAGAATAAAGATATAAAGGAAGAGGATATTTTTGTACAGCTGTACAATGTGTTTGTGTTTTAAGCTGAGTGTTATTACGAGTCAAAAAGGTTTTAAAAACTTAGAGTTTATAAAGTAAAAAAGTTACAGTAAGCTAAGGCTAACTCATTATTGAAGAAAAAATATTTTATAAATTTAGCATAGTCTAAGTGAACAGTGTTTATAAAGTATATAGTAGTACACAGTAATGTTCAAGGTCTTCACATTCACTTCCCACTCACTTGCTGACTCACCCAGAGCAACTTCCAGTCCTACAAGCTCTATTCATGGTAAGTGTTCTCTACAGGTGTACCATTTTTTATTTTTTATACTATATTTTTACTGTACCTTTTCTATGTTTAAACATGTTTAGATGCATAAATACTTACCATTATGTTACAATCGCCTACAGTATTTGGTACAGTAACATGCGGTATAGGTTTGTAGCTTGTAGCAATAGGCTATGCCACATAGCCTAGGTGTGTGGTAGGCTATACCCTCTAGGTTTGTGTAAGTGCACTCTATGATGTTCACACAATGATGAAATTACCTAATGACACATTTCTCAGAACTTATCCCCATCGTTAAGTGATGCATGATTGTATTGGCAAGAACAGCCCTTATCAAACCAGATGAAGGTTTGTTGCTCTATTCTCTGTGACAATGAGTGTCTGCTTATGTCATGTTTCTATATCTATGGAAACTCCTAAAGAAAGGCTGTATCCACCTAAACAGAACTAGCAGCTTCTCTGTCTAAAAATGAAACTTAAGTTCTGCCTTACCAGGCTCCCTCATACACTAGGACACTTGTTCCCTCTTGCTTCTTTCCAATGGAGAAAAATGGAAAGAATTTAAGTGTTTGATTCACTTTCACCTTCAGAAAACCTGAAAACTTTGGGGGATTTAGAGTTATAGAATCTCAGAGAGCAGCTACAACAGTGGCACCCTGATCGAGAATCCATTATTAACATACTTTTACCATGATTTGATTGAGAAAATACATAAAGGGAGAAAGGAAGAATGTAACTATACATTCAGTTAAGTTTTTAATCGAATTGCTTTTATTACTCCAACAGCAACATTTGAAAAACAGCATGAATCTATGGGAGAAATGTTACTTTTCAAGTCCACAGACACCAACACAGACCCCTTTATGCAATCACCTAGGGTTCCAAAGGCCCTAGGTCAGGAGCACCTCTGATTTATACCAAATTATCCATTTTACAGCTGATGAAATAGAGGCACAGGATCTTGCTTAAGATTCCCCAGTTGAGGTACTAGCAAAGTTGGAATTGGAATCCGGGTCCCCTGTTTCCCTGTCCTGGGTTCTTCCCATCACCATCCTGCCTCCATTTATTTGGACATGGGTGTACATGTACATGAGATCAAATCTAGAAGATGCAGGAAATATCCACTCTGGTTCTAGGAAGTTCCTTCTGCCTTCCCCTCATGAGTTTGCCTCTAGCCATTGAGATGTTCCTGAGGTGGGATATTTCTGAGGGTCTGAGGAAAGGCTTTTCTCTCTGCTGCAGGTCCATCCTGCCCCTCTGTTCAGGGCACTGTATAACGCTGGGGCTCGTAAATACAAAAGAGGAGAAAGCCAGGCAACTATTCTTTTCAACCAGATGTTTCTGAGGCATTAAAGACCAATTACAAATTAAGAAATAAAAATAAACAAGAAATTCAAGGGTTAAAAAAAAGTGTAGAAAAACTCTCAGTAGGATGCAGAGTAATATCTAGCAGTTTACTAAGCCCCAAAACACATTTATGAGCCTGCTCCCTGAGGAGTAAGACTACAATAAAATAAGTGAAGGGAAATCAGCATTTTTATGACATGCTGAGCTCAAGTCATTATTCTCGTTTGGGCCTGAGTTGATTGTGTCCGTGTAAAGTGTCTTTCAGAAAGGTTATCTCCCCTCATCCCCCAGCTTAATAAAAGGTTTGGGTAAGACTAATCAGGAAGTAGAAAATGAGTATTTTGGAATATTGAGCTTCTACTCTGAGGAACCAACTGAATGTGATGGATGGGATTTTAATACATGGATCCAATAGAGATTTAAGTAGACAGAAGAGTTAAATATTAAAAAGTAAAGAGCCTGTGGGGGAAAATCATCTATGGAATTCTACAGATTATAAGAGAGTTGGTGAGGATTTTTAAAATATCACAGAGCAAAAAGGCATCTGAAATTCATGCTCATTTTGTTTTGGAGACCAGAACTCCGAGAAGAGCAAATCACCAAAAGAAAATGTTCCTGTGTAAAGGACTCAGCCATTGATCGGTGGGGGCTTTTTGGCTTTTTCATGGCATGAGTCTGGTTCAATCAGGGGAAGAGAAAGATATCCAAGATGCTGTATTGGAGTCATCCATCGACATACTTTTATAAGTACTGCAACATACACCTTCTACTATGACAGGGATACACTTTGGTTGGACAGCATCTTAAATATCTACTCTCCAGAAGTTTCTAATTTGGTTTATTGGGAGGTCTCATCTACCAATTGTGAAATATATCTCCAACTTTACAATGAAAACCACTGGGAATGTACTATGTTAAGCTTACAGTGAATATTATTGGAAGGTATTTGTAAAATGAGAGCTGCAAGAAGTGACAAATCGGAGATGTTTTGTAGGAGATTTAAAATTTATTTCCTGCTTTTGAAAAGCCATTTTTATGATTCTGATGTGCAAGATTATCTCTTCTCAACCTTACCTTTTTATCCTGTTAAAAAAAAATACTTATCCCATCAGATATTCAATCCTATTCACAGGGTTCTGTGTCTCCAGAACCTGAAAACATAGTTCTATGGAAGTGAGACAAATCTGTAGTTCTGTTACCAGCATTTATAATGAGCTCTTTTCCTGAAAATTCAGCAGGCAAGTAGAACAAAAGGTAGAAGAAAACAGACAGGATAGAGTAGTCCTGGTTTCTACTTCTCTTTATGCCTCATTTGCCTTGCAAATTTACAGCCTTCTGTGGAAGCAATCTTAAGCAAAATTAATAGTAGGAGACATGTGCTTGAAAATTATTATTGGAATAGCTAACATCCAAGAAATCTGGAGGCCTTTTTGGCAGCATATATATTTATATGTAAAGGGAAATAAATATTCAATTTTCTAGAAAATCCTCATAAATCAAGATCCATTTCTTCTTAACGGAAAGCATCATGTTGGGCAGGATGCTCAGGAAACCTGCCTTCAGGTTCTACCTCACTTCCGTCTGCTAACAGGGTGCAGGAGCCCAGCTTCCCATGTTCATCCTCAGCCTCCCTCTGCACCCACCCCTGGGAACTTCCCTTTGGGTATGTAAGAGAAAATGTATTTCTAGAGGTTAAACTACTGGCCTTCCCTCTTCTTTTCCTTCCTCTTTGCCTGGCTCTCTTCCCTCCATCCTTCCACAAATGCTTAGTAAGCACCCTCAGTGAGCCCAGCCTTGCCCTACCTGGGGACACAACAGTGAACAAGAGGCAGTCTTCAAGGAGCTCACAGTCAGGTGAGCGGACGAGTGAATGAGTCCTTCCACCTGGCACGAGGAGTCCTGACTAGCACGGAGATGCTTAGGAGTGATTTTCCCCACGTATCGTGCCCTGTTGCTTTTGCTGGCTATCCTGAAATTTGATGCAGAAACTTGAACATAGATCTAAATCTGCAAATTTAAAAAAAACATGACTGCCAAAAGTTCATAAAATTATTTTGTTAGGTTTGTTTAGCAACCCACTAACTGATGGATTTCACTATCTGCTTTCAAAAGACATACATTTTTTTCCACAGCCTTAACAACAATCATCTGAATGGTTATTTTTTCAAAATTGCTTTTAAAATGCCTTTTCAGCTACGAGGGGGGCCTAGCCACGCCTCTGGCTCCCTTCCCCCAAGCCTCCTCTGGCCCCGCACCCGTGACCTGATTCCCCTCTTCAGTGGGCTGCAGCTCAGTCCTTGCCCTAGGGTTTCAGCTCTCTTTTTTCCTGCATGGATATCATTTCACATATTTCCATGTTAGCAAAATTGTGGACTCTGGAATGAGATGGTTTCAATTGGAATCCCTCCTCTATTCCTTACACGCAGGGTGGCCCTTAGTGCCTCAGTTAGCTTATCTGCCAAGTGGGGATAATCTCCCTCTTGGACTATTGTAAGGCACTCAGAACAATGTTCAATAAATAGTAGGCCTCAATGGATAGCAGGTGTAACTATCATTACTGTCCTTCAATGCAAAAATGTATAAGTCCCATAGAATTTCCTCTAACATTTCATATGCAAGTTATTAAGCAATCAAGAAGACACACTCGATTCATTTTATAAGTTTTGCTGGTCTTCAGAGACCCCAAACTCCATTTGTATGAAGAAGGTTAATATTGCATTATTTTACTGTAGAGATAGAGAGTCTTGCTCTTATTTTTCTTCATTTTTACCTGCTTTCTCCACTGCCCTTGAACCTATTCTCTATTTTAACAGGGTCTACTAAGCAGCAGAGAGGTCATGCAAGTAGGCAGGGTTGAAAAACCAATGGGGACCAATACACACTTGACGCCAGGCCCTCGTGGTACCTGGACTCAACTCTAAAGGGATTATTTAACTAAATTGTTGTAGCTCCTTGCTTTCCCCTGGGATCTCCAGTAATAGTTCAGAAATCAGATTCCAGACATCCATGTTATTGTTTCTTTTTCCTTCCTACTTTTCAAGTGTTGTATTTTTAATGACCTTTGTTTTCACTCAGAAAAAGAAATGTGACTCATGAGTGCGTCCCTGCTCCTCAGCAACTGCATATGAGCCAGCTTTGGGTTGGGCAGATCAGTTGCCTTTAGGGCCTGTTACATTCATTCAGGAGATAATATCAGGATCAAAAGAGGATCAACAGAAAGGTAGATGCTGGCTCAATAAAAGGGAAAACTGGTATTCAGCACTGCCCAGCACAGGAATGGGCTGCCCCAGGAGTTAGTGACTCCTCTGTCCCTGGAAGTATTCAAACAGGGATTCCCTGATGACTTATTTTCATTTTTTCTACATTAGCATGTATAATCCTGGGATAATAACACTTATGTGCATAGAAAAGAACCCAGATAATCGGAACCTAATGATTTCAATTAACAACATTACTAATTCACAAACTAGATAAGAAATAAAACTGCCATTAGCTTGTCCTTAATCAAAGAAAAATAGTTTCCATAGTATGAGCAAGACATTATGCCAGGAGTTCCAGGAGGATTCAAAGAACTTTAACTGAGATTCCCTATTCCGGAGTTGTCAAGAAAGAGCAAAAATACATGAAAAGTTAAGTAATAATACAGTGATAATATGCCTTAAAGTACAGTGACAGATATATCGCCGGTTGATGACCACATAGATGGCTCAATAATAAACGCTATGGCATTGGAGAGGAGGGCGCTGTGAGCTGCAGGACCTAACTGCAGATGGTACCTTAGTCTGCTTGGGCTGCCATAACAGAATACCACTGACTGGGTGGCTTAAACAACAGACATTTTTCTCACAGTTCTGGAGGCTGGAAGTCCAAGATCAGGTGTCAGCAGGTCTGGTTTCTTCTGAGGCCTCTCTCCTTGGCCTGCAGATGGCTGCCTTCTTCCTGTGCCCTCACATGGTCTGTCCTTTGTGCATGTGTCCCCCTGATGTCTCCCCATGTGTCCTCATCTCCTGCTGTTATAAGGACACCACTCAGATTGGATTAGGGCACACCTAACAGCCTCATTTTAACTTAATCACCTCTTTAAAGACCCTGTCTCCAAACATAGTCACATTCTGAGGTGGTGGGGGTTAGGATTTCAACATAGGAATTTGGTGGTGGTGGAGAGAGGACCCAATTCAGCCTGTAGCAGATGGCATTTTAGAGAAGGGTGAGAATAAACTAGATCTATAAATGATGGGATAGGGATTGGATGGGTGGGAAGGTGGGAGAGGGCATTGGGGGTGGGGGGAACATTCAACTCACAGAGACAAACTAGGGCACACACAGGGTTTCTTCTTATCCTGAACAAGCCTTCAAGACTAACGACTTTTTTTCCTTTTCAGAAGACAAACGCAAACCATTGCATGCTCTGAACAGCCCTGACTGGGGGAGCGACCGTAAGTTGACATTTAAGTGACACTATTCTTTGGCTTTGTGGGACTAGGCAGAGTAACAAGTTGTAAAAGCATTGCTGAAATGAGGAGCAGGAACAAAGGCTGTGCTTGCTGCCGTGTATGTCCGTGGGGTTACGTTTCCGGATCCGTGCCAGCCTCACCATTAATGAAGCATTACGAACGGCCACTCACTACTGCACAAGTTGTGGTTGATCTCCATAGATTTTACTATTTGTTTAAACTTCCTGCCCTCCTCTCCTATTCTGACTACACTTTTAGTTTGTTTCCTGTTTTCTGAAACAGATTGCATTTCATGTTGCACCCTCCATTTTCAATAAATTTCAATTTAGTAGGACTTCCATGGTCAGAAATTCTTTTGGATGTTATGGGGGCTGTTTATTGGAGCCTGGATTTTTATTAGTTTTCTTAAAATTTACTATAAGCAAAAAAACCCCACAAAAAACCCAAAACCTTCTCCCCTTTCTTCTCCTCCTCCTTTTTTCATTTGAACGCAAATGGAATCTATTTATCCAGGTAACGTTTACTTCACATTCCATCATTTGGGGACTGTGCTGGAATACAATACTATTTTCCCCTGCAGAAGATTTACTTTCTTTTCTCTATTTCTTCTAAATTTAGGGATTGATACAACCGTCAGTTCTATTCAGATTATGGAAATCCAGCAAATAATAGATCATCGGTATTGCAATAGAAGCCTCCGGTGCGAGTGAGTAAGCCGCCCCATTATGCCCTGGTTGTTTCTGCAATTTACCCAGGGCGCTGGGTTTTTGAGACTGCGATGAAAGCTAATGCTACGCGGTGAAATCAATGCGTGCTTACACTGCTCCTTAAGTGAAAACACATTTGTTACATTGCAGACGAGGGAATCATAAAACAGTTGGTATTAGCAAATGTCAATAAACCCTGGCCCCAATGATTCCAGTCTCCTGATTTAATGGATAAGTCCAAAGCAAAAAGCCTGGGAGCAGCTCTGTGGCTGACTCTCTGAGGGCACATACCAGAGGCATAGAGCTGCTAGTTAATTTCATAGACAAGAAAGACATTGTTACCGCATGGCTCCAAGTTATAAGTGAGCTGACATTTGTATATTTTAATAACAAGGGATATCATTATTTTAATTGCTGAAAAAATATAGTTTATCTCAGCTTTTTCAGTTAGGAGGAAAAAAATCAGATATTGCAAAAGTTACCAGCAACATCCATCTCTAGTGTATGCCCTGTCTCCTGTATCAAGGTAAGGATACATCCAGAAGCAGAGTGCAAGTTGCTTCAGCAAGCACAATATGCAAGTTGTAGGCATTAAGAATGGGAGTTATTTTTCTTAATTTGATAAATATTATTGGGTGCCTCCTAGGTTAAAGGCAAGGCCTATATTTTGAAATGGTGTCACACATCCTGTGGCTTTTCAGCCTTATGTCTTTTTTAACCTGGTATAATTTAGGCTTTAAGTTGATGGTCCTGAGTTATAAAAGTAACCTGTATGGTGCTTTATGATTTGTTTATGACTTCTGTATTTATTATCTCATTGAATTCGCACAACATCCCTGTCAGGTTGGTATTATTCATCCCCATTTTGTAGTTAAGTTTCAGTGAGCTTGAAAAACTTTGCTTAAGATCACCCATCTAATAAGTGTCAGAGACAGACGATTAATGTGGTGGGGTGATATAATGAAGAAGAGTAGGATAATTCAGGGTCAAATCCTAGAACCTTGACAAGATGTTTATTCTCCCTGCATATCCGGTTCTCATCTATAAGATGGGGATACTGTCAACACAGCTGGGTTGCTGTGGAGCATGCAGATGTTGGGAGGCACATAATAGGAAAAGAATTCCATTTATTTATGCGTCCCCAGTCTGACAAAGTACTCCTGATCCCAACACAGATCTTTCTATTTTTTTGAAACATCCATTTGCTAAAATAACACTGTTCTCAAGTTGGTATGCACATAGCACTCATTTTGTTTTTCAGTTTTATGGAGGTATAATTGACAAGTAAAAATCATATATATTCAAGGTGTACAATGTGATGTTTTGTTTTGATATACCTATACATTGCAAATGCCAGATCTTTCGATTTCCTTTCTTTTTGCTTTCACGTTTTTAACAACTTAGTTTAGTATTATATAAAGAAAATCTAAAATGACCAGCTCCCATTTTTCTGATTTATTTGATTTTAAGTTGTTTCTCCATATAATGGGGATGGTCAGATCATGAGGAGAACTTTTGTTAGATACAACATGCCTTTTTGCCAGAGTTTTTCATTACAATATGAATCAAAGAAACTTCCCTCTTATCCAAGTATCTCTTAGAGGGCGGGGGGAATCTATGTATAAGCACTTCTATCTTGCAATGTTCTCCATTACTAAGTGGTAATTAGAACTATAAAATACAGGTTATACAGATTCAGGTTCTAAAAGTACATATTTCCTCCTCATGTTGTTTAAAAGGGAATGATTTATGGTAGAAGAACTGGTATTTATTATTTCCAATCCTCCTTTCCAGGGAGATTGTTAGTTTGTGGCCTTTCCCTCATTTGTCTTCTGAAATCTGTATCTCCTTAAAGGTAACTGAAATCATTTCCTGTGTGCCTTTGGGATTTGACTTTCCATTATTTTTTTTCTGTGTGTTCTAAAAAACTATAAATCTTTGTGATATATTTTATATTAAGACCTGAAAGAGATCACTCTGAAATTTGACAGGTATATCTCAAAAAACATAAAACTATATATACCAGGTTAAACTCAGTTTTCTGTATTTATTATTTATTATACAATATTTCACAGTTTACATAGTATATGATGAGTGGCTAAAAGCCTTTTGAAGCCTTTCCTGCATATTTTGATTTGTGTTTTTATTTTTTTTTCCATAATTAGGTCTGGAAATTACAATTACAATATTCCTGTTAATAAGCACACACCCACCAATGTCAAATTCTCTCTGGAAATAAAGTAAGTGCATGGCCACAAAAAGCAATTTCATTTTTATCGTAATTAAGGAGCAAATCTGAATTTACTTCACTACTTGACCAGTAAGTTAGGAGGTAGAAAGCTGTCGGTTCGTGATAACTGATGACAGATTGAGAGATGGGCCGGTTGAAGGAGGGGTTCTCAAAATGAGGGCTGGGATTACTCCAGGGAACGGAAAGGCTCTAAACTGTGCACTCAAGCCTGCCGAGGGAAAATGACTTTGGTCTGATGCTCACAAGCTGCAGTCTTCCCCTGACTGTCTCCCTTTGCACTGAGATGGGGACAAGAGTAATAACTTGGCACCCAGATGGGGGCTGCACATTTTGGTGAGTTCCTGGTAGCCATACTAATGCAGACACCACACCTTTTTCTCGGGAGCGAGAGAGAAAAGAAAAAAAGGACCCAGGGTTAGGATTGGGCAGGCCAGGGTTCAAATGTTCTGTCACAATGAGATGTGATCCTGGAGTAGCCATTTATTTTCTCTGAGCTACCATTTCTTTATTTGTAAAATGAGTATTACATTATACCATAGCATGTAGAGCTGCCCTGGGAATTACTGTTAATAATGGTGAAATTAATAACAACCATTTTCAGAGCACAGACTATATGCCAGACACTGTACACTTCAATACTGGGTCATAGAATCCTCACCCATAATCACAACCACCCCCCCAGGATGGTATTTTTTTCTAGTTTATATTTTTCAGATGGGAACACTTGGGTTTAGAGTTTCAGTACATGTCAAAAAATGTGTCTTGAAATTCACAGCTTGTAAGTGGTGGAGCTGGGCTTCAAATCCAGCCCATGCTTTGAACCATCACTGTCCTGCCTCCCCAGTGAGATGAGATGTGTAAGGACATGGCCCTTCCTGACACATAGTAGGCACACAAGAAATGGTAGCTTTTTTTATTATGACTACCTTTCCTCCAAAATCACAAAACTCTAATTTAACATGCTCTTATCAGACATTTAAAGTGATTACGGTACTTTAAGACTTTCCACTCACGCCACTCAAAAATCATGCAATGAGCTACTTACCGTAAAGACAGATGGCTTTATTTTGTGTCTTCTGATTTCAGTCTCTTCTTCTCTCCCCTCTCCACTTTCCTCTATTCTCCACTTCCTTTCTCCCTCTCTTTCCCTTCTCTTCTGTCCCCTGCTCTCTCCCTCTGCCCATCCAGCTCTGTCATTCCCCCCCATCACTCACCACACTCCCCAGTCTCTCCCACCATTTCACTTAGGCTTCCTACTCCTTTTCCCATCAACTTTGTGTCTATGAGGCGCTAATGACACTCAACCCAACTGCTTGCCTTGGAAAGGTTTGTTTTAAGCAGCTAATATTCTATGACTCAGAACTTACCATATTTCAAAGCAGAGCAAAAGCTAAATGTACTATTCTTGCAAGCTAAATGTACTGTTCTCTAGCACTCCTTGAGTAACCTGGAATAACATTTTCTTCTTCATTCCTAGCTTTCAATGGAAAGAAATAAGATTATATGCTACATCCCCTGTAGTGACAAAAGATCACCTTCAGGGGATGAGCCACTAAATCAGGCCTTTTAGTTTACAATTCATTTTTCTAATACGGCTGATTTAAAAATAACACATATACTCAACTGAGATTGTAGGTTGTCCCCCTTGTGCAAAAGGATTGTTTCCAAAGACAGATGGATCTTATCCTCTTGATAATAATTACTGAGTCAACCTCCAGAGAAGAAGCAGCATCCTTTCTTGCAGGCCTTCTACTCTGATAGCTTTAAAAGTTGGTGATTTCTAATGGAACTCATCCCTAAACCCCTACCTGTATTCATTTGCTTTGTTGTTTCAAACAATATCTACTCAGACCAGTAGTTGGCATAATCTAAAATCTGGGAAGCTTCAGATAAATGCAAATTCAACTGCCAGTCAAAAGAGAAGGTATATATCCCAAAATCATTAACAACCTATGGAGATAAGAAGTTCTAATGTGAGATGATTTCAGTCATGAGATTAGGTTTTAGAAACCATCATATGCTATTTCATTAGTCATCTGAGATTGGGTTTCTTTATGAAATAATGAGATGTGAGCTAGCCGCCTATTGGCATCAGTGAGCTTTCTGTAACGAAATGCCTATTGTGAACTTTGAATGGATATCCAAGTTACGTTCCCGTCAGTCCCTCTTCTGACCAAGGTGTAGCCTGGCAGAAGCCGGAAACTGCTTTTCTATTTGCCCTTTCTTTCCTTTGTCTCTTGAAGCACAACAGAGCCATTGATAGTCTTCCAGTGCAAATTCACCCTTGGAAATATATGTTTCTATAGTAAAGGGGAAGCCAAAGGGATCCAAAGCCACAAAGAAGTCTCCCAGGAGATGACACAGGTAATGTTTTCTGGCTCCTCAGCACTATGTCCCTGTTCTAATAGAAGTGTGTTTGGAATTGTGGCTTCTGTTCTCTACCAGGAGAAGGACGCATGAGCTCAATGCCTGCGTTTCCCCTGCTGACTGGCCCTCGTCACAGGGCTGGCCTCGGCCTCTTCCTGGTGTCCCTAAGAAGCTGCAGACTGTTCTAGTGAAACCTTTCAAAAGCTGTTATCTTAGATACTTCTCCTGCAGTCACTGAGGAAATGCTTTCTCAGCCTATACTCTTTCCAGCTGAGTGTGAAATGTGGTTGTGAAGTGGATTTCTCTCATTCCTTATTTAGGGATATCAGCATGTTTGGAGCCTGCCTGTAGCCCGATTCTCTGACAGCGTGTACCACTTCCGTGTGGCTGCACCGGTAAGCTTGCTTTTTTCCTTTTTCTTTTCAGCAAGAAAGAAATGGACCAATCAATCACTTTAACTACAGTTAATTTTTATGTTCATTTTTCTCTTTTTTCTCTTGTTCTGACAGGATTTAGCTGACTGTTCAACTGATCCTTATTTTGCTGGGATATTCTTCACAGATTACTTCTTTTACTTCTATCGACATTGTGCCTAATTTATTCAAGTTTGGGGACTTTACTACAGAAAAATACTCAGAAATACAGTTAACGGAAACTCATATCCTCTTGCAACTTCTTTTTCATAAAATATTCACATTTATTGCTGAAGGACTTTTTCAGGCTTTGGCTTTCAACAGTTTTGAGACATTAATGAGGAGAATAAAGTGTTTGCTGAAACTTGAAATGATGTGGTGTTTGATCTTGCTGTGACTATGAAGAAAACATTCCTAGAGTAAACAGTATTGTTGGATTTGAAAATACTGCTTTTGGTATTAAGGAAGCTATGAGGTCAAAATAAGCAGGTCTAGCTCTATTTTGTATTAATGTGTTTTAAAGCTTGTGGGAAAAACAAAAAGGCCGTATCAATTTGGACCTATTAAACATAGACTCTTGAGAATATGTGATGTGGTGTGTGGGGAATGTGTGTGTGTCGGTGGGGGGTGGTGTCTGATCCTGAGCTCACATTTAGGCAAACTATTGCTTGGGGTGTGTGTGTGTGTGTGTGTATGACATACACATGTGTATATCATCTACACACATACGCTACAGTACAGAATGTAGCTTGCCAATGAAATGGATTAAAAAAAAGAAAGAAATAGTTGCAATTCTGCTTTGCAATGCTTGATGGACACTAAAGTGCTGTGTGGATAGGATATGCCTCCTTCTGAAGATGGAAACTCCTATGACTCAGGGCCTACTGAAATTATTCAAACTAGTGGCATCAGGCTACTGCACTCCAGCCTCAGTGACACAGCGAGACCCTGTCTCTTAAAAAAAAGATTTTTTTAAACAATGTACCTAAAAATTTATTACAACAAACAATTGGCATGCATGTGTTCAACCTCAGCTTCTAAACAAAAACCAATGTAGTCATAACCTCTCTTTCTATTTTATTTAGTTTATTTCCTATACATTTTGGATTTAACATAGTGACAGTCCTACAATACTGTTGAGTCGTGAAACTAAAACCTTCAAAGAAAGCCAAAAAAGCAATTCTGTTGGCAGCTTAAGCACTTTCACAGACCTTTCATTTGATTCTCACAGCAACCTGGTCATATTACAAGTGAGAGGAATTATTCATATTTCCCCATTATACAGATAAGGAAACTGAGGCACAGAAAAGGTAAGCAAGGACAAGAGGTGAGCTGGTTTTCTGGTGTTAAATTTCATCCCTTTCTGCTGCACTCCTTCCCTTACCCTTTGAGAACTGTTTCCATTCTTCTTGACTCTTTGGAGTTTGTAAGACAACCAACTCTGATATTGACCCACTGAATAGGCACTAACCCACTAATGGCTCTAGTGAGTGATACTTCTTCAGGCTTCTTAAGCTGATAGGATTTATTAGAGGCCATTTAGTCATAATACAGAACAAGGGGAGGGTAGAGGGACATAGATGAGTGGAATCTCCTGTCACCAGCCACTAAGTTACATCTTCTTATATTGTGCCAGAGCTTAACAGCTCACTTAAGAATGCTGAATATCAACCTCACTCTGAGAAAGACTTCAGTGAAATCTTCACTTGGCAAAGCTAAAGGTGTTTTGGCTTTCATTTCTTCAAGGGCATGTGTCATTGATTTTTGTGTCGGATTCTGAAGAGCCAGTTGAGCTCTTAGGAAGCAGCCAAGGATTTGGAATCATTTTTGATCAGTGGTTGTTTAAAGCTCGCAGAAGCGCAGCTTCAGAGACTGCCAATTTACCAACAGTGTTAAGCATGCAACTCCATCTCTTTTTGGTTGGATTCTGTGAATGGGAAAGTGTGTGTCAGTTCTTGAGACATATAATTGGAGAAGGGATGGGTGCCAAAGATCACCATCTCAACCCTTCAATTTCTTTATGGCTCTGCACAAATATAAAATGAGATCACATTTTAGAAAGACTCTGATAACATGTCTTCTCCAGAGCTGAGTTCTCAAGCCATTTTTAGCTGCACCGGTCTGACCTACTGTTTAATGCAGAAATAACTGGGAAGAGAACTAAACTCAGAGGCAGGAGACTTAAGGCTAGTCCTGGCTTAGTAACTTGTCATTGTTGTGGTCTTGAATAATTCACGTAACGTCTATAGGTTTCATTTTCCCAATTGAAAAATTGGATTCATAATAGTCCTGACTATCACTAAGGGTTTTTGTGAACACTAAATGAGATATTTATATGAAACCTCTTTGTAAAGTGGAAGATGCTGTGTGAATACAGGAATCATTAAGAATGGTCTCCAGGAAGACATTATTTTGAATGAGTATTTGGAAATTCTCTTCATTTAATGAGTTTCAGTCCATTATGCCTAGGGTAAGTTAATTACATTTCTATCTACCATCTTTTCTTACCTGGAAAACATGGTGGATGACATCTAATAGATGATCAATTAGCATTTATTAAGTGAAAAGGGGTAAATAGAAACATTTTCCTTGTAAAATTGTAAAGTGGAAAGCACCATACAATGTGGAGTATGGGAAGATGGCATACTGAAACAGATCTGAATTCCTCTCTCACTGTGATATTTTTTATTGCTACTATTTGGAATAATAGGATAATTATTATATTATTATTATTTGGAATAATAGGTTATTATCCTCTTCCCCAAGCACATTTAAAATACCTCTAAATGACTTCCCATAGAAACTAGAAAATCAAATGGCCTATTGTCTTTCTGTTAGAGGATTCCAGAATGCTGATAGTCAGCTACAGCTTATTATTCATTATTTATATTTATACTGCTGCATTTAATTCTGTTCAGCACAACTGCATGAGTATCTAAATTAATTGCAGATTAGTTGTAAAGCATTTAATGAATGTTTCATATTATCTCCAAACATTGACTGCATTATGTCAGTAATTAGCCTGCTGTAGTATTTCCCCTGACGTGAGTTGTAAGATCTCAGGCCAGTCATCCTATTCAATTACTAAAAAACCTTTCCTTTTAAGTGTGGACACTCTTTCTGGGGTGGGGAACCTGTGGCCTTGGAGCCACATGTGGCCTTCTGGATCCTTGAGTGTGGCCTTTTGACTGAATCCAAATTTTGTAGAACAAATCCTTTTAATCAAGGGATTTGTGCTATGAAGTTTGGATTCGGTCGAGGGGCTGCACTTGGGGATCTGGAGGGCTACATGTGGCCTTGAGGCCTCTGGAATTATTTGGAATTACCTATAGAGAAGCTACTCAAGATTACGTTAAAAACAAAAAGGTTCTTAGTCACTTCCTGGAGGTATTAAAAAAACCTAACCAACCAAACAAACAAACAAAAAAAAACTACACTCCGATGTAAATGGTCCTTTACATATTCAGCCCCTGAGCTCCGTAACAGTTTGTTCATTTTTACTCACTTAGTGACTCATTCACTGTGGGCCAGACTCTGTATAAGGTGCTAGAGTACAAAAAAAGCATGGCATCCTTCCTGACCTTTTTGAGACATCGTGGACTAGCCAGACAGCCACACGGTCAGTCATCACACAACTGGAACAGCCTGTAACTGTAGCATTGACGTTGTGCCGTGAGAGCACAGGGAAGAGGGGACAAATGCTGCCTCTCAGGGCAGTGAGAAAGAGGATGGAAGGCAGGAAAAGGGAGACTTTAAGCAAAAAGAGACATCTGAGCTATCCAGGTCTAAAAGGATGATAAGGGTTTTGGGGTTTTTGTTAAACAGAGAAAAGGATAAAGGTGTAAGTTACATGTAAATCAATTTTTTTATGAGAAAGAATCTGATTTTAGGTGCACCAGGAATTGCAAAGTAAGTGATTCCCACCCCCACCCACCTCAGCCAGCTCCTGTGCTTCGCTTGCAGGAGAGGCACTCTTATTTCTGAAAGACGCTACTTCCTTTCCTCAGATCCAGGAGCCAGCCATCTGTCCCAGGAGAGTGAAGGAAACTGTGGGAAAAGCAAAACAGTTGGGTGGGGCTGGGCATGACTCAGTGAGCTGGCAGTGGGCCTGTGGGTGGGGAGGCTGAGCCTTGGGACAGTGACTGATTCATCAACAGGTAGTGCTCCCTCCTTGTGCTGCCGTAGAGAAAAACTTTGCGTGGAGAGCAAGGGCCACAGGTCTTTTGGTCACTCTACCCATTTTTAAATATAAAAGGTTTTCCTTTCAAAAGAAAGTTTACTTCTCATTTTTAAGTCTCAGGTGCTAGCGGTGGGAAGGGCTGGGAGAATCTCTTAAAAGTCCTCCCAGCATTTCCTCTCTCTTCTCACGGCAGCAGCACCCTGATTTTACTTTTAGTGAGCTAACCTGCCCTAGCTCTCAATCTCGATGAATCTAGTGACGCTGATGGCATCCCCTCACTCTGCAGAAGAACATGGGACTGAGGCCTGGGCAAAGAAAAGGTTGCATTCCCTTGGCAACAGTGATTGGTATAGGGGTAAGCACATGACCCAAGTTAGGCCAATCAGAACCAGCCATGGGAGTCTGACTGAAACTATTAGCAAAGAGTTGCTCTCTGTGGGAATTATTAAGCTGGTAGGAATAAGCCTGGTGCTTCTGGGGACCCCTTTACCACTATGGTGACCTGCCTGCCAGAGAATGAAGCCAACACAAAGGAAAGCAGAGCTGAGATGTGAGGGGGACAGATTTCTAAGCCACATACGCCCCCATGGGCAGTTAGGTGGACCAATACATTTATATTTTGCTTTAGCTGGATTGAATTTGGATTTTGCCACATAGCCAAAACAATTCTGATGAATTTTAGCCCTTATCAAGACTCTTTAAACACTTTCCACACAGGATGCCCAACTGGCTGATTCCAGATGCTGATGCCTTGTTTATGAGGGTACCGGTTATCATTCAGGGTTTGGAAGGTGGCACATGGAGCTGCACATGCCTGGAAGGCCAGGTTGTTTACCTCTTCGTCCTTTCCCTAACAGCTTCTAAGTCCTAAGTGAAAATCAAAGACAGAACTAATGTCACATTTATATGGTGCTTTCCATTTTACAATTATTTCTTTCTTCTGATTTTTTTTTTTTTGGCAAGGAACAAAAACTCAAAGTAACTAATGAACAGTGGGTTTATCATATCAGAATGTAGAAGAATTATACACCAAATGTAGGAGGTATAGCCAAGCTTCATGGGAACTAGACAGTCACCATAGGTAAATCCCACCATCTCTCTTTCTCTTTAGGGCAGCAGTCCCCAACTTTTTTGGCTCCAGGGACTGGTTTCATGGAGGACAATTTTTCCATGGACCAGGGGAGTGGGGGAGGAGGGATGGTTTCAGGATGATTCAAGCACATCACATTTATTGTGCAGTCAAACCTCTCTGCTAATGATAATCTGTATTTGCAGCTGCTCCCCAGCGCTGGCATCATTGTCTCAGCTCCACCTCAGATCATCAGACATCAGATTCTCATAAGGAGCACGCAACCTAGATCCCTCGCAGGCACAGTTTACAGTAGGGTTTGCTCCTATGAGAATCTAATGCCCCCACTGATCTGACAGGAGGCGGAACTTATGTGGTAATGCGAGGGACAGGGAGCGGCTGTAAATACAGATGAAGCTTTGCTCCCTTGCCTGCCACTCACCTCCTGCTGAGCTGCCCGGTTCCTAACAGGCCACGGACTGATACCAGTACCGGGGGTTGGGGACTGCAGCTTTAGGGGACCACATGGCATGTTGCCTGCCTCTCTTTGCAAGGCTGCTTCATTCTTCTTTCTTCAGACCAGCTTCTCAGCTCACTCATTTTCTTGCAGGCATCATGGCTACCCCAAAATGTAATCTTGGACCCTAAGACTCCATCAACTTCCAGCTTGGTTCTCCAGGGCTAAATGACTCAGTCTTTCAAATTTTAAATTCACGTGAAAGAGAATCTGACTGGTTTAGCCTGGCTCAGCTATCCACCTAGGGTTGAATCAGCTGTTGCTAAGTAAAAGGGTCACGTAGTCTATAGGGCTGCTCCTCTCCGGATGGGGTGGTGGTGGCGGATAGATTCTCTAAGTAGGGAGTATGAGAGGGAAGCAAATTATAAACACCTTCAGTACAGACTCTTTGTCTCATTTGAGCTTCATATTTCTGAGAGGCAGAAATTATTATTACCCCCATTTCATAAAGACTTAGGGTAAGTGGCTTGTCTGAGGCTGTGCAACTATGAGGTGACAATTGCAGGGTCTTCCACCCAAGACTTTTCACTTCAGATCTCAAGTGGTTTCCTCAGCACTATTCTGTCTACTGTGGAATCATACAGTCTCACTTTCTTGAGCATCACGAATAGATCTAGTCTTCACTTTCAAGGATTTGTTTTAATAGCACTAACTGATTATTTTAAAGAAAACATTAGTGGTGATCCAGAAAGAGAAGGTTGAAGAAGAAAATCTGTACTACAGATCTTGGATGATACGTTGCTATCCATTAATGAAGAAGCAAAGAAGAGTGAAAATTCTGTGAGGAAAAGTTCAAAGGAAAACATAGTTGGAGAATGGCGGACTTGTGCCTGGGGCAGATGAGTGGCTCACTGGCCACTGCAGAGGTTTCCACAAGTAGTTAAGACGGCTGCAAACTCAAGTCCTAATTGAGGTTTGAGTGCTAAATGCTGCCAACAAAATGATGGTTCTTGTTATTAAGTGTCCTGTCTGGGTCTTCTGTAAGTATAGATAGCTGAATGTCACATTTATAGCTCATGCTCCCACAAATTTAGGCTTTTCTATTCTATCCTTTGTTTCTCATAATCCACCAGACTGAGGGTGGGGAGAGGAAAGTAAAAATTCATTAGTACAATCACAGAATTGTAAAGTTCAAGTTGCAAAATTTGTCTCTGTTGTGACCTGCTCTGTAGGACTCATCCTCCCCACTAATCCCACCTAAAATAGTTCTGAGAGTCCCGAGAATCTATCATTGGTTGTGATGTGACAGTTACCTTCTTCTCCTTCTCTCTTTTGTGGCTCCTTGGGAAGTTACTTCGGTCACTACCACTGCCAAATGTAGTGGCTCACTCATTGACACTTACCAAAGATGCCACAAATAGCTGCTCAGGGTCCTCCTGATACTGGCCATCAGTATCCATGCCTTGGCAGCCTCTGCCAAGCCTGTATTAAGGGCTCTATCTGCCATCACCGGCATGTAAGGGCTGGGACTAATGGTGTCAGTGCCTCATCCTCCCTGGGGCCTGTGTTAACGCAGCTCTTTGTTGGTGTCTCCGCTTCCTAGGAGTCAGCCTTGATTGAATTCATGCTGCTTGGATCAGGGGATAGTCTCAAAGTTGGACTGTACCGTATTATAAATAGCTCCTTCCCAGAAGCTGTTTTTGTCCTACAGCCAAGCCATGGACCTCTACTTTCTTCCCCTAGGATGGTCCCCTTGGTCTTTCACGTAAAAAGAGCCTGGAAACTCACCCATGGCCAGACATGCTTGAACACTAGGTGAATACAGACTTTATAACAAAATGTAAACAAGTATGTGCAAATACATGGGCACCTTCTGACAAATTTTCCAATGTTATCAAATAGTTCTTTATGTAATCAATACCTCTGAGGGTGAGTAAAACCATCTCATATCAGAGCTTTTGGAAAAGAAAATGTATCCCATGACACACATAGCTCTACCTTAGCTCCCATGTTTCTGGGCTTTGGTGGATGTTGGTGATCCAGGCAACTCTATATCTTACACCCAGATATAGTGTAGGTGTATAGTGTATAGTGGTGGATAGTGTATAGTGGTGCTCATGCAGCTAATTCTCAAAAAGAGAGTGCTATGCCCTTCTAATATGCTTGCTTCTTTTTTCCTTTTGTGGCAAGAACAAAACCAAACAGACAAACAGAAAACTTAAAATACCACTACTCCTGAGAAGCACACAAACCCAACTGGAATATTCTCCTGTTGCACCCTCTCCAACTGGAAGATTGTTCTCTCCCCTGACCTACTTCTGCTCAGCACAGATCTCAGATCTTTGAAGTTTTAGAACAATGCACAATTATTTAAGTCTGTGTGTTAATACTTCATTAATAGGTTTTAGTTTTTCACTCACGACTTAGTCATAGACTTTCTGGAACAGACTGTTTCTTAAACCAAATTTAGGACATCTATTTAAGACACTTTGGAAATGCAAAGTTTTTTTTTTTGGTAAATATGATTTACAAGTGGAATCATTCCATTTCTATTATGACACTTTGACAGGTTACAAAAATATATGTGTTCACATGATTAATTTTTGATCAGGGAAATGGGAAGTAGAGAAAATGATAATTATGGTGAAAAGAAGGAACAATGGTGTGTGTGTGTGTGTCTATGCACACAAAATGAAGTTAAGCTAGCCAAAAGTCAAGTTCTTACATTCTATCTATCCAACACCTGGTGTCTTAACAGGCTCTTAGTTTACTACAGATCTTTTGGTAGTTAGGAAGCTGACGGTGTTCAACTCAGTTTAGCAGGTATTTGTGAAGCACCTGTTATGTGTCTTTCATACATAACAGGGATCTAATAAAAGACTAATTTATGATAAGGAGCCCTCCCACTCTTAGTTGCTCCTTTAGCTGTTGTTCCCAGGCTCTCTGAGCAGGAAAGATTAAAATTCACTTACTTTCAGTCTCAAATTTAACAACCTTTCCCAGGGCTGAAACAGTTTTGTACATGTAGGTCTGCATTTTATTGGTTCTCCTCCCTCAAAAATGACAAGGGATTTTATGAGGCAATGACTTTCTCAAGTGGTCCTTTCCTGAGCACAGGGAACTGCTCTCCAGGAATAACTCATTCAGTCACATGGTTGGCATCTGTTCCCCCACACCTGGTGAGCTCATTAGGACCCAGGGAAGGAGGGTTATGGAAACCTGCAAGAGGGGCCCAGTTCTTTAGATTTGGCCATGTTATATTTCCTTGGCAGAATATGAAAGGAAAACGGAGTCCAAAATTACAACAGGCTACATTTGCTGAGTTCCTTAGAATAGAGTTTCTCACACATTAATGTGCATACAACTCGCCTAGGATCTTGTTGAAATGCAGATTCTGTGTCAGTAGATCTGGGGTGAGGCCTGAGAATTTGCCTTTCTAACAAACTCCTGGATGATGATGATGCTGGCCTGCAGGCCCATTGTGCAGGAGCCAAAAGTTTTCCTATGTCGTCCTATCCAATCCTCGTGAATCATCTGAATCCAAGTCCTGTGTTCTTTCTCCCACACAACTGTGGCCTCCTCTGTATACATCTTGGACCATGATGTTTCTCAGGGAAATGCTACATATCAGGGCTTTCATTTTCAGAGAGCATGTTCATCTGTATACCATTGGATTTATTCCTATTTCTTGTATCTTGTTAGGTCTGCTCCTTTCTGTTGCTTGTCAACATGTTTTGGATGGTGATCCTGTCATCTAATGTATTTGCTATCCCTCTCCACTTTATACCATCCACAAGTAGGTATAAAATTTCTGGTTTCTATTATTTGAATTGTAAATACAAGCTTTTCAGTGATGTTTGGAGGCTCAAATATTGGTGGATACATAGAGGACCAATCTATAACACGTAATACAGGCAGTGTATATAAAATTACAGTAAGAGATTAAACATCTTCTCATTGATAATAACAGTTAACAAAATGTGAAAAATTATTATAGTATAGGCTAGAAATTGACAAAAACATGGTGGGAAAACACATGGACTTTGGGGTTTTGAATCCTGGTTCTGCCTCTTACCAAATGTGTGACTTTGGGCCAGTTACTTGACCTCTCTGTGCTTTGATTTTCTTATATGTTAAGAAGAGATAATATGGGTTTTGTTAGAAATGCAAAATACAAAACACAAATATATAATATGGGTTTTATGACAACTAATAGATATAATTAATTCACAACAGTGCCCGACACATATTAAGTGCTCAATAAATATTAGTGACTAGCATTATTACCAATCATATATTCCAACCTCCTTATTTTTAATATATAGCCACAGAGGCCCAAAAAGCTTAAGTGATTTCCACATTCATTAACAAACAATTGCAAAGCTTTCACTATGTAGCAGGTATTTACTAGTCAGTGATTAGACTAATGTTATAGGCTGGGAAATAGTAGAGCTGATAACTGAACACAGACCCTTTGATTTCTATTCCATTGTGATGAGTATGAGTGTTTGTCACCACACTCACTGCCACTCCAGGTCTGTAATAGTTCTTTGATCTTTCCAACAGTTCCACGGGCAGTGATTCATTTGACCCCATTGACTCTAGTAGCCACCAAACTTTATCTTCTTTTCCATTTGTCCCAGGAGAAGCCTGGGAGTGTGGAATGAAGGACAAGGTGCGTAAAGCTGAGCCAAAGGTGCTGCCGTACTGGCTAAAGAGGTGTCTGGGTATGCCATGCGGGGCAGGAGTGCTCTTAAAGCCCCATAGCTTGTGGCGGCTCTCCCCAGGCATGAGTTTCCAACCTCATACAGAGATTGTTGGTTTTAAAATCAGCATAGTTTACCTGGCTGAAGTTAGTGCTATCCGCATTTCTGTCCCCGTGGACGGTGAGGAATTTGGTTGCCCTGGGCTGAGGGGTGCGGCACTGTTAGCCGCTGGCTCTCTGGCTGCTGCCTTATGCGGTCCTCTGTCTCAGCTAGATTTAAAAGCTTTTGTCTTTAGAGAAGGCTCTGGCTCTGAGCTTTGGTACTTTAGTTTGGAGCAGCCTATTCTTGTTCTTCAAGTTTCAGGTAAGGCATCTGGTGTGTAACTAGGGATAAACACAGAGAAGAATAAAAATCTTTCATTACTTATGCGAAGCCAAGTATGTGCAAATAAACAATAAAGAAGTGCAAATGAATTTGAGAGAGGAATTGTATAAACTCTCAAAGGGCTATTACTGTTCTATAAAAACGAAGAATTGTTCAACATTTTGCTACTTTGTATTTTCATCTTCATTTAGAACACAAAGTTATCGTCACCGGTGGTAATTTAAGGAGTATATTTCCTTAAAAACTAAGCTTCTTATTGCAAATGTTTGTCTTTTATTGCAAATTATTTCAATGTTATTACACAAATTCCTTCTTAAACAATACTATCCATAATACCTCCTGTGTGTGAAGCCTGTGTGCTGAAAACCCAGAAATGTTGAGAATAAACCTTCATACTCACCATAGCCCAGGGGAATTCACTGCCCCAGATCCGGTGTTTTTGGATTACATGGGATAAAGGGCTCCAAGTTGCAGGGTGTGCAAGATGGAAGATGCTGTGATTCTTTTTGCTTTTAGACAGGAAATAAGAAGTTAATAATACTGACTTCCCGATGCATTGATTTATGAAGTTGGACAAAGTTCAATAAAAAAATGTTGTTTTATCAGAGCAATGCATGCACATGGTTTCCGAAGTTGAATAGGACTAGCAAGCTTATCACTGAAACTACAATTCTGTCACGCACACCCTTCCACTCTCCAGAGACAACTATTTTCTACTGTTGTAGCTCTTTATTCTTGTACTGGATCTATTTTTATAAATAATATGTATATGCTGCTATTATTCATCAATTTTAGACATTAAAGTAGAGGAGTATTTTAGCTTTCGTACTTCCCAACCCATTCTCCCATATGTTTATATCAAAATTTTGTAACAATTTGAATTTTGGGTTTTTGTTATTCTGACTATATAAATATCATCATAGTGGAGCTTAGAAGTCTGATTATATTTTTTATAAATGTTTGTTGTTACTGTTGCTTTCTCGGCTCTGTTTCCTGCATCTGTTGGGACTTTTTCATCAGGCACAATTACTTACTTCATTAGGCTGATGACCAGAATTCGCCGGGCACTGTGGTCAGTGGGCATCTCCATTACCCACACGTCCTCTGGCAGCTTATTCATCTAGGTTGATTCTCTCTGACTTCTGCTCAACCTCATTGAGCAGCAAAACGTTAGGCCTCATCATAGCCCAAGATTCATAAGTAGGATTTAGAAATGGAAAGAAGAGAGAACAACATACACACAGGCAAGAGGCTAGCTTGATCATGGGATTTTCTAGAAAGAGTTTACTGAGATCTTCAGATGCTGTGTGCTATTGAATCTTACCATAGTGGGGATGTGGACACCAAGTCAGGTGACAGCTTTAGCATCCTAGTTGGGGTTTTCTGTTTTCTTCATAAATGTGCCATCTACATTTGTACAACTTAAAAAATTGATTTTATTCAGAAACATACTATTTGACTCACAAACTATCAGTCCCCCTTTGGCTGCGTCCTCCCCCTCCTCCTGTTCTTGTCACTAGTTGAGTAAAGTCAAGCACCTGTCTTCAGTTGCATTCGAGCCTCTATCACAGATCCTCAGGAGAACCAAGCACAAAGGAAGTCAAAGCATGTGCAAACACACACACACACACACACACACACACAGAAGTACCAAGCACAAAGGGAACCAAAGCATGTGCAAACACACACACACACACACACACTGGCCTTCTCTGGATTTTTATTTAACCGTCTCTGATTCTATTAAGGCCTGAGTATACACATCAGAACACATTTTAAACTTTCAGATGGGATGTATAAGAAGACATCGCTTGATAAATGTTATTTGCGAAACTTTATTTTTAATTCCTATGAGGATGAGAACCACTCCAGAATCCCTCTTCTGTTTCACTGTGGCTAGAGAAATAGAAAAAGTAATAACAGAAAGAAGAATTGGTAGGGAAGGGATGAGGGGAAGTTTGAAGACGACCATCCTTGTTGCATTTTCACTTTCAAACCCTGGATATAGAAAAAAACATAATCTACAATAACCGATGTGAGTTACTCCAGATCATAAGTGACGAACATAGATAGAAAAATGCTGGTAAGTAATTTTAATAAAAACTGAACATTTCCCTGCTCAGTTTTCCTGTTTTATGTTTCTGCTAAGGATGGGAATAACACTCAGAAGACTTTCAAAGTTGTCAGCCTTCTCATGGCCAATGGAGACTCCTAGACTTTCTTCTAGCCTTCTTACTAGTATTGATATTTAGTCCAATATAGCATGAATTGGGATTTTCTTTCCGAAACTTTTAATCTTAAAAGGCATGATTTCCAAGCAGAAAAAAAAAATGAAGAAGTTTATTCAAATCTTGTCAAAAAGGAAGAAGAAATGTTTGGCTAATCATTTGAAGATAGAATGTGTGATCCATAAGCCAAATAGGAACGGTCTATAGAGGATCCAAAGATCAAATAATTGTCACAGAGTGTTTAGCATTGTTCTTAGGAGAAGATGATAATAAGCTGGCATTATAAGCTTTGGGTCCTCTTAGCAGTATTATCCATAAACCTGGAGATGGCTATCTCAGTACACCAACTTGATACATGAAGGTTGCTCTAACTCCCCTCGCTCTGACTCTGTATTTGCCAAGAAGACTTCTGATTGTAATCTGGCTTTCCATACAGAGTTTCCTATAGGGAGCAAGTATTTGATCAACTGACATGAACATCTGGGTCAGCCTGGCAGCTTTTGTTCTCGCTGCAAATGACCTGGCCTTGGTTTGTGCATCACTTACTTGAGAGGTGAGTTTGCACGAGCCTGACCAACAGAGAGAGAGCATGTCCTGGTACACTAACAAAATCAAATTAGTCTTCAGATTTGAGGTGATTGAACTGACTTATTCCCCTTTCTCCTTGCAGGCCTGTTCCCAGCATTTGCAGAGCCCAGGGCAAAAGTACAAATGGACGGCTCAGGCCTGTGTCTTACCCCCCTTCTTTTCCCACTAATGGCTCTACCTTTCACATCAAGGGCTATGTGAGCATGCATGAAGACCCTCAGCCACCAAGCCCAAGGTCTGTCCCAGACCCTGCCTACCCAACAGCCACCCCTTGGCCATCTCTCAGCTCTAGGGATGCACATATGGCAATGGATGCCTTTGGGAAGACAGACTCAAGGAGGACCAAGTAGGACCTGGCACTTGCTACAGGCCATTTGCTGAAGGTGGTCTGAGGGTGAGGGGTTAATCTCAGGTTAAACAGATCTCCAAGATTTTATGGACTTCTCACCCTGTGGAGAGGGATTTGACCAGAGCAAAGCCAGAGCGAGGCCCAGAGCAAGGGACCTAGTTGCCCAGTTCTAACAGTGACACTGCCCATGTGATCATCCTTTCCCCACTCCAAGGACATACAGGAGTGACCACATTGCCTTTTGGGATGACCTATCTCAGCTGTCTAAAACTGCAATGGTGTCTAACAAAATTTACTTTACCAAACCGTGGTCTAAGGGGGATCTGACCCAAGCCTGTGGACCATGGGCAAAGTGGTTTCTTGTTTGAAATAACTCTCCAGAGAACTGAAAGTAACTTTGGGGCCCTCTATTAACATTTATATAAGTTCCTCAGATTGCAGTCCAGGGTCACAGCCTCATTTGTCTTAATTACAGGGTCAAGGACAGAGAAGAGTTTACTTAGCTGTTAATGGAGGTCCTTAATCTGAATGAACCTGAACCCTTTGGTACAGGAAAATTAGCACATAGTGTCAGCAAATGACATTCAAATAGTTTTAAAATAATCTAATCTTCCAGAGTTCTGAGCTTGGCCAATGGAGATGAGAATTTGAAAGGAATAAAGTGGAATTTACTTACTTAAAAATGCTTTGGGGCAAAATGGTTGCAAAAGCGATCACATTTTGTTCCAAGAGATTTCACTGCACAAACACTCCATCCGGCCTTGCGTATAGAACAAAGCCACAGAACTGCATTAACTGTGGAGCAGAAAAGGATTTTAATCTACTCAGCCAGCTGGGCTCTCATCTAGATTATACATGGGGAGGAGGAAAAGAAAAACGTAAAACATAATGTGACACAGAGCAATTTCATGTGATTCCCTGATAGCAAATACCTAAAAGTTAAATGGATGGGAAATCAATATTTGCAAAGTTCTGGGTGAGATGAAAGGTTGGCACTTTCTGATAATATTGAAATGGCTAAAGAAGTGGGGCCAGGGGAAGAACTGGCCTCCTTGGCTGTTCCTTCAATTTTATTGTATATCAATCATACATTTAGCAAATATTTAAATACCTGCTAAGTGCAAGATATTGTTCATTAAGAAACTATTTCTATGAATTCTTTTCCTTCACCTCCTTTCATATATTTTCTTCTATACCCCTTCTTCAACTCCATCACCAGGGAGGTCGTGTAACATAATGGTAAACAATACAAGCTGTGTACCCTTGGGGAAGTTATTTTACATTTCACAATTTTGGTTTCTTCATCTGCAAAATAGGGATTGTGATAGTGCCTACCACACACTGGTGGCTCGGCACACTCTAAGCTCCCAATACATGTTAAATGTGAATAATATTATGAAAAAGATAATAATAATTTGCTTCGTAGGCAGATGAAGATAACTTAGAGGCCATCTTTAGGAAAAAGTAGCATTAGCTGGAAATGAATCTGGGATAATGTTTGTACCTTCCAGTGTTTTGTATTTCTTGAGCATGAAGAAATCACCAACATTTATTGAGCATGCACTTCGCAAAGAAATAAGCAAAACTTATTGCATATGTGATACTTGGGGGGGAGGAGGAATCTTTTTCCTCTTCATAGGTTCAGCGGCTGAGGCCCTGCAAAACAAACTGACAAAATACAAATTAACAGGAGAAAAAGCATTATTTCATATGCATACGGTGGGGTCCTCACAGAAATGAGGTAAAAACCCCAAAGAGGCAGTCAGATTTGGAGGCTTATATATCATTTTAACAAAAAGAGATAAATTATGGAGATATGACAAGAGCAAGGCTAAGGAGTTTGCACTTCTATGAGCAGCAAATTTGGGGAAGGTAAATGTGTGGGAGAAACTAATGAAAGATAAAGGTTGTTTTAGTAAGGCTGGTTATGCACATTCCTCTCAGCTCTGTCTCTGAACTGGTAGAAGTGTAGAGTTATCTGGCTATTGAGTCATTCTGCCCTTCCAGGTATGAGAGAGGGGAAGAGGGGGACACCATCATGAAGGGAAACTTATTCCCCACTTTTAGACAAATGGGGGAGTGTAGAGAGCTTTTTTCTTTGTCTACTGTTTCTTAATTGCCTCAAACTTAAAATAATCTTTATACCAAAGTGGCAGATTTTGAGGTGACATATTCTGATACCCTCCATATTATTTAATAACCCTCACAAAATACTCTATAAATTGGGTACTATTGTAATCACCTTTTTATATTTGGATAGCCTGAGGCTCAGAGAGGTAAGATACTTGCTATGTTTATACGACTGTAGGGGAGCTGGGAATCAAATCCAGGTCTCCTGGGTCCAGAGCCAGATTCTCAGCCATCACCCTCCCTGAAACTCTTCATGAACAAAATGGTAGCAGAGATCCTGAAACAGCCAGGATTACAAATAAATTCCAGTTCTAACTGATAGACTAAAGGGAATACCAGTTTGTTCCGGAATGGGTCCTGGATTCTGTTTGGTCACCATTTAAAGAAATTAATCATATAGTGCCAGGTGACAGACTCTTATTGCAGTAAGAAGAAAGGCATACTCTGAAATTCTAAATTAAGCTTCTGAAGTTGCTCTTAACTGTGGTTCCATACTGACCAGTTAGTCTTTCCTCCTTTGTTTATTCCCACTAGGGGTCAGGGACTGTGTTTTCAGCACTTGGCAGTGTCCTCGTGCCTATGTGACTCCCTATTTGTGAAAAAATAAATTTTGGTAGATTGGTTGCTCCTCTCTGTAGATGAAACAGGAAGTACTACACAACTGAATAAAAACAATTAAGGCCATGAAAAACCTTAAGGATGACTAATTTGGCTTTATTAAGTAAGCAGTGTATAAAAAATGAGCAAGTAGAAACTACAGAATCCTGCTTTGCATAGGTTTCATTTTATTTTATTTTTTTACCTCATCAAATCTAAATTCTCAAGCAATTGGCGCTATTGCTTCACCTGCATATTTAGCACAAGTCCTGATTACTTCATGTGCCTTGTTAATAGAGCCACTCCAGAGTTCATTGACAGATCCCTTGTTTCCCAATGAACGGCTCTAAATGTGTTTTCTCTTGGTAGAGGGGTTTCTGGAATCATTTGGGATTGATGTACCATTTGTAGATTGATGCCTGGTCAAAAAAGTTCAGTTCCCACTAACCCATATACCCATAGAGGCCATAGTGGCTTGAGACTGGGGCAAGGATGAAGATTAATTCAGACTACTGAATATAGATATTCTAATATTGAGGTACAGAAACACACAGGCAATTGCTTTATTACTTCCACACAAAAACTCCTTCTCTCAAATACAGTCTAAGCTCCTTTGCCAAGGAGGAAGTCTGGTGCAACGGTTAAGAATGCAGTCCTGAGGGCAGTCGGCCCAGCCACTGGGCTGCTGCAGCCGTCTTGCTGCTGGGAGGAAAGGAGCGGCCTGAAGGAGGAGCCAGCGTGGCCAAAAGCAGAGCTGAGAGAGAAGGAGAAGCCAGGTCCTGAAGCTGCAGTCAGAGAGCCCTGATCAAGGTCACCTCAAAGCCAAACCTAACCTCCCAGATTTTTCAGGCTTAACAGCCAAAATGTTTCCGTTTTGCCTTAACCATTTCGGGTGTGTTTTTTCCCCCCTGTCATTCACATTCTATTCTCCATATATCAAAAATTTACCCAATCTCCAAGCCTAGTTCAAATGTACCTCTCTGTGAAGGCTCCTTATTTCCTGAAGCTTTCCTTATTTCCTCCCAGCGAAACGATGTCTGCCTCTCTCCCTCCCTCCCTCTGCTCCATGTACCTCTTGATTGGGACCTCACTTAAGACCTCTACCAATTATGTCTTGGGCTGTTAAGTGCCTGGGGACCCTGAAGCCAGACTGCCTAAGGTGCAATCCTGGTGACTACACCTGCTAGCTATGTCATATCTTTCCTAGTAGAATATAAAGAGCTCAAGACAAAGATCTTGGCTTGAGCCATTTTCCGGTTGTGCCACTCATCCTGGCATCCAGTTGTCCCATCCCCTATGAACACAGCCTGTTTTTAGACCTACCTGTGAATTCCTACATTACGCCCTGACCTCCCCATCAGAAGACTGATATTCCCTTGGCCTCCCTCCTGTGCTCAGACTCCAGGTCTTTGCCTGGCCCTGCAAATATGTTGGAATCCCAGACTTCTTGGATCTTCTCCAATCTGTTGACGCCTGATCAGGGTTATGAAATAAATATACAGCCTCAGTGGCTGACTCCGTCTCCTTTTTGGGTTCTGGAAGTGGCTGGTGCTTGAAGACAGATTAAGGTTGTTCCAGTGGTTTATCTTGAATCTTGCAAATGACTCATTTTGTAGAATGACATAAAATAACTCCTATTTTCTGGCTACTAAAAAATGTCCCTTCCATACCTGTTACTGTCCTGCCTTTTCTTTGCTGAAATGTAGTCCAAGGGGTTAACTGTTGACAAAAATTTTTCATTTAAATAAACAAATTCTGAGGAATTTATGGAAAGAATATTGTATCCAGATGTTCATTTAAGATGTTGTCCTTGAGCAAGTGGGAAAATAAACCAATATAATTTAATAGAATCAAGATGCATATAAGCAGAAAACAGAAAGGATTAAAGGCTTTTAGACAATGGCCTGGCTTATGATTCCATTTTTGCCTCTTCATAAATATGTAGCCATGGGCAAATCACATAATTTCTCAGTGTTCTCTTCTGCAAAATGGGATTAAAAATAATTTACTCTATCTATATTACACTGAGCTGTGATGATGACCAACTGGCTGGTGTATAGTTGCTTTGCTACATAGATAAGGTATTGTTATTGTTATTACCAAGTGATTAGGGTGTGAAATCTAATTTCTTAGTGGGACTTTTACACAACATGTGGTAAAGATTAAAACACAATGTGTTGAGAAACCCAAGTTTAATTCTTTATGAATTGGCCATATTTATTTTGTGGGTAAAGTAAGGTCTGAATTTCTGGTCTGTTCATGGTACTTTCATATTTAGGGCTGACAGATATAATTAGATTAGGTAACAATAATGTAATGTAAATACATAAATACAATTGTTACAAAAGATGAATGATATAGGGCATAAAAGTAAGTAGAAAAGCAGGTGGGAGTACTAAACTGGAGGAATCCCAGTTTGGATGTTGGGTTAAAGGTTCTTCAGGCTTGTTGTTGTATGTTGGGCGTAAGCTCACCCCATTCTAATCAGCACTGGGTTTCCCTACTCAGACTCCTTCTCACCATGGTGTGAACTGAGATTCTTAGGTGCTATTGAATTTATCTTCCTAAAGTACCCTCAGCAAGATTAATTTAGCTGGGGTTCACCTGTGGATAGTCACGATGTTGACATTTGCACTGATGTTTAAAAGCAATCTGGGTAAAACTGATGGTGTCAGAACGCGAATCAAGGCAGTGGCACCAAACTTTACTGGGAGTCATTGATTGTACTCTTAGCCACCAGTAACTCCCAACCTTAGCTCCCTAAACACCTGCATGTAAGCCAAGACCTCATATGGGATGGCCATGTAGTGTCTTTGGGAGGCTGGACCACTTAAGTACTGAGTGCAGGCAAAGATGCCCTACCCACAGGCATGGCAGGAAAGCCAAGAGCCTCTGGAGTTAGGTTGGGATGATACGAAGCTTGGGGAGAACTAGGACAAACTAGAGCTTAGAGACCCTTCTCCTGGTTCTGGGTCCAAAGAATTCTCTTGCTTTCTGGTCTTATCCTGGGAGCAGATTCAGGTATCAATGAGGACTAAAGTGAAACTTTCCACCAGCCAGGTGGAATGGGAGCTGAAAGAAAAAATAAAGTTGATTTAAAGGAAATGAGGAAATGCAAAGGGAAGAATTCTGGCACATTGAGGCTTGTGGATGGAAATGGGTATCTACTACTATAATAATGGGTACAGCATTTGCAGTCTGTTTAGAGAACTGCTTATTTTATGGAAGATGTGTCATTGAAGTGTATGTCGGTGTGACATTTGTTTCATCCTAAAGCCAAGCTGAAATTTATTATGCTCTGCTAAGCCACTAATGACTTTCAGGGTAGAAGTGTTTTTAAGGCAATTGAAAAAGCAGGATCAGAATTTGGAAAACCTTTGGTACATCCTTTGGAGAATGGACAAATATAAACAGAAAGGAATCTAACAGGGAAAGAAGCAATTTACTAAAAGGGGAAAAGTAATTGAGGCAGAGAAGATTGACTTTGCACACACATTACCCACTTAGTCACTGGAAAAAAGGACAAACACAAATCAACAATTCTAGTCAACTCCTTGAGTTCTCATTTTCTCCATATAACATTTCTCCTCTTATTTCAAATCTACCCAGATCAGAACTTTCCTTTTACTACAGGAATCCAGCCCATCCTATTTAACTTATTTCATTTATTTTATTCATTTGGCAAATATCTATTGAGTACTTCCTAGGTGGCAGCCATCACATATACAAAGAAAACACCATATGATCTTTAATGTAACAGAGACGATATCAGTGTAGCACCAAACTCTGTTTCCTGTTTGTTTTAGGCACATAGCTAGATGGAAACAAGCTAAGAGAAGGTTAAGTAAATTGCCCAAGGTCACACAGCTAGTAAAGTTGCAGGGCAGTATTCAACTTATGGTAGAACAAAGTTCAAATGTAGGTGGTAGGCCCAAAAGCAGACCATTAGCTGACATTCCCTGTATACATCCTGTGTCGATCTGAATTACAGTAAGGACTTCACTAGGAAGCAAAGTTGATGAGGGCTGGTAACCTCCCCTGCAATTATGTTGGGTCCTATGATGGAGTGTGGCCCATTTGAATGTGGGTAGTGATGGTGTCTATCATTTCCAGTCCTGACATATAAACACCTCTCTCACAATCCTGCATGGGCTCTCTTTTTCCTCATCTGCCAGTCAAATGCTGATGAACCAGTGGAAGACTCCAAGGCCATCAGGGATGAGGAATTCTCAGGATAGAAGAGTCTGAATCCCTGAATGATTGTGTGGAATAAATCACCCCTAACTGACTCCCATTGGACTATGACATGTGTGAAAAAACCAAACCAAAACAAAACAAAAAACAAAAATGAACAACAACAAAAAACCCAACCCTTTATTGGGTTAAGCCACTGAGAGTTGAGACTTATTTGTTTCAGCAGTTAGACTACCATGACTAACATATGTGTCCTTAAAAGAAAAAAGTCCACAGTCCGGTAGGGGAGAGAGGAATGTAAAAATATCACACCCCATAATAGTTATAATAGTTACTCCCCTCAGAGACATCATGGTATTTATGACCTCTCTTTATCACCATGTTCATAGAATCATAGTCCTAAAAGAGAGATGACAGATCTAACAGAAGTAGAACACAAATGTTCCAGAGGCCAGGCTTCACATCCATAAATGTAAGCAAAGTGAGAAGCAGTCAAACAGAGACAACAGGGGGTTTTAGGAAGTGGGCCCAACTAGAAAGCAGCATGCCTATACCAAAGGCAACCAAGTGATTCTTTTAGAAACTTTATTGGCTAAACAATAAATGTCTACAGGCCAGCTTTGTCCATGGAAGTGGGGGTTCTCCTGTGGGAGATTTCACCTCGGTGTACTCAGGTGGCCTGTTCCAGTGCTGATTGGCAAGAAGTCCTTGGGTGTAGAATATTTTCTTATCCATTTTCCCTTAGGAATATCATTTGAAGGCAAACTTTCCAGTCCAAGATTCTACTGTTTCTGCATTTTAGTGCCTTGTTCCTTTGAGACCTGAAAGTTTTGATCTCCAAGAGTCCAAACTATTAATCTAATACCTAATTATTGACAGGACCAGCTACATAATTTGTGGAGCCCTTTGCAAAGTGAAAATGTGTGGCCCAGATACAAAAAGTCGCGGGGGAAGCACTGTTTGGGCACTAAAATATGAAACTTTTACCATGCCTGATGTGTCCTGCCCAGGCTGGGGACAAGTAAATCCTTCAAGGCGCTGCAACCTTCACACCACGATGCACGTGGCAGCTGGATCGGGCAGGGGTGAGAGGCTTGCGCCTGCGGAGCTGCCGATCCAGGGTTGGACAGCCGCTGCCACGCCCCTCCCCGAGGTGCCACCCGGCTCACGCACCCAGCAACCCTTCTCTCTCCCACGCCCAGGCTCTGGCCAGAGTCAGCGTCCCGCCCCCTCCCCACGTGACCTGGTTGCCACCCAGGGCACCATGGGTGGGGAGTGAGCAGCCAAGAATCCAGTGAGATGACAGGGTGCAGAAGTGGCCGGAGGTGGGACCCCAAATGAGCCAAGGCTCTGAGTGCCCAGCTGTGCTCCACTGCTCCATCAGACTTCATCTACAAAACACAAGTTCAAAGGTAGAATTATAAGAATCTCAAGACAGCGACTGCAGAGCATTAAATCCAAGTGTGGAGCCCTCTGAGTGGGGGTCCTGTGTGAAGCGGCCCTGATTATGGAGCATCTACTACCTTCTAAGCGCTGGGATGGGGTTATGAACAAAACAGACCAAGTCCCTACCCTTGGAGTTTGCACTCCAATGAAGTTATTGAAATTCAGATAAGCATGTGAGGTTTCATACTACACTAAACAGTTTAATTAGACCGAAGGGTTAGCAACTAGTTAGCTCTGAGCTTACCATAAAGAGTTGAACTTTGAACCCTCCTCTTCCACTTATACTAGCAGTGTTGTGACATTGGGCAATTTACTTAACACACTCTATGCCCATTTCCTCATCTGTAAAATGGGAATCATATTAATACCCATTTATATAGGCAAAGAGCCTGGATGGGCACGTGCTCGTGTTTACTATTGTTACTTTTTAGCAGTAGTATTGGTATTACTAATATCCATTAGCTGTAGTTTAAATGAACAAAAATAAAATGCCTGAAATTATAGAAATGGGGGAAAGCAGAGTGCTCAGGTGAAAGAAGCACTTTCCTTAGCGCACTGCAGCTAACTGACCCAAAGTTAGAATATTTTTGCTAATTTAATGCCAGCTGAATTAGATCGTCTCTCTTTTTCTTCACTGAATTGACTAAATGATTTGGTGCTGTGTGAAAAAAGAAATCTAGTAGTGCAACGTCCTTTTATTTTTGTTAAAAAAAACTGGCTTTAAAGTTAAGTGAAGCACAGTTTATTTCTGATTTCTAGAGGCAAGGAAATGATCACATGTAATGGACTGGGCATTAAACGATGAGTCGTGAAATTCAGTATTTATGTCCACTTTCACCACTGATCTATTGAGTGCATTTTCTTTAACCTGTGGAGAATTGTAGTGGTAACACTTGTCACATTTCCTGCTTGAAGTATTTTGAAGATTAGGTCAAATTCTTAAAATACTAGCAATTTCATGAAAGGTACTTGCTCAAAGATTAGAAAGAGCAATGCAGAAGCTCTGTTTCCTGATTTAAAAAAGAATCCAGGAATTGTTTGAAATACAGTTGGATTTCTACACATCTTGATTGCGACCTTCCAAAGAGGCATTCACAAGTCTGGAATTTCCCAGGATCCTTTGCCAGGAATTAGTGTTGAATTACCAGAAAATCAATATGACACATAGTACACATTTATCTAGATAGTAATTGAACACACACACACAAACACACATGCTCACACACACACTCATACACACCTTTCATTGTGGAGCTCCAATTCAGGAGAAAAGGGAGTGTCTTAATCAGAGATAGAAAGGATTCATTTTCTAAGTTGTTCTAAATAATTGTCCCCAGCTGAGTTTTTATGCCCACACTGAAAAATAGAATCTGTGCTTTCTTCCAGATTTATTTTAGATTTATTTTCATAACTTGTCATGCAATTCCCTCGTCTTGCTAGTATATATCTCATTAATATGAACTACATCCAGTCTACATCTTCATTTTTTCCCTTCTATTTTCTTTTCTCCTGTTCCCTGTATGTGTGTTTGTGTGTGTGTGTGTGTGTGATCAGCAATTTCCCTTTAGCATTAGTCTTTGCTAGAGATTCCAACCCGTAGCCCTTTTCTGAGAGCATGGTGAAGTCTCCATAAATCTAGTCAGGAGTCACTCCACACTGTGTCTAAGGATTTCTCTTTCTTCCCTGGGTCTGCATGTTTCCACACTTTTCAGAAGTCTTTTCTGTGCCTGGCTGAAAGTCCAAGCTATTTAGACTATCTTGTAAAATAAATCCTTTCCATCTCTGGTTAGTATACTCCCTGAAAATCCGTGTGCTAGTGTTAAAAATTTGAAGATCTGGGGGAAGGGGAGAGACAGGGAACGGAGCCTGGGAAAAGTGGGTAGAAAACTTTTGGCTCTTCATCTGGGCTGAGTTACTTAATCACTGTACCTTAAACCAGATCCTCAAGAGACCCCAAGAGAATTCCTGGACTCTCTCAGGAAACAGATTACTCCATCTGAGTAAAATCTTCCTTGGGAAATAAATTGCACAGAGAAAGAGGAAAAAAAATTTCAAGCTCCCATATGTCTATTTCAAATGATTTATCCTCTCCTCAGAATACTTAAGCTTTTTTATTCCTTGGGTTTATTTTGTTTAAAATAAAATTCCAGTGACTACCCATAATTCAGCAACCTAGATTCTGCCCAATTTTGGATTAAATAGGTGGTAATTGTCAGGCACTATAATGGAGTTTTCCCCTTACTTCAAGGGAAAATGAGGGAGGGACTCAGTATCTTTTCACGTAAATTACATCTGGTTTTAAATGAGGCTTATGAAACCCTCTCTGCTATTTGTCATAAAGGTTCAGAGTAACCTGGATACATTCTGTTGTGTCTGTTTAGGACCAGTTATGATGATTATGGCCTGCTCTTCACATTTGACAGAAATATTTGTAGGTTCTCTCTCTCTCTCTCTGTTTCACTAACAGTTCTGTCCACGCTTGAAGGCCTTTATGGAGCTCTTCGTTGCTAACTACTCCCAAGGGAGGAAAGTGGAAGAGCAGGGGTGTTGGGGGAGGAGGTATAGGTGTGAGGAGAGCAGAGGTGTATTTTGAGGGCTGCTGTGTGCCAGGAACTATCCTGAGCACAGAACATGGAGGTTGAGGTTGTGTTTGATTTTGTTTCTGCCACTTGTTAGGTATGTGAATTTGGGCAAGTTTTTTAACCTCTCTAAACCCCAGTTTCTTCATCTGTAAAATGGGGATACTTACATGATAAAAGCATCGAGTCCTTTTTGTGCCAGGTACTGTTCTAAGTGCTTATATGCCCACAACAACCCTATGAAGTAGGTACTAGGGATAAAAGAGAGAATTCAAGTAAAGTGCTTAGCAGATAAGTGTTCAGTACTAGCTATTATCATTATAAATATATTTTATTATTATATAATATACCTTGTCTATAATATAGCTTATTTAATTTTCTCAAAACCCCTATAAAATTGGTATCATCATCCCTGTTTTTTACTCATGAGGAAACTAAAGATGTTAAGCAACGTGTACATATTTGCTTAGCTGCTAAGAGATAGAGCAGGGGGATTCAAATTTACATCTTTGTAATTATGAACTTACTCTCTTTTTACTAAGTTGCCAGAAAAATGACCAATTTATTATACAGAAACGTCTTCTGCCCTGTGGCTGCGGGGTTTCTTAATGTCTACGACCCTGATTCACGGGTCTGAATTTGGTCCCAGCAGCTTTGTTGAGAAGAGGGGTAAGCATTCTGGGGCATATGTGCTTGAGGTGGCATTTGAAAGTATTTCCACAGATGGGTTTAGCTGTTGTTGTCATTATGTGCCCATCCCCAGCTCCTTGCCTGGGAAAGCTTCTGGGGCTACCACCACCACCGCCTTGCCCGGCCTGACCCTTGCTCGTCTTCCAGGGCTTGGTTCAAACATCATGTCTTGCGCAGCTGCTCCTTAAACCCTGACCTTCCACTCTTTCAGTCATTTATTTAGCAAATATTTAAAGAGGGCCTAATATGTGGCAGGTACTCTTCTAGAAGCTAGAGTACAGTATTGAACAGAGCAGACCAAACCCCCTGGCCTCATGGTGCTTTCATTCTTGCTTAGGTAAGTTTCCCATGGCATCCGGAAATCCTCACTCATAACATTGCATGCTTGTGGTTATTTATTTGTAAGAATTTGAATTAATGTCATTCTTTCCCACTAATTTCTAAATACAAAGAAGGCGTAGATCACATGAGAGTTTCTCCATTAACACAGAGCTTTGCACTTAATAGGCACTCAATATATATTTGTCGAATAACTGACTAGCAGTGGGGCACATTCATTCATCTTTCTTCTAGGGAGCCCTAGCAATGGGCATTCTCAGGACTTCCTCAGGTGCTGTGAACGCAGCAGCCAGCTTTGGAGCTAGATGCAAAAGGTCCATAGTCTAAAAGGGAAGGGCTCCATATTGTGACCTACCTCTTATAAATGGTTCCTAACACAGGGATGTGGAAACATGTGAATCTTTGCATAGTGCTAGTGGAAGTATAGACTGGGGCAGCCATTCTGGTAAGCAGTCTTACAGAATTTAGTCAAATTAGGTATGCATCCATCCAGTGTTACAACAATATAGCGCAGGGATATTCTCACACAGTGCATAAGAGGACCTATAGAAGAATGTTAATTGCAATATTATTTGCGGGTGTCTTCCATCACTGGGGAAGCAGATGAGGGGACACATGATTAGGTATTAAGTAGCAGTTAGGAAAAATGGATTAGTTATACATACAGTGATGTGGAACCTAGCAACATATAGCCACACTATTGTTTAGTGGAATAAGTAGAAAACAGAAGGAAATGTTTAACATAACCATTATGTAAGCTAAAAATGCATGCACATAAAACATTACATGTTTTGCAAAAACATAGACAAATAAAAAGATCCACACTAAACACATTAAAACGAGTGCCTATGGTGAAAGGAGAATGAGGGTGGGCGATGGCGATAAATGGAAATTAATTTAAATTAATGTATAAGTAAAGCAAGGGAGGGGCCTTGCATGGACCAATGATGTCACTGAACAGAAGGTTTAAAAGCGAACAAACAAAAAATGTTTTCCAGAGCACATGCCCTGTTTGTGGCACCACTTGCCAGACTTTTCTGTCTGTCGTGTCCGCTCGCTGTTCCACCTTTAGGTCACAAAACCTGCACAGGTGCTGTGGAGTATTATAAATTTGTTTCTTCTTCTGAAATGGTCACCCTTGTTCTGTTTTTCCTGTGGCAGGTGCTTGAGAACTCTGAGTTCCCAGTGTCTGCTCCTGTCTAGCTTACAGGGGAATTTGTCAAAACAAGGAGCATCACTGTGGTTGGTGCAGCTGGTTCTGCTCTAGGAAATCCCTGTGAATGATCTGTCTCTGCTTTGCTATGAACGCTGAAGCGTAGCCTGCTCAATAATCTAAACGTGGCATCTGGGACAGGCCCTGGTCTCCCAGTCACATAGAAATGTTGACATGACTTATGCTTTCAGTTTAGAGCTTAATGCCACATTAGTACAGCTGTGGCCTTTGTCTGTATCTGGAGTTTCCTGAACACAGGCAGGTGTCACACTCCTTGGTTCATCCACCCCTAGCACTGTGGTTCCCCATTATTGACACTGTTGTCATTTCATGGCTCCCAAGTCACTGCTTCCAGATCTTTGGCTCTCCAGGCAACAAGCTGCCACAGAGAAGCAACACAACCATGAAGTGGTGTTAGGTCCTTACTGTACTGCAGCAGGCGACCACACTTCTCACATGGGGGTTGATAGACATTGGACTCTCTGATGTAAAAGTCACTGGGTTACAATGGCCTGAGGAGCATCCAGACATATTTTAGGAGCTGTAAAACACAAGAGAGCTAGAGTATAGTCTGGGAAAGCCAGAATGAGGGAAGTGTGGGGGCTGGATGGAAGGGAGTATGCCATTATACTGAACTATTCCAGCTTGGGACAGAGAATAAGCTTATTGCAAAAGTGTCAGGAAGACCATATGACTGTAGGCACACATTCCCAAAGGGCCTCAAATTTTGGTTTTCGATATTTTGATTTCTGATATTATATCTAAAGGAGTACACAGCCAGGCCCAGAGATACTCTGGTAGGGTTGCAAGAGGAAGAACTTTATCATACCACTTTAAATTTGTGATCTATTGTAGGACCACACGGTCTACAATACACTGCAAATAAAAATTTCTCCATGAATCCTATTAGTTATATAGAATGTTTTTTGATGATAAAAGCATTAACTTTTAAATGTAAACAGTTATAATAGACTACAAATTTTGTAACCCTCTTTTTTTTAATTTTTAAATTTCAGAATATTATGGGGGTACAAACACTTGGTTACATATATTGCCTTTGCATCGCCCAAGTCAGAGCTACAAGTGTGCCCCTCCCCCAGACAGTGCACCCCATACCCATTATGTGTGAATTTAGCCATCCCCCCTTCCCCTCCCACCTGCCCGACACCTGATGAATATTACCTCCATGTGCGCACATAAGTCTTGATCAGTTAGGATCAATTTGATGGTGAGTACCAGTGGTGCTTGTTGTTACATTCTTGTGATACTTTGCTTCGAAGAATGGGCTCTAGCTCCATCCAGGATAATACCAGAGGAATTAATTCACCATTGTTTTTTATTGCTGAGTAATACTCCATGGTATACATATACCACATTTTATTAATCCACTCGTGTATTGATGGGCATCTGGGTTGTTTCCACATCTTTGCAATTGTGAATTGTGCTGCTATAAACATTCGAGTGCAGATGTCTTTATTATAGAATGTCTTTTTTTCCTTTGGGTAAATGCCCAGTAGTGGGATTGCTGGATCAAATGGTAGTTTTACTTTTAGTTCTTTGAGGTATCTCCATATTACTGTCCATAGAGGTTGTACTAATTTGCAGTCCCACCAGCAGTGTATGAGTGTTCCTATCTGTCCGTATCCCCACCAGCATTTGTTGTTTTGGGACTTTTTGATAAAAGCCAGTCTCACTGGCTTGTCAACCCTCTCTTGTCATTTCTCATCTATATTTTTATCTATACCTATACCTATATCTACCTGCTAAAAGCCTCAAAAAAATGGAAATGGCCTGAATATTTCAACCTCTGAGAAGCCTATGGCAAAGGACACACACACGCTCACTCCTCCCCCACCCCCTACAAGTAGAATCAGAGGACACGTAGTTTTTTTCCCCACTTAGCAAAATATAAACATATATCTTTCCATATCTATAAATATAGATCCATATCATACTAGTTAATGGCTTCATGGTTTTCATTATATAAATATGCCAGAATTATTTAACTGAATTCCTATTGCTAAATATTCAAGTCATTTCAAATTTATCAGTACTGTAAACTCCCCAACCTTTTGGCACCAGGGACCGGTTTCAGGGAAGACAATTTTTCCACAGGGGGGTGGGGGAGGTGTGGTGGGGTGCAGAGCTCTGCCGCCCAGTCCCTAGACTGCAGCTCTACAGCATTCAGTACCCTGTTGGTTCAACTTAGCACATTTATCCAACTCTTTGCTTAGGGTAAATTCCTAGGTTTGGGATTTCTAAGTCACAGAGTTTTAAAAAAAGACTTTTCTACATGTTTCCAAATTTCCTTCCAGGAAGGTTGTACCAATTTACATTCCCATCCAAAGTGTGTGTATGTGCCAGCTTCCCCAAACCCTCATCAGCACTGGATAACATCACTCTTCTTGTCATTCCCATGACATCTGGTTCTTCTTCTGAAGCCTGGACTCCATCACCAGTAGGTTGACCTTTTCTGAGGCTAAGAATACATGGCACTTTTTTATTTAAAGAGCTGGCTTCCTACTTGAAGGGAACAAATCAGCTTTCTCCATAAACCAGTGAAATGTTTTCCTGGTCTTCAAGGTTGAACTAAACTTTCCTTTAAATATGTGCCTGGATTTCTGAGTTTAACTGGCAAGGATAGATTGAGCTTATTTCAAAGCTCAGTAAAATTAATGGCCAAGTGAAGGATCATTGGTGGTCAGGGCTCACCTGAACTGGAAAATCATTGTCAGGACACCACTGAATTGCACCCAGGTCACCATCCCTCTGATTTATCTTAGAATTCAAGCTAAACAAATTATACACGCTCTTTTTAAAAATCTATTTTTTTTCAATCATATTATGTTATAGGCATTTAAAAAATTTTGTTAATGATGAATCATCTCACTTATATCTAACAATATTAACATTTTGTATTTGCTTCATCAATTTTTTTTTACTAAAGTAGTTGTAAAATGGTTACAGAAATTATAGTACTTAACCTCCTAAGAATAATTTAATTTTATAATTTATGTTTTTTTCATTTCTGAATATCCTGGATGTTATTTATATAAATACAGACACACACACGCACATAAAATCCAAATAATTTTTTTTCTTGCCAAGAATCACTTGTCTTCCCAAGGATTAAATGTCTGTCCCTTATTTTAAAAAAATGTTGAGAAGTAGAGTTCCTAGCTTTGCCCTGCCAGCTGCGGAGATGGGGAAGCAGTTTATTAGCTCAGATTCACCCTTGTGTCAGTCAAGGACAAAGTCCAGTCTAGAGACTCTGCGTCGATCCTCATGTGACACAGGTGTCTCTTTTTAGCCTGATTTTTGGAAATAAATTGCAAATGCTACTCAACCTACTTCCATATTTTATGGAGTTATTTTAAAATGATAAAGTTGCAGATATGACTTTGCCCATCTCCTTGTTCTTCCGGGGTAAGTTTGCTAGATGGCTTCTAGGACCTGTGAATCAGGAAATCATGACTACCTCACCCTGCAGAGGAAGTAGTGAAAGAGGGGCTGGTTGCAAGCAACGGCTGAAGGATAATAAATGTATAAGATGATATTAAATGCGCAAGAATATTTCCTGTAAACAAGATCCAGGATTTCAGACTAGGGTTGTGTAAGGTAAGAGTACAAACTTTCAAATTAGACAAAAATGAGTCCAAACCCCAACTAGCCCTGCCATGTTCTGAGTGACATTGACCACATTATTTTTCTTCTCTAAGCCTCAATATTAGGATGTATCTTAAGATCATTTTTAAGGATTCAATGAGCCAATGTATATAAAACTCTTAGTACAGCACTTGTTGCATAAACTACTCAATAATGAGAGTTATTATTACCATTAATTGAGACATGGGGATCACCTCCCTTCTTTGACATTACTCAATATACTATACTTCAAGGCAGCTGCAGGCAAACTACAGCCTATGGGTCAAATCCAGCTGATGCCTGATTTTGTACAGCCTATGAGCCTATCATTTTCACATTTATAAATGGTTGAAAGAAGATCAAAGAAGAATAATATTTTGTGACATATGCAAGTGATATAAAATTCAAATTTCAGTGTCCATAAGTAACATTCTATTGGAACACAACCACACTCAGCATTTACGTATAGATTATGGTGGTTTTTGTGCTACAAAAGCAAAGTTGAATAGTAGCAACAGTGACCACATGGCCTGCAAAACCAAAAATATTAACTATCTGGACCTTTACAGAAAGTCTCCCTGTTTTAGGGAGTCGTTCAGCGTGGTACAACATGAGGCGACCTTTCCTTGCTCAAGATCAGAGACAGTGCTGTTCTCTGTCCCCTTCCACATGCTTTGTCTAGTTTTTGCTAAAGGAATGATTTGGTTAAGCTGTTCCCTGCAACACAGAAGGATTATCCTTGACAATGGGGTTCTAGTTAATGCTTAATAACCAGGTTTATGGAAGAAAAAGATGCTCTGATGTGTAGTGTTGGCTGATTTCCGTGGTTTGAATATTTCTGCCATGGCTAATTTCAAGGTTACCAACATGACATCAACTAGTTCAAAAAATTCTTATGACTTTAACTATTGGCATTTGTGACCATGCCAGTCAGCTCCAGCACACCATTGCCCTTGACCTCTACTGATAGCCTCACCATTGCTTTGCTTCCTGGAGCTCTTGGGGACATATCTATACTATGCAGGGGGACTATAATTGGTTATTGAGTCAACAAGGAGTGGGGTGTGATTTAAATTTCTGTGAGGTGCTTATCTAAGAATACATGTTTTACAGAAAGAGTCATCACATATAAGAGATTTAACACAGAGAAAAGCTGACACACATGCGGGAAAGAGCAAAAAAGTTTGAGCAATATGGTAAAAGCTCTGGTATATTTAGTTTTTGATTGAAGGATGCCACAGATCCTACAGATTTGTCCATCTTACCCTTGTCCCCCTGATGCTGGTCCTTTTCTGAGCATGGCTAAGGGAGTGAGCCACAAGAATATATCAAGGGAGAGATTCCAGCCAGGGATAATAGCAAGTGCAAAGGTCCTGGGGCAGTCATCTCTTTCTTCACTCCCTCCTCTGTGCTTCATATGGGCCCTGACCATTCAACACTGGTTTTACATTTGGGAAGTATTGGGTTGATTGTTTACATATTGATTAGACTGTGGGCTCCTAGCAGCTAGAACTCTCTTATTTGTCTTTGAACCTCCAGTGCCTAGCACAGTGCTAGTCACATAGTAAGCGTGCTACAAACAGGACATACAACATACAACACCCAATTAATCTAATTCCCTCACTGTGCCTCCTCTGTGTGTTCTTCCCAGCAATTTGTTTAGGGATTCTGGGAGAGAATCTTGTCTCCATGAAGCAAGCACTTCCAGTGTCCCACTAAGTTCTTTCCCTCCTCCTTCTGCAGCCCACATCCTTCCTCTCTTCATTTTTACATGTTGGGACTGACTTTTCCTCTTCATATGTCCTGGGGAAAAGTTTGCGAGTTAAGACACAGAAGTATAGCAAGGGTTATTAAACAAGTGTTGCCAGCAGAGTGCACAGAGCTTTAGAATAGGACTGGCTGTGCTTTTCCACATTCAGATCAAGTCAGAGGAGGGACTGGGGGAAAAGAGAGAGAGTGCAGGCCCCCCCGTTTGACCAGTGTGTAAAAATTAAAGAAAATAAACCCTGGTCATTGAAAACCTTCTGAAGAGTGTTCATTTAGTGTTCTTTCCTTTCTTCTTCAAACCAATTGTTAATCAGGCTCACATTCATTCCTCTCTTTTCCTTCCTCCCCGCTTCCCTCTGCCCCATCAATTCACCATTTTTTTGTGGTCCATGACTTGATACAGAGCCAGGTGGTCTTGAATCTGCATGACGTGGAGTCAATTCCAGGCCGTTTTCCCAAGGTGATTGGGCTATTCAAGACCAGACATAGTAAGAACCTATTTTGGGCAGGAAACACATTGACTCATAAAGCGTTATTTTTACATTCCTTGTTTTTCTGATTATAACCACACTCCAGAAACATACTTGGATTGAAGCTTAAATATGGTGTATGAAAGCCCACAGAGTGTTTCAAACACTGTATAATTTTAGGTCAGACCACCGGTCATGCTAACAAGCAAGGAATATTCCACTATGAGTTCCCATTCCTTCTCAATTTGAGTGGAAAGCAAACTTCTGATTTGCCTGTGGTTTGTGTGCTAGGTTATTTTGCTCAGAAAACTGGAAGACTTTGCTAGGTGACTGAAGTAAGTACTTGGTTAAAACAGGCAGAGTAAACCAAACAAAAGATTTATTTCTTTGGGGCCAATTTCCAATTGTTGGCTTTCTCAATGACCCTTGAATAAGAGTCGACACAGGGCCAGGAAATGCCTTTCTTCTAGTTACCTTTCCTAATGTGTGTGTATGTGTGTGTGTGTGTGTGTGTGTGTGTGTATACATGCACATGTGCATGCAAGTGTGTTAGTAATGCTGATACCGTAGAGTAAGGGATAAAGAATGGCTGAAGGCCTATAGATCCATCCAAAGGTTACCTTATACTCACCATAATTCAGTGTAGATACTGTATTTCATCAACTCTAAGATATATTTTTTTCACATTTTAATATCTAATATCAGGATGAGCTTCATAATCTATAACATGCCATGGTCTAGCTGGTAGTGATTTTTTGTTTTCTTAGTGATACACAAAATTAATGATGTGTGTGTGACAATCAGTGGTGTCTTAGATTCAATGACATATGATATCTGACTTGGATACTTTACATGTGCCTACAGCTGTAAAGGCAGAGCACACTTGTCAAAGTCTTCAAAGGTCAAAAAGTTAAGGTATTGCTCTATAAAAGCCCATCTGTGTCACCTCCAGTATTACTGTCTAAATGTTCTTCTGTGCCTTTATATGTTATGTAACTAACATTTATTGTATTCTTACTACAGCCAGACAATATTCTAAGCACTTTACACATCTAGGTGCTATTACCCTGTTTCAATCAGGGTCCAGTCAGGAGACAGAAACCACACTAGTTATGTAAACTGAGAACGTTGAATAGAAAGAATTGGTAACTAGGTATGAAGTTGATAACTAGGTCACTAAAAGGATAAAAAGAGGACTCTCAGGTATCAAAGAGGCAGCAACTGCAGGAAGCATCTACCACTCCTATGGCTGGGGGAACAAAAGGAAGAGGCTGGATTTATTAACACTTAGAAATGTGGAGGAAGGGAGCTCCAGTGCCTCCCTCAGACCTCGGCTGGTGTTGGTGTCTCTGAAGGAGGCACAGTGAAGCTGGCTCTGCAGTGTTGGAAAAAACTATAAATTTGGTTCAGTTGCTGCTACAGAAAAGAACTGTTGCTGCTGTGGTGAAGAAGTTTTTTGGAAATGATGCTGTCAGGAACAGGAAGCTGACGGGGAAAAACAAGTCCTTTCCTTCTTAGCCTTTCAGTATCCCACTTGGGCCTCTAGTGGCAAGGCTGGGTAGCCACTGGCAAAGCCGAAATGTGGTCTGCACAGTTGCAGCCCTGTTATCACAAAGCAGAGAATAGAAGAAGGGTGGTTTGGAGATAAGAGAAAAGTAGCTAAATATCCGGAATATACCCTGATTTTTATATATGAAGAAACAGACATAAAAATAGTAAAAGTGGTGAGTACATTACCCAAGATCACATGAATCTGAAGATCCAAAGCCAAGATCTGAACCCAGGTCCGCCTGATCCCATACTCTATACAATTAATGACTACACAGACTTCTTTCCTATCCGCTGCCCTTTATGTGTTTCTTATCTTTCTATGAGTATGTCAGGCACTGTGCTTGCTCTGGGGAAAATAGCAGCAAAGCAGACGTGTTTGTCCTCAGGGAACTGACAATCCATCTCTATCTATTTCCATGGGTAGTGTTTTACTTTTCTGTGGGTAGTATTTTGTTTTTCTGTGGCCCACTCCTCTCCCCCTCCCCCAACCCCTGCTCTGAATTTCTGTCTCTCTCTCTCTCTCTCTCTTTTTTCCTTTTTTAGAGGCAGGGTCTCACTATGTTGCCCAGACTGGTCTAAAACTCCTGGCCTCAAGCAATCCTCCCACCTCAGCCTCTCAAGTAGCTGGGATTATAGGTGCACTACCATGCCAGATGTTCTTTCTTTCTTTGTCAGTGTGTCTCAACTGCAGTTGTGTCTCTCTCTCTTTTTCAATTATTTAATGTCTGCCAGGCTCTGCTGGCTATCCCACCCTCTTCATAACTTTTAGTCTCCCTTGGTCCCTTTCTCCTCTCATGTTACCTGGTTTTTCATTCTTCATATTTTTCTCAATATTAATTGGCCAAAATATAGAACTAAGTCTAGGTTCTGTTTATGTTTGCTTTTTTTGATAGGTTTCAAAAGCTCTGTTCTTAAAATTTTCTATGTGAGTGAATGAAACAGTTCATAGTTCTCTATCTTAAAATGCAGACAAACAAAATCTAATTCAATAGGATTTTGCTTATTGGCCTTTCATTTTCCTATGTGGCTGGCTTCTCCAAGGGAATCGGTCATTGAGAGACTAAAGCAATACACTGAAGGAAGCACAACATTTATAACAGTTCTTACAAGCAGGATTTACAACACACCAGTCATAAATGACAAATTCCTTTCTGTTTTAAGAGTGACACTATGGGTAGTGGTTAAGGCCGGGGCACCACTACTGTGAGTTTGCACCCCGGGCTTCAGTTTGCTAGCTGTGTAGCATCAGGCAAGTCACTCACTCTATGCTTTGGTTTTCCTCATCTTCAAAATGAGAACAATAATATTAGCATTGACCTCACTGGCTTTTTGGGAGGATTAAGTGAACTAATACTCAAAGGCATTCAGAAGAGTGTTTTGCTTGTAAGAGTTGTAATTAACTGTCCTGATTATTTATAACAAAAATTATATCATGGAAACAATGGTCTTCACTCCCACAATCTTTTCATTCTGTTTTCCTATATTCTAGATTACTGTTCTCTAGACTTGTTGAATTATGAGGTCTTTTGTCTGTGGATCTGCTCACCTAAGAGCTGAGGAAATACATAATGTCAAAAAATATCAAGTTTGTCAGTTCTTCCTGGTTGCATGTGACAGAAAACCAAGTCAATTCAGCTTAGAAGTCTGGGAGTAGAACTAGCAGCCATGAATAGCTTCAGGGCCTCCAATAAGATCACCAGGGGGTTGGCCCCATGTCAGTCTCTCACCTTGGTTATTATCCATTGGATTTATTCCCTCCTACTGCTGTCAAGTATCCTCCAGATGATGACCATGGTGTCCTCTGGTAACCCATTATTTTCGTCTTTACAAGTACCCTGGGGAGTCACACTCAAAAGCATTCTTCTACTGAGAGTCCATGAGTGTCTCTAGCCAAATCCTTGCCTAGGAAAGTTCTTCCCTTCTAGATAACTCTCTATCCCCAGATACTGGGGCAGCCTTGGTCTCTTCTGTTTATCTGAAATGTTAATTCCGGCATCACCAGGGTCCAGATAGCAAACTCATTGTCTCCTTCACCATTTCTTTCAGGGGAACTTAGGGGTGCCATCACACATATAGGACTACTGGTGGCCGGTTATGATAATCCAGTATTTCCAAGATTGGCCTGTGTATTAGGCCTTCACCATGAACCATCAATACCACACTGATACTACACCTGCCTAATAGCTGACTGTATTTTGAAGAAGGTTCCATGTGGCAGCATTGGACAGGAAAGAAGTGTAGGGAGGTAAGACAATTACTAGACATCAGGGAATTCTTTGTCAATTCAAAGTTTAGTGTCAGAAACATCATATCCCATTTCTCCTCTCTTCTTATGTCTTATATCTGCCATTTTGCCTTTTCTATGAGATCTTTTCCAGTTAAGCAGATGCTGGACCTCTGATGAACATATTTGCCAAAGGTCTATCCTAATCTCTGAATATCCTTAGTCACTAAGTTAAGTAATATGAAAAATTAAATTAAATGCCCCAGGTTTCTAAAACTCTATAGAGAATTGTGATGTGCTTAAATAGTCTCAATTGTTTATTTTAAAAAGCAGTTATTGATGGGCATGGGTTAGGACCTAAGTATCTAGTCACACAGTTCTTATTTCTCAAAAGCATCCAAAAAAGTAAATGAACAAGACACAATTGTGTTTCTAACGCTAAAGAGCTGCTTGGACTCAGAGGGCATCTCCCTTGGGGGCACATTAGGTTTTCCTGTTCTCTGTTCTCATCAGGGACTTCATTGACACAGTCTGTTCTCAAGGCCTGAGGAACAGTCCGGCAGCTCCCTCAGCTGCCTTACACAGGGCCTTGGCAAAGGAGAGAGGGTGGATTTGCTGGGAAGGATGAGGTTGAATTCCTCAGAGTGAGGCCAAGCACTGAGAAAGAGGGAGGAGCCCAAGGAGTTGCCAACACCCCAATTTCTCTGGCGGGACTCTGAGAGCTGAGGGGAGGACAGTGAACCCACACACAGGGGTGGCTGGGCTGGGGGAGGCCAGAGAGGCTGCAGTGCCTGAGCCTTGAAAGGCTGGAGGCCTTGGATACCAGAGGCAAGGAGTGCTGCGTAAGGACTCCAGCCAAAGGAGTTAGGAACTGGGTGGCCAGGACAGCTGTTTCTGAGCTCTGAAAAGTTAGGCATCACCAAGGACTTCATGGTGGCTGCCCTGGAAATCTAGTCAGAGGCTCCAACTGAGAGCCTCTGTGAAGCTGTTTTGATAAGGCGCTCCAGGCCATGTGTTGACCTTCTGCACCTGTTCCTCCAGTGACTCCCCAGCGTAAATTTCCTGTGACAGTGGAGGCTGACAAAGGCTGCTTGTGTCCAGAATGTCACCCTTCAGGAGGTGGGCAGGCGGGGGGCAAGCGGTGTGGGAAGAGGGCTGCGGGGCTGACACCCTGTGTCTGACTTACCTCTGCCATGCGCCTGTGCAGCGCGTCAGGCCAGAGGGCAAGAAGGACAGCTTTCTTTACTTCTCAGGGAGATCGAGAAGGTGCCTGAGCAAAGTCATGTTTTATTTCTGACCAAAACTTGGTTGACGGCCAGGAAAATAATTTATTTTATTTTTTTGGTGGGATCATTTGGGAAGGGAGAAATACAAAATGTTCTAATTCATCTGCTTTAAAATTAAAAGCAGGAGGAGAAGGGGATGGGTAAATTCACACCTAATGGGTAAAATGCACACTATGTGGGGGATGGGCACACTTATAACTTTGACTCAAATGGTACAAAAGCAATTTATGTAACTGAAATGTTTGTACCTCCATAATATTCTGAAATTTTTAAAAAAGCAACATGCAAAAAAAGTGTAGCACAGTAAAAAAAATTAAATTAAATTAAAAGCAGTGATTATATGAATGTTGAGTAAAAACAACAATGTATATAGCAGTTCCTCATCTATTAAATTTTGGACAGAGATGACATGTCCAAAAAACCAAATTTACATGTCTCATAACCTTTTTTTTTTTTACCTTTTAAAAACATTACGTATTTATCTGCCTTCTTAACCACAGTATATGGAGTACAATCTAATCATCTTTTGGCGAATCAGCATTGTACTTACAGATGTCAATTACAGTAAATATCTCCAGATTCTTATGCTTTTTCTGGTTTTCTTTCCCTTGTCTCTGCTAGGCTGTCACTTATTGCTGCTATAAATGGTCTCTTCTAGAAGCAGACTACATTCCCTCCTTTTTTGTTCTAACTTTTTGTCCTTACTGCAGGCAGGAAAACAGTTGAGCTTATTAGAACTCTATCTAAAATAAAGGGTGAGCAGCATGGCTGCTGGAGTCCTCAGACCCTGACTTTTAGATATAAGCACAGAGACTCACTTCAGCACAAATGAATATGCTTTTTAAAAAGGAATTTATATTAATGCATTAAATATTTATGGACTTCCTTATATATTCCAGGCTCTGGGCTAGACACTGGAGGTCAAAAAGAAATAAATCCCAGTGTCTTTCCTTGAGATACAGACAGGCAATTCATGGGACATGATGGTCCCTAATAATCAGATGCCTGTCATGGTCCCTGACAAGATATTTAAATGTTATAAACAATTTCCAGAGAAGTACCCAGATCTGAGCAAGTGTTCTCCCTCAGATATAGGCAGAGGGTTGTATTTATACTTAAATCTCAGAATAAATTGAAATTTATTGAGCAAATCAATACCATAAGACAGTTAAAATGTTGACTTAAAAAAAGCATTTTGCAAAAGAAAAAAATCCACAGTATGAATGCATTCATGTAAATTCTAAAAACACACCACCAATACTATATATATTTAGTGGAGTACATAAACAAAGCAAAAGTATTTAAAATATAAGTGGGAAGGAGACAAAACAACTTTAGAAGAGTGGTGATCTCTAGGAAAGAGGCAGGGGAATAGAATTAGAGAGAGATTTCAAAGGATCTACAACTCTATCTGTAGTCTTTATTTCCTTATTAAGAACAGAAATGAAGTAAATATGCCAAAATGTTTAACAATCACTGGATCCAGGTGATGTGAATAAGGATGTTTGCTATATTGTTTTATGTACTGTTCAAAAGGTTTCATAATAAAATAGGAAACTAAGAGGAAAAAAAATCCAAACCCATTCTATTCAAATATAAGATGGTTCTCTTTCCAATACCAGGGACCTGGAACCTGTCCATTTATTTTACTCAGCTGAACTGTTGCTGTGATGTGGGAAGCATTGTTATTTACATGTGTCTGGCTTTGCAGTGGGTTTATTTATGCCTAGACCATCTCTTCTCTCCCATTGGATGTAAACCCTTCAAAAGCAGGAAGCAGAACAATTTTGCACACAGTGGACTGGTTCTTTCAAAGCAGGATAGTTTAAGTTTCCCTTTGTGTCCCCAGAACCAGCAGTGTCTTTCTCATAATAGGAATTCAGTAAAGATTTGTTGGATGAGTGAGTTCAAGCTGACTTCCCTGGAGCTCCACTACTGCAGGCTCCAGGCTGATCACTGTCCTCATGGAGCTCATACACTGGAGGGGAGACTGACACAGATGCCTGACTAAATGGCCAAGAGGATAAACTAGCATGGCAGGTGCACAGCCCAGTTGACTAATTCTGACCAGGGTGGCTGGGGGAGGCATAATGTGATTAAATTTTCCACATATTGGTGTCCCTCTTTGGGGTAAGAGATTGTTCTCCCTGGAGACTTGGTTAAAATATGAATCTCTTGACATTTTGAATAGATCATTTAAGAGAAAACACTGGAATTCAACAGAGAAGCGACAGGAAACACCTAAGGTAAGGAAGGAAAGGGAAGTGAGACAACCTGCTTTCCCAGGATCAGCTGGGGTCCTGGAGAGATGGCGAAAGCTTAAGTGAGTGACCCCTGGAAGTCCATATTCCTACCACAGACTCCTGCAATCCTAGCCACAGGAGAGCCCCTCAACTATGGCGGGCCCTGAGACTAACATAAGAAACTGCCTGGAGACTGCATGACAGCACAACTCCAAAGAGTGAACTCATGCTGGGTCCCACACACCCACTGAGCCTAAGCAGCTATAGCACAGAACCATTTTGAGAGCCCAGCCCCCACCAAATTGCATCCTGCCCTGAGGTGCGATAGCCCCTGCATCTCCACATCTCTGGAGCCTCACTGAAATCCTCTGCATGAAGCTACCACCACTGCTGGCTGCTGCTGCCAGGGCCAAAATGTGAGCCATTGACAATGACCACACTGGCCCCAGCAGCAAGGCCACTGTGCATTTTCACTCACCTTAAGGACAGACTCCCCCACCCATAGCTACCACCCCTGCTGGCTGTTACTGCTGGGACCAAAGTGCAAGCCACTAGCAGTGACCCTGCCACGCCCAGCAATGGAGCTGCCACACATTTACAAGCATGCTGACAACAGGCTCCCTGACCTGCAGCCACCATCTGGGGCTAAATCACACACTCCCTAGCCCCTTGCCTACAGCTGCTGCCACTGAAAACAACCACAACCTCCCCAGCAGCAGAGCCACTGTGGACCTGGGGATCACACCATCCCTGCCTACCACAGTCAGTGCCTGCTTGTGCCACTGGGGTCCTGAAGACAGGCCCACTTGGCCTGGCTTTGCTTCCCCCCAGTGCCTGAGCATGCCACTGGGGGCCTGAGGACTGCCTGGCCCCATCCACCACTGTTGGCATCTGAGCGCTCCTCCCAAGTGTCTGAGGATGAGCCTACCCAACATGCTACTACCACCACAGCTGGCCTGCACCACCTGCAGGCCTGGAGACTGTCCTGCCCAGCCTGTTGCAGCCACTGTCAACGCCAGCACAGACCACTTGGGAGCCAGAAGGTTGTCCCACCATTGCTATTGCTGTCTCCCATGCTGTGCTCTCTACCCAAGGGCCTGAGGACCCACCCACCCACCCACCTGGCCCACTGCTGCTACTGCCAGCACTTGAGCAAGCCACCTGGAGATCCAAGAATTGGCCCGCCTAAACCCACTAACACCAATTCCAGTATACATTATCCTGTCTGTGACTGAAGGGCAAGCACACTCAACCCACTGCTGCCTACCACCAGGGCCCAAGGAGTGGCCCAACTGGCATCCTCTTCCCCAGCAAAACTTCACCACAATCTCCACTAACAACTGCACTCTAAGCCACTGAGGAAATCTCAGACACCACTGATGCTGTTTACATCTGAAGAAATTATACAGAGACTATGCTACTGCATGCACCCAGAATCAAAGCCAAAGTGCCCTACCCAACCAACACCATAGATACATCTTTAGGAAAAAGTCCTCCCTTATGAAAGCAAATTTAAAAAATTGGAAGAAGCACCTATTGTGCCAGAAGCACAGATATCAATGTAAGACCCCAGAAACATGAAAAAGAAACAAAATTTGACACTTCCAAAGGAACTCAATAATTCTACAGTAACAGAAAAAGAAATTTATGAAATTCCAGAAAAAGAATTCAAAATAATGATATTAAAAAGCCCAGGAGGATAAAAGAGAACACACATAAACAATACAAAGAAATCATAAAAACAATTCAGGATATGAATGATAAATTTACCAAAGAGATAGATACCATAAGAAAAGAACCAAACAGAAATTCTGGATCTGAAGAATTCATTGAATGAAATACAAAATATATTTGAAAGCTTCAACAATAGGCTAGATTAAGCAGAAGAAATAATTTCAGAACTTGAAGACAGGTCTTTTGAAATAACCCAGTCAGGCAAACATAAAGAAAAAATAATGAAAAAGAATGAAAAAAGCCTATGTGACATAAGGAATATCAAAAAGTGACCAAATATTCTAATTTTCAGTATCTCAGAAGGTGAAGAGAAAACCAAAGGGATAGAAAACCTACTTAACAAAATAGTAGCTGAAAACTTCCCAAGTCTAGCAAGAGATTTAGACATCCAGATACAGGAAGCTCAGAGATCCCCAAATAGATAAAATTCAAAAAGGTTTTCTCCATGGCACATTATAGTCAAAGTGTCAAAAGTCAAAGACAAAGAGAGAACTCTAAAAATAGCAAGAGAAAAGTGTCTAGTCACTTGTAAGGTAATCCCTACCAGAATAACAGTGGATTTCTCAGCAGAAACCTTACAATTCAAGAGAGTAGATGATATATTCAAAATATTGAAAAAAAAAGAAAAATTATCTGCTAAGGATACTATACCCAGCAAAATTAACCTTCATAAATGAAGGAGAAATAAAGTCTTTCTCAGACAAGCAAAAGCTGAGGAAATTCATCCCACTGGGCCAGACCTACAAGAAATGCCAAGGAAGTCCCACATCTGGAAGTGAAAGGACAATATCTACCATCATAAAAACACACAAAAGTATAAAACCTACTTGTAGGGCAAACACAGATAATAAGGAAGAAAAAGGACTCAAATATTCTCGCTACAGAAATCCACCAAGCCACAAAGATAAACAATAAGAAAGAAAGAAAGGAACAAAGGATATACAAAACAACCAGAAATCAATTAATAAAATGACAGAAATAAGCCCTTATATATCAATAATAACTTTGAATGTAAATGGATTAAATTCCCAATTTAAAAGATACAGACTGGCTGAATGGATAAAAAAATAAGACCCAACTATATGCTGCCTACAAGAAACTTATCTCACCTGTAAAGACACAGATAAGTTTGAGATATAGACTGAAAGTAAAGGGATGGAAAAAGATATTCCATGCAAACAGAAACCAAAAATGAGCAAGAGTAACTACAGTTAGATAAAACAGATGTTAAGGCAAACACAGTAAAAAGAGACAAAGAAGGTCATTATATAATGATAAAGGGATCAATTCAGCAAGAGTATATAACAATTCTAAACATGTATCACCCAACACCAGACCACACTGATATATAAAGGAAATATTATTAGATTTAAATAAAGAGATAGACTCCAAAAACAATAACAGTTGAGGACTTCAGCACCCCACTCTCAGCTTAGATACATCATCTAGACAGAAAATAGCAAAGAAACATTGGATTTAAACTACACTTTAGACATTTACAGAACATTTCATCCAACAGCTACAAAATACACATTCTTTTCATCAGCACATGGGAACATTTCACAGGAGAGATTATATGTTAGGACACAAAACAAGTCTCAACAAATTTTTAAAATTCAAAATCATATCAATTGTTGCATAGGATGTGCTAAAAGAAAAAAAGAAAAGAAAAAAGAAAAAAAACCATATCAAGTGTCCATATCAGACCTCAATGGAATAAAATCAGAAATCAGTAACAAGAGGAACTTTGGAACCTGTACAAATACATGGACATTAAACAACATGTTCCTGAATGACCACTGGATCAAGGAAGAAATTAAGAAGGAAGAAATTAAGGAGAAAATAAAAAAAGTCTTAGACAAATGAAAATCAAAACACAACATACAAAACCTGTGGAAAACAGCAAAAGCAGTGCTAACAGGGAAGTTTTTAGCAATAAATGCCTACATTAAAAAAGTAGAATGATTTCAAACAAATAATCTAACAATGCTCCTCAAGGAACTAGAAAAGCAAGAACAAACCAACCCAAAATTAGCAGAAAGAAAGAAATAATAAAGATAAGAGTAGAACTAAACAAAACAAAGACTACAAAACAATACAAAGAATCAATGAAACAAAAAGTTGGGTTTTTTTTTAAACATAAACAAAATTGATAAACTACTACCTAGGCTAACCAAGAAAAAAAAGAAGATCCAAATGAACAAAATGAGAAACAAAAGAGGAGATATTAGAACTTATACTACATAAATACAAAAGGGCATCAGAGACTAATATGAACAACTATACACTAATGAACCAGAAAACCTAAAGGAAATGGATAAACTCCTGGACACATACAACCTCCCAAGATTGAATCAGGAAGAAATAGAAAACTTGAACAGATCAATAATGAGTAATGATATTGAATCCATAATATAAAGTCTCCCAATAAAGAAAAGGACAGGATAGCTTCACTGCCAAATTCCACCAAATTTATAAAGAACTACCACCAACTCTCTTTAAACTATTCCAAAAAAATCAATGAGGAAGAAATTCTCCCTAAGTCATTCTATGAGGCCAGCATTAACCTGATACTAAAACTAGACAAGAAAGCAACAAAAAAAGACAACTACAAGCCAATATCCTTGATGAACATAGATGCAAAAATCCTCAATAAAATACTAGCAAACTAAATCCAACAGCATATCAAAAAGATAACACATCGTGATCAAGTGGGATTTATCCCAGAGATGCAAGAATGATTCAATATATGCAAATCAATAAATGTGATACATCACATCAATAGAATGAAAGACAACTATATGATCATATCAATAAATGTAGAAAAAGGATTCAATAAAATTCAACAACCCTTCACGATAAAAGCTCTCAACAAACTAGGCATATATGGAACATACCTCAACATAATAAAGGCCATATAGGACAAACCAATAGAACATCCTACTGAATGGGGAAAACCTGAAAGCCTTTCTTCTAAGAACTAAAACAAGACAAGGATGCCCACTGTCATCACTCCTATTCAACATAGTACTGGATTCCTAGGCGGAGTAATCAGGCAAGAGAAAGAAATAAAAAGGACCAGAAAAGGGGGAGTCAAATTGTCCTTCTTTGCAGATGATATGATCTTCTATCTAGAAAAACCTAAACACTCCACCAAAAAACTCTTAGATATGATAAATAAATTCAGTAAAGTTTCAGGATACAAAATCAACATACAAAAATCAGTAGTGTTTCTATACACCAATAATAAACTAGCTGAAAAAGCAATCAAGAAGCCAAGCCCATTTATAATAGCTACCAAAAAATTACCTAGGAATAAGTTTAACCAAGAAGGTAAAAGACCTCTGCAAGAAAAACTACTAAACACTGATGGAAGAAATTGAAGAAGACACACACAAAAAATGGAACAACATTCCATGCTCAGGGATTGAAAGAATTAATATTGCTAAATGACCATACTACCCAAAGCAATTTATAAATTCAATGCAATCTGTATAAAATACCAATGTCATTTTTCATAGAAATAGAAAAAATAATACTAAATTCATATGGAAATGATAAAGAGCCCAAATAGCAAAAGCAGTCCTGAGCAAAAGGGATAAAGCTGGAAGCATCACACTACCTGACTTCAAGATATAGTTTAAGGCTATAGTAACCAAAACAGCACGGTATTGGTATAAAAACAGACACACAGACCAATGGAACAGAATGGAGAAGCCAGAAATTAATCCACATATCTATAGCCAACTGATTTTCAACAAAGGAGCCAAGAACATACATGGGGGAAAGGACACCCTCTTCAATAAGTGGTGCTGGAAAATTGGATCTCCATATGCAAAAGAATGAAACTGGGCCCCTATTTTTCACAATATACAAAAATCAACTCAAGATGAATTAAAGACTTAAGCGTAAGACCCAAAACTAAAAACCTACTAGAAGAGAACCTAGGGGAAACATTTGAGGAGATTGGTCTAAGTAATGATTTTGTGCCTAAGACTTCAAAAGCACAGGCAACAAAAACAAAAATAGATAAATATGATCATATTAAACTAAAAGGCTTCTGCACAGCAAAGGAAACAATCAACAGACTGAAGAGACAACCTGTTGAAAGGGAGAAAATATTTGTGAATTTTTCATCCAACAAGGGACTAATATCCAGAATATACAAGAAATTCATACAATTCAACAGTAAAAAAATGAATACTCCCATTAAAAAGTGGGCAGAGTATATGAACAGACATTTCTCAAAAGAAGACATACAAATGGCCAACAGGTATATGAAAAAATGCTCAATATCAGCAACCATCAGGGAAATGCAAATCAAAACCACTCCAGTTATATTGCTCCAGTTAGAATAGCTATTATTAAAAAGGCAAAAAATAATAGATGCTGGAGAAGATACAGAGAACAGGGAACTCTTATACACTGTTTGTGGGAATGTAAATTAGTACAGCCACTATGGAAAACAGTATGAAGATTTCTCAGAAAACAAAAAATAGAACTACCATGTAATTTTGCAATTCCACTACTGGATATTCATCCAAAGAAAAGGAAATCAGTGCATCAAAGGGATACCTGCACCCTCATGTTTGTTTCAGCACTGTTCACAATGGCAAATATATGGAATCAAACTAAGTGTTCATCAATGGACAAATGGATAAAGAAAATGTGATAGATACATACACACAATGGAATACTATTCAGTCATAAAACAGAATGAAATTATGTCATTTGCAGCAACATGGATGGAACTGGAGGTCATTATGTTAAGTGAAATAAGCCAGGCACAGAAAGACAAATATGACATGTTCTCATTCATATGTGGGAGCTAAAAAAGTTGATCTCATGGAGGTAGAAAGGACTAGAGGTTGGGAATAGACACCAGAGGTTGGGAGTGAGTGGTGTGGGGGATGAAGAGCAGTTGGTTAATGGGTACAAATATACAGTTAGATAGAAGGAATAAGTTCTAATGTTCAATAGCAGAGTAGGGTGACTATAGTTAACAACAATGTATTGTATATTGCTAGGAAATACATTGTGTGTTTTACAATGTATTGGAAAATAGCTAGAAGAAAGGACTCCAAATGTTCCCAACACATACAAATGATAAAACTCAAGGTGATGGATACCCTAAATATCCTGACTTAATCATTGCACATTCTATACATGCAGCAAAATATCACATGTACCCCATAAATATGTATAAATGTTATGTGTCAACAAAATATAAAATAGGAATTTCTTGCCTAGAAGCAGTAACTCATCAAGCTGCCACACATTGGTGGGGTGAATTAATCAGACTGGTCCCAAGACTTAGTTAGACTGAGAAAAGTCAGACTGGTAGTGCCACAGATTGGCTTCTGAGAGAAGGGAAAATCTGGATGTTCAACTAGAAGTTGGGAAGTACAGTTTGGGGGCAGCTTTGAGTGGTCCTAACTGCTGGAAGGCACTGTGAAGGCACCATTGGGAACCATGAGGGAAAGGAGTAAGGTAGACACTAACAAGAATTGGGACAGGGTTACGAGTTTAGAGCACAGGACGTGGAAGACAAGCATTGGCCGGTTCACTCATCAGAGCCTGTGCAACCTGATCCAGTACTCTTCGTAGCCTCAACAGTTTATAGCACCATAAACTCTTAGTGAAAGCCCACGCACTGCCTGGAAAATGTGCCGGCGGTACTGATGACACTGCTGTTCCAAGGAAGCCTCTTAGTTTCTGCATTGCTCCCAGTGAGGGAGGCTGCTGTCAAGTCAGCATTGGGACCTGCCTGGGCCTCCCTGTAGCTATTCAGGCTCAGATTGAACATTCTAATGTGCCTGCAGTTTTTCATAGGTCCTTCTGATATGGCCTGCTTTATGGCTGTCTTGTCCATGGGGTGAGTAAGCCTTGTTGAGGATGAGCTGGAGAGGAGAGCTCACACTTCACGGAACACCTCACACACACCCTGAATCCTTCCTTCCCTTCTTTTACCTTATTCTTTAAGACTTGGCGTGTTGTGTCAGCACCTCAAGGAAGTCTTTGTGGTGCCCCCATTCTTCCTGGGGTGGGTTAGGAGGACTCTTTGAGGGGCTCCTCATAAAACCTCTTTGTCTTGCTATGTTTCCACTTACAACACTATATGGTATTCATCTATTTGTGTATCTGCTTGTCCATTCCACTGGGAGCGGTGGGGTCCTTCCTTATTCGTCTTTGTCTAGGTTGTATTTAACACACAGGTGATGCTAGATACGATTTACAAACGTATGTACATGAAGAAATATGCCATTTTGTTTTGTGATTCTGCATTTTGCTTTTATCACATAACAATATTTTGGACATCCTATGTCAGTGCATATAACCTATTAATTTCTTTTTAATTGCTACCCAGCAATTTATAGAGACCAAGTAAGGGACTAGTATTAGTTTAAACAAAAAAGGAACATATTGAATTATGGTAGGCAGTTCACAGAATTTGTGGGAGGGCAGGAGAACTAGAGCCTGAAGCCGTGTAGCCAGGAACAACGGCCGACTGCACAATGTGTATATATGTTTGGGGGTGGAGTGGAGAGGTGGAAGGGCTTTCTGTAGTGAAGACCCCACTGTCACTGCTTCCCAGTCCCAGCGGTGCTGAACTCACAGAGTTTCTCCACTGCCACACTGAGGAATGCAGTTGTCTGTGGCCCACACTTGCTAGAAAATTGCTTTCCCTCCAGCGACCTTCTCCTCTGGCTTTATCGTCACCATCATGGTCATCTTTCCATCCTCAAGGGGACAAAGCAATAGAGTGATCTTTGAATGAAGATCAAATCTTGGGTTGCCAAAATAAGCCATGGAAATGTAGTGATATTAGCAATAACCAGTTAACCCTTAAATAGAAAAATAGATCTCATACACAATGGCAACAAAAACTGTGAAATAAGTGGGAACAGACCACTTAATTTAATTAGAATGCTGTCTTATGGTATCCAGGTTCCATATGGAGGCAGAGAGGGGTAGAGTCAGTGACAGCACAGTTTGTCCTCCTTTATTGTTGTGCCTGGGAAGGTGAAATGCAATTCCACTTCAGCACCTCTTACAGGCACTAAAATTCATTCACAGAATCGTAATTAAAATGACAGGTGTGCTCTTGAATTAATTAAGTGCTCTCTTTTATGGAGGATATACTGCAATGTAGGGCTTATTTCACTGTCTAACTACTCATGCTGAACATCCCTCTATCCTCCACCCCACTTACACACACACACACACACGTGCGCAGATACTGACATAAGGCTCCACCAACATGACGATATAAATAAAAGCTCAGTTTTAAGAAGCACTTTTGATGACTTCCTATTATATTACATTTACAGTGATCGGATTTTCTGAACCCCAACTCAAACCCATGCTTTGAATTTAAAAATTTGAGGAATTTTCTCTTGGTTTCTTTGCTCCTCCTCTCCTCAAATTACTGAGTTCAGTAATTTGGTGAGGATGATTTGTTTTGAATGTATTTTGCTGTGATATACATACCTTTGAGTCACATTCACTTAAAAAACAGCTGTTCCAATGTGGACGTGGACCTTTGGCAAGGACTTGGAATCTTCTAGTGTCTTGGAGACCAAGAGAGTGTGAAAGAGATGGGGGAGGGGGAGAGTGAGAGAGTTGAGTGATTTAATGTGAGATAACATTTTGGGAGACAGTGAACAAAGCTATCAAAATACAAAGTATTTCTCTTCAGGCTGAGCTCCTGAAGGTCTGGAGAATTGTTTTGTTGTCGTTGTATCCAGTGGTCTGCTCATTGCCTAGCCCAGCCCCTGGTGGAGAGGCAAAGTTGGATACTAACAGCCACAGCAGCAGATGATATTTCTCAAAAACTTGTACGTGGCACTGGGCTAGGTATATGCACTATCTCACTTTAAACCTGAAAATTTTTTGTGTGTAGGTATTACTATAATCTGTATTTTATAGATTAAGAAAATGATGGTTTATTTATTAAATTAAAATGCCAAACACACAGAGAAACACCCACCTCCGAAGAGAGTCTTTCTACTGACGCCTGAAATTGCACAGTTAGAGAGCATCTCCTTTGAAGTTTTGTCCCTTCTTAAGATGCAAACACTTTGGGATGGGAACGGCACAGCTGTGTCTCCTCAGTGCAAACAGGCTTATCAGATCTTCTGAGAGCCAGGTTGGTAAGACGGAAGACAGAGACTGTAAGAGACTAAAGAGTCCCTCACAGTGAAGGAGAGAGAGAGCCTGTGAGGAAATTTGGGGGTTGATAGAGAAAGAGAAGGATTTTTCTCAGGGCTCCTTGATCACGTAACCAAACCCACTAGCAGAAACAAGACGGGAGAATGGGAAGGGGACCAGAAAGTGGGCTGGGCTGGGCAGAAAGGCCGGCTGTTGTAGCAGCCTGTGGAATGGAGATAAGAAGCAGAAGGCACAAGGACAGGGACACAGACAGCTGCCATACAAGCCTATAGACACACTACATGCACACAATCACACAATTGTATATCCGTCTCTGAGGCACAGGCCCAGCCATAGATCAGAGGCCTCATTCCCTCAGCTTGTTATGTACCTAGGCCCTCATTTCTGGCCCACAGAAAAATATTTTTCTTTCCTCCTATTCCTACTACCTTCCCATCATCTGTCACATAGCTAGCCTGAAAACAGGTTTGAAGTGGTAGGCAAGTTCCATACAGAAGTTTTGTTTATTCATATACTAGGCCACTCGCAGACAACTGATTTGCCTAAGAAGGGAAGCACAGTCAAAACAAGTTCCTGCATGAATAACAGTGAGGAGGAGCAGGCTTACCTTGTTCCACACATTACCTGCAAGGCCAAGTGGATGGGAGGAGCTCCTCTTTGGCCCAAGCTTCCCCTGAAAAAGTCCTCCATTTCCTATTAAGGTTATATATTTAATCCAAAGGCTATACTGTCTGAAAGAAGGGAACACTCATACTTTAAACTGAGAAAACTACATTAGTAGTTTTATTAATCTTTTAGAAAATGAAACCTAGAAGTTTCTGATAAAGAACACAATTATGTTGTCCCTTTTCTGATATTAAAATCATTAATTTGTTAAATATCAACAATTAAAATATGCCACACTATTAAAAATCCTGTTTTGGCAATTTTCATCTTTTATACAAAGAGCCTGTCTGAGAAGCCCAGCACATACTTTGTCTAACTTCACTTTCAACTTCAACATTAAGAAAACAAAGAGACTGGCCATTGGCTCGTTTACTGTTCTTATCACTTAATGTTTAATATCTCTTCTTCTTTCAAGTTCAACAGTTATTATTTTTCTTTTCCCACCTATGGCTGTCCCAGGCCATTTTCACATCCCATCTAGTCCAGCTGTGTTCTTACTCATTAACTAGAATGTGTATATTAAACTTTCTAATATTCCCCCAAATTTGGGGGGCATAGAATTTCTCAGAGACCTTTGGCCTCACTCACCCTAGGTCTTCACTCCACGGACAACCTGGGGTTCTAATTTTCTCTCCCTCTGCCTCTTTTCCGGAAGCCACACTAGCCCTCCTCCTCTAGAGGCTAGAGCCTAGGTATAGGTGAGAAAGTTATTTAACTGTTATTTTACTGCTTGTTTTGCCAGTTGAATAATTCCACAATGCTCAAAAGTAGAAGTTCTGTCCAATATTTAGAAGCCATTATATCATTCTTCCAGGAGGAGCAGCCTCAGTAAGTTGATTGATAACTGCTGTGACTAAACTGAGTGTGGTACACACATCCCCTGTGGAAGGCAGTTCAGGAGCCCTAGAGGAGGAAGGACGGCAGGGCTATGGAAAAGGAGTGACTACGGGAGGGAGCTGGAACCCCAGGCTGTCCATGGAGTGAGTGCTTAGGGTGAGAGAGCCTCGAGGCCCCTACAAGATTTCACATCTCAGAAATATTTGTGGGAGTATTTAAAAAGCTAAATATCTATATTCTAATTAGCATAAGGGGGCAGAGCAAGATGGCCAAAAGAAACCTCAAGCAATCATCCCACCCCACGAACACCTAATTCAACAGCTATCCACGCAAGCAAGCACCTTAAGAAGAACCAAAAATAAGGTGAGTGATCATACTACCTAGTTTTAACATTATATCAAGGAAAGAGGCACTAAAGAGGGAAGGCAGAAAAGGCAATCTTGCATTGTCTATGCCACCCCTCCCCCATCCCCTGGCAGTGCCCTGCAACCAAATGGAGTGGAGAGAAAATCTGTGTGCTGGGGGTGGGGGGGGGAGAGTGAAGTGATTGTGGGGCTTTGCATTGAAACTCCGGGCTGCCCTGGCAGAGGGGAACACAGCACAGGGCAGAATTCTGCTGGTGCCACAGAGGGAGCATTTTGACCAGCTCAGCCAGAAGGAAATCCTCTGCCCCAAAGCTGGAGTTCCCACTAGCCCCACCACCTGCAGAAAAGGAACAGCCTGGGGTGTGGTCTAAATTTGTAAGACAGTCGGGCCACAAGGTCCTCAGTCCTGGGGGAATTCCTGTGGCTGTGCTTGCTCTGAGCCAGTGGACTTGGGGTGCACATGACCCAGTGAGACACCAGCAGCTGCGGCCAAGCCAGTGCCTGTGTTACCCCTCCCCCAAATACAGGCAGCATGGTTCAGAGAGAGTCTTCTGCCACTTGAGGAAAGGAAAGGGAAGAGCTCGGAACACTTTGTTTTACAACTTGGGTACCAGCTCAGCCACAGTAAAATAAAGTAGTAAGCAGACTCCTGAGGTGCCTGAGTCTAGGCCTTGGTTCCTGGATGGCATTTCTGGACCCACCCTGGGCCAGAAGGAAACATGCTGCCTTGAAGGGAAGGACCAAGTCCTTGCAGGATTCACCACCTGCTGACTAAAGAGCCCTTGGGCTCTGAATAAACATCACAGGTAGCCAGGCAACAGTCCTCACTGGCTTTGGCTGAGGCCAGGCTGGCCTTAGGTGTGACCTGGCACTTGTTGCCATGAGGGAGTGCCCACATCAGTCCTCCCTCAACTGGGCTTGGGGTAACCCCAGTGCTGATGTAGCTGCAGTGACCAGAGACTTAGACCACAACACTCAACTCCATTTGAGTATCTGGAAAAGCTGTTCAAGGACAGGTTCAAACAAGCCCAGACTGTGAAGATTAAAATAAATACCTAACTCTTTGATGCCCAGACATTGACAAACATCCACAAGCATCAAGAACATTCAGGAAGACACGACCCCACCAAACGAAATAAATGAGGTGACCAATCCTGGAGTGATGGAGATAGGTAAACTTTCAGACAAAGAATTCAAAATAGCTGTCCTAAAGAAGCTCAATGAACTTCAAGACAACACAGAGAAGGAATTCAGAAGCCTATCAGAGAAATTTAAAAAGAGATTGAAATAATAAAAAAAGCAAGCAGAAATTCTAGAGCTTAAGGATTCAATTGACAAACTGAGAAATGCATCCGAGTCTCTCAATCACAGAATTGACCAAGTAGAAGAAAGAATTAGTGAGCTTGAAGACAGGCTATTTGAAAATACACAGCCAGAAGAGAAAAAAGAAAAAAGAATAAATAAGAACGAAGCATGCCTACAAGATCTAGAAAATAGCTTCAAAGAATAAATCTAAGAGTTATTGGCCTTAAAGAGGAGGTAGAGAGAGATTGGGGTAGAAAGTTTATTCAAAGAAATAATGACAGAGAACTTTCCAAACCTAGAGAAAGATATCAATAATAATCAGGTACAAGAAGGTCATAGAACACCAAGCAGATTTAACCCAAACAAGTCTACCTCATGGCATTTAACAATCAAGCTCCCAAAGGGCATGAATAAAGAAAAGGTCCTAAGGGAAGCAAGCAAAAAGAAAAGATAACATATAAAGAAGCTCCAATTCATCTGGTAGCAGACTTCTCAGTGAAACCTTACAGGCCAGGAGAGAGTGGCATGACATATTCAAAGTCCTGAAGGAAAAAAAGCCCTTACCTTAGAATTTTATATTCTGTAAAAATATCCTTCAAACATCAAGGAGAACCAAAGACTTTCCCAGACAAACAAAAGCTGAGGGATTTCATCAACACCAGACCTGTCCTACAAGAAATGCTAAAAGGAGTTCTCAATCTGAAAGAAAAGGTTGTTAATGAACACTAAGAAATCATATGAAAGTATACAATGCACTGGTAACAGTAAGTACACAAATATGGAATACTCTGTTGTTATAATTGCGGTGCATAAACCACTTATATTTCGAGTAGGAAGACTAAAAGACAAACCTATCAAAAATAACAACAACTTTTTGAGAGAGAGATAGCATAAAAATATATGGATAGAAACAACAAAAAGTTAAAAAGTGGTGTGGGGGATGGAGTTAAAGGATAGAATTTCTGTTAGAGTTCTCTTTGCTTGTTTATTTGTTTTTTTGTAAGCAGAGCTGTCATATGTTTAAAATAATTGGTTATAAAATGTTTTTTGAAAGCCTCGTGGTAACCTCAAATCAAAAAACCTATAACAGATACACAAAAAATGAAAAACAAGAAATTAAAACACATTACCAGAGAAAATCACTTTTAATAAACAAAGACAGGAAGGAAGAAAGGAAGAGAGGAGCACAAAACAACCAGAAATAAAATAGCAGCATGGCAGTAGTAAGTCCTTACCTATCAATAATAACATTGAATGTGAATGGACTAAACACTCTAATCAAAAGACACAGAGTGGCTGAATGGATAGAAAAAACAAGAGTCAACTATATGTTGTCTACAAGAAACACACTTCACCTATAAAGATACCAAAAATAAAGAGGTGGAAAAAGATACTCCATGCAAATGGAAACCAAAAAAGAACAGGAGTAGCTATACTTCTATCAGATAAAATAGATTTCAAGAAAAAAACTGTAAAAACAAACAAAGAAGGTCATTATATAAATGATAAAAGGGTCAATTTAGCAAGAGGATATAACAATTCTAAATATATGTGTACTCAACACTGGAGCACCCAGATATATAAAGCAAATATTATCAGAGCTAAAGAGAGAGAGAGAGACCCCAATACAGTAATCACTGGAAACCTCACCACTATACTTTTAGCATTGGACAGATCATCTAGACAAAAAATCAACAATGAAACTTTGGACTTAATCTGCACTATAGACCAATGGATCTAATAGATATTTACAGAACGTTTCATCCAGCAGCTGCAGAATTCACATTCTTCTCCTCAGCTCACGTATCATTCTCAAGGATAGACCATATGTTAGGCCACAAAACAAGTCTCAAAAAATTCAAAAAAATTGAAGTTATGCCAAGTATGTTCTCTGACCACAATGGAATAAAACTAGAAATCAATAACAAAAAGAACATTGGAAAATATACGAACACATGGAAATTAAACAATATGTTCCTGAATGACCAGTGGGTCAATGAAGAGGCTAAGAAGGAAATTAAAAAATTTCTTGAAACAAATGAAAATGAAAATAAAACATATCAAAACCTATGGGATACAGCAAAAGCAGTAATAAGAGGAATGTTTATAGCAATAAGTGCCTATATCAAAAAAGTAGAAAAGCTTCAAATAAATAAGGTAATGGTGCATCTCAAAGAACTAAAAAAACAAGAGCAAATGGAACCCAAAATTAATAGAAGAAAAGAAATAATAAAGATCAGAGTAGAAATAAATGAAATTGAAACCAAAAAAATACAAAAGATCAACAAAACAAAAAGTTGGTTTTTTGAAAAGATAAACAAAATAGACACACCTTTAGCCAAACTGAGAAAAAAAAGGGACCCAAATAAGTAAAATCGGGGATGAAAGAGGAGACATTACAACTGATACTGCAGAAATCCAAAGGATCATCAGAGACTACTATAAGCAACTATATTCCAATAAATTGGAAAACCTATGAAAAAAGGATAAATTTCTAGACACATACAACCTACAAAGATTGAACCAGGAAGAAATCCAAAACCTGAGTAAACCAGTAACAAGTACTGAGATACAAGCAGTAATAATAAGTCTCCCATCAAAGAAAAGCTCAGGATTGATGGCTTTACTGCTGAATTCTACAAAGCATTCAAAGAAGAACTTATACCAATCCTACTTAAACTATTCCAAAAAATTGAGGTGAAAGGGTTACTCCCAAACTCATTCTATAAGGGCCTGTATCACCCTGATACCAAAACCAGAAAAAGATACAACAAAAAAAGAAAACTCCAGGCCAATACCTCTGATGAACATAGATGCAAAAATCCTCAACAAAATACTAGCAAACCAAATTCAACAACACATTAAAAAGATTATTCATCATGATCAAGTAGGATTCACCCCAGGGATGCAAGGATAGTTCAACATATGCAAATCAATCAATGTGATACACCATATCAACAGAACAAAGTACAAAAACCATATGATCATTTCAATTAATGCTGAAAAAACACTTGATAAAATTCAACATTGTTTCATGATAAGAACTCTCAAAAACTGGGTATAAAAGGAACTTACCTCAACATGATAAAAGGCATATATGATAGACCCACAGCTAGTATCATACTGATTGGGGAAAAACTGAAAGCCTTTCCTCTAAGATCTGGACTAGACAAGGATGCCCACTTTCACCACTGTTATTCAACATAAGTACTGGAAGTTCTAGCTAGAACAATCAGACAAAAGAAAGAAATAAAGGGCATCCAAATTGAAAAGGAAGAAGTCAAATTATCCTTGTTTGCAGACAATATGATCTTGTATCTAGAGAAACCTAAAGACTCCACCCAAAAACTATTAGAACTGATAAACAAATTCAGTAAAGTTTCAGGATACAAAATCAACACACAAAAATCAGTAGCATTTCTATATGCCAACAGTAAACAACCTGAACAAGAAACCAAGAAAATAATCTCACTTACAATAGCTACAACTAAAATAAAATACCTAGGAATAAAGTTAATCAAAGAAATGAAAGATTGCTATAATGAAAACTATAAAACATTGATGAAAGAAGTTGAAGAGGACACACAAAAAATCAAAAAACAGAAAGATATTCCATGCTCATGGAGTGGAAGAATCAATATTGTTAAACTGTTTATACTACCCAAAGCAATCTTCAGAGTCAATGCAATCCCCATCAAAATACCAATGACATTCTTCACAGAAATAGAAAAAATAATTCTAAAATTTACCTGGAACCACAAAAGACCCAGAATAAGCCAAAGCCATCCTGAGCAAAAAGAACAAAACTGGAGGAATCACATTACCTGACTTCAAATTACGCTACAGAGCTGTAGTAACCAAAATAGCATGGTACTTGTATGTTCTAATTAGCTGCTTAGAACATAGCTGGACTAGATGGAACAGATAAGAATGGCCTGGAGGAGTCCTCAGGAGAAGATAAGTAATAAAATATTTGTAGATCTTGAAAGAAAGGGAGATGTTAAAAGTTAAATAAGATCAGTAAACAAACAAATGGTAGTTCTCCCTGCTTTCCCAATTTTCATATGACAAGAAAGCTAGCCAAAGTATGTGGGACTTCTCAGAGAGGCTTTTTGGCTAGAATAGTGAAATAATGCCAAAACAGGATTTCAAAAAGTGTGGTGTACTGTAATTGTCTGCATTTAACAAATACAAACCTAAACAGTATGACTGCCTGCAAAAAAGAAGATTAAAGCGGAAACAGAGTCTTACAACATTACACCCAAAATGTCAGGATACCATTGAAATCACCCATCACACAAATAACCAGGAAAATCTCGACTTTAGAAAAAACAATCAACAAATGCTAACAAGGAGATGACACATTGGAATTATCTGACAGAATTTTAAAGCAAGCATCATAAAAAATGTTTTAACAAGCAATTGTGAAAATGCCTGAATCAAATTTAAAAAAAAAATAGAAAAATCTCAGAAAAGAAACAGAAGATATAAAGAAGAATAAAATGGAAACTTTAAAACTGAAAAATACAATTTTTAAAAACTCTCACTGGATGGACTCAATAGCAGAATAAGTAGAACACAGAAAAAAAAATCAGAGAACTTGAAGCAAGGAAAATAGAAATCGCCCAATCTGAACAACAGAGAGAAAATTGAATGGAAAAAAAAATGAACAGAGCATTAGGGATCTGGGGCACAATAATGACAGAGTTAACATGCATGCCATAGGATTTCCAGAAGGAGAGCAGAAAGAGTATGGGGAAGAAAAGGTATTCAAATAAATAATGGCTAAAAACTTCATATATTTGGTGAAAGATATAAAACTATAGCTTTAATAAGGTAAATGAACCTCAAATGGGGTAAACCCAAGGAAGTCTATGCCTAGGCACATCATAATCACACTTCAGGTAACTGAAGACCCCCCCCCGCCACGCCGCAAAGAAAAAAAAAAACCCTTGAAAGTAGCTAGAGAGAAATGAAGCACTACATGTAGAGGAGCAATGATTCAAATGACAGTAAATTTCTCATCAGAAACTGTGAATGCCAGAAGGAAGCGACACAACATTGCTTAAGTGCTAAAAGAACAATCAACCCTGATCCTACATCAAGTGAAAATATCCTTTAGGAAAATAAAGGGGCAATCAAGATATTCTGAGATGAAGGAAAACAAAGAGATTTTTGTTGCCAGTAGAGCTAGCCTAAGTTGAAAAAAAATCTTCAAACATAAAGGATATAAAAGGAAGAAAATTGAAACATCCAGAATGAAGAAAACAATGTAAAGAGTAAAAATATGGGTAAATATAATAGCCTATCCTTCTCCTCTTGAGTTTCTAAACTGTATTAGATGGTTGAGGCAAAATTTTAACATTACCTGATGTGGTTCTCAATGTATGTAAAGGAAATATTTAAGATAATTATATTTTTAAAAGGGAGAGAATAAAGGGATCTAAATGGAGGTAATGTTTCTACACTTTGCTCAAACTGGTAAAATGTTGACACCAGAGGACTGTGATAAGTTATATATGTATAATGTAATACCTAAAACAACCACTAACCTATCTATACAAAGATATACACTCAAAATTCTACAGATAAATCAAAACAGAATTCTAAAAAAATGTTCCAGTAGCCCCCAGGAAGACAGGAAACATAAAACAGAGGAATAAAAAACAGAGGGAACAAACAGAAAACAAACAATAAGATGATATACTTAAGCCCTAACGCATCAATAATTACATTAAATGCAAAAGAATTTAAAAAGATATACTGTGCAAACATTAATCAAGACAAAGCATGAAGAACTATATATTAGCATCAGATAAAGTAAATTTTAGAGAAAAGAAAATTACCAGGGGCAAAAAGGGACATAATGATAAAAGGGTTAATTCATCAAAAAGACATAGCAAGTCTCTGTATATATTCACCAAGCAACAGAGCTTCAAAATACATGAAACAAAAACTAATTGATCTGAAAAGAGAAATAGACAAATCCACAATTATAGCTGGAGATACCAACACCTTTCTCTCAACAACTGATACAACTACTATATAGAAATTCAGCAAAGATATAGAAGAACTTAACCACACCATCAGCCAAGACGATCTAATTGACATTTAAAGAACACTCCACCCAACAACAACAGAATATGCATTGTTTTCAAGTGCTCATGGAACATTCACCAAGATAGGCCATACCCTGGGCCATAAAACAAACCTTAACAAATTTAAAAGAATTGTACCATACAGGATGTGTTCTCTGACCACTGTGAAATCAAACCATAAATCAATAATAGAAAGATAACAAGAAAATCTCCAAACACATGGAAATTATACAACACACTTCTAAATAATCCATGGGTCAAAGAGTAAGTCTCAAGGGAAATTAAAAAATACATAGAACTGGATGAAAATAAAAATACAACATATCACAATTTGTGGGATGCAACTAAATCGGTAGTGAAAGGGAAACTCACATTCTTAAATGATTACCTTAGAAAAAAGGAAAGGTTTCACATTAATATTGTGATTTCACATCAATAATCTATACTCCTATCTTAACAAACTAGAACAAGAGCAAATTTACCCAACACAAGCAGAAGGAAGGAAATAATAAAAATAAGAACAGAAAGCAATTAAACTGAAAACAGAAAAAGAATAAAGAAATTCAGTGAAACAGAAAACTTATTCTTTGAAAAAATAAAGTGATCAAAGATCTAGTTAGACTGACAAATAAAAAAGGAGAGAAAATACAAATCACCACCATCAGAAATGAAACAGGATGTCATTTACAGATACCACAGATATTAAAAGGATAACAAAGGAATATTGTGAGTAACTCCACACACATAAATATGACAACTTAGATGAAATGGATCAATTCCTCACAAAGCACAAACTACCAAAACTCACCCAATATGAAACAGGCCTAAGGATAGTAATGATTCCTGATTCCTCCAATATTCTTAGTCTTGGAGGTGTGCTTTCCCATCTCTTGCTGTTTTTACATAACCCTGTCGACCCTTTAAATATTTTCTTTATTAAAATTTCCTCAATTACCCCATTTGAGTTTCTACCTGGTTTCTGTTGGGATCCTTACTGATGCAACTTGATAATTCAGTAGGGCACTTTCTTACCTCAATGGTAGACCTTGGTTCAGAAAAGAAAGGGTAGCTTTAGGAAGCTTTACCATAATCTCCCTCTGCACCTTCAAAGTCACCCAAAATAAATGCACAATCTCACAAAAGAATGTGGGCTTACACATTTAGTAGAAATTTGGTCCACATTTCTACTACATTGCTGCCCTTAAATTCATCTTATATAGAAATTCTGGTATTACCACTGAGGCCAGTAATTAGTTTCTAATCATCTTACTTGGAGCTGAAAAAGTATGCTTTATGATGTAAGTTTTTAAAATGTGTGGCAAAGCGTAACAGAAAGTGATTGATTAGGAAAAATAATTATAATGTATAAAAGGTTATACATAGATTCCATAAAAGGGTTTGGTGCCATTTGTGTCATAGTAATTTTTTATGACACCCCATTAAAAAAACTAACAGTTTCATTTCTTAGTTAGGCCCAAACAATGGTTAGCTCCAAACAAGTAGTTAGGTCAAAAGAATCAAGGATGTCATAGAAATAAATGTAATTCAGTATTACATTCTGCATAACCGAATGTTGAAACTGAATGCCCTTGAGGTAGTAGTTTGGGTAGTACCAATCAGGTGTTCCATATTGCTGTGTTTCCTTTTAAATGTTAAAAACATCCCATGGCACTCCGGTGAGTTTGCTGCAGCACTCTGGGGCATCTCAGAACATAGTTTGTATATTGTGGTCCTAATCTGTTAGTATTTATTAGCCAAGGATTGGAAAAGGGAAGCATAGAGGGAGAAGAGGTAAGCTCACCTCATCCCAATACACTAAATATATATACATGATAAAAACAGATACAGTCTTATTTACAGAAAATGATATTTTATTGTTTGTATATACATAAATATATATTCAAAAATATCATCACCAAAAGATTAATAGTAACTATATCAGAATAGTGATTATATCAGATTAATAGTAACTTGATTTAGTTATTCATTTAGTCCTTTAATTTTGGAGTGAATTTTTACATATTATTTGTAAAATCAGGCAAAATTAAGCTATTTTCATTTGAAAAATGAAAAAAACTGAAGGAATAAACCAAACCACAGCATATCTAGAAAATAATGATGAGAAAGATATTATGTGGAAAAAATGATAGTGATGTAGCCAAATTCATGCTAAGAAGAAACTTAATGACTTAATCATTTACACTATCAATCAAGACAGAATAAAAACAAATGAATTAAGCACTCTAGAAATTAGAAAAATGATAAAGATATTATAATTGATTAATAAATATAATACATTCTGCATTTTACCATAGGCTTCACCACTGTCTATTGTATTATAGCTGGCCTGATCTCTTCATTATGTTATCAGCCTCATCTCTGTAGGAATTTTATTTTTCTACAACTGCATGAATCTAGTGCATTCTTTCATGTGTAGATTATAGTAAGTGTTCAATGAATGGTATGAGAACGAATGAATTAATTAATTAATTAACCACTATTTTCAAATAGAATGGCTCATCAACTAATTCTGCTACTAAAATATGTAAATTAGACTTTGAGTCCTAAAAGAAAATTGTTTCCAGACCAGATTTTTTTTATTACCAGAAAATGAGTAATTTCCACCTGTCTCTGTGGTCTTTTCCAAGTCACATTTGTGGGGACCAAACATACTAACTGGAACAAAACACACAGCCTTAGTCCTGTTCCCTTCTGTTTTTTAGTAACTTCTTTTATTTGTTACATTTATCAAGATATTTAATATAAACAAACTTAACATGATCAAAGTCTTATACAAATCAGTAGTGTATCTGTTCATATTGTTGCCCTTTGGTCAAAATCAATTGATATGAAAATTTAATTGTGAGATTGCTAAACTCAAGAGGATATAGAAATTTACCTTTTTTTGGGAAACTTTCCAGGCTCCTCCGACCAAAGAAAATCACACCCTTCTCTGAGTTCCCAAAGCAACTTGCATGTATCTTTATACAAATTATATTATACCATATGACTACAATTATTTTCTATGTCAACCTTCTCCATAATGACCTTTTTTTATTTTCAAAGTACATGGCATAATACTTGACACAAAATAAACCCACAATATCTGTTGAGTGAATCAATTAAATAATTTATTTATTAAATGAATAATGAAAAGAATTTTTGTATGAGAAAAAAATGTGACAGCATTTCTTCCATTTTATGATCTGTTTATGTAGTGTATCTACAAGAGCTGGGACTATCTATTTATTATATTTATTACAGGCGAAAGTTTGTCAAACTGAAAAGGTAAGGGGGTCATAAACCCTTTTAACAAACATGAGATTTTAAAAGGCTGGTAAACTTGAATCCTGTTTGGATTAATAGCAGGGACTCAGCTATTATTTTAGAAATATGTGACTGCCACAGAAGTGCACTGAAGCGAATGTCTTCATTAAACTGACTCTTGTGGGAATTCATTATAGTGAGAACCTCTTCAGCTGTTCCCTATGCTACTAATGAAAAAGGTCACTTCTAGCTTTGACAGGACCCACTCAACAAGGCTGTGAGAACACACTGGCAAGTGTGAGGTTCACTATTCTCAGTTGTTGCTGGAAACAATATTAGTTTTACAAACGATGTGGGCAATGGGTTTCAAAGTCAGTGAGAAAGGGAAAACCAAGCAGTATCAAAATTGCTCTTGAACTCCTTAAACCACCCATTGTTTTGTGTAATAATCCTCTACCATTACATACACACACACACAAATGCATGCTGTGCATACTAACATACATGCTGGGATTTTAGGGGACAGTAACATTTCTTTCCTGATTTCAGAGCCAATTGAGAGGTAGACATGAAAGTCACTTAGATGGAGATCAAACGTTACCTTTGTTATTGAACAGATATTGGAAAACGCAGGGTGTGTGGTTACAAGGGACTTCCTAATACATTCCTCTTAATTAGACAATGTGCACACCTAGTCACAAGCAGGATGGACAACTGTAGGCCTTCCCACAGGGACAAGGTCTTAAATACATGGCAGAAAAAAAATTGGAATGCATTCGTCTTGTGGACAGGCTGAGGGCAAATAAAGAGAGATGCCAGAATGGTCTGAGCTGAGCGTGCTCAGTTCCTTCTCATAACATTCACTGATCACATAATCAGATTTCCTCCTAAGAGAAGGAACAAATAAGGAGTGAGAAGAGAAGCCAGGATTATTACTCTAACAGATGTACTCCACATGGAAAAATTAGTCCAGGAAGAGTTGATTAGTCCCTAATAGTGCAGCATATAATTCCACAGATGGAGTCTTTTAAAAAATCAAATAGTCAAAACATTTGAAGTTTGGACCGCTTCAGGAAATTTATTAATATTTTAACTTGCTGATCCTACCTATTCATAGTCATCTTTGTTGTTATCCATAGACAATTTGTTTACGTCCTTAGTCAATGTTCCTCTGTGGCATTCAATTAATTTTTTTTAATCAATTAATTCTTTAAAAATATCTTACTATAAAAATACAGTATAGACTATAAGAACGTTCCCCAGAACTGAAGGAACTCGAGTTTTCGGATTAAAAGGACCAACTGAACACCCAGTACAAGAAATGTAAAAAGACACACAGCAATATTCATCCTTATAAAGAGATAAATGTAGAAGACAGCAGAATAAAGTCTTAAAATTACTGCTTGAAAATTATTTCCAAGTTAGAATTCTATATTCAATCTGGTTTGAGGGTATACTAAGGCATTTTCAGACAGCAAAGATTCAGTATTTACCTTCCATGCATCATTTTGCAGGCAGCCAATCAGCGCATATGCTCCGGCAAAAAGAGGAAATAAACTAAGAAATAAGAAAACTCGGTATCCAGCAACATAACAATGCCAAGTGGAAAAGTACAAGGCCCATGACATTAGCTATGCAGCAGACCTGAAGAGCAAGTAGTTCAAGATGAGCAGGAGGAAGAACTTGAATGGAACTGATATTTTCTGATATGTTTGGGCACTTAAAAAATTATATATTCAAATATGTAACAGATGCTTGAATGTGTGGAAAAAATCAAGGTACAAAAAAACTAAGCAAATAAATTTATAAGACATTTTTTAACTTTCAGAAAAATTAAAAGTTGTACCAAAACTAATATACTACTTGACTCAGTGTGAACAATATTTACATTGCCCAAATAAGGAAAACATTAAATATTGGTTAAATAAAAAAATTTTAATATAATTATACTGTGAAGGTAGAAGGAAGAGATTTGGGGAGGAAAAGGAAAAGAGCTTAACCTTCATCTTCCACGGTAGGAAGTTAGTAGAGAACGTCTAATACCAACAAATCCAAAATGGCAGTAAGCACATAATGTTTAGACGTATGGAGGTAAATATCAAGTTAAGCAGCTGGAAGAGTTAATTGTGATTATTTTGAAAATAAAATCATTGGGGAAAAAAATACAGTGAAGGACGACATTGTGCAGGCCAAACAAAATACATTGACATAATCATTTAACCTGAAGTCTACCATTTGTGACTCTACTCTCTAGAGACTTTCACACTAGGGCTTCCATTAAGACCCTTCAGTGCTGTCCCAGGCAAAGGAGCAGGGGATAAGGAACACTGAACAGCCAGGGCTCCAGTCTCCACTCCTGCATCAACCAGAGCAACAACCTTTTATCTAGTTTACTTTTTGGGCTAACATTTCAGGTTATATTTAAAGATAGTCTTATACTGCCTTAACAAATAAATGTTTGAAAATAACTGGCCAAGATATGTGGCACTAGAGAACACTTCCAAAGTAGATATGCAAGCCAATAAACTACCCAGCTTTTATTGCTGCTATCTGGAGTACAGCTTTTGTTTAGCTGGACATAACAGTGAGGAGAAAACACTGTCAGGTTCAGACAATACTACTAGCAGGTAAGTAGTAACAGTCACAGGATGTGGGGTTCTGGAGAAATAATATACTGGTCCTCAGAGTTATCACCGAAAAGGTTTGGAGCTCTGACTTTAGCAATATGGGAAATCAATAGCCTTGTGTCCTGGAATGCACATTTAAAGAACCAGGAAAGTATATGCAAAGAGAGATCAAACATCCAATGCATCCAAGTGAAAAAATTCATAAATGTAAGGGAAGATACAGGAAAAAAAGAATGATCTTTGGAATCCTAAATCCAAGGACACTGGAAAATGTTTATATTCATAGCATATAAAAATTTTTAATGTAGTTTAAAGTATAAAATGCCAATTTATAAATGGAAGTTAAACCAGAAATTAACTCAAAGAGCACATTTAAGACTTAAGTTAGAGGATTGGTAATTTCCTTTGATAGCCCTAATTTCATGCAATTTATTCCTTTTAGAAAAGTAATTTATTGAAAGTCCATTAACATGATTTGATTTTAATGCTTGTATGAGGGTTTTCATGTAAATTCACAAATTTGGGGGAAAATCTTTTTATTAGACTAAATATTGGGAGTTAGTGAAAATGTGATCCTTTGAATTGCTTCTTTTAGGGGACACAGCAGCTGGAACACAAACAAGAAGAAATTTTAATATCCTCTATATACAATAAACATTAATCCCTTTAGCATTAATGCTTTCATAATATGAGTAGGCTGGCACTGGCAGTGTGAGTTGGAAAGTGGACAAAGTGAAACAGCAAGCAAAACTGCCGAGGAGGAAAGGTCTGTACAACAAGGGAAGGTTTATGAAATACTTGGGACAAAAAATAAACGCTATAGTCAGTTCTGTGGCTGTTGAAATGCAGAAAGTCCGAAGTCCTGCTTCTGAAAATTCCTCTTTCAGATTAATTTTGCAATAACTTTATATTTTTAAAAATTTTTATTTTTAATTGTTATGGTACATAATAGTTGTAGATAATTATGGGGTACATGTGATGTTTTGATACAGGTATTCACTGCATAATGATCAAATCAGAGTGATTGGACTGTCCATCTCCTCAAGCATTTATCATTTCTTGTGTTAGGAACATTCCAATTCCACTGTTTTTGTTATATTGTATTAAAATATATAATACCTTATTGTTAACTATATTCACCCTATCATGCTATGAAAAACTAGATCTTAGTCATTCTATCTAACTGTATTTTTGCACCAATTAACTATACCCACTTTATCCTCCCTCCCCGCTACCCTTTCCTACCTATGATAAGTATCAATCTAGTGTCTATCTGCATGAGTTCAATTTTTAAAATTTTTAGTTCCCGTATATGAGTGAGAACGTGCTAAATTTGTCCTTCTGTGCCTGGCTTATTTACTTAACATAATGTCCTCCAGTTCCATCCATGTTGTTGCAAATGACAAGATTTCATTCTTTTTTATGGCTGAATAATATCCCATTCTGTGTATGTACCACATTTTCTTTATCCATTCATCTGTTGCTGATGGACGCTTAGGTTGATTCATATCTTGGCTATTGTGAATAATGCTGCAATGAAAATGGAAGTGCAGCTATCTTTTTGACATACCGATTTTATATCATTTGGATATATAGCCAGAAGTGGGATTTCTGGATCATATGGCAGTTCTATTTTTGGTTTTTGGAGAAACCTCCATACTGTTCTCCATAGTGGCTGTATTAATTTACGTTCCCATTGATAGTGTCCGAAGGTTCCCCTTTCTCCACATCCTCACCAGCATTCATAAATAACTTTATATTTTTAATGTGGATAAATTGTAAATTAGCTTCAGAGCTCTGAAATCTCCCAGATGTATCATAAATTAGGCCAGTTCAAGGATCACGTGTTTTGAGAACTTATTATTTTTAAAAGGAAGTGTATGAAAAATGTGTTTTTGAGATAAGCATTTTTTTTTTTCTGAGACAGAATCTTGCTCTGTCACCCTGGCTAGAATGCAGTGCTGTCATCATAGCTCAATGCCACCTCAAACCTCAAGCGATCCTCCGGCCTCAGCCTCCCAGGTAGATGGGACTATGGGCATGCACCACCACACTTGGCTAATTTTTTTTCTATATTTTTGTATAGACGGGGTCTCTTGCTCAGGCTGGTCTTGAACTCCTGATCTCAAGCAATCCTCCCACCTCGGCCTCCCAGGGTGATAGGATTACAGGCATGAGCCACTGCGCCCGCCCGAGATAAGCATATTTTTAAAAACCTTAATCCTAAAAATGCCATTTGGATTCCTAATGTTTAAATAACATAATTTTTCAAATAAAAACTATGTTGATATAATTGATATAATTTACTCTGTTGAGTGGTTAAAAGAAGAAATGACATGACTATCTCAATAGATTATAAAAGGTATTTAACCAAATCTTATATTCTAAATCAAAACCTTCATAGTATGATTATATATATATAAAATATTCCATAACATATTTTAAAAATCTCTATTTTAAACCAACAGCTGGCATTATGCATAATGGTAGGCATTCCTATTATATTTGGGGCAGTTTACTGTCATTACTATTATTTTGTGTTAACTAAGAACAATTAGACAAGAGAAATAATAGTAAAGATAAAAATATATCAAGAACCTACTATGTGTCTGATACTCCATTAAGTTCTTTTTATGGATTATTTATCTCATATAGCCTTCACAACTTTGTGAGATAGATACTACTGTAACACCAATTTACTGCTGAAAAAGAAAACTGAGGCTAAGGAAATTAACTCAGAGATGTGGTAACACATGCAACAAGCTAGCAGAGCCAAGATTCAAACCCAGGCAATCTGACTCCAGACTTGGCCTCATAATTTAATTGACAAATTTATATTGAATGTCTATCATGTGTCAGGCCTACCGGCACTAAGGATATAGCAGTGTATAAAAGAGACAAAAGTCCCAGCCCTCCTGGAGTTTACAATATAGAAATAAAAATTTAAAAGATTGATTTTTGGAAAGAAGGGCAAAATTATGATTATATGTGGATGACGTAACTATTTACACATAAAACCTGTAAATTTTGAAGGTTAGTTTGAAACTAATATACAAATCAATTTATTTCCTATATTCAAGAAATAATTAACTGGAGAATAATAGAATATTAATTCCTATTTATAATAGAAAAAATGACAAAACATTTTCATTCAAATATTTTATTCAATTAATTTCATTCAAATTTTAAATTTCATTCATGTAATATTTGCTAAGAAGATGTGCAGCACATATATAAAGAAAACTTTAGACCAATGAGGCTCATAAAAGAAGATAAATAAATGAAAATTTTCTCTAAATTTAGATAGAAATATGGTTTAGTCCCAATCAAAATACTAATAATAAACTTTTTGTTACATGTCAAAATTATATCAAACTTCACCTGAAAATGCACAAAATTGGTAAAGCATTTTGAAAAATAAGAGAGATGAGGAAATATTAGTCTTACCAGATAGTAAACATATCATGAAACTATTTTAATTAAACCACTTTGGAAGTCATTAAAACATAATAGAATATTAAGACATAGGTCTACAGAAGGAAATTTAATATTTGATAAAGGTAACAATTCAATCAAGTAGAAAAAAGATGGACTATTTAAAAATCATATTGGGGCAACTGGAAAACTTTTCCAGTTATTTACTGATACATAACAAACTTACCCTAAAACTAGTGGCTTAAAACAACACCATTTTCCCAATCATCTGAACAGTAAGTTTTGAAAAAAAACACCATTTTATTATATCTTGGGATTTTATGGGTCAGGAATTTGAGTGAGATCTGGCTGGGTGATTATTTTTTTCCAACATGGCAGTGACTGTGTCATTCAGTGATATTCAGCTGGCCCTGAGCTAGTCTAGAGTGTCCAAACAAGCTTCGCTCACATTCCTAGCACTTTGGCAGAGAGATCTAGAAGACTGGATTCCTCTGGGCCCCTCTCCCTCTCCAGGTAGCCCTGGGCCTTCCCATGCAGCCTCTCCAGCAGGGTGGTCAGTCCTCCAACATGGTGACTTGGGACTCTAAGAAACCAAGGTCCAGTTGTCACTGCTATCAGATGTTAAGCCCAGAACTGACAAGCCTCACTTCTGCTGTACTCTACTGGCCAAAGCAATTACAATACGAAGCCAGATCAGTTTCAAGAAGGAAGGAAATAGAATCTACCTCTCAATGGGCCCACAAATTTGTGGCTTTCTTTAATCTTTCCCACTAGCTAGCTAAGAAAAACAGAAACAAAATTGTATATTATCTTCACTCTTTACATCAAAATAAATCCAGAGAAACCAAAGATTTAAGTGTAAAAAGTAAACCAATTACTAAAAGAGAGTGAGTGCATTTTTTATCATAATTTATTGGGAAAGATCCTTTATAGCATTAAAGAAAATGAAGAAGGTTGCTAAATTTCACTTTTATGAAATTCTTAAACTTCTAGATAGCAAAGAAAGAAAAACACCATAAAACAATTCAAAAGACAAAGAATGGACTTCTGCTTCTGCCTGTGATGGAGTAAATGGCAGTGAAATAGCACCCCCAACATAGATAATTGTCTTTAGACATTAAACAACAAATAGCCCAGAACTGTGATGCCGGGGAGAGGAGCAAATGCGGTGAGCTCCACAGTTTGCCTCAGCTTTCCTCCTGGGCACCCCACCTGCTCTGGGCTAGGGTAGGGCGCCCTAATAGAGCACAATTGTTCTCACTGAGTTGGAGAGACAGAGTTTGGAATTTGGGGAGGCTAAGGCAGAATGTGTAGGACAGTGCTGCAGAGTTTGAGAAACTACCTAGAGAAAGAGCTCCATAAATCTGCATAGAGGTCCCTTGAGTTCTTGGTTGAACACTAAGCTATGCACATGCAGGGTCAGATTCCACAAGGATGGGCGAAGAACAAATACTGATAGGGTTGCCAGATTTGGCAAATAAAAACACAGGGTTCCATTTAAATTTGAATTTCAGATACATAGGTATTAATATAATTTTTTAGGGTCAGTATGTCTCAACTGTGCTTTATCTGGCAACCCTAAATAGTGTAGAATAAACTGAACAATTACCAGAGCTAGTACCGGGGTGGGAGATATTTAAGTTCCAATTAACCTGTGTGGAGAGGTAGACCGGCAGAGAGAGCAGGCTGGCTCCTGGAGAATTCAGTCAAGACTCCAGAGTATCCACTCCTTAAGGACCAAACCAGCCCTAAAGTATAAGTCAATCCAGACTCATCCTAACAAAGCTTATAAAGACTAGATGAGATCACTAAGGCAGCAAATGTAGATAGAAAAAAGGTCCAAAGCTCGATCAGAGCCTCCTATGTTAAGCAGTCTTGGAGAGAAGATGGCGTTCATAGGAAAACAAGAGGTGACTATTGAAGTATGAAGAAAATCAAGAGTGTGTAATGTCCCAGAAGTTAAATGAAGAAGGTATATCAGAGAGAAGGGTGAGAACAAACATGCCAAATGCTCCTGAGAATTGTCCACTGAATTTAATGATGTAAAAGTCATTGGTGAAGTTGATAAGAGCAGTACTAGCGGAGTCACGGGGGCAACAGCCTGACTGCAGTGCATTATTTAAGACAGAAGGGGAGGACAGGAATTGGAGAAAGCAAGTACAGACAAATCTTTTGAGGAATTTTGCTGCTAAAAGTACCAAAAAAAAATGAGACAGTAGCTGTAGGAAGGACTGGGACCAAAGAATTGTTTGTTTTTAATGGGAGAAATATAATGTTTAGGGGCTTATAGGAATAGTCCAGTAAGGCAAAAAAATAATGCTATAGGAGAAGGAAAAGAAATTTACTGGAGTGATGTCTTTGCATATATATGAAAGGGACAGGGATCAATATGTATGTGGAGGCATTGGCCTTCTATAGGTGCATGGATAGTTCATCTCTAGCAAGAGGCAGGAAGGCAGTATATATGGGGGCAGATGCTGCTATGGGGTGCATGTGTAATGGGGTTCTGAAGAAGTGATCTTCTGAGTGCTTCCATCTTCTTAAGGAAGTAGGAAGGAAGGTCATTATCTGAGGACAAGGATGGAGAAGAAGGTTTCCTGAGGGTTTGAGGAGAGAGAAGGTGGAAAATAGCTGTTTAGGAAAGTAGAATGGGGAATGGGCCAGGGATATACAGTGAGATTGCCAGGCAGCGTTCAGGCCATTTGATGTTTATGGTCATGAATTTAAATTGAACTAATCAGAAGGTAGCATGCTTTCCTTCAGCCAGATACTGTGCAGAGTAGGTGGAGAGCTAGATTTAACCAGGGTTGTGTTTTGCCAAGTCAATACAAAGTGAGAGAGAGGCAAAGGAATTAAGAGTACACACACAGAAATGATGATAGTGGTTGTTGCAGATTTTAAGCTGGGAAAGGAAAGAAGTGAAAGGGGGGTGAGGGACAGGGAAAAAATACTAGGATCAATGGACTAGAAGTCCTGATGAGGTCGAAGGCCTGTTGAAGTTGGACATTAGAGGGAAAAGACAAGAGGTAGGGGTGAAATTGACGTTTTGAAGGTGTGGGCAAATATTGGTCATAAATACCAAGATTACAATACGGTCGCAGGAGTGAGTGGCTGAGGTAGGCGGAAGACAAAATCCTTGGAGAAAAGAAATTCAGAGGAACTGAGAGATCAGCCTGTTGAAAGAATCATTTTTGCATAGAAGAATCGTATTTGCATAGTATAATGAAACTACCAAGAATTAAGACAGGAGAACTGTTGGAGAGAATGACTCGGAGCTACGAAATGGATTTATTCCATTGGGCTTTGATGGATTTATTTGACCAATAGGCCAACCATATGAGTACTATAGGCCAAGATAGTTGTTGTGTTGGTAAAGACATTTTGACAAGATATTGTCTATTCTAGCTATCCTCAGAGGCCTTCAGGTTTATGCTGCAGTGAGAAGTAAAGGTTAATTTATCTGAGACTAACCCCTGGCAGTCCTCCCAGAGTGAGAGTTGGCTTCCTGCAGGGCGGGACCATTTGGCAAACATTCTGAGAGAATATTGAGGTGGAGGAACAAGACCGAAAGTCAAGGCTCTACATGTCATACACCTGAAACTGCAAGAGTTGAGCCTGAGCTCCTATTCACAACAGGGAGGGTCTCCTGAATGTGAACACTAAAATGGCAGGCGAGGGCAAGTCCCACAAGGCTGGGACCTCAGACCCTCACCACACCAGAAGACATGCTAGTGCTTCCCTAAGTATGCAGCTTATTAGCCCACAGAGTTTGGACTACAAACTGCTAGATCACTTTGTACTGTCCCTGAAAGCAACAGGCAAAGGAAGAACTATACACCTGCTCCTCTTCCTGCCTCTGTAAGCTTCTCTCAGTAAATATTGCTCCAGGTCTAGTGTGTGTGGTGTCAGGCCATTCATTCTGTGTGTGCTCCATCAGCAGACATGATCAAACTCCCCTCTCTTCTTCTTGCTAGCTTATACTTCAAGAACAAAAAGAGAAAAAGAAAAAAAAAGGAAATTTTTTTCCCTAACTGTATATTCAGGATAATATATAATATATTATAACGACTTGTTTTGTAGGGGTTTGAAGAACTGTCCTGGGAAGTCCAGTAAAAGAAGGAAACTCAAAGCGTTAAGGCATTTTGCAGTACCAGCAATGGGCTGCTGAGACAGGGACGGCAAGCATAACACTCCTCATGCATCAGTTGTACTCCCAATGTCATGGTAGATGCCAAGGCACTCTTTTCTGCTGATTTACCACAGAAGATTTTCATGCACAGCACTCCAGAGAATCACTGCAGTTAGTTAGAGTTAGCACCAAATACCCTCACATGTGTGCCTTCCTCTTTATAAAGAATGCATTGATGCGTTGTTCATGTAACTCAAAGAGGATGGATCATGGGCACCCAGCACTGACTGGAGGTCAGTGCCACACATCGAAAATTTTAACTTACAAAACAACCACAATAAAAAAACTTCCGAAGATCTATTCTGCTTCCCCAATAAATGCAGAGACCCAAATCTAATGGTCTTCTTGCTCCTACCTCACTGCCACCAGTCATATAGTAGCAGTCTTGGCTCAAATACTGATGATATTTAGAGCTGAATATGATTTAAATCATAGTTTTACAATGCTTAATTCCACTACAAAACTAAGCTATTATGAGATTACTAATAAAAAGAAGTTATTATACTAACAATGTTGAAGGTAATTTTTACTATGAAAATTTAGTTATTTTATGTAAAGTATCTAGTACAGAAGCTAGAATAGAATTAGTGCCCAATTAATGATAACTATTACTATAACTATATCAGTAATGAACACTCAACTGACTCTAGGTCATGTGCAACTTTCCTACACTTAAGAGTAGACTTCTCCACTCACTACCATTAGTCATAAAAAAAAATTCAGGCAGCTGCATCCATGTGGATTTCTGATCATGTGAGTCACTGTGAAAAACCTTCGCTGCCCTGACCAAAACTCTGGTAGTTTTGCAAGCTGTTCCAGAAGTGGGTCACAGTATTTTTAAAAATTGTTTTCTCTGTTAATGGGAAAATGGAAGGGTGGGGATTTTATGTGTCAGTGCTGCAGTCTGTTAGCCTCTCTGTTTCTTATTAATTTATCATCTTCCTGAAAAAAGAGACTACATCAATTGTAACCATGATCACACCCCTGGGATACATGGAGGTGTTATTAACTGTAAAAATTGTGTCCCCAGCCAATTATCCTAGGCCCAAAATAAAGGAGGGGGATTATTTCCATGTTTCCCCCAAAGCCAAAAACTCTTAAGCCACAGGGGAGATATCATCACTGCTGGAGAGGCTCTTCTAAGCCAGAAAGAAAAGTGGGGGAAATAGTCTAGTATCTTCATTTTGCCCACCTTCCAATCTTCTACCAGGCCCTTCTATTGATGGCCTGATTCACCCCGCAGGAGTCGGGCCCCTGTAATACCAACCCAGTGGGGGCAGGGCGGGAATGGATCTGAGGCCCAACAGGAGGACAGCTGATAGGCCTTCTTTTCGGTTCCTTGAAAAGGCCCAGTTCTTTCCAGTGTCAGGATATTTATGTATTCTGTGTCCTCTGCCTATAATTCTTCTCCCACCATTATTCACTTGATCATTCTTCAGATCCCAGTTTAAATATCACTTCCTCAAAGAGGCCTTCCCTGACTAGCTATGTAAAATAAGTCTTCCCTATTATTTTTTCTTTAAAACCATCTCTTCTCAGTAACCTTTGTAATTATATACATCTGCGTTCCCCAACCCCCTGGCCGCGGACTGGTATGGGTCCATGGCCTGTTAGGGACCGGGCATCAGAGCTCTGCCGCCCCTCCCCGCCATCTGTGGAAAAATTGTCTTCCATGAAACCGGTCCCTGGTGCCAAAAAGGTTGGGGACCGCTTATATCTTCTAATTATCTGTTTAACGTCTGCGTATCCAGGGGCAAAGTATATCTGTTTTGCTTTCTACTGCATTGTCAGAATGTAGCAGTGTGTAGCATATAGTGAGTGCCTAGCAACTCAGTAAATAGTAACTATAATTATTACTATTATATTTAATAGTGCTGTAATCAGATAATCAGATGGAGATGTTAGCCCTTTCTGAAGTATATGTTAATTTCTTTCTGATGTTGTTTTCTATTTTTTCTTCCTAATATTTAGCAAACACAAATTGTATGTTCCAGTTCCATGAACACTTTTTAAACATTGTCTAGAATACCAAATGTCTACATCTTGAGACATTAGGGGAAAGTTGATACACTCCTTGAACTGTCAAAACAAAAACTATGTTGATAAACTTAGAATAAACAAATTTGTTTCATCAAATTATCTGTAACTAAAAAGAGAAAAATGTGTACAGTAGAGCAATTTATCATCTGCAAAATCTGTTTGTGTTTCACACATTGTGGTTTGGATCTTTTGATTTTTGTTCTTTAAAACTATTGAATGATACATTTTCCTTGACATTTCCTGGGAGATCTTCACAATTTTTCTCCTACGATCAATTTATTTCTTTCTCAATTCAATTCAGCTCCCTTTTCTTTCTTAGCATTTTATTCTGTCTGCTTCATCTGGAGTGGAGGAATGCCCCATCTTTCATATATAAAATAAATCTCCGCATAAAGAAGGGCTGTTTTGCATTTAGAGACTTTGTCCCTCAAAATTTCCAGGCTCTCTTAAAGTCAGATTTCCCAACCCATCTGCCACAATCTCCCGATTTTATCATGTGGAGAAAAATTCCTGCCACCTCAGGAAGTGAGGATTTAGGGGGGGAACAGGCTGGCAATGGGATGACTAAGGTGACTGTCTTGAGCAATCACCATGTGTGGAGATAAAGAGTCCACTTCCAGGTTCCTTTTTGCCATTACTGCAAGATTGATTCATTCATCAAACATTTAGCAAATGCTTACTGTGTGTTAGACACTTGCTAGGGCTAGAGATGCAATTATGAATAAGCTGTGGTTCCTATTCTCAAGGGGCACACTCTGTAGTATAGGGAAACAGGCAAGTAACAAATATTTATAATTCACTCTGTCTAGTGCTTTAGGAAAAGTAAACACAAAGCACTATAGGGAAACACGGGAGATCCCAGCCAATCTTGGGTGGGTGTAAGGGTGGAGATGGTACAGCAAAGGCTTCCTGGAGGAAATGATGAGTGAGCTAAAAGATGAGTAGGAATTGCCCAGAGAACAGAAGAATGTTCCAGAAAAAGGAAATGGCATGAGCAAAAGTTCATAGCAGTGTGCTATTGGGGAATTATAAGTAATTCAGGGCCAGGTTTGGGACAAGGAAGGGAGTGGGAGATGAACTGAAGAAGTGAGCGGGGGTGGGGGGGTGGGGGACTGGGTGTTGACAGGTTTTACATCAGGTGAGAATCTGTTCTTTATCATCAGGTCCTCTGAACTAACTCAGGTTGAAAGGAATTGATAACAGACGATGGAAAGAAGACAGACTTTTTGGAGTCAGGCAACTTGGGTTTGAAACTTGGTCATGTTACTAGTTTGTGACCTTGGGCAAAATTACTTAGCCTCTCTAAACTTCAGTTGCTTTAACAATAAAAAAAAAGATATTAATATATGCTCTAAAACATTATCATTAGGATTAAATAATATGAGTAGTATGAGCACATTGCTTGGTACCATGTTAAACCTCAATAACTGTTACAGAATAAATTGCTATAATCAAGAATATCCATACAAAGCCTTGAGTCACATACTTAAGTGAACACAAACTAGAGTCTGGTTTGTCTCCAGTTGCCAGAGAGACATTTATCCCGCCTAGACCTGTTTGGATCCTTTTGTTTGGTTTCCTTGGCACTGTGTTTTTAATGGTAACATATATATTTCACAATTTGGTGCTATTTCACTGCCTAATAAATGAGTTGTGTGGAGTGAATTATTATCTCTTCAGACTTATACCTACTTCATTTCCTTCATGCCATAAGATTTTTGAGCTAAAAGAAGTTACAGAACTCATCTATGGAATCTAGGAAAAGAGAAAAATGTTGGAATAGAAACATGTACTAATAGAAAGAAAAGTGAATATCCATCAGTAGGGGAATGTCTAAATAAACTTGTATCTCTATGCTGTGAAATACGATGCAGCAGCTAAAAGTAATGAGATCATTCTCTATGTACTAACATAGCAACATCTTCAAGACCTGTTGAATGAAAAATCAGGCAGCATAAAGACATTTTGAGAATGATACTGTCATTCTTTGTAGAAAAACACACACACACATTTATAAACAATATATGCTTTCTATGTTTATATGTATAGTATACAAATGCATAGAAAAACTCTGGAAGGATATACACTAAAATGATAAGTGGTTATTTATTGTCACATATGGTTGGTCAGGGCAGAGGGAGGCCATATTCCAAGGAAACATTAGCCTTCTCAGAAACATTTTAATTTTTTACAGGTAATACTCTTACTGTTTGTGTAATTCAAAATTTGTTTTCGAAAAAGAAACAAAGAAGGAGTAAGGATTTTTGAGGTTGGATAAAACTGGCTCAAATCCTGACCTCAGCAATTTGTTAACACTATGACTTTTGGGAAGACATGACCCCTCTGTCTCAGTTCCTTCATCAACAAAATGAGGATATTACCACCTGAAAGTAAAACTCCTTGTACATTATTAGTACTCCAAATGTTAGTTGTTTCTTTCCCCTATGTTGAGTCCAATGGCTTTTTCTTTTCTTTTTTAAAATTTTATTTTTTACAAATTAGGAAACCAAATACAAAGTGGTTAAGTCACGTTCATAGGGCCACACAGCCGGTTAATGTGAGAGCAAGGACTATAACCCACGTGTCCCATATTACAATAAAGTCAGCATTACACTCTACTGGGGAGTTGAATTATGATGTGAAAAATGGCTGTTTCTAGTAATGGTTTCAATGTTCATATTCCATGTGGCAGGTTTGTTTGCAGATTTGTCATGCACAGCATCGTATTTTGGACTTGGGCAACTGTTGGACAAACAAAACCAAGGAAGGCCAGGCAGGGTGTGTTGTGTAGACCTGCAAGGTTATATCTGGCATGACTGTTTTTTTGACCTTGCTGACTATCCAGGAAGTCTAACAATAGATATCGGGAGCCTAACTACAACAAAAATATTGGTACCAGGCAAGAAATCAGTTAGCACAAAAGGATGTGGGGGCAAAAACGGACATCTGACATTGTATTTGGCCACCTAGAATCTGAATCCTCTTCCCATGTTTGAGTAATTTTTCTATCTTATGAGGCAGAGATTGCCACTCACTATATTAGTTGAAGATAACAGATACTTTTCCAGCTGCCCTTGCAGCTAGTGTACAATCAGATGACCCAGGCTCTAGCAATCAGAAGTACCTTCCTTATCATGATCCACTTCCCTTAGAACTATAGGGATTGTTTCCAGGTCTATGGTGAGTTACCCACCAAGGGCTTTTATCACTAATTTTAACTGAAGCCCTGAATTTTAATTTTAACTGAAACGAATTTTGACTGCCAAAGACTCCAGGTGGGCTTGTGGCTGATACTATCTTGTTGAGTCCAAAACAAAGGGATTTTTGTTTTCCGAAGCCATTGCATAGGAGCAAGACATTCTATCAGACTCTAGGTCAGGGAGCTAGGCAATGGCATTTTATGTCATTCTATGCAGTTCAGTGGGCTTAACCCAGATGAAATCACACCGGAGCTGATTACACCTCCTGCTCCAGGAAAGAAAGTATACTTCCTGGGAACCTCAAGGAACTGACCAAACACTCTGGTTAACTTTCTTGGAAGAATTAATGACTAAGTGAACATTTTCATATTCCTCACCTATACTTTTGGTCTTTTTGTGTTTTATAACTGCTGTTTGTCCAAGGTGCCTGGAGACTCTGCTTTCTGGACTGGGACATGAGAATTTACTTCACTGCCTATCTGGTACTGCAAGCTAGGTTTCTTTAACTTCATCTTTAGTAGGCATGACACCACTTGTCATTCTAAAACTGAGTTGCTTCTTTCTGTCCTGCAGAAAAGGACACATATGTCTCAGACTCTTCTGAGGCAACACTCCAGATCCTCTCAGCCTAACCTATCTCTGGTTTCCATATTGCTGAAGCCATCAGTTCTATGACGGCTCTTTCTGACTCCACGTATGTAGGTCCTGACCGTGCCTCGCCTCAAGCTGCACCACATGCCTCTCACCTCCCACCCCAGGGAGGTGTTAATGCTGAGAAACATAATGCCACAAGATGCTTCCTGTGGCCCACACATGTGCAACTCTGAAGTGCAGGCAATTAATGCCCCATGAGGCAAACTTTTGATACAAGACAGCTGGTAGATAAATTCTTCCCTTTTTCTCCCTCTAGATGGACTTTTTGAGATGCAGTTTATGTGACTTCTCCATGGATGATGCTGTGGATTTGAGCAGGGGGCCTCAGTTAGCAGCTGCAAACTTGACAATGTAGTCTCACACTGGCCCTTCTTTTCTGTTTCTTGCCCCTTATCTCTTAAAGCTGGAATTGCATTCCCTAATAAAGCAGAAGCACCATAAGTTTATTGCCTCAGGCTCTGTTTTCTGGGTAACCCAGGCTAAGACAACGCCAAGGAATTCCACAGATAAATTTATGCCAATTTCACCATCTTTGGTAGTTTTTCCTCACTTGGGAATCCTCTCTGAGTTCTCTGTCATTATCCTAAATGTGGGACTTTGGGATAGTGACTTAATGTCTCTGAGACTTGTATTCTTCTAGATAATATAAAAAGGATGCCTATTTCATGAAGAGTTGGAGGGATTAAGAGAACAAAACGATTGTAAATCACTTAGTACAGTGCCTGGCACATAATGAATGCTCAGTAACTGTTAGTTGTTATCATCATTATTACCATAAAAACCGATCTTATTTGTAACATGATGGAGCTCTGGGGGAGATAGAAAAAAGAAAGGGGTCTCATTTACAGACAATTTAAGGAGGTTGGAAAGACATGTTCACATAACTATGAGCACATACAATAATAATACACAATAAATCCTTGAAGTTCCATTCCATTGTTCATAGAAAAATTATTTCAGAAATGGAGCTACAACTTCTTCCAGAGCGAAACTTTTGTGGCATGGTGAACGTGATCCTTCTTAACATAGAGAAGGGCCTGGGTAAGTTTAAACTGAATTAGCACTGCAGTGCTCCCAGCCTTTGACCTTGCCCTCTGTCCCTTCCCTCCCAAAGAACTGGCACAGCCCCGGATGATCCAGGACTCTCTCATCTGAAGCTCTGTGCTTCGATTCTGAGCTGTCCCTGGGGCTCCTGACAGTAGATGGCCTGCCTCTCACATCTTGCCATCTTTTGATCCCACAGTTTCAATTGTGTTGGTTTTGGCTTTTACTTGCTGATGAAGAGATTTATGTGGATTTAATTTTCTTCTGTCTCTGGCTGCCAAAGATTTTGGTGTTTGTAATATTTGTAGGAAACTAGATCAACTATAACCATTTTTTTGCTGGATGTAGGTTTTCACAGTAGCAGGAAGTCAGAGTGATTTGTAGGTTACTAAATCTTGGTCTTTGTTTAACATGTGATTTTTATGGCCAGTGAGAGTAAGGTCCTAATATTTCAGAACTTCACATAGGAAGTAAGCCAGAATGAAAACTCACACTGTCCACCAAACAAACCCAGCAATTGCATAATGGATCTTCTCAGAAAACATAATCCTGACCCTTCCTCCAATCTCATTTTTGTCCTCTGAATCTGCTATTCTTGTTAAATTAACTTTCAGTGCTTGTGTTTCTTTGGTAATGTAGCAAGTGCAAAATGTCCCTTACACTCCACACAAATGTGCAAAGCAGATGTGGTTTCCTTAAGTACCTCTTAACTGATGTTCTCTCTCTGATAATACCTTAGCCTGCTAAGTAACATAAAATTAAAAACCAAGTTTTAGGCCAAGTATTGACCCTTAGTCTGGTCCAATCATTTAAAATCTCTTTAGGCAATTCAGTCTCTGGTCAGTTAATTCAGGTAAATGCTAAATGCTTCAGGGCTCTTTTTGCTCCTCCCTAAGATAGTGTCCGGGTGTGGGGAGTATTATAGGTATGGTTTATGTGGCAAGATGGGGGTCCTTAAGTCTATGCAGGGCTCTGAATCCTCATGGCCTCAGATATACAGTGACTGGAACAGTGGCAGGGCAACTCTCCTCTGGGGCCTGAGTGAGGTGGGGTGTAAAGGCCTGGCCAGTGGGCCGTTCTCACTCCAGAGCGCCCCTTTGGGTTAGCTGAGGCTTTGTTGGTTTATATCACAGTTCAACTTCTCCCTCTGCCCAGTCCTGCTTCCTCCCTCCTTTTTTCACAGGTATTGATCCCTAATAAATATCCTGCACCCCAGACTCTGCCTCAGTGTCTGCTTCCAGAGAAGCCAACTCCCAACATTCATCTATTCACCTGCGTCTGTCACTGCCTCGTGCCATCCCTGCACGTCGTGGGCAACTAACCGTGCAGGCTCTTTTCAAAGGCTCTCAGTCTACCTGTGTACAAAGGATGTATGGCACTAGCCCCGGTGCTTTTGGTCTTTCATTCCTGTCTGGATATTTCTAAAGACAGTCCCTAAGCTCTGCTCAAAGCCTCTGTTGAAGGAGGACAGGACAAGGACTAGCCTCTCACCTCCTTGGTTTCTACCCCTCTCTCTAATTACTCACAGAGTCCCTCACATCAGAAGGAGTAGCCTTTTGGCTTCTCTTTATCTCCTTTCTCTTCTCCATCCTGGACACAGAGTAAAATTCTATGATCTGATTCACCAAGTCTATCGCTTGATAAGATAAAGTTAGGTATTAAATTTTGGAAATCTTTTTCTTTCTCAAAAAAGTCTGACTTTCAAATCTATTATCTTTTTACATATTCAAAAAGCCTATTTTCACATTTTATACCTGTTTCAAAACATCACATGTACCCTTTAAATATAGACAATTATTATGTACCCACAATAATTAAAAATAAAAATAAAAATAAATCACTGTGAATGTTAATCCAATGCTGATGTGAATGTTGTGAAATATTGTCTTATGCATGACTATCAACAGAGCTCATTTTCAGTCTTTTGTAGGGTAATTTGACAATACATTTTAAATAATTGTAGAAATGTTCAAAACTTAATGATTTATCATAAGGAAATAAGAACAATTTTTGTTCAATAAAATTAGAAAAATACCCAGGCATGACAACATCCATGGTGGTGGTGTTTATAATAGTAAGCATTGAAATGAACATAAATGTCCAACAATAGGAGAATGACCAAATAAATTACAGTAACATGGAATTGATGGAACTTTGTATAACCAATAATAATAAAAGTTATGAGGACTATGTAGGAACATAGAACATTCCTATAATAAAATATTGTGTTATCTGTGTTATCATTTTAAAAAAGCCTACTTTGAATGACAGAAGCCTCATACTGTTTCTTTCTTTCTGCATTTCTGTATGACAATCTTAACTCCCCCCTCTTTTTTTTTCTCATAGTCTCATGGTCCTGCCCTCAAGACAACTTTGTATTCTGATTTTAGTCGGGGTTGTAACCAGCTTTTGGTGTAAATACTTGCTATACACTGATTTCTAATCATCCCACACAGGCCCTTACTTGAGGCAGGATGTGGAAAGGAACTCTACTTTATTATTGCCTATATCTTACCTGTTCTACCCCAGGAAACCCAACCCATCAGGTAGCAGAAAATATACTATACTGTATTTTGGTACAGTCCAATAATGTCAGCCTGATCTATGGTTTCATCTCCGCAATTTCTGCTTACATGCCTCCGGTAAATTTCATTTTTCAGAGTTCTGCTCTCCTTCCCTGCTCCTAAAGGAAAGCAAAGGGCCAGGCCTAGTGGCTCACACACTTGTAATCCCAGAACTTTGGGAGACCGAGGCGGGAGGATCACTTGAGCTCAGGAGTTTGAGGTCGGCCTGGGCAATATAGCAAGACCTCGTCTCTATAAAAAATAAAAAAATTAGCTGGGCATGGTGGCATATGCCTGTAGTCACAGCTACTCAGGAGGCTGAGGTGGGTGGATCACTTGAGCTCAGGAGTTTGAGGTTGCAGTGAGCTATGATGAGGCTGCTGCACTCCAGCTTGGGTGGCAGAGTGAGACCCTGTCTCAGTAAAAAAATTAAAAATTAAAAAATTAGCTGGGTGTGGTGGAGTATACCTGTAGTCCCAGCTACTTGGGAGGCTGAGGTAGGAGGATCACCTGAGCCCAGGAGCTTGAGGCTGCTATGAGCTATGATCATACCATTGCACCATAGCCTGGGCAGCAAGCAAGATCCTGTCTATAAAAAAAAAGGAAAAAAGAAAAAAGAAAGCAAGAAAGGAAAGGTCTACAGGCTTACCTTTAAGCTATTGGGAAAGACAAAGAACAGTTGTCAGATCCTTGCTTGTTTCTGCTTTGCAGTTGCTGATTTGGATTGCTCTGTGGCCCAGTGGGCACTGAGGTGTAGCTAGAACTGTCACAGATTGTAAGGAGACATACCAGCACCCACTACTGGAGTCTGTGTTTTCTACTACGGGTTTCTGGGGTGGGAGTCCCTGCTCTTTGCTCTAACCCTAGATTTCTGCCGATCTCTGACCTCTTCAGTGTCTCTGCTTATTTTTCTGCATGTCTTCAGTCACCTCTGAGCTCCAGGACACCTGGAGCACTGCTAAGGCTCATTGACCTGGGCTTCTGCTGCCACTAACCCTGTGCCCTTGCTCCCATGCCATGTGGATGTAGCAATTAGCCCAAAACTAGGCTTCTCCCAGAAGCCTCCAGCCTCCCCACATTATGACTATACATTATGACTATACTATACAGAAGCTGACTATTAGCTTTGATGTTTTTGGATATTTTCTGTCTCTCTGGGTATTTCTGAAAGTGCTTCCTTCTACCTGCTTTTTTGAGGTTCTTCCTGCTGCTCCCACTCCAGAGGGGAAAGGGCTAGTACAGGGACTCTGCTATCTGATGACTTTAATCTCCTTTGGCTTTGCTTCTTCCCCTGACACCTACTTCCTCTATGTTATGTCCTCATTACAACCTAGACAGAAAACTGCCAAGAAAGACTTCCGAAGAGTGTCTTCCCTATTCAGAGGAAGAAATTTACATTTTAAACATTCAGGCCTAATTCTCTGTATGCTATTAGAAGATACAGAAAATTTTAAAAATCATTTCTTTCTTAGAAAAGCTTGGCTTTTGAGCTTATTGTCTTACTTCAATCTCAAACAAAAAGATAAGCAACAATCTTCTTGTTCTAACAAGTATCTATCCTTCTCCTAAAGCACTTGAACCATCTTTTTTATAGAGTGACAAGTTGCCAGGTAATAAGATTTATAATGTATCTGAATATAATTCAAAAGGATGTTATATCTGTTGTATAATAATAATAAACTTAACAGCTATTTTCTATGCTCTAGAGATTGTGCTTTGGTTTTTAATTTTCATAAAAACCCTGTGGGAAAGTATTATTATCCCAATTTTGAAAGTGATAAATGAGGCCCAAGATGTCTAAATAACTTGCCTAAGGTCATAGCGTTAATACGGGGTGGATTCAGCATTTAAATTCAGGTCTGACTCCAAACCGTTTGCTCTAATCACTATAATTCCTCCATTTGAAAAGAATTAGCTACAAGACATGATTTTGATCACACAGAACTCTCCTTTGGTGACTTAACTTTTCTGTTCAGTGAGAAACAGCTGGGCATAGTGTTTGAGAGCCAGGCTATGAAGTTGGACTGTGTTTCTCTGTTTCATCATCTATAAAATGGAGTTAATTCCACCCTTAACCCACAGAATTGTTATGAGGTTTGAATGAGTTAACACAGGACAAGCATTTGGTACAGTTCTTGGCATACAGGAGGTTGCAAGACCTGTTAGCTACTGCTGTTATGAAAGTCTCAGGACAATATTGTCTTGGTCATCAGGCTTAAGGTTTCAAATCAAATGTAAAAAAATGGGTTTTTAATTTTTGACATTTATAAACATATGAATTGTGTTCTTTTGTTTCTTTTTTCCCCTTCATCTCTTAGAAATCAGCCTCTATTCAACTGTAGGAAGGAAAACCCTGCTGTGAATGTTTAGGCAGAATTGAAGCATTGTGTGTATCACCCTGTCAAAAATACCACTGATTGTTTTAATCTGTTTGTTGTGTTTTGCTCTATACTAGAAGAAGCAATTGCTTCAAGGAAACATTTCTACAAATTGTTGTTATTATTATCATTACCATTATTATTAATATTTTGCCTATGCAGAAAGGCAAGGAAAGTGCCCAGGCTTTGCAGTCAGGCATAATCCACATCTGAATACAGTTCCTAATTGATCCTTAGAAAGTAGCGTAATCACTATGAATCTCAGTTTTCATCATTTGTATCTACCTCCTTGATATAATCGATATCAGATTAAATTATATAATATGCTTCAAAAGCCTAAATATCAGTTGACAAGTTACAAGAATGCAGTGAAAGTTCTTTCTTTTTCTTACCTCTGCCTCCTATTTGTCCTTTCCAATTCCCTTTACGTTAGAAAAGTGCCATAAGGTGGGTGTATGAGGTGTGTGTGGAGGTGTGGGTATTTTTATTCTTGAGATTTGCCTCCTATACAGTAAATGTTATGGGTTAAATTTATTTGTTGAAGTCCTAACACTCAGTACCTCAGAATGTGACCTTATTTGGAAATAGGGTTGCTGCAAATGTAATTAGTTAAGATGAGTTCATACAGGAGAAGGTTGGGCCAATAATCCAGTACGTCTAGTATCCTTATAAAAAGGGAAATCTGGACACAGATATGCACACAGGGAGAACACAATGTGAAGATAAAGGCAGAGATTAGGATGATGCTTCTACAATCCAAGGAAGTGTCAGAAGCGAGGTGTGAAGCATGGAACAGATTCTCTCTTATAGCCCTCAGAAAGAACCAACCTTGCTGACAGCTTGATTTCATACTTCCAGCCTCCAGAACTGTGAAGCAATAAATTTCTGTTGGTTAAGCCATTCAGTTTGTGATACTTTGTTATGGTAGCCCTAGAAAACTAATATAGTAAGCAAAGAGAACTAGAGCCTTCTCTGAAATGTTTAGCTTGAAAATTCTAAATTTTACACTTATTAATTTTTAGTCATTTAAAAAATTATACTATGTAATCAAAATCAAAGGAGGTAAAACAATTTATCCAGAGGGAAGTTACTAAAAATGAAGAATGTAACTGACATTCAAATCTCTAATGGGATATTATAGAACACTGCAATAAAAAATCTAATAAAATATCCAAATGGCTCCTGATGCAATTTTTACCAATTCCCCATTAAAATAATTAGAAACAATACAGAAGAAATCTAATAAACAATACTAAAATCCAAGATTGACAATCAAACTTTTTTCAAAATCTAGTATACACATAAAGCACAAATCGATGGAACTAGATTGGGAAACGATTTTCAGTGGTCTATAAATGTGTTTCTTTCTGAAACAGAGGTAACTACTGGCCTGAATGCAGGTGGAAAGACACTTCTCTCCCTCCCTGCCTGTCTCCATAACAAAAGTGCACAGCCATAGGCTCTGGTTTTTGAAGTGTCCGGATTATGATTCACCATTCTCCCATCCCTATTAGTGTCTAACATTCCACATCTATTCAGAAATTTAATTTCTTGAATGTAACAGGACAGAAATAAGGTGAGAGGAACCGGAAGTAGTGTTTTGCATATTTGGAGGTGGGTTTTTCATAAATAGTTTGTGGAAGTTATAGGGCTGTTGACAACTATTCTGATTCTTTCCTACTTCTAGGCACATGATAGGGCTGCATTTTCCCAACTTCTTTGGAGGGAAGCTTTCTTGGTCAATGAGGTACAAGCAGAAGTGATGTGTGTCACTTCTGGGTAGAAGCTCTAAAAGCCAGTGAACAATTCACCATGTACTTTTCTCTCTGTCATGGTGCATTTTCAGCTCTATATGCCAGGGGCTGCTGCCACTGCCTGTTGCCATAGAATTAATTAGGGCTGTGAACTATACCTCTTAGGGAAGCTTTCCCCTAATCCTCACATTTGCTTAAAGGCTCCCTTTTTCCTATAATCTAATCCTTCACTCAGTTGCCCTTGCTTCCTATTACTCCTGCAGCCTACCAGCCTCTTCTCTGCTCAGCCTGAGCTTGCATGTTAGGGCTGGTGCTGTATAGTTAAAAGCCAAGCAGCTAAGCTACTCATCCTCTTTTGCAATAAACGCAGCAAAGTATTAATATATCCTCTATATAAATAAATAATACTTATCAATAAAAAAATTATTCTACCTAAAACTGTAGGTAGAAAATGTAGGTAGAAAATTCCTAGAACAAAGACAAATGGCTAGTAAGCATACAAAAATGTTCAATCTTAAAATAATGTATAACAAAAATATAACAAGTTTGCCTATACATTTAGAAAATATTAAGAAAAGTTATTTTCAGTATTGGGGAGGGACATGAGCATGTAAAACATAAATTGCCATGAATAAATGAGTAACTGAATGAATGCATACAAGCTTCCCAAAAGCCTTTTGACAATATAAAGCCTTCTGACTTTAAAAAGTTTTAACCTAGCCAGGTGCGTTGGCTCACACTTGTAATCCGAGCACTTTGGGAGGCTGAGACAAAAGGATTGCTTGAGCCCAGAAGTTTGTGACCAGCTTGGGCAACATAACGAGACCCCCATCTTTACAAAAAATTTTTAAAAATTTAGCTGGGCATGGTGGCATGCACCTGTAGTTCCAGCTACTAGGGAGGCTGAGGCGGGGGATTGCTTGAGCCCACGAGTTCCAAGTTACAGTGAGCTATGATTGCACTACTGCATTACAACCTGGGCGACAGAGCAAGACCCTGTCTCTAAAAAAAAAAAAAAAGTTTTAAAAAGTTTTAACCCTTTGTTCCAGTAATTCAGCTTCTAGGAATGTAAAACATAATCAGAGATGCAAACAAAGACTCATGAACAAGATGTTCATCACAGTATTATTTATAATGGTTAAAAATTAAAAATAAATTGGAAATCACAAATAAAGAATTAGTAAATTATGTTATATCTATAAGGTGGCATATTCAGTAACCAATATAAATGGCATATGAAAAGAATTTTTAGTTTGAAAAACTCTTGTTTTATGTTTCATTTTGCAACACTTTTTAATTTTTAGAAAAGTAACAATAGTACCAGAACACTCATAAACCTTTTACCCAGATTTGAAAATTTCAATGTTTTGTTTTGTTATATGGATACAAAAAATAAAAAAATAAGTAAAAAATAAATAAAAAATAAAAATTTCAACATTTTGTCTTTATTATTGTGTGTGTGTGTGTGTGTGTGTAAAATATATCTTTTCCCCACCAGAACGATTTGAGAGTAGGCTGCATTCATCATACCTCTTTGCCCCTTAATACTTCAGTGTGTATTTCCTAAGAGCAGGGATGCTTTCCTATGTAACCACAGTGCACTTACCAAATTCAGGAAATTTAACATTGGTACAATATTTTCATCTCATCTACAGTCCATATTGCAATGCTGTCAATTGTCTTAAAAATGTCCTTTGTATCAGGTTTTTCTTCCCCCCAGTCTAGGGTTCAGTCTAGAATCACATATTGCATTTAGCTGCCACAACTCTCTAGACTTTTTAAATGTGGGAGCGTTCTTTAGCCTTTCTTTGCATTTTATGACATTGATATTTGTGAAGAATACAGGACACTATTTTATTGAATGTTCCTGAATTTGTGTTTATCCGATGTTTCCTTGTGATTAGATTCAGAATGTGCCTTTTTGGATGAATTATCACATTAGTGATGGCGTATTCTTCTCAGGAAATTGTTCATTATTGCCGACATTAATTTTGATTATTTGGTTAAAGAGTTACCCAGTTTCTCTACCATATTTACTTTTTCCCTATAGAATTAATAAGTAATTTGTAAGGAGATACTTTGAGATATTGTAAATATTCTGTTTATCATCAAACCTTTTCCCCTTAGATTTAAGATCTATTAATGATGTTTGCCTGAATCACTTTTCACTATCATAGTTGTAAATTGTGATTTTCTAACTCTACCATTCTTTTATTCTTTCTATACTTATTAGTCAGCCTTCTACTGTGAGAAAGATCTTTCCTTTTCCCTTATATAATCTTTCTCTTCTCTTTCTCCCTCCCTCCCTCCCTCTTTCTCTCTCTGTCTTTCTCATTGGTTTGGACTCACAGATTCTTATTTTTTTTAATAGGATATAATCTAATAGTGTCCTTATTTATTTTGATGCTTAAGATGACTCCTGTGTCTTTTTGACATGCCTCTATCAATTGTTTTTAGTATTTCCTTAATTTATGGCACAAGATGTTCCAGGTTCATCTTATACCTTCTCTGTTCCAACCCCAGAATCAACCATTTCTCCATGAAGACCTGGCTTCTTGTGGAAGGTAAGGGGATTTAGAAATCAAGATCTGGGTGCTAAGTATGTTCATTGCTGTTGGGATAGCATTGCTTCTAGGCCCTTTCAGCAAGCAGAACTATATTAGATGTTTTATACTTTATATATGTTGGAAATCCTAGCTCTGATGTACATATTTTAGAAACCACAAGTTTATAGTAAAATCTCCTATTCCAGTTTAACCCCACAGTATTGTTCTTTGCCTTCCCCCAATCCATACTTGTATCTTCCTTCTTCCACAGCTGAAGCTTTGGCTTCCAACATCAATCCATTTACTCATTTGCTCAAACCTACAATACACATAGAAGTTTAAGATTTGCTATACCTGTATGATGATGAAAAATAAACCTACTAAGAAGAATTTAATATTAGCAGTGGTTTTTTCCTTCATACTGAGGGTATTTGTACTAGTTTTCTAATACTGCATAACAAATTATTTTACACTTAGTAGTTGAAAACATCCATTTATTATCTTGCAGTTCATTAGGTTAGAAGTCTGAGCACAGAGCATCTGGGTTCTCTGCTCATGATCCCACAAGGTTGAGATCAAGATGTCACCCATGCTGTGGTTCTCATCTGGAGCTTGGGGTCCTCTTCCAAGCACATTCAGGTTGTTGGCTGAATTTAGTTCCATGCAGTTGTAGGCATAACAAAGACCTACTTTTGTACTGGTTGTTGGGGGGCGGGAAAGGGAGGGCATTTTCAGCTCACCTAGAAGCCATATTCTCCTTCAAGGCCAGCAGAAGTATCCTTCTAGTCTGCTCTGATGAAGTCTTATGCAACATAATATAATGATGGGAACAATATTCCATCACCTTGCTCATATAACATAACCTCACAAGGGGGCAAATATCCCATGATATTTATGGGTTCCTACGATACTCAAGGGGAGGGGATTTAACAGGTTTACACACAAGGGGGTGGGAATCTTGGGAACTCCTATGGTTTGAATGTCCCCTTCAAAACTCAAGATTGAAATTTAATCCCCAATGCAACAGTATTAGGAGGTGGGGCTGAATGGGAGATGTTTAGGTCATAAGGACTCCAGCCTCATGAATGGATTAATGTCATTATTATGGGAGTGGGTTAGTTACCTTGGGAGTGGACTGTTATAAAGTAAGCCCAGCCCCTTGAGCTTTGCTCTTTTGCACATGCTTGCTTGCCCTTTCACCCTTCCACTCTTCCTCCGTGGGATGACATAGCCTGAAGGCTATCCTTATATGCCAGGTCCTTGATATTGGACTTCCCAGCCTCCAGGACCATGAGCTAAATAAATATCTGTTCATTATAAATTACCCAGTCTGTGGTATTCTACCACAGCAACAAAAAACAGACTAAGACAGAAAATTGGTACCAGGAAGTGGGGTTGTTGCTATAAGACATACCTAAAAATGTGGAAGCTTAGAACTGGGTAATGGTAGAAGCTGGAAGAGTTTGGAGGAACAATCTAGAAAAAGCCTGTATTGCCATAAATGGAGCACTAAGGATGATTCTGATGAGGGCTAAGGAAAGAAGACTAGGGAAAGTCTAGAACTTCTTGGAGTTTACTTAAGTGGTCAATGACCAAATGTTGATAGAAATATAGACAGTAAAAGCCATTCTGACAAGGTCTCAGATGGAAATGAGGAACAAGGTATTGAAAATTGGAGTAAAAGCCATCCTGGCTATAAAGTAGCAAAGAATTTGGCTGAATTATGTCCATGTGAGGGCTTTATGGAAGGTGGAATTTAACATGCACTGGGGAAAGGATACCCTATTCAATAAACAGTGCTGGCAAAATTGGATAGCCACATGCAGAAGAAGGAAACCAGATCCCTATTCTCTCCTCATATCAAAAAATCAACTCAAGATGGATTAAAGACTGAAGTGTAAGACCTGACACCATAAAAATTCTAGAAGAAAACGTTGGAAAAATTCTTGTGGATATTGGCCTAGGCAAAGAATTTATGACTAAGACCCAAAAAGCAAATAAAGCAACAGCAAAAATAAATAAATGGGACTTAATTAAACTAAAAATTTTCTGCACAGCAAAGGAAATAATCAACAGAATAAATAGACAACCTATAGAATGGCAGAAAGTATTCATAAACTATCCATCCAACAAAGGACTAGTATTTTGAATCTATAAAGAACCCAAACAAAATCAGCAAGAAAAAACCAAATAACCGCATTAAAAAGTGGGCAAAAAACATGAACAGATTTTTTTCAAAAGAAGACATACAAATGGCCAAAAGGCATATGAAAAAATGCTCAACATCACAAATCATCAGGGAAATGCAAATTAAAACCACAATGAGATACCACCTTACCCCTGTCATAATGGCCACTATTAAGAAGTAAAAAAACAATAGATATCGGTACAGATGTGGTGAAAAGGGAATGCTTACAACTGTTGGTAGAATGTAAATTAGTACTATTTCTATGGAAAACAATATGGAGATTCCTCAAAGAACTAAAAGTAGACCTACCATTCCATCTAGAAATCCCACTACTGGGTATCTACCTAAAGGAAAAGAAGTCATTATATCCAAAAGACACATGCACCCAAATGTTTATTGCAGCACAGTTCACAATTGCAAAGATAAGAATCAAGCTAAGTGCCCAGCAACTGATGAGTGGATAAAGAAAATGTGGTATATATACACACACACATCATGGAGTGCTAGTCAGCCATAAAAAGGAATGAAATAATGCCTTTTGCAGCAACTTGGATGGAACTGGAGACCAATATTGTAAGTGAAGTATCTCAGGAATGAAAAAACAAATACCACTCATTCTCACTTATAAGTGGGAGCTAAACAATCAGTATATATGTCATAAAGTGATATAACTTGAAACTAAGAAGAGGGGAGGATGGGAAGGGGGTGAGGGGTAAAAAATATTACCTATCGGTTACAATGTACACTATTCTGGTGACGGGTACACTAAAAGCCCTGGATTCAGCATTATACAATTCATCCATGTAACAAAAACCACTTGTGTCCTCCTAAAACTATTGAAATTTTAAAAAAGAGTGAAAAGTTAGGACATATACTGGAATATCTATGCAGCAAAGTTCAGACTGCTGCGTGGCTATTTTTAACTGCTTAGAGTAAGATGCTAGTGGTGAGAAATTATTTAAAGACAGAATTTATAACTGAAAGGAAAGCAAAGCAGAAAGATTTGGAAAATTTGCAGCCTGGTCATGTAAAGAACAAAAAAGTGTGCAAGGGTGCAGCCAAGCCACCCTTTAACAAAAAGATTAGCAAGGATAGAAGGAGGCCAGAGACTATTCATCAGGACAATGAAACAAAAACTCCGAAGGCATTTCAGAGATCTTTGAGGCTGCCCCTCCCATCATCAGACCTCTAGGAGGGCAGAACAGTTTTGAGGGACAGACCCAGGGCACACTCCACAGGCTCACTGCCCAGGGCCGCCTTGGGTCTCTGCTCCCTGCATTCCAGTATAGCATTCCTTGGCTGGACCAGCTATGGCTGAAGCAACCCCAGCCGTGGCTCAACCCACTGCTCTGGAAGGCACAAGCGACAAATCTTGGTGGATCCATATGGTGTTAACTCTGCAAACACGCAGAATGCAAGAGCTGTGGGGGCATGGTTTCCTCCACCTCCATCTCAGAGGGTGTTGCTGACAGCCTGAGGGCCCAGGCAGAGATTGTCACAGAGGTGAAGCTACCGCAGAGAGCCCCCACTAGGGCAGTACCTGGTGGAGCCGTGGGAGTGGGACTGCCACTGAGACGCCAGAACCGTAGGGCTACTGGCATCCAACTCCAGCCCGGGAGAGCTGCTGGGTGGACTGTGCCAGCAAAGCCATAAGGCAGGGCTGCCTGAGGCTTGGTGGCCCAGCCCTTGCCCCAGTGTGCACAGGATGCGGGACATGGAGTCAAAGGAGATTATTCTGGACTTTAAAGCTTCATATTGTTTTTTCTGTTGGGTTTTTAACCTACTTTGGACTTGTTACTCCTTTTTTCTTGCCTATTTCTCCCTTTTGGAATGGGAATGTCAGTCCTATGCCTGCCTCACCATTGTATTTTGGAAATAGATCATTTGTTTTGATTTACAGGCTCACTGCAGGAGAGAAATTTTCCTCAAGGTGAATCATGCCTTGAGTCTCATCCACATTTGATTTAGATGAGGCTCTAGACTTTGGACCTTTGAGTTGATGCTGGAATGAGTTAAGACTTTGGGGGCTATGGGGATGGAATCAATACATTTTGTATGTAAGAGGATGTGAATTTGGGGAGACAGGAGTGGGATGTTATGGTTTGAATGTGTCCCCTCCAAAACTCATGCTGAAACTTAATCCCCAATGCAACAATGTGGGGAGGTGGGGCTGAATGGGAGGTGTTTCAGTCTGGTTATGTTATCCATTTGAAATACAGTGGATTCATTTGTTTATATTTGCATTCGATTTTAGAGACTTTTCCCCATCTTTGTTATTTCATTTTTAAAAATATGTAGAACATTAGCATGCTTCCAGAAGTCAGACTATACAAAACCACATACACAAAGAAGTGTTCCTTTCTCCTCAATCTCGTCTATTGCTCTTCCTCTACTCCAATAGGCAACCAATTTTATTTAGTTTCTGGTTTATCCTTCCTGTTATTTTTACAAAATTAATTTTTAAAAATGAATGAAGGATATTGTATTTCCTCTTATTTCTTACAAAAGAAGATAGCATATTATAGATACTCCTTTGTACTTAACAAATCCTAGAAATCCATATCAGTTCACAGAGATATTCCTCTTTTTAAAAATATATAGCTGTATGATACTACGTTCTATGTTTGTATCATAGTTTCTTCAATTATTTCCTATGTTTGTGTATTTAGGTGGCTTCCAATATTTTGTAATTACAAATAATGTTGCAAAGAATACCCATTTACATATGTATTTTCATATTCCTGGATGTGCATCTTCAGGGTCAATTCCTGGGAATAAGATTAGTGAGTCAAAGGATACAGGCATATGTAGTATTGTTAGATATTGTCATATCCTCCTCCATAGGAATTGTACCATTAATTTTTGCCAATCTAATAGTTTAGATATAGTATCTTGGTTTTCTTTGACTTAGTATTTCTCCTATTATAAAGAAAATGACATCTCTTTATGTTTAGGATATATACGAGGTCTGTCCAGAAAGTATCCAGCCATTGTTAATACAACAAGAACGGCTTGTGCGACATTGATGTAACCTGGCAGCCAAAGAAAGTAGACTGTAATGCACATGTGTGAACAATGACTACTTCACTGTACTAGTCACTGGGGCACTAGATATAGTTGAGTGACCATGTGTACTGTGTGGCCATCACATTCAAAATGACTGAGTGAGTAGAGCAACATATCTGCCTCAAATTTTGCATTAGGCTTGAACATTCCTCCGTGGAAACTACTCAGATGATTCAGAAGGTTTTCGGGGATGATGCAATGAGTGCGGCGCAAATAAATATATAGCACAAATACTTCAAAGATGGTTGAAAAGCTGTTGAAAGTGATCCACGTTCTGGAAGGCCTTCCAGAAGCAGAACACCTGAGAATGTTGAACATGTACGGGTTAGGTTAAGAGACACTGGGAGAACTGTGTGAGATCCCAAGGTACCTACTTTGAAGGGGACTGAAGTGTCATTGTCCTATGTACAATGTTTCTTGTATCTTGTATCTTCTTCGATAAATGTCTCTATTTTTCATATGACATGGCTGGATTCTTTCTGGACAGACATCATATATACTCTGCTTATATCTTATGTTCACTTTTTTCTATAGGATTTTTGGTCTTTTTTTCTTTAACCTTTAAAGTTCTTTGTATATTAGAGAAATTAGTACTTTATAATACATGTTGCAAATATTTATTCTCAATTTGTTGTTTGTCCTTTGACTTTGCTTGTGGTGTTTTGTTTTGTTTTGTTTTTGCCATGTAAAAGGTTTTGATTTTTATGTAGTAAAATTTATCAATTTTTTAAATTTCATCTGAATTCCAAGTCATATCTAGATAGCATTTCCTCCATCCAGGCTATAGAGAAAAATCATCCATGTTTTCCACCAGTATTGTATAGGTCAACTTTTAAAATTTAGATTTCTGATTCATGTGGAGTTTATTATTCTGCATAGTGTGATGAATTATTCAAATTTTATTTTTAAAAGAATTTTTAATTTTGTGGAGAAATGCACCTAGTAATGATAATTTTAAAAAATTATGTGTTCACTATTATCTCCAAACACATACATAGAAAACATATTATAATAGAAGGAAATGTACCAAAATTATGAATATTTGTGTCTGGTTTATAGTGTTATAGGGAATTTAAAATGTTTTCTTCAATATACTTTTCATATTTTCTATAATGAAGATGTATTACTTTATAATCAGAAGAAAACAGTACATATTCTTTAATTTAAAACAAAAGATTAAGACTTGGCCCTACTTTTTAATTTTTTTGTAGTCTGAAAAAGAGACCTAAAAAATACACATTTGGTTGAAGTAGAAAAGAATAGATCAGTATATACTTCTTCTCTCTCTTCTCTTTGCACATCTTCTCTCTGCCTCTCCTCATGATTCTTCTCTCCCATCTTCTCACTCCCCATGTCTTACATGGCAATAAAATACATGTAGAAAATGAGCAAGCCTTCCACAGCATATTATTTTATTACTGCAAAAGCTACTTGGGGTTAATTCTTTCATAAAACACCACCACAGTTTATGACAAGAACTCAAAGAGACCACAATGCTAATGGATAATGTAAAGCCCTCTAGCATACCAAATACTCCTTCTCCCTTAGCTAACAGTCTTGAAACAAGCAACAGGTACCCCATTACAAGGCTTTCTCTGTTATCCTATAGGGTGTAAAAGTCCAGGTCCCTTTATTTTAGCAGTTGAGTGGTCAGAGGAGAATTATTGCTTCCTTTATTTTATGGTCCTAGTGAGTCCCCAGGATATGTAGCTGAAAAATCAATACCAGATGGCTCAGTAAGAGACAGGTCTAATGGTTCTGTGTTGTTCTCAATCTCCCCAAGAGGAAAGCTGTGCAGTGGGTACTCAAAATTGTCATATCTAGTGGTTAATAATAACATTTGTTCAGAGTTCACAGTGTGCTGAGGTCTGTTTCACATGCATTATCTCATGAAATCATCACCACAACCCTGAAAGGTGGGCATATATAATATATATATGTCATATGTATTATACATGTCACAGGTGGAGGATAAGTACCTTTCCCTAAATCACACAGCATGGAGGTGGCAGAACCAGAATTTGAACCCGTACCTTTTAGGCTTCAACATCAGTACCTTAAAGTCTATTTTGATGCCATTGGGTAAAGTGTCAATACCAAGAAACAATAGCTTAACACATCTCAATATATTGGTAAAATCTAGGACACATCTAGATGAGACAAGGTCTCCTTTGAGGATGTTTTCTAGTAGCCTTTCTCAATAGGGGTTCCACAAAAAAACGAAACTCTACAAATAAATGATTTGAATATTATCTTCTCATTTCTTCCAAAGAGGATGGCACATGACTAATACCATTCTAGATGCAAAGGAGAGAAATTAATTCATTAGATACAATAGATGCCTTAGGGCATTAAGGCTTAAATTTCTTCTCTTTCTCTCTCTCATTTCCTCTCTCTCTCTCTCTCTCTCTCTCTCTCTCTTTCTCTCTCTCTCTTGCTCGCTCTCGCTCTCTTTCAGTTGCAAGGGTAACAAGCATACGCTGCAATTATCAACTGAATTCCCCCAGTTCCATTAACTATACCTGAAGTAGGTCTTTTACTCAGGACTTTATACTGATAAGAAAAAGATAAATGCTATATTACATATTGTTACTCCACTATCAATCCAAGCAACCACTCATAACACGACAGACTACAAATAATAATGAAATGCTTCTGGTGTTCACTCTAATCCTTCATTGTTAAGGAATAGGTGAACCTTGAGCTAGGAGGACCAAAAGGGAAGTCCCTGCCCTTGCCCTATCTAGACCCTCTTGTTTATTTGTCTCACTCATCTTTGCTTGGTGATCCTTTTTGGAGCTCCCTCCTCCCTATTGGAGTGGGGTTTACACATTACTACTTATATTAATACAGCTGCTCAGAGTTCAAACTTTAATTATAAAATTGCTATCAAATCAATTTATATCTCTAACCAGTGTTGCTTCTAACTTACTAGTCATGAAATGATAGCACTTGCAGTAGTCTGTTTGGATAGTAGTGCATGTTCTGTAAATACCAAATAACCAGAACTTCCTTTTCACTTCCTCTTTCTTTCTCCCTTACTGTCCTCACTGTCTCTCAATCTAGGCTTTTCTTAAAAAAAAATAAAAAAGATTAATGTTCAGGTTAAGTGCTTGCTGAAAAAGTCTTTCCCTTTGATACTGATGTCCCCACAACTTAATGAGTGTCATTGTTCTTGGCTAGATGTGACAATTTGGTTGCTTCATGCTGGCTTTCATTTAAGCAAAACCAGCATAGTTAGCTATCAATGATTGTTTAATGTTTCATAAAATCCCCTCATGCTAGATAGTTCAATGCCAAAGAATGTCTTTTTTCAGCAAATATGAAAGGTTTCAATAATATTTGCTTTTTTGTGGAAAATTTAAAAAACACGAATTTCATGAAGTGTTTTCAAGGGAAGTTTGTGGGATGTCTTAGACTGCAACTTGGATTGAGGGTTCTAAATACCAGCAATATCAGTGACAACGTAAAGAATGTCACAGGGCATGCTAAGTTCTCTTGTTTTCCATTCTTTCATACCTGATATGGTAGAATGATGCCAGAATTTACCATCTATTTTTTGATTCACCCTCTACTAAACCTCCAGTGACAGGAGATGGTGATTAAGAGCATGGGCTCAAGGACGTCACCATTCCTATGTAATAATACTACCATCTGGGGGGTTGGGAGACAGCCTGTGTGACAGAGCCTGGATTCAAACTCTGGCAGTCTGCCTATACTGCCCTACGCTGTTCTGCTACATAGATGAAAAATATTAGCAAAATATGATGCTACCTATGTGATCCTTGCAAGCAGCTTAAAGCACTGACATTTAAGCAGAAATTCCTAACTCAAAGAACTAAATTCAGAAGCCATTCAATGGTGCTAAACATCAGGGCTGAGCAGCTACAGGAGCATCATTTATATTCAGTTGCCACTATCTTTGGTAAGGTAGCGCTTGACAAAAAATATTTGTCCACCAAGAACAGCAATGAATTCATTATCTTTGAGATTAGGATGTGCGAACTGCTTAAATCTCCATTCAAGGACTCTAATCCCTCTCCCCAGTTTCCTCCTTCTTAGGAAGGTATCCGGTTGCAAGGGAATTTTACATATCCTAATGGCATTTAACACACAGGGCTATATTCTATTTGTGATCTTTTGTGTTTTAAAATGTTCCTGGGATTTGTTTTAATCAGGTATGGCAAGTCATGCAGATATGGAAATGGCTGTTATGAAGGAAGAAGTTTATACTCATAGATCCCTAGAAATAGGAGGCATGATGCACCATGCAGGGCCACATGAGGAAGGACAAGGGTCAGTGAAAAGGCAGAGGGAGTGAGAGGAATGCATGGGCAAGAGCCTTTATTATGGTTTTCATGGGAAGGAAAGGATAGGGCTGGGTAAGCAGGGTAGACAGGTTTAAGACTGGCTAGTTTGAATAATTTTGGCAGGCTTTGGGACATTGGGACTGCCCCTAGCTAGGTGTCTGATACCTGGCCCTGAGAGGACTAGGGAAGGGGTATAGTGGCTTGGCCCAATAGAGGATGTGGTTGAGGGTATAGGCTCTGGATTGGTTGATTTGCATTTGAAGAGTACTCTTAAGCAAGTGTTTGCTATCCCTAAGAATTAGCTAACCCTGGAGGGGCAGACTCTCCCCAGTGAGTGAGGCCACAAGATGTCAAAGCATCATAACATATAGGAAATAAAAAACATGATTAATACACTGTAGTTGAAGTGTCTTACCCCATTTGTCTCCGACATTGTCCTTGGTCCTTACTATTTCTACTCTTGAAGTGTCTGGAACTCATGGCCCCTTAGATCGACACAAGCAAGGAGGTTGATTCAGGAGAGCTCAGCTTTTTCCCTGGCTGACTAGGCTCCAATCTCTGTTCTCCTTTGTACCAATTATTCTTAAAGTTTTAACTACAACCCCTGTACAATGCCAAGCTTATACAGGTGGTTAGCAAAGGGGTTGAGAGAAATGGCAGTAAGAGGACAGCTTGTGCCCTTTTGGAATCACTGAGAGGGTTACCTTGCAGAACGTCTTCATACCAACAGCGTTCAGTTGCAGTAGAGTCAAAATGACAGCATGGTGTGTTTAGGCAGAGAGAGGGTCTGGGCTAGCATCCTCAAATTTTCATCAGCTCCTGTTTGACATGGAAGACATACAGAGGTTTATTAGTGTCCTCTATGAGAGTGAGAGGAAGGATGTCACCTGGGGTAGAAAAGAAATATCAAGTGACTTTTTTGCACATCTAAGAAGCAGTGTGTAAATTGTCAACTCCAATCTACAGAGGATATTTGGTAATAATAATATTAAGAATAATAACAAAATAGACAAACTTCTAGGTAGACTGATCAAAATAAAAAGTGGCAAGACAGCAATATTAGGGATTGTAAATGTAATAAATTTTTAAATAAATGATTAAGCATTATAGGTAATTTTATGCCAATAAATTTGAAAGTTTCAATGAAATGGGCAATTTTCTATAAAGAAATTACCAAATTATTCTTCAAACATGTCAGAAAAGTTCCACCCTCAGGGTTGGTTGACTTCTATTTCCTCTGCCTGGAATATTCTTCACCCAGACAGCTGAGTAGCTAGCTTCCTCACTTCCTAAAGCCTTTCTTCAAATTTGCATTTTTGTGAGGACTTCCCTGGCTGCTCAATTTAAGTTTGAACCATCGGACAGGTGCAGTGGCTCCACACCTGTAATCCCAGCACTTTGAGAGGCCAAGGTAGGAAGATCCCTTGAGGCCAGGAGTTTGAGACCAGCCTGGGCAACATAGCAAGACCCCATCTCTCCAGAAAAAAAGAAAAATTAGCCAGGCATGGTAGCATGTGCCTGTAGTCCCAGCTACTGGGAAGGTTAAGGTGAGAGGATCACTTGAGGAGTTTGAGGCTGCAGTTAGCTATGATCGTGCCACTGCACTCCAGCCAGGGTGACAGATGGAGTCCCTGTCTCAAAAAAAAAAAAAAAATGAACTCTTCTCACAGATTTCATATCCCTCTCTTCTTTTGTTTTCTTTTCTTTAACAGTGATCACTGTCGAACATACTATATATTTTACTTATTAATCATGATTTTTGACTGCTTCCTTCAATGTAATCTATGAAGGCAAAGATTTTTTAAAAAATTTGTTTTGTTCACTGTCATACTTCTATTGCCTAAGTGCCTGACACATAGGAATTAGTCAATGAGTACTTGTTAAATGAATGAATAAAAAAGTCCCAAAATTGCCATATTGAATTAAATTTGTGTGTGTATGAATCATGACCAAATAGATTAATATTAGGAAGGCTAGGATGATTTAACCTCAGAAAAATCTGTAAAATTAAATAATGCTTACTATACCAAGAAATTGACACAGAAATGCCATATGCTGCTCTCAATAAAGCAGAGGAAAAAAACTCAAAAAATGTGTATAGAAGCCAACTTCTCCTACCTAATCAAGTGAATATACTAAAAACTGACAGCAAATATTAGTTTAAATGGTGAAACTTTAGAAGCATTTCCATTAAAGTAAGAAATAGACAAGAATGTCTGCAATTATTTTCCTATTCAACATTGTACTGGAGTTTCTAACAAAAGGAATAATACAAGAAAAATAGAGGTTTAAGGATTGGAAAGGAAGAAACAAAATTTTCATTTATAGACTATAATAGACTATATAATTGACTCCCTAGAAAAATCTAAAGAACCTTCAGATAACTTGTAAAATTAAGAGAATTCAGAAGATTACCCAATCTAAGATCAATAGACAAAAAACACCACCATACTTAAATAAGAGCAATGATGATTAGAAAATATAACACAATTTTTTAAAAAATTGGTCAAGACATTTGTGGAGAATATCACAAAACTATGTTAAAGTGCATAAAATAAATAAAGTACAAGTATAAAAATATAATGAGGATACATACACCAGATGATGCTGATCTTTGGAGAAAGGGAAAAGAATGTGTAAATGTGAAGAAAACATAGACATTTTTAAAAAGAAAAAACATCTGAAGGAATAAATGTTAACATTTGTTCATATTTGCAGTGAGTATTTATCAGAGATATCATTACATTTTCTATATTTTGGGACCTCCCTCCTTAAATATAAATTCAGGGAGGGAGTTCATGAATCTGAAAAAAAAGATCTTATGAAAAATATTAATATTAATATCTTCATTGATTACTGAAACAATTATCATCTAATGCTCACGGCTGTTTATAAATACTTTTAGAAATGCTACGTTATCTTTAAACACCCTATCCTGGGCATTTTAGGCATGATCCACTTCCTGGGCTTCCAAAGCACTTCAGACTAGATGGCATAAAGTGCTACAGTGATTCCTGAGTTTGATTCTAGTAGATTGAACACTATCTTCACAAGTGGCTTTTTTTCAGAATCCACACCCTGGTCTTTGAAGCTACAAGTAGAACATGAATATTAAGTAACTGAACAGACTTCACACGCCCAGACATGTAGGCAGATCGCCCAAAGCTTGCATTTTCTGTCACATGCTGACCTGTTTTGCAAGGGATCTTTGCCCATAACATTAAAGAAAGGCTTTCATTGGAAATGACTCAAAATTCCAGGCACAGTGAGGCAGTCTTGCATATTTTCAGAATCTGGAGTTCTTTCTCCTTTTGTATTATGGGAAATCCCAGTGTGTGGAGAGAGGCTTTATGAGCTTACTTTTATTTTATCTAATTGTTCCAGAGTTTATGCACTGTTCAGAATATGTTTTGTAAGTTAATTTATATGTTAATAACCACCACACATAGGTCAAAGCGATATACAAATTATTAAATAAGTCTGTCTGCATATTCTCTTTTTTTGGACAATTTTTTCTTCCAAATAATAGCAGCCAATCAGACAACTATAATTACTTTGCGTCCTGCTAATAGAGGTCTAGCAGAGAGCTAGCAGTCAGAGCAATCCTCGTCTGTAGCTGTAAGGAAGACTGTTTCTTGGAGTGTCTTATAGGCATAGGCTTCATTTACATAATGAGAAAATTAACAGGTTTCTTCATCAGAGCAATATAAATGTTTTGACCTAAAATTTTAGTTTACTTTTTATTTAGTGGTCTACTTTATAACAACTCTTCACATGAATCTGCTTCTGTACATATAGGAGTTGGGCAAACTCAGATGTGAACACAAGGAAAAAATTTTCAAAACAGATATCAAAATGGGGAGGGGAACTCAGAGTATTTTTCTCTAATCCTTTTCTGAAGGATTTAGCTCCGAAACAGAGCCACTGTTCAGCAAAACTATGAGAAAAATAAACTGATCTGAATTCAACGCCCTTCTCCTTTTTTGTGCCCCTCTCCTCTCTCCTCTTCCTTTGTAATCCGTATTCCCGATGGTGTCCAGCACTGCCCTTCATAGTGTTCCATACAGACTTGGCAGCACCCAGGACATCAAAGTGATACTTCCTACCTCCCCCACATCAAAATCCTATTTCTGTAGTGCTCACCTCTGAGGTGTTAATCTGGAATAAAGCAATTCCTTGCTAACTTGCTAATGATTAGTGATGACTCTCTATGAGCCTGCCTTCAGAGGGCAACTCTATAAGAGCTATCTAGAGTTCCTCTCACTGCTCCAGGGGCCTCTTCACACATCCCACCTCTCCTGGTAATGCCAGACCTGAGAGGCTGCAGGGTCATAGAGTGAATCCAGGGCCCAACTCAGAGCTAAGAGGCAGCTCTATCAAACCTAGTGTGATGGGTACCCTGACTAGTACACCCAGGTGTAGAAGCTCCAAATATTGGGAAATGGGTAAATGTAGTTGTGAGAGTCACAAAGAACCAGCTAAGCTATGTATGTCTGAAGCCACTAATCTTTTTGTGTCTCTCATTGTAAATGATACAGAGTGGAAACTGTGAATGTGGCATTATATACCTCTCAGATCCAAAAGTTGTCAGAACAAAACAAAAAGTACCCAAGAACAAGCCATGATAATTTTGTCTTCCTGAGTATTTCAGAGGATATAGCAGTAAAAAGATCACAGGTAAATTATAATATTGGAAAAATACTTTCTGTGGCTCAAAGCTTTAAGAGCACTCTGAATGTTATAATAATTCTGTAAATCTACCAGGTCTTCAGAGGGAATTAGCCTGGGATTTAGGGGAGGGAGACAGTATATTTACTGATAGCCCCAGGAAGTCACTCCTTTGAGAACTAAATCCAAAGTAAATTCAGCAGGAGGATTATATGGTAAATATACAAATGTTTCTAATGAAAGTTTGCGGGTTTTTTGTCCTTAGAAGTAATTATGTACATGAAAGAGGACTGACTAGTAAATGTACTTGGATTTGACCATACTATTAAAACTATCTTTGGAATATTTTAGTTTTCTTCAGTAATGTGTGTATATATTTTGTGTATGTTTAATAAAAACTAATGTACTGTGAAGTGCATAGGAATTTTAAAGAATCTAGATGACTTTATTTTTCTCTGTTAAAAAGTCATAGTCACCCATTTCCACTGCAACCTTTCATTCTGTGCTGTGAGTAAATAAACATCTAACAGAAACTAGCACTAGGGAGCATGTATGTTTTCTACTGCTCCTTTTGAGAAAGGAGGAGATAGGCTGTGGAAGGGACCAGAACATACCACTCCAAAGCATATTGATTATTTTGAGCTTAAGGCCACTGAGAAATAGCAGATATGGGAAGAACTCTCTGCCCTCCCCATTGCTACCTTAAAGCAGGGCATACATTTCCCATGAGAAAGGTGACCTCCCTGTACCAGATGGAGAACATTCTTATCACCAAAGGCAGGAGGTGATGCCAAGATAAGTCTGTACAAACAAACCTTACTAAAATAACCCTTATCTTCCATTAGTTTCTCCATATATTTCCTGGTAACTTTCCTATAATTTACCACCCCTAGCTCAAATCCCTTTTTCCTTTTTTTCCTTTTCATGTGTCCATAATTTACCACTCTTTCTTAGAATAATATTTAGACCTTGGGTCTACCCACTTCCCCTGTGCCACATAAAAATATTGATATCAAATAAAATCTTTATACTTTTTCTCCTGTTAATCTATCTTTTGTCAGTCCAATTCACAAGCCTCAGGGACAGAACCTAAGAGAGTAGAGAAAAAGTCTTGCCTTCCCTACAATTACAAATATAAGAATATAAGAGATTTGGATATGAGCTTCAAGTTATCTCAGGAAAATTTTCAAATTCTTACCTTACTACCTATTCTTAGCTTGTGAATAAAACTAAGACCAACTAGCTTAAGCTAAAAAAAAAAAGGAATTTATTATCTCACATAATTGAAAAGTAAGGTTGACTTTAGCCATAAGTAGATCAAGAGGCTTAAAAATTGTCATTGTTTCGTTGGAACTTAATTTCTCCATCTTTCCAACTCATGGCTCTGCCTTTTTTCTTATTGATTTTGCTCTCAGACAGGCTCTCTTCTTATGATACCAAGATTGTCACCAGCAGCTCCAAACTGACATCTCTGCCAGCATGACAACCATAGAGGAAAAGGCAATTCTATTTTTCAATTGGTCCTATAAAAACTCCATGATTGAATCTCATTAAATGAACATGGAACCATTAAATTCATTGCTATACCCATCATGGAATTAACATGACAACCAATAGTGTGGTGTACACTGAGTGAATAAATCTAATCATTTGCCATTTCCTAGAGCTGAGGGTGGGTCATCTTCATACAAACCACATAGACTGAGGGTAAGGGAAAAAGGAAAAAGTGGTTCCTCAAAGGAAAATAAAAACACTACTATCAAAAGAAGATCAAATAAATGCTGAGCAGATAAAAATAACAGATGTCCACCACTTTCCCATACACAATCTAATCCTACCCACATTTTAAGATCCAAAATAAATCTTTTTTCACTAGGACCCTACCTCAGAATCCCACTAGACACACATAGTTGGCAATTGGAATAATCAGTACTACCCAGGGGTATCTCCATCATTGTTATCTTATATATCTTAAATATATTAAGGCTACATAATAACTATTTATATATATATATAATCAGAGCTCACTGGCTCACTGAAGCCTCAAACTCCTGGGCTCAGGCAATCCTCCTGCCTCAGCCTCTCAAATAGCTGGGACTACAGGTGCACACCACCATGCTCAGCTAATTTTTTTTAGAGATGGGGTCTTGCTATGTTGCCCAGGCTGGTCTTGAACTCCCACCTCAGCCTCCCAAAGTGCTAGGATTACAGGTGTAAGCTACTGCACCGGCTGAATCTTTGGCTTCAAATACTGTGCTTAATGATGCTGCAACATTCAGAGGCTTGGAAGGAAAAGGCTGGATGTTAGAAAATGTGCTGGCATTACTTTGCAGCCTCAAGTAAGTTCCTCTAAGAAGGTGACAACCTTCAGCTGAACGGGAAACAGGGAGAAAAGCACACACATCTTTGCTCAAAAGGCTTTTTCTGCATAATATTCAAGATGAATAATAGTCTAGTAATCTGGAGACTTACAGGATTGGAAAAGATATTACTAAATTTTCTCTTCTATGCTAAAGTTACTACCAGGAGAAGCATGGAGGAAAAAACAAACTGGGAAATAATTCTGGAAAAATTTGGTTCCCCAGAACCCTCCTAAACACCTAATGTTTATATACTTTTTTGATGTATGATTGAGATGTTATAAAATGTTGTATATATGATTATGGCCCCCAAGGATGTCTACATGTTAATCCCCAGAACATGTGAATATACTACCTTACATAGCAAAAAGAACTTTACAGATGTGATTAAATTAAGGATTTTTAAACGGGAAGATTATCCTGAATTATCTGGGTAAAAACAATGTAATCACAAGGGTTTTTAGAGGAGGGAGACAGGAGGGTCAGAATGAGAGAAGTAATTGTAACAATAGAAACAGAGGTTGGAGTGATGCAGGATCATGAGCCAAAGAATGTGGACAGCTTCTAGAAGCTGAAAAAAATCAATCAAGGAAAGAAGTTCTTCCCTAGAGTTTCCAGAAGGAATGCAAACCTGCCAAGCCATTTCAGACTTCTGGCCTCCTGAACTATAAGATAATAAATGTGTGTTGTTTTAAGACACCAAATTTGTGGCAATTTGTTATGGCAAAAATAGTAAAGTAATATATCACAGAGGTAAATAATGCAAGGAAGAAAAGGAAGGCAAACAGAAACTCCAGGAAAAACAAAAAAAATTAAAACACACAAAAGACACAGTCTAATTATAAAATAAATTAAAAGTGAGGCAACTAGTTAATAAAAGTGTAACAGAGAGTATTTGACCTTAAAGCTATAAACATATTCCTTCAAATACTCCAGAGGTTATTTGAATCTGTAAAGAAGGAAATACAATCTTGGCATAGTGAATTGATCTGGCATTGAATAAAATTTACTATCATAATAATATAAATAGTGTGTGTACATTGCCTTTCAACTTTTAGAATTAACATATGAAAAATATTGAAGACTTGGTTGTGTTTGTAAGACAAATGCAAAGTTCAACATCCTTGACAGTGAAAGTTCAAAGGTTAGTTGACAGGAGGTAGAATATGGAAAGGGGACAAAGAGTGAAAAAAAAAGGCACATTGATACCATTACCAAAAAAAAAAAAAAAAAAGAGAGAGTTTAAAGAGATTGTTGAAAGTTTATGTACCAAAAAATAGAGGATTATGAACATATATTATGCTATAAAGATATACAGTGAAAGACTAAAAATAATATTTATGTCAAACATATTAACAGGAGAGAAGAGAAGGTAGGGATAATATAAGTGAGATAAACCTTCATTTTCCATATCAAGTAATAACTAGTTTCTAACTTATCAATCATAAGCAGTATCTATTTATCTGCAAATACAAAACATCTACAAAACATGAGATCGGGAAGGGAGGAGCTTCACTGGTGAATTCTATCAAGCATTTAATGGAAGAAATAGTGTCAATCCCACACAAACACCTACAAAAAGTACACAACAAAGGAACATTTCACAACTTTCTTTTTGTAATTTTCAAGTCTACAGCATATTGTTATTATTATAACAATAGTCATTCTGTTGTACAATAGATCTTTTGAACTTACTCCTGAAAAACTGAAATTTTGTATCCTTTGACCAACATCTGCCCAATCCCCACCATACCTCCAGTTCCCTGGTGATTACCATTTTATTGTCTGCTTCTATGTGTTAGACTTTTTAAGATTCCACATGTAAGTGAGGTCAGCTGTATTTGTCTTACTGCTCCTGGCTTACTTCACTTAACATGATGTCCTCCATGTTCATCTATGTTGTCACAAATGACAGGCTTTCCTTCTTTTTTGAAGCTGAATAGTAGTCCATTGTGTATACAGACCACATTTTCTTTATCCATTCATCTGTTGGTGGACACTTAGGTTGATTCCATATCTTAGCTATTATGAATAATGCCACAATGAAAATGGGAGTGCAGATATCTCTTTGACATACTGATGTTATATCATTTGGATATATACCCAGAAGTGGGATTTCTGGATCATATGGTAGTTCTATTTTTAATTTTTTGAGGAACCTCCATACTGTTTTCCATAATGGTTATACATTCCCACCAACAGGGTACAAGGTTTCCCTTTTCTCCACATGTTCACAAACACTTGCTATATCTTGTCTTTTTGGTATTAGCCATTCTTACAGGTGTGAGGTGATATCTCATTGTGGTTTTAATTTGCATTTCTCTGATGATTAGTAATGTTGAACATTTTTTCACATACCTACTGGCCATTTCTATGTCTTCTTTTGAAAATTTTCTATATAGGCTCTTTGCCCATTTTTTAATCAGGTTATTTGTTTTCTTGCTATTGAGTTGAGTTCCTTATATATTTTGGATATTAACCCCTTTTCCAATGTATGGTTTCCAAATATTTTCTCCCATTCCATTCCATTCCATGGGTTGCTTCTTCACTCTTTGATTGTTTCCTTTGCTGTGCAGAAGCTTTTCAGTTTTATGTATTCCCATTTGTCTGTTTTTGTTTTTGTTGCCTGTGCTTTTGAGGTCATACCTAGGAAATCATCATCCAAACAAATGTCATGGAGCTTTCTTCTAGTAGTTTTAGAGTTTCAGGTCTTATGTTTAAATCTTTAATCCATTTTGAGTTGATTTTTTAATATGGTGTGAGATGATGTTCTAATTTAATGCTTCTGCCTGTGGATACCTAGCTTTTCCAACACAGAACTCTCCATAAGGCCAGCTTTATCCTTATATAAAAAGGCCCTCTAGGTCAGAACAGCCTGCCTCCCACATGGCCCTACTTCCAGTTCTGAGACCCTGTTCAGAAGCTCTGCTTCTGACTTCTCCCCAGTCCTGGCCCTGAGACTCTCATGCTGAAGTCTGAGGCTCTACCCTGTGGCTCCAGAGCTCCCGCCAGGTCCAGGACACTGCTCCTGAGATTCCAACACTGCTTCTGGACCCCAAGACCCCACCCTTGAGTCTCCACTACTGCTGCAGGGCCAGTGGAACTGCCCCAAGGTCCAAAACCCCACCAAGGACCCCCCCACCCCCAAGCCACTATTACACCTGGACCTGGTTTGAGCAAACGCCCACAGCATGGGAACTCACAACCACTACCTAGATAGCCTCACCAAGCTGCCACTGTCACCTCTGTAGGGAGACCCCAGGCAGAGCAACCCCCACAATGTCAGCCTCCATGGACAGGGTCTCACCCAGCTCCCAACATTAAATTCCTATAATTATCTGGGGAACAACCCAACACCAAGCACAAAATCCCAGCACAGGATTGAACTGTGGCAATCACAGGTGAACAGGACAAATCAGAACAGCTGCATTTAAGGCTTCTAGTGCACATGCCCCTTCCCTGCCAAGTCAACATCCAGAGTAGGAAAAAAAGTGCCATCTATGGACTTCCCCTTCTTCTAATTAAGCAGGAGAGTTGCCAGGAAAGAACAGGTGCCCTGAAAACCTATTAGCCCTGAGTAGAGAAAAGAAGTTTCAAATGAGAAAAAACCAGCAAAAGAACCCTGGCAACATGAAAAAACCAAACATTTCAACATCCCCAAGTGTTCACAATGGAGCCATAGTAGTGAACTCCAACCACAAAGAAATTGCCAAAATGACAGAAGTGGAATTCAGAATATGGATGGGAAATAAGATGAATGAGGTTGAAGAGAGGGTTTAAAATCAACAAAAAGAAGCCAAAAAAAAAAATTTCAGGAAATTAATGAAAAAGTCAATAAAGATCTAGACAACATAAGAAAGGATATAATATAATGTAAAGAAATGAAAGAGTCATTTAGAGAATTTCAAAACACAGCAGAAAGCTTCAGCAACAGACTAAACCAAGGAGAAGAAAGAATCTCAGATCTTGAAGACAAGGCTCTCAAGCTAATGCAGTCATTCAAAGAGAACACAGAGAAGAGAATAAAAATGTCTGAGCAATCACTTAGAGAGATATGGACCATGCAAAGTGAACTAACATATGAATTATAGGTATCCTTGAGTGAGAAGAAGAAAGAGCTAAAAGCATGGAAAATCTATTTGAGGGAGTTATTGAGGAAAACTTCCCTGGTATCAGCAGAGATCCAGATATCCAGATATAAGATGGTCATTGAACATTGGGGAGATTCATAGCAAATAGGACATCTCCAAAACACATAGTAATCAGCCTGGCCAAAGTCAAAATGAAGGAGAAAATTCTACAAACAGTAAGACAAAAGCAACAAATAACCAACAAAGGAAAATCCATGAGGCTAACTGCAGATTTCTCAGTGGAAATCTTACAAGCCAGAAGGAAGTGGTGCCCCATCTTTAATCTTCTTAAACAGAACAACTGCCAGCCTAGAATTTTGTATCCTGCAAAACTTTGTTTCAAAACTGATGGAGAAATTAAATCTTTTCCAGACAAGCAAACACTGAGGGAATTTGTCCTGACCAGATCTGCCTTGTAGGAAATACTCAGAACTGCATTATACATGAATCATCATAATAGATATCCACCAGTGTAAAATCATCCAAAAAAAGTTAAAGCTCACAATTCTTATAAAACAATAGCACAAGAAAGAAAACAAAGCAATAAGGTACTACCAAACATGATGAACAGAAAAGCATCCCACATATCAATTCTATCACTCAATGTTAATGGTTTAAATGTGTCTCTCAAAAGACATAGGCTGGCTGAATGGAGGAAAAAACACAACCCAATATCTCCTGTCTCCAGGAAACACATCTAAACCACAAGGACTCTCACAGGATCAATGTGAAAGGATGGAAAAAAGTATTCCACACAAATGGAAACCAAAAGAGAGCACATGTAGCCATTCTCATATCAGATAAAATTGACTTTAAATCAACAATGGTAAAGAAAGACAAAAATGGTCATTATATAACAGTAAAGGGAGCAATTCAACAAGAAGACATAAAAATCCTAAATATTAAAATATATCGCACCTAACACAGGAGCTCTGAGATACATAAAACAAATTCTACTACAGCTAATCAAGGAAATAAATAGCAGCATTGTAACTGTTGGGGACTTCAACACCCCACTGTCAGAGCTGGATAAATCATCAAAGCAGAAAATAAATAAAGAAATACTGGACTGAAATGGGGACCTAAAACAAATGGACCTAACACATATTTACAGAACATTCTACCCAAAAACTACTGAATATACATTCTTCTCATGAGCACATGGGATATTCTCCAAGACTGATCATATCTTAGGCCACAAAACATGTCTCAAAAAATTTTAAAAAATCAAAATCATACTATGTATCTTCCAGACTATAGTGGAATAAAACTAGAAATCAACTTCAAGAGAAACATTCAAATCTACACAAAGTCATGGAAATTAAACAACCTTCTGCTGAATGATTATTGGGTCAATAATGAAATTAAGATGGAAATCAAAAGATTCCTTAAACTGAACGACAAAGGGAACACAAGCTATCAAAATCCATGGGATTCAACAAAAACATTCCTAAGGGGAAAATTCATAGCCTTAAATGCCCACATCAAAAAGACAGAAAGACGACAAATTAACAACCTAATATCACATCTCAAGGAACTAGAAAAGGAAGAGCAAACCAAACCCAAAGCCAGCAGGAAAAAAAAATAACAAATGTCAGAGCAGAAATGAATGAAATTGAAAAGAAAAAAAGAAAGAAAAAACAACACAAGGGGTCAAAAAAACAAAAAGTTGCTTCTTTGAAAAGATAAACAAAATTGATAGACCTCTTGCTATGTTAACCAGGAATCGAAGAGAAAGGACCCAAATAAGCTCAAACAGAAATGAAAAAGGAGATATTACAACTGATACCACAGAAATACAAAACATTATCCATGAATACTATAAAAATCCCTGTGCACATAAACTAGAAAACATAGAGGAAATGGACAAATTCCTGGACACACATAATCTCCCAAGACTCAATCAGGAAGAAATAGAATTCCTGAACAGACCAATAACAAGCAGCAAGATCAAAGCATTAATAAAAAGTCTTCCAACAATAAAAGCCCTGGACCACATGGATTCACAGCTGAATTCTACCAGATCTACAAAGAACTGGTACCCATACTACAGAAGTTATTCCACAACATCGTGAAGGAGGGAATCCTCCGCAACTCATTCTACAAAGCCAGTGTCACCTTGATACCAAATCCATGGAAGGACACAACAAAAAAATAAATCTAAAGACCAATATCTCTTATGAATATAGACGCAAAAATCCTCAATAAAATACTAACAAACTGAACTCAACAGCACATCAAAAAAATAATCCACCATGACCAAGTGGGCTTCATCCCAGAGATGCAAGGAAGGTTCAACATACATAAATCAATAAATGTAATTCAACACATAAACAGAAGTAAAAACAAAGACCATATGATCATCTCAATAAATGCAGAAAAAGCATTTGACAAAATCCAGCACCATTTCATGATAAAACCCTCAACAAACTAGGCATGGAAGGAACATATCTCAAAATTATAAGAGCCATATATGACAAACCCACAGCCAGCGTCATACTGAATGGGGAAAAGTTGAAAGCATTCCCCCTAAGAACTGGAATAAGATGATGGTGCCCACTGTCACCACTTCTATTCAACATAGTGCTGGAAGCCAGAGCAATCAGGCAAGAGAAAGAAATAAAGGGTATCCAAATCGGGAAAGAGCAGTTTGACCAAACTATCACTTTTCGCTGATATATGATCTTGTATGTAGAAAACTCCAAAGATTCCACCAAAACTGGAATTGATAAATAAATTCAGCAAAGTCTCAGATTACAAAATCAACATACACAAACAGTAGCATTTCTATACACCAAAAGCAGTCAAGCTGAGAGTCAAATCAAAGACTCAATAATATTCACAATAGGTACAAAGAAAATAAAATACCTAGGAATAAACTTAACCAAGGAGGAGAAAGATCTCTACAAGGAGAACTATGAAACACTGAGGAAAGAAATCATAGATGACACAAACAAATGGAAAAACATATTATGTTTATGGATAGGTAGAATCAACATTGTTAAAATGTCCATACTATCCAAAGTGATTTACAGATTCAATGCAATCCCCATCAAAATACCAATGTCATATTTCATGCATCTAGAAAAAATGATTCTATGTTTAGTTTAAAACCAGAAAACAGACCAAATAGCTAAAGCAATCTTATGCAAAAAGAATAAATCTGGAGGCATGACATTACCAGACTTCAAACTATACTACAAGGCTATAGTAACCAAAACAGCATGGTATTGGTACAAAAATAGAGACATAGACCAATAGAACAAAATAGAGAACCGAGACATAAAACCATCTACCTACAGCCAACTTATTTTTGACAAAGTAGACAACAACATAGACTGGGGAAAAGAATCCCTATTCAATAAATGGTGCTGGAAAATTGGATAGCCACATGTAGAACAATGAAACAGGACCTCTATCTCTCACCACTCAAAAAAATTAATTCAAGATGGATAAAAAACTTAAATGTAAGGTATGAAACTATAAGTATTCTAGAAGAAAATGTAGGGAAAACTCTTCTGGATATTGGCCTAGGCAAACAATTTATAACTAAGACCCCAGTGGCAATTACAGCAACAAAAATAAATAAATGGGACTTGATTAAATTAAAAAGCTTCACATAGCTAAGGAAATAATCAAGACAGCAAATAGACAACATACAGAATGGGAGAAAATATTCACAAAGTATACATGCAATAAAAGGCTAATATTCAGAATCTACAAAGAACTCAAACAAATCAGCAAGAAAAAAAACCAAACAACCCCATTAAAAAGTGGGCAAAAGACATGAACAGAAGCTTTTCAAAAGAAGATAAACAAATGGCCAACAAACATGAAAAAATGCTCAACATCACTAATCATCAGGGAAATGCAAATTAAAACCACAATGAGATATCACCTTACTCCTGTTAGAATGGCTTTCATTAAAAAGTCCTAAAACAAGAGATGCTGGCCTGGTTGCAGAGAGAAAGGAACACTTAGGCACTGTTGGTGATACTGCAAATTAGTACAACCTCTATGGAAAACAGTGTGGAGATTTCTCAAAGAACTAAAAGCTAAAGTAGAACTACCATTTGATCCAGCAATCCCACTACTGGGTATCTACCCAAAGGAAAAGAAGTCAATTTATCAAAAAGACACTTGCACTTGAATGTTTATTGCAGCACAATTCACAATCACAAAGATGTGGAATCAACCCAAATGCCCATCAATTCATGAATGGATTAACGAAATGTGGTATATGTATACAAGGGAGTACTACTCAGCCATAAAAAAGGATGAATTAATGCCTTTTGCAGAAATTTGGAAGGAATTGGAGACCACTATCCTAAGTGAAGTATCTCAAGAGTGGAAAAATGAACACCACATGTACTCTCTAATAAATTGGAACTAACCAAAGGGCACACATGGGCACAGAGGGAAATAAAAGTCATTGGAAATCAAACAGGAGAGAAGGAGGGTGCAAAAACCTACCTATGGGGTACAATAAACACTATTCAGGTGATGGGCACACTTATAGCCCTGAATCAAGCATTACAAAAGCTATCCATGTAACAAAAACATTTGTACCCCCTTAATATTTTGAAATAAAAGTAAATAAATAAAATTTTAAAAAATGAATGTTACAGAATTGTGATTGAAGCCTGTATTATTAAAAAGAATAAATACCACAGATTCCCTATACTAAATTATGAAGTAATTTAAGCTTTTTAAATTCTCTTTAACCTTTTCTGTAATATGCTCTTCTCTCTCCCTCTCAGCCTTCAAAAATGCTTAGAGCATTATTTCCAAAGAGGAACATAAGAATAACAGTAAAAGTAATAATAACTCACTTTTGATTAGTGATTACAGTTTACTAAGCCCATACACTATTTTATTCTATTTTTAACAACCTCGTAAGGTTGATCTTTATTATTTTCCATTTTACAGATGAGAAAACTAGAGCTCAGAGGAGAGATGATTTCTTTGCTACACTTAAGTCCCAGGTCAAATGACACCTTCACAGAGAGATCTTTCCTGACAACTCATCCTTATCTATTATACTTATATATTATACTTATCTATTTCCTTATAGGCTTTATTTTTTTTTCAAATATTTACCACTAAACTGACATGAGGATGGGAACTCTGTCTATGATGTTCACTACAGTATACACCTAGATCAATGTTTGGCACATCGTCAGTGTTCAATAAATATGTGTTGAATGTTGAAGTAGGTTGCCTGAATTTACAGAATAGGGTCAAGGTTCAAACCCAGATTTTCAGATTCATACCCTATTTCATTCTATATTCTACAGCCAATGCTTATCTCCTGCCTGAACAACCTCAAGTTCTATTTATTTCTTTCTCCTGATCCTATGTCCCTTTTCACTATTTTCTCTGAATAATCCAATCAGAAATGTAGTTTTGGATAATGATATCAATGAAGAATGAGCTAGTTTCAGTTCAGGACATTATTAGCTCTCAAAATTCTTTTTTTTTTTTAAAGCAAACTGTACCCTATTTTCTATCACCTACAATACAGAAAACCCAAGGAATAAAAGCTATAATAACTCAAATTTAAAAAACAAAGCCAAAAAACTTTGTACATGAAGCCTGTGTCTTATATAGTGCCTGCTAATTAATGGACTCAAATATTTGCTGTGTGTATAACTTAGGTCACATCATCTTTCCCAATCCCACACACTTAACAACTGCTTCTTTAAGATATTGATGGAATCTCATAACCTTCTGGTTCTAAATCATAAAGTAAGGTAAGATTTTACTAGAGTTCAGTTCTCTAACTTGTACCCTTCCTGCTACTGAGGCTTCCCCAGATAAACAAAGCAATATACACACTATTATGTTGTGCACGTAGGTAGAGACTATTTATATGTTATAATGATATTTTCTTATAATTAAAGAAGATATGCAAGCAGTAAGAATCTTATATAGTTGAAAGGTTAATTCTTCTAACAGCCTCAAAGCTTCCCTTCAGTTATATATCAGAGTAGGAAACTTATTACAGAAAATGACTCCTTGGATACATAGAGTAATAACATCATTGAAAGTGCTACAAGAAGAAAATACAGACAAAATCAAAGGAGTGAACAAGGTAACTGGAAATGGCCCATCCTACTTGTTTTATTACCTTTAATAATAACATATGTAAACTCTCTACTTTTTTTTTTCATTAGGACAGTGGGATATGGAGAGGGGAATGTTTTACCACGTACAACTTTCTACAAGGCCACACCAGTAGGTGAAACAAAATTCCTACAAGGCTCAGTAGCAAAATGTGGGAGATACAGCAAGGACTACATAGTCAAATAGCCCTGAATTTGAATCTTTATACCATTTTTTAGTTGTCAAATCTTGAGTTAATTACTTAGCCTCTCTGAATCTCAATTTATCAATCTATAAAATAGGGATTTTGATATTGACTTGACAATGTGATTGAGAGAACAGAATGAGATGATATGTACAAAGTACTTATAGCACAGTGCCTAGTACAAAGTAGATACTCAACAAATGGGTGAATTAGAGTATAGGCAACACAGTTATAACAGAGACCCCAAAACACAGTGGGTCAAATGGCAGTTGTTTTTCTCTCATTTTATGGTTTGTGGGTGGGCTCTATTTGGTGAGATCATCCGGAGATCCAGATTGTTTCTTCTGCCATTCTTTGGGTCAAGGATGCTGCTGCAGTTGTCGCCATTATCTAACAGTGAAAAGAGGGAAAGAGGCAACTCCAAGCAAGCAACTTTATCCTTAAGGAGATGACACTGAAGTTGCACGCATCATTTCCACTCTCATCCCACTGGCAAAACTTAGTCTCCTATCAGCCACATCTTACTGCAAGGGATACTGAGAAATAAAGTTGGGCAGCCATGTTACCAGCCAAAACTCCGCTGTTCTCTTACTAAAAGAGAGGTTAGCAGTCTCTGCCATAGTAAGCTAGTTTTATTGAAGCAAACAGATCATAAAGCATGCTCTAGTGAAGTTGTCAGAATAAGAGAGATATACCACAAAGTAGATAAGTATCTTGCAAGGTGATTAAAGTTTAGCAATGAATAATAATTCCAGAGCTAACAATATTCACAACTTAATGCATTTAAACATTTATTAGTTGTGGATCTTGATGTCTTCAACCTGCAGATTCACTCACTCTTGGTTCCTGAGCCACTTCTGAGCAAAATAAAGAAGAATCAGCAGCTGGTTGGGTCTGATAATAGTCATGGTGTTGTGTTGACCATGATTTGAGGGGAGTCCAGGGACCTCAGCCTTCTCTTAAGGCCTTCACAATGTATTCTGCATTGGCTCTCCCATGAGATCTTCATTCACTCCTGAGCAGTATATACTTAATATCACAACCTCCTCCCTGGGTCTTCTAGCACTCTCCACTAGAAAGCTGGGCCTATTTCCTTATATGTCCAGCTGCTGGCTAGGGGTCTTCCTAAAAAATAAATCTAGGTCCTAAAACCACAATGTTGCCGCCCACCTGAATTTTACCACTCCCTGGTTTTTCCCTCCTACTTCCTATCAGATAAAACTAACTTGGATATTAAAGCCAGCTGGAAGCAAGGTTACTATGCCTTTTGGATTTGCCATATTAGACTGCTGACTATCCATCTATTGGGACTCAGTGGGCTTAAAATGAGGCCAAAAAGGAAACTTCAGCCTGGCAAATCCACTAATCTTATTACTGGCTTCTTTTCCCTACCAGTCTCTGCCTCTAAGGTCTCAGAATGATTTTTAATTACACTTGCCTGAGTAATAAGTAGAGCAAACAGGAAGCTTCAGGAAAGAAGGGTCAGGGGTTCCTTGAGAAGGAACTGAGCAAGGTAGTAACTCTAGGACTGAGTTTGACTTGACACTAAGTTCAATGACAGAAGGAACAATATCTGTCTTGTACACCAAATATTTCCAATGCCTAGCACAGACTTTAGCACCTATTAGGAGACAATTTGCTCCTAATTTTCTGATTAGATGAATGAGGTACTAAGCCGGGATGTGAGTACAAAGAAGGGAGAAGCCTAGTTATGAAAACCAAGGCCAATGGTTATGAAAACCAAACCTAGTTATGAAAACCAAAACCAATGCACCAAATATTCCCTATCTGCCAATGTCTCCTTATAATCTACCTACACCATTGAGTCTTGCCCCACATCTAGGCCCAACAGCAGGATCAGCTATGTAATTTACAGCAGTGGTCCCCAACCTTTTTGGCACCAGGGACCGGTTTAATGGAAGACGATTTTTCCACAGAAGAGGGTGGAGGGATGGCGAGTGATAGGGAGCAGCTGTAAATACAGATGAAGCTTTAGTCCCTCCGGTGGCTCACTTGCCCACCACTTATCTCCTGCTGTGTTGCTGAACAGTACCAGTCCACGGCCTGGCAGGGGTTGGGGACCACAGATTTACAGGGCTCTGTGCAAAGTGAAAATGTAGTGCCCCTTGTTCAAAAATTAAGAATTTCATGACAGTGACAGTAGAATATTAAACCGAGTGTGCAGATCCCTTCTGAACCCAGGACCCTATGCAACTGCACAGGTCACATGCCCATGAAGCCTGCCCTGCCCAGCAGCCCTGTTTACACAAATGAACCCTGTTCTCCAGATCCAGCTGACCCAAGCCAGGTCAATTAGATTCTCTTCGGAGAACTGGATCTAAGAGACAGAAATTTAGTCAGTTAGATAGGGATGGGCACTGAGCTCTAAGCTAATGTGGCCTTAAAGTTGGTGGCCATTTTCAACCATGTGCATGTAGTTCCATAAGCAGAAAAAGCCAGTTGTAAGGGAAGTTGGAGAAGGCAGCAGCATTACATGAGACAATCAAGAATCAAGATACCACATGACTACAGAGAGAGTGAGAGGCAGAGAGAGAAGCTGTCTGATGAGTTCTCAGGTGGCCTGATTGTATAGGCCACTTTTCTGCTCTCTTCAGGCCCAGCTGTACTTCTATCAATTCCCTGTGCCTTTCTAATCAACTCATAAATTGAAATAATTGGAGTAATGGTTATGGTGGGGTTTTTTTTATTTTATGTTTTCTACTTTCAACCAAAAAATCCATGACAAAGCCAGGAAGATGTAATAAGCCAACAGTATAACATCCTTAAGGATTGGGTTGCAGTTTCTTAATCTTTTCTGCCTGTCTGCCTGTGGCAGAAACCTTAACAAGACTGGGACCATGGGTGGTAGTCAAGTGGTCCAGGTAGAGTGGAGAAGAGGGCTACAGAGCCTGAGAGAAAAATGGTTCAGGCGAAGTCCCTTAGCTGCTGTAATGTGGACTAGCTGGTCAGTTAATCAAAAGAGGGGATGAGGTAGAGAATTATAAAAAATAGGACATGTTAAATATTTTGTGAATTTAAAACACTTGAATAGATACTTGCTCACCAAATTTTGTAACATAAGGCCAAGGCCTTTTTTTTTTCATTAGTACATTAAATAGAGTTCAGAATAATTTTTCTTCCATCTTCTACCCATATTGCAGTATCTATGATTTCCACTTCTGATTTCTCTAAATTGTATTGAGAATTTAAAGATTCTTGCAAAATGAAATGAGTGCAAATTTTCCCCAGATTTTTATATTTACTAATCTTTTATCTTTGTCTTATCAGCAACCAATTTTGACAGCCATTTTTAATGAATTATGGAGTCTTTTCAACCACATAACTTACTTTTTTAAATAAATAACTTACATACAGTTAAATTTGCCAATTTTAAGTGGACACTCAATGAATTTTGACAAATGCAAATATACCTGTTTAACCACTACTACAATCAAGGTTTAGAACATTTCCATTACCCTCAAGATTTCCCTTGTACCCTTTTACAGTCAATTCTCTCCCCTATCACCCAGCCCTTGGAAACTACTGACTTCCTATTACTCCAGTTTTGTCTTTTCTAGAATTTCATATAAATGGAATCATATAGTGTGTAGTCTTTTGTGCCTGCTTTTTTCACTTAGCATAACACTTTTGAGATTCATCTGTTATTGCATGTATTAGTAATTCATTCCTTTTTTATTAGAGTAGTATTCCAGTGTATGAATTTAGAACAATTCTTTTATACATCCACTTGGTGATGAACATATGGATTGTTTTCAGTTTGGGGCTACTATAAACAAAGCTACTATAAATATTTATGGATAAATCTTTATATGGACATATACTTTCATATTCTTAAGAGTAAAGTGGCTAGGTTGTGTGACAAGTGTGTTTTTAACCTTTTAAGAAACTGCCAAAATATTTTTCAAAGTTGGTTGTGCCATTTTGCATTCCCACCAGCAATGAACAAGAGTTTCCGTTGCTCTGCATCCTCACCATTTCTTGCTACTGGTAGCCTTTTTATTTTAGCCATTCTAGTGAATGTGTGGTGGTACCTCATGTGGTTTTAATCTGCATTTCCTTGGTAACTAATAACGTTATGCATCTTTTCAGATATATCTTCTTTGACATCTGTACATATTCTTTCATCAAGTGTCTGTTCAAACATTTTGACCTTTTTTGTTTTTGATAATAATGGATTTAGTGTGTTATTAGAGAAATGGGTTCAAATGGGTTCTCAAAACCAGACTTCTGAGAAAGACTAGTTTTGGCTTACTAGAAAGGACATGAATTGACTTAGTGCCACAGCTTCAACGGTGGTTCTGCCACCGACAGGTTGTGTGACTTTGGGTAAGTTAGTTAATCTCTTTGAGATACCATATCTAGCATCTATAAGATGGGGAAAATAACTGTACCCTTCTCATTCAGTTATTTCAAGGATCAAACCAAACAGCTGATATACAACATCTAGCACTGCCATTGAGGATGCATTCAATGACTATGATTATACGGTATTAAGATTGCACATTGCTTTTCTATCTTTCTCAATCCCGCTCCCCCCTATTTCTCTCTGTATCGTTTTCAATTGCAGAATGTAAAAGTCATAGGAAACCTGGTCTCTCCAAATCATCTGACTTTCTCTAGCAGGCAAGAGGCAGACGGCTCTGGTGGCCCACCCACTTTTCTTTAGCAGATTGTAGCTGCAAACTGTATCTCCTACACAATTTTGTATGGTGCAGGTGGGATGAGAATTCCCCTCTCTGCCTGGCTGCAGATCGGCAGGTGCAGGATATGATTGGGTGGGATAAAAACAACCATGTAATAATTAGGCCCATTTCTATTTTGAAGAATTTCTGGAAATTTTACAAGTGAAATTGGTTTTTTGAATATTTACATTTGAAAGAATAATTATGAAATATAGATTATATTTGAAAAAGCAAGTGACCTGAAAAAATTTTGCTATCAGTCCAAAGGTGTTTTTCTGGGGACCCAGAAGAGGTTGTAGAGTTAAAATTAAGACTATACTTTCAGACATCGTTTCTACAGTTTTGAAATAGAAAGACCTCTGACCATGTAGAACACTGAATACTAGGAAGAGTCGCTTCTGTTCCTTTGCAGTAGAGTAAGAGGGAGGGAACAAAGTCTGAGTGCTCTTTTAATTTCAGCTTCCAAAAGCTGACTTTTCCTGAACAGTATTCTCTTTGATATCTTCTAGTTGTCAAATATTTTTCAATGTTTTCTAATGTTTGCCACTGTTTGGCTTAGAAGTAGTTTATTGATTAAATGTATAATTATATTTTTGGTTCTTGTGAGTTTTTTAAAGAAATTGTTTAGTTTGGGATAATTTTAGATTTGCAGAAAGTTGTAAAATAGTGCAGAGTACCCTGAGATCCTTTACCCAGTTTCACTTTCCCCTGATGTTATCTACTCAAATTATGATAGTACGTTTGTAAGAAATAGACCTTTGTACCTTACTACTAACTAAGATCCAGACATTATTTGAATCTCATCAGGTTTTCCATTCATGCGTTTTTTCTGTTCTAGGATCCTATATAGGATATCACATTGTATTTAGTTGTCATGGCTCCTTGGTCAACTCTGGTTTCTGACAGTTTCTCAGTCTTTAGTTGTTTTTCATGACCTTCAAAGTTTTGAGGAGTATTTGTCAGGTATTTTGTATAATTTCCCTCAAATTGTGTTTGTCTGATGTTTTTCTTTTGATTAGGCTGGGGTTATGGGTTTTTGAAAAGAATAACAGAAATGAAGTGCCCTTTTCATTGCATCATATGAGGGGTTGCATGATAGTCATGTGACATCACTGTTGGTATTAATCTTCATCACTTGGTTAAGGTGGGGTTGGCTAGGTTTCTCCATTGTGAAATGATGATTTTCTCTTTCCACTCACTTTCTTTGGAAATGAATCACTAAGTTCAGACCACACTCAAAAGGGTGGAGGGGGGATAATTAAGCTCCATCTCCTGGAGGGGAAGTATCTACATATATTTTTTGGAATTCTTCTGTAATCAAGATTTGTCTCTTCTCCATTATTTATTTATTCAATCATTGATTTATATCAGTATGGACACATGACTTATTTATTTTATTCTTTGGGTTATACTCCTATACTACATTATTTATGTTATTGCTCAAATTGTTCCAGCTTGGGCCACTGGGAATTCTTGGCTTTCATGTCCCGTAGACATCTTTTTTTGGAGGGGTTAAGGAGGGAGTACTTCCTTACTTTCTGACACTATAAGATGTTCCAGGCTCATCTTATATTTTCCATGTCCCAGTCCTAGAATAAGCCATTTCTCCAAGGAGCCCTGGTTTCTTTTACTGGAGAATGATATTTAGAAACTAAGATTTGGACATTGGGAGTACTCAGTGTTACTGGAGCATCATTGCTCTTAAGACCTCTTAGCAGACAGAGCTAGGTAATTATGCATACTAACTCATTTATATTCACAGATCCATAATTGTTTCTGTATCTATCCATTTGTATATATGTTAAGCTAATACAAACTGATATTTCCAACTCCAATCCAGTACCACAGCACTCATTCTAGCCTTCTTTTCTTGCTCATTTGTAACTTCCCTCTTCAACAGTGAGAAACCTGGCTTTTACCACCTACCTACCGTTTACTAATTTGTTCAACCTTTTTGATCATTTTTTAAAAACTGGATTGTTTATCTATTATTATTGAGTTATATGAGCTCTTTATTCTTTGTTATTGTGCATATGTCTTTTATCAGGCATATGTGTTGCAAATATTTTCTCTCAGCTCACATCTTGCCTTTTCATTTTCTTTCAAAAATCAAAAGTTTTTCATTTTGATGAAGTCCAATTTATTGATTTTTTTCTTTTATACTTTGTGCTTTTTGAGTCCCATCTGTGAAATTTTAGCTTAACCCACGTTCTCAAAGATTGTTTCCTATATTTTCAGCTAGATGTTTTAGTTTTGGCTCTTACATTTAGGTCTATAATCCATTTTGAGTTAATTTTTGTCTACTTGATTGTCACCAAACAACAACACTTTTATTTTTGCATTTATATTTCTTTGGTTATATAATTTCAAAGTGCATTATTATAAGTACAATAGCCTGGGGAAGCACAACTGAGTCTTAGTAAGTGTACTGCTAGACTGGCAGAACAGACATGTAGAGTACAAGAGAGAATAGCCTCCCTAGCCTTCAGTCTTCAGAATGGTAGGCTTTAATGAGTAAGTTTACTGAAAGAATGAAGAGTTTGGTTAATCTAGTGTGTAGGTGAACAGAAGGTGAGTTAAAAAACATCTACAGATATAGAACAAGTAAGTTGATAGATAATTATATGCTTGCCAAACTAGTCCCAAATTATGTCTTTATTTTTAGATGTCATAATTTCAGAAAAACTGACAAACTAGAACAATGATTTACAAACTGTTCTGCAGAGTTCTGTGAGTCCATGGAAGTTACCTATAGGAGAAGAATAACCCCCATAGGTTCTTAGTTGGAATGGACCCCTGTTACAAAAGACAGATTAGTAAGAGAAAAACAGAAGTTTATAAACATATATATTTCATATATACACAGGAGACACCCAGAGAATGAGTAGTTCTCACAGAGGTGGCTTTGAATTCCAGTCAATAGCATCTTCAACAAAGAAAAGTAAATTTTTAGAGAAAAGGCAAGACAAAGAAAAAGGACTTTGAGTCCTAGGTGCTGCAACTTGTAGAATAAGTTGCAGCACCTAGAGACAAATAAATAGCAGATAAAGGCTAGTTAGTAAAGCTTGTAAATGTAGATTCCTCTGATACTATATCCAGGATTATAAGGGTCTAAAGTTGTCGTCAGTCAGCGGTGGCCCACATCTGTAATCTCAGCACTTTGGGAGGCTGAGGTGGGAGGATCACTTGAGTTTGAGAGCAGCCTGGGCAACACAGCAAGACCTCGTCAACTAAAAAAATTTTTTTTAAAAATTAGCCAGGCATGGTGGTGTGTGCCCATAGTTGCAGCTAGCAGGGAGACCAAGGTGGGAGGATCACTTGAGCTCAGGAGTTTGAGGCTGCAGTGAGCTATGATGGGGTCACTACACTCTAGCCTGGGCAACAGAGCAAGGCACTGTCTCTAATAAATAAACAAATAAATAAATAAAGTTTTCTTCAGTGGTTTACCTTTGTTCTCCCTGATAGAAGGGGTGGGCAGGTAGAATACCTTTCTTTTGTCTTTGTAAATCTATGTCCTGCTTTTAGGCAAATAGAGGGAAGGCAGAGAGCTTTTTTGTATTTGCTTTTTCTTAATTGTCTTCAGCTCAACAATCCTTCATATTTTGGGGTGGCATATTCTGGTCTCCCACATACCTTGGTAATGCTCAAGTGAAAGGAGTTGTTAGGTTTTTTTCCCCCCGTTTTGCATAGATTTCTTTTTCTTTTGGAGCTCTGAAGCTCATAAGAAAATGAGTAAAGTTTGGAAATTATGATTGAACTTGGTACTGATTTTGTATAGTAGATACTAGCATAGCTGCAAGACATGGCCAGCTGCCGAGACCCAGTACTCAGCTCCCATCCTATGTGATCCTACCTCAAGGAAATCTTCTGGTCTGACATTTCTCTGAGTTTCCACTTCTTGCTTATTTGGCCTTTGTAGCAGCCAAGGAAGGTTGACAGGTAAATGAGTGAATGGTGACAAGGTATGTGACATCATAAGGAGGTCCTGAACCACTTTAGTTCTTTAAGGTGGATTGATAAATAGCCTCACCAGGTTGATTCACATTTAAACATCTCAAGGGAAAGTACATCTCAAGGGAGAGTACTTTCTCCAGTTTCTTTGAAAGACAGTTCACCAGCCTTATTAGTTTTAATGTCAAGATGTAGTGTACTTGTTTGGTTCCCCTAAGCAAAATTTCTCTCTGTAAAGATGAATTTAGAATATTGTTTTATCTTACCTTTAAAGTATTTTTAAGCTTGGGTGATGAAGTGTTATTAAAGAAAAGCCTTCTTATTTGATCTGATTTAATTAAGTCAGAAGTCTCATTCTATGGTTTAGATATAAATAATCTTAGAATACAATCATTTTGGCTTATTATTAATTTAGACTGTGTTGATAACATCATTTTTGTTGTTAAAATAACCTGCCTAATTTATTCTCTGAACTGATAAATTTAATTATCAGTCTCTTTAAAAGCACCCTTTCAAACATCAAATCATAAAACCCTGGACTGGTGTTTTGACTAACTTAAATGCAATGATCAGCAGGCACAAAATAAAAAACAGTTTAAAATGCTGTTCCAGATAAGTGTGAGAAGATATAAAAATATAATGGAAAAAATGTAATGAAAAGGAAATGCCTACCTCAACTCCATCGTTGGTAGGCTTGGTTGGAACAGGAATCAACAATGGCACCCAATAAGAAACATGAAAGTCATTTACTCCCAACCACAATTTCACAGAAGTGGAAACTGGGGCTCAGAAAGGCTGAGTAATTAACCTTACATCATATGTCTTCTCTTTGGCAGGAGACTAAATCTAGGTGTCCTAACTTCTAGTTCTATGTTGTTGTTTTATCATTAAATTGCTTCTAGAGGGATGATCATATCTGTTATGGCCATCTTTATGATGGATGTCAATAGCCTGCCTCCTTGGTCAGTCATCATTAAGGTGATCAAAATAATTATGGAGGTTAACCCTTCCGTTTCATTCACTTCTGATGGATGAACTTCAATCTCGTCATAACCGCCCTGGTTTTTAGGCTTGGTTGTGTGAGCATAAATCCATCAATCTTTTCAGTTTTCTCTTTCAATCCTGTGGGAAAAGAATTAATAGATCTTAATCTAGTATGTAGAGTTGTATAAGTACAGGGAAATTTCCCCTTTGCCCTTTGAAGGTTTATTGAAAATCACTGACAAAAGTCAGATTAATAGGCAAATAGGCAGACAAAATTTTATTTTAACATGTGTAACACAGAGGAATTACAGGAAAATAATGACCCAATAACCCAGTAGGGTACAGAAGCTTATATACCCTTTTTCATAGGGGGGAAATGTATACAGCTGGGAAGTGGGAGGCAGAGCTACACAGGAACAAAGGTTGTCTTATTACACAGATAAAGTCTTCCAGGTAATCTTTTGGAGCTGCCCTCAGAAGAACAGATGAAAATTCTTAAGCCAGGTGCAGTAGTGCGCACCTGTAGCCTGCTGAAGCAGATTGAAGCAAGAAGATCACTTGAGCCCAGGATGTCAGGCTGTAGTGCACTATAACAGCACCTGTGAGCAGTTACTGCACTCCAGCCTGGGCGACGTAGGGAGACACTGGTCTCTTAAAAAAAAAAGTTTGGGTGTCGTGATGACTCCCAGTCTCTTTCTCTTCTCTAGAGGTTGATCTTTCCTGGTTGTTTGATGAGATCCCTAGGCAGGAGATTCAAGACAACTGCATTTCTTTTGGAAAGAAGCTTTCTTGGTCAGAAAAGGAAATTCCATACAGAGTCCCTTCCTGCACTTGGGACGGTGGAAAGGGGTAGGGGTGGGGGGAATTGGGAGAAACAAGACAAGGTTAGAGGGACCTTGGTTCTGAGGCAGCTTTCAAGGCCTCTCAGGATGTCAAAGCACCAGTCTTTGGGGTATCACTTTCTGAGCCCCGAAATAAATCAAAGAATGAGGAAATCTCACTTTGTAAAGCACCTCACACATAATGAAGTGCTTCATATATATCACACTATGACATATTATTCTCACTTTGCAGATAAGAGAAATGAATTGTTAAACTGAGTTGCAAAGCCAAACCAGAAACCAGTTCTGTGTCCAAATGTAGTGCTCTTTTCACATTTTACCTTTTATAAATCACTTAAGAAATGATTAACCTTCCACTATAATGGACATAATTAACTCATGTCCAGAAAGAAAATGAGTGAAGGCCAAACATTTTCCTCATCTATTATTATTCCAATACTTGAAAAAAACAAACGTAAGCTAGGAAAGTTTAAACATGTATAGTTGGATGTACTAATTTACCACAAACATATAATGAAGACCTACTATGCACCACACATTGTTAGGTATGAGGGGACAAACCTGTTGCAGGGAATAATTTATAAACTGTAAACACTAATATTGAGTGTTCAAGAGAATACTCACGAATTAGTTAGAGCCCATAAATCCCTGGATATCACTAGACGAAAGCCCAAATTAAAGACTCAAAAATGGGGTTATTAAAGTAAGTGATTGGAAAGGTTTTAACTAAGGAAACTTTCCAATCACTTACTTTAATAACCACCTCTTCAAGATAAGGAAACCTAGAAGAAAAAGGTTAACTGACTAGTCAAACATCACTCTACCAGTTAGTGTCTGATAAAGGCCAGATAATTCTTTTAGAAAAGGTGAAAGTGTCAGGACACAGTGAGAGGTTTTGAGACTTTTTTTGAGACTTAAACATCCAAGACCCTATCAATGATTTGACTTGCCTATAGCAAGTAAACATAAAACACAAAGGAACCCCCTGGTTTTTTGGGTTTTTTTTCCCAACAACATGGCAATCTGGTTCCCCCTACACACACACACACACACACGCACACACACACACACACACACACCCTCTCTTGCCATTGCAGAAAGATGAATAATGGATTTCCACATAATGGATATCAGTAATCTAAGGCACATGATGTTACGCAATGATCAGGCAAAGTTGGAGTATTTACATTTCAACTACTTTGTTTTTTACAAAAATGAAAGATACTGATGGGTTGATACAGCCCCCTGGAAAAGCTCAAGTTATCACTTTCAACTGTTATGCAGGATATTTTGAGCTGAGAATTTAAAAAGTATTATTTCCACAGGACATTAGCATAGCATTAGCAAACCACTTTCAGTCAATGAGCATCACCTTATGCAGAATAAATGTAATATAGACATGTGAGATGCGATCAGTAAGTGAATGTTTTGCTATCAGTTCACTTTATTCATATCAAAGAGTTTCCTCAAATTCAAAACAATCTCAACTATCTGTCATTAACTCCTAGTGTAAAAAATGGAGTAATCCATTAATGAGCACTGCTTGACAAAGGGGAAGCTATATTCTTTAAATCAGTGGAACACTGTCAGGCACAGAACCTAAGCATACACGATGGTGTTAGCAACTGGGTATCCATTCACATTACTGAATGGCAAATAACAAAGGCATGCAAACAGATATAAAGTACTGGCCCACTAAACTGTTCTTTAAAAAACCTGTCTCCAAATACCCTGCAAAATGTATGCAGAAGGATAAAAGGAGAATGAAGCAAAGGAGAAAATCAGATATAGAAGGATCTGTGACGATGTTGACTCCACTCAGCTGTAGCACTAATTGGCCTTACTCTCTTACTAACTCTGCTTACTTAGTCTGTCTACTCTGGACATTAGAGTCCTGACTGCAAATGTTAATTGCATCAACCAAATTTGGGTATTTCAACTAATTAAAACTTTTGACAATTTGTTTGTGAAAGCACAAATTTAAAAGAATAAAACCTCCTCTGTGAAGGTTTAACTAACAGGAATAAGTATATATAGCAAATTATAGATCAAGTAGTAAGAATAAATATTCATAGTAAATTACAAATAACTTACAAATAACAATCCCACCTCAAGGGGCATCAATAAAAACTAAAACTGAGTAATGAGGGTAGACTCTATCCTCCTTGCTAAAGCATAATTTTCAAAAAGCAAAATCATGACTCTCAAGCAAATATAAAATTAACATGTGTACAAGATTTCATTTAACTGATGAGAGAACAAGTAATATGTTACAACAGGTTCAAAGAACAGTTAAGAAGCTGGAGTATTTACAGGAAATTTAACAAAGAAATGTTCGGATAAGTCTGCTGGGTTAGATATAAACTGGCAATGAGCAATAGGCCATAAATCTATGGAGTCATCTGGTCCAGCAGAAACTATCACCATCTCTAGCTGACAGTCTCTGAGTTAATGAGTGACCTACTAAATCTAGGCCTTTAATTATAGTAGCATTGAGAAGAACAATCCTTGGGTGGCCTTTTCTGCTATTTCATATTGAAAGTCATTCTGACACCTTTTTTTTCCCCTTATTTCCAAGTTTGGGGTAATTTTTATGATGTGTTGTTTCATTATTTCTACAGGACCATAATCTAAGAGGGTCCAAACCAGTCCGTGGATCAATACAAATATCCTAATTGGCCAAGAGTTCCCATTCTGTCTGCCTGCTCTATATAAATAGTCAGTCATTAAATAGCTTTCAAACCCAACTACATAGATTTCATGAAATATATTTTCTATTGCCCTAGGTTTTCTGTTCCTTTTCACTTTTGCACAAGTCCATGAAACTAAGGAAATGTTGGAGATATGCCCATTACATGTGAATACTCTGTTAAAGCTTCCTGAAAAATATCTGAGAGTGCCTGCCTTCTTTAATTGTGTTTAGGAAACCTATAGCTCTCCCTAATTTTAGGTAGTGGTGAGAAAACAGTACCTTTCAGGCTAACATCTAACTGAAAGACTTTCTTCCATTACTCAAAACCCATCTCCACTGTGGCTATTTCTTGCCTTTTCACTTTTAGATGTTCCCTTCCCTCTCTATTTCTTTGCCTTTCTTTAGGTCCAACCTAATAAAATCTGACCACTTTTCTAGAATTTTTACGGTTACCTGTTTTATAGCCTCTTACATATAAATCATTTAAAAATGGAAGATAAGGAGCATTATTAAATACATAAGCTTAATCTGAAATCCCTCTCCAGCCCCCAAATAAAAGACCAGTGAAATTTTAAAAACAATGAGTTGAGAGAATCATTCTGTTAAGCAAATTTGTGTTTAAATTTCTGGTTACTGCTTTTGATATTTTTCCTAGAAATGGAATTACTGATTCAAAAGGTATGAATTCTTGAATCGGACCCAGGATGATGCCTACCTCCATCTTTTACTAACTTTGTGATCTTGATAACTAAGCCCTTGGTTTTCTCATTTGTAATGTGGGCATCATATTATAGAGTTGCTGAATAATATATAAAAAGAATTTAGCCCCAGGCCTATAGCTCAATAAATGGTAGCAACCAAAAGCACCATCCCAACCCCTCCCTACTTCATCATGTATTCCATTTAAATGTCATCTCTTGACAGAGGTATTCCTTGCCCATCTCCTTTAGCCGAGATATTCCCTACCAGAGTTCCCTGTTTGCTTCTTTTATAGAACTTTCACAATTTGTAATTATTTATTTATCTTATCTGTCTTGCCCATAGGACTGGAAACTCCAGGAAGCAGGGGTAATGTAAACCTTATTCAACATTGTATATCCAGTACCTAGCACATAGTAGATATTTAGTAAATATTTGATAATAAATAAATATAAACCCTACATAGAACTACAATCACCCAACATCACAGAAGAGAGCCTCTCATAGAAAATGTGGAAACCCTCTTTTTTCCTTCAGCTTTTGCCATTGTCAGGAAATGGAAAAGAAGATTTCTGGATGCATAAATACTGTTAATTTTCTTTGTGCCATGTGCCAAAGGTATATTATAAGGATATTTCTAAGTAGTGTATAATTAGTGAATATTAAAATAATACAAATGTCTACTTTGTATTACATACCTAAATATAAATGAAGCTGGATTTGTATAACTTATGAGCATTCTTAAATGTAAGAGATTTATAAAGATGGCCACTCCTTAATAATTTGCTGTTTTTTTGATAGATTCGATTCCTAGAGATATAAATTGTAGGTGTCCATCACCTACATTTTTCATCCAGCATTTGGATGTCCTTTTCTGCATTTCATTTAATACAATGCTAGCGTTCAGCAAACTCAGAGAAAAATGCATTAATATAGAAAATCCATATGTGCTCATTTGAAAAGTACACTTACTATAGTAAATGTCCTGGGTGTGGTGCTGACAGAGCTTAGTTTTCCAAAACATATACTTAGTCAAATGATATCCACAGAATTACTTCATAACTCCACAAATCTGATAACATTTGCCCTCACCATCTATTCTTATTCAATCTTCTGGGAATTCCAGCTCACTTTATCAGAATAAAACTAAATAGACATTTTGTTCTCATCACTTCTATCCTAATGAGAAATGCTCTTGTTATTTCTGCATCCTAATTATTTTAAGTAGCCAAATTCAGAGGGTCAAGATTAAGCTTAAGTCCAAAACCAGTGGGGAAAGAAAAGTATAGTCTGAAGGTAAAGTGGTTTAAATACACGACTTTGAGTTCTAGATTGAGGAGAAACACTGAATTCGCGATGGAAAAATTCATGGTGAGCTCTTTCTAGGTAAGTATATTTAAGAGCAACTCATAGGGATTCAAACAGATATAAACCTATATGCATCAATTTATCCTTTTATTTTCTAAAGTACTTGTTCTATTAAATCACATGAAGGGACTATGTTTTATACTGTTGTTTCACTGGGTTACTCTTTGTGTTAAACATATTTTTCCATTTTAAAAGTTAAAACAGAAAGCCAAATAGAGAAAAAGAACATGCATTGCAACATGAAATCATTTCAGGCATAACTTCTACTTTATAAATTACATATAAATTACAACAATGCATAGGACAGATGGTACCAAAAAAGCTTCACATGGGGATTTTAAGACTTGGGGATATGAATTGGTTAAATTTCAAGTGATTCTGTTGATAAAATATGAGAAATAAACAAAGTCTTAAAAGTAAATATTAGTCACTATGTGCCCTTGGCCTAAAAGAAATGAACCTAGAGCAAAATCATCTAGCAGATATAAAAGCACTATCCTCCAAAGTTCATTCAAAATCATTTTACTTTATCATATTCATCTATATTATAAAACAAAGAGGCCTCAGTGTGATCAGAAAGCCAAGAAATTGTAACCTCATCTCTCCAGGACTCAGTTTTTTAATTTGTAAATTGAAGGAATTAAATTAGACCATACTAAATATCCTGCAAGCTCTAATGTCCTAGACATCAATGTTCCCAAGGAACATCATAATATTCAGAGCATCCCACCCACCTTAATACAGAAAACCTTTAGTGAATACTCTCCTTCTCATCAAACACTGTACTTTCAAAATGGGCTCTTATTGGCTGGGAATTGAGAGTACAAAACACAGACTTTTGTCTTCTTCATAATTTTGTCTAGGTATGGCCACCACCTTTTCTTTGTCCTTATAAGCTGGAGTAGTATAGTGGCTTTGAGATCAGGTAGACTTGAGCTGAAATTTCAGTTTTGCCAGTAACTAGCTTTTGATCACCTTGAGCAAGTCACTTAATCTCTCTGAGATTTAGTTTCCACATCAGTAAAGCACATTAATAGTATCTATTTCATAAGACTTTGTGAGGATTAAATGAGATGACACATATAAAGCCTTTGGTGTGGTGCCTGCCACATGGTAAGTGTTTAATTATTATTATTGACTATCTCTTCCTATTTTGATGTGCTATGGATTTGTGCGGTTGGAGGAGCTTTTGGCTCTTGCTTGAAAGTGAGCAGAGATTGGTGCAACAGAGTAAATTGAAGAGAATGGGATTGGAGGAAGCAAATACAAAATGCCAAATTTAAGCTTCAAAAAGAAAATCTGCAGGACAATGATTTTAAAGTCTATTTATAAGACTATTAAATAAACTAATAAATTAAGAGCTACCAAGAGAACTCTTTTCTTGTTTCTCTTTAGCAAATTGGTAACCAAATGCATGTGTACAATTAAAAATTCCAGAATTAAACTCAATAAATCACAAATTTGGATTATTTCATTAAAAACTACCTTCTTCAAATTAAAGGGAATACACCAAACTGTTAAGAGTGGATATCTCTGGGTGGTAAGAAGAGTTTAGGTAATATTTATTTGTTCCTTTATATATACTTCATGTATTTTCCAAGTTTTTGTTTTCTAAAATAAAGGTAATACTTTATAATAAAAAATTAGTCATTATAAAATATGTAATAACTGGAGGAAAAAACATGTGGGTATTTCATGGATCTGTTTTTAGAACTTCTTCAATTCTCCAGCAGCTGTTTAGTATTTGCACTTTTTTTTCCTTTTAATAATGTAATTGTTTAGCTCTCCTCTGTGTCTGCAGTATCAAAGTTGCTACCTCAAAGACTGTGAAATTCCAGGATGATTTCAGTATATCAGACACTCCCACTGGGACACAGTAGAAAGATTCCAGTTAGGATTGAGGGGGGAAAGTAGTCAAATAAAAGATTTTTTAAAAATTGTATACATTTACTTTCTTACACAGACACATACATATATACAAATATACACATAAATACCCACATAAACTTACCTACACATATATGCACATACTGCCCCCATTTCATTTTCTGTTGCTTTTTATACTGGATAAGGTTTGATTATTGCTAATGATACCCAGCTGTGCCGATTTCTTGGGCTTTATACCCAAGTTTTCCTTTCTCAGATCTAATTTCTCTTGCCATTTAAATAGTCTTTCGAAATAAGGCCATTCTGACAGGCCCTGATCTAGCATATGGTTGGCAAATACCCAACAAGTACAGGATGCTTAGCCAGACAATTCAGATACCACAGATGAGGCCTCTACTTAAATGACCTTAAATGGACTACAGGGCCTAGAGACTGAAGGCATGCTATGAGACCAAATTAGAAGTCACAGTTAATGGGAAAGTGCATTAGCCCCCGACTTATTCATCTAGGAATAAGCATATGTTCAGAATTATTAGAGACTTTTAAGGAGGGCTAGCCCCATATATTTATGTCTTTTTAGAGTTAGAGGAGAAATTAGAAAGCATGTAGTCCTACTACGTCGTTTTCACACATGAAAAAATAGAACTAGAGAGGCTAAGTATTTCGCAGAGAGCCAGCAGATACCTTGAATCTGATGTGAGTCTTTGGTTGTAAGCAACAGAAGCTGCCCAGGCTAACTAAGCAAAAAGAAATGTGCTGGAAGACTATGGGATGTTCACAGAAGTAAAGCAAAGCCTGTAGTACCAAGATCAGAAAGAACAAAAACCAGGCAGCTTCATTAGTCTTAGGAGTAGGAACGTTTTCTGTCAAAACGTTTCTGTCAACTGTTTTGACAGAAAGCCATTATGGAACAAGAACAGCCAACTGCTGTTTTACCCTTATCTTTGCATCATTCCAATAAAGAGTCAAAGAACCAGGAAGAAACAGCCAGACTGACCTACCTTGAATCATTTTTCCACTCCTTGGCCAGTGCAGTCAGGTACCTTGATTTATGGACTCATCAAGTTTTCACTTAACAGGAGAGAGGTAATTCCACAAAAACAAATTGGAATACTATTATACTACTACTCAAAAGGAAGAATGTATGAAAAAAACCCTATGCTCACTGTATTTGTCCAGTGTTCATTTTACCACGTCAAACTGTCTTATTTAGGTAGAGAAAGCCATGTGTTCATAAACACCTTCCTCATACAGCATACAAATTCTTAACTTTCTAAAATTGACAATTTATATATTCCTCTGACTTTGTTATGTGTCACTTGTTGATGAGCAAATACTCCTGAAGGAGGTAATACATGTATAAATTAGAGTTGATATAACAGACCCTCCTCTGAAGGACAGAGGGAAATGCATTTGTGCACACAAGATGACAGGGAAAGGACAGTGAAAGGAGAAGTCAAGAACACCAAAGACAAACATTGTCTTCTTTGCATTTTTGTCTAGTCTTGATCCAAATATAAGACACATAAAAGTTTGCATTTCTATTCTACTCCCTCTTAGCTAAATCCTCTAACTTGCCTGAATTAACTAAGTTGCTAAAGTTTAGTTCTTTGCTACAAGGGCCATTAGTCAGATGAGCCAGTTTTTCTATCCCCATGAGAATTATGAAAAGAACATCAAAAAATTCAGTAAGAGACAAGGAAAATCCCTACCAACAGCCTCCTTTTCCCTCAGATACCACTTTGGAATAGAAGAAATGAAAATTGATTGATATTTTTCAATTTACCAAGAATAGCCTTGCTTTCCAAAATTTTTGCACAGGGCCAAAAGTGTATAGCAATACTAATGTTCAGAACAGAAATTGTGCAGATTCAGTTTTCCATGGTCATATAATTCTAATGTAATTGGAAACAAGCTTTCTGTTTTCTTTTCCTCTCTTTCAAAACGCATTAAACTATATGTTTAACATATAGTTTCTGGAAGGAGGAAAGAACTAACATTGTTTGAATACCACACATTAACTGTACACGATAGGTATTTTTATTGCCATTCTCTTTAGAGATTAAAAAAAGACTTAAATTAAATAACTTGTCAAGTTTTAAATTGTAGAGTAAGTCCTGCTCTGGAATTTAAATACATATGTGTTTAATCACAACATTTATATTTTTTTCATTATGTCATTATCCTATTCATTAAACCCACAAGAAAAATCTTCAGTGCAGAAGATGAAAACTGAAAGAGAATTTTCTTACATAATACCAAAAAGATATAGGATGGGAGTCTATTTTAATCTGACAAAAACATCCAACTATCATGCAAGATCTGTGGGTGTATTTTTGTGTGTAATATTTAGTTACTCCACTGTATTTTAGGATCCTTGTTGATGGAGGGTGATATGTCTGTTTTGTTTACCCATGTATCATCAGTGCCTAGTATGGAACCTGGCACATAGTAAGTGCTCAATAAATAGTGGCTGAATGGATGTTGTTGGGTGCTACAGTTCATTCATTATGTTGTAGATTATTAGACCTTTATCCTGCTTTCTAATCTACAATTTTACTCTTTAATCATTTTGCTAATTCATTCTGATCTTGACACACAGAAAGGAATAAAATCTAATAATTCATGATGACATTATGGAAGTTATTTTGTCATTGATGTTATATGCTGCCATGCTGATGCTGCTAGAAAGGGAAACATATTTTGAGAACCACTCTTATAGTAGACGCTACTGGGGCCTCACCCAGATCCTCTTTACCACGTGCCAATGGCTCACAGCTGCCCTCTATTCCAGAGAATTGCCATCAGCTGACAGGAGTTGCCTGGCCTGCTAGGTTTATACCCTCCTCCCCTCCCAGCCTGCCGCCGACCACCCCTTCCAGGGCACCCCACAGGAAAAAACTGAGCGACATGTAGGTATCAAAAGCCAGTCCCTTCAGCTCAATGTAAGATTAATTCTGTGGTACAATTTATGTGTCAGAACTTCCTTGCGGAATCAGACTGAACCTAGCCTGAAGCTGAGACCACATTGTTGCTAAGCTTTTCCCTTTGCCCTATCCTGCTTCCCTATCCTCCTGTGTCACTTCTCCACCTCTGAAAGAACTTTCTCAATAAAGCATTTGAACAAGAATCCCCCTCTCAGACTTTGCTTCTAGGAAATCTAGTGTAAAAATACAGGAAGACACAGAGTAATGTTCATTAACAAATATAAATCTTTGATAGAAATGATCAGAGCCTGAGCCAGAAACTGACATTCTGTTCAAAAACTTTTATCCTTGTTTTTAATACAGTATCTACTTCTCTATAATAACTTTTCAACATAAAGTGTAATTACAGAATTTGAGTGGCTTCTTAAGCAGGAAGAAAGAGCCAGTTAAAAAAATAAGCTGAGATTATGAACAAAAATTCACGGAATTACTCTGAAGCGTGGTCTTTGGAGTTAGATTGAGCTGGGCTTGAATCCCAGCTTTAACATTTACTAGCTATGTGCTCATTGAAAAAAGGGAATAATAATACCTTCTTTGCTGGGATTTTTAAGAATTAGATTTATTTTTAGGTAAAATATTTAGACCCAAAATATATTGATGACCAGCAGTGTACTGGAGGCAGCTCCCACCAGCTCACAGTAGCTGATTTATTATACATATCTCTTTCCAACTCCATGCTCAGTGATATCACATTGATTATTTGAAATTGGTCATGGTAGGAGTATTTTCACCACAGAAATTGGCAAATGCTGCAAATCAAGACTCCCCACACACCCCAGAGATGGTTGTTAAACATGTACCAGCACATCACCTCCTCAATCCTTATAATTCTAGACCAGGCATTTCCTCCAGCTTTAGACTCATTTTGCCTACTAAAAGCCTCCTGAATGCCCCACAAAAATTTAAAACTTGACATGTCCCCAACTACACTAATCTCCTGCTCCACTCCTATGTTCTTTATTTTCATTGGTAGAATAACATCACCCCCAAGACATGCAAGTTAAAAGCCTACCAGTTATTCCTTTACATCTCCCTCATCTTCACCTCCACAACCAATCAATCTAAAAGAAAAAATCTTGGCAGTTTTACTTCCTAACAATTTCTCCATGTATACTAGTACTCCCTAAGTCCAGACTCTTTTCTTCTTTTGCCTGGTATAGTCCAGCAGCCCCCTGATTACTCCCCTTCAAATTCTCCACACCATTTCCAGATTTAGCTTTCTAAAATGTAAATCTGACTTTCCACTCCTCTGCCTGAGAGTCTCCTAGATTCTACGTTGTCTATAGGATAAATGCCAAACTCCTTAACAATGTCATCCAAAGCCCTTTGTCATCTTGCTTTAGTCTACATTTTCAACATTCCCTGCCTTGGAATCTACATTTCGGTGACTGGCTACTCACAGTATTGTTTCATGCTCTGGGAATAATTTCCCTTCAGTACCTAATAATAACCACATGTATTGAGCAACTAAGGTAAATTATGGATAGACATTCTATTTTTTAATAAAATACACCAAAATAATTAAATATATTTAATCAAATATATCAAAGCTATAAAATGTATTCAAATCAGAAATATGTCTTTAGTATATCTTCCACCATTCCAATAATGTCATTACTATAAATTGTAGTAGATTGCAAAAGTGGCAACAAATTCTCCCATCCTTACATGCACACCTTTTTGCAATGTGATTTTACAGCTCCTCTCATTAAGAGGTGGGATTTGTTTCTCCACCCCTTGAAGTTAGGATTTTCCATGTCTCTTGCTTTAGCCAATGAGACAGCAAACAAGAAGCAAGAAGAGGCTCGAAAGTGCTTATGCATTAGGGCATGCTTTTTTTTGCTGCTCTTGGGAACCCTGTGACCACTACTATGTGAAAAAGTCTAGATTAATGTTGGACGATTTTACTTCTATAAAATCATTTTCAAGGTGTAATATTCCATTATATGGCTATATCATATTTTATTTATGTAATCAATTATTTATTATTGGATGTAGATTGTTTTCTAGTTTTTGTTTCTTGTTGTTGCTATAGTGAACTTGTGCAACTAAATCCACGTGCACGTACATGCTCATTTACCTGGGATAGATTTGTAAAGTGGAATTTATGGGTCAAATCAGTGAGTACTTTTAAGGCTTTTGATACCTATTGCCAAATTGTCTTTGTGACCATGCCCATTTCACCAAACCTTGGCCAATAATGACGGCAATAAAAAGTATATGCACATATACTTATACATATATATACACACATATATATGTACATATTAAAAGAATTCTTTTTACCAATTTGGTAAGTGAAAATGGTATCATATTTAAGTTGCATTTCCTTGCTTACTAGTGACTTTGAACAGTTCCTATATGGGTTAGCCATATTTATGTCTTTTGTGAATTGCCTGCTCATATATTTTATCCATTTTTCTGGAGTTTTTGTCTCTTTATTCTTGATTTGTTAAGGTTCTTTGAAGGTTAAGAATATGAATCCTCTGTCACATATACTACAAATATTTTCACAAATTATTTATCTTTAATAATAACATATAAGTTAAAATACAACTTAGTCTTTAATAGAAATATTAATAATGATATGTTAGGGAACATAAAATATAAAACATAAAATAAATTATTTCCATTAGTAATATTTCCACAAGGATTTTTAAAAATGACATTACAATAGAAAACAATGTATCAGGGAACACCAAACATACACCTGGACCCCACCTATCTTTCCAGACTTTACCCCTCTAATAAGTCTCCCCTATCTTTTTTGTTTGTTTGAATTAATAGAGTTTTAGGTTTACAAAAAAATTGAACAGAACAGAGAACTTATATATACTCTCTCTTCCCTCTGCCCACTCCCCTGATTTATAAAGGCAGAAATGGCCCTACAATCATTGTGTGGTCATAATAACATATACACAATTCAGTATTATACTTAACCCACATGGCAGTTATAGGCCATAGTAAGATACAAGTTTCTTAAGGACAGGAATGATGTTTTATTGATCTCTGTTTCCCAAAGGCCTAGCAGAGTTTCCACCATATGCCATACATATAATTGCAAAATGGAAAAGTTACCAGCACTTGCCAATTCTGATTTATATATTATCTTATTTAATCCTCACAACAACCTTGTATATGAGCTAGGTACTATTATTACCTCTCATTTTATGAATGAAGAAACTAGGGCTTAGAGAGGTTAAGTTATCTAAGATCAAAAATAGCAGGGCCAGATTCTAACCCAAGCTGTCTAAATCCAAATTCTGAGTTGTTGACCTCTACCTTATAGTCCTACCTTTAAACACAAACTTGCAAATAGTTAAAAGCCTGTTTCCTCACCCATGAACTGGGCGAGATTAAAGAAACTACATACCTCATAGGGTGGTTGGGAAAATTGACATCTATTTGTCAATAGATGGGGTTGGGAAATTTGCATCTATTTTGATTATTATTAATATTATTTTCAATTGGCAAGTCCTTATCAAGACCCTAATTTAGTATAGTTTAGCCACTACACTAAGCATAGGGAATGCATAAATAGACAAAAACCTTAGGTACCAAAGTTCTAACACACTTAAAATATAATAAGTGCTGTTATGAAGATAGTTATATCAACATTGTGAGATAGGAAAACTAAGTCCACATGTGAGACTCAGAGAGAGTTTCACAGAGGGGGAAATGTTGGCTTAAAAATGTCCATATGTTAGCAGATAAGAGCTCCTGTCCTTGACTTGGAAAGTTCTGATATAAATCTGACCTCTATCATTTTACTAGCTATATGACATTGACTATGTTACTTAATCTCCATGAATCAGGATACATATGTCATAGGGCTATTGAGAATTAAATAATGCAATATTTGCATTGAGTATAGTAAGAACTTAGTAAACACAAACAAAAATAGTAGTAAGAGGAGGGGAAGTGAATAGAAGTTTGCTAAAAATAAAGGGAGTAAAGTTTGAATGCAAAGGTCCTGAAGCAAAAGCACATGGTATCTTCAGGGAAAGACAAGAAAAACATAAGACCTGAGCAGAGATTTCATGGGTGAGAATAGTGGAGAGGAAATTGGTAGGTCGATACAAAGAATATCATACTAAAGGTTTAAATTTTATTCTATGGCTTATGGGCAGTCTTTGAAAAATTCTGAATGCAAGGGAATACTCTAATGGTAATATGGAAGATTTATTTTATTTTATTTACTCAATGATATATTTGTAATGATATTTTTCTTTAACATGGTTACTTTAAAGGATTTAGTGCTTCCCTAAAAGTGATTTTATCATTCCTTGGAGGCCAGTGTATTCTCTGTGGACACATCTGTCTATTAATACAAGCAATGAGAAAATTGGATTTGAGATTTTTACATGAAGCCCTTAAAAAACATATTTATTCCTTGTGTAGAATAGTATCTGTTTCCATGTGCAGCCAAGGTATGGATTCAGTGGTAATTGTGAGCCCTTAGATTTAAAGTACAAACAGTAGGATAACAAGGACAGAAATGAGAGGTAATAGCCTATATGGATAACCTATAAAAATTATATTTTAAAACAAAGCTTTACCTTGGCCATATTTTTGTTTCATATGGGTTAAATCCAAATTTACAAAATAACTATGGGCTGGGCATGGTGGCTCACACTTGTAATCCCAGCACTTTGGGAGGCCAAGGCAGGAAGATCTCTTGAAGCCAGGAGTTTGAAACCAGCCTGGACAATGTAGCAAGACCCCATCTCTATCACAAAAAAAGTTTTTTTTTTTAATTAGCCGGGTGTGGTGACACATGCCTATAGTCCTAGCTACTCGGGAGGCTGAGGTGGGAGGATCACTTGAGCCCAGGAGTTCACGGTTGCAAAGACAGAGTGAGACTCTGTCTCAAAAAATAATAATAATAACAACTATGGTACAATAGATTTGGAGTTACTGGCTACACAGTCAATCTAACTACATACTCTATAGTCAGTCATGAAAATAACCAGTATGAACACATAGGCCATAACTAACACAACTATGGCATGTGGGCAATTGTGGCATTCAAGCCTATATAATTTAATTGTCTTGATTACACACAATAGTAAACAGAAAATAATGTAATGCTAAAAAAAAACATAATACCCTAACCTAATCAGGGCACAGTGCTGAAAATCACTTTACTACTGTGAAGTGATTTTTTCCTATTTAAAAAATTACAAGACATCTCAAATTATAGTACAGTATTCATCACTATCAAACTGCTTTTTGATAATTGCTATAACATCAAAGACCAGAGACTAAGATCAAAGAATAAGAACTACAGCTGGCTCAGCCTGCACATGTAAGCCCATCCTGATTCTGACTTACCTTCCATCTCTCTTGTTCATCATATTAAAGTAACCACAGTGTTAAATATCTCAGGCATCTAGAAATGGATTTTAACTCTGGGGGAAAGCTAAGGTTTTCTTGTGGACTCCATCTACTTTGTAAAAAAGATTGTTATTTGTAGGTCTTATTAGTCCTCTTTCACATAGAGTTCCATAGGAAATATAAATATTTTAAAAGAAGGTAGTGTCTTGCCTTAAAAAGACCTTGACCCCACCCCTAGACCTTTCTGGCAATCATTCACTCTGGGTTCTGCCATCAGAAAGGACCCTACCTAATGGTCTGGCCAAATGGCTCTTCTTTAAAGAGTTTGATATGTTTGCATATGCAACTCCTTCCTCACCATGATCCTCACTCTTCAGCACAGATATCCACTTGGCAGTCATGTTACTGATCAAGAGCCAGCTCAAGAGTTTCCTTCTTATGACACCTTCATAGGAGACCTCTACTTTTTCACTTACCACATCATGCCATAATGATACATTAAAAATATTTTTCTCCCTTATTAGGCTGTGAACATTTATCTTCATAATCTAAATACTTATTAAAATGTCTTGTGCAAGGAGGGTGCTTAATAAATATTTTTCAGTTTATTTATGCCTTGCCTCTTTTCAAAAAGAATTGAGCATGAATTACAGGGATGTATGCAATACAATGGGATTTAGTGGGGTTTTTTAAGCAAAAGAAAAAAATATTTGTTTAATTTAACATATTGAGTGACTACAGATCTGAAAAAAATAAGTTGTGTTTAGGAATTTGGGGTGGTATGTTATTCCATTTAGAATCAATCAGGAAAAAAAAAAAAGAATTAAAAAAAACCCCTTCCTTGAAATGTTAAGCCTGCATACTTTACGTGAAATACAAAAAGGTTATTTAAACTTTAAATCACTGGAAGAAATAAAGTAAATTCTTTGATTATGGTGAATGTTTGTTCTATGCTTGACTCACCAGTCTCCATTTTTGCTATTTGCATCTAAGCTTCAACATTTTAATTAAATGGCTAAGCAGTTGAATCATATCTAATAACATCAAAAAACTATTTTCTATAGCCATGCACAAAGTCACTGGTCAATACAAAGGAAACCCTAGCAAGAAGTAGGTAAGTAGCCATAGTTTGCCCTGGTGTTCCCCCCTCTTCCACATCAGGGACTCTTCCAGACCATCAGTTGAGCACAAATAATCTTCTAAGAGACAACATAAAACAAGAGAAAAGCAATTAAAAGGAAATAACTAAGAAGAAAATGAAGAAAAAATGGTTAACATAATTCTAACAGAAAAAAACAGTCTCAGAGAGGCTACCACAATTGAATACAAAACTAAGCACTAAGTTTCCCAGTATCCACTACAAAAGAAGAAAAACAGGGAGAGCAGGGCATGTGAATCCTATAACATAATTAAAGAAAGTACAAGGTCATTAAAATAAACACTTTGGAGCTCTGAGAAGAATTTACCTCTTCATAAGATTGGTGATATTTTCCTTAGAAGTAATAAAAACTTCAGGGATGCTCTCACTTCCTTTGGCCACTTCTTATGTCAGTTTAACTCCTTTCAGTTTTACATACCCTCCATAAACTCTCAACTTTCCACATCTTTTTATACGCTATTTCCTCTGAGTTTAATGCCCTTTCCTCTTAATCTTTGCCTGGATTACTCCTTACTAATCCTGAAGTGTCAATCACTGCAGGAAACCTTTTATCACCCATCTCCCTCCCTGGCACAGGGGTGCTAGGGTCTCTCTTGCTCTTTCTCTTTCTCTCTCATACACACACACACACACACTCTCTCATACTGACCTAGCTAAGTATCCCTTCTCATGCTGTCATAGTACTTTGGACATACCACTGTTCTTACATTTACAGATGCTATATGGAGAAGTAGCTTATAGATGAACAGGGGAAAGTTAAAAGTTGTTTGTGGCATTTAGTTCTTGTTAAGCTCTTCCTAGTAGCCCTTAGTCTCGTTAACTCTACAATGAAGGAAAGACTGGGCTTGGGGTCCTTTAAAGATCCCTTCCAGTTCAATTATTATATGATGATGGTTTATTGTTTTGTTTAAAGGACATAAGATCATTGAAGTAGCAGTAAGGAAACTAACAGAAATAAAAACATCAAGACAAAAGCAGACACAAACAAATATCAACCATGACCTATTTCATCTATGGCCAGAATAGTCAAAGACATCTGGCCTATTAACAAGATTTTGCCATACTCCAGGATTAAGTAAGATCATTATTCAAAGTGCCTAGCACAGTGCTTGTTAGTTCTTTATCCCGTTCCGTTTTTATTCCCTACCTGGTAGGATTGAGCAAAAGATAAAGAAGTGGACTAGGGATCATATGAAAGGCACAAAAAGTCCTTACTAAGTAGGAGCAAAGACATTAGGAAAAGTAAAGATTAAAAATTTAAAAGTTATTATTGTTAATATACCTTAATAAAAATTATGTCTTTTGTTTTAATCATGAATTATGGATATCTTTTAATTGTTATTTCCTTTAATTGTAATATTTTCTAAAGGTATTCCATTGACTTGTCAAAAGATAAATGGATAGATCATATTTTATAAGAATAATTTCTATTATATCCTTGGGAATTAATTACAATGCTATGCTATGCAACTTTACACATGAGATTTAGTAATAGGAAGCCAAAAGAAACAGTAAGATGTCATTATTTTCTACTTTGCTGAAAACATAAAATAGTTGAACCATTTCTGAGCTTTAATTTAACCTTTTAATTAGAGTAAATATAGAATAAAGCAATTACTCCATATTTGTTTATTAATTGTTGTCTATTTTGATAGTAGCAAACTTTTTCATTTAGCTGCTAGCTTCTTTTTACCAAAATGGGCTTTCAGATGAAAAATGTTACACTATCTTTCCAGCTTTGAGTTTTTTGCTTTTTTTGTTCTTTACAAATGCATATTTGCAGCAGGCATAAATTGCTTATTTGCATGAAAATAGCATGAATAACTTAAATCCCATCATCAAATCTATTCCAGTTAAAAGCAGATGGCAAAAACAGGGGAAACGTAAGGTCTTTCAAAACTCAATTTAAAAAGCTAAGATACTGCCAGTTGGTTTTAGATAACTTTTGGTAGTAAAACTAGAGGAATATTTATTTAGGTTTAAATTGTTCTCTCCTCCACTGAGATTTACTTAGTGATATAAGAATGATTAGTTTATTTGACATTTATAGTCTTGAAGCATGTAATTTTCTAGAAATTTCATTAAAGTGCATGCACATCGTGTTGGAAGAAATAACAAGTTGATTGTAGTTTTAAATGCAGTTTATTAGCAGAAGATACTCAACAGTGAGAGAACATCTGTCTAAATCTAGCAAAGAGAGATTAAACAGAGCACAAATATGTTTACCTTTAATGAACATTATAGTCTGATTTGAAATATAAAAGCATAGTGCAATAAGCTTTTAAAAAATTATAGGCAAAATTTCATATTCTTTTTTTAACCTTCTAATCTCCTAAATGACAGCAATAATCCTATCTATAGATAAAAATGATTTTGCAAAATGCAAACATTACACTTCTTCTCCATTTCCTCATGTTTTTGACCCAAAATATAGAGAAGATGAAATACTACTCAAGGTGAAGACAGGGGCACTGTGAGTCTTGAGGGGAAACACTTGGAGTACCTTTGGGCTCACATTGGCCATTAGTATGAGGAGTTACTCATCTGATCAGTCAGAATCTGACTTTGATGGAGTCACATTTCACTAGTAGATAGGAGAGTCATGTTAAAGGTCAATGTTCATGCATAGCATGCCCTCTTGGCCTCTCTTCCACTTCTTGGACTAATATTGCCAGTATAATAAGAAAGCCATAGCCTGGCCCTTTCCACATGTGGAAGGAGGCTGGCCCTTTCCTCTCTGTTCTCTCTTCAACCACAATCATACAATATGTTTTAAAATCATGTTTGTATCGAAGATTAAAATTTTGATTCTTTATTTCATTTCCTAAATTAAAGCAGTTATTTATGGATGAGATAAAATTTTTAAAACCATAAATATTAAAATATGCTAATACATTTTGCTTTATCATTTATACAGAATAAAACTCTGTAGTAATTGAGTACTACACAGTAAAAGCAGTATTAAGTCCATAGCAGTAAACTCCTACATCAAAAAAATAGACTTCAAATAAACAACCTAACGATAAACCTCGAGGAACTAGAAAAGCAAGAACAAACCAAACCCCAAATTAGTAGGAGGAAAGAAAATAAAGATCAGAGCAGGCTTTGATTTGATTCTCAGCTTGACTGTTATTGGTGTATAGGAATGCTACTGATTTGTGTATATTGATTTTGTAACCTGAGACTTTGCTGAATTTATTTAACAATTCCAGTAGTCTCTTGGCAGAATCTTTAGGGTTTTCTAAATATAAGATCATATCATCAGCAAAGAGCAATAGTTTGACATCTTCTTTCCCCATTTGGATACCCTCGATTTCCTACTCTTGCCTGATTGCTTTGGCTAGGACTTCCAGAACCACGTTGAATAGAAGTGGTGACAGTGGGCAACATTGTCTGGTTCCAGTTATAAGCAGGAATGCTTTCAATTTTTCTCCATTCAGTATGATTGATGTTGGCTGTGGGTTTGTCATATATGGCTTTTACAATTTTGAGGTATGTTCCATCTATGCCCATTTTGTTAGGAGTTCTTATTATAAAAAGGTGCTGAATTTTGTCAAATGCCTTTTCTGTGTCTATTGAGAGGATCATATGGTCTTTGTTTTTGCTTCTATTTATGTGGTGAATCACATTTATAGATTTGTGTATGTTGAACCATCCTTGCATCTCTGGGATGAAGCCTACTTGATTGTGGTGGATTATTTTTTTGATATGCAGCTGAATTTGGTTTGCTGGGATTTTATTGAGAACTTTTGCCTCTATATTCATAAGGGATATTGGTCTGTAGTTTTCTTTTTTTGTTGTGTCCTTTCCTGGCTTTTGTATCAAGATGATATTGGCTTCATAGAACAAGCTGGGGAGGATTCCCTCCTTTTTGATGTATGAAATAATTTCTGCACTACAGGTACCAGTTGTTCTTTGTAGGGCTGGTAAAATTCAGCTGTGAAACCACCTGGTCTGGGACTTTTTTTTGTTGGAAGTTTTTTTATTGCTTTCAATTTCATTACTTGATATTGGTCTGTTCAGAAGTTCTATTTCTTCCTGCTTGAGCGTAGGGATGTTGTGTGTTTCCAAGAATTTGTCCACTTCCTCAACATTTTCAAGTTTATGCACATAGAGATTTTTATAGTATTCAGAGGTGATATTTTGTATTTCCATGGTATCAGTTGTAATGGCTCCTTCTTCATTTCTGATTGAGCTTATCAGGGTCCTTTCTTTTCTGTTTCTGGTTAATCTAGTGAGAGGCCTATCAATTTTTACCTTTTCAAAGAACCAACTTTTTGTTTCATTAATCTTCTGTATAATTCTTTTGTTATAGATTTCATTTAATTCTGCTCTGATCTTATTTATTTATTTTTTTTCTGCTGGGTTTGGCATCGGTTTGTTCTCCTTTTTCCAATTCGTTGAGATGATTCATTAGATTGTCAATTTGTGATCTTTCTGTCTTTGGATGTAGGCATTTAAGGCTATGAATTTTCCCCTGAGGAATGTTTTTGCTGTGTCCCAAAGATTTTGATAAATTGTGTCCTTTTTGTCATTTAGTTTGAAGAATCTTTTGATTTCTATCTTAATTTCCTCCTTGACCCAATAATCATTCAGCAGTAGGTTGTTTAATTTCCATGACTTTGTGTAGAGTTGAGTTTTCTCTTGGAATTGATTTCTAATTTTATTCCACTGTGGTCTGAGAAGATACATGGTATAATTTCTATTTTTAAAAATTTGTTGAGACATGTTTTGTGGCCTAGGATGTGCTCAATCTCAGAGAATGTTCCATGAGCTGATGAGAACATATATTCAGTAGTTTTGGGGTAGAATATTCTGTAAGTGTCTGTTAGGTCCATTTGTTGTAGAGTCCCGTTTAAGTCCATTGTTTCTTTGTTTATTTTCTGCTTGAAGGATCTGTTCCTTTGTCAGTGGAGTGTTGAAGTCCTTGGCTATTATGATGCAGCTGTTTATCATTTTGTTTAGATCAAGTAGGGTTTGCTTTATGAATCTGGATGCACCTGTGTTAGGTGCAAAAATATTTAGGATTATTGTGTCTTCTTGTTGAATTGTTCCCTTCACCATTATATAATGACCATCTTTGTCTTTCTTCACTTTTGTTGATTTGAAGTCTGTGTTATCTGATATGAGAATGGCTACACCAGCTTTCTTTTGGTTTCATTTGCATGGAATATTGTTTTCCATCCCTTTACCTTGAGTCTGAATACCTTTCACAATAACAACAAAGAAAATAAAATACTTAGGAATATATTTAACCAAGGAGGTGAAAGACCTCTACAGGGAGAACTACAAAACACTGAGGAAGGAAATCGCAGAGGATGTAAACAAAAGGAAAAACATATCATACTCTTGGATCAGCAGAATCAACTTTGTTAAAATGTCTATACTACCCAAAGTGATGTACAGATTCAATGCACTCCCTATTAAAATACCAATGTCATTTTTCACAGATATAGAAAAAGTAATTCTACACTTTGTATGGAACCAGAAAAGACCCTGAACAGCCAAAGCATCCTTAAGCAAAAAGAACAAATCGGGAGGCATCACTTTGCTAGACTTCAAGCTATACTACAAGACTATACTAACCAAAACAGCATGGTACTGGCACAAGAACAGAGACATAGACCAATGGATCGGAACAGAGAACCCAGATATAAAACCATCCTCATATCGCCATCTGATCTTTGACAAAGGAGACAAAAACATACACTAGGGAAAAGAATCCCTATTCAATAAATGGTGCTGAGAAAATTGGATAGCCGCATGTAGAAGAGTGAAACAAGATCCATATCTCTTACCACTCCCAAAAATTAATGCATGATGGATAAAAGAATTAAACCTAAGGCACAAAACTATAAGAATTCTAAAAGAAAATGTTGGAAAAACTCTTATAGATATTGGTCTAGGCAAAGAATTTATGAAGAAGACCCCAAAGGCAATCACAACATCAACAAAAAGAAATAAATGGGACCTGATTAAATTTAAAAGCTTGTGCACAGCCAAGGAAACAATCAATAGAGCGAAGAGACAACCTACAGAATGGGAGAAAATATTTGCATGCTATCCATCTAATAAATGGCTAATAACCAGAATCTACAAAGAACTCAAGCAAATCAGCAAGAAAAAAATTAAACAACCCCATTAAAAAGTGGGCAAAAGACATGAACAGAAGCTTTTCAAAAGAAGATAGACTAATGGCCAATAAACATACGAAAAAATACTCAATATCTCTAATCATCAGGGAAATGCAAATCAAAACCACAATGAGATATCACCTAACTCCAGCAAGAATGACTTTTATCAAAAAGTCCCAAACAACAGATGCTGGTGTGGATGTGGAGAGAAAGGAACACTTATACACTGTTGGTGGAAGTACAAGCTAGTACAGCCTGTAGGGAAAGTAGTATGGAGATACCTCAAAGAACTAAAAGTAGACCCACCATTTGATCCAGCAATCCCATTATTGTGTATTTACCCAAAGGAAAAAAAAGTGATTTTATCAAAAAGACACTGGCACTTGAATGTTTATTGCAGCACAATTCATAACTGCAAAGATATAGAGTCAACCCAAGTGCCCATCAACATGAGTGGATTAATAAAATGTGGTATAAGTATACCATGAAGTACTACTCAGCTATAAAATAAAATGGTGAACTAATACCTTTTGTAACAACCTGGATGGAACTGGAGACCATTATTCTAAGTGAAGTATGGTAAGAATGGAAAAATAAATACCACATGTACTCACTATTAAATTGGAACTAATCAATCAGTACTCATGTGTGGTAGTAAGACTCAATGGAAATCAAGTAGATGGCAGAGGGAAGGAGAGGATGAGTAAATTCACGCCTAATGGGTGCAATGCACACTATCTTGATGATGGCGCACTTACAACTTTGACTCAAACTGTAAAAAAGCAACTCATGTAACAAAAATGTTTGTACCCTGTAATATTCTGAAATTTAAAAAAAGATCAGAGCAGAATCAATAAAACAAAAAGTTTATTTTTTGAAAAGATAAACGAAATTGATAAACATTTAGCTAAACTAAGAAAAAAAGAGAGAAAACCCGAATGAATAAAATCAGAGACAAAAAATGAAACATTACAACTGATACAACAGAAATACAAAGGATCGTTAAAGACTACTGTGAACTACTATATATCAACAAATTGGAAAACCTAGAAGAAATGGATAAATTCCTGGACACATACAACCTACCAAGGTTGAACCATGAAAAAATAGAAAGCCTGAGCAGATCAATAATGAGCAATGAGATTGAAGGAGTAATAAAAAGTCTCCCATCAAAATAAAGCCCAGAACCTGATGGATTCACTGCTGAGTTCTAACAAGCATTTAAAGAACTAATATCAATTTTACTCAAACTATTTCAAAAAATTGAAGAGGAGAGAATACCTACAAACTCATTATATGAGGCCAGAATTACCCTGATACCAAAACAAGACAAAGATACAACAAAAAAAGAAATCTACAGGGCAATATCCCTGATGAACATAGATGTGAAAATCCTCAACAAAATGCTAGAAAACCAAATTCAACAACACATTAAAAAAGTCATTCACCATGATCAAGTGGGATTAGTTCCAGGGGTGGTTCAACAACACACATCAATAAACATGACACATCACATCAACAGAAACAAGGGCAGAAACCATATGATCATTTCAATAGATGCTGAAAAAGCATTTGATAAAATTCAACATCCCTTCATAATGAAAACTCTCAACAAATTGAGTATAGAAGGAATATACTTCTACACAATAAAGGCCATATATGACAAACCCACAGCTAATATACTAAATGGGGAAAAATTAAAAGACTTTCCACTAAGATAAAAAGGATGCCCACTTTCACCATTTCTATTCAACATAGAACTAGAAGTTCCAGCCAGAGCAATTAGGCAAGGGAACGAAATAAAGGCCATCTAAATTGGCCTTTATTTGGAAAGAAAGAAGTCAGATTATCCTTGTTTGCAGACAACATGATCTTATATTTAGAGAAGCCTAAAGACTCCACCAAAAAACTCTTAGAACTGATAAATAGATTCAGTGAAGTTGCAGCATACAAAATCAACATACAAAAATCAGTAGCATTTATATATGCTAATAGCAATCAATCTGAAAAAAGAAATCAGGAAAGCAACCCCATTTACAATAGCTACTCCCCAAAAAATACCTAGTAATAAATTTAACCAAAGAAGTGAAATATCTCTACAAGGTAAACTATAAAACACTGAAGAAAGAAATTGAAGAGGCACAAAAAAAAAATTGAAAGAAATCCCATGCTTATAAATTGGAAGAATTAATATTGTTTTAATGTGTATATTACCCAAAGCAATCTACAGATTCAATACAATTGCTATTAAAATACCAAAGACATTCTTCACAGAAATAGAAAAAACTACCCCAAAATTTGTATGGAACCACCAAAGACCCCAAATAGCTAAAGCAATCACGAGCAAAAAGAACAAAGCTGAAGGCATCACACTATCTGATTTCAAATTATACTACAAAGCTATAGTAACCAAAACAGCATGGTACTGGCATAAAAACAGACACATAAACCAGTGGAACAGAACAGGGAACCCAGAAATAAATCTATGCACTTACAGGCAATTCATTTTCAACAAAGATGCCAAGAACATACATTAGGGAAAGGACATTCTTTTTAATAAATGATGCTGGGAAAACTGGATATCAATATGCAGAAAAATGAAACTAGATCCCCATTTTTTACCATATACAAAAATCAATTCAAAATGGATTAAAGACTTAAATTTAAGACCTGAAACTATAAAACTACTAAAAGAAAACATGGAGGAAACACTATAGGACATTGGTCTGGGTAAAGATTTTTTGGATAAGACCTCAGAAGCACAGGCAACAAAAGGAAAAATAGACAAATGGGATTATATCAAGCTGAAAAGCTTCTGTGCAGAAAAGGAAACAATCCACAAAGTGAGGAGAGAACCTACAGAATGGGAGAAAATATTTGTAAATTATCCATTTGACAAAGGATTAATAAACAGAATATATCAGGAATTTAAACAACTCAATAGCAAAAAATAATAACAACAACAATCTGATTTAAAAATAGGCAAAAGATCTGAATAGACCTTTCTCAAAAGAAGACATACAATGGCCAACAGGTATATGAGTAAATGTTCAACATCACTACTCATCAGAGAAATGCAAATCAACCCCAGTTAGAATGGCTTTTATCAAAAAGACAAAAACAAAAACAAAAAACAAATGCTGGTGAGGATACAGAGAAAGGAGAATACTCGTACACTGTTGGTAGGAATGTAAAGTAGTACAGCTACTATGGAAAACAGTGTGAAGGTTCCTCAAAGGGCTAAAAATAGCACTACCACATGATCCAGCAATTCCACTGCTGGGCATATGTCCTAAAGAAAGAAAAAAAGGATATTAAGGAGGAATCTGTATTCCTGTGTTTATCGCAGCACTGTTCACAATAGCCAAGACATAGAATCAACCAAAATGTCCATCAATGGATGAATGGATAAAGAAAATGTGCTGTATATACACAATGGAATATTATTCAGCCATAAAAAGAATGAAATCCTGTCATTTGCAGCAACATGGGTGCAATTGGAGGTCATTATGTTAAGTGAAATAAACCAGACCCAGAAGGACAAATACAATCACATTTTCACTCATGTGTGGGAACTCAAAAAGTGGACTTCATGGAAGTAGAAAGAATAATGGTGGTTACCAGAGGCTGGCAAGGGAAGAGGGGAGGAGTAGATGAAGAGAAGTTGGTTAAGGGGTACAAAAATACAGTTAGGTAGAAAGAATAAGTTCTAGTATTCTAGAACAGTACCAAAATTATAGATAATAATTTATTGTATGTTTCAAAATAGCCAGAAGAAAAGAATTGTAACGTTTCCAATGCAAAGAAAAGATGAATCTTTGAGGTGACAGATATCCCAATTACCCTGATTTGATCATTACACATTGCATATAGGTATCGAAATGTCACGTGCGCCATCAAAATATGTACAACTATTATATATTAATAAAAAATTTTAAAACCATAGTTTATTATAAGACATCAAACTATTCACTAATGCTTTAAAAGTCTACTAGACTAATAGAAAAAGTGGATCTCTATTTTTTCCAGAACTTTAATGTTATCTCTTGTGCCATAAAAATTACTATGTGATAATAAATCCAGAAAAACATAAAATCCCACTTTACTTGTACACAAATATTTATTGTATTTTTGAAAAATAAAAAATGTACTTAGTAAAAAATAATGCTATTATTACCATAACTTCTTACTTTGATCACTACAAAAAAATAGAAAACTGATTTATATTTTTTAGCTTGTGCCACTTCCTCTTTGTGAGTTCCTTAAAACCAGAAATTACATCTTCCTAATTTTTTATCTGTTAATCAGCATGTCTGTCACATATTAAGTGTCTTCTGTGTTGATGGAACGGATGTGCGGGATGAGTGGATGAATAGGACAGAGGGGATGAATGAATAGGATGATGGAATGGATGAACAAATGGATAAACGGAGGTATGGTTGTGCGGAATAAATGGGATGAATGGATGGAATAGATGGATGGATGGAATGAATGGATGGAATGGAAAAAGAATGAATGGAATGAGTGGATAGCTGAAGAGTTCAGAATCGTCAAGGCTAGGTGAGTCGAGGTACCTGGATACTGCAATTTAAGCGTCAGTTAACTTAACACATATTTACTGATCACCTCTAGATGCCACATAGGTAATGTGTAGTGAAGCTCACAGTGATGTAGGGGACACAGGCAGATAAATAAAAGTTATAAAACAATGTAATAAGTACTAGAACAGGAGTAAGCATCAAGTTCCATAGGCGCATGGAAGACTAGAGGTGGCTTTTAAAAAGATATAGTAACTGATCTGGATCTTGGTGAAGATGATTTTTTAACAGTATGACCTAAAACTTTCCATGAAGAAGGCACAAATACACCATATTAGTTCATTGGGAAGAGTCCAGTAAGTGCACAAAAGTGGTAAAGAAAAGGGAATTCCAGAAAGATGAAATAGTATGTGCCAAGGTACAGAGATATAAAATGGCATAGGATGGCCAAGAAACTACAAGTAATTTGGTATGGCCTGAATTTATAGCAAAAGTATCCACTGAATTTATTTTGATACTACAGGCTCATTTATCTCTTGAGGCTTAATACAATGTATTTCTAATCGCTGCCACACAGCTTAATTTATTACTTATCTTTTATCCTTTAGCTCCATCTTGGCTTTTTAATATGTTGACTCCTACTGATATCAATAGCCATATCTTGCTTATAGTTAAGGGTAAAACGCCTCCATAAAAAGCTTAGAACTAATGAGATTCTGATTAGAATATGAGAAGGAAGTAGATAGTGTGTAGAATCAATCTCAGAGTTCAGTATTTTCCTAAGATTTTATATTTTATTGGAACAACTCAAATTAAATATTTAGCATAAACAATAGGATATCTAATCATACCTAGGGAAATAAGAAGAAACTATAGTAATAGAAATAATAGTACATACTAATTGCCAAACAATATCTCATTTAATCTTTACAACTCTATGAAGAAGATACTCTTACTATTTTTTAAAAAACTAAACCTTAGAGAGGTCGAATAATTATCATACATTCACATATCTCATAATTGGTAAAGTCAGGACTTAAATCCAGGTCTGTCTGATTTCAAACCTCTTGATGACAATGCTGTATTAGGACTTAAATTTAGAAGCTCAGATAATTGGGTGAAAAGATTTATTTGAAAGGGATTGGATAATAAGAAAGTGGTTTGGATTAGGACAAGGACTAAACAGAAAAGTTATACTATTAGGAAAAATTTATATTTGAATTTTGCAAGAAAGTATATAATATTGCATTAGAGAGTATATAGATTATTAATATAAAATCAATAGCAAGGAATTTTATACAAGCTGTTCTACTTCTTTTTCATGTCAATAGAATTAATGCTGAAGAGCAGGCCCAGTTACAGAGGAAAGAAATATATTGATATCTGGGGAGAAATGTTCTTTATTTTAAACATGTTTATCATTTTTTAAGTAAACAGTGCTATGGTTAAAATCCTACATTATATGAATCTAGATCTTCATTGTTATTGTTTCTATAATAGTATTTCCTTTAATATCTCTTAGTATTTACTAATTTTTAAAAATATTTACTTATTTATTTATTTAGAGATAGGGTCTTGCTCTGTCACCCAGGTTGGTGTGCAGTGGCATGATCACAGCTCATTGTAATCTCGGAACTTCTGAGTTTAGGTGATCTTCCCACCTCAGCCTCCTGAGTAGCTGGGTCTACAGGCATAAGCCATAGCACCCAGCTAATTGTTTTTTAAATTTTTTATTCTTTGTAGAGACCATGTCTCACTATGTTGTCCAGGATGGTCTTGAACTCTTGGCCTCAAGTGATCCTCCCCACTCAGCCTCCCAAAGTGCTGGAATCACAGGCATGAGCAACCACATCTGGCCTAAAATTTTTTTGTTGTTGTTGTTTTTTAACTCTAGCCATATTTGAGCCAGAATGTTAAAGGTAAAAAAATGCATTTCAGTGGACCAGCATGTGGTGGAGGTAGTGGAAATTAAATTGAGAGATCTCAAAGGGTATGTAAAATATAGTTAAAAGAGTTGAAACAACAAACTAATGTCTTGTCTTTAATCTCCAGGAATAAGGGATGGGGAACAGAGCAATAAAATTGTGTCTCCTTCTGCTAATAAAAGTGGTTTGAAAGGAAGAGAATGTGAAGGAATAAAAATTTGCCTGTCAATAATCAATTAGTAAGGTGGCTAGACACATAATCAACTTGCAGAAATAAATAGATTTCTTACACATTACTAGTAACATGTTGTTTGTAAATTCTTTCTAATTTGGCCTAGAGGTCTCTTTCTGGGGAGTGGCTATAAATTCTAGCCCTGCCCTGATGGGGCTCTGGGGAGGTGGTCATGATGTTTATAGTGTGCCTTTCACGGGATACTTCTTTATCCTGGTGGACGGCCTAATGCCTAAGTGTCCGACCTGTGACCAGGTGTCCCTCTCACAGGAAACTTGTTCATACTGGCAGATACTCTTGTGGCTCTTGTCTGACCTGAGTTCAGTTTATTCCTACCAAGAGAGCCACTGTCTAGGAGAGCCCTGACCAGGAAAGAAGTTGGGTTTGGGTGTGTTGGTTAGGTGAGACACAAAGGAAGCAGTACAACAAAACACATAAAATAACAGAAACAGTTTTATTACTTGCAGATCCCAGAGAGAAGGCGGCAACACACTTCACAGGGCCAGTGGGAAAGGGAGCCATCAAGAACATACATGCTCCACCAGTAGGTAAGGAGCAAGAGAGAGAAAGAGAAGGACTTTTCAGACTAAAACCTTTATTGTGGCCCAGGGCATTATCCAAGCAGGTTCTCCACAGGGAATTATAATTGGTGAATTTACAGCAAGAAGACATGAGTTCCATGGGGTCACACTGTGACTGAGAGGTGGTCATTGCAGCATATCTGCCCAGTCCATGAGGGATGTGGGGGTCAGTGGAGCAAGTCAAGTAGGTTGCAGGGTTGCTTACCAGGAGGCAATTGTACAAGGGAGATATCTGGATTGACCACACTGAGGAATTGGGAGGCAGTGGAGAACTGGAAATTGTGTCAAGTGTGAATAAGCCTTGCTTCTGGTATAAGAAAGTCCAACTTATGTGCAATGCTGAGGCAACATAAAATTATAGAAATTCCCTATACATGTTTAAAAATAGTATAAATTAAAGATTCCATTCACAGTAGTAATAAGAACTATAAAATATTGAGAAGTAAATGAAACAAGAAATGTTCAAAACCTATGTAAGAACTTAGACAAACACATAAAATATCCAACTAAATGGAGACATACCATGTTCCTGGATAGGAAGATTGAATATTATAAAGCAAAGTAATTCTGATCCAAATCTCCTCAGAATTTTTTAAAGTGGATCTTGATTAGCTTATTCCAAAAATTACGTGGAAGAAAAAAATTATAAACATTATTAAGTTTTAAAAAGAATAATAATAGGGAAGGGAATTCTATTAAAAATCAAAACATGCTATACAGCTAGAATAAAACAGTAAGATACTAATTAGCCTGGGACTAAACAAATAGATCAAGGAAAAGAATAGAGTTTAGGGGGACAATTCTTAAGTACATTTCTACAATCCCACAGGATTCCTCAGAGGTTTCCCAGTAGGACTGAGCCTCAGTTGTCTATAGCTACCCATTTATTAACATACTCTTTATTTGCTTTCCTCTCTTTCCCATCTTACTTTCTCCATTCCTTCCCTTGTGCTTCCTAGGATCTCCTCCCAATTAGAATACCTATACTTAAGTCATTTTCTCAGAGTCTACTTTTGAGAGAACCCAAACTAAGATAAGAAATACTTAAGTTTTTGCTTTACATGCTTCTATAAATTATAATATTAATTTTTCACAATGACAGCATATGCACGTAGGACTTGTAATCCAAAAAATATAATTAAAAATTATTAGCCTGACCAAATCAGACATGTGAATTTGGAATATTGTTTTAGGCTTTTATATTTTGTTTTACTAAGGGGAGACCTCATAAATGATAACAAATGTTTTCATACCATTCTACCTCTCTCAAAATTTAGATCTAGAGTCCAACAAATATTTCCAGCTCATTCTGCTCTTAGTGTATCACATTGAGAGACTAATTATGTAGAATCATATAAAAAGATTTCTAAAATGAAATTTTATAAATTTATAAATCTATAAAAATCTGACATTTATAAATCTGCCAACCCTCAAGTAAAAGCACTTAATAGGATTTATCTGTCTCACATCTAAAAATGCTTGAAATAGTTTCATGTAGTATAATTTTGTAACTAAAGGACATTTTAGAAACATTACCTCTGAAGAATCTGTGAATGTTGATCACCAAAAAGAATATGCGGAAGTATGCAAGGCTCAACATGTAATCCAGGGAATGGCAGGAGAATAGTCACAACAACTGAACGCAGGAAATGCCATTTATTTCTACTCTAAACTAAGATCTGTTCTTCAAATAGGAAGCAGGAAGTTGAGTCCCTAGGTTAAAAGGGAACACAAGCTTAGAAATAGGAAGAGGGTGGTCTAAGAGGGTTATGACACTATGCAAAAAAGCTGAAGTTAAAAGTAAAATGGTCAATAGAGAAAATCATTTGAGAGACTTGTATAATTCACATGTAAGTGCCACTGTTTGGATAAACCATACAACCCCCAGTGGGTCAGCAAGTAGATAGCTTTGCCACAGTTGATAATGACGGGAGAATAGAAAAGGGATATTGATTAAATAACACACAACATAACCATACAATGGTAGGATTACAAGTAAGACAGAGAAAGACCTTTCAGTAAACACTCACATAAGAAACTGACTTCTACTCATCAAACTCTATAGATCCTTATTTAAAAGAAAAAAAAGAAGAAGAAGAAAAGGTGCCCAAAATTAGCTGTAGCAGGCATCCTCTATAACTGAAGAATAATTCAACCTGCATCTGTTCAGAAGATAAAAGGAATAAATGTAGCCAGGGCAATGGAAAATTTAAAGATATGGTAACCAATGTATTCATATCCCTCCAAATCTTAGTGGGGAGGAAGCAGTAATTAAAACCAGAGCTACATGGTACTCTAGAACTACATATGATTCCTTCATTAGTGTAGGTTCTGCTATTCTCAATTGTATGTTCTTTTCATCCCAAATCAAAATTTCCCCTTTGACTACTAATGGCAGGTATTTGAAACACCAGGAATCAATAGAAAAGCAGTAATCAAGATTCTGAAACTCAGGATACCAGATACCCACACTTGGTGAGTAGCACACAGTATAGATGGTTTCTAAGCCAGGAATTTAGAGCATGTGTTAAAAGAAAGCAAGAGCTTGGAAACATTGAGAAAGGACTCTGAATCTATCTGTTCAGGTTTAGTGGTATCATATGCCTGTTACTTCAGAATAATATAATAAGTGAAGAATTCTTTTTCCATCAGAGAGTAGAACCAATCTTTTAATTCTGCTGATGTGTATACTTAAAGAGAAATAATTTTTAAAATGGGTGAAAGCTTAGCATAATGTACTCCGGCACCTTTCAAGAGACCTCTTGAAGAGCATTTAGTCAGCAACTTCAAGGTCAGAGCAAGATGCCATAAAGCCCAAAAGAAAGATTTTTGGAGCTTAGCTAGCTTCTTAATGATCTTATGATCATAATGGCTTAAAATGACAACCATTTTATTTGCTCATAATTCTGTGGGTCAGAAATTTGAGCTGGCTTCAGTTGAGTGGTTTGTTTGCTGATCTCATGTGGGGTCACTCACACAGTTGCTATTATATGGAGGTCACTAGGGATGCATGGTCCAAGGTGGCCTTACTCAGAAGTCTGGTGGTTGGTGATGGCTTTGGCTGGGCCTCTGTCTCCATGTGGTCTCACATCCTCAAGAAGAACAGCTGAGGCTTCTTCATGTGGTGATGGCAGCATTCTATTAATAAAAGGACAACAGCAAAAGCTTCAAAGGCTTCCTGATACCTAGGCTCAGAAGTCCCACAATGTTACTTCCACTTCATTCTATTGGTAAAGCAAGTCACAAGGCCAGCCCAGATTCAAGAGTACTGAGAAAGGATTTTACCTCTTGATGAGAGAAGTAGCAAAATCACAGTTGCAAAGAAACACTTGTACACAGATAGGAGGAATCATTGTAGCTGTCTTTATAAACAATCTACCACAACTAGGGAGATGCCTTTCTCCTTTACGAGCTGAAACAGGGACACAAGCTGAAAAGGCCATAAGGGGCCTCCATACAAAAGACCACCCAGTATATTGGTAGTGGGATCTTAGAAGCAGACAGGACCACTGAGTGTTTAAATAATAAAAGAATTAGGGGAAACACTTACCAAGACAAACCGAAACTCTTTTTCATTCAACAAAATATTGCCATTTCTGAAACAGTCTAGTACCAGAAAATAGGACATCTATGTTTAAAAATCAGATCTTTTCCCAAATACTTACTTTGTTTACCTGAAATTCTTCTGTGCCAGATCTTCCAATGGCTGACTTTTTCACATTACTCAAGAATCAGCTCAAAATTTGCCTCCTCAGGGAGCCCTTTCCTGACCACTCTAATTAAAGTTAACCTCCCCCATTTCACTGTCACATTTTCTTCACAGCAATATTACTATCTGAAATTACTTTAATATTTGTCCACTTGTCTATGATCTGTTTCCCTCACTAGAACGTAAGCTCCACGAGATTTGAGATCTATTCATTCGTTCAGCATAGTAACATCAGCTAGCGATTAGTGTTTGAAAAGGTACCAAGATGAGGACAAGATTTTGATAATTACTTCTCCACTAATATCACAAGTTTAGCTCAATCTCTGCTATAAAGCAAAAAATAGATGACACTATCTCATCATCTCTGGGCTCAGAGCTTACCAAGGTTTTCCTGTATAAACACGTCTGCTTGAAACTTCCCATTAAGTTACAAATTCCAGTCTTTGGAATGCATATGATTCACTTCATTCACAATTTCCTTTGTAAAACTGAGAAAATACTTACCTCACTTATTATGTGAATTAAATGATATTCCACTGTAAAATGAGTAGTACAATGCCTGGCATAGTGTAGGTACTCAATAAACAGTATTTACCGCTATTATTGTCCACAACTCAATTGGGAATCACTGGGCTTGCACATATCTCAAGCCCAATCAATATTCCATTAATTTTTGCTTTAAGTTACTAACTCCAGTCTCCTATTTCTAAAGGATTCTCTGACTCCCAAGAAGGTCCTAGAAAACATTTAATCATTGATGTTTATAATTTTCCAATGTCCAAAGCAGAAGTATGACACTACTGGCATTCATAGAGTTAGAATAACACATACAGTATCAGATAAAATGTTCTTTTTATATGTGGCCATTGGTGTTCTTACTTGCTGAGCAGTCTTTCCAATTTTCTTAATCTTCTGGCATTCTAGCCATCCCCTCCCAATTCTCCACAAAACCCAGGGCCTCATTCACGTAAGCTTATGTTGCTCATTCAGGTGGTGATCTCCCCACTTTCTCTATTCCTTACAATTCCATGTTTCAGTGGTAGGTAACTTCTCGTAATAATGACGATTTTTAAAGTATCCATGCCTCAGATATTTTATCATCTTATTTTTATTAATGTTTCTGTAATGATTTCTAGTCACATTTTGTAGCACAACATGAAATCCTTTTCATTAAGCTAAGTTTGCATTAATGTAACAACCAAAACATCCTAAATCTGAGAAGCCTGCTGTGTTTGTCTTAGGAGGGTGTTTTCCTTAGATACAAGAACATTAGTTTGCTCAAATCACAGGCTCCTTCTCATCCTCCTGTTAAAATACTTCCTGTTTATTCTTATTGATATGTTAGATACCATCTCACAGGTGAGGGCAGCATGTGATATGTACCTGTAATCTTTTTCCTCATCATTGATCAGTCACTTCAGGATCCCTAGAGCACCATCTTGGACTCATTGGATCATTTCACTACATAAATGTCTTATAAGAAGTTGGTTTTTTAAAAATTTCTAAACTGTTCTCAAACAGTTCCTTTTTCTCCTTTATTTCACCCCTATGATGAGGCAATTAATAAACAATTAGGTTCAGTTGTGTCATAACTGACATAACTAGCTGACGTAAATAGCTAGTGGCAGGTTTGATGTTATAAGCCAAGTCTTCTTGATTCTCCACTCAGGGCTTACCTTCAGGAAAATATATAGGACTTTGTTGGCTATGTCAAGGGAAGGCTCCGTTAACCTAAGAAAAACGGGTTATAGCAGTTATCAAAGTAAATTCTGATTTTTTTCTCTTGGTAAAGAGGATTAGTAAATCTGACATAGGGATTTTTAGGAGTATGTAATGACAGCATACCATGATGGTCAGTAAGAGATCCCTATAGATGATATTACAGTTTAAATTAAAACATTGAAGAAATTATGTGGCTTTCGTATCTTAAGGAAAAACATGGTCTGCTTTGAAAACTTGAGGTGTTTTATAGATTATGACATTTATATAAAAATGTTTTCAAAACTCAAGGGTATAAAAAGCCATATGACCTACCTCTCATTGGAATTCATTTTGGTAAAATACAGGGGTGAGAGGGAGTATCTAAGTTTTCTTCCAGCTCAGGCATAGTATATTTTGTCTAAGGATCATATTCTTTTCAAGGAAAACAATATTTTTAATGACAAGCCCTAAAAAAGAAAAAAAAAACCTTGAAATTGGATACAGATTTATGTGAGGGATGAAGAAAAGATTTCTAAAGAAGGCCTATTTGGGCCAGGTGTGGTGGGTCAGGCCTGTAATCCTAGAACTTTGGGAGGCTGAGGCAGGAGGATCACTTGGGCTCAGGAGTTCGAGACCAACCTGAGCAAGAGCGAGGCCCAGTCTCTACTAAAAATAGAAAAAATTAGCCAGGCGTGGTGGCATGCCCCTGTAGTCCCAGCTACTCAGGAGGCTAAGGCAGGAGGATCACTTGAGCCCAGTAGTTTGAGGCTGCAGTGAGATATGATGATGCCTGCACTCTATCCAGGGACAGAGCGAGCAAGACTCTGTCTCAAAAAAAAAAAAAAAAAAAAGAAGAAGCCCTATTTGTTCTGTTGAGCACTTTACTGGGTTTGGATAGGCCAAGATGTTCCTCAAGCTGAATTTGGCAGTAGGGGACATACCTAAATTACTCTGCCCCTAAAGAGTGGGAGGAACTAAAGTTTTGCTCCCTAGAGAAAAGCACAGAAAGTGCAAAGAATAAGAAAAGTACAGAAGGCTGACATCGAGTTGAGTTTTTTCTGTTACTGTGATATGATATGATATGAATCCCTGCATATTACCAACCTTCAGCAAAATCATTGCTACATATGTGTGCCTCCGTAAATATTTGTAATGGCCATTAGGGGAAAAGGCCAAAATCCACAACTGGGTTAACATAATATGAAACATAGGCAACATGAACAGGATGGGGCATGATCTGTAAACTAGACTGAGTAAATGGAGACAAGAGCCTAGAGCCAGCAATGATTATGAGATCAAAAGCCCCCAGGTAATTCACATAAATCTTAAGGAAAATTTTGGACATCTACAATCCACAGGATGATGATGGACTAATTCAATCTCACCCATGTCTCAGGTGACCCCAGAAAACCAAGGTGATATCTGAATTATACAAGTTATGTTTGAACAGTTTCACTAAAGAAAAAAATATTAAGTATTGCTTATAATCTGAAATACTATTAAATTGAGTTCTGAAAATAAGATCCATATACATAAGAAATTGTCATTATAGCATTAATCCATCTTTTCACTTCTGAACTATTGGTAAATCTTTCTTTAAAAGTATGCTCAAGAAAACTACAAGATATTAAGCTGTTAGGCACATTAATGGATAATTTTATCAGTCAAATCTTAATCTTAAACATGTTCTGGAAATCCTTTTAATTGTCCTTGGTAAGTTTCTATTTCCAAGCCTTCAGTGATACCTTCAAGCCCCCTTCTTGATTCCCCACTACCCACTCTTATTCTTTGCAGATGACTTAGCTTCTTGATTAATTAAAAAAACTTGAAGCCATTGGATATTATTTTCCCAAACTCCTTGCCCACCTCTGCAACTATACGTGCATTTACACAGACCTGATTTCATCTCAGAGGATGCGATGTCTGTCCTTCTATGCATGGCTAGTCTCTCTAGCTGTGTCCCTGATCCCAGACCCTCTCACCTCTTCCAGACCTTGCTACCTTCTCTCTGTCACCATGGGAAACTTTCCTTTTCTGCTAGCAGCATGTTCTCAGACTATAATTAATTCCTCTCCTATTAAAAAAATACATTCCTTAATTCATATCCTCCTAATACCACCCACTATTTTCCCTTCTCATACAGACTTCTTATAAGCATAGTCTATATTTTTTGTCTTTACTTTCTTACTACACACTGTTCTAAACTCAATTCAACAAATATTTCTTTAGTGACTACAATGTATCACTATGTTATGTGTAACCAGTGAAAAATTCCTTCTACCCATGCCGTTCCATTGAAACTGTACTAGATTACCATGGACCTCCTAATTGCCACATCCAAGGAATATGTTTGATCCTTATGTTTCTTGACCTCTCTGTAGCATCTGATGAGATTTTGTTCACTCACCTTCTTGAAATTCTCTGTTCTCTTGTAAAATGTGACAGCTTATTCTCTTCTTTTGCTTGAACAGTTCCTTTATATTTTCTTAGTAGAAAAGGCTATAGAGTGGGGGTATAGTGAAGATTACTATGGGAAAATTATTCTGCCAAATTTTCTCTCGACAAAAAGTCATAGGACACCAATATATGTACAGTCTAGCAGGAACACAAGCTTAGATTCAGCAGATACATCTCTTTGTTGTAAGTTTTTTGAGAGCAAGGTCTTCAATGTCTTCACTACATTTTTCCCAGAACTTATAAGAGTTTTGAGCACAGAATGGGCAGTCAACAAATATTTTTATAAAAGCTTTATTGAGAAATAATTCACATACCATTAGATTCACCCCTTTAAAGTATACAAATCATTTTTAGTATATTCATAAAGTTGTGCAACCATTACCTCTATATAATTTTATAACATTTTTATCACCTCAAAAAGAAATTCTTCACCCATTAGCAATCTCTTTCTATCCTCTCCCTTTCCCTAGCCCCTGGAAACCGCTAATCTATTTTCTGTCTCTAAGAATTTGCCTAGTCTGGACCGTTTACATGGACTCATACAATACATGGCCTTTTCTTGCCTGGATTCTACTTAGTATAATGGCTTTAAGGTTTATCCATGTTATAGCATATGTCAGCACTTCATTTCTTTTATGGCTGAATAATATTCCATTAAATGAATATATCACATTTTTGTTTATTCATCAGATGATAAAACATTTGTATTATTTCTTCTTTTTGGTTATAGTGAAAGCGCTGCTATGAACAATCATGTATAAGTTTTAGTGTGGGCATATATTTTCAATTCTCTTGGGTATATACCTCAGAATGGAATTTCTGGGTCATATGGTAACTACCAAACTGTTCTGCAAAGTGGCTGCGTGATTTTACAATCCCACCAACAATGAATGAATGTTCCAATTTCTCCATATCCCCACTAACACTTGTTATTATCTTTTTTATTTTAGCCACCCTAGTATGTGTGAAGTGGTGTCTCCTTGTGGTTTTAATTTACATTTCACTAACAGTTAATGACTTTGAGCACCTTTTCACATACATGTCGGCCATTTGTATAGTCAATAAATATTTGATGAATGGATGAACATATACTATTATGAACATTGTGACAGGCTTTCAAGGATGTCATTTACAGTTATTCAGATAGCCATTGTCTAAAAGCAATGAAAGATCAGCAGCAGTAAGGAGTGTGTTATAATTTTGAACTGTTCAGAGATAAGCTTAGGCATAAATTATCAGAGATGATGAGTGCCCCCATTCTGATTCCAGACTATTTCAAAGGGAAAAAAAGGAGGAAAAGTAAAAGAGCTATGCAGAAAAAATATATATCAATTGTCAGAAAAAATAATACAGCAATTTGATAGATCTGAAATGAAGCAATAAGACCTGAACCATTTAGCATGCTGTAGAATGCTGTCCTTGATAACATCACGGATGTGGAAAAGACCTTGAGAAATCATTTGGGGTTTTTTCTTGTATCACTTGGAATATCTAGGAAAAAGATTGAACGGCTTGTCTCAAAACTCAATCCAATGTTAGTTGTGCTTCAGTTCGTAGTTGTGAATTGAACCCTCACTTGTTTAAAGATGTTTTTTACCTCTACCTAACTTAAATATTTAGATCCATGTGTTTATCCTGTTATATCCTTGATATAGATGAAGAAATGGTCCAAAGTTTCTTCTCCTTAAATGTCATTATTAGGTTTCCCCTGAGCAATTTTTCAAGGAAAAACTATCACAATTAATATCACTTTAACTGTTCTACAAATGCTCCCCTTTCTTAAGAAATGGAACCCCAACAGAGTGGTCTAACAAAGATCTGACAATACAGCATCTGAAAGAATTACTTGGCAATTTCTAGAAACACATTGTAGCCAAACAGCTGTGTTTTTGCCTTTCTAAATTAATTTCAGCAATACCTGGACTTTGTATCCCTTTGGGGAAAATCTTGTCTCTAGGGTGTGACTTAAACCCAAGCTCCCTGAGGAGTAGCAGCAAAGAAAGCTTATTATGATTATATTTGATTTTTTTCTCTTTCATTGTGGAGGGAATTTATAGTTTTAAATTCCAATTTTGTTAGGATTTGAAATGCAGTTTCTGGCTTATATCATTTGGGTGACTAAGAGTCAGGAGTTATGCCTCTAATGTGTTTTGACTTTCCTGTTCAAAGTACTAACAAGCAATATGTGATAAGGAATAATTTTTGAGCTAATAGGCTATCCATCTTAATGTTAGAATATTGCAGATCTTAGATGATGGTTTAAAAATAATCCAAAAAGCTCATATACATTTAGTTTTAAAAAACATGTTTTATTTGTAATCAGAAGGTACCAGAAATAATCTTTTGAAAAACCTTATATGTTTGTTCATTATAAATATTATGTGTTGTGTTTAATCAGCTACACATTAATGCTTATAAAATCATTCTTGCTTGTGAAACCATCTTTTGAAATTTATTAGTTTCCTAGCTGGCTGAATTTTAGAACCTTCTTTTGAATGGTCTTGCCCAAATAATTGGTTTGCTGCTTACAAGAATAAAATTCATATATACCACATCAGGGCTATCCCATACCTACAGGAAAGTTGCATTATAATAGAAAAGTACTGGGTTTAGGCTGTCTAGCCCTCATTTCCCCATCTAACAGCAACTCTATTTCCTTTTGAGGAATAACTTCTAATGCTATGAACACAATCAGGTGGGACTGACATTCTCCTAACCAATGGATATTCCTATATCCCAAAGTAGGCCAATTGGAATAGTGGAATACGATCTTTAAAAATTTGTAGTCTTTTCATTGTAAAATAAAACACAGATACAGAAAACCACACAAAACAAATGTATGGTTTAGTGAATTATTATAAGGCAAATACTCCTGTAACTACCACCCACATTAAGAAAAAGAACTTTTCCAGCCACTTCAGAACCCCTTTCATTTTGCTGATCCCAAAGACTATTCCCTTCTTACAAAAATAATTATCAATCATCCTGATGTTTACAGGTTTCTTCCACAAAGACAGTGATAACCACAGGCCTATAGATATTCATATTTTAGGATTTGGGGGCCATCTTATAATCTAATTCTGTTATAAATGATCTCCAGATAGTTTTGCTATCTAGCTTCTCACTCTAATTTTATTTAAGGATTTGAGAAAATTCAAAACCTCTGCTGCCACCCCAACACCTTCTTTCCAGAATTCCTGAACTTTGAGTCTTGAGCAAACTAATACAGATAATGAAAACAGTTGAAATTCATTCATCTCAGTAGAGATGTCTTAACTAAAATTTTGCTGATAAAACTTTCCTAAAGTTCTTATTTATTGATGTCCACAGCTGCCTTGGTTCTCACTGTCCTTCTGACAAATAGCTTTTTACTTAAGTTAGCCAGAGTTAGTTTCTTTTGTTTGAAAATGAAGAACCAAACTATAATGAAAATTTAAAAGTCAGTAGTGAAACTTCTGGTTTTAGCTCCAACATTTAAAGAGCTTGAAAGTTGTCACTGACATGCTTACAACAAGAACAATCTTGACAAACTAAAAAATCAATAACTTTTCTTGGACCCATCAGGGAACTAATGCTTTGGAGCAAATCACCACACAGAAATCTGGAGAGATAGGTGCTCCTAGAGAAACACAGAGCAACTGATATCTGCTTAACTTGGAGCAGAAGCCACTGGAGACATAAACTGGTAGGAACACTTAAAAATGATAGTTTTGATAAATTGCTAGAGGCTGAGTATAAACTAGCGTGAGAGTGAGAAACTCCTGGAGACTACAGTCTTAGGGGGCCCCAACACTTTCATAGTCTTTCTCTCCAGGAGTCTTAACAAATTCTCATGGTGAGGATCCCAGAAAGATTCACTGTTGGTTCTGGCAGAGATAAGAGAAGTGTAACCACTACAAACCACACATAGATAACTTTTCTATAAAAAAGCCCTACTCTCCAGAGAAAAATTCTTTGCCAGAGCATAATTCTGATAACTTATCCCAGGTGGGAAAGGGAATTCCTGCTCACTTCACTCCCCTTCTGCCTTCCTATCTCACATAAAGTGTGAGGAAGGGAGACCAGTCAACAGGGTACAAGGCTTAAGAAATAGACTGAGAACATTGCAGCCAGAGAATAGGGAGTAGGGAATAAAAGCTGTGCCAATGAAGAAAAAATAGAAACATCTGTGAATGTCACAGACTCAAGGCTCAGCCTACTAAAAAAGTGAGACTCAACCAGAAGATTATAAAGTACTTTTTTCTCCTCCTACACACCCTACCACCACACCAGCAAGTCACAAACTATAGCTGACAGAGCTACAAGACACAGACTCTCTTTGGAGAACAGTACATATGAAATCTTCTCAAGAGTGGAGAGCAAAAAAAAAAAAAAAAAATCCAAGAAACACTAGAGAAATTTGAAGTCTATGTTACCTATAGCTATAACAAACATTAAACAGCACATCTCCTAGCCAGATTAACATACATCCTCTCACTAAAGGCCTATTTGCCTCAGTTCCTATTACCTGATACAACATATCTAGTTCTTAACATAAAATAACAAGGCACACTAGATGGCAAGAAAAAAAAAAAACAGTCTGAAAAGATAAAGCAACCATGAGAACCAGACTCAGATGTGTCACAGATGTTGGAATTATAGGGAATTTTAAATGTATGTTAAGGACTCTAGTGGAAAACATAGAAAAATGCAAGATCTAATGGTAATATAAGCAGAAAGATAGAAACTCTCAGAAAGAATCAAAAGGAAGTGCTAGAAATAAAAATAGACTAACAGGAATGAAGAATGCTTTCAATGAGCCCATCAGTAGACTTAACATGGCTGAAGAAAGAATCAGTGGACTTGTAGATAGTCCCATAGAAACTTTCCAAACTGAACTGCAAAGAGTAAAAACAATAAAAAAAGACAGAACATAGGAAGCTAAGGTGGGAGGGTCACTTAAGACCAGGAATTCAAGACCAGCCTGAGCAATATAGCAAGACCCCATCTCAAAAACAAACAAACAAAAACAAACAAACAAACAAAAGCAGAACAGAACATCCAAGAACTGTGGGACACTAACAAAAGATATAACAGATGTATAATTGTAATACCAGAAGAAGAAAAATAAAACTGAGCAGGAGAAATATTTGAAGTAACAATAGCCAACAATTTTCCTAAATTAATGACAGACACTAAACCACAGATCTAAGAAGCTCAGAGAACACCAAACAGTACAAATACAAAAACAACCCACACCTACGCATATCATATTCAAATTTCAGAAAACCAAAGGCAAAGAGGAAATCTTTAAAGAAGCCAGAAGAAAAAACCACCTTGTGTATACAGGAAAATAGATAAAAATAATAGCAGACTTCCCATTAGAAAACACACAAGCAAGAAAAGAATACAGTGAAATATTGAAGGTGTTGAAAGAAATAAAAATCAACCTAAAATTCTATATCCAGTGACATTATCTTCCAAAAGTGACAGAGATATAAAAATGTCAGTAGTGTAGCAATATAGTGGAGCGATCCTAAAACCTTCCTTCCATAGAACATCTAAAAATGTCCTATAAAATTAAAGATAATCCATTTTAAATTATTGAATAAGCCTGCAATAAGCTAAGGGAAATCCACTGAAGACAGGATTGAATCAGCAAGATATGAAAATTTTGAATCCATCAAATTCTTGGCCAACTATATGAGTCACTAAGCTACCATGCAGAAGAGGATATGGGAACAAAGTCTTGAGTAAACCAAAGATCATACTATATAAAGATGGAGCCCTGAAAGGCCTACAATCTCAGGGAAAGAGTGAGCTAGAAAAGAAGAAACTTGACCCTACTGATAATAAAATAGATGACCTGTCTCAGCATTGGCTCTGGATAGAAGGGTTTTTTTTTTAAGTCTCCCCACACAAAATTCTGACTATTTTCTGACCTTCACAAGAGTTTGGGGCCTAGATCTACATTAATGGAATGCTGAAATTTAAGTGGAGTTGGGTGTATTGTATTTCTAGGCCCCTGGAAGAAGAAAATACAAACTCTCCCTAGAGGATCATACTCTTCCTGCTAGCCTCAAGGAATTCCCACAGAGTTCCAAGTATTATTTAATAATAATTTTAAAATCACAAACACAAAAGGAAACAAGCCATCAGAAACAATAACAAACAACACAGTGGATAATAAGACCCTGACTGACTTCAGGTATTGAAACTATTAGATTAAAAAATTTTTAAAACTTTGTTTACTTCATTTGCAGAAATATAACAAGGATTGAAAAATTTGAGCAAGAGAAAAAGACAATCAAAACTAATAAGGAAAATTTGAAAACTAACCATACTGAACTTCTGAAAATGAAAATGGAATAAATGAAATTTAAAACTTAGAGGATTAAAAAGCAGATTAGATATAGCTAATTAGAATTAATAAATAAATTATAAAACTAAAAAATATTCATATTTCAGCTCTGAGAGACAAACAGGTGTAGAATACTAAAGAGAGGTTTAGGGACATAGAATATAAAGTGAGAAGGGCTAATTAGAGTTCCAGGAAGAGGTAATTCAAATAAGGCGAGAAAATATTTGAAGAAATAGTGGCTAAGAATTTTCTAAAGTTGATGAAAGACATCAATTTTCACATTCAGAAAGCTCAATAAATCCCAAACAATATAAATAAAAGAAATCCTAGACATATAGAATGAAGCTAGAGAACAACAAAGACAAGAAGAAAATCTTACAAGAAACTAGAAAGAAAGGACAGATTACCCACAAGGGAGACACAATTAAACTGACAGCTAATTTCTTAATAACAACAGTGGGCCAGGTGCAGGCTATAGTCCCAGCTACTTTTGGGAGGCTGAGGTGGGAGGATTGCTTAAGCCAAGGAGTTCAAATTCAGCTTGGGAAACATAGTGAGACCCCCATCTCTTTAAAAAACAAAAAAGCAAACAAAACAAAACAAAACCAGTGGGAGTCATAGGATAGTAAAATAATGTATAATTGAAAGATCTTCTGAGAAGGAAAATGAAATAATAACACTAACCACCCAAAAAATCTAAAACTGAGAGGATTTGTCACCAAAAGACCTTCACTGAGGGAACACAGAAAGAATGTACTTCAAGAAAAAGGCAAGTAATTCCAGTAGGATGTGCTGAAATGCACTTCTCAAGAAGGAATACTGGAACTTTACTGAAACAGGACACTAATGATCCTCAGCACCACATCTAAGGACAACTGTATTTATTTCTTCCAAATATGGTTTTAGGTTTACATATAGTTGATTTTACCAACAGGTTAAAAAGCTTCTGTAAGAACCTGGTATGCTTTCCAGGCAATATACTTTAAAAAAAATTTTTTTAAATGTCACTGGCTGGATGAATATAATAGGAGAATATTTTATATTTCTGTAGTCCAAGAGATTTGCTTTTGGCTAACATGTACGTTTCTGGGACAGCTTGCTCTATCTGAATCAGAAAGCACAGAAAAGAAGCAGTCAGATCAGCAGGAAGAACAAATGTTGCAAATGAAAGAAAACACAGACAGATGGTTAAATCTGTGTTAGATCACACTGAACCATTGTGAAGGCAAGTAAGGACATTAATTGTTCAGAGCATGCACATAGTGAAATGGGGGGAAATTATTCATTATTTTCAGATGGATTCCTGATACTCTATACAGTGAGACCATTAGTATACCTGCATGATGTTGTCCTGGAGGACATGAAAAGACTTGGCATTTTCCCCCAAAATCCATCTTAGTTTCACATTACCAGAGAAAGGATTTTCATTTATCATTATAGCTATTTTTATACGGCTTTTCCATTGGTTTAAAGCTGGGAAACATCAGAAAAATTTGAAGAGATTTGCTTATTAAAAAGTCAGGTTACAAGTCCTCATTATTTCAATTTGTGCTAGATGTAGTTCAATAATTGTAATTTTTTTTAAATGTGAGAGCTTTGCCTATTAAAAGTAACATTGTGAAGAAGGAAATAGTTTCTCCCATCCACATCCTACATTTAAAATTAATTTTTCTTTTTTTTTAACATCATCTTCCCCAGGAAGATTTGACCTCCAGAACCAAAATTATTGTTCTTACGTACATTTATCTCAGCTGGGTTTGAAAAGAGCCCAATATTATCTAATTTACACTACAGTATTTCTAACTGGTATCCCTTCCAGGGTTGTATTTTTTAAAAAATTATTTTTAACCAGAATGAAATACTAATTGGTAGAATGTTCAGGAACATGGTAAATTTCTGAACATCAACTATATCAAGGTGGCATATTTAGGAAAGGATATATTTGAGGATAATTGACTGGCCATGTGGAGGAAAAGTGAAATTAGACCCCTACTTCAGAGCATAGACAAACATAATAAAAGATTAACAATTAATTGTCATGAAGTTAAAAATAAAAGCATGAAAGCAACACATGTAATAAACAAGTAAAGCCAGTATGGGCAGTGCTTAAGAGCACAGGCTCAAGAATGAGATTGCGTAGGTTCAAATACTAGCTACACCACATTCTAGTCTTTTGACCTTAGGCAAGTTATTTAATCTCCTTGGGCCTCAAATTTCCTCATCTATAAAATGGAGATAATAATAAATCTATTTTGGGGGGTTAGCTGAAAGCTATTTTTATTGCCCATAATATATAAAGGGTTAATTAAATCAATAAGAAAAAGGCAACCAACCAACTAGATACTCAACAGTAATAAAAACCTATCTATCATTTTCATATTATTTTCAGCTACTCCCCAGAACAAATTCAATATATCAAATTGTCCTAGTTCATAGTCTGTTTAAATTGGCTGTGATCATTAATTTTGGACGTCAACTTAACTGGGTTAAGGAAGACCCAGAGAGCTGGTAAAGCATTATTTCTGGATATGTTTGTAGGGTGTTTCTGGAAGAGATTGGCATTTGAGTCAATAGACTTAAAGATCCATCCTCACCCAAGGTGGGTGGGCACCATCCAATTGGTTGAGGACACAGCAGAACAAAAAGGCAGAGGAAAGCTGAATTCACTCGCTCTTTTCTGTATCAGGGACACCCATCTTCTCCTGCCCTTGAACATCAGAACTCTAGTCTCTCTGGCCTTTGGACTCCAGGACTTGCACCAGTGTCCCACTCTCCCAGGTTCTCAAGCGTTCAGACTTGGACTGAGCCATGCTACTGGCTTCCCTGCTTCTCCAGCTTGCAGACAGCATATTGTGGAACTTCTCAGACTCCAACATCACATGAGCCAATTCCCATAATAAATCCCTTTCTATCTATCTCTATCCTATTGTTCTATTTCTCCAGAGAACCCTGACTAATACAACTTACCTGCACCATACCTTTGCTGTTACTGTTATCTCAGTCTAAAATTCTCTATCCAGTCTCTGAAAGTGAAAATATCACCTCTATTTTAAATTTGAGTTCAAATCCTGCCTTCTCTATAGTGTTCTTGATTAGTCAGCCAAAATGGCACATTCTCTCTCTCTCTTTCTCTCTCTGAATTTCTAGGGAGCCTATAATACTAGTTTCTACATATAATAAAATCTTGTTTTGTTTTTTCAGTGTGATGTGTGTACATATTTTATCTCCTACAGAAATTTGTAAATTTTCACAGGTAAGAATTTTCTTCTTCTACTTCTATAGCCCCACAGTGCATAGTAAGTACTCATTGTATAAAGGTTTAATTTTTTGTTGTTTTCCATAACACTGGAAAACACTGGCTCTACTGCAGGGCAATCAGTGAGAAGATATATGGAATTCCCATTCCCATAATCTGTCCACTACCAATACCAACCCCCTCCCCACATACACACTTAGAAAAAGAAATAAGCATTTGTGCATATAGTTCCTTTCTTTATTTATACTTAACTATAAATATATGAGATGATTTGAGCTATGTTTTTTAAAGGCTTCAGTGTGGAGTATAGGCTGAAAGGGGGAATGGGTTAAAGAATTAAGGAGGCTATTTCAGTGGTTAAGGTGAGAAATGATGGTGGCTTGGGCAGTATGGTAGCAGAGGAGGTCAAGAGAAGGGATCAGATTCTGGGTACATTTTGAAGATCGAGGCAGCATATTTGCCTGCATACTGGATATAGTGCAAGAGAGAGGGGTCAAGGACTATGCCAAGTTCCAGAATGCCAGCTGTGTAGCCAACCTGAGAAAACAACCAGTTCAAATCAGAGCAAGAGGATGGATGGGTGAGGGGATAGGTATCCAAATGAGATGGGTAGAATATCTCAGATTTGAATATTTGAAAATTATATTAGTCATATGACAGATATAGTGAGCATATAAAAAAATTAAGAATAGATATGTAGAAAATGAACCAATAAACAAACCAGGCAATTATTAATCCAAGGAAAAACAATAAGTATGTAAGAAAAGGTATATAAGCACAGATTTATTTTAGCTTTGCAGGGAACAATATTTTTATAGTATTAATAATGTAAACACAGACTAATTGATTTAGCAAAACCTTGTGATACAACTCTACTGGAAGGATGATGGGAGAGGAAAATGTATAAAGAACTAAATAAATATTTATTTTCTATAACAGGAAGTCAACAGATGACGTATAAAGTTATCAAATCAAGAAACAGGATGATAAACTTATTATTCAGGCATGGAGGCAAATATACAGGAAACTGCTAAAAATAGTGAAAAATGATAGCTTATATGGTAGAGGTTCTCACATTTTAGCATGAATAAGAATCACAGTCTACTGGACCACATCCTCAGGGATTTTGATTGAATAGATTGGGGTGGACCCCATGAATGTACATTTCTGAAAAGCTCACTGGTGATGCTACTGGTCTTAGGTCCAACCTTTGAGAACAACTGCTGTAGGAAGTAGAACTAGGAAGTTAGAAACAGTTGAGCAGAGGACACCTGTTTTTCATTATAATTATTTTAGTACAGTGGTTCTCAAACTTGACTGCTCATTGGAATCACTTGGGGAGCTTTACAAACTAACAATGCCTAGATCCCATCCACATAAACTGTGATGTAATTTGTCTGAGGTGCAACCTGGTATTAGTAGTTTTAATAGCTCTCCAGATGATTTTAATGTGTGGCTAAGCTAGAGAACCATTTTTTAAGTATAATTTTAACTATATGCATAAATTAATTTTTAACATAAAAGTAATTATCTGTATAGCCTGCATGGGAGTGGGAAGACTAAGAGATGGAAGATGTGGGATCATGTCTGATATGATCCTCTGCCATAAGCCAGCTCTATATCCTTGGGAAAGTCACCAAATCTATCTGGGCTTCAGTTTCCACATATGTAGAATTATGATGTTGGACTAGTTATTTTCAAATGTCCCTTCCAACTTCACATTTTTATGGGTAAGAGCTATAATGCCCTATGCTATAAAAGTGTACAGCAACAAAAACACTTCACGTGAAGCTGAGAGTGATTATTATTATAGGGAACTGTATTATAAATACTTTTATTATTTCTTTTTGATTAATTTTTATATATGTATATACACACACACCACTTTTCCACCATTGCCTATTTATTTTACTCAGTACAATAATCAATTCACCTTGTGAAATAAAGATGAAAACAGCCGAGATGAATTTATACTTGATGGTAGAGCAGTACATCACTATCTCCAAAACATTTGCTAAATTGCATCCAAAAAGGGGACAAAACAGCCCACTCTAGGGTTATTGTAAGTTATTTTCTCAATAGTGATAGTGAGCAGATCCTGATCCTTCTACTGGCCCCATACTTCTTCCTACAAGCAGCTCTCTTTTGCAAGGTGTCTGCCGCTAGCTAATTTTAAGGGGGCAGTGTATGGTCATAAGTTCAGGCAAACCAAAGTACAGTAAGTTCTCATCAATGGGTACTTGGAAACTGCAACTTTAATCAAAATGATGTATAACAAAACCAATTTTACCATAAGCTAATTGATATAAATAAAAGTTAAGTTCCTAAGGCATATTTCTGATCACAAAAATATCACCAAACTTCTAAATAAAGACCAAAATATTTCTAATACTAAACATTGAAATAAATGTGAGCTGCACATTCATTTAAGAAAGATTAATAAAAAGTAAGAGAATTATTCATCCAATTATTCCAGTTCAGGTCAAGGGTGGGTGGAGCCTATTATGGCAGCTGAGGGCAGAGGTGGGAACCAGCACCGGCAGGCCGCCATTCCTTCACAGGGTGCACTCACGTACACACCCACGCTCACACATACTGGGACTATTTAGATACTCCCATTCACCTAACAGGCACATCTTTGGGATGTCTGAGGAAACCTGAGTACCTGGAGAAAACCCACCCAGATGTGGGGAGTATATGCAAACTCCACATAGGCAGTGGCCCTGGCCCAGAACTGATTTTTTTCTCATCAGTGTCATAACAAAACCACAATGAAGGAAACAATGCTATTAGAGGACCTGCTGTAATTGATTAGAGTGGTAGCTAAGCTCCCTGGTGACTCCACATCATTGAAAGGTCTCACCCTGATTATCTTGGAGGCCTAGAATAATTGTGCTGCCAACTTCCAATCCTGAATACTAACCAAGACATTTGGAGAATGAGGTTTGATATAGATAACCCAAAGGATTTTATGTTGACTTTAGAATGCACTCTATAGAAAGAACTTCCAATTGCCTTCATAATTGTGTTTTCTTTAGAATAATTTAAAATCAGTTTTCATTTCCTTAGTCAATAGAGATAACTGGTACTATGTAGGTAGAGAAGGGAAATCAGCCTGAAACAAAAAAATTGCCCATAATTACAGATGGATTATCAAGAGTAAACTGTTTATAAAAGTAAACATGTTCATGTGCATGTGTGTTTGTCCCTGGATTTGACCTCCTGGATTTGACCTCCTGCCTTCTAAGAAACTTTTTTGCCTAGATGGAAATCAGAAACTATAGTAATCTATTCCTGAAACAAAAGGTGAATTCTAAAATGAAATGAGGTCAGAACTATGTGCCATGATTTTGCAGGTAGTTAAAAATGAACTGAGAATTCACCATCTGGTGGGAGGCATCTTCGGGAGGCAGCTATCTTCTGTGGGACATAAATGAAATGAAAGCTTGTTGAGCTATTTATTCTTAGGTGGTTGTAGCCATGTTTTGTTCGTCCACTGAAATGTGCTTATCTTTCGATCTTACACTTTTAGAGTGCATGTTCTTAGCTAACACTGGGACTAATCTAATTGTGCTAATTGAGAAGTTGTAGGAGACAGTCCCCTCTCCCAACTGCTTAGTTTGTCTTACCTTTCCAGGTAAAATATGAATATGTTATCAGAAATTAAACCTTTCTTGTCCACCAAACTAGAAACACTAATTGAGAAATTTCAGGTAAGGTAGGAAAGAAGATCAACATCCAGGAGGAGAAAGATTGGTGGGCTAGCAGGAACTTGAAACTGCCCTGAAATCACAGCATCTATGCATAAGGACTAAAAAATACACACTTTTTAGTATATGTGCTGCCAAAGTGACCACAGTACTTACTTTCAGAAAGCAGTTTGTGAATGAGGGTACCAGCTCTGTTTTTTTATAGAAAACCTTTGAGTGTCACTGAAAATCATTTTAAAAGGGTTTATAAATAATATTTTAAAAGGTAACCTGTAATAATATGTAATATGTAATAAATAATAATGCTACTCATATTTGTATAGTGTTTACAAATGCTTTAAAAAATGATTTTATTCCTCACAACAACACTGTGAGGTCGGTAAAGCCCTATTTTACACATGAAGAAACTGAGATTCAAAGACATCAGAGTATCAGAAATGGTATAGCTAGTACATAGTGGGAAGGGAGGAAGGTAAAAGGGCTTGCATTCAAGCAACTATAATAACCACCACCACCAGTATTTATTGAATACTTACTATGTTCCCGTCATTATGTTAAGCATTTAAAGGCTATTATTGCATTTATAAAAATTACTTCTTAAAGCCCACTGATGAGTGTGTACTAACATGAGGGAAATAAAAAATAGGACAATTTCTTGCAAAAAATTTTAATTCAGTAAAACAATTTAGGGCAGATAATGATGATGATAACTATCACTTGCTGAACAGCTATTATTTGCCAGACACGGTGTTAGGCATTTAATCTAGATTTTTATCTAATTCCCACAACTACCTAAGAAGACAGGTATTATTTATTCCATTTTACACATGAAAAGTATGAGGTACAGAGGGATTAAGTGACTTAGCCAAGATTACACAGCTGGTAAGTGATGAAACATTCTACTATATGTCATGTGATACCAAATATCTGTTTACATTGAACTTTTTACATTTAAAATCAGTGGTCCCCAACCTTTTTGGCACCAGGGACCGGTTTCATGGAAGACAATTTTTCCACAGATGGGGGTGGGGGGGAGGAGGAGGATAGAAGGAATGAGAAAATTTTTACATGACTGTTACAGTTGTTAGTGGCTCTGCGTTCTCTGGGACTGGAAGATGTATAATTTGACTTTTTTTTTTTTTTCCCCATGGTACGTTTTTATTGGCTATTTGGAAATCTCTGTTGAGGGTCTCTCAACTTCCATTCCCTTGATCTTGCTGAATGGATTTTATTCTGGCAGTTAATTACTCTCTCCTAGTTCCTAGAAGCCTTTGGCCCACCTCTCCTTCCTTTCTTCTGACGTCCCACCACCCCTCTAAGTAGCACTATTTAACAGAATCTAGTACAAATGCAATGCTGGCTGAGGCAGATTATCTCTAAAGCTACGCGTAACATTTTCCCCTTATCCACTTGCTCTTTTGTCATATGACATTTCCAACTCCTTTCATGAAGAGATGAGGTCTATTTTCCTTCCTTTTGAAACTGGGATGAGCCCAGTAAAACGTAATAAAAATGATGCTGTGTGACTTTCAGGCCTATACCTTAAGAGATCTTGCAGCTTCTGCTTTTGCCCTTTTGGAGTCCTGAGTCATCATGTAAATTAGTCCAATTACCCTGAGGGAAAGAGAGGCTCAGCCAGACCCCAAGTGTTCTAGCCAGGCCAGCTAAAACACCAGATATAGTAAACATTTTAGATCCTCCAGCAACACAAGAGCAGAAACAGACACCCCAGCCAACACAAGAAAGACAAGCCAGCCCTGAGCCTACCCAAGTTGCAGAATTGTGAGCAAATAAATTATTGCTTTTGTTTTAAGCTTCTATATTTTGGAGTAGTTTTTTTGTTTGTTCATTTTTTAGCAGTAATATGTAACTATGTAACTGATACAAAGGCTATCTGGTTTACAGTAAACACTCATGTATTTCCTTAACATACTCTGGGAGAGCAGATAACTCTCCTTCATTCTGCTACTGAAGTTGTTTGTCAACCCATCTCAAAGATTTCCCAAGTAGAGTCAAACAGCAATCCAACAAAGTTAAATATACACTTAACATATTGCCCTAGAAATCCCACTCCCCTACTCCTAGCTCAAGAGAAATGAAGACATGTTCACATAAAGACCTGTTCACAAATGCTTAAAACAGCTTTATTCATACTTACCAAAACTGGGAGTAATCCAAAAATTTGTCAACTAGTGAACAGATAAACAAATTGTGGTTCATCCATAGAACTACTGATATATGCAACAACACAGATAAATCTCAAAAGCAATATGTTAATTGAAAAAAGGCAGACACAAAAAGCTACATACTATATGATTCCATTTATATGACATTCTGAAAAAGACAAAACTATAGGGACAAAAATCAAACCAGTGTTGGTTAGTAGCTGGGAGTATGGGAAGGGTGTTGACTTCAAAGGGGTACCAGAGAACTTTTGAGGGTAATGATGTGGTATTATTTACATGACTGCATACATTTGTCAAAGTTCACAGGACTATACACCTAAAAAAGGTTAATTTTACTGTATGTAAATTATACCTCAATAAACCTGACTTAATAAACAAAATAAATCCACTTACACCCTTCAACCATGGTGAACATGTATCAAGCTATCCAAGCTTGATATCATTTTGAAGCCCCTTTCACTGGACTTGAGTGCCCGGTCCTCCACCCTAATCCCTTTGGTAGGTAAAGGTTGGTAATCACAACATAGTATAGCTGTCTCTAAATTAATCATCCTTAAAAATCTCTTCAACCCTGCAAAAACCCAAACCTTTTGTATTCTTGTTATGGGTGAGTCATCTAACATATTCTTGGCCATTTTCTTTGAAAACTTGCATCCGGATTATCACAACCTTTGGAATCTGCTATCTGTTGTATCTTGGTGTCTGTGTTGAAATCTGTGATCTAATACTCTTTCACATATATTTATATACATTATTGTAAAGTGACACTATATAGAGAATCATGATTATTTTCATGTCAGTTGCTAGGAAATAATTATCTAGCCACATATTTACCATTTGAAAAGCTCTTCATTCTTTCCCTAAGGTTTAAATTTCCATCTGTTATCATTTTCCATCTGCCTGAAGAACTTTCTTTTGCATTTTTTGCAGCGCGGGTCTGCTGGCAGTGAATTCTCTTGGTTTTCTTTTACCTGAAAATGTGCTTATCTTGCCTTCGTTATTGAAGGATATTTTTTGCTGAGTTTAGAATTCTGGGTTGTCTGTTTTTTCTTTCAGCACTGTAAAGACATTTCTCCTCTGTTTTCTAGGCTTATTCTTACTAATGAGTCAACGGTCATTTGAATTGTTCCCCTGTTTGCAGTATGACATTTTTGTCTGCTTTCTTCCAAGATTTCCTCTTTACCTTTGGTTTTTAGCAGTTTGACTATGATGTGTCTGGCTATGGCTTTTCTTTGGATATATCCTGATTGGGGCTTTCTGAGATTCCTGATGCTGTAAGTTTCTTACTTTCCCCAAATTGAGGAAAATTTTAATGATTATTTCTTCAAATATCTTGTTCTGTTCCATTTTCTCTCTTTTCTCTTTCTGGGATTCTAATTACACAATTGACCTTCTGATATTGTTCCTCAGGCCCTTGAGGTTGTGTTCATTTTTTTAAAAAATCTTTTCTTTCTGTTCTTCAGGTTGGATAATTTCTATTAATCTATAGTTGAGTTCATTTATTCTTTCTTCTATCATATTCATATTTCTGTACTAATCCCATTCAATAAATATTTTTATTTCAGATTTTGTATTTTTCTGTTGTAGAAGTTTTATTTTTGTAGTTTCTATTTCTCTGCTGAGATTTCCTATCTTTTCATTCATTATGAGCATTTTTTTTTACATCGTTGAGCATTTTTATTATAGTTGCTTTAAAATCCTTGTCTGCTTGTTTCCAACATCTGGATTTTCTTGAAGGTCATATTCTGATAATTATCTTTCCTCTTTAAAATTGTTCATGTTTCCTACTTCTTCATCAAGTAATTACAGGTTATATTTTGGACATTGTAAATGATGTATTGTAGAGACTCTGGATTGTTACATTTGTCTGAAAAGTGTTGATTGTTTTAATAGATACTTAGCTTGACTGAACTCAAACTGCAAACTCTCCAGCAATAGGCAACAACTTAAATCTCAGTACTGTTCTTTTAGTTTTATTAATCACTGGCCTGCTGGAGCCTGCCCCACACAGGTATAATTCGGTGGTCAGCCAGAAATTTGAAAAGAATTTATAGATAGAATTTGGAACTCCCCCATTTTGGAACTCTTCCTTTTGGGATTTCTTCCTCAATTTCTAGTGGCTATAGTTGCCCTAACTTGTTCTTCAGCCAGTAAGGCTGCAGTTTTCTATTGGATTTTTAGCCTCCCCATCTGGTGCAGACTGGGGTTTGTCCTCAGTCTAAAAGTTATAAAAATGGGAAACACACCCAGTATAGTTTCTTTTTTCAAAGTATTAATTCTCCTTCAGTAACTGCCTGCTGTGGATCATTATCCAGTTCCTTTGTTAGAAGATTACAAGTGTTATCTGTACAAGATTTGATTTAATAGGCACTACTCAGCCATATCAAAAGTGGAAAGAATTATTGATATAGTTTGCTAAATATCAATTCAAATGTTAGACAACCCCCATAATATCCACATATATAATCTGTTTACAAAAAATGTTTAAGGAAGGTATCATTTGCCTCATTTTACAACTAAAGAGATTGAGCTCAAAGGACTTAAAAAGACTTGCTTTACCAACTATGATCCAGGAAGGAAACAGAATTTAACTCAGAAGACTTATTATAGTCTTCAAGTGAAGATTATAATAAACTACCTACAGACAATGTTAGAAAAACAAAAAGGGACGCCAATGTGTCAGAGATTAGCAGCAACGGGATGTTGTTGCTATTTCCAAGGAGCAACAGGAAGAAAAAGTGTTACTAGAGTCCAAGGAGAGATGAAGCCATGTAGGAGGAACTGTCAGGCATGACCTATAGTTATAGAGGAATACTACCACCTCCAGAGATACTTCTCTGAGGCATGGAAGAGGCAAGGAAGAAAATCTGGCCTCTCTCCTCCTACTGTCTCCTCTCTTCCCAATGCCTTCCACTGGCTGAATTTTATAAGAAGCCACTGGCAAGGAAGCACAGGAAGTAGAGATCACAGGAGTCAGCCTCTTGGAGGGGCACAGAGTAAGGCAATAAAGTGTGTATGGATTTGGCAAACTATAAATAACAAGCACACTTGTCTAAGATAGGGTTGCCAGATTTAGCAAAGAAAAATAAGGGAAGCTTTGTTATTATTAATATGAATTTCAGATTAAAAAAACCAAGAAATTTTTTAGCATATGTCCCATGCAATGGGGAATACTTATAATAAAAAATTATTTATTGTTGGCTATAGTTTGAATTATTAAAAAAAAAAGAAGAAAAAAAATTATTTATTATTTACCTGAAATTCAAATTTAACTGAGTGTCCTATTTTTTTTTTTTTCTGGCAACTTAGTCTAGGCCGGTGAATAAGAGAACCTTATTTTGAACCCAAGCCTAAAATATAACCCTAATAGAGTCTTCTGTCTAGTATCTCACAGGTTTTTTTTATGTTTTTCATGCTTACCTTGTATAGCTCTATCTCCCTCACCAGAATGGAAGTTCCTTGAGGAAAAAGATCATGTCCTATTCATCTGTATATTGTTTTTTATCTCTCCAAACTCCACTCCTAGAATTTTGCCAAGTTTTGTACACAGTAAGTGCACAATATGTTTTTGTTGAGCATGTTGAGCCCTTTATGAATACTTCATTGCATCTGATTTTTCACTACATGTTACTATAAGGTTCAACTTTGCTAGAGTCACATATTGACTTAGATGAAAGCCAGATGTTAGGCCAATTGTCATAAGTATTCCACACTCCATTTTCTGCCTTGCCTTTTCTTTTCATCCTTTCTTCTTAGAATTCCATAGTGAGCATACAATATAACTAACTATTCAAGCATCTTGCTACTCAGGTTTTATGAGGTTTCCATGAATAAGTGACTGAGCATTGGGTCAACACAGGCTAAATTAAAAAACAAAAATAAAAACAAAAACAAAAACAAAAACAAATAATCCCACAAACTTTTAAAATTTATTTTGATCTTCATCAAAACTTTAAGGAGGAAAAAAACCTGCTCTACTGTAACAGGCTGAAAAAGGCTTCCAAATCTATGTGAAATAAGACCATGTTCCTGAGAATAAAAGCTACCTTTCTCATTGATTTTTAAAAGTCCATATTCCCTAATTCTAGAGCGAGTTATCAATAGATCTGTTCTTTAAGGATGATTTGCAGGACTCCAGTATTTACTATTAATGAGCTTTTGCTATTTATGTGTGTGTGTGTGTGTATACACACAAAATTTAATGCATAATAATTTTTGAGTAGGTAATGGTTGTCGACTATTTTATTTTACCTGTTTACAAAAATTAAAAATTCTTCCTAATGGGATGAGTTTTGCAATAATGTTAAAAACCTCAAATCTGAAAAATAAGAAAGAACCCTGTTGCCTTCAGGATTCCTAAAATTATGTACGTAAGCATTTAATTTCTATCTATATTGAGTGAATAAATATTTTTATGGGGCTAAAATGAACATTGTGTACAACTCAGGCCATCATATGCTAGTTCACTGGTCCCAGAAAAAATGATTTTGTGATCTATGTTCTTTAAAATAGGAAACAGATTTATGTGAGTAATATGTGATAATTGAGGCTTCTTAGACCATAATAAAACTCTAATCAGCGTCTCTCAGTGAAAAAAGACCCTGAGTTTAGACTCTATTATCCCAAAAGCTTCCACATGACTTCCACACGACCTTTTCCAGTAATACAAGTATCTAACATTTTTTAGTGTAGATTATGTAGTAAGTGCTTTATATCCATTATTCAATTTACTCTTCAAGCAATGCTGTGAGGTAGGTATTATATAATTACTACCATTTTACAGATGAGTACATTGAGGCTTAGAGAGTTTATGTAACTTGCTTAAGATCACATAGCTAGTAAGTGTTAGAGGTAAGAATCAAATCTAGGTCTATCAAATGACTAAGCAAGTGTTCTTAACATTTACATCTCTGATTTCCTAACCTCTGTGACCTTACATCACAGCAGTAAAAAAATTTCTATTGTTATACACATGTTCTACTAGACTAATATTTTATGAACACACTATATACATTATAAAACATGCAAAAATTAAAATTTTAAGAGAATAAAGAAGGCCACCATGGTGGCTCATGCCTGTAATCTAGCACTTTGGGAGACCAAGGCAGGAGGATCGCTTGAGGCCAGGAGTTCAAGGTTACAGTGAACTATGATTGAGCCACTGCACTCCAGCCTGGGCAACAGAGCAAGACCCTGTCTCTGAAAAATAAATAAATAAACAAATAAATAAATGAATAAATAAATAAACAAACAAAAGAGGATAAAGTAACATAAATAGAAATAGAAGCACTGGTCATTTTATCATTTTGCATATGTCCTGGGTGTTGAACGTACACTGTAGAGGCTGTTGCTCTAAATTAGATTCTCTAAAGATTGTTTGATTTGTTTAATGAAAAAAAAAAAAAGTCATAGCTTTTGCCAAATCTAGATATACTGTGTTTGAACTCCTGATTTCCTAAGCAAGGCTATTCCAACCCGATTTAGCAGGAACAGGAGACATAGTATAGAGTGAGAATAGCAGCTGAAGGGACGGCTACAGAGAGCAGGGGGAGAACACAGACGGAAAAACACTTATAGGCATTCCAACATTAAGCAACCTGTGTTTATGTAGAAAATTAAGCTAACACTTTAAAACTTAACAGCTTAGAGACCTTTCTATAACAGAAACAAACAGTAGTTATGAATATATACATTATTTATATAACATATAAATAAATAATAAGTATTATATATATATAATTATATGAAAAATAGAAAGTAAACCACATCATGGCCAAAAACAGCCATTGCTTCAAATTGAAAATATGGTTAGAAATAACAAAAGTATGTGAATGTTACCAAAAAATATCAACCAATATAGAACCTATAATTATCTGTAGATTAATTATATATTACTTAAAAGTGAATTAAGAGAAAGCACAGAATTAAACATAAAAAACTATCAAGATTGCTTCATAAACATCTGTGTGGATTTTTTGGTCATTGTTGTGGTCTGCTTTTTGTAAGATGACCCAAATAAAACCTATGTCTCTGATGAATGAAGACTCATAAAATTATTACCTATATCTGAACAAATTTTTTTGGTTTCTTCCCTTACTAACATTATTTTGCTATTCTTTGACTCACAATAATTAATATATTTTCCTTGGTCCTTTTTAGATTGTTTATGTTCTGGGAATGGTGTGGGGGACAGGTGGAGGAGGAAATGGGACCTCTAACACCTCAGGATCTTGAATTTCTCTTTAGTCTTCTATTCAGATCATCCTTTTTAGTTATCCGTAAACTCTAGGTTTAACTCTAGAGTTTAAGGTTTCTTTTCAGTTTGGAAACAGCAAATTCAGAACAAAGGACTTGACATTTCTCTGTAGGAGAGATAGGTTCTTATAAAACATTATATTTTGCATCTATAAAAGCAGACTTTTTGAGAAATTCCTAAGAAATACCAGTTGTTATATTCATTTATCCCATTAACTAAAATCTTAGCTTCAGTGCCTAAACCCAGATATTTCATGACAAAGAATAAGATATGGATTATCTTTTCTCCAAGCCTGATATCTTCTGTCCTTATTACATGTTTTTCTTCTTCATAAATAAAAAAATTTTTTTTAAAGCACCAGCTTTGAGGTCCTATGAGATGCAACTTACTGTTTTTGCTCTAAATTTTTAAAAACTCTGTTGATGTGAAATGCCCTTTTTTGGCATTCTTTGAAAGAAACTAGTCTTTGGAAAAAGTAATTGTCATTGTTTTATTCCTTTAGTTTAACATTATCTCTTGCACTAAACAAGCAGGCCATTCATTGTCCACGCCCAGAATGTAACAGTGAGCATTATTTTGATTATGAAAAGTGGGCATTGAAAACCACCTTGATTTCATTAAACTTCAACTTAATTGCACCCATTGCAAGAATTCCAAGCAAACCTACCTTCTGTAAAACTGTATTTGGAGTGGGTATATGAACCAGATATATTGCTTCTGCTTTTTCCAAGATTATAATAACTACATGACAAGCTATATTTTTTTAATGCCTAAACTACTCCTGGGAAGAAAACTCTGTGCCAAAGAAACAAATTGCTTTAATTCTTCAAATCAATGATGTATGACCTATTAAATTACTTTTAATAGATATACACATAGCATGTTGCATGGTTTTATTTTTTTGAAGTTTGTTCTGTGTTCCTTCATACTTCTTGACATTCATATAACATTAAACTTGCAACACAAACACCAACATATGTCATTTACAACCACTGAATTAAATACATAATTTATCTTATTATTCATACTAAATATAATGCTACATCTACTTATTTATTCATTTTTATTCACACTCTACCCCTTCCACAAAGGATTTAAATGGTTATGTAAAAATTTTAGTATCTACAATATAAAAACTGAGAGCCAACAGTTTTTAGATTGTGGTGGATACTAAGTAATCTTAGTTAATTGTGGTAGGTATGAACAGAGGCAGATACTAAGTAAAGCTATGTTTTGCTATGGTTATTGTATTTTAAAATTCTACCACGTTGCTTTAAAAAAGCAATCTGGATGTACTAAAGAATAGAATGCTGACAGGTAATTTAAACAACAATATAAATTAGGTTGATAAATGCATGATGAAGATGTGGTTTAGCATGATTTAGTTGCAGGAAATATTTGTTAGGTTGACACATTGTTAGCTACTTAGAGGGTTAATTTTAATAGCAACTAGAAATATTAATTATGTAAAAGAGCAGTCGTGGGGCCAAATGGAGGCTGCATGGAAGATTTAGCTCTCTCCACTCTGTGCAGAATTTCCATCAACCCCCAAACTCCCCAAAGTAACATACAATCTTAGTAAAAACACTTTCTTATGTAAACTTTGCCTTAGCACCTTCTTTCAATGAAATTGCCTACCCAAGCCCTTTCTATATAGAAATTTTGGAGCCACCCCTAACAATCTGCAAAGTCATAGGTTCAAATATGTTAGGCTCAGTTCAAAATTATTTGCAGCCAAATCTCTCTGTTTTCAAAGAGTAACCAAAAGAAGGAAAGCACTTTGAAGTTAAAGAAAAATTAAAATTCTGGTAATTTAATTGTAGTGGGAATGGAGAATGCTTATTAAAATAATTTTCTATAGACCAATATAAAGTCTAAGTAGGAAGAGACATGAACTTAATGTAGATCCAAAATCGTCATTGAAAAGGGTCCAATATTGTGTTGTTGGTGTTTTTTTAAAAATAGAAACCTGTGTTTATGGTTTGAGTTGATTCAAGGTTTTGAGGCTGTTATGTATGTAAACACTTTCACTGGAATTCCCCTGACTTCTGTCCTTGGCCTATATTTCTTTTCATTCTATTCACTCTTCCTGGGTAATTTTTAATATTGTCATAATTGTAACTATATCTATATGCTGTCGACTATCAAAATCTGATCATTTAACAGAAACTTCACACACATATCCAATTATTTCCTAGAATTTCCACTAGATATCCCATACATTTTCTCAATTTCAACTTGTCCACAACTAACTTATGGTATCCTCCCTAAACCCTATTCCTCCACTTATAATTGCTAAATTGTTGGCACCCCATACACCTGATTACCCATGTTAGAAACTTTGAATCTTTTCTATCCCTTACCGCCCTACATTCAATCATCAAGTTTGGTCAATCTAACCTCCTAAACATTTTTTTTTAATCCTTATCCTACTTCTACTACTTAAGTGCAGACACTCATTTTTGCTCCCCTGGAACAATAGTCTCCTAAGTGATCTCTCTGCTGTCAATTTTGTCACCCCACAATTGTCTCCTACACGACTGCCAGAGAGTTCTGAAATGCTACCAGTGTGTTCTGAAATGCAAATCTGTCCATGTCACTGATTTATTGAAAACTCTTAATGGTTCCCCAGAGATTTGTACACTCCCTCCCAAAGTGTGTTTCTCAGAACTCTAGTCCCAAAAGATGATCTTTGATAATTGTTTCACGGTCAGAAACTGTATAGTATATCCTGTTTTAGAGATTCACAATGTACATTAGCATATTTAGGTTTCCAAAAGACTCTACATTAAAGAAGTCTTGTTGACACAATGTTTTCTGAACTTTTTTTTCTCCACAGAATTTTCCTGCTAGGAGTAAAACATTCTATCAAGCATCTCCTAGGAAAGCTCCTTAACATGCCATATAAGGCCTTCCAAGATCTGGCTCTTCTTCAGCCATCATTTCCTCCCACTCCCTATGTCCCACTCTATTCTCTAGTACTACTGAAGCACTGTTTCTTAGGCGTTCGCCCTAGCTCAAGCTGCTGCTTCTTCCTTCTATCGTTCTCTAAGACTTGTTCCAAGAGTCATTTCTTGCAGAAAACTTGTCCTAATGCCTCCTATGTGTTTCCATAGCCCTCCATGCTTGCCTCTTTCATTACACTTACCACACTGTTACTGAATATGGCTATCTATTAATATTTAATGAATCTCTCTCTCCACTAAACCTTTTGAAGGTAGTGGTTATGTTTCATTCATCTTTGTGTTCCCAGCATAAGCACATGCTGTGGTCTGAATGTTTGTGTTTCCCCAAAACTAATATGTTGAAACCTAATCTCCAATGCAATAGTATCAAGAGGTGGGCCTTTGAGAGGTGATTAGGTCATGAGGGCTCTGCCCTCATGAATGGGATTAGTGCCTTCAAAAAAGAGGCTTGAGGGAGACTGTTTGCCCCTTCTGCCATGTGAGGACTCAGTGAGAAGGCACCATCTTAGAAGCAGAGAGGGAGCCATCACCAGACGAATCTGCTGGCACCTTGATCTTGGACTTCCCAGCTTCCAGACCTGTGAGCAATTAATTTCTATTGTTTATAAATTAATCAGTCCATGGTATTTTTAAAAAATAATAACAGTCCAAATGAACTAAAACAGAAACATACTTGGCATTTAGTAAGAACTGAAATGAAGTAAATAGCACCTGGCTCATGTAGCAGGTACCCATAAATAAATCCCATAAACATTAGTTAAATCAGAACAGGTTTCCCTCAACCATAAGCATTTATTTGAAGGTCTCTGAATATAAAATCAACTCTTCCAATCATGACTTTTTATCTGATGCATTCAATGAATTAATTCTTTGTAATAACCACTGTACCATTGTGTGTGCAGAGACATTGGTGTTCCTTTTACTGAGTTTCTTTCTAAGTTAAATATTTCAGATGGACAGAGAACTGATCAGGCAAAGGAAAAACGATGTGGTTAAGGATTCCCTGGATTGGTTCATGAAAGGACATAGTGAGGTAAATTAATACTGACACAGTGCCCTCTGTCAAAACAGCCTGCTGGCCTAAGAAAATGATCACAAGCAGCATATGCGTTGGTTAGGAAAGAGCAGAGCAGTCCAGATGGCTGTGTTATGTCTGATTTTTAAATAGCCAAGACTTTTAGAAGAGAGAAGGGGAAAATCTATACCCAGGTCATTCCTAACTCTTCTCCTGGGAGATCATCTAAAATTGTTGTTTTTAAGCTCCCAGGAATCCTGACTGATAAATACTGACTACTTCCTTGTAAGGCTGAGCATCCCCTTAAAACTGGAGGTCAGATGGATGTTTAATAAAAATTATGCTAAAGTATCTTTTTTTCCTTTCAGTTCTGTTCCCTTTTACGTATCATATATCACTTATGATTTCTACTATACTTTTGCAGAGCAATTAAACTCCTACTTACCTGTGATTTAGTGAGAGTTTGTGTATTTGGATTCTTTAATATTTCTGGGTAAATCGGCCTTTAATTTAAATATGTCTTGCAATCTTCAATGGGTTCCTTCTACCATGAAATAGAGGTATCTGCTGAAAATGGCACCTCAATTACCCCATCCAGTTGTGCAGGGAGGGTCCATCTCTTGTCTAATGGGATATGATTTCTGAAAGAATCCCTTATTTCATAGCAATCACATGTGATAAATTTCATCAAGCCATTACTTAACACAATGGGGAACAGATTGCTATGTGCTCTCACAAAGACATTTTGAGAGAATATTAACCCCATAAATTTTGAAATTGTGGGAGGATAAAAAAAATTTGAACAGCATTTGCTCTGGTCCCCTGGAACATCAGGAGTACTCATATAACTATAGAGAGAATCTCTGCTTGACCAGCTCATTATGAGTTGTAGCTGTGGCCTGGCTGTTCTTTTCTAGACCTACAAATTAGCAAGGGTTTATTAAGAAAAAAATTCTGTATGCTTTTTTCTTGATATAGCAACAGAGAAAAGCATGGCAGAAAACAGAGGGCAAACAGCAATTTCCTTTTTCTCTCTCTCTTTTCAATTCCTTCCCTTTTTTTTAACTTTAATTTAAACAGGATCCTGAGGATACTACCTGTAACTTCACATTGTATTCACAGTCCTTTTTATATGTAACTCATCCCTTTACTTGGTTACTTTATTACTATCTGCAATCCAATACTCAAAATGTTTATATCTCCAAAATTATAAGAAATCTTTCTATTCTGATTTTGACATGGAAGATGTATATAAATGTCTATAAGTGCATAGTTGTACCTTTTTGTTTAGGTAGTTTTTTCTCCATTCAAAATTATAATCTTGTATCATTTTGCAAACCGCTATATCCCCCCCTTTTTAAGGTCATTATCATTTTCTATGTCTATAATTTCTGGAACCCATTTCCATTCTAAACTTAGGTTGCTTTTGAAGTGAAGTACCACTGCATCTTCCTGGCATACATGTCTAAACTTGTATTTATTTTACTTCTCTGTTCTCATTCACATTGACAATGCCTTCTAACTTCTAACTTAGGTCACCAATGGACTTCATTTTCTTGTTCTTTGCCTTTTTTTAGTCTAGATAAGCAATAAAACATCCAATAAAGTAAATATGACCTTATTCTGACTTCTTTTGGCATTCAGCCAGGTATCTTGAACAAGAGACTCAGTCGTCTTCTTTGTCTATGGCTAAAAAGTATTGCTCAAATCAGCTGATCTACATCATTTCATATCAAAAAATGTCTCAGTGCCCAAAGAAGTAGTGACCTGTATTCTTTTGTTCAACAATATTAAAAGGAAAAAAATTATTTAGTATAGTTGACATAATCCACTTTTTATAAAAGACAATATGACTTGCAATTCCATTACATCTAATGTTTATACAGTTTCTCCTAGTGTTTGATGTCAGACTTGCAGGGGCTTGCTTTTTTTTTTTTTTTTTTTGGCTTTTTAGCTTTTTGCCTTACTTTGTTTCATGTTTTTATGGGCTTGTAAGGTGTGTATCTAATATCTGAATTTGTGGATTTGGGGCAACTGGACATTGTGGGAAATCTATTAGATTAGCAGCTAAGAGACTTGAGTTCTAATCCTACACTGCTATTAATTAGCTATAATCTTGGTTGAGTCAATCAAGTTACCAAGACTTGATTTTTTTTTCATCTGTACAGTGAAAGATTTAGATTTGGATTTATTACCTCTCTATATATTCTGACTTTTTGAGTGTGTTTTTAAAACTTTCTTCCTTTGGACTGGTCCTACAGGGAAGACTGAACAGGGGCTATGAATGCAAATTGACTTAGGGGCTTCTGAAAGATCCACTTACCACAAAGCATCTGTGTACCTCTGCCTTCTTCCTCATCTGACCTTAAATTTCATCTTAAAGAGTTGTCAGCATGTATGACAACAAAGGAAGAAGACATACAGTCTCCAGAAGGGACTGATTACCTAATATATACATATATATTCCCCCCCCCGGGATGGTTTATTCATCATGACCCTTTACTGGGGATTAATTTCTTCAGCTACTGAGGTGACTCTTAGAAATTTGAAGGTTTGAAGGGCAACATAATAAACACATCTTGCACAGGTAAAGAGCTATAGACTTTACAAAGGGTTTTGACCTCTATCTAAATGAAGGAGCAAGCAGCAAAGAACCATGGGAATAAGTGGCCACTGACAAATGTCACTTCAAAGAGAACATAGGCTTAATAGCTGCTAACACAGGTCCATTGAATGAATGAAGTTTGAATGATTCTTGCATCCCCATTTGGTATTGTCTTTCCTTTTTCTTCTTTTTCTCTCACTTCTACCCACCAACCAACCCCACAAAGTGCTCAGTGCCCTCACCCTACCAATGAACTTTCCAAGACACCACACCACAGAATTCTGCCTAGAATTACCCTGCTCAGTCAGTTCTACAACTGTAGACCATTACCAAAACCACCCAAATATTTTTTCAGCAGAATGTCCTGAAACTGATACAGTAATCCATGCTTATATGTCAGTGGATGCTACCTTCATAGATAAAATAATGTAGATTTCATAGGAAGAGAGACAACAGACAACAGAGCTTTAAACAAAAGGAGTTGCCTCATAGGAATTTTAAGGACTGATGCAGCCAGTGAGGGAGAGCCTTTGAGGCACTTAGGAACCTGTAGCAATCTTCAAATCATAACAGAAAAGAAAAGAAGACCTACCACTAGAACAGGCTTAATATTCTGAATAATATATAAATTTACATACCTCTCACCACAATTTGCCTTCTTACCTTCTATCCTCCAAACTTGTCAAACTAAAGACATATATTATCCTGCATTAAAGTTAGTAAATATATTTATTACAATTATTTAGCCTTACTGCTATGATTAAATAGTTTCAAGATCCTGACCAGTGCTTATATAACATGACCCCTTAATCTTGAATTCTTTTTCACTGTGCTGTTCTTCTGATTATAAAAGAATGTATATTTGTGTTAAAATTTAGAAAATATAGAAAAGTGTAAAGAAGCAAAAGGCAGTAAATCAAATGAATAATCCAACTAGCCAGAGAGAACAACAATTAATATCTAGTTCTAGATGTATTTCTTTTCATCCTCTTTTCCTAAAAAACTATAATAATTATACATTTATTTGTCTCAGTTAGCCAATATGCTAAAAACAAACATGCTTATCTGTCCTATGTACATAACATAGTTTCTGTAATGATTTTCCTGTTCTTAGACATTTAAATTACTTCAAAATTTTAATTTATAAGAAACAGTGACAAAATCATGATGATAAAAAGAAATTTATTCCCATCTCTAATTATTACCATAAAAAATTCCCATAAGTGCAATTATTGGATAAAAGAATATAAATATTTCAAAATTCTTGATAGTATAGTGAAATTACACTCAGATATTTCTAATAGTATATGTGTGGGTGAGTATAAAAGATAATCAATATATGTTTTTCTTTTCTTTCCTTATTGAAAAGACATATGACTATTAAAAGCAAAAAAAGTATGACACTTTACTAATATTAATGGGTTTATAACAAATACAGATGTAATGTATATGACAATAATAGCACTAAGGATAAGGGGCAAATGGAATTATTATCTTGCAAATTTTTCTATATTTTATCTGAAGTAATTCAATATAACTCTAAGTAGATTGGGATAACTTAAAGATGAATTTTGTAAACCCTAGAGAAAGTAAAAAATGATGAAAAGAAATACAGCTATAAAATCAAGAGAGAAATTAAAATGATATATATAAAAAATATTTGATTAACACAAAAGAAGGAAGGAAATGAGGAATAGAAGAATAAAAAAATCGAGACAAATAGAAAATAAATAGCAAAATGGTAGACCTAAATACAATCATATCAACAATTACATTAAATGCAAATGAACTAAATACTCCAATCAAAATGCAGAGATTATAAGGCTGGATAAAAAAGCAAACACCAGTTACATGCTGTCTACATGAGATGTACTTTAGATACAAAGACAAATAGATAAAAATTAAAAAGATGTAAAAAGATACCCCATGCAAACAGTAAACACAAAAGAGCAGGTGTACATGTACTCACTATTAAATTGGAAACAATTGATCGACACTCATGTGCACATACAGAAGTAAAACTCAATGGAAATCAAGCAGGTGGCGGGGGGAGGAGGGGATGCATAAATTCACACCTACGGGTACAATGCACACTATCTGGGTGATGAGCATGCTTATAACTTTGACTCAAACTGTACAAAAGCAATTTATGTAACCAAAACATTTATGCCCCTGTAATATTCTGAAATAAAAAAACCAGCAGGTGTTGTTATATCAATATTAGACAAAATAGACCTGAAGAAAAGGAGTATTACTAGAGACAAGAAGGAATACTTCATAATGATGAAGGATTAATATATTAGGAAGATATGACAATTACAAATGTGTATATAATCTGTGATGGATCATGACTTCCCAGTGAAAACTCCATTCTAGGGAAGGAGGAGTATGAATTTTGGGTAGACAATTAGTCTTTTCTGCCACAGGCAGATTATTTACCCTCTGTATAAAATAGGATAATGCTTTATAGGATTGCTGTAAGGATTAAATGATTGCCTATGGTAAGTACTTAATCATATGGGTTGTTGCTGATGCTGTTGTTACTATCATCTTGCGGCAGACTGCATCTATGAGCAAGAGCTCAGCTAAAATAAAGTTATTCCTGAAGAAGGGGTGAAGCAAGTTGAATGTCCACCAAGTATCATTTGAGGATCAGAGACATGGGAGTGGGCCCTGTCTCCAAGAGAGAGAAAAAATACTACAGATTGTTGGGGGTGGGGGTGGGGCATGGGGGCCTAAAGGGAATTTGGACCTGGGAAGAGACTAGAGAGAGCACTTGTATAATGAAGAAATTAATGAAGTCTCCTGTATGATATGAAATGATGCCTTTTCCTCCATCTGTCATGAAAAATATACATTGCTCATCAAATTGGTTAGGATAAAGTTCAGGAGAGAGTAATAGAAACTCCAAAGAACAATATCATAAATAAGACAGACACTTCTTTCTCATGTAAGAGAAGTTAAGAGATGGCTCAGGGTTGATATGGTAGCTCTACAGTTATTAAGGAACTGAGATTCTTCCAGTTTTCAGCTCTGTTATGCTTTAGATATGGCTCTTGTCCTCTTGGTCCAATATGAATTTTGGAGCAGCCAGATAGGAGAGAGGAAAGAATAAGTACATAGTCCTTTCCTTTCAAGGAGATTTCCCCAGAAACACCACACAACACTTCAACTTAAATCTCACTGGGGCCAGGTGCAGTGGCTCACGCCTGTAATCCCAGCACTTTGGGAGGATCACTGGAGTTTGAGACCAGCCTGGGCAACATAGCAAGACCCTATCTCTACAAAAATTAAAAAAAAAAAAAAAACGCTAGCCAGGCATGGCAGTGTGCACCTGTAGTCCTAGCTACTTGGGAAGCTGAGCCAGGAGGATCGCTTGAGCCCAGGAGTTCAAGGCTGCAGTGAGCTATGATCACACCACTGCACTCCAGCGTGGGCGACAAAGCAAAACCCTGTCTCAAAAGCAAGCAAACAAACAAACAAAAACTCATTGGCAAGAACCAGCTGAGCTGTAAACTAGGAAAGGCAGTCTTGTAGCTGGATGACAATATCTCCAACCAAAAATGTAGAGAATGGATATGATATCTACCATACTCATCAATGCTTATAGATTTTATTTGTAGGTGTGTTATTTGTATATTTTGATTTGTCAAAAAAAGATGTGCATGTGACATTTCATAGCCATTGCAAAAAAAAGAGAAAAAAGATGTGCATAATTGGTGGATTTATTGAATGCAAGGTGAAAGGCTGTCAATGGGAGTCAGTTTCACAAGAGTTAGATCATAAAAAATGTTTCCCTTCTTTCTTATTACAGTTATAACCTAACAATTATTCCATGTAAATTTGCATCTTTCTCTTAGATTTAGTTTCACTGAAAATTTGGTAGGCTTACAGGTCTAGCATAGGCCAAATGACACAGCAGGAAACAGACTGCATAAAGATATTACTGTAGTGCAACAACAAATTTTTTTATATGGTAGTAAAATAGATCCTGAAGTATGGCCCCTCAGTCAGCCTAATGTTATAAAAATCTGCAGTTCTGTACCCCTTTGATGTGATTACTCATTGGCTGCCCCAATTACTAAACTTGGGCATTTGTGAGGTACAAGGAAGACAATAAGGAGCCGTATCCACTCATTTATATCCTTATTTGGTATATGTATTCCTTGTGCTGCTTGTTTGGTAGTTTAGAGGAAAACTAAATGAAAGTAGACTTGAACTGACTGAGTCAACATTCTCAACAATCTTTGTACCTGGATTGGACTTTATAAGCTAGCCCAGCTCCAGAGGAAATTATTATGCTCTATACATTTCCAATAGCTTTCCTATGTTCTATTTCCCACCACATTTTTGTATCTCTAGATCAAAGCAACTCATGTATGTAACACCAGACAAAAAAGAAAGGTTGATGATACTTCAACTCTGGTCAATGCCTCTATTCAAGGATATCGCCCAGTGTAATCCATCCTTCGATTCAACTAACATTCACTGAGTATTGACTAAGTATCAGGCACTGGGAATACAGCAAAGAACAGGTGCTTAAAGGTCTTCTCACATGTGCCTTTCCTGACAGTAGTTTACCTCAACTACTGAGTATTCTCTCTTTCTTTTATTCATTTTATTCACATCATCATTTAGAAATCTGTTTTTCATTTCATTTCTTTTTAGTCTTAACTCAGTTCTATAAGGGCAAGGAAATTCTGTCTGTTCCTTTCATCACTGCATTCCCAGTGCCTAGCACAGTATGATACATGAACACTTAAATAATTGAATAATTAACTCATATAATGGACCCTCAATACATACATATGGTGTCTCTAATTGTAGTTCAGAATTAGAATAAAGAAATTCCCCCAAAAAGCCTTGAGAAAAATCTCTTTAATAATCAAATCATTAAGTTAGTAAATCAAATCACCATTTTCCACAATGATTCTAATAACTACCATGTGCTTTATATAAAATAAGTCAATTGTTCTTTTTTTCCAGCTTTACTGAGGTATAATTGGCAAATTAAAATTGTGTATATTTAAGGTTTACAATGTTATGTTTTGATAAATGTATACATTGTGAAATGATTACCACGATTAAGCTAATTAACATATCCATTACCTCACATAGTTACCTTTTGTGTGTATGTGGTGAGAATATTTAAGATCTGCCTTAGCAAATTTCAGGTATACAATAGAATTTTTTTTTTCAGGGATGGAGGGTGGGATGGGGAGTGCCAATAGACTGTTATTACTATAGTAATAACTATAGTCACAGTGCTATACATTAGATCTCCAGAACTTATTCATCCTGCATAAGTGAAACTTTGTACCCTTTGACCAACATCTTCCCATTCCTCCCACACCCTAGCTCCTGGCAACCACTGTTCTATTTTCTGCTTTTATGAGTTCTACTTTTTAAGATTTCACACGTACATGAAATCATGCAGTATTTGCCTTTTTGTGCCTGGATCATTTTGCTTAGTATAATGTCCTCTGGGGTCATCCAGGTTGTCCCAAATGACAGGATTTCCTTTTTAAAGGCTGAATAGTATTCCATGGTGCATGTGTGTATATATATTATGTGTGTGTGTGTGTATCACATTATTTTCCATTCATCTGTTGATTCCATATCTTGGCTGTTGTAAATAATGCTGCAATGAACATGGGAATGCAGCTATCTCTTCAACATACTGATTTCATTTCCTTTAGATAGATACCCAGAAGTGGGATTGCTGGATCATATGGTACCTCTATTTTTGAGGAAACTCCATACTGTTTTTCATAAAGGCTATACCAATTTACATTCCCAAAAACAAAGTACAAGAGTTGCCTTTTCTCCACATCCTCACCAACACTTGCTATTTTTTGTCTTTTTGCTATTACCCATTCTAACAGGTGTGAGGAGATAGGTCATTGCGGTTTTAATTTGCATTTCCCTGATGATTGGTAGTATTGAGCATTTTTTCATATGACCATATACGTTGGCAATTTGTATGCCTTCTTTTGAGAAGTGTCTGTTCAAGTCTTTTGTCCATTTTTTAATTGGGTTATTTGTTTTCTTGCTATTGAGTTGTTTGAGTATCCTATATATTTTGGAATATTAATGCCTTATATGAAGTATGGCTTTGAAAATATTTTCTTTTCTCCTATTCCATAGTTTGTCTCTTCACTCTGTTGATAATTTCCTTTGATGTTCAGAAGGTTTCTGGTTTAATGCAATCCTATATATCTATTTTTGCTTTTGTTGCTTGTATTTTTGGTGTCATATCCAAAAAATCAGTACCTAGACCAATATCAAGAATTTTTCCCCCATGTCTTCTTCTAGTAGTTTTATATTAATAGTTTTTGGTCTTATATTTAAGTCTTTTTTTTTTTTTTTTTGAGACAGGGTCACCCAGGCTAGAGTGCAGTGGCATCGTTACAGCTCACTGCAACCTCCAACTCCTGGGCTCCAGCAATCCTCCTGCCTCAGCCTCCCGAGTAGCTGGGACTACAGGTGTGCACCATGACACCTGGCTAATTTTTCTATTTTTTGTAGAGACAGGGTCTTGCTCTTGCTCAGGCTGGTCTTGAACACCTGGGCTCAAGTGATCCTCCTGCCTTGGCCTCCCAGAGTGCTAGGATAATAGGCATGAGCCACCATGCCCAGCCTACATATAAGTCTTTAATCTGTTTTGAGTTGATTTTTGTATATGATGTGACATAAGGGTCCAATTTCATTCTTCTGCATGTGGATATACAGTTATCACAACACCAATGATTAAAGAGACTGTCCTTTTCCCATTGTTTTCTTGGCACCTTTGTTGAAACAGTTGACTGTAAATGCATGTTTTATTTCTGCACTCTTTATTCTGTTCCACTGGTCCATGTGTCTGTTTTCATGCCAGTACCATGCTGTTTTGGTTATTATAGCTTTGTAGTGTATTTTCAAATCAGGTAGTATGATGCCTCCAGGTTTATTTTTGCCCAAGATTTCTTTGGCTACTCAAGATCATTTGTAGTTCCATATACATTTTAGGATTGTTTTTTCTATTTTTGTGAAAAATGCCATTTGATTTTTGATAGGGATTGCATTGAATCTGTAGATTTCTTTGAGTAGTATGGATAGTTAACATTATTAATTCTTCTCATACATAAACATGGGATATCTTTCCATTTATTTGTGTCTTCTTTAATTTCCTTCCTCAATGTCTTATAGTTTTCAGCACACAGAAATTTTGCTTCCTTGTTGAAATTTATTACTAAGCATTTTATTCTTTGATACTTTTATAAATGGGATTGTTTTCTTAATTTCCTTCTCAGATAGTTCATTGTTAGTGTATAGAAACACAACTTATTTTTGTATGCTGATTTTGTATCATGTGGTTTATCTAATTCATTCATTAGCACTAACAGCTTTTTTGTGGAATCTTTAAAGTTTTCTATATACAAGATCATGTCATCTGTAAAGAGACAATTTTACTACATCCTTTTGAATTTGAATGCCATTTATTTCTTTTTCTTGCCTAATTGCTCTGGCCAGGACTTCCAGTAGTATGTTGAATAGAAGTGATAAGAATGGGTATTCTTGTCTTGTTCCTGATTTTAGAGGAAAAGCTTTCAGCTTTCCACCATTGAGTATGTTAGCTGTGGCTTGTGATATTATGGCCTTTATTATGCTAAGGCACATTCCTTCCATAACTAATGCATTGAGAGTTTTTATCTTGAAAGGATGTTAAATTATACCAAATGCTTTTTCTGCATCTATTTAACTGAACATATGATTTCTGCTCTTCATTTGGTTAATATGATGGATTACATTTATTGATTTGCATGTGTTGAACAAAACTTGCATCCCAGAGATAAATCCTACTTGGTCATAGTGTATGATCCTTTTAATGTGCAGTTGAATTTAGTTTGCTAGTATTTTGTTGAGGACTTTATCATCTATGTTCATCAGGGATATTGGCCTGTAATTTTCTTTTCTTGTGGCATACAGCTGTCTGGCTTCAGTGTCAGGGTAATTGTGGCCTCATAAAATAAGGCTATTCATTTGTTTGATTGTTTGTTTTAGAGACAGGGTCTTGCTCTGTCACCCAGGCTTGAGTGCAATGGCACAATCATAGCTCATTACAGCCTCAAACTCCTGGGCTCAAGTGATCCTCCTGCCTCAGCCTCCTGAGTAAGGTGGGCCTACAGGTGTGTGCCACCACACTCAGCTAATTTTTAAAAAATTTTTTTAGAGATGAGGTATTGCTATGTTGCCCAGGTTGGTCTCAAACCCCTGGCCTAATGCGATCCTCTCACCTCAGCCTCCCAAGTTGCTGAGCCACCACACCTGGCATAATATAGATTGTAAGTGGTCCTCCTCTTCAGATTTTTAAAAGGGTTTGAAAACAGTTGGCATTAATTCTTCTTTAAATGTTGGATAGAATTCACCAATAAAGCCATTAGATCTGGGGCTTTTCTTTATTGGGAAATTTTTAATTATTAATTCAATCTCCTTACTCATTATTGGTCTGCTCACGTTTTCTATTTCTCCATGATTCAGTCTTGGTAAGTTGTATGGTTCTAAGAATTTATCTTTTTCTCCTAGGTTATCCAATTGTTGACATATAATTGTTCACAGCAGTCTCTTATGATCCTTTGTATTTCTGTGATATCAGTTATAATGTTTCTTCTTTTACTTTTAATTTTTTTTTGTTTGTTTTGAGACAGGGCCTCATATTGCCCAGCCTGGCCTTGAACTCCTGGGCTCAAGAGATCCTCCCACCCTAGCCTCCTGGGTAGCTGGGATTACAGGCATGTGCCACTGCATCTGACTTTTTTCCAAATTTTTTTTTGTTCTTTCATTTATAATTTAATTTTTTGAGTCTTCTCTCTTTTCTTAATTAGTCTGGTCAAAATGTGTCAATTTTTCTTATGTTGTCAAAAAACTAACTCTTAGTTTCATTGATCTTTTCTATTGTTTTTAATCTCTGTTCATTTACTTCTGTTTGGATTTTTATTATTTCCTTCCTGCTGCTAACTTTGGACTGAATTTATTCTTCCTTTTCTAGTCCCTTGAAGTGTAAAGTTAGGTTGTTTGAGATCTTTCTTGTTTCTTAAGTAGTCATTTATTGCTATAGACTTCCCTCTAAGAACTGCTTTTGCTGCATACAATAAGTTTTGTTATGTTGTGTTTTCATTTCCATTTGTCTCAAGATATTTTTTATTTCCCTTTTGAATATTTCTCTGACCTATTGGTTATTCAGGAGCATGTTATTTAACTTCCACATATTTGTGAATTTTCCAATTTTCCTCCTGTTATTGATTTCATAACATTTTAGAGCATTGAAATGTTTCATAACATTTCATAATATTGTGGTTGGAAAAGATACTTGATATGATTTCAATCTTCTTAAATTTGTTAAGACTTTTTTTTTGTGGCCTAACATATGATTTATCCTGGAGAGTGCTCGTGTGCATTTGAAAATAATGTTTATTCTTCTGCTGTTGGATGGAATGTTCTGTATATGTCTGTTAGGTCCATTTGGTTTATACTGTATTCCAAGTCCACTGTTTACTTATCAATTTTTGGTCTGGATGGTCTAGACATTTTTTAAAGTGGGGTATTGAAGTTCCCTACTATTATTATATTACTTTCTATTTCTCTGTTCAGTTCTGTTAACATTTGCTGTATATATTTAAGTGGATCAATGTTGGGTGCATATATATTTACAATTGTTATATCCCATTGATAAATTGACCCCTTTATTATTATATAATGACCTTCTTTTTCTCTTGTGAGTTTTTGACTTAAAGTATATTTTGTCTGATATAAGTATAGCCACTACTGCTCACTTTTGGTTACCATTTGCATAGAATAGCTTTTTCCATCCCTCCACTTTCAGATGATGTGTGTCTGTAAAGCTGAAGTGAATCTCTTGTAGGTAGTATATAATTGGATCTTGTTTTTCTTTTATCCATTCATCCAATCTATGTCTTTTGGTTGGAGAATTTAATGTATTTACATTTAAAGTAATTATTGATAGGAGGGATTCATTATTGCCATTTTGTTTATCATTTTCTGTCTGTTTTGCCGTTCCTTTGTTCCTTTCTTCCTTTCTTGTTGACTTCCTTTGTGATTTAATGAATTTTTTTGTAGTAGTGTGCTTTGATTATTTTTCTTTATCTTTTGTGTATGGACTACAGGTTTTTTCTTTGTGGTTACTATGAGGCTTACATAAAACATCTTATAGTTACAGCAGTCTATTTTGAGCTGATAACAACTCCAACTCCTCCCCTCACGTTATTGAGGTCACAATTTACATCTTTTATGTAGTGTGTATCCACCAACAAATTACTGTAGCTACATTTATTTTTAACACTTTTGACTTTTAACTTTTATACTAGAGTTAAAAGTGATTTATCACTGTCATTACAATGTTAGAGTATTCTGAATTTCACTATATTCTTACTTTTACACTGAGTTTTATTTTCATGTTATTAGTTAGTGTCATTTTGTTTCGATTTGAAGAAATCCCTTTACATTTTTTTGTAGGCATGTCTACTGGTGATGAATTTCAACACCTAACACTTTGTGTTTGTCTGGAGAAGTCTTTATCTGTTCTTCATTTCTGAAGGACAGATTTTCCAGGGATAGTATTCTTGGTTGTCAGTTTTTTTTACTTTCAGCATTTTGAATATATCATCTCACTCTCTCAAAATCTGTAAGATTTCTGCTGAGAAACCCATTTATCATCTTATGTAAATTCCACTCTATGTGACAAGTATTTTTTCTCTTGTTGCTTTCAAAATAATCTCTTTGTTTTTGACTTTTGAGAATATGATTATAATGTGTCTTGATGTAGATCTCTTTATAGTTAATATATTTGGGGTTCTTTGGGCTTCATGGATCCATACATTCATTTCCCTCTCCAGACTTGGAAAGTTTTCTGTCATTATTTTTTTAAATAGGCTTTCTTCCCCTTTCTTTTTCTGCTCCTGCTGGAACTCCTATAATGCAAATATTGCTCTACTTGATGGAGTTCCATAAGTCTTATTAGCTTTATTCACTCCTTTTCATTCTTCTTTCTTTTTCTTTTTCTTTCTTTCCTTCCTTCCTTTCTTTCCTGAGTAATTTCAAATGATCTGTCTTCAATCGCACTGATTGTTTCTTCTGATTGATCAAGTCTACTGTTGAAGCTATGTATGGAATTTTTCAGTTGAGGTATTGTGTTCTTCAGCTCCAGGATTGTTTTAATGGTTTCTGTCTTTTTGTTGAACTTCTAAATTGTTCATGTATTGTTTTCCTGATATTGTTTAGTTGTCTACCTGTGTTCTTTTGTAGCTCACTTAGCTTCTTGAAGAGGATTATTTTGAATTCTTTGTCAGACAGTTTATAGATCTCCATTTCTGTAGGGTTGGTTATTGGTACTTTATTTGGTTCCTTTGGTGGTGCCATGTTTCCTTGATTATTCAGGATCTTTGTGGTCTTGTGTTGATATTTGCCCATTTGAAGGAGTAGGCACCTCTTAGTTGGGCATGGTGGCATGCACCTGTGGTCCTTGCTACTTAGGAGGCTGAGGCAGGAGGATCACTTGAGCCCAGGAGCTTGAGGCTGCAGTGTGCTGTGATCACGCCTGTGAATAGCTACTGCACTCCAGCCTGGACAACATAGTGAGACCCCATATCTAAAACAGTAATAAAAATAATAATTAAAAAAAAAAGTAGGCACCTCTTTCAGTCTTTACAGATTGGCTTTGGCAAGGAAAGTCCTCCACGAATCAGACCATCCAGAGATTCTGGGTGAGCTGTTTAGAGGGAGTATACTGGCAAGTTTGCTGCTAGAGTCCCTCAGGCAGGCTGGCCTGGTGCCTGGATCCACTTGCTTGAGCCTGGCTCATGGGTGCATGTGGGCAGGATTTGAACCCGTGTCTGTGCAGTGGGCCTGAATCTTGGGTCCACAGAGGCTAGCCTGGCACTGGGGCCTATTGGGTTGAACCTAGACTAGAAATTAGGCTTGCATGGGCAAGCCTAGAGCTTGTGTCTGTAGGGACAGCCTGAAGCCTGAGCCCATGGGGCTGACTTGACACCAGGGTACAATAGGGTGGGCTGGCCCTGGGGAAGGCTTTGTACCTGGGTCCATGGGTATGGGCCTAGTCTTGAGTCCACAGGGGCTGACCTGGCACCAAGATACAATGGGGTAGCCTGGGACCTGGGTCCATGGTGGTGAGCATGAAGCCTAAGTCCATGGGGACAGGCCTTGGTCTTGGGTCCATGGGGTCTAGCCTGGAGTCTGGGTCCCTGGGGGCTGCCCCAGCACTGAAGTCAACTAGGTTGGGCCTGGAGCCTGGATCTGCTGGAGTCTATGGCCACAAGGGCCATCCTAGAGCCTGGGGTCATGGAAGCTGGCCTGGTGATAGGATAGACCAAGAGCCTGGTTCTGCAGGGGCTGGTCTGATATTATGGTAGGCCTGGAGCCTATGTCCAGAGTTGGCCTGGAGCCTGAGGTCAAGGGGGTCTGCCTGGCACTGGGGCTTAATGGGGTAGGCCTGGTGCTGAGGTCTTCACATTGCTTTCGAGATCTTCTGAAGTTGGGCACTCACTTCACATTGCTTTCCCCAAGCAAAGGGTATGTCTATGCACATTGTGCTGCCTAGGCTTGTGGAAGGAGCGAAATGGTGTCTTAGTCTGCTTTGTGCTACTATAACAAAATACCTGAGACTGGGTAATTTATAAAGAACAGAAATTTATTCTTCACAGTTCTGAAAGCTAGGAAGTCCATGATCAAGGCCCTAGAAGTTTTGGTGGTCTGGAGAGGACTGCTCTCTGCTTCCAAGATGGTGTTTTATTGCTGTATACACCAGAGGGGAGGAACACTATGTCTTCACATGGCAGAAGGTGGAAAGGCAAGCCAGCCAAACGTTGTATGAAGCATTTTTTATAATTAATTTTTTTTTCTTAGAGACAGGGTCTTGTCCTGTCACCCAGGCTGGAATGCAGTGTCACTGATCATAGTTCACTGCAACCTTGAACTCTTGCACTCAAGTGTACTCACACCTTAACCTCCTGAGCAGCTAGGACTACAGCACATACCACCACATCCAGATAATTAAAAAAAAATTTTTTTTGTAGAGATGGAGTCTTGCTATGTTGCCTGGGCTGGTCTCAAACTCCTGGCCTCAAGTGATCCTCCCACCTTGGGCTCCCAAAGTTCTGGGATTACAGGCATGAGCCACCATGCCCAGCCATGAAGCCTCTTTTATAAGGGCTATAATCTCACTCATAAGGGGAGGAGTTCTCATAACCTAATCACCTCTAAAAGGTCCCACCTCTTAATACCATCATATTGATCATTAAGTGTCAACACACGGAGTCTGGAGGGGACACATTGAAACCATCACCCATGGGTAATGTAAAACTGCCCTTCCTATCTTCTTCAATACATCTTTTCTTATTTCTGTGCTACATCCAGGTGCCGTAATCTCTCACCTGGATTCCTTAGCTCTTGTGAAGGTATTTTTGAGTATAGATAGTTGTTCAAATTGATGTTTCTGTGAGGGGACAAGTACTGGAAACTACTATTCAACCATCTTGTTGGAGAAATCCTACAAGTTGATTTCTCTAATCTTTTGGCATAATTCTTGTTTTGTTTGTCAAACATTGTTTGACTTAATTTACCAGTAGGTGCCACTCCAAAGTAAACCTGAGCATATTATTGCTACCCATCCCTCCTACTTAACCCCCACCCCCAGTTTTTTTCATTGGTTATAAATTAATAAGTACGTGAGAAGTCTTTCACGTTTTTTAAAATAAACTTTTCACACTCTTACTTGGCAATTAGGTAATTCTTTTTACAGGAAAATGCCTAGGCAAATTCATGTGTGACATGCAAGAAATTCTAAGGAAAAGGGTAAAAGTAGAAAAATAATGTCTTGCCTTCCAGCAAAATTTAGAACTGAGGAGAGGTGAAATGTAAAAACAAGATCAAAGGAAATGGGAAAACAAATTACTGTATATCTTCCCAAATCCACTCAGTTAGAGGTCTGATAAACATGAACTGAGTGATTCGAAATCTAGGTTATTAAATTAGAAATTCTTCAAAAACAATTTCATTAAGACTTTTTACTGCATCAGATAGTCAGAATATTCAATTTTATCATATCCAATATTCATTGTTTTATCAAAGATACATATATAAAGTGTCATATGAGACTTTATAAAGCATATTAATATACATTAGCTTATTTTATATTTGATCTTTACACCAACCCTGTCATGCATGGCAGATGTTTTTATGCTCATATTAAAGCTGATTCAGAAAGATTAGGTGATTTAAGTGAAGCAATTCACTAGTAAGCTGCAGAGCAGGAAATAGAACCCATAACTTTTGACATCTTCAATGCTCATTTTTCTACATCACATTAACCTTTCTTTTTATACTTCTAAGATTTCTTCTATAGTATTTTAATTCAGTTATAGATATGGCATTTACATTTTAGAAAGAAATTTTAAATATACACAATTAATATACTAGTGCTATGATTTGAATGTTTGTGTCCCCTCCAAAATTCATGTTGAAACTCAATCCTCAATGCAACAGTAGTAAGAGGAGTTTCTCTTGCCTTTCTACTCTTTTGCCATGTGAGGCTACAGCATTTGTTCCCCTTTTGCCCTTCCTTCCTTTCCACCATGTAATGACACCTAGATGGCACTATCTATGAGGAATGGGCCTTCAGCAGGCACCAAACCTGCTGGTGCCTTGATCTTGGACTTCCCATTCTCAACAAATGTGAGAAATAAATTTCTGTTCTTTGTAAATTACCCAGTCTCAGGTATTTTGTTATTACATGACAAATGGACTTAAGACACTTCTGTATCTCAATATCATAAAACTCATACAGTCTTTCTTTGCCCAGAAGTATTTATGCACTTTCAGTTTCCCGTTTTTTTTTTTTTTTTTTTTACCTTTAGCTTTCCTTCTACATACTCACTATGAGCATCTCTTCTAAAGTTAAGATATCATATACAACTGGAATTAGCTAGCCCCTTTTGCCTAAAAGTTTCTCAGACTCTGCTTAGAATTCCCATAATAGTCATTCTTCTCAGCTTAAGGTCAATTATAATACTAATAAGTTATTGAAAAAAGCAACTTAAACCATTTTCACCAACTAATACTTTAGCAAGAAATTAGCTTATTGCATCATCAACATAAGTTACTTAGCAAGAGCCTAGGGAAATAGGAAAGAGGACCTAGTAGTCTTTTTGGACAAAGTATAACACAGTCATTAAAAGTGGGGACTCCAGAAAGAAACAAGACCCCAAAGAGAACCTACTGTATGATTCTACTTTTAGGAAGTTCAAAAATAAATGAAGCTAATCCATGGTGAGAGATATCAGAGTGGTGTTTACCTTTATCTACTGGGAGGGATCCTTAGGGAGACTTTGCAGCTGGCAATATTCTGGGTGGTGATTATTACACAGGTATATAACATATCAGAATTCATCAAACTATCTATTTAAAAGTTGTGCATTTTACTATATGTAAGTTATACCTTGGTTTAAAAAAGTTAACTTTTTAAAGAGTGAAAGCTCTGGGGCCAGACAGATCTGACCAACCCAGGGTCTGCCATTTATTAGTATTATGGTCCTGCACATGTTACTTAATCTCTCAAAGCCATAGAAATCTCATCTGGAATATGGGGATAATAATAATAATACCTACTTCATGGGGTTGCTGCATGAACTAAGAGAGCTGGCACACTTAATGGTCAATAAATTTAGCAATCACGATTATCATCATTACTACAATTGTTATAAAGGGGAGGAGGAAAAATAGGAAACAAAAAAGAAAAGCTAGATTCCATATATAAGACTGGATTAAGTGGGATATCACAAAAGGACACTTTGGAAGCTCGTGGGCAAAATGAAAGCATGGCGCCTGAAGCTTGAGAATAGTGTCAGGATAACCTGGTAGTTTAAAGTGCAGGCTCTTAAAGATAGATTACCTGAGTATAAATCTAGGCTCTGCCACTTAGTAGTTGTGTGTGATCCTGCCCAAGTTCCTTAGCCTCTATATAACAAGTGGGAATATTAATGTCTACTGCATATAGTTTTTTCAAAGAAGAACGAGTTTGGAATGAGGAGAAAAACAATGACTTTGTTTTAGGACTAAAATACCTGTAGAATATTTAAAATACCTGTAGAGTATTTATCACTGAGATGAAATAACACCAGTGACTTTGATTTCCAGTGAGATTTTCATCTTGCCTAGGACATCCTCGTCATTTATGTCTTTGTTTATCTTTTCTTTTTCTTTTTAATTTTTTTAGAGATAGTTGCCTAGGCTGGAGGACAGTAGTCTGATCATAACTCACTGCAGCCTCAAGCTCCTAGGCTTAAGCGATCCTCCTTCCTCAGCCTCCCAAGTAGCTCGGACTATAGATGAGTGCCACCACACCCAGATTATGTCTCTGTTTAAAAGTCATGTATTTAGTGAAGCCTTCCTAACCTCTGGAAAGTAGTGTATTTGTTTCCAAGGCTGCTGTAACAAATTAACACAAACTAGGTGGCTTAACACAATAGAAACTCACTCTCTCACGGTTCTGGAGGCTAGAAGTCCAAAATCAAGGTGTTGGCAGGGTCATGCTCTCTCCTAAGGCTCTATAGAAGAATAATCCTTTCTTGCCTCTTCTAGCATCTGGTTTTTGCTTGCAATTCTTGGTGTTCCTTGGCTTGTAGATACATCACTGCAATCTGCCTCCATTTTCACATGGTTTTCTTCTCTGTGTGCTTATATCTGTATTCCTCTTTTCATAAGGACACGAGTCATTGGATTAGGGCCCATCCTAATCCAACATGACCTCATCTTAACTACTTACATCTGCAAATACCCTATTTCCAATATGGCCACATTCAGAGGTTCTGGGTGGACATGAATTTGGGGGGACATTATTCAACCCAATACAATTAACTTTGGCCAATAAGACCAAAATAAAGTAGTCCCCTAATAACCATAACCATTCTTTGTTAAAAATATGTATTTTCTTTATATCACAAATTGATTTTTCTTTTTTACTTCTTTATTATCTGTCAAGATTTTATTACCTGTCAATAAGCCAAGATCCTAGGCTTGCTGAAGGTAAGAATCAGCATAGTGCCTGGTATTTAGTTGAAATTCAAAAAATATTTGATAGAATGAATTAATTGATTCTGACTGGGAGAAATGAGGAAAGATAATTCAGTATAAAATAAAAAGTGAGCCATTGCTCCAGGAACTTTCCCCCTACTTTCAAATCACATTTTTATTGTGATCAGTAGATAACCAAAAATAAATCAGTCGAATATTTAAAAAGTAAGCTGATCAACCAAGCTTTCCAGCCACAACACAGTCTTTTAAATGACATTCTGAGTTCTGGGATTTATAAACATTCCTTCAGAGGGTACATGGAGAATTAGAGGAGGGAATTGGATAGACAGCTAACAGAGACAATCCCCCACATCTTTCACTTGTACCCTCACTTCAACCATTCTCATTGTTTTATGTAGTTTTGTTTGGGAAAATAATTAGCTTTTTTTAAATTTGAAAATCACTAATCCACACACAAGAAAACAGCTCACCAGATTTTTTTTATCTTAAATATTTTGTCTAAGTATTACAGTTAAGACTTGGCATTATCCTCCTGGTAATGAGAGCTAATTTATATCCTCACATTTATCTTGGAATGTTCAGTTGAGTTTTAAAAGTAAAGCAATCATTTGATTGGTTGATTTTTTTTTCAATTTTAACTTCTATAAACCACTTTCAATCAACATTACAGATTTGTCAATTTGCCCTAATGTTTAGATCCCAAACACTCAAACAGAGTAGTGTAGTTAAAAGATCATGGGCTTTGGAGTCAGATAGAAATGGACTTGAAATTATCTTGGTCATTTCCTATGTGCGATACTGGGTAAATCACTTCTCTTAGTTTCTTTATCTGCAAAGCATGTAAATAACATCTATTTCATAGGATTATTATGAGACTCATAAGCACAAATTACGTAAAAGCACCTCAAACATAGCAGGTACCAAATAAATGTTACCTTCAAAATTTTTTTCAAGGATATGTTACAGCACTTTTCCTAATTTCAACTTTCTTATGTTGAAGAAGTTTATTATTCTATTTATTACTTAGTAAGGTTTAAATTTTGCTGATAATTTTGCTTTCTGTGTATGCATAATTATAAGTTATCTCAAATCAGTAAATGGCTAAAGGTCTTTCTAAAAACTTAGTTCAAAGAGATTAAATAATAGATGATCTATACCTCAAAGAGTATATATTGCCCAATTTAATTTACACATGACTTTTTGAAACTGGCATAAACCTCATGTGTGGGCATAATGCCCTACAAACAGATGGACATGAAAGCTCAGGTGCCAGAAATCCAACATGGCCACACTTCATGTAGAATGTTAAATAGTGACAGTTCTTGCAGTTGGTCATCTGTTCCTAGTAATAACTAAGTTTATCAGAAATAGAAAACAAATTCTGAAATATAAGAATGTTTATTCAGTCTTCAGCAGAAATTTATAAATATTTCATATTAAAATATTTTTGGCACCCTTTAAAATCTATCAATATGCATATGATATAGATAATCTATTTCAATTGTTATAGCTAAAAAAAAGTCTAAATTGTCAGTTTACAATTGTCTTCTGGTTTCTCCTTCCTAGTTGAAATTTAGCACAGTCATTCCTAAAATTGATAGGCATAGATTCCTAAGTAATATAGTAATTATATTTTCAAAGATATAGCAATAAGGATGTCCATTTTAATGGTATTTATAACAGATAGAAAGTGGAAAATGTATAGATGGTCAACAATAGAGGACTGGTTAAATAAATTGCTCTATCTATGCAATTGTTAAATTATGCTATATACAAAGTATGCTATTCAGCCACTAATACTATGTTGTAGGAGACTAAAGAAATGGAAAATGATTATAATTTATAAGTAAAGATAGTGGGTAACAAAATGATGTTTGTATGATCACATTTGAATATATATATATGTAATATACATATACACACACATTTAGAAGACATGAAAGATTCAAATGTTAAGAGTAAGGTTTGAGAGATTTTTTACTTTGATTTTTCACTCACCTATATTTTTCAAACATTTTACCATGAATGTATATATTACAAATGATTATAAAAATAGTATTTCCATTAATGATAAGCTAAATAGATTTAGGGGCTTTTTATTCTATTTTCAGAAGCTGACTGCTTCTTACCACCACCTCTGTTATAGCTCTGTTCCAAGTCCTCAACTCCTTTCACCTGGAGTATTGCTATAGCATCCTACCTGGTCTTTCTACTTCTGCTTCTTGCCCCACTTCAGTCAGATCTTCTTAATAAAACAGATCACGTCACCCCTCTACTCCAAATCCTCCAATGGTTTGTTATCTCACTTACAGTAAAAATCAAAGTTACCAAAACAGCTTACAGTGACCTATATGATTGAGACTCTGTACCCTTCTTCACAGGCTCCCTCCACTTTCACCACATTACCTCTCTCAGTGAGCTCCCACTTGTTCACTCCTTTCTAGCCTTACTGCCTTCATACTGGACCTCAAGCACACCAGGGCTTTGCATTTGCAGTTCCCTTTGCCTGGAATGCTCTTCCCCAGATATTCAATGACTTATACTCTTTCTTTCTCCAGGTTTCTATTAAGTCATCTTTTCAGAGAGGACTTCTCTTTCATCCTATTTAGTATTATAATCCTCCACACCCCACCTCTACCCAGACTCCCTATATTTCCTTTCTGCTTTATCTTTCTCCCTAGTACTTAACACATCTAACGTACCAAAATTTTACTTATGAATTTTTTCTATTGGCTGCTTCACTCTCTCTAGAGTTTAAGCTCCATGAGGAAGGAATTAGAGTCTGTTTTGCTAATCGAGGTATATCCATCTGTTAAATAGCACATTGCTAGAGAGAGGGTAGCGTGAGAGTGATCATTCAGTGATCCAGTTTCTCAAGGGCAAAAGTAAACTGTAAAATACAGGAGAGCAATTTAGGAGGGTTGAAACTTAAGTTCTGTATCTATAATTTGTTTCACAAAGAACTGTCACAGTGAGAATCATAATGCCTATTTATGAATTTCATCCACTAATTAGGTAACCAACCTAAAACTCCAAAACAGAAGTTTAGAAGAATTAAGTTAGTTTGGTTTCTTTAACTGTTGTAAAGTTTTTAAGGAGAAAAGAGCTATTAAATCTGTTATAATGCATTGGGTTGAAAGGTTCTTGATCAAATTGCATTTTCTATAATATAAGAATATGTAAACTAAATAAGCTTGATTAAGCATACTGCAATTTAACTGCTATACTTTTTAGGTTTTAAAGTCATAAACTTGTCTGACAAATGTAACATGTGGTGGTTTTTCCCCTAGTTATTTGTCTAATGATTATGCCAATGAAGCAATTATTTGGTGTAACACTAGGGTTCCTTCACTAAAGCATAATTTTCTATTAATGAGGCCAAAAGAATGTTCTACCAAAATTATGGTAACTTCAAGCTGATACCTTTCACTTATAGATAAGACCTAAGACTGCTTATTAAAATCTCATCCTTTTATCAGAACTGAAAAATAACTTTTTTCTTCTTAGGAAGTCTAAATTTTTATTTGATATTTATAAAAATAACAAAAATTATTTAACTAATACTGATCTCTGAGTGTTTAACACAGCTATATATTTTAATTTGGATTATGACAAAATAGCTAATAATAACTCTATAATTACAATATCAAATAATTTTCTAAATAAAACCTTAAACATAGATACCTTAAGAACTCTTATAGAAGACAAAACTAGAAGTTGTGTTAGTTGAAGTAATAGGCTTCTAAGATTTTCATTATTTTCTTGCACTTTTTATTTAGACCACCTGCTTCTTAGGCATGCAACCTATGCAGTAGCATAGGGATTCATGCTTGGTTGTATAATATTATCAGATTAACTACTTGGTACCCTTTTCAAAGTAGGGATCACTTGACTTTGAGAAGATCATGCATAGAACAAATAAATTTCCATGGAGAATGTATATAGGTAGAAGGAAGGTAGAATGAGGAGCTGGAAATCAGTATGGACTGCTGAATTTCTCCACTACCTACAGTGTGAACTTAAAGTTCACATGAAACTTCAGCTCTGCCCAAAGTTCAAGGGTCATTGTTGTCCCTTGTCAGGAAAAACTGAAGAAGCACAGTGTCCATAGCTCAGGTTACTGTGCACCAAGTTTATCCTTCTCCAACTTTCTACAATAATTCTAGTCAAAATAGTTAGATCCCTAGGCTTTAATAACTTGTGCAGTACTTATTTCTCTAAGATTAGAGTCTGTTCTCCCCACTCCCATCCCCAATCTCCTCTGGAATTGGGTTATTCCTGCAGGAAATAAAGTACTCATCAGGGATGAGGACCTAATGTGAGTAGTGGGTAGGTGTCAAAGATTAACCTGTGAGTTTTTCCTAAGGACATCTTAGACATAACTGAATCTTATATATGATCTAGTTTAGGGTAAGTTGCTAAGGACATGTATGTAGTTGGGTCTAAGGGAATACGTTACTTTAGTTATTCAAAGATGAAGTCTATCAGAGAGCAGGGTTCTCATGGCTGGTTTTAAAGTACAATAGTCATGTTTTCATGACCAGAGTGTTTCCACTGCTATATTTAACATTTTGTGCAGATTAGAGGGAAAAAAAATTGAATGAAAGCCCTTTCATTTGCTTCTCTTTTGAATCTTCAAACTGTGTAGATATAAAAGCAAAATATTTTAGTGTCAATATGAAACAAAAACATTTTAGGCTTAAACTTTATTTCTACCTAGTACTCCTCATGATCAACTTTTTATGTTTAAAAACTAGTGATTGCCACTTTGGCTACACAATTTTTCAGGTAATAGAACCCAAACCACCACAAAGAAAGGAGGAATGGTGGAAGGCCTAACTCTTCTTCCCTAGCTCAGGGAGACTAAATAAACACTTTCAATCTTAAGGAGACTTCAATTTCAGTATAGTACAATTTTGTATACTATACTATAAATCTCTCTCTCTCTCTCTCTCGAGAAGAAAGAGATCTATCTATACATAGTATAACTTTGAGTTATACAAGTATAGAGGAACAATTACTTTGTGAAAAGATAATTATGCTAACTGATAAGAACTGCATCTTTGTCCTTGGAAAATGTATGGTCTTTTTTTTATATGGTCTTTTCTTGGAAGCTAAAACAGACACAAGACAGCATATATTAAATGTCATATAAGTAGTATAGAAAATAAATTCAGAAGAGGGAGGGAGACATTGTAGGCAGGGCTTGAAAACAAAGGATTTATGGAAAAAACACAGTTTTTAAAAATTGTTTTTAGCAAACCAAACCTATTACTTTCAGGTTAGTAAATGAAATATACAAAGTATTTAAGTTTATGAAATATTTATGACCTTTTCAGTAAAAGATACTGAATCTAGAATTATAAAAAGTACCTGCTACTCAACACTGATTCAAAAGTTACAACAGAAATCAATTTGAAAATGGAAAGGAAATATAGTTACTATATCTAAGTGACTAGTTGTAATTATGTAGTTATTTTTTTTAGAGTCATGCCTTAGAAACATAAAGATTAGAATACTTTATTTAACTCTACAGAATAATATTGTATGTAGATTAATAAGGGTTAACTTTAAACATATTTATAATAAAGTTAGCAATATCTGAAAGACAGATGGAATGAAGCAAAAGATAAAAGAATCAAAATTATTCTGATTTTTTAAATAAATGCACAAAAGCCTGTTTTTCTAACTACTCATACCAACCAATCATTATACTTGTTATCCCTGCACTAAATTTATAGCATGAAGCGAGTAATCTACCATGTCTTCCAACTTAAATTATTATTTTGGATTTCTAACATATCTTCAAGAACACTATTACCTTTTAACAAGAAAGAAAGGATAGAATATATTTGCTGTGTGACCTACACATGCCACTATATAAAAATGTGTGTTTCTAGTCACAGCAGTTATTTTTCAGTGCCTTTAGAAATGGTAGTTCTTCAAAATTTCAAAATGGTGATAAAAATTTTAAATGTTATATATATATTGTAGGGGCTATCTTCTAACTAAATAAAAGATAACAGATTCATACCTTCAAATATGTTATATACAGTGATGATATATCATATCTTTGCTGTTTTTTATAAGCTATAAAAATAATGAAAGCTGAAAAAAGATAGTAACTTCTTTGAATGCAAAAGAGTATGTATGTATATATGTATGTGTCAATGAGAGCTATTCCCCTCAGATAGACACTTGGCTAACTCCCTCACCTCTTCCGGTGTTTGTTCAGGTCTAACCTCATTGAGGCCCACCCTACTAGCCTACTCAATAATGAAACCTATCCTACCCCTAGTAATTATAATTTCCCCTTATCTGGTCTCCTTTCCCCCCATGGCACAAATCACCCTCTAACACAGTATATAATTTGTTTATAATTTATTGTCTGTATTTTCCTGCTAGAATGTAATTTCCATTCATTACATGGAATGTAATGGTCAGGGACCATTATCTATTTTATTCATTGGTATATAACAAAAGCCTAGAGTAAAGCCCGGAATACAGCAATCACTCAATATAGATATGTTGAATTTAAGTGAAATGAATGAGACCAGAAGTAACAATCAAACATATTCTATGAAGATATAACTGTACATAACAATGCACTACTTTTTGTAAAAGTTAATTGTGTTTCTTGGATGGGGTTGTTGAGGATATACAAAAATTACATATATATCAACGTGCACTTGATGCAACCTAATTTCTTGCAGCTCTTTTGCTCAAGTGTTACCTGCTCAGAGATGTCTTTATTGACCACTTTATCTAAAAGAGGACCCTATCCCCTTGTCATTCTCTAGCTCTTATCTTGCTTCATTTTCCTTCATAGTTCTTACTACCACATAATATTATGTTGGATATTTACTTCTTATTGTCTATCTCCTCCACGAAAACAGGGACCTTATCTGTCTTCTTTACTGCTCTGCTTTCCTGTGTTCGGACGAGTGCCTGAAATATAGTAAATATTAGTCAGCATGATTGCACTGGGGATTTGCATACATTCATGTTGTTCTTTATATAAAAGAATGATCCAATTGTTTGTTTCTGGATCTGAAGTTGGAAGGCAATCACTTGTATTATTTCCTCATCAAAACAAACAAACAAACAAACAAGCAAAAGACAGTTCTTTATGCTTCATACCATATCAAGTGAGATGGTTAAAAGGTTTCAATAATTTTATTGAATAATATAGTTAATATATTAACATATTAATTTATTGCAGTAAAGACACTGACCTAAAATTCTATGAAATTCTGTCTGATTAAAAACTTAAGCAAGACCAATGCTAAAAGTAAAGTGGTAGTTCAGATTCCTTTGCTTTTTAATCCTACTTTTCGGTTTAAAATCTGGACTGGGTGACAATACCTGGATTGAATGACATTGCTGCCTGTGGGTGACAATATCAGCATTGAATGACATAACTGCCTGTCTTTTAAGATTTTTAAGAATACCATTCTGTAAAGGATGTTGCTTACATAATTTGTTCGGTTTGGGCCCCATAATCTTCACCAACATTGTCAGTTGTAGATACACCTTTAAAATACTTGCAAGGATGTTTTAAGTTGCATAACTTTATAAAGTTCACAAAAGAAACTGATGAAAAATGATTGAAAGCATATTTTGAAATGAACTATATAACTTAAGCATACATGTTTTTAAGTATTTCTGTCTGGTTTACTAAAAAATCCTGCTCCTTTTTGCATTTGCCACCCATTACAAAGACAGACAGCTATGTCATTCAATCCTGATATCATTACCCACAGGCAGCAATGTCATTCAATTTCGATATTGTCACCCAGTCCAGATTTTAAACAGAAACGTATTATAGGATTAAAGAGCAAAGGAGTCTGACCTACCACTTTACTTTTAGCACTGATCTTGCTTAATTTTTAAAATCAAACAGGAAAAAGGAGTGATGGCTCCTTTAATGATCTTTCATAAATTCTATGATTTTCAGCCACATTAAGTTATTAGAACAATCACAATCTAAATTTAAAGAATCATCTTGTTAACTTTAAAGCTTCAATCTCCACCTCAATTCAAAGCTCTTCTCACCTTTTTCTCCCACCCCCATGCACCCCCAGCCAGGGAGAGATCTATTGCCTCTGAAGCTGTGCGGGAGAAATCTGGTTCCCAGACACCTGCTTCTGTTACCTCTTCTAGGCTTAGTGCTCTTGGCTTGTGGCAGAAGGAAGGGAGAGAGAAAAGAGCAAATGTTTTCTTACTTAATTGGGTGAAGATGTAATCCTCATTAACTGGATATTGATAACCTGTGTGTGACAGTGTCCAAATGCTAGATATCCAACGAGGCTTCTCTGAGGGAGCTGGCAGGGGCTTCCTAGCTTCCTGATGGTGGTTATACGGAACCAGCTTACTGAACCACTTTCATTCCTCTTGCTGTAGAGGTTCCCTATTGCTCTGGTCAACCTTCACACTGATAAAATGGCTAGAGCTCACCTACCTTCCCTGGTGTTCATGTCACCCATGGGAATCTCCATTATTCTTGTCACACTAAATGATGGGCATGAAGGCCACCTTCCTTCTGTCCCGGCCTCTCTCAGTCTATCATCACTTTCAAATTCTCTTTCCTCTACTCCAGGAGTTCAGTAAGTCCCCTGGCCAAGCAAACATCCAACAGAGAAAAGAAATGTGTCTTCCCTTCTTTTAGTAATCCCAATCTTTAGAAGTGATTCTCTTCAGGCACCTCCTTCCCCAACTCCAACTACCTATTATGAAGAGCCTTTGTCTACAAACACTGCTTCTCCGAAAGGCCTCCTTCTTATGCTTCAATCTTTATTATTTTTTTTTGACTAAGGGTGGGCAGAAGTGGTAGTGGTTGTAGTTAATACAGCTGGTTGTGACACTACTCAGCTAATAGTATGGAGTTATTTAAAGTTATTTTAATTTAGAATATGAAGCATTTAAAGCATTTTATTCTCAGCTTTGGGGCATAATCACAATTACAGGACAATGGGAAAACTCCCTCTCCGTATCATATGATAAATCTATCTATAAAAAGACTCAGCTATAACTATAGTATTTTTGTGATATTAAGTATTGGCCAGTCCTTGCTTAAGGTATTGGTAAAACCCCAGACCTAAGAGAAATATCTCTTATTCAGTCCTGTTCAGAATATCTTCTGTGATATCCAATTTACATCCCATGTCAATTCCTTTAACAAAGTTGATGGTAGAGAATGCTCAATCTCTATGTACAGGAACCCAAAATTCAGCCTTTCAAGTACAATTCACCACATATAGTTAGATAGCTTGTGGTTTTGTGAGACAGTAATTGAAATCTTCAACAAAAAAGAACTAAAATACGTAGGGACACAACATTAACATATTAAAAACGCCAACAAACTATATAACCTAAATTGCCTTGGGCTACAGTAAAGAATAAACGAATGATGCATTCATGCTGGGTAAAGGCCAAATATTGTGAATGCTTGCTTCAGGAACAGAGGTTTGAAAAAAATTACAATACAGAAAACTGGTGGGAAAATTGAGTTATCACATAGCAATATAGGTATCCCAAATTCAAATAAACCTGTGCTTTATTAACTTCCAATGATGATTTAGGTTCAGCAAAACAATATTCTTTGTTACATTAAAATTAATGTTATTAATATTAAATGTTTTAGTTTTATTTCATTCCTAATTTTTTCCAGTTTAATAGTTTAAAAAGAGCTAAAAGTGTAAGTTCACAACTAGTTTTCTATTTGCACATATTAGGGTAACTTTATAATAAAAATAATTAATCACACTGGGTTTTCATAACAATTCTTAAAAGGTGCTCCTGTATTACTCAAGATTGAGAAAGACTATAACCTGCAAGGCTGGTGCATATTAGGAACTCAATAGTTAGTTGAATCAGAATTTTAATCATATACCTAGGTTCTCCATATTCTCAACATTCAATTGACTGTTAACATTTTTAAATCATATTCTGTGGCCAAACTGTCTCAGAGTTACTTTCTTCCCTATTATATGTGTACTAAAGTTACAGTAGGGAGCTTAAGTGGTTCTTAGACTTTTTTCTTTTTTCACTGGGGACCCCTTTGAGAATCTTACGAAATTTATGGACTCTCTCCCCAGAAAAATGGATATACAAAAATATTACATACAATATTTTAAAAATTACATACTTTTAAGAAAGAAGAGAAGAGAAGAGAAGAGAAGAGAAGAGAAGAGAAGAGAAGAGAAGAGAAGAGAAGAGGTTCAGTTCGGTTCTGGGCTCTGGAGTTAGAAGACCTGGATTCCAATCTCTATAATCTGTGTAATCTGAGCAAGGCAATCTCTCTTAAAGCCTCCATTTCTTTATTTGTAAAATGCAAATACCACTTATCTCATAGAAATGTTATAAATTGAGTGAAATCATGTAATTATGGGGCTTGTAATTTAGTAGATGCCAAATTAAGTGGTAACTACTAACTTAATTATTTTCAGGCCAATATTGACCTCTTATCTCTAATTGCTGCTGTTAGAGGTTTTCTTATGCTGATTGATTTGTTACTGCCACTTTCTAGAGTCCAAGGATCTTATATTCTTCCCACTGGTTACCTCATTTATTTGGCTTCTCCTTTTAGGCTATCTATTTTTATAGATGATAGTGACCCATGAAAACACTGGAGAGTAATATCATCTTTAATGTTCAGTTCAGAATATTAAGTGGCTTTAATATTGCTGTGATCAATTCTGAAGGTGATGAGTAATAGAGAGAAATTCAATATATGGACAAGGATACTTGAAAGGGAAAATATGGCTACAAGTTTAAACTAGGTATCTGCTACATACATGTAGCATACAAGGAAATGGGGGAAACTATACTATTATACCTACATTACATAGTTTTCTTGAGAACTAAATGACAATGTGATGTTGTGATTTATTTTATATACACATATCTATCTCTGTATATTTTAAAGTCTTTGTCCCTGGTTCCTGGCATAGAACTCCCTAAAACTCTTTTTCATAGCAGCACTAGAAGAATCTTTTGTTCTATTTGGTCTTTGACCCTTGGTTCCTGACAGAGCTCCTAAACCCCTTTAAATTTCCTGGATCATAGTAGAGTCTTTTGTTCTAATGAGGTGACTCTTGGTGGGCTCCTGGATAGCCTCAGGATGGGGGTTTGTTGCTAGGGGAACCAATCATGTGATTAGAGGGTTGGAACTTTCAGCTGCCCCCATACCTCCAGGGAAGGGAGAGGGGCTGAAGGTGATCACCAATGACCAGTGATGTAATCAATCCTGCCTACATAATGAAGTCTCCATAAAAACCCAAGAGAACATGGTTTGGAGAGCTTCCAGATAGCTGAACACTTGGAGGTTCCTGGAAGGTGGCCTGCCTGTAGAGGGCATGGAACCTTCGTGCCTCTCTCCTATACCTCATCCTATGTATATATTCCATTTAGCTGTTCACTGGTATCTTCTGAAATATCCTTTATAAGAAATGGGTAAAGTGTTTCTCTGAGTTCTGTGAGCCAGTCTAGTGAATTAATCAAACACCAGGGAGGGTCATGGGAATCCTGATTTATGGCTCCTTGGTCAGAAGTATAGATGACAGCCTACTACTTGCTTCAGAAGTGGGGGGCAGTCCTGTGGAACTGAGCCCTCAACCTGTGGGATCTGATGGTATCTCCAGACAGTGTCGGAATTGAATTAAATTAGAGACACCCAGTTGATGTCCACTGGAGAATTGATTGCTTGGCGTGTATGGGAACCCCACTGCACCCACATCTTGTGTTAGAAGTGTTGTGTTGATTGGTATGTCAGAATAGAAAAAAATGTTTTGTTTTTCCTATCTCTCAGAGACAAAACACAATGCCTAGCACACAACTGAGATTCAATTAAGTTTGAATAATGAATGACAAATGAATACTGAGTCAGAACAGAACATAGCATTAAGGTGACAAAGCATTTGTTCTATTATTTTCAAAACTTGTATATTAAAAACATACTTTCATGTTCATATCTGGAATACAACTAAGGATATAGAAAATTTAGAGTTCAGGAAGAGTGCCATGAAAATAATGCAAAGCTTGGAAACTCCCAATTATAGGAGAGATCTTTTTTTTTTTTGAGACAGAGTCTCACTTTGTCACCCTGGGTAGAGGGCAGTGGCGTCAACATAGATTACTGCAACCTCCAACTCCTGGGCTCAAGAGATCCTCCTGCCTCAGCCTCCTCAGTAGCTGGGACTACAGGCATGAGCCACAACGCCCGGCTAATTTTTCTATTTTTAGTAAAGGTGGGGTCTCACTCTTGCTCAGGCTGGTCTCGAACTCCTAAGCTGAAGCAATCCTCCCGCCTTGGCCTCCCAGAGTGCTAGGATTATAGGCGTGAGCCACTGTGCCTGGCCAGGAGAGATCCTTATACAACAGACTTTAAGGAACTGTCCAGATTCTTTTATTTTACTTTATTTTCATTGTCACTTTGGTATTTTAAGCATCAAATGTTGCTGGAAGTATTTGAGCATAAACATATTCTGGTTATGTGTTTGATATAGTGTCACTATGGTCATCATGAGATTTCACAAAAGGCTGAAGAGAAGTTTTAATAAAGACCCTCAATCAATACAAAATGCCTTTATAAGTAAAGTGACCTCAGTCTGTATGAAAGATTTAGACCCACAAGGTGATCTCAAAGGAATGTGTACAATGGAACACGTCCCTCACCCTGAAATGGCAGCGTTATTAGAGATGTTGGCCATTTATTGTCATAAGGACTCTCATTTTAGAATGGTCAATGCATCAGTTAAAGTTCCTATGTCCTAGGTTTTGTTTTTGTTTTAGATCTCATGCTTTCATGAATCTATGCCGTTTCTGAAAGTATGCATAGAAGCTAAGCCTGTGATACAGTAAGTTTTTATTAGTTCTATTGAATTTGTCACATGGATTGGGAAGGCAAGCTAAAGGCTTTATGCCTTTCATATTTTGAAGGATTTCAGAGTTGAGCACTAGTGTACTTAACCTGTTGCTGACTTTTAAATTTTGGCAACTTAAGGCATCCTGGTTATTAGTGAAATATTTCTCACTCTTACTACATAGACTTGTGACTATAACTAACTGTTTTGTTTAAATGAAACTGGTATCATCTGTATCCTCACAGAAAATTTCTAACGCAGTTTTAGAGAACTAATCTAACTACTCATGTTTTACCAGATAATCCACAGGGGGTTCCTTTTTGAAACAATATGCTCTTCAATTATTAACCAAGTTACTTACTTCTGATTTCAAAAGCTGCTCTTTCTAATGTGTACTGAACAAATGTGTGTAATTTTCTGTGCCAGACTTTTGACTTTTGTTTTCAAGCACTATAATGTGCAATGGATGGTTAGAAACAATATATTAGGGTTTCTATTTAACCCTTTCAGGACTGAACTGTATCCCCTGTTTTTTCCCCATGTCATGATAGATGTTTGCAAGCATTCAGAACTGTGTTGGTCCAGATGTACGTTTATATGCTCATTTTTAGCTTACTTCTTGCACATTGCAGCACACTTATACATTCAGTCCTTAAGTGGTTTTTTTTACAAACTGTGTGCTATAAGGATTTATTAGCAATAGAAAATTGAGTAAACTTTGAGCTCATAGTGGGCCGTGCTAAAAACAACAAAAAAAATTGAGTAAACGTATACCATAATTTTGTAAAAAAAAATTCCTCAGCTCTGTATTTCACCCATGAAAAATCTGCAGTATGAACAGTTTCAAGAAATGAAAAAAAAAGCAATGTGAAAATTTTAGGTTAAGCATAAAAACAGTTCTGAGAGCAAGAATTATAGAATGGAATCAGCATGAAGTAGGGGGTTTTTAGATTCTCTCTTCCAGGCCCAAGATTTTCTTGGGACCTATATATAATACTTCATAATCGTCTTATTCACTTTCATTTCTACTGAATATATTTTCAGTGTAAGTTCCTCAATTAAAAAACAGGTTAATATGAAGTATTCCAATGACCATCACTAAGGCCATTACTATTTAAGAGGCACAAATAACTTTCATTGATCTGCTGGGTATACATAAAGTTATTTTCACTCCTGCTATCATTTTAGTACTTAATTCATTTCTTTTTTTTTTTTTTAAACAGATTTCAGTTAAATTTTCATTGCCAGCAAAAATGTATTAGCTCATTATATGTGAGTTTTAAATGGATTTACTGTCTAGGTAAAATATAATAAATAATCACATCCCAGGCAGGAAAAAAATAGCAAGTGCAAAGGCCCTGAGACAGAACAAGAGACCCAAAATAGTGGCTTTAATAAGACATTATAGATGCTTACTTTTTTTTTCACATGGAAATCTGAAGGTAAGGAGTGCAGGGCTGGCATGGTGCCCTGATTCACAAAGTCCTCAAGGATCCTGGTTTCTACCAGCTTAAGGTTTTGCCATCTCCAGCATGAGAGAACTTGCATATGGCCCAAACTAGTGGCTAGAGTTTCAAACCATCACATCTGCATTCCAGGTTACAGGATACAGGAAAAGGAAAAACAGCAAAAGACTGAAGGTGTATACCAAGTGTCTCTTAAGGAAAGTTCTAAAAGGGTACCACACGATATATCTGCCAGCACTATTACATGGCTACAAGGAAGGCCGGAAAAGAGAGTCTTTATTCTGGGGAGCCATGTGTCCGTGTCTATTTACTATGAAAAAATGGAGGAATTTTTTGAGACAACAGTCTCTGCTACAGACTGGAAAGAGCTTGGTGAACAGCAGAAATAGAAAGGAGGCAATGAGCAGGGTGAGAACAAGATGAAATTGGAGAGATAGGCAGGAGCCAGATTTTGCAGTCCTGAAAGCCATGGTAAGGAACTTGGATTTCATTCTGTCTGCACAGGGAAGCTATTGGAGGGTTTTAAAAAAGGAAGTGGCATAACCTAATGAAGATTTTTAAATGATTTAAAATGATCGCTCTGGCTGGTACATGGAGAATAGTTTGAATGGGAAAATTTTCATGAGTGTGCAGGGAAAACTGAAAGCAGATAGTGTGGGTATTGCTGTGGTTCAGCAAGAGATGATGGTGGCTCAGACACGGTGGTAGCACCAGAAATGATGAGAAGTAGCTGAATTCAGAATATATTTGTAAGGAAGAATTGATGGTACTGGCTGATTAGTTGGATGGAGAGTGTGAGGAATCATAGAAGACTCCTAGTTTTACACCTGAGCAAGTAAAGTACTTGCTTACTGAATTAAGTACTATTTATGGAAATCAGGAAGACTAGAAGAGGAGCAGGTTTAGGGAATGAACAAGGGGGATTCAAATGTTGTTTCATACATGTTAAATTAGAGATGCCTGTCCTTTTTATCCCTTGCCATGCAAAATTTTCAGCATTGTCCATACCTTTCTAAAAATGGAAGGCCCTCTCTCCTGTAAGTTACATACAAATTCATTCTTCCCTTAATAAGGAATTTTTTTTCTTAGAGTCTGTAATTTTTCTATAAGATGCACAAGGAATTTACCTTAATACATATTTTCAAAACACACAAAACACATCCCTATTAGTATGGACTGTTTTTCCAATTAAAAGTAAGAAAATCTATCAAAGTAGATAGTTTAAAAAAACAAAAACAAACTACCTAAGGCAAATCTGCTCAACATTAGCAATAAATATGAACTTTTTGATGCAACAGGACAATTTAAAAAATGTACCATTTATTGAATGCTCACTACAAAGCCATAAATATAAGCCCTTAACAAATGCTAGTTCATTTAATATGTAGAACACTAAGGTAGGTATTAAATTTTACAAATTTGTAATAGATTTGGCACAACAAGAAATTAAAAACTAGTTCTTGAACAAGACTTAAAGTGAATTCATCCTAAATAGTGTTTAGCAATAGTGAAAGTATTATCAAATAGTGAAATACTACTATCAAATAGTATCAGTGTATTTTTTCCTAACACACCTACTCTACACATTATGAAAATGTTTGTTCTTTACCTCTTCCAGTAAAATACCCAATAAAACTCTCATATCAGACCTGTCCCCTTTGGAAGTGATTTTTCCAATTTTACCGGTGTTATTCTACTTAAAATGTGTTTTGAGTAAATAAAAGGATGGTGAGAATGAGGTCCATCTTTTGGCCTTAACAAAGTCTTATATGTAAATTAAACTACTAGATTAGAATGGTAAAGTATTAATAATACTCCATGTCAGTACATACACATAAGAGTATCCTATTTTTACCATTCCATCTCATGGGCCCCAAATTATTAATAAACTTTGAAATTATAACAGCTAGATTAAGGTGCTCAGTAATGCATATGTATTACATTTACATAGAGGCATATCCAGTCCTTTAACACACCAATTTATGGCTGTAGATGTTAACATGAGAAAGCAGAAGAGGCAGGAAGGAACTGTTTAGGAAATGGGAGGAGATAGGGAGGGAAGGACATAAAGATATACGCTGTTCTTCCTTGAATTTTCCTGAAGCAAAAAAACACAGTGAAGCAGAATGTTTAATGAAATGAATAAGCAGGCAAAACATTTTCTACTAGCTACACCAGCACCATTCGGAGTTTAAATAAATTCACAGAATATCTGTGGATATATCAAAATATACCTTACATTAAAAAACATTTGTTACCTTTTATTTTATAATATACTTATTTTTCTTGCTATTTCTTGCTTTTGGCCTTCAACGATAAATTTAAATTGGATTAGTGATTTTTTGGGGGAAGGAAAAGGTGATTTTATGAAAGAAACAACCAAGGAAAGTAGAAATTTTATTTAATTGAAATTAATTTTACTTTACATTAATAAATGCTATTACTCAAATAGGAATAACAATTTTCACATTATGAAACCACACAATTCCAAAACATACATGCAGAAGCTCTTTTTTCTTTTAAGTTCAAGATATCAAGTAATTACAAAACAAGTAAAAAGTTTATGGGTATGCAAAGGAATAAGGAGGAACTACTGCAAAGGAAACAAGTTTAATTTCACTTTGAATGACTATTTTTCTAGAAAGCAAAGACATCACTCCTTTAGGTTTCCACCAACGCCACCATAATTTCAAAAGGTCCTGCAGATGGCCACGTTGGTCACTCAAGTTTACGTGGCGACTTGGGGGAGAGGGAGCTAGAGAAAGTGCTATAAACCTAATTTGGCTAGAGCAAGTTCACACAGCAGTACTTCAAAAACCATTATTTACTTCTATCAGGTTAAAAAAAAAAAAAAAAAGTGGGGTGAGTAGAAAACACCAATGGTTTCAGTAGAGGGGAACTCACTTCTCAGGAGGTGAAGGTGACGCGCTGCGGGTCCCAGGAAGAGCGCGCACAAGAACCGGAGTTCGCGGGGGCTGAGGGAGGAAACGGGGCAGTGGTCAGATTTGCTCCAGGTGGTGGGAGTGAGGAGAGGAGGAGTGAGGAGGCGGACGTGCGGGGGCGGGGTGTCCAACACAAACACAAACACACACACACACACACACGCTCAGCGTCCCCGGTGAGGGCAGACCGACGCCACCTCACCGTTCCTCGCTCCCGGACCCCGCGGCCCCCCACCATCCCCGACCCAGGGCCCAAGCCCTGTGCGAAGCAACTTGGCCCCAGGGAAATGGCACCGGCCGCAGAGGCCCCGTTCGCTGTAACGGCCGCAGAGGAGCACCGAGCTTCCTTGTAAGTCGGTAAGAGGCACATGGAGCCGCGGAGAAGGACGTGAGGGAGTGAAGCGCCTCTCCCCACCCTCTAGCAAGCACACGAGAAGCAACCTACCCACCCCCAACCCTGCCCGCTCGGCAATCGCCGCTCCCACCTTCCGCCGCCGCCTTGAAGGAAGCCGGAGCGACGGGGGTCACGGCGGGGGTCAGAGGGTAAAGGTCTTGCTCCCAGCAGCCTCCGCGGTGGATACGTCGCCATCTTGGATCCGCGGGACAAGAAAATTCATGCGGTGAGTTTTTGGCAAATTTTCGGAAGTCTGGCAGCGGGGCGCGCGGCGGGGGCGGCCGATTCGGGGTCCCCGCAGGGCGGGGGAATGCCCTGGGGCCGGTCCGGTGGCGCCCGGGGTCCGCGGGTAGCGTCCCGGCCCACCGCTTCCCGTTGCTTTTGTCTCGGCTCCAATCGAGAGAGGGAGAGCGGAGCGGGCGGGGAGGGGGGGTGGCGGCGGTGGAGGGAGGGGGGGTGTGTATGGGGGTGGTGGTGGACGGGACGTAAAGCGTCGCTGTACTCGGGCCGCTGCAGCGGCAGCTCTAGATCGTAGGCCCGGTCCCATCTGCGAGCGGCAGAGCTTCCCCCAGACTCCGCTTCCCTAGGCTCCCGCCAGCGCGGAGGAGCCGCTGCCGCCTCGCTGCTTCCTGGGGAAGAAGAGAAGGCGGCAGCGGCGGTGGCCGAGGAGCCCAGGCCCGCTTTAGACGGCTCTCCCGCCTTCCCAGCAGCTGCCGCGGTCTCTGGCTTTTCACATTCTTTTAGTACACGCACATCATCCGCCACTTGTGTGTTTCTGTTTGTGTGTGTGTAAGTGTAATATGGGGGACACTGGACTGGCTAACGGGTCTCAGGAGCCTCCAGGCCCTGGGATACTGAAGGCTATGCATGGTGGACAGAGAAGGAGTGCAACTATGATGCTGCCTCTGCTACCGCACCCGGAGGGTCAAGCTTCCGTATTGTCGTAGACTTGAGTGCGGATGGTCCTGGGCCGGCGGAGGAAGCCGAGACGCTTCTGTCTGTGAAGTTGCAAGCCCTAGGTTTCTACTTCCGCCGGGGCCCCTCCACCTTTTGCTATCTTAGGTCTCAACTTAAAAGTTTCCCAGAAGAAATGAGTCGAGTTAAAAGACGCTCCCGTAGTTCTTAAGTTGAGGTAGTTGTCCGTCCAGGAAAAAGCCTCTAACTCTTGGTAACTGTTTAGGTCCTTAGCGAAAGTGGATTGTAGTTTCTTTTATAAAAGCATTTCCAAGGTTTTAGAATTACCATTTATTCCAGGCCCTGTGGGTACGGTCTTAACTACCGCTAAAGTCTTAACATACGGGTACCACCCTCTCGGAAGGAACCTAGACATCAACTTCCTTCGAATCCTAGGAGACATCTTCACTTTTCTTAACCCAGAGACTAAGTGCAACATATATTTTTTTCATTTTCATAAAACTGTCGGTCAGAAAACCCTACTCCTTTTTAAATCATCTTGACAGTTCCTAATAATTAAGCACACTGATGGTGAAAAGTACTCAGTTAACAAAATCTGTTCACGAGGGAGGCCATACTTGAATTTAATGTTCAAAGTTGAACGCATTTGCTGTCATGCTTGATAATAGGAATTTTTAGAGCTCGGGAATCGTAAGTGTAACTCTTGATTTGCCTTTTGATGCAACATAAGTGGAGATAATAAAGTATGGTGTGGGGGTGGGATAGAAATTTTAAAGTATCTATTACTTACCAGGTTTATGTTGAGTTTGGGAATGCTTGGTAATATTTGACAACAGTTCTATCCTAAACGTCAATGAATACGTCTCTTTTGCAATTTTGGAAGGTAACTTTATCCCAGATTGAAAGGGTTAAGAATCACCTTGGTCTGAAATGGTTAAATGTCTACATTCAAATGGTTAGTGTTTACACTTTCATTGAAATGTTTCTTAATAGACCAAATTCATTAATTAGTAAGCTCTGTATGTTGAACTTCTGTTTAGTTTGTAGTTTTTTTGTAATATTAAATCTGAAGGAAAAGAAATCCAAAATACACATAAAGACAAAACATCATCCACTTCATCCACTTTCTTGATTTTGTAAGATCCTCATTTAATTTTAAACAGACACTTTTCCCCCTTTTTTTCTGAGGGCTTGAATTGTGATTTCTGTGAATACTTTATATTTTATGCAGGAAGTGAGAAAATATTTTACTTTTTTTGCATCCTAATTAGTGCTTCATCAGTACAAATAATGTAAGCATAATTTGTTGGCAGAATCTTTTTGTTCTAAGAATATAGTATAGAGATATCTGTAACCTAATCCGATCTTGGGGAATGAGAACTGCCTGATTGTTTAACCAAGCAACAAATACAGGCTTTAAAAACGTTCAGTTTCTATCATACATTAGCTGAAAGTAAATTTGTTTGGTGGAAGAATAAGGGCAAAATGCATCTGAGTGATTTATACCACCTTCGTTTGAGAAGTACCTGATCTTGAAGAAAAAATAAAATTCAGAATGATATACCTCCCTAGAAGAACTAATTACCTTCGTTTTTACTTTGTAACTTTGGATGTTTAATTCACTTCGATTTTTCAAAGATGCTTTACAATTAGTTATAACCTGAAAATTCTCTTTGTTCAAAAGTAAGTATATACTTAAGATTTATGAGTTTCTGACCCAGTTCTGATTTTTATTTCTTTAGTAGATATTGGTATTAAAAGTACTTGTATTTTGAAAGACCATTACAGAGTTTTTCACAACCTGTAAGAAGAGCTTTACCTTTTCTGTAACAAATTTGCTTCATAAGATTTTCTGATAATACAGAGAAATAAAGAAAATCTATGCTTCACATATATATATATGAAATAATAAGTAGACATTAATAGATTAGTATAAAGAACTTAGTTTACAATTTTTTTCTCTTTAAAAGTAATGGAAAATGATAACTTTTTTAATTGTCTTAAAATTTTTAACTGTTGAAAGTTCATTCTGTTATGATCACATATTTAAAAGCAAACTCTAAAGATCCCATGTGCTTGCTTGAACAGGCATTTGAGGACAACTTAAGCAAATAGTGATACAGTCTTAGGAAAAGATACTACTAAATATTTATGATTTTATTTGTTACCTGGATCTGTAGTGGATTTTGTAAGACAAAGAAGCAAAAGATCCGAGGCACCAGGTAGGGCAATTTTAGAGGCAGAGTTAATCTGAGTTGTACTGTAATGTGTGAATGGAATTACATACATTATTGATCTAGGGATCTAGTGCTGTGATAGGAGCCATTCTGGCTGGTGATACAGGTGACTGTTCTTCCTTATTAAGGATGGTTTCTACCTGTGATACTTAAAGGATTGAATTTCATTGTGACTTACACTAGATATTTTGAAAAGAGCTGCACTGAAATTGATGACTATTGCAGAAAGTTTGTCTTTGAAAAGAAATAGAATGAAAATCAGGATTTTAATTTAATTTTTACCTTGGTTCTGTTTATTGAACCCTTCTTCAGTTTAAATAATGTATATTTTTTCTTATTGCTTTAGTTTTTCTGTTTGGCATCCTTTGATTTCTGTTTTAAAATTCAACTCTTATGACAAATTATGCTGATGTTGCTGATGTGGCTTATTCATTTATTTACCTTGTCTACGCTATTAGGGATGACCTGGAAATATAATTCTTACTATGTTTTCGGATAGCTTGTTTTCTGAAATCCAGACTCAAATGTCTTGGTATATCACTTGGGTGTGTGCTGCCTTATGAAGTAATAAAATGGTTTACAATGTTTATTTTTTGGCAAGAGCTAATGGCTTATATAACATGGAAATGCAACAAAGTGAATTACCTAGAAAAAATGGAAATTTTTTCCTTTTCTGGACACGTTCATATTTTATATACTTAGATTCGTGATCTAAATCCATTCAGATATAGTTAGATATTTTGGGCATATTTGCCATTTACCCTGAAAGTTTTCCTTTTCTTCTTTTTGTATGTTTGTGTGTGTGAGGGGGGAGGTATTTTAACCATCACTTTTCTGTTGCTTGATAAACTTCTTATTCTTCAAAACTCTTCTGGTGTCACTTTCTTCATGAAACTTTTCCTGACCCCAAATCCTTCTGCTCTATTGGTTTTTATTCTTCAAACTTCTATTATTTAATGTGTTACACTGTATTGTAATTTACTAACCATCCCTCTGTTCCACCATAACCTCCACTGGACTGTGAGTATCTGAGAGGTAGGGCTCTGCCTTGTTTATGTTTACATTTCTAGTGCCTTCTATAGTTCATAATACTTAGTAGATTGTCAATATATATGTATTAAACTGAACTGTTGCTAGATTGTCATTTGACACTTAATGCTGTCAAAGTGCTCTGTTTCCTAATCAGATCAGAAACAACAAATTGGAAAAGGTGGGGAGAATGGCATCCTGTATTCCTTCACTTCCCTTAATCCTTTCTTACAGTTTTTCTTCTTAATTACCTGTGAGAAAATGGGTAACTAGCTTCTTAGAGAACTGTGTGTAGCATTAGTATGGAATTTAGGGGAAAATGTTAGTAATAGAGTGATTAATACCCTGTTTTGCTTCTGGCAGAAAATTTAGGTCTGTATTTCTTGCTGTGTTTTGCATGGCTATGGTCAGTAGTTGAAGGAGATATTTTGTATTTGTATTTACAAGGTAATGTATGTTTACTGGTATTTTACCATGAGCTCCTGTTAGATTTTTTTGAAGTTAAATTCTGTGGGTTTTTTTTTGGGGGGGGGGGCTTCCCCCTTTCCTCCTAGTGTCTGGCCCAAAGGTTAGTATAAAGTAGGAGTTCTCTAGTTTGGATACCATTGTTCCTATGGAAATTAGATGAGATGATTTAATATTATCTTTATTGGAAGTCGAAAATCCAAAAAGCTCTGAAAATTGATTTTTTTAAAACAAGTGAGGTGGAAAATGCCAGCTCAAATTATCTCTCTTAACCTAATCATTGTTATTGCTCTCCCTCTTAGCCTAATTTTCTAACATTTTGATACAGAAATGTTAATGAGTTTGATTACAGGTTTTGCCAAGACCACTCTGGTGGATATTATGTCATATGTGATATATACACTATTTTACCTTTCTGAAATCTGAATAATTGTAGTTTTGAGAAACATCTGGTCTTTAAAGGTTTGCTGAGAGATTGTGACCCAGTTTATGCCCATTTTAGAGATGTAGAAATCAAATCAGGGTAAATGACTCCCAGAATTGCATTTAGTAGACATGCTAATGTTGAACTTACGAATTTAGAAATCTTATGTCTTACTTGCCTGTATATTTTCCAGAGACTTCTAATGACTAAGAGGTACTAAAGATACAGAGACTGTATATTTTTAAAAAGGAAATTTGACCCAATAATCAGGACACCAATCCTTTCCCTGCTTTTACTGAATGAAAATGTCTCTCCTTATGTGAGAGTAGATAAAAATGCACACTTAGTAAATTTTTACTGTGCCAAGGAATGATAAAATAAGTTAGAGAAAATTATGTGTCCTAGCAATTTAGGTAACAATGTGTAGACATGCTTTTTTCTGAACATATTGACATACCAGTTTTCCATTTATATATTCAGATGTTGAAGCATAACTGCATTTTGTGTCAGCATCTGGATAAAATGTAGTGACTGATTATGTAATACAATGTGTTTGAGAGAGAAACATTTGTTTTTGTGTCATATCTGGCAGGAAGGTGCTTTTGTGTTACTTTTTACGTTGTGAATGATAATGCTTATTCCCCATACAAATTTTGTATTTAGTTTTCTGCTTGTAAGAGTTTTTCATAGATTAGTAAAATAATAATATTCATTAAGTTTACCATGCCATTCAAAGGACCTAATTCCTTTTGGCTTTACTAAATACTTTTAAATACCTTACAGCTTGCAAAGAGCACTTTTATATACATTATCTCAATTTTATATGGTTGTCATTTTGATGATAACTTTTAAAATAAGTTTAAATTTAATATTTAAATTTATAAACAGAACAATCAAGTTATTTTAATCAGTATGAAATTTAGAAGTTGGGAATTATGAAGGCCATTTTCATCCTTAGACTGGACTCAGAGTCTAATTTCTGTCTCATTTGTTTTACTGCTACTCTATAGAGAAAATCCTGATTTATCAAATTAAGTAGGTATAAATGGAAGGTTTGTTTTTGTTTTCATCTGATCATCTTGCAGATCCGGGGATATTTAATTAAATTGATAGAGAAGTTTGAAAGAGGAACAGTAGTTAGAAATTTTTGTTTCATGCTTGATTTCCTGGCAATATCCAGCAGCTGCTCATATTTTTTAAAGTTATAAATATTCATTGAGGAACACTAAAAACTTACAAGAATACTATATTATAATGAGAATAAGTAATAATATATCATATCATAGCTACATTTTACTTGCTTATTGCACAGTTGTTCTGAGGAGATCATATGCTGGGTAGACATGCTTTTAGCTTTGCCTTGATTTAGTAGTGCACAAAGCAGTGCTTTAGGGGTGTAGTTTTTGTGATTTTATGTGAGTGAGCATGTTTAGCCCAAAATTAGAAAAAAATTAGAGTTATAACCTTTCTAATCTCACACTTGTGAGAAATTATAGGGATATTCGTAGATATGTCAGGCCAAACTTTGAGGTCTACAGCAAAACTAGTTAACTTGGCAGCTGAGATATCTAAAGTGTTTATATTTGATATATAATGCATATGTGTGTGTGTGTGTGTGCGTGCGTGCCTGCACACCGCGCACACATGACCCATCCTAAAATAGATGTATATGTATAAAACAGTTATAATGCAGTGCTTCAGGGAATTTGTAAAACAGGAATTGGTGAACACTAAGGTATTTCAGAGCATAGTTTGAAAACTTCTGGAAACTTGATCACTAAGGTTACTTCCAACCTAAAATTTTTTGTATTTAAAAAGTTAAAACTGTCTTTGTAGATGGAAAATTCATAGAATTTACTTGTTTATGAGTAGTATTTGAATAGAAATAATTTAAATTAAATTGAAATTTTAGGCTGTACTGGTTGGATATTAGCATTCAAGACATTTTCAACTAAATCCTTCAGTAATTTGAGTGTTTAGTCTCTGCTAGACATGGTTGTAGGTAGGTCCTGGGTGTACGATGGTGATCAAGACAAGTCTCCACCTTCATCAACCTAACATTCTGGAGGAAGAGGCAGACAATAAACAAGTAAACAAGTAAACATAATTTCAGACAGTGGTAACTGCTATGAAGAAAATAAAGGGGGATAAGGATACAGGCAGTTGATTAGGGATGGAAGAAAATAAATTATTTTAAGTAGGGTCAAGAGAAGACCTCTTTGTGGAGGTGTCATTTGAGCAGAAACTGAAAAAGGAGAAAGCCATGCAAAAACCTGGGTGAATTGTTTTCTAGGCAGAAGGAATAGAAGGCCCTGAGGGGGGGTCAAGTTTTGTATGTTTGAAGATAAGAAATTTCATAAACAATTACTTGGTGCTTTCTACATAAATGGGTGTAAACTATAAAGGGAAGAAGAGATGATTAAAATATGATCCTTGCTTTTCAACTGCGGAAAATATTGTGGGAGACCCAGTAATCTGTAATAAGTTTTATAAGAACAGTAGGGAGGAGGGATGATTTTTCATTAAGGGGCCTTGAAAATATTTTCTAGATCAGATAAAATTGGGGATCTGTCTGTATTATTGGAAAATTATTAGGAAAGCAAACTTAAAACTTTCCTTAATTTGTGTGTTTACTTAGAATAATCAAAACCTTTAAGAATTTTTAGTTTTGCAAAGTTTTAGATAGATTTTTCTTAGAAATTAATTAATAATGATTTTCATGTTTAATTCGATTTTCTTGTATAGTCCAATAAATGTTACTATGCATTATTATAAGTTGCACTGAATAATATCCTCAAGTAGAGTTTTTGTGATGCTGTAGAAACATGCTACAATGGAGCAGCCTTGTTTAGGGAGTTAATGAGTTGGTTTCAAGGAGGTGATACTTGAACTGGGTTCTGAAGGGTGATTTGGATTCACTAGGTGGGAGAGGGAAGAGAATCAGCATTGTAAATTCATAAAGCCTGGGAGAATATGCTGGATTTGGAGAATGGCGAAGTAATCATCCGTAGCTCTTGATGGCATTCTGGGATCTCATAGAAGTTATTTGAAGGAATGAAGTAGCCACAGTGTGAGAGCAAAGGTCTTATCTTTAACATGGTGAGGGCGCCATTAACCAATTTTTTTTTAAATGGAGTTATAAGCAGACTTGTGTTTTCAGAGGAAATTTTAGATTCCAGAGTTGATGTATATTTAAAGTTACAAGCTTAATAGTATAGTATATTTGTGAAATTTTTGAAGGATTATTTTCTCTCCGTTAGACAAATTGAGTATTTTGTATTCATATCAGCAGGATTTTTATTTGTTAAAAACTGTATGACTTTGAAACTCTGTAGTTTGTATCTTCTAGAACTTGTTTGTTATACATATAAACCAGTGCCAGTAGTTCAAAGTTTTTATATTAATGGATGGAATTTGTTATGTAAGTTTTGGGGCAGGCAAAGTTTGAATGTTAATATTTAACATAATTTGTAGGCATAAGATTTAACATCACTTGGATAAATTAAAGTAATACCAAGAACATCTATATTTGTGATAAAATTACTCCATAGGAGCTGATTATCTATTATATTACTAGAAGTGCTTATTTTACAGTGCTATGTGTGTGTGTGTTACTCAAAATACTATACATACACATTTATTTTAGGTTGCTAGCATTGGAGCCAGCCAACCTGAATTGGAATTACCATTCTACTGCTTTTAATTAGCTGTGTGACTTGTCTTCGCTAAACTTCAGTTTTCTCATTTGAAAAATGTGGATAAATAACAATACCTACCTTGTAGGGTTTATGTAAGGAATAAAGGTTCTTGTGGGTTTGTTTTTTTGGGGACTTGTTATGCTAAAGATGATCTTCTGAAGCATATAAGAATTGGCCACAATTGACTTCATAGAGTGTACTATGCTTTTTTGTATCAAATTTGCAAATATAAACAAGAAGAACGCAGACTTGCTCTTAGAGTCTAGACGTGTTTTTCCTACCAGGAATTTTGTTTAGATGACATTTTGTGAAATATGATATGCAGTATTTCGAGTAATATAAATAAATCTTAACATTGCTCTATCTGCAGCACTTGGCATAGCACAGGGCACATCATGGGTATTTAATAATTCCTTTGTTAAGTGGGATAAATCTGACGGGTTAAGAGTCAGACAGACCTATGGCTACCATTTTGGCCTGAGTATTACAGAGTTACCTGTGGCAATTTTTTTTCTACTGCGTTTCTTTTTTCTTAAAATGAATAAAATATCTTCTCTTAGGTGTACTTAGTAGGTTAAATATGATCCTGTAAAAGTCCTGGCAGTAGATTCTTAACAGTGTTGGTTCCCATCCCTTTTCCTGTATGCAGAGTGAATATTTCCAAAATTCTGGAAGTTCAGAGGAGATAGTTAACATAGGACCTACGTTTATTTTTTTTTTAAGTTGAGAAAATCAGGCCATTTATCTGCCTTTGAGTATATGCTCATCTTTAACAGAGAGATACTATTTTGGAAAGACTTACACTTTGATTGAGAAGATAGGTTTTAATCTGGGCTCCGTAAACTATTAGCTATGTTCCTGGACAAATCAATTAGTATTGAAGAGCCACAGCTTTTTAGTAATTTATACCTCCCAGTGTTGCTGATGACAATTGAGATAATAAAAGCAAAAAAATGTTTAACTGTAAAGCATGTGAAAGTATTATAATGATTCCTGAATATTAGTTGTAATGAAACTAAGACAGTAGTCCCCCCTTGTCCAAGGGGGATATGTTCCAGGACCCCCAGTGGATGTCTAAAACTGCAGATAGCATGGAATTCTATATATACTATGTTTTTTCTTATACATACTTACTGAGAATAAAGTTTAATTTATAAATTAGGCACAGTAGGAGATTAACAACAATAATAGAACAATTATAAAAATATACTGCAATAAAAGTTATGTGAGTGTGGTCTCTCTCTCATACCTTTTGTACTGTATTCACCCTTTTTTTCTTGTGATCTGTTGATTTGATAACCAAGATGGTTACTGAAGTGACTAAGGAAGGGGTGGGTAGCATACATAGCATGGATATCATGTTGCAGGTGGGATGGAGAGACATGGGGAGAGATTTCATCATACTACTCAGAATGGTGCTCAATTTAAAACTTCAGAGTTATTTATTTTTGGAATTTTCTATTTAATATTTTTGGACTGTGGTTGACAGTGGTTGCCGAGGAAAGTGAAACCTTGGATGGGGGTGGACTATGGTAGTTTCTTAAATCGTGTGATTGAATGGTTCATTCATTCATTATGCTTTGTTGTGATGCTGCTGCATTCATGTTATTTGCCCTACATGCATTTTTATTTAATTAAATATCTGGCATATTGGACCTTTGGGAGAGAGGAGTTTGGAGCAGTTGTTGAAGTGGGAAAAAATGATTCTGCTATGTTCATTATAGCAGGCTGGTTAATATTTGAATATTTTTGTATGCTGAAATATTGATACTTTGCATATTTATGTCAGGAAATTTACTTCATCTTCATTCTTTCTTTAAGGGTAAAAGATCATGAATATTCTTTGGGTTATTCTATCTTTTGTAACTATTTGTGTGCTTTCTCTTTATCATTGTTAGACAAGCATATTTTTGTGAACATTGTGCCTGTTTTTTGAAATTCATATGTAATTTATAATTAGAGCATTGAGACTGTCAGTGCAGTAGTTTGAAACTGTTGTGTATACTTGTGTATGTAATGTGTATGAAGATACTGTTTTTTCTCCCTTAAATATGTCAGATCTCTTTTGGGTACTGAGCCTTTTGAAGCATTAAAAGTAAATACCATATAAGGAAAACGGAATAGTACTAAGTAGCTGCAATAACAAAGTAAGGAAAGTGAATCACGGAGTAATGAATTTGAAAAATGGTTGTGTATTGAAGGAAAAGGTATTGCTTTTACTGTCATCCTGGTAAAATATAGTTACTGATATTAAGTATTTATTAGGTCTGCTGAGAATTTAATCTTGTGCTGTTATTAAAAGCTGCTTTCAAGTGAAATACTGAGGTGTTAAATGCTAAAATCAGATTGTATTTTCACTATTTTTTTTAAGTTTATGCTGTTTGGAGGACTTCAAAATCACTTTGATATTTGTGGGTGTATTTGAAAATGATGAGTGGTTTGTTTGTGGGGAGTAGGCAAAGACAAAATTTAGGTACTTTATTAGCTACTTTGTGTATATTATTCATTTATTCATTCATTTGGCTAATATATATGTAACTCCTATTGTGTGCCAGGCGCTGTTCTAAGAGAATATAGCAGTATACAAAATAAAAAAAATAAATAAAACATATGGTATGACAGGTAGTGGTAAGGATATGGAGGAAAGGAAACCAAGGGAGTATGGAGTATATACAGGGTGCAGATTGAAATAGGGTGGTCAGGGAAGTCCTTTCCTACTCGCTGATTTCCCCTCATGGAGTGAGCCTGTGGTGAGGGAGCATTCCTTTGCTTATCCAGGAGAAAGGTGTTCCAGGAAGGGACAACAAAGAGCAAATGCTCTGAGAAAGGACTGTTCTTGATGTCTTATGATTTAAAAATTGCAAGGAAGTCTGTGTGGCTGGAGTGTAGTGGGAAAGGAGGAGAATGGTAGATGGTGTCAGAGGCAAATGATCAAAGACATTGTTAAACCACCATAAGGACTTTGGCTTTTTCTTTGAGTAAAATGACCTTGTATATACTCTTCACAATTGTTATACAAAGTTAGTTGAATTCTTCCCATTTTACAGTTGAGTAAATAAAGGTTCTACTAGATAACCAATAATTAACTACATTAAAGTCATATAAGCTAGTGACTAAGTTCTGAAGTTACATCTTTGACTTCAAAGCCCCATTTTTTTCCATTATACTGTCATTCTTGTTCTGGCATACTTCTAGAAGCTTTCAGTTTACCATGAAATCAAGGGTGGACTTATTTTTTAGTGTGGATCCAGGGTAAGTGTCCATGCAGGGCCCATTATTTTTCATTTTCATAGTCATAGGAACTAATACTATTGTTACTTTTAAATTAACTTTGTCAAGGAAGTTTATATATAATGCAAAGCACCCATTTAAGTGATCCTTTTCAATGAGTTTTGATAAATTGGTGCACCTGTGTAACCATCACCATCATTCAGATACAGAACATTCCCATCATACCTAAAGTTCACTGATTCCAGGCGTTTCCCCATTCATGGACCAGGCAACCACTGATCTGCTTTCTGTCAGTATAGATTCGATTTTTTTTTTTTAGACGTTTGAACAAATGGAATTGTAGAGAATTCATTCTTTTGTGTCTGACTTTTGTTCAACATTGTTTTTTGATTTATTTTGCATGTATCAATTATTCATTTCTGTTGGATAGTATTTCATTGTCTAGTGCTATTCTAATGGGTACCTGAAACATGTTTGTTGAATGAGTGCATATCCTCTTCTTCCATAGTTTTGCTCCTTTTCTTTATCATGAATATGCTAAAACTTCTTGTAGATATTGTATGTTGCTAGACTTAAATTTGTGTATAGATTATGTGAAGGGATGATTTTAGTAAAAAAATGTGCAGGGTTTAGAGCTCAGTATTTGTTAAAAATCCAATTTCCTCCATTGTATTATCTTGGCACCCTTGTCTAAAGTGAATTTACTGTAAATGTGAGGGTTTATTTCTGGACTTTCATTTCTATTTTGTTGATCCACATAACTGTCCATATGCCAGTATGTCTTGATAACAGTCTGCAATTTTGAAAACAGGAAATGAGAATCCACTTTGTTCTTCTTTTTCAAGGTGGTTTTGATTAGTCTGTGTACTTTGAATTTCTATATGAATTTTAGGATTACCTTGTCAATTTCTGCAAAGAAGCCAGGTGGAACTTTGATAGGGATTGTGTTGAACTAGATCAATTTGGGAAGTATTGCCATCTTCAGTTTTCTTATCTATGAACATGTGATGTCTTTCCATTTAGTTCTTTCATTTCTTTCAACAATGTTTTTTAGTGTCCACCCCCACTCCCATAGGGTCTCACTCTGTTGTCTGGGCTAGAGTGCAGTGGTGTCATCATAGCTCACTGCAGCCTCAGACTCCTGGGCTCAAATGATCCTCCTGCCTCAGCCTCCCAAGTAGCTGGGATTACAGGTGTGCCACCATGCCCGGCTATGTTTTCTTTTTTTTTTTTTTGTAGAGACAGGGTCTCACTATGTTGCCAAGGCTGGTTTCAAACTCTGGGCCTCAAGTGATCCTCCAACCTTGGCTTCTCAAAAGTGCTGGGATTACAGGCGTGAGCCACTGTGCCCAGCCCTGTTTTGTAGTTTTTAAGAGTATAAGTTTTGTACTTCCTTTGTTAAACTTTTTCCTAAGTATTTTATTCTCTTTGATGTTTCAGAAATGGAATTGTTTTCTTAATTTCATTTTTGGTTTGTTCATTGTTGTATAGAAATGCAATTACTTTTTGCATATTGATTTTGTACACTGCAACCTTGAACTTGTTTATTTAATTATTATAAAATATATTATTATCATTGAAATCTAATCTATTATTAAAGTGTTATAAGATCTAATAGTTTTTAGTGGCTTCCTTAGGATTTTCTTATACGAGATTATGTCATCTGCAGTTAGAGGTAGTTTCACTTCTTCCGTTTCAATCTGGATGTTTTCTATTTCATTTTCTTGCCTAATTGTTCTGGCTGGAATCTTCAGTACAATGCTGAATAGAAGTGGCAAGAATGGACAGCCTTGTCGTGTCCTGATGTAAGAAGGAAAGCGTTCAGATTTTCACCATTAAGTATGATATTACCTGTGACTTTTTCCTGAATACCTTTTATCAATTTGAAGTTTTCTTGTGTTTATAGTTTGTTGAGTGCTTTTATTGTGAAGGGCTGTTGGATTTTTTTCAAATGCTTTTTCTGCATCTTTTGAGGTGATCATTTGGTTTTTGTTTTCTTTTAGCATGGTGTATTACATTGTTTGGTTTTTGGATGTTGAACAAGTCTTGCATTCCTGGGATAAGTCCCACATGGATTTATAATCCCTGTTATATTTTGCTTTATTTGGTTCCCTAGTATTTTTTTGGAGATTTTTTGTTTTTGTTTTCATAAGATACATCAATCTGTAATTTTCATTTCTTGTGATATCTTTGGTGTTATTACCTGGGTAACAATGGCCTCATAAAATGAATTAGGAAGTGTTCCAAGTGCTTCTGTGTTTTGGAAGAGTTTAAGAAGTATCCATATTAATTTTTCTTTTAACTGGTAGAATTCACCAGTGAATCCTTGGGATTTTCTCTTTGGGAAGCTTTAAAATTACTAATGCAATCTCTTTACTTGTTATAGGTCTATTCAGATTGTCTATTTCTTCCTAAATCAGTTTTGATAGTCTGTGACTGTCTGTGAATTTGTCCATTTCCTCTAGTTACTTAATTAGTTAGCATTCAGTTGTACATATTATTCCTTTATAATCCTTTTTATGTCTGTGAGGTTGGTAAGTAGTGTGCTATATTTCTTTCCTGATCTTAGTACTTTGAGTTTTCTTTTTCCCTCCCAGGTCTGTTTAGCTCAAAGTTTGTTGATTTGTTTATCTTCTTAAATCATAAACTTTTAAAAAAACTTTCTCTTTTGTATTTCTATTGTCTAGTTTACTTATGTCTACTCTCATCTTTATTATTTCCACTGTTTGCTCTTGGTTTAGTTTGCTTATCTTTTTGTAGTTTCTTAAGGTGGAAGGTTAGGTTATTGATTTGAGATCTTTTAAAATGTAAGCATTTACAGCTGTGAATTTCTCTGTAAGCACTGCTTTCACTATATCATATGAGTTTTGGTATCTTGTATTTTTTAGTTTATTCCTCCCACAGTATTTTTTAGTTTCCTTTGTGATTTCTTTCTTAACCCATTGGTTATTTAGAAGGGCGTTGTTTAATTTCCACACACTTGTGAATTTCCTACATTTTATTTTGCCATTAGTTTTAATTTCATTCTTTTGTGGTTGAAGAACATTCTTTGCATGATTTCAGGCCTTTTAAACTTATTAAGGCTTATTTATGACCTAGCATATGGTTACCCTAGAGAATGTTCCATTAGCACTTTAGAAGAATGTATATTTTGCTGTTGTTGGGTGTTTATAGATGTCTGTCAGATTTAGTTTTATATTCACATCTCCTATTGATTTGATCTTGTGTCTAGTTGTTGCATCTATTATTGAAATGGGGCATTAAAGTCTCCCATCTACCATTGTCAAATTGACTATTTCTCTCTTCAATTCGTCAGTTTTTGCTTCATTTATTTTGGAGCTCTGGTTAGGTTCATATGTTTATAATTGATATATTTTCCTGATGATTGGTCTGTTTATCATAATAATTTTTTTCTCTTTCTCTTTAATCGTGTTTTTAAAAGTTTATTTTGTCTGATATTGGTATAGTCACTCCAGCTTTTTTATGGCTGCTATTTACATGATCATCTTTTTCTGTCCTTTTACTTTCAGCTATTTGCATTTTTACATGTAAAGTGTGTTCCTGTAGACAGCATGCATGTAGTACATAGTTAGATCTTTTTTTGATAGCCTGTTAATCTCTGCCTTTTGATTGCATTATTTAATCATTTACATTTAATATTGTTAAGGATATGGTTGAATATATGTCTTCCATTTTGTTTCATTTCTATGTCTTTTTTGTTCTTCTAGTCCTTTATTGCTTTCTTTTGTATGAAATTACATTTTTGTAGTGTAATTCCTTTAATGATATTTTCACAATTTTTTTTTTTTTTAAGTTTTTGTCCTTGTGCTTACTATATACATCTTACCTTAATCAAAATCTACTTTAGGCTAGTACTAACTTAATTCCAGTGAGATATAGGAATCTTATTCCTATATAGCTCTATTTTCCCTTTTCTCCTTTTTGGTGCTATTATTGTTATATATGTATATTGCAGCTATATATTTTAGAAACTCAGTAATATATTGTTTTTGCTATTACTTTACATAATTTCATGTTATTTAAAGAAACTGAAGGAAGAAAAGAGAGCAAATATATATATTTATAGAATTTGTTACATTACCTTTATTTGACGTTTCTGGTTCTCTTCAGTTTTCCTGTGGATTTGGGTTACCATCTTGTTCCATTTCCTTACTCCAGAACAGCTTAACTTTCACCCACCTTATTTCTGCTGTTATAGTCAAATACACTATATTTGTGTTTGTTACAGACCCAACAGTACACTTGTATACATATTGTTTGGTATATTTTTTTAGGTCAGTTAGAAGAAAGGTGGAAAGGTATGCATTTTTACTGTCTTTTATAATTACATAATTATCTTTAGTGTCCTTATCAGGTCTGCTAGCAGTGAATTCTGTCAGTATGTTTATTTGTAAGTTTATTTTGCCTTTTTTTGAAAAATAGTTTTGCTGGATATAAAATTCTTCATGGACAGTTTTTTCTATCAGCATTTTTAATATATCATCCCACAGCTTTCTGGCCACCATAGTTTCTGATGAGAAATCAGCTGTGACAAATCATTTTTCTCTTGCTGCTTTCAAGAGTTTCTCTTTGTCATTGGCTTTCAGCGTTTTTTGCTATGATGTTTCTGGGCATGAATCCCTTTGTTTATCCTACTTGGAATTTATTGAGCTTCTTGGATGTGTAGATTAATGTTTTTCATCAAATTTGGGGAGTTTTAAGCCATTATTTCTTCAAATATTTTTCCGTTCCTTTCTCTCCTTTCCTTATACTCCCATTACACATGTGTTGGTTCACTTAATAGTGTCCCACATTTTTTTGAAACTCTGCTCACGTTTCTTCATTTTTCTCTTTTCTCCGGATTGCATAATTCCTATCAGTCTATCTTCAAATTTGCTTGGTTTTTGTTCTCCCAGTTCACATGTGCCATTGAGCCCCTCTTGTGGATTTTTCAGTTAAGTCATTTTACTTATCAGCTCTGTAATGTCCATTTGGTTTTTTAAAAAACATCTCTTTCTTAAAGATTATTTATTTGATGAGACATTGTCATCATCACCTTCCTTTACTTTAAGCATGGTTTTCTTAAGTTATTGTACATATTTTTAATGACTGCTTTGAAATCTTGATTAAGTCTGACATCTTGGCCCTCATACAGGTCATTTCTGTTGCCTGCTTTCTTCTCCTGTGTATGGCTCACTTCTGTTTCTTTGCATATCATAATTGGGAGGGGGGGCTGGACATTTTATGTAATACATTGTAGTATCTTTGGACACTGATCCCTTCTCTTCTGGGGCTTGTTGTTTGCTAGTTTAATGGCTTGACTGTACTATTTCAGTGAAGTTTTAAATTCCTTGCAGTGTGAAGTGCCTGATGTCTTACATCAGAGAGAGTACAGCCTTGGACATGGGCATGGTTACCCTGGGATGACAGTGATTTTAGCGGGGCTGTCTCTGATTGTCTCTTTCATTTACATGTCTTTTGAGCTCTCTGCCTTTCTTTGTTGGTATCACATCCAGGTGTTAGTTTCCATGAACTGCTGGTGATTGTTCTATTGTTTCTGACAATTCTCTGGGGCATAAATTGCTCCACAGTGAGATCAAATTTAATTTTGGCCCCTTTGCAGGGGCATTTTTTGAGGCCAGTCTTTAATGTTTGAACTGAACCCAAGAGGGCTTTTCCTGGCAGTCTCTTTCTCCAGTTCTCTTTGGTTAGATTAGCTGGCCTGTGGTTTAGCTTGTTGTTCTGGAGCTACCAGCTTCCTTTTAGTTGCTTACCACCTAAATCTTCATGTTTTTGAGTGTACCCTTAGGCTTGAACTTCTCTACTTTCTGTTCCAAATAAAGTCAGTTTCTCTGGGGAGAGTCTTAGAGCTCTCTGCTCTTAGGTTCTGCTGCTTCTACACAGCAGAATCTCTGAGCCACTGCACTGGGCAGGGTGCTAGCCTCTGGACTTTTTGGCTTGCCTCTTCCTGTGTGGAACCTCCATCTTATGTAGTAAGACGGGTTGAAGGCAAATGAGGCGTCAGTATTCTAGGCCTGTTGTGTTTAGAGTAGAGCGTCTGCCTATGTTTTGAGACTGGTAGAGGAAGGTGGGGGGTGGGTATGAGAAATTCTGCTGGTCTGCCTGTCATGGGATGCACTTTACCCCTTGACTGGGAGCTTGTGAGAGAGACAGCCCTGTCTTCTTGACCCCATCTGCCCAGAGTAGAGCTATCATTATGCTCAGCTGGCGGGAGGTAGGAAGGGGCAGTGTGGCCCAGGTGCCATAGATTCTTGCTGTTCCTATTGAGATTAGTAGATTATTTGAAATAGTTTTTCATTTGCTGTATTCCCTTAGAACAATTCCCAGAGACTCAAATTTCTTTTTTTCATTTTTAAGTGGTTTTTTATTGATTGAATTTGACTATTCTGCCTTATTTTCTCTGGATAAAACTTACTTGTTAATAGAGTATTGACATTTGGGCATTTTATTGATTTTCTAATACTTCGTTGAGCTTTTTTGCCTGTATGTTCATGAAAAATACTGGTCTTTTGTTAGTTACTATATTGTCTTTGGTTTTGGTATCAGGGTAATGCTAGCCTCATAAAAATTACTTAAGAAGGGTGGGCATGTTGGCTCACGCTTGTAATCCTAGCACTTGGGGAGGCTGAGGTGGGAGGATAGCTTGAGGCCAGGAGTTCAAGACCAGCCTGAGCAACATAGTGAGACCCCATCTTTACAAAAAATTTTTTAAAAAGTTAGCCAGGCATGGTGGCACGTGCCTGTAGTCCTAGCTACTAGGAAGGCTGAGCAAGATTTCTTGAGCCCGGAGTTTGAGGTTGCAGTGAGCTATGATGATGTCGCTGCACTCTGACTTGGGCAACAGAAGGAGACTCAAGAAGTATTTCCTCATGTTCTGTTTTCTGGAAGACATTGTATCAAGTTGATATTATTTCTTCTTTAAATGTTTGGTAGAATTCACTGGTGAAACTATCTGGGCCTGAGGTTTTTTACTGTGAGTTCATTTTTTTCAGTACTTATGAAATCATTTAGGTTTTCTGGGTTTTTTTTTTCCTGAGTGAGTTTGATAGTCTGAAGTTTTTGAGGAATATGTCTGTTTCTAATTTATTTGTATAGAGTTTTTCCAGTATTCCTTTACTGTCCTTTTAATGCCTTTGGTTTCTTTAGATAAGTACTGTGTCTATATTCCTGATATCGGTAGTTTCTGACTACTCTTTGTCAGTCTTCCTTACAGGTGCATTAATTTTAATGATTTTTCTTTTAAAGAACTATATTTTCTGTTTTCTTAAGTTTCTTTTTTTAGTTTCAGTGCTTTTTCTTCTCATCTTCATTATTTGCTTTTGGTTTGTTTTGCCCTTTTTTCTTAGGTTTATAAGGTGTGGTCTTAGATCAGTGGTCTCCAACCTTTTTGGCACCAGGGACCATTTTCATGGAAGACAATTTTTCCATGGGATGGGGCTGGGGAAGGTGGGAGGGGATGGTTTTGGGCTGATTCAAGTCAAGTGCATTGCATTTATTGTGCAATTTATTTCTATTACTATTACATTGTAATATATAATGAAATAGTTATACAACTCATCATAGGTTGGGGACCCCTGGCTTAGATGATTGATTTGAGATCTTTTCAAATATAAGTACTTAAAATTATAAATTTCCCCTTGAGCACTGATGTAGCTGCATCCTACAAATTGTATGCTTTATTTTCAATCAGTTCAGAATATTTTCTGATTTCCCTTTATAATGCCTCTATGATGTATGGATTATTTAGATAAGTGTGGTTTAGTTTTTTTGTATTTGGAGATTTTCCAATTTCTCGTGTCAATTTCTAGTGTAATTCTATAGTCAGAGAATGTCATTTGTATGAATTAAGTTTTTTAAAGTTTGTTGTTTTTTTAAATAACCTAAGATGTGACTGACTTGATGAATGTTTCATTTTCCCTTTTAAAGAATTTGTAATCTGTTGTTGATACGGTGATCTATAAATGTCAATTAGATCTTATTGGTTGATGGTGATGTTCTGTTTTTTTGTATTCTTGATGATTTTTGTTTACTTGCTCTAATACTAAGAAAAGAGTATTGAAATTTCCAGATGCAATGCTGGAATGGTCAGTTTCTTCTTTTAGGTTTACCAGTTTTTGGCATTTTTATTTTGAATCTCTATTACAGGTGCATGCACATTTAGGACTGTTACATTTTCTTGATGAATTGGCTTTTTTATTTTTATTTAATTTTTTTATCCCTGTTAAATCTTTGTCTTGCTCTGAAGTGTACTTAATTCTGATGTTAATGTAGCCCCTCCAGCTTTCTTTTAGTTTTTGTATGGTATATCTTTTTTCCATTTATTTACCTACCTATCATTATATTTAAAGTATATTTCATGTAGACAGCATATAGTCTTTTTAAAAAAAACTCTTTTGACATTCTCCCTTTTGGACCATTTACATTTAATGTAATTGGTGATGTATTTGAATTTAGGTAAACCATTTGATTTTAAAATTTTCTGTTTGTTCCCCTTTTCACTTTTCTTATTCTTCTTTCCTGCCTGGCTTAAAATAACAGAAATTTATTCTGTCATGGTTCTGGAGGTTAGAGGCCCAGACTCAAGGTATCAGCGGGGCCATGAGCCCTTTGAAGGGTGTAGCGAAAAATCCTTCCTTGCCTCTTCCAGCTTTTGGTGGTTGCCAGAAATCTTTGGTGTTAGAGCTGCATCACTCCAGCCTGTCTCCATCTTCACACAGCCACCTTCTCTCTCTTTCCATTGTGTGTCTATGTTTCTGTATTCAAATCTATCTCTCCCTTCTTTTTGAAGGCACCAGTCATTGGATTTAGAGCAGTCCTAAATCCAGTATGACTGTCTCTTAATTTAGTTGCCAAGTAAGGTTACATTTAGAGGTCCTGGGGGTTAAGTCTTGAACATACCTTTTTTGAGTACACAGCTCAATACACTGTACTTTTATCATTTCAAGTGGAATGTAGAAACCTTGTCAGCCACCTTTATGTTGTAGTTGTCATATGTATTACAGCTATATACTTTACATACTCTAATACAGGTAATTTTTGCTTTCAACTATCATGCATATTTTAAAGAACTTAAGAGGAAAAAAATAGTCTATCATAGGGATTGCAAACTATGGCTGCAGGCCAAATCCAGCCTGCCACCTGTATTTATAAATAAAGTTTTATAGGAATACAGCCACAGCTATTTATGTATTATCTGTGGCTGCTTTTGTACTACAATGCAGAATTGATTAGTTACAGCAAAGACTTTTTGGCCCACGAAGCCTAAAATATTTACTATCTGGCTGACCCCTAACAAAAAAGTTTGTCAACTCCTGGTCTAACATACATATTTTCCTTTTTTTTTTTCTTTCATTCATGAAATTCTGTGTTTCCTACTGGCCTTGTTTTCCTTTTGTCCAAAGAAACTTTTTTAGATCAGATCTGCTTGTGATGAAATATCTTCGTTTTCTTTCATCTAAAAATGTCTTTATTTCACATTCATTTTTGAAGGATACTCTTGGTCCATATAGAAATTCTGGGTGGACAGTTCTCTTGGTAGCAATAGCTACAGTTGAGTAGCAGCAACTACCTTCTTTAGGTCATTCATGGACTTTCTGGTTTGCCACAGTCCCTGATACTTTCTGTTGTCTCCTTGACATTGATACCAACTGCTATTTGATATTTACTATTGCACCTGTGCCATTGCTTTTCTTATCATAGAATCATTAGGGACGTAAAATTTTTAGTGTACCTATGTTTCATATAAACTAGGAAAACAGACGAAGCAGTGCATGTTTCAAGAAAAGTGGGAGAGACGGTATGTTAATGGCTTTTGGAATATTTCTGCGTGTCCAGTATGCAGAAAGGGTCTTACCTGTTTGGTTTTGGACTAGTCTTTTTAATGAGTTGGCATCTCATGCTCTAGCATTTGTTTGCAAAATGCTTTAACATCTCACCCATCATTTTCTTTTTCAAACCAGCTCTTTTTCCTGTATAATTTCTTTTTTTTTCCCTAATAACTTTCTGGCATGTATTTTTAGAGTTATCTTTGCCCTTTCTTGCTTTCTTGTAGCCAAGTCACATCAAAGTTGATTTAGCCCTGGATTGTGAGCCAGAAGTCTTGGATTCTGTTTTCTCTGGCTCTGTCACTAACTCTGTGTGTGTGACCTTGAACAAGGAAGGCTCTTTCTCCCACCATACCACGATTTCTTTATCTCTAAAATGTGATGTTTCAACTAAATTTGCTCTGAGCCTTTTTCTAGCTCTTAGAGTACTGTGCTTTCTAAATTACACTCTGCCAACAACCTAGTCCATGCTCTGATATTCTAATCCAGAAGTTGTTAACCTTTTTTGTTCCGTGAACCTTTTTGGCTCTCTGGTGAAGCATGTGGACCCCTTGTCAAAATAATATTTTATATGTGCAAAATTAAATACACATGCTTATGAGTGCACCAATTGTATTGGAGTACAGTTTTTAAAATTTGTACAGTTTATTGAATAAACAAACTCAGTAACATACATATCAACACAAAGTCTGGTGGTGTGTAGTAATTTTTAGACTAGTGATGAGCGTAATTGATAATTTGAGATTTGAAGCAACTAAAGTGATTTGAAAATATCAGTGGTTTCTAGTGGTAACAAAAATTACAGATGCAACTAATACCACTATGGCTTGTTGCCTGCATTTTTAATAAGTAAATACTAAATTTTAATTATAGGTTAGTAAAATAAAGATGTAACTTTTTTTCTGTCCTTTCCCCATTCAAGTTCACGCACCCTCCGCATTCAGTCAAGAAACTAACGATTTATAGAACCCAGGTTAAGAGCTCCTGCCTTTATCAGTCCACCAAATGGCACCACAAATTGTTGCCATTTGTGACCTGTGTCAATTATAAGTGGTTTATAAATATATGGAGAACAATTTGCAAACATAGAGTTTTTATTCCAGAAATAAGTTCTCCAGTTCTGTATTTGTTATGGGCATTTCTCATTGAAACCTTTTTATTTACTACCTGGCATATAGTAGTGCTCAATGAGTATATTTAGTATCAAGGATCTTTGACTGTTGTAATATTGAACACTTGTTTGAAAATCTCTGGTAAATTCTGTTTGAAATAATTTGTTTGTAATATTTCTTAACAGGGAATACAGGTATCCTTTATAAAGGCCAAACTGCTATAGTTATCCTTAATATATATTAACACATGATAAAATGGAGTTTGGCTCTTAGATAAATAAAACAAATGCTACATTTTGTCTGTGCTGCCTGAAAATTTTGAAATGCAGAATTTTACAAATATTCTCAATTCAGTAGCAGTGAAACAACACATACTGAGGTAAAGGTTCTTTATAGTTTCTGTGCTCTCTTACCACTGTGCTACTTGGTTTGGGTAGACTCATACCCCTACTTCTTTGATTCTGGGTGTACTCTAGTTTTAATTTCTGTCCTGGAAACATATGTCCTAAGTTTTTATAGGACTTTTTAGCTGCCTTCCCCCTCCCAATAGGAGAATATCTGTTTGTATATATAGGCTCTACTATACAGACATTGTTTGTGACAAATGTCCTTAAACCTCCACTTAACTGATCTGCTCCTTTAAACCACTGCTTTCGATTTTTATAGTCCTGAGTATTCTGTGCACTTATAGCTAGTAAACTAGTTTACTCTTGTACCTTTTTCTCCACAGGGTTAGTTACATGCCTAATGACAATCAACTTTTATGACAGTGTTAATGTATTTTTACTTTAAATATGATATAATATGATGAAATATGAGTGTGGAAAGACAGAACTGTTGTTTTAATGAAAAGCAAGGCAAATGCTTTGGGAGGCCTTTGCATAAAGTTCTTTACAAATTACTAAAGGATCAGATGTGGATAAGCCTAGAGGTTTAGGAACCTTTTGGTTTAACTGACTAAACAGTATGGAAAATTATTTTCTCATGTATCTGGAGGAATGGCAGTTTTTGTGTTGCCAGTTAATGCAATAGTTAAGTAATTGACATCAGGGTCAGATTTTTTCCATCTTTCTGTTCTAACCTTATCAGAGGTGTCAACTTGTCCTCAGGCTTAACTCTCCTCATGGTTACAGGATGGCTACAGTAGTTCTAGATGTGGTATTCTGATACAACAAAGCCTATTGAGAAAAGAGGGACTTTTTTTTAACCCCTTTTCCTAAAAATCGTACCAGCAGATTTTTCCTCATATCTCACTGGCCTGGATTGGTTCAAATGCTCTTTCATAAATCAATTAGCGACAAGGAGGGGCAAGATTACCATATTGGCTTAGACTGATCAGCATTTACTTTTGAATCATGTGGGAAAGGTCGAATATTTGAACAACCGTGGTGGTCACAAGGTAAAAGGGCTTTTAGGGAGTCAAGCAGGAGTGTGCTATGGTGAGACTACTATTAAAAAACTGGAAAACAGTCTTGTTTAACTTTAAACAAAATTGAAACTGGGAATCTTAAAAGATGCATTGTATGTCCAAAAGAGGCAAATCTGTAGACAGTAAGTAGATTAGTGATTACTTAGGGCTGCGAGAAACAGGGATAGGAGGATAATAGCTAAAGTGTACAAGGTTTGTTTTTGAGGTGATAAAAATATTCCAAAATTGTGGTGATGGTTGTATAACTCTGAATATAGTAATACTATTGAATTGTATACTTTAAATGGATGAATTATATGGCATGTGAATTATATGTCAATAAAGCTGTTTTTAAAAAGATACATTATAGATACAGTTTATGCAGATAAGGATTATGTGAAAATCCAATTATTAATCCTAAACTCAAAAGGCCTGCTCCTGCATCAGAGTATCAAGGGGAATAAATGTATATTTATACACATTTATTTAAAGTATGTATTTCTTATGATTTGCAGTAACCAACTTTAAAAATTAACTTTCTGGTTGTTGGTCTTGTTCTTATTAGCCAGGTTGCTTCTATTGCAGTCCTTTTAAGGACAATGATGTTTCCATAAAATTAAAGTTAGTAAAGGATTTAGTATATTTTTTGTGATTCATTTATTCAATAAAGTATAGCTGTTATGTGTCACTATTTTAGGTACTTGAAATAACAGGTAAGCAAAATAGACAGGATTCCTCTGCTTATATTCTAAGGGGTAGAGACAGACAACAAACAAATAAGAACAAAATTCATATAGTTGGGTGTTCAGTGAAGGCCTCTCTGAAGAGAGATGGTTAGGCAGAAATGTTGATGTCAAGAAGCAACTTGGCATTTGAAGATTTGGGGTAAGATCATTGAAAAGGAGCTGCAAATATAAAGGCTCTAAGTTGAGAACTGACTTGATGTGTTTGAGAAACACAAAGAAAGCCAGTATGGCTAGTATTTAGTAGGCAAATAGTTAGAGATACCCTCACTTCTTTTCTTACCCATGATTATAATCACTACTTTGTCTATCCCCTTAGTCCTCTTGCCTCTCTCATGCTTCATTATACTCATTCACTTTGGTTAAATCCATCTCACTGTCCCGGCATCCCTGCAGCTGCGTGTGGCTGGAGAACACTGACCCCACGTGGGTCTATAGTGCTACTTGGCTGTTCTACTTACCGTCTTTCTTCTAATCTCTTCATTCTCTCACTTTTTTAGAAGACTATTTCACACCCTTTTCTCCCTCCGCAAACCTCTAATTTTTCCTCCTATACCCTCACTCTCAGCTGATGACCTCATTTCTTATTTTACTAAGAAAACAGAAGCAAGTGGATGTGAACTTCCATATTTCTGATACTATATCTATCCATCTACCTGAGTCTATTCCCATTAACTATCTTTCTTCTGTTTCTATTGATAATATATCCTTGTGCCTATCTAAGGCTGCCATTCTCTCTTAGAGATTCCATCCACAGCTGCTTAAAGTCATCACTCCAGTAATTTCTCCCCTATCCACTTTGTATCATCACCTTTTCCCCCATGCCATCAATTTCTTAGAAAAGTCTTCTCTTGACTCTGCATTTTTTTCCAGCTATTTACCATTTCTCACTTCTGTGGCAGAACTCCTTGAAAGAGATGTCTATATTTTGTTTCCACTTCCTCTCTTCCTGTTCATGTGAACGCAGTCTAGTTAGTGCTTTTATGTCCACCATTTCACCAAACCTATTCTTGTGAAGATTGCCAAATGATCTCCATGCTGCTAAATCCAAAGATCACGTCTCATCTTTTTTTTTTTTTTTTTTTTTTAAATCAGCAGTGTTTAAAACAGTTGGTTACACACTTCCTTGAACCACTTATCCCAGTAAACTTTCGGGATATCTACCATGCTCTCTTTAGTTTTCATCTCCCTCACTGGTTGCTCCTTCTCTAGACCATAAACTAGACCATGCAGATATTATCTTCATATATAACATGAGGGAATTAAATCACACAGAGGTTAAACAACTTGTGTAAACATATGTTTATGTTTATGTAAGTTTCAGGCAGCAGGAAGACTAGAAATATCCCCTTATTGTCTTAATTTTAGATCGCAATTTTATTTAAGCTTAAATCAAATAAGGAACTTCTAATTTTCAAGCCTGTGGTTCAGAAATTCTTGAACTTTTTGTCATTTAAGTTGTGTAGGACTCCCTTTATTGTATTTCATTTTATTTGAGACTTTTAAGCCTTGGTAGAAGAAAATTTCTGTGTCTTGAGATGCTGGGCCTTTAAGACAAATAGATCTGCTGATTTTCTACTTATAGCAAATTCTGTGTGTTAGATTCCTAGAATCCTCCTTAGGGTATGTGCGAGAGAAGTACACAGGCATGTTAGAAGTGGTATATTTAGGAAAGCTATCACTACAGAAAGTGGAAGATTCATACAACATTACGTTATAAACATTAAATTATGACAACCAGAGAGTAAATTGATTTCAAGAGAATATTGTTGATTAAGTTTTGTTTTTCTTTATAAATAGAGGCAACTTTTTATTTTACATGTCAATTATAGATCTATGAAACTTGTATTACTAAAATACTCAGAAAAACTATTTTTGGTTAATATGGCAATTTTCCCAGACCAAGTATGGTATGAAACTGAAATTCTTGAGTTTTATTTATTTTTGTTTCGTCTGCCTGTGTTTCTTGTACATACCATGAGTGGTCAACTCAGAGCTTTGAAAACATTTATCCATATGCCATATGATCAAGCTAAAAATTAGTTCATAAGGGCAAGGAAACATTTTTTTGACTGCAGCCTATCTGGTAACAAGAAAGGGTTGCTTGACATAGTTCTAGAGTTGAGAAACCCTAAAATTTTAAAGACAGTGGCTAGGTGCATTTACTTCAGGTTTTATTGAACTCCAGTGAATTGGTCGCATCTTAAAGTTTGTTCTAATTAATAGACGACCCGAAATATAGTGTCCTTTGTTTAAAAAAAAAAAAAAAAAAGCCTGTCCAACTGGTTCAGCTGTCTTAACCTGACCAAATTCACAGTTTCTAACTTAAAGTTGAATGTGGTAATGACTACCAAATTACATGTATTTTAGATACCATTTCCAACCTCCAAAATATAAATACTATTCAGCAGTGAAGTGAGAGGAAAAAAAGAAAATGTGGGAAAAGTCAGCTGTAATTGTCCACTTTTCTGAGTCAATTACCTTGACACAATGTTTAAAATACAAATTTTTGGAGCTGCATGCATTTAAAAAATTCATCTGAATTGGTCATGTCATATTACAGCTTAGGAAACCAAGGCCAGAGAGAAGTAATTGATCTGTTTTTTTTGTTTTTTTTGTTTTGCCTTTTCCAGAATGTTATATTAATGAACTCATTCAACATGTAGCCTTTTGAGTCTGGATTCTTTCCTGTAGCAAAAGTGCACCACGCCTGGATAATTTAAAAAATTTTTTGTAGAGACAAGGTCTCACTATATTGCCCAGGCTGGTCTCGAACTCCTGGGCTCAAGCAGTACTCCCACCTTAGCCTACCAAAGTGCTGGGATTATAGGCATGAGTCACCATGCCTGGCTGATCGTTGTTTTTTCATCCTTCCCATTCTTCCTAGGACGGTAGTTAGTTAATGTTAGGCTGCTTGGTTTGGTCTTGCCATTCACTGTCCTGCTTGATACTGTCTCGCAATTACTCTGTAAGTAATGACTGAAATTTTGTATTATTATTCATTGAATTCACAGTCATCATGAATACATAAATGGTAAGATAGGTACTGTTTTAAAACTTAGTATTGTAAAACATTAATATTAAAAGTTATTATTGTTTAGGGGGTGCATAATAAAATAATTTTGCTCTCTTTTTGTGACAATCATGAAAATTTAAGTTGAAGCCAAATATGCGTCACTTAACTTCTTGAACATCCAATTCATTTGGTAATTTTTCCTTATGAATAACCTAATCCCTTGCTAAATGATGAGAATTACATGTAAATATACTTATGGTTAAAAAGCCTTTCTCCCTTAAGAGAGACATACTTAATTCCAAAGGCATATATAAGTTTGGTAATGAGCAATTACAGTTTTGCCATAGAGCCAGTCGTCTTGAAGTGTTGCAGCCAAACTTGTACAATGTAAGATCATCAGAATTAAGTAAAAATATATCTCCCACTACTTTTGTGGTCAAATATATTAAGGAGCCAGAATATACGTTTTTATCACATGGGTTCTTTTTAAAAGTTAAACTCTAGTAATATTAGTTTTTAATGATTTGTTTTTTAAAAACGTTTTCTGCCCTTCTTAATAGATTGCTTTTTAGAGGTAATCAATATATATGTGTGCATGGTAAATTTGTTGGTTTTAATAACACTGATTCACTCTCCTTATATAAGTGCGTGTATGTTTGTTGGTTTTAATAATACTGATGCACTCTCCTTATGAATTATAAATTAGATGTTTTTATTATCCCCTTGCAAAGTATATTTCATGTATTAAATAATTGCTCGATTTGAATACAATTTTTAGTGGCTAGTGACATTACTAGTTCAGTAGGTATACATACTACTTTCTTATGGTGAGTGTTTTACTAAAACTTAGATGAGAGACTGTCTTGAAAATGTATATTTACAAATTCTTTGTAGATGCCACCTTTGAATATTTGAACTCTAATTTCCAATTCATGTTTTTGAGATAGCACTTCTGTTTACTATTACCTCAGCTTCAATGATTTTTGTACCTAAGGTGCACAGTGACTGGTCATTTTGGACTTATTTATCTTTGTCTAGTTTAAGAAATGAGCCCCATTATTTTTTTGCCCAGTATAAAAAAATGAATTCTCTATTGGAATATGCATGAAATTGGAGGACTGAAGGACAAAGGCATTAATGAAAGTTGACATTTGTTGCTCTTTATTGGAGTAAAGTTTGATAGAATATTGAGTTAGCTTTGCATCTATTAATCATGTAAAAAATATATAATGTGTTCTCATTTTATGACATGGGAATAAACTTCATAACTAGAATGAATCAGTAGCTATGTAAATAACTTATATTCCTGTCTATTATCCATATACATAAGCATTTGGAGGGGAGGAATTTGTAGTTAAATGACTGAAGCTGAATTAATTGAATATTTTTGAGACTAGAGAAAATTCGTTTAGAAGAAAAAATATGTCAGTTGGGGGAGTGAGCTTTTTTGTCCACTTCATTTTTATTCACTGTAAGTTTCTTCCGTGTGTGATATCTGGCAGGCAGTCTTAATTGGAGAAAGTAGAAGTGGGAGGGAAGAGTTTTTCATATTTAATAATTTCTGTTTCAAATAAAGTATGTTCACCAGTCTAGCCCTCCCTAAATGGTTAGGAAGATTGGTTAGAGTATAAAACAATTACTTTTTGTTTTTGTTTTCTTTCTTGTTTTCTATGTATCATATTGGATATTTTTGCTACTGTTGATGTACTTACATGTTAGTAATTTTGACGGCTTTTGGATAATTCCACTCTAGAGGGAGAACTGGTGGGCGGTCCTTCCTGTGACACGACCCTTGAGTGACAGTTCTATTTGATTGCCTCCAGTACTGTGAGGAAAGGACACGACTCTATGGTGAGGACTGATGGACATACATTATCTGAGAAAAGAAACTACCAGGTAAGACCAATTTTTTTTCCCCTTTTTCTCTGTTGGTCATGTAGCTACTTTGAAGTGTTTTTATGTGTTATATTTAATTGGAACCAGCAGATTGGATACACCTCAACTTGAAAGTTTTGGGTTATAATTTTAAATATATGTATTGGATTTGATAGTTGAACTGTTTGGGAACACTTCAAAATAAATCATGTAGTATATATTCTTTTAGTGTCAAAAGAAATTTTCTGATGTATTTATTAAAACTTAGATTATCTGATATATAATTTGGGACTTCATAGCTAGATTCAGAGCTAGTAGTTTATAAAATAAAGTGTTGATTGTTTTTACACGTATTACTCCTGGAAGAATAAACCCCAAGTCTAGTGCTGTATTTTGGATAATAGAGTATGTATCACGGAAATGTAGACAAAATAGGATAGAGTATAGAAGAAATAGAAATGAGAAACTTAGAGTGTTCAAAGACCCAAATTCTGTTGAATTTGTCATTAGTTTGCTGTCCTTAAAATCTAGTGATTCTTGTTTTCTCATTTAATGAGTTGGTTAATAATATCCATCCCTTCAGTGTAGGGATGCTGAAAGGTTGGTTGAAAAGTAATATTCCTATTTCTTCTCAGCTTTTAAAAGAAGGTGAATTTTAAAGATAGTGCTGTTAAACAGTGATTTTAAAAAACAAATATAACATTTGAATTTAATTTTTTAAAGGAAACCTGCTTTATTCATTTGATAATGACACATTATCACATTATATAGTGATCCAGAATACAGAATTGTTTAAAGCTCAGGTAGAAGTAAACTTTTAGGCTTCCTGCACAGATACGTGTCCAACCTCTTTTCACTCACCAATTTCATTTCCCTCTAGGTTATAAAGGCAACTAGTGTGATAACAGCAGCTTTGGTTAACTAACCATTTATCTGCTAATCATTTATTTTAGTCTAGATAATTCTTTCTTTCCTCAAGTGGGTAAAGTGAACAGTGGAGTAAATTGTAAATTAGTCTTTGTGGTGTATAATAGCAAAGAACCTTTGATTATAAAATCTGGGTTCTGGTGTGGGCACTGTCCCTAATAAAAAATAATATTGTACTTAACCTTTCTAGAGTTTCACCTAACTTGATGTCTGGGTTTTCTTGCTAGATCTTTATGATTTTAATAAGCCAGGGTAAGCTGAGGCTATGCTGAATCGGTTCTCCTTGTAGCCTTTTTTCTGAATTGTCCTCATAGACTTGACTAACATAGCCTTTGCTAATTATCTTACTTGGCTATATCTCCTCCCGCCTCACAACCTCTCCCAACTACCTTGACTTATGTAAGATTTTAATTGGTTACACTTCTTGGGCTTTTGCATTGTTTGGTTAGGTTCTGCCTAACTATTTTAAGAATATTGTGATTCTGGGTTATGTGGCTTTTCATTGCTCATAATCCAGTTTGTAAAGTGTGAATATAGGACTTTTGTATGATTTTGTGTAACTATATACAAAATACACGGTATATAGTTAATTTGCCTCATGGAACCATATTAGTAGAGAATTTTGTATAACTATATGCAAAATAAACAGTATAGTTAATTTGTCTCATGGAATTGTATTAATAGAGAATTCCAGAATTTATACTTAAAAGGAGTAAAACAGAATTATGTTTTATACATGAAGAGATTTGCTTATTCTTGCTCATTCTACTTTCAGAATACTTCATTTTTCCGGTTACATTATTTGTAAATAATCCAGGATTTTGAGCTTACCTGGAAAATACATACTTGGTTAGGGTTTTGCTGGCTGAAAATATTTTCTCTTTTCTTTTTTAATTGATACATAATATTTGTACATATGGGGTGCATGTGATATTTTGTTACATGAATAGAATTTGTAAAGATCAAGTCAGAATATTTAAGGTATCCGTCACCTCTAGTATTTATCGTTTCTATATGTTGGGAACATTTCAAGTCCTCTCTTGTAGCTGTTTTGAAATATACAGTACCTTGTTAACTATAGTCACCCTACTCTGCTATGGAACGTTAGAACTTAGAACTTATTCCTTCTATTTCTCTTTTCTCTTTTGTTGTTCAGTGATTCATAATGCATATTGAAATACCCTTGTAAACAGATGTTTAAGTCTGGATTGTAACGTTATTTTATTTTTGAAGCTTCCTCTGAAAAGTACATGTATAGAAGTAGAATTTCCTGTTTGGTATTATGATGAATATATTAACGTATGGGAAATTCAAGGAATATTAAGTTACTAACAAAAATTTTTTTTGTACTGGTAGCTCATCTCATTATATTCTGAGATGAAAATAATTTGAATTTTTAAAAATTCTATTTTGGAGGAATTTTATTTGTTTTTCATGGATAAAGTAGAATTTCTTTGTATCTGTGCTTAACCATTTTCATTTGTCTTTGAGGGTTTTTGCTTTTGGAGGGCACTTGATGTTTTTTATTTATTTAAGCATCCTGATAATAAGCTAATATCCCAGAATTTAACAAGAAAGATAATATTTCTCCAAGTCTCATTTCCTTATAGATCTGATTAAAGCCATAGGAATTTAGTTTAGGGAGGTGCATTCCTTCAGCTGTGTGCTAAAAGATAGTGACTTTCAAATGGACATGGTTTGAAGTATTGATTTTTATAGTGGTATCTACTTTGTGTGTTTTGTTTCTTACTATAAATTTAAGCCTCGTTAGTTATTTGGAGTTTGAAGACAGTAGTTGAACTTTATTTGCAAAGAAAGACTGGTATATTAGTTCAGGTAAGACAATGTATTTAAATGGTTCACAGTTCATTCTTTTTGGAAAGATTGTCAGGCTTTTTCCAAGGCAGTGTAACTTCAGTTTTTTGTGAGCATTTTATTATATCTTCCTCTAATTTACACTAATTTACCCTAGCTATGAGCATGCACAAATCTAAACCATCTTAATTACCAATTTAACTGATCACTGGCTTTCCCCCTTCATATGTAATATATTCAAGCTCCTAAATTTCACACAATCTCTCCACATTCTGGCTCCCTTACATGTTTCTACCTTTCATTGTCTCTCCTATTATTCCTTAAGTGGGTTTTTTCCATTTAGTAGTACAAAACTGCTTTTAATCTCCCTGCTGTGCATGCACTTTTATACCTTTAAGCCTTTACTTCCATTTGTTCTTTTCATATAATGCCTCACCTTTCTTCATATGATTCAAGAATTAGGTATCAATTTTTCCAGAAGCCATTCTATAATGGGCTCAGTGCTTATTTCCCTTGCTTTCATAGCTTTTCTGCATACTTCTAGTTTAGTGTTTACCATAATACATTGTAGTTAACTGTTTATTTGTCCTTGTCTTCCTGTATACCTGTGCTGTCCAATACTGTAGACACTAGGCACAAGTGGATATTTAAATTTAAACTCATTTAAATTAAATAAAATTAAAATTTTAGTTTGTTGGTCACATTAACCACAAATGCTCAATAGCTACTTGCTGCTAATGGCCGCCATATTGAACAATGCAGATACAGAACATTTCCATCATTGCAGAAAATTGTATTAGACAGTACTGCTCTATGTAATGAGCTTCTTGGAAACTGGAACCATATCTGTTTATTTTGGTACTGCCTGCACCAGCATCCATGGTGTCTGGTACATAGATAGGTGTTCAATGCATGTTGTTCCAGTAAAATAAAATAAAACAGTGAGAGAAGGGAAAGGAAGAAATTGGGAAGTGTGCTAGGTAACATACTACTGATAGTTCCAAAATTTTTAAATGTTACTTTGAGTGGAACTTTTCAATATGAGGCCATTGATCACACCATATGCTGGCTAGTTCAGTGTGTTATCTGTAAACTGAATCTAATGCATCCCAGTCCGTGTGTTCCTGAAGAATGACTTCTAATCTAAAATGTTGTATTATCTTTGTGGAATATAGTATATAGTATGTCAGAGAACTATAACAGTAGTTGTATTTTTATTTCCTCCCTCCACCCCACCGTGAAATATTTTATTTCCTTTTTATTAACTTTTTAAATCACAGATATAGTAGATGCTTATTGCAAAAGCATTAAAGAAAAATATGGAAATATAAAATACAATGTGAAAGTTTATCTTCACAACTTTTAACAGTTTGATGTGTATCTTTTCAGATCTTTCCTACAGACTGTATAGTGCAGATGTGATTTGTTGTGTTTGTTTTTAACAAATATGTATTTTTTTGCAGCTTATTGTACTTAATGGAGATATTTTCATGTCTCATCCTGTCCTCTGCCTTCTTCCCCGAAATAATCACTAGTTTGAATTTTGTATTTCAGTGTTTTTATTTTTATAGTTTTATTACATATGTGTGTTTCAGTGTATAAAGATACATCTTTCTTTATGTGCTGTGTGGCAATTTTTGGAAGTTGGTGTCCCGTATTCCATTATTTTGAATAGGAAAAGTTATAATGAATTTCCAGGCCACTCAAGACCCTAAACAATTTCCCAGATGTAGCTAAAACTCTTAACACCAATCTGACAATTCACCAAGGATTTCTGCATAATGGAAAGCATTTAAAACACAAGTTACCGGGCTGGAAAAAATGGCGGTGTGATAGGGTCCGCCCACCGTACCGCTTCCAGGAAAGGAGGTGAAGAACGCCAGCGGCTGCCTGCGAACACGGACCGCTCACTCCAAAAACAGCATTGCGAATGACAGAGAAACAACGCCGAACGCCAGCCCAAGAAAGGACAAAATTTCACAAAGATCGGAAGGGCGACGGAGCACATAGAGCCCAGAGCGCGGGAAGGACGCACTCGCCAGGTCGGCGCAGGCGACCTGCCCCCCAAGCGGTTACGCGCCTCCATACACAGTCAGGGACAAGCCCAGAGTGTGGGACGAGCGGTTGCTGGCCGGCGAGCCTGTGGAGAGGAGAGGAATGTAGCCAGAGCCAGACACAACCGCAGCTGCAATTACAGAGACTGCCCAGGGCCGGGGGAACTGGGCGGGACCGAGATTCAGCTTCCTGGGACAGTGCGCGGGAACCCGCAGGCGGCACTGCGCCACTAGAAGTCAGCGGACTGGCCAGGAGTTTAGATGCGGGAGAGACGCGTCCCTAGAGGTGCTAACCTACGGGGAGAAAACTGCGCTCCCGGCGAGTCGGAGCCCGGCTGTGCGCCAGGCTGGCGGCTGGTGCCCCATCTTTACACGCCGCCCAGCAGAGCCTGAGCCGCGTCTCTAGCTCCGCCCCGCCCCGGCCCAGGGTCATCCGCTGGGGCGAGACAGCTTTGCCTGTGGTGTCCAGGGACGCGGCATCCGTGGGTTCCAGGTGGGACGAGATCCCGGGAACGTAGAGGTGGACCTTTGGCATTGGAAACAGTTGCAGCTCGTCATCTGGTTCTGCTACCCGGCTCTGGGCCTCCGACAACTCGCCTCCGTCCTGTGCCTGCCCCTCAGGTCCCAGCCCTCCTGTACCCGAGATCGCTCATTTGAAGGTTGCTGGCCATAGTGACTCATTTGGTATAACTGCTGGTTCCCATGACAACCAAATACCTCAAGAGCCACAGGCTGAACCAGAGCAGCTCCCCATAATCCTGCCCACTTCAATAGGGAATTTCGCGCCACCCAAGAGTGCTTCCAGCTGCCACTACTCCCCCCTCCCCGTGGGAACATCCCCCCGGTGGAGACTGCTGGGGATAGAGACGGCCACCTGCCTCGCCTTGAGGTCTAGTGGTGGAAAAGGGGTGCACAATTGGAGATCCCCCTATCAACCAGTTTCACGCGGAGACACACATCAGAAGGGCAGCCACACGTGGCTAGATGAGCAACCTCTGAGCTGTGTAGAATTTTCCCAACTCAGCTCTCACACTGCAGCCAAAGGAATTGTGTTTCTACCAGAACCTCAGGAAGAGCAGGGTCAAAGTAACCCCTAGGAGCTACAAGACCCCTCCCAAAGCACAGGGCTTTCGCATACCCCAACTGGGGAATCAGAGTCTGCTACGGACATAACAGAATACCTAGCTAATAGGGAGCGGACTCATATTCTCAAGTACAATCCATTAGCTCAGAGCCCAAGCTGGGAGGTCATTCTCACCACACTCCACTGGGAAGAGGAGAAGACCACAGGTCAGAGTTAACTCAAGATCCAACAAACTTGCTAAAATACACCTAAGGCAATACAGGCCACTACTTCTCTCCCTGGCTTTGCCAAGGAAAAATAATTGTGGGCCTGGTGACAGGGCCATAAACTAGCTCTAACACCCCCAGCTCTCGACCAAGAGGCCAGATGAGAAAAAACCAGCGAAAGAACTCAGGGAACATGAAAAATCAGAGTGAAAAGTCACCCCCAAAAGAAATTATCAGTTCCTCAGCAATGGATACCAACCCAAATGAAATGGGTAGAATGACAGAAGAGGAATTTCGTTTATGGATTATAAGAAAGCTCAATGAAATTCAAGAGAAAATTGAATCCCAGCACAAAGAAACCACAAGAAAAATGCAAGAAATGAATGAAAAATTCTCCAAAGAAATAGAAATATTACGGAAAAATCAAATAGAAATCCTAGAAATGAAAGAAGCATTCAAGGATCTACAAAACACAGTGGAAAGCCTTAAGAATAGGCTGGACCATGCAGAGGAAAGAATTTCAGAGCTAGAAGACAGCTCCTATGCGCTAAATAAATCAGCTGAAGAGAAAGAACACAAAAACAAGAGACAGGAAAAAAGCATACAAGAAATGTGGGATTATGTAAAGAGGCCAAACATAAGGATAATAGGTATCCCTGAGGGAGAGGAAGAAAATTTGCATGGGCTGGAAAATTTATTTGAAGGAATAATAGAGGAAAATTTCCATGGCTTAGCCAGAAATCTCGACATCCAAGTACAAGAAGCACACAGGACTCCTGGGAGAGTCAACGTGAAAAGGCATTCACCACGCCACATAATTATTAGACTGACCAAAGTAAACACAAAAGAGGCACTCCTCAGAGCTGTAAGACAAAGAAAGGAGGTAACCTACAAAGGGAAACCCATCAGATTAACTGCAGATTTTTCAACTGAAACCTTACAAGCCAGAAGGGAATGGGGAGACATCATCAATCTCCTAAAACAAAACAAAGGTCAACCCAGAATTCTGTATCCTGCCAAACTAAGCTTCTTATATGAGGGAGAAATAAAGACCTTTCCAGATAAGCAATCACTGATAGAATTTGCGAAATCCAGACCGGCCTTGCAAGAAATGCTTAGACCTGCATTATACCAGCGCAACAGACACCCACCTATGTAAAATTATGCAAAGGCTAAAACCCCAGAAACCAGATTCCACAATGACGCAAGAGGTAAAACAAAAGATACCACCCAACAGAATAATCAGAAATTTACCCCAAATATCAATTCTCTCAATAAATGTAAATGGCTTGAACTGCCCATTGAAGAGACATAGGCTGGCTGAATGGATTAAAAAATACAAACCAAGTATCTGTTGTCTTCAGGAAACACACCTCACACACAAAGACGCATTCAGACTCAAGGTGAAAGGATGGAATACAATTTTTCAGGCTAATGGAAACCAAAAGAAATCTGGAGTAGCCATCCTCATTTCAGATGACATCAACTTTAAAGCAATAAAAGTAAAGAAGGACAAAATGGACACTATATAGTGGTGAAGGGAAAAATTCACAAGAGGATTTAACAATCCTAAACATTTATGCACCCAACACAGGAGCACCCAGGTACATAAAGCAAATGCTGCTAGATCTAGACAACATAATAAGCAGGAATGCCATAATTGCAGGGGACTTCAACACCCCACTGACGGAACTGGACAGATCCTCCAAACAAAAAATTAAATAGAGAAATAAAAGACCTAAACAGGACTCTAGAACATTTGGGCCTAACAGATATCTACAGAACACTCCCCCCAAAATAACACTGAATATACATTCTTCTCATCAGCTCATGGAACTTTCTCTAAAATTGACCACATCCTAGGCCACAAAACAGATCTAAACAAATTCAAAAAAATAGAAATCATACCATGTATCTTTTCAGACCACAGCGGAATAAAATTAGATATCAATTCCAACAGAAACTCACATCTTCCTCCAAAAACTTGGAAACTAAACAATCTATTGATGAATGAGTATTGGGTCAAAGAGGAGATTCAAAATGAAATCAAAAGATTCTTCGAACTAAACGATAATGGGGACACAAGTTATCAAAATCTGTGGGATACAGCAAAAGCAGTCCTGAGAGGAAAAACTTATCGCCCTAAATTCCCACATCCAAAAGACAGAAAAGTCACAAATCAGTAAACTAATGAATCATCTTAAGGAAATGGAAAAGGAAGAGCAAAGCAAACTCAAACTCAGCAGAAGAAAAGAAAAACCAAAATTAGAGCAGAATTAAATGAAATTGATAACAAAGAACAATACAGAAGTTCAATGAAACGAAAAGCTGGTTCTTTGAAAAGATAAACAAAATAGACAGGCCACTTGCCAGGTTGACCAGAAGCAGAAAGGAAAGGACTCTAATAAGCTCAATTAGAAATGAAAAAGGAGAAGTCACAACTGATACCATGGAAATACAAAACATCATCTTTGAATACTACAAAATCTCTATGCCCACAAACACGAAAACGTGGAGGAAATGGACAAATTCTTAGAAACACACTACCTCCCTAGGCTCAACCAGGAAGAAACTGAATTTCTAAACAGACCAATATCAAGCACCGAAATTGAAGCAGTAATTAAAAATCTACCCACAAAAAAAAGTCCCGGACCAGATGGGTTCACACCTGAATTCTACCAAGCCTACAAAGAAGAACTGGTGCCTATACTGCAGAAATTATTTGAAAATATCCAGAAGGATGGAATCCTCCCAAACTCATTCTACGAAGCCAATATCACCTTGATACCAAAGCCAGGAAAGGACACAACAAAAAAAGAAAACTACAGACCAATATCCCTTATGAATATAGATGCAAAAATTCTCAATAAATCCTTGCAAACCGAATTCAAATGTACATCAAAAAATAATCCATCATGATCAGGTGGGCTTCATTCCCGAGATGCAGGGATGGTTCAACGTACGCAAATCTATAAATGTAATTCACCATATAAATAAAAGCAAGAACAAAGATTATATGATCCTTTCAATAGATGCAGAAAAGGCTTTTGACAAAATCCAACACCCTTTTATGATAAGAACTCTTAACAATATAGGCATAGATGGCTCATTCCTAGAAACTTTTAAAGCCATATACGATAAACCCACAGCCAATATCATACTGAATGGGGAAAAATTGAAGGCATTCCCCCTTAAAACTGGCACCAGACAAGGGTGTCCACTATCTCCACTTCTTTTCAACATAGTGCTGGAAGTCCTGGCCACAGCAATTAGACAAGACAGAGGAATCAGGGGCGTCCAGATAGGGGCAGAAGAGGTCAAACTTTCACTATTCGCAGACGATATGATATTATACATAGAAAACCCCAAGGATTCAACCAAGAGATTACTGGAATTGATAAATGAATTCAGCAAAGTCTCAGGATACAAAATTAATACACACAAATCCATAGCCTTCATATATGCTAATAACAATCAAGCCGAGAAACAATTAAAGATGCTATACCTTTTGCAATAGCAACAAAGAAAATTAAATATTTAGGAATATATCTAACTAAGGAGATCAAAGACCTATATAGAGAGAATTATGAAACACTGAGAAAGGAAATTGCAGAGGATGTAAATAGATGGAAAACCTTACCATGCTCTTGGATAGGCAGAGTCAACATAGTAAAAATGGCTTTGCTACCTAAATTAATTTACAGAATCAATGCAATCCCTATCAAAATACCAACATCATTTTTTGCCGATCTAGAAAAAATAATTCTACGCTTCGTGTGGAACCAGAGAAGACCCCGTCTAGCCAAAGCAATCTTAAGCAAAAAGAACAAATTGGGAGGCATCTGTCTACCAGACTTCAAACTATACTACAAGGCTATAGTAACCAAAACTGCATGGTATTGGCACAAGAACAGACACGTAGACCAATGGAACAGGACTGAGAACCCAAATATAAAACCAACCTCATACAGTCACCTGATCTTTGACAAATTCCAGAAAAACGTACACTGGGGAAAAGATTCCCTATTCAACAAATGGTGCTGGGAAAATTGGATGGCCATATGTAGAAGACTGAAATTGACCCACACCTCTCACCTCTCACAAAAATCAATTCACAATGGATAACAGATCTAAACCTAAGACATGAAACCATAAGAATTCTCGAAGAAAATGTTGGAAAAACTCTTATGGACATTGGCCTAGGCAAAGAATTTATGAAGAAGACCCCCAAAGCAATCACAGCAGCAACAAAATAAATACATGGGACCTGATCAAATTGAAAAGCTTCTGCACAGCCAAGGAAACTATCACTAGAGTGAACAGACAACCTACAGAATGGGAGAAAATATTTGCATGCTACACCTCTGATAAAGGGCTGATAACCAGAATCTATACAGAACTTAGGAAAATCAACAAGAAAAAATCAAACAACCCTATTAAAAATGGGCAAAGGACATGAACAAAAACTTTTCCAAAGAAGACAGAATGATGGCCAGCAAACATATAAAAAAGTGCTCAACTTCTCTAATCATCAGGGAAATGCAAATCAAAACCACAATGAGATATCACTTAACTCCAGTGAGATTGGCTCATATCAAAAAATCCCCAAATAACAAATGTTGGCGGGGATGTGGACAGGTAGGAACACTCATACACTGCTGGTGGGACTGCAAATTAGTACAACCTCTATGGAAAAGAATATGGAGATATCTCAAAGAATTAAAAGTAGAATTACCATTTGACCCAGCAATCCCACTACTGGGTATTTATCCAAAGAAAAAAAGACATTTTATAATAAAGACATCTGCTCTCGAATGTTCATAGCAGCACAATTCACAATTGCAAAGTTGTGGAAACAACCCAGGTGCCCATCAATACACGAGTGGATCAATAAAATGTGGTATATGTATACCATGGAGTATTACTCAGCAATAAGGAACAATAGTGAATTAACACATCTGGTATTATCCTGGTCGGAGCTAGAACCCATTCTTCGAAGCGAAGTGTCACAGGATTGGAAAAACAAGCATCACTGGTACTCACCATCAAACTGGTACTAACTGATGAACACTTACATCACACAGGGCAATAACATTTATCAGAGGGCGGGCGGGCGGGAGGGGGGTGGAAGGGATGGGAAAAACTCTCACTGAATGGATGTGGGGAGCACAGTTTGGGAGACGACCACGATTGTGGCTCTGACACGGGCAGAACAGGGGCAATGTGTATGGCCAAAATGTTGTACCCCCATGATATTCTGAAATTAAAAAAATAAATTATAAAAAACAAAAACAAACAAAAAAAAAAACACAAGTTACCTAATTATTAAACAAAGCAAATGCATCAGTAGGTGAGTTTCCATTTAGTATGTAAGAATTTTATACAGTAGTATTGTATACAAATCACTTTTTTCTTTTATACTGCAATAAAAGGTAAATATTAATATAAATAAGTAAAGAAGGACCCCCTTTCTTTTATTGTAAGTTACACATTATTCTGTCTCTGCAGTCAGGATGCATCTTACAACTGATGGTGACATAGAGTCATATAGTTAGCTTGTAACTTACTGTTGATACATTCTAGTATGATTAAAAGCAGCAACAGCAGCAAAGCATCTTAGAATCAATCTATTATATATAGTATGTTAAAGATACCTAGTGAATATAAAGAACATTTAATAAAATGAAATCAATAGGAATTTTATAAAAATGAATACATAACAATTGAAGATTTGTCAAGGCAGATCTGGTACCCAGAGAAGAAAAATGAAGGTTTTAGTCATTGTTGCTATCTGGCATTAGGGTGAAGGTGGTAAACAGGAGTGAGCAGATGAAAGAATGAATTGAAAAAATAAGTGCCTGAATCCAACGAACTGGTTCAGAGTTTTCTTTGCTCTTTTAACTCTTAAACAAATGGCTGTGACCTATTGTCTCTGGCCAGAGATAAAGCAAGGGGATAGGAAAAACTCAAATAGATGACTTCTAATTTTCCCTTCACTTGCATTTACACAGCTGCTAAAATAAGGTTCCTCTTATCATTACATTTTTGAATGTGATGATTCTGTTCAGTGTCGGGATCACATTATCAGCAACAGAAGTCGTTTTGGGTACATAATCTAAATTTGTTTTTAAGGAAAATTTGACATTTTATTTGGCATTCGTGGCTTCTCTTTTATTGCTTTTTCTCTGGCCAACCAAGAACATCAAATTAAATGAATTCCCAAGTTCCTCATTGGTTGGCTCATTGCTGTGTAATGCTGACTGTTAGCCTTTCTTTGAATGCATTATATGTCTTATCTTTCCTTATCTTCTGAAATTGTCAAATGAGGTGACTTTTAAGTTTTCCAAAAAGCAAGTTTCACCAAGAAACTTGGTTTATGGCACCCTTAGCATCTTCGTAGTTTTTTCACAGTGCCCCTAGGCTAAAAGAAATTCTTCTACATAAGTAGTTAGGTCCAAATCACTTATAGTAGTAGTTCACATGATATCTGATAGATGCTGCTGTGTTTCCTAAAAAGATTTAAAATATCTAGTGGCACCTGTATGTGTTCACTGTGATTCCTTTTGGGAACTTAGGCCCTAGGCTTTATACATGAAATATTGTTTTCTAGCTTATAAAAATAAAACAGTAATAAGTTTAAAAAAAAAGAAAAAATGTTAAATGTTTTCTTTGAGAAAAATACTTTACATTTAAGTGATGTGTCTCAATCATGGAGTGTATTCATCATTAAATCAAAAGTTAAAACATTAGTGCAGATACTTCTGTGCAACAGAAAATACAGAAGCAAGCAAAGTTCTCTTTTTCAAATATAATTTTAGGCCTTCTTGGATTCTAGGATGATAGCACTGCTGGTGGCAGCTTAGTTTTTTTAATCTTTCTGAATTCCCACATAAAAATAGAACAACTAGATAACAAAACCAAAACCCGTGAAAACATTTGTAACAAAACTCAGTGACAAAGTGTTCCCATGAACCCCAAAATATAACGAGGTGAGAACTAATAAAAAGACCTACATTTGTCAGTTTTTGTGCATTAAAAAGTAAAGGGAAGCATTGGGATGTCTGATGGCCCTGAGAATAGCAGCATTCAACGTAGTCAACAGGTATTCACTGGTAAGTACAATTAGCCAATTTGAAACTGGGAGAGATTCTGCCAACTTCATTAGGGGAGTGTAAGGAGCCCGTGTAAGGAACCCATGTAAGGCTAAAGTGATTGGGACAGCCTAGCTCTGTGAACTCTTGAGAGTGACCCACCAGTGCACCCTTCTAGGATTCCACTGAGGAGAGGAATCAAAATAAGCATGAAAGGGAAAGTGGAGATGTTGGAAAGAGAAAGTTCAGATAAAAATGGAAGAGGGAAACAGAGCAGGATGTCTCAGAAAACAAATGGTCATATTTTCAAACACGACATGAAAACAGCAGAAGAGGGAACTTCGTGACAGTAGAGAAGTTATCTGAACCAAACCATATTCTAAAAATTCAGGAAGATTAAATTCACAAGAGGCCTTGTAGGAATATATTTGAGAGTGTTTGTACCAATTTTGAGTCCCATCAGTAGTGCTTATATTTATCTGACATTTGATAGTGTCAAAATTTAAATTTTTTCCCATCTATTGAGGTTGTGTTTAAACATCTTTTCCTATTGAAATTAAATAAATAAAGATATTCTCCTATGTAGATTTTTAAAAGATTTTTAGTTAGGTCTTCCTTGTTTTAAATTTAGTCTATCTGAAATTGATTTTTCTGTATGGTGTGTGTTAGGAGTCTAATTTCTTTTCCTCTATACTTACATAATCAATTACATTAGCATCATGTATTGATTTTTTTTCCTACCTTCCTTAACTAATCAGCAGTGCTGGCTCTGTTGTCCATCAGGTTTCTTTATGTGCATGAGTTTGTTTCTTATATCTCTGTTACTATGGTGTGTTTGTCTATGCCTGTACCAGTATCATATTTTCTTAACTACTGAAGCTTTGTATTAAGTCTTCATGTCTTCATTTTTATTGGGGGAGGAATTTATAAGTTTATGATATTCTTCCTGTCCATGAATTCATAGATTGAGGTCTTCTGTGTTTTCTCTCAGTTCTATCTCTCAGTTCTATTTTTTTTTTTTTTTGCATAATGGACTTACAAATCTTCAGTCTAATTTATGCCTAACTACTTTTTTGTTGCCTTTTTGGTTATAAATTTCTCTAAGATTGTATTTTATATATGTCACTGTTTTATTAAAATACAGTTGACTTTTTAAAATTTTGTATCCATAAAATAATGTATCCATATGAATTATTTTGTATCCATAAATCTTGCTAAGCTCTTTTATTCCTATAATTTATCTGTAGGTTTTTTTGAGGGGAGGGGTTCATATAAATGAAAATATCTGGAAATGACAGTTTTAAAGTTGTCACCATTAAATATAAAGTCTTATATAGGATTTTTTATAGATACACTTTATCAGAGTAAAGAAATTGTTCATAATGCTACCTCGTTATATATTTTTTTCTCTGCAGCACCTTTTTCATTCTTAAGGTTGTTTACTATGTGCCTTTTCCCTTCATTTGATCAGTCTTGCCAGATAGAGATTTGTCAGTTTTACTGGGAATCAAATTTTAGCTTCATTTAGTTATTTTGAAAATTTATTTTTGTTTTATATCCATCAATATTGACTCTTTAATGCTTTCCTTTCTTAGGTTTTGTTATACTGTCCTTTTAATCGTAAATGTTTTTAATTTTTCAAACCTACCAGATTTGTCTAGTTATTTTTTTTGTTGCTGATTTCTCATGTAATTCCCTTTTGGTTAGAGAATGTGGTCAGTATGATACCAGTTATTTGTTTATATGTTTGAACAAAGTGCATATTAACCAACTGGCAGATGTACTGCTGTTTCTCCTCATTAAATCAAGTTTGTTAATCTTTTTGTCTACATTTTTTGTACCCACGTATCAAACACTTCTAGCATCATTCATTCGTTTGTTTAGACCTGGATTCCAATATATCCTCTTTTATTTCTTTAATCATTTTATATATTTTTGCATTCAGTGTGAGATAAATCCACCAGTTGGAATTTGCCACACATCACTCTAATGATTTTTATTTTCTGCTGGTTCTTACTTATGGTGCCTTGTTTCCTTGTGTGTGTGTTAAGCTATCATTTTATGTTTCTTAGAACTCTGGGAATTCTTTGAGGGCTATGTGGAAGGACATTTCTCCTTAGGGGATTTGTATTTGCTTTTACTAGGTGCCTAAGGTCCTACCAATTAAAAACAAAAATATTAGCTTGAAGTTGTAGTCCACATAGGTAATGTGAATTCATGCTGGTTTATGGCCGTAAATTCTCAAAGAATTCCTTCACCTTCTTTTGCTTAGCATCAAAATCAAGAATCAAGATTTTTTGCTGCACTTCTCGCTAAGGGGTTATCACAATTATGGTATAGCCTTTTAAGGTACCTGATTTATGAAAAGATCTTTTAACAGCTTTTCCATCTTGTGCAAATTTCTTCTTTGGGGATATAAGCTGTGGGTTCTCTGAATTCTAGCTTTTACTTTGTTTTGGGTGCTGAATTTCTTTCCCTCCTTTCCAGGCTCAGCAATACATTTAAAAATAAAAATACAATTTCTGTTAGTTTTCACCATTTTTTCACTGCTGTATCCTCCCTTGAATAATGTCAGTTATGCAGTAGATACTCCGTAAATATTTGGTTGAATGAATCAATATTTCATGGAGCAATTTTAGGTTTTTTTTTTTGTTTTCTTTTTTTTGAGTAGAGCATTTTGGTTTTTAATAGTGTGTTGTACTACCAAAAACATGTATCTTAATCATTCTCTAGCTCTGAGCTGAAATTTTATTTCCAAAGCTAAAATTTCCTGCTTAGACTTCTGTTATATATTCTCACTGTACTTTTGTACTTTTGGGGGTTGTGGTGATGTTATTTCTCTGCTGCTTATTATCATTCATAATTGAGTAGGTTTGATGGTTCTTTTTCTTTCCATCCTTTCTCTTTCCCTCTCTTCTCTTCCCTTCTCTCTTTTCCTTTCCCACCCTTGCCCTACCTTCTTTCTGTCTTTCTTCTTCACTTCCCTTTCTTTTTCTTTCCTTCCTTTTTTCTTTATGGTATCATTTTTCTTCTACATAAAGGATTTGTCAAAAAATTTCTAATGCATTTCTGATGATGAGTTCTTTTAGGTTTTGTATGTCTGAAAAAGGCTATTTCACCTTCATTTCTAAAGATATTTTTGCTGGGTATGGAATTCAAAGTTGACAGGTTCTTTTTTTTCTTTAGAACTTGGAAGATGGTGCTTCACTCTCTTCTGACTTATTTCTAATGAAAAGTCTGCTGTCATTCTTATCTTTAGTCCTCTGTGCGTAATGTACCTTTTTCTCTCTGGCTGATAGTAAATTTTTAAAAACTTGTCACTTGTTTTATGCATTTTGATTATGGTATATGTTTGTATAATTTTCTTCATGAATGACTCTCATGGTTAGGATTTGTTGAGCTTCTTGAATTTGTGTGTCTATAGTTTTGGTTACTATTTGGGAATTTTTTGTCCATTATTTCCTTAAATATTTTTTCTGTCTTTGCTATCATTTGGGGACTCCAATTGCACATATATTAGATCTCCTGAAGTTGTCCCACAGCTTACTGATGCTTTGTTCATTTCTTTCCTTTTTTCTCTCCATGTTTTAGTTAAGATAGTTTTTATTATTATGTTTTGAAGTTTACTAGTCTTCAGCATGCCAATCATTCTTCTACCTTCTTTTTACAAACAAAATGTAATTGTAACTTTTAATTTAATTGTCTACTAATTCTGTCATCCATGTTATTTATATTAGTAGAAACTATGTCTATTTCTATTGATTGTTGGGTTTTTTTCTTTCCATTATTTATTTTATTTTACTGCTGCTTCTCATGGCTGGTGACTGTTGCTTGGATGCCAGTCCTTGGAAACTTTATCTTTTTGGGTGCTATATATTGTTTTGTATTGCTGTTAATATTCTTGAGGTTTCTTGGGGTTGCAGTTAAGTTACTTAGAAGCCATTTGATGCTTTTGAAACTTACTTGTTTTTGTTGTTGTTTTTTAAAGATTTTGTTAAGCAAAACCAGAATAGCCTGTAGTTTAGGGCTAATTTTTCCCCAACTACTGAGGCAGTAAGTACTTTTCTGAGTACTTTATTCCATATCTTGTGAATTGTGTTTTTCTACTCTGGCTGGTAAGAACATAAATGATTCCCAGCCCTGTGTGAGCCCTTCTGTAGTTTCCTCACATGCATGTGATGATCAGTACTTAGCTGAAGACTCAGGAGAGAACTTCTCCAGAGCTCTTTCCCTGTGCAGCTGTCTCCAGTCTAGTTCTCTAGCCTGCTCACTCTAGCTGCCTTGAATTACCCAGAATCTCTTCTCCACTTCCTCACTTCACTGAGACTGCTGGGCTCCACCCACCTGGGTTCTGTCTTCCTCCATTGCAACCTGAAAACTCCTTCAGTCTTATAAGCAAGGGCAGTCGTTGGGCTGTCATTGACTCTTTTTCTTCTCCCAGGGATGATTGTCCTGTACTGTATGAAAATTGTTTAATATATTTTGTCTATTTTTAAGTTTTGGGTTTTTTTTTGGGGGGTGGTAACCTACTACTATTCCATCTTGGTTGGAAATGGAAGTCTTAAGATTGCATTTTTAGAAATTTTATTTTGGTTGAGAAGATGGATGTAAACCATTCCTAATAAAGAGAATAAGATTCTGTGTCAATATTCAGAAAAGACTTGGATGCTTTCTGTTGTATAAAACAATGTATAATATGGAATACTATAAAAAATTAATTCTGATTCTTATATGGAATTATCATAGCCCTGATTCTTTTTAACTTAAAGCAAAAAATTGGACTATTTCCCTTGTATTCCCTTCCTCAAGATTCCCTAGACTCTAATAGGCCCGTAAATACAGTGGTCATTCATTTTCTCAGCTATGAGGTAAGAATTTTACTAATTAGTATTCCTTACTCAAAAAAATCTGTATTGTATAGCATAGAGTAACGTATTATCTCTTTATTGTTTAATCTGGCTTAGTAAATTAAAGACCTATAGTAAATGTGCTAATGATAGTAGAAAGACATTTTATCAAGGAAAAAGAAAAGTAAACAAAAGACCTTTCTTCCTGTGGCCAGAAATGCTAGGAGATACTGCTTGGGGTATATGAAATTTTAAAACGAATCTTTTCTACCAGGATAAGTCACTGTGATAAGGTTAAAAGAATGTGATTTTTAGAGTGAAGAACCCTGAGTTTGAGCCATTATTCTTCACCTTCTACCTATGTCACTTTGGGCCAGTTATGTAAAGTCTTTGACATTGTTCATATTTAAGAGTGAGATCTTTAAAAGATCATCGGTTTACTGTGTCAAAGCATTTCAGTTGACTAATACAGAAGGAATGAGGAAAATAGAAAATCACCATTAGAATGCCACAGTAATAGGTGCTGTAGGCAGTATTCATGGATGGATGCTATAATTAGTGGGTGAAAATTTAAGGACAAACAGGTATTAACATGCTCTTAAAGTTCTTCTCCAAAACATTTATTATTTAAGAAAGGGAAAACAGTAATTCACAGTGGAGAAGACTGGCAGATATACCACCTTAACCATGATCAAGGTTAATATCACCTGTAATAAGACATATTAACATCATATGTACTCATATACCGGAATATATGCATCATATATGATGCACTTGAGAAGGATACATCACCTATGTGGTGATATGGCTTTAAAAATGCGTAACTTCAATCTAGTTAGGAGAAAACATCAGACAAACCCAAATTGTGGGACATTCTACAGTGTGTTTGACATGACATCAGTGTTGTGAAAGACTGGGGTAAAGTCTCAGATTGCAGAAGACTAAGGAAACATAAACCTAAATGTAAGGGTTTGGGGAAAGCGGTATTGTAATTTTAAATAGAGTAGACAGGGGAAGTCCTCGCTGAGATGACTCAGTACTTCCAGTAGGTGAAGTAGGAAGCCATGTGGAGATCTAAGGAGAAGAGCATTGCTGAAGAATACAAGTGCAAAGTCCTGGAGACAGGAGTATGCCTGATGTATGTGAGGAACAGTAAGGAGACCAATATGGCAGGAGACAATAAGAAAAAGGGAGAGATAGTAACAGAGGAGATTAGAGGTAACAAAGAGCAATGTCATTAGGGCCTTGGAGGCCTTAGTAACAGTGCAGGTATCCATTGTAAACGTGTTTTCTCTCTACTTCCTTTGGTTTATGATCTTCCTTTATTCTGAGCATCAAGTAGGTAAAGTATATATGAGTATAATGTGTAATGTCTAACATCTAGCACTTTGTATAGTAGATGCTCACTCAGTGATTATTGAATTAATTTATATGGCAAGATGTTTAGAACTATTTTAATGGTCCTGTGTTTCCTTGCTGAAAGAATACTTTCATTTTTAATTGCTTTCTATAACGTAATTCAGGATTATGACACCCCTCTGTATTTTTTAAATGTAAAGTTTTAAAAATAATTTGTCACCTTCAATAATGTCTATTTATGTTATGGAATAGATGTTGTCTTGAAATAATTAAGCATCTATTTTTATTTTAGTGTTTATAATAGAATCTATTTTTGTTTGGATCAATCAATCATTTACTTTTTATATTATCAAAGATTCACATTTTTATAAAAGCAAATAAAAATCGCATATTTCATTTAAGTCCTGTATTCAGATTGATTTGTTTTAAAATCTTTCTTTAAATTTTTCTCTCTATCATCTAGTTTGATTAAAGTGCCAAGTTATTCTAATGGAGGGGTCCTTATTTTCTCACAAGGAATACACTTGTACCAAATTACTTCTAGTTTTTAAAAGTTCACTTGTCTACTTTTAGGAATTTAAGTACATCCATATAGTCCATCTGTCGTTCTGTTGGTTGATGGTGTTAACATATAGGAGACCCTTAGATTCAATGTTGAGTACTGAGGAGAGCAAGAGAGTATACAGAGGCAGATAGGCAGAAAACTTGAACCTATTGTCTTACATGTTTTCATCATGGCCAGGTAAGCCCTATTCTTGCATTTTCTGAAAAAGTGTGCAAATTTACAGAGAGCACTGCCTTTTTTTTTTTTTTTTAAATAGAACTTTGAATCGGTCTGAAAGATGATTCTGGGTTTGGGGAATAATAAAGAGGTGAACAGGGAGTCATAATGTTGAAACTGGACATTCAGATCTTTATAGCATGATTTCCTTATTTTTCAAAGAGCAGAAGAATCCCATCGTTTATCATGTTCTGGTTGGACTCCTTTCTTATCGTTTGTTGGAGTTTGAACTTCAGAGCTATGGTGTCAACCCTGCTGTAATATCTCAGGGGAGCTCCTAGTGTGGGGCTGGTGCCATGGCTCACCCTCCAACCTTTCCTTCTTCACTTCAGCCTCCAGCTCTGAGCTTTCCAATCCCCAGAGTAGCAAATGTTGAAAGAAGTTGCACAGGTAAGTATGTGGCGGGGAAAAGCTGGGGGAAAAATGATACTGTCATCAGTATTTTGAGGGTGGATATTGGGCCATTTTATCAGTGAATCATTTTGTTAGGTTAGAAACATAATGTTTCTTATAAATTATTTTTCTCATAAAACCATCTAATAAAGTCTTTAAAAAGTCTGGTGTTCTAAGAAATCTTTTAATTCTTGTTAGATGTGAAATAGGAAAAACCTTAAACTGACTAAATCATTAATATTACAATGCAAAGGGAGATTTAGTTTTTTTAAAAAACTTCATATTCTCCACAGTGTATAACTGGATTAGAAAACCCATGTTTAGAAAAGAAGCTAGGGAAAAAAGTTGGAGAAGGCATGAATCCATAAATGATAATTTTGCTATATGCAACTTGGTCTCAGAAAGAGGCAAGTTTTAGTTTCCTTCCACTGGGTTTAAACATGCTGTTCTCTTAGTTTTTAGGCAGGTAGCAATGTTTTTAATCTCTATAGGAATAGAAACTTCAAACATATTTTTCTGAGTCTTGACAGGAGGATTGGAACATTTCTACCGATCTCTAGGTTTGAGGTTAACAAAAATAAGTATACAAGCAGTGAAGGCACAGTATCTAGTATATGGGTCAGCAAATATTTGTTGAATGAATGAATAAATTCACCAAATCCTCTGTGTGTGTGTGAAAGAGAGAGAAAGAGAGAGAAAAATGCCAACACTCTGGCATTTTCTGCTTGTCTACCTTGCATTGAAAATGATGATCTAAAGATTATAGTTTTTTTTTTTCTTAAGGTAATGACTTTTAGAAATAATTCTGTAGGGATGTAGCCCTGGGTCTTCACTATCTTACTTACTGTTACTATCTTCATTCTTCTTAGTAAGTTTTCAAAAGTTATTTCTTTAGTTCTCCCAGATCTATTTCATATATTTCATATTCATGTGATTCGTAGATTGTTTTGCATGTAATAGGACATTCAGAATTAACCCCAAGAAAACTCCGCTCTTAATATGGTCTATGCTTGCTAACATTTCTTCAGAGAGTATGTGAACCTTAAAGAGATTGGGGGACACTAAGTGTTTGGCATTTTATGTCTCAAAACAGGTCTTCAAAATGTAGACTACTCAGCAGTTTATCCCCTTTTTTCCCTCTCTTAAGTTGTAGAGTTTTTTATTAATTTACTGAGAGGCCTATAGAAATCCCTATCCCGCAGCAACATAGACCATAGATCCAGTTTTTTCACAATATGTATTCATATTCTTTTCCTGCCTCCCTCTTTATTAGCTGCATCCTCACCCCACCCCTTTTAAGGATTGGTTTAAAATATTTGTCCTCATTAGAATATTTTCTTTATGCTGAGAGGATTTGTTTTGTATCCTAAACTTAGAGATTTTCTACTTTTATGTATCCTTTTATTTGCATTTTAGAATTTTACATCCTAATATTTAAGGGTAAAGTACTACTTACTTTAATTTTAGGCTCTATTGTATGAGTTCTCAACTCTAACGTCTTATTGCTCTTAAGAGGTACTAGTTATAGGTGGTTCTTCAGTTGGTTTATGATTGTGTACTTTTTTCCTGTGGATTAGCACTTTTTTGAATGATTAGAGTTTTGGTTTTAGGATGATGCACTTACCTTTTAAAGCTTATATATTGGTGGTTCCTTTGTAACTCTGTATAAGGCATATTAGTATAGGAGATTTTAAGATTCTAGAAAACTACAAAATTTGTTAATCAAGTTGAAGCATGCACCACATACTCTCCCTAGATCAAAGTCAAACTCAGAGGCATTTGTAGACATTTTAGTAACACTCTTTAGAGAATTTGTAGATTTGGGGAGTATATATTAAGGGATAATGTTATACATGGTTTTTTGAAATATCATCAGAACAAAGCAGCTTCAGACACCAGATTTTGGTAAACCATTTTTGGATTAGGAAAGAGTGATGTGTTTCTCCACCCTCACCCCCGCCGCCTCTCCATCTTTCTCTCAGATGGGGCCACCCTGTTTTTTGAAAAATATACAGAAATATACTTAATATTTCTGTAACCCTTGCAAAGGACTCTGTGTCAGGATATTTACCTAGTCTCCAAAATAATAATTGTGGAAACATTTATATAGGCCCCTAGTTTTCTGCTAAGCACATTTCCAACTAGTTATAGGTTTTTTGTGCATCTACATATTAACTGTCCTCAGTATTCATTGGGGCTTTTATTGCTTATTTATCAGGCATTCTGCATTTGCTAAAACTATGAAATGAACCGCTTTTATTTATTTCCATGCTGTTGATTTAATTTGATGAATTAGAAATTCTAGACATTAAACTTTATCTAAACCTTTATTTTTCTTAGATTCACCCTAAGGATTCATGAACTTGTTCGTTATACATTTTTTGTATTAGAAATATCAAGCCATGGTATTCTAGAACTAGGAGAACTTTAAGTAATATTTTTCTTATATGAAGAGAGAATATTTGTTCTTTTTGTGAAGATTTCCGGGTATTAAGGTCTTTGTTCTTTGAGAAGCTAGAATTTTTTTGTTCGATATGTGTGCCTTTCCCTTCTTTACTTAAGCCCAGTTCTTTTAGTGTTTTCCAGGAATTAAATAAACTTAGAACTATTTATAATAGTTGTGAAGCAGGATAGGTAGGCAGTTCAAAATCCTATTACAAAAAAATACTACTAAAACAAAAATATCTTGGGTTACAAATATTTTTAGTAATATAATATGTAATATAGACATATTAAACTTCCATAGAATTTGGGCAGTCTCATCTTCAGATATTTTGTCTCCTCATGATTGGTTTCAAATGTTGATTGGCTAAGGAAGATAAGTGTTAATGGCAATTTGCTGTGATTTTTCATTAATTAGTTTCTGCCTACTTTATAGACAAGAAAGAACTTGTATGTATATGAAGTGTTTGTTGATACTGTGTATGGAATTGGGAGGGAAAGTAAGAAGTCAAATTCTGTATTTAGCAATCAGAATAAATTAGTCAAATCTCTATTAGGAAAACAGAATAAGAAAGTAGCAGTTTTTCTCCCTCTCAGGCACTGTATGACCTGCATTTAGCACTCTTTATCCTTAATAATGCAAGATGAGTACAAATTCTGTGGCTAGGAGTGAAAATTTGGTGCCTATGAAGCAGTGAAAAGTCTTAATACAGGTGTTTTTAATGTTGTGAAATAATTGATTTTATGATGGGACACTTGTATCAGCTTGTTAGCAGTAAAACTTGCTACATTAAAGAGATAATACACAAGAAAAAGTTGCTATTATGGATTTTTCTTATTTTAACATAATTTCTAGATGTATCTACATATTTAATGCTACAGTGTCTACATCAGAGCTTTATAATGACATTTAGAGTTTGGTTAAAATCATCCTAATTCCTTGAAGGGTTAAATTATGTTCACTATATTTAGAAAGTACTTAAAAATGTTAGGATAGGAAGAATGGTGAAAACAGACAGACATGAAAACCACTCTGAAAAAAGGATAAGACTTGATGGATGTGCAGAACGAAGTAGGAGCAAGTAACTCGGCAAATCAGTTTTAAATATTACTGACTTCATTTATTAAATTGTATTTCCCAGATAGAAATGTCTAGCAGCACTTTAAAATATGCCGCTAAAACTTTGAGTTAAGACTGGAGATAGATTTTGAAATCAACTTATATTTGTTGACCACTCTGCCATTGGATGTATTCCTGTTCCCTAAGAATAGGATTTCATGCCTGGCCCAGCATTTGCTAACATTATAGACAATAAAAAGTATCAGAGTAAGTTCCTCTCCAGAGGCCTTACTAAAGGATATTTGTGTAAAATTAAATATCGTCCTTCCTTGGATATGGTCTATTTTTTCACCCTTTCCTGTTTATCTTTGTGTGTGTGTATGTTTTCAAGTCACACTTATAAAATGTCTCAGTTTTGTTTCCCTGACCATTTAAAAAGTTCCAGGCCTTGCTTCTTATTTCTTCTGTTCCCTAATTGCCACTTATCCTACCTGCATCAGGCACCACCATAGCAGTCTTCTCTGAAGTTGTTGGTTAGATTATCTGAAGCTTGGGTTTTTTGCAAATTCTGTTTCTGTATTTATTCTGATTTAACTGCATTTGGCTTTGAAATACTGTATTTAAATGTTGAGAGTGTTGTAGCTTAGGAGTTCATAGCTAGTACAAACTAAGTAATGAGGGAGGAATATACTGGGAAAATCTAGCCAACTTAGTGCTTCCATTTTGTCTCCCAATTTAATTCTTTTCTCTCTACCACTTTATGAGGCCAACTCTTTTTGAGGAGTCAGGCTGGTAGAGAGGATTAGCTAACTTATCTGTGTACTTTTTAGAATATGCTGCTTAGTTCTTGTGGAATCATAGGAAAGATAAAATGTCTTGATTAAATGTTCTAGCTCTGTGTTCAAAAAAGGTTTAAGAAACGTTGCTTTTGCAGCACGCATATGTCATATTCTTTCTTGGTAAAAATCTCAATTTGTGCTGCTTCTTGTCCTTATAATCTGGTGGGAGAGTAAAGAGAAAAGGTGGTCAGTTAACAAAGTAGATGTAAGTCTTTCATATGATTGTTTGAAAAAAGCTGACAAATTGTGCACACTAAAGATTCTAAAAAATTTTATATCTAATGTAAGATGAAGTATGATTTAATTTTTAAACTACAGTCATGTGTTGCTTAACAATGGGGATACATTCTGAGAAATGTGTCCTTAGGTGATTTCATTGTTGTGTGAACATCATGAATGTATTTACACAAACCTAGGTGGTATAGCCTACTACACACCTAGTTTATGTAGTGTATAGCCTATTGCTCCTGAGCTGCAAACCTGTACAGCGTGTTACTGTACTGAACATTGTAGGCAATTGTAACATAATGGTATTTGTGTACCTAAACATAGAAAAGGTACAGTAAAAATAAGGTATAAAAGATTTTTAAAAATGGCACACCTTTATAGGGCACTTACCACAAATGGAGCTTGTAGGATGAGAAGTTGCTCTGGGGGAGTAAGGTAGTGAGTGGTGAGAGAATGTGAAGGCCTAGGACATTACTGTGCACTACTGTAGACTTTACAAACATTGTGCACTTAGGCTACAATAAATTTATAAAAAGGAGTTTTTCTTTCTTCAGTAATAAATCAACCTTAGCTTACTGTAACTTTTTTACTTTATAAACTTTTAAATTTTTTTTAGCTTTTTGACTCTTTTGTAGTAATACTTAGCTTAAAACACATATTGTACAGCTATACAAAAACATTTTCTTTATACTTTTATTGTATAAACTTTTTTCTGTTTTTTAAATTTTTAAATTTTTTTACTTTTTAAGTTTTTTGTTAAAAACTAAGACAAATTCACACATTAATCTAGGCTTATCAAGACATCACTAGGCAATAGGAATTTTTCAGTTCAATTACAGTCTTATGGGACCACCATCGTATAGTCTGTCATTGACTGAAACATCATTATGGGGCACATGACTGTAGTTTTTTAAATTTCTGTTTACCAAATTGACTTCAATATACTTGATATAACCAGTGATTTCAATATATTTCACTATAGTGTTGACATACCTTCTTTGAAATTGGTGGAAATTGATTTTTAGGTACCCTGACTTCTCTTCCAGAAGGAAAATGTTAATACCTTACTCTTTCACATCCCACATTCATCCATCCATTCATATCAGCTCTTTCTCAAGGTATATCCTTTATCCAACCACTTCCACCTCTGCTACTACCACTGTAGTCCAGGCCACCTTCATCTATCACCAGCCTCTTAACCCGTTTCTCTGCTTCCATTTTTATCCCTCTTTAGTCCATTCCTCACAGAGTAGCTAGAATTATTATTTTTTAAAACATATGCCAAATTATGTCACACCTAAACTTCCCGTAAACCCTCTCTTGATTTTCCATTTCACACAGAATAAAATCCAAAGTCCCTCAGGCCTGCAAGGTACTACATGTTCTGGCTCCCACCAGTCTCTCTGACTTCAATTCCTACCATTCATCACTAAGTTCATGCTGCTTGAGATTCACCACTGAGGGTCTTGCTGACCTTCTGAACTGAATGCTCTTCCTACAGGTATTTGCTTGTCAGTCCTTTACTTCTCTGCTTGTTTTCTTCCCAGTTTTATCCTCCCTGGTTATTCTAAAATACCTTCTTACCCCATTCCATCATTCTATGTGGAATAAAGGATGGCCCCTTTAAAATTAAATAAATCTAGCTTTATGAAAAACTTTTCTCATTTTTTCTTCTGATTTTGCCATAGATCAGAATTCTTTATCTCATCCCAGTACCCATCCCTGGACTGGGGCTGGCGTTTGGGGAAGAGAGTAGTATACTCCTACTTCTGTTTTTTGCTAAAGTCATGTAAGAATAATTAGTATTCCCAATGATGTGTAATTTGTCTTGAACCACACAAAGCAGAAATTAAGTTTGGCATATTTATGTTGTCTCTCTCTTTCTCTCACTCACTCACTCACTTTCTCTCACTCTCTCATACCCACACACATACATTGAATCTTGGGAAAATTTGGTGTTGATGGAAGAGGAACATTTCTGTATTTTTCTTTGAGGCATTTCATATGTTTAATTTTGGGTTCAAAACAAACCTCTTTGCATGATAGTAAGCACAAAAGTTTTTATTCTATACAATTGATTTCAATGTTGGAATTCTAAGAGTCTAATTGGTTTTGATGATAAATGTTACACAAACATTATCAAAGGAAGAATTTACTTTGTATCTATTTGAGTTAATTTATGTTTGTAAAATTTGGTGAGAGATGTCCTGAATCCATTTCAGATTCACCTGGAATGTTACTGAATTGTGTACATTTCATGGCAGTATCTATGTTTAATTCTTTCTTAGAGTTAGAGGTCAGTAGTAAAGGTTCTATAAAAAGAATTAAATGTGTTTTTAACTTTTACAAAACAAAGTTTTAAAATCTCATATGTATTAAATCTTAATTTGCAAGCTATAAAGTGATTTTTTTGGCCACTGTTTTCTTTTTTGAAATTAAATTCACTAAAAAAACACCTTCTTCCCCCTTACTAAGGACTACTGAAGGGGTTGGTGGATAAGCATGTGGGATCCTAGTCTGAAGTAACATTCAGAGTTAGAGAATCAGCTTTCATAAGATTGACTGGGAGTCCATTGCCCCAAAGTTCGTATGTCCTAATAAATTAATAGACACTTTAAAAATATCATTCTATATTTCACACCTAACGAGGTTAATAGCCCAAAAACATACAGCAAAGTAATGGTTAAGCTGTCCTTAAGACTGTTCCGATCTAACAGAATAGCTTTTTCTCAGACCTCATTAGGAAGGATAGTCAAATAATTGAATTTCCTACAAATTTCACAGGGAACTTAACTTATAAAGCAATTATTAAACAGTATAGGTGCTTTCAACAAAGTTACACATAAAATTTGGCTTTTGAAGTCTATATCATATCAGTTCACCATGTCTACTTATAAATAATAGTGACTACAGTGTTTTTTGAAATGAGACATAAAGGAAATTATTTACTTTTTATTTACAATTGAAGAAAATATCCTTAGTTATAATGAGTGTACCAGACAGATGTCAAATTTGATGTGTTTTCCCCCAAAATTGTACTTGTGACAAGATTTACTCACCTTGTATTCAAGTCTTTACAAATCTCCCCTGTCATTGGCATTTGATTTACTTTGAACCTCGAGGTACCATTAGGAGAAAAGACACGTTGGCGTTAAATAACCTCAGTTTATGGTTTTGGAAATTTTATAGAGGTCACATTAAAAAAATAATGACAAAAATTAGCACAGATTTTAGTAATTATAGTTGGCCCTTCATATCCATGGGTTCTGCATCTGTGGATTTAACCAGCTATGGATTGAAAACATTTAGTGGAAAAAAAGTATGGTTTTGTCTGTACTGAGCATGTACAGATTATTTTTTCTTGTCCTAATTCCCTAAACAATATAGTATAACTATTTATATAGCATTTATATTGTATTAGGTATTATAAGTAATCTAGAGATGATTTAAAGAATATGAAAGGATATGCATAGGTTATATGCAAATATTACACCATTTTATATAAGGGATTTGAGCAGCCATGGATTTTTGTGTCTGCAGTGGGGGTTCCTGGAACAAATCCCCTGCAGGTAATGAGGAATGACTATATTTTTTGGTGTGGCCTCAAAATTGTTAGTATTGGATGTTGTAAAGACTTAAAAAGCAAAAGAGTAGGCAGGTTATATAATTGAGATCATAAATTTACATCATATGATGAGTGAAAAATTGTCCTGCTGTTACACGAGTGGATACTTGTTGCATGAGATAAAATTCCAGTATGCCACTATACGCTGATTCAAAAAATGGTATATCTCAAGAAACTTAGATTATAAGTAAAAATGATGTGCTTGGGAAAGCAGATAATTGAAAAAGTAGATGTAGTGATGACAAAGCCACTAATTTTGAAGATGCATGTGAAGATTTTGAATAATTAAACCTAATTTTTAAAAAAATATGTATGGCAAAATTATATTTGGGATTGCCATTTTTCAAGAGTAAGTGATGTTTAATTTTTTAAAAGGAAGTTGAACTCTTGGGTAAGACAGCCTTTACAGGCTTTTTTAGGGCCTGGAGACAAAAAACACCTAACATTGTATTGTTATAGTCAGATTTATGACTTTATCATGTGCCCCATTAGCCCTTAGTTGATCTATTCTGTATCTTAGCAATATTCCCTTCATTTTCTGTTTTCCACGTAGGAGTAAGGTAAAGCTGAACATTTCCAAAATATTACTCTTAATAAAAGTAACATTTTTGTTTAGGTGACAAACAGCATGTTTGGTGCTTCAAGAAAGAAGTTTGTAGAGGGGGTCGACAGTGACTACCATGATGAAAACATGTACTACAGCCAGTCTTCTATGTTTCCACATCGGTCAGAAAAAGATGTAAGTTAATCATTTACATTGTGTTTACTCAGCAGTGTATGTCTGTTTCTGTGTTCCTGGAAAGCGGCATATAAACTGCAGAGTACTGTCTATGGTTGAGTGACTATGTTTTAGGCGCAGTGCTAGGCTCTGGGGATTCAAAGACAATGAACTTACATTCTAATAGGAAACATAAATGTCCTGTGATTCTCAGATTGGGATATGGTAAAACAGCGGTAGACATACTCAAAGACATGGAGTAAATATGTTTTTTTGTTTGTTTAATATGGGAAATAACTTGATATTTTTATATTAAATGCAGAAATAGGATTGAAAGCGTATTTGCACAGATTTAAAGATATAATGGCAAGTTTCTATAGAACTTTATCCTTACTGTGTAATCTTCTGGCTACAATCCTAGATCTCAGGTATAGAGTAGCTCTCCTGTTCACCTACAGGGATGAAAAATTTTTGAAGAACTGTATTCAAAATGTAGTAGATGATAGAGAGGTATGAATTTAGTGCTTTAGAAGGCTGGTAGTTTGTTAATTTCATTTGGGATAAGAGGATTTATAATACAACCAAGTCATAATTAGCAAAATTTATAAAATGTTTTTAAATAAAATTAATTGTTCAAATTCCATTAAGCTACTTTTAAGCTGTATACTGTACATTGCATTCAAACCTGCCCAACGTTTTTCCCCTTTCAAACATTTATAACTTTTGCTATGTAATTTCCTTATCCATATGACAGTCTAGTTATTAACCTAATGAGATTCTTACTGATGGTTAAAGCATTTATAAAATTCTAAAATATGTAGCACATACCCTTATTTTTCTTTAAAGTTGATCATTAGTAAATCACTTCTGTGTGATTTTTAGAATTTCACAAATTGACTTAACCTGTGCTTAAGTTAGGACTTTAGTTTTGTTTTTCTGTTTTAGTATTTTGCCCCCTTTATTTGAAAATTTTTTTAGAAACAAACTGTCAACTGCATTATTAGGGCTCTTTTCAAATTATGTGTGTAGTAACTTTGTTTATAATTAGTGTGCAGTTTAATAGCTTATGGAATAATGTTATCTAATTTTCTGTTGTCTTCCCTTCTGGTTATTTGATATAAATTATAATTTAATTATTATTTATATAGGTTTCTATATTTAATTTTTGACCTTGTAGATAAAGAATTTGGGGTGTATTTTGCTAGTATTGCTGCAGAAACTATAAAACTTGTGTATGTTACTGTGATTGTATAGTGAAAGTTAAGTTTGACAGAAAAATGTTAGTGAATGTAGAGAATGAATGGCAAAGAAATGTCTCTTCTAGAAAGCAGAAATACTGTATGTCTGAGTATTTAAAATTACAATTAGTATGTATACTCATATGTTGGTTATCATTCCAGTCTAGTTGGTTGTTACAGAAGTAACACAGAATGGTTTGCTCTGTAAAACTTTTTTTAAAAAACATTAATTAAGAAGGTAATATGGCGTAGGAATTAAAAACTTGTACTCTAAAGCAATACAGATATGTGTTTGGATCTTGACTTTGCCTCTTAGCAAGAACTTCTCCAAGCCTCAGTTTCCTTGTCTGTAAAGTAGGGGGTAATAAGGGAGTGAGGAGGAAGGGAGGGGCAAAAACCTACCTAATGGGTACAGTGAACACTATCTGGGTGATGGGCACGCTTATAGCCATGACTCAAGCATTACAAAAGCGATCCATGTAACCAAAAACATTTGTAGCCCCTTAATATTTTGATATTAAAAAAATAGGGGTAATAATGTAGTAGCTACCTCATAAACTGCTGCTGTTGCTGTTACTTTTTTCTTATTACAAAATAGCACAGGGAAATTATACAAATTATAGAAAACATAGATGAGGAGAAGAAGAAAAGAAAAATTACCCATAATCTTATCAGTCAGGAATAATTTACTGCTAAAATCTTGATTTTTGTCCTTTAAATATTTTTATGAAAAAATACATGACTATTTAAATCTTCTGGGACATATTGACATATTTTCCACCAGAAAGTTTGTACCAGTTTGTACTCTAATCAACACCTCCATACCCATGAGAATACCAGCTATCACCTTAAATTCTTTGCTAATAGACAAAAGAAGCTTATTGTTTTAATGTACATATATTAAAACATTGCTAATTTTACACACACAGTGATCTGTTGTTTCCATATAGTTATTGGCCATTTGTATTTCTTCCTTTGTGGATTACCGGTTTTTGTGCCATTTCTTATTTCTATTGAGACAATAAGTCTTATTTTCCATATATTAAGGATAATAATCTCTTGTCATTTGTTACAAATATTTTCCCAGTTTTTCATCTTCAGTTTAGTTTATAGTATTTGTAGTATATACAAATACCATGTTTATTAAATGTGACCCATCAATCCTTTTTTAATGGTTTCCGGTTTTGAGATCATACTGCGAAAGACCTTTTCCAGTTACTTTCTTATAGTACTTCTATGTTTTATTCTCCACATGTAGCTTATATCCATTAGAAATGTATTTTGATTTAATGTGTGAATTATAAGGTTCCAGATATTTTTTTCCCCTATGAGGTTATCCAGTTGTCACAGTACCATTTATGCTAGTAATTATTTTAGGTTTTGTGGACCAAGAGACAAAATCAAGGGATATTATATAAAATCAGTGTCTATTATGTATAATAAGTCTTTATATAATCATCTTTAATGTAAAAACAATTTTTAGTTCACGTATCGTACAAAAATAGTGTGCTGGATTTGGCCTGTAGGCAGTAATTTGCTCACACCTGATTTAGACCATTTACTTATGGCTAATTGAAATATTCCCCTTAATATATACTTGTCTGATATATTCTTGGGCCTGTTTCTAAGCTCTTGTTCTGTTTACCATTCTGATTCTGTGTCAGAACTACAACATAGTTGAATTGCCACAGATTTGTAGACCATTTTAACATCTTAGTTAAGGTCTTCCACATCCTTTTTTTTATAAACATGTTTTGACTGTTGTATATTAATACCAGTACTGCTGCCTTTCAGAAGGATCTGGCTGTCTCTAATCCTATTGTTATTTATGCCTTTTAATAAGTAGGATTTTATAGGTGCCATTTTCACTGCATTTTTCAGATTGTTTTTTACTTATCTATGGAATACTTTGTGTATTTTAATTTATAACCAAGTACTGTAACAAAACTCTTTCATAAGTTTTTGGAGATTGGGGAAGTGGGCTCTGGAAATCCTACTATATGAGCTTATATCTCAGCTACATTGTTTACTAGCTATGTGTCCTAGGGCAAGTTACTCAGTCTCTGTGTGTCTCAGTTTTCTTATTTATAAAATAGGAACACACCAGTACATGGCACATGGGTGGTTATAAGGTTTGAATGAGTAACTGTTTGTAAAACTTCTAGAAGAACAGATAGTAAATATTCAATAAATGTTGCTGTAAATGTGAATAGTAATAACATTCCATTTGATTCTTTTGGGTTTTTCAGGTAGTTAGGTATATCATCTGCAAATAATGATTATTTTTGCCCTTTATAAAAACTTTCAAAGGGAACATTTTAAACATAATAAATGACTGAGATGATTTTGTAATTTTTTTCTCTCTGTGAAGAGTAAGAAAATAATTTGCCATTGTAATATGTGAAAAAAGGAAAACTGACCAGTGATTGAGTGAATCTTGAAGCCAGATATCAATGAAATCTTAATAATAGCTGTTATGTGTTAACTTTTTTTGAGAGAAAGTGATAGTTTTGAATGAATGTCTTTTTATATAGAATTCATTTAATATCTTTTTACAATGTCTAAAGTTTCTTTAAAATCAATATCCTAACATCACTGAACTGTACTTAAAAATGATTAAAATGGTAAAAAAAAAAATTTCTGATTTGCCCTGTTCATAAAGCGTAAAATGTAACCATTTGTTTATCATATGCATGGTTGAAGAAGTATTTGGGAAACTGTTCTCTATGAAATTGTATGCTAGTTACATTGCTAAGTAGTTCTTTAGTGCTACTCCTTATTTTCAAAGGCCTTGTGTTTCAAGAGGTACAAGTACATGTATGTGACTTTCTACAGAATGCTGTATTTGCTAGTTTGAAATAGAAAGGTGGTGTTCTAAGTATTACAGATATGTTAACTTGAATGTTTTCACCAGATTAAATAAATCATAGGCAGTGTGGGTGTGTTTTCTTTTTATTATAATAATTTTCTTATTGGAGACCTTACAGAAAATGAAAAGCATTTACATAAGACTTGTAATAGACAACTCTTTGGGAGTAATATAATCTAACCAATGGGAGTTTTTTTTTTAAATGTATTTTAATTGCTAATGTATTTTTCTAGTCTTATGAGTCTTTGAGTGTGCACTGATTTGATGATTCTTAAGCATAATCGTTTGAGAAGCACTAACTTGTAGGACCCTCTTTTCTTTTGTTATATATGCTGAAAAGACATATGAGATGTGACACCTTTTCCTTACTTTTTTAAATAAACCTCTTACAACTGATATGAACAGGCTGCTTTCTTACTCTAACCAAACCACAAACCATTTTGAAATCATGCTTAGCTTTCATACTTGTGTTAGCCTACAGCAATTATGGCAACTAAGATTTCTCTTAGGCCAATAATTAATATTTTGTTAAAATCTAGTATAAAATAAGGATAACTTCATCACCATTGTTGTCATCCTCCTGATTAGTATTTAACTACATACTGGAATCAGCCTCGCTGATTCCCAGCTTCTTGAGTTTGTTCCTCTCTAAGGACTTTGGCACTTAGTTTTTTTGGATCTTCACATGGTATTTTTCCCTTATTACATTCATGTCTCTGCTAAAATATTTCATCTGAGAAGTCTTTCCTCTGACCACTCTTTTCCTAGATGGCCTTGGATATGCTATCAAGCACTGTTCCCACTATCCTCTAAATTGTTTCTCTGCTTTTTGAAAATCATAGTATCAGTCATGAAAGTACATGCTCATTAATTGTTTATTATTCTGTCTACACTACTAGAATTTAAGCTTTAACAAGGGCAGTGACTTTATCTAGTTTACAGCAATGTTCTTAGAACCTAAAATGCTTAGGAAATAGTAGTCTCTCGGTGAGTGTTTGCTAAAGAGAGGGAAGGAATGGAGTTGATATTGAAAAATAACACAGTTATTATCTGCAGATGATGTGATTACATAAAAACTCAAAAATCATCTTAAAAACTTTTATAAGAAAAACCAAATGTATATAAATGTGTCAAGTTTTTAACAACAATTACCTGACAAAGTTAAATGTAAATAAATCAGGGTATACTCTAAAGAAATTGGAAATAAACGTTAAATCATTTGAAGAGAACTTTCTAAAACCTCTAAGAATTCATTGACATTCACATAATTTTCAACCTCAGTATTTGAAAGATAAAGCCTAGTTATAAAAGAATGGTAAAATTATATATCTACAAAATATATCAAATATTAGTGTAGCTAAAAAAAAATTACAAAGTGTTTAGTTTCAAAAATGGCAATAATAATAATCCAAACAATAAGAAAATACTCTTTTACTCCTACTTTACTAGCAAGAATTTTTTTTTTAAAAAAGGTGGGAGAATAGCCAGTGTTTATGAGGGAGCATTGAAGTGATTGCTGTGGAAGTGTAATTAATACAGTCTGTAGAAAACAGGTTAGCAATGCACATTAAAAGCCTTTAAAATGTAAACATTCCTCAAATCAATCATATGTCTTTCTGTAAATTTGTACTTTGAGTCTAACCAGAAATTCAGATAATATAAAGATATTTATTGCTGTACTTTTTTAAATAAAAAACTTGAATCTTAAGTGTTTAATACTAAGAATTAAATACATCGACTATTACACTATTTTTTTAAATGTTCTTTATGTAAACTTAAGAATATTTGAATGAAAATTACTTGAAATATCTAATAAACTTACGTTTTATTGTTAGTTGTCTGATTCATAAGCTGCTGGGTCCTGTGACTTACTGACTATTTTGTTTTTCTGCCTGCCCCCTTCCCTTGCCCCTTTCCTCTTTTGTTCTTTTTAATATATTATCTTTTCATTTTCTTTTTTGTGTCTGTTTGCTGGATTTCATTCTGATTTCAGTAGTTACATTTTTAATCACCCTGTTTTTTATTTTAAAATGCTCTTCAGATTCTATCTAGATCTAGAACTCTGTGTGCATGAACATGCTTTCTTCCTTTACCTTTTTCTTCTTTTTGTAGATATGATAAAGTCAAAAGTTATAATTCATTTGTTTTTGTCCTGGAATAATAACATAATGTTAGGAATCATGTTATCACCATACCTTTAAGTATATTGTACAATGACATTTTAAAACTTAAATATTTTTTTCATTTTTAAATTGCTATTGTGGTCAAAGAATTTTTATTTAACAAAATTTTGTTACATTTCCTTGTAACAGTTTGTCGATTTCCTTGACATTCTGTATGTTAAAGGGTAAAGGGGCTTTTTGGTGGGTAAGGGAAATAACTAGAATCACAATAAATAGAAATATTTATTCTGGTTGCTTCCTGTTTTTATTGTTGTTGATGTTTGACTGAAATGTATATCGTAGATTTGTAAGAGATGTGGGAGATGTAATTATTATGATGATTTTAGACTGGGAGATTATGTGACATTTAATCTTTTTCTACCTTTTGCTCCTCTTAAGAACAAATTCTGTACCTTATTTTACTTGGAATTTTTGAAGATAAATTTCTTTCTTTAGCTCCTGGGGCAAAAAGTTACATAAATTTAAGAAATTGTTTAATAAATTTCACAAAAGCTGAATGGCCCCCTTTCTGCTGTTAAAGAGGAAGATTAGGTTTTTAGCAGCTGCCGCTAGCATTTGTTGAGCACTTACTATGTGCCATATCTTATGTCATGTAACCTTCATTTCAACTCTGTGAGGTAGGTAGTGTTATTTCCATTTTACAGGAAGAAAACTGAGGCTTGGCTATTTCATAGGTAAGTGGCAGAACCAAGATTCAAACTCAGATTATTTTCTGACTCCAAAGCTCTGGACTCCCTCTGTTTTATGCTGCATTCCTACTGTAATGTGTCTCTTGATCTGAAGTTTTAAATATTCTAAGAAATTTACTTTCATATTATTAACTTTCAGCATTTAAAAATATATAAGTTGTCTATTTTCTGTTAACAGTAGTTATTGTTCTTCCAGAGTATATTTCTTGTGCATTTTCTTTGTGCTCATAAATAGCTTATCTGTCCCATTCACATTCCTTCATTGTGTTAAATCCGTTGTTAGCACTGATTTATTTCATGAAATATGCTTTCAGACTTTAAAAATACATATCCTTAGGGATAGATTTTTTAAGTAAATTAGATATTTGCATTTTGACACATTTTGAGGCAATAATTTTAATGTCTGTATGTTGAAGGTTATAAACTCTTAAATTTAACTTTACTTTCATATTTCTGTAGAGCAGTGTTTACTAACCTTCATGTAGTGGCACATAGAGAAAATGATATTTAATGTTACACAGTATGGTAAGTGAATCACCCTAATGCTCTTGATCTCAAATAATTGGCCTAGGGAGCCATTGCCTCCCCTCCCTACTTACTCCCTCCTCCCATTTTGAGAGAGCTGATGTCTTGGCACACCTGTAGCTCTTTTCTGGATGTTTAATCTTTGAAAGTAGAATAAAATGTCTGTTGTTTGGAGTTAAGTATTTAATAAACATAAATTTCTGAGATAAGTAAGGTTTTAAGTGGTCCTTTCTAAAATATTCACATTATGGATGATTCTAAGTTGTACACTCATACTGGCCAGCGTCTTATATTTGGAGCCTTTAGAAATGACTATACTCTTTCATTTGTAGTATAATGGCAGAAAATAATGATTCTTAAGTATTTCATATAAACTTTTTACCTCTGTCACCAACTAAAGTTTTATTATATATTATACATCTCCTTTGATCTTGTTCTTGAAATTTGGAAATGAACCTTTAATATGCTTGTAAAATATTTCCAGTTATTGCAGTAATGAATATAGTCCCTAAGAAAAGAACTTGATGAGGTATTTTTTTGATCTGTTGGGTTACACTTGGTAAAGAATATGTAATTTGAATGTTAGTCTAATTTTCTAGGTTGTACACCTGGATTTGAGAAGGAATATAAGATTTGATGCTTTTTAGAAAATTCATTGCTATATTATAAATACTGCTGTTTTTAGAGTGGTGTGTAACTCAGCCTTACCTCAGGAGAGTCGGATGTGTATCATTGGTTTAAAACAGCCTGTTGTATAAAAAAAATTGTGAACTTTAGAATCATTAAATCAAGTTAGAATTTTGACATGAAAATTACATGAAATGTATATTGTGAAACCTCCATTGTTTAAAGTTTCTCTTCTTGGTTTTTCTAACCATGGTCAATGTCAGCAAGATTTTCCTTCCCTGGAAACCACAGAGCATCCTCTGATAGTTTTCTCTTCTGTGATTTCTACTCACCCCCTTTTCCCTTTATCCCAACTAGTTCGACAGGACATAAAATACTGTTACTTCTACCACCAGAATGCCTGTTGGTTGTTGTCCCACTTCTGTTGTAGTTTAGTATTTCACCATTTCCTGTTTCCACCCCTTTCTCCTATTAGAATTATCTTCCCAAAGCACGTTTTTATCATGTCATTTCCTTCCTTAATATTATTTTTTTTTCTTTTTTTTTTTAAATACTTGTTTTTGTTGAGACAGGGTCTATGTTGCCCAGGCTGGTCTTAAACTCTTGGCTTCAAGCAATCCTCCCGCCTCTGCCTCCCAAGTGCTGGGATTACAGGCATGAGCCACAGTGCCCAGCCTGTTTTTTCTCTTCATTGCTGTAGTTGGTACCCATCTGCTTATGACGTTTAAGAAGATCCTTCGCAATCTGGCCCCACCATACTCTTTTTATTTCCCATTCTTGTGTGCCCCAATAGAAGTGAGCTTTATCTCCTTTCCTATTACCCTATTATCCAGTCTCTGCTGTTTCTTATGTTTTCTAATCACGTCACTGACTTTTATTACATTTATACTCACTGCATATTCTTGGCCTAGAAGACACCTCCTCTGTACCCACATCAAATGTTACCACTCTACAAAGTATTCCTGATATCTCAGGAAGAATTATCTTCCTCCATTGATGCTTAATAACTTCCTTTAGAGCATTTACCACACAGTGCCTTAGAATATAATGAGTTGTATAATTCATTCTGTTTCCTCAATAGATTGTAAGCCCCTTGATGATATGGCCATGTCTTATTTAAATAAGGTGTTTTGATGGTTGTCTAATATGAGACAAAGAATATACAAACATATACATACATATTTTGATTTACTCAGCTTAAGTATCTACTTTGTGTATAGCACTGTCTTATTCATTTCTATGAGGAAATATAAAAATGAATATATTCTGTTCTGTGATTATAACATACTTTCAAATAATTTATATTTTGCTAGGAAAAAAGACATAGACGCAGTAAATTCAGAGGCATTGTACAAGTGCCATGAAATTCATATCACTCACTAACAAACTGTATAAATTATATACTATATGTATATATTTTTATATTTTTTTTTTTACTTGTTCTCTGGATTGTATCAGCTTTACATTTATTATATGGATATGTGTATATTTGTTAGGTTTTTCTACCCATTTGATAGACATCAATTATTTGTATATAAAAATCAGGAAATATCCTTATAAGCTATAAAACTTTTATATGTAGCCAATAAACTGAATTTAGAATTTAGCTTAATATATTCTCTAAGAGAAAAGTAATTTCACTTATAAATTTATAGAGCTACCTTTTTGAGATATTGTCTTTGTGTGTAGTTAGCCTACTTTTTTAAGTGTAGTAATAGTGCTGCTATAGTTTAATTTAGTGTAACTTAAAAACTTGTATAATATTAAAAGTTAATTCCATTTATAGTTGGTTTTATCCAATTGTGATATTTGTTAAGAAACATGGAATTTATGGTGTAGTGTTTATGTTTTTCTGGAGAATGGAAAATATGGGTTGATTTTTACATTTATGGTATGTTGTACGGATTTGTAACATGTAAATATAATGTTCTGTGTTCTTTCTTTATGCTCTAATATGATTAATTTGTTTCTAGATGCTGGCATCACCATCTACATCAGGTCAGCTGTCTCAGTTTGGGGCAAGTTTATACGGGCAACAAAGTAAGAATTTTGTATTCATTTTGGGATACCTTGTTTAAAGAGAAAAATAAATACCAAATAAAGAACAACTAATGCTGCCCTTGTGGGTTTATTATGAGAGTTAAAAGGAAAGATTTTTAATTTTCAGGGTTTCCTTTATTTTACTTACATAGCAAAACCTCGTTATTTCAGGCCTTACTAATTCTAAATTTGTTATTACTTGGCTATAGCATAGACTGAAATTTATTTCAACACGTTTTGTATCTGTATGTTCTTTTGCACTATTTTTGGAGAAGAATTTGCTAAACAAACTAAAAGTAGACATTCTGTGTGTTTTCAATTAAAGGAAGTTAAAAGATTTTTTTGTTATTTGGTTGGTTGGGTAGATTTGTGTGTGTGTGTATGTATGTATGTGTGTTTTGAACTGTTTATTAATGTAAGCCCATTACTTAGCATGTGTGTGCATGTGTATGTATGTATGTGTGTTTTGAACTGTTTATTAATGTAAGCCCATTACTTAGCAGCAGTTTGTGAAATGTTCTTTGTTTAGCAAATATTTCTTCTTTTGCTTTGGCTCAGTCTGGGTGTGGAATCTAGATTTTTGACTCATAGTGCAATGCTTTTTCCATTATACAAGATTCTTTTTTTTTAAAAGTATTGTAATACTTTTAAAGCGCTTAGCACAGTGCCTAGCGCATAGTAAGTGCTCAATAAATGTTAGCTATTATTATCACATAAAATTTGTATAAAACTCTGTTATAAAATATATTCATATTTTTTAAATTAATTTTCCAAATTGTTACATATTAATAATATTTTATCATCTCTTTAATGTCAGAGATCTGTTGACCTCTCATTTCTATTAATATCATTCGTATTAATGGAAGGAGGGAGTTAAAAGTGTTGTAAATTCCCATCAAAGATTATAGGATAATTGAGTAACTGGAGAAGACTTCTGATGACTATCTTAACCAGCTTCATAATGAAAAGCAAAGTTTTGATAGAATAGTTTGTCATACCACTTCACCGTTCAAATTGATTTTGAAATTTAGTGGGAGGATGAAACTTATTTTGTATGTAAGCATAGTTTCCATCTACTTTTTTCTGTCTGTCTTTTTTGGCTTTCCTCTTTTGATATGGAACACAATTGTGTTAATATAGAATTAGTAAAATTTTTAAATTTCTTTTATATATCAGCAGTTTTCCTCTAATTAAATAGAAAGACATATTTTGAAAGTTTATTACATAAAAAATATTATTTATCCACCTATGTTAAGCCTAGTCATTGAGAGAATGTTATCAGCTAGTAATTTGTTCTGGTAAGCCTGTGTTTTAGTATGGCTTTTACCCTTCTGGTAATCCTTACCATGGAAATATCTGGCTACTTTAAAGCTACCTCTTATTTCTGTAGAACAACTGCAAAGAACTTATTTTATCTTTTTAAAGCCCACAGTTTATCACAGTAGAAAGTGATGTGGAATGGAGAAAAATATTTGAGAAACTAAGGTTAAACAGCTATCTGGACATTTAAAAATATGATCTAATTTTTTTAACCTGCAAATGTGAAATTGTAACTGGGCTAAGATATGGAATGGGTTAGGTTTGAAATACAGTTATTATATGTTTGGTATGATAGACATTTATTGACTTCTCAATCTGTATAAACCATTGTGTTTATTGTTAAGTATATACAAAGATTTATATATGACCAAAAGAAAAAGTATTTTAAGGTACTTATTAGTTTCAAAAGAAGCCACATATGACAGACATTTCCTGTTGGTGTTCAGTATATTAAATGGCTGTATTCCCATAACATTGGTGAAGCAACATTTTGAATGTATGGTTTACCCTTTTAAACTTACATTTTAAGTATTAGCGCACAGAAAAATTGAACCTTAGATCAACTGGAACTGAAATGTTTTAGGTTAGGGTGTAATTATTCTTTTCCAGAGTATAAATCTAGAAGCTACAACTAGTGGAAAAAGACAGAGCCTGGGTTGCCAGTTTCTGTTAGGACAGACCCGAGGGGGCCAAATAGATCATTTAGCTGGTAGGTAGTCTTAATGAATACCTTGTCAGACAGGAGAACACAAGCTACCATGTGGGGCTTGAGGGTTAAAATTTTAATAGTTTAACTAAATCAGAATGGTAAAATTTGAGGTACTGACTTTAATGAAGGATAGAGAGGTAAAGAATTAGTAGGTGAGAGTAGCTTAGAAATATTATTCTTATGGCAGCTTATTGTAATTGCACATTGGGATTGCTATAATTAAAAGTTCTTTTTCCTCCCAGGTGCATTGAGAATCGCTATTAACACTGTATTCAGATTGGCAAAATTCAGTAGGAATTTGGGCCATCAAAATGTGAGGTTTGGCCAGGTACAGTGGCTCACACCTGTAATCCTAGCTCTTTGGGAGGCCGAGGCAGGAGGATCACTTAAGGCCAGGAATTTGAGACCAGCCTGGGCAGCATAGCAAGACCCTATCTCTTAAAAAATTTTTTTTTTTTTTTTAAATTAGCCAGGTGTGGTGGTACGTACCTATAGTCCCAGCTACTTGGGAGGCTGAAGTGGGAGCATCCCTTGAGCCTAGGAGTTCGAAGTTACAGTGAGCTATGGTTGTGCCATTCCACTCCAGCCTGGGCAACACAGCATGACCCTGTCTGTTTAAAAAAAACAAAAACAAAAGGTCTATCTGTTGTGTGTTCTTGATGGTTAGAAAGGTTGGAGGTAGAAGAGGTGGAGAAGGAAGAGTGCCCTCTCCAGAACTAAGACTCACTGAGATTAAACAAGGAAATTCCTCTTGGAATGGATATAGAACTGCTTAAACCTATAGTTTGCTAGATTTGGATGGAAGTGATTGTGTAGCATGTGAGGTACCCAGAAAATTAGTATAGCATGGTTGTATCCACCTGTGTAAATAAATTTTTATCTTAGAGTTCATGTGAATACTGTGTACCAAATGATAACTGTAGAAACCAGTGAACATATTCTTTGTATTCAAGTTGCATGGTGATGTTCTCTACTTGTCTTCTTTGAGTGCATGCATAAGATTTTAGGTATACTAAGTCCTCACTTAATGCTGTCAGTAGGTTTTTGGAAACTGCAACTTTAAGCAAAATTACGTTTAACACAACCAATTTTTCTTGTTCTCATCAAAATTGTAATGAAATGATGTTGAACAAAATTATATGAGGACCTTCTGTACATCATTTTGCTTAAAATTACAGTTTCCAAGAACCTGTCAACATTAAGTGAGGACTTACTGTATACCTTATAGGTTTAAAGACCCATGGGTTCCAACCCATGGGTCCCCTGAAGTGGTCTGCAGGATTAGAATGAACAGGAGTCAAGTTCTTCTGGATAGTCAATTCATTGAAATTAAGTGGTGGTATAGTTGGTGTGACGTTTTCATAATTACCAACAGGATTTAGAGCCTTGTAGGATTGGAGAAAAGGAAACTACCATTTACTGAGTGCTTCCTATGTGTGTGTTATTTTATAGGCACATGGGTTAAATGGTTGTCTGGATGAATCCATTATACACATTTGTATCTGAATTCTTAAAGGACCCAGGCCTCTAGTTGGAAGAGGAAATAAATCTTTTGGGGATCTGGACTCCTGGCTTGGGAATAGGGGCATAGTCTCATGCTTCCACCAGACAGTTCTTTCGCCTCCTGTTTTAAGAACACCTATGTGAAAGCTGCTTGTTTTATGCAGAACCAGAGCATGGATGGGGTAGCTCAAAAGTGATGCTGTTGACTATGTAAATAGGCAAATGACACAGTTCGATTGCGTTAGGAAATTGTAGGGCCATTTAACAGATACTAAATACTTAGTAATTAGTACTGAGTGCTCTGGGATTTCTTGCTCTAAAGAAGCACATGTTATAGTTGGGGAGGGTAAGACATTTATATGGAAAATATTAAGTAACAGCTGATGATGCTAATACATAGATTAAAAGGTATCATGCTTCAAAATGAAAAAACACAGTATACTACAATGGTACAGGAAAGCTTCAAAAAGGAGGTAGGAATTGAGGTTTATAGATATTTATTGGGTGCCTACCATATGTGTTGTACTATGCTAGATAATGCAGGTGTGTGGTAGAAGAGATCATTTTCTTTTATGCCATCTCTCTGCAATGTACCAACTGCTATGGTGTTGTTGCATTTATTTATTGCATGTCTTCATTGCCTTTGTATCCTCAGTACTCTGCACATGACAGACACTCAGTAAAAGTTGTCAAGTGCATGTTGAACAAGATAGGTTCCCTACATATAGTCTAGTAGGATAAATACACAAATGATTTTACTACAAAGTAGAGTAAGAATTTCAGAGTTTTCTGGATATGTCAAAAGGAGGAGTAATCCCTATCTTGGAGAATGATCAGAAAAAGATTCACCGATGAAGTCTCATTTGAGATTGGTATTGAAGAGAGTGTGAGTAACATTGTCCTAGCAGTGGGAACAACATCCACAGCATGGGATAGATTTGGGAGTGGCCTACTTTATCAAAGCAAGGGGGAAACCTGTTAGGCTATTACATTGATTTCAGCCAAGAAGACAGTCTTCATGTTTCTGTGGGATATATCTCAAGATCTTTGCTACTTCCCAAGTTCAAAAATACAGGTATAGTATAGTTTTCCTCATAAAACATCTACTTTCTGGTGGAAACTATTGCTTCATTAGAGTATATCATTTTGTCTTCACCTTGAGTACCACCTGTTGACTTTCTTTCCAAAGACATGTTTCACCCAAAAAAAAAAAAAAACCAAAAACTGGTTTTTGAAGATTGAGTATATATTGTGTCAGAGAGTGTTTTAAGTACTTTATATGAATTAACTCATTTAATCTTCACAACTCCATGAGAGATTAAGGAACTTGCCCAAGGTTATACAGATAGTAAGCAGAGCCAGGATTATATTACTTTGTAAGAGTAACCATGTGAACGTGAGTTTAAAACAGCAGTTTCTCTGAAACCTGGATGCTATGACCCTAAAGGGTCATTTGCACATAGTAGAAACTACCAGTGTTAAATCCACAGATACTAAGAGTCTTTTGAACTAAGCATTGTGATAGGATTTATTCATTCATCATGTATTTATTGAGTGCCTAGCACAAGTGAGGTATTATTCCAAGATACAAATAAGAATATGGCAAATAACAAGGTTCTTGCTTTCATGGAGCTTAACGTTTTAATGGAGAAAGACAGAATAAACATGCAGGCAATAAATAAATCATATAAATCTGGTAATACGTACTATAAAAATTAAGCCAGGTTAATAAGATGAGTGGTTAGGGTTAGTATTTTACATGGAGCAGGCAAAGAGGCTATCTCTGAGGAGGTAGTATTTGAATGGAAGCCTGGATGTTGAGAAGGGTAAGTTCTTGGAAAAATGTAGGGGAGAGCTTTTCAGGTACAGGCAAGAGCAAGCACAGAAGTTCTAAGTCATGAGAATGTAAGAATGAACCCAATGTTCTAAAGGAAGAGTGAGAAGCCCAGTGTAATGAATAAAGAAGAGTTTAAGATTAATGAAGTAGCAGGTGTCATATCATGGAAAGACTACTTGTAAAGATTCAGTAAAGAATTTGGATTTATTTTAAGTTTAATGGGAGAGATTTTAAGATACAGTTTCATTTTTAGAAGATCACTTTGCTATATAGAAAATGGACTGGATGAGGGAGGAATGAGTGGTGAGAGAGAAAAAGGGAGAGAGACAGACAGACAGACACACACACACACACACACACACACACACAGGGCTACTACTGCAGTAGTCCAGGCAAGAAAATAGAGTGATTTGGACTAGCAGTGGAGGTTTTGAGAAGTAGTCAGATTTGGGATATTTTGGAGATAGAGTTAATATGACTTGGTGATGTGAGATGTGAAAGAGAGGGATCAAGGATGATTTCTGAGGCTCGAGACCTGCACTACTTTGTGAATGAGTGCTACTAATCTGTAACAGAAATTTAAATTGAGGAAAAGTACAGAGTATACTTGGGAGGGCCACACAGCTGTTCCACAGGTAAAGAGTCTGTGGAGCTCCTATGAGGATCCAGTCAGATGTTTTCTGGGATTCTTAACTGATTGTAACACAGTAGCAACTTCTCATAGTTGGGAGATGTTGAAGCCACTTAGCTCCATCCATGTTTCTTGTCTCAGATATCCTTAGCACCTAAGAAGGCAGACTCACTCCTCCTCCAAGTGTATAACTTGTCCTCACTTTCATACATTTTGTCATTCTCTCAGATTAAGCTGTGTAACATTTATACATCTGACTCCCCATTACTACCACCACCAAATACCTGGCTAAATCTCATACATTACTTAATTTATATACTACCTCCTATCTCCTCCAGGAAACCTTTTCTGATCCCAGACCCACTTTATTCCTAAGGCTGAGTGAGTGGTCCCTTCTACATTCACTCAGACACATGCTATATACTGCTTGTAAACACCTCAATCATAGCAGTTATTTGTTTGTTTATTTTTAAATAGTCATTTGTATCTCTGTAGAACAAGAGAAGGGAAAATATTCTTGGTGGGGAGAACGATAGTAGTAGTAAAGGTACAGGGGCAGATTTGAGGAGGAGAATAGGGAAAGAAGGAAGAAGATTATAAACAAGTATGTCATATGTAAACAAAATAAAATGTCAATTAAGGTTTGAAAATACCTTTTGGGTCCTGACAGAATTTTAAAGACTAAACTGTGATTGCATTTAATACTTTAGAACAGTGGTTCTCAACCCTGGCTGCACCCCTAGAAACACCTGGGGAGTTTTTAAAATCTCACTACCCGTAAATTGCCCAAAATCACAATTTCTGGAGATGAGATCCAGACATTAAAATTTCCTGGATGATGTAAAAGTTAGCAACTGCCATAAAAAGTAGAAAGTGATATTGGTTGCAAAAGGGCATTGAAATAGGAGTCAAGAAATTAGATCATTATCGTTTTGCTTCATTACTTGTGATCTTGGTCAAATCACTTAATGTTTGGTGTGAGTTCATATGTAACCTGGTTGGATGATCTCTGGAGTCTTTTCTATTTCTAAAATCCTTTGAATTTAATGAAGGAAATTGCATAAGGAAATAATTTACAGGGAAGATTAACCAGCTAAGTGCAAGACAGGTTGGAGGTAAGAAGACATTGAGATAAAGCTCCATTGAGGATGATTGTCCTTTTTTAGTGAGGGCATAATGAGTTCCTTCCTAGTGGAAGTTGGCTGCTTTGGGAATGGAAAAGGGGATGCTTTAAGCATTCTTGTATCAATTAGAGAGTCCCCTGCCTTCAATAAAGATTTTAGGGGATTTCATTTAAGTATGAGTATTCAGAGATTTGGTTGCTATGATTTTATTTATTTAATATAACTTGTATTAATATTGTTTATCTCTAGCAAAAAATTAAAGGTTTGCATATCTTGCCATAAGTATTTAAGGGATGTGCTTTTAATCAGTTTGTGCAGTGGAAATAATTCACGGAATAATTTCTTAGATCATATTCTTTGGGGATTCTGAAAAAATGATCAATAAAGAATTTGTTTTATTTGACTGTTAGCACCCTGCCAAATAAGAGGTAGGAATCTATTTAGAATATGTTCATATAGTCCTCCTAATACTGTATTATTCTTTATTAATTGTCAAATTAAAAGAAAATTTTGATTCAGAATTACAGCCTTTTCAAATTTTTTTTGTTCATTCTTTTATTCCTTGCCTGTAAAAAGAGGATGATAAATACCTTCTCTATAGGATTGTTATAAGAAGGAAATGAGATGAAGTAGCATAGTGCTTGGCTGTTAGGTGCCCAATAAATTTTAATTCTGTCTTCTTAGTCACCTGCTCATACACAAGGTCATTCATACATATATGTATTTTTATCTGTTTTAGTTCTTTTATGCCAAAAGAAATCTTTGAGTTCTTTCCTTTTTTTTTTTAAGCTTATATGTCTTATTTTTGGCATAATATTTTGGAAATGATTTTCTGTGGTTATTTCTAATTATACTAGTAAAAGATTAAATATTTTCTTCCCCTAACCCTATTCAGTTGTAATAGTTTGACTCAGCAACTCAAATTTAATGACTTAGTATATTTTGTTTCCTAAAAATTAATATTTGTGTGTTCCTATTCAGTGCTGTTAATTCCTTACGTTTTAAGGAAATTCAATTTTTAAATTAAAAAAACTTGATTCTCAAGTATTCAAGGATTAATGATCCAATTCGAAATGATGAGCTTGTCTTGTTTTTGATATTTTCATAGCTAGTTCAACAAAATGAAGCTTGGCTTTTTGAATGTATTAGCTGTTTTTATGAAGAAGATGAATTTTGAAGGCTAAAGTTAAACATTAATATTTTATTTTCTTTATTCCATACTTCTTCCTCCACTCTTAGCATTATAAATTAATTCAAGTATGCCAGTCCCTAATCGACTAAATAGCCTTACCCGTTCTTGTTTCCTTCTCCAAAATTTTTTTTGCTAATGTTCAAATAATCTCCAAAGTCTAAAATATTTCTGAAATTATGTATTTTTATGATACAGCATAGGTAATATGTATATGGAGAGTTGAAATGGTCAGATCTTCTTGAGTTTTTGTAGGGCTTATTGGTTATTAAAAAGGGGCTAAACAGGTACTAGATTTTTAGAAAGTATATGTTTGCTCATAGTGACGAATGTGTAGAGAGGGTGAAAAGGAAAGGAAAAGGAAAACTAGAGGAAAGAAAACTGACAGGTATAAAGACAAGAGAGAAAGAAAAGAGAGGGAAGAGAGCAAGAAAAGGAGATTTAGAAAAAAAGTTTAAAGAGAAGGAAACATACTCAAAACGGAGAAAGCAGGAGAAAAAAATAGATGAGAGGTGTTGCAATTCAGTAAGCACTCACAAGGGTGCTAATCGAGAGTTGTATTGGGCTTCCATAGTGCTACCATTAATGAACACTGGGAGATCAGAGATCTAAATTCTAGTCCTGGTTCTTTGTGTCACCTTGGAGAAGTCAGTTAACTTAACTGAGGCTCAGATTCCTTATCTGTAAAATTAGAGCATTGGATTAGGTGGTCTTTAAGATCCCTTCTGGCTCAAAAATTGTGTAATATTTCCTGGTAGTCAGTAACTCAGAAAACACATTCCTGTGGGAAATTTACACCTATAGCTAACTTTATAGCTTGTTTGAGGAGTAGGATGTAAGCTCCCTGAGGGTAGGGGCCTTTTTTATCTTGTTCACTGCTGTATCCCCAGCAGCTAGCAAAGGGCTTGTCACATAGTAGGTACTGAATAAATGTTTGTTGAACCAGTATCATTTTGATAGTTCGTTATGTAAGCATCTAAAGGGGCTAGAGGAAAACTGGTATGCTTGAGGGAGGAAAAAGACTGATTTCTTCTGAAGAAGTCTAAAATAGGCTGATTGTTAGTCTCTTCTTCCTTATTTTGTCCCAGATTCAGAGAAAGTGGTTGCAGCTAGTGGCATTCTCATGGTTGGAAAACTTACAGTAACTAGACATAAATATAATCATTAAACCAACATATAATCTAGGGCAGTTCCCTTCAGGTATCTTAAGGAAATGCAGAACCAAGCTCGGGTCTTCATGGAACATGAGTGAAACGAGCACACACAGAATACATGACCTATATTGAATTGGATTCATTGGCTTCATTCAGTTGAGAGGCAAAGTTAGGCTACAGGTTGAGTTCTGAGGCTGCCAAATTCTAGATACGTATCAGTGAAATCTTTGTGATCCACTGCTATCCCTAGGTTAGAAAGTGAAACATTGTTATGCCAAAAGAGAAAAATCCCTAGGCCTAAAGTCATCTACTTACTGATTTGCTGTATCTTACCACTTTTATTTAACCTCCAGTTCAGGATAAACTTGGTTGACCCATGTGCCATTCCACAGCAGAGTAGAAACAAAAAGTACTAAAAAGTGTGGGTCAGGAAGATGGAGGAAAGAAGGCAAGGAGGCATTAACAGACAACATAATGACAACATAAATGACAGCTGTACATCTTTATTTTGAAGGATAAAAGGGGAAAAAACAAATAGATCATTAGCTATCCATGATAATTATTCTGGATCATTAAGAAAATAATTTATATTTCATATTATCTGAATAAAAAGTCAGGAAATATGTCATACATTTTTGAAATAAGTTTATCCAAATTGGTTAATTTTTTAATGTCTTGTATCTGAATGGTAAACCCTCAGTAGTCTTAAAAAAATATACCTACTAGAACATGTCCATCCCCATATCTGGCCCCAGGAGCACTATATAAATACAAGACCATTATATTTTGAAATCTTTCTAAATGTTTGAAGATTTTGTCTGTTACAGCTATATCAGGTTGAGTTTTTCAGTAGTTGCTAGCATTTTGTGTTGGGTTTGTAAAAATTGTAATGTTGAGAAATATGTATAAATAGTACAGAGACTTTTTCTAAAATGCATTTTATAAGGACAATGTAAAAATTAAAGCTACTTCAGCAAAGTGGGGTTAAATGTCTTTCTGTGTACATCAGTTGTAAATTAAAACATAAAGACACACAAGATTGCAAAATTTCTTAAAGGCATATTTGTACATTGAAATATGTATGTACAAATATGCCTTTAAGAAATTTTAAAGCAATATCTATTCATAATATTGTAACATCTTATTTGTTAACAATCATTGACAGTTTACTGTAAATAGAAATATGAAAAAAGATAGAAATATGAAAGCAATATACATTTATAATTTTAAATTTTGGAATAGGACATATTTTTGTTAAAATCGTAGTCCATTTAGAGTGAATTGAATATATCCATTTAAAATTTGCATATTACCTTAGGTCATTTAAATATGTTTTAAACTGCCAACTCCAGAAGATGGATAACAATTTCATTCCTGATGGCAATGAATTTCCTTCTTCTGAATTTTTTTATTAGGTGCACTAGGCCTTCCAATGAGGGGGATGAGCAACAATACCCCTCAGTTAAATCGCAGCTTATCACAAGGCACTCAGTTACCGAGCCACGTCACGCCAACAACAGGGGTACCAACAATGTCACTTCACACGCCTCCATCTCCAAGCAGGTATTTATTGATGGACCAGAATATTTTTCAGAATGTATCTTTGTAGAGTAAACAAGCTTTTAATTTTTTATTAAGGTAATTAATTATTTGATTTTCTGGTTCAGTGCCTTTCATTGAGGAACAACATACCTATGCTCATTTTATGTCAGTGCAAATTGATAAGTATAGGCAAGATATTTTTATCCTGCAGCTAGCATACTTGTTGTCAATGGGTGGATATCAAGGGTTAATCACCTCTTGGGGAACTTTTTCAAAAATCAGCTCTCTTCCTCAAAGGAAGATGTGCAATTTAAAATTCCTCCCCAGATAATTGTGATCATTGCTGCCTCACCACACATCCATTGCTCTAGTGAGCATAAAATAAAACAGATGACATAGACTGTGCATATTAGCGTGAAGAGTATAGAGTGACATGCATTTGGAATGCAGTTATTCTAAATATATATGTGAGATACATTTGGATTTTGTCATAGTCACACCAATAGTTCTCTCATCTTCGATGTCACCTTATATTAGTTCCACTATAATTTTCCCTTTGTTTGTTTACTTTGGTTTTTCTTTTCAAAGCACTAGAGTGACTAGGCAAAATAATAATTAATAAAAATTAGGAATGCAATTTGAAAGTATATTTGAGATTCTAGGGTTGGACCAATGGATTATTTATAGAGAATTTTAATGAGTGATTGTAGAGAGCTTATTTAGTATAATGGACTTCTTTTTCAGGGGTATTTTGCCTATGAATCCTAGGAATATGATGAACCACTCCCAGGTTGGTCAGGGCATTGGAATTCCTAGCAGGACAAATAGCATGAGCAGTTCAGGGTTAGGTAGCCCCAACAGAAGCTCGCCAAGCATAATATGTATGCCAAAGCAGCAGCCTTCTCGACAACCTTTTACTGTGAACAGGTAAGATGTTTATTGATACTGTGTATAATTGTCTTTCTGGGTATCCTCATATTTGCCTTTTCATATTCAATGCTTTGTTCTTGAGATGTGGCTTCTCTCTCATAAGTGTGTTTCATCATGTATTTATGACCAAAGATTCTGTTATACATTATAACTTTAACCTCCCACAACTAAAGTTATGTTCTTTTAGTTTGATTTTAGAAAGCACATTAAAACTTTTTGTTGTGGTAGTGGTAGTGTTAGAAAAGGATTGTTCTGTTCTTGGGTCACCACCAGGCAAATTTTGGTTGATATGTCCTTCCTTTATTGAATGAGGTTGGTTACCCATGCAGTAAGAGTTCCGGGCTTATGAATAGGACCGGAGACATGTTTGATTATTACCACCTTGCTTTAGTTATATTTTGGTTGAGAAGTTACACTTCTCAACTGAGATTCAGTTTTGTGCTTTGGAGACTTACTGACCAAAGACTTTTTAAAACTTCATCTAGAGTATTTGAAAACAGTATCATGTCTAGGGATTTAAAACGCAAAGATGAGCTTTGTGCTTTTTCACTCTTTTTGCACTGTCTGTTGCATATACTATGCAAATAATAGGAAGAGTTATTCATTTTGTTAGAATTTTCAAGGTGTTTGGTTAATTTTTATGAGAATTATGTCTAAAATATAACGCTTTCTTGCAAAAATAGCATTTAAGCTTGATGTATATATTTTATATATATAAAATGGGGGAGTGTGAAGGGGGAAAGGGACCTTGAGCTAGTTGATTATGTCATACCCATTTAATTCACTGTCTTCTATCTAGTACTTATAAAATCTGAATTAAAATAGGTTATTAGCACATTGCTGTTTAATCTTCATCCCATAGCTCCAATTCTTGCTTTTATTTTGATTTATGATGTTTCTTCTATAATTTTACTGCTCTTTTAATTTTTGAAAAAGCTATTTGTGAAAGATTATCAAAATCCTCATCTCCTTGACAGCTTCTTAACTGTATAATACTTCTTGGACTTTATCACATCTTTCTGCATTCTTGTACTTTTATTCATTGAATGTATGTTTAAATTTTTGCCTTTCCACATTTTTCCACATTTTAATTGTTTTTAAAGTATACTTTGCTTATAAATTGTCAATGTAATATGGATCTCTAAAACCCTGCTTATTTCTACTATTGATAAGTTGTATTTATTATAAAATGTTTTCATCTCTGAGCACTTATTCCATGTTTGATGTTACCTATAGCTTCAGCAATTCTAACATGCTATTAAACAAAAATTTCCATTGACTTTCCTACTCTTCTCAAGAGTATTGTTTCATCAGCTGCATATTTTATTGAAAAATTGTTTTGCCATAGTTAGTTTTACAGATTTAGGTAAAACCCAAAAAACTCTGTCATCTTCAAACCCTGCCCATAACACTAATACACTAAAATGTCTTTTATCAGAAGATTATTTGACGTTAAAGATACGTACTTTCATTGTAGAATCTGAATTAACAATTCTTTTTGACATTCTTAATTATTTGGCCTTACTCTAGGTTCAGCCTTACGTTTTGTTTTTTCTTCCCATGCTTAGGCTTCTGCAAAAAAGGGAGGCATTTGTATCTACTTACAAAATACCAGTTGTATATTAATTCAAAATTGGGGGCACTGTAGAGAGATTTTTTTTTTTCTTTCAAGTGGATGAAAGGTAAACTGTATTTAGAAAAGAATGATGTGTTTTAGAACACTGAATTCAATTAAAGAATAACACCATTTAATTCAGGTCAGCTAAACATTTATTGAGTGCCTATTGTGTCTTCCTAAACACTAATGTACAGAAGATGAAAAGAGGAAGCTGATATGGACACATCTATAAAGAGTTTATATTCTAGTTGGGAAAAGCAGACACGGTATAATAAGAGAAGATACATTATGAAAAATAATAGCAAGCTTTACCAATAAAGGAAGACAAACAAGTATTTAGGAAGAATAGTCTTAACCCTAACCTATGTATTTTTGAGATTAGGTACTTTCTCTGGTATGCTGTAAGTTGGCTTTCCAAGTACACAAAATGGTACCCTTAAATCCATTTTCCTCAAGGTTCATATATAAATTCTTCGGTTTTTGTTTTTTAACTAATCGGTTTAAGGTGTTTTGGTTCTCATTTATTCATGGGAGGACTTTAGAGAAGTTTTTAAGTAAAAATAAAGATTAAACTGAGAAAAATAATATTAGTATTGGTTTTGAAACATTGTTGTTTTATATGAGGAGACCAAAAGTATACACTTTTGTTTTTCTTCATCTGAAAGTTAGTGTTCTTACTGTATATCTAAAATTATTTTCTATGTACCCAGTATGTCTGGATTTGGAATGAACAGGAATCAGGCATTTGGAATGAATAACTCCTTATCAAGTAACATTTTTAATGGAACAGGTAAGCTTATTCTGGAGCTAGTACCCTGTAAAAATATGGTAGATTTCTGAAATACAAAGCAATTCAGCATACTGGTCTTTAAATATTAAGAGTTTTTTGTCTTGTTAAATGGCAGAATTAAATTTAGTGAGAAATGGACAGGAATAGGATTTAATTCGGTGAACAGTTGAGATATTTAATTTTTTTTTTTTTTTTTTTTTTTGCTTGGCATGGCAACATCATAGTTGATTTGTGTTATAACATCAGGATTATTTCTTTAACACCTAGAGAGAGCCTAAACATTAACTTAGCCTGTATTTATGCCTCGGAATCTTTTTTACTTCAAAGCTTTTCCTGTCCTCAGCCTTGTCACTGTGACAACTATAGTTTAGACTAGGTTGGGTGGTATGACATTCAGGCTGTAGAGACCAAGATTGAAGAGAACCTTTAAAATATTATGGAGCACTTACCATTTTTTCTTAATATTTAATAATACTGATTTTGGCATTTAACCTTAATGAGTTTCTGATCCATTTTTATGTATAAAATTAAAAATTTATTTACATGAAAAACCAATTCTGATTTTGACAGTGAAAAAATTCCTGCAGTCTTTTGGTTTATTGCTTTTATTAACCACTTCAGACAGAAGAGAACAGGAAGCTTTGTTGCTGTTTTGCTTTAGGTTTTACCCTCTCCACCCTTGCCTCCAAACCCTTTCCTAAGAAAGGAAATAAAGGATATTATCATCATAGGAGCAAAAATGAACAGGATTATTGGGAGAGAAATATATGTAAAGGAAGTGAAAAGTGAAAGAATGATCAGTAAAATGGAGCATACGTAGACACACAAGAGAAGATTTAATAAGGAAATGCCATTTATGGCTATGGGCTTTTAACTTTCAGATGTTAATGTATGCTCAATGTAATCAAACAAGATTAAAAACTTTGAAAAAAATTCCAACTTTTAGCATTTATATAATATATAGTAGTTAAAATAATATAAAGTACTAGTTTTCATTGTTTCGAAAATGCACATTTTTTAATACTTCAATATCTCTGAAATCAGGCTGCATATCATAGTTTAATTGGAATTTTTTTCCTAAATGGGACATTATTTTTAAATTCTATTTTAAGTGGGTATATTTTATACTAGGAAATTTTTTATCCAAGTCTTTTCCCTAGAAATATAGATTTGGGGGTTCATTAACTATTTTTTAAGTTAAAATATATTCTTAAGTAATATATGGCAACTTAAAATTCCATTTCCAAGGACACATTCCAATACACATTCCAAGATGTGTATTAAAAGTTAATATGTAATATTCCATGGTGTGTATGTAAAAGAAAAAAAAGGAAAATTAATATGTATCCAAAGTTTATAATTAATTTGTAATTAAGTAATTCAAGAAAGATTATTTTATAAATTGAACTATATAAATATCTAATTTCTATTTTCTTGTTGATATGGTAGTTTTTTAATTAAAAATTCATAGTTAAACAATGGGAATGAATGTATATCTTTTACTCTTATGGTTTTAAATTGTCACCTGTCTTGGAATATTAATGGTCTGTTTTTTCTATCAACAAAGTAATCTTATTGAGAGAAGAGTTGCTTTTTGAGATTTCTTTTAATTATGAAATTTGGAGAAAAATAAAAATTAATTGGGAAACAGGGTCAAATAAATTGAAAATGATTATAAAACACTAGATGAAACAAAGATTAAAGAAAAGCTATAGCACAGGCTAAAATGAAGGTAGAAATTTAAGTTCTTTGAAAATTAAGAGTATAAGGTTATAAAAATACTAAAAAGTTGAGAAGAAATCAAGATGATTAAAATAGACAAAGTAGAGAGGTTGGGTTAAATTTTAATTTTTAAAGGAAGCAGGCTGATTTAATTTAAAATGAATAAAAGTAAATTTTATTTATTCAATATGTATTTATTGAGCGCCTACTGTGTAATAGGTAATAGGAACTTCTGGGCTTTGTATCATGTTCCCATATTTCCCACCCACTCACCAAATATGGGAACCCTACTGCCACCTCTTTTTATGTCCCCACCCCCAACACACACACACACACACACACATGCACATGTTGCGTACACACATTTGTGTATTAAACCAATAGGTTATAGGCAGAAGTCCTCTGGGCTTCTGCTTCCATTGCCTGTTCCTCAGAAATCTTTCTAGCCATTTGCAGGAGGTATTGTCATTGTCACATTTGTGTATAACTGAAGCTTTAAGCATTCCAGATATAATTTCCACTTGGATATAATGAAAAAGCCAGTTATACCACAACAATCTCCCTCTTGTTAGCCAATAAGCTATAATTTTAGGTTACCGTCTTCCATAGGGCAAATAATGTACCATCTTACTCTTTTATCTTGAGTCTTTAGGATTTGGGGTTTTTATTATGCTGGTTGCATATTGCTTTTCTTAATTGTTCATGAAATTATTTGACATAAAATCAATCCATAAGTATGTTTTGAGCACCTACATCCACCTAGTACAGTGCTGTGCATTATTTAGGAAGAAGGCACTGTCATCTAAAATTACATTGTGGTTGGTTTTTATAATCTCTTTAAAAATGTTTGTAGAATCAATAACTAGTGTTCTTTCTTATTATCTAGATGGAAGTGAAAATGTGACAGGATTGGACCTTTCAGATTTTCCAGCATTAGCAGACCGAAACAGAAGGGAAGGAAGTGGTAACCCAACTCCATTAATAAACCCATTGGCTGGAAGAGCTCCTTATGGTAATTAAGCTTTTTAATGATGGCCAATGGAAAGTTTATATTGTGTGCGTGCGTGTGTGTGTGTGTGTGTGTGTGTACACACATATATTTGTGTTTTCTAATCAGGTTAGTGTAATTTTGTCAGAAATGATACATGAAAAGTGATTTTTCTTCCCAGAATACCATGGTAGCAAAGTTAAATGGGAGACGTTTGTACAGAAACCCAAAAGGAAGGTCCTCATTGGTATTCAGAAGTGATTTTCTTCTGGCATCTCTGCCTTAGTTCACCATAAGTGATTTATTTTGTGGTCTTCCTTTTCTGTCCTTAGTTGGTCACACATTTTTTGAAAGAATACAGTCCTGGTGATTAATAGTGGCTGACTATTATATATATATATAGAAGATGTTTCTCTGAGCCAAGTTTTCTGAACTGCCACACTATTGATACTTGGGCTGGATAATTCTTTGTAGAGAGGGATTGTGAGGGGGCTGTCCTGTTTATATAGAATGTTAAACAACATTCCTGGCCTCAGCCTACTAGATGCCAGCAGCACCTTCTATTCCCATCCCTCACATCCCTCATTGTGACAAACACAGGTGTTTCCTTCCAGACTTTGGCAAATGTTCCCTGGAGAAAAAGTTGCCCCCTGTTGAGAACCACTGCTCATGGGTCGTGTATAGTTTATGTAGACTCCTGATGTCCATTAATATCCTTCATTACTCTTTTTCACTGTCTCTGATAGATAAGAAATTCGGCTAATAGAGGCTAAATGAAAGTAAAAGGGGGTAAACATACGCAATAACGGTATAACAATTTAGACATGAAAATTCTGTCACAGCAATGTAGCCATACTCTTTTTATCACAGTTGTTTCTTTTTGGGAAAATCTGATAGAGACCAATAACAAAACAGTGAACTTGGATCAGTTAGTTATTCTAAAATAAAATTAGTATTTTTTCACATTTTTAACCAAGAAAGGATTTCTATGCCATTTAGAATATGAATACAAATAACAATATGTAAAGAAGGGAAAAATTTATTGTTCATATTCTAAAGTTTCCAAATTAGTCTTCCAAAAATAACAAAAAATGATCTGCCCTGGAAGTTGAGTACCTAGCTACTTGATTCTCAGTTCAGACTCTAATGTTTTTAACCTTTCCTCATAGGTCCATTTTTTCATCCCTTTAATCATTCCCGTTGCTCTCCTTGGACCATCTCTAGTTTCTCCATATCGTTCTTGAATTGTGGAGCCCCAAACTGGATATTGTTCTCCAATAAGGGCCCGACTAATGCCAAGTATAGTGGGAGGATTATTTCCCAGTTCTTGCATGTTTTACATCTATAACATGGAGTCCAAGAAAATCTGAAATAATACGGAGTTGTTTTGTAATTGATTGCAATTTGATCACTCTGTAAGTTACTTTCAAGTAGAATACTGACATGTTCTTTTAAAATTTATTTTGTTCATTTGTATTTGACAGTTAACTGGTGTTTATAATATCTAGTCAAATATTTAAATAAAACAAGCTTTTAAACCAAAATTTTAGTAATTATTACCAATATCAAATCATATTTTTAAGCACCTACATATGGTATTCAATTTACAGGATTACCACTTAATTCCCTTGTATTATTTTGTCTGTTGAGTTATTAATCAGTAAAACAAAATTTAATTCTTCATTGTTATCCTGAATAAAATTTTTTGAAGTGCATTTTTATAGCATTAAAAAGAAAACTTTTGGTATATTATCATGAAGAAAGTTAACGTTTTATAATCTGTAGCAAAATATCGTAAATATCAATTGCAATTCTCTGGATTATTTTCATTACATAGTTGGAATGGTAACAAAACCAGCAAATGAGCAATCCCAGGACTTCTCAATACACAATGAAGATTTTCCAGCATTACCTGGCTCCAGCTATAAAGATCCAACATCAAGTAATGATGACAGTAAATCTGTAAGTAACTGAGAATTGTGTATGTGAGTGTTGTAGTTTTTCCCTTCAGATTTCTCTTATATTAACAGTTACTTACCAAATACTATTACAAAACTGTTTATCTTGAATATCTGTAATAATCTAACTTCTGAAGAATGTGGAAAAGCTTTATAACTTAGAAGATAGCCTATTTTTTTCCTATTTCATATAGGTTTGCAAATTTCTGTTCAACTTCTCAGAGTTAATTTAGACTTTTATTGTAGTCCCTGTCAGCTGGATCCCATGAAGTTTGATAATATAGCCTTCTAAGGAGCTGTGTTTTTCTTGAGTAAGTTTTCTCCTTGAAGAATCTTTATACACATTTTTATACCTGTGTTGATTCAGCCAACTCAGCTTCTTTCTGACTTAACAGATGTGTTTATTTCTTCCACATTTCACTGAAAATAGCTTTTCTATGTGTGTGGTGGGAGTTTGTATATTATTTAAAAAATTGATAAAGAAAATTGTTGGGTAAGAATTAAAATAAGTATAAATTTTTCAAGTTCATATGTTCTAACTTATCTTGGAGGTTGCTTTGGTAATATTTTAGGTAATGTACTATATTTAGAGTTTCTCTTTTAAATGAAAGCATTGAGGAGTGTAACTTCAAGTGTATCCCAAAGCATAAAGCTCTGAGAGAGAGAGAGAGAGAGGGGATTTTTTTTTCTGTGACTAAAGATCTGAGATAAATAAGAATATTTTTCCTTGATTTCTTGTTCTTTAAATACTTAAATGTGGATGATAATAGGATTTATTTGTATACCATGGGAAATTATGGAAATAAAATTTTCATGTAGAACTTGAAAAACAGGTAATAATTTACTACCAATTTAAATATAATAATGAATAGCAAGCTATTAATATATAAACTTGAATTTGTACACTTAACAAATTTTAATGTCACATTTAATTTTTTTCATGCTAGAATTTGAATACATCTGGCAAGACAACTTCAAGTACAGATGGACCCAAATTCCCTGGAGATAAAAGTTCAACAACACAAAATAATAACCAGCAGAAAAAAGGGATCCAGGTGTTACCTGATGGTGGGACTCTATAAATATATCGAAGATATTATAGAATGCATTCTTTTTTACTTTTCCTTAAAAATAAAAATGACTATGTTTTTCTTACCCAGGTCGGGTTACTAACATTCCTCAAGGGATGGTGACGGACCAATTTGGAATGATTGGCCTGTTAACATTTATCAGGGCAGCAGAGACAGACCCAGGAATGGTACATCTTGCATTAGGAAGTGACTTAACAACATTAGGCCTCAATCTAAATTCTCCTGAGTAAGTTTTTTTCTTTTTTTCAGATTTGTATATGATACCCCCCTGCAAACTTGGAGGTTTTATAATCGTATCACCTGTTGCCACTCATTGTTGCTGTTATCTGCTGACTCTTTGGGCTGTTCCCTCTTACATTAGCTCTTGGGTCACTGTCATTCTGCAATATTTTTCCTCTTATAATTTGGCAGTTTCAGTATACACATATGATGATCCTTCTATAATCCTGAAATCTCAGTTCCTTGAATTTCTTTCCTCCAAAAATCTTGTCTTGCACCATACCTCATCCATTCCTTTAGTCATCTTTTGACCTCGTTATTCCTAGTAACTGCACAATCTCTCCATAATTTTAAGTCTTTGCTCCCATGCTTTCTGACTACTACTTCCTATTTTCTGTCTCTCTTCCTCCAGTACTGACTCCTGTAATCATTTGACTCCATTGTGACCTTCAGTCCATTGATTCTTCTACCTTTTCACTGTTCCTCAGTCTCTCTCTCTTCCCCTGTGATGAACTCAACTTTCCTTCTTACTGATTAAATTCTGTGGTCAATCATAATTGCACATTTACATATACCCTTGACTACTTTGCCCTTTTCTCATGTTGTTATACTTATGTGGCAAAAATTACAGTACTGGTTATTACAGTACTGCCTATTCCATTCCTGATCTGTGCTACTGAGCCCAGCTAGAGAAATACACCCAACTTTACTGCCTGGTCTTTCTTTGAAGTTCATGACCAGGAACCTCAAAAATGGGCCCTTAATTCTGCCAGGAATACTCATACCTGGCATTCTTAGTCCACTCACTCTTTTGCTCTCCTATGCAACTGTTTTACACGTCTACAGACCCCGATAGCTTCTCACCAATCTTATTCTTAGATGATGACCTTGCTTTTTACTTCTACTTTACTGAGAACAGTGGAAGCAATCAGAAGAGAACATCAGCACAGTCCTACCACCAAATGTAACTACCTTCTGCATCTACCATATTCTTATCTTCTTCCCTATTACCATAATTGATCCATGCTTTCTACTTAAAACCTCTCTTGGAAACTCAAGGGCATGACTGTAACAATTTTCACAGTTCGTTGGATTATTTTCATTAGCATACAAATATACTGTTATTTCTCCCATCTTAAAAAAAAAAAAATCTTGTCTTGATCTAACCTCCTCTGTGGGTTACTGTCCCATTTCTTTATTCCCCTTTGAAGCAAAACTCCTCAAAAGAGTCATCTCCATTTCTCCAATTTGTCTTCTCCCATTCTTAAACCCATTTCAGTCAGGATTTTGCCCCCACCACTTCACTAAAAGTGCTCTCATCAAGGTCACCAAATGACCTCCATGTTATTAAATTCAGTGGTTGCTTCAGGGAACTCTTGCTGCTTGGTACATATTCTTCACTTGAATTTGCGAACACCGTTCTTATTTGATCTCACTGGTTGGTCCTTCTCGGTTTCCTTTGCTGATACCTCCTCCTCTGCTTGACTTCTTTATATTAGTCCTCTTTTCTACATTTTCTTGATGATCTTTTCCAATCTTATAGTTTTAAATACCATATGTAATTGAGGAATCCCAGACTTACATTTCCATTCCAGGCTTCTCCTCAGTTTGAGATTTCTACTTTCAATTGCCTCTTCAACATCTCTTGAATGATGTTACCCAAACCTCCTCTATCTACAGCCTTCTCAATCTCAGCCAGTGGTAACTCTATACTTGTAGAAGCTTGACATTATCCTTAACTCCTCTCCTTCTCTTATACGCCATAATCAGTCTTCTTCCAAAAAACGTACAGAATCTGACCACACCTCAGCCTGATTTGATTCATCATCCTCTCTTGCTTGACTACTCTTAGCCAATAACCAGGTGTACCTGATTCTCCCTTTGCCCCCACCCGTACAGTCTCTTCATATAGCAGCCAGGACAATCCTTTTTGAATAAATTACTCCTCTGCTCAATACCCAGTAAGGGTTTGTGGTTTCATTATGATTAAACACCCAAAATCTTTACAGGCCTACAAGGTCTTACATGATCATGTCTCTCCCCAACACTGCCTCAACAGCTTTTCCCTTTGTTCACTGTACTTGAGCTACACTAGCCTTCTTGCTGTATCTCAGACATGCCTGTCATTTCCCTGCCTTAGTTGCTCTAGCAGTTCCCTCTGACTAGAAGTTGCCTGCCAGATAATTAATATTATTATCTCCCTCATATCCTTCAAATCTTACCTTCTTAATGAGACCTAACCCAACCACCCTATTTAATTATACAGCCTGTCTCCCCTCCCAGACCCTTCCTTAAAAAGGACTATTTATTTAGTTAGTTATTTTTGTCTGTCTCCCTCCAATCCACCATCCTCAACCATAAAGTAAGTTTCATGTTGTCAGTGATCTCTGTGGTGTTCACTGATGTAGTATCCCAAGCACCTAGAATAGCGCCAGGCATATAATAGGCACTCAGTAAATATTTGGTGAATTTGAACTTTTGTTTTTAGTAATTACTAATTTTTTTCTGGGCACATAAATGGGAAAGTAATTCCATTTGGGGGCATGGTATTGATGGATTTAAAGCATCCTGAGTTGAAGTCAATTAGCAGTAGAAAATTTTAGATCATATATTTTGTGTATTATGATACACTGTGTTACTTATACTGTACTGTAAGAATACTTAGGGAAGCAGTCCTGTTGTATTTTTCTCACACACATATACACACACACACACACACACACACACACCCTGTTTCAGTTTCTTCCTGTATAAGTCAGCAGACCCAAGTAAGGGAATTAGAAGTAAAGATGCTCATTTTACATTTGAAGTCTTTGTTTTTCCTGATTTTCCTGAAATAAAATTAGAAATATTCTTTTTCTACTTAGGACTTCAAAGTGTTTTTTTTCCCCCCTTATTCAGAAATCTCTACCCCAAATTTGCATCACCCTGGGCATCTTCACCTTGTCGACCTCAAGACATAGGTAGGAGAATGTATTTGTGTTTAGACCTTTTAAAAAGATACTTATAACTGAGAATCAGTTAATAAGGCTTTTTTCATTTTATTATCCAGACTTCCATGTTCCATCTGAGTACTTAACGAACATTCACATTAGGGATAAGGTGAGTGTAGTTTATTATTTTACTTAGTCAGCATGAATTTATCTATTTTCCAGGTGCCGTTTTTCAGTTCAGACAGCATAATATTTTTGAAGTAATTAACAGTGGTCTTAGGGGTGTGCTTTCGTATGTCCATGATAAATTGTTAAATGTTAAACGTTAGATAACATTGTTAAACAGTGTTAGGACTGGTAAAATATTTCTTATAGTTAAGAACAGGCTATAATCATCACAGCTGATGGGAATAAACTAACTTGGAAAATCTGATACGTTTTCTTCTGGTATTCTCATTTTATGACCTTACCAATGAGAAAGATTTTCCTTTACAAATATTACAGATAACAGTGTTTTTAATGGAACAATATATATATTTAAAAACTATCTATGACCTTTGGTGTTGTTTGTTTTTTTTTCCATTCATTTAACTAGCTAAAATTCTAGTTTTAAGTAATTATTAACAACAGGTTACATCTTTAATATCTCTCTCTGTTTTTTTATTCTAAGAAAATGGTAAACACTTTTTGCTTTAGGGGGAAGAACTAAGAATTCATTTCTTTTAGGGAAAAATGCATAATGGTATCTAAATTTTAGCCATGTGAAAGGATATAGTGAAAAAATGTATTTGTTATGTGTATGTGTATAAATATATATAACAGTATTCTGAGTCTGTGCCGTACAGTTGTGTGGTCAAATGGATGTTGATGTTGTCGACAGGCAAGTAAAGGATATCTTTCTCAATATGTCTTCTCATACTTGAGTAGATGGAGGCAAGAAGTATGAAATAGAGAGGGCTCACATCTTCTGTTTGTGGATTGTGTGATTTGCTGCCATCTCCACTATAGAGCTGTTTTGCTCCAATTACCTAAGTGTTCCAGAACCTTTTGTGAGGACAGTTTGAGAAATACTAATTTAGGAGAATGTGTTGCATTGGGGACTGCTGCCTGAATTGGAATTACATGAATGGAGAGAAAAATTACATTCAGAGAATGTGTAATAGCCAAATAAACATTTAGGTATCGGTAGAGATAAAAATGTGTTTGTTTGGGAAGCTTTTAAGGTTTATTTTAATGTGAGAACTTGAGACTGTTGAACTCACCTACGTGTTGTAGTTTGGTAGGCAGTTAGTTTCTACCTTGTGGAGGGAAATGTAAGGCAGTCATCTTTCGGCCATCCATTTAAACAAAATAAAAAGCCATTTCTTTGTGATTTTTGTATTAACCATCTGTGATTTGCTGAAAACACACAACCAACTGATTGTGAATCACTGTCAGCTGTAGATTTAGGTAACATTTCTTATAAGCTGTATATGTATTTGGTGTTCTACAAGGTGCTTTCATATACTTTCATTTACTTTCTTAGTAACCCTTGTAGGTGCCATTGTCCACATTTTACAATTAAAGTTCATAGATGTTGAATCATTTGGACATGGTCATATTAATAAGTAATAGAACTAGGACTTGAATACAAGTCCTACATCTCTGAGTACAGTGTTCTAGTATTGTTGCCACATTGGGTGTTAATAAATCTTGGAGTGAGACAGTCGACATTTGGTCTTGCTTGGAAGTTTTTATTTAGCTTTTTTCCCAATTAGTATATCAAATAGATGTACCAAAAATGAGGAAATTCCCTTTTAGAAAATTGTAACTACCTATCTACATAATCATGTAATAACATTTATCTGCTACAAAGTGAAGTTTCTGTTTGTCTCTCCATTTTTACTTTAGTGGTAGCAATTATGTATTAGGATTTTCAAATTTGTTTTACATTTCAGAATAATTTATTTTTCTTTTTCAGCTGGCTGCAATAAAACTTGGCCGATATGGAGAAGACCTTCTCTTCTATCTTTATTACATGAATGGAGGAGACGTATTACAACTTTTAGCTGCAGTAGAGCTGTATGTTCAAAGTATTTTAATCACTTTTGTATTATAGTGGTTCTTGACTATGCTGAAAACTTCTTTTTTTAAATGATGATGACTGTAGTTTTTTTCTTAAAGTCGAAGTATTTCTCCATCAAGAAATTTGTTTATTTTTATGTTTAGTAAAATAAATTTAATTTAGATTAAAACCGTATGTTACCATGGCTTCATGATCACTGTATACATAAAAAGAATTTCAAACTTACTGCTGAATTTGTAAGAAGACAGAATCAACTTGACTCATGGATTTGGTGAATCTAATTTTTGTAAATATATGAATTATAAGATATGATTCATGACTGTGGTTCTTCCTCTTTATTGGAACTGTATATGTTAATGATTAGATACTGAATTTCATCATTTCATAAGCATCTATTGTATATTATATAGGCAATGTACCATGCATATTTGTTGTGTGTTTTGAAGTGCTGATAAAATAAAGTCCACATTCATTATCAGCAGCCTGTTGGCCAATTTAAATAGAAGTTAGTGTAAAGAAGTTGGTTCATTGACTCTTTTCCTGAGCATTTCTGTTTTTGACCTGATGTTTTAAGAATAAAAATTTTCTGTCATTTCTCATAGGTCCAATTGGTAACATGTTCTGTTGCCAATAGACTATTCTATTTACTATAGAGTGAATTGTTAGTAAATATTTATAACCTTATGATTGGGAGAACTTTTCTTAGATTTAAGTATTTTGTAGTATTCCTAATAACATTTCTATAAATGGCCTTGGATCAGATGTTTTAAAATGTAAAATTCACTATGTTGATAATGAATTGTTTTGTTTTTTATTTCTCAATTGAGAGGATTTATTTTTTTGTTTTTTCCCTTGTTTTCCCCTCATTTTTGTAAGATAGAGATTACTACCTGTTCCTATTAATTTATTTGTAAGTAAATAAATTCATTCAGTCATTCATCCATCTATCACTGGCAGTTCTGTTTCATATCTTATTTCTGTCTTAAAAACTACCTCACTGTGTTGGTAGGAAAGTGTTTATTTATGTGGAGGCTTATTTTGTGGGACATTTACCTCCTTTGTATGTTACTTCCCCAGATTACAAGTGGTGTAACTCCTTATTGATTCTTGCATGAATTCTGATGGATGTCCTCCTCTTAGCTTTTGAGAATTTAGGATCAATGAGATTTGAATAAAAAATAAAGTAACACATTCATTATAATTTTCAACTAGATATTCTATTTTCAAGATAATTATAAAATTATGTGAATTTAAATAGTTAATTCAAAGAGACTTTGTATTTAGTTCCTTAACAAATAATACAAATAGTTGGGGGTTTTGTTTATTAAATATCTCAATTTCTTTTGAGTGTTAAGAAGAGCAAGAAAGGAGTGAAGTTTCTGGAACACATTGTATCTTTATTTGGTCTGCCTAAGTTTTTATCATGTTGCTTATGGAACTTTTAAAATCTAATCTTGTTTCACAAAAAGTTTCTTCAATTAAATAAAAGTGTGTGTATTAATTAGTGGGCTTTCTGGACAAATTAAGAAATTATTTTCCTATATTTATTGCAATAGGGTTATCTTTAATAACAATAAAAGAGTCAGGAAACACCCTTATTTATTTTATGTGTAATTTTTTTCTGAGAAAACTTTTACAAAACATAGAAAATGTTTTATGTGAGCCACAGGAAAAATTAATTATCTTTTTCTTTTAAAAATTGAAGTTTTAACCGTGATTGGAGATACCACAAAGAAGAACGAGTATGGATTACCAGGGCACCAGGCATGGAGCCAACAATGAAAACCAATACATACGAGAGGGGAACATATTACTTCTTTGACTGTCTTAACTGGAGGAAAGTAGCTAAGGTATATTTTTTTCCATGTGCAAATGTATAAATCTAGAGTTTAAAAAAGAATTGTCCTCTTTTATCTGTTTATATGTGCCAATATGTTCATTCCAGTAATGTGCCAGATAATTGCTAAGTTTTTTGTCTCCATCTCCTTAGCTTGACATTCTCAGGAGAGTGTCTAGAAACACTTCCTTTTACTAACAGTTAAAAAAATTATTGAACTGGGTAAGAGATTTTGAAATTTTGCACAAGCCTTGGTAACATTTGAAATATTTTGTGTCTGCTGAATTATAAAATGAAGATAACCTCTTGTAATCCCAGTCATGTATTTTTATATTTTTGTTACTTTAAGCAGGTATGAGATTTTCCTAATAACAATATATAAACAGACTTTTTACACTTGCACTCATTGCAGGAAAGATACCTGAATTTTTATTGGCAAGTCATTTTAAGAAAGAAAATTGCAAACATTACCCATGACTATTTCTATGAGTACTATGCTAAATATTGGGGAGAAATGGGCTGTAGAAAAAAGTTGATTGTTTTGTTTTATTTTGGTTTTGCAGTTTTTCCTCATAAAAACACCTTTCTAACTGCCCCATATGCAAAATTCCTATCAGCATCAATGCATATTGCACATTTATGTTTACTACCTTATGTGTACTTAGTCTACCTAGTAGAGAACATAACCCACATTGTCTGATTTCACAACTCCAAGATTTCTCTGAATGCATTTTCCATCAGTGATTCTTAGAATTTTAAACTAAAGAGTTAGTTTTGTGGGTTTTGTTTTATTTTTTTCTTTAAGAGGCGGTATCTTGCTCTGTCACCCAGATAGGAGTGCAGTAGCACAATCATAGCTCACTGTAACCTTAAACTCCTGGGCTCAAGTGATCCTACCGCCTCAGCCTCCCAAGTAGCTGGGACTACAGGCATGTGTCACCACGCCTGGCTAATTTGGTTTTTTATTTTTTGTAGAGATGGGGTCTCGTTTTGTTGCCCAGGCTGGTCTCAAACTCTTGGCCTCAAGCAATCCTCCCGCCTTGGCCTCACAAGGTGCTGGGATTATAGGTGTGAGCCACTGGGCCCAGCCTTAAATCTTTTTTATTATTATAATTTTTAGGTGTTTCTCAATGGTAAATGTCATTACTTCTCAGACTAAGTCCATATACTGTATACTGTATTTGAGTTATTTTAACAATTCTAATTTATATGAATATCTTGTTTTCATAAAGAATATTCATGATTTAACCTTTCATTTAAGTAGAAATAATTACCTTAATTAAAAACAGTACATGAGACTTGTGTATGTTAACTTCTCTTTAAGAAGTATAGTGTAGTAGAAAGCCATAGCCTTCGTATCATTGATTTGAATTTAACTCCTGTTTCTGTTATGCTTTCACCTTGTATGAGTTGTCTTTTCATGCCTGTTTCCTTTTTTGTAAAATTGAGAGATATTTTCCCCTAGCTTATCATGAAGATTAAATGAGATTATACACACACACATACTGAGTACAGTGCTTGGCACGTATTGAGTATTTGATATATGGTAGTAGTTTTGGTAGTTTTTTGCTATTTTTTTTCTCATCATTGTTATTATAGCTTTCTACTGTTCTTCCCAAAATGGAAAAACTAACTGTTGTTAGATCGTGTCATTGGTTCTCAAACTTTAGCTTGCATCAGAATTACCTGGAGAACTCGTTAAAACAGAAATTGCTGGGCTATACCTCCCTTGTTTCTGATTTAGTAAGTTTGTGGGTGGGGCATAAGAATTTGCATTTTTTAACAGCTCCCAGGTGATGCCAGTGATGATGCTGGTCCTGGTCCACGGCCATATTTTAAGAACCTCTGGATTGAATGATGCTACAGGAGAGAAAAAATACCTTTGGAGGGGGAAAAATTCTATTAGTAAATAAATGAAGTTTTCTCCTTTCAGTCTGAAGCTTTTGGCTCAATATCATTGTAAATTATTCCAAAATTATATATGCAGAAAGGGATAGATGTTTCCAGTAGATAGCTACATAATTTTAGTTAAATTGTAGTTGGAAATACGTGTGAGGAAAGAAAATCAGTTTTTCAGAATTAAGTTCGCCCCATAACGTTAAATATTCAGAAACAACTTAAACATTAATATAGGACTCCTTTACATTCCCACAAAAGCAGTTTTTCACTCAGGTAAATGTCATTTTAAAGAAAATTATATCTACGTGAAATATATATTAAATATATATAGTGTATATTTAAAATAATTTTGCCCAATTTTATCTGATATCTCTTATACAGTTGAACTTTTGTCTTTACCTTTAAAAATTTTAGTTGTGAACTGAAAACAAAATTTGAGAAATAATGTCAAGTTATTCCCTAAGATATTTCTCTTAAGGTAACAATTTGCTGGCCCCTTGCACTGAAATTCTTCAAAATTATTTTCATAGTAATGCAAACAAACAGAATTGTTGACCTCTATCAGATATTAATAAACAGCTCACTCTTGGTTATATTGAAATACAAATCCATGAACTTAAAATTTTAAGTTGTATTATATTGACAGACTAAATTTTCACAATGGCTTTTTTTTTTAAGGGTGTGTTTAGTGCTTTCCCAGAAATTTGATTAGGAATTAAGAAATTTGGGTTCTGTTCATAAGTATTTTTATTAACAGACTTCATCAAATTATAGAAAATTCATTAATATGTCATGTCCCAAGTTAACTTAAGAGTCCCCATCTGTAAAGTAGATGTGGTTTACTATTCGCAGGTAAAGAGCTTATATTAAATAGCTTCAACTCATTGTGAGAAGCCTGCAATATGAATTAGTATTTTAAGTAATAGCTGATGTTATATGGTGTCATTAAAAGGTTTCAAGCTGATCTAGACCATAATCCTAGTCTCCATTCATAACATTTTGTGTGAGCTGCTATTTTTCCCCCGAATTACTTAATATTTCCACAGAAATGTAATATTAAATACGGGATTAGATAATCTAAATCAGAAGTATTTCTTATGACCCCAAAATTTTATGGCCTTGAGTTCTAGGATTTAATCCATTATTTATTTACAGAATTTCCTATAAATCAATAATTTATGTACATAAAAATTTTGACTTTGTATTTTGCTTATCCTCCCCTTTTAGATAACCTTAACTTTTTAAGCAGGCTGTATTGTCCTGCATAATTCTGCTAGAATTACTCATACCCCATTAATTTAAAACTTGGGGCAATTAAGATCTTAATGACTAAAATTCTTAAAATAATTTCTTCCACAATGAATTTTTAAGTGACAGAGGCTGCCTTATTACCAGGAGCTTTCTCAAAATAAAAACTTAAAAATTTAAGAATTATTCTAGCCTAACTTCACCTTGTGGACCTAATTGGATTTCTAATGCTTAGGATTTTTTATATCACAGTCTGATATAAATGTGATTTTTTTCATTAACTTCACTGGTACATATTAGCACATCTTTATACTTTAAATTAGCAATATGTGCTTTTCTTCAAAAAATTATTTCTAATAACTGTATTTAAGATAGTTTGCCACTTCCTTCCTACAATTTAAATTAATATGGATTATTATACAGGTTGAGCATCCCTAAACCAAAATGCTCCAAAATCTGAAAATCCTTGTGCCAACATGACACCACAAGTGGAAAATTCCACACCTGACACCTTTGTTTTTTGATGATTCAGAGTATACAAACTGTTTCATGCACAAAATTACTAAAAATATTGTATAAAATTGCCTTCAGGATATGTGTATAAGGTATATATATATGAAGCATAAATGAATTTCATGTTTAGACTTGGGTCCTGTCGCCAAGAATATCTCATGTATGTGCAGATATTCCAAAATCTGACAAAATCCAAAATCTGAAACACTTCTGCTCCCAAGCATTTCAGACAAGGGATACTCAACCTGTAGTTAAGAGAAAATTGACATTTCTTGAGAATTTGAGAATATATTCCTACAGTGTATGTTTTTCTATGTAACTAGATCAGTGATGACATTAATGCTTTTGTAATAATTTTGATTATCTGAATCCAGTGCATAATTTCAATTCTTCTTGAATTGAAAAGTAACCTTTTGAGAATACACAGCCTAATTTTATTAATAGAAAAACTAAGGCTTTAAAAAGTTGTTTTAAAAGTATTTAGTACTTGTTCTAGCCTTTTAAATCATTCTATTGTAACCTAAAAGTCCTTTTTCCCATAAAAAGCAAATGTATACATAATTTGAAAATATTAGAAAAATCAAGTATTCTGTTCCCAAAACAAGTGAAGAAAGCTAGTGTTTATTAGTTCATCAGTTGTTAATTACACATCTGCCAGGGGCATGGCACTATTCCAAGCTGTACATAGTGGTACACAAAGTAGACACCCTTGCTTCTACAGAATGTACAAGGGTGTACATGTATGTGGTATGTGTATACATATAACAAACATGGAAAAGATGTTATCAACAAAGTTAGGGAACAAAGAAAGTCGTAAATTTTTTGTATTTTAAGAAGACTAAAAATAAATGGAAGATCAAAAAAGATGAAAAAACAATGGAAGACAAAATTTGACCTATATAATTTCTGAATCTCTGATACATAATAATTCTTGAAGATTTTTTAAATTATCATATTAAAATATTTTTGCTACTTAGGTTTAAACTGATCTTTTTCTAGTATGTAGGGGAAAAATATGTATATTGATGGAAGTTAATCTAGTTTAAATTCTAATAATACAATATAGTTCACCAATGTGAATAAAATTTTAGTTTAACTTAGTACTTATTGTTTGTCAAAGATAGACGCTATAATTACACATTTTGGAAACAAAGATGCCAATTTTAATTTTAAAAGAATGACATAGCAAGAAGATATTTTCTTCACTAATTCAGATATTCTTCAGCTAAGCAATAAAATTCTTTTAATTCCTATATAGGGTTGGGGAGAGGGAAAATGGTGGCTGCAGAGTGCATTAGGGGGAGATATCATGGTTGTAGTGGTGGTTCTGGTGTTTGCTAGTTTTTACTGATAAGCAAATAACCTGTGCCTTAATTACTTCATCAGTCTTACGAAGAGGACCTTTTTAGGCTAAAGTCACGATGCTGTACCTTCTTTATAAACTTTTGTCAGGGAACTGAATTTTTTCAACATTTCTGGATTGGGGTGTAATGAATTAAATAAATGTTTTGGGTCTTGGGCTAAATATATTAAGAATAACGTGCTATACTAGAAAAGACACAGGCTTTGATGTCATGGGTCTGGATCCTAATCCTAGGTGTGCCACTTACTGTATGATTTGGGGAAGTTACTTGTAAGCCTCATTTTCTTCAGGTGCAAAATGATAATAATGATATCCACTTTACACAATTATTATAAAGATTAGAATAAAATTAGCTGTGTCTCTAGTTTGGGCATATGTCAGGCTTTAGATAAATTATACCTATTAGATCTGTAATTATTTAGTGTCTTTAAATTTTAAATACTTGGCTCTGTATCTCAAAGTTTGATCACTGTGGCCTCGGTTTTCATTTTAATTTAATAATAGATTTTTTATTTAATTTAATAATGGAATCAGTTTGAAACCAGACAGATAAGGTAAAATATGTTAACCATGGTTGCTGATGTCACTTGTTAGCTTTTAATCTTCAATACATAATACATATTAAGGTTCATAACTCTTTAAATGGGATTGTACAGTGATAGTTTGTGGTAATTAAATGCAGATTGTAGAATTGGTAATTTCAGAGCCTCTTTATGAGGTTGCAGCAGAGGGGTGTTTTTTGTTTGAATTTTTTTAGTATGTACATAATTATATTCTGCATCTCTATTCTTGATCTTGGGAGGACGTATCATGAAAAAATTACTTCATTCTTAAATTTTAAAACTCAGGAAGTTAATACAGTATTTTGAAAGTTTGATTAAAATGAGCTATCTAGTTAGTCTTCAAATGTTCCTGTAGCAAAACCACTGTGTAGTTTTAGGTAACAGTTGACTTATATTTAAGTTAGAGTTTGGGGTTTATGAAATGGGAAGTCTGGCTATGTGAGTTTTAAAGTTGATCATTTTCCTCAGATTTTAATGAGGTTAGAATAACTTCATATGTTTGCTTTTTTATAAAATAAGTGTGATAAAGACAAATTGGAAAATTTTTATTTCTAAACTTTTTTCATGGACAAAAAGTAAATTTTTAGGTTTTGTATATTTCTTTGAAGGGTGGTTTATTTTAAATATCCTATAATTTTCAGTGGTTTAGAGATATAGTAATTGCCCTCCCTTTTTATTTTTTTAGTAAAAAAATACACAGAAGTAAGAAGCCTTGGGGCGGGTGGGGAGGAATACAGACTTTCAGTGTCAGATGTTCATGAATAGTGTCTTGACTTACATATAGAAAGTCTGTCTTTATTTTTGTACTTATCCGTTAGAAACTACAGCGCATTATTTTTCTTCAAGCTGTATTTTACTTAGAGGGAAAAGAGTTGGTATATCTGTTAATTAATGTTCATTCTTATATATGTAGGTTATTTTATTTGTTCATATAGTAAAGTACATTTTGACAAAAATTTGAGATCAAAAGGACAGGAAGCCATCTAAATTCTTTAATTTTTTTTGTAGGAGTTCCATCTGGAATATGACAAATTAGAAGAACGGCCTCACCTGCCATCCACCTTCAACTACAACCCTGCTCAGCAAGCCTTCTAAAAAGACTTCCCTTTTCTTGGGGTATGGCTGTCTCAGCACAATACTCAACATAACTGCAGAACTGATGTGGCTCAGGCACCCTGGTTTTAATTCCTTGAGGATCTGGCAATTGGCTTACGCAAAGGGTCACCATTTGAGGTCCTGCCTTACTAATTATGTGCTGCCCAACAACTAAATTTGTAATTTGTTTTTCTCTAGTTTGAGCAGGGTCTGAATTTTTTCATTTATTTTCTTTTTTGCCAGCAGACAGACTTGGGTCTGTAAAGACAAGCAAGTACACTGACAGAAGTTTACCATTTAGTTTCTAAAATGTAAAAAGAAAACCCACAAAAGACTCAACAAAATTAGACCACAAAATTTGCATTGTTCATTGTAGCACTATTGGTAATAAAATAACAAATGTTTGTGCATTTTTATGTGAAGATCCTTCTCGTATTTCATTTGGAAAGATGAGCAAGGTCTGCTTCCTTCATTTTACTTCCCCTTCTGTTTTTGAAAGGCAGTTTCGCCAAGCTTAACACCAGAATATCTGACTGTTTAGATGAAAGATTATTGCCACAATCTCTGGATGGTTGTCCAGGGTTGTGTTATTACTGAGCTTCATCTTTCCAGAATGAGCAAAACACTGTCCAGTCTTTGTTACGATTTTGTAATAAATGTGTACATTTTTTTTAAATTTTTGGACATCACATGAATAAAGGTATGTATGTACGAATGTGTATATATTATATATATGACATCTATTTTGGAAAATGTTTGCCCTGCTGTACCTCATTTTTAGGAGGTGTGCATGGATGCAATATATGAAAATGGGACATTCTGGAACTGCTGGTCAGGGGACTTTGTCGCCCTGTGCACTAAAGGGCCAGATTTTCAGCAGCCAAGGACATCCATACCCAAGTGAATGTGATGGGACTTAAAGAAGTGAACTGAGACAATTCACTCTGGCTGTTTGAACAGCAGCGTTTCATAGGAAGAGAAAAAAAGATCAATCTTGTATTTTCTGACCACATAAAGGCTTCTTCTCTTTGTAATAAAGTAGAAAAGCTCTCCTCACTGCAGTGTTGACTTTGATTTGAAATTGTGAAGTTATTTCTTCAACATGAAAAATAGAGGGAAGAAACTGAAGTTTTACAAATATCAAACTGAATGGTGTGACTAAATTTAAAATGTCTTTTTAGCTTCTGACAAATAATTAAATGGAAAAATAGTGAACCATTTTACTTGTAGGTTAAAAATGTAGACAGTATTAACCAGATAAAACTATTTTCAAATGGATTATGGCAGTATTAGAAATAAAACATTCTGAACACTATTGGGACCCAATCAAAATACTTTTCTTCTGTGAGAAATTTATGAGAAATTTCCTGATAGACCTTTGAGAATTATTTTTAAGAAGTAATATGCAGGTTAAGGTAAGCCAAAAGGTGAAATGGGTAGACTTTACCTTCAGTTTGCTGGCCTGGATATCTCATATTAACAAGTTTATGGATTCTTTTCCCATCTCAATACAAATAACTGTATTTAAAAATATCTGAAGACTGAAGCTACCAAAGCAAAACTAGAGGTAGAGAGTAGAAAAAAGGCAATGAATTTTGATTCTTAAAATTTTTATTAACCTATTTTTCTACAAAGGATGAAAGTTTATTGACATTTACCAAATCATGTTTGAAAATGAAATATTTATGACATTGCTCTGTTCGTATATCAGAAATATAAAGTGGCTTAAAATTTACCTGTTTCTATGTATTTTGAGACATGAGAAACTGACATAAAAAAATCGGGATTTTTAATCTTTCAAAATAAACCAAAACATCTCCTAAGTAGGAAAGATTGCATTTATGTAAATATAGTTTTAACAGCTGTGCAAAAAACCTTCACAGAACACTCTACCATATTTGACATAAGCCAGAGTCATATCCAAAAATCAATTTTTTAAAAAAATAGATTACATTTTTTTTCCTAATAATTCACTTTGTAAAATGAAACTTTTCCTACATGATCACGAAAAACAGATGGGAAGAAAAAAGACAGTGGAAGGGGATCTTTATTCTTATGAATACAAACATAACAATACAGATTAAAGTCTCAGCTGAAGCATGATCTTGATTGGTACTGTATGAATGACTCAGAAAAACAACATAGCTCATATCAAGTGGTTTGTTGTCTTGGCTCTAATTTTTTTCTTTTTTTAAATGCCGTATACAGAGTTTTTAAGTGTACACTTTTCCGCTTTTCTGAGTTTTTAAATCCTGGATCATCAAAATTAAGAAACTCTTACATGTTAACCAACTTTTTATAACTCTGTTAATATCAGAAGTTACTATGCCCTTGACTTAAATACAAATTTAAAAATTCTTTTTGAAATCTTTAAAACACTACATTAACCTCTTTAATATAACACACTGTTAATATTCCTTGATTTTATAACTTGTGGTTATACATGTACGTAAGTTGACCTAAACTAATTATATTTCACATTTTCTTTCTAAGGTTTAATTCTGTTAATTTCCCCCTATATAGCTAGTGAAATAGATGGGTATACTATGTTAAGTAAATGTTTAGATTAAACTATAATTGGCTTTCTGGGAACAAAAGCTATTTAGTTACAGAGGGAAGTCCTTTTAATCTATTTGATTGCAAATATATTTGTACTTCCTGGGGTGGTACTATAATTTATATGATAAAACTCTATTTTCAGAGATTTTTCACACTGCACAAAAAATTTCCTTAGATATAATAAATTTTAAGAACTCAAAGCTTAAATTCTTAACAGTATATATAAAGCCAACCACTTAACTGGTCTTTTCCTTTTTGCCACTGAAATTGGTACATAGCAGGTGCTTGATAAATACCTGTTGACTGAATGGTAAAAGTTGATACTTCAATTTGAAAATAAAGTGTTCAAATTAAAGCATTGAGCTTTGAGATAATTTACTATCTATTGCTGTAATTTCATTTTCACAGTATGTTTTTAAAGCATTTCAATTAACTTTCAAAAATTTCAAATTTTTCAACTCTACCCTTTCTAGTTGATCGTTTTCTGAATCCTTTTTCATTCACAAACTGTAGATCTACCATTGTTACATCCGTTGCTCGTAAAATATGTGGCATCTGAGCATGGCTGTAAAGGAGGACTCACCTCATTTAACTTAGATTTGCTTAATAGCATCATGTTTGCAAAAATAGTTGCTAAAAACCTAAACAAATGTGTGTGGAAACAAAGAGGATGTCTGTATTGTATGTTTTTAACCATGAGTTTATCTATGTAGTTAACAAAGACAACCTAGAAACATCTTCTAACTTGGTTCCACTGAGATAGTCTCTGGAGAAGAAGAGCCAGACATTGAGATGTCTTTATTTTCTAAAAGGTAGATCCTAATGGCAGGTAACAAGGCTCTCCCCTTGCCACTGGCATTACCAATGACTTGGGTCATACCGTGAATAGATGACAGATCTGGGAGATGAAGGAAATAAACACAATGAAAGTCAAAATTGGGATCTACATCTAACCCAGTAGTTTGGTGTCTTGAGTTGAATCAAATAGGATATGTGGAATCAAGATAATTATTTAGTTTTGCACTGTGGTTGGTAAAAGTAAAAGAATAAATAAAGGATGGTAGATATAACATGGCTGAAGAGTGGTTCGTATGTAGGTTGACATGAGTTGTGAGTCTGTTGCCAAAAATACTAACGTAATCTTCAGCTACACTGAGAAAAGTATAGCGCTCAGAACAAGATAGGAAGCCCACTATATATGAAGTAGTCACATCACATATCTGAAATGTCAGGTCCCATTTGAATGCCCTATTTTAAGAGCTGCCATGTCTGAGGAAGGAAGAGGGGGACCTTCCTTGCTCAGACATGGCAGATGTGGGATGCCTTATAGCTGCCAAGCAATATACTATGTGTTCTTTCATACATTGTTAGATCCTGTCTGAAGAATAGCATCATGATGCACTTGCTTCGGCAGCACATATATTAAAATTGAAGAATAGCTTCATGACATAGATTTTAGTGTCCCCATTTTACAATAAATGTTAAGTGTCACACAAAACAACAATAAGGAAGTAGGAATAAAACATTGGAAACACGGTATCAAATTCAAGAGCAGTTGGTGAAAGGCAAATTAAGTTAATTTGTGTAACTGAAGAGGAGAAATAAGACCAGTAAAGGATTTCAGTGCAATATTAAAAAGTAACTGAGGTAATTAAGATTTTCAAATGAGTTGCTTTGTAAGGCATTAGATTCAACCTCACAGAACAATAACCTAAGAGTGACTGGCTGGACAGTGTTCTGTGCATAAGGTAAGGAGTTGAACTCAATGTCTTAATGTTCCTGAGGTTCACTGAAAAAGTGTTAAAGGAAATGGGATGATTACTGTATCTCAGCAACTCTAATTGGTCAGAGTTGTAAGGCGCACCATTTTGTACAACTAAGGAAGAAAAGGTAGCTCAGTTAAACTATTACAAGCCACCAATTGCAAAATCCAGCCCAGTTTTAAAGATGTGAGGAAAGAATGTGCTTCCTAGAATTGGTGAGCTGTAGATCTTGGAGAAGAGACAACTAAAGAACAATTAAAGGGAGACATGACAACTGTCTTCAAATACAGGAAGGATTTAAATGAGGAAAAGGACAAGTCTCAAACCAACAGGGAGAAGTTGAATGAGAAATTTTGGTTGTATATTAAGTTGCTGTTCCACAGTAGTAGCTGCTTCATGAAGTAAGGATTCTATCAATAAAAATATTCAAGCAGAACCTGGATGACCATCAGAATTGCTATTGACAAGACTGCCTTTTTGAATAAAAAGTTGGATCTCCTAACTTTCAGGCCTCTTCTCAGCTCTTTAAAATGTCATCCTTTTCTTGAAGTTGGGATCATATCGTCAGGGTTAAAAAGTATATACTAAAGCATTGATCTTTAAGTATATACTTTAAAGATGTGCTGTTCTGTGAATTGTGGATAGGTTTACTTAAAATTACTGCTATATCTGTGGAAAGAAAATTAAATCAAAAAGAATTATAAAAGGAAACTTTATTCAACTTACCTATTGTGTTTTGACATTAGGAGCAGGAACATAAAACATTAATAAAGCACAACAAATAGTAAATCGTATGTATGTGTATATTCACCATATTTATTTATGTAACTATTTTAGTCCTATATTCAAAGGAGGGAAGAGACAGTTTTTGATAAGTTCTGAGGTAAATGTTTAGCCTGAAATTATAGATTGCATTCGTGTGCAATCTTCTGTTTTCTGCTACAGTAGTGATCACGTAAGTTAGACTAAGCAATATTCCTATTATATAAAAAGAAAATTGTTCATTCCATTTAGTGTGTAAAAGGCTGCATGTGGATTGAGATAGCTGCAGGGACTTACCACAGTCAAAGTCATCCATCCTCTGGCTAGGTAATGCTCAAACTAATGTGCATAAAAATTGCCTGGGGACTGTATTGATAATGTCCATTTTAAGCCCCATCTTCAAACATTCTGATTTTTAAATGTCTGGGGAGAGGCCAGGAACATGTACTTTGGCAAATACCACAGTCCTTTCTGAAGTCACTGAACTCCCAATCACACTTAAACTACACTATCCCTACCGTGCAGTACTGACTAGAATAAAATCTTAAATTCTGAGGAAAAATTCTGGCGAAATCCCACTAAATTAATCTTGGGATTAATCTTGGGTTAATCTTGGGATGATTTGTATGTATCAGGCAATATTCATTTACTTTTTCTTGTGTCATCCAATGTTCTAGGCAGAAACCATTTTATTAAAATAGTATCTATTAGGAAAACAGGAGGAAAGCTGAATTCATTCGCAAGTATAAAACAGCAAAGATACTTTTACTTCAGCTATTTTCTGGGAATATTTTTGCTAGATCTTAGATTTCCACTTCAATTTGTATTCATAAAAACTAATGGCAATTACATGCATTATCAATTATATGTGCATTAATTGAAAGTTTTTTTAATTCAGTTATCTGGTTGTATAAATACTATGACAAGATTTTAATGATATATCTCTATCAATAAGACAGGGCTCTTTAGAAAGCCAATCATTTCCGTATGTTTATCATACAGTTTTCTTTCACTTAAATGGCTTCTTGAAAATGTCATAAAATTCACAAGTTCATAATTGTCAATTCCCTATCCAAAAATCCAAATTATTGCATAAATAGTCAAATAGCATATGATTACCAGTAACACATGGTAGAATACTTTAGCTAATAAACTCTAATACATAGCAAAACCAATTTTTCATTCTTCATGAGATTTATTTTAGTTTTCACTTCCAGGCTTGATAGACACCTATCATACCATAAATGTTTTGACATGTTAGAAAAGGTGAAATAAAATTGGCTTTATACCAAAAGTTTAGTTCCTTTAAAAAATAATAATTGAGGGTACTAGCTAGCTGAGGAAAACAGAATTCTTTACTATGAATCAGAGCTGGTCTCTAATTTGCATAAGCATTTCCTGAAATATAATATTTTGGTAATTTTCCCTTTTTTTTTTTGTCGTGACATTTTGACCACATAATTTTTTAAAACTTATAATAAATGCCTTTTTCATCCAGGCCAATCTATTCTGTAGCGCAGACCGAAGATAATTCCAATGATACACAAGTTCTTCAAACATTTTGCCTCAAATTTCAAGAGTGTAATGATGGCCACAAATCGCTCAGTCTGCTTGATTCTTTTAGAATCAGGCCTCTTGATATTTATAATGGAAAAACATTTAAATTAAACATTTATTCTTCAAAATTATACATCTCAATGAGAAGACATTACATGAGGGAATGACATAAATAGTTTCATCCTCTTATGTATAAAAATAAAGATTTGGGGCAGCCAGAATGTTTCAAAGCTACCTTTAAATGTGTTACATACTGAACATTTATTTTAAGATGTAGTTCTAGTTACCATATGCAACAGTGCATGAAAAATGGCTGTCTTTGAGTAAAATATTTCTCTTAAGAGAAAGATATTTTTGATATTTTATCTTGAATATTTTAAGTAATTTATTGTCTTCATATGGTTAGTATTCTCTGAATATAAAATACATTATGTCCCTTTATTGCATGAAGGTTATACCTCAATTTTTAAAAATGCAAGTCATGTTACTCCTCTGCTCAAAAAGTTATTTCCAGATTTCCCTTTTTTATCTAAAGTTTTGTATAATTTTTTTCAGTTCACTCTAAATGATTCAATGTAGATCTAAAATTTGAATATTAGTTGACTTGTGTGTCACTGTTTGGAATCCAAATTCTCTCTACATTTGTAATGACATTGTTAATAACAAAATCCATTATTCTAGAACAAGTGTTGGTAAGTTGGGTATCATGGAAAAGAAAGGTGCAGACTTTTGTTTTAGAGAATGTTAAAGTGGGGTATCCTTTCCAACTTTGAATTATCTATTTTTCTTGGCATTTTTGGGTAAGGGTAAGGCCTTAGTTTCCTAAACCATATCAAAAGAAAATAAGAAACTGGAAGATGAGCATCAGAAAAGGCCTCGGAGGGACACGGTAACTGTCTTCCCACGTCTGAAGTGGAGTCAAGTGTAAGGCTTTATTTTTTAGAAATATCCTTATCCTACATAACACCAGAGGCCAGAATAAGGACTGTTACATGGATGTTTTGACAAGGCAAATTTCAATCTGCAATAAGAAAGTACCACTTCATGATTTTTTTTTAATTTTTTAAAAAGGTCCAAAAATCAAGTGGATAGCATCAGGAAATGATTTTTCCATCACAAGGCAAAGGCAAGAAAAGCTATTATTAGAAGTATTAGGTGATTTTCTGCATGAAGAGGACAGGATTTCCTTTTACTCTAGAATTATTTAATGACTTGTTTTATTAACATCTAGTTATTCCCTGTATTTACTTCTGCTTTGAATCTAGCTTGAATTTCTACCAAGCCACTAGAAGGCTAAATACTAGTTACTTTCCTTGCCCCATGTAAAACGGTACTACTTAGATTTGCTGAGCATCTGAAAAAGCTATTTTCAACACAATGTGATTCAAAGTAAAATTAAACATTAATTTAATGTTTAAATCATTTAATAATTAAATCATTAGCTCCTTCATCCTCCCCACTGTCCCGTTCATAATCAGGTTTCACGTAGGGATTTTGATCAAGCCTAACTATACTTGAATGTAAGTATATGAAAACATTTTAAATCCATATGGTAAATGCTTTTTGTATTATCTACACTTCTTTTTTTTACTAAGTAAATTTCTTAGAGGTGGCATGGTATAGTATTAATAGAAAAACAATGTAGTTTGTAATTTCCTGGCCCTGTCACTTAATATGTGTGCAGCCTTGCAAAAATTACTTAATCTCTGAATTTTGTTCCCTTTTCTTCTCATGGAAAGACGAAATTAGTGCATTTTTAGATAACCCAGTTTATATTAGGTGTTCCATAGATACAGGTCCATTTCTCCAAAGACAAACACTCCCTGTTAGCCATCGTGCTAGGAGATGCTCTCCATATTTTGGGATTATGTTAAAAGAACTTTCAATTTGACTTAGTGCTGTTACATAGCAATATCCAAAATTTTAAGAAGGTGGCAAGAACAAAAACTTGGAATTAGATACTAGAATGTTAAAACTATATTCTAGTCCAACCCTTTCATGTGCAAAGGAGGAAACAATCTAACGTTAATTATTGGTATGGTTTAAATGTGTCCCCAAATTTCATGTGTTGGAAACTTAATCCCCAAATTCATATTTTGATGGTATTTGGAGGTGGGGCCTTTGGGAGGTAATTAGGATTAAAGAAGGTCATCAGGGGTGGGACCCCCATGATGGGACTAGCGGCTTTATAAGAAGAGGAAGAGTGACCTGAGTTGATAAGCACGCTCTTGCTCTCTTGCCATGTGATGCCTTCCGCCATGTTATGACAGAACACAAAACCCTGATCAGATGCTACTGTCATGTTCTTGGACCCTTCAGCATCCAGAACTGTAAGAAATAAATTTCTTTCTAAATTACTCAAGTCTCAGGTATAGCATTAACAAAAGAAAATGGATTAAAACAAGTATTTACCTTATGTCAAATTTGCTATTAAAGCTGGAACCAAAACCTGGCTTGTAGCTTTCTGATATGAAAGCTGATTTCCATTTTACTACATATGTGTGTAAATATCTCCCATAGAAATTCACTTCGACTATCATGAAGTGACTAGCAGCTAGTGAGAATTTAGGAACTCTAGCCAGCACTACCACTGTGTTATTAAGAATTTACTAATGTCAGCCAGGTGTGGTGGCTCATGCCTATAATCCCAGCACTTTGGGAGGCCAAGGCAGGAGGATCACTTGAGGCCAGGGGTTCAAGACCAGCCTGAACAACATAGACACTGCCTCTACAAAATTTTTTTTTAATTAGTCAGGTGTGGTGGCAGGCACCTGCAGTTCTAGCTACTTGGGAGGCTGAGGTGAGAAGATTGCTTAAGCCCAGGAGTTTGAGGTTACAGTGAGCTATGATCACACCACTGCACTATAGCCTGCACTCACAGCACAAATTGAGACTCTGTCTCTAAAAAAAAAATTTTTTTTTAAGAATTTACTAATGTGAATTGATTACTTGTGTTTTTTCGCTTTTCTCAATTGCAAATGTACATTTGAACTTTTAAAATATATTTTAAATAATTACTCTTAGTTCAAACAAAATGCAAAGTCTTTGGGGAGCTTTCTGATATTTAAGATCTCTTCTGTTCTAATATACTATGATTAGAAATAGAAATAGTAGTGGTTCTCAGTAATAATTATATGCTCAATATAATAGGTAAAGTTATGGCCAGGAAAAAATAAAAGATAATTAGAAAATACAGTGGCCACATAGGAAATTTATTTTGAGTTTAAAATTTTGAAGCTAATAACAAATTCAGAATGGAGTATGGCAAGAAAGTTAATTTCTTGGTATCAGCAAGCTGGAAATAATTTAATACAACAGTAAACACTTTAAAGTTAAAGCCAGATAAAAAGGAAACTCAATTATCTTTTTTTTTTTTTTTTTTGAGAGGGTCTCACTCACCCAGGCTAGAGTGCAGTGGCATCATCATAGCTCACTGCAACCTCAAACTCCTGGGCTCAAGCGATCCTCCTGCCTCAGCCTCCTGAGTAGCTGGGACTACAGGCGCATGCCACCACACCCAGCTAATTTTTCTAGTTTTTTGTAGAGACAGGGTCTCACTGTTACTCAGGCTGGTGTCGAACTCCTGGCTTCAAGAGATCCTCCCGCCTTGACCTCCCAAAGTGCCAGGGTTACAGGTGTGAGCCACCACGCCCAGCCTCAATTTCCTATATTAACAAAATCTACAATTATAGCTACTAAATCAAAAAGAAAATATAAAATGTTTCTATATGGTTTTCTTTGTTGGATCACTCATACTTTCGTTATGTTTATTCATATATAATTATCCTAGTTATAAAGGTCTAAAACCTATCCAAAATGTGAATTTTAATGAAAAAAGGTGATGATACAATATTAATTTCCTCACCTACGTATTTTAGCTATTCAAGTGTTTCGTAGCAGTTTGTTATTAGAAAACTTCGTAAAGTGCCAACTTTTTTTTTGGCCAACTTTTGAAACAGTGTATAAACATTTTCCCAACATGCTCTAAATGCCCTTCTATTCCTAGGATACAAAAGCCTTCCTTATAATTTTTTTAGAATCTTTTAATAAAAGGATATATACATATGAAATTGTATACTGCAACTTTAACATCAGTCCCAAGACCTTGTGAAGAATATTGATCATGAGAACAAATTATAAATAATAATGGTTTTAATGTTCTTGTTTAGATAGGTTTTATTTTTCTTTTAAATGGAACTTCATCAAGACTCAGCCATGATTCTCCTGGAAAAACTGCTGCAGCAATGACATACATCAAATAAGTCAGTCTGGTTCTGAGTATTACATTTGTGAATCTTAATTTTAATTGGTGGAACACTGTTCAGAGAAAGAACTAGCTTTTTCTGTGCTGCCTCTACCCTCCACAGGGAACAGAAGATGCTAAGTGACTTCAGAGCTTAGCATTTCTGACGTCCCCTAGGTTCTTATTACCATTCTGATTTAGACAGTATATGGTGATCCATTTTCTGAATTAAGGGCTGACATAGCCAGTCTTCCTTGGGAATGTGATAAGGCAGCCCCACTTCAAGTAAATGAAACTAATAAATATTTCCAATGTTTCATTAAGGATAAAATATAAACTGATTTAATTTATGAAGTCTTTTGATATTTTTGGCTTTCAATAAGAAAGACATGAAGGTAAGAGTTCAGAGAAGAAAAACAAGCTAATTTAAAAATAGGAAACAGGAGAAAAATAAATGTCTAAAGAACAGAAGACTGGATGGCAACAGTTCCTTCAAATACCTTAACTGTAAGGAAAAAAACTGACTAGATGCAGAACTAGAAAAAAATGGGTTTAAAAGCTTTTAAGAATTTAAATTAAGACAGAATTTTATGATATTGCTCGGTAGACTTAGAGACCACCTTACTTCAGCTTGGAGGCAGAGGTTTCATTCACAGAACACTTTGAGCTCTGGAATCATTGAAAAATGAATCATATTCATTAAATTATTCACAACCCCCCCATCCCTGTGCTTTATGAGATTAATAGGAATTAATTCTGCCTCAAGGTTCAGTCCCTTAGCATACCAAGATAGCATAACTGGATCTTGTTATTTGCTCATCACTGCCTCAGATTTTAGACATGGCTTTAGCTTTCTTAAAAAGATTATTATAACCTGCAACAGGAAAAAGATTCGGAGTAAAGGTTTGTGATCTCAGATTAAGCTATTTCAACTATTAAACCCACTTTTCCTTTTAGGTAATGTAATCACGAACAATCGCCCTTATGCCAAAAGAAAAAGAAAAAAATAATATAATTCCTAGGTTTAAAAAAAGGGAAAGAAAAGAAATCTACTCCCTCAAAACGTGAAAGTTATTAAAATACAAAGCATCTTCCTGATTTGGAAGTTTTCTAAAATCCTTCATCTTCTTAATTTATTCATAAAAACAGTTAGGGTCTTCCTGTAATTAAACTTGATTTGCCCATTGCTTGGAAATGCTTGTTACTTAGCACATAAAGGAATGTAGTATTTCAAAACAACAAACTTATCAGAACTGCAGTTGACAGGTACTCAATACCAGTTAAGTAACATTTGAAGTCCAGGAAAGATAAGTCAAGAATCCATGATTCTGTTTCCATATTCATCATGAACACAACTCGATTTAGAGTTTGTTCATTTGGGACTTACAAACCAAGAAATAGATGTTTATATTTCGCAAGGAAGTGAACATTCTGATTTTATTCTTCAAAATATAGATCGAAATAGTTCTCAAGTTTGATTTTATGATAGAAGTGTGGTTTAGAAAAAGGTAATCTTAACTTTAATAAAAGGGCACAAAAAGAATAGAAGTTGAAAGTATGCACGGGGCGGGTAGGGGTGGAGGGAGCAACGAGAAGAATCAAGAGAGAAGAACGCAGCTCTAGAAACGGTACCTGTCCCAAAGTGGGTCTGCATGCTGCTGTCGCCTTGCACAGAGCTCCTGGAAAGCTCATCTACAAATCCCGGGGGCGGGCCAGGGGTGGCAAGACTCCCAAGGAGGGAAACACAACAGAAATGATTCTGTTCTCGGGAGCGAGGGCACAGTCCTGATGGGCAAGTGGTGTTTCTTTCCAGGCTGCAAGCCTCTCCACCTGTTTGCTGTGGTCCCTACTTAGTCAGCCCCAGTCGTGGTGGCAAATCAAGCTGGGGTCGACGTGGCTGCCGGGAGACCTAAGTTGCCACGACACCCACCGAGGAGGACCCAGGCACTGCTTCCTTGGTCTTGCCAGTCGCAGCCTTCTGCCTCCACAGCAAACTCTGCCTGACTCATCCTGTTCCACTCCAATCCTGCAGCCCCGTGGGCCGAACTGGGGTCGGGGGGTGCCGGCCTGCGCCGAGACGGTCGGGAGGGCCGGGCCAGGCAGCGGACCGTTACTGCACTCGCCGGGCCGGCGGCAGCGGGGGTGCGCCCGGGTCTCGCCTCCAGCCCCGCTGCGGGAACCTGCGGCTGGGGCCTCCCCGGGGCGCGCCCGGGCGCACTCCGCTAGCCCCGAGGCGTCCACCTCGCTCCGCCCGGCCGGGCGGCGCGGGTGTCCCACCCGGTCACCGAGCGCGCTTCCCCGGGAGCGCTCTGTTTGGCCGCGGGCTCACTCTCCCTGCTGGCTGACCAATCCCCGCTCGGAGTTCAAGATTCCCGCCGCTCCACTGGCACTACACCCTGCCCCTCCTTTTTTTTTTTTTAACTTTCACGCCGGTTAAGCTATATTGATCCTAAGCTTTCATCTCGGACGCCCCTCCAGGAGGACTTAGCGAGGATTCCGAGCTCTGCCGCCGCGAGTTCGCCAGTTCCTCGCCTACGGAGACGCCCCCGGGCGGGGCGGGGCGGCTCGGGTCGGCGGCGGGCGGGGCGGAGCCGCCTCCCGCACGGGGGAGCCCCAGGGCTCGCCCCAGCCCAGCGGATCCTACCCTCGGGTCCCCTGCCCGGCGAGTCCGCGGAGAAGCGGCCAGCGGGCGATGGAGGCTGGGAGACACCCGGAGCGTGGAGGCGGGGTGGGGGAGGCGGGGAGAGTGCGGGGGCGGAGGCTGGCAGGGAGCGCTGGAGGCTGGAGCGGTCCGCGCGCTCCTCGCGCCCAAGGGTGCAGGAGGCTCTGAAGCGGCGGTCACACCGCGGGGCCCCGGGCGGCGGCTGGGGGGCGGGGGGCGCTGCCGCCGCCGGGGGCGTCGCCGGCCTCGGCCCCTTTGTTCTCGCGCGCTCCCCCTCGCCGCCCACTCCCCTGCTGTCGCGCGGCGGCGGCGGTGGCGGCGGCGGCTCCTCCCGCCCGAGGCAGTCGGGCTCGGCGCCGGGGGCGGGAGGGGGCGGGGGGAGCGCGCCAGCCGCCGAGAGTGGGGGGCGATGGCGAAGCTCCGGGTGGCTTACGAGTACACGGAAGCCGAGGACAAGAGCATCCGGCTCGGCTTGTTTCTCATCATCTCCGGCGTCGTGTCGCTCTTCATCTTCGGCTTCTGCTGGCTCAGTCCCGCGCTGCAGGATCTGCAAGCCACGGCGGCCAACTGCACGGTGCTGTCGGTGCAGCAGATTGGAGAGGTGTTCGAGTGCACCTTCACCTGTGGCGCCGACTGCAGGGGCACTTCGCAGTACCCCTGCGTGCAGGTCTACGTGAACAACTCCGAGTCCAACTCCAGGGCGCTGCTGCACAGCGACGAGCACCAGCTCCTGACCAACCCCAAGGTAAGAACGCCCCGCGCGCCCGGGGGCTCCCCGCGAAGGACGCCTCGCTCCTGCGGGAGCTCTTGAGGTTTGCGGGCAGCATAGGTGTTAGACTCTGCGCGCGGTGGGCTCGGAGTGTGCTCGCATTGCTAGGGGGAGACCAGGCGTCGCAGGCTGTGCTCAAACCGGGAATGAGTACATCAGGGAGCCCTAGGGCTCTGGTCTTTCAGGTGGGTTTGTGCGCAGCGACCTGTGGTGCCCAGAGGCTCACTTTAACGACTGTCTCAGATTTTGAGGCCTCGACCTAGCCCGGGTCCTGCGCCTACCAGGCGGGGTTTGGAGAAATGCAAGGAGCCAAGAAAGTTAACTTTTCCTTTGTTTAAAGCCAGTGGGTAGCGGGGATCCACCTACCCCTGTGCACAGTCAAGAAGTCAGATGGAATGACCTTCCGTGAAAGGTCAAGGGGATCTTTTAGCCCATCGAGAAAGTTGTTAGGGAGTTCCTTGCCTACACAGACGATTTTAACTTGGGGTCCAAAGATAAGCTTTTGGGGGTTGACAGACGACCTGCAATCAAATGGGAAAATCTGTGTGGGTCCATTTTGGGGGGTACAGAGGGCTCCTAGTTTTCATGAAATAGATTTTCCAAAGGGTCTTGAGGGAGCCTAGTGACTGTGTGTCTAGAGACCATCAGGAGCAGCCTGGAGAACAGTAAAACTTACTGAAAATAGAAAACCCTCAGTGCTATGTACCGAATATTCCTTACCCAACAACTTCTTTTGGTCTCATAAGCAAGCAAGCAAGCAAAGAACCACATACACACACACACACACACACACACACACACACACACACAGGTAAAACCTGGTTAGGATTTGCGGATGGAGAGCAGAGAGAGGGAGACTCGGAAAACTGTTCCCAGTGGAGAAAAAAAAAACTTATGAAAAGCAGTGTCCTCAGTCTGTGAACTAATTGAGCTTTGTAGTGCACCTCGTTTTGCAAGAAGGGTTTTCTTTTTTTTTTTTCCCCTTGGTCTTTTCTACTCTCCTTGTTGCTTAACTATCAAAGTAAAGGTGTGTATCTTTTTAAAAGTGACTGACATTTTTCCTCTTTGTGAGAGCTGTGCTTGAAGATCAAGCAGGAAAATAGTCCAGAAGGGAATGAATCTGTGTACACAAGAAAACTTTCTATTAAATGTGACAAGATATATTTATATTAATCCAAAAGAAAAAAATCTGTATTTATATTTTAAAAGTATTTAAAACAAACTTATCATTGCTTTGCAGTAAAACTCATGGTCTTGTCTCCTAGACAATAAATAACTGAATTTGGGAAACGAAAGAATTCCATTTTAAAAACATGACTCCTCTCAGAAAAATGCTTCTGCTGACAAATGAATATTTATCTACCTTAAAAGATGAAGATAATACATAAGCAGTAAATATAGGAATAAGAATTTAGAATGTAGAATTTAGAGTATAATGTTCAAGCTCTCGCAGAAGTGATGGTGTCTCAAAGATTAATGTTGTAAGTTAATCTGCTTAATGCTCAGGAATTTAAAAAGAACTCTCAGGGTTTCAGAAACATTTTTTTTTTTTTAGAATTAAACCAATAATGTCAAAGAAAGGTGCCAAGCAATAGTAATGATTTAGAAATTATATGGTAGTTCATCATTTAGGAGTTGTTATAGTTGGTGAAACATTGCTAATTATTTTAAGAAAGTGGTTCAGGCACTAATAAATTGCATCTATCTGTACCAGTAAGTGGCTAGATCTAATCAAGACATTGACAAATTAAAATTTATTATAAAAGACTGCTTCACAATTTCCAGGCAATTTTAAAGGATCTGGCAGAAAAAGTAAATTGGAATCATTAGGACACTGATTTTTAAATCACTTGAAAGCAATCACAATGCTTTATGTAATACTAAGATTCTCTCTCTCTGCTGCAAATAACCTGGTTTTTTATTTTCCAGTGCCAATTCAGATCTTGGCAACAGTTGTTTTGAAGAGGTACCTGAACAAAATAACATATTATAAAGTACTCAGGAAATGACAGAACTGGAGAAAGATATATTTATATTACAGAAAGTCATAAACAACATCCTAGTCAATTTAGACAAGGTTTCCTCAGCCAAACCAATATATCTCTTTATCCACATTATGATTGTGTTGTAACATTTATAGAATATAATCTTGTTCTTTAGCATCACCTTTCTATTTTTGATCAATTAAATGCTCAATTTGGGAATTCTTGTGTGCCAGAGTCAAGTACATAAGCAGAATGTTTTCACGTTGCCCTTGCTATTAGACAATACCTATTGCCCATTCCTGTTGCACCTTGGCTGCCTAGAGATTGTCTTTGCCTTACCTTACCTCTTTATTAAAGGCCTGGGTTTCCCACCCATTCCTTTGTAGAATATCTAGATTCCCTACAATGTCTTGGATTCCAACCTTCTTCAACCTTCTCTTCTTTATCACCTACCACCACAAGAAATCATTTAGGAAATCACTTCTTAGAAAAATAGAATAAGGACTTTTTCTTCTCCCTTGAGTTTGCTGCCTTAATTACAGTAAGAGGCAGGAAAAGGAAAGGAATATTACAAATATGTAATTTCTTAAGCCATAGACTACTAAGAAAATGTTGTGAATAAATTTGATCTTTGGCTGATACTTTCTTTAAAATGTCTTTAATTCCTATTCAATTTATTTATTTATATTTTAAATCATATCCTTATTGTCTAAAGCAATCACTACATCCAGTCATGTAATACAGTATTCAAGTCAACTAATTATCCACAGGGAAATGATCTGCTCTGTGGATTAACCATAGCAAAATCTAAATTTTGGGTCAGTTTCCTATTGCTACTGTTCCCATCATTGTACTGTCTCTTTGTGACTCACAGTTGTGTATGGTAAATTTTGGGTTCTCAACTATGTATGGCTGCATATTAGAATCAGCTGGGGAACTTTTAAAGGACATTCTTATGCCTGGGTCCAACCCTTCAGAGATTCTGATTTGGCCTTGGGTGGGGCCTGGGCGTTGGTATTTTTTGAAAGTTTTGCAAGTGATTCTAATGTGTAGAAAAGAGTCAAAAACCACCATCTTAGAAAGTGTACTCATCTACTGTGCAAGAAAAGCAACATGAGAACCAAAAAAGATTCACTGTAATTAATATTTTTATTTTTAGAGCCTGGTGCAGTGATGCACGCCTCTATTCCCAGCTACACAGGAGGCTGAAGTAGGAGGATTGCTTGAGCCCAGGATTCCAGTCCAGCCTGGGCAACATAGGGAGACCCCATCTCTAAAAAAATTTTTTTAATTAAAAAAGTACTTATATTTTCAGGTTAAAAGCTATTGCATTTAGGGAGTTGTATAAAAAGTGGGACTCAAGGAAATTCTGAAGGAAAACAAGAGTATCATTTAAAATTAGTGTATAAATGATAGTTTAAAATTGGTTAGTTTAAACAAAATGAACTTAATTCTAGACATTTGCTTTTGTATCAGTATATACATTAGATGGCAAAGAAAAGATGAATTTTAATAACCACCCTTTTGTTTGTGGGACAAGGAAGAGTGGATGATTAGAGAGTATATGTTTTATTTTTGTTTTGATCTTTTTTCTTCCTCTGATAATAAAAACCTAGAAACAAAGGATAAAAGTCTGTTTTTAAGAAACCAGTACTCTAAAAGTAAGAGAAATGCATTGAGAAAAAGAAAAGCTTGGAAAAGGCTTTAGGCTTTAAGTATATCCCCTGAAGCTGGATGTACCTAACTACAGGGTATCGTGGCTTGCAGTCACCCTGGTACCCTTCACATCCACTAGTGCACCCAGCCCCAACACACTGTGTAGACAAGTTTGGCCTGTTGGGGTTAGTTTCTGAAATCCTTCCTTGAATATTCAATTTGATATACCTTGCACTCTAGGGAGGTCCATCATATCAGAACTACGTAATAAAAGGCTAAGCTGAAATGTGATGATTTCTTTACAATTTTTATTTCTCCATGAAAAAGTGGTTTTTCTTGATTGTTTTTCCTTTGATTATATTAAATAATATTTGATATGTACATAAAATTCAATTCAGCGAATCCTTTTTTCAGCATCTATTATGATCAAATAATTAGGCAAGAAACAAGAAAGCGTACAAAGATGAGTTGTTCATTTACCAAATATTTATTAAGTGCCTACTCTGTGCAATGTGTGATTCCAGGTTCTGACACTAGAATAGAGATAAAAACAAAGTTCCTGCACTCATGGAGTTTACATTTTGTTGTGGGGAGTAACAGTTAAGAAATAAATTTATAATGTAATGATCAGTGGGTAAAGAAAATTCAGGCAGGGTAGGAGTATAGACAGTGATGGAAGAAGCAAAGGGCTGCTCTTTTGGACAAGATGGTCAGGGAAGGTGGCTCTGATGAAGTGAATTTGCACTGAGACCCAAAGAACATGAGGGGATGAGCAGAGGCCAAAATGACATAAGGAATGACTCCTGTGGCTATCTGGGGTGTGGTCCACCAACAGAGGAAATAGCAAGTGCAAAGGCCCTGAGACAAGTGTCTGTCAGGTCTGTGTGAGGAAATGTGAGGATGACAATGAGGTCAGACCACAGTGAGTGCAGCAGAGAACACTGGAAGATGAAGTTAGGGTCCTAAAAAACATGAGAAAGACTTTCGATTTTATTCCAAGCATGATGGTAAGCTATCTGACATTGAGCAGGGTTGAGATATAATTAGACTTAGACTTTTAAAAAATGTTAATGATCCCTCTGGCTGCTGAGTTCAAAATACAATTAGTGTGTGTGTGTCCGTGCACACACGCATGTGCACACATGTTCACACGTGCAGTGTGAGAGGTGTAGAGGCAATGTTAGAAACAGGGAGTCCAGTAGGGCAGGCAAAAAGTGGTGGTGGCTTAGATCAGTGGGTAGCATTGACAAAATTCACTGATGGATTGGATATGAGGAGGGAAAGAGGAGTCATGGATGGCACCAAAGTTTTGTCAAGCACAACTAGGTGAATGGAGGTTCTTTTACTAGGTGGAGAAAATTAGAGGAAGAGTAGGTTTGGAGGAATGTGGATGAGAGGGTTCAGTTTTGTGTATGCCTGACAGACATGCAAATGAAGATGAATCCATGAGTCTCTGCCCTCAAGGAAATTATTAGCTAGCAGAGGAGATCGGAACACAAATTACTATCAAACAAGGCAAAATACCAAATTCTACAGGGAGCTATAACATTATGATATGAACATCCAGCAGGGAAGGGTTAGGTGAAAAGCTTCATGGAGAAAGAAGCATTTGCCATGTGTCTGAGAATAAATAGAATTTCATCTTGGTAGTGAGGAAAGGTGGGGAGGAATGCACAGAACATCAAGGAAGAGAAAATGCAAGAAACAAAGCTATGAGCTGTGTGAGTATGGGGTGTGTTGGGTGATCAGCAGATAGACTGGTGTGCCTGGAACAGAGGGCACATAGAGTGAGGTCTTGGGGTAAGGCAGGAGAGTATGTTGGGCCAATAGTATAGAGGTCCTTGACAACCAGGATGGGTTTGGTGGACATTGGGAAACCATGGTAGGAAGATAATGTCCGCTCCTCCCAAAGATGTCCACATCCTAATGTCCAAAACCATGAATATCTTATGTTACATAGCAAAGGGGAATTAAGATTGCAGATGGAATTAAGATTGCTAATCAGTCGATGTTAAAATAGGGAGGTTATTTTGCATTATCCAGATAAACCTGGTGTAATCACAAGGGTACTTAAATGTGGAAGACAGAGGCAGAAGAGGAGGTCAGAGTAATGCAATTTGAGAAGGATTCAACCAGCCATGTCTAGCTTTGAATACAGAACAGGGCCATGAGCCAAGGAAAGCAGGTCCTTTTACGAGGACATGAGGAAAGACGAGAAAATAGATCTTCCTCCAGGTCTCCAGAAAGGAATGCAACCCAGCTGGCATCTTGATTTTAGCTCAGTGAGACCCATTCTAGACTTCTGACCTCCAGAATTGTAAGATAATAAATTTATGTTGTCTTCAGCCACCAAGTTTGTGTTACAGTAACAATAGGAAACTAATGCAGAAGATAAGGAAGGTTTTCGAGTAGGTGACTAATATGATTAGATATTTAAAGACCTGGTCAGAATATATTAATGGTCCATCTATATTACATCTCTTTAGAAACAGTCTAATCTACAGGATGCTAAGATTTATCTGACTGAGATTATTTATCATGATCTATCTCTAACCTCCATTTGTGGATGTCATTTATGAAGATCTCAATTATATTTGTAAGATCCTCAAAAATATCTAGACCTGCTTCTTCTATACCGTTTATCAAATTGATGGAGGAGACCAAATGGACTTTGAAACCTTATCTAATGTCCAGTTTACTAGTTCTAATCTAACTCTATTGTAGCAGCATATATTGACAGTGTATTTCACTGGAGAAAATTAAATCCTGAAAAGTGAAAGTTTAATCCATTTTTTTCTTTATAATAAATATATTTATGAAATTATCTTTATCAGAATAACTTTATTTTAAAAGAGATCTAAAAAACTGAAAACCAGATAATAATACTGTTAGAACTAGATTCTCAATTCTGATTATATTACAATTACCTTTTGTTTTCTCTATTTCAAGGATAAAAATGGCAACAAAATTTATTACTATTTCCCTCAAACCTGCTTCTATTCTGGAGTCTTTTGTTTCTGTCAATGGTCCCCTTAACATGCACATTCTCAGGTGCCATCCTAGACCCACTGAATCAGAAGCTCCACCTAAGTTTCTGATTTAGTTGTGCTGTGTTGGAATTCAAGAATTTGTACAGTAAAAAGTGTGTAACTACCAAGTGGGGAACATTAAATAATATAAAGCAAACAGTCCAAAAGAAGGCAACAAAGGAGAGAAAAAGGAATGTAAGCAGATGGAATAATAAAAAAAAAGACATTAGATTTAAACCTGAATCTATAAGTAATTACGTTAAATGTAAATGGACTAACTCCTCCAATTAAAAGACAGAGATCGTCAGACTTGAAAAATTAAACCCAAATATATGTTGTTTTCAAGTGTCCCACATAAAATACAAGGGCACAGAAAGGTTGAAAGTAAAAATATGGGAAACCATATACTATACAAATGCAAAAAAAAAAAGCTGGAGTACCTATATTATATAAAACATAGTAGTCTTAGAGGCAAACAAAATCTGTTACTAGAGATAATAAAAAGGATATTTTATAATTATAAAGGGTCAATTCAACAGACTATAACAATTCTATAATGGAATGTACCTAAAAATATAACCTCAAAATACATAACGCAAAGAAATTACAGTAACTCAAGGGAGAAATATGAGTCTGTCATGATAATGAGAGATTTTGACATACCTCTGTTTGTGATTTATAAAACAATCAGACAAAAATAATATCAGGAAGTATATAGCAAGTTTGAATAACATGTTTAACAACCGATGCAATTGACATAAATAAAACTGTTTATTCATAGCAGCAGGGTACATCATTTTAAGTACCGACATAACATTTGCAAAAACTGATCATGTTCTGGACCAGTGAAATTAAACTAGAAATTAACAACAGAAGAGAGAAGCAGACAATCTCTATATGCTGGTATATTGAGTAATACATAATAAAATTCTAAAAGACCAAGAATAAGAAATCACAATGGAAATTTGAAAAGATATTTTGAACTAAATGATAGAAGTTCTACATATCAAAATGTTTGGAATGCAACTAAATCTGTGACTAGAGAGAATACATTCTATATGATCCTATTTTATATAAAGTTCAAAATTAGGCAAAACCAATCTGTGGTGTTAAAATCAGCGTGTTTACATTTGGGAAAAAAGAAGGTGGGCTTTGGAGTGCTGTTAATATTTTTTCTTGGCCTGAATGGTGATTACACAGCTGTCTTCACTTTGTGATAATTCGTTGAACAAATTTATAATTTGTGCATTCTTCTGTATTTTGTGCTGTGTATACTTTAATTTTTAAAAGTTTTTAAAATTAGCATTTATGTCAACAACCAAAACTATAAGCTACCCAGAAATAATATAACAAACTATGTGCCACTTTTTGGAAAAAATTATTAAACTTTACTGAAAGATGTAAAAGATATGGGAAATTCATCAGGAAAAGAATAAACTTATGAATAAATGATGATTGAACAATTAGCTCTACATATAAAATAAATAAAATTTGATACATACTTCACACCCATAAAAACAAATTCTAAATAGATTAAAATCTAAATATAAAAAGAAAATTATAAAAATAAATGATTTGTTCTTTGAGCTCCATTTAAGATAATACTTTTAGGCCTTTATCATAAAGCTATTTTCCTGTGTCATCTTTTAAAAGTTTTATAGTTTTCTTTTTACAATTGACACACTTGACCACATTAAAATAATTTCTATATAACTAAAGTATTGTAAACAAAGCAAAAATATAAACCACAGACTGTTAGATGATATTGGCAAAACAGGTAATCAACAAAGGACTATCTTGTGTATGTGAAAATGTCTACAAATCATTAAGAAAATGACATATGTATGACAGTGGGAATATAGGCAGAGGAAATATGTACAGGCAATTCATGAAAAATGTAATGGCCAGTAAATGTGACAAGAAGCTCACTTCCAATAATTGCAAGGAAATTAAAATGACAAAAATAATGGAATACCATTTCACCCCATCAGATTAGCAAAATTTAATGTTTCATAAGACCAAGTATTGGTGAAGATTGAAGAAAATAGTTTTACTCATTGCTGAAAAATTGGTTCAACTGCTTAGGAAAATAATTAGACATACCAAGTATAACTGAAGCTGTACATACCTGACAACACAGCAACTTTATTTCAAGGTATTTACCCTAGGAAAACTCTAACACATGTCCAAGTATAAGGATTTTCACGGCAGAACTGTTTGTATTAGTGAAAAAGTAGAAACAATCTAATTGAATTAATTGGATATTGGGTGGGATCAACCTGATAAGGGGTACCTATGAAAAACCCATAGCTAATATACTTAATGGTGAAACATTGAAAACTTTCCCGCTAAGATCAGGAAGAAGACGAAAGAGTGGACAAAAGTGTCCACTCCTGCCACTCCTACTCAACATTGTAGTAGAGATTATAACCACAGCAGTTAAGCAAGAAAAAGAAATAAAAGGCAACCAGATTGGAAAGGAATAGAAACTCTATTTACAAATCATATAATTTTGTATGTAGTAACTCCTAAGGAATCCACATCCCCCAAGTAAAAAGTTGTTAGAGCTAATAAATGAATTCAGCAAGGTTGCAGGATACTAGATCAATATACAAAAATCAATTGTATTTTTATACACTAGCAATGAACAATCCAAAAATAAAATTAAGAATACAGTTCCATTTATAATAGCATCAAAATAATATACTTTGGAATGAATTTCACAAATTTAACAAAAGAGTTCAAGACTTGTACCCTGAAGACTGCAAAATACTATTGAAAGAAATTAAAGAAGAATTAGATAAGTGGAAAGACATCCCTTGTTCATGGATTGGAAGACTTAATATTGTTAAATGGCAATATTCCTCAAATTGACCTACAGATTCATTACATTCTCTATCAAAAAACAAAGTAGATTTCATTTTGCATAAATTGACAAGCTGATCCTAAAATTCATATGGAAATGCAAGGGATCCAGAATAACCAAAACACATCTTGAGAAAAGAGAACAAAGTAAGAAGACTCAAATTTCCTGGTTTTAAAATTTACAGGCATACTTCAGAGATATTGCAGATTTGGTTCGGGACCACTCAATAAAGCAAATGTTACAATAAAGCAAGTCACATGAATTTTTTGTTTTCCTAGTGCATATAAAAGTGATATTTATACTATACTGTAGTCTATTAAGTGTACAATAGCACTGTGTCTAAAAATATGTAAATCCATTAATTAAAAATACATTATTGCTCAAAAATGCTATTGATCATCTGAATCTTCAGTTAGCCATAATCTTTTTGGTGGTGGAGGGTCTTGCCTCAGTGTTGATGGCTGCTGACTGATCAAGGTGGTAGTTGCTGAAGGCTGGAGTGGTTGTGGCAATTTCTTAAAATAAGACAGCAGTGAATATTGCCACATCAATTGACTCTTCCTTTCACAAAAGAGACAGTGTAGCATGCAATGCTGTTTGATAGCATTTTACCCGTAGTAGAACTTTTTTTAAAATTGGAGTCAGTCCTCTCAAACCCTGCCACTGCTTTATCAACTAAGTTTATGTAATATTTAAAATTTTTTTTTATTTCAACAGTGTTCACAGCATCTTCACCAGGAGTGGAGTTCATCTCAAGAAACTACTTTCTTTGTTCCTCCATAAGAAGCAACTCCTCATCTGTTAAAGTTTTATCACGAGATTGCAGCAATTCAATCATATCTTCAAGCTTCACTTCTAATTCTAGTTCTCTTGCTATTTCCACCACATCCACAGTTACTTCTCCACTGAAGTCTTGAACCCCCTCCAAGTCATACTACCTGGGGGTTGGATCAACTTCTTACAAACTCCTGTGAATTTTGATATTTTGACCTCCTTCCATGAATCACAAATGTTCTTAATGGCATCTAGAATGGTGAATCCTTTCCAGGAGGTTTTCAATTGACTTTGCTCAGATCCATCAGAGGAATCACTATCTATGGAAGCTCTAGCCTTATGAAATGTATTTCTTAAATAACAAGACTTGAAAGTCACAATTATGTGGGCTGCAGAATGGATGTTGTGTTAGCAGGCATGAAAAAAACATGAATCTCCTTGTACATCTCCATCAGAGCTCTTGGGTGATGAGGTACATTGTCAATGAACAGTAGTATTTTGAGAAGAACCTTTTTTTCTGAACAGTACGTCTCAGCAGTGGGCTTAAAATATTCATTAGACCATGCTGTAAACAGATGTACTGTCATCCAGACTTTGTTGCTCCATTTCTAGAGCACGGGCAGAGTAGATTTAATTTTTAAAGGCTCTAGGATTTCCAGAATGATAAATGAGCACTGGCATCAACTTAAAGTCCCCAGCTTAGCCCCTGAGAGTCAGCCTGTCTTTTGAAACTTTGAAGCCAGACACTGACTTTTCTTTATCTATCTATGAAAGTCATAGATGGTATCTTCTTCCAGTAGAAGGTGGATTCATCTACATTGAAAATCTTTTGTTTAGTGTAGCTACCTTTATCAATTGTCTCAGCTAGGTCTTCTAGATAACTTGCTGCAACTTCTCCATCAGCACTTGCTGCTTCACCTTGTACTTCTATGTTTTAGAGATGGCTTCTTTTCTTAATCCTCATGAACCAGCCATTGCTAGCTTCCAACTTTTCTTCTGCAGCTTCCTTACCTCTCTCAGCCTTCATAGAATTGGAGAGTTAGGATATTGCTCTGGATTAGGCTTTGGCTTAAGAAGGGGATGTTGTGGCTGATTTGATCTTCTATCCCAACGACTAAAACTTTCTCCATATCAGCAATAAGGCTATTTGGCTTTCTTATCATTCATGTATTCATTGGAGTGAAAGAGCCTGCATCTCTTCCCTTTCACTTGAACACTTAGAGGCCATTGTAGGGTTATTAATTGGCCTAATTTCAATATTGTTGTGTCTTAGGGAATAGAGAGGCCCAAGGAAAGGGGGAGAAATGGGGGAGTGGCTGGTTGGTGGGGCAGTCAGAACACACACGTCATTTATCAACGGTTTGCCCTCTTATATGGACTTGGTTTGTGGTGCCCCAAAACAATTACAATAGTAACATCAAAGATCACTGATCATAGATCATTATAACAGATATAATAATAATGAACAAGTTTGAAATATTGCGAGAATTGCCAAATTGTGACACAAAGACACGAAGTGAGCATATGCTGTTGGATAAATGATGCCAATAGACTTGTTTGGTGCAGGGTTGCCACAAACCCTGCGCCAATTTTTTAAAAACGCAGTATCTACAGAGTGTGGTGAAGAGAAGCACAATAAGACGGGTTATGCCTGTACAACAAAGCTATAGTAGTCAAGACCGTGGAGTACTGGGATAAGGATGGACATACCAATCTATGAAATAGAGTGAGAGTCCAGAAATAAACGCTTGCATTTATGGGAAGGTGATTTTTGAGAAGGGTATCAAGAGCATTCAATAGGGAATGAATAGTCTTTTCAACCAATGGTGCTAGAACAACTGAATATCCACATGCAAAAGAATGAAGTTGGACTCCATTCTCATACTAAATTTAAAAACTAACTCAAAATGGATCAGAGACCTAAATGTAAGTGCTAAAACCATAAAGCTCTTAGAAGAAAACATAGGTGTAAATCTTCATTACCTTGGATTAAGCACAGTTTCTTAAATATGACACCAAAAGCACAAGCAGCCAGAGGACAAATAGATAAATTGTACTTAATCAAAATTAAAAACATTTGTGCTTCAAAGGACATGATCAAGAAAGTGAAAAGACAAAACAAAAAAGTGAAAAGACAACCACAGAATGAGAGAAAATATTTGCAAATCATATATTTGATAAGGGTCTAGTATCCAGAAAATATAAAGAACTCTTACAACTCAACAACAAGGCAAATAACCCAACTTAAAAGTGCACAAAGGATATGAATAGATATTTTTCCAAAGAAGGCATACAAATGGCCGATAAGCACATGCAAATATGTTCAACATCATTAGTCATTAGGGAAATGCAAATCAAAACCAGGATGAGATACCACTTCACACCCACAGAATAGCTATTAAAAAAGACAATAACAAGTGTTATTGAGAGTGTGGATAAATTGAAGCCCTCATACAAGAATGTAAGAATGAAAAAGATACAGCCACTTTGGAAAACAGTTTGACAGTTCCTCAAAAAGTTAAACATAGAGTTAGCATGTGACCCATCAACTTGCATTCCTAGTTATATACCCAAGAGAAATGAAAACGTGTCCATACAAAAATTAGGACATGAGTCTTGATAGCAGCATTATTTGTAATAGCCAAACGTGGAAGCAAACCAAACATCCATTGACTGATGAATGGATAAATAAAATGTGCTGTATCTGTACAGTGGAAAATTACTTGGGTGTAAAAAGAATTACAACATAGATGAACCTTGAAAACACGCTAAGTATAAGAAGCCAGCCACAAAAGGCCACATATTATATGATTCCAATTACATGAAACGTCCAGAGTAAGGAAGGAAATCTATAGACACTGAAGGGAGATTAGTGGTTGCCTAGAGCTGGAGGGCATGGGAGGCTTGGGAATGATAGCCAAAGGGCACAGGTGTCTTTTTGGTATGATGAAAACATTCTAAAATCATTTGTGGCAGTGGTTGCACACCTCTGTGAATCTACCAAAAACCATTGAATTGTACACATTAAATGGGTGAATTGAGTGGTATATGAATTATGTTTCAATAAAGCTGTTCCCCCCCCAAAAAATAATGGGAGATTTGCTTTGCAAATTTTGACATCTCAAATAACTTATAAAGAGATGTCTATTCAGTAAATGATGTCAAAACTGGCCTATTATTTAGAAAAATATATATTTAAAATATTAATTTTCTAAATAAAACTCATTTGGGACATATTAGGAATATTTTTTAAATTATTTGGAAAATAGTTAAAATAAAAGTACAAATTTAATTAAAATTAAAATAGTTTCAATGGAATAAAAAAAGGTACAAAAATAAGTTATGAAAATAGTAAATAAAATATAGGTGAATATTTATATAATTTTATGAGGTGGGCAAAGCTTTTCTAAACATGACACTAAGGACAGAAATTATAAAGGAATACACTGATTTACTTAGTGACATATTAAGGGAAAACTTAACACATATTTTTCCAAAATATTAAAATTAAAAGAAAGACACATTTGGACAAATATTTTCACCAAGGTAGGGAAATGATTTGAAAGTCAATATATATACAGTGATTAGTTCAGGGATTTTAGAAAAAGTCAATATATGAAGAACTCATAGCAATAAAAGACCATCTGCTCAGTAAAAAACTAGTCATGAACATGTGCAGGCAATTGAGTGAAGAATTATAAATAACCAAACTGTGAAAAATATGTGTAATCTCACTAATGTTCAAAGAAATACAATCATCACTTAATGATGGGGATACATTCTGAGAAATGCATTGTTAGGCCATTTTGTCATTGTGCAAACATCATACAGTGTACTTACAGAAACCTAGGTGGTACACTCTTCTACATACCTAGGCTATATGGTATAGCCTATTGCTCCTAGGCTGCAAACCTGTACAGCGTGTTACTGTACTGAATACTGTAGGCAATTGTGACACAATGATATTTGTATATTTAGACATAGAAATGGTATGGTAGAAATACAGTATTAAATCTTATGGGACCATCATTGTGTATACAGTCCATTGTTGACTGAAACGTCGTTATGTAGTGCATGACTGTGTTAATCAGATCATAGCTATGTGAAATGATGGATGTGTTAATTAGCTTGGTTGTGGTAATCACTTCACAATGTATATGTATATCAAAATATCACATTATACTTCTTAAATATATACAATTTTTATTTGTCAGGTGTACCTCAGTAAAGCTGAGGGATAAGAGAAATATTAATACAATGTTGAGATACCTTTCTTGCCTATCAAGTTGGCAAATATTACATTGGTAAGAATATGAGGACATGGACAGTCTTATGCACTGCTCATGGTAGCATATTGCCTGGAGCAATTGGAAATGTGCATCAGAATCCTGAAGAATACATGTATCAATTTCCTAAGTCTGCCATAACAAAGCACCACAAACTGGGTGGCTTAAAACAACAGACATTTATTCGTTCACAGTTCTGGAGGCTATAAATCTAAACTAAAGGCGTCAGCAGGTTCATGTTCCCCCTGAAAGGTCTAGAAAAACATCCTTCCTTACCTCTTCCTAGCTAATGGCTATTGCCTGCAGTCCTTGGTATTCCTCGGCTTGCAGTGGCATCACTCCAGTTTCTGCCTCTGTCTTCACATGGCCCCCTTCCCTCTGTGTGTCTCTGTTTCTCCCTCTTCTTTCTCTTATAAAGACACTAGCCATTGGATTTAGGGCCCACACTAATTTACTATGACCTCATCTTAACTAATTACATCTGCAAAAACCCTATTTTCAAGTAAGATCACATTTTGAGGGGTCCAGGTGGACATGAATTTGATCGGGACACTGTTCATCCCAGTACGATACGCATACTCTGACCCAGTAATACTACTTCTGGCAATACTTCCTAAGGAAAAAAATTATGGAGTTGTTGAAAGAGGTAGCCGTAAGTATATTACTTCCAGCATCATATAAAATTACAAAACATCTGAAACAATTTAAATGTTCAATAACAGGGTACCATATTTATTATAATATATGTCTACTATAAGTATATACTATAAATATATGTCTACTATTAAATAGATGCGTGTTTATATAATGAAATATTATGCATTAAATTTATTGTAGAAATATATTTTTGCCATAAAAAGATGTTTATGGTATGTTGACAAAAAAGTTATAAAATAGTATGATTCCATATTTTTAAAAAGTGAAAATGTGCTTGTGTTTATTTATATATACACACACCAGTAATTTTTGATAACTCCTTTCATTAAATGTGGTTTTATTAATAATTTTGTCCTTTTTAGCTACAGATATACATTATTCTTTGGTAAATAACATTAATACACTTTCAGTTGAAAAATGCAAGAGGATGTGAGATTTGACTTTCAGTGTCCATATAAATTTAAAATTTTTATATGAAAAGAGGCTATATACAAAGATAAAAGATTAAGGACAAGATGGAAAAATACCTACCACTAATTTTATTTTTTACCACCTGTAGCTTCTAAATTTTCTCCAATAAAGATGGATTAATTTTGTAATGAGAGAAAACCCAGAAATGTTACTTTAAATGTTCTGGGAAACACACAGGAAAAGATTAAATAATACAAATGAGAGGATCAATGTGTTGGAGGTAAAGCTACCTCCTTAGAAAACCATGGTGTTGTGCTTGTACACCCGTCCCACCTATCCCAACTTAAGTCACCACAATAATGAAGGACCAGAAAGGCCTCTCCCCCAGGCCCCATTTCAGGGAACATCTAAGGTTCCACTTAACAGAGTCCAGGACAGAGCTGGGCACATAGCAGGCATTTGAGAAGCTGCCTGGTGTGGCTGAATTGGCGCCTCTTATTAGGTGTGCACTTGTAGGCCAATCACTTAACTTCTTGATCCTCAGTTTCCTCACAGACTGAGGATTATAGATGATATATATAATGTTCCAAGCACATATTATTTATAAATACTTGTGGAATAAATAAATCTTGGTATTTGCATTTGTAGTTACCGAGGTGTCAGGCAGGGAGGATTTCACAGTTGAGGAAATAGGGACTTTGTCACAAACTTTAGAATCATTAGTTCACCAGATGTTTATTGAGTACTTGCCATGTGGCAGGCACTATTCTAATGCAGTCAGTAGTTAACAAAGCCCCTGCTGAGTTGGAGCTTACTTCCTGTTGCAGTCTTGGAGGACGTCACACAGTGTTGTGGCAGGGTGCACTTACTGTTTAGACTGTTGTAGCAACTATCACCTGGATCTGTTGGGCTTTCTTTCGTCTAGCTTTATCCGCCATGCCCATGTGATGTACTGACTATTTTCTTCTGGTTAATGTCAAACACCTTGCCCTTCAGTGTTTTTCAACTGACATTTATTTGATTTGGCAGAACAGCTGGATAGAAAACTAACAGCACATATTTATGGCATTAAAATTTTGTAGGTCTTCAAAATTCCCATTGGAGATATGCTGGGCATCTTCAAGGAGTTCAGAATTGTCTTTGTTTTCAGAGAGATAAATTCAGATATGAATCTTCAGCAAGTTTAGGTACCAAAGAAATGTTCTTCAAAAAAACAAAACCAGAAACAAGAATGAGGAAATAACCAGAAATACAGTGAGAGTTTAATTAATTTGACCAATTCTATGCCAATAAATTTGAAACCACATGTGGAGATGGTGATTCTCTAGGAAAATATCAAAATAAAACAATCTTAATAGAGATTTCTAAAAATATTGAGTTACTGTAGAGGAAATGGAGAAAGTTCTCAAACAACTACAACCGTAAATGTTTCCAGGTCAATTCTATGAAAACAGATAACTTTAATCTTACCTTAGACTATGCCAGAGAACATAGAAATAAGGAAAACTTCCAAGTTATTGTTATCATTTTGGGATTACATTGAAACAAAAACCTATGATAACATACATATACAGATGAAAATGATAGGACAGATTTTCTTAAAGATATTTACCTAAAATCCAAACTGAACTAATAATAATAATCTCAGTGATAGAAGTATCAGAAGTTTTAAATTTTATTTTTGCTTCTCTACATTTTCTAAAAAATTTTTTCAAACTGGTAAGTCTGAGACATGATAGTGGTGGTCTTGTTTCAGTGATTGCAATGTGTGTCTTTATAGACAATGAAGCTGTCTTTGAAGTGGGTCTAATTGCATAAATTTTTACAGATTGATTTCATAAAAATTACATATTGCTATGTAGCAAATGTACCACAAATTAAGACAGACAAAATGAGGGGGAGAAATTGGCATTGTGTGACAAAGATTTAATTTTTTCTTTTTAAACTACGTAAGAACTCTTAAACATCAGTGAGAAAAATGACCAAGATGGGCAAAGATCACGGATGGTCAGTTTGCAGAAAAGAAACCCTGACTTAAAAAATGTAAATTCAACAAGAAGCACCATATTTCACCATCAGAAAGTTTAATTGTAGCCAGTTTTTTTTTTTTTTTTAAGTAGATGGGGAAAGATGCTCTCATAAACTGCTGGCAAAAGGGCAGTTCATGCAATCTCTTTGGAATATTATAATTATAATTTGTGAAAGTATATGCCCTTTTATTCTTCCTGTTCTCACACATGTGCGTAGATACTTGTAAAAGAAAGTTTGAGTTTGATTTTTTGTTTGTAATTATAAAAGACTGGAAACCGCTTCAATGTTTTCATTAGATGACTTATTAATAAATTTTGGTACAACTATGCAGTAGAATTCAAAAAAGAATGCATATCTCTACATGCAGATATGAGAGCACCAACATATATTGGTTAGTGAAAGAACAAAGAGCAAGACGCAGAAGTGTGTGCTCACATCCACGTTGAGAGAGAGTGTAGACGATGTTTGGAAGAATGCACAGTAACTGCTAAGCATAATGGCCAGGGACGAGGATCAGTCAGAGAGAGACATTTCATCTTGTAACCTTTCCCACTGTTTGCATTTTACCTTGGGTATCTATGATGCTTTATTTTATTAATTTTTTATTAAAATAGCAGTGGGACTTCAGATACTACTTAACCACCCTATGCCTCGGTTTCCTCACCTGTAAATTGAAGATTACATAATAAATAGTACCTGTCTCCTTGGGTTATGAAGATTAAAGGAGTTAGTATGTGGAAAGCACCTAGGATAGTGCCTTACACATGATAACCCTTCAATGAATGTTTGCTGTTGTTTCTATGAACATAGTTTAAAAAATCAGATAATCCTATAACTTCATTCAGGGGCCAAGAGCAGGACTCCTCTGACCCAACTTGCCCTTTTGCCACTCAGAGACAACTCCTTTTAACTATTTTTAGGTTTTTTTTCTAGTATTTTTTCTAGTAATATTTGCCTCCATGTTTCTAAACAATAGGTTCTCTGAAGTATACAGCTGAGATACTGTTGACTGCCTATGATGGGATATAAGGACTTAGCTTTCTTACACCACCCCGTTCCACCCCACTTCCTTCCCTTCATTCTTTGAATAAATATGGTTCTATTGTAATTTTTGGCTAAATTAATATTGAGTGATTAACCTATTTTAACTATGTAAAGTACTGTTCACTTCTATAGCTTTTTTATTTTCCTTCAGCTAATAATCATCCCCACTGCAGTTACTCTGGTATATGTCTGCATGTTCTCTTGGGAAAGTTAAAAGGAGATTTGCAGTAGGTACGACTTGAAGTGCTACCACAATGTCCCCCCCCCCACCAAAACCTTCATTCAAGGAGCTTTGGGCCTGAGATTGGATGAGGAGCCTGCCTTACATCATAGTGACTCGTAGACTTCATTTCATCAAACCTCAAGTTTTTTCAGGTGTGTAAATCAAGGAGGACCTTGGAAGGCTATTCACCTATTTTAGTCCTAGAGGTCCTATGATCCATTAGCCACTGTCAAAGATCCCTGTGGATCAAATTATTTTCATTATGTTCACAAATTCTGTGGTCAGAAATTCAGACAGGGCACAAATAAAAATATAGTTTTTCTCTGGTCCATGATATTGGAGGTCCCAGTTGGAAGACCCAAAAGCTGGAGGCTGAAATCATGCGAAGGCTCATTTAACTCACGTATCAGACAGTTGATCCTAGATGATGGCTGGGGAGCTCAGTTCCTCCCCATGTAGTCCTGTCATGATTTCTCTCTACAGGCTAGTTTGGTCTTCCTCGCAGAACAGTGTCAAGGTCCCAAGGACAAGCATTCCCAAGAAAGAGATGCAAGCCAAGAGCTTATCACCTTTTCTGATCTAGCCTTGGAAGTCACACTGCATCATTTCTGCTGTAATCACAGGCTCATTCATGTTCTAGGGAAGAGAAGATAGACCCTTGCCTCTCAACAGAGGAGTGCCAACATTATATTGTGAGAGAGTGTGAAATGCGATATATGTTGTTGCAGCCATATTTAGAAAATACATTCTGCCACAAATAGGAAGCACCAATTTTTTATCACCACCATCTATCCATCCTGGTTCTAGGGGACTTGTCATAGATTGGGCTTGTTGGTCCCCTTCATGTGGACAGTATGGTTGTAATATTTAATTGAATATATATCCACACAAACACACGTTGAGTTTGTGTACCTTACAGTACACCATTAATGCCATTAATGAGGCACGTCTGAATGTGTACATGAGCATTTAAGAAAGTTTTATTTTGTTTCAGTTTTCTGCATGGTCATAAGAGTATTGACCATATCCTCAAGGATTGTAAATTATGATCATAAGTCATTACACAAATTTTTACATGTCCTGTCGTGCTTGTTATAAATAATAACTATTGAACTTCTTCCAGATTAAAATTTCTGTTTTGGTCTGATTACTTCTGTTTAGATTCAACCTCTATTTTTGGCAAAGACAGTGTGCTTTTATTTTCTAACTCTAATGCTAACTGAACTATTTTCTCTTGAAGCTGGAATGTCATTCTGAACTTTTCTCAGTTTAATAATGTCACCAACCTTAGCAGTCTGCTTGAATACAGAAGTTAAATGAATATTATTAAATTATAAAAATGCAGATGTAGTATCAACATATGATAGTAAATTCTAACTGAAAGAGCTGTGCATTGGTGGGTGGGTGTATTCCGCAGGAGGTAGTGAGCAACTTTTCACAGAAACATTTAAGGAGAGAGGAACAATAGTTTAGTGAGTAGCAGGTCAGATATTTGGGACATATTCCAACAATATCTGTCATGCCCCTTATCCTCCAAGCACATTAGATGACTCAGTCGTGCTGGTACATCCATACACAGTCTTTGCACATTCCATTTCTTCTTGAAATGTCACCTTCCCAACCCATTCTCTGACAAGCAAATTCCTGTTCAACCTTAAAGACACAAATCAAAAGTCATCTCTTCTGTGAAGCCTTCTCTTATACTCTGGAAGCCAAAATATGCATGTCCTCTTTTGTAATCACAAAGCATTTTGTGAATATGCTACTATTACTACACTGCATGCTTCTGGGGAGGTGGAGAGGGAGTGAGTAATATCTAATTTTTGTATCCTATCCAGCACTCAGCAATCAAGAATGGTTTGTTGTGTAAATTATCAGTCCTGAAAATCTGTTATTCCAAGGCAGAAGGCGAGCTACTGAAAATGCAGATTCCTAGTCTTAATGAATCATACTTTCAGGAGGGTGGATCTTTTGGACAAGCAATCCAAGTGGTCTGTGGAACATACTTTGACAAAGTTAGCCTTGCTTTTCACATTTTCTAGGACATTTATTTGACCTTCACATTCTTCCATAAGATTATTTTTATTTAACTTTCAGATATGGGTACACATTCTGGACCTGCCCTAAAATTTAATTTTTTAGCTGATGCATAATTTCATATGTGTTTGTTCAATTAACCTAGATTCAGAAAGACTCTGTGTGTATGTGCTTGTGTGCACATGCATGCACAGCATTTGAAACATTATGGAGTTTATAAATGGCTCAGTTATACTTTCTATTCCACAGTGCTTTTCTGATTATATGTTTATATTGTCAAAAATATTAAAATTACATATCATAGCCAAGACAGAGATTTCATACAAGCATTCAGAAAATGAGGGATTATGATATGTAAAATATAATTAAACCTGTGTTCCATTAGATAATGTTTTAAGAATTCATTTTGTCACCAAATTTATTTGAAAATTGTTAAATCACCTAAACCCATTCTAGTATTATATCTTTCAGTACTACCCTCCCTAACCAAATGAAGTCAAAAAAGAAACAAGAGAAAAAAGTTTGTTCATTTCTGTTTCTTAGATAATTCCTAACATAGAACTCAGTCTCCAATATTTAGTTGAATAGACCACATGTTTTATGCAATGATTTTTTAAATAACTCAGTAAAGAAAGAAAGTTAACTCTGCCTACTCTGCCCAAATAATTGAAATGCAGTCCTCTCAAGAAACTTACCACAAAGAACCTACTCAAGCGGGATTCTATTAAAATATAAATCCATTGTGGTAGGCTGAAAAAGAATGCTATTATAAGTCTTGATAAACCCTAAAATAAGATAATGGAAAACTAAGTAATAAAATGCACATAATCAAACATTCCACATCAAGTGATAATAGTGTCTTTTCTTCACTCACTGGAAAACTTTTATACTCAGAATAGCTCACTTAATTCCATCAACTTTGTTCATGAATGCAAAGTCAAAAAATATGTTTCTAAAAGGTAGGCATTAAGCAAATATATTTTATCACATTTCTCTTATTCTCCTGACTTTAAAGAAAGTGATTTTATTCAAGTTCAAGCAGCAAACAACACAGGCTCTAGTGAAGGTTATTTAGGTGATAATGATATTAGAAGTTGGGAAATCCTTCCTTTGCAAATGAAAAACAAAATAGGTCAGAACTGTACGAAGACATTTCTCCAAGGAAATGCTTTTGTCCTCCACGACCAAAGGCATTGTGTCTATAAATTCACCTAAGTGAAATTTCATCCATGGCACCAGAAACCAACCCTGAAGCCAAATTGAGACAGGAGGGAACAAGCAAAGACTTACAATGCATTTCTCTGATCATGTACTGGGAAAACAAAGGACTGCAACAGACTGCCTCAGCCTGCCGTTTCTCAGGAGGACTACACCAATTCCGATAAAAACCTCTCCAAGAGAGGGATGCAGAGAGAAGGGCATCTCTTTGCCCCACATCAGAAAGCTCCAAAGAGTGAAAACTAGGCAGCTGTGAAGATAGAGATGTGAAAGGCAGTGTGGAACAGTGGTTAAGAACACTGTGCGGTCTGAATCCCAGTTTTTCCGCTTGCCATTGTGACATTGGAAAAGTTTTCTTAAACCCCTCTGTCCCTCAGTTTCCTCATGAAAAAATGAGGGTGATTATAATGTTTGCTCATTTGGATTAATAAGATGCTTGACAAATAGTCAATAAATGTTAGCCATGGTGGTCGTGATGGTGATACGGTATGCGTTATTATTGTGCCCCCATGGGGGAGAGGTTCATGGTGGAGCTATTAGAGAGCCTGGAAAACCATCAGGCTTGAACAACCTAGGAAAAAAAAGGAGTTTTTATGACGGAACTTCCTGGTTTTCTTTGTAGAACACTGCTATGAATTTTCATTTCTAACTTATTTTAAAATTCTGACACAATGATCCACTAAGTAGAACTGAGAAGGAATCTAGGGAGGATTTTGAGTTAGGCTTCACAGAAATTTTTAAAAAATTAACTGGAGAACCAAGATTTAAGAAAATGAACCATAATGACTTTTAAGAACATAAAGCTTAGCCTTTTAAAAAATTTTCTTTCAAGGCGATGTTCATTTTAAAAAGTTATTAGAGTATTATAAGCATAGATTATGAAATCTGTGATATTCTTTGGAAAGAATGCAGTCCATGAAAAGAATGCTTACATTTTGATCTCAGGTTATTTTCTCCAGTGTAAATAAATACTTTGCTTCCAAAATCCATCCATACAACCTCAAAGTTTCCAAAAGGCAACAAACTTTTTTTTTCTTTAAATCGCACATGAAACCTCAACATACCTAATACAAATCTTTACACAGTCAGTGAAAGTTTTTGTCTGACTTTTTCAGAAGCATGTAGGTGTGATTCTCCTGGTCAAATCTTAAGACTTGTCATTTGGTAGAGACATTTCTTTTAAAACCATTCCCCCCCAAAAAAACAAATAATAAAGAATTCAAACTGAGTTAACTTGCAAAAATTTTAAATCTGCTTTAATTACATTTGGTTGTTAATTGTTATTTCCTAAAATGTTTAGTATGCTTCTTGTGTTAAGTATACCCATTGCAAAAAGGGCTCTGATGAATTTTTAGGCTTTCACATTTCACAGCTTCTACCTCCAACCTCCAAATCTGGAAATTTCTCCTTCCTAGAAAGAGCACAATAAATTGTCACCTTCTTTCACTTTATAAACTAATTGACCATGGTGTAGAAAAAAATATTTTAATAGAAGGAAATAAAATACCCAACACATTGTGGGAAGTAAGCAATAGGAAAATAATGGTCCCCATATGAACATTTTTCTAATGCAAAGTACAGGCCCCTAAGGAAGGACCTACCACACGCTTCCTCTTTGCTGGCTGGAATACTGGCTTAGTCAGGGTTCCCAGCTATCTCTCCAGTGGGCAGGATCTCTTCTGGGAAAAATACTGCAACAGTGTTTGTCGTCCTGCCTTCTGCTGGGTTCTTTCTTGGTGTACCTCCAAGAATAGAATCATAGAAATGTAGAGCTAGAAATTATTTTGGACATTTTGCAGAATTAAAAAAATGAAGTCCAGAAAAGGGAAGTAATTTACCCAAGGCCAAACACCCAATGAATAATAGAATTGGAGCCCTATCTGATGGTCTCCATTATTTCTAAGTCCACCTGCTGCTTTGGAAGAACTCAGAATCCATAATTTCACAGAAATTTTTAGCTTTATATTACTGTTATTAATATAAGTGGATATGTGCAGAGGATAAGTATTCAGTGATTCAATCATTAAAATAATATTTGTATAACATGTGACTTTGTTATATATAATAGGAAATAACCAAATTTACTAAAATTTAAGATGTGTTTATATATTTTAAAAATGTTTCAGCTGGGCGCAGTGGCTCATGCCTGTAATCCTAGCACTCTGGGAGGCCGAGGGGGGAGGATTGCTTGAGCTCAGGAGTTCGAGAACAGCTTGAGCAAGAGTGAGACCCTGTCTCTACTAAAAAATAAAAAAATTAGCCGGGCATCGTGGCGCAACCTGTAGTCCCAGCTACTGGGAGGCTGAGGCAGGAGGATCGCTTGAGCCCAGGAATTGGAGCTGCAGTGAGCTATGATGATGCTACTGCACTCTACCCAGGTGACAGTGAGACTGTGTCTCAAAAAAAAAAGGAAACTGAACCCCTCTCCTGACTCCCCCCTTCATAAAAAAATGTTTAAACACTATGAAAATAACTTCATCATCTTGAATAAAAATGTTTCTAAGTGTGTTATTATTAAGTAACTTAACCAGCATTTTTGAAACTTCACTGTTACCAGATGTGGTTGTAAGTATGAAGATAGAGAAAAGGAAGAATAGCAGTCCTTCTTCTCAACTCAGTGGCCAATTGGGGAGGCTGACATAAAACAGACAAGTATGATACTGTGTGATTCCAGCTGTGATATCACATGGTGCGATTCCTATTGCAGCACAAATGAGGGGCGCTGAACTGTGGAGGAAGAAAGAGAAGGCTCCCCCCAAATAGGTAACACCAGACTTGAATCTTGGAAGAAGGAGGTTTAGGAACAAAAGGCATTAAAAGGAAACAGAACAGCCTGTGCCAAGCAGGTAGGTGTGACAACACATGGAAGATTAGGGGAGCAAGTGCTTTTATATGGCTGCATCCCAGGTTTAACTGAAGGTGAGAGCAGGCGAGGATCATATCATGAAGAGCTTTGTACATCATGATAAAGAGTTTGAATTTTACCAGAAAATAATGGTAAGGTGTTGAACCATTCTAGGCTGTAAATTAAACAATGTGACTCAAATTATACTATAAAGCGATTATTTGTTTTCCTGTTCTTTAATATCAGAAACCTTGGTAAAACATCTGAGAGTAGAATATGATAAAAAATCATCATAATCTAGTTCTAGTTGTAGAGCTGATGAAAATGTCAATTTCCTCTTCTGTAAAATGGAGATCATTATAGGGTTATTGTAACAAATACACAAATTAAGTCCTGTGAAGCATTTATTACAGTGTCTGCCATATTGTAAACACTGAATAAATATAAGCTGGAATCATCTTCATCGTCATCATAAAAGACTGAATTGGAGAAAATGGATTAGAATGCTAAGGGTTGATTTTAACATCTGAAGTTAAGAGCAATTTTCCGATTCTGCTGAATCTATATTGCTTAGAGTAAATGGAGTCCCTTTAAGAGAACTACTTTGTCAGAGGCGTGGCTAGGAAAAGGCATCAGTTAGCAAAATACATTGATTATGTACTTGAAAGGAAATTTCCCACCAATTTCATTGTCCAAGAGAATGTAAGAAAAGAAAATTTGAGTTTCAGTGGTTGAGAGCAATATCCTGAGAAGAGCTAGGTGTTTGATTTGTTAGTAAAAGTAGAAGAGGAAAATATCAAGGTTCATAGATGGGAATTGGGGATAAAAATTAACTTGTTTTTTTGCCTTACCCAGTTGACTGGCAGGCCCCACAAAAGAAAGAGTATGTTATGCTTTTAATTTGCTATTAGATTGTAACTAATTGTTTATAAAATACCCTTATGCTCTAATGACTGAAGATTATTTTTTTGCTGTATTTTTGTTATTGGAATATTTTCTGTCATTGTGCCAAATTGGAAATTTGAGATATAGTTTAGGAATTTCAGTTTGGTTGTATTTGAAAAACAGGTAGGTCTAAATTAGGTTTACTCTCTACATAATGCCATTGCTCTATAAAAAAAGTACTATATTTCAATATTCTGTAGAATAATAAGTTTACTTTCTGTGTTCTATTTTGTTAGTGCTCCTATATCCCTCCCTGTAAGAGAGAAAATCAGAAGAACTTGGAAAGTGTCATGAATTGGCAACAGTACTGGAAAGATGAAATTGGTTCCCGGCCATTTACATGCTATTTTAATCAATATCAAAGGTGAGTCAATATTTACATGTACATATTAAAATTATTTGTAGCCTCTGTAATTTATTACGCTGATATATCATAGATTATGTCCATTTGGCAAAATATACAGCATGGAGATAACGTCAGCTCTCTCTAGCATGTAGTTAGGGAAACCCCTTCTTGCTCTACAGGATGGGAAACATAAAGCATCTGCAGGACAGGAAAAAAGACCTTGTGTCATAGAGTTTGCCCTCTGGATACACTAAGAAATGATAGTGCCTTTAGGTAAGAACATTGTAGACTAATGGTGTTCCCTGAGAGTTATAGATTAATGCACATAAGCTAATATGTGCAGATTTGTCAGCATTTTGGACTGCATCAAATCTTTTTTTTTTTTTTTTACAATATACACATGCATCAAATCTTATCTTTCCTTTTCCTTTCTATTCTGATGAAGTGTCAATAAAATGAGTTCACACCATTAAAACTTGACTTTGAGAGTACTTGATATACCATATAAATCACAGGAAGATGGTTCCTGGGACTAGAACACTTTGGTACCCACCCAGATTAATCACTAATTTATTCAGCAAACATTCATTGAGTATTCAAAACTCCTTGCTGGGCATTTTCACTTGGATGCACAACAGTTGCCTCGAATCTTCTCTTCCTCCCATAATCTCTCTCAGTGAATGGCACTATCATTTACTTGTTTACCCAATCCAGAAACCTTTGAGTAATTCTTAATTCATTTTTCTCCTTTACATTCTTTTACTTGTATTCACCATTATGTTGATTGTACCTCTGTCATGCCTCTTCTCTGCCTTCTCCTGCTGCTATCTTAGTTCAGATCCAGATTTCTCAGCTCCAGTAATGCAGTAGTCTTCTAACAAGTCATTCCACCTCCACCCTGAGCTGTTCCAGGCCACTTTACATGGTGCTGCCAAGGGTTCTTTCTGATACATGAGTCTAACATGTTATTCAGAGAATAACATCTAAACATCTCGGCATGGCCTATGTGTCAGGTACCTATTGCTGCATAGCAAACCACCCTCAATATAGTGGCTTACTACAACAACGATGTGTTGTTTCTTATGATTCTGTGGGTTCGCTGGGCTTCTTTGTAGGCAGATAGTGGCTGAAATAGCTGTGTGGTCCCACATGGCCTCCCCGCTCACATGCCCAGTGGTCGGTGCTGGTTGTCCACCTGGCCTCTCATCCTTTTGTAGGCTAGATTGCCTTGCTAACAACATGGCAGCCTCAGAGCAGCATTTCAGGGGAGGCAGGCCTTAGCTCTGGAATTCAAAATAATATCATTTCTGGCATGTTGTATGGGTCAAAGCAAGTCACAAAGCCAGCCAAAACCATGGGGTGCTGAAATAGACTCCTCCTCTTGATAGAAGGAGCTGCAAAGGATTTGCGGCCATATTTCATCAACCACAGCATACAAGACCCCTCAAGATCTTGCCCTAGACTACCACCTCCCCAGCCTCATTACCCTGCTCATACTCTTTGCAATGGCCATTCTGAACTATGTGCAGTTCCCAGAATATCTTATACTTTTGTATCCATACCTTTGTATTTGCTTCTCCTGCTTCTTGACTGCCTTGCTGAAGACTCTTCTCAGATACCACCCTCTCTGGGCTGCTTTCCTTAATCTCCAAATTTGATTTAGTTGTATAGCAGTTGGGATACCATCTGCTGCAGGTAGACAGAATTCTGACTCATACATCAAGAAATGCACAGGTGGACTGACATCAGGGTTGTTTGATGCAATGTGTCTACAAAAACCCAGCTCCTTTCTGGATCTCAGTTCTGCCTCAAGGTGGCTCTTTTCACAGTTATAACATGGTTGTTGCAGTTCCAAATGTCACAACCAGGCACAGTAGTGTCCAAAGGCAGAAAGAGCCGATTTTTCCTGGTATGTTTTTCTTGAGATGAGGAGACCTTCTTCCAACTTCCCACAGTCAACCTCCCCTCGCATATCCTTGTTCAGAATGAGTTCCTTTGCCTGCACCTAAACCGATTACGAGAAAGAACAATCCAAACCTACCCCCGAGTTAGGGATAGGGCAATGTCTCCCAAGGCATGTAGAAGAGGGGTATACACCTTGAGTAGATTTGGGAAGGAAGAAGAAAAGGGACAGGATGTCATGGAACAACCAAAAGTCCCAGCAACAAGGTGTGTCTCTCATGTTCCAAAGTCTTCTGTGTGTACCTCTATCCCAGAGGCTTGCTACAGTGGCTTCACATAACTCTGCCAGAGGAGCTTTAAAAAAAAAAAATGTACCAGAGACCAATTAAATTTGAATCTCTGTTGGTTGAACCCAGGCATTAATTAGCATTTAAAAAAATCAATCCTAGGGATTCTAATATATAATCAGAATCTAGAGCCACTGCCCTACCCTCTGACCTATCACACTTTACTGAAATTGTTTGTGTGCACATATTCTTAACCAGACTGTACACTTGTTAAGGTGTGGGCCAGTCTTCTTTGTCTTTGTATCCCTAGAACCTAACACAATGCCTGGTTCTCAGTTAATAAATATTTGGTGAGTGAATAAATAAGTAAATCCAATGTGCCAAATTAATAAGGACAGTTCTTTGCTTCTAAGGAAGTAGGATTTATTGGTGAAAACAGATGCATATGCAAATATAAATATGATTTCCTTAGCTGGTAATGAAAGAGGGAAGACCTTGCAAATGGGGTGGCTACAGTGAAGAAACCAAGGCTTGATGATGTAAGGCACCTCAGGTACATAGGTCATATGATAAGGAGTTGGGAGTTTGTAAGCTGGAAAAGGTAGCTTGGGGTTAGATTTCTAAAGGGTCATTAATGCCATACTAAGGAGATTGTCTTTGGCATATAGGCCATAAAAACTCATGAAAAGATTTTTTCTTAAACAAAGATTGATATGAGTAGATCTTTTGATTTAGAAATAAAATGGTGTGATTGTTGAATGGGTATTGGATGGGAAAGATGGGTTAAAGGCAGGAAGGAAGGAGAGTATTGAGTGAAAAAAATAACATTTTGAGTGGCTACCATGTACCAGCCATTGTGAATGACATTTTATTTAGATCACCAAATTTCTTATAATAAGCTCTAAGTACTAGCCCCATTTAACAGATGAGGAAACTGAGTCTTAAAGAAGTTCATTAACTTGCCCAGTGCACACAACTGTTAAGTGAAAAAACTGGAATCCAGTTAGCCCCTTCTATTCGCCATCTGCTGGTCCTGACAAGGGACTTTAAGGGTTTAAATGCAAGTAGTGGGAGTGGGAGCAGCTAACAGGGATTGTGTCAGAAAGACGTTTTAGAGTTAGAAGGAACAGAACTTAATGACAATGTCAGTGATGAGGAAAAGGAAGGTGTCCAGTTTGACTCCGTGTGAGGAAAGGATAGTCTAGCTCTGAGCATGGTGAATTCGAAGAACTCATAAGCTATCCAGAAGATGCTTTGAAAGAGTAAGAAACACAGACTTTTTAGTTCGGAAGCAAGAGGTCAGAAGCAGCACTGTACAGATCTGGGAGTCATTCGCACACGAGCTGCAGCTGAAGCAAAAAGAAAGGATGCACACTAGGAGCGCACAGGGTGAAAGGGGCATGTTGATGGAATCTTAGGATCATCTACGTTGAAGTTCCAGGCAGAAGGAGACAAAGGAGGAGTGGCCAGAGGGTGTGAGGAAAGCAAAAAAAGAATAGTGTTTTGAAAGGAGAGCATTTTTGTTTTTGGTGTAAATGATCCAAAGTAAAAAAGGAAAAAGAAAATGAAAGAAAGAGTGTTTTAAGGAGAAGGAGGTGATCGAGAAGGATACTGAGAAGTCATTGGTTTTGGCGATTAGCAGTCTGTAGTGATCACTGTGAAAACAATTCAGGTACGGTCTTGGAGTACAGGGTTAGAAATCGTTTTCTACTCGGCTGAGGTGAGAATGTGAAGGCATTGATAGTACACACTACTTGTTCAAGAGATTTGCCATGGACTACATCAAACTAAAAAGCTTTGTACAGCAAAGAAAACACTCATCAGAGTGAACAAAAGGCAACCTGCAGAATGGGAGAAAATATTTGCAAACCATATATCTGATAAGGGGTTAATCTTCAAAAAATATAAGGAACTCCTACAACTCCATAGTAAAAAAACCTAAAAACCTGATTAAAAAATGGGCTAGGGACTTAAATAGCTATTTCTCTAAAATAGACATATAAATGATTGACAGGTAAATGAAACATTGGTCAACATCATTAATCATCAGGGAAATGCAAATCAAAACCACAATGAAATACCACCTCACACCTGTCAGGATGGCTATTATCAAAAAAAAAAAAGACAACAGGTGTTGGTGAGGATGTGGAGAAATTGGAACCCTTGCACATTGTTCTTGGGAATGCAAAATGGTGCAGCCACTATGGAAGACAGTATGGAGGTTCCTCAAAATAATTAAAAGTAGAACTATCATAAAATCCAGCGATCTCACTTCTGGGTGTTTATCCAAAAGACTAGCAATCAGGATCTCAAAGAGGTATTAGCACTACTGTGTTCACTGCAGCACTATTCATAGTCAAAATGTGGAAACAACCTAAATATCCATTGACAGAGGAAAGGATAAAGAAAACGTGCTCTATACATACAGTGGAGTACTATTCAGCCTTTTAAAAGAAGGAAATTCTGCAATATGAAACAACTTGAACGAATGTGGAGGACATTTTGTGAAGTGAAATAAGCCAGTCACAGAATGCCAAATCCTGTAGGATTCCACTTATATGAGGTATCTAAAATAGTCAAATCCATAGACTCAAAGAGTGCAATGGTGGTGGTTGCCAGAGGCCGGAGAGAGGAGGCAACAGGGAGTTACTAATCAGTGGGTGTGAAGTTTTAGTCAGGGGACATGAATAAGCTCTCGAGATCTACTGTACCACATCGTACTTACAGTCAACAACAATGTATTATACACTGAAGTGGGTATATCTCACATTAAGTATTCTTACAGTAAAATAAAATAAGTTTTCCATGGCTGGCAAAAGGTTTGGGGAGGAGGTACGTAATTGAGAAGGAAGCAGGAATGGATACAATGAGTTGAATGCATATAGTAAATAAGGTACATATGTTCCATGCCCTGAAGAAATGAGACAGGATGAAAAAAAAGATTAAGAAGTAGTGACATTTTTTTTCTCTGTGAGGTGGGAGCCCAGTATCAGGGAATGGGCACCAGTGATCAGGACAGTTTGATACTGAGCCGACCACTGTCTGAATCAGGTGCTTCCTTGAAGCTTCCTGCCCTGGACCGGGAACTTATTCCAGAATGTGTGTGAGGTTGAGCTTGCAGTGGGATGCAAAGAAGGCACCCCTCTCCCTGCCGTCCTGACTAGCTGGTGATCATGTTAATAAATGTCCCCTTGCTTTCCACTTGGTACTGCGTGTTGTAAAGGCCGCCTCCTCCCCCAGACCGGGTTGCCTTCTGTTAGGGCGTGAATTCTGAATATCCCCCATCCCCAGTCAAGGAGGACTATTCCTCTGGAGTAGTGAGGACTATCTGAAAAGAGCTAAACCTATATTATGTACTAAAAAGAAAACTTTTTCTGTACTCTCACAACACTTCAGACACCAAATGTGTGGGATTTTTCCACACCAAACACTTCAATTCTCTGTGGACACCAGCTGGTGTCCTACAATTCCATTCAGTTCTGACACCGTCTACCTGGAGTTAGCATCAGATCCCACAAGTGAAAGGGCTGGGTCCCACAAGACTACCCCTCTTTAGATGCCATTCACATGTCCCGGGTTTTCACCAGTACTTCTGACCAACCTGCTGTAAGTCAGGGGTTCCCACAACCCCCCTCCTTGGGTTCAATAATTTGCTAGAATGCCTCACAGAACTCAGAGAAGCACTTTACTTACTGTTACCAGTTTGTCATAAAGGGCACAGCTCAGGAACAGGCAAATGGAAAATATGCACTGAACAAGGCACCTTCTCCGGGCACACCACCATCCCAGCACCTTGATGTATGCACCAAGCCAGAAGCTCTGAAGTTGTTAGGGTTTGTATAGAGGCTCTGTTACATAGGCATGATTGATTAAATCATGAGCCATTGTTGATTGTGTCAGGGGGTAGTACTGGAAGTTCCAACCCCCCATCACATGGTTGGTTCCTCTGGCAGCCAGCCCCCTCCACCCCGCGCCCCAAGAGTCACCTCATTAGCATAAACTCCAGTATGGTTCAATGGGGCTTACTGTGAATAACAAAAGATGCTCCTCTAACCTCTATTCCTCAGGATATTACAAGGGTTTTAGAACTGTGCCAAGAACTAAGGCAGAGACCAAATACAAATTTCTTATTATGTCACCTATACCAATTGTGTTAACTTTCGCACAGTAAATGTAAGCCCATCATACTTCTCCAGGATGGATACACATTCCCTTTCCATCATCTCCTGGTCTCATCCCCAGACTGCGGAGTGTGGATAGAAGCGGGGGTGGTCTGTCACAGCCCAGCAGCTCTCAAGACATGATTTTTAAGCGACTCTGGGAGAAAGCAGGAGTTTGGAGTTTGGCTCTTTTACCCTGACATATGTGAGAGGAAATAGGAGTGCTGTTTGGAGGTGTGAAAAATGGCAGCTCCCTGGTGCCATCTACTCTTCATACACTTTTTACTACTGCTAAATACGAAATAAAAATAGACTTACTGTATGGACTCCCAGATGCTCTTGATAAGATGAACTTTATATTTAAAGTAACCTTTAGATTTCACTCAAATGCAGGAAATTAGGGAGAATAGTTACCAAGAAGTTTCCATTTTCAAGAAAAGGATGTTATTTTAAAAATCTAAGACAGAGATTATTGGAGTCTTAGCTTTCTACTGCTTAAGCCTATTGAAGCAAGCTATATTCGGGAGTAGAGCCTGCATGGCCAGAGCCACCACCTGCAGCCACACCTGCATGGGAGGTCAGCCCCCATGCGCTCATCCCCCTCTACGCCCAGGAAGGACTACTCAGAGGTGCTTCTGGGGCAACTTCACGCCCAGGGCCGCATCCTTCCGGGTCTTCTCATATCACCTTTCAGCTCTTTGCCTCCCTCAACCTTGGGGCTCACAGTTGCCTTCCAATGTGTGTAGATTAACTTTTTACACTTTTTTTTATGCAGGTAAGTCACACTTACACTGTCTATACCATTTTTTTTCCTTAGGCTTCCCCTGGCTTATCTTTTCTCAGCAAAACCCAATTTATGCCCCCTTAGCAAGTCTGCTTTGAAATCCCCATTCCATCACCAAAAATTTCTCTGTAGTCTAAATCTTTTCATATAATTCTCCCTCTTCATCTCTGCCTTACCTGGCTTGTCCTTGAAGAGGGCACATTTCTGGAAAATAGGTATTCATTCCTCAACTCCCTTTGTATCCAAGGGCCAGAAGGAATGATCGGTCTTTATTTTTTGAACTTTTCCTCTTATGGACAGCCTAGTGCTTCTCTATACAGGTTTACTTTTTAATACTTTGTTTTATATATCTGAGCAGATAGTAGGTCACAGAGTACACAGGGCAGGCGTACACACACACACACGTCCCATGAACAAATCCAGCCACAACGCCTGTGTAGTCTTTTGGATTCACTCCCTCCACCACTGCCTTGGTTCAGGCTGTCATCTAGCTTGCTGAAGTGACCTTCAGTTGGTCTGTCAGCTGTGGTCTTTCTCTTGTCCATCATCCATACCACACTAGGTTTTATATAAGCTTCTATTTGATCCTGTCACAATCTTTGATTAATTTTCCTGCCACCTTATAGTCCATAAGATAAAGGCCATGCTTTTCCAATGCCAGCTTCAACTTCTGCTGTTGAACTGTGTGCCAGCCATGGGGAAACAAAAACAAAACAGCAGGGAAAAAAACCCCAAAACAACAAAAAACAGACGCAATTCCTGCCTTCCTGGAGCATATAGTCTGTAGTCACATCTTTAGTACAATTACTAAGTAGGGTAACGCTGTGAAAGAAAAGCTAAGGGTGCTTTATGAGGTATTATACCATGGTGGGGAATTTCAGATACTATCTGAGTAAATCATAATTAGGTCAAGACTAGAGTATGTTCAAGAGTTAGCTAGGTAAAAAGAAGGGGAAGAATATTTCAGAACGAGGCACCATCATGTACAAAGGTTCTAAGGCAAGAAAGACCTTGGTTGAGTTTTAAGAACTGGAAGGTCACCATGTCAGGGGGACTGTGAGAGAGAGAGGTGTGGACACTGGAGCAAGAAGCAGGCGGGTTTAGATTTCTCTTAAAATGCAGTGAGCGGCCAATGAGTGGTTTTAAGTAGCGGGGTGGTGACATGATCTGATTTAAATGTTTTAGCTTTTACTCCAGCTGCTCTCTTCACCTCAGGTTACTCTTTCCAGGGCACCCTGATGCCTTTTCTCCTGTCCCTCTCCCCTCACCTGGGGATGCTGTCACCTTTTTGACTTCTGGGAATTAGCATAGCACAGAGGTCCTAAAATGAGCCCTGCCACCAGGCACTTGGGTGTGTTATTTTAACTTATCTGTGCCTTAGTTCTCTTTGTTGAAGGGGGACATAACATCAATGGGATGGCATGTGCCTAATGCATAGTAATTCCTGTAAAAGTGTTTGCTTTTGTTGTTTTTATTATGATTATTAAGATTCACCTTAAGTGTTATTGTGTAACCTTCTCTCGTCTTTTGAGGTCTAATTACTTATTTCCTCTTCTGTGTTCCCACGCTGCCATGGTTGCTTTTATCACACCATCATAGACTTAGTTGAATACCTGTTTTTCTCCTCTTACGGATTATGAATTCCTTAAGAGCAGCAGCCATGTGACATCAAGCATCTGGGTTTACATTTCTCCCCTACCACTAATTAATTGTATGACCTTGGGTAAATTACAAAACTTCTCTGTCTTGGTTTTCTCACCTATAAAATGGGGTTAACATTACCCCATCTTAAGGGTTTTTGTTTTTGTTTTATAATGATCACATCTACACAATAGTGAGTACTTAGTAAATGATGTGCTTTTCTTCCCTTGCCCTCTAAATTTCTTAACAACTAAGTTAGAAACAAAGTTAGCCTGGTTGTTCACTGATTGGAGGCTTTGGTGTTGAATGAATAAATAATGGGGATTTTATGAATGAGTAAAACAATATAACACACACAAAAAGCTGAAAAGAAGCGATTCTATTGTTAAATAAAATAAACATTTTATATTTGTGTTTTTTTTTTTAGATGGAAAGAGATTTATTAGGGCATATCTCATTTTATATTTCTTATACTAACAGATATATCCTCATTTTTAAGTTCACTTAAAGTGTGATTATTATCCTGTAGTATTTGTTTTTAAATACAGTTTACCCTTAGCATTTTAAAGAAAGATGAACATAATGGCCTCAGCTTAAATTACGTAGAGTGCTCTGCAGAACACAGTTTAAAGGCCATTAAAATAGAAGATTAAAAGCAACAGACTAGAAAAGGACAGCTCACTTACTTAGTGCTTAGGTTTCTTATCTACAAAATTTGATAGACTGATAGATTCAATGATCTCTAAGATTCTTGTAAGCTCTCAAATTCTGTAGTTTTATGATTCTCTGCTTCTGAAAGTGTGTACAATTACAACAACTTAAGATGCTAGATAAAATCCTCATGATGGAAAAGAGAGAAAATTAGCAAAGAACTAAATGGTTAACAGTCTGGAGCCATTTAATGGAGGCACAGACAGCCCTGCTAGCTCAACAATAATTGGGTTTCATAATGATGACACTGAGTCATCAAAAAAAGGTTAAATTTGGTTCAACATCCTCTCCTTAAAAGGCAAGGAAATGTGTAATGTATTTTTAGAAAGATTTTTACTAATAATATTTTAGTATTTTTATTAGTTCTTACTCAACTTGAAAAATTAAGCTTCCATTATTTGGACAATTGATTTATGTGAATTCCTACTTCCTCTCCATGAAATAAGCAGTAATATTTTAGGGGCTACAAAGATCTTCCTGCTACAAAATAGCTTATCACTCTTCTATCATGGTCTTACCCTTTTTAATATCCTAGATTTCACCCATAAAAATACCATTATTTCAAGTTGGGCATGGTGGTGTACTCCTGTAGTCCCAGCTACTAGGGATACTGAGGTGGGAGGATCACTTGAGCCCAGAAGTTCGAGGCCAGCCTGGGCAATGTATCAAGACCCCATTTCAAAAACCAAAACAAAAGAAAAATGGTAGATGAACCCGAAGAGGTTGATGAGATGATGCTGTGCCTTTATGCCATGCTAAGGGGTTTAGACTGTATTCTATATGCAGTGGAGGAGTGACTGTCACATTTATGTTTTAGAGGGACCAGTCTGTTGGCAGTATGGAGGATAGATTGATACAAGCCAAGTTGGAGGAATAGTGAACAATTTGGAGACTGTTGCACCAGAATTAGTGGGGGGAATAGACCCAAGATTTGAAGGGAGTGGATCCACACATTTAGAGGTGCACATGGTACATCATGGGCATTCAGGTTGAGAAGAGGATGGAATTGGATGATTTCTGGCTTTTGGTCCTGGGTGACTGTATTGGAGGCAACATCACCTGAGGGTCTTGGAAAGCCTTTGCCTTCCTGATATAAGAACACTGCCTCCTGCTTCTACTACCTTTGTCCTGGCAGAAAAGTGGGTAGATGTGGCCTGATGCCAGGAGAACAAAAGCCATCATGCAACTCTGGGGTGATAAGCAGGAGGATGGACGTCCACACATTAAGAGTAGAACAAAAAGAAAGAGTCAGATTCCTGGCACCCTCATGGCACCCCTGTCTTGGCCAGCCTACCTTTGGATTTCTTGTTATGTGATAGACAGATGACATTTACATGCTTAAAAATATGCATGTGAATACATTTATAACCAATATAGTGAAAAACAATTAGTCAATTGTAGTTTATTTTTCCAGTGTCTTTGCATTCTGAAATAAATTTAACTGTAAAAACAGATGAACCTCTAAAACAGATTTCTTTTAATACATTTATATGTTGAATTTAATTGTACCATTGGCTTCTAAGTTTTCCTTTTGGCTTTTTATAGAACAAATTACTAAAGAAAAAACCTTCATTTTTACTAGGAGACATCTTAGGATACAAATGGGGGAAAAACATATGCATATAAAGATGGGACCGGAGATTTTGAATAAATTACATTGGAAAATTTTGTTGACTTTGAATCAATTACTAAATACTATGTTTGATATTTGTAAAAAGTATTTATTTATGTATGTGTTTTTGTTTTCTATTTACTCTGAAAAATATTTCTTATACTCTATTGATATAGAAAAAACTGGTTCCAGAGTTACTTTTAAAGGAACGTATTGGCTTTCTCTTTAGCCATTGAGTTCAGTGATGTATCCTGAGTCTTAAAAAACAGAACAGTGAATCTGGAATCTTACCCAAATTGAGTCTTTTCCATATACATTTGTGTCTGGTTCCATATTAAGAGAGATTACATCAGAATTGAAGGCTCTCATTGGTCCCCAAATCTGTACTTTTTAGAAAAAGCAGTGATTGCTGTGGCTTCTCCAAGTATGCTGTGAAATATGTATGGAGGTCGTCCCAGTGTTCTTTCCCAGTCTGACGTCCAAACGACCATACATTACTTAAAATGTAAATTTGAAGGTCTGTTTTCTGATGGTTAATCAAAATGTTTTTATGCCTGCAGATTCATCTTCTAACGGCTTTAATCATCATGGCAATAAAGTTAAGAATTTGGTGTTATTAAATCACCTTTCATTTAGGATATTTTATGCAGCCTTCAAACAAAGCCCCAAGGGAATTTGGGAGGAAAAATACAAGAACCGTAGGACAAGTAGGTCATAGAGTGCAGCATCATTGGACGGCAGAATGCAGGGCAGGGCTGTGCGTCAGGAGACTTCTGTGCTATCCATAGCTCTCTGAGTGACTCAGTGAATGACCTTGGGCTACTTATTGAAGAGCTCTTGCCTCAGTTTCGTCTTAGATAAAATGGGGCCAGAAGTCACCTATAACATGTGTAGAGTGTGTTGTGGAGTTCCTAGTCTCATAGGCCGTCACATCTGGGAGACACTTTTCAGTCATTTACTCCAACCCAAAATGAATCCCCACCACATCATTTTTTTGCAAAGTATTTCCCACTCTCTACTGGAACAACTCTGGTGACAGTGGATATCAACTCCTCCTGAAGAAGCCCATTCCATTTTCAAACATTTTTAGTTGTCAAAAAATTTATCTTGGGAAATACCTAGAATAGGCAGATTCATAGAGACAGAAAGTAGATAGGAGGTTACCGGGCACTGGGGGAAGAGGGAAATGGGGAGTTACTGCTCAGTGGCTGGAGAGTTTTTGTTTGGTGTGATAAAAACGTTTTGGAAATAGATCGTGGGGAAGGTAGCACACATTGTTAATCTAATCAATGCCACTTAATTGTACACTTAAAATGGAAACGTTTATATTATGTGTACTTTACCACAATTTTTAAGAATGCGTCTTGGTTAGTGCTCTAATCTCAATGTGAAGGTAGACCCTATTGTTCAAGTTTTACAAAAGAGCCAGCAGAGGCTTTAAGATCCCATGGCCGGGGAGAAATAGCGCAGGATCTGAACTCAAGTCCTTGACCTTCAGACTGGATGTCACCAAGTCCACGCTGCTGTCACCGTTAGGAATAGACTTGTTCTCATTGTTTGTGATGCTTTTTCTTACTGTGTCCTGAGCTGGCCATGCAGAAGGCAGCAGAACATTTCTACCACCATCATTCACTCTAGAGACTAAAATTCAGTTAACAAGGCCTGACAGGGCATTGGCTTTTTTGGCAGCTATAACACTCTGTTGATTCACACAAAGCTTATAATTAATTAAACTTACTGCCCCCCACATCTGATTTATACATGCTTGATTCTGGGCCCATCACATTTGTTATTTCTTCTCTAATAATGCTTTCTTAATTGTAAGTCAAAATGGCTTGGATTTCCCTAACCAAGTTATTGATAAAAATGCTGAAAAGGACTGAGACATAGGTACCTGACTGTTTCACTGGTGGTTTTCCTTGGGCTTTATTCACTAATGGCCAACATCTGTTTATCGTGCTGCTTCTGTACCAGAAACTATTTAAGAGCTTTATACATATTAACTAATTGAATCTGCACAACACCCCTACAAGGCATTATTATTATAATCCTCATTTTATACATGAGGGAACTGAAGCACAGAGAGGTTAAGCAACTTGACCAAATCACATAGCTGGCAAGCAACAGAGCTAGGATTCAAACCTCTTTACTGAGCTTCCAGAGTCCATGCTCTTAGCCATTCTGCTGTTGTGTCCCTAACGTCAGCCAGGATGCTAGTCCATGTTGGAATAGGATAACATAAGGAACTCTATTAAATTTAATTAATGAGATTGCTATAACATTTTTTAGGTACACTGTTGGTGGCAAAATAATCTGAAATGCCAGACCAAAGCATTTCTGCCTTTATATGTGCTGTATCTTCTACCAAGAAATTCTTTGCCCATTTGTTCATCAAACTCTAAACTCCTGTTCTTCTTTCATGACTGCCCAAAAGATATATCCTTTTTATTTTCCCAGGCAGACTTAAGTTCTCCTTCTCTTTTATTACCTCTGCACTTCGTACAAATATTCATTGCCTTTGAAATGGATTTCAACAATAAGCCAATAACAAGCCTTTACAGAGCACCTACAGCACGTGCCAGGCGTCATGCTGGGCAATGGGAATGTAAACAGGAGAAGACTGTGTTCCTGCCCTTCAGCCCACAGCTGACAAGCGAGAGCCAACACACAAGTACGGCCCTGGTGCCTGCCACATCGTGGGTGTACTAAAAAGGTGGTTGAATGGCTGAATGGGCGGGAACTGAGTACCAAGAAAGTCTTTCAAAATGATCAAATATGCATTTCTAAGCTGTTTGTGTGCTTTAAATTGAGAGGACTAATTTTGACCATCATGGCTGTTTACTTGGTGAAATTGTAGGATCCTCAGCCTTTACCTGTGCATTTCAGTGAGCTTTGGCTAACTTATGCTGTGGTAGCAACCTGAAAATTTCAGAAGCTTCTAACAACGAAAGTTTATTTCCTATCCAGGTTTATCTTAGGTCCTAAGCAGCTTTGTTTCATGTCATTATCACTACAGTCCCCAGATGAAGAAGTGGCCCCTATCTGGGACATAAATGCTCATCTCAATGCAGAAGAAAAAAACCCAAATTTCCCTAGGAATACCTCTGGCTATAATTCTTAGTTATTTTCAAACTCTTTACCATGTTTATTCCACCAATCTGGTGGTTATTTACATGTATTTTATTGAATTTTGAATATCACTTGCTACCAGGATAAAGTTAAGCTGCTGGCACATCTGAGAGAAGCTTTAAGATTAACTGATGGAGTCTTTTTAATTACTCAAGTTTTAAAATTCTATTATTGAACCATAAGTCACCACTTTAATTGTTATGCATATTTCTCTATAGTACTTTTATTCTCCAAACATGTATTTATAAGCAATTTTTCATTTAGGAAAAGAGCCTCAAAATTAATTTAGCTAATTTTACTGTGCAGAAGTATTTTAATATCTGTTTAATGCATTTTTACTGAGAGAGATAACTGCTTGGCAGACTACAACAAAACTGAACGTAAAGCTATTATTCATGTACTCTTTACTATATAATTTAGGGGTTAGGATGAATGATTCATTGCTAGCCTTGATAGAAATGCTAGCCTATTTCTATCTTCCTACATGCAGAAGCAGAGTATATGTACTCTGCTAATTATTTAATTTAAAAAAACTGGTGCATAGTACATTTTAATGAAACAGGCTTTTAACAATTGGGAACTTTCTATATCATACAGTGTTATAACAGGAGGTAGCCCCTCCTTCAAAAAGACACACAATTGAGTTTTCCCCTACCGAGGATACATTTTTCAGATGCCTTCTCCAGAACTGCCAAAATAATAGCACAGTACGGATGCGAGAGGTATATAGAAGAAAATAAATTGTGGCAGCAGGCTGATTTTTCTTCATTGAGGATCTAATTACAGGGAATTGAACTTAATCAGACATTAACAATGATTTCCTGAGAGTAAATTATAGAATGAATTACTGTGGAATGAGGATCTTTTTCAGAGGTTTGGAAAAAATAGAGTATCTTTCCACCTGCATGGGCCCACTTGGTGTTGGCTTAACCAGTAACCAGTCGCTGGCAGCATGGCCTAGCATGCCAGGTCTGAAATTGTGACTTGTATAGGAGTAGCAGGGTTGGAAGGCTTCTTGAGGAGGCCAGAGCACCTAAATAGGGAAGTGGGCAGGTGTGTTAAAAGAACAGGAACTACTAGTGCCAGTTTTTATAGGCACAGTGGGATTGGCTGGGCTAGAGATAGATTAAAAAGCCAAGCAGGAAGAAGAGCAGTAATGACAACAAGGATAGTAAATATGATTACTTGCTCTTGGAAATTATCTGAAAATAGTTGGCACAATCTGTAAAAACACAAGCAAATACACATGACTGTTTATGCAAATACATCTATGGTATTTGCAATTTCAAACAAATATATGTGGCCTTTGAAAAAATCCCCATGAAGTCTAAGAACTTGCTTCCCCCCACCCCCAACCTTAATTTATTTAACTGAAACTCTGTGGCACTGGATTTCCACTCCCTTCTCTGAAGGCTTTTCTTATTCCACTAACATTTACTGAGCTCTCACTTTGAGCTCAGCAGAGTGTGATGCTCTTCTAGGTGCAGGAACCACTGGAAAAAAATCCAGGTTCTTCGGAGTCAAGCAGATCTGCCGAGACCACTGTTCTTTGTGGGGGCATTTGCGCTTGAGCCATGGGTGAGACAGTGAGCCCGTGCTGCTCTGCCCCCACTTCAATTTTTCTATTTAAGAAGCACTTGCCATCTTGATTTTATATTAAAAATCATGGGGAAAATGTTTCTTGACCTCCTTTTAAGTGCCATATTTCATCTGCACACGATATACCCAGTATCATTCAGATGGTAAGGAGATACATTGACATTTGGGGGGATTCCTTACCCACCTCATTTCCTTGAGAATCAAATTCCGAAGCTCTTGCCAGCCTTACAAACACCCAATGGAATCCCTGCTCATATGCATATTTTGGGTGCATCAGTATGTTTGTCATTTTCTCCCTGGAAACGGTTTCTCACACCCACATTGCAAGTGTGTGATCTGTGATAATATCTCCTGCTCGTTTTCTGTGTCCTCCTTGCCTAGAGCGAGGGCTGAGAACATGATTCAGCTTAAGGAAATGATACAAAATGTGATTGTTAGAGTCATCTTCCAAAAGTGTCTTTTTATATGTGTGCAGACACTATGCTTGAACCTATGACTTCTTTCACTTGAAACAAGGAAGGAGATTTGAACGCTAGGATCGTAGAATCGTGGTGTTGGATGAACCTAGAAGATAGCTGCTTTTAGGCCCTTGCATATCATCTTATTTAATTTTGAAGAGATGCCTCTACCCTTTTTTGAAGATTTTGAGAGAAAGGCACATACTAACTTTGCTCAGTGATGGATCCTTTCAGTGTTCGCAGCCTTTTCTAAAAGGAGAGCTTCTTTTTCCGCTTTGGTATTTGGCTTCACAAAGTAAATAAGAGGCCTGGTTATTTTGTCTATAGCAGTGGGGGAGCATGGGATGTGCTGGTTTAATTAGCACTGTTGTTCTCAGTCCTTTCCAGACCTGGGCTTGTTTTGGGAGTCCCTTTTGTAGCCCTGCATTCTCAGACATGCTAGATCACAACAAGCACCCTTTGATGTTTAAGAATTAATTCCTCTAAATAATGAATTGAAAAACAGAAGGATATTTTGAGCATTAACATCCTAAATCAACATTTCCATTTTCTGAGGATGTTTCTCCAGGAATAGGCATTGCTGAGACAGAAAATGAGTTCTGAGACTTTCTTTGGAAATATAATGGCTCGTCCTTAAATTTTCCCATTTCTGGCTAAAATTTGATTTACTAAAACAGCGTTGCTCTTAAAATATGAGGAAAATCATTGTATGGAAGAATGTGAGTTATTAAAGAATAGAATGGGTTGCACAGAGAAATTGTAAAACCGTGTTTTTGTAAAATAGAAATGAAAGGCTCAGAAATCAGTAGTATTAAAACAACCTGAAGAACTAATCAGACTATGTACTTGTTACCTCTGAATCTTCCTGTGTGGAAATTCTACCTCAATTTTAAAATTCAGAATTAATTAATTAAATTATTTTTTGGAGGTAGAGTTTCACTTTGTTGCCTGAGCTAGAGTGCAGTGGCATCATCATAGCTCACTGCAACCACAAACTCCTGGGCTCAAGCAATCCTCCTGCTTCAGCCTCCCAAACAGCTGGGACTACAGGTGCAGCACCATGCTTGGCTACTTTTTCTGTTTTTTGTAGAGATGGGGTCTCACTATGTTGCCCAGGCTGGTCTCGAACTCCTGGCCTCAAGTGATCCTCCTGCCTCGGCCTCCCAAAGTGCTGGAATTACAGGCATGAGCCACCACACCCGGCCAAAATTCAGAATTAAAAAAAAAAAGATTTGAAGGATATTTAATGGAGAAAAAGTTCAGGAGGGTCAAATATATGGTGTGGCACAGGATTGTGGTTAAAATTAATATGGAATTTGGAATTACTAGTGACATTCTAGTCATGAAAGATCTGAGTAATAAATAATCACTTGATTCAAATATGGACATATATGATAATGTTCAAAAGGAAATAGCAAAGATGTATTACAAAGACATAAAGGAAAATCCCATAAAAAATAAGACAGCCCTTCCTTAGGAAGGATTAGAATGGAGGATTGTGTTAAAATTGCAAAGTTCCATTAATGATGTGGTTGGGAAGAGTGGGTAGTGGTGGAAGTAGTGGAACTCTAGCTAGGCAAAGGCACAATGTAGGAACATGGTGTGGATGAAGGAAAAAGTTTCATAATGTGTGCTGATCTTCGGACAAGTGTGTTTTGTATGTAAATACCTGTGTCATAAAAAGGCAAACATTGAAGAAAGAATGAAAAAAATAAATCTTTTTTTATAATTCAGATTGAGGTAATAGAAAAGAGTTTATTCCCTAGTTTTTTTAAGATCTTCTGTTGATGACTTAATTCTGAATGACTAATTGGGGAAAAGGATAGAAAACTTGTGTTAGTAGGAACTGATTGGAAAGCAGTTTACAGTAGTGTGGTTGTCTGAATAAAGGCCCCCAAAGATGTCTATATCATCATTCGTATGGATTTATGTCATTTTACCTTATTACCTGATATTACTTTATGCAGAAGGGACTTGGCAGATGTGATTAAGTAAAGGATTTTGAGGTGGGGAAATTATACTGGATTATCTGGATGTACCCCAACTGTAATCACAGGGTCCTTATAAGAGGGAGACGAGACCAGAGAGTAGTAGGGATGTGATGATTGGAAGCAAGGTTGGAGTGATGCCAGGAAGGGGCCATGAGCCAAAGAATACAGGCACCTGTAGAAGCTGGGAAAGGCAAGGAAACTCTTTCCTAGGGTCTCCAGAAGGAACACAGCCCTGCTAACACTTTTGTTTTAGACTGGTGAAACGGATTTCAGACTTCTGACTCCAGAACAGAGAATAAATTTGTGTTGTTTTAAGCCGCTGAATTTGTTACAGCAACAATAGAAAATAGATACGGATAGTAATTTGCAGATCGTTCTAAGTGCAATTGACTTTTACAACGAATATCTGTGGGCTTTTCTTCAACTCTGAGCTTTGAAAATGCCACAAATTTTAAAAGATTCTGGTTCCATGTTATATAAACTTGGATATGGACTAGATTCGAGGTCATCTGTGCTGTGTAGCGTTTTGGAGAAAAATGCTTTCCACCTAAATACCTTCATTTGATCTTCTTAATAAGGGTTTGATATCCCATTTTAAAAATGAGGAAACCCCAAGGTTATTTTTAAAAATGCAGGTATTCTTCTAGTGCACTCATGGTTTGTTTTATTCAGTTAAGGTTCTGATCCATCTGGGGGGTTGTGTGTGTATGTGTGTGAAGAACAAGATGGGGAGCCAGTGCTTTTTTTTCTCCAGATGACCAGTATTGTTGCAACACAATTTATTGAATAATTCATCTTTCCCATGTTGATTTAAAATGGTATGAAATTTTCAGTTCAAATTTGAAACTACAAAGTAGGTATACAAGGTGAGAACTATTATGAGAATAATCTATGTCTCAAATAGAAGAATGTAGATGTCTTCTTTTCTCCAGTTTATTTCTGCTTAAACTTTAAGTTTAAACATTTTGGTCAGAAAACACTTATAGTTTTCCATGAAATAAATAACTTACTTGGTAACACAGAAACCACAGACCAAATTACCCTGAAGAGCAATAATTTTTAAAGAAAAGCTCACAGGAATTTCTGGAATAAAGCTGTCGTCTAGTTTACAAAATCCTGCACCTCTGATGAAATCAACCAACTGAAAGGTCTGCTCTCCAGCGTGGTGATACAAGTTTCTGAGCAGCCCATGGAGGTGGATGGAAGAAAAGGATTTAATGTAAATTTAATGCAGTTTCTTAGATATGATCTTAGAGGATATCTAACTAGTTTGAAAATTCTCTTTCCGTTTTTTTTTCCAATGGAAGAACAACAAAGGATTTATAATTAATAAAGCCTTTTTATGCCAAGCTGACTTTAGAATAAAATGGATTAATTGATTTACTTTTTTTTTTTTTAATTTTAAGACAGAACGTCATAAGCATCCTTCTGTTTTGCAGGTCTTGACAATTACCCCTCTTTTTTCCTGAAAACTCAGGAAACATCTCAGGCAGGTATTATCCCTAACTGGTCCCTGATTTCAGGGTTTTAAGAATCAGGTTGGGAAAACAGACAGATGTCTAAAAAAATAATTACCACACAGTATGAATAAAACCTTTAAAAACTGTGTTACTTTGGAAGCACAGAGCTATGATGGTTTCCCCAGGCCTCTACTTTAGAAGACCTGGTTGAGACAATTGCTTGTCTGGACTGCATCTGAAGGGACAGTCGTCTTAATCAGTAGGAAAATGTTTGCCAAGCCCAACTACCATAATAATTTAATGCTGTTAAATGATAGTTTGTGGAATAAGTTTAGGGTATAACTTATATTTGTGTGTTCCTAATCATGAGTCTGGTGTTACTGAATATGTTTTTTCTTGCATATCTGTACCTGAGATGCATATATTAGAATTGAAAGGCATCATTTGCTTGTTAAACCTATTCTATTCCTTAACTTTGCTACTTTTAAGCCTACCTGTATAGGCCTGGAATGCCGACTACTGGGGGCAAAGGTGACTGAGGGGGAAGAAAGACATCTGTACCAAAAGGAATTTTAATTTGATCAAAGGAATTGCCTGACTTCATCCTGAGAGTGTTCAGTTGAAGGAAGGTATTTGGAAAAGATATGTTACTGCCAACATTTTAAGATCATTTTCTGAGTTGTGGAGCCTCACGTTTGTAATGATAACCATTAACATTACCACCCTGTGCTATTAGGCAGCCATCTGGCCAAGCACCTCACCTACATTCTCTCGTTTACTTCTCAGTAGTATGCTAGATATTATCCCCATTTTACAGATTAGAAAATGAAGACTCAGAGGGATTAAGTATATTTCTCAAGATCATGTAGCTAGCAGGTTATAAAGCCCATATTCAAACCTGTGTTTGTCTAACTGAAGTTCATGTTCTGAAATACTTTTCTATACCTACAAGGCTATTTAGGTCTTTCCATCGGGGTGGACTTAAGTACAATCTCTCCCTTTATAATTAATTCAACCCTTTATTGCTCCAAAATAACACATACTAGCTTTCTGGATATCCTGCCAAAGCTGAATGCAAATTTTTCTCTTCAGAAACTACAGGTTTGAGGCTTCATTTAATTTCCTCCATGAAGCATAGGTGAGCTTGAGGAGCAATTCTGGTACAGATAAACATTACTACTCTAAGTTAACCTCCTTGGAGAAAACAGTTAAGGAAAATGTAAGGATGTTCATAACACTTATAGATCTATAATCAGCCCTTTATTCATTCATAGGAACCATCTGTGGAGGAAAGCCATGATCTTGATATAATAATACCTCCCAAGCTTTTAAAAGCCCTTATCAAAATATCATTGCTAGACCTGAGTGGGCAAAAATGGGCTCAAGATAATGTAGGGGAGGAAAAAAAACCCTTTCTACTTTTTCGAGTATAGTGACTGGGGCCTGTGAATTAAACTGACAAAACATGACAGGAAAAAAGGTATACAAATTTTATTGATGTTAATAATTTATGTGCATGGGACTTCACAGAAAAGAAGTTCATAACAAGTGTTGGGACTCAGGGCTTATCCACCTAACTTAGTAGGGGAAAGGGAGGGGGGAGAAAAGGCTCCTATGGGAAGGACAAGTAGGGTTTCTTTAGGAAAGACAAATGGGTTTTTAGGAGGACAAGTTTGTGGTAATGTTTATGTTTACAGGTATTAGTGGACTATCTGTTTTCTTCAGGGCCATAAAACTCAACCTGGGGAGGGGATTTATGGTAGCTTCATATCGCACAAGTTGCTGCTTTTAGTCATCTGTTGAATCTCGAACATCTTCAGCTTATAATAATCATTATACCAACTCTGGGGTTCTGAGTGGATTCGCACAACAGACCAATTCACCATAAAGAATGTGGCAAAGATCCTCTGTGTTCTGGTCCCTGTATTCCCACTGTAATTTATAACATAATTTGGTATAGCTTCTAGATTAGCTGTCCAAGTGCCTTCCTGTGGTCACATAGGGAATACCAGCATGCTCTTCTCTCCTCTTGGCAAGGTCTTATGATAGCTTCAAACAGCAACTAGACACATTGCTAACTACTCTCAGTAAGGACAGCTCAATTATGCCAAAACCAAATTTAACATTTTTATCAGCCAATTTTTAACACCTTTTAGTAGAAGAAATCTTTTGAAATGTTTTAAAAATCATGAATCAATAGATCAAGTCTGGTATTTTCACGGGGTGTGTTTTAATTCAGTCTCCTTCTAGAAAGCCCACAGCATGGAGCCTTGCAAAAAACCAAAACATTTAATAATACCCACATCAAGGTTTTCCAGATTAGATGTCAACGATCAGTAATTTCTGCCTGAAAATCTATGACACAGTCACCTCTTTCACCTATGGCACTTCATTTAAATGTTTGTTTATACATTTGAGACTTCCACAGAAAACTTTCTGAAGCTATCTGAAACCTAGCTCCAAGCAAAGTTATCTGGGAAAGAACACATGATAGGTTCTTTGGTTTTTATTATGAAATATCATTTTGCCACCTCCACGTAGGGAATCTAACCTGGCGAAAGACTCTCCTTTCACCCAGCAACACAGAATGCCTGCACTCCAGGTGCCTCAGCGGTTTCAGTCTTGAATGATTTGTTCTTCAGCTATTGTCAAAAACTAGGCTGTTGCATTTGCTATTTGAAAAGCATTGTTTAAGTCGTTGTTCCTAGATGTGAGTATTATCAGCATCGCCTGGAAAGCTGTTTAAAACCTGAGTCTGATTCAGCAGATTTGAGGCCTTCGAATCCGTATTGTATTACAAAAACCCTCAAACGATTTCATCCTTAGCCAGCCTTGTAAAACTGCTATTAAGGGCCCTTTAAATGTGTTGTACAGATTACTTTTTGTAAAAATGCACACAAAATAGTTTCTCTTTGAATTTAGTCCTAGCGAAAAGTTTGTACTGACGAGTCGTCACACTTCCTTTTCTCATGATGGCAGCTGGGTAACTCATCATGGTTCTTTTTTCCTTGGGTGCTGGGATGCTCAGAGATAAGTTTCACCTGGACTTAAGGCAGCAGCTTTTCTTAGCCTGGGATTTTAATTTTTTTCCCATCTTAATTACATTGCACTTGTTCTTTACTGTCAGATTAAGGATTTTATTGTACTCAAGTGTTTTATTTTTATTATCTATTTCAGATTCTTTTTAAAAGTAGGTCATGTTAGAAATAATACAGATTTAGAGCCTACCTGAAAAGGAAAAATCTCTGCTCAGATAAGCAAGAAGTACTTGTGATAATAAATCTAGCAAGGTTTCTATTTCCTATCGGATCTCATGGAGAAAGCACTCTGAAGTGGATCATCTTGTGTCTTGGTACAGTTACCATCATGCAATACTAGTAAATTATAATGCAATTCAGGTTTTTACATGAACTGGTTAAGTTTAAGAAATTTCCCATCCCATTAAAAAGAAAAAGAAGAAGTGGTCACCATTTTCTCTCCCTAGTAGCCAACAGAACAAGCACTGTGGAATGGAAGAACTCTCATTTGGTGAGACAAAGTCAAAGGGAATATATTTTCTGTATTTAGCATGACACACACCAAATCTTTGTCCTTTTATAGGACATAGGCTGCTCCTAGCCTATGGGGTGCCTTTCTGACAGTTAGAACAAAGGGCCCCCTCTGGGCAAATCTGGCATCACAGTCTGTATTTGCACCCCTTAACCCACTCCCCACCCCATCCCCTAATGTTTGCCTCCCCACTCCCCAGCTTTCCTTCTGTCTTATCCTTTATGCAGGGCACATTCTGCATGAAAAAAAATTGCGGAGACCATGAAAATGACCTAGACATAAGTATGAATTAGGAAATTTTGGAAATAGCCAGCTAAGTAGTGTCATGTTTCATAATACATTTTTTTAACTATTAGAACTTTACACAATGCTTCTTAAACTTAAGTATATTAGAATCATCCCAGAGCTTCTCTAAAATGCAGAAGTCAGGGCCCCACAAGTTCAGATTCTAATATAGTAAATCAAGGGTTGAAACCTAGGAAACTGCATTTCAGCAAGCACCATAGGTGATTCTAATTTGAGAAAAGATGGCTTAAGGGTAAATAGTACAGGTTTAAAAATCATACAGGAAAAAAATAAAATAAAATAAAATAAAAATCATACAGCCATGGTTTCGAATCATGTCATTATTTTAAATTGTGTAATCTTATCTTTGCCTTGGTTTCTTCAGATGTAAAGTGAAAATTAAAAATTTCTCAAGCACAGTGTTATTTTAAAGATCAAATGAAATTAAATGTCCAACCACAGTACCTGGTGGGTAGAAAGCACATAATATTTTTTATTATTTTATTATTTTAATATTTATTATTATCACAATATATTTTCAAAGCTTGACTCAGGATAGTGCCAACCCTTAGGAAAGTTTTTCTATGGATATCCTCAGCATTTACTCTTTTTTTAATGATATTTGTACCCCCAACCTAGGGATTTTAAAAAGGGTGCTTTTCATTATTGTTTCTACACACTCCAAGAGAAATCTCTTGCTTACTTTTTTGAAGTCCTTGGATACAGAGTAATTATCCTTTTTTGCTAATTGTCTATGTCAACAGAAAAGAAGCCAAACTCTGTAAAATAATTTAAAGAGATATATTCTGAGCCAAATTTGAGGACCGTGGCCCGGAGCCGTGCCCAAGAATCCTTGAGCAAGTGGACTTGCTGTGGTTGGGTTACAGTTTGGTTTTATACATTTCAGGGAGACAGGAATTACACATAAAGTCATAAATCTATACATGGAAGGCACACATTGGTTTGGCCCAGATAGGTGGGACATGTCAAAGCCGGGGCTTACAGGTTATAGGTGGGTTTAGAGACTCTGATTTGTAATTGGTTAAAGAAATGAAGCTTTGTCTAAAGGGTTGGAATGTTTTAAGTTAAGTTAAGGAAGTCTGTTGATCAGAGACAAGCCACCAGATATATGCCCAAACTCAAGTGATCTGTTAAGTAACTGATGACTTGCAGGTGTGATTTAAACTTTGTCTTATATAGACTTAGGCCTGTTAATGAGTTACAAAGTACATCTCCAAGAAGGGAGGAGAGCATGATGAGGGGTGTCTGACCTCCCTTCTCATGGCCAGCAACTCAGCTTTAGGGTATTTCTGGAGTCCTCTTGGCCAAGGGGGGTCCATTTAGTCAGCCAGGGGAGAGCTTATGATTTTATTTTAGTTCACATCTACATTCTTGTCACCGTCCTGATTTTATTATATCATACTCAGATCTTCTCATGTAATTTATCCAGTTTGCCAAATGTGGAAAACAGTGATTTTTTTTTTAAAGTTCATCTTCAGTCCCTACCATATAATTATGGAATTCTAAGCCCAAACACTTTTGCAAATAATTTTTGGCTAAATGGTCTGAATACTACCTGCCTGATAAAATTGGAGGAAACTGAGGCAGGGGAGTGTCTTCACTACAAGCCCAGTTTGAATGAGCCAGACTCTAATTAGGACACAAGGAACAATTTAGAGATAATCTCAGTATACCATATAATGATACAATGAACTTTAGCATTAATGTGCAGAGAAATAAGTTTTTCCTATTGAAGGAGACTGTGGGGCATCTTAGAGCTGTATGAGATGGAAACAGACAGGAATTATTATTAAAGAAATGTATACACTTATATATAATATTAATATTTCTACCTCAAAGGTTTTTGAAGCAATTACAAGTTCAATGTGGCTAACTCATGGTGAACGATATTGTTTTGTCATTTGAAATGTGAATGTTTTGCCCCAAGCGCTCTGGCAGGGGATGGAGTGCCAAGAAGTTTCTGAATAGAACAAATGTCTGTGTCCAGCGTTTTCCAGTTGTTATTTTCTCTCCTTCTCTCCTTTTTTATTCACAGTCTTCAGTACATGTTCTTCAAACTGTGTTTCAGAAAATATGTATAATAGTTCCAACCACTGTCATCTGGGCTATTTTTCTGGCTCAGTTGCACAATATTGTGGTAAGGGATTCCACATCAGTAATAGTGACTGGAGAAGGAATACGAAATAGGATTCACATTGAAGCATTTTACTAGAAAATTAGTTGCAAAGAACATGTTCCTTATGGAAATTACATGCACATTTATTAAAATAGTGTTGTAACAGGGGGAATGGCCTGGGGGAAAAAAAGGCAAAAGATATTGTCTGTCTCTTTAAAACTTCCCCCACTCTTTTTGGGAACTGAGATCTGCATTCCTGTCTCAGGCCAGTGGTCGAGAGGGGCAGGGGAGTGTCTTCAGTTCTTTACACTGCAGGAGATGGACCAGGAGGCCCGCGCCTGGCTGGTGGAGGTCCAGGTAGGCTTTGTCTTCAGCAGAGATGGCAGAGATGGGACGATTGAAATCATTAACTGTAGCTGAACAACAATAACCTAGAACTGAGGACCCTCCCTTTAAAAGCTCTGTATTTCTGCTTATGTACGGGAATTGGGATATTGAGACACGATAGTCTACCATTTTCCTCCTTTGCTGGCAAATAAACGTCTCTTTCCTTCTCAAACCACTTGCTCTCATTCTCCTGATGTGACCTCGAGGACAAGTGCTGAGCTTTCAGTAACAGTGTTAAAAATCCAAGTTCCCCACCCATCCTTTTCCCTTGTTTTCTTTTTCTGTGCTTTTCTTTTTCTTTTTCTCACATTTTAGCCATTTAAAAGTGTACAGTTCTTTGGTATTAAGTACAGTCACATTGTTGTATACCTTTACCCCTTTTGATGAAGAATCTAGGACTCATCTTTGTACCAATATATTCCGGAGGAGTATAACTGTACTTTGCACAAAGGAAGACTATCCTGAGAGACAGCTTTTACGTTCATTTGCACATTTAGGTAGAGGTGTCTGACAGCCGTGAGCACCTCTAGCTGGGAAAAGAAGAATCATGGCAGTGCTGGCACGGGGATTTCAAAGACTCTGAAATATGACTGTGGTTATCCTGTGCCTTGACTATTTATGGACCTCAGCCTCGACTTCTTTAGACTCCAGAATTTGCATGGATAAAAAGACTGCAACAAGGGCAGGCTCCTCTTCCTCAGTAGCAAGCAGTTATTTAGCAACAGCTATTTGTAAAATAACAGGCAATGACAAAGTCACGGCCATAATGGACCTTACAGGAAAAAAAGAGTATGTAGGTTACTATATACACATAAGCTAATGGTAGCACCAGTCTTGAAGACAATGTGTTGCTACAGGAGTTCAGAAAAAGGAGTAATTTCTGCAAGCTGGGATGATTTTTGCCTAATTGTTACAATGACTCTGCATTCACTTAATATAAATTTTAGTTGAAATACTATGAAACAAAATATCAATAAAAAATGGCCCGGCATGGTGGCACACATATGTAGTCCCAGCTGCTGGGAAGGCTGAGGCGGGAAGATTGCTCAAGCCCAGAAGTTTGAGCCCAGCCTGGGTAACATAGCAAGATCTCATCTCTTTAAAAAAAAAACAAAAACTCACTTTATGTGCAAAATTTGAAATTAAATTATGTGCCAGTGGGAAAAAAAATGCAAGGATTATATAATTTTAAAGTCAGTCTGTAAAACCATTTCTGTTAATGCCACATATCTCCACTATAGGTAAAAAAGAAAGACACAATAACCTTTGTCAGTGTTCTTGGAAAATAGGTTCTGAATTATGAGAGCTATGACTAATGAGCGCTCCTAGGAATGCATTTCTCTGTTAAATGCACTGCCCTTGTACTCGAAGCCTTTGATGTTCTTGAGAGCAACTGGACTCATTCTGCATTGTTTTCTTTTTCTGGAGGAAGCACAGCTACTGTAGTATAACAGAACAAACCTTCCTGTGGATGAAATGGAAATAGCTTGCAAAATGCAAACCTCCTGTATGAAAGCTAAATTCCCCAAATCTCTCTCTAATGGCCAAAGATGAGAGACCGTGGCTTGTGGAGCATATCCCATCTTCACATCCTGTGAATAAGATCAATGCAGGAATTGAAAAATAGAGCCCCACATTGATAAGACAGAAATATATTGCTAAGACTTTGCAAGATTTATCAAGAAAGTTGTCAGGGGTTTCAAATGGTGGCCGATCCCACCCGAAAGCATGGAAAAATGCATTCAATTGAACCATTGTCTTATTATTAACAAAAACCTCTAATAGTTCACATAGTGAAGCTGAGTAGACCTGAGGGCAACACCATCTGTCTTTCTGACTAAATTCAAACAGTGGCTTTAACTGACTTTTCTGAATTAAGATAATTTGAGCCCCACCTACATGCTAAGGTCTAGTTTGGGTTTGTTGGAGAATGCTCACCCACCAGTAATTTTTAGACTGATTCAAGCCCCTTGAACAGTGGACATTAGAGAATGAATGGGAAAATGGGATACGTTAAGCAACTTAGAATAGAAGAAAATAATAGCATAAGAGATTGCTACACTTTTGACACTTTGTAGCATGTAAATTATATTATAATTAATGTGCAGATTTCCACCAATTACTTGATTGAAGAGCTCAAAACTTTTCATAATGGGTTTGAAGCACAAAATACAGTATTTATAGTCAGAGTGAGATCTTTGCTTTTAATAATGATTATTCCTTTTGGGCTGGGAAGCAAGTGTGGCTCCAGGTTTGTAGAGTTTTCAATGCCATGCCAAGGCATTTGACCTCTCTTTCTTTCTTACTCTCCACTGTCTTGCAGACCAGACGACGTGCTCCTGCATCGCACGCATGATGAGATTGTCCTCCTGCATTGCTTCCTCTGGCCCCTGGTGACATTTGTGGTGGGCGTTCTCATTGTAGTCCTGACCATCTGTGCCAAGAGCCTTGCAGTCAAGGCAGAAGCCATGAAGAAGCGCAAGTTCTCTTAAAGGAGAGAAGGCTTGTGGAAAGCAGAGCACAGAAGCTGTACTCATCGGCCCACGTCCACCTGCGGAGCCCGTGTTTCCTGGTGCAGGAGATGGAAGGGGCCGTGACAGGTCTCTGAGAGGGTCATCCCTCAGTGGCAGCAGAAACAGGCACAACTGGAAGACTTGGAACCTCGTAGCTTGTATTCCATGTGTCGTAGCAATGGCTAAAGGGTCAAGCTCTTAGCTGTATGGAGTAACCATTTCAGAAAACCCTATAAGAAGTTAATTTTCACTGGAAAGTAACAGTATATTATTTGTACAGTGTAGTATACAAACCATTATGATTTATGCTGCTTAAAAATATTAAAATAGAGTGATCTGTGTTCTTTTCTATTTCCTTTTTTATGCTTAGAACACCAGGGTGAAAAAAGGGCGGGGGGGTCTTCTGGGTTTCATTTGATTCTTCTAGATTAAACTTTTACTTGACAACAAGGATTCCTGAAAAAGTCTTAACCTTACTGTATAACTCTCAGTTTCCACTATTGAAGAGTATCTTTTGATTCCTGCTTGAAAAAGGAATACCGCACGGGTAGCTCAGCCTCCAGTCACTTCTGTGTCTTTTAAGCCAGGGGGGATTGGGAAACATATCCTCCAACACCTGCCTTTGCTTATCCATTATTTTTCACCAGATTATTATGATTATTTTTTTTGAGACAGGGTCTTGCTCTGTCACCCTGGCTGGAGTGAAGTGGCACAATCATAGCTCACAACAACTTCAGATGACTGGCGTGAGCCACTGCCCAGCCCAATTACTCTTAGGGAGATGAGTCTGATGAAGTCATGCAGGCTCTAAGAGCACTGGGTTCCCTTATTCATCTATTCATGTTATTTTTTATGGATTTTTACCTCTGTGCGATAGAATATACATGATGTGAAGGATGCTCTTCAGCTTAGTTAAATGCTATTTTCTTTTTTTTTTCTTTTAGATCAGAAAAAAATATTCTAAGGCCAGGTGCAGTGGCTCACACCTGTAATCCCAGCACTTTGGGAGGCTGAGGAGGGAGGATCACTTGAGGCCAGGAGTTTGAGAACAGCCTGAGCAACAGAGTGAGACCCTGTCTCTACAAAAGATAGAAAAATTAGCTGGGCATGGTGGCATGCGCCTATAGTCCCAGCTACTCAGGAGGCTGGGGCAGGAGGGTCACTCGAGCCCAGGAGTTTGAGGTTGCTGTGAGCTGTGATGATGCCACTGTACTCTAGCCCAGGCAAAAGAGTGAAACCCTGTCTCAAAAAAAAAAAAAAAAAAATTCAAAATCAGTTTAAGTATTTTGTTTTTATTTTCTTTGTCCTTGCCTTGACGTTATGGGTATTACAACAGGAAGATTGCTGCAGTTGTTCAGTTTGCTTGGACAACCCTGGAGATGGAACCCTGCTCACACTACTGCTGCTGATGAGCGTTCTGTGCCTTTATCAAAAGCTTATTGAGGAGACTTTACTTCTTTATATCTGTTCATAAACTCAAATTCCAAATATCAGTCACAGGTCTCAGTGAATATCAAAGCTACCCTATTTACCATGTAGAATCAAACCTTTGTTTAGATGAGATGTATATCTTTAGTGAAGGAAATATGGACAACATAATTTCTTTTTGCTTTTATCTGGTATTCTTCAGATATGCTTCTATTAGAATAAAGGCAAATTGGAATTTAAAGACAAGTTCTCAATTATTTCTACAGGGTTATAAAAAAGGTATGTGTTAGTGGAATGATGATTTCCTGATTTTAGTCTACATACCAATGTTTTCTTAATTTTAGAATGTAAGTAACTGAGAGAGGCATAGTCTGTGGAAGGGTGTTGGATGAGTGTAATCTTTTGTTTTGTTTTGTTTGTTTTTAGAGATGAGGTCTCACTATGTTGCCCATACTGGAGTGGCTATTCACAGGCACAATCATAGTGCACTATAGCCTCAAACTCCTGAGCTCAAGTGATCCTCCCTCCTCAGCCTCCCGAGTAGCTGGGACTACAGGTGTGCACCACCACGCCTGGCTCCAATCATTTCTTTTCTAATTCAAATGTTACAGGTTTCACTGTGAAAAAGGCCTTGAACACACTATTTATGACATCCTTTGAGGCAGCTACAGTGCCTTGACTTCAATCCGAGCTTCCTGTAGCAGCATCCTTGTTGTCTTAGCAACACAGTGAAAACTATTCTGAAGCATAGAGTACCATGAAACTGAGAATCAGAGAAAATCATCATCTTTGCATCACGTTGTGGGAAATGAAGTCTACTTTATCTATTTTATCTTAATACAATTATCCATGATTAATTGATTATAGAGAGTAGATAAAAATAGTGCGTGAATATACATGTGTTGAAAAAAGGGGGTGATATATATCAATATGAGTTTTCATTTGTTGGTCCGATACTCATACATTTATATTAACAAAGTGCTTCCATTTAAGTCCAAAGAGTATACACAACTGTATTCTGTAGGCTGATTTTTGGAAAATGGGAGAAGCACACTGAGTTCATGAGTTCACATGTAATTTTAAGGTCTTACTTACTTACAACCAGTTACATTTGGGGCTCCTTATTTATACTTGTTAAAGGTAAACCCAAGGAAAGGAGAGACATTTAGGTCATAAAAGGCAAAGAAGCTTAACTTCTTAATAATTTTATTCTCTTTCCGTATAAGTCAGAAATAGGTCTACTGTAACAAAGAGACCCCAAAATATGATGGCTCATGTATGATAGTTTATTTCTTCCTCACATAGCAATCCAGAAGCAGTTGGATTACCAGGGTAGGTATCAAAGGATCCAGATTCATCTACTGTATTGGTTCTCTCATTACCAAGGGTGCTGTTCATTCCATGGTCAAAGCTGGCTGAAGGAAGCACATCCACTTTCCAGCCTGTGAAAAGAGAAGAAGTTGGGAGCAAACAATTTCCTTTTAAGGAAGTTTCACCCATCACTTCTTCTGCCCACAGTCCATTCATAAGTACTTACTAAATAGCTATACCTAGTGTCTCTAGCTAGATGGACATATGCCCCATGAAAACTCCAGAGGAAAGTTTCTATTACTAAAACTAAAAAGGGGAAAATGAATACTAGAGTTGAAGACAGGAATAATGGATAGCAGTCGGCCCACGTCATGATGAAAACCTGCTGAGCAGGCATGGCAAAGATCCCTTGCTCTGGCAGGAAGGATAGTCCCTTGGGGTCTCTTTGTTACAGTAGACCTATTTCTGACTTATACAAAAATTATTAAGAAGTTAAGCTTCTTTGCCTTTTATGACCTTAAAATGTCCTGTCCTTTTTCCTTTGGGTTTTACCTTTAACAACCACCATGAATCTGCTCTCTGGGAGAAGCTCCCTTGTCCATTGTCTTCTGTGGCCCTTACTTTGACCTCTTGCTCATCAGCTTCTATGGCCACATCTGAAACTTGAGTGCATCATGGCTTTTGCAGCCCCGTGTTTGCTGGTGCAGATTTATAGACCTAGATTGCCTTAGGGATTGAACAAACATAGCTTCTGTAGGCCAGGGTTATAGTTCATTTGGTAAAGACTTCAACATCATTTTTGATGTTTGGTTGCTGACAGCTTTCAAGCCTCACCATCCCTTTCCCCTTACGCTCCACATCTGGGCAAGCTGATTGAAGCCTGGGTGGCTCCTCCTTTGGTCCCAGCATGAAGATCAAATCACAGAAGCTCTGGCCTGCTTGCAGGAACCCTCACTCCAGCCTCACACTCCAGGAACAATAAAAGCCAAACCAGTTATGCCATTTCTGGACCCACTTGGGAGCCTGCTCTAACTCCCTGGAAAGTCACAGTATGTGAGTGATAAACCTTTTCATACCCTCTTGGTGTTGGTATGGCGTTATGAGTCTTAACATCTGAACTGAATTAATAGTAACCTACTATGAATGTTTGGTGGGAGGGGAAGTTCATCTGGCATCTTAAGGGTGATCATAGCATTGGTGACATAATTTTATCAAAAACATAGTAGGTTTCTGGTCCATTTGCTTTCAGACAGTTCATGTGAAAGTAACCTCAACCAAAGAGCTACTCTGGTGATAGTTCTTAAGCCAGCAGTATCTTACTTATTAGTCACTGTTCTTGGCCCATAACTCTGTCCATCAGCTTCATGGCAGCCACCTTGAAGCCTTCTGCAACAATGAGTTTAAGTGGGAATGCAACACCCTTAATCTGATCTTTTTCTGCTGATCTGACTCCCCTTGTCTGGCCAGTGATACTTAATGAAGACTATTGGGAAAGTCTCTAAATAATAATCACATCTGCTGTTTGGAATATAGAAGCAGTTGGAGTTCAGGGTATAGGCACAGCTTCTGTAAAAAGCTGTTATGTTACCTACTTGCAAACTTTTTTTTTTGGTCTAACTTCAACTATTTTTCATAGTACCTTATTAAAAAACAGCAAGAAACAGCCAATACACATCACCACTGTGTTTTTTTCTAACCACTTTCGCCATAGCTAGTCTGCCTTCCAAGTTGTTGCTGGTGATTACCTAAGGGTTAGTCAAGATATAACAAGGGTCTCTAGTTTTCCATCCTGCAATATCTGTTTCCTCACTGCCAGCTGCCTGGCAATAATACCAAAGCTACATATTTTAGATTTTTGTTATGACAGTACTTTTCCATTTCTATGTATTAGTTAGCTAGAGCTGCATAACAAAGTAGCAAAGCCTGCATGGCTTAAACACCCAAAATTTATTATTTTCACAGTTCTGGAGGCTAAAAGTTCAAGATCAAGATATTGGCAAATTTGGTTTCTCCTGAGGCCTCTCTCCTTGGCTTACAGATGGCCACCTTCATGCTGTGTCCTCTGTGTGCTTATGCCCCTGGTGTCTCCATGTGTGTTCTAATCTCCTCTTCTTATAAGGACACCAGTCCTGTGGGATTAAGGCCTCTTCCTTATAACTTCATTTAACCTAAATTACCTCCTTAAATGCCCTGTCTTCAAATACAGTTACATTAGGGGTTAGGACTTTAACCTGTGAATTTTGGTGGGATAGAACTCAGTCCATAATATTCTGGTACTCAAATTAAAACTATTAGGGTGTAGGCTAAGCCACTGTAACACAGAGAGCCCCAAATACTGTAGTTTCAATAAGATAATTTACTTTCGTTCATGTAGTCATCAGGAAATAGTCCATGAAATTGTGCAGAAACTTACATTCCTTCTACATTGTTTAGATGCCATTCCCTAGAGTGTCCTCTTCATTGTGATCAGCCCATGAGAAGAAGAAAAGAAAAGAAGTAAAGAGCAAGCATATACATTTTAAGGAAGTGAAGCAGAACTGGCACACATCAACTTTATATATATTATTGTGGTAAGAAATGAGCTGCAAAGAGCCTCTTGCTGGGCAGCCATGCCTTCTGAAACCTAGGACACAGCGTCTACTATTAAAATGAGGAAAGGGAGAATGAACAGGGAGGAAAATGATCAGTTCCTTACTACATTCCTCTGTGTACATTGTACATATTGACGTAAATAAACCATGTTGAGTGTGAGAAGAGAACTGGGTCTGAAAATAATGATTGTTCCCTGAAATTTAGATGATTCTTTACATTATTTTATTTTCCTAAAATTCAAGTTTAACTAAATTAGTTTAATTTAATCAACTTTCTGATTAAAATTAAACAATTAATAATTAGAATTTTCTTAAAAACCAGTAAGAGCAAAGAAAAACAGTAAGAGAAACTTTGTTGTTCTGCCAAAAAAGGATATACTTTGGGAAGGTAAGGGGAGAGGGCTACCTTAGTTAGTATGGGGGTATAGAAGCAGGGCTTAGAGACAGCCTGTTAAAGGATATACAGAATAGAATCTGCAGTCTTTTTTAAAAAATAAGAATTTCCATCTCTCTGAACATATTCCAATTGTAAGAAACATATTGTTTCCTAGAGTATGGAAGATTTAAAAGTTGCAGGAAATAAAATATTCAGAAGGATAATAGGGTGTCAGAAAAGGGAACAGGGATATAATAGCTTATTAGAATGAATTTGGCTTCTTATGAGGAATAACCCGGGGAAAAGAGGCATAGAATAGGGGCTTTGGAGCCAAACAGCCTGAGCTGGACTCCTGGCTTTCCCTCTTGGTAGCCGTGTGATCTTGGGCAAGCTATCTAATTTCTACCTCAGCTATCTCCACTATAAAATGAGGCTGATATTGATGTCATGTCATTGGACAGGACTAAATGAGACAATGCAGGAGACGCAGTTAGCATGGTGCCTGGTCCATAAATACTAACAAAGATGACGATAATGATGGTGGTGGTGGTTATTCTGGTGATGATGATGATGATGGTGGTTTAGCATTAGTTCAGTAAAAAGAAAAAATTGTCTCAAAACTAATTTTTCCTAAAAATCTGTGTTTTTATTTCTCAGATATTTCTTATTTAGTCCCTACCAGCCTAAGACTATACCAATACAGGGATTTGCCTTTTGTGAAGTTCTATCATTGACTAGTTGTTTTTATTTCCAGAACTCCAACTTGGAAGAAATCATCTCTGAAGTCATGGTGTATTTAAGAAAATCCAGATTCTTCTACATCCTCTATTTTATTCAGTATTAATATACTGCCGTTTTGAAAGTTTTCACTTCATCATACTTAGCAATTTCCAACATTATTAAAAGATGTGTCTTCTCTTTGACCCAAAGCAATTACTGGGATACTTTTTTCTGAGAGATGAAATCCAAAGAACATGATCCTTTTTGCCTGGTCTTTCTGTACAACATTGAAAATGTCTGGGCTACTTTTTGCATGATGAATGCATCCTCTAAAAAGATGCAACATTTCTATATCCAAAAAGTTTGCAGTATGTAAAATATATTCTGTGTCCCATTAGCAGGTCTTGGACATGGACTAATTTTTACAAAGGTTTTTCCCTCTATACTTCCAAAAGCACAACTAATGAGGTTGATGAATATTGTCATACAAGCTCCACATATCTGGCAGGTGGAAAAAGATCCAATTAGGGCTCGGACTTTCAAGCAATATCTAGAAGCAATGAGAAATTCAAACAAGACCACCCTGAGTCTATGGAGGAATTGATAGTATTTGAAGTTTGGAAGAAATGCTTTTATTTTTGTGAAAGCCAGTGGTGTTAAAGGTCAGAAGCGTAACTACCTCCAAGAGTTCTATCATTCAGGGTATGAGAGTTAATGAGATAAAATCAAGAAAAGAAAAACATGTATTGATGTCAGGGAATGTGTCCATTTAAATATCAGTTCTTGTTTAGAGCAAGTAAACGTGTTCAGTCTTTCAGAGTTACTGCCAAAGGCACTATACACATTGCTCTACATCATGAACCTGAGAATTGTTTTCTCTTTGCCCAGTTCTACAAGGGTCTATAATTCACAAAACAGTGCAGGGATTGCCTTTGGACATGTGTCCCATTTACCAGACAGCAGTTATTGAATTTGCATCTCTGCTTTAAGCTTAGGATAGCTGGGTGGAAGCAGCCACTGTTGGAGATAGTATGCACTCCATTAGAAAAGTAACATGAGGAAGATTCCTGCTAGACATATAACAGTGGTTTCTGAGCCTGAGGGGTGAGCAGTGCTTAGTTAGGATGTCATACCTTGACCCACCCAGCTGACTCTGCCCCCGAGAACAATACATACACATTTACTCTTCTACCAGTGCCTGAAATCAAACCTCATCAGCTGTGGCAGTAGGATGGGAGGGGACCTAGAACAGACCATGGGAAAGCGAAGAAGGAGTCTCTGATTGGGATGATGTTGGTGTGTTCTTGAGGATCTTTCTGCAGACACTTAGCTGTCTACACTTATCACTGTGGGCTAGAGCCAAAGAAACATTTACTGACTCATCCTGGGGTACCTAGTACTATCCTAGGTAAAATATTACCCAATAAATATTAGATATGTTTCTTCTCCATAGATTTTCTCTGAATGGTCTCATCTATTCCCTGGCTTTCCCTACGATCTCAGCAGTGATTCCCAGAGCTATATTGCAATAGCTCTGATACATTCTTAGGTCTCTGTCTCAAGCTTACTGATGGACAGGCAACACGACAGAATAAATAATGGGACAAAATATTATCAGACAACATGGATAGGGAACAATTTACCTGGCTCAGATGATTTGTCCTTCTGAAAAATTACTGAAATATACCAAACCATGTAACAACCTTTCCCTAATCTTTCAACATTTGCCTCACATGCCCTGAAGTCCAGTTGCACTGTACTTTGCTCGGGGCCTGGAGTCCTGTACCATGGCTTGGGCCCCTCTTCTCATCGTATTTGAATACCTGCTTCTTCTCATCCATCCAGTCTGAGTTTAAAATAGACTCTTCCTGGAAGCCTCTCATATACCTATGGTTATCCTATGTAAATAGGTTTCTCCTGTCATCCTCTTCCTCTTCATTCTGCTTTCTTCCTTTCTAGTGCCTATTGCTGCTTGTATTTATTTATTTGTTTGTTTATTTTTCTATTGCCTATTTCTCCTTCTAGATTGTAAGATCCATGAAGGTATAATAGAACAATGTTGATAGTTGTTTTTTTTTCCTCACCACTGGCGCAATGCCATATTTATGGACGGGGTGAATGAATGGACACTGCCCGGATCCGTTCTACCCTTTGTACATATTGTCTCCTATATCCTTTTCTGTCTTGGAAAATTTTATCCCACTGTCAAGGTCCAGCCTCCTCCCTCCATCCTGTCCCCAAGGATTAATCACTTCTTCCTCTGTGATCCCCTAAAAATTTGTACGTACCTCAATTATTTTAAGAATTTAGCAAGTATTGTAAGAATTTATCATGTGTTTTATGGCTGTTAATCCATTGATTCTTCCTTACCTCCCCACCTGGTGAAACAAGAAACATATTTTATTGATACTTTTATCCATAATAATGACCCACCCCAATGAACTCTTATTAAGTTCTTTCTGTATGCATCTAAGTTCTTTATCAAACATCATTTTAGGCTCTTCATTAAAGCTGGGCAGAATGAGGGATTTAGCATAGTACCTGGGGCATAGTTAAACTTGGAAAAACGTAAATGAATGAATAATAAATAAATATATATTGCAATCTTAGCCTTAAGGTAAAAAGTTATAATGAAGTAAGCTAATATTTTTGTATTTAAATATCATGTGCTACTCTTTAAATAGATGAACAGCAGAAAAGTCACTGTGTTCATTATCAAACTACCCCAAAACTTAGCATCTTAAAACAATAAACATTTATTATCTCACATAGTTTCTGAATCAGGAAGTAACTTAGCTATAATTCTAAATTATTTTTGGTGAAAATTATGCCACTTAGAAAGATAAATCCACGGATTAGGGTTATAGTGAAATAAACATAAGACGCAAAATTCCAGCAGAATTATAGTGGGGAATTTTTGATAAGAATAGTGGGATTTGGCTTTGTCTCCCCCTCCCCTATCCGCTCCCTCTCCGTCATCCCCTCCCCCTCCCTCCCTCCCTTGCTAGGGGGATTTGGCATAGTACATTTGACAGGCATGGTAGAACAGAAAGTGAGCAAAGTCCAGTTGTCTTTATTTTTTGATTGGCATGAAGAATCTTCCAAAAGAAGTGATTGAAGACTTCAAGGATAGACTTTTCAATAACCTTGGGTGGCTATCAAGAGTAGATACTGAGACATATGTGACCCTTGCTCTTTCCTCACTTTTTGTGAACAGGCTTATGCCAGAAATAGGGGATTTAACATGCAAACACTGAAATTGGAAGTAGCCCTGTGGCCAGATCTTTATCACCTCACTGAAATATTTGAAAGAGGCCTAGAGCCCTCAGACTTAGGATAAACTAATGCCTTTGCAGGTAAAAACTACTAGAAGCATCCAGGGAAGGAAGACTCTTGATAAAGAAGACTGTAAATATTATAAGCAGACAAGATATTGGAAAGACAATTGTGCTAGTTAACAAACTGAAGGAATAAAAATAAAGTGAATGAATAATAAAGGTGCTGTAAGGGGGACTCAAGTACCTAATTAGCCATTTTACCCTTAAGTTCACAAGAAAAAGTTTATTTAAATATTAAAGAGCAGCCTTGCAAATGTTTTTTTGATAGTGTTACAATGCCAACCTTTAACCCTGGCACTATTATATCATATTTCCCAGAGGGTCAACAAACTACTCAGGTGGTGGGCAGCTCTGATAATTCAGAGTTACTCTCCATGTCCCAGCCCATAACTTTTATCCTTGGTCTTTAACCAAAGAACATTCCTCATCCTTTGTGACACCACCTGCTAACTGAATTGGGAGGGATCTATCTGTAAACGAATCTGCCAGATTAAATGCTCCTCTGAAAACCTCTTCCTTGAGATCCCCAAAGACTCCCCTATTCAGACTCAGGCCAAGGCTAATTTGAAAACTTACTTACTGGTATTCTTGTGTCTAAATTAAACTCAAATTGAAGATCTCCATGAAGTCCTGTACTGGACTTCTTATGGACTAAAAATTCTACTGATTTAGATAGCGTAGGGGAGGAAAAACTCACCCTCTACCCTCCTTGGTTCAGTAACTGGGGCCCTGCAAATTAAACTGACAGAAGACAGGTTAACAGGAGAAACAGTTAGTATGTATTCATACAGAGGCTTCCACAGGAAAAAAGTAAAGACCCAAAGAAGCAGTTAGACCTGGAGGCTTATAATACCATTTTAACAAATAGCATTATGGAGAAGTGACAAGACAAAGGAAAGGGGGTCTAGGCTTTTAGGCGTAGTAAAATGTGGACTTTCCTGGTATGAAAGAGGGAGAGAAGACACTCAAAAAAAAAATTATGCCCTGCTTTTAAGCAATAGGGAGAAGATAGAGAGATTTTCTGTGTCTGCTGTTTGTTAGTTGCCTTTAGCTAAAATAATTCTTATGTCAAAGTGGTATATTTTAGGGTGGCATACTCTGATCAGTCGAATTCAGTAGAATTCTGCTTCAGTAGAATTTTTAGGGCTGAATCCCTCAAGGTTCATGATGGCACATTCAAAACCTATTCAAGCTTGCACAATAACTTCTAAAAACAGTAGGTAAAAAACTAAAATCAATAGTTGAAAGCCTAATAAAAAGGTTCATCATAGCTTGTACCAGTCCTTAGAATACTCCTGTCCTCCTGGTCAAAAAACCTAAAGGGCAAGAATACAGCTTTGTTTAAGACCTCAGGGTCATGGGTAAAAGAGCAATTTCCTAACTCTCTGTGATACTAAGCCCTAACACTATTTCCTTCTGGGGTTACATATTCTAGACTTGTAAATCTGTGCTGTGCCTTCTTTAGTGGTTCCTTAGGGTGGACTGACATAGTTAATCCTGCTCACTTTTTCCTGGGAAAGTCAACAACGTGCCTTGACAATTACACTTCAGTGATTTACTTCTTTTCCACACGTCCCTGACTAGAACCTTGTGAACCTTAAATTTTCCTCCAATTCTACTTGTATCCAATATGTAGATGACCTCTTGTTATATTCTAAAAATGAGTTGAGCTCTCTTAATCAATGTCATCTATCTTCTTACAGTTTTAAATCAGAAAGGACTTAAAATCAAAACAAATTATTTCACTTAGATCAAGATTTATCCCAGAGAGCAAATCCCTTGCTTAGGACAGAGGAAAAGCCATTCAAAACTTTCCAAGGCCAAAGCCAGGCACCATGGCGCATACCTTTAGTCCCAGCTACTCAGGAGGCTGAGGCAGGAGGATCGTTTGAGCCGAGGAGTTTGAGGCTGTAGTGTGCTATGGTGGTGCCTGTGAATAGCTACTATACTCCAGCCTGGGCAACATAGTGAGACCCCATCTCTAAAAACAAAAACAAAAATGAAAACAAAACTTTCCCAGGCCAGTCATTCAGAGTCAACCAAGAGGATTCCAACTGTTCTAAAATCACCATGCCTCTATGTGATTTAAACAAGTTTTCAGTAATCAAAACTCTTCCTTGGGAACCTAAATATGAGCCAACATTTTGTGATTTAAAACAAGCTTTTTAACATCTTCATACCCTGAGTCAACTTAAGAATTTTAAACCTTTTTACCTATTCATGCATAAGCCATTTGGACAAACCCTTAGTGTTCTGACTCAGCTTTATGGTATTTATCAGAGACTTCCTACAGCTTTTCTTTTGACCCTGTGGCAAAAGCTCACCTTCCTTGTCTCAGGACAATAGCAACTGCAGCTACATTAGTGAAGGCTACTGCTAACCTGCTTGTAGGGTCTCCCTTAGACTTGATGGACTCTTCTGATATGCAATCTTTGTTGCTTACTGAAAATACACTATATTTTTTTCTTTCTTTCTTTTTTCTTTACTCAGTCTCTGTAAAGACTGTCGAAAATTGCCAATGCAGGCTATATTGCAAGTTGTCACCTCAAGGTATTGAGAAAAGTTTTCAATTACTAATAACCGTGCCTTAGATAAACCTCATTGGCTACAATACTGCCACTGAGCAAAGCTGAAAATACACTATATTTCTTAGCAGGTAAGCTTACCTCTCATGAAATTCTATTGCTTTCTCCCTTAAACGTTTCCTTCCCTGGTAGTACAGTAATATGTTAAATCCTGCTACTTTCCTTTTTTTTTTTTTAACCAGAAGAAGGGCTAAATTATGACTGCCTAACTTCTGTCCAATAACAGTCCATGCCCTGAACAAATACATTAGAAACCCTTCTAGAAAATGCAGAATTAGCCCTGTTTGTTGATGGATCATACCTTAAGACAAAACAGGAAATTATCAGGCTGGATATGTCATCACAGATCTCAACTCATCCCTAAATAATGATCTTTTACTGGAGCTAAAGTCAACCCAGATGGCAAAATTTATTGTATTCACCAGGGCTTGTCAACTAACTACAGATAAGAGAATTAATACCAATGGCAAGAGTTGGGGAAGATTTTGGAAATAACTAAGGATCTTAATCTCTGCAGGAGAAAAAAGCAAAGAAAAATGCTCAAAAGATTAAGAGTTCTAATGCTTCTTAAGGAGGTAGAATGTCAGATAAAAGGCTAACATGAAGGTTGAAGGAAACGCCTTACCTGGTCATTATGACAGATGGACAACTCCTACTAAGAATCCTGTTCTCCTAATACCCCAGAAGGCCAAATGATTGGAGAGGTTCAAAGAAGCTATTACAAAATACCAGAGATTAACTCCCAAATCAGAGGGAGAAAAAGCTCACTTATTAGGGTAATAATGAATCAAGATTTACCTCGTGACCCCCACCTCATAGCTTCACCAATTCTAAACTATTATCTCATGAACTTGGCTTGGTCCCTATAAGTTCTTCACTTTAAAACACCTATTTTAAACCACTTGAGCCCAGATTCCCAAATCCTATAAATATCTAACTTGCTCTTTCTGAGTCACTGCCAAGACTTCATCAAGGTAGTCTGCTTTCCTGCAGTAAATTTAATAAACTCAGCTTTGTTTGATCAAAAACTTTTTTCTGGGATCTTCAACAAAATTCATCTTGTTGAAGGCATGAAGCAGCATTTAGTTTCTTTAAAAGTTATTTACTATTACTAATCAGATCATCTAAATCTCTTTTCTTGGAAGTACGTGAGACACTTTGAGAAGACGATTTACTCTTCTGGGCCATTTAGTTAAGGTAGTTAGTGAGATAAAATATGGAAAGATAATATATGCAAAATGCTTAATGCTTAATATAGTTTCTGGCACAATATAGGTGTTCAATGAACGTTAGCTATATAAAAATCCCCTAATTACCCAGCCCTCCCTTACCTGGACCTCCAAGCAGCCTACAAACTCCAGGTTAATTATCTCTGAATTTAGAGTTCCAATTCATAGGTCATCACTGGTTTCTCATCTGTGTGATTGGCAGGGACCATCTGCTTTTCCTCCCTCCCTCCTGGCCTTTTGATCCTGTTTCCTCCACTCCCACCAGCAACCTGAGGGAGGAATTCAACTCTACATTTGCCCCTCTTTAGCCACCTTTGAAGACTTTTTCCTGGGGAGGATTAACTCTCAGTGGAGAACCTCTGTTCAGTGACATTTTATTTTAACAATGAAAAGTGAGAAATACTTTGATCCTGATAACTGAACAGATTTCCTGTTCTACCACTTTCTCCAAATAAAGGAACAAACCTACAACTTCTTGCATTTTGAATGGGGTAAGAAGGAGAATCTTGATTAAGTTATAAGATTAATGAAATTAGGAGTCTAGGAGAAACCTCAGTATATCTTTAATTATGGGCTCCAGTACCATGGATATAAAAAGTAATTTAGGAAGGAGGGTGCCCCAGGAGGTTTCCCATGTTGTACCATCCATCAGCGACCAAGAGATACTAAAAATCACTACAGTATCCCCATTAGTTCCTAAAATTCTGCTTTCTGAGACAACATATCCTAAATGCCAACTCTGGGTTATAAAATTCAAATTGACTCTGAAATTCAAAGAGAAAACAGATGAACTATAAATGTGTGAATGAAATCTTCCAAGCTCCCCCCCCACCAAATGTTTAAAAGAAGAAGGAAAAAACCCTACAGAAATGTTTACTTTGCCCTTTATAATTATTGGATGAAATGATGAGACTGATGACTTCACTCCTTAACTGGGATGAGCAGGGTGCAGTGTTTGTGTGCGTTTGGGGGTGGGCGTGGGAAGGCTTACAGCAAGTTTGACAACCAGCCAGGGGTAAGAGGGATGCCCTCATTTATAGCATTTGCTGATTTCTGTGGTGTAAATACTCCCACTGTGGCTGATTGCAAGCTATCAATGTGGCATCACCGAACTTGGAGTTGGGAAGTAATATGCAGTAGCACGCCATTATGTAGTATTTCAAGTATACAGATACAATCAACAAAAATAACCTCAAGAGCAGAGATGACAGTAAAATATAGCAAAATTATTAGGAAATGAGCAGTTTTGAGCATTCATTATATTTGTTTTTAATATAATGTATTAAGTTGTAAGTTTATATGGTTTAATTATTAATAATGGCTGTGTTTGACAACTGGTCCAGAAAATTTAACACTAAGCTCTCATAAGCCAATACCAAAACACCTCTGCAAGAGCTGAGTGTGTTCCTCTATCTCTGCTTGCTGATCCTGATGCACTTGCAGTTCCTATTGGTCATGTGGGCTATTTCAAACCTAAAGACCCAATCTCCTACCCACTTTTTCTTACAAAGACCCTGCCTTTAATACAAATCACATGGTTCCATTGGCTCTCAGTTTCAAGCACTAATTTATCTCTATGCATGGGGCAAGCATGGCCAGGTGGACTCTATGACTGCACTCTTCCAAAAGGAGCATTATACCCTCCAGGGTCTGAGAGTTAGGGGCGGCAGGAAGGAAGCCTGAATTATCAGTGCAACAGCCAAGCATTGGGATTTTTTGGAAATGATCTCTGCAGGGACAGAACAATGACACTTTTTTCAGAGTGATGTGGACCCGGCTGCTCAAATAAATTAATGTTCCAACTGAAATGACTCATGTTGTAGGAACATTAAGTTCATAGCCAATTTGTCAATATAAGAAAACTACCACCTCATTTTTTTTAACTCAAAAAGTATTGCTCAAATTTTATGAGTTATAATTTTCATTTTGGCTAAAGATGGATTGAAATGCACAAAGGTGACATTGGAGCCATATGGGCACTGTGTTCAGCTTGGGTGTCCTATTTTCTGGGCTGGTTGGGGGACTGGAAACTTTCATCTGAGGACTGTTAGAAGAAACTCTGCCTTTCCTAGACAAGAATAAAGGAGGACATGATATCTACTTACAAAAATTTAAAAGGTTGTCATGTGGAAGAAGGATTAGAACTGGCTTTAAAAAGTATCGTGGTAGTTAGCAATAGGGGCTCTGTATTATAGAGACCTGAGTTCCAATTTTGGTTTTCATCACTTACTAGTTTTATGACCTTGGACAAGTTATATGAACTCTCTAAACCTCAGATTCCTTATCTGTAAAATGGGGTATATTTGTTTCTTATTGCTACTATAACAAATTATCACAAATTTAGTGGCTTAAAACAACATAAATTTATTATTTTACAATTCTGGAGGTCAAACTCTAAAATGTGTCTTGCTGGGCTAAAATCAAGGTGTCAGCAGGATTTGTCCTTCCTGGAGGCTCCAGGAAAGAATTCATCTCCTTGCCTTTTCTATCTTCTAGAGGCCATCTACCTTCCCTGGTTCATCTCCACATTCCTCTTTCTCTGTCTCCCTTTTTTTTTTAGAGGCAGAGTCTCGCTCTGTTGCCCAGGTTGGAGTGCAGTGGTACAAACATAGCTCACTGCAGCCTCCAACTCCTGGGCTCAAGCGATCCTCCTGTGTCAGCCTCCCAAGTACCTGGGACTACTGGTGTGTGCCACCAATCCTAGCTAACTTTTTTTTTTTTGGAGATGGGGTCTCACTGTGTTGCCCAGGCTGGTCTCAAACTCTTGGCCTCAAGCGATCCTCCTGTCTTGGCCTCCCAAAGCACTCAAATTATAAGTAGGAGCCACTGCACCCACCCCCATCTCCCCAATTCTCTATCTTCAAAGCCAGCAAGCCAAGCCCTTCTCACACTGCTCTCTCTCTGGTTCTCTCACTTCTGCCTGCCTCTTCAATTTATGAGGACTCTTGTGATTACCTTGGGCACACCCAGATAACCCAGGGTAATCTCTCCATCTCAGGTCAGCTGAGTAGCAACCTTAATCTTATTTTCAATATCGATTCCTCTTTGCCATGTAACCTAACATATTCACAGGTTCCAAGGATTAGGATGTGGACATCTTTGGGGGCCCGTTATTCTGTCTACTGTATGAGGATAATAATATAATAAGGATAAAAATAGCACCCACTCACAGCACTTACTGAGGAAAAGTACATTATAGAAAAGTGCATTCTTGGCACAGAGTAAGAACTTAATAAATATGAGCATCTATCATTATTATTTTTAATAACAAACTGTTTTAGTTTGCTAGGGCTGCCTTAACAAGGTACCACAAAATACATGGCTCAAAAAACAGGAATTTATTGTCTCACAGTCCTGGAGGCTAGAAGTCTGAAATCAAGGTGTCATCAGGGTTGGTTCCTTGTGAGGGCTGTGAGGGAAGAATCTGTTCCATGGCTCTCCCCGAGCTGCCGATGGGCTCTTGGCAGTCTTTGCATTCTTGGTCTTGCAGATGCATCACCCGATCCGTACCTTCATGTTCGCAGATTGGGTGATGCATGTCTGTGCCCACTTTTCTCCTTTTGATAAGGACACCAGACATATTGGATTAGGGGCCCACTCTACTCCAGTATGACCTTATCTTAACTAATTACATCTACAACAATCCTCTTCCCAAATAAGGTCACATTCTGAGGTGCTGGGGGCCAGGACTTCAACATATGAATTTTTGGGAGACACAACTCAACCCATAACGCAATCCAAAGGATAGGACTAGGACAAATGGATGGAAGGTGTGGGAAGAGCGCAATTACCTCAGAAAAAGGGAGTGTTTCTATCTGAGATGTCTGAATATGGAATGGGGTGCTGAGTTTCCCAGTATTCGTTAACCATTTAGTGAGGGGGATGATGTTGCAGAGCAGATTCAAGCATCCCAAAATTTCTTGGAAAACATAAGCTTTAAAATGCCCTCTTAACCAGGAGAGGCTGGATTTCTTGTATAATCAACTCCAGAAAGCTGTATCATTTTTCAGAGATTTATGAGAGCTCAGTTCATCTTGGATATAACGTACACCCCCTGAGGCAATGTTCTGTAGGGTTCTATAGCATTCTTAGGAAAACTTACCCTGGATTTTCATTGCAGATCATGATGCAGACACGCTTTGGTAAGTCAGAAGTTGTAGAATTAAGTACTTCAAAGCTCCTGTTAATTATAATGCAGGGGTATCAATCATTGTTTGAAGATGCTGGTTTTGGATGATGACTAGGTGTGTATATAGGATCCCAAGTGGGTGAGATAGCACATGCACTTTCAGGCAAACCCAAACTAGTATCAGACACAAAATAAATCTGGACTTAGGTTAAGAGAAACTTCGTTTGAAAGGATTATTGCAAAAGGAAGGGAAAGGGTGGTTGTAATGCAGCAGAGGAACTTTTGCAATAGGGAGAACGTTCCATCCAATAGATCTGCAAGCATCTCACCATCAGGCAGAAAAAGGCTGCATGCTGGCTCAGGCTGAGAGAGGGCCAAAATCCAGGGACCTGGACAAAGGAAATAACTGAAGTTTGGTCACGCCAAGGCAGGAGGCATTTTGACCAGATTGGTCAGTGGGTGCAAAAAGTTCAGCTAATCATTTATAAGGCAAAGAATGGGAATTTGGAGGGTCTATCTTTGACCTTGTTCTAGGTTAAGTCATGTGGGGAAGGATGAAAAAGTAAACCATTTCCAGAACATAGAGGGTGGAAAGACTTCTTTAGCCACTGCTGTTTTTCCAGGATCACAGAGCTCAGGGAAAGTTCAACATTGTCACTGGGATGTTCAGAATGAGGTTGGATGAGGTAGAAATTTTCAATTCCTTCCCCAATTTGGGAGCCATTCAGGAATATTCAACATGTATTTACTGAGACTTCACCTCGAGTCCAGCATCATGATAGATATCATGGAGCCACATGAAAGCGATCAGGAGCATGAATCTTCCTCCCAAGCAGCATATGCACTTGCAGAAAGTTCACACTATTTTATGTGAAGCATAAAAATAAACGTAAGGTAACGTGTCATTAACTACCCAAAAAGGTAGTAGAGATGCAAGTGCTGTAGGAGATGAAGGAAGGGGGCTCCAACACAGGTTGGAAGAGCTGTAGGCCCAGGGTGTTTTTTCTGGTTAGTTTTCTTTGGCCTCCCACTCCCCCATCCATTCTCTGCCCTCTCTGTCCAGCTTTGTGTTGGCCCCATGGATTGTGTCACTCAGACCACCTAATTGGCTGCAATTGGATTGGGTTTGGCAGGGGGTACAGCTTGGGGGGGTTGAGAGGGCAGGAGAGGACTGGCTCTTTCTTCTGGCTTCTTGGCTGTATCAGGTCTCTACAAGGCAGCCACATCTCCATGGCTCTTGCTCTCACTGGACTCTGGTGACCTTTCTTCACCCTTGACTTCAGGCCTAGGGTTGGTAAGTGCTCCACTGCTGCTAATCCACGCATGTCTCTCCAAGGCACTGAATTGGGTCCCTTTAGCCCTGCCACAGGGCTATAAATTGTCCTGAAAAGTCTCTTTAGTTGAGTCATCTAGGTGGGATTCCCTTCTCCACCAGGCCCTCCTGTTCCAGTATTATTTCAACTTAAGATCATAATGCAATTTTCCTTACAGCAGGGAAGGAACTAGCATGTACTGAGAACTTTGTGCTGGTCAGTGTGGTAGGTGTCATCCATGGGTTATCTCTAAGACCATCCAGGAACCCTGCAAGACAGATGTATTTGCACCTACTTTACAATGAGGAAACAGGTTTAGGGAAATAAATAACCTGCTCAAGTTGCAGAGCTCGTCAGAGAGGGTTTTTGAATGCAGATCTGTCAGTCTTAAAACTGTGCTCTTCTAGAGAAAAGACCAATCATGTAGGAGAACTAGGTCTTTACAAAGTCCTCTTTCATGTTGGTTCCTTTTAAAAGGTGCAAACTTATTTTTTGAAACATGGTTATCTATTTAACAAGATTAAATCATTATCAAAATAATGAAATAACTTTAAACATTTTGGTTTATTATTATTATTATTATTATTTTAGACAGAATCTTGCTCTACCACCCTGGGTTGTGTGCAGTGGCATCATCATAGCTCACTGCAACCTCAAACTCCTGGGCTCAAGCGATCCTCCTGCCTCAGCCTCTGAGTAGCTGGGAATACAGGTGTGCACCACCATGCCCAACAGATTTTTCTATTTTTTGTAGAGATGGGATCTCACTCTGTTGCTCAGGCTGGGCTCTAACGCCTGGCCTCAAGCAGGAGGGGTCCAGGGGAGCTGCCCACTTCGTGGTCTTTGGCTCCTTTCTTGAGCTCTCCTCATTGCCCCATTTGGGTGTGCCGTGTGTTTCCTGCTGGACCCTTGACTGATGTATCAATGCTATCTTCACCTAAATGGAAGTGAGCAATGAGCATTTTAGCACAATTTCCTTGCTCATGGCTGGGGCTTGAGGGATACAGTGGCAATGACACCATTGAGACCTGGGCCTCCTTGTTCTTATTCTCCCTCTTCATTGGGAAATGCTTGCTTTCTTTGTCTTGCTTGCTCTGAACAATGTTGTAGAGGCCTGTTCCTGTGTCCTTTCCTTTTTTCAAATGGCTCAGCCGTCATTTGAGCCTGGCTTTTATAGCCTCTAGTTATCAGAATCTCTGAGTTGAGAGCTGAATTTTAGGGCCCATTTTCTCCACCTTATTTGTGGATTCCTCTTCTCGCTCTTCTGTTTCTTTTTTTCTTTCTATTTATTTATTTATTTGTTTTCTTTTGGGGGTTTTCCAGTGATGACCGTAAAACCTGCTAGACAAATTCTAAAAGAGCTGTAACACTGGCTCTTCTTTTGCTTTATGTCTCCCACTCTGAGTTGACATGCTGGTTCTGCATGGGACAGTCACTGCCCCTTTGCCCTAAGAATTTATTATCTCTCTGAGAATTGTCTAGCAGCATATTCCTGAGCCCCAGTGTTACTGAAAGCTCAGCACTTGTCCACGAGGCCAAATCAGAAGAATGAGGGCAAGTGTTTGGGGAGGAGGAAAGAGATTACTTTGCTGGCAAAGGAGGAAAAATGGCAGATCTTCTCATCTCAAAATCCAAATTTCCTGAACCTAAGCAGAAACACAGAGCTTTTAAAGGGAGGGCCTCTCAGTTCTGGGCTATTGTGGCTAACTATTCTAATCACCCCATCTTTGCCAAAGAGAAAGCCTATGAACTCCGCCAGCCACCTAGGGATGCAGGTTTCAGTTCTCAAAAAGAGTGGGGGAAGTTTCAAAGAGACAGAAAACAGTTTTTTTTTTCTTCAGGCCCTTCCCTCTGTTACACCAGAGAGAACAGATAGCGTTGAATTTAGAGTAGGTGACTGTGCTATCACATTTAGTCTAAGATGCTGGGAGGGATGTCAACATCAGGGATAATGGACACATGGGCCTTTCAGCAGAAGTTGGATAGGGTGGAAGGAAGTGATGTGCAGCCCATATGTGAATCTGAAAAACCAAATTGAAAGCTGGGAGCCCAAAATTGAATTTAGTTTAAGCTGAGGAGCTTAATCTACCTTTTCTCCATCCCGTGAAACATAAGGAAGTAGTTAAGAAGATAGACTCTAGAATTATACTGTCCATGTTCAGAGTAAAACTGTGACATTTGGTAGCTATGTGACTGAGAAAAGAAAATAGCTCAGAGCAGTCTGAGCTAAGTGAGTATGCAAAATTTATCAGCCTCAACCTCCCCGCCTCCTTCCCCAAACCCATGCCTGGGGTCAATTGTTTACAGGCCGTTTGCTCTTTCTTTTTTTCCTTGTAGTTTCCTGACTAGCTGCCTTGTTGTACTATCTTCATGTTCTTGGAGTTTGTGATACAAAGAACAATGTATAGCCAACCAATAGCTTATGTTATTTTAATGTAAATTTTTGGTAAGCAACTTAGGAACCACCTCTTCTCTTTTCTTTAAAAACCTACTGGTTATAACTGCTGCTTATTGTAGCACATATTCAGGGCAACTTGAATCTGTGCTCCTGAATTTCAGCCCTCAAACTTGGCCCAAATAAACTCTCTACTTATATTAATTTTGCCTCAGTTTTATCCTTTACATCAACATGACCTATGGCAAGATTATTTACTTTCTGCATGCCTCAGTTTCTTCATCTGTAGAATAATATTGGGACTCAGAAAGTGATACCCCAAAGACCGATGTTTCAACATGCTGAGAGTCCTTAGAAGCTGCCTCAGAATCAAGGTCTAACCTTGTCTGGTCCCCACAACCTGAAGCACAAGGAGGGACTCTCTGGAATTTCCTTATTTGACCAAGAAAGTTTCTTTCCAAAAAAACTGCAATTGTTGAGGAAGGGCTTCAAGATGTCTGACTAGAAACATCTTATACTCTCCTCCTTCAAGAACAAAAATAGCAGCTTGGAGCCAAGAGAGATTTTACAATGTGGGGTAAGGGTAAGTGAGAGACCCCCAATGGACCACATTCCCATCATGGACTCCTGCAATCCTAGCCACAAGAGAGCCTCTAGACCCTCATGGACCCTGAAACTAACATAGGGAGTTTCCTGGAGACTGCATAATGGCAATGCACAAGTGAGGGAGATTGTGCTGGGTCCCACACACCCCCCTGAATCCTAAGCAGGTACAGCAAGGTGCTGTTTTGAGAGCCCAGCCCACAACAGACTGTGTACTATCCTAGGGCCCAAGGTGCCAGAGCTGAGGTACAAGTGAAGCATGGGTGCCACTGCCTGCTAGGGCTGAGGAATGAGCAGGGTGTGTGTTCCCCACCTGCTGATCTAGGCTGCTATCACTAAAGGCAGCCCCACCCTCCCTATTAATAGTGCCTCAGCGCAGCTGCTGCCACCCCCCACCCAAGCATTCTGCCAGGGGCCTGGGGATCACCTTGCCCCTGCCTACCATGCAGGTACCTGCACACACGATTGAGGGGCCTGAGGACAAGCCTGCCCTGCCTGGCTTTACCCAACCCATGCCAGTGCATGAAGTCTGGGAGCCTGGGGATTGCCCAGCCCAGCCCATCACCATGGGCACTCCTCAGGAGCCTGAGGTTGGGCTTACCCACCCTGTCACTACCACCATAGCTGGCACCTACCTGCATGAGCCACCTGCAGGCCTGGAGACTGACCCACCTAGCCCATTGCAGCAATGGCCAACACCAAGGTGTACTGCTCGGGATCCAAAGTGATATCCTGCTGCTGCTACTGCCATTGCCTATGTCATTCTAACTGCTCAGGGGCCCAAGAACCCACCCACCTGCCTGGTCCACTGCTGCTACTACCAGCATCCAAGCAAGCTACCTGGAAGCCCCAAATTGGCCCACCTGAACCTGCCGACACCAGTGCCAGCACATGCTGTCCTGGGGCCCAAGGACAGGCTCACTCAGCCCACTGCTGCCACTATGGGGGCCCAAAGCTTCACTGCAGCCTGGCATCCTAGTCCCCAGCAAAACTTCATAACAGCCTCAACTAATAAATGCATCCTAGGCCACTGAGGAAATCACAGATACCACTGACACTGTTTACAGCCAAAGAAATCATATGGGGACTACACTACTACAGGCACCCAGAATCAAAGGCAAAGTTCCCTACCAAACCAACACTATAGATACATCTTCAGGAGAAAGTCCTCCCCTACAAAAGCAAATCCAAGAAAGTGGGAGACAGAACTATTATACCAGATGTGTAGATATCAATGTAAAGACGCAGGAAACATGAAAAGCAAGGAAATATGACACCTCCAAAGGAACACAATAAGTCTCCAGCAACAGATCTCAATTGAAAACAAATATATGAAATCCTAGAAAAAGAATGCAAAATATTGATTTTAAATAAGCTTAATGAGATACAAGAGAATACTTAAAAACAATACAAAGAAATCAGAAAAACAATTCAGAATATGAATGAGAAATTTACTGAAGAGGTAGATATCATAAAAAAATGAGAGCCAAATAAAAATTCTGGCACTGAAGAATTTATTGAATAAAATACAAATACATTTGAAAACTTCAGCTATAGACTAGATCAAGCAGAAGAATTTCAGAATTTTAAGACAAGTCTTTTGAAATAATCCAGTCAGACATAAATAATAATAATAATTAAAAAAAGAATAAAAAAGAATTAACAAAGCCTATATGACATATAGGACACCATAAAACAACCAAATATTTGAATTTTTAGAGTCCCAGAAGGTGAAGAGAAAACAAAAGCATTAGAAAACTTAGAGAAAAACTTCTCAAGTCTAGCAAGAGATTTAGACATCCAGATACAGGAAGCTCAGTGATTCCTAAATAGATACAATGCAAAAAGTTCTTTGTATTTTCTTTTTGTTTCATTTATTTTTTATTTGTATATATTCATGGGGTACAAGTGCAATTTTGCTACATTGATATATTGCATTGTAGTGGTCACCTTCAGTGTATACATCACTGAAGCAATGTGTACTGCACCCACCAAAAATGTCTTCTCCATGGCACATTATAGTCAAACTGTCACAAGTCAAAGACAAAGAGAGAATTCTAAAAACAGCAAGAGAAAAACATCAAGCCACCTACAAAGGAACTCCCATCAGACTAACAGATAACTTCTCAGCAGAAACCTTACAGGCTAGGAGAGAATGGGATGATATATTCAATGCTGAAAGAAAAAAAAAAAACCTGTTAGCCAAGAATACTCTACCCAGCAAAATTATCCTTCACAAATGAAGGGGAAATAAACTGTTTCCCAGACAAGTAAAAGCTAAGAAAATTCATCACCACTAGACTTGCCCTACAAGAAATGCTTAAGGGAGTCCTATACTTGGAAGCAAAAGAACATTATCTACCATCATGAAAACACATGCAAATATAAAATCCATAGGTAGAGCAAACATACAAAGAAGGAAGAGAAAAGACTCAAATGTTACCACTACTGAAAACCACCAAACCACAATGATAAACAATAAGAGAGAAAGAAAGGAAAAAAGGATATACAAAACAACCAGAAATCATTTAATAAAATGACAGGAATAAACCCTCACATGTCAATAATAACCTTGAATGTAAATGGATTAAACTTTCCACTTAAAAAATATAGACTGGCTGAATGGGTAACATGACCCAATTTTATGCTACTTACAAGAAACTCATCTCACCTGTAAAGACACATATAGACTGAAAGTAAAGGGGTGGAAAAAGATAATTCATGCAAACGGAAACCAAAAGCTAGCAGGATTGGCTATACGTATATCAGATAAAACAAAATTTAAGTCAAAAACAGTAAAAAGAGACAAAGTAGGTCATTATATAATGATAAAGGGATCAATTGAACAAGAGGATATAATAAATCTAAACATATATGCATCCAAACCTGGAGCATCCAGATATGTAAAGCAAATACTATTAGATTTAAAGGGAGAGATAGATTCCAATATAATAATAGTTGGGGACTTCAACATCCCACTCTCAGCATTAGAGAGATCATCTAGACAGAAAATTAACAAAGAAACTTCAGATTTAAACTGCACACTAGTCAAATGGACCTAACATATTTACAGAACATTTCATCCAACAGCTACAGAATACACATTCTCCTCATCAGCACACAGAACATTCTCCAGGATAGACCATTGTGTTAGGACATAAAAAAAGTCTCAACAAATTAAAAAAAATCAAAATCATATCAAATATCTTCTTAGGTCACAATGAAATGAAACTAGAAATCAATTAACAAGAGGAACATTGGAAACTGTATAAATATGTGGAAATTAAACAAAATGCTCCTTGACCATTGGGTCAAGGAAGAAATTAAGGAGGAAATAAAAAAATTCTTGAAACAATGAAAATTGAAACACAAAATTCTAATACACAAACAAAATAAATTTAAAAAAGGGAAAATCAGACAAGACCATTGAAGACAAAGACAAAAATAAATAAACACACAAAGAAAAAGAAACACAACATACTAAACCTATGGGTTACAGAAAAAGCAGTGCTAAGAGGGAAGTTTATAGCAATAAATGCCTACATCAAAAATTAGAAATATTTCAAATAAACAATCTAATGATGCACCTCAAGGAACTAGAAAATGAAGAACAAACCAAACCCAAAATTAGTAGAAGGAAAGGAATAATGAAGATCAGAGCAAAACTAAACAAAATAGAGACTAAAAAGAACAATACAAAGGATCAGTGCAACAAAAAGTTGGTTTTTTGAAAAGATAAACAAAATTTGATAAACCACTTGCTAGATTAACCAAGAAAAGAAAAGACTCAAATAAACAAAATCAGAAATGAAAAAGAAGATATTCCAACTGATATCACAGAAATACAATAAATAATCAGAGACAATTATGAACCACTATACAACAAAAAACTGGAAAACCCAGAGGAAATGAATAAATTCCTGGACATATACACCCTACCAAGATTTAATCAGGAAGGGATAGAAAACCTGAACAGATTAATAACAAGTAACAACATTGAAGCAGTAATAAAAAGTTTCTCAACAAAGTAAAGTTCAGGACAAGATGGCTTCACTGCCAAATTCTACCAAACTTTCAAAGGAGAATTAACACCAATTCTCCTCAAACTATTCCAAAAAATTGAAGAGAAGGAAATTCTCCCTAACTCATTCTATGAGCTAGCATTGCCCTAATTCAAAAACCAGACGAGGATGAAACAAAAAAACCCAAAGAACAAAAACAAAAACAAAAAAACTACAGACCAATATTCCTGATGAACATAGACACCAAAATCCTCCAAAAAAATTATAGGAAACCAATTCCAACAGCACATCAAAACAATGATACAACATAATCAAGTGGGATATCCCAGGGATGCAAGGATGGTTCAACATATGCAAATCCACAAATGTGATACATTTGAGTGAAGGATAAAAACCACATGATCATCTCAATTGATGTGGATAAGCATTTGATAAAATTCAATACCCTTTCATGATAAAAACTCTCAACTAACTAGACATAGGAGGGATGTACCTCAACATAACAAAGGCCTATATGACAAACTCACAGCTAACATGATACTGAATGGAGAAAAGCTCAAAGCCTTTCCTCTAAGAACTGGAACAAGACAAGGATGCCCATTTTTACTGCTTCTATTCAACATAGTGCTGGAAGACCTACCCAGAGAAATCAGGCAACAGAAAGAAATAAAAGGCATCAAAATTGGAAAAGAGAAGTCAAATTGTCCCTTTTTGCTGATGATATGATCTTATATTTAGAAAAACCTAACGATTCCACCAAAAAACTTTTAGATCTGATAAATAAATTCAGTGAAGTTGAAGGATACAAAATTAACATATAAAAATTAGTAGTATATACCAATAATGAACTGAGAATGAAATGAAGAAGGTCATCCCATTTACAATAGCTATAAAAAAATACTGAGGAATTAATTTAACCAAGGACGTAAAAGACCTCTATAAGGAAAACAATAAAACACTGATGAAGGAAACTGAAGAGGACACAAGCAAATGGAAAGACATTACATGCTCATGGATTGGAAAAATTATTATTGTTAAAATGACCATACTGCCCAAAGCTATCTACAGATTCAACAATGTCATTTTTCACAGAATTAGGAAAAACAATCCTAAAATTTGTGTGGAACCAAAAAAGAGCCTGAGTAGTCAAAGCAATTCTGAGCAAAAAGAACAAAGCTAGGAGGCATCACACTACCTGACTTCAAAATATATTATAAGGCTATAGTAACCAAAATAGCATGGTATTGGCATAAAAACAGACACATAGACCAATGGAACAGAACAGAGAATCTGGAAATAAATGCACATATTTATAGCCAACAGATTTTCAACAAAAATGCCAAGAGTATATATTGGGTAAATGACAAACTCTTAAATAAATGGTGCTGGGAAAATTGGATATCCATATGCAAAAGAATGAAACTGGACCTGTATCTCTTACCATATACAAAAATCAACTCGAGGTGGACTAAAGACTTAAATGTAAGATCCAAAACTATAAAACTACTAGAAAAAACATAGGGAAAACACTTCAGGACATTGTCCAGACAAATATTTTATGATTAAGACCTCAAAAGCACAGACAACAAAAACAAAAATAGACAAATAAGATTATGTAAAACTAAAAAACTTCTGCGCAGCAAAGGAAACAATCAACAGAGTTAAAAGACAACCTGTTGAATGGGAGAAAATATTTGCAAACTATTCATCTGACAAGGAACTAATATCCAGAATATACAAGGAACTTAAATAACTTGACAATAAAAATACAAATAATCTCATTTAAAAAATGGGCTAAGACATGAATAGACATTTCTCAAAAGGAGGCATACAAATGGCTGATGGATATATGAAAAAATGCTCAATATCACTAATTATCAGAGAAATGCAAATCAAAACCACAATGAGATATCATTTTTACCCCAGTTAGAATGGCTATTATTATAAAGAAAAAAAATGGGGCTGGGCGTGGTGGCTTATACCTGTAATTCCAGCACTTTGGGAGGGTGAGGCAGGTGGATTGCTTGAGGCAAGGAGTTTGAGACCAGCCTGGGCAACGTAGTGAGACCTCATCTCTACAAAAAATTTAAAAAATTAGCTAAGTGTGGTATTGTGTGCCTGTAGTCCCAGCTACTCAGGAGGCTGAGGCACAAGGATCCCTTGAACCCAGGAGTTCAGGGCTGCAGTGAGCTATGATCATACCACCGCATTCCAGCCTGGGTGACAGAGCTAGACCTTATCTCTGAAAAAAACAAAAAAGACAAAAAATTAACAGATTCTGGCAAAGATGCAAAGAAAAGGGAGCCCTTATACACTGAGGGTGAGAATATAAATTAGCACAACTACTATGGAAAACAGTATGGAACTTTCTCAAAAGCTAAAAATAGAACTACCATATGATCTAGCCATCCCACTACTGGGTATTTATCCAAAGGAAAAGAAATTAGTATATTAAGGTGGTACCTGACCTTATGTGTTTATCACAGCACTATTCACAATAGCCAAGATATGGAATCAACCTAAATGTTCATCAGTGGGCAAATATGTAAAGAAAATGTGGTATATGTATATAATGGAATACTATTTAGCCATAAAAAAGAATGAAATCATGTCATTTGCAGCACCTTGGATGGAACTGGAGGTCATTATGTTAAGCAAAATAATTCAGGCACAGAAAGACAAATATTGTATATTCTCATGTGGGAGCTAAGAAAGTTGATCTCTTGGAGGTAGAGGATAGAAGGACAGATATCAGAGGCTGGGAAGGGTGTGCAGCGGGGATGGAGAGAGGTTGGTTAATGGGTACAAACATATGGTTAGATAGAAGAAATAAGCTCTAACGTTCAGTAGCAGAGTAGGGTGACTGTAGTTAGTAACAATGTATTGTGTATTCCAAAGTAGCTAGAAGAGAGGACTTTGGAATGTCTCCAGCACACAGAAATGATGAATACCCGAGGTGATGGACACCCCAAATACCCCAACTTGATCATTACACATTCTATGCATGTAACATATGCTCACATGTACCTCATAAATATGTAAAATATTATGTATCAATAAAAACAGATGCAATTTTTAAAACTCCCTCCCTAGGGATCTCGTCAAATAACCCAGAAAGATCAACCACTGGGGAAGAGAAGAGACTGGGGGTCATCCCCATGCCCAGACAGACTTTCCCTCTATTTTTCTGAGGGGAACTCCAAGAAATTACCTGGGAGTCTTTATGTGCATAATAAGACAACCTTTGTTCCATGCAGCTCTGCCCCTCACCTTTCCATGATATCTGCTCCCACCCCCAGGTCCATTCATTTCCCCTAATGATTTACTACCCTTCCAAAGAATTGTTTACATTCCCCAACTCCTCTCTCCCTTACGAAAAGGGGTATATACGCTTCTGTACCACACTCGGTTATTGTGTAATCACTCTGTGATTTTCCTCTGTGCATATTAAAAATTTTGTATGCTTTTTCTCCTATTACTCTGCCTTTTGTCAGTTGATTTTTATCGAACCTTCAGAGAGCAAAAGGGAAGTTCTTTTTGCCCCTACAATGGGAATGATAATCCCCACCTTATTTAGTTTTAAAAGGAGTCAATGAGAAAATGCAGGTGAAGCATTTCAGAGTAGAACCCAGTACACAATAATACTAGTTGCCATGCTATTCGTTGTGTTATTATGTACTAGGGCTCAAAAATATGACACATGACTATTACTCTTTGTCAACAGGGCATGTTATAGAGTTTTTTCCAAAGAGTTAGATTTGAAGGATGAGAAGCTACAAAGCAGGGAGGCTGCCCACAATCAATGTAGAATAGCATGTGTTGGAATCACCTGGAGGGCTTATTAATACAACACAGATTGCTGGGCCCCACCCCTAGAGTTTCAGAGTCAATAGGACTGGGAGGTGCTAGTTGAGAATTTGCATTTCTAACAAGGTCCCAGGTGATGCTGAAGCTGTTGGTCTGGGGACCAAACTTTGAGATACACAGGCATAGAGGTTGAGAAGTCACTTTTTGAAGTCAGGAGGATGCAGACTGGAAGCTGAGCTTTAGCGCTAGATGCCTTGTACAAATTACTTTGTGTCTTCGAGCTTCAATTTCCTTATCTCCAAATTAGGTCTAATAACAAGGGTTATAAGAAGATTTAAATTGGATGATACATACAGAACATTTAGAAGACAGTATATAATATGCATTAGCCATTGTTTCTATTCTGCTAAATTTTGGGCCACTCTCTGGTCTTTTCTGTGCCTCTACGTCCTTGTATGTAAAGTGAGGATATTTACTAATCTGTATTGTATGGCAATTGAAGGCACTCAATAAGATAATAACCTCGGGTGCTTTTTAAAAGTAAAAAGCCCTGTCTAAATGTTACACCTTTTAATGACCATCCTAGAGGTTAAACTTCTGGTCCTCTTCTATAGCATTTTAAACAGGTCTTGGAATGTCTTTCTCTTGGGTTGAATTTGAAAATCCTCTGCTTTTACAAGAGGTCTAAGACTTCTAATACCACCTTCAGATTCTGACTTTCACCTTTAATTTTACTCCCCAATTGTCTTCGCACAGTTTCCCACCAAAGCCTGAACAACAAAGTAGGGTCATTCACTTTCTTTATCCTTCAGTCTTGGTTTGCCTTTATTTACTGCTGATGTGTTATTCTTTGCATGTTGACGGTGTTTCTTTCCCCGGGTATCTGTCCTGAATAGGGAAGTAATACCAACTTGGGTGTAGACTGGGTCAATAGTCATTGGAACGTTCTTTAGGAATGAAATATGTCTTAATAAAATTGAATTTATACATCTTACCAATGGTATTGTCTGATTAGATCCGAGGCATGTTCCTTGGCTTCTGAACTTCACTCTTAATGCTTTTTGTTTCTATAGTTGTATTGTCAGGTTTTTAAATTTTTGTTGTTGTTGTTTGGCAAGCTCTAAGACACAAAAACTACTTGGCCACCAATAGCTTGCAGCAGGATAATAGAGATGGGAAACATATTTCTTTGCTAGCTCTTTCTTAAAGACTGAAATGCATGCCATGTTTCTTCCTGGGGCCAAGAGCTCCAAGAGCAAAAAGGAAAGTAATTTTATATTAAGATAATTTATACAAAGGTTCTTGCATCATTATAATTGTTAAAGAACAAATTTTTCGTGACAACTGTTAAAGATGGTAAGGCAGACTATTCAAGAGGGACCATGGAGATAAGTAAAAGGGCCACTGCAACAGGGTTCTGCAGTGGGGTAGAGAGGATTGGACTCAACTTCAACTTCAACAAGGGCAAGTGGGGATTTATAGCCCAAGAGCAGGGTTGGGGTCAGTGGAGGGAAACTTACTAAGAAGAAACATCAAGGGTAAAGGGAATTCCTGCTGAAGATAGGCTGGGGTGATAAGATATCTAGGGTAGTCAGATACCAAGATTGGGGGATTTCACTAAACTGACCTTAAAATGGATTTTGCAAGGACAGAGAGGGAAGCCAAAGTTTGGGCCTAGTCAGGCAGAGGACTTAGAGGAACTGACTAAAGTTTGATCAAAGGACAGAATCTTTGTCACAATAAACCCTAGGAAAAAAGCAAACTTAACTCAGTTTAACAATTTTCTATTATAATAGTAAAATTTTTCCTTGGGAAGTACTGGATTGGGAGATATTTTAGTGAGCATGGTCTTTGGGGTTTGTTACCTCCTTTGGTGAGGAGATAAGTGTTCGGTGTCTCCTCCTACACATCCTTGAATGTTTTTCTCTATTACTCAGGCTTGAATTTCACCAGTTAATTTTTACCCTTCTATTATGAATGCTCCTTTTATAGGCAACATCAAAGGTCTTGCCAATTCTCTCAAAATCTAGCTGTAGAAACTCTTCTGGATTCTGGGTGGTTTGATTTCATCAGCTTTAATAAAGTTTTATAGTAGTATTACGTTAGAAAATGATGTTTTTTCCTTTCATATTCAACATTATTTTAAATTTCAGATTGTGATGACTTTTGCTAAGGTATGACTCTAAAATGCAGTCTGAGATTTAACATATGGATGTCTCCAGACATTTGAAATACCAAAAAAAGAGGATTTAATCATCAAAATGTTGAAGGTTCCACTGAGGAAACTTCTGGGTTGAGGGTTCTGTCTCAGTATTGGAAATGGCCATTGCGTCATTGGCTTCTGAGCAGCTTTCCTATTTGCCTATATTTACATGTAGACAGGTCCTCCCCTGTGAGCAATAGGAAGACCAGGTTTAATTCCAGCATTGCTCTGTTTTGCTGTATCACTTTTATTTATTTATTTATTTTTAAAGTTTTTTGTTTGTTTGCCTGGGTTAGAGTGCCGTGGTGTCAGCCTAGCTCACAGCAACCTCAAACTCCTGGGCTCAAGTGATCCTCCTGCCTCAGCCTCCCAAGTAGCTGGGACCACAGGCACCCGCCACCACACCTGGCTAATTTTTTCTATTTTTAGTAGAGACAGGGTCTTGCTCTTGCTCAAGCTGGTCTCGAACTCCTGACCTCAAGTGATCCTCCTGCCTTGGCCTCCCAGAGTGTATTTATTTATTTTAATTTTTTTGTATCACTTTTTAATTTATTTATGTATTTTTTTTATTTTCTTCCTCTGTCAATTGACTGTATCACTTTTAGACTTGGGCCTTGGTTTCCAACATTCTTAATCCCCAGTTGGCCTTTCCAGATCTAACATTTCATGGCTGTGGAAGATCACCAAAATTATCACCAAAATTACTAAGTGATTAATTCAAATTGTAACACTCTCTTTTTCTTTAAGAATAAATTCCATGAAACAAACAGTTACTTTGGAAAAAACAAAAAAAAAAGCCCAGCCTCATAGGTCAAATTATTTTGTTAACCTACTTATTTGAATCCACAAATTGTTTTAAAAAGGATTGCTTTGATTTAATGGTTTTACATATAAATCTATTATTGTATATTTTTTAAAATAAAGGTTTCTATGACTATAGAAAAATGAAATACTGGAGTTGTGAAGAAGGACACTGATCTTTCCACTAAAATATGAAAAGGCAAAAGGGCAAAATCATAATTCTGGAAATAGGAACAGCAGCTCTTTATCAAATGTCATTCTGTCTGCTAATGTGTGAAGTGTCTCGGAAGGGCTCACGGTGATCCAGCTGGGGCAATGCCTCTGAGAGCACACCAACACTGTTGGTAATAGATGATATTTTGGTTACTAATGAACTAAAGAACTGAAAACAAGAATTTAGTTGAAGACAGTCAACTAAGAGTCTATTATATGTACACAATACCCTAGGTAGCCAATTCAGCACTTACAAGAATAAAGGTTAAGACAACCATGTTCTTCATGATAATGGCCTGGAAGATTTTTCTCATTCAAAAGCAGTCACTTTTGAACTTTGTCCTAAGCAGAAGGATGACAAAAATTGATAAATGTGGAGCAGATGAATAGAAGACAGGACACTCTCCTTCGACAAATAGCAGTTTAATTCCTATACTAGTGAGAATGTGTGCAAGACACCATACAGATTTTTTTACCATGGTTACAAATATGAAAATATTTTAAATATGAAAATATACTAAATATATGAAAATATACTAAGCATATACATAATTTAAATTGAAAGACTAATGATGTTCTTTGTTAAGAGAGTTGGTAGAAACACAATATTGTGGGTAGATGCTTTAGAATGAAAAAATAGAATCATCTATTGCCATTTTAACCAGATTTGCAGATAAATAGTAAATGATATTAAAAACATAAAAGTGCTTTATTATAGAACATAGTAAGTTCAGTTTCTGGATTTATTTACATTATTTATTTATGCTTCACACAAGTCAAGGAGAAGCCAGATGAACCTCCATGGACAATAGTATTATTGGACCCTGACTACCTAACATCCAAAGCATCAGACTAGGAACAATTTCAAAAAGTGTATGTAAGCATCTGTGTGCTGTGCACTAATTTCTACAAAGTAGGAACAGAGAATAGATTAAAGACTTGAAGAATTTATGAGCCTGATAGTCCTGCATGGAAGACCAGAAATCAAGTACTCTTTAAATAAGAGCATTGGTGTACCCTCTTGCCAGTGTGGTTGAGACTAGGAAATTCCATGAAGGCTAATGCAGATTCTCTCACTAATCTGCAATGAAACGTTGTTCAACTCTGCTACAAACTCCTAAAGCCACAATTGCTGTGTTTCTTTCTTAATGGGGTACTTATCTATGCACACAGCTATTAACACACAACATCTCATGCATAACTGAAATCTTGTTCTTAGGGTGAGGATAGTATTTCTTAAAACAGCTATAATTAACCCTTCTTGTGACTATTCTAAAAGAGACACATTGCATTTGTCTGACAATATTCACGGTTTTGAATAACTTATTTTGGTGTCTTATATAAGATCATGTGCATTGGCATACAGGTTATAAAAATAATCTTTGGTAAACCTGTTAATCTTTTATTTCCATTACATAAACCTCTATTTTAGGAGCATTCACGAAACATTTCCTTATTTAATAAATGTATCTATATAGATGATCTTAAAAAAATAAAATGCCTTATTTGTGTTGCATACATTTATTCTGAGGGAGCCTCCCTACAAGTCAACAGTATTCTTTTAGCCAGAAATATTTCCATTGCTAGAAATATTTTTAGAACAGAACAGATTTTTCCTGTTATCACGGCTGCATCAGATGTTATCCTGCATTTTAACTAAAATGGCCAAACATTTTCAAAGTCATCATGCACTGCAAGAACCTAAGGCAGTGTGTCTTGAATGGCAAACCCAGTAAATTTAGTCAAACACCTGGTCAATTCACAAAACGAAATGAATCGATTCAATTGTTTATTCAGCTAAATCATCTGGCCAGCGTAGTCAAAGTGACTCCCCAAAAGGACAATATATTCTAATAGAAACATATGATAAAATTTTTAAAGAACAGTCTGGCTACTCAGAAGAGATGCCTTTTTATCCTCCTGATGACATCTGGTTAGATTCCCTTTTCCAAATATTTTCCCTTTGCGTCATTTCACTTGCTTTGTGAAGTCATGGTTTACAGATTTTTCTTTGATATGAAACATTCTTTGAATACCTAACGTGTCTAAGTCTCAGGTTAAAAATACTCAGAAAATTAACCAGGGCATTTGGGCAGATACGGCATTTTCTCGTTTGACTCTTTAGGAATGCGAGAGAGTTGGGGGCTTGCTCACCGCCACTTGGAGGGGGATAAGTCATTCCTTCTTGCCACTCTGTCTTGGCTGATCAGTTACTTTCATCTCCTCAATGAAATGGAATCTGGAAGGCCCTTGAACTACTACCACAAACAAACAGCTTATTACCTATTGATTTTCACCAGGTCAGGTTTGCTCTGGCCCATATGTGTGAACTAAAACTCTAGAGCATTCTGGAGTCGGGGCTCAGATACTACTACTGCTGTTGTGTAGATCTGTTAGCTTTATGATTTCAGAATTCCAACCTCAAAGAATTCCCAGAAAGCTAAGTGAATGAGAATTTTATATATGGCTGAAATTTTATTGCAAAAGGTAAGGGGGTGTGTAATATAAGAAACTGGATCCTTAGATACCAAGGCAAGAAAATCAGAGTGTGAAGTGTAATGTGTGAGGTCTATTTCTGTATTGCTGGACATCTGCTAAATGGTTTCAGATTATTTTCACATGTCATTTTGGGCTTTCTTCCAAGAGGTAATAACAACATTAATTAAAGACCTTCCCAAATAAAACTACCTCTAAAATATCTGTGTGCTGTGACCATTTTAGTATTTAACAGTGAAATCATGGTCATCACTTTGATAATGTGGAACCAGAAAAGACCATAAATTTATACCAATGGGTGTAAGGAGATAAGATGAACAGAAGACAAAAGCACATTCAACTGGGAAAGAAGACATCTTCAGTAGGGAGAAGAAGGGCAACTAGGGAAACGGAGGAGTTAAGGGATGGGGAGTTAGGACAAATATATGCAAGCCCAGAGAGGGAGGCAAGGCCTTGAAAAATTTGATTCAAGAGCTGAAAAATTGGCCGCCTTCCAGAGAACAACAGAAAGATAATACAAAATTGATTTAATGAGAAGAGATTAAAGGAGTTGATTATAAAGAACTTGTATAAATAATTATTATGATGCAAGACAGGACTCTCCCAAGGTTTGATAGCTCAAAAGCACTTTGAAGGCTTGATGATTAAAGTGTACCGCACAGGTGCACAGACAGGATACCAACCAAGACAGGAAATGGAGTGTTTACCAAGACATAGCACATTAAATGCAATTAAGTGAAAATGCATCCAATTGAGCTGAATGTCAAGGAAACCTTTTTTGTCCTTTTAAAATTAATAAATAGATCAACTATGTAGTTAGTCTTCCTGGTAGCAGTAGGGAATAGTGAAATATGAATAGTGAAAATATGAAATATGAAAATAGTGAAATATGTTGCTAAGGAGACTTAAAATTAGGTATAGGGTAAGAATAAACATTTCTTGAATTAGACTAAAAGAATGTACAGTTTTCCCTTGGTAATGTCCATTTCCATAATTCTGATTGTACCCTAGATCTTTCCAGGGTATTTCAGTGTTATTTACTGTTACAGATGTGTAGTTTTCTATGGTTTTAATTCCTGGTTTATGCAATTAATTGCTCTCTCTTTTAGAATCCCATGGTTTGCTATTGAAGCAGCATCAGCACTTGCTTGTGTGGCCTGTGGAAGGTGACCACGGTCTTAGACTGGCTCAATTATCTCATTTCCTCGATGAGGCCCTCTTTTAGGCTCAATGGAAAATAATACCAATAACCATAACTTTATTATTATGATCAGTTATCTTTATGTGGGTAGAAACGTGTAGCTTCTGGAACAGTGCCTAGCAGGCTGCAAGCACTTACTAAAAGTTTTCTGAACAAATGAAAGTAAAAAATGAATTTACCTCTCCAGGCATTAAAGTGCTCTGCATTGAGCAACATTAGTTTAGAATTCTGCTTCTTTTTTCCTTTTGCTTTTTCTTTTTAATGCAGGAGAAGTGATTCCTAATAGACACCACACCTCATAAATTTCTGACCCCTATTTTCTTACTGGTAGTACATCTACACACTTACATGTATGTTGTTCCTTTTCATTCCTAGAAGACCCACTTAGTTCCCTGATACAGATTCAGAGCCTAACACTGTCATTTCACGAGTATCGAACACAAACTGGGAAAACTCTGAATCCTCTTACAACTCTTCATATTCCTTCTTATGAAGTTTTCCCCTGTTTTTACAAACTTCAAATAACCTTGGAAAATTTTCCAGACTGGGTGTAGAGTTACATAATTATAAATAACTATTTTAGGTATAGTTAATGATTTTTAATTATTATGCCAATTACACTCATTATCCTACTTACGGGACTTTATGGTAGGGTAGCAAAAATACATACTTTGAAAAGAAATATATTCTTTCTGCAAATGAAGCCGTGAGATCAACAAATTTGACCTCTAATTCCTAAGTGTATTACAAAAAAACTTGAATTGAAAAAAAGACAAGCATCTCCAGCTCATTTTCTCAGGTAGCCATGAAGATTCCATACAGATGCCTTTCAAATTTTCCCCAGGGAGGCTCTCGGAACTGGACTTGGATGAGGGCTATGCCCACTTTCCTACTCACTGAAATTTGTTAAAGTCAAAATAAGCCACACATATTGAAGGTAAACTTGGTAGAGTATGTAGCGCCTTTTATATTAAATGCAACATTAGGTGACTACTTGACATTCTGACCTCATCAATTTGCTAAAAAAGTCTTTAGGAAAATTTTATACTAAGGACCACTATTTTTTGCTTGTGCTGTTCTTTTTTTTAAATTAATGATATATGATGTTTGTAGACATTTCTATAAAAATGTTGGTATTAGGTCTTTTGATCAGGAGCATAATCTGCCACCATGATTTTCTTTAAATGGGAAAACCAAGTATGAATAGCATAACAGTGACTTTTCCAGGAAAATGAGACAGAGACTAGTGTGTGTAAATACATTACAGCATGGGTGTGCATGTCCACACTCTGCACCATAAATGTGGCGAAATAATCTCTAACCACAACGATGGTGTTTGCATGCTGTTTCTGGTCAGCAGTACAGCTGGCATCTCCTTTTTTTTTTTAAAATTTTTTTTCCCAGGTAACAAAGCTGCGAGAGCTAGTATCTTCTTAACACAAGGAATTTATCACTTTTGTTTGGATCTATCAGAACCTCAACCCTGCAGCCTGAGCTTGCACAGGAAGTTAAGTGACTCCCGAGCTGACTCCTTGGGCTTGAATCCCTGGCAGGAGAAAGGGAAGAACGCAACTAGTTCAGGCACAACCACTTAGCTCTGCGTTGGTGCTGCTTAATTTTTTTCCCTTCCCTCTATCCTTTTGTTGACTGTTAGATTTTGTCCTAACATCATCTGGATCATCTTTGGATCTTGAGATTCATGGGACAGCAATGCAGCCAGCCAGCCATACTCTATGCTCTCACGAGCCCCGCCCTTCATCCAGTTTAGTGAATACAAACAGGTAAAAAAACGTGGCCCAAGGGATTGTTTCTGCAATATTTTACCAGAAGTAAAATACACATTTTACCAGTAGTCCTGTCATATATGTTGAATTAGTTTATGTAGAACAAGCCATGAACACTTTAGTGTGGAAAAATAGTATTATATAAAGCTTAATATTAAACATTATGAAAAATACATATTTACAGAAGAAACTACAAAATACAACTATATACAATAATATCTGTTACCTTTAAATTACATAAATTTTAAAAAATTCTCCAGATTAATAAATTATACATAGTATCAACAGAAAGAGCTTGCACATCTGTAGGGCATGAAGCGAGTTTAAAAAAAAAAAATCACACAGTGAATAATTTTTATCTGGGAGATCTTTGGGTACATTCTTAATGCCTTGAATAGACAGCATCTGAAAGAAAAAACATTGTAATTAGAGACTGTAGCAGGGTGTTTCATAGTTGTTTGCTCTGTTTATGAAAATTACAAATGGGAAAGACCAGTAGAATTGACTAAAGCTCAGTATATTAACAGTTTAAGATGAGACCATTCCTATGGGGGCCAGGTCATTCCATTTAGAAACCCAGATTATTAAACTTGGAAGGGACTAATGATTCTAGTGATCCCCTCTGTTTTTACAGATGAAGCCATAAACCCAGACAGGCAGAATAACTCACTCAGGGTTACACAGCTTGTTAATGCTAGTTACTTCCAGATTTAGGACCTGAATCCTAGACTTCAGGTGCCTGGTGGTTTTCCTTTTCTATACCATAGTTAGCTTCTTTCAGGAGTACCAAAGATTACTCTAAAAAAAGACTCTTTCAAAACAAGACAAAGGAAACTCTAAGATCCCCCAGAGCCCCGTTTATCCTGGAGCTTCTTAAAGAATCTGACATGCAAAAACCTTAGTTTGCTGTACAGATAATTAGGGGGTAATTATTTATAATACAAAAGGATTATTTGATTTACAAAAGACTCCTCTAAATAGTAGCTCTTTACTTGTGCTTTACAGACTATTTAACACACTGGCTGGGTGGGTGGGTGGGCATAGACAGTATAGAGAACTAAGTCAAATGTTAGGTGACACTGCCAATTAAAGATTATTTAGAAATGGAGATAAGACAGGTCTGAAATAATGTTTGTCAAGGTAAAATTATCTGATTTGTAGATAGATATCAGTCCATGAGGCTGCTGAACTGAGGCTGCTGCCCACAGCCACATGAGTGAGCCACCAGGAGTTTAGTTTATGTAGAACAAGCCATGAACACTTCAGTGTCCAGCTTAGTCGAGCCTTCAGATAACGGCAGCCCTGGCTGAGGTCTTGACGGCAACATCATGAGAGACTCTGGGCCAGAACCATCAGCTAAGCCCCTCCTGAATTCCTGACCTACAGAAACTGTGAAATAATAAATGGTGACTTAAGGGCCAAATTTGGGGGTAATTTGTTAGGCAGTAATAGGTAACTAATACAACGAATCTTCACATTTGCAATTAGCCTATGTGATAACTTAGGTCTTAATGATGACTCAGAGTAGAAAGAGGCATGAGGACCCTTCTCTTGTCATTTAGTTATTGCTTGATCAAAGCAGTGACTTACAAGGTATATAAATTTTTTTCTACTGAACTTTTCATTTGAAAAATGTTCCATGCTTATTCTAGAAAATTTAGAAAATACATAAAATAGAAGGAAAAAAATTACATATTTTTCTATTGTTCAGAGAAATTTATTTTACCATTGTATTACATTTCTTCCCAGTCTTTTTCCCCTATGCATTACTTTTGTTTGTTTCACGTTCTGCTCTTCTTACTTATAAGAATACCCATGTTATTATAACATCCTCAAAAATATCATTCTTAAAGACTGCATCATATTCTATTAAGTGAATGCACCATAGTGTACTTAATCTTCTATTGTCAAACAGCTAGGGTTTTTTACTCAAACTTTTAGCTAGGAAAAGCTTCGTGCATAATGCTTTTTCTGTACCTAGGGTGGTAGGAGAACTACTGGGTCATAAGATAAGAACACATTAAGGACCCTGATACCTTGATGGCCAAATTCTTCTCCAAAGGGACTTTACAATTTGAACTCCCAGTTGAGGCTTATTGCTTGGAAAAGAAATGTTAAGCAGGGTCCTTAATAGAGGGCACCCTAGGTAAGGCAGGAAGAGATAACCGTGTGAAACTGCTGCTCAACTGGGGGAGCCCTCTCCCCACTCTGCCTTTCCTACCTGTTGCCACTCTTTGTAGGGACCTTTTGGGTAGAAGAAGAAATGGGTGGTGCACATTGGAAGAGCTTTAGTTATTAATGGTTTCCAGATTGACCACATTTCTCGATAAATGAACTGAAAGTTAGTGAAGTAAGCTCTTACCTCTGTGATACTCTGGATTCACATTTTCGTAGATTGGAAACAAGGGGTTTTCTTGTTCGCTCCGTAGCTTCCTTGCTCTGAGGACATCTCTTACACACTGATGTAAGTATACGTACTGACACTGTGGAAAAGTAAGAAACATGTCAGAGGAGGGCCTGTTCTCAAGCATAAGAAAGATGAAAAACTTGCACAAAACATTAGCAATGATGGGATTCCATACACAGTTGGCCCTTGAACAACATGTGTTTAAACTGCATGGGCCCACTTATGTGCAGATATGTTTTCAGTAAAAGTTACACCAAGTGTGCCTGCCTCTCCTGCCTCTGCTTCTACCTCCTCTACCTTTTCTGCCTCTGTCACCCCTGAGACAGCTAGACCGACCTTCCTCTTCCTCCTCCTCAGCCTACTCAGATCTTTATGATGACCCATTCCATTAGTGAATAGTAAATATATTTTTTCTTCCTGATATATTTTCTTTCCTCTAGCTTACCTTATTATAAGAGCACAGTATATAATACATATAACATACCAAATATGTGTTAATCAAGTGTTTGTGTTTTCAGTAAGGCTTCCTGTCAACAGTAGGCTATTAGTAGTTGAGTTTTTTTTTTTTTTTCCAGAATATTATGGGGGTACAACACTTTGGCTATATATATTGCCCATGCACTGCCCATGTCAGAACTACAATGGTGGACTTCCCCCAAACTGTGCTCCCCGCATCCATTCAGTGAGAGTTTTCTCATCCCCTCCACCCCCCTCCCGCCCCCTGATGAATATTATTGCCCTGTGTGATGTAAGTGTTGATCAGTTAGTACCAATTTGATGGTGAGTACCAGTGGTGCTTGTTTTTCCATTCTTGTGACACTTCGCTTTGAAGAATGGGCTCTATCTCCAACCAGGATAATACCAGATGTGTTAATTCACCGTCAAAAGTTATATGCAGATTTCCAACTGCCTGGGGTTTGCCAACCCCCCACACCTACCGACTACTGCTTTGTTCACGGGTCAACTGTAGTTAGCAAATTTCTTGACCATCACTTCACTAATAGTCTCTGGTACTTAAAAGAGTGACTGTTTTTATTACCACTGAAAAGAGAATACTGGAAATTGGCAGAGACGTGGCGTTTATTCATTCTTTTAACAAGCATGCATATGTATACAGTGTGTTCTGTGAGTGCCTAGAACTATGTCTAGCACACAGTAGGTCCTTCACAAATTAAAAAGATGAATGCCAAACACTGTGCTAATTATGTGCTTTACATAAATTATTTCATTCAATGATTTCAACAACCTTGTGAAGTGGGTATAATTATCAATATAAACTAAGACTCAGAAGTTAAGTAACTTCTCCAAGGTCACATAGCTAAGAAATGGGGCCCTTGATCCTGGGGGGGGACCTCAGAGTTCATGTCCTTTTTACTACACCAGTTTTCTTAGGTGAATCCCAATTTCATTGCATTACTGAATGACAAAATCATTTCACTGCATACTCTCTGTTTTGTTCCCTTTATTTTGGGAATATAGTGAGAAGAAGGAGGTGTGTACAGTAAACCCCACTGGACTGTTAGTTCTTTGAACATACAGTCAGGATCTTGTCCATCTCTGTTCTCTCAGCATTCAAGTCTGGCACGTGGAAGAATCTCAAAGACATTGGCTGACTGCAGAGAATTACAGGGGTTGCACAGTGAGGATAGACCCACCTGTCAGCTATCTGGGAATTAACTACTTTTGAAATATAAAACACATATAGAAGAGTCAGTGCTTTGGTGACCATAAAGACACCATAAAGACCTCCACTGACAATGGTGTCTTAGCCACAGGCAACCAAACTTGTGTGTTGGGCCCCCTTCCTTATCACCACCTGAGCTCTCTCATGAGGGAATGGATGTCTGTGGAAGCTCAGTGCTTGGCCTTAGGCTCCCCTTAGTGATATAGCAACTACTCAGAGCCCAGGGAGGGAGTGAGGAGGCTGGGAGGGGAGCATGACACCACATGAGGGAGGCTGTGCTCTCATGCAGCCTCCAGCTGGCCTAGGCTAAATCACGAGGCTTCCCAGGATCTCGGTTTCCCCATCTATCAGACAAGGAGGCCAAGGTCTCTTCTGCAGCAAACATCCTTTGTCCATTAAAGGGGATAAGTCTTTGTGTTGATGTCAGATGGATATTAAAAAATATTTCTGTACCTCGTGTTCAAGGCAATCAGTGCGGTCAGCGTTAGAGCAAGTATTTTAAGAATTTGAGATACAGAGTAGGACTATAAGATCTTCCCTCACTAATGATCTTTCAAAGTGGACAAGTACTTATTTTTATGGGTTGGCACTAGGCATTGTACCTGATTGGAAGCTTGCCTGGTCACCTACCCATGGGACTTTATAAGGTAGGTCTGGTATAATCAATAAATGGGGACATTTTAAACAACCAAATCAATCATAAATGAGGCCTACAATAATATTAATAACTATTCTTTGCTTTTCTGCTCACAGACCCTGCTCATTTGTTATGAGTGTTTTATACCATCTCAACCTTGAAAATTTGAGGAGGGTATTATCCTGAGAACGGTTGTTACTATAGAGCAGTCTCTTTTTGCCATCTTAAAAATGATCCACCAAATTATAGAATGACACCTCCCTGTTTCCTCCCATTCAAAACATAATCCATATTTTCAATTCTACTGTGAAATTAAATTACTTTGGGACCTTAGAGGTAAGCTGTGAATGAACCCTAGTACATCTATGCTATGGCCTATTACTAAATTCTTCAACAATGATCCACCATGGGCTTTGAAACTAGTTAACACCCATTAATTTGCCTTGTCTTAAATATATATTTTTCTTTTCCCAATAGAATATTCTTCTGAAAATGACTACTACTAAAACTATCAGACTGTAAATGTGTTTCTCACTTTATTCTTAATTACAGGGGGTTGCACAGTGAGGATAGACCCACCTGTCAGCTATCTGGGAATTAACTACTTTTGAAATATAAAACACATATAGAAGAGTCAGTGCTTTGGTGACCATAAAGACACCATAAAGTAGACAAAGTGTAATATATGAACCTCAGATCATAAAATATCATTTTTTTTTGCTAATTGATAAGGCCTTGGCTTGGTGTTAACACATTCAGTTCCATTCGATTTCATCAATATTTGTAGTATTAGATAGCATTTATAGTATTATAGCTTTTTGTGATCCCTGAGTGCATAGTTTAGCAGAAGAGCAAACATGAACAAATACCTATAAGATGATAAAAGACAGAATTATGTATAAAGCTTCATATGGAAGAAGAAGCCATTAGATTCACTTTTAGGGGAGGAAAGTATCAAGCTAGAGAGATAAAGTGACATTTGTAAGAATTTGAGCAAAGAAGTAGGGTAAAATAACATGAAATTGCACATATATTCTAAAAACTGTGAGAAGTCTAGTGTAGCTAAAATGTAGGTTGTATGGGTTATGGAACAATCTCCCAAATGGAACCTGAGATCCTTAGTCCTGCAACATCCCAGTGTTTCCTTCTCATGAGAAGCAGATGAGATTGACAGACTGTGACTAAGATCTGTTTGTCTTTAGAACAAGTTATTTCTCCCTAAGTGTCTCTCTCAGAGTCAGGCTGCAAATTTGCCCCAAAGCAGGCTAAAAGAAGGAGGGACACACCTGCAAATCCCCTAAAGCCTTTTTGTTTAGAAATCCTTTGCTTTTTGATATATTTACACAAAATTATGAAGACCTGCATCCCTTGTATCCCAAAGAAAGAAGAAAGTTGGGGTCAACTGCCACCATGGACCCAGAAAAATACTACAAGTGGTTAGAATGTCTTTCCTCTTCTGTTGGAAGTCATCCACAGGGGTTCCACTGTGGATTATACCCCTCTGTACCCACTTCCATTACCAAACAAGCCATGCCAGCTCTGGGGCCAGGGATTCAGATCCAGTACTAGCAGCCCAACTTTGGCAGACACTAAAGAAAGACAGATGATATCTGGATATTGTTTGGGGTTTTGTTTAATCAAGAAAAAAGGGAAAGAAAATTTCTATCTTACTGCAGTGTTTATTTCATTATGATTGAAAGAATAAAAGTTGATTCTGGCCCAGGGCAGGAAACCTTCCTTAATTTTGGCAGACTCTTAAACAGTGGTGGTGGGTAGTATTATGACATGAAGCTGCAGAAGTAAGTTGGGCCAGGTTATGAAGAGGCTTGTGCCCAGGGATGAGTGTTTGAACTTCACTTTACAAGCAATGGCAAGCTTTCCAAGATTTTTATACAGGGAGGGGACCTGGTCAGCCAGGGAACTTTGATGGTGCAAGTGGTGATGAAAAATCGTTAGGCCAGAGCTGCAGGCAGGGACCCACTAGGAAGCTATGACAACAGGGCCGATGACAGTTGATAAAGGGCCCAACAAGGGCAGTGGTGGAGGGGTGAGGGACTAGGACAAACAGAAGGATGTTGGATAGGATTGCCATGACTTCGTGAATGCTTGGATGTGGGAAGTGCAGGGAAAGAAGGCAGCTCCCTGGCTTGGGCAAGCACAAGGATGGCAATACTGTTAATTGAAACCAGCAGGTGCAAGGGCAGGAGGAGTATTGTTTTTGTTGTTTTGTTTTTTTAAAGAAAGTTAACAAGTTCGGTTTTGAGCTTTCTGAATTTGAGATGACTGCAAGTCTTCCAGGTGGGACTGTCTGGTAGGCAGGTACTGAGGACAATGCTGGGTAAGGAGAATTAGATTTGGGAAACATAAGCATGTATATGCTTCTTGGACCCACGGGACTGGAGGACATCACAGAGAACGAAGGTTGACAGAAAGAAGAGCAGCGCCCTGAGGACAGAACCGCTGGGAACGCAAACTCTGGGAAGGCCAGCTGGGGGACAAAGCCTTGGAGCCCTCAGAGAAAGGGGGAGACAAAGAAGAGAATCGGAAAAGAAGGAGTTACTGCTAAGGAGAAAGAGGAAGTGCTCTGGCACATCGTGTTACCTCTGCTGTGAAAGTCAGCCAGTGATATTTATAATAAAGTTCCTGCTCTTTGCCAAAAATGCACCTCCAGAGTTTTGGGCAGGTGTATGGAAGTGACACATGGCCCAAGAAGCCTCTGACAATGACTAGACAGCCTGAACACATACACACACACACACACACACACCACGCGCGCGCGCGCGGCTGGATATTATTCACAATGCGATAAGCTCCTCTTCCCCAAATTACCAATTATGGTTTGAGTTTGTGGAAGTGACAATACACTAATAAGGAAACAATGCTGACTTTTTAGTAATATAATTGTAGGATATTTGTTCACTCATTTAACAGATTAAAAAATACGGAGGATACAGAGAAGGAAAACAAGTTCCCACCCTCTAGGAACTCAGACTCCTGAGGAGAAGGCTGGAGGATAACAATTACGATACAGGGTGACATAACTGCGCAACCCTTAATGAGAGAGCGGAGCTGGACAGCAGTCATCGATGGCTGCCAAAAACCACTCGGTGAAAGGTTGTTGAGGATAATGGATGGCTCAGGCTGATGCCTCCCGAACCCACTGTCAATTTCATCAGTGCTGAAAGAGAGACACAGACGTGATGATCTGCTCCTGAAGTGATGCCACAGGCAGTACTCAGCATTGTGGTGGTAGAAGAAACCTGAGTCTGACCAAGCCTCTGGATCTAACAATCAGCTGACAAAAACCATGGGGAATAGAGGAATGCATTACCACCACGAAAATGCAATCAGCCACTTCCAGAATGTGGGGAAATCTACGGAACAAATGAGCTGGTTTCTCTAACAAATAAATGGCATGGAAAACAAATGGGAGGGAGGATGGTTATAGGTTAAAAGATCGTTAAGAGATATTTCAACCAACGAAATCTGTGAATTTTGGATTCTAATGAAAACCAGCCACAGTTTTTTACAAAAAGTAATTTTTGGAGATAATTGGGGATATTTAAGTACTGGCTGGATGTTAGATGATATTTGGGAATTATGGTTAAAATTATTTGTGTGATAATGGCATTGTGGTCATAATTTTAAAAAGAGTTCTTATCTCTAAAAACACACACACACACACACACACACACACATATATGTATGCATTTAAGGATGAAATAATGTGTTAAGTAGGATTTGCTTTAAACTATTCCAATGGGGTAATGGGGTCATGGCATAGGGGAACAGTGTATGTGGGACATAGATGGGAAAAGAACACAGAATACTGTTAATTGTAGAAGCTGGGGTCTGGGCACATGAAAACTCATTATACTATTTTCCCTAGTTTTGTGTATTTTTAAACAATTTCATAATAAAAATTCAGAATATGGTGGAATAACTGTTATAATGAAAGTACTCCCAGCCCAGGACGATGGTGATGGGAGAGGATCCTGGGTGTGGGTGCTGCCCGTAGGAGGCAGTAGCACTATTGTTTTGCCAAATGTGCTACAGAGTGGAAATTCTGTAGGATATTAGTACGTGCTGCACAAGGAAAGAATTCAGGGGTCAAGGTGGTTTTGGGGGGTTCAGCAAAGCTCAAAGGGAGCCTTTGCTGCAGGATCCCCCTTTTTTGTGGAGCATTGCTGTGTGTGCAGTCTCCATGTGTACTGTGACCCTAAGAGGGGATATAGTAGCACATGGAATTTTTCACTTTTTCAAACATGGTGTTTTGGTTTTTTTTATACAGAGGATTTTGCAGAATTACTTGGGGAAAAAACTTGGAAAACACAAGGGTAAGAGAACTTGAGGCTTGGAAGCCATTTAGGCAGAGGAGTGAGTGAGATGCTTTGTCTCTGTGGGAGAAACAGATCTGACCCTCAGGCTGTGGGGCAGTGGGCTTGGTACTCAGGGCCTGGGATTCTCTAGAACAGGGTCTAAGCCAGCTCAGCCACTTCATTTGCTTTGTGCAAAGGCCTTTAGCCTCTGGACCTCAGTTTTCTAGCCTGAAATGGAATATAATACTTCTTACCTGGTTATTGTGAAAATATAATGAGATAATGCATTCAAAAATGCCTGAAGACGTCAAAGGGCTGTACAAATGGAAGCATTTAGCGTTCATAATCGCCATACACTCCCTTGGTGTTTCCAGAAATGAGGGTGCAGGTACAGAGGGCTTGGGGAAGGAAGAGATTGGAATCTTCTTTCTCCCTACTAATTGAGGTGCTTGTGCTCATCCACCAGCCTATATTAAAGTGATCTCCAAGATAGACTGGCCTGACCATTCCCCCATGTGAAATGTATCAATCAAACAAAAAAAATCCATCTTTCTTCCTACCCACCTAAATTAATTCTTTCCTGAGCTGAGCAACCAGCTCAGTAAAGATAAGGGCACACATTACCCTAAAGATCACTGAGATTTGTTTTAAAATAGCAAGTCCTGAAAAATATCTATATTCAGTTCTCTCTTTTTCTTCTGAATGTGTCATGGTTATTTCTCCTTGTCATATTAAAGTCCGGGACATTTTTTTTTGTTGGGGTGGAGGGTAAGTGGAGGCTGGTCTGTGTCTTTCAGCCTGTAAACCTTACCTCAGTCTGGACCATGTGAACCCTGTGAAGTCTTAGGTCGTGCACTGCTCCATAAATGTCCACAGAGTCTTTGGAGTCTAATTGCTGGAGGATTCGGTCCAAAGCAATGAAGGTTCCAGTCCTACCCACACCAGCACTAGAAGAGACGGCAAAGGAAGATTGAGCCTTTTTACTAAATTTGCCTTTTAAGACTGCATCCAGAGACTGCCACACTCTTTCTTTTCCCTTCCAAGTTATGGGAGAAGATAGGAATATCTTTTTCTCTCAGTGTGCTCTCTCTCCTAAAGAAATACAACCTAGAGCCCAGCCTTCTATCTCCTTCCCCTTTCCTCCTTCCCTTCCCCACCCCAACCCTGCACTTGGTGTGTACAATTTCCATGTATGTTTTTATACTTTTCCTACATACATGTAAATCCATAAAAAATATATTTACTTAATGTGTTTCAAAAATTTACTGATATGGTAACATGTTTTATGTATCTCCTTGCTAACTTTTCTACTCAATATTGTGTTTTGAGATTTATCCAAGTTGTTATATGCAGGTCTAATTTTCTTTTAACTATTCTGTAGAGTTCATAAACCATCTATTCCCTACAATAGATGACAATACAATGACAATGAGACAATTTTTAGTTTTTCTCTATTAAAAACTTGGTTGTAATGAACATCATTGTGCACATGTGTGGAGATGTCTCAGGGGTTGACACCTAGAAGCAGAACTGCTGGGTTGGTCATTGGGTATGATCACCTTCAACTTCACTAGGGATTGCCAAATTGTTCCCCAAAGTGGTTGTATTACCTGAGGATTTTTTGATGCACACATTTATAAGATGAAGAACCAGTTCTCCAGTGGTCCGGAGTAAAAATGCCTGCCATTTTTCAGAAAGCAGGAAGCTCCTGAGTGCCTGCCTCACTTTCCTCTTGAAAGTGTCAGGGTTCCAATGACATAGGAAAGCTGGGCTCCTAGGGTGCTGGGCTGATTGGGAGGACACGAGTGCACTTGACATTTTCCTTCCTGTAGCAATTCCTTGCTCCTTATTTATCAGTGCCATTCAGTTAGGGCTATCAAAGAGTTGCTGCAAACACTAATTAGCTAAATACCAGGCTCCCCAGAGAGAGACTCACTTGTTAGGTTGATTTTATGGACAGACTGAAGCAAAGAGAAATCAGGAGAGAACAGAAATTTAAAGGAAAAATTGGGTGCCATACATGGCAAGTGCTATGCTGTGGTTTGAATGTTTGTGTCCCCTCTAAAACTCATGTTGAAACTTAATCCCAAATGCAACAATATTAAGAAGTGGGCTTTTAGGAGGTGATTAGGCAGATCCCTCATGGATAGGATTAGTGCCTTAGCAAAGGGCAGGAGGGAACTAGCTAGGCCCTATTGCCCTTCTATCCCTTCTCCCATGTGAAGACACATCCTTTGCCCCCTCTGAACAACGCAGCCATATGGCACCACCTTGGAAGCAGAGACCAGGCCCTCAATAGACACTGAACCTGCTGGTGCCTTGATCTGGGTTTCCCAGCCCCCAGAACTGTGAGAAATAAATTTCTATTGTTTATAAATGACCTAATCTGTGGTACGGCACAAATGGATGAAGACATGCTACTAGATCTCGAGGGAAGTTCAGGACAGGGACCTTGAAGGATGGGTAGGGCTTGTATGGATGCAGGAGGGAGACAAAGCCATTCCAAGGAGTAAGAATGGCCAGAAGCAAGAATAAGCTTCTGCACTCACCTTTCTGGCTAGAATGGGAGGGGAGTTGTTGGGAACTGGGATGGAGGGGGAACTGGGGCCCGTGGAAGTCACAGCAGGACTTTGCATTGCAGACAGTAGGAAAAAGAACAAGAGGGAGAGAGAAGGCTACAGACTGAGCATGAGAGAGAAGCGGGAAGGGAAGAAAGTGGAAACGGGGAAGTCAGTGAAGAGGAGCGAGGTTGGCAGGGGAGGGGGGGAGTGTCATAACATCCTCTGCGGGTGAGGCAGGCTGCTTGGCCCAGACAAATCCTCCACCCACCAGATTCCCTGTGCTTATGCTTTTTTCCAGACTCCCAGGCACAGCCCCCATATGGCTGCCATTTCATTCTCTCTGAGGACACCAAGTACCTGCAGTGCACCACGGTGGGCCCAGCACCGGGGCTTCTGTTGATGTAGTCCCTGACGGTTCTCACAAACTGGATCAGGGACTGGGTGGTCTCAGGGACTCCATGGTCTGGCCACACCGTGTAGTGAAAGTGGCGGATGAGTCTGTGTGCATCAAGCTGCTCCTCCTGCAAGAGCAGAGAACAGGATAATAGGAGGAACCACCCAAGGCAAACCTTCAAATTCGACAACTGTGCCACGCAGGAATTCCTATAGGCTGAAACTGCAGGAGAGGAACCAGTGAAACTGGGATTCACAGATGTCCTTCATCTTTCCAAGCTAGGTTCTAAATGAAGTCAAGCAAAACTAACATACGCTGCAGATCTTAAACTCCCGGATGGTCCACTCGGGCAGCACGGACTCTGAGAGCATCTGCAGGATGAGGTCCCCATAGTAGAGGGAATCCTGGTCTGCTGGCCAGTAATGGTCACACTTTACCTAGAAGAATAAACAGAAAAAAGGTGAGTCCAGAAACGTGACTCCTTTGTGAACCTGGACTTTCCCTCCTCAAAATGCCTTCCTGAGTTAGGAATCTAGGATGAGCTGCTAAAGCAATTTGGCCATCTAATTTTTATTAATATTAACCTGCTTGTGGCCAGTGCTGAAGCTGAGCAGCTGCCCAGAGTGAAGGGGAGACTCTGCCCAAGGCGCACCCCCACACACCCCAACCTGTGCATTCATTCACTTTTCAGGCGCTGTGACACACGGCTTGAGTTTTTTTCTAAATTGATTGCCTCAGTTACACTAGCAAATAAACCATGGCTTACAATTTATCTTTTTTTTTTTTCTGAAGAAAGGTCTAGTTGGGCAGAGGAAGGGACTGTCTTTCTGGCCCTGCTTTGTTCATCTTTTTATGTCACTGTCCTAACTTGGGCCATGCGCCAGGAGATCTTTGAGAAGTCAGAATGTTTAGCTAAGCTTGCTTTACATGTACAAAGACAGGAGCAAGAAGATCGTGAGCATATATTTATTGAGCACAGATACTGAGCACTTTATATGTAATCTCTCTTTTAATCCTCAAAGTAACCATATAAAGTAGAGGATTATAATTGTATTCCAAGAGGTTTGCTTAATTTGTCTAGATAATTATTTTACTTTGCATCTGCCGACACAGCCTAAAACTCACTTCTTTTTTGAGAGCAGGGGCAGATCCAGTGACTCTGGCAGGGTCTCTCCTCTGGCTATGCACTGAAGGATGAAGCAGCCAAGCAAGGCCAGGTGATCTTTCTGTGTAATGGGCACGGCCGATAATCTCAGTGCCCAAATGGAAACAGCTTTGACTGAAACTTCACACCCAGAATGAGAATCAGGCATCACCTGGATGGATTTACTATTAGAACTTTTTGACCTAAGTAGCTTATGTCACTAACATTGTTCTCACTTGATTGCTACTTGGTTTTGTGTGGTTTAACTGTGGATGGTGGGGCAGAATTCTGTCCATGCAGCGGAAAGCAAAGCTTGGTAGCCAGGAAGGCTGTTTACTCACTCGGCCCTTCTCAACACACTGGGTCACCATGACGATATTATGAACGTTTTGTTCCCATGCCATTTTCCAGAAGTCATCTTTGGTTCCAGGAAGCGGTCCCTGAGTGGCGATGTATTCTCTTCTGAAGTTGTTGCCCTGCAATGAATTTACAATATGGAGAGTCAGAAACAATGGGCCTCTTCAGAACTGTAAACAAAGAGTTAGCTCTGCACATTAGATGATATGAAGGTCTCTGCCAGGAGGCCCCTGATTTGAGAAAAAGATACTAACCCAAGTGTCAAGGCTCGGGAGCAGGAAGGACAAAGGCTGGAGCATTGAACTATTGTTAAGAGCCACATTCCCTTTTATTAGACTGGGTCTACTCTAACAGGCAAATGGAAGACTCAGGCAATGATCTAGAAAACACTTCGCCCTCAATTACGTGCTTCTCTGTGTGTGTGTGTGTGAGAGAGAAGACTGTCTGAGGGACTGACTTTGACCAGGCTCTTTCCCTATTTAGCGTTGAGGAGTTTTAGTCATTTTGGATAGCTGACATTAGACTAATTTGGTGAGAGATGTCATGCAAAGGAAGCTTAATGGAAAAGAACCCACTGTTCATTGAGCAGCCGCTATTTAACAGGCAGTGGGTCAGGACTTGCACAGATCTTATTAAATCCAAACCAAAATTCTATGAGCTAGAATATTTTTACGTTCTGTTCTCCAGCAATTCAGAATTGCTCGTAAACCCTGGTGGAAGTTTTTCCTCTCCACCTTTCCTCAAGGTCTCTACATTATATCACCCCCGCCCACCCAACCACTGCCTCCCACCTGACTAATCCTTATTTGTGCTCCTCACGCTGCCTGCCTGGCCAAGCCTTCCTTTATCTTCCTCTCCGCTGGTTGATCTTCTCCTGGATGCTCTGTGGCGACCTCCAGCTTCTCACTACACAGAATGTGGTCCTCAAACTGGCAGTATTGGGATCACTCAGAAGCTTGATCAATCTAGAAATGCAGACTCCCAGGCCCCACCTCAGCCCTGCTGGATTAGAATCTGCATTTTAACAAGGTCCCCAGATGGTGCAATGTCTGTTAATGTTGGAGGAGCACTGCTCTAGCAGGTTTCTCTTGGCCTTGCCTTCTAATTTCCTGATGCCCCAACTCTTCTGAGAGTTCCTGCAGGGTCGGATCGCATCTTATCTTATCCCTGTACACAGCCTAGTGTTTAACGTACAGTTAGCACTTAATCAACAAGTGTTTACTGAGTGAATGGAAGATTGTTTGAGGTAAATGTTACAATCCTAAGCTTTTGGAAAGGGAAAGGGAGGCCCAAAAAGGTAACATGACTTGCCCAAGGTCACAGAGTCAACAAGGGGCAGAAGTGGGATTCAAACCTAGATTTGTTTCACCTTGAATCTTTTTCCACTGTAGTGTGCTGTAGGAAGGTGGCAAGATGCTTGCCAAAATCAGAGCCCAAAGATTTGACACAATCTTTGAGTTGTGTCTGTAGTTTTCAAAAATCCAAATAACCTGGCAGCCTTAGCAGTGGGGCCCATCTTCCTTGGGGAGCTCTAACCTTGGCTAAGGGCTGCAGAGAGTAAACAACCTATGAAAATGCATCTGGGGCCCATTATAATTTATGTGAGTACAGCCATTGTGAATAATGGGGCTTAGCAGTGATTGAATTGGATACCCCATGTTTTACGGCAATCAGACATGGTCTTCTGAAATCTACAAATGTTTCCAGACCTAAGAACAGTGAGCATGTACAGGAGGGATGGGATCTCCAGTGTAGCCACCCACCAAAGCTTCATCCTGGCACTATGGCCCAGTGGTTCACTTACAGGGATGTAGCTGGCATTGATGTAGTCAGAGCAAGGATCATCGTCTACATTGGACAGCTTCACTCTCGAGGCATCATCTGGAAGGAAGTTATTGAGAGATTTGTCACTGAGTCTTGGGGTAATTTTTCTACAGTTTGTGTAATGTGTAGTACATGATGTGTATTAGCTCTGATACACACAACGGCCCCAAAGGGGAGGTGTTCTTATCTCCGTTTTACAGATGAGGCTCACACAGGATGACGCCCAGGTGGCATAGGTGGCCCAAAAACAATCATACACGGGAGACAACATGAAGCCCTATCTGGGCTTTCCTTTGCAACACTATGACATTTGCCTGGTGGAGTGGCCAGCTCCCTTTCCCTGCTGGAAAGAATACAATCAAGAAAGACTACCTTCTCTTGCTTTGCCTAATGGGGTAAGGATGATTTAAATAAAAATTACTAACTGAAGACTTTGTTAAGCAAACCCAGGTCAGCTTGATGTCAGAGCCTTTGCTGTTAACCTCATTACTGTTCTTAGCCTCCAAGGAGAAGCAGTAGGACCACATGGGAAAATGTCATCAGCAACAGAGGCCTCTCAGAATCAGAATTTAAACTGGTCGTTATCCCTCTGGAGGGAAGTGCAGAAACACACAAGTCATTTCTTATTAAAGGCGTTCTGATCCTGAGCTTGTCCATATCCAGCTATACCATATTTCTTTAGCCCCATTTTATTCCTGGAAAAGTGCAAAAATGGCTAGAGGAAGACAGTATTACAAATTTTGACACAAAACTTACAGGGCAATATATTGTTGTATCGATTTTTCCCTCTATTCTCCGGCAAGAGTGCAATGTCACATGACTGATTTCGACCCACATCTTTTAAGTCCTATTAGGTAAAAATAAGTTTGCAAGTAGAGAATATGAAATAGAATAAGGCAAATCATACAGTCCTGGAGATAGATAATAATATAAAAATATGTACACTAGCTACTGTTTATAGAATACCTAGTATTTGATTTGCATTACTCTGATCCCCACAACAGCCCCACAAGGTAGGTGTTCTTATTTCCATTTTACAGATGAGGCTCAGACAGGGTAACTAACTTGCCCCAGATCACACAGTGGCAAAGCTGGGAATCAAATCCAAAGCCTGGGCACTTTTTACCAAGCCACATCGTTTCCCAGCCAAGCAAAGGGCCAGGCTGAAACACTGACATCGCTGGGTTTGCATTTGAGATTTGTTAGTTCTTCCTTACCATCTGATCCAGGTAGCACCTGGTTTGCTGTGCTACTCTGGAGCTCAAACTGGCCTCCGAGATTAGGTGGTATATTGTGGTTTAGGCATAAAAGAGGGCTCAGCTGAGATCCTGAGCAGCATCCTAACTCCTGAGCCCAATCAGCCTACGGTTCCAAAGTAAAGGCCAGGAGGGAAATTCTGCTAAGGACTGGGGGTACTGAGGCTTTATTCTGGCTGAGTTGTACCTCATATTCCTTGGATAGAAGGTAGTTGGAGTCAGCTTGCAGCTTCATGAAATGCCCTTCGAACTGATTTACTTTTATTGGGCTGTAATTAAAAATGAAACAAAATAAAAATTACTGCAGAAAAGGGAAAATGCTGTAACCAGTCTGAGTCATATTTCAAAGGCAGATAATATAGTAATTAATGAATTTTCTCTCTTACCAAGAAGTTTTCCGGTTACTGTGAAGGAAAACCAAAAGAGGAGGAAAGACCTCGTTAGCAAATCTCACATAATACCATCTTTCAATAAATTGTATGAAGGTAAATGTGGCGCTTACCTTTTCTGGCCCAGGTTTAAGTGGACAGATAATGGTCGATCCCTACGAATGCTCAGGCGGGCAGAGGGCCTTTCTCGACCATGGCTGAAATGTAAGGGAGAGGATTTTTATTCTGATTATGATACTTGGCTTGAACAAATTTTTCCATTTATGGTAAGGCTGTGCATGTTTGTGCAAATTGGATTTTTCAGTATTCATGTAGATTTGCACTCAGCCAACATCTCTTTGGAGGAGGGAAAGGAAAGAGCATAAAGAAGTAGATCTTTCCCACTCAGAAACAGAGCTCTGCAATAACTGAAGATTTGTCTTCTGGTTTTTGGCTACAGGTTATAATCACTTCCCACATTCTCAATAAAACTTTCCTTAAAAAAAAAAAACAACAGTGAACCAGACACGACTGCAAGAGAGAAGACAATGTGCCAAATCAAAAAAATTCACTAAGAGAAGAAGGCAAAGCATTGGGGCCACATGCTATTTGTTTTTTTAGGTCCCTTCTTAAATTAGGATGGCAGATATGAGCCACAAAATGGTGATGTCACCCATACTTTTCAGGATATTTCAGAAAAGCACTGGGGCACAAAATTTGCAAACATCTTTTTTTTCCCCCCTTACCCCCACCTATCTCCTTCTTCATGAGAATATGAACCACACTAAAATGTTTTTTTCCTGTGCAAAAGGAGTCTTTTTATCTTTTTTTTTCTTTCTTTCTTTTTTGAGACAAGGTCTTGCTATGTTTCCTAAGCTGGTCTTGAACTCCTGGGCTCAAGTGATCCTCCCACCTCTACCTCCTGAGTAGCTGGGACTACAGGTGTGTGCCATCATATCTGGCTTCATCTTTAAGTAAAGCTACAGATGGCCTTCCAGTTATTTGGTAAGGGCCAAACTCATCAATGGTACATAGAGGAGCTGAAAAAGAGTGACTCATGGTTTTAGAGTTTGGCTTTTATTTTTATTGAGAAAACACTGATGTTTTAACCTGGAGAAACTGAATTATTTTCCCTTCTTACTTTTCAGGCTAAAGGGCATTTTCAGTTACATCTTTAAAGTTGTGGGCTCAATCACCAAAGGGATCTTTGTACTTACCTTGTTTTCTTCCTGCAGATGAACAAGGCAACAACAGCCACCAGCATGCCAATTAAAAACAGACCAGCACTCACACCTTCAATAACTCCAAACAAGGGCTCTACAATAATCCAGATGGAAACAACAAACCCAGGTGAGAAGATTAGTGTAGGGGAACCAGTAAGGGAGCTACTGAGGCCGTATCTCCCAAGTGATGTTACTACAAATAGAATTCAATGATGTCTACAGCGAGGCATTTACTTTCCAAAGGCTATGAGTATGCAGCTGAGAAGATGAAATACTGGCTACCACCCTGTAATAGTCAGGCTGGACATGACTGTATACTTTTGAAGTTAATAGTGTATAACTCACAGAGGAATTTTGGACTCTGTAAAGCTTGGGGCACTGAGATAAAGGCCATAAGTTTGCCAACAATATAAAAATGTGACTTCAATTATATAAAACATGTTACATAGCATCTGGGGCTTTGGCAAATCCATTGAATTGCTGAGTTATTTTAACAAAATCTCATTTTTATTATCTGGTATGATACTGCCACTGGGAGTTTATGAACAGGTAAGAGAAGTCTCATTTTTTTTGAACAGCTTTATTGAAATATAATTCACATACCATACAATTCATCCATTTAAGTTGTCCAATTCAATGGTTTTTCGTACAGTCACAGAGTTGTGCAGTTACCACCACAATCAATTTTATAACATTTTCATTATCTCAAATATAAACCTCTTACCTATTAGCAGTCACTCCCCATTCCTCCCTGTCCTCAACCCCTGGCAACCAGTAATCTACTTTCTGTGTCTATGGATTTGCCTATTCTGGACATTTCATAAAAATTAAGTCATAAATATGCAGTCTTTTGTGATTGGCTCCTTCACTTAGCACAGTATTTTCAAGGTTCATTCATGTTACAGTGCACATCAACATTTCATTCCTTTTCATAGCTGAATCACAGTCCACTGCAGGGATATATCACATTTTGTTCACCCATTCATCCACGGATGGACATTTTGGATTGTTTCTACTTTTTAGTTACTATGAATAATGTTGCTATGAACGTTTATGTGCAGGGTTTTGTGTGCACATAGTTTTCATTTCTCTTGGGTATATACTTAGATAAGTGGAATTGCTGGGTCATATGGTAACTCTAGGTTTAACATTTTGAGGAACTGCAAAACTGTTCTCCAAAGCAGCTACACCACTTATATCTCCACAAGCAACGTATGAGGGTTACAATTTCCCCACATCCTTCCCCACATCCTTGTTATTATCTGTTTAATTATAGCCATTCCAGTGGATGTGAGGTGGTATCTTACTGTGGTTTTGATTTGTATTTCCCTAATAACTAATGATGTTGAACATCTTTTCATATGCTTATTGGCCAATTATATATATCTTCTTTGGAGAAATGTCTGTTCAGATCCTTTGCCTGTTTTAAGATTGTTATTTGTCTTTTTATTATTGAATTGTAAGGTAGGAATTCTTTATATATTCTGAATAGTCAACCCTTATCAGATATATAATTTGCAAATATTTTCTCCCATTTTGTAGGTTGTCTTTTCACTTTCTTGATTGTGTCCTTTGAAGTACAAACATTTTAAATTTTGATTAAGTCCAGTTTATCTGTTTCTTCTTTTATTGCTTATGCTTTTGGTGCCATATCCAAAAAACTATTTCTGAACCCAAGGTCACAAAGATTTACTCTTATATTTTCCCTTAAATTTTCTTGTTACTCTTTTACCTCTATATAGGTCTATGGAGTAGTCCATTTTTGAAGTTGTATTTTAAGACCTTGGATTTGTTTATTCCATGTTGCTTTTCAAGACTCATCAAATCAACACAATCATCTTTTTTAAAATGTGGTTAACATTTAAAGTATATATTATATATATGTTTGCTGTATTCCTTTACTGGACTACATACAATCTTTGTTGTATAACAATATTCAAATATGAAAGAATTGTGTTTACAAAGTCCCTACTAAACATTAAATTATAAGCAAAGACTTCTAAATCCTCTTAGCTGTGTTCTGATCCTGCTTTGGTTTGAAAAGTGGAAGATTACCCCTGTATTTGGCATAAATAGATTGGAATGCTTGTGAGGCTGAGTCATCTTTTGTCATGTAGCACGACAGCCTGTTTTAGAGATGAAGAAGAAGAACTTCCCCAGACCTAGAGGTCAAGCATTGTAGAACACTGTCTACAAGGAAAGGCTGGGCAGACAATGGTGTCCAGAAGGAAGGTGATGAAAATGATGCTATTCTTAGCATGACGGGAATATTCAGAGACAGTGCAGTGAGAAGTTGTGTGCTTGGGCAGAAAGTGCCAGGATCCCAGCAGTACCAGCTCGGACAAGTTACTTAACCTCTTGGTGCCTCAGGTTCTCACCTTTAAAATGGGGATGATACTAGCATCTACCTCAAAAGGTCATAGTGAAGATTGGGTGAGATATTCTATGTAAAATGCTTAAAACTGTCCCTCCACAGAAAGGGTGATCAGTAAACATTAGCTACTGTTATTACTCAGACTTTTCCTCTAACACACTAGAGTGTTTACATTTTTATGTGCGGCCTTTTAAATTAACATTTTTTAATCATGTAAAGACAGCATATAATAAGCAAAAGGAAAAAGAAATCACCTATAATCCCACTACTTTGAGATACTCATCATTAATACTTTGGTGTTTTAATACTTGCTAATCTTTTTTTCCCTATGCATTTCTGTGTATATGTATATATACATTCTCACTTGTAACTGAAAGCCTTTTGTACCAACTTACATTTTGGCCTGTGAAAGCTCTTGATTTTAATGTTTTTCACTCACTGTTTAAAAAATAATTCATTTTTAATAGGAAAAAATCTTTTACTTCCACCTTTTCTTCTTTTAAATTTTCTTTTCTTTTTAAAATTTTTTTCTTTATAGCAACATTCCACTGAATCTACCTTCTTTTCTATATTAATCCCTTTTCAGTCCTTTCTTTACAGAAATTGTGTAATCCCTCTAATCCACATCAATCCATAATCATATAAAGATTAAATGAAAATAAACATTCCCCCCCACCCTACCATCAGCCAAATCACCAGATCTCCTCCCCATTAGAGGTCCTTGTAGGTGACATGGTAGTTGGCAGAAGATGTGGGTGGATCACAAGGTTAGCCTTACCTGACTCAGTGGTGATAGGCAAAGAGAAAAATGTGTCTGAATAGAGTGGCTTTGTGAATTCCTTCAGGTCCTCATCGAACAGCTGTGTAAAAGCCCGAATGCTGATTCTGAAAAGAAAACCGATTTATTTAAATACAAATCAGTTGCTGAGCACAGTAGGATTGGCTGAAAAATATGTTCAAAGAGAAACAGGGTAGGCACCTGGTCTATGCCTAGCAGGGTAGGACATGAACTATGGAATCATATAGACCTGGGTTCATGCATTCATTTATTGATTTATTCATCAAATATTTATTGAGCCTTTGCTGTGTACCAGTCCCTGTTCTAGGAACTGGGGACACTGCAAAGAACAAAACAAAGTCCCTACCATTCCAGAGGTTACATTCTCATAAAGGAAGTCAGACAATAAACACACAAATATTAATACAATATGTCAGATGAGATGTGTGCTATGAGAAAGAAAAGAGCAGGGCAAGGGAGATGAAAGCAATGGGGCTAGAGCATGTGGGGCTGCTTTGTTCAGCACGGTCAGTGAAGGTCTCCATGAAAAGAGGACATTTGCACGGAAGTCTGAGGAACGGGAGGGAGGGAGCCAGGCCTGCATTCCAGGTAGAAGGAACACAGGTGCAAGGCTCTGTGGCTGGAGCATGCCTGCATTACCTGAGGACCAGCAAGGAGACCAGCATGGTCGAAGCACAGTGAGGGAGTGGTTGGGGATGAGATCAGAGAGGTAGACAGGGCCAGACCATGACAGACCCAGGAGGCCATGGTGATGACTGAGTGACATGGGAAGCCACTGGAGGATGTTCATCAGGATCACTCTGGCTGCTACTGTACGGGGAATAGACAGAGGAGGCAAAGGTGGAAAAAGGGACACTGGTTGGAAGGGTACTGCAATAATCCAGGTGGGCTAGTGGTGAGGGTAGTGAGAAATGTTGGATGTTTCAAAGGAAGAGCTGCAAAATTTGCTGATGTATGTAGAATATGAAAGAGAATGGAATCAAGGATGACTCCACATGTTCTGGCTGGGGAACAACTGGAAGAATGGAGGTGCCATTTACTAACATGAGGAATAGATTGAGGGGTTTGGGAAGATTCAGGAAGAGTTCAGTTGTGGGAGCAGTAATTCTGAGATGCCCATTAGAGCAGTCAAGTGGCTCAAATATCAATATTATTATTGTTGTTGCTATTTTAACTTATGTACCTCCCCACATTTTCGGCATTATTTTCTAAACATCCTTTTATCTAAAAAATTTTTTAATATCATACTTATTGTCATCAGCAAGAAATGCTTATTAAAGGCCTTTTTTATATCTAATTGCTGAAGTTACAGAGATGCAGGGTCACTACTCTTGAAAACTTGGAAAAGCAAAATATAAAGAAATAAGTTAAATAGCAAAAAAAAAAAAAAGAAAAAGCATTTATACAAGTGCAAGTGAAGAATGCTGGAATTTGGAGGAAACAGTGTGTTTAAGGAGATGGGGTGGCTGGGAGCAGAGAGCTCAGTTAAGAGACTGCGGTGATAGTCCAGGCCAAGGACTGCGCCCGGAGCAGTGGCAACGAAAATGCAAAGAAGCCTGTGAGGAAGGACCAGGTGGGGCCTAGACTGCAGAGGAGAAGGGAGGGATTAAGGATGGGCCTAAGATTGAACTCAGGTCATTCAGGAGAGCAACGGCATCATTGATAAAAATGGGCAGAGAGACTGGTGGAAGAGGCTGAGCTTTGCCTGGGATATATTGGGTTTAGAAGGACAGAGATACATTGATTTAGAACTCTCCAGCTGATCCCTGGAGGGACTCCAGTCACCTGGATAGCAGAGCTGCTGAGGTGACAGTCTGTGTGTCCACATGGGATAGCGCCTGAAGATCAGTTGGTCCTAAATTCAAGAAGCAAGCCAGATGCGCTGCTAAAACACAGATTCGTTACCTCTGCCTGAATGAAAAGTCTAGGATCCACATCATAGCACCTAAGTCTCATGCTCTCTGCATGAGTCAGGCCCGGTCTGCAGGGCTGCACTCAATTTCTTGGGGCATATTTTAGGGAGGGATACAGATCATTTGAGGTGACTGACCAGGACAATGACAGAGAAGACTTAAAGGAACATGATAGTTGACTTCAGATTTGAGGACGTCCACCATGTAGGCGAGTAAACACACATGATTATTTTTCTTCTTGAAGGTAGAACTAGGCTCAGTAGGCTGAAGTCATAGGGAAGGAGGAGTTTAGGAACATAAAGTTGTTTTCTAACATCTAGAGCATGAGCTGCCTCGTCAGTAGTGAGCTCCCAGTCATTTGTGGGGGGTGGGGGATGGGGGATGGGATTTAAGCAGAGGCTGGAGGAGAACCAGCTCCCAGGAAGCTGTAGGAGGGTATCCCTGCACTAAAAGATTGGCTTGGGAGACTTCTTGAGTTCCTTCTATCTTGAAGAGTCTCTGACTTTAGGCTTGGTTTATATGCAAAAACTTTTGCTGGTATTAATTTAAATTCTATGAAAGTAAATGGAAGACTCCTCTTTCCTTTTAAAAAAATCTATGTTTGTTTAACCCTAAGGTATCTGGGCATGTCCTGTGATAATGCTGAAGCAGTACTAGGCTTGGGCAAATAGTTCTGATCTAACTCATGCCCAGGTCCAAGTGTAATCTTGTAAAATGAACTCAATATGGTATTGATCAGCCACATCTATAATTTCCATCTCTAAAAGATCCTTTCCACGTCAAAAGTTGTACTTTCAGGAATAATAGACTGTTGATGGAAGTATATTATGAAATGTCCACAAAGGGTAACAAGCAGTCACTGCATGTTAAATGGCAAGGTGAGAAGTTGGTGTGTTGCTAATTTATTATACATTTGGAAATCTAAAGGAGTCTCTCTGATGATAGGAGTTTCTTATATTTGTACAGTGATTTATAAGTGTGGAAGGACTTTTTCCAACACGGTTCTATTTGATCGTCTTCAATCTCTCCAATATAATAAGGGAGATTATTATATTACTTTAGAGGTTTGGAACCTGAATCCTGGAGAGATTCCATGTTTTCTTGCCCAAGATCACAGAGAAAGCTGGTGAAAGAAAACTAAACTCCATATTTTCTGACTCCTAGTGCAGATCTCTTTCTCTTAATTCCTATTGGCTTCATTTTTGGTTAAAAGCAATGACTTCTGTTGGAGGAATGGCAAAAAGAGCCTGGGCTAGGAAGCAGAGGATCTGAGGTCTAGCTCTTGCTCTGTTGCTGATTAGTTAATGGTCCCTAAAGTTCTTTATGCCTCAGTTTCCTCATCTATAAAATAAAAACTTCGGCTATAACAACCTTGACATGTTCTGCTCTGAAATTCTAGGAATCATAGGTGTAAACACAAAGTACAAAATAGATGAAGATGAATAAGAACCTTTAGGAACACAAGAAGGAGATAATGACCTAGTGTAGGCTTGGCTTAAAATTAATGGGTCATCAGGAACTCCGTCCTTACAATTCATTCCAAAAAATAAATACCACGACTACATTTTCTAGCCCAGCACTTTGCACCCACCCGCAATCCTGTCCCATCCTATCATCCCGGTGTTATATTCCCCACTCTTCCTTTTACACACCCTTTGTTTGAAACTGGACTATTTGCTCTTCTCTAAACAATCGCTCTCCATACTTTGACTCCCACTATTCCCTATTTTCTCCACATTGAATCTCCTCCTGTCCTTATCTCCATATTTGCAAATCCCTTCCTATGTTTTAATACCCAGCTAGAACGATACTCCCTTCGAGAAGCCTTCTGAACCTCTGAAGCATTTAATTTCCTGTATCTCTTAAGCCCTTCAACGCTTCTGCTTCTATATTTACAGACACGTCTTCTTTCTCTTTCTGCATTAGAAGCTCCTTGAAGGCAGGAGCTCCATCTTATTTATCTTTCTATCCACCCACAACACCTGGCCCAGTACCTTACACAGAGGAGGCGATAAAACATACATTGAACATGTTATTATCAGCATGACTGGGATATGAATAAGATACTATTTTAATGAACAGATATCTGATAGAATTATTTCCACTTTCAATGTGTCCAGAGTCAGGATTCTATAGCAGAAAGTTAGAGATCATGTGGTTTAATTTCCTCCATTTGCGGAAAATTAGGTCAGGAGAAGCTGACTACCCGACTGCGGTCACATTGCTATTCTATTTAGAATAAAAACAAAACCAGATCAGCACTTTCCTAACTTCCAAGCTGCCTCTCACCATAATGATCTGTCCTTTCTCTTTCCATATGGAACAATGCTAATAATACATATGGATAACAGGAACCCAACAATGAATGGGAACACATTACATTCATTGACATAATAAACTTGCATATCAGCTAAACATAGCATTTCCCATTTCTTTTCAATCTTAATTTTTCTTTTCCCATGTTCTTCCCTGTTTACCTATTCCCTTTGGAAAAAAGATGCCTGGCAGCATCAAGGGTCACTGTGGTGATTATCGTCTTGAGACAGGCAGAATTCTGACTGCACTGAGGTGGAATCCAGCAGTCGCCACACAAGAGGCTGCTTAGCATGTGGTTCTCCCATGTGCTTTGAAAGGCTATGCCTCCTCTTATCAAGTGTTATCTGCCTGGCATGCTTTCAACAGGACTGAACCAAACATATATTGGAGAAATATAGGAAAGCTGTGTTCTAGAAAACAAAGTTGTATGCCCTGAGTTGATTAAGCTATAACAAGAATGTGTAACTTTCATAGAGCATATTGGCTCATTCCCTTATTTGTTCATAAACATTTCACGAGCACCTCATTTGTGCCAGGTACATGCCACATTGTTTCATAACCAATGACATGTCTGTATCCCCTGTTAGACTGTGAGCTCTTGCAGTCTAGTGAAGAGGACAGGTAGTTGGATAAAGGGTTAAAAGCCACTTGTAAATGCAGTATTGGAGGGAGGCAGGGACCGGGTACTGTGAAAATGGAGCTGAGGGGGTGCCCAACTGAGCAGCTATGGGTTGGCAGGGGTGGTCCGGGGTCCGGTAGGGGGTTGAGCTGGCTTTTGAAGTGTATGAAGGAATTCACCAGCCAGACAAGGATGGAAAGCATTTCAAAGAGAGTGAAAAGAATATGCAAAATCTCAGAGGTATAAGAGAGCTATGTCACATTCTAGGAAGAGGGCAGGGTGTACTTGGGCCAAATGATAGGAGACAAGGCTGGTGAGGCAGGCAGGAGAGAGAAGGCAAGGGCTTTGTGTGCCCTGCTCTGGAATCTGTGCTTGCTCTTGTAAGGGAATGGGAACCATGGAAAGACCTTAATCTCGAAGGGACATGACTAGATTTGATCTATCACATACTCAGGACTACTCCTCAGGACAACCCTGTGATGCTCTGCAGACGAGGAAAGTGAGGATTAGAGAACTGAAATGCTGCTTACAAGGTCACACAGCTAAAAGGTAGCAGAGCTGGAACTCAAATGCAGGGGCTCTTCCAAAGACCTCTGCAGCTAGTATGGGTGCTGGTCCAGACCCAAGTTGTCTATAGCTGCTTTCTCTTGCTCTGAAAGACTGAGTCATCTTCATTCCTTCTCTCTCCATAAGCAAATAAGTTTCGGTCTCCCTAAACTCAGTCTTTCTATTTGGACACTTTCACAATAGTGAACATCATAAATTATCCGACTCATGTTAAAGAAGTTGTAGGAGAAAGAACAATCTATTAATAACCTTCCATTCTTCACATAATGAATTGGAGCTTTTGCACAAGGCTGAAGGCCCTCTTTACACATTACCTGCAAATGGAGGCAGGAACCCAACTTTTATAAATTGCCCAGTAAAATGTTGAGTACTCTTGTAACATAGGTTATTAATCTACAGGAGCTCACATGCATCAGATGCTCAGACAGCTGAGCACCTACTAATGTAGTACATCCCTTCTAGCAAAACGATGGTAATACATCTAACCTGTAGGCAGTGTGTGGCTTCAGTGGTCCATCACAGAATTTTTGCTGATTGCGATCACATTTTCCACCGAGGCTGTCCATCTCTGCTCCAAGCTTAATGTTAAAACTCTTGGAGTTGCTGTCAGGACTTTCGGCACATTTGCTGGCAAAATAATTGGTCTGATACACTCGAATGGAGGCATTGTGCCTGTATTCCAGGTAGGAAGGGAGAGGATGCTGCTGTTCTGGCTTCAGCTCATCACTGCCTGGAGGAGAAAACCCACAGTTAAGGACAGACTTTCTCGTTACTTGAGCGATTTCAGTGATTTTGAATTAGGTTTCTAGGGTGGCCTCCTCATCCACTATCTCTGAATACAGATTCTGGGATCTCAAAGGATGATGTGAAATTCTCCTAATGAAATTAATTTTAATTCACTTTTTATAAAATAAAAATAAAGTATGTATGTGTTATATGAAATATACATCTATACCATCATTTTCCTAGGAAATAAAATAAAACAAGGGTAAGTCATTACATCAAATGATAACATGTCCTGACACTCCGGAGAGTTGAACAACTCCCAGTTGTGAGAGTCAAGCCACTCGATGAGCTCTCTACCTTGCCAATAACCACTGTAGTTGAGCTAATAAGGAAACCCCTATGACCTGGGAAATAGGGAAAAGATAAGAGAAATCATGTCACAGGCCAGAGTAGTCATCCCACAAGGCACACTCCATGTGCCATGCCCACTCTGATAATTGCTCTGCGGGTGGCTCTCTCTTATCTTGAGTACAGTTTAATCCTGGCTCCAGTTCGGCCCCTCACTCAGAGCACTTCCCAGAACTCTTCCCCTATCTACCCAGCCTGCTGTGTGTTTTGGCACTGCAAGCTAGTTTTGATGTTGGCTGGAGAAAAGCGAAAGTAGGAAGATAAATATTATAGAGATCAGATATCATTTACAATGAACTTCAAGGAGTGGTACTGTGGCGGTTCATCATAGCATCCTGGACTCTTGTTTAATAAAAATTTCTCACAATAAATGGGTCTTGGAAATATTATTTTGTTGGCAGTAGTTAAAAAGGAATGCTGCCTTTAGAATAAGCATATATGCTATAAATGACATTTATATGAGATGGACTATTATCTTAGCCCACCAAGGAACCAGAGCCCATCTCCACGGACATCAATAATGGAAACTCACACAGCTGGAGAACACAAGGCTGTTTTCTGGGGTGTGACTTCTTTTTGGTCACTGACTTATATTCATGGAGTAACACATTGTCTTCACTGCAGCCTAATTAAATCTAAAGTCTTTCCACAGTTCACCAATTTATCTTCAATTATGAGGTTTGAGGAAATCTGGGATGCACCACCGACCCTTGAAATTATTTAATTAATCATGCACAATTACCTTTAGTACAATTAAATAAAACGTAAAAGCACATAGACTGTTAGATATCCAGTGAAATTAAAATACCATTTAGCCCAGAAATTGCTCAGTGTTTGTCAGGTTTAAAGTTTCCCCCTTAACCACAAATGGTTCAAAAGGGATGCTTAAGAAACTCACGCACAACACTGTAAACAATTTTGAAAAATATAAGGAAGGTAAAATATATTAATGCCATTCCATGCACAAGCATCTCTTCTGGAGAAATAACACGAAAGACCTCAATGGCAAATATATACATGGACATGTGTGCCCCAAGTACAACATTCCTACTGGTCGTTTGACAAGTGCTAATGTAATAAGCTCCAAAGATCATACTCAGTGGTTGATGGAATGTTGTGATAACTATCACCTAGTATTTGCCTAGTCTGCAGGAATTAGGTAGACATTAAATAATTTAAGAAACTAGAGAATGAAACATACTATTCAAAATTCATTAGAAAAAGGAGGAACATCTTTTCCTTCTTTCAAGCTTTTGGTTATTTTTGTAAATTGGTGGGTAGTTTGCGAGTGTATGGTCAGTTGAGGTATTTGAGACGGGGATGGGCAAAGAGAGTGGAAGCATATTGCAGCTTAATGGCAGAACAAAAGAGTAGTAAACAAGATGGAATAAATAGTAAAGAGGATTGAATGAGTCAGTACGTGCAATGCACTTCCAGTAATGCCGGGCACATAGTAAGGGCTCAATAAATGATGGTTATTGTTATCATTGTTGTAGTTGCTGTCATTATTATTTTCCCATTTGGTAATTAAACCCAGAGGATAATAGGCTTTATTGCCAAAGGAGTCTTTGAGAAGTTTTTTGTTACATCTCCACGTATCCAGCAGAGATTGAGCTGAATGATACTAAAAACTTGTCACAGAAAGAGTCCCCAGTGAACTATGAGAAACAGGAGACTTAACTCATGACAACTTACCATCAGCCTCTCTCACCACCACCGTGAAATATTTCACGGCTCCATTGGTGTCGCTAAACCAGCTGCAGTTGACTGTAAAGTTGATGGAAGATTTGCTAATTAGCACATCCTTTTCATTCACACGAATGTGTGGAGGTGGAGGAGGGGGGCCTGGAAGGAACCAAGAGGGGTCACAACTCTGCTTTCACATCATAAACCACAGTTACTGAAATGCAAGACTCCACTCCTACTCAGACTCTGTGTGTGTGTGTGTGTGTGTGTGTGTTTAACACTTGTAATCAAGAAACTCTCCTCCTCTCCTCTCCTGAAGGAAAGCAGGCAGAGGAAGTGATTTGCTAGTGGCACATTAAACATAATGAAAGAGGCAGCTCTTCAGCAGGATTTCCTGAAGTTGTAGCATCAAATTGCTTAAAAGCTCCATTATAGCTCTAACTATATCAGGCAAAGTGATGTATTTAAACACTAACTCATTCAGTTACTTTAAGATCACTTAACTTGTTTGCTGGCAGGGTACTTCAGCCAGAGAAATGTTTTCATTTCTTGGAGTCTTTTAGGCCCTCCTTTCCAAGTGACAACCAGACAGGCTTATGCAAACGTGAACTGTATGCAAGTGAATAGTGCTGATGGTATGACAAAGAAAGGTGCAAAGCCCCCTCACCCTGAGTGGAAGGAGGCTCCAGGTGCACCTCCAGGGACACTTACGGTCTATCATTGTGATGGTGCTGTCTTCAACCACCTCGCTAGTCATGCCGGCTGACTGCACCTTAATGGACACCAGGTACCTCTTATGGGGCACTAGCATCATGATGTTGAGCAGAGATTTTTCTTTCTCCAGCTTTCTGGAAAACTCAACTTCTTGGGTGTCCATTTTCCGGCATTCAATGCTATACCCATCAAAGTCAGAATCAGGAGGGATCCAAGAACAGGCAATGGCCGTTGAGTTCTGAGGCCGGCAATGCAGGTTTTGTATCTTGTCTGGCTCTAAAGGAGAGAGAGGAAGAGACACATTTCAGAACTCCAGGAGACACATTTTTTTCCCCAAGCTCTTTTAGGTCCACCTAGGTCTGAGATCTAAATAAATACTTCTCAAAATTTACTTGGATTGTTTTTTGAGGAAAAAATTCTCATGGATCACCAAGGGAATTTCTGCCTGCCAGACCTCACTTTGAGAAGGATTAAAAGTTAAAATGCTGTCCCGTCAGAAAATCATGAAGTGACAACATGATCAAAGAGGGCACTGAAATTGAGTGGCAGAAGTCAGAGAGAGGGTGAGGCAGACTAGTGCTCTGATTTGGAATACAACCAACCTTCTGCTGACACATGCTTTGTTATAGGATTTCTTGCCCTAAACAATCACAACTTGGAAACACTTAGCATCTCAATTCTTGTTTCATATCAAGAAATACAAAGGTCAGCTAAGTCACAAAAGGTTATAACATATGTATAATGGTGATACCAGAAGAAGAAGAAGAAAGGAAGGAACAGGAGAAATATTTGAAATACTAATGACTAAGAATTTCCCACAAATTAATGTCAGACACCAAACCACAGATCCAGGAAGCTCAGAAAAACACAAAGTAGAATATATGCCAAAAAAAACTACACCTAGGCATATCATTTTCATACTACAGAAAATCAAAGATAAAGAAAAATTCCTGAAAGAAGGCAGAGGGGGAAAAACACCTTCCCTATAGAGAAGCAAAGAATTACGTTTACCTTCTCCTCAGAAACCATGCGATCAAGGAAAGACAGCGGAGTGAAATATTTAGTGTTGAGATAAATTGGTACCTATGATGTGCAAAGTGCTCTTCTAGGGACTGTGAGCAGTGGAGAGGTAGAGAAGACATTAACCCTAAGCTCCAAGAAGGGAGATGAGCCCAAAATAGCCATAATGCAAGGTAGAAAGGAGAATGTACCAGAAGAAATGGGGAAAGAAGGTGCTGTGTGGGGTGACACAAAACTTTCAGCTGCCAGCTATTAGTGATAGGCAGAAGTCAGCAAAGGCTTTATGGCAGAGATGACACTTGGCCAAGATATTGGGAAAGAGGCATTCTAGGTAGAAAAACCATGAACCCAGGCACCAAGAGAGGGGCTGGAGGGAGTGGGAAGATAGATAATTGAGAATTGCAAGCTGTTCATCACGGTTGGAGCATATTTGTAAGAAATCAAGTACTGGAATGATTTTATATAAGAATTATAAACTTCTATTCTGTTTAAGCCTCTGTCATTTTGGGTTTTCTGTTACCTACAGAAAAACCCAATCCTAATGAGTACAATCCTCCAAAAAAAAAAAAAATTCATCAGTCATTCTTCATAATACACGGGATTGAGTCCCTCTTCGTGCTGCTGCTCTTGTCTTGGGCATGCCCCTTTTGGTAAATGGTTCTCTTCAATTCTAGCATCCAGGACCAAAGACAAGAGTCTAGTCGTGATCTATAAGCCCAGCCTCTATGGAGCTGTATGAGCTCTTTAAACTGGGCATCTGTGATGCTGTTGGGAAAGGCAGTCCCATGTGCGAAATATTTCTTCTTTTGACCCATTGGTCAAACACTTCCTTACCAAGAGATCAAGCACCCACATGGCCTGTGCTGGGCTTATTGCTTGTGTGAGAATATCTTTCCCTGTTTTGAGCTCAGTGTATGCTCTTTTATTCTGCTTAGGCATGTACATCACATAGCATCTGGCCAACACCAGTGCTATATCTGTCCTCTGAGGAGAGGGGACAGGGTTCTTCTACTGTGGCCTGAGAGAAATGCACACAGCCAACAGTCCTGCATCGGCTGCTGGGAGAGACCCACTGTCCATGGGTGACTGACTGACACATACTACTGAAGCTGATCTTGCTCTGTCTCTTCTCTATGTCAGTAAAGCTTTGTTCCATCCAGTGCTTGACTGCGTTATATTTCCCTTGGTGAATCCAATACCAAGATGCAATGGGCAGAGTGTTTAGAGTCCTTCCCTGGGTTTGGTAACAAGTGCAGGGTGTTCTGCTTAACAGATTTACAATCTTAATACAGCCCACAACAAGACACTGAAAACTCATCCTGAGCTTGCTATAAACTATTAACATAAAGCATTTAGTTATTTTTCATATATTTCTCTTGACACAAAACAATCTGATCCCAAACTGGTCTTTGGATACAATACAGAGCACAAGTTATACCTGTTATAGCATTAATGTTTATTGAACAAATAAAACAACTGCCTGCTTAAATTTCTAATTTTCTACTAGGTATTTTATCAATAACCAATAAGTACCTGATCTGATCTTAGAAGCTACATGTACTGGGTATTATTAAAAAATAAATATTTGGATTGATGTTCCTACACTGAAAACCTTTGTTTCTTTGAGGATTGTTGCACTCTATCCTAAATGCCTTTGGGAAGAATCTGGTATATACTTCACTGTTAAAGTAGTTTATCTTAGGGACATGCAGCAGTATTCCTAACTGATCCCTCTGCTTCTAGTTTTGCCTCTTTCAATCTATTCTCTACACTGTACCCAGAGTGACTTTCTAAAGTGTGAATAATGATTATGATATCTCTGTTGAAGTTGAGTGGCTCTAATTGGCTCAGGATGAAGTTCAAAGTTGTTACCATGGCACATAGACATTTTATGATCTGATTCTCTTAATCCTCACCTTTTATGCTCTGGCCAAGTAAACTTCTTTCTGTTCCTTATTAGCAGATCTTTTTTTCTCTACCTTGATCTTGGAATATTTTATTCATTCTATCTGGAAAATTCCCCACTTCTTTCCCCACCTCTACCTGTTGAATCCTGCTCTTTCCCTGTGTTTCAATTTGGCTGTTTCTTCTTCCAGGAAGCTATCTTGTATTGGGTCAGATTCCCCTACCAGTCTTTCTATAGTGCCATTTACTTCCCGCATCACACCCAAAATATAATTGTCTGTTTAATAGTAGTACCTCCCACCTAATTATAAGCTCCATGAGGGCAGAAATTATTTCTTTATTGTCTACTGTTGTTAATGTTGAAAGAATGAAGAAATCTGTATAGATTTCTGCCTGAATTCAAATCCAACCAATCCCAAGTAAAAACGTGGATTTAACGCAAGCTCCATTGAAATAAGATGTTGAACATGTAATTCCTTTCACTTCAAATGAGAATCAAGAGTAGCAAAACGTGTCATACTTGTCCTCACAGATTGAAAAATTGGTTTGCTGTAGGTTTTCCAGGAATCGCCACTGACAGTCCTGACACTGAACTGATAGGATCTCCCTGGACGAAGACCATACACGATGCGTCCTTCTGATTTTCTGTTGTTGTAGGGGTTGAAGACAGTGAGTGCATCTCTAGGCAACCACTGCAGCTCAAAGTCGTTGTAGTCTGTCCAGTCTGGGGGCCCTTTCCAGGTGATGGCCAAGGATGTGTTTGCAACATCAGCAAATGACATAAGACTGGGAGGACTTGGAGCTGTATGTAGGAGAAAGTGAAAAATCAAGTTATCATATCTGTAACATCCATAACATATACAAATAAGATAGCTGAGTGACATCCGTACATTTTAATGTACTTTGTAGAAAGAGATAATGTGATAATCATATAGTAGTAGGAGCTTTCATGTATAATATTTATTATGTGTAAGGCACTGTCCTCAATTATTTTTTGTATCTTTTCTTAAATATTCATAACCAGAGCTTCCTTACTAGGGTGCTGTGGAGCATGAATGTGCCCTGGATGGGTTACAAGTGTGTGAAGGTATTGATTCCATCAGATTTTGGGGTGACAGGGCTGGAGTCCACAGACAATTACATCCAGTTGCAGACAGCCTGGTTGATTGATCCCAGGGTGGCATACAGATATTAATATTATCTATGTGTGCCCATGACATAAAATCAGTTAGGAAGCACTGGTAATAGCAACACAACGATGATGTATACGATTATCCCCACTTTGCAGATAAGAAAACTAAGGCTTAGAGATGCTCAATGACTTGTCCAGCTTCAGACAGGTGAATGGCAGAACTAAGCTAAAGACCTAGATCTTTTTGACCAAAATCTGCATCCTTTATCCACTGTACCATAGTGCCTTCTCAAGTTCAGGGCTAGCACATGGCACATCATTATTAACTTTATTTCTTGTCATTAAAATCATCATGAAACTGTGTCTTTGGAAGCTACTTCCCACCAACCCTTGGGCATTGGCATCTGGGCTTCTTACCTGTTCTGCTCTCCCCTGTGGCCTGATTGCTGAGATCTCCACTGTGAGTTACCACACACAGTGTGTACTTCCTTCCAGGAACGAGACCATGAAAACGCCACTCTGTCAAGTCCTTGTCTTTCCAGTTTTCCTTCTTTGTGCCATTGGGATGGTAGAGAATCAGCTCATAAAAGTCGAAGTCCCCAGAGGCTGGACTCCAGCTGAACCAAAGGCTGTCTGTCATGTTCCGACTGGACCCCTTGAGATTACTGACAGAGGCTGGGACTTAAACAGAAGAAAAACTCTTACTGAGAACAAAACAGAAACGAAGGCCTTTTGGCCTACAGGTGAGAATGTGAGCTATGTTGGGCCTATGGGTGAGTCATACATATTGTAGAGTCTTATCTTGCGTACATCTCAGATCCCTTAGGTTTAGGGGCATGTGATCTAGACATGTGTGCAAATTAAAACAAAACAAAACAGGTGGTGACTTCTACATGCTTGCCACATGCACCCTGATAAATATGTAAAATGAAATCTTCCTAAATGCTTAATTAATACTAGGCAAATTGTTTGTACCTTAGCTCATAAAAGGCCCAGAAAATGTTCATAAAATGTTCCAGCTTCTCCCAGTCTGGCTCATCTCACTAGCAGCCACCAGCCCATAACAACCCTCTCTGGGTCTCATTACTTCCTCTCCATTCTCCTTCAAGTTCTCAGTTCTCTTATGCTCTTTCTTGTAAAATCTGTATCAGCACAACCTCATTTAGGAAAAGAAATGTTAACAGTCAATCCTACCATTGTATAAATTAGTCACACTGCCACCTGTCCCATGGAGATTTAAGCTTTGTTATTCTTTGGAGAATGAAGACTGTTGCCACCTGTTGGGGGAACTTTGAACGTTGATGAGCAGGTAAGGGAAGGTGTGCAGAGGGCAGGCTGCCCTGGAAATGGCAACATCTAGGCAATTCTGTCTGTGGTCGAGGTGTATTGCTGCTCTTTTCCATCCCTTCAAAAGATATACTGAGCCCTTCTGCTGGGTGTCCTTGGCACATGTCTTCACATGGCTCCCTCATCTTCAGGTCTCAGCTAAAATGCCTTCTCTATCTAAAGCAGTTTCTTGCCCTGCCAAGTCACTGTCATGACACATTGTTCATTTCTTTCATAGAATTTAAGGTGTTTTGAAATCACCTCCCTTTAAAATCTGTCCCAGTCCCCTCCCCTCTCTCCAAGCGTAGAGCTCTCTGAGGTCAGGTGCCTTGTCTGTCTTGTTCACTGTTATATTCCAGTAGTCAGCCATGTGCCTGGCACAGAAAAGCACCCCCAAACTGTTGTCAGATGAGGAAAAAAAGTTGAATAGGAGATAAAAAACTCAAATTATGGGAAAAAAGTAGATTCTGTTTCTTATATGCAGCCCAGAGAGATGTGTCTCTTTCTCTCATTATCCTGAAACTCTTTGTTTTCACTTCATCTAGTGCTATGTTTCCAATTTACAGTAGTCACTGCTTGTTTGTCCAATTTGTGGTTGCCTTTCTCTGGTCCTGCCCTCCACTCCATCTATTTCTTGTAGAAAGCTGAAGGGCATCACTTGAATTGAGCGTGATGGGTTACATACAACCTTCTTGTACAGTCTGCTGACAAGTGGAGGAGCCAGATTCATTTTTCACCAAACCCCATCAAGTAAACAAGCGGAGGCAAAAGAGCAGAAGCCAACGCAAAAATGGGCCACAAATTACTTACGTATAATCAAAGGTGTGATTTAGGGTCAAAAAGCCTGAAAGTCACAAATTTCATGTTAAACTACATCCCGGATAAAATAGGAAGCTAAGGACAAATCAAGGAAAAGCCGGTGAATACGTGACAATCGCCTTGCTGTTCATTACTGCTTGGGTCCCAGTCTTACCTGTTCGACCGAATAGGAAAGACTCATTAGACAGCTCCCCACTGTGAGTTACAATCACCATCTTGTACATTCTGCCTTGCAGCAAGTTCTGGAAAGAGAAGCTCTGGACTTGAGGGTCAACCTGTGCTCTCTCCTGAAGAGTCCGATCCGGGTTGTACAGAAAGACGTTGTACCAGTTGAGCTCCCCCACAGAGGGGGTCCAGCTGAAGGACAGGTGCCTGGTGGAGTTCTCTGTGAGCTTCAGGTTGGTGACAGCTGCAGGGACTGGAAGGTCAGGAGCAAGACAACGAGGGAGGGAGAAGCAGTGGGGGGGAAAAAAAGGGAAGAGCAAGCAGAAAGAGGAAGTCAGATTCAGGGATATGGGAAAGAGAAACAATAGGAAAAGCCAAACCCCTTTTTAAACGTTTCATATTAGGATTTGGCACCCCCTTTGGGCTTTAGTGCTACCTCTTGGCAAGGGGGACAAGTGCTGCTAGAAACGGCTGCGGCCAGACTGTTGGCACAGCTGCTGCCTGGTTCCTTGGAAGGCTTGAGGTGCCAGTGGAAACTGAATGGGACATCTGTCTTGACTTTGCCCGGGTTCTCCCCTCTCCACCCTGAACGCTCTTTCTCAGGCTCTTTTTGCTTTCCCGTCTCCTTACGCCAGGCCCTTAAAAGTGGGTATTTTCCATGGTTCCATCCCTTGGCCCCTTCGTATTCTATAGGACTAGCCGAGCAATCACTCTCATTTACCTTATGGATTTAACTCGCATTGTGGTCCAAAGCTTTTTCTGTCCACCTCAGTTATCTTCTGAGCTCAGGCCCATATTCCCACTTGCCTATGTTCCCTTTCTCTGCAAGTCATTCAGACATCTCAAACTCAATACGGAACAGAAGTCTAGATTTCTCCTTGACCCTCCTTCCTCCTGCTTCTCTTATGTCAGTTAATGGCATCACCTTCTACCAGACACACCAGGTAGAAACTCTGGAATTTTCTTCTTTGCCTCTTTCTATAATCCACTCAGCCACCAAGGGCCACCTTATCTAATGTAGAAATATTTCTTGACTATATCCACTATTCTTCATTAGGGCCCCTGCATTATTTTATTTTGTTTTGTTTTGCTTTGTTTCATTTTAGAGGTGGGGTCTCACTATGTTGCCCAGGCTGGTCTTGAACTCCAGGCCTCAAGCAGTCCTCCCACTTTAGCTTCTTGAGTCACTGGGATTATAGGCATGCACCACTGCACCCGGCATTAGTTTAGCTTTTGATCCTTATTGTCTGATACCTGTAGTGGTCTCAAGTCCCCATTACCTCTCTGACCCCACCCCCTACTCTTGTTCTTACTCACTCTGTTCCAGCCTTTTTACTGTTCCTCCAACAGCTCAGAGACACGCCCACGCAGGGTCTTTGTTTGCTGTTGGCTCTGCTTAGGAATACTCTTCCCTAAATATATGCCTGATTATCTCACTTCTTTCAGATTTTCACTCAAATGTCATCTTCTCAATGAAGTCTTTGAGGACTGTACTATCTAAAATTGTAAGCCCTCAACCCTTGCTATTCCACTTTCTTGCTTTAATTTTTTTCTTGGTATTTATTACCATCCAACCTCCTATAGCTTTCACTTATTTGTTTCTTAACTTTCCTGCCTACTAGAATATAAGCTTCATGACCATAAGAACTTCTCCACGTCTGTATATCCATTATTTAAAAGAGTGCATAGCATGTAGTATGTACTCAATAATGAATGAATTAATAAACAGATCTCTTCACCTCTGGTCTCTTTTCCTTTTAGTCCATTCCGCATTGCTATCTGACTTACCTTTTTTTTTTTTTTAAGAGACAGGGTCTTGCTTTGTCACCCAGGTTGGAGTGCAGTGGCATCATCATAGCTCACTGCAGCCTCCAACTCCTGGGCTCAAGTGATCCTCCTGCCTCAGCCTCCCAAGTAGCTGGGACTACAGGTGTGCGCCACCACACCTGCCTAATTTTTTTATGTTTTGTAGAGACGGGGTCTCACTATTTTGAGCAGTCTGGTCTCGAACTCCTGGCCTCAAGCAATCCTCCCACCTCAGCCTCCCAAAGTGCGGGATTATAGGCATGAGCCACCATGCCCGGCCTTATCGTTTTTAAGGTACACATTTTTATTATAAAACAATTACTCTCTAGCTAAAAAATTTTATTGCCTCCTCACTGCTTATAAGATAAAAAAAAAAAAAAAAAAACTCCTGAGGAAGGCATGCCAGGCACTTTCTAATTTGACCCCAATCTGGCTTTCCGGCCTCACATTTCCATTGTGCAACATACAATTTAACCACTCACAACTTCCCATTGCTCCTTCCCACGTCTCCCAGCCTTGCTCAGGATAGTCTGTCTGCATGGGGTGTTTTTGTACCTTCTCTCCATATGGAGAATTGCTTTATTTTTCATGACAGTACTGAAATGTCACTTTTATGAAGATTTCCCAATTCCAGCTGACCTCCATGCTTCCCTGAATGTTGGAAATTCCTCTCTTATATATAATCTTTATCATCACAAGGTACTGTCATTATTTGTCCATGTGTCTGTCTCCCCAACTAGTCAGTCATCTCTTCAAGGACAACAAGCATGCCTGATTCATTGTTATGTCCCTATCAACCTTCCCCCTTCCCCCTTAAGACCTGAGTACATAATAAATAAGTAATTAATCAATGAGGCTAGTGTGCTTGTCTGAATAATGGCCCCAGAGATGTCCTAATCCCTGCAACCTGTGAATGTGTTACCTTATATGGCAAAAGGGACTCTGTAGTTGTGATTAAGTTAAGGATTTTGAGACAAAGAGGTTACCCTAGATTGTCTAGGTGGTGACCGAGGTAATCACAAGAGTCCTTAAAAGATGGAAGGAAGGGGCAGGAGAGCAGAGAAAGAGATGTGAGGGCAGATGCGGAGGTTGGAGCAATGTCATTACTGGAAGGGGACACAAGACGAGGAATGTGGGTGGCCTCTAGAGACGAAAAAGGCAGGGAACGGATTCTCCCCCTAAAACCTCTAGAATGAACAGAGCCCTGCTGACACCTGACATCTTGATTTTAGTCCTCCAAGACCCATTTTCAGATTCTAACCTGAGGAACTATAAGATAATAACTTTGTGTTGTTTTAAGCCACTAAGTTTGTGGTAATTTATTATAGCAGCAATAGAAAACTAATAGCCCCAGTTTTAATGAAAAATCTGAATCAGTGTGTTGGGCTCGAGCTTGTGGGGATAGGCTGACAGGCACGGAAGTGGTGAATCAGGGTGAATGCTACTACTGTGTCAAGAAAAAGGTATCGCCTCCCAGTGTTGCTTCATCCCTCTCACCCTGTGATTCTTACACAATAGCAGACATTGGAGATATCTAGTACAAAACATTAAGGGGTGCTGATTACCTGTTCGGCCTTCAGTTTGAGCTTCCTTGCTAAAGAGACCTCCACTGACAGTTAGGATCTGTATCTTGTATTTCTTGCCTGGTGTTAGATCTTCAAATTTGTGTTGCTTGGTGGTGGCTGGCTCTGACGTGTTGCTCAGAAGGATCCCATCTTCATTTAGAAGCAGGATATCATATCTTTCTGCCACACCAACAGCTTTTTGCCAGCTTACTATTAGGGAATGACTGCTGTATGCATTGTCTGCAGTTATTCCCTGGACACAAGCTGGAACTGCAAAGAAGCAAGAGAAGCAAGAAAATTCAGGTTCTATCACTTAGGGTGAAGTAGCTAGTTGAGAAAAACTCTCCTAAATCAACTGATGTAGAAGACAATGCCTTTGCTTCATTTGTGCCACATGACACCTTCTCTGTGCCCTCATGGACAAAAGAGGAGAAAGTATTTCTTGGCCTGACTTGTCTGTATAACTACTTTAATTTTCCATTTTTTCCTTTGAATTTAGACAGGATCTTAAAGTCAAACAGGTAGAAAAGTTAGTGAAAGTGACACTGATAAATATGCAGAGTGATGCATAACTATGTATTTAGAAAGTGGAAGAATGTGGAACAAATTTATATTCAATGAATGTAATTGGATGGCTGAATTATGTCTCTTGTTTAGACTTTTATTCCCAATATTAACTCAAGTCAAACCTTCAAGCCTTGACTTAAGCAGTAGTATTTAATAGTATTTGTACTATAGCTCCTGATGTGAAAGGCAAAATAGTGTTATTTATTAATAATATTTTCTGTCCCAGGTTCATTTCTTTTCTCATTCTACATAAACTTCTTAGGATATTTCATCTACTCTCATGGTTTGAATTGTCACCCATAAGGTGACAACTCCCAAATTTAAATTTTCAGCTCAATCTCTCTCCTTTTTTTGCAAATTACATCTCTCCTTGGGTGTTCCACAGATACCCAACGTTCAAGATGTCCGAATTGGATTCCTCATCTCCCTCCCCCTACGTTCTCATTTTCCCTTGTTCCTGTCTCTTGGTCCACATCAGAAACTTAGGCTGCCAGTCTCACCCTTCTGCATATAATCAAACACAAGTTTTATAATTTCTGTGTCCCAAATCTTCTATCTCTTGAATCTATCCAGTCTCTCCTTCTCTACTGTCACTACCTTGGGACCATATCATCTCTGGTATGCACTGTTGCCACAGCCCCTTGACCAGTCCCTTTCTTGCTCACCTCCACACCATATTTAGCATATTTTCACAGCACTCCCATGCCAATGGCCCTTCAGTGGCTCTCCATAATTCTAAACCACCTTAACAGGCATACAAGGCCCTTCACGATTTGGACTATCTACTTACTTGGCCACATGGCTCACATTCTTTATTCTAGTCTACTAAATAGCGTGTCGGTCCTCAAATGTGCCATGCTTTCTCTTACTTGCAGGCATTTGCTTTTTCTGCTAGAACCCAGTCAATTTGCACTTTACCTGGATGACTTCTTACTCTCTATTTAAGTATTACTTCCTCCTGGAAGCCTTCCTTGACTTTTCTTGTTTGCTCCTATAACATTCCATAATTACTCTTATTTTAGCACTTAACCATGTTATACAGTAATTGCCTTTTTACTTCTCTATCTCCTTCACTAGATTATAAGATTCTTGAGGGGCTCTGTCTTGCTATTCAATGCCCACTTTCTAATATAGCACTTGACATAAGGTTGGCGATATGTAGATATAGATATAAATATAGATATAGATATGAAATAGAGTCATAGTAGGGCATGGTACAGAAGTCCCAGGCCCTACAACTAAATAAATGGTCATGAAAATGTGAGACATCTAAGAAGTACTGTGTCACAGTAAACACAGCATGAGATTTGGAGCCAGATAGACCTAGATCTGAATTATAGCTCTAGATATTAATATATGTATCCTTGATAATGTTTCATAAACTTTCTGAGCCTTACTTTCCTCATCTGTAAGATGAAGTTAATGATCTCTACTTTGTAGTATGACTAGAGATCATTTTAAATGCCTGGTATATCGAAGGCACTTATAGTTTATTTTTGTTTTAAAAACAACATATGAATAGTGACATTAATATAAATAAACAGATACATTATTTATTCATTTGATACTTGTTCTTTAGCTATCCCAGGTAAAGTAGATGGCATGGGTGTATATTTTTTCTTAAAAAAAATTTTGAGGAAAGGGAGAAATTTTGAAAAATACATAGTTATAGAAGCCTGCTTGTTAAAATTAAAAATTTTATATCCTTTAGCAAGCATAAAAATTTATTCAAATGATTTGGTTTCTAATGACCTTTCATTTGTTTTGAAAATCTTTATTAAGGAAGAAAAATGAAATAGAAAATGAAAAAAATCAAAAGACGTTAGATAAAAAAATTTAAAAAAAAATGACAGACAAATGAAAAAATGACTCTTAAAACAACATTGAATTGTACAAACTTAAGTGGCTTTAAATTTGGACTTTCTGATTTGTGGGTGCCTAAACCCATTCACTGTCCCGTTGTGGAGAGCCACGAGGCATTCTACAATTTGGCCCTCCTCCAGGTGGACGCTCACCTGTCTGCCCGAGCGCATCTATCTGATTCCTCAGGGACCCGCTGACTGAGGCAATCACGATCTGGTACTGCTCCCCGGGCTCCAGTCTGTGGAACATGTGCTCAGAGACGTGCTTGGGGATGGTCTGAGACTCAACCTTTTGATTCCGCCTGAATGCTGACACGGTGTAGGAATCAACATCTCCTCCACCAGGAGACCAGGTCACTGTCAGGCTATCTGTTGCTCCATTGGAAGAAATGTGAATATTTTTGACAGCGCTAGGAACTAAAAAGAAAATACATTGAAAAGCCATCACTTAGAGAATGGACTGTGGAAACTTTCAACCGAAGTTTTCATGCTTCTTACGTTTCAGCATCTACTGAAAGAACACACATGAACGAAGATATAAATTTGCCATTTTTCTCTGTCTTTTCTGCCTGAATTGAAGTTAATGAGGGAAAGTTTAGAGGGAGACCAAGGCCAGTGAGAGGAAATGAAGAACGCCCATGGTATAACCACGGGCTAGTTAGATTGCCTTCGTCCAAGTCTTGGTTTTCTCATTTACTAGCTGTGGGACTACAGGCAAATCACTTAACCTCTATAAGTTTCAGTTTCTTCATCAGAAAAATGGCAACGATGATAATAGTAAGCAGCCTGTAGTGTTGTGAGAATTGAAATAGAGCTTTGCTGCAGGTGTGGCTCATGGTGAACTGTCAGTACATGCTAACTACTACAGTAAGACTCGTAATACAGTTTCAAAGAAGTGACAACCAAGCAACAGAGTTATTTACACTTAATCTGTATGCCTCACAAGCACCAGCTAGTCACATCTATTCAACGCTATTTCCCTGAAAGCTTTCCCCCCAACACCACATCCCCTCCCGATAGTATACTTTATTTTTGTTAGCCCAGCTTGGACAACATCACTGTTACTATCAAGATAACTTTCTCCCTTCTAGCCATCTCCCTTTTACCCCTCCAAACCCTCAATCGAAAATGCCTGTGCTACCCGAATGTTAAATACCCCACTGTATCTACTGAGGTTCAAGAAAGATATTTCAAATTACCCGTTAAGCCTTCAATGAAGGCTGCCTGCTGTACATCGCCACTGATCGTCAAGACAAGAATTTTGTACTGGCGCCCCGGTGTTAGGGAAGTGAATCGATATTCAGTTGCAGTATTTACGAGGTGAAAAGGAGGAAATACTTTCATGTCATTGAACAGCAGCTGGATTTCATACTGGTCGACGTCCCCATCAGCCGGTGACCAAGTCACCTGCAAGTCCTCAGTGCTCCTATTCCGCAATGTTAGATCTTTAACTGGCTCTGGAACTAGGGAGAAAAATGAGATGACACTTCAGGAAAGGAACTGATCAGAGTTTACCTACACAATAATTTATGAATCACATTCAAAGAACTGGCAAACACCTCCCTCCCTACTTCATGCATAATTAAACAAGAAAAATTGGAAGCAATGATTAAAATTGTGATTTTTTTTCCAGACAGAAATTTTAAATGCTAAATGTTGGTAGAATATAATTATAAAATGAGTTATGATCTCAATTGTAAAATAAAAGAAGAAGTCTAGAATTTTAATGCCACAATGCAGGAAGACAGGAAAGAAAAATGGGACATTTGGCCTTCCTGCTCCCCCACTATGCTTGCTTTTATCTACCAATAAATACGCTATAATTATAGGCCATGGCTTGGCTGAATGATGTTAGCTCCAAGTGAGAGGTACTGGGAAGGTGATGTACTAATCAGTAAGCAGAGAAAATTCAAGGTTCAGATAAAATATTTACTCAGTGACCTTCAAGTCCAACCCACCGTCAGATTTCACAATCATTCCACTTACTTGTTCTCCCATTCCCTTGTTCACTGGCTTCATATTGTCCACTTTTTGTACTAACAGTGACACTGTACAACCGTCCAGGGACTAGCTGAACAAATACACACTCATTTTCTGACTTGGGAATGCTTTTCTTTTGAATGAAGTTGTTTTTGTTTTTAATGGTGACTTCATAGTAATCAAAGTCTCCAGTGGCATGCACCCAGGATACCTTTAAATAGTCACTCCTGGCTGAGTTGCTAACACTGATTCCCTGGACCTTGTCAGGCACTGAAAAAGAGAACAGAGAACAGCTAAAGATGTAGTGATTCTGAGTGAGCAGCTTATCACCGATGACAACCTGGGATGATAAAGCAAAGTGAGTAGATTTTTATTGCGTGCATTTAAAAGAAAAATCTTAGATCTCTAGATCACAAATTTCTGGAGGTAAAAGATTGTTACACTACTTGGAACGATTAAATAGATCTTTTAACAGAATGTGATGAAGCTGTTGTAATCCTATTGTTTGCCACCACAAAATGTCATGTATAAGATGGAACATTAAACATGGTAACTGATGATTAATATGGATGACGGTGATGCTATTAGTGATTCTAGCATACCTTGGTGGCTCAAGATGTGATAAGAAGTTACCAAGAAGAGTATAAACAATCCAAAAGAAAAATGGAAGAAGAGGAATCACATATGGTTAATTACATAACGCATAAAGAGATTGTCCACGTCATTGGTGATCAAGGAAATGCAAGTCAAAACCACAGTGAAATACAATTTACATCCGTTTGACTGGCAAAATTTAAAAACCTGATAAAACTAAGTATTAGACAGGATGTCCCCCTACAGGTGATTGGATAACGAACACAGTGAAATACTATAATTAGTTTCTTCTTAACTCAAAACACAAAAATATAGATTTTTTGCTCTTAACATCAAAACACAAAATATGGCTGAAACTTATCAATATAATAAGTGAAAAATTTAAGTCCCCAAAAGATTACATATTGCATTAAAAATACCTTTTTTTATAATGTTAAAGCAAGTAAAAATTTAAAGACCCATAATTTTAGGTCTGTGTATAGATGCAATTAAATTATGGATGATGGATAGCTTGGGAGAGATAAACATAGGAATCAAGATGTTGGTTACCTTGGTATGGATTAGTGAGGTGGGAACCACATGATTTGATGTAGATTATTGTTAAGGTCTTAGCTTTTATTGTAGGTAGTGGTTTCCCATGTACATGTTAAATTATTAAAAATTACTAACTAGATGCCTAAAAAATAAAAGTGGTAATTGATGCATGGTTTCCTGAACCAAGAATTATGATTAATCCAATTTTGTATACCCGAGACTCTTCCCAATAAATAAATAAACAAATAAACAATCCTGCGTATCCATGGTTTCCTCCTCAACCAATTAATAAATAAATGCATGTTACCAGGAACACTGTAAAATAAGGCAATTCTGTATTCAGAACATGATATTAAGGAGAGTCTAGTTTTTCACTTGAGGCTGAATTTTAATTCAACAACAGGCCATAGATTCATTACAATTTGACCATAACTAGACATTATAAATTATTAATGAGGAGGAGCATTGAAAAGAGGCAGGAACTCAAGCTAGGGAACCAAATTTCTGTCCTGATGCTATCAAGTCCTCTAGGCCTATACAGGCCCCCTGTGTCCAGTATATGTTAAGGGATTTCTGCTCTAACCACATGCCAAGGCTCTGTCCTAGTCTTCTCTTCTACTTTCCCCCCAAATCATGAAATGACCTAGAAATTTCAGTATTTTGACATCTAAGCTACATTTTTTACAATGCTTCTCATACCTACAAGTTGCATGAGCATCCTTTGTTAGATTATATTTACTGATTAGTTTTTGGAATATAGCTCACCACAGACATGGAGAAAAGACAGGTATGCTTTCTTCAGGATATTTACCTGAAACCAATTACGATATTGCTTGAATTTAGTTATTGTAGAGTTAAGAAGAGGAAATTATGAAGTGACAGTATATGCATGAGCTAAGAAAGGTCAATCATCCAGGCAGTTTACTGAAGGCAAAGCAACTATTACAGGAAGAAAAACTAGGGTGAATACCATGCTAAGTCAATAAGGGGCTCTCCAGGTGGAACTGGGGGTAATTTGTGAGATCTGCCTGGCTACACAGTGAGATGATGTGATACAGAATTAGAAATATTGGTATTTTCACCCAAAATGAAGAACAAGAGTATTAGAAAAGGAAAAAGACATTAAGATAATCAGCCAAAATCAACCAGACAACGACTCAGACATGACTCTCCAGTTAAACTCATTTGTCAGGGGCAATGATTTGCTTCTATTAGTCACGCACCAACTCCAAGTTGATGCTGGTAAGAGTCAAGAGGATGCATTAAATAAAGGATCACTTTTCTTGCATTTAAAAATAATCTTAGCAAAAGGCCTTGCAATACTAAAGTCATATGGATAGGAAATGTTCATGAAGTGACACTGATGGGGAGCAAAAGAAGTTAGTAGTTGGATGACATATCCTTTAATTTCTGGTGATTTGGGGGCTCCAAGTTGATCATCATTATGAGACACTGACATAAGACTGCTTTGTAAATGGAAATCTGCTTTTCAGAGCTAAATCATTAGTGTGATTATCAGTAAAATTAGACTTTAAATTATCTGAGGGTAGGGATGTCCCTGACTAGTGCTCTCAGATATAGCGTGATATAATGGACACAGCACGGGAGCTAGGATGAGCTCTGCTACTGGTCAGCCATACAGTCTTGGAGAAGCCACACTCTCTCTCTGGGACTTTCTTTGTCTCCAAATGAGGAGATGAGATTAGATCATTCTAAGGATCCTTTCAATGCTAGCATTCTGTAGCAATGCAATACATCATAAATGGTTCTTAACCATTTTGGGGTCACAGAAACGATGAGAATATGATAAAAGCCTTGGATTCTCTCTTTCCAAAGAAATGCACATACCTTTCCTATTCTCAAAAACTTCATGGACAATTTCCAAGGTAAAAACCCCTTATCTAAGTGATTTCTGATTATTCATCCACCAAATATTTGAATGCCTACTGGCCCCAGGCCCTGTGCTAGGTATTAGGATGATGTCAATTGTCCCAGATCCTCACGGAAGAACTGACATTTTTAAATGCAAAAATCAATCCAATAGCTTGCTAGGAAAGATTTGACAACATATTAATGCCAATCTTAAGCAGAAATCTCAGATGTAAAACCCAGAAAGCATAAATACATTGGGAATATGGTAGCTGTCTAAATTTAGTTCTTTCCAGCACATTGAAGACCTGAGATTCATTTCCTTTGCTAAGATTTTTGCTCCCTAGTCCCAGAACTATAAAGGTTCTTATTTTCACCTTGTGTGAAAAAAGATGAATAGTGATCTTGACCAACAGACTCCCAGCTCTGGAGTCATTTATAACTGGGTTTAAATCCAGGATCTAAAACTTACTGGCTGTTTAACAAGGTAAATAGTTGGGCAAGTTACTTAACTTCCTTGAACTTTAGCTTCCTGATCTGTGAAATGGGAATAATAGCAATGACTACCTTACTAAAGAGTTTATAAAGGTTAGTTAGCTTACATATGTAAGCCAGGCATTAGTAACCAAAAAGTACTCCCTAAACAGAAATACTTTTCACGCTATTTTAATATAATATGAATTTTAGCCACAAAAGCTGTTAATCTTACTCCAAAGGTAACATTTGCTCAAATAAAGAGTTTCTTGGGTCAAAATATGAAGACTCCAAAACAATTTTGTGATCTCAGCTGCTTCCCAGCCTATCATTACAGAATTGTTACAGCTCTTGATGTCCCGAGCCACATGCTAATTGGTTTTCTTACGGAGTGCTGTACCTTCACCCACCCTTACCTGTCCGCTCTTGGCTGAAGGAATGGTTTTCATACTTGCCACTCCTTGTAGTTATGGTCACGTTGTAGAGGCGGCCTGGGGTGAGGGAGCTGAAGGAGCATTCAGTGACAGACTTGGCGATGACCAGGGACTGAACCACCTTGCTGTCATGAGAGAGCATCACCACATAGTTATCCACATCTCCAGGCGCCGGCAGCCAGGAAACGCTGAGGTAGTCGTTGCGACCGGAATTGTTCACCGTTACTCCACTCACGCTGGAAGGGACTGTGATTTTAAACAGGGAGAAATTTTAAAAAGAAAAACACAATCAAAAGTTTGAGTCATCTATCATGGTCATCAAAAACTGTGGACTCAGTAGATGCAACCTGATTATGTAAGAGGTCAAAGAAGTGTGAGGATTTCACTTGAGCTTCTGGAAGCTGAGCGTTCTTACACCAGAAAGCTAACCAAAATAAAAATATAAGGGGGCCTTTAGGATGCCTCATAAATACGAGGATGCCGCTACTGCATTTTTATGGGGTTGCTCTTCGTAAAGTATCTTAAGTGGAGGCATTTTTAGGAGAATGTGTCAGGAGGTTCCCTGTAGGAAACGGAACAAACATAACAATCCAAATGAATCAACTCGAACCAAACTCACCAATAAAGCAAAGATGGTTGCGGGGAAAGGTGAAGAATGTGAAAACTTTTCTAAAGATCTTAGACTTTTGGATACCTTCAATCTTCATGTGATGTAGTTATTTATTCCTGGGGAGTCTAATAGTGAACACAACTGGAGGGACTGTGTTTTCCCTTTGCAAAGCGTTTCCTGCCCTCTAGTGGCAAGAAATAAGCCTAAAAACCTATCCCGGAAGCAAGAAGTCTGGAAACTGGACCAACTGCGGGCAGAGCGAGCTGTTATGGTGACAACGGCCTTTCTGATGTCAGTCATAACCATTTGCTTGTATCAGTTGGGGTTTAGTGCCACAAATATTTACTGAGAACCTACTCTTTTCCAGGTATACAAAAATGGAAAAGGCATGGATGCTTTTAAGAAGTTCCCTGGCTTAGAAGTATAATTAGCAAATTAGTCCTGTAGTATTGAATCAAAGTTGTACCATATTTCAGAAATAAGTGCCTAGTAAAAAGTACTGCCATTAGTGAATACAGGAATAAAATCCTACAGTAGACATGAACTGCAATATTGTTTTCATCCTTAGTTGGTTAATTTAGCTAAATACGTTCATATAATTGTTAATACTAGTACCTCACATGTAATGGACAGAATTTGGCTAAATGACCAAGAATTCTTCTAATCTAATATGGTCTGACTTTGTGAGTTAAGCCCCAAAGTATCCCTTACACTTAAAAGCACTTATCCATCACCAAAAATTATGAACAGCACCCTATTGAACCTATGCTGATCCACATATATGGACTTTTTTTTAGATATAAAGTTGAACTTTTAGCCATAAGATTTATGTATGCGTATATTCCCTTCCCTTTCCTTCTTTCCTTCCTTCCTCCCTTCCTCCCTTCCTCCATTCAACCATCCGTACATCCTTTGGTTGCTCTCAAAAGCAACAACTTCTGTTTGTTTTTTAAAACTGCTGGAAATATTTGCAACTTCTAACACTTTACTAGAAAAGATACAATTATCATGAGTTTTGCCAAAAGTATGATTCACATGTTTGAGAAAAAATAGATACAAAATTTATTTGTTTTTCCTTTAAAATGAGCATTTTCTCAGATTAGATTTGTTAAGCATATCTGATATCTTTAATTTTAAATATACTGCCACCTTATCTAGGCTGGGAGGGTTTATTTACATGTTTCAACTCTGTGGAAACATAAGTAAAATATAAGAAAGCCTTTCAAAATTATTTCAGTATTGACCAATATTTCAGCAATTTGAGAAGATAGTCATGATTATAAAAAGCTCTTAGCCATTGAATTATTTACAATTTACCTGTGTACAAAATTTACTAATCTAGGTATGTTTCAAAACCCCCTAGTTATTGTATTTCTACAGTAGTAGCCCATTCTTCTCTTTTCGCATGATAATGTGCACTCTTAACATGTTTGAGCACAATAACTCATGCTTATATGTATTGATATTTTGTGTGCTCCTCACAACTTTATGACAATTCTTCAAAGAGTTTCTTCCCCTTTTTTTGAATGCTTCTACTATATAATACAGGTCAAATACTGGTACCTCTGTTATAATTAAAATAAAGGTATAAAAATAATTATGATTTCCATTTATTTCAAATGGCCACTCATTTCAGGTGATAAAAGACACTTTACTATTTTAGTATACCACAATAAGTTGGACAGCCCTTGTGGTATTTTAAAATGAGAATCAACCTGTGTGGCAAAATATGACTAGTTTGGTAATCTGCACCATCCCCCTCCATTATCTGGAGAAATGGAGAGAGCTCTGAGGACCTAGAGGAAGGAAGAGCCACAGATGATAGGAGACTGGATCCCTGAATTGCTGCTTGGAGAAAAACCAACCAATAGAGTCATCCAATCAGGAACACCCACATTGCAAAGTTGTGTAAGCAGGAAATAAGTCAGTCTAACTTGACTGATACAAGTGCGACTCACTGGGAAATGAATGCAAGGTCCTCCTCAACTTTCTTGTTATTTCCCCTTCTCCACCCTGACACGCAGGGTAGGGGTGAATTACTGCACATGGATTAAAAATTGGAGGCTTATAGAAATGAGTTAATGGAAGAGCTAGGACCAGAATCTAGGCTCCCTGATTTCCAAGCTAAGATTTTTCAGCAGCTCCATCCCCAACAATGCTACATTGTTGGATAGCATCAAGAACCATTGAAAGAGAAGAAAGAAGGTGTCAGGAGGAAAGTTGCAGAAGACAGTGTCTGCTGCCATAGAATGAGGGAGATGGGCATACATCAGTGAATTTCTACCAGGACTATGAAACATTTTTTCAGTGACTTAGTTGCTCTTCTGGGAGAGTTAATGAAGTTAATGTTCCTTGGGTTCATTAGGTAGGTGAGATTCATGATTTTAGAAAGAGATACATTTATGATGTCTGCAGCTGATACTCAGAATCTGAGCGTTGGAGATGTAGAAGAGTGAGCCTGAAATCCAACTTATAATAATTATATAAAATTAAGTAGGTAAGGTCACTGACCTGATTCTGAGTTCACTAATAATTATCAAAGCTTCTATTGGGTTTATGTAATTTTTTTTCTTTCTAAGAAACTGGAACATAAATTTTATATATAATATATATTTTTATTTTGTGTTCTTTCACTGCATTACGTAGAAAATTACATTTCCTTCTTTGGTGCTATGGCTCTCTGACACACATTACCATAATGGCACTTGTTTACTTAGCTTTCTGCCCTATTTGACAGGGAGCTCTTAAGGTCAAGGAACATTGTTTAGGTGGCAGATATATTAAGCACTTGTTTAACGTTGCTTATGAAGGCATATGTGATTTGAGAATTCTATTAACTCAACTGTTAACCACATAAATTGGAGATCATTTTCTTTCTGTGTCTTGAAAACCAAGAATATGAAAGAGAGTGAAAGTTACCTTGAGAGTTTTGTTTTGTTTTTAAAACCTCATTACTTATTTACCTTAACTGGGACATAAACATTTCAAAGGAAATCAACTGAATGAGAGGATAAGCTTAGGCATCGAGTGACTATCATGCCTTTGCAGAGGTTTTCCTAGAAGTTCTGACTTATTTATTGGAGATTTTAGAAAATTCAGAATTTATTCTCTCCTGTCCTCATTCATCACCCATGTGCTTTTCTGGATGGTATAGAAACTCGGCTTTTAGGAAGGCCAGAGATGAGTCTTTTAGGATGTTTAAAAAAAATTCTAGAATGTTCTGTTTGGGGGTCCTAGGTACTCAGATTTCTGTAAGTCATAGACACACACAACTCCACTTACCTGTTCGTCCCTCCACCACCACTTGTCGAGAAGGGATCCCTCCACTCACTGTCGTCACCACCACGGAGTAGAGGCTGCCCGATTTGAGGGAGTGGAAATTGTACCTGCTGGTCTCACTGGAAACGCTTTCATTTTTGATGACCACATTCTCATGGATCAGTAAGACTTGGTAAAAGTCTACATCTCCCAGTGCCTGGGTCCAGTTAGTAAACAGACTACCGGTCATCCCTTGGTTGGTCACATGCAAGCCAGTAACTTGGGCAGGCACTAAAACACAGTAGACAGAAGACAAAACAAATGACACTTAGTCACCCTAAGGAAGTGTAAGAAAAATGAGTCAAAAAATGGAGACAGACTTGAAAGTGCCAAAAATAATTTTTTTGTTGTTGCTATAGACTCTCAGTTCTATTTCCTGTGGCGTATGGAGAACTACTCCCCTACAGAGGCTCTACTACTTTGAAAAAGCTGCTTATATGGGAAATCAAAATTATTTAGGATCCAAGGATGAGATGATGCATGCTTAATCAGTAGTTTTGATTTTAAATTTTAGATAAGGAAGGCTGCTGCTTTTGAAGACTGCTTATTTCATACGATTCTCTCTGTCCTTACCCTATGAGAACACTAAGCCGTACGATCTACTTGAGCCAATGGTTGTTATGGGGTGGTATTGGGAAGTTCCTTCAATCTGATAATTAGGTTATGGTCTGGCATACTGGTTAGTTCTTTATGGGCACATTTTTAAAAGGGCCATTATTATTACACATGAAAATGCTATAATAATACACATTATATTATCATATATAAAAAATAATAATGTTAATTATAACAACAACTGAATGCCTACTAAGTGCCAGTTATAGGCAGTATGCTTTATGAGAGTTATATTATTTGATATTCATTCAAAACTATAAAGCTGATTTTATTATTCCATTTTTTAATGAGGAAACCAACGATCATAAAATGAGTAATTTAGCCTCTATCATAGTGCTAACAAATAGGCAACCTGGGGTCCAAAGCTAGATCTGTCTAACTCCTAAGTCTGTACCCTTTTCCTGATTAGCAATGATTGTGACTTCCAATCTACCCCTTAACAAGTCTTATACACATATCTTGAAGTTGGTACTTGGTCAACATACATTCCTCTTTGTGCCTCTTTCCTGAATTTTGATAATCATAGGGATTGGAACCTTGGCACTCTTCTTCTTAAAGTTCACTGACTTTTGTAATAAGATACAAATATATTCATTAAAAATGCTACTATACATGGATCAGAAGATTCAACTCTAATTCTAAATTTTATATGGGAAGCAAAGCACCTACGATGGCTAAAACAATTTTGAAAAAGAAGAAAAAAGTTGGAGGACTAACATCATCTGATTTTACTAAAAAGCTATAATAATCAAGACAGTGTGATCCTGGCAAAGGATACAGACACATAGATAGATGGAAAAGAATTGAAAGCCCAGAAATAGACCAAAAAATATATAGTCAGTTGATTTTTTAGAGATACAAAGACAATTTAGTAGATAAAGGTTAGTCTTTTCAAGAAATAGGGCTGGAATTATTAGATGTCTATATGCAAAGAAATAAACCTTGATCCATATCTCATACTATATACAAAAAACTCAAAATGGATTACAGACCAACATTTAAAACCTAAAACTATAAAACTTCTAGGAGAAAATCTTTGTGACCTTGTGTTAGGCACAGATTTTTTTAGATATGATACCGATAGCATAATCTATGAAAGAAAAAAAATTGATAAGTTGGACATCAAAATTAAAAAGTCGTGATCAGCAAAATACACTAATAAAATAGCAAAAAGACAAGCCACAGACTGGGAGAAAACATTTTCCTCACACATTTTGGACAAAGGGCTTATCTGTAGAATAAAGAGCTCTCAAAACTCAATCATAAGAAAACAAACAACGCTATTTTAAAAATGGGCAGGATATTTGAACAGAAACTTCTCCAAAGAAGATAAAGGTACGGAAAATAAGCATATGAAAGAATTCTCAAAACCATTAGACATTAGGAAAATGCAAATTAAAACCACCTGAGATACCACACCTGTTAGAATGGCTAAATTTTAAAACAAACCAACTGACACCACCATGCTGCTGAGGATGTGGAGAGAATGGAAATCTCATATTGTTGGTGGGAATGTAAAATTTCACAACCACTTTGGAAATCAGTTTGGCAGTTTCTTACAAAGTTAAACGTATACTTATCATATGACCTAGCAATATGGGTGGTGGGGATGATGAAAATGATCTTAAGTCTAAAACAATGGCTTAGACTTCCACTTCTGGCAGTATGATGGGCTAGATACCAAGAAAATCCCTCCAATAAACACAACTACACATGTTGAATAAAACATAAAAATGTAAATGAATAAGTGAGTTGTCAGGAATGTAAGGAATTTTCAGAGGCCAAAAAGTAGGTGATAGAGAAGTAACTGGATCACTGAAGGAAACCGTTGTCTTGAGAGCATCTTTAAAACATAAATTTAAGCTTTGACTTTATAGTACTGCAGGATCTCAGAGATAGGAGGTAAAGTGTAGGACTTTTCTAGGCTGAAGAAGCTCAAAGGTGACCCTGCATGACACTGGATCCTAAAAGGCTACATTCTAAGTGTAAGTTAAATAAATATTCCCTCTCTACTCCCCATACCACCCTAGCCTCTTTAGTGGTGGGTGGAGAAAAAAATTTCCTCTGAGCATTCATAATCTTAAAATAGCTTCAATGTGTTTGCAATCAGAATTCATAAAACCTGAGTGATGAAAAAAACCTTAGGTTGACAACTTAGATTAAAGTAGGTCTGGTTTGATAGTAGTCCTGTGCACCTGAAAGAATCAAATGAAAAATTCTTTCTGAAACCCACCTTCAAACAAGGCCTCAAAGAATTCCCACAGAATAAAATTCTAGGGAATATGAGTTTACAGTAAAAGAAATCACAAACATTTAAGGAAATAAAGCATCATGAGAAAAAGGCAGGAAAATCAATAGACAAAAGGATCTAACTCCTGAAGATTTCATATATTATAATGATCCAATTTAGAATGGAAAATAAACATTGTTAATTTGCATATAGCAATAAGGGAGGGGAATGAAAATATAACTGAACAGCCGCAGAGCATAACATAGATTGAAAGAGAGCCAAAGAGAATGTTTAGAAGGGAAGTATGTAACAATTAAAATTTAAAACTCAAAGGGTAGATTTGAAAATAGATTAGAGAGAACTGAAGAAAGAATTAACGAACGAAAACAAAGAGATGAGGAAATTATCAAGACTATAGTCCAGAGAGCAAATACATGGAAAATATGAACTATATACATACGTGTATGTGTGTGTTCTAGAATACCAGAAGGAGACAGAGGGGGAATGCAGAAGAGGCGAGAAGTAATACTGGAGACTTAATAGCTGAGAATTTCCAGGATTATTGAAAGGTACTAATCTGAAAGTAGGGAAATCCCAATGAATCTCAAGCAAGATAAACAAAAAGGTATCTACACCTAGATCATTATTGTGAAACAACTGAGCACTAAAGACAAAGAGCAGATCTTAAAAGCAGTCATAATAAACAGACAGATTACTCAGAAATAAAAATTAGGCTGACAGCTGACATTTCAACAGCAACAATAAACGCCAGAAAGACTAGAATAATATCCTCAATGTGCTGAGAGAAAAAAACCTTCAACATAGAATTGAAACCCAAGGAAAATGTCTTTCAAGACCGAGAGCTATATAAAGGCATGCCCACCCAGGCGTGGTGGCACGCGCCTGTAGTACTAGCTACTCAGGAGGCTGAGGTGGGAGGATCACTTGAGCCCAGGAGTTTGAGGCCAGCCTGGGCAACATAGTGAGACTCTGTCTCTAAAAATAAATAAATATATAAATAAAAACATGCCCAGAAAAAACAAAAGTGGAGAGAGTTTGTCCCTAGAAACTCTGGATAAAGAAATTGAAGAATATTCTCCAGGATGAAGGAAAGTAATCCCAGATGGAACTTCTGAGATACAAGTATAAAAAATGGAGGAAAAGACGGCAAATCGGTAGGTAAATCTAAACGTATGTTGACTGAATAAAACAATAATTCCACTTTTTGTGGGGCTAAAAAAGGAGAGAGAAATAATATACAGGACAATAGTATATAAATTGAAAAGGGGACTCTTGATGATGACTTTGCTTACTATTTCACTGAGAAAATGAGAGCAATTAGAAGACAACTGCCCACCACTATATCCACCCACCTACTGGCATCTCACCCATATACTCTCTCCCAACTGACATTAAAGTTAGATTACCTGTGCTCCTTTCTAAAGCCAATTCCTTCACTTATGCTGTAGATCCAAATACCTCTCGCCTACTCAAAGAATAACTGCAGCAGTTCTTCTCTCTTTTTACATCATTACTATTCGCCTCTCTTCTAGATCATACCCATCAGCATAAAATATGCTGTTATTTCTTCTATCCTTAAAAAGTAATCCTCCTTTCAAACATACTTCCTCTTCTAGATGCTGTCCCATTTCTCTGCTCTCCTTGGCAGCAAAACTCCTTGGAAGGGTTGTTCTTTAACCTATTTCAAGTTTAGCAAAATAAATCCAAGCAAAGTAAAAAGAAGGAACTAACAAAGATAGCTGAAATTAGTAAAATAGAAAACACACACAATAGAAAGGACCCATAAAACAATGCCCAGTACATAATAGGCACTTGATGAATATCTGTAAATCGCATGTTAAATAATTCAGCAGACAGAACACTTTAAAATCTAAAATGCATACACATTATTACCTGTTCTTCCTTTTATCGAAGAGGAATTTTTTAAGTCTCCACTTATACTGGTGACTGTAGCCTTGTATTTTCGTCCAGGCACCAGGTCGGTAAAAGTGAATTCTTTGGCATCTTTGGAGAGCGGCTTGTGGATGAGTAAGAGGTCTCTGTCGGCTAGTGAAATGGTGTATTTCTCCCATTCTGCTACAGGAGTTTGCCACATGATGCCCAGTGAGGTTTCATTGGCATGCTTGACACGAAGCTGGAGGACAGCCAGGGGAACTGAGGAAAGCAATGGAGACATTGGTCACTGGTGGACTCAGACACACTCACCGAGTATGCTTTTGAGGGCTGTTCTCTTCCATCCTCAAGAGTGTTCCAATTCAACGTTTCTTTTATGAGTGCTTATGAGGATTAAAAAAAAAAAACTTATCACAAAAATCTCTGTTCATGTAACATAACCAGAAATAAGGATCCAAAAGAATGCTACTGGAAAACACCTTACTGGAAGGTGTCATTTATTTTTGACCACATAATACTTTATTAGAGTTTATCTCTTCATATGAACTCTATAATACAAAAAATATTTAATCTAATCATGTCATCCACAAAACCACAAAGAAAAGTCTATGTTTGAGTATTTAGGTGGAGTTAGGAGTATTTTTTATCCCCAGAGTTTGGAAAGACCACATGCATCTCTCCTTCGTTTCTGAGGTAGAGATGCTGATGTGTTCATGAAAGGGAGCAGCGGCTGGTGAGTAAAAATAGCATCTGATTAAGGACTCCCCTCATCTAAAGAATCAAAATTGCTCCTATTTGTTTAAAAGGTTTTATTATTACAATTTCTAGGAGACATTGTTAAGAGCAAAGTGTTGGTCCCATAAAATAACAGGGAAATCAATTATGAAAGAATCAAGTGTATAAAATTTTATTGTGATTTTTGCATCAAAGACATTGTCTATAATTCCAACCCAATTGAGTCCCTAACTCTGCAACTTTCTTCTTCAGTATACAGAAATAATTTGATTATTTACACTGAGGCCTACTTCAAGTTACCTGAATAAGGTAAATTGGAGGTGCAATTTAAGAAAAATTCTCCTGAGAATTATGCCAACATGCTGAGAGCCCCTTCTGTCCCCTTGATCTTATATTTACAAGTTATTTGAGGTTGCAGAGGACATAGACGCTTGTCCTGTGAAATACTAAAACTGGTTTGGTTTAAGCTGATGTAGGTCTTTGATCATCATCCAATGGATATTAATATTCAGAAAATGAAAACTACTGGAAGACACAGTTGGCAAGCTAAGGGGGTGTCTTGATCCTTTTCTTTGACATTCTTCAAAGAAGAACATTGAATCAATGTAGTTATGTCTCTATTGTCAGGCAAGACTAAGAGAGAAGGTATTTGAATTTTGCTCCAAGTATGCAGTATTTCACATCACAGAGATTATTATAGAAATGTTAAACATGGAAGGACAACTCTCTTATTTGAAAGTTGAGAAAACGCTCAGAGAAGTTGTGACTTGCCTAAGGAAATGCAGTATATGGTGACAGCAAGAATAACATGACTCATGTTTCAGTATCCTCATTCTCCCCTTCCCTAAAATCCAAATATATCTCTTTCCCTTTAATCGCTCTTCCTTGGTACCTGAAATCCCCACGAGTCAACAATAGGTCAAGGCAATGTTTTCCTAATACTGATCACCAGCAGAAGGTTCTTCTTTTGTGGCAAGGATTAGCCTTTATTCTCAGACTGTATCCTTCTATTCTTTTGGTATTAAAAATGTCCTTCTTTTATGAAATAATGGAGTTACTAGTGGAAGTGGATTTTTAATGTTCTAATTGGACAAATTAAATGTTAGCTACTCTATGTTAGTCTGCAAGTCTGTAGTATCTCAAATTCAGGGAACACTGGGGTATGACATTGGCAGCTACCTGGGTTACTTGGGAGAGGGAACAAATTAAGGTTCCATTAGTCATTAACACCTTCATATTTGCCTACCTGTCCTGCCTTGGCAACGCTCAGAATTCTTCAGATTTCCACTCTCAACAGTGACTTCTACCTCATACTGTCTTCCTGGTATGAGCCCCAGGTCATCCACGACATAGTGTGTTTCCTCCTTCGCCACAGTGGTGTTGAGCAGCACCAGGGAATCATTGAAGAGCAGAATACGATACTGCTCCCAGTCTCCGGCAGGGGGCGACCAGTTCACCACGAGAGATCTCATCCAGTGGTTGCTGGCTTCCAGATTCCCAACTTTGTCTGGAACTGAAAGGTGAAATGATGTCAAAAAGGAGATAGTACAAACCAAAAGTAAGGATATTCATTTACTTTTCGTGGGCAACGGTAGTAGGAGACACAATATCTGCAATTCAAAACATTTATATCCCCTTCTGATGTCTGCGGATTGCAAATGAGTGTTCTTTCTTCATTTTGGAGACATTTGACACTCAAGAAACACATGCTAAAATCATTTTAGTAATATATCTTAGTAATATTTAGTAATGTGATCTTCTGTAACACTGTTAATAATCTAGTGACATGAACGCTGTTTTTTACTGATTGCACTGCAGTCCTAGAGACAAACACTGACATTGCTCCTAATGATGGTGGCATCTTTTGGAAGAGATACCAGATGCTGTGGTCATGAAGCATTCCTCTTTTTCTTTTCCAACTGAAAAGATTAATCTTCTTGCAAAATATCAATATATCTCTGATCTTATTTATTTATTTTTTGCTTAAAAACATCCCAGGTCCCTCCATAAACTACAGAGTAAAATTATCAGGTCCTTTGCTTGCATTCGTGGCTCTTCAAGTTCAGACCCCACATCCTTCCAGTCTTAACTCTGACTACTTCTTGCAGCCACCCTCCCTCCTTCCCTACCCCTGGGAAAGCTGGCTTCCAGTTCTGCAGACCTGTAAGTCTCCTGGGCTCTTCTGCCTCTGTGCCTTTGCGTATACTATTCCTTCCACTTCAAATGCCCCTCCCTCTTTTCCCTCTCCATTTGCCAAGAACTTCACAGTTTTTTAGGTCCCACTTAAAGGCCATTTCCTCCAAGTTTTTACTGCTCTTCTGAAAAAGAATTTTGTTCTCTTTCCTTTCTGACCATATAGCTCTTTCTCGAGATTTTTAGTAGCACAGAGAATGGACTGTGGAATCAAACACCCTCACTTAAATTCTAGCTGCACCACTTATTGGCTGGATGACTGTGGATGAGTTATTTAACCTGTTTGAATTATCTGTAAAATGGTGATAATAACAGGACATTTTCTCATGGTTTTCTTATGATAACTCAATGAAATAATAGGTGTAAAGTGTTTAGTCAGTGCTTGATAAATGTAAATATCAATACAGTCATCATTTTTAAAATGTACTATTTTAATTTTTGTTGTGTGTATATTCTACATCTGTGTGATTAAGATGCAACTTCTCTAAAGCAAGGTCAGCAAACTTTTCCTGTAAGGGCCAGATAGTAAATATTTCAGGCTTTGCAGGCCACACATGGTCTCTGTCTCATATTTTTCTTGTTTTCTTGTTTGTTTGTCTGTTTGTTTTTGCAACCCTTTAAAGATGTAAAAACAACTCTTAGCTTGGGGGCTAACCAAAAAGAGACCACAGATCAGATTTGGTTTTATAGGGTGTAGCTTGCTAAATAAACCCTGCCTTAAAGGCAAGTAGCACATCTCATCCATTTTAACAATGCCCAAAGCTCACAGTATAATAATATACACATATAAGACACTGGATTAATGTTTGGTGACATAAATTAAAAAAATAATGTACGAAAAACATGGTTAAGTGCTAACTGGTCCTTACTGTAAGAATGGATCAGAAATATTTTATTTATTGGTATCAAAGCTAATGCATTTATGCTACTTAAGTGATGTGACATGAAGCAGCACAGGATAGAAATAATATGCAGATCATTTATGAATCCAAACATATTTGCTTAAATAACTCAGATGAATGCAATTAACCGTCTGCTTTACTCTGCATATTGGGCTGTGGTCCACCGACATCCTCAGTCATATAGACCCTACTTCCTAGGTTAGAAAAGGAGTTTTCCTTCCAACTTATTTTGTCCTATTCTAAGATGGATCAGAGAGTTATTTGGGCAACCAAGGAATATTCTGGAGCCCAAGACTCACATGTTCTGCCCACTGCCGTCTTCTGAGCAGACAGTTCACCAGAGACACAGCTGATGGTAACTTGATAAAGTCGTCCAGGGGCTAAATCTTTAAAGTGAGTTTCAGTAACCTGAGGAGCTAATATTCTGGATTCCTTGATGGTCCCTTGGTGAGACAGGGTAATGTTGTAGGAATCCACATTTCCAGGAGGTCTTTGCCACTTGACTTTTAGGGAGGTCAAACTGCCATCATTTGTCACCTTCAGGTTTGAGACTTCCATGGGGGCTAATTAGGAAAGAATGGAAAACAGACTTTTATTTGGGGTAACTTACCAGTCCTGTGGCCAAATTTTGACTTTAATTTTTGCAAGCCACACTCCTTGCTCAAAAGAAAACAACCACCTTGAAAGGCAAAAATAATACTCTAAAACCAAAGGAAGGCTGTATGTTTAGTGGCAAGATTATAATACTGGCTGTCAGGATCCTGGATTCTGGTTCAGACTTGGCCACTAGCCAGCCGGAAAACTCTGGACAGCTCTCTCTAGATCTCTGAGCCTCAGTATTCCTTATTGGCAAATGAAGCGTGGTCCTTTCCAGTTCTGAAATTCCTTAAGTGGAATGCACAAAGAGGTCTGTCATCTACGTAATTTCTTCTCGTCTTTATATATTTAACAGTACCAAATACATAATAAATAGATTGTTTAATAGATTGGTGATTATAAAATTTTGTATGCTAAAAATACTTTATTTTTCATATTAAATCATGATAAAGTTAAAGGAAAATGACTTCATCAAAGGAAAATGATTACAGAGGAGATATTCTTTGGCGAATATTTTTTCTACCTCTTGACCATGCTGTAATTTTGGGCCTCACTAATGGCATAATATAAATTAATGAGGTTTCATTAAAAGAATGGGCATAGCTCATTGATCTTGTATAGGGCAGTTAGAAGTGTAATGCATTTCTTGATCTACATAAATAACTCTTGAGAGAAATGATACACTTTTGTCAGGAATGTCTACACATCTTTGAGGTGGGTTACGAAAAGTACGTAAATGTACAGGTGCCCTCAAATATCTTTCTCATCAGCTTCTCATAGTTCCAGAAACCCTCCCCACTAGAGTAATTTCTAAAGCACTAAATATTTTAGACTTTCTCTTAAAATTAGATAACTTAACCAAGAGAGGGGACTTATTAACACATTAGACCTGCTAGAAGCGTTAGAATCTACTAGAATGTAAACTCCATGGGGACAAAGACTTTGTCTGTCTTGGATGTTGTTTTATCAGCAATGCCTAGCATATAGCTTATATTCAATAAATTTTGGTTGAATGAAGGAATGTCTGTAAGAATTATTCATTAACACTTACCACAGCTTGTTTTATCAGTCTAGGTTAGACTGTGAGAATAGGACCTGTGGTATTCGGCCCCAGGACATGTTTTGTTAGAGGGTTTGGGGTAGATCTATGTAGAGCACTGTGAAACTAATCCTGGTCACTGTGAATGATGTCACCAAGGCAGAGTGCTTAAGAGAAGCCAAATGCGAGGAGGTGGGACTACGAAAAAGAAGCTGGGACCGTATCAGCAATTAACTTTGCCTACTTCAAAATGTTGCTAAGGCCTAGCCTCAACTTTAGAGTAAAAGGGAATCTCTCTTTTTCTGAGTAGAAAAGTGGAAATGTATCAAGGGTCTTCTATAACTTACATGAATTTCCATTTGTCCTACATTATCATTATTCAAATAACTTAATAAGCCTGATTTATTTAACATTCCCTTGATTTGAGCTTTATTCTTGTTCCACTAGTGAGGGGAAGCTTACCTGTCCTGACTAGTTTCCACCTGTAGTTTTGTAGCCCTGCAGCCTCGGTCACAATAGTGAGGTTGTAGAGGTGGCCAGGTGTAAGCCCATGAAAAGCATAGGAAGTAGTGTGTTTGTCCACAGCACTGCCGTGAACTAGGATCCCCTTGTCCATTAGCATCAGATGGTACTGTTCCACATTCCCAGAAGCGTGGGACCAGGAAATCAGGAGAGAATTAGCTTTTGTGGAAATACCAATATCTTTCACTGGAGATGGCACTAGGGTGACAAAATGCATGTCCAAAATATCATTCATAATTTCCTTATAGAAGACATAGACACATCTAATTAGAAATCACACATTTATTTATGCTTCTCTTTACATGTTAACTTGTGTAATAGCAATAATGAATAACAGGACTCTGGAAATTTCACTGGAACCTTGATTAATGCTCTGTTCAAAGTCCATGGGCTACAACTATATCATAGTTGACTTGTCTATCTCTCCCCCACTTAATAGGTATTAAGATAGTTTTTGCCAATGAAGTATAACATGGCACAGCAATAAATTGAAAAGAGAAAGACAAGAACTGTAGAAGATGAAAAACGGAGAGATTTAAAAAAGAGAGAAAATGAGGGAGAGCAAATATTATGAAAGGCATGTACTTATTGAAGGAAGTAGTAATGTGCTGTGGATATTGTGATATGTGGGTGCGCTAAATGACTTATTTTTCAGCACATCAAGGAAGCAAAGACTTGTTTCAAACATAAGAATATTTAGGAAACATTATGGCTTGATGTTACAAGAAGAATATATAAAGAAGGAAAAATTTTAAAAATAAGTTTTATGGCACAAACTTAGAAAACGAGGCAGAAAATCCTGTTGCCTAGGATTTGAGTTAGAAGGGCCATTAGGGAGCATCTATTTCAAATTGGAGAAAACTTCAGTTCAGAGAAGACCCATGCATGACTTGTTCAAAATCCCTCCGCAAGTCAGCAGCACAGTCAGACTATTTTTGGTCCAGTCTTTCTACTGTATCACATGACTTCCTTTTGGTTTGGGGGACATTCTCACTTCCATTTCTTGAATAAAATATAACTTCAAAGGTATCACAGACTATTAAAAACTCAAGTATTTATAGACAGGTCTTACCTGTTGATCCATTGGTATAAACTGAAGAGGAACGTTTATTTCCAGAAACAGCTGTGATGGCAATATTGTATTTATTACCAGCAGTGAGATTTAAAAAAGTGTATTCATTCCATGAAGTACTTTCTTGAATTTGGACCCCCTGTATCTTTTGGTTATTATCATCAAATAATTGCACCTCATACCAGGTGACTTTTCCGGGAGAAGGAGTCCACCAAACATGCAAGCTGGTTGAAGTAGTCTTGTCTTTATTGACGTCAAACCTAGCAGGAGGTAAAGGATCTGCAAGGCAAACACCAAGAAAAAGAACATGGCTTGAAGACTTTTGTAAATAACTTGTAAATAAGCTTATTTTGCTACAATGCAGATTCATTTTTCTTAAAAACTTGAAGAATCTGCTACCTGTGAAACAAATTGCATTTTGCTTTACTTCCAAACCTACCATTTCACTTTCAAAAGAAAAACCCCATTTAGCTACTAGCCATACAAATTCCTTTTTCTAATAAAAATTTTTTGTTAAGGTTGCTTTGACCTTGAAAGTCCAAGCAAGGTCATATTTTCTTTGACTTGCAAGTTTAGCAAACTTTTCAAACATTGACAAACATCCAGGCTATGCATGGATAAATACTGAAAATCTCAATAGATTTTCAGAATAGAAAATATAGATATTTAAAGAAAAAGAATTTGAAATTTGTACTGAACTTTTTCCTAGGTTATAGATTGTTGGTGTCAAGTATACATAACTTTGGGTGGTTTTCAGATATTAAACACCCACAGGTTTGATTAAAAGCCTAAGGTAGGTTTGCTTACCAAAATGGATTCCCCAACAGCTGAGATTCCCTACATGCCTAAATTTTTAAAATGTCAGTTTTGAGGCACTTTAGAACTGCCAGTGCCCCAGATCAGGTGGGAATGGGGAAGTCTTGCACCCAGCTGTTAACTTGATTTCAACTCTCAAAGCTATGGGTCAATTTGAGGAGTCCTGCTTTGCCTGTGTTGAGTTTCCGCCATTGAAACTGAAGTAGGACAAAGAGCATATCTTTGGGTTAGGAACTAGGTCAATGATATTTAATGAGCAGCCATTCTTTTTACAGTGGGAAGTAAAATCTGAGAAATAAGGCTATTGCTACCCTGAATGCTGACAGTAGAACTATAGAGAGACATCTACATATGAGAAATTTTCAGGAATCCTACATGGTTCTTGGTCTAGAAAGTGGAATCAAGATATTGGAGACCAATTTTTAAGGGTCAACTTAGATGTTTTAGTGGCATGGTTACAGAGACTTCAATTCTTATTCACCTCCTGATAGACTATATTTTGCTCACAAGATAACACCAAGAATTCTAGACCTAATTAGAACAATATATACTTTAAGAAGATGTTCACTTGTGATTAACATATTAATATGTACAAAGAGAAATAAGATAACCTTACTCTATATTTAAAAGGCATGTATGGACAGACAACCCATAAGTCACCATAGGCTTAATACAGCCTATGAAATTTAATGTCTTTGTCTATGTTTTATGCTATGATTTATATGAGTACATCATACTACAAACATTAAATATGCCACATACCATTTTATAATATAATAATTAATAATAATATAAATATTAGCTGATAAGTAAGCTGAGGCAGCAGTCACTAAGATAATCCACAAAGAGCCCAAAGCACAGGCGAGATTGGAATACAAGGTTGCAGAGTTCACACCATAGCATAGCCCTTTAGTTCACTTGAAGAGTGTAGGTTCTAGAGTCTGATGGCCTGGGCTTGAATCAGGCTTTCCTACTTTGTAGCGGTGCACTTGGGGTAACTCCTTAACCTCCCTGTGCCTCAGTTTCCTCATGTATGCAGTGCTGATAAGACGATTATCTTTTCAGTAGAAATGTTCTGAAGATTAAATTGAATATTATATAAAAAACACTTAGAACAGTATCTGGCATGTAGTAAGTGCTCAGTGTTAGCTCTTATCATCACTATTATTGTTCCTATAATTAGGAGAAGACATTGCCACAGATCCAGTGAGATGTGACAGTAGAGAGTGTGGGCTTTGGAGTCAGATTAACATTCAAATCTCAGCTCCATCACTTATCAGTCATGAGACTTTGTGCAAGTTACTTAACCTATCAAACCTTCCGTTTTCTCATCTGTCTAGGGAGTATAATAATAATACCTACATTCCAAGGCAGTTTTGAGAAGTAACAAGATATAGAGGAGACCATGGGATTCTAATAGCCAATGAAACTCAAGAACAACACTGTCGTACCCAACTGAGTTTAAGGTTTTAAGCACAAGGATGAGAGGGACAGTTGCTTCCAGTGATAGTTCAAAAGGGATCAATACTGTCATCTACTTCTACTATCAAGCCAGATAAAAATTAAAGAAAATGATGTTATGGTTACTATAATCTAAACACACAAAATCTGCAAAATTTCCTAAGTAAAAAGAATTTTAAGTTGCGTGCTTAGACGTAAGTTCAGAAATTAGACTTATCTATTCTTTGAGCAGAAACAAAACAGTCAATCCTTTGTACATCCGCTAGAACAAAGGAACAACGAGACTGGGAAGTGCCTGGGCTGCAAGAACCTGCACTGGAAACAAACACTTAAAATCCAATATATCCTTGTACAGTTTGTGGCTGGCAGTTGTCCACTATTGCTATGCAAGCTGCAGAAATTAAATAGCTTTCAGACTTCTTTTAAATCTAAGTCCAAGGAAAACTCTTCTGTATTAAAAAAGTTTTCAATATTTTATCAGATACAAATTCAATACTTCTATCAGGGTTGCTAATTTCATATATATGTATGTGTGTCTGTATGTGTGTGTGTTAGAGAGAGAATGAAATTTTTAATGCTATTTGAAAATTTAGTCATATACCTGTAATCTTCTGAGCATATGACAGACAATAAGTAACTAGAAAATCCTACTTGACTTATGCAATTTATGCCGATGCTTACAGATATCAATGCACATAGTTGTGCATTTATAGCTTCTCTGGTTTTTCCACCACTCTCATACACATAGTAACCAGTAAAGTATTATGAAATATGAAAACTGTCAAAAATCATAAATCAATACTGTGTTCTTTATCAGTATATCAAAATTTATCATTAGCTCTAAATTTAAGACATCTTTATAGTTCTTGGTTCCACACAGACCTGAAATTTAGAATGTCAATACAAAGTTCTGCAATATTCATCTCATATACCTGAATGAATCTACCAGGACCAGAAAGCCCCAGAATTCCATAATAAGTAAGCTTGATGTCAACCCAATTTTTCTGTTTTCAAAGGAAAAGGCAAAGTTTGGCAAAATTCCTGAACCAAAATGAATTTTTTCCTTTTCATAAAAAATGTGGCTCAGGACACTAGGTGTGATAGAGGATGTCTGTAGTCCCAGCTACTCAGGAGGCTGAGGCAGGAGGATCACTTGAGCCCAGGAGTCCGAGGCTGTAGTGTGCCGTGATCCTGCCTGTGAACAGCTACTGCACTCCAGCCTGGGAAAAATAGCAAGACCCCATCTCTTAAAAGAAAGTGACTTAGAAAGAGGGAGAAAGTTATAAGGCGAGTAATATTTGCTTCTTAATTTTTTTTTTGCCAGAGCATGGTCATTAAAACAGTAGTATTGATTGATATAGGAATTTCTAGACTGTTTAAAATTTGAAATGGTTGTACTTATCTTAGAAATAAATTCAGCCTTATAACAAAAGTGCAGCCAATCTATGGGTTGGTGCCAAAAGCTTTTCCTGAAGACATAATAGCACCACATTATATCTGTGTAGGAACCTGATAGTTTACAATGTGCTTTCTCAGTTGGAATAGGGATTCAGAGACATTAAATGACTTGCTCATGTTGTATCGGTAACAGGTAGTACATCTGAGCTTCTAATATTTGACTCCAAATTGTATATTCTTTCTATCACACCTGAGCTGTCCCAGTGTAAGGAATGATGTCATAAATTGTATATTCAGTGGGATAACAAAAAAACCAAAATAGATGTCTATGGAAAATGATAGGCAGATTTGTAGAATTTTTCAATTGGTGGTTTGGATATTGTAGCATAGTCAAAATGAAAAACAACAGTAATGACAGCTAAATCTAATTCTGTGGCCATGAAAGTTCCCTTTTTTAAAATAATGTTTTTCTTGCTTATTCTTTTTTCCCCTCATTTTATTGCATTTACCTGGAGTCCCATCATTTTATGCTGGATTACTTCAAGAGTTTTGCAAGTATCTTCTTTATTTTCTGTCTTCCCTCCACTATTGGCAAATAACCTCTTTGTACATCTCTCCCTTCTGTTGTCCTCATCCCCCTTGAAGCAGCAAGACCTTTCCATGAGTTTCCATTTCAGGATAAAACCTAAGTTTCTTTCTAGGCACTCAAGGTCTTCTCAAACTGGATATTATCACCTTTTCCCAACCTTATCTTTCACCACTAACTCCAGTCTGTGAGACCTTTTTAGTAATTACAGAGCCAATTTCTGTTTCTTTACGGACATTGAGATACCATTCTAGTTAAAAGTAGAGTGGTTGGGGGCTTGATTGGAAGTTGCATATGTGTTAACACTTTCATTAAAATGGAGTAAAAATCCACCATTCACATAAAATAATTAGAGGTTTTTTCAAGGAAATCGGGGTGAGGGTGGGGCAAAAACCCAAACCATACCTTGGTGCAGGTTTTTGAAAATGAGAAGAAAAACAAAACGGAAAAGAAATTGATCATAATCCCCAGTTAATTAAATACACTTCTAGAGAGGTAATTTCTTTTACTTTGTTATTATTGCTCTTTGAATATAGTTAATTTTCTGGTTTATGTTAAAGATGATGCACTATACTATGCTAATACATCAGGTTGCTGTGCATTAGATTTAACATCTTTATACACTAGATATAAAATTCAGCCACTAAGGAACTTTTAAAATTTTAACAATCTCAAAAGGGAAATTAAAGCAGTTTTGACAATCATTTGCATAACATTAACAACAACGTAGGCTGCCGTGTTATTTTGCGGGTTATCACATTAAGCACTAGGTATACAAATAGGTAGAGGCCAGCACTCTGAGAATCTACAATCTACTCAGGGAATTAAGACATATGTGAAAAGGGTAAACAGAAAGGTGAATTATAGGGAAGCTGATTTTTGATGTCAGACTTAAACCTGGGTTCAATTCCCAACACTGTCACTTACCACAAGGGTAGCTTTAGGCATGTTGCTTAACCTCCTTGATCCTCAGTTCCCTCATCTGTAAAATGGGACTAACAATACCTACTTTACAGAGTTGTAAGTATTAAGAGATAATGTAGATAAAGTGTCAAGTGCAGCCCCTAGCACGTGGTGTGCACTTAGTAAATGGTAGTTGGTATGAGTATGACAGCTTCTCTTGCTGTTAATAGTAATACAGGCCAATGTCAATGCTAAATATGCAAAATTGAGAATGATATCAAAGGGCTGAGGTCTTAGAGGTGGACTTCATGAAGGAGGTGAGCTTGAACAAGTTTGGAAGGTCAAGTAGGACTTAAAAATCAGAGAGACAAAAGGGCATTGCAGAGTGAGAGAGAAGTTTAAACCAAAGCACTGAGAAGTTCACTTCTAGTGAATTTTAGAGAACCTAGACAACTAATGGAGACTGCTGCACCCTCATAGCCATGATATCCTTCAGCAGTCCCACCCCAATTCTTTGATATCAACAGCTGAGGCTTTTTCCAATATTATCTAAAGTGCTACATAAATGCAATATAAAGAGAGGTCCCCTGGCCATTCTTCTAATCAGATTGCTGCCCCAAAGCCCTCTTATGTAGGAACTCACGAGCTGTCACTTGATGTATACTTCCAAACCTGGACATCTAGATATTAAGGAATTATTGTTAATGTTAGGCATAATAATTATATTGTGCTTATGTTAAAAAATTCTTATCTTTCAGAGATGCAAACTGAAATACTTACAAATGACATGAGATGATGGCGACTTGGACTGTATCAGAATGATGTGCAGTGGGGGAATGAGTGGGGATATAGACAAAACAAGATTGGCTATAAATTAGGAATCACTGAAGGTAGGTGATGAGTACATTATACCATCCTTTTTACTTTTTTATGTATTCAAGTTTTTCCATATAAAAGGAAGAAAAAACAAAATTAAAAACAAAAATCTGTGGAAATCTCTATGTATGCCTACCATGTTTATTTTAGTTGTATATTATATGTTTGGGGCATATATGCATCTTAATTTATATACATTCATACATAAAGAATGGGCTTGATTTCTCCTACAAGGTCAGAAAAGTATAAGTATTATCCTTTATTCCCCAGGGGGATTCCAGCAAATTGGCGTCTGGGAATGGAAGGTAAAAACAGTTTTTCTTTGTTTTTCTCTCATTCTGTCTGGACAAATTAGATTTTATTTCTTTCTAGCTAATGTGTAGAATGTCATGCCCACCAACAGAAATAAGAGTAATAGAAGAGTATTCCTAAGCACATGCAGGATGATCAATCTTAGAGAACCAGTCTGGTTCATTCCATATAGGTAGCTCAGCTTGACCTTAAAATTCCTGAAATAAACTGAGTGCAAATGGCTGATTGCTAAATACTGAAGTCACCACTAGAAGTTCAACACAACTGAAAACCAATAGTGGCTGCCGGTTTCTTCACACAAAAACACATTTAATCATTATTAAATGATTAAATTTAATCATTGGTTAGGCTAAGTATATATAGATTTAAAATATTTTGTAATATACTTTGTTCTCTTTAAAAGGTGACTTGAAAAGTGTTAACAAAATATCATGTGGTAATTTGAAAGAGCTAATCCCAATTTAAGAATAATATCCTTTCTGCAGAGCAGTAGAAAGAATATTGGAGCTGGAGCCAGTAAACCAGGGTTTGAGTTCTGGCTCTATCATATATTAGCTGTGTGGATTTGTGAAAATTATCAGTTAGTTCTTTTTTTTTTTGATTGATTGATTGATTGATTGATTTCAGTTCGTTCTTACGAAGATCAATCTCACCTCCAAACTGAAAATAATAATAGTAAACTTACTACACACTTAGTATGTGATAAAAACTGTTCCAGAATTTTGTGGATGAACCAATTAAAACCTCATGATAACCCTAGGAGGTGGGCATTATTACTATTATCATCCTCACCTTATAGATTAGGAAACAGTCCTGGAGGGGTTGAGTAACTTGCTCAGAACAACGTGGCTAGTATGTGATAGAGGCAGTGTGCCTTCAGAACTCAACTCTTAGTCACTATGCAACCTACTCCTTCACAATACCCTCTCCCCAGGTTACCATGAGGCTAAGATTAAACAATACATGGTTGGTACAATATATATTTTATACTCTTACTTACTAAATATAGTAGGTGAAAGAGTTTTATATGCCATAAAAGCATTAAACAAATATTAGAGTATTTTTCTCTTCCTGAGAAAGACAATAAATATTCCTAGGCATTATAGATTTAACCAAGCCTAAAGAGGAATGGTATCAAAATCATAAAGACAATGAATAATAGAAACATTATGTCAATAGCTCTTGAACTTCAATGTGCACCGATTTACTCTGACATTTAAAATGCAAATTCCCCCAGCTCCATTCCTTCTATTTAATAAATTATAATTCCCCCCATGTGGAGTAGAAACCAAGAATACATTTTTATAACAAGCTGTGCAATAGATTTTGACGCAAGTAACATACAGATATTATTAAGAAATAAGGATGGGCGTGGTGGCTCAAGCCTGTAATCCCAGCACTTTGGGAGCCTGAGGCAGGAGGATAATTTGAGGCCAGGAGTTTGAGACCAGCCTGGGCAACACAGTGAGACTCCATCTCTACAAAAAATAAGCAAAATTAGCCAGGCATGGTGGCACATGCCTGTAGTCCTAGCTACTTGGGAGGCTGGAGTGGGAGGATGGCTTGAAGCCAGGAGTTCAAGGCTGCAGTGAGCTGTGATTGCACCACTGCACTTCAGCTAGGGCAACAGAGCAAGACCGTATCTCAAAAATAAATAATTAATTAAAAAAAAAAAGATCCCGCCGCCAATTAAGCCAACTGTGCTCCTTCCTTCATGGGGGCCCAGTGTGCAATGGTTGTAAACAGCAGCCTCCTTGGTAGTATACGCGGCCTGTTGCTTATATGGGTTGCTCTAAGTGACCTTCGAGACAGCCCTTTCTGATGTATGTTCATGTGTCAGATCTTGTGCTGTCCCTAATCTAGGCTCCAGACAGGTGTTCGAGGTGCCTTTGGAAAGCTGCAGGCTCCAGGGCATGGTGGCCAGGGTTCACATTGGCCAATCATCGTGTCCATCCACACCAAGCTGCAGAACAAGGAGAATGTGACTGAGGCCCTATGCAGGGCCAAGTTCAAGTTTCCCGGCCACCAGAAGATCCACATCTCAAAGAAGTGGGGCTTTGCCAAGTTTAATTCAGATGAATTTGAAGACATTGTGGCTGAGAAGCAGCTTATCCCAGATGGATATGGGGTCAAATATATTCCCAATCATGGCCCCCTGAACAAGTAGTTGGCCCTGCACTCATGAGGGTTTCCGTTGTACTGCCCCCTCTTTATTCATGCCCACCAATAAATCCTACTTCCTGTCCAAAAAAAAGTCTTATGTTAAAAGCTATAGAGGTGTTACGGCTGAATTATGTCCCCCACCCAATTCATATGTTGAAACCCTAAACCCCAGCACGTCAGAATGTGATTGTATTTGGAGGTAGGCCCTTTAAAGAGGTGATTAAGTTAAAATAGGGTCTTTAGAGTGGGCCCTAAGACAATATGACTGGTGTCCTTTTAAGAAGAGAAGATTAGTACACAGACAACACAAAAAGAAGTATGACCACATGAGGACACAGCAAGAAGGTGGCTATCTGCAAGCCAAGGAGAGAGGCCTCAGAAGAAACCAAACCTGCAGACATCCTGACCTTGAAATTTTAGCCCCCAGGATTGTGAGAAAATAAATTTCTGCTGTTTAATCTACCCAGTCTGTGGTATTTTGTTATGACAGCACTAGAAAACTAACACAATAAACAACATTTTGAAGTGGAAATAATAGCTGATATGGTGATTTGATAATTAAAGTCCCTAAAATATTTTTTATTAAAGACAAAGGAATTAGCCATATTAAAATAACTTAAATCATTTGAAGATTTTTTGTTTGGCTTTTTTTTTCTAGGCTAATTAATAAGTAGCTGAAACTGACTAGCAAGAGGGAAAATGCCACTAAAATATTCTTTCTACAGGTAAAGTTCTCTACCTGTACATTACATCCATCCCTGGGCTCTGTAACTTACCCATAATCCGATGAGAATAGATAATATTTTTAGAATATGTACATTCTCTCACTAAGATATTAATTTCATTCATTCACATCTACTTATCTGTATGTATTTATCGATCTATCCATACATTCATCCATCCATAGATCAACTCATTCATCTCTCCATCCATCCATCTAGCCATCCATTTACTCAATATTTATGGAACACCTACCACGTGCTCGATGCCATTTTAGGTACTAAAAGCCTACTTCTTATTGTTGGACAAATAATGCCCCCCAAAAGTTCTAAATGAAAACTCTAAAGTAGAAGTCACAAATTCAAATGTCTTTAGAATGCATTCAGATAAGGAAATAAATGAAGTGGTATTCCAGTGAATCGGTATCTAAAAGGAGAAGCTATAACTCAGCTCTAGAGAGTTCTAGGTAGACAGTTTTGCTATCTCTTCCAATATTTTAAGAGAATTCATACATTTGTGTTTTTATGTGAATTTTCCATTTTTTATGGTAGTGAAATAATCTGGAATTTTTTCACAAATACTATGTGAGCCAAATAAAACATAGCTATTATTTAGACACTTAGACATCCCCAGAGGCTACTGGTTTGTGACCTCTGCTCTAGACTATGAGGACACAGTCTTTCAAAAGTGCCAAGTTATTCAACATCTGGTATGTTCACTGTCTGATTTCTGGTGAATTCACAACTAAATAATGTGGCTTTCAAAGGATATTCTTCTTGCATTGCCCATTTAATGATCAAATAAACCTGAGAATTGCCAAATACCTTCTCCTCTATGGTTATGAAAGCATGTTGTACAAGAGGCCACATAAAGTCATCCAGGAAAGCTGTGACAAAGTTCTGTCACCATCTTCATCATAACCTTCTCTCACTGCTGCAGAAGACTATAAGGGTAGGGACCACTTTTTCTTTGTCATACTTATAAGGACACCAATCACCACCAGGCATAGTTCCTGTAGTATCGTGCTTGATAAAAGTTTACTGAACTGCATTAGAATCCACGGGCTTTTCAATTCTGATTTTAAATCTGGAGTGGAAACTGACTGTTGCTGAAATATCGCCCATTTAATTAAAAAATTTTATCCTTACGGCCATGTACACATGACACTAAAGTAACTAGCTATTTTAGAAAATTTATCAGGAAAAATGATGAGACAAATCACATTTGAATGACACAGAGATCATCTAAGCTACTACTGTATCTCTGTCCAAATCTCACGTCCTGCTCTCATTCTGTTTTGTTCTAGACCGATAAGACAGGCAAAATGGAGTAAGTAAAGCACTCACATTTTCAGTGACTTTTTTTGTTTGAAGTTTTGTCTCAGACAATATTATACTAGTTGGCATTGCTTTAATATAATAACAGTAAATTATGATTTATGGAGCTCATCTCTGTAGCTTAGCAATCAATACAGAGGAATACTAGTACTTTCTCTTAACACGAACAGTTTACATATGTCCTTAAAATACAGAAAGCACTATAGACAAATAAATAAATAAATAACAACCAAGTAAAAAACTTCTCCCTGAAACAATTTTTAAAATATCTTAATTAAAATTTTTTTCTTTAAATAGCCATCATATAATTAAGTGTAGAAAATTTATCATTATGCAAACACCTCCTGCAATTTTCATTCTTCACATTTCTCATGAAGCTCCTAAAATCTGTGGCAAAAGTATCTATAAAATGTACTTCCTTAAGCAAAATGATGAGAACCCTGAATGCTAGCACCTTGTAGATGCTGATGAAGTCTTGTTTTACTCAACATTTGGTCAATATAATGCACGCATTTCTTACATCTCATAAATGCCCCTGGACTGAAACATCTACCTGCATAATTTAACTCAAAGCCTATTCTAACTAGTAACACCTACAATGAGTCCTTTTCCATTATCATTTTTACAAAAAGTAAATCCTCTGGGTTCAATGATTGTTTTCTGGCTTCTTATGTATCTTCATCTTTTCTCCAACAAGCTTCTGAAAGCTCAACCTATTTTAACAAATTGCTCTGCTCCACTGAACACACACACTAGTTGACCAGACACATTTTCAAATGTAATTAACACATCTGGAAGTTCTATGTTATAAATTTCAAGGTATTATCAATATGAGTGTTCACAGAACTGTCCTCAAATACCAAGAAACCAACAACGTTATGACTAAAACCCCAGCTGCTTAAACTTCTGTAAAATGTTTTAATTTTGTGGTTAATTTCAGTCTCTCTTTGACTCTATATTTTAAAAAAACCCGATTCTTAACAATTCTCTCAATTTAAGTTCCTGCAAATGGCAGATATTATCTAAAAGTTTCATCTGAAGTAAGTCAAGTAATGTAATTGGGCATTCTGATTTTTTTCTTTGAAAAAATAAGAGAATTAATATTTGGTTGACTTGTGACATGAGCCCAATTAAATTCCCTGATCCTGCTATAACTGCCCTTCAAACTGAAGAGTTCTCACGCCTCTAGAGAACTATAGTAAAAGAAATGATCTTTGTTCAGCTTGAAATGTGAAAGAATACTAAGGACAACACATTTCTAAAGTTGACTTTTAGAATTTTTTACTGAAATTTGAATTTCTGGATGAAAGAAAAGCTTCACTATTGCAACGAATAGAGATAATGTTAAGGACTAATGAAGTCATAAAACATCAAAGTCATTAGAGAATTTAGAGCACATCTGAGGGTGGCTCTGAGGATCAAATGAGGTAATGTGTGTGACAGCCCTTATCTAAGCGGTTGGCACTTGGTAAGAACTTGGACCTGAATGACCTAGTCCAACATTCATTTTACAGGTAAGAAAACCCAGGTGAGAAACTCTCACTATTCACACATGGAAGGATTCACCAAAAGTGTAAGGAAAATAATTGACTTGAGGTGGAGAGTAATCAAAGGATGTTCTCTGATATTATGCTGTTTCAGTTCCTCAAAAGATACAAAATAATTTTTGTACCCTCACTTCAAGGGACTTTTCTAATTTTCCCTTATGAATGGCTCTATTCTATTCCTGCAGATTTTATGTCTTGATTCTAAAAATAAAACTAAATTGAGAAAAGGCATTTTCCTAATCATTGTACGTCCATTATTTATTCTAAAAACATTTACCTAAAATGATTCCAGTGTTTGACAATCTAATGCAATAGAAGCTGAAACCACATAACTTTAACAGATTTCCTCCACAGCCCAAGATTTCTCTTTTCTGCACCTTCCAACCCCCCTCCAGCAGCTAGTCGGCTGTTTTAAGAACTAAGGGTGTCTCTGAAAGTCAACCAAACTGCTTCTCACCAAATCTGAGAAGACCAGAAATCTTTGTCAATATTTATCTTCACAGCTTTATTTGTTGTATTCCTGGAACTTAAATGAAACACCAGCTTGAAAAGGCAGGGCCCAGCCAGGGGTGGCTTGGCCATCCAGCTGCACCTGCCACTTTTTACCTGTTTGCAAGACCACAGTTCTCTCTTCTCCATCCAGAGAAACAATCCTGAACTTATAGAAGGTTCCCGCTTGTAAATCTTTAGGGTTACATCCATAGGTAGTGTTGTCTATCTGAATGGGGTGGCACCATGCGGCCTCCGAGGCGTCACTACTATTGATAAGGCTAAAGTTACAGGGTGACCCCCAAATTTTCCACTGGATAGACACAGACCGGCTGGAGACCCTGGACTCCGTCACGGTGAAGTTACACTTCACTGGCTCAGCCAGTCCTGTCTGCAAAAGAATCAGAGACAACAGTTTAAGGCTGCAGTCTGGACTCCCCAGCTACATGCCCACAGCAAGCTCCCCAAGCTGCCTATCCCCACCCCTCGCCCCCAGCCTCAGCCAGTCCTTTTGCCCTTTAGCGGGAGAAAAGGCCCACAGGGGAGGAGGATGGCAACTTTCTCCCTGGCTGCTCTGTGTCGGCAGCAGCCAGAGAGAGAAGGTGGCTTTTTGCCTTTGACAGTAGAATGAGCTGTCAGTCTGGGTGGGAGCTCAAAAGAGGATCGTTCTTGCCGAGGGACAGCAAGAAATTTTGCCACCTCCCTCTCTAAGGCACAACCCGGGAGACCGGAAAGTGGAGTGGGAATTTCGTTCTCAGCGAGAAGGGGGCGCATTAGCCCCCGACCCCTTCTCAGGCCACTCACCTGCAGCAGGCTCAGTGCGATCCACAAGGCCAGCTGGGCTCCATGGCTCAGCATCGCGCTCAGTGGTTAAGACCTTGACTAAACAGAGGGGGCCGGACGCGGGGCGGCGCGGGGGGTCACCTGTTGCGCGCGCTCAGCGCGCCCCGGGGGCGCAGCGCGCTTCCCTCGGGGCTGGCGACGCGCAGGGGCCACCGCGGCCGCCGCCGCCGCTGCTGCTGCTGCTGCCGCCCCGGGCGGGCTGCGGACGCGGGAGGCGGCGGGGGCAGGCGGCGCGCCGCCCTTCCCACGCTGCCATTCTGACCCGCGCTGCCTCGCCCCGAGCCCGGTCCGCGGACTTCCGCAATCAAAAGGCAATTTCCTCGTCTCCCGGCAAAGGAACAATGCGCCGGCGAGGGAGGGAGCCCCGAGGAGCCAGCGCCTGAGGCTGCCAAGAGGGCCCGGGGCGGGCCAAGCTGCCCCCGCTGCCCAGCGCCGCCACCTCCCCGCCGGGGTCCCGGCCGGGTCCGCGGGGCTCTGCCTCCTCCTCCTCCTGGGCTTTCACTTTTCCCCACTCTGTGGTCCTCGACCCAGTCGTTTTAGCCACAATTAGTGCTTGCTCCCTCTCACTTTCCAGGCCCCCACCCCCGCCCCCTTCCTCCCTCCACACCCAGCGTCTCCCCTCCCTATCTTCCTTCCTATCTTCCTCATCTGCTTTCTCCCGGGCCTCTTTTCCCAGGATTAAACTTGACCGCAGCGCATTTCCCTAGGTCGCCTACAGTCTTTCCTGAAACCTTTTATTAGAGTGCTTTTGCCCTTCTCACCTCAAAGCATTCATTTGTTCCAATGCGCGTCCCCTTGACACCAGCAAGAGAAAAAGACCCCAAAAGGAGTCGGACCATTGTCAACTTGACCTTCATTCTTTTCTGCCATTCACTTTCTCTTTTCTCTTGTATAGGTCTGTGTCCTCCCTAAATCTTATGCAAATAGCGCTGACCAACAGCAAGTATAATCACCACCAACTGTTCAACCCACAGCAAAGTAGTTTCATCACTGTTTCATCCACTAGTTAAAGCCATTTCATCCATAATTATCCAACCAATAGAAGAAAGCCACTGTGTAAACTCTTGTTTGTGGGAAATACTATTCATGGCTCAGCTCCCCACAAATTTACAAAGAAATGGCATTTACTCAGTTTTCAGCACTAACTCTATGCCCTTTAGCAAATGGCTCAGTACCGGAATGATTATGTATCTGAAGATGGATTTTAGAAAATGTCCCAATAAGCGAACAACAAAAATATTTAATTGTACACAAGTGATAATAGCAAAATATTGCAACAACTTTTATAATTTTTGATTGCTTTTTTTTGGGGGGGTGCCATCTCTAACTACCAAAAGATATGAGATTCCATATTCTAATTTCCAAATCAGTGGGAAGGAGAACATATTCCCTTCTTTTTCAAATAGGTTATGCATAAAGCTATATTTTTTGGCTATTTTTTCTAGTATATCTACTTTGAGGAAAAGTTGAAAAAAGGAAAAAAGCAAAAATTGTTTCAATTCTTTTAGAAAACATGTTTTTTTAAAAAAAAATCTGTTAATGAAAAAATGAAGTTCCTTCTCCTTCAAAGATTCTATGAACTTTTAATCTGCAGTGAGACCCGAGATCACAAATCTCTGCAGCCAGATCAGAAATTTCAAAACTCCTTTGCAAGTTAGCAAACACTCAAAAAAGTTTAAACCTAAAACATCTGTGTATTTCTGGGAAAACAGAATCTTTCTTATTTCTCTGCCTAGGTCTTACTAAGGCGCTTTTACTCTGTATGTTGCCCCCAAGTTCCATGGCTCTGCACAGCCTAGCATACCTGTCAGCCTCATCAGAGATGGCCCCCTCCTCCCCTGTGTTAGATACTGCAAGCCTTATTGCAGGATCCGGCTGCTTCAGCCTCTACAGGGGTCTTTTCTCAGCCTTACTCATTTTCAATATTACCTTTTTCTTGTTTTGCTATATTAAGAAATCAAGTTTCTATTACAGTTTTGTCCACTGTAAAACTGTAATAATACCTACTTTAAATATGTCACAGGGCTATTATAAATAAATATGATCATATATATTAAAGCACCTTTGCAAAGTTTAATGTGCTGTACAAGGATCAGTTTGCCTAGTAATGTACTGTACCCAAATTACATTCTTTGCTCTCTTTTAAATTCATCCACTTAATAACTTCTGTTGCTCATCCTTCACTTTGTCCTTTCTTTTGAGGTTTAAAATTTTCTCACAGTTCAGCCCTTAGATTTGAAATCTTCCCATTTAAATATACTAAATACCCTTATGTCATTTGTGGAAATCTTCAATAAATCCTACCTCCTCCAAACCTTTCCCAAACATTTTTTTGAAACACTACATGGCACCAAAATACTGTACCCTATCAGTTAATTTTAAAGCTATATTTTATTTCCAATATACTGTCTTAATCTTTCTTATCACACAGGCAAATGTACCAAAAAGGCAAAGTTTGAAGAGGACCAATCAAACACGGCAATAAGAAAATATCCTCACAATAACACAGTTTAAATGCTTCCAAATTCTATGTTATTAACAGTGATCTGCTAATAAAGCTCCTGGGAACAAGAATTAGGAAAAAAAGAAGTGATTTCTTTAAATGCAATTATTTTCTTTTTGATCTATCAAAGAGGGACATATACATTTAGAATCATATATCCTTTATCTATTTTATTATCGTCAATGCATATGAAGAATCATAGCAATACGAAGGAAAGGACAAATGGTCATAGATATCTCTTTTCCAGAGGTATATAACTACTAATTCTTTTTTGGAAAAATCTTAAGGCTGAGATGGAGCTCTCAAATAATTAGTGGGTCCTAAATAACCCATAAAAATTAGCATACTATGAAACAAAAGGAAAAGTTTAAACTCAAGCTTTAACTGCTTACATTTTTCCTTGTAAAAGGAAATATATTAATATGAGAAATCAGAGATAATTGTAATAGATTCAAGGAAATATAGGACTGGGAGAAGCTGCCAGACATCATCTTTTGTATGAGGAGTTTGCTTGAAACTACTGAACAAAGTATAAATAAATTGATTTATTTTTTCCTTTGTTCTCATCTTTGTTTGGAATTCCTCAACTTCTTCTGAGTCTATATATCCTGCATAATGGCACTGCATTTGCTTTAGAAGTTACTGCATTCCAGGAATTTGGGATCAGTCACTCTGTACCACTTCAGGGGACAACCTTTTCTTGCTACTAGGAAACTTTTCCCAGACTACGTGGGAAGGATGAGGCTGCTTTTGATTAGACATAAGTGAACAAACAGCTGTTTTTAAAAAAACTGTCATAGCAATTAACAATTATGTTATAATTAACATGATCATTAATTATGAATTCATGGCTAAAAGCACTGCTCTTGTCACACTATGAACATAGATGTTGAATGATACAACTGGTCATTGGGGCCCACGAGCCACTGTCTGAGAACTGCTATTTTAGATCAGGGTTTGAACTGGGTGTAGACTGGGAGAGGGGGTGTTGGGTGGATGTGTGGAGGGCAGAGTGGATTGGCAAAGCTAATCCAAACTCCTCATGCATGACCTAAAAGGTCATGGTCCTCACCCAGGCCCTTCATTACTGGCCTCTGCCCACTCCTTGCTGTTCTCCTGCTTGCCCTCTATTCTCCAGTTGCCTGGGTCTGATAATTCATTTACTCATCCATTCAGCAAATCTTGACTAAGCACCTACTGTGTGCCAAGCTGTGGTTTACGTTTTAGAGATGCATCCATGGAGCTGATTTTTCCTACCCCAGGGCTTTTGTGCCTGCCATTTCCTCTTCTTGGACCGCTCCTCCCCAGGCTCCCTGGTTGGCTACCTTCCTCTCATCCTTTAGGTTTCAGCTTAGGCACACCTCTGTGGAGCCAGGCCCTTTCAAATTTCACAAGGAAAAAGCACCTCTTTTTAATTCTTCATCTCAGTAACTTATTTGTTTAATTTGGAGTATTAATGATATTTGGTAATAATCATCATTTATATATTTGTGCACTGTCTACCTTCTCGGGTCATATGCGGAATTCTGTTAAGGCAGAGTCTTTGTCTGTCTTGCTTTTCTTGTACAGGGCTGGGCATATAATAGAGTCTCAATTAATATTTGTTCAACGGATGAATAAATGAATCTTTGTAGCTGCTCAGTAAATATTGTCATGTGAATAAATACTTTAAATAAGCCCTTCCAAACACGGTCCTCCGGATGCCTCAAATACCATCCTGGACAGGAGGTGGGGGAGAAGAGAAGAGACAGAGAGGGAGGAGGAAAGGAATAAAAAAGAGGAAGTGAAGATTGCTTCTGAAGGGAAAGAGAAAAAGGCGGAAGAAGGTAAGAGTGGGGGGGAGATGAAAGGAGGAATAGGAGGAGGAGGGAGGCAGTATCCTTTAGGAAAGTGGTTCTCTAAGTGTAGCATTCGTATCATCTGAGAACTTGCTAGAAATGCAAATTCTATAGCTCTTCTACAGACCTAAGGAATCAGAATTGCTGGGGGTAGAGCCCAATAACCTGTGTTTTAACAAGCCCTCCTGTTCTAATTGGTGAGGAAGAGCTACCTCGATTCCAAACACAAGTCTCAGATTGTACCCTAAACCCTGTACTAGATATCTTTTTATATTCAAGAGAGTTAATGATATCTTGTTGTTCTTTTTCTCTTAAATTTTACTGAGCCCTCTGGTTATAAGAAGCTACATGGATGATTTAGAAGGTCTTGGAACAATTTTAGAATGTGTCATTTAAATAAATTGTGACATTTACAATATATAATATGTAAGATACATATTCTGATATTTATAACTTCTCATTAAAAATAAAGTGTGGGCTGGGCACGGTGGCTCACACTTGTAATCCTAGCACTTTGGGAGGCCAAAGCAGGAGTATGCCTTGAGGCCACGAGTTTGAGAACAGCCTGGGCAACATAGTGAGACCCCCATCCCTACAAAAAAGTTCTTAAAAAATTAGTGGGGCATGATGGAACATGCCTGTAGTCCCAGCTACTCAGGAGGCTGAGGCAGGAGCATCACTCGAGCGCAGGAGTTGGAGGCTGTAGTGAGCTATGTTCACACCACCGCACTCTAGCCTGGGTGGCAGAGTGAGACTCGGTCTCAGGAAAAAGAAAAAGTGTGGATGCTAAAGGAAAGAGGATCAATATGTAGCAAACTTAATAAATGTTAGACATAAGGCCAGTTTGATATCTTTCCTCCTGGGAAGTACTTTTGTTATGCAAATCTCATTCTTGACTTTTCTCCAGATATTTTTTTAAAAAACAGAAGCACAGCAATCAGGGGAATATGTCAATTAAAAACAATTACAAGATGGCAAATCCTTTTCTAAATTTTAATTTAAACTGACTCAATGGTAAATTATGGCAAAAGTGAATAAAATTTTAATCTGTAGCAGGTGTCACGAATTTAAAAAGAGGTATATTAAAATGTAAGGAAACATTATTCTGAGAAGTAGTTTTTTTAAAAAAATGACCATCCTATTTTATAGTTAGAGATACAGTTTGTGATACTTATATTTCAAGGAATCTTTCTAGATAAACTTCCTACAGCACAGGTCTCCTGGAAAATGGAAATAATAAAAGCATTGGGAGGACGGTTGCAAGGATTAAATGAGAAAGTGCATTTTATATGCATAGTACAGTTCCTGGCCAAAGGATTCAATAAATGTTAAGTTCTATGATAATCAGCAGTAATAATATTCTTTGAATGACGTTAAAATAAATCACGGGTGCTGTGCACTCAGTGACACTGGAGAATGACAAAGTCTATGGGTGCAAATGTCTTTATGATAACATCCAATGATAATAAATTCTCATTGCTCCAATCTCTTACACAAGAGAAACTCTTCGGTATATCAGTCCCAAAGACATTTAAGGGCTGTTCGGGCTGTTGGACATACCAAGATTTAGTGCCGGATATGTCTCTAACAGCAGGCTCCACCGACCCTCTCCAACACATCTCTAAGATTTCCTAGTATCTTTTTTTCTACACCAATTTCTCACCCCTCCCCCCACTTTTTTTTTTTAATTTGCAGGAAATGGGCGTTGCACAGCTTTTGTCATAACTTTGTAACCACAGACAGCCAAATAACTTACAACCAGATGTAACTGTAAACGAATCACTTCTTAGCCTCAAGTCCTCCTGCTACGTCTTCACTGACACCAATCCCCACCACCCCGCCCTCGGAGATGAGTCTGCTCGCGCATGAACCGAGGGGAGGCAAGGGGAGGCATTCGTGCTTACGGTGCCAGTCTGCATGGGCGTGGCTGCCCTATATTACGGTTTCAGGAACTAGGTCATGATTCTCATGAACATTTATTCACCAAACCCCAGGATAGTACATAAATAAAACATGGCTTAACATAACATTGGCTTTAAAGAAAAGGAAAACACAATCACTCATTTCATCTCCCTTAGAAAATGATGAGTGGAGGGATAAAACTCTGCCTTCTTTTTATTCTGAATATCTCGTGGCCAGGCTGTTACTTCCCACGAATTCCTTGGAGGTCACAAATAGCACAGGTGACTTTTTTTGCTTTTACAGTGAGATATGAACATTGCTTTAAAAATTGGAATAAGTAGGTGATGTTGAGAAAGTTAGGAGATTTTACACGTAAAAAAAAATCTGGATGTCGACTTTTCTTTAAAAAATCAAAAGATTGAGGCACGCTGGGCCCACATTCCGCCTGCCTCCTTGGTCAGGTCTGACTCTACACAGCTCCCTCACCCCACCCTTCTCTGCTGGGTGAGGGATACACATGGCATCTCAGAGACCCCTGAATGTTGGTGCTGACAGTGATCAAAGCAGAAGATCAAAAGATCTTATCATGTTTTTCAAAAATGTACTGCTAACACCATCAGCTAGATCATAGATCCCTTGAAGGAAGGGGTCGTGTCTCTTCATTATTTCCTTTACATCCCCAGGTCATAGAGACGCTATGTCTCCTTATATATTGACAGAGTAAACATTCACACCCCCAACACGAAACAAGGGCATGGCTAAGTGTTTGTAAGTCTTAATCAAAATACATAGTATTCTTCAGCTGCTCCAAAGCAGACCTGGAACCCTTAGCATCACAGAATCTAATACCTAGAGCTCAAGCCTTAGGAAAAGCTAGCGTCCAAGAAGCCCATGTTCCAAATGAAAAAACCCTAACTCTAGAGAAGATGGAGTCCTTCTCAACAATCAGGAGGTCACTCCTGATGTCACTGCTCAGGCCATCAAGGTCAAAACTCATAGCAAAACACACACTTGCAGTACCCTCTCCACAGCTCTGCTGTCTCAGGCTGGAAGTACAGCCTTGCATAAAGAGGAGAGACGCAAATGTCCACAGACCCCCAGATGAGCAGCAAGCATCTGTGTCAAGCTACACGGATGGGTGTACTCATTGGCCTAGATCTATTAGGGATCTAAAATAAGAAGAGTCCTGACAGAAAAATAGGTACCACCAACTCCCAAATAGAAGGTTCCCCAGTGGGGGGACCCTATCTGGACTTAGCAATGGTAATATTCTGCTGCCAGCTCCCCCAAAGTGTGGGAAGAAGGGAAAGGGAATTTTACCTCAAAGACAGCTCCTGGCATTCATAGTATTTCTCCATTCAGTTACTTTTCACCATACTTCACAAAGCTGGGTTGCAAAGCTGTTATTCCATGCGTGGAATATGGGAGTGTAACCAATATGTAGCTGAGGTGAGTTACAGAGATTTAAAGTACGTAGCAGTTTCATCCCGAGTTTCTTTATCTTATCATCACACTTACCAGCTAGCTCATCCCCAGTTCTGACCCTCCCATCATCATTTCTCTCCTGGTGTTTGCTCTCCTTCCACCTCCCAATCCCTCATCCACTGTCCCCCTGGTCCTCAAGGAAGACAGAGCTGAGTATGCCTAAGGCCACTGGCCTATCCCTAACTGAGTAGCATCCTTTGGATTCAACCCTCTGAAAGATTTTAAGTAAATTTCTTCTCTACTCTTCTTATTTTTAAAACTTTTTTATTTTGAAGTGATTTCAAATTTACAGACAAGTAGTAAGAATTGTACAAAGCGCTTCTACACATCCTTACCCAGACTCACCAATTTGTTTCTTTAACATTCTGTCACAGTTGCTTTATCATTCTCTCTCCTTCTCTCTCCATATATAATATTTTTACCTGAACCATTTCAGAATAGGTTACATACATCCTGAATTAAGTGTGCAATCTAAGTAAAGTTATCAAAATCAGGAAATTCAAAATTGAAGCAATACTTAAATGCACAGTCCATATATCAATTTTGTCAATGATCACAATAACAAAAAGTACTTTTGGTACTTTTTGTTTTCTTTCTAGTACAGGACCTAGCCCAGCATTCAGTTGTCAAGTCTCTTAATCTTCTAACCTGGAACAATTTCTCAGTCTTTTAAAATTACCTTTATGACATTGGCCTTTCTGAATGATACGGCTTGGTTATTTCCACAGCATCTTCCTCCATCTGAACTCATCTGATACTTCTTCATGATTAGATTCAAATTATACATCCCCAGCAGCACTTCCTCTCTTTTCCTGCTTTCAGTGTTTTTCTCAACAGGCTGATTATTCAATTAATCTCCAATGGATTGCAAACCTAATTACACATTGGGAGATTTGCACACTACAGGTACTGGGGTAGGAGACTTCAGCAAATTCTGATTCAGTAGGTCTGAGGTGGAATCTTAGAATCTTAAAAAAGCCTCCCAGGTAGTTTTATTTTAAGAGAGAGATGTTTTGCTCTGTTGCCCAGGCTGCAGTGCAGTGGCATAATCATAGCTCACTGCAGCCTCCAACTCCTGAGCTCAAATGATCCTCAGCCTCCCAAGTAACTAGGGCTGCAGGCAGGAGTCACACCCAACTAATTAATTTTTTTTTAAGAGATGGGGTCTCCCTAATTTGCCCAGGCCGGTCTCCAACTCCTGGCCTCAAGGGGTCCTCCCACCTCAGCTTTCCCATTTGCTGGATTTGATGTATCTATGGCCAGGGCTGAGAGCCACGGGCTTTCTCTCTGATGGGCTTCTCCTTTGATCTCATTTTGCTTTTCCTTTGCCATTCTCTCTCCTACTGCATCAACCCTTGCCTGAAGTAGATCTCGTCTGCCCAGGCAGAACAATGTGCCAGAGAAATACTGGCATATTAAGGAGCCCATTTTAATGCACATGCTCTGTTTCATAGTTGCATTTTATGTGCATATGATTACACAGTTGTCCATCAGTATATGCTTGGGAAATAATTCCAGCCCCAACCCCCATAACCAAATCCACGCATACTCAAGTCCCACTGTAGCGGGCCCTTCGAAACCTGCATATAGGAAAAGTCAGCCCTCCGTATACTCGGGCTTCGAATTCCATAAATACTGTATTTTCCACCTGCATTTGGTTGGAAAAAAGCTGCAAATAAGTGGACTTGTGCAGTTCGAACCCATGTTGTTCAAGAGTCAATTGCACATATTGACAAAATATCAACAGTCTTTGTGTGCAAAAATGGAAAGCAATGCAAATCACTCATAACTAAAAGAAAACGCAAGGAAAGAAGAATCCTTGAGATTTTAAGGCTGGTAGGGTCTAGTGAATTGTAAACCATGTTTATGCTGTTGGCCCACTATAAACCAGTTCAGCTGGCAAATCAAGAAAACTGCAGCCCATGTCAGGATGAGGCTTGAGTGATGCTCATGATAAATTAGGGTCTTCAGAAACGCATCCCTCCCATAATATGTTACTCCTCGATTGGCCTTTATGCCGCATAAGCATTCTCAGAACCTGTTTACACTTTATCCCATTCACACCAGGCGATCTAAGAGTCATGAGGAGTGAATTAGGGGATGGTTTGATTTTTTTGCTACATCTTTGTTCTTCTCCCTCTAGGTCTTTGCCCCGGTAAAGGGGAATATTGTTCCGCTTTCAGTTCTGGCCACAGAACAGTGGTGACAGTGGGGTGTCTCCCCTGCATATTTTGACCCAATGAAGGAGGTTACCCCAGACTTGCAGGGGGAGGGGGAAAGTGGGGTGTTTTCTGCATTCCACCTCTGTTATTTGGAGACTCGCACTGGGCTGTGTTCTCTTTGAAGGCCAAATGGGAGGAAACATAGAACTGTGAAAGCCCGGACCAGTTCCACAATGGCTATTCATGAGCTGAGGAAATGCAACCCCTCTCCCAGGCCAGGGCAAGGGTGGGGTGGGGAGGGGAAGAAGGAGGTGCACCTCCAAACAAGATTTATAGATATTTAGCGGTATCAGGACGGCCAGTAACATTTCTATTGCAAGCTCAGCATTTTATCCCTTTCAAAGCATTTTCACATAATATGTTGGCTCATCTGGTTTTGATAACCTTGTGAAATAGGCAGGGTAGGAACGGTGAAGCAAAAACAAGGAGAGGCCAGTATTATTTGCTAAAACTATTGAATACTTATCATGAGTAGCCAGTGTTCTAAGCACTTTGCTTAATCAGATTTTAATCCTGTGTTAGGAGGCAGATAGAATACCCACAATTATCTTTATTTTAAAGAGAAATGAGTATGACTTGAGTTGAGTAACTAGTAGATTTCACCACTGGGATTTAAGCCAGGTTTCTCTGACACCAGAGCCCTAGCTCTTCGCCTCTGCATCAAACCACCTGCACTAAGGTCACATGGCCAAGAGGGGATCCAGACCAGACCTCTCCTGAGAGTATACTACTCAAACAGTAGACGGAGGCTGGTCAGGTTTTGAAGCCAAAGTGAAGCCAAAGGCCCACCTTCCCTCCCTTTGGAATCCACTTCTCCACATTTAACTCTTCCTCCTGCACCCCATTGCTCAGAGTCTGGGCATGGTGGCTCATGCCTGTAATCCCGGCACTTTGGGAGGCCAAGGCAGGAGGATTGCTTGAGGCCAGGAGTTCGAGACTAGCCTGGGCAACAATGAGACCCTGTCTCTACAAAAAATACGAAAATTAGCCAGGAGTGGTGGAGTGCACCTGTAGTCCCAGGTACTTGGGAGGCTGAGGCAGAAGGATCGCTTGAGCCCAGAAGTTTAAGGTTGCAGTGAGCTATGATGATGCCACTGCACTGCAGCCTGGGCAACAGAGTGAGACTCTGTCTCAAAAAAAAAAAAAAAAGTATCAGTATGACTTGAGGGCTTCTTAAAGTACAGATTGTTGGGGGCTCTACACCCAGAGTTTCTGATTTAGTAGGTCTAAGGTAGGGCCCAAGTGGTTGCATTTCTAATAAGTTCTGGGTATTGGGTCCATACTTGAAGAACAACTGATGCAGATATTTCCTGACTCATACTATAGACAAGCTTCCTGTTCTACTGACTTTGTCCTTGTGAAGACACACATAGCCACATTTTGCCTTTATACTATTTATAAAGGCAAAAATAATAACAGCAGCTAACATTAATTAAACTATTTCATAAGAGTCCCCAGATCCAGCTATAAAAAAGAAAAAAACTAAACTATTTCACTATTTTCCAGGCATTTGATATGTGTTAATTCATTTACTGTTCAGGGTGGGAGTGGGGGGTAGAAGAGAGAGAGAGAGAGAGTGCATACCACAGAGTTTTGACCAAGTATTGGCCCAAGCATACAGCCTTCCAAAGTCAGAGCCCTCACAGTAGCAGGTAAGGATGTGAGAAAAGGGAGGGAAAAAGAGAAAAGCACGGAACATTCTCTTCCCAAAGGAGTCAAGTTAGGACAATTTTGCAATAGCATTAATGAAGATTGATTGCTGGATTTCAAATCATTACTTCCTTGCCATTTACCTTCATTAACAGGTACTCTATGTAACAGAATAGGTGGCTAGAAGTTCAGGGGTGTGTGTGTGTGTATTCTTCTTGCTCTGTCACTCCCTAGTCATTTGACCTTGGGTAAAGTCTTTAACCTGTTTAAGTTTCAGCTAGGCATCTGCAAAGTAGAGACAGTGATGATGATGATACCGTGGTAGATTGTTTAATGGCCACAGATTCCTCCCACCCAATATGTATGCCCCTTTGCAATGTGACTTTTCAGCTTTTCCCATCAGAAGGTGAAGTCTATTTTCCTCATCCCCTGGATCTGGCCTGGCTTGAGGTTTGTGTTGACCAACAGAATGCGGCAGAGAGTGATGCTGTGTAATTCCAGAGCCTAAACCTCAAGAGGCTTGTAGCTCCCACCTTTGCCCTCTGGTGAAGCTGCCAAAAATCGTCATGAAAAGGAAGCTGGTGTAGCCTCCTGGAGGATGAGAGGCCAAGTGGAGGAGAACCTGGATGCCCCAGCCTACAGCCAGCACTGACTATTATGAATCTTTTAGCTCAGCTGATCCTTGAAGCTGAATGCAGCTGCAAGAGAAAGCTAAGAAGAAACCAGCAGAGGAACCACCCACACATCCAACAAAATCATAAGAAATTATAAACTGTTTTATAATTTCATTCTTTTAAACCACTAAGTTTTGGGAAGGTTTGTTATATAGTGATGGGAAATGGATGCAAGTATCCAACTCCCAGAGTGTATGAAAGTGCTTAGCATAGTTCCTGACACACAAATCCTAGTTATTATTTTTATCCCTTAGATTCTCTGCTTTGCAGATACTATAAAGCATCTATTTATGTTTTCTTCCTCATCACTCAAAGGGATTCTTGATGGAAGGAAAGACACAAATATGCAACACTTTCTCTTTTGAAGTGTTTTGTGACATCTCCACCCCCACTCCCAGATCACGTTCCAACTCCAATTCATCCTTTGACTGTGGGTCTAGAACACCGTGGTCACGCCATGTATATTAATTAGTGGTAATGATGTAATATTTCCAAGCATAAAATCGGAGCATTTCAGTTGTTATTCTTTCTTCTGTAGATTTCTACCTCGGATTAAGTGTTTAAAATTCTACCTGATGCTACCTGATTCCTTTTGTTTATAGGAACAAAAGGAATGACAGATAATTTAATAGTGTCATGAATTAAAATAGTGAGTAGGAATTAAGGACTGTTCCTGGATGAAGACTGCATTAAAAAACATATGAGATCTTTCTCAATATACATTCAGTTCCTGCACATGGGAGAATTATTACAGGGCTCTTCTACCATCTAAGTCTTTTCTACATTCTCAGCAGCATGCTCATCCTACATTCAATGATTTTGACCACATTATGCTATGTGATTCTGTACCACCTTTACATTTATTTTCACATCCCCCACGACGTCTGCCAAATAGTAGGTGCTCGATAAATGAGTATAGAATGCATGATTGGATTGAAGTGATAAAATCCCCAACTTTCTTTAAAATGCTAATTTTAGGTAAAAATTGGAATCACTTTCTAACTTTCCACCCTGCCCTATCCCAGCTCCTTCATGTTTCACCCTTCGCTTTTCCCCAACCTCTTACTAGGTTAACTCTATACTCCTTTAAGCTCAGTTCAGATATTCCCTGAAACTTCCACACCAGTCAGGATTCTCTCTTTTGTATTCTCGAAAAGCCTGTGTATATCTCTATTTCCCTCAACACCTTGGCAGATGGTGAGTTCCTTCAGGGCAACAATTTTGCTATTCACCTTTGTGTCCTAGTAAAGAACAGCAATAACACTATTATTTCTCAAATGCTCACTAAGGACCAGGTTATCGCTCTCAATCCTTGCAACAGCCCTCAAAGGTGGGGGTTCCGTTTTACAGATGAGGAAACTGAGGCTTGGAAAGTTTAAGTAACTTGTCCTGGTCACCTTGCTAGGAAGAGGCAGAGTCAGGGCTTTCACCTCAAAGCCTGAGTTTTCTGGGACTCTGTGTTCTGACACTAGTTTGGTTCTCAAGAAATGATTGTTGAGTGGGTGAACATTTTCCGAAACTACTAAGTTAGCAGCCATCATTGTCTCCCTTTCTTTTTTTCTCATACTCCGTGTGTGTGTGTGTGTGTGTGTATGGGGGGAAGTTGAAGGATGATCAAGAGATGAAATGGGGGAAACAGAAGGGAAAAAAAGGAGCTAGATAATAAGTTCTTCAATGAAACACTAGGTATATTAGATAATACAAACATATTAAACACTAGATACACACAAACTTCAAAACTTTTAGACAATAAAAAGCATGGCTACTCAACATGACCATCCCACCTGGACATTGGCAGTAAATAGGTCACTTGCCACCCAAGTGGCCAACAATTCCATCCACTTCCTCATCACTCCAGTCTACTCAACTCCCAGCACTCCTTGGCACTCTCCCATCCGACCCTACTTACCATCCACCCCTCATCACCTCCACACCTCTCAGCTTTCCACACTCATACATTCTATCCATTCCTCTCCTCCCACACATCACTCACCCATCCACTCATCCTTCACTACTCCCTCCCTCCACTCCATCCACCACTCCACTACCTCCCTCCTCATCCACACCCTCCCTCCACTCATCCACTCACCACTCCACTCCACTCCACTCCACTCCATGCATTCCATTCCAACTCCACTCCACTCCATTCCATCACTCCCTCCACTCACTCCCCAATTCCACTCCTCTCCATTCCACTCCCATCCACTCCTCACTCCACTCCATCCACTCCATCTCCACTCCTTCCTCCATTCCACTCCACTCCATTCCCTCCACCCTCACTCCATCCACTCCTCATCCATCCACTCACTCCACTCTCATCCACTCCACTCACCATCCACCTTCCACCCATCACCCATCTCCCTCCATTCCACTCCTCTTCCCACTCCACTCCATTCCACTCCATGCATTCCATTCCTTTCCATTCCACTCCTTCTCCACTCTCCATCATCCTCCATCCATTCCACTCCTTTCCATTCCACTCCACTCCATTCCACTCCTTTCCATTCCACTCCACTCCATTCCACTCCTTTCCATTCCACTCCACTCCATTCCATTCCACTCCACTCCATTCCACTCCTTTCCATTCCACTCCATTCCATTCCACTCCACTCCATTCCACTCCACTCCTTTCATTCCACTCGTTTCCATTCCACTCCACTCCGTTCCACTCCTTTCCTTTCCACTCCACTCCTTTCTATTCCACTCTATTCCATTCCATTCACCCCCACTCCATTTTGCTCCATTCCATTCCATATCTTTCCTTTTTTTCCTTTCTTTTCCACAAAACTTTATTAAATATTAAGCACTTTGTTCAGGCCCTAGAGATACAAAAACAGATAAATACAGAGCTTACCCTCCAAAAACTCAATTCAGATTTGTCCTGTCATCCCTTGATAAAAGGCCATCCCAACCCACAGCCCAATTAGACTAAGTCAATCCAAAATTCTCACAAACCAGGTGCTGTCTGATAAAGAAAACAATGGACATACAGACATTTTCTTTTCACACAATTCCAAGCAATTAAGTCGAATGATTTTACTCCTCTCTTAATACTCTTCTGGACATCCACTGTTGAGATAGAGTACCTTTTGAAATTACTTTCAAAGGAACGCATTTTATCACCAGGTTAAACTATTTCTAACCTTTATAAATTACTATTCAGACTGGTTATTTTGACTTAATATAAGTAAGACTTTGCTGAATCAAAGTTTACTACAGGAGTGCTGGACTAAAGGCTTTACAGTCATGGAGAGCTGCAGTTGCAAAAACTGTCTTTGGAAAAAGCATAGCTTTTACACACTAGCTTCCCAGGACATAGTCAAGATTTTGCCTACGCTTTAAGAAAAAAACCCTGGAACATGAGATAGCTGGCTGCATAGTCATTCTGGTGCCCTATCTGGGAGCTCATATAAAACACTGTAGTGGATTTCACTCTAGAAAGAGGCTAAAAGAAAATCACCAGTGTGTTTGTCATGATCCAAGGCTGCAAACCAGCTCTGGGATTGGGTCACGTGAGCTCTGCAACAGTGCTAGGTTTGCCCAGCAGGTGTGCCTGCGACAGAGCTCTGAAGCTGGTTGTTCTTGACGCATTCTAGCAGAGCCCAGTCCACGTCAACCCTCTGTGCTTCACAATGGTCAAACCTGGGCAAAAATGGGAGAATATTCTTTTGCTAATAGACAATCCTTTAGTGTTCAGACAAATGTGTTTTTATTGTAGTTTTTAGTCAATATGTTTTTTCTTTGATACACATTTTTTCTGTATGTTATATATATTTGAGCTCAGACATAAACAAATACTCTTCTAAACTGAGGTTAGAATGAAAGTTTTAGGTGAGGCACATTCAGCCAAAATGAGGAGGTGCTCCACCAAGAAGCATTCATTTTCAAAAGTAAGTGGTGAATCTCTCGCTCCCGTCAGTGGTTGGAAGAATTCGGGAGCTGCAGATTTAGGGAGAGCACAGTGCCCGTTCATGAGGGTATCCTTAAGTCATAGCTCTCTTGCTTCCATTTCCTGCGTTCCTTTCCCACTTTCCAAGCCAAGACAGATCTGAAACCATAATTATCAAGCTAGGAGATGTGGGTAAAAAGTTAGGTAGGGAGTGAGAGAATTTGAACGTGTTTCCCTTTCCCTACTTTAAGCTCAAAGTGGGTGGGGTGATGGGAGAGAAAAAGCTAACATTTAAGTCAAATTTAGAGTTTGGGTTATTTCCTGGAGTGGATATTTTTGTAAATGGATTGAGTGAATCTTGAGTTTTAAGGTGATATAAAGAGTGTCTAGAAAAACAATGGGGTCTTCCCAATTTCTATTCAGAGGCAAGAGAAGAACTAGGTCATAGGGAAGATTTATAGTTAAGGGAAAGTGGAGATAAAAATAAAGTCCCAACAGTTTAGTGATCAATAATGAAGCATGTGCTCACTAGCTAGGAACCATATGCAATATTAAATTCTGCACAATGCAAAAGATAACAGAGCACTAAATGGATATTAAGTCATATGAATAGTTTTGGGCTTTTACTTTCTTAAATGATTTGGGTTGTTTATTAGGAAGTAGCTAAACACTGCCAATGGAACCTTAGCTTTTTTGATTTGCTACAGTTATACTGTTATTGCCTAAATAAACTGTGAATGGACAGTAAAACCAAAGAAATGAACACCTGGACAGAAACACCTTTGAACAGACTCCTTTGACTGTGACATCACTGCTTCTCATCCTTTGACTTATCTGTCACCTTTGGACTAAAGAAGGTCACAAGTAGGTTTGAGGATGCTGAAGTGGAAGTGACGTTTGCTTATTTTTGATTGTGCTCCCAAATCAATTATAGATTTCTGAATCTGCCATTGCTTTGTAACTCTTTCTCCTCTCTTAGAGCATTGATATTGATATATATGCAGGGTCACCCGCAAGGTACTGATTTCAGTTTCTATCTTTTGGTTTCAGGCCATGCGTAAGAATATGAACCTTGTCTTTGGTTCAGAAAATGTGGCCAACCTATAGGAGTGCAGTTATGTCATAGCAGCCTAATTATCTCCAACTTGTAAAGATACAGAAACTTTAATTCAATTTCAAAGATTTTCTCATCATGTAAAATGACTTCATGTACAATTAGCAGCTAGGATGCAGAATGCCTGATCTCCCACTGCAGTGGTGGCATTTTCAGCAAGCAAGTCTTTTCCAGCCATGGGCTTTCTGAGACCATTCACAAACCACACTCCACATTCACTCGCTCTTTACCTCTTCAGTGGTGCTGGAGAAGGGCTGAGTAGTCAACGGATCCCATGATATGTCTGTGATTCCAGTCATGTGCAGATTGGGGTGCTGCCCCTCACTGTGGTTTTGGCTGTAGTTTTCTGTAGTATTCCTGATGAAGGCCTCCGTGGTGTTCCTAATAAGGTGTTCCGGGCTATATGGAACTGCATTGAAAGTAGTGGGGGTCTGAGGAGGAGCTGTGTTTCTGGTGCTCCTTACTGAAACTTCCGCTCCCAGGCCAGCTGAGGTAAAGAGAAGACATTTGCAAAGATTATTCTCATGCTTTATGGATTCTTCACATAAACGCAATTTTACTTAGAAAAAGAAAACAATAAAGGACATGTGGATAAGCTTCAGTTTAATGAAAAAGCAAATATACATTGACTATGTGACAATGTTCATTTGCCTGTCCTATTCGCCCATTCTTTATCCATCTATCAATTTTGCATGGTAGAGGGAGAGTTGTAGAAACCATGCTATCAGAAAAAAACCCAGCTCTGTGTAGAAGACAGAATTAAATTTACTCTGTGAACATTTACGGGGTCATTGAATTGGCTTCGGAGGGTCCTTGAATCCCCAAAAACTTTATGTAAAATTCTGTGTATATGTGCATGTGTACTTTTCTTCTGTGGGGTACTCTCATAGTTTATCAACTTCTCAAAGGGGGCTTAGGCAACATACCAGGTGGAGAAAATCACCACTCATGACTTGCCTAACCTCACCATAAAGATTGAGGATTCCTTGGAAAGTCATGACACTTCTCTAACCACAGTGCAAACTGTTTCTAATCCTAATTGTGTAAATCTCAAATCATGAGACTGTTGAGTTTTCTAAGCCACCTATCTTCTGGAAGAATAGTGCATTGATTTAAAATTTATGAGCTGGTGGGATTAATTTATAGCTTCGCTTTGCAAAGCTGAATCGCCCATATGTTAAAAAATACTGATTTATGAATTAGGTTCCCCTAGCCATAATTTAAAAATGTGCTCTCCATCTCCTGGGGATCTTGCTAATATGCAAATTCTGATGCAGTAGAGATGGTCAGATTTAGCATTTCTAACAAGCTCTCAGGTGATGCTGATGTTGCTGGTCTTTGGCCCACAATTTGCATAGCAAAGCTCTAGGACACAGTTTTGTAATATGAAGCATTGGGAAGCATTATTTTACACCACTCCTTTACTTGTGCATTCATTCAAACAACTATTTATTAAGCAACTACTATGCGCCGGGTGGAGGTCTCCTAAAGAAGCTTTTAATCATCACATTTTCCCTGTTCTGGTCTGCCCTACTGACCTCTCTTTTGAGCCTCACTCCTTTCCAACTTTAACCGATTAATATATTTCATATGATAATGTATGTAAAGAAGGCAACGAGGAACAGAAAGGGGATCAAGGTGGAACAGGTATTTTTACCATTTAGCAAGATATAAATATCAGCAGTTCTCCTAAAAGTTAATAAAATAATCTTGGCTATTAAGCATCCTTTCCTTGAGATGTAGTGGGTTGTACAAAGTACCTTATACACAGGGTCAATAGATTTAGCAACTAAAAATATGTGATGTTCAGTTAAATTAGAATTTCAGATAAACAACCAATACATTTTTAGTAAAATTAAGTATATTTAGTATATCCCAAATATACAATAATACAAAGATTATATTATATATTAGGAATATATGTATACTAAAATTTATTTATTTATCTGAAATTCAAATGTACCTGAGTGTTGTACATATTATCTGGTAACCCTACTTATATATCTGCTAGATCTAGGCTTTGATAGATTTTTGGACATTCCCCTAAGTTTCTGTTTGTTTTTATTTTTCCAAATCTTGTGCCACTATCACTGCCTTTGTGCTAGGGCTAGTCATTCTGGATACAGACCAGGATATTTTTTTACCCTTGGGGTGTTTTCTACATGACAAACTCAATCATACGCTTAGTGAGAGTCCTTTACAACAAACTCCAATGAGAAGTCTTAATTCTGTAGTCTTGAGTCACTTGCTTAAAAGTTCTCTTAAGTAGACATTTGTCTATTGTAGGGATATAAAAATTTCTGTATATGGAGATCAGCATTTTGGTCATTTTGAGCTTTGGCCAATGCTGATTCTCTGAGTCAACTACTACAATTTTAGCTCTTAGACACTCAAAAAATTTTTAACCATGGGGTTAGGACAAAAACAAGCTTCCAAATACCTAGTGTGTAATTACATGTCTTAGCATGTCAACCTATGCTTAGTCTTCTTCACTAAGGAGCAGCTGGTAAGTTTCTATCCTATGAACTTTTTTATTAGTCAACTTACATAATTAATTCAGTGGGTGAAATTGGACTGTTCCAAAATTAGATAAATGGTCAAAACACTCTTGAAATTTCTCCTGAAAATAGCATAACTTATTACCATTGCATGTAGTTTTGGGCTGTCTTATGGAAAAAAGTTCAGTTTACTGTGATTGTCTTTAATTAACCTTCTAAATATATTTTTAAAATCCCTAAACCAAACAAGTTCATTTTCCATTTTAGGCCACCACTTTTTTTCCAAAGAAAGAAACTACAGAATATTCAGGTCCAGTACCCCTTCATTTTGTGTCTGTGTTTTAACTTGTGCTATTTAAGAAGCAAGAAAGAAGTTTTAGCCTTAACATTCAACCTCCAAGTCTCATGAACTTTAAAGCAGTGGTTTGCAAACTTTGGTATGAATCAGAATCACCTTTGGAGTTTGTTAGAATATAGAAGCCATGGCCCTCCCACTAGAAATTGTGATTCAGTAGATTTGGTGTGGGACCCAGAACCTGATTTTCCAACAAGTTCCTCAGGTTATTCTAATATATATGCAAGTACATGGTTTTAGTCATATATACAATATGAGCCAAAAAGCAATTCTAATCATTTCAGGTATTGAAGGATCCTTCAGGTATTGAAGGATCATAAAATAGGAGGAAAGAAAATCTATTACAAAAATATATAAGGTGATCAAAATAAGTTTATTTTTCTATCTCCTGAACTCTTTGTTGAAATAGGTGCTATGAGATTATACTAAAAATAGTGGATCTTTGTATATTTTGGTGTCTATGAATTCTTCTTATGTTCTTTAAAACTGTATATACATTTCCCAGTTCATGAAAGAGCAAGATGTTTTGACACATGCAAGGAAAAGTTCTTACACAATGGAACAATATGTTAAAGCTATTTTTGAAAGCTTTATTGTACCATTGCTACTACATTGTTTCCACATTATAACACAATTCCTCCTAGAACACAATTCAAGGTAAGGTGGACCATGCTAAGTACAATCTAAAAAGTTTTAGCACTTAAGTTACATATAAATCTTTTTATAGGGCAATGTCACCTATAAAGTGATTTGCAATGACTGAATCATTTGCAATGACTGCATCAAGGCCATGTTTTGAATGCATTTTTAAAAGAGCAATGTGTAGTTTAGCTTATTAGTTTATCTATAATTGGCTCAGAAATAATAATAGAAATGGGATTTTTATATAATGATAATGTAAAGATAATAAACAATTTGTTAGTTTCTTTTCTTTAAATGATATACCTTTAAAGCATGTTGAAAACCAAATAACTTGAATAAGAGTCATTTTGGGGATAGAAAATTTTAACTATATTGGTACTTACTATTCTATAGGAAGATGCCAAATATAATGTGCCTTTTAAGAGTCAGTAAATCATTTGGAAAAGAGATAAATAAAACAGAAGATACTTTAGAAAAGGATGACATACATGGATCTACCTATCTGTCATCTATCTATCTATCCATCCATCCATCTATCCATCTATCTATCTATCTAGTTGGCTCTTTGTATCTGTGGGTTCTGCATCAGTGGATTAAACCAATCATGGATCAAAAACAGAAAAAAAATGGATGGCTGCATCTGTACTGAACATGTAGACTTTTTTTCCTTGTCATTATTCCTTAAACAACACAGTATAACTATTTATATTTACACTGTATTAGATATAAGTAATCTAGAGGTGGCTTGAAGTATACAAGAGGATGTGCACAGGTTATATACAAATACTACACCATTTAATATAAGGGACTTGAGCATCCCTGGATTTTGGTATTTGCAGGCGGTCTGGGAACCAATCCCCCACAGATACCAAGGGATGACCGTACACACACACACACACACACACACACGAAACAGGATTGGACTGGAATAAAGGTAAAGTGAAAGAACAGGAATTATTATAGTCTAAATTATTGGAAATGGTGAAAAGAATAGTTAACATTTCCGAAAATGTAATCAATGAAATAAAGAGTACACTTAAAAATACGCATCTAAATTACTTAAAAAAACTCAAGATTAGAAATAAAGTAAAATTAATTAATGAAAATTGATACTAAGACATAACATAATAAAGCACCCAAGCATATCATAGCAAAAAATTTAGAATAAAAAATAATTGAGAAACTATGTCAGAGAAATACTTTTCAATAGCCAATTATTACTCAACAACTGTACTATGGGTTACATTATGAAGATGTACCTGTTTTATCCCAAGACCCCATATTTTCTTTTGGGGAAAAGGATGAGTTAGTGGAGTAAAAGGAAAGCATGCCTGATGGAGGAGGAAGAATGGTTTGTAAGTTCAGTGCTATTAGGTGGTGGGAGAGAGATGCTGAACCAAAGGCTAAACAAAGTCAGAGAAAGGGGAGACAAAAAGGGGGTGAATAACTTGACATGCCCAGAACTGACTTATCCATTAGGCACAACAGGCACAGTACCTAGGGCCCATGATATTTTTAGGGCCACAGAATGACTTAATTTCTTTGAAAAATAAAAAAAAATGAACCTTTAGGGTCAAAGAAAATGTTTTAATTTTTTCACACATCAGGAAAAATGAGAAGTTGAGGGCTCATGAAAACCTATTAAGTTGTTTTACTTTTTTATTTTTTCAGTGGAGGAAGGGGACCACAGAGGCAAAATAGCCCATGAAAGTCATATGTGGCCCTGGGTGTGCCCTGATAGGTTCATTGATATGTCACAGGCTGAAAATTGTTAGGGGACTCTGGATGCTGGACCAGCTATTTTCAATGCTCATATAAATCATATATCAATAATCATTGATAATATTATTTTAAAATACTATATTTTAAAAAATGGTCCATTATAAGGCCCATGTTGTTATAATGATGCAAGGAGAAAACAAACCCTAAAATGGCTGTTATAGCCAATTTGGTCAAAGTAGGGTCTGTATACACAAAAAACACTTTCTGTTTTGTTTTGTTTTTCCCCATAAGCTCTTTGTATTCACAAGTACTTCTGCCAGCCACTAAAGCAAATAATTTCTGTTAAAAACTTTCTCTCAAGATAGTATATGATTGCTTGTCTTTTATAATGCTTATGCCTTTTATCCTTTCTCCCAAATTACTACAATTAAACAATTACTTTAACCAGCAATTATATCAAGCCTGCCAACAATATGGTTTATTTCATCAGAAAAATCTCTTTTAGTGATTTCACCAGCTTGGCCACATCAGGGACACTTGAAAATTTTCCTGCAAAAATTTGTCTGCCCTCAGATAAATATGAGATTTGAATGAACGAATGTGAAGTAGGTGCTGAATAAATGTGGAATAGTTGGCTGACATCTTGTACTCAATGTTACTTTCTTTACAATATGAAACATCTGAGTGAAAGTAACAATTTTAGACTATCATCCAGCTTTTTACAAATGTGGGGAGACTTGGCATCACTTGGGAAAGGTATCAAACCATGGATGTAATTTTGCACCCTTCACCTGGAAATCTTAGAACTACATAGACACAGTCTACCTGTCAACAGATTTGTGCTGGTGTTGTTGAAGCCACTTTCAAGTTTCAATTATCTGAATTTTCCCCTGTTAAAGATTATTTGCTTATATCTACTAGCAAACCAGTAATTTCCTTTGAGTAAATTTCCCTTTTTTCCATATAGACATGGACGCCAAGGAATGAGTTATTTTCCCCACCAGGTAGATCCATAAAACGTCAATATTTGGGCCATTGTAAACTTTGTTGTCTGCTTGAGGCCAAGATTATCCCCTGCTGGAAAAGATGCAATTGTAACTTTTGAAGGCCTGGTGGGTCTAAAAATTATGCTTGGATTGGATAGAAGACAAAGGCAATAGTCATGAATTTAATGCTGGCATTCCTCAAAGTAGACCTTACAGCTTTATTGTTCCTTTTTCCCTTTATTTTTCCCTATAATTCTGCTATTCAACATTTTCTGGAAGTTGAAACACTTGTTAATTTAATCAGGAAGAAACAAGGAAGTTTGGTGAAAATGGAGATAGCTAAATTATGATAAAACCTAGTGGTCACTCAAAAGACTATTTAAAAAATATGCAACTTAAAAATTATCCTTGAAAAATTGTTTAAAGAATGGGTGCTTAATGTGACATACTAGCAAGGATATATATTGGAGAGAGGAGTTCTTTTTTCTATTTATGCTCTGTTATAATTACCTATTTACTTATCTGGCTTCTCCATTACCCTAAGGAGTAAGATATATTTAGTGATTTCCAAACTTGGCTGCACATTAGAATTACCTAGGAAGCATTTTAAAAATACAAGCCCTGATTTAATTGGCCTAGAGGATAAAGCCCAGGCTTCATCCTCTAATATTATTTAAGAGCTATCATGTGAGTCTAATATGCAGCTTGGGTTGAGAATCACTATTATAGGGTACTTCAGTTACAAGCACAAGCTCTGGCACATAATAAGTGTTAGCTAAATACTATGCTGATACTTGAATGAAAGCATTAGTTTTTCCTTTATGAAATAAATATGAAATATATGGTTCAGATTTTTACTGTTACAGGTATGCTTTCTTTTACTGAAGAATGTACAAATAAAATTGACATCCTATGGATGAACAACATGCTACTTGTGCTGCATTGGTTAGTTTTTCATAGGGTTTTCTGCAATATGTAGATTTTCAGTGTATAGTCCACAAACTAATTTAATCTTTAACAATGGTAAATTTATGATGGAAAAAAATGGTTTTATTAGAAAAATGTGTTAAGCATAGTATATAATGCTAAGAGTGTGTATGATTATGCAATGGCCTATTCTGTGCACTTTACTTTTGAAGTGGAGTCCATCACTGGACATATTTCATTATAAGGGTCAAAGGAGAGAGTTTTTTCCATGAATTATCTTTTGTCTTGAATAACTGTCCACCAATCAATATCCTTTTTAATACCCTATTAAAACCAATTAAATAAGTTTGATTGGTAAATGAAGTCTCATGGTCTGAAATAATACAACTGTAATATTTACAATGTTTCTGTATTGTTTAGGAAAGGCCTTGATAGATGAACCACAGGAAAAGAATTGTACAAATTGGTGCTACATACTGTATATTTTCTGGTAAATTTGAACTTTCTAATTGATTTTTATATTTTTATCTTATTCTTATAGCCAGAAATGATATAAGAACAGGGACCATAACTCCCAACTTCTATTGTAGAAGAGCCCACTGCATTCAATTGGCATCTAATTAAATGCTTGTTTAATTTATGGAACACATGAGTGACAGAAAACTGTGCAAAGATTAGGATGGTGGAAAGACTCATAGAGCCCTCAAAATCAACACTTAAGAAAAAGATTTAAAGGTACAGTGGATGCTGATCCCCAAATAGGATTATGGATCAAAATTATCTGGGAAGCTTTTTAAAAAACATCATGCATTATGCATAAATCTAGATTTCCTGAAACAGAATTTTGGAGGTGGCTACAGAGGAAAAAATGGTAGGAAGGAATCCTAGGAATTTGTATTTTTAATAAGTCCTACCTTTTTCCCTCCAGATGATCCTTATGCAATCGATCAACTGGGCAAAAGTCTGTGGCCAAGCATTTGGGGACCACTGTTATAATGGAATGTACACAGGACAAGAAGCTGAGAAATTTGAGTTATAATCATAACTGTTACTAATTTATTTGGGACAATTTACTTAACCTTGACAAATTTCAGCCTCCTTCATGAGGGGCTTCATTTCTAGATAATTTCTCCCATGATTTGAAAGGTCCATTGGTGCCTAATATATTGTGACTCTGTTAGTTTTATCTTTCATGAATTCCTAACGCTGACCTCTGAGTAGTAAATACACAATAAAATGATTAATTTAAAGAGAAGATTCAGCTGCACATATATTCCACAAGCAAAAATTCCTAGCTTAGGACTAACTGTGTACTACACCAAGAGCCTTGTGCATGTGTGTACAAGTTTTTACATGTGTCCATCATCTGGGTTATATCCGTTAACAGTCAAAAAATTAGAAAACTCTATGGCTGCACATTGGTTATTACCATTTCAAAATTATGTTACCTCCAAAAGATATCCACCTCTAAACATCAATACAAGAGATTTGTAAAAGCACAATTTATTATCTTCCCTGTCTTATCAAGCACCATGTTGATGTTGTAATAGTTCCTCATAATCAGAGGATAGAAGTATCTATGCCAACAAAATCTAATAATTTCCTGATCATTGACTTCAGTCATTCCATGTAAATGCTGTGTATATGCTTATATCTCTATGCCTACATCTAAAGGGACTTAACCATGGTGCCTGGCACAAAAGAGAAGCTCAAGAAATATTTGTTGAATTAATGAAAGAAGCAAGAAAAGAAGGAAAGGATGAGCAAGCAATAGACAGAAAGAGAATGTTGGGCTTATTTTAATGAGAGTAATGAAGTTTTCCATCATTGGGAACCACACAATCCATTTCCATCAGCTTATGAATCTTCATAGGAAGAATGTTGGGGCATGTGGACTTCCCTTGGATATTTAGAAAACAAGACATTTAGCAGAAGGACTTTTAGAATTGATTCTAAAAGGAATAGCTCACCTTTTTTCAAGCAGAGGCTTTCATTGGTCAGTTTTCCCTCCTTGTTGACATATATTTTCATCCAGCTATGAAGGTATTTTCTGCCCTTCTTGACCACTACCCTGGGGCCTTGTTTCTTGAGAAAGAGAGAGGTATTTTCCACCTCAAGAAACCCTTCCTGATCATAGCAGGCCCATCGGGGTGCCTGGGAGCAGCGGGCCAAGATGGCTGAACGGGAAGGCCCACGAGAGGAATTGGAGATGGCCAGGCACAGTGCAGATTTTATATGAAGGAGCTTTCCATCCTCAGTCCACATCCACTGCTGGTTCTGGATAGTCCTATTGCATGAACCCACGACCACTTTCTCATTTATGAAGAGACACAGTTGTTTCTGGACATGGACAATCTGAAACCCCTCTGGAAGATGAAAAGTGTAGAAAATACTGTATAGCAAATTATAAGGCCCATTAGAAAACAAAATAACCTGCCCACAAATCAGCTAAGTAAAATTACTATTTTACTTATATTTCACTGTTCCTATCATTTCAAGTGAATATTCTTAGATTTAACACATGTGATTTAAAATCCCAGCGCTGACAATGTAAAATGTCAAAATGTCACACAGCTTCCCCCACCCTTTTTTTTTTTTTTTTTGACTTTCACATGGTTTAGGGAAGAAAACACACCCCCTCATTGGAAAATGAAAGGAAGCTTGGAAAAGAAACAAAACTATTCAAAGACTATGGTATAGTATTTTAGCCAAATTAGTTAAATATATTGAGGGTATGAAAAGCTCAGTTCTCTATTTAACCATTTGACTCTTTCCATAGCACTTTCCTCCCCTACTCTACAAAAGCACCCCTTTTCCATCCCTTCAATCCACACTGCAGTAAGTATTTGTACACAAATTGCATAGTTTGAAAAAAATTTTTAAAAATTGCATATATTTATCAAAAACTGAAACAAATTTTCCCACCCCTCCAAGCACGACCTCCTAGCTAAAAGTAACCAATGAAAATATTATCACAAACTAAATTTCTTCTAGTCCTGGAGACAAGCATTTCTCTGTTTTGTGATAATATCCATACTTTTCCCTAAAATACTAATAGATTTAAAAAATCAGCATTTCTCAATTTAAGAAAATTAAACATCCAGTTGTTAAATATCAGTATTAAAAAGTGAGATATTTAGGCTCAGAAATCATTTTCAATGAGCTTTTACTTAAATTGCTCAGCTCTCCCATGAAAATATTCACCCCTTCCAAATAAAACACACCACGTTTCCTTACCCTCTTCTCAAATCATATTTTTTATACTTTCTTTCTTTAACACAACAGAAAATAAAAACTATAACCTCTTTGGGAAAGGCACGGGGAATGCTACATACTGTTATATAAAAATAAAAAATTCCTCCCCAGAGTTCTTTACTCTCTGCTATAAATATGCTATTTCAGGAGCTGCCCGAAGCCTTTGGAGGACCCGAGGAGAGCAGTTATTTTCTTTTGGAGAGAAATCGCCACAGTGTAGGCACAGCTGGCTCCTTTTATTCCCCCTCCTCATCGTATTTGCCTAAACTGCCATGGAGACCTGGCTTCATTTCTACCTTACTTCAGACATTTTTCAAAGGCCAGAGACTCCTCGCCTAGATATGAGAGAAATGCCTCGGGAAACTGAGGCAGACCCACTCACCTGAGCTCCCGAAGATCAAGCAGGTAAGAACCACCATGTAAAATTCAGCCTCCATTTTCCACGTAACAACTGCTCATGCTTCGCTTGGGGAAAAAAAAAATTCTTCCAGATAAGAGAAGCAAAGGCTAGGAAGGAAATGTGCCTTCATGGTGGGGGGAAAAGTCAGTGACGAGCACTTCCTCCTATTGAATTGTTTGGGGAAGTTTTACACCAGTGTCCTTTTGTCTGTTTCCTTAGAAAGAAGGGATTATGATTACCTCTCTTTTTTTTATGTAGAAAAAAATTCCAGCCTCCAGGAGCAGAATAAATCCCCTTAAGTCTTTACCTACCTTTCCTTTGGCACATGACCACTTCTTAACCTCAAGAGGGAAGAAAGGAATTGTAATCTTAGATAATTGAATGTTCCTAAAACGTTACATCTCTTCAGGTGATGTGATTCTGCTGAATAAACATAAACCATGTAATTCATGGGGGTCTATGACAAGTGATATAAAGACACAAACATGTACTGTTTGTATAATGATATGCTGGGAGTCTATCAAGGAAAACCACATAATGATGGCACTTCTGGATTATTATCTCTCAAGTGATGACAATATTACATTTTGAGATCATCATCTCCACTGCAGAGATGCAGAGACTAAAATTAAACCCATCACGTTATCTACTTCAGGCTTCCCCAAACAGATAATGGCTTCTCTCCAAATAGAAGAAAAAAGAATATGCTTTACTCAATATTTAGTATTAAGAGTAGTTTATTGGCAGTATGAAACAAAGTCAACATTGCTGCATTAAAAATTCATATTTGAGTGGAACATCTAGTGTTTTCTGAGTGTAGTTATTTTAACTTTGTTTGTCTCTCGAGGATTAAAACTTTTCAGAAATGTAAGGACAGACATGGCAGCATCTTTATAAAGAACCTGTGGAAACGGGACAGGTTACATCATTCACAAAGGCATCTGCCTTTTATTGGGAGAGAGATTCCAGGTAGACAGCATATTCAAAAATCCCTTCTTAGTAAAAGAGAGACAAGTATTTAAAATTCTTGATACTTCATAGTTGCTACAAATTTGTTTTTCCTTTTTGAAGTAAAACAACTCACAATGTAGAAATACAGTGGATAGAGTTCTGGAGCAGAAGTCACCTTTATGCCTAATAATAGAGAGTAAATACATATATACCCAGTGACAATCATTGTGCTCTGTAATTGATTGATAGGAGGTACTATAAATACACATTTAATAGGTAATATTATCAAGACACATTTCCATATAAAATAGTTACTGCTTTTAATTTTTTTTAAAAACAAAGACTTAATTTGTTAAAAATCCATCATCAATCACTTAGCAGCAAGATTCTGGTAACTGAGAAATGTAATAGCACTTAAAACAGGAACGGTTAAACAGCTGACAGTCCATTCACAAGACATATTTTGCAAACATTAAAGCATCTAAACACACAATAAGAATGTCTTCAGCAGCTCTTCCAGTCATCATCTGATGACATTTATCACTGAATATTACATACATACATTCTGTGTGGCAGATAGTACAGACAAAACGAAATCCACCTTAGGCTATGTGAGAAATTTATATCATACCTCCATCAGCATAGGACCTTCAACATAATTTGAGGGCTGCTTACAAATGCATTCATATACATACACAAAGGGCTGGCAATCTTAAAAATGTGGCCAAGTCTTCCACAATCCATGCCACAGGTTGGCTTTAAAGCTTTTCTTTCCTTTCATTGCAGGAAGCTCCTTCTAGAAGCCTCAAGTGGGTAATTTGATTAATCACCCCAAGAGATTGATGGTCTGGTCAGTCTTCAGTGACTCACTGGACGGTTTCTGCTGAAAGTCTGCTCTCATACAGGCACAGAGCATGATGCACAAATTCATACTGCTCACTGGTTTGGACCATTCCACCTCTGCAAGGAAGAAATAATAAAATAACTTCTTTTGGCTAAAATCCTGCAATCTCAAGCAACACAGAGACTACATCCAAGCTAGGCTGTTATGCCAAAGACACACGGAACAGTTGACCCAATGATTCTTTTGTTATCCCTCTTACCTGGGTCCAACTGTCCCAACTGGCAGAGTTAATATGTTAATATGTTTCAAAGAATTAACACAGTGCCTGGTCCACACTAGACACTTGATTAATTTTACATATGTACCATTACTGGGGAGGTAGTATAGTCTAATGGTTAAATACTTGGACTTTGGAACCAGCCAGGCTGGTTCTGCCAATTCATAGCTGTGTGGTCTGGGACATGCTCCTTAAAACTCTTTGCACCTTGGTTTCTCCTCTGTCACAGCAGAATAGTAACAGTAACAACTTCGTAAGGTTTTTGTGAAGGTGAAATGAATTCAACGTAGCTGGAGTGTTAGCGTTTCTTCTCAGGTGCCTTATCATTCACCTTATGTTAAAATGCTTTATACATTTGGATTAAAATTGATTGAAGTAGGCTCACCAAACAAAATTCATCTGTGAAATGTTGCTCTTTCTCAACCCTGGGATGGTTTATTTGAGTAAGTTACATGGAAACAACATTAGCCTTTGTGTATACTAGGTATCTAAACACAATAGTGGGTAGGTCCTTAAATGAATTGGAAAAAGGGAATTGGCTCTTGTTTTTTTCCCCTTGGATATCACTATTTTCATCACTAGCTGCTCAGCATCCCCTTTGTCATTGGATTAGTAGAAAGCAGTTGCCTTCATGAGAAATAATGCTTCTCATTATAATTTTTTTCTTTTTTCTTTTTTTAGAGACAGGGTCTTGTTCTATTGTGCAGGATGGAGTGCAGTGGCACTATTATAGTTCACTCACTGTAGCCTTGAACTCCTGGGCTCAAGTTCAAATGATCCTCTTGCTTTAACCTCCTGAGTAGCTGGGAATACAGACATGCACCACCATGCCCTGCTAATTTTTCTTAATTTTTGTAGAGACAGGGTCTCACTATGTTGCCCAGGCTGGTCATAAACTTCTGACCTCAAGCAATTCTCCCACCTTGGCCTCACATAGTGCTGGGATTACAGGTGTGAGCTGCCGTGCTTGGCCATATATTTTTATATATACAATACCTATATTACATTTTTCTCCTTTATAATTATGGCTCTTTGGCTTGACAAAGTTCCCAGACATTAATATAAATGTTACTTATTTTTCCAGCTCACTGAATAACAGCATCACTCTATTTAAAGTCCTATAAAGTCTCTGTAACTCTGCAATCATACAACTAACTTTATGTTTTATGTTTTAGTTTAGTTCTATGTTTTAGCCATAACTATGGCTGTTAGTACCATTCAAAATAATTTTCAGATTATTTTAAGAACTTCAACTTAAAAGCAAGATATATTATCTCACTGTAACATGACTTCTGATTAATGGTAATAACTAAATTGGGCTTGCATCTATGTTTACTTGTCAACCTATATAAATATTAAAGCAGTGAGACTTCTTCCTTCAAAAGTAACGGTAATTCTTCAGGCAGGTCAACATGATGTCAAAATGATGTATTATATTTGGCAAGAAATAAAGAGGTAAATTCACAGTTTTCAGTGACAGCAACTTATTAGCAGAAATAGTTCATCGGTCTTTTCCCCTAGAACTGTATATTTTCTTGTATTGAAGGCAACCTTCTGGGCAAAGTGTTTCTTGTTCAGAAGTGGACAACAGAAGTGGATGTGGTAACTCTTCCTTTTCTTAGCTGTATGATGACATCTGGGCACACCTAAAAACATAGCAGGTGTCCGGAAAATGCTGGCTTGGCCTGTGAAGCTTGGGAGACACAGCCATGGTAAATATTAGGGCAGCTCCAGGGAGCCGAGAGGTGCCTCCCTTCCTCTGGCATTTCCACAGCTCAGGGAACCATCACTCCCTCCTTGACTGCAGACGGTATGTGGAACTTTGTATGTGCTCTGTCTCTCAGGCTGTGGTCTGTCAGCTTCCTCTCACCATGTACCTCACTTTGAGGCAAGATTTTCCCCTTCTTGTATGTTCTGGTCAGCACTGGTATTTACACATTCAACTGGTGAATGAATGGAGACACAGTTTAGGTCTTAATAACCATTTTATCCTAAGTGGGTCAGCACAGTATTTTAATGGTTGGAGTACATTTACTATGACATTCTGTTAACTAAGTCAAGGTTGCTTCAGCGAGTGAAGGTGGGGGAAGATGGGGAAACAGACCCATTAGTCGTAGGCTAGCAAAATTCTTGCAGGTCTTAATCTTCAGGAAGGTGTGTGAAAAGTTCTGTTACTTCCCACTTAATTTGGAAAATAAAAATGAAAAAATTGTCATCAGAGGGATTCTCAGAGATCATCCTTTCCAACTGCTGACAAAATATAGCTTTTCTAGAAGGAAGCAGTCTATGTGACAGGTGGCCAGCTGGCTTCTGCTGGAATGCTCATGGGGTGAGGTACCTTTAGAGGGAGCTTTTCCCACGGTTGGCAGGAAAACTTTTGAAGACATCAAAATGAATCAGCCGCTCTCTAACTTTCACCTTATTGGTCAAACTTAAATAGCCCCAAAAAGTCTTAAGGCTCCCCTGTAGTGACACAATAGCTGTCTAAATGCTGGAAAACAACCATCAAAGTTCCATAATCTTTTCTTCTCTAGACTAAACATCCTGTGGTCACTCAATATTTCTGTGTAGCCTGGTTTCCCTGTTACTTACCAATCTAGTCCCCCTCTTCTCTAGGCTATTTTATCAGATGTGACCTACTTAGAGTGTTGTGTCTTCTCCCAGTGAGATCTGGCCAGTGGGCATATTTTCTCCCTTGATCTGCACATAGTAGACCGATAAGTTTGCATGTATAGGTGCATCAGGTGGTCCCACAGTGCCTGGTGCTCAGCAAGATGTTTAGGCTATTGAGTGAAGGTTTAGGTTAATTAAAAAGTAGGATCTATCTTTCTTTCTTTTTTTTTCTTTCCAGAGACAAGGTTTTGCTCTGTTGCCCAAGCTGGAGTCTAGTGGCATGATCATAGCTCAGTGCAAACTCAAACTCCTGGGCTTAAGTGATCCTCCAGCCTCAGCCTCCTGAGTAGCTAGGACTACAGGCCTGTACCACTGCGTTCAGCTAATATTTAAATTTTTTTGTAGAGACAGGATCTTGCTATGCTCAAGTGGTCCTCCCACCTTGGCCTCCCAAAGTGCTATGATTACAGGCATGTAATCCAGGCCTCAGCAGCATTTTTTTGAATGTGAAAATTATAGCTTTATACCGTCCTGTACTTATGCTATTGAATTTTTGAAACTAAATGCATTTCTAATTATTTCTGTTAATTTCAACTGACTAGTTTCAGCACAAGGTTCTTGTTTACTGAATCACTATCTATCATTCAAGATATTAGTTTTCCATTTCTCACCCCCCGCATTGTGTCTTCCAGATATTTAAGAAGGATGTCTTACATTTTTTTGCCTATAAAAAATAGAAAAAGAGCCAGGGTAGGGTCTTTATTATAAATAATTTGATATCATTTTATACACTGTCTAATCCCATACTAAAATTGTTTCCATCTAGATTGTAGGTCCTTCATTAAGGGCAAGCATAATGTCATAGTCTTTTCATATTTGCAACAGTGAAAAGCACTTACTAATCTAGGTAAATACCTGTCAAGTAAGTTACCCAGGCCACGCTGTTTTCATGTCATGGGAAAACAGATAAAGTCTGGGCTAGAAGAAAGAAAAGGGTATCCCAGGATGCATTCACTAGAGGCTGGTTCAAATTCAGGAATTCATCACAATCATCTTTGAAAATATTTAATAAGTGTTCTATTGCATACATTGGTATATAGAATACTCTGTTGACCTTTGTAAGAACTTAAACTCTAGGATTACCTTTTAGATTTTACTGTTATGGAGCAAATACCGTCTTTATATAAGCTGGCTATAACAACAACAATGACAAAAAAACCCTAAGAAGCTAGTATAGTGCCTGTATACAAAACATATTTATGGAATAAATGTATTCTTTTTTTCCATAAGCTAGATTAATTATGGAACCCTCAAGAGAGCTCTGTAGTAATTCAGCCTTCAGGAGAGTTCTGACTTGGTCCCCGGGTACCTCTTAGGTCAGATATAGCTCCATGGATTTGCTGAAATATGGATCTATATTACTGATGTAAAGCTTCTAATGCAAGCTAGTTCTGGAGTATAAGAAACAGGGATGCCCTTTTTCTTACTTTAAAAGGCATCATCCAACTTCCATTCAAAGAGCTGGCACTAAAATAATCCTTGACCGCCAATAGATTTCAGTTTAAACTCAACTGAAGTTAAGATTTTAAAAGATTTCCATGGTGATCAAGATGATGTTTCAGTAGAGGCCTATGGGGTCCAAAACAGCTGGACCATCATTAGTTAGGCAGAATGCCTGCAATTACCACCATTACTCAACACCTTTTAGTAAAGTGTCATTCCTGCTTGGAGAATCCCCTTTAAGGTACTCTTAAAGCAAAATTAAAATGGAGATCAGGTCTGAAAAATTCCTGAGCAAACAAAACCAAAGGCCTTAAAAATAGCCTTAACTGCAAACATAAGTGAAACTTAACTTGAGTTCATATCTGATAAATTCTTATGTTAGACAGAACTAAAACTTAAACTCCAGCCAATTCACATATGATTATATGACTAGGAACTTTTCAACAAGGTACCTAAACAAAGGCAATTTTGTAATTGCAAGCCAATCACATAATTTCCTTATTTTCTTCTGCATTTTCCCAATAAATACTTGCCTCTGGTGTTTTGTTATTGGAACACTAAACCTCTTTTGTTCTGGTGTTCTGCTTCGCACTCAAATAAACTCTAAAATTTTATTTTGCCTCAGATTTTTCTTTTACAGTACACATTTGTTTTCCCAGGAGGTATAACACATTAAGTGACAATCTCTACCACTGAGCAGGAGTTAGTTTACCCAAAAAGAGTAAGGTCAAATAAAAATGTCAAAGGAACCCCAGTTAGCCGTGAAAGTGGTCACGGGTTTGAAAAAGTTTGGAACGCCGAGACGTCAGGGTCATTACCAATAGGGACCAAAGTGTGTTAGAGGGAAAAAGACACCATATGCTGCTGTCAAGACAAATCCTGTCTCCCCTATTTACTAGATGTTTTACCTTATTACATAATCTTTCCAGTGCTCAGTTTTCTCATCTGCAAAATGATGAGGCAATAAAAATAAGAGTACCTACCTTATAGCATTGCTGTGAGAAATAAATGGGACAAGCCACGTAAAACGTTTAGCACACAGCCAAGCACATATGCATACCATACATGCTAACTATTATGACTGTTATTGCTACTCTTTGGTACTCTCTGGTCAAATAGGACTGGTTAGGAGGCTCTGGGGTGAGGCTTCCGAAGGCCTTGGAGTACTAAGAGCAAACCTGGCAGAGGACACAAGATTGTCCAGGTCATGCAAGCCTGGATGGAAAGATCCAGATATGTTTCTAAATATTGACTAGCCTAGAAGACAGCTACAGCAGAGGTAGATGATGTAGTGGAAAGTCATGGGCTTGACATCTGACAGGTTCAGGTTTGAATCCTTGCTTTTGAACCTACTAGCTGTATGATTTTGGGCGAGTCATTTAATCCTTCCCAGCCTGGCTTTCCTCCCTTATAAAATGACACGGATGACAAACGTCATCAGGTTGTGAGGATTGAGTGAGTCAGAGCATATCAATGTCTGGCTGAAGGCTGTTCACAGAGTTCCCAGGAGCCCTCGGTTCTACAGTGGTGCCTGAGGGCCCTTGGCAGGGCAGAGGAGGAGGCAGGGCCTTTAGGACTAGATCCTGATACCAGCTACGACCAGGGCAGTTCTGCTTGTTATTGGTTTTCCATGTCGGTGGTTCTGTGTGTTCAAGATTTTGTCTGCCAAAAGTTTTCCTTTGTTCACAGAGAAGTCTGAAGACCACTGGCCTGGCAAACAGTATTTACCTAACAAAGTTACAGATAATCTACAAAATGCTTAGCACAGTGGCCGTCCTTTAGTGAGTACTAAATAAATGCTAGTTATTCTTTTTCTTATTCTTAGTTCATGTTACACCTAAGGTGATCATGCATTCTGGTTTGCTTGGGACAGTTGGGGTTCACTCCTGTTGTCCTGGTGTGATTATTAATAGGGCTGCCTTTCACTGTCTTGGTTTGGATGATAATTTGTTCACCCTAATGATACCGCATCTCATGCTATGGAAGAAAGTCACTCCTTTATTGCAAAAGTGGTATTGGCTGTGTGGCTCTGATTTCTTTGTGGCCACAGAATATGAACATTATGTCTGGCCAGGCCAGAGAGGATCCAGACATACTACCCTTCTAGAAATGTCAGATATCGCATATCTCATTAGCCCCGCCAAACATAAAAATCAGTGTCTCAGTCTCCATGCAGTGAAGCACGTAGCTGTGTCAGCTGGGGGTAAACTCAGGTTAGAAGGAAAAAAAATGTAGTTTTTTTCCCTTTGCTACCAGGAGGGTGTTTTGAAAAAAACCCCTCCAGATGCCCAGGAGAGAGATTTGGTTTTTAACATGTTAAAATTGTGACCTTTTGTGACTATTAACTCACACATACAGAGAGCAACAGCTTTTCCTGCCTCACCGCCCAGCCCGTATCCGGTCTAATCAGTAGACAGAAGAAATTCTGCTGTGGTGACTCACTTCTGGGCTAACAATGGAACTTACGCTCCTTTGCTTTTTATTATTTTTCAAATCTGGAATTCTTTTGGTAAAGTTTGGTACAGTAAATTTAGAACAAAAGGTGTGGACGTTAATATGCCTCATGGGTAAATCTCTGGTAGCTTGGGCATGAGTCAAGTAAGGCCAACGTCTGCTGCTCTCACTTGGGTTCAGCTGTGAGGTGTGTCTGGCCCCTCCGACAGAGCTTTTCCCATGTTATTACACAGATGTCACATCAAGGAGGGAGAACGCAAACATAAGTCTGACTAATTCTGACCAGGTACTTTGAACATGGACACCTACTCCAAAATAGGTGCATCCTAAAGTATTTGTAGGGCATAAAAGTCAGCACAGATCAAATTATAATTCAATGACAACTCTAGCATCTCTCGAGTCTCTTTTTTTTTCCCTGAAAGTTAGGCACTTTTTTCTGAACACCCAGGTTAACACTCAATTAACTCCGAGCTGGGAAGAAGGAAAAGGTTGTCCTGGCAACCATGTGGAAGAGTCAGTTGGCAGAATCTGTTTTACAAAGAGGACCTCTTGTTTTGATCTCAGGAACTATAATGTCAAGTAAATCCACACCAATTTCTAGGGCTTTATCTCTAAATGGTCTTAAAATAAGTAAGCCAATATGTTGAATTCCTGATCTTCAAATGAGATCTTTGAAATGCACAAATTAGGGGGATCTTAGTGATTAGTTGGGAATGCAGAAAGATATGAATAGATATAAGGATATAGTTGATAAACATTATACCAACAAGTGGAAATTTTAGCTTTGAAATTATTTTAACCAAGTTTTGGAAACAAAGAATATTTTTGGGACACATATTAGCCTAGGAAATAGATGGCATATATGTCCCTCTTCTTAGATTGGTATAGTTAAAAAAAAAAATAAAAGAACATCAACAAAATAGAGTGACTAATTGAAACATTTAAACAATAATATGACGCACACTGGAAGCATTCTGCTATCCTGTCTGGGAAGCCACAAGTGAGGCCTCCAAGGTAAGGATGTACAAAGACGACTACAGATTCCACCACTGACTCTTAAAAAGGAGGAGTAGACAGGCTGCTTCCTGTTACTTGGGGTGGGGGTGGGGAGGAGAGAAAAAAAAGATAAAAGAAAAGAAGGTGGCCTTGGAACCAGATATTCTTTCATATGTTCCACTTCCCAAATTCTGTTTTCAAATTCTTTCTAGTGTCCAAAGATGTCGATGGGATTAAAAGAAAAATGATGGAGAAAAAGTTGCCTGAGGTCAACCTGCAATGGAACACTTTCCTTTCCCCCCTGCCTAGATGTCTTCTGATGATCACATATTGATCCTTAGTCATTCTCCTATAACATCTATGTGCATGTGAGGCATTTTTCAAGTTTCTTGGGCCAGTTTATTACTATAGATTTTTTTTTCACAACAATGCTGGCCAACAGAAAGTTCATTGTATTTCTCATATTCAGATATTAATAATAAGTAATCGAAACTGAAATCATCAGAGATAAACAATTTTTCCTGGTTTATATAGCAACTGGTGCAGGGTCATTATCAAAGGCAGGATTAGAATGTGAATTTCCTCTCTATTAGTCTTATGCTTAACCCACTTAGGTCTCCCACCCTGAAAACAATAGCCTTCTGGGAACCAAACAAATCCAGAATTTAGTCAATCTAATTTGAGTGAAATTGGAAGTTCAGAGGATTAAAAAATAAAAGTCAAAATTTGTTCTGTGACCTTGGACATTTACCTTTTCTTGGTCCTGGATTCTCCCTTCAGAATGAAAGCTTTTGAGCAATATTCCTCAGGCCAGACTTATTTTCAAATCATCTCTTTCCTAGTAGGTGTTTGGAAAATGTTATGACTATTAGTGCCATCCCATTATTCTCCACAGAAACAAAAGTTCAAAGACTTAAAGAAAGCAATAGCTGAAAGGGATCTTAGAAAGCCAGTTGATAACTTTTCAATCATTGAATCCCAGGATGGAAAAGGCATCTTATTGGAGGGGTTCTCAAATCTACTTCAGCTCCCAACATTATCAGTAGACCAAATAAACATAGATATACATGCATCACTCATTTTCTTTCTTGTTTTGCTTTCCCTCAAAATTCAACTTGATGTATCACTAATTTGCAAATGTGTGTAGGTACAGTTGTGAGTCATAGAATAAAAATTAATCTACAAGGATTATGGGATTCAAACTACAACTATCAAGTGGAGGTCCATGAAATCTTTTACTCTTAATAAAGAAGTCCTCATAGCAAAAGAGGTTGAGGACCATATCTCTTTTTACATATGTAGGCAGAAAGCCCTAGGGTAGAGACACAGAAAATTATGGGCAGAGCCAGAATTAGCTCCAGGCTTCTTGACATCTGGTCCAGAGATGTCTGGCACCTCATTCTCTTACCAGTCCTACCAGACAGAGCTCAGTCTCAATTGTCATACTACCTACTTCATCATTTCATTAAAAACAAATGAGACAACAATGAGGGGATGATCCACTAATGCCCTTCAAAATAAAATATCTGTGGGTGCCTTGCACTGAATTTGAACTCCTACTTGGAAAAAAAGAAATCCTATTTTAGTTCAAAATATGCTCAGAAGTATTATTAAAAGGAAAATCACAGACTCATGAATTTGCAATGAGAACTGAACATCTATTAATAGCAGTTGTCCTAAAGCCAATAAAAATAATGTCTTGCCAGAGAATGAGGAACCCACCAAATGGCTTTGTCATTGTTGTTATACTGGAAACATCCATTCAGCATAACACACTCATCACTGAACCAGATTATTTGAATTTATTACTAAAATGCAGATTTGGGATTTGAGTACAAATTGCCTGTTTTTGTCATGAAGACTACAGGGATCATGCCTTGTAATGTTTCCTTTTTTTGGGGGGGATTAGGATTTTTGATCCTGCCCAGTGTTCAGACTCTTGACTTATCAGTCATGAAACAAGCCCCATTTCAAGTATGCAGATCACAGCCTTGTCTTTTTCTTTGTTGTTAGCCACTCCTGCCTGGACTTCTCAGAGGAGGCAGCTACAAATGGTGAGGTGTAGACTATAAAAAGAAGATGCAGGCACCCAGTGCAGTGGCTCACACCTATAATCCTAGCACTCTGGGAGGCTGAGGCAGGAGGATTGCTTGAGGCCAGGAGTTCGAGACCAGCCTGAGCAAGAGAGAGACCTCATCTCTACAAAAAAATGGAAAAATTAGCCAAGCATGGTGGTGTGTGCCTGTAGTCCCAGCTACTTGTGAGGCTGAGGCAGGAGGATCGCCTGAGCCCAAGAGTTTGAGGCTGCAGTGAACTATGATGATGTCACTGCACTCTAGCCCAGGCGACAGAGCAAGACCATGTCTCAAAAAAGAAAAAAAAACGCACACACACAAAATAAAATAAAAAGAAGATGCACAGTGTGCAGCCCTGGATCACTAGTGGGTAGAGGCTTTTGTTAAAAAGAGTAGAGAAGGATAGGAGCTTGTACTCTGTGGAGTACAAAATGTCAACCCCGGACACATTGGCTGCGTCTTTTGTATCCCTCATTATACTTAGCTGGGTGCTTTCAATCAGCCGGCTCCACCCTTCCCTTTTCTCTTTTTAATGGTCCCTGCTCAGGCTCAAATTACTATCCCTTTGCTAGTCTTCTCTTCACCAAGCATCTCAAAAGAACAGTTTATATTTATTATTACAACTTCTTTCCTTCCCATTTAGATGGTTTCAGGAAAGTCTTCTGTGGTCAAATAAATATGGAAGAGTGCTTAAACAGAGTTAAGTGGGTTTCTACACTGGGAGACTTTTCAGATCCTTTAATGTATTAATGCTTATTGTGAATCTCCAAGTGGAGAGGGGTTCTAAGATATATAGCATATAGTTTTTTCTCATACTTAGTTGAGAACCTATCTTTTGCCTGAACACCATCAAAGAGGGTCTGGCACTTAGCAGGCTCTCAATAAATAATTGTTAATTAAATTATGTCCTGAGGAACACAGTCTGGAAAAGGTAGAGAATCCATCTTTCTACAACCAGGTGCCTGATACAGGTTCAGTAATGTTTGCTGAGTGAATGAATGTATGAGTGTTTCAGGAGCAGCACTTTGAGCAGAGATCCCAGATGTCTGTCCCACAGAACACAGGACACAGGATTTAGGCCCATCTACAAATATCCATGCTAAAACACCCCAAGTCAGGGCCAGCTTCAAGGGTTTTTGATCTGTGCAGTTATACAGTCCCCCTCCCCTTGTGCTGAAAAGGACCCTGCACTTGGGTTAATGATTTGCTGTCACTGTCCTGAAATATTTAACAATACTTGAACAAGGGGCCCCACATTTTCATTTTACACCGGGCCTCGCAAATTATGCAGCTGATCCTGCCTGAGGGGTCCCTCGCTAGAGCTCTTCAAGCTCTCTCTCAGTGCCCCTTGCCTCCCAAGACAAGCCCAGTCTCCTCGACTGCAGGCCTCATGGGTGTGTGCTCAACATCTGGAGCTCTCTCTTCAATTCCCCCTCATCAAAACCTAACTTCTGAATATATTCCTAAGGCGGGGAGTTATACGCTCTTTAGCTATCATGCTGAAAAGAGTAGATCATAGATTAAAGTGCTAACAGCAGAGAAGACATAAAATGTTACCCTCACCTCCTATCCCCAGGTTCAATAAACTTGAAAAAAGGATAATTCTTTTAGCCAAAGACTGCCTCTCTAATAGCAGTATTTTATACATTCACCATACATCTTAGCATCCTCCATAGATAGATATTTTGGGATGAGGCAATTTTTTTTTTGTCTCTCAAATTGTACTCTTAAGGAAACTGCTGACAATGTTACTCCACCTATTCATAAAACATTCATACTTGAAATTGTTTTAAAAATTATGGTGTCCTATTGTCATTGCATTTTTTTTTTAAAGAGGTGAAGTCTCACTGCTATGTTGCCCAGGCTGATCTCAAACTTCAGGGCTCAAACTCTCCTCCTGCCTCAGCCTGCTGAGAAACTGGGACTAGAGGCATGCGCTGCCTCTCCTGGCTATGCTACTGTATTTTTTTAAATTGGCAGAGCATTATCAAAGAGATATGTTTTTGTTAAGAAGTTTTACAATAAACCTATCCTATTTACTTTTCTCTATAAGGTAGATAAAAATCAGATAAATAATTCGAGATCAAATAAATGTCCTAAGTTCCAATAGGCCCATTTTGCTACTTCCTAAGCTACATGACCTTGGGCAAGTTACTTGATATCTTGAATTCTTTATTTCCTCATTAAAAACAAAAATGAGGCCAAGGAATACCTCTTTTGCTTACTCTTGGGTTTATTTTGGGAGTTAAGTGAGTCAGGTGCTTTGAAGACCATGATGGAGAACATTATTCATTATTAACTAAATTTCTGTGTGTCGAATAGCGCAGTCTGGAATGTCTGAAGACACATCAAGAGCTGACGGCAAGGATGGCCAGGCAGATCAGAATTTGGGGCAAGGTGTGAAGAACTGATGGAGAAAGACACCCTGCAAGAGCAGAAAGGTAGACATTTGGGTTTGCTGAGATGAGTTTTCCCTTTACTGGCATGAGCCAAGAACATGGCCAATGTCAGCAGTCAGCTACAAATTAGAATTTTTGAAATGAGGTATGATAGGAAAAAGCTGAAGAACCGGAGCAAGAGGCAAGAAGAAGTAAGAAGTAAGAAGAGGTGAGAGAAAGGAGGAAGGTTTTCTGTTTTGCTTTCATAATAACTAAGGGAGTGAACAGCAGAAGGAAGAGACAAGAAAAAGAAACTCTATGTTGGGCCTGCAAAGGAGAGGATCTGTTTTATGAACAACAGAAGCAGCTGCTCAGAAAGAATTTATGTGTTAATAGAAAGGGTCTTGATTAATAAATCAGTTAGAATGATTTTGAGACACATACTGGCAGTAATGCAAATCCGGGGGGTAGGGAGCCTATAGGCTTCAGATCAGCAGGGAAGTTGGGTATGTTTTGAAGATCCTATCAGAAGGGGGAAAAGAAAAGCCCTGAGAGAAGGCCTTGGTGGCGGTGGAAGGCCAAGGCTAAACTTTCTGACCATTGCCTTAGGAAGGAAGGAGCAGATAGAGAAGGCATTGTGAAATGGTTTTTTAAAAAAATGTATTTGTGATTCCATTCAAAACTAGAGGACAATTTGGTAGACTCAACGAGTGGGAAGTGGAAACCAAGGTGGAGGTCAGGCCACGGGAGCGGGTGGGGGAGGTGGCAGGTGGGAGGGTGAGTAGGCAAGAATTCACAGCAACAAGAACCAGAAAAATGAGCAAACCAAGCCTGTTTTTTCAGCATGTTGTTCCAAATAAGATTAGGGCAGGTGTTGTTAGAGGGCAACTTGGTTTGGAGTCAGATCTATGCACGTATCTGGCGTTCATGCAGGAGAGACCAAAGTCAATGCAGGAGTAGCTCTGGGCTGACTGGGTACTGTCCCTCACCCTCCAAGTTAGGGGCCCTCTTCTGGGTAATGAGTCCCCAAATCTGAAGTGAAGCAACTGGATCCTATTCCAGCTGAGGTGGGCTGTACTGGCTGGAAGGCAAGGGGATTTCAGGAGACTAAGACAGCAATTATGAGAGAAGGAGGAGGGATAATTGGAACTGATTTTTTTTTTTTTATGTAGAAAAAGAAAATATTTTTGGAAGGAGTTACACGTGGGGCGTGGAAAGGGTGAAGTAGGGAGGGAGAAGAGAGGGTAAGAAATGTAGGCTGAGTGTTCTACTATATACATTACAGATTTAATCTCATTTAAGTGTCACTGCAACCCTGTGAGGTATATACTACTATTTCCAGTTTGCAGGTGCATGTTTAAGTTACTTGCTACATATACTGATAATAACTGTGGCTAAATTTGATTGAATGCTTATTACATGCCAGGCACTTTACATAGGTCATATTTTTCAATCCTTACAACAAGAATAGGAAATATTATATATACCACCACTACTCCCATTTTCAAGATGAGAAAACCAAGGCATGGAGAAATCCATGAACTTGCCCAAGTCCATACAACCAAAAAATGGTGGGAACCAGGATGCAAACTCAGGCAATTTGTTTCCAGGGCCCAGAATCTTAATCACCATGATAAACAGTCTCTAGAGTTTGCATGCTAACAGAAAGAGACAAGTAATAAATAAGCAAAGAACAAACATAAGAGAAAAAAGGGAGGGAAGATACATTTATAAGGACTTAGAGGCTACCATTTAAAAGAACACAAGAATGATAGGGACAGGGAGGAAAAACCTAATCTGGATGGGGGATTTGAATGTTTATTTTTAAGAGATAGGAGAAACTTTAAAGAGAATTTTAATAGTAATGAAGATGACGATAACATAATGAACATTTATTGAAAGCTTACTATGTGCCAGATCCTATCCCAAGTGCTTTACATATATTATCTTATTGAATTTTCAGAATAATGCTTTTGTCTCTTGAAATCCCAGGACCTAGCACATAGTAGATACTCAATACATATTTGTTGAACAAAGCTTGAAAGGCAACTATATAATTTTATTTTTTAGGAAACTCTAGATTATAGGGCTAAAGTCCAAGGGAATCAGCTCCTGCAGCCCTCTTTGTTTTATTACTTCTCAGCATTTATTTGTGCCTGAAATTATCTTGTTTTTTCCCTGCTTGTTTACTATCTTTTTCTGTTAGCATGTAAACTGTAGGAGAGCAGAAGCCTCACTCATCTTGTTTACTGTGTTCTTGCAGCATCTAGAACAATGCCTAGGGCATAGGAGATGATTAGTTAAATATGCTCTGTTTGAATGAAAGAAGAGAACACAAGACTGCAGCCTTTCAGAGCAACTCGCCTTCCGCTAGAGCAGACAGGCCGCTGCTCACCTTTCTCTCTGTGCTCCCTCGCAGGGAGCATCTGTTCTCTTTCTCCCTCACTGACTCCACTGTCCCTTTACCCAGGTAGGCTTAGTTGTGCAGCAAAGAAGAAGAGAAGTTTCTAATCATCACAAAGGTGATCAAACCATCTGTATATAAAAATGACTTGCACCTCCCACTCATAAGGATGGTTACTCTCAGAAAAAGCAGAAAATAAAAAGTGTTGGTGAAGATGTGGAGAAACTGGAACCCTTGTGCACTGTTAGTGGGAGTGTAAAATGGTACAGCTGCCATGGAAAACACTATAGTGGTTCCTCAAAAAATTAAAAATGGAATTTTATATGATCCAGCAATCCCACTTCTTGGGTATATACCCCCAAAATTTAAAGCAGGGTCTCAAACAGATATTTGTACACCCATGTTCATAGCAGCATTATTCATAATAGCTAAAACACGGAAGCAACCAAAGTTTTCCTTGATAGATGAATGAATGAACAAAATATGGTATATACTTTAAATGGAATATTATTCAACCCTAAAAAGGAAGGAATTCTGACACAAGCTACAACATGGATGAACATTGAGGATATTATGCTAAATAAAATAAGCCAGTCACAAAAAGACAAATACTGTATAATTCCACTTATATGAGGTACCTAGAGTGGTTAAATCCATGGAGACAGCAAGTAGAATGGTGCTTGCCAGGGACTGGGGTGGGGGAGGAATGAGTTGTTGTTTAATGGGTACAGAGTTTTGCAAGCTGAAAAGAGTTCTGGAGATTGGTTGCACAACAATGTGAATGTACCTAATGCTACTGAACTGTACCTTTAAAAATGGTTAGGATGGTAAATTTTGTTATGTGTGTTTTACCACAATTAAAAAAGTAGGCTACACACACATTTAAAAACCCCCCTTGGTAGTACAACATACGACTCATTTGAAAGGATCAAGATCCCAAATGAATGATTCAATTAAGTCAAGTGAAAATGCAGAGTGTGTATAAGGAATAGAGGTGCAAGACAAAGAAGAAACAGCTACCATCATGAACAACCTGTATTAGAGAGGAGGAAGGGTTAAGCATAAGCTTTGGTTTTTGGACTTTTGATGGTTGCATGTAACACTTTCTTTAATGGCTTTTAAAATACAATGTATATATTATACTTAAGCATTTTACAAAAATCTCCGTGGAGTTTTGGGACCTCGGGGCCTGTGATGCTTACCTGGTTAGATCAGGCAGTTTGGAGGGGAAGCCTCTATCATACTCACCTATCTACACGAAGCTGGCAGACAATGCTTAGCGCATCGACAACTCCTTCTTCTTTCAACTGTCGACAGCCAATGGACGTAGCAATAAAACACCCTGTTCTACCTATCCCCGCGCTGAAAAGAAAAAAAAAAAAAAGGGGAATAAAAAGGTGGGGAAAAAATGACAAAGAAAAAATACATTCTTGTAAAAGGGTGCTTTTAAATCAGAAACAACAGTTAATATAGTAATAACAGCTCCTGTTGAGTATTACAAACCTGGCCCTGTGCTAAGTGCTTAAAATATATTCTTTCATTTGGTTATAAGTAGTAGGATGAGGGGGTGGACGGAGGTGATGGGTGGGGAGAATAGTAAAAAGGCACTGTAATTGTTCTGGAAAAAGTAATTAGGGTCTGACCTTAGGTGAGGCATGGGCAGTAGAAAGGAGGGGGAAGATTTAGACACATCACAAATGTGAACGTGGAGGACTGAATGAAGGGTGAGAAGAGCAAAAAGTCAAAGATGTGACTAGGCTTGGAGGGCAGAAAGAGGGGAGGGCGCCACTGAGGAAAAGGGGAATTTTGGAATAAGGTGGATTTGAGGGAGGGAGGGAAGGAGGGAAGGAGGAAAGGAGGGAGGGAGGGAAGGAGGGAAAGAGGGAGGGAGAAGATTGGTTTTGGAAATATTGATATTGAACAGTCTTAGTTTAGGAGAGAGGATGTGGCTAGAGGCACATATTTCCAATTCATTTATATATGGAGGTGACAATTGAGCAGAAACACTGTCCTGGAAGGTTTACATATTCATCTGCCTTAGACAATATGTCCATAACATCGACCTAACAAGCTCTCACTCTCTCTCTGAGCAATTTTAACCACTAACAGTCTTTATGTAAATTTCTCTCAAATCTACATCTAAACTCCCTAAATTTCCTAAACTCTAGACTGTCATTCCATCTCCTAGCTGGAACTCTCTTTTGTACTTGCTTCAGTTCATTGTATCTAAATTCGATGTATCTAAAACAGAATTATTTATCTTTTCCCTCAATGGTGTTACCAGCCAGCCACAAGTTTTCCAGCCTAGAAATCTCAGAGCCATCTTCAATATCTCCCCCCTCTCACCTCCCACATCCAATCTGTTATCACTTCTTCTATTTTCTATCTCTGCTGAGCCTTTGGGATCCATGTTTTCCTTTCTGTAGACTGTACTCACGTTTTTAACATCTCCTTATTTCATGATTAGCAGTGATCTTATTATGGTTTCCAAGTCTCAAGTCTTTTCCTGGACTAATTCATGATACACACAGCTGCTAGGTCCACCTTTATGAAATAAGGGTTTAATTATATTACTTCCTACTCAGAAACTGTAGATGGCTCCCATTAGTTATAGCATAATGTCTACCCTTCCTACCATGGTATCCATAACCTTGCAAAATGTGAGTGTGACTAACTTTCAATCTTTATGTCTTTTTGCTGTCTTCCCTGTATCTTATGTGCCGTTGTTCTCATTTACATGAATCATTGTAAAAATTTTCTTTTATTTTCCAATTTTCCTCTCTGTATTAATGACATTTTCTCAGTCAGAAATGCCCTCCCCATCACCGTTTAAAACCACAATCATTGATCATTTTTAAAGACCCAGTTCGTTATTCCAATTTTTAGAGGTTTTCTTCAATCCCCATGGTTAGAATTACTTAATCCCCTCTTGGCACTCAAATATCATTTATTTGGATACATTGGAAACATTTGGCACTTGTTTCCTGTTGAATTTGAGTGCAGAAGAATTTGGAGGAGGAATGAGTCCCTTTTAGTCAAAGTGTCTCTTATAGAGAGTTTGTTTCATTGAAGAGACAGGATTTGAACTGTACCCTATGAATGGCAGGCATTTTGGCTCTCATAAACGACAGAGGGTATTCCAGGTATGACAATGGCATGAGGAAAGAACTGATGAGGAATGGAATATATAATTTGGGACAATAAGTGTACTAGCTTGCCTGGAAGAGAAGAGAAAGTTATTTTAGTGAAACAGTGGGAAATAAGGATGGGAAGGTACCCTGGGATCTTATATGGAAGGCTAAGAGGTTTGGACTTCACTCTCTATACTCTTTTGTTGTTGCTGTTTTTGTTGTTAAGAATTTGATGAAAACTATAAAATTCCATTCCCCAGAAAAATTCACATAAGCTTATATACTCAAATTTGTTCAAATAATTTCAAGGAGTTCACTGGCCTCTGTAGTTTATCAGTAGATTCAAGGTTAAGGACTTTTGCTTTAGGCAATGCGAAGTCATTGACAAGTTTGGTGAACAGACTCCATATGATGAAGGATAGTTTTACGAACATCATCTAAGAGAAGTGCACAAGGTAGGCCACAATAGCAGTGAGGGCGTTAGGGAGCAGGGTATGTGTGTGCAATTAGCCAACTACTTCTAAAATACACAGATGAGGTCATAAGGGCCTGAACTATGGTGGCTGGACAGGAAGTGGTGATTATGGGAGAAGCTTTGAAGGGAAAGCCAATCTGGTGACTGATTAGATACTGAGGCTAGAGTTGAAAGAAAGGCCAAAGATAACTGTCAACATTAGATGCTGAGTGACTGGAAAAAAGACGGTCTCATTCTTAGAAATAGTAATCAGAGGGGGGCTGGTTTTGTAGGGGAAGTGGCTAATTCATCTTAGATATCCCAAGTTTTTAATGATTGTGGGTGGGGGACACCACTTCCAGCCCTAAAAGCACAGCCAATTAGGCTGTTTTTCTTTGGATACAAGCTAAGTTTAGGATAAAAGTAATGCTATCCACCTTTGGATAAATAGACATATAGCAAATTTAACTCTTGATTAAACCTCGAAGTTTCAAAAAAGAAGGAGGTTAATGTTATACTCTAAAATCATATCTTTTATTTACTAAAGCTATTATAAAAAGCTATCTTAAGAGACTTATGAGGTTAAACAAAGCAAGAACAATTATTTTGAGAAAGTATGAAAAATAAATGGTTAGTCATATAAATGACTTTAAAGATATTTGCTTTAGTTTGGTCGCACTAAAAGGAGAACAAGGGGAAGGAGATATTGGTTATAGGAGGGAGATTTGAGCTAGACCTTAGGGAAAAGAGCCCCCACAGACACCTGTCACTGTTGGTGGCCTGACCTCCAGCACCCATGTTCTGGTGACAGCACTTTGTTTTCCTTTGGTGAAGCACTACCTGCCCACCTCTCAGTTCATAAATTTGTTTCCATTTGTTTTTCATGAGATAATTCTTAAAATAGTCGACTGGTTTTTACCAACTTGAAATAATAATAAATGTTATCAAGATACAATCCACATAGAGCTCAGGGACCATCTTGAAACAACAAAAAAGCCATCAATAATTTTTAAAAAATGTGTCTGTAATTCCTAGCATATATGAGACTGATGAGACTAAATGAATCAATATAAGTTTCAAGGCAGATGACTGGAATAAGGTCTCCTGTTCAATGAGCCATTTATTTAGAACTTGTATTTTATCCACTGTGCAATTGTTGTCTGCCAAAAATGCCCTAAAAGTGTTACTTCATTTCTGTAAGCATCATCTGGTTTTTTGTTCGTTTGTTTGTTTGTTTTTTAAGAGATGGGGTCTTGCTCTGTCTCCCAGGCTGGAGTGCAGTGGTGCAATCATAGCTCACTGCAGCCTCAAACTCCCAGGCTCAAGTGATCCTCCTGCCTCAGCTTCCTGAGTAGCTGGGACTATAGGCATATCATCTTGATTAAGACCCAAATATTAGAAAGCTAACCAATTTCAATAAATATTTAATCTACCAACAAAGTCACATTCAGGAGGCAAAACCCTACTTCTACCTGCTGTATGACTTTATAAAGAATGGACTGTTGCTCAGGCAGAAAGAACAGTTCTTGTCTTACCTGCAGTGGACAACCACAGGCCCGCGGCCCTCAGAAGCAAGTCTGTCTTCTTCCACATCCAGCATGAGCTGTAGGAGGGGCTGGGCACTGTCTGGAGTCTTGTGATCGGGCCATGAGGTGTACCAGTAATGCTTCACATGTTGGGTGTGACTTCCTTGCTGAAAATAGCAACAGCCACCAAATGTCTCATTCCTTTGTGGGACTAAAAGTCATCCAAACCACAATACTGAATGCCTTCTATCACTCCCATCCATCTTGCTGGCAGTTTACTTCTAGGTGGAAAAAATCTAGATTTTTTTAATATTACTCACTCTTTCTTTCTTTCTTTCTTTCTTTCTTTCTTTCTTTCTTTCTTTCTTTCTTTCTTTCTTTCTTTCTCTCTCTCTCTCTCTCTCTCTCTCTTTCTTTCTTTCTTTCCTTTTTTTTTTTTTTTAGAGATGGGGTCTGGCTCTGTCACCCAGGCTGGAGTGCAGTGGTGCGATCATAGCTCACTGCAGCCTCAAACTCCTGGGCTCAAGTGATCTTCCTGCCTCAGCCTCCTGAGTACATGGGACTACAGGCACGCACCACCATGCCTGAATAATTTTTTTTCCCCTTTTTGTTGAGAGATGGGGTCTTGCTATGTTGACCATGCTGGTCTTGAACTCCTGGCCTCAAGCCATCCTCCTGCCTCAGCCTCCCGAGTAGCTGAGATTATAGGCATGAGTCACCATGCCCAGCTCCCCAGCTCTGAAGAATACACTTTAATCTTGAGAAAACCTTATTGTCAATATCCTGATCTCAAAGTTTGACATTCTTGCCTCTGTTAAGTGAGATCTATCTATATTTATAATATAGAGAATGTATGTAACATATGCTAAATACATGTTTATAATTTGTTACAATTAGCAAAATGGTAGGCAAAAATGTAGCCAAGAAAGAATGGGATATATTATGTTCCCTGCTCTATAAACATTCCTGGCAGGTTTTTATAAACATATTAATCAAAAGAAGAACACTTAATTTCATATCAGTCACACTATACTTCTACACTTATCCCAAATTCCAGTGTTTAACAGCAATGAGGAGGAATCCCAGCAATAAAGGAGCAATATGGGATCCCTAGATTGGAGACACTTTGAGTGAGGGCCTATGCACATCACTGCCCAGGTGGGGGCCCAACATGGACCAGGCACTGAAGGACATGTGTTGACAAACAAGTTTTGGTAAGTGCCTTCCTATCCAAACTTCCAAATAAAAACTCTGCCTCCATGCTCTTCCTCTTTGTGATGATTCTGTCCCAGAAGTGAGGCTGCAGATCAGATTGCAATCTTTGGGCGATTATTCTCCAAAAGCAAAAATAATACCATGGCAACATTCCTCAGCATCTGCTGCCCATGAGTTAAATTTTTCTATGACATAATCTGGTCTGGGGAAAGTCCCTATAAATTACTGTAACTCCACGTTTCTGAAGATCTCATCAACACTTCAGCTCATCTTGCCTCCCACAGCCACCCACAAGTGCAGATTTTCTCTTTCACAGATTCCAGGCCCTACTTAAAGCTGCCTAGACCAAAATACATTAAAAAAAAAATCATGGTAAAGTCTCCAGCACAGGCTTGAGTTAAAGGCTTTCAAAAGTTACTAATAAATCAGAGATGTTTTATTAATGCAAATAAGATCACAGCATCCTACATAATGAATTTCCTTGATATCTGCTTACATTAATTTAATTATTCCATATACTAATAATAGTTGACAACAAAGAAATACTTGAGGGAATGAATATAGTTTCTCTTAGATCTTAACATTCTTTAAATTTGCTTAAATTGAATTTGTAATACTTATTAGGATAAATAATTGGAAAGCAGAAATGTAACCCTCTTGCATTTGTAACGCTCTAGCTTTGTAAATGGCTCTAGCTACATAATCTTACCTTTAAGAGGAGGTTTCTAATGGTGTAGTTACCACATTCATTTACGCTGATAACCAGAACTTCAACTTTCCCGTATATCCCTCTCTTTTCGGGCCAGTACAGCACACATTTCTGGGGGAGGGGAAAGAAGAATACAGCATACATTAATGACTTTTCTTAGCTTTGGAGTAGTCTTCATTTAAGTGTCTCAAGAGTTTTTATATCATTATTTTAAAAAAATCAAATATCCATCTTTATAATTCTATAAACGTGTTAAAACCATTGAATTGTATGTGTTTTTTTGGTTTTGTTTGTTTGGTTTTTTTTTGAGACAGAGTCCTGTTCTGTCACCCAGGCTAGAGTGCAGTGGCGTCATCATAGCTCACTGCAACCTCAAACTCCTGGGCTTAAGCGATCCTCCTGCCTCAGCCTCCTGAGTAGCTGGGTCTATGGGCACGTGCCACTGCGCCCGGCCAATTTTTCTATTTTTAGTAGAGATGGGGTCTTGCTCTTGCTCAGGCTGGTCTTGAACTCCTGAGCTCAGGCAATCCTCCCACCTTGGCCTCCCAGAGTGCTAGGATTACAGGCATGAGCCACTGCACCCAGCCTGTATGTTTTAAACAGATGAATTTTATGATATATAAATTATATCTCAATAAAGTCATTTTTTAAAAAATCTCAATTTTTATATGTGCCTGTCAAACACTGTCATTTCTAACCTCATACCAAAATTATAATAATAATAATAATAATAATAATAATAATAATTAAGGCAAAATTTCCCAAAACTCCACAGAAAAATAAAGAACTAAATTAAGAATTAAGGAATTAATATCCAAATATTAGAGTTTACCATGTGTTGACGAGAAATAAAAGGAATGTTATCTCAGAATGACTGAAGAAAGTCACATTTTCCTCCTTCATCAAACCAATGTGTCTAATAAGAGTATCTGTAATGTGTTAGATGCCATAGACAGTTTCCCTTGTATGTAAGGCAAATGTAATGACTATTAATACATCTATGGTGTTTTATTTTCCAGGATCAATGTTTTTTTTGCTTATGGGATTCATTGAAATAAATGTACAATAAAATTATGTAAAAATATTTTATAATATAAGCTTTGAAGAGCTTAATGAGTGATGATAATTATATTGCAAGCAAGGCAGTACAGTATTGGTTAAGGGGCAAGCTTTGGATTCAGAGAGCCTGGGTCCAAATTTTGGTTCTACCACTTATTAGCTGTAAATCCATGAACAAGATACTTAACCTCTCTGGCCTCAGTTTCCTTGTGATTTAATACATGGAAAGTACTTAGGATAAAGCCAGGCATACAGTAAGCACTTAACATGTTATTATTACTGTTGTTATTTTAAAACTACTGGGTGATAAATTTTTGCTCCAAAGTGATTAGATTTTCATTCATTAAATATTATTTTATTATTATTATTATATCCGGGCACCAGTATTCAAAATGAGATCCAAGCATACATACACAAGCTCATATTATTTTTGCCTTTTAAACAACTGTAAAAGAACTATTAATTTTTTATTACATATTTTAATGATAAAGAATGAAAGTTGATGTTTTATTTCAGGTGCCCGGAAGCAATGTAAATTTTAGAAACGTTGTTTAAATAGCACCTGTCATTTCCTCCCCTGCCTCTCACAAATTTATACAGAAATCATTTAACTTATGGCCGTCAGTCAGGACCTTTGAATAGCCAGGACACTTGTTTCTTCACATTTATGTCAAAGGCATTCGAAAAAAATTTAAATACTTATAGACTTAAAAGAGCAGCAAAAGAATCACAGAATTACAGAACTAAAGGAAAAGGCATGTAAAGTATCAGAGACACAGGGCTCTATCGTACTAACTACTAACTACTTCACATGCTGCTTTTGCTACTCTAGCAGCAAAAGAAGTCACTTCACCTAGTGGAATCAGTTTCTTCCATCCATTACAATAAAAATACAGTTACATCCTCCACATTTTGATCCTTTTCCAAAAGAAGTAAATTGTTTCAGCTTTATTTACATGCCACCCAAGTCTGTCAGGCAATCAGACTAAAGGCTTACTCTGGCTGACTTAATGTTAACATTCAGAAAAGAAACCTTTTAAAAATAGAACAACTTATTTCCCTCTGAATCTACCAGTTGCCAAATGTCTAAAATTTTCCTGGTTTGTTAAAGGTAAGCGTACGAACCAATCTGCCTGGTTTCTTTCAATGGAGCATCAATTATTTCTCTGCAAGACCCCAAGCTATTATGTATCTTAAAACACATGCCTCCCATATGAATCCAAGAAGAGTGACAAAGAGTCTTGAAAAAGGTATTGAACAAAGAAAGAGGCATTCAGTGGTCCAGCAGTCTGACATAAGTGCCCCATTGTCCACGATCAGACCTGAGCAGCTCTCGAAACCAGGAGGAAAAGCTGCAAGGCAGGAGCTCACCGCCTGTGCCCTGACTTAATACTTGAACAGCTTTCTGCACCCACTTGATAAATGGAAATACTGCTCGCTTCCCTCCCAAGCTTGCTGGGGCCCTCTTGAATGTTTTTCTTGACTCTTTACCAAAAAAGCAATTGGCAGCCAGCTCCCACTAGACAATGCAATGTGACTTGTTCATTCAAACAACCCTTAATTAGCATCCCATCTCCTTTCTGAGATACAATAGCTTATTTTTACACGCTGAATACATTTCTCCCCCTTTCAGAAGAAAGTAGAAAAAGAGACCAGATAAGTGTGGGTGCTTTTGAATATGAGGTGGGGAGAGCTGCAAATGTAGTTGTTTCTAAGAGCCCAAGTTCCTGTTCAAATTATTTTCCTGAACAGCTTTTTAGGGTTTCTTTATTGTGGTGCTAACAATGATATGAAAGAGGCAGACAATGCAAGAAAGAAAAATGCTGTCTTACGGATAACATTGTGAAATCACACTAATTTTAGGTAATTCAAAATGGCTTGCTTTCTAGCAGAATATAACCCCAAATCATCACTATTCTTTTGCTAACTGGGCTGATCCTTTCAGTAAAATTATCTATTAATTCCAAGAATCCATAATTTGGAGGAAAAAGAGGTTTTCAAAGGACTCTGTCTCTTGTGCAAATAAGTAATTATTGAAAACTGCCTGAAAAAATTCTGGACATTAACCCATTCTTTGTAATCAATGGTTTATAGCAAAAGCAGAATGCAGCACAAAGTCATGAAAACTCATATTTTTATGATATTTTTTCTTTGACTCTCCTTCTGGCCCCCACCAAGTAAGAACTATTTGTATTTAAAGAAGAAGGAGGTCTAGCAAGTAGTTTAGTTGCCTGGGGAAAAAAAAAGTCTATTTTTAAGTCATTTTCCTTTTAGATTCTATATATTTAAAATCAGAGGTATTGCTCTATGAGCTAAAGACTTGTATTATCACATAGAAGGTGGCTCTAAATAAATAAAATGAAGATGTTCAGCTTCTTTTGTGTTATATTAATATACAAGAGAGGGATAGAATGGATCAGATTGTCTAAAACCATTTTTATTGTAGTCACTCTTATTCCTAGCGCTTCAACTGAATATTACTAACATAGCACAGCAATTTAATATTAACAGTACCTTCACCAACATTATACCATTTGATCTCTTCCACAGTACTTTGAGGTATAATGGGTAGTAGTTATTATTTTTTAAATCATTTTACAGCTGAGGAAACTGAGGCTTAGGTGTTTTGGGAGGGGTCTTTGGGCAAATTCCCTCGGGGGCTAGGATCCTCCAAGAAAATACCACTTTATGGATCAACTTTCCATCTTTGATTTCCACATTGACTCTTAACTAACCCTACTTAATCACAGCATTACCAATGACCTCCCTTTCTTCCATAAAATATGTTGATGCACATGGAACCCTGAATGTTCTTGGTTCACTCTTTTCCTGAGTCCAGTACTTTTATTACCACCTGTTGAGCTGCATGTTCATCAAAACCCCTTTATGGCAGTTGTATTCATTATCAAAGTCCAGTAATTTAATTAAATATTACATAAATCAAGAGAACATGAGGGTGAGAAGAAAAAAAAGTTATTTTATGAGATGATTGTATAAATCGAATAAGTTTTTCATTGGAATAAAAAGTGAACCAGTAAAGAAAACTGCAGTCAAATCAGGTACAGGTGAGAAAACTATAAAAGTGTGTGTAAAGTGTAAAGATCTAAATAGGAATCTACAGTCATATTGTTTTATAAGCCTTACTATGTTTTCTCTCACTTTAAAGAAACTGAAATGGGAAATTATGATGATATATAAAGGGTATGATTAACATAAGCTATATAATCTATAACTTCAGAACAACCCTCAAAAGAAAAGTCCTAGCCTCATAATAAAAAATGAGCAAATTTTAATATGAACAAATGTAAATGTTTTAAGACAAAATAAAACATTTTTTAATGATTGCGCACACCGACTGTTTTCTACTCACTGTGTCAAATAAGAGGGCTTCTAACTATTGTTGGAAATAAAGCAGGCTAAAGCAATTTGAATATAACATAGCAGATTAAAAATTAAGGTACAGAGTTATATTTGGAATATACAAATCTTTGAAAGGACAGGTAAGTAATTTTGCTTGAGTGCTGTCAGCCTCTGAATTTCTGGCCACCTTTTAATTGCTTGGGCAGCGTAACCATCAAAACTGTGGTCACACACAAAACTGTGGTCACACAGAAAATTCAGCTGCCTGGCACTGCTGTGCAATGGTAGGCCAGGTTGCCTCTCCACCCACGGGAGGGGCCCTATGTCAGAGGCTAGATGGCCTTGCTGATGCTTTGTGGTGGCTTTGGTCTCTTTGCTCCCTTTGGAATGGATTCTTGTTTTGTAAGCAAAGTCCTACATGGGATCCCAATTTCTCTGGCGACTCCTATTAATGCTCCTGAATCCAGTTGCCCAGTGACAGTATCCATAATATCTAATTCAGGTCCTCTAGGAAAGCTGAACACCAGTCAGTGGGTCTCCACTGTCTGCATGCCAGGTTGGCCTCCAACATTACCCTCCCTGACCTTGTTTGGACACTCTGATTATGGGACTTGGTTTGCTTGTTTCTTTTCATTCATGAATACAAAGAATCCTCTTGTCTACCCTACACTGACCTCTAAATCGAGTGTGACTTCCTCATCACAGTCCTAATCTACTCTTCAAATTGTCCACTATCTTGAGTGGACAGTGAAATGAATCAACATGCTTTTTTCTTTAAATTGCATCAAAATGCCTTTTCTATCTCCTCTTTCTTTCCTAAAGAGAATGCTTAAGAGATTTTAGCCTTGAATGTAAGCAAGCATACACACCACTCTCTGGCCACAATCACTTCTTGCACTGGAGTCCAGTCCTTCCCATCATAAGTAGAAGATTTGAGGAGGCAGCATAGTGTCATGGTGAGGAGGAGGAGGGTCAGCTGTTTTGTCTTGGGCAACTTGCTTAGCCTCCTGTGTCTCAGCATGCTCATTTGTAGTGGGCTTTACAAATACGTTTAGTACAAGGATTAATTTCCAAGTATACTGTGAATGCTTAATAAACATTAGTTATTTGGAAGATCAAACAGTCAAGTTTCTACACTTTCTGTGCATATTTGATGAACCTTCTAGATTACCTAACTTGAACTCTAATTTTTTTAGCTCATTATAAATGATAGAGAAGACATACTTTCATTTTATGCATTTAGAATATAACATGGCATAATTAACATTTTACTTCTAGTGTTTTATCAGAAAAATTAACTTTCTCTTCAAATGTACAGTTTAATAAGGTCTACTTTATATTAAAGTATAATTTATGGATATATTGATTAGCCAATTTTCCTCATCTGAATGCACATGCAATTTTATAATGAAACTTAAGGCAAACGTGGGATATACTTAGTCAATATTTGTGTTGCAGAAAAGACTTTCTTGGAATGTATTTAATTAAGCAAGGACATCTCTAGTAGCTGTAATTTGATTTAATGAGGTCAGTACTTATCTCCTTTTGTGTTCTTTTAGGCTGCTGTCTACAAATCTTAAAATATTTATGTTAGGCTAATAGCAATAGTAACTAATATTAGCACTTTGTAATATAAAAAACAGTTACCTATATGTAAAATATTACTTAATCCCTTCTAACATCTTTGCAAGGTAAGAAGTATTTTTCCCGTTTTACAGAAGGTGAAATTGAGATAAAACCAAGACTTCAATCAAGTTCTTCTGACATTAAATCTGATGTATGCACTGTAGTAGCTACCTCAGTAGATTATATCTGAGCAATAGTTACATCTTTGATCTCATATCCATAAGGAAATGATACATTTTAGCACATCCACACAATGAAATTCTAGTAGTTATTTGAAATAATGTTTTGATGAATTATTAACGAAATGAAAAATGCTCATAATATGTTAGAAGCAGAACATGTGACAGAATACAGAACCCTATTTTATTCTCTTTATCTAAGTTCTGTACCTTCCCGTGTCTTCAACCACCACCTGTCTGATCTCTCTCTCTCACCTGTAAATTTCTCGAGAGCTCTACACCCTTATTTCTAACTGCTTAATAGACTTTATCGTCCCAAAGTCTCCAGGATTCCTCCAACTTAACATATTAAACATGGAGCTCATTTTCTTCTCTTGGAAATCTTCCCTTGCTGTCCATGTAGGTTCATGACATCACCATATACTCAGCCTCCCAAACCAGAAATCCTGAAGTCAGACTCTCCCTTACCTCTCTCCCATTCAATCAGAAGCTAAGCACAGTGGCATCTACCTCTAGAATGCCCTTGAAATCTGTCTCCTTTTCTCAATACTCTTTGCCACTCCCTTAGGACCTCATCATTTCTTGCCTGGACTGTTGCTACAACTTCCTAACCTATTTCCCTGCCTCCCCTTGCATTTTTCAAATCCAAACCCGATATCCTGCCACCAATTATATTCCTGATGTACAAATTGCATTATGTCACTCTACTTTATAAACATCTTTAGTAGCTCCCTGAGGCCTAAATAATGAAGCCCAAAGATTTTTTTTTAGCATAGTCCCATAATTTTTGTCACAACCTAACTTTTCCTTCTCATTTCCCTTTGCTCCTTAGCAGGCCCCATGCTTTCACGTCACACCAAACCGCTCAGCTTGGGCGTGCTGTGTGGTTTCTTGGATGCCTTTGTGTGCTGTGGCTTTGCCTGGACTGTGTTTCCCCCTTGTGCACCTCCTTACTCTTCACACCGCAGGCATCATATGAGTTCTTTGGCCGAATACATGCAGTTAAAATAAATATTTTTTATAATTTTATCAGATAGAGAAGGGAGGGGATGAAAGAAGGGAAAAGTCAAAATATGATTCCTTTATGCGGCATCTTGAGGTTAAACTGTTTGCAAAGTGCTGAATAAGTCAATGGGCAAAATGGGGCTTATAGTACTTAAATTGCATAGTTTAACTCAGATGAAAGGTGTATGTAGACATAGAGAAAGAATATGGCTGTGTTAAATACTGGAGAGAAGTATTACGTTAGGTCAGTCACCCAGTAATTCCCTCACTTCATGAAAGATAAATTCAGTATCTTACTGCTGTCTAGGACCAACAGTGGGTCGTTTGCCTTGTAATGTCTTGCTTCCTTATTTGGCCCATTACTATGTTGGAGCAATGATAAGTGCACGGGCTTTGGAATCAAACAAACCTGGACTAAATTTTGGATTCCATCACTCACTAACTTCAATACTTTAAGTAAATGACTTAACTTCTCTGAGCTTCAATTTTCTCATCTCTAATATGGTGATAATAGAATCTACTTTATAGAGTTAGAGTGAAAATTAACTGAATTTATTATGCACGAACCATGTTTAGCACATATATTCAATAAATGGTAGTGGGCTAGAAATATCTTCCATAATATCTGCAATATGATCAACAGCTATAGCTACTTTCCTTCTTTCCTAGAAGGGGAAAGAGGTGCAATGAATAACTCCCAGTGGCAGTCTGAGGACTTTGACTCCCTGGAAAGTGTGCAAACACTACTTGCCATTTTTGGATTGATCATCTAGTTCCAGCTTTGTAGGTTTGGACCACTATGTCTTCTCCAGTAATAGAATAATTCATGTTAAAAGAATTTGAACACTGTATTTTCAATGTTTCTTTCTTTCAAGAGGAATTTCCTTCTTCTTGAGATTTATCTAAATGAAGGAATTCAAATTTACCAGCAATAAAATCTCTTCTCTTTTATCACAATATAAGAGAACTGATTTTTCAGCTCTATTTTTTCATTTTTTGTTTATTCTCATTTTATAAAAATTGAGTAACTGAGAATATTGGGATTATTGAATAAGAGATGGCATTTATTTATTTATTAGAAAGCAGGAAAGTTAATGAAAATATAAAGCCTGGGAATTTCTAAAGATAACTCCACCTCCACATTTTTTGGGAGGAAATGATTTTTGTCTATTCCAAACAATGACGCTTAACACAATTGAAAGTTGGCACATTTTTGGTAAACAGTATTTTCCTGGTAGTGTGAAGTCTACTGTGTATATTTCTTTTGAGCCAGGCATCTCAGTATCATTTTGATCTGTAAAACATCAAAGTTTCCTCTATAGTATTATATTTACATCTTTGGAGAGCCTGGAGAGAAAGGAATTTTTATTTTAAAGAATAATGAACAATAAAAAAAGATTTCAAAATCTTTATTGTGATATTTGGGATTATGATTGGTTGCAGGAAAAAAACACACAGCATATCACACATAGAAGACATACAACATGAATGTTTGACTTTGACATCCCCAGAGGTATACCTCAGACATTTAAAAAGACACGAGATAAAAATGATGACAAACGAATAAATCACTTCTCCAATTTCTGAATTATGTAGCCAAAGAGAAAAATTAAAACCTCAACCACCCATTAGTGTGGTGATTATTAAAAGAAAATTCTAGGTTTCAACAGATCCTCTTGGCTTCTCTACGGAGACTGTGAAATCTGAGAATGGCCGCAACAGTTTAGCTCTGAGGATGATTGTTCCACTTGAAAAAGAAGGAACAAGATGGGCTTTATTCCTTTGTAGGCACAGAATGAAGAGCTCTGAGCATCATCAGTGAAGCAACTCTGTATCACTTTGAAATACATATTCGACTTACACAGCAGTTCTGGTAGAATGCCAACCTTGGTCTTGGAGATGGAGGGAAGAGCAACCATTTGATGGGGCTTTGGCAGATTCACAATTGCTTGTACCATCCCTATCGGATTTCTTTAAAATATGTCACATACTACAAACCCTCTAAGGAATGCTTTCTGAATAAGCAACAATCTTAGCTTCTGTCCTGATAAAACCCCGATTCAAGAAAAAGTTAAAGCCCTAAAGGCATATTTCTGGTTTTTTCTGTAAGTACAAACAAACATCAGAATATATCACAAGATTCAAAGACGAAATGCTTAAGTGAACAAAAACTAATTTATCTTACACAGTTACTACAACCTATTGTGTAACCCTTGTGAGATATTGTTTCGCATATGCTTTGCCAAGTGTTAACCCTTAATACATATGCAATACTGACATATAATGTTTTCTGTGGGAAATACAATGTAATTGTTTCAGAACATTTACATACTTATATTTGCAAATAATTACATAAATCATGGTGCTTTTTCTATGTTGACTTCATACGATTTTATTTGTAATAAAAGAAGAAACAGAATTTGTAAAGGCATGTATGCACTTTGAAAAAACATTTCTATTGTGACAGTCTATTCAGAAAATTGCATTTCAAACCAAAGTAGGCAGGAGTAACGCATTCTGCCCAGATCTATGAAATGGCGTAAATTCTGCATGAGGTTATTCATAGTGTCCTCTGATTAAAAAAAAATCTCTGCTTTATAGTCATTTCTAATATTTTTATTTGAGCTTCCTTTCATTCTGCTAGTTTTGCTTATTTCATTAGACTTTTTTAAAAAACTGACTTGTTTTTAATCAATCCTTTTATCTTTGTTTTATATTTCATAAACTATTTTACTTTTTATTAATCCTTCCTTTCTTCTTGCTTTGTGTTTATTCTGTGGTTCTTTTACTAATTGAAGTCAGTTGCTTAGATCATTCATTCTTTTGTAATGTCAGTGTTCATGACTATAAATGTCCCTCTATGAACACTTTTAGTAGCATTTTGCAAGATTTGATATTTAGTATTTTAACCATCACTGAGTTGTAGGTAATTTACATTGTTTTTACTTCTAAGACTATCATGAAACAGTATGTAATTTACATTTTTATTATAAATTCTTTTTGATCCATGAATTGTATGTTTTTTAAATTTTAAACTGTAATTTTCACCTTATCTTTCTGGTTTTTAAAATTTTTAAATTAGTTGCACTGTGATCAAAGCATACATCTGTAGTTTTTCTTTGAAATTTGCCAAGACTTGTTATGGTCTTGGTATTGTCACTTTTCATAAAGTCTCATGCTTTGGAAAAATTCGTATGACAATGTTGGTTGGAAGGGTCTATATATGCCCATTAAATCAAGCTTGGTGATTTGTAGAAGGGTCATATTTAAACTTTTATTAACATTTTTATCTGTTTAATATAATAAATACTAATATCTTCTTTTTTTTTTGTTTTGTTTTCTCTTTTTTTTTTTTTTTTGACAGTGTCTTGCTTTGCTGCCTAGGCTAGAGCACCGTGGTGTCATCATAGTTCACTGCAACCTCAAACTCCTGGGCTCAAGCGATCCTCCTGCCTCAGCCTTCTGAGTAGCTGGGATGACAGGCATGTGCCAACATGTCTGGCTAATTTTGTTTCTATCTTTTTGTAGAGTTGGGGTCTCACTATGTTGCTCAGGTTGGTCTCAAACTCCTGGCTTCAAGTGACCTCTCACCTCAGCCTCCCAGAATGCTAGGATTATAGGCATGAGCCACTGCACTTGGCTTAATGTCTTCTTTTTGTCAGGTTTTCTCTCAGTTTGATGGTGATTTATCAATTCTTTCTTTAATTCTGCCCATTAATGCTTCAGATATTTTGAGGCTATGTTATGTATTTACAAGTTTAGAATTGCATCTTATTTGTGCATTGTACCTTTTAACATTGATAGTGGCATTCCTTACCTCTAGTAACCTCTCTAGCAATGATTTCTATGACTGAAAATTAATTGTATCTGATGTCCATGATATACATGAAGCATTTCCCTGTTTTCTTCTACTAGTTTCATAGTTTTGGGTCTTACAATTAAGTCCTTAATCCATTAAAGTTAATTTTTATGCATGCTAAGAGATAGGGATCCAGTTTTATTTCTCTGCATGGGGGTATCCAATTTTCCCCACACCATTCTTCAAAGAGACTGTCCTTTCCCCAGTGTGTGTTCTTGGCACCTTTGTCAAAAATCAGTAGGCTGTAAATACCTGGATTTATTTCTCAGCTTTCTATTATGTTCCATTGGTTTATGTGTCTGTTTTTATGATGATACCATGCTCTTTTAGTTACCATAACTTTGTAGTATATTTTGAAGTTAGGTAGTGTGATGACTCCAGCTTTGTTTTCTTTTTTCTTTTTGGCTTTACATTGATTTGGCTATATGGGGTATTTTGTGTATTTCACACAAATTTTAGGATTTTCTTTTAATTCTGTGAAGAATGTGATTGGTATTTTGATAGGGATTGCATTGAATCTGTAGATTGCTTTGGGTAGTATGAACATATTAACAATATTAATTCTTACAATCCATGAACACAGTATATCTTTCCATTTATTTGTGTTCTCTTCAATTTCTTTCATCAATGTTTTACAGTTTTCAGTGTAATAGAGATCCTTTCACCTCTTTGGTTAAATTTATTCCTAGGCATTTTTTTTTTGTAGCTAGTATAATTGGGTTTTTAAAAATTTCTTTTTCAGATAGTTCACTATTAACATATAGACATGCTACTGATTATTGAATGTTGATTTTGTATCTTGCAACTTTACTGAATTTGTTCATTAGTTCTAACAGTGTTTTGGTGTAGTCATTAGGGTTTTCCATATGGATGATCATATAATCTGCAAGCAGGGACAGTTTTACTTCCTCCTTTCCAGTTTCGGTGCCTTTTATTTCTTTTTCTTGCCTAATTGCACTGGCTAGGGCTTCTAGTACTATGGTGAATAGAAGTGATGAAAGTGGGTATTCTTGTCTTGTTCCAGATCTTAGGAGAAAAGCTTTTAACTTTTTCCCATTTAGTATGGTATTATCTATAGGTTTTTCTTATATGGGTTTTATTATGTTGAGGTATATACCTTCTATACCTAATTTGTTGAGAGTTCTTATCTTGGAGGGATGTTAAATTTTGTCAAATATTTTTCTGCATTTATTGAAATGACCATATGGAGTTTGTTTTTCCTTCTGTTAATGTGATGCATCACATTTATAGATTTGTGTATGTTGAACCATCCTTGCATTCCTGGGATGAATCCCATTTGATCATAGTGGATGATCTTTTTAATGTGCTACTGAATTTGGTTTGGTAATATTTTTTGAGGATTTTTGCATCTATGTGTGTCAGGAATATTAGCCTGTAGTTTTCTTTTCTTTCTTTTTTTTTTTTTTGTGATGTCCTTATCTGGTTTTGGTATCAGAGTAATGCTGGCCTTGTAGAATGAGTTTGGAAGTATTTCCTTCTCTTCAATTTTCTTGAATAGTTAGTGGAGAATTGGCATTATTTCTTCTTTAAATGTTTGGTAGAATTTATCAGTGAAGCCATCAGTTCCTGAGCTTTTCTTTGATGGGAGACTTTTTATTACTGATTCAATTTCCTCACTTGTTATTGGTCTGGTCGGATTTTCTATTTCTGCATTGTTCAATCTTGGAAGATTGTATGTGTCTAGGAATTTATACATTTCTTCCAGGTTATCCTATTTGTTGGTGTGTAATTATTCATAGTAGTCTCTTATAAGCCTTTGTTTTTCTGTGGTATCTGTTGTAATGTCTTCTTTTCCATCTCTGATTTTATTGGAGCTTTCTCTCTTTTTTTCTTATCTAGCTAAAGGTTTATCATTTCTGTTTATCTTTTCAAAAACCAACTCTTCATTTCATTGATGTCTTATATATTTTTTTAGTCTCTGTTTCACTCATTTCTGCTCAGATAATTATTATTTCCTTCCTTCTCTAATTTTGGGTTTAGTTTGTTCTTATCTTTTCTAGCTCATTGAGATGCATAGTTAGGTTGTTTGTTTGGGATCTTTCTTCTTTTTCAATGTAGGCATTTATTGATATAAATTTCCCTCTTAGAACTGCTTTTGCTGTATCCCAAAGGCCTTGGTATGTTTTGTTTCTATTTTCATTTCTCTCAAGTAATTTTTTAATTTCACTTTTAATTTCCTCATTGTTGCATTGGTTGTTCAGGAGCATGTTGTTTGATTTCCATGTATTTGTAACATTTCCAATTTTTCTCCTGTTGTTGATTTCTAATGTTTTATAACATTGTGGTCAGAAAACATACCTGAAATGATTTTGATTTTCTTAAATTTGTTAAGGCTTGTTTTGTGGCCTAACATATAATCTATCCTGGAGAATGTTCCATGTGATATTAAGAAAAAGGTGTATTATGCAGTTATTCAGTGGAATGTTCTATAAGTGTCTGTTAGGTCAATTTGGTCTAGTGTGTAGTTTGAATCCAATGTTTCTTTGTGTATTTTCCATCTGGATGATCCAATCTATCCATTGCTGAGAGTTGAGTGTGAAGTCCCTTATTATTATTGTAATGCAGTATCTCTCCCTTTATAACTAATAATAATTGCTTTATATATTTGAATACTCTGGTGTAAGGTGCACATATATTTACAATTGTTATGTTCTCTTGCTGAATTTACTTCTTTATCATCACATAATGACCTTCTTTGTCTCTTTTTATGGTTTTTGACTTAAGGTCTATTTTATATGTTATAAGAATAGCTACTCCTGCTCTATTTTGGTTTCCATTTGCATAGAATATTATTTTCTGTCCCTTCACTTTCAGTCTATGTCTTTACAGGTGAAGCAAGTTTCTTGTAGGCAGCATATAGTTGGGTCATGTTTTTTTTTAATCCATTCAGTCACTCTTTATATTTTCATTGAAGAATATAATCCTTTTCCCTTCAATATTATTATTGAAAGGTAAGAACTTGCTCCTGCCATTTTTTTGTTTTCTGGTTGACTTTTAGATCCTTTGTTTCATTTTTCCTCTGTTATTGTTTCCTTTTGTGGCTTGTTAATTTTTCGTAGTGATGAACTTTGATTTATTTCTTTTTATCATTTGTGTACCTGCTGTAATTTTTTTCTTTGTGGTTACTCTAGGGCTTACATGAAAATATTATGGTTGTAATAAACTATTGTAGCTGATAACAACTTAACTTTGGTCACATTCAAATACTCTAGACTTTTTCTCTCCTCTTCCCACAATTTATAATTTTGTTGCCTTTATTTATATCTTTTTATATTGTGGGTTCCTTAAAAACTTGTAGATATAGTTATCATTGACAATTTTAATTTTTAACCTCATTCTGGAGATTTGAAAGATTATACACCACTATTATGGTAAAACAGTACTCTGAATTTGATTATGAATTTACCTCTACCCATGAGGTGTATCTTTTCATATATTTTCATGTTAGTCATTATCATCCTTTTGCTTCTGTTTGAAGCAGTCTCTTGAACATTTCCTATAAGGCCAGTCTTGTGGTGATGAATTCCCTTAGCTTTTTCTTTTTCTTTTATTTATTTATTTATTTATTTATATTGGGAGGGGACTGAGCCTGATGAGGCTGCAGGGCCACTAGGCCCCTCCCCCCCTTAGTTTTTTCTTATCAGGGAAAGACTTGTAATATTTCTCCTTCATTTCTGAAGGATAGCTTTGCTGGGCATAGTATTCTTGACTGCTTTTTTTTTTCTCTCTCAACACTTTGAGTGTATCATCCCATTCTCTCCTAGCCTATAGGTTTTTGCTGAGAAATCAGCTGAAAGTCTAATGGGGATGACTTCATATGTGACTTCATGGTTTTTCTCTTGCTGCTTTTAGAAATCTCTCTTTGCCTTTGACTTTTGATAGTTTGATTATAATGTGCCTTGAGGGAGACCTCTTTTGGTTGAATCTACATGGGATCCTTCAAGCTTTATGGATCTGGATATCCATATGTCTTCTAAGATTTAGGAAGTTTTCACCTATTAGTCTATTAAGTAAACTTTCTGCCCCTTTCTCTGTGTCTTTCCCCTCTGAAAATCCCATAATGTAAATATTTGCTGGTTTAATTGTGTCCCATAAATCTTGTAGGCTTTTTTTTTTGCCTTTTCATCCTTTTTTCTCTCTTTTCCTCTGACTGTGTTATTTTGAAAGACCTGTCTTCAAGTGCAAAAATTCCTTCTTCTGTTTGTTCTAGTCTGCAGTTGAAACTCTCCATTGTATTTTTTATTTCATTTATTTAATTCTTCAGTTCCAAGATTTCTGTTTGATCCTTTTTTATAATAACTATTTGTTGAATGTCTCATTCAGGTCATCGATTTTTTTATTGTTGTTGAATTGTCTATCTGTATTCTCTTGCACCTCACTGAGTTTTCTTAAGATCATTATTTTGAATTCACTTTTAGGCAATTCATAAATTTCCATTTATTTGGGGTCATTTGATGGAGAATTATTGTGCTTTGGTGGTGTCACATTTCCTTGCTTTTTCATGTTTCTTGCATCTCTGTGTTGATGTCTGTGCATCTGGTGGAATGGTCACTTCTTGTAATTTTATGAAGTGGCTTTTGAAAACAAAGACTTTCATCTGCAGATGTGACTTAAGGTGTTGGTTGTATAGGGTGTGTTGGTATTGGTTCCAGGTGGGTGCAGTAGTGTAGTGTCTGTGTAGTTTCTTTGCTGTAGTCAATCAACTTCAGTAATGTCTGTGAGTGCCTTGGTGCCCTAGGCTGTGGAGGTTGGTGTGGCTGGTCTGCTGGCTTTGGGTGGGGACCCCCTGGGAGTAACATGCTTAGCTGGTGAGCACATGGGAGCCTGTATACTAGCTCAGAGTTGGGATCCTCTGGGGCTATCCCCCTGGCTGGTGAGCATGGGGGCTGGCCAGCAACCTTGGGGTGAAGACCCTCCTGGAATTGGCATGCTTGACTGGTGAGCTTCTTCTGGCATATGTAGAAAAGTCTATTGGCTTGGGGTTTTTTTGGGCCTCCTTGGAAGTGATGAACCCTGCTGTTGAGTGTACTGGGGTGTGTGGGGGCAGGTCCACCATTTTGGAGTGGAGCTCCCTTGGAAGTGGTGCTCCTGGCTGGTCAGCACACTGACTGTGCACTAGGCTAGTTCAGACTTGGCTCCCCCACTGGGCAGGATCACCTGTTCCTTTGGAGGCAGGGCACTGCATGGGCTCTGGTGGTAGGGTGCTGGACCTAGGCTCTGAGAGGCCAGAGTTGGGGCACTGCAGTCATTAGGATGTGGAAGGAAAAGCACCTCCTAGGTAGCTTGTTCCCAGGGTGTAGGGAGCTGTAGCAGCTCAGCAGGGGAATGGTGCACTACCATGTGTGAAGGTGGTATAATGGCAGCATAGCCTCAGGGATAAAAAGACACAGTGGCCACTGTCTCCTGCAGCAGGATGTACTCCACCTGTGGCTCTGGTTTCAAGTTGGCACCATACACCTGCAGCTTGGGTCACTGGGATGGGAGAACACACAACATAGGCTCCTTCTCTGGGGCAGTGCAGCCATGTGGGTGCCAGGCAGCTCCCCACACTGAGCTTAGGGTCTGTGGGGACTACAGGATTCTCCAGCAGCAAAGACTGCAGATGTCCACAACATTAATGGGGGCTGCTGGGTACCTTCTGCTTACCTATTACCCCCTGGGGGAAGTGCCTCCTGGTTCTGAACTAATCCTTTCTGGGAAGACAGTGTGGCAGAGGCAGGGTGTTTCATTCTCTTTCCTATGCAACCCTCCCTAAAGGTCTCCTGGCTCCACAGGTTTTTCATGTCTCCCCTACTGTATTCCAGTGATCTCCCTTAAACACTCCAGTCTAAATGTAGTTGTTTACTCATTGTTTCAGTCCTTTTCTGTGGGAGTACATGCATTAAGCTCCTCTGGTCAGCCATCTGTTCCACCCTGGCTAGGCTTTTTCCTATGGAAATTCTATGAGGTATATGCTGAGAGTATATGCATAAAAAGTTTTTGCCTTTGTTTTTGTAAAGTACCACATGGTATCACTAATCTAGAATTAGTTTTTTATGTTAATTACTCCACTTGGTATTTCCTGGTTTTTGAATTCTGAGGTTTCTTGCTTCAAATACTCAAGAGAGCTTTTTCTCCTTATCCCATAAGAAGGCTGGACTTAGAACAGATGAATTGCTTGTTATAATCCTATTTAGTAGGAAAATTTATTTTTGTGGTTTACTTTTTTTTACTGAAGGTAAAACCCTGGCAGGTACTCACTTTATGTAAGGTCTCAGTTCCAACTCCTGGCTCCTGCAAGCCCAGGTTTTGTCTCTAGTTTTTGATTGCCATTAAAATACAAGTAACCCTTAATTCTCTGGTTTTACACCCTTTATTCATTTTTTGGAATTTCCTTTACTTTTTTCTTCAAGCTTTGCTATGCATGTTATTTCATATTTTACCCAGTGTAACTCATTTTGTAGTGGAAGGCTTCTCAAGTTATCTAGTCTGCCGTATTATATAAATTCTATGTATGAATGCATGGATGTATACACACAGAGAATACACCTTTTAAACTTGAAGAATCTTTTCTATCATAAAAATTAAATGTTATGTACGTTAAACAACTATGTAGGAACTGTCAGTGGCTTAATATGTTGAAAGATTGCTACTGTGTGTAACAGCTGAGAATATTAGGGGTTATTTTTATTATGCTACTGCAGACTTTCATATCTGATTCATAAAATGTGTTTATTTGGTAAGCCATAGTTAAATTAAGTATACAACTTCACCTACTGGTTAAAAGTATGCTATTTTTCCAGAATAAATTTCAGAAAAAAAAATGCTTCTTCTGTTGTAGCAAAAATGGGAAAAAAGTAAATTTTTAAAAACTTATAAGTTGCTATTTTGTGAACCTGGATTCTCTCAATTAGCAGCAAGATTATACTATTCTCAAGGTTTATAACTCACCAAAAAGGTATAAAGGAGAGCTCAGTTTTCTTAAGTTCTTACTCTCATGGTGAAGCCCTGGTATAATACTTTTGACAAGAAAACAAACAAACGAAAATGCTGACTAAATCAGACTGTAAATTATCCCAATAAGACATCCTAAAATGTAAGCAGTACCTAGGACATCACCCTTGAGGAATTGCACAATTTTATTTTTATAATGCAAAATACAGAATGGGTGTTCAACAAACTAAATCCTTAGAAAAGAATACTAGTATGGAAATGGAATCTAATTTTGTCTCTCTTAGATTCCTTATTACGAGGATATTGAGAATGTTGATTTGTTTTTGTAACTTCCTTCACATCTTTCTTCAAATTTCACTTTCTTAATGAGGCTCACCTTACCCACCCTACTTAATACTACAGCCCATATGCCCCCTCCCCCTCCTGCCCAGCATACCTAAACCCTTTATCCTGCTTTACTTTTTAAAAATTGAATTTAATCTCTTCTCATAGTCTATATTATTTATAAATGTATTATGTTTGTTGATTTTTCTTTATTGTCCCTCACTGGAAAATTAAAATCTACCAAGGGCAGCGACCTTGGTAAGTTTTGTTTACTATTATATCCCCAACAACTAGAATAGTACCTTCACATAGTAAGTGCCCAAAAATTACTTGGGATATGAATGAATAGTTTTTTATTTCCCTGCCTATAAATTAGGGTGATAATTCATGGTCTTTTAATTCCTTACTGAGATATGTGGGTTCAAACTAGATAGGTATATACCAAGTATATTGACTTGTCTGAAAGAAAGTTGTCATTCATAAAATAATAACAATTACCAATTTATGGATGTATAAAGTGACCTAGTATTTAAGTGTCTCAAAGTTTCCATCTTAAATAAATCTGCCATAAGTCCATGGCAATTTTACTTATGCAAATATCCCTTCTATAGCAATAGAACATGTATAACATTCAAAGCTTGGCCAAAGATCATACCTCATTTTTTTCTTTGAGTTTTGTGATCATAACAATCACAGGGCTGTCTTCCTGCCACACCATCTGCCAGAAATCATTCACCGTGTTGATCATAGGGCCCTGTGTGGCAATGAATGCTTTCTCCTTGCCACTGTAGCCCTAGTTGGAGTGAAGAGACAAAAATATTGGCTTTTAAGTTTATACCTTGCAGTGAAAGTTTAGGTGGAAGAGCTTCAGAATAAAATGGCTGTGCAACACACACTATAGCAGCTTTATTGATTCTAGTACCACAAGTCACATGCTGTTTTTCTAGCAAGTTAAGTATAGCATAGGGTATTGAGAGTTGTAATGCCCAGTCCCCAGCAGAGCACCCATACAGGGCTCTATAGCCAGGGACACACAGTGAAGGAAGACTCATTATAAAGAACCCACTACCAATGTTGATTGTGACTAAAACAAAAATAAAAAATAAAACCTTGCTAGTAACTAAGTTAAATCAAACTTAATCTACTCTAGGAAAAAAATAAAATAAAAAATTCCAATAGTAAGTCATCAGAAAGAAATTTGTATTTATTTACTTACCCTAATATAATTAGCATTAATGTAGGTGCTCAATGAATCAGTTACATTTTTTGGTCTTAAACACACTCTGCTGGTGGGATCTAATGGAGAAAACAAAAAAGAATACATTAAATAGATTTTCTCTTTTTAAAGTTCCTTAGAACACCAATAATCAGTACATAGAGCAGCACCTGTTATATACTGATTATTGGGAGTGGGTTGATGTTTGTCTTTCATGCATGTGTGTGTCCATCTCTTCATCCATCTGTGTTTATTGAGGGATATTTGACTCTTGTTCCTGACATAAATCTCACCATTGAATGTACACTATCTAAATGCCCCACTTGGAAGACACAGATTGATGGAATGGATAGACAAACACAACCCAAACATCTTCTGTCTCCAAGAAACCCATTTAACTTGTAAAGAGTAGCATATACTCATGGTATAAAGGTAGGAAAAATATTCCACTCAAATGGAAACCGAAAGCAAGCAGGACTACCTATTCTTGTATCAGATAAAACAGACTTTAAATCAACAACAGTGAAAAAAGAAAAAGATGGTCATTATATAATGATAAAGGGATCAATTCAACAAGAAAATATAACAGTCCTAAATATATACACACCCAACACAGAGCTCTCAGATTCATAAAAAAACCCACTAGACCTAAGAAATGAAATAAACAATAACATAATAATAGTAGGGGACTTACTGAGAGAACTAGAAAGATCATTGAGGCAGAAAATCAACAAAGAAGCACTAGACTTAAATAGGACTCTAGAATAAATGGACATAACAGATATTTACAGAATATTTTACTCAAAAACTGCAGAATATACATTCTACTTATCAGCACATGGAACCTTTTCCAAAATAGACCATATGTTAGGCCACAAAACAAGTCTCATCAAATTAAAGAAATCAAAATCATACTATGTATCTTCTCAGAACACCATGGAATAAAACTAGAAACAAACTTCAGGAGAAACTCTCAAAACTATACAAATACATGGAAAATAACAACCTGCTGCTGAATGATCTTTGGGTCAAAGACGAAATCAAGATGGAAATCCAAAAATTTTCTGAATTGAATGACAATGGCAACACAAGCTACTAAATCTCTGGGAAACAGAAAAAGCAGCACTAAGAGGGAAGTTTATAGCACTAAAGGCCTACATCAAAAAAACAGAAAGATCACAAGTTCACAACCTAATGTCACACCTCAGGGAACCAGAAAAGCAAGAGCAAATCAAACCTAAAGCTAGCAGAAGAGAAGAAACAACAAAGATCAGAGAAGAACTAAATGAAATTGAGACAACAACAACAAAACACAAAGGATCAATGAAACAAAAAGTTGGTTCTTTGAAAAGATAAACAAAATTGATAGACCACTAGCTAGATTGACCAAGAAAAGAAGAGAGAGGATCAAGTAAGCTCAATCAGAAATGAAAAAGCAGACATTACAACTGATACCACAGAAATACAAAAGATCATCTGAGACTATTACAAACGCCTATATGTGTGTAGAAACCTCTAGTTTCTACCCAAACTAGAAAATCTAAAGGAAATGGATACATTTTCAGAAACACACAAACTCCCAAGCTTGAATCAGGAAGAAACAGAAATCCTGAATAGACCAATATCAAGTAGTGAGATTGAATCAGTCATAAAGAAAAACTCACAAAAAAACAAAGCCCAGGACCAGACAAATTCACAGCCAAATTTTATCAGACCTGCAAAGAAGAACTTGTACCTATCCTACTGAAACTGTTCCATAACATTGAGAAGGGGGAATCCTCCCTAACTCATTCTATGAAGCTAGTATTACACTGATACTAAAGCCAGGAAAGGACACAGTGAAAAAAGAAAACTACAACCTATATCCCTCATGAACATAGATGCAAAAATACTCAACAAAATACTAGTAAATCAAATTCAACAGCACATGAAAAAAATAATTCACCACGATAAAGTGGGTTTCATTCCAGGGATGCAAGGATGTTTCAACATATGCAAATCAATAAATGTGATTCACCACATAAAAAGAATTAAAAACAAAAACCATATGATCATCTCCATAGATGCACAAAAACCATTTGATATAATCCAGTACTTCTTCACAATAGAAACTCTCAACAATCTAGGCATAGAAAGGCATACCTCAAAATAATAAAAACCATATATGATAAACCCACAGCCAACATCATACTGAATGGGGTAGAGTTGAAAGAACTAGAATAAGACAAGGATGCCCACTTTCACCACTTTTATTCAACATAGTACTGGGAGTCTTAGCCCAAGCAATCAGGCAAGAAAAGGAATAAAGAGCGTCCAAATCAGAAAAAAGGTCAAACTATCTTTGTTTGCTGATGGTATGATTGTATATCTAGAAGACCATAAAGAGTCCTCCAAAAGACTGCTAGAACTGATAAATAAATTTGGCCAGGCATGGTGGCTCATGCCCAAAATCCCAGCACTTTGGGAGGCTGAGGTGGGAGGATTGCTTGAGCCCAGGAGTACGAGACCAGCCTGAGCAATATAGTGAGACCCTCTCTCTGCAAATAAATAAATAAATAAGTAAGTAAAATAAAATAAAATAAAACAAAACAAAACAAAAATTCAGTAAAGTCTCAGGTTACAAAGTTAGTGTACACAAATCAATAGTATTTCTATACACTGATAACAGCCAAGCTGAGAATCAAATCAAGAACTCCATATCATTTACAATAGCTGCAAAGAAAATAAAAAACCTAGGAATATATTATACTTAACCAAGGAAGTAAAAAATATTTCTACAAGGAGAACTACAAAATACTTATGAAAGAAATTGCTGATGACACAAACAAATGGAAAAACATCTTATGCTCATGGATTGGGAGTACCAATATTGTCAAAATATCCATAATGCCCCAAATGATTTACAGATTCAATACAATTCCCATCAAAATACCATTGTCATTTTTCACAGAGAATTAGAAAAAAAAATCCTAAATTTCATACAGAATAAAAAAAGAGCCCAGACAGCCAAAACAATACTAAGCAAAAAGAACAAATCTGGAGGCATCTCATTACCCAACTTAAAATTATACTACAAGGCTATAGTAACCCAAATAGCAGGGTACTGGTATGAAAATAGACATATAGATCAATGGAACAGGATAGAGAACCTAGAAATAAAACCATACACTCGCAACCAACTAATCTTTGATGAAGCAGACAAAAACATACACTGGGGAAAGGACATCCCATTCAATAACTGGTGCTGGGAAAATTGGATGGCCACATGCAGAAGAATGAAGCTGGATCCCTCTCTCTCACCATACACAAAAATTAATTCAAGATGGATTAAAGACTTAAATATGAGACCTGACACCATAAAAATTCTAGAAGGCAACAGGAACAACTCTTCTGGACATTGGCCTAGAATTTATGACTAAGACCGCAAAAGCAAATACAACAAAAACAAAAATAAATAATAAATGGGACTTAATTAAACTAAAAAGTTTCTGCAAAGCAAAAGAAATAATCAACAGAATGGACAACATACAGAATGGAAGAAAATATCCACAAACTATACATCTGGCAAAGGACTAATATCCAGGATCTACAAGGAACTCAAACAAATTAGCAAAAAACCCCAAATAATCCCATTAAAAAGTTGGCAAAATACATGAACAGACATTTTTTTCAAAGAGGATATACAAATGGCCAAAAAACACATGGAAAAATGTTCAACATCGCTAATCATTAGGGAAATGCAAATTAAAACCACAGTGGGATACCACCTTACCTCTGTCAATATGGCCATTATTAAAGAGTCAAAAAACAATAGATGTTGATGTGGACATGGTGAAAAGCGACATTTATATACTGTTGGTGGGAACGTAAATTAGCGCAGTCTCTATGGAAAACAGTATGGAGATTTTACAGTAGAACTAAAAGTAGATCTACTGTTTGATCTAGCAATGCCACTGCTGGGGATCTACTCAAAGGAATAGAAGTTATTTGATATTAGGTTATTAAGTATGGAATGTCTGATTTCCTTAAGTACTAAGTTTGACAGTTGATATCTCTGACATTTCACTTTGACACTTCTTTTTTTTTTATTGTGAGGGTACATCCTCAGATTTTCAAAGGTGTAGTTTGGCTTGTAATTATCTTTCAAAATTTTTTTAGAGCAATTTTTGTGAAACCATGGATAAGTCAAAAATTCATGTTATTTTTGAATATGAGTTCCATTGTGGAATCAATGCAGTACAAACAGCTTGAAATATCAATGAAGTGTTTGGGAAGGATGTGGCTAATGAACGCACAGTATGTGGATGGTTTGAGAAGTTCCATTCTGGTGATTTTTACCTTGAAAATGAGCCATGTGGGAAACCAAGGTGGATAATGATGAGCTGAAAGCTGTAGTGGAAGCAAATCCATCTCAACTTATACATGAATTAGCAGCAAGGTTTGACATTACTATTCCAACAATATTGGACGGTTTGAAACAAATGGGCAAGGTAAAGAAGCTGGATAGATGGGTTCTGCGTGAATTAAAGGAGTGTCAGAAGAGAAATCATCTCAAAGCTTGCCTTTCTTTGCTGTCATGACATAATGGTGAACTATTTCCATACCATATTGTTATGTGTGATGAAAAATGGATTCTTTTTGACAATCACAAGCATTCGGTGCAATGGTTGGATAAAGATAAAGTGCCAAAACAGAGTCCAAAATGAATATTCATCAAAAAAAGCTAATGGTGTCTGTTTGGTGGTCCAGAGCTGGTATTACCTACTACAGCTTCATGAAACCTGGTCAATCCATTATAGCAGATGTCTACAGCAACCAACTGGACAAAATGATGAGGATGCTTGTGATTAAGCAGCCGAGATTGGTCAATAGAGACAGGCCAATCCTCTTGCAAGACAATGCTCAACCACATGTCGCACAGACAATGCTGCTCAAACTACAGAGACTGAACTTGGAAACTGTCTGTCATCCACCATATTTACCAGACCTTGTGCCAACTGACTACCACTTCTTCCAGGCTTTGGACCACTTCTTGCAAGGAAAAATACTCAATTCTCAACAAGCTGTGGAAAACTGGCCTTTGGCGATTTTATCATCACTCACTCTCCAGGCTTCTTTGCTGCTGGCATAAGCAAGTTAAGATGCCACTGTTAAGATGGCAAAACTGTGTCGATAGTTTAGGCACATACTTTGATTAATTGTACTGCTTCTTGTTTGAGATATAATAAACTAAACTTTTGATTTGAAATTGGACATTTCATATTTAATGACCTAATGAAAAAGACACCTGTACCCATATGTTTATTGTAGCACAATTCACAACTGCAAAGATATGGAACCAACCTAAGCATCCACCAACTGATGAGTGGATAAAGAAAATGTGGTATGTATATGTATCATGGAGTACTACTCAGCCATAAAAAAGAATGAAGTTATGTCTTTCACAGTAACTTGGATGGAACTGGAGGCCAGTATTCTAAGTGAAGTAACCCAGGAACAAAAAAATAAATACTGCATGCTCTCACTAAGTGGGAACTAAGCAATGGATATGCATGGTCATAAAGAGTGACATAATGGACATTGAAGATTCAGAAAGGGAGGGTGGGAGGAGATGTGGGATGAAAAGTTCCCTGTCAGGTACAATGTACACTATTCAGGTGATGGGTATATTAAAATCCTAGACTTCTCCACTATGCAATTCATCCGTATAACAAAAAAACCACTTATACCTCCTAAATCTGATTAAATAAAAAATAAAAAAAGAAATCATATGGCAGAAGAAGGGATGGTGTTTGACCAGTTTCCTCCTTGCTCTATTTCTTGTGTTGCTTACTCTGGAGGAAGCTAAGTGCCATGTCTTAAGGGCACTTGAGCAGCCCTTTGAAGAGAGGACCACATGGCAAAGAACTGAGGCCTCCAGCCAATAGCCATATGAGTGAGTCTTCTCAGAAGCAGATCCTTCAGTGCCAGCCGTGCCTTCAGCTGACTGCAGCCACGGCCAGCATCTCAAATGAAATCTTATAAAAGACCTTGAGCCAGGTCTTTTATAAGACCACCCAACTAAGCCTATTCCCAATTCCTGCTACATAGAAACTGTGAAATATAAATGTTTTTTGTTTTAAGCCACTGTATTTGGGGGTAATTTGTCACACATCAAAAACTGGTAATATTGGGACCAATAAGGAGGCAGCCACAAAACACTGATGTGACATTACCATCATTGTTGTCATCACTGCATTCATTGTGGGGTTGATATTTTCCAGAGATTGAGCAGCTGACAGCATTGTATGCCTTATGTCACTTAATCATCACACTTCTAAAAAGTACATGCTATTAGTACTGTTTTTATTTAGATTAGAAAACTGAGGCACAGAAAGGTTAAGTAACTTACTCATCCAAGGTCACACAGTTAGTGAGAGGTGAGGCACAGAGTTAAACCCAGGTTATTAAACTTAGAGCTTAACAAGGCCATTATCAAAGATGATGTTGAAAATATGTAGTAGAATTTTGCCCGTTTGTCACTAGGATATTTGAACTGAAGATATTATATTTATATATATACTAGTAATAGGTATAGTAATAGGTAGCCCCTATTACTACAGTAGTAATAGGAGATTCCATCTGGAAATGGATAAAGCTGATTTGATCTGTAGGGGATCTGGTTTTGGCAAGAGAAAGCCCCATTCTGCTTAAAGCTTTAGATTGACATACGATGACCAAGAAGCTTATCTGATCATATAAGCCACAGGTTAAAATAGCTCTTGGTCATGCCAGATGGAAGCAATAGTAATCCAGGAGATATTTATAAAATCTATAAATCAGTGGGAAGATCCCTAGGTGGCATCCAAGAATCCTGTTCATAGAGGCAAGCCTTCATTCAGCTTGATCCAAAACACTTTGCAAAGGCTCCTGGCGCGTCTTTATGGATGGCCTAGGAGAAGGAGGATGACCACTGAGGTACTGACAGCGGAACAGGTCAGGGCTGTCTGAGTCGGGATAGAATCAGACCGGGAGCGAAGAGTTGTGGTACCAGGCTCAGCAGCACAGGACTGTCTTGGGACTCGGGCCTTGAGCTGTTATCAGAATTCCTCCTGAAGAGATACGTTCGGGCAAGTGGTCCTGAAGTAAACTACCCTCTTTAGAGCAGAGGATGGCACCCTGGGAATGTGTCCAATGTCAGTCTTCATCATACGGAACCCCCAAAATGTAGACCCTGTGGAGATGGGAGCTGGCACCGAACATTCAAAAGCACTTCATTTCCCTCAAATCTCCTAGAGTCGTGACAGGTCTCTACATTTCCTACAACTGTTGGCTAGAGACACATTGACCCTCACTTGCACAGGCCATTTTGAATAAGGACTTTGTACCTAATTTTGTATTCATGATGTTGTATTCAGTTTTTTAAAGAGTGCCCTCCAGGGAAAAGCTTCGTGACATTGGTATGGGCAGAGATTTCTTGGATATGACCCTGAAAGCCCAGGCAATGAAACAAAAATAGACAAATGGGATTGCATCAAACTAAAAAGCTTCTGCAGGGGGCTGGTATGGTGGCTCACGCCTGGAATCTCAGCACTTTAGGAGACTGAGGTGAGGGAATCACATGAGGTCAGGAGTTTGAGATTGGCCTGGGCAACGGCGAGACCTTGTCTCTACAAAAAAATTAAAAAATTAGCCAGGCATGGTGGCATGCACCTATAGTCCCAGCTACTTGGGAGGCCGAGGCAGGAGAATCACTTGAGCCCAGGAGTTTGAGGTTGCAGTGAGCTATGATGACACCACTGCACTCTAGCCCAGGCAACAGAGCGAGACCCTGTCTTAATAAACAAGCAAACAAAAAAAGCTTCTGCACATCAAAGGAAACAATTAACAGAGTAAAGAGACAACCTATAGATTGGGAGAAAATAGTTTCAAATCATACATTGGATAAGGGGCTAAAATCCAAAATACATAATGAACTCAAACTACTCAACAACAAGAAAGCAAATAACTATATTAAAACATGGACAAGGACCCTAATAGACATTTCTCAAAAGAAGACATACAAATGACCAACAGATATATGAAAAAATGCTCAACATCTCTAATCATCAAAGAAATGCAAATTAAAGCCACAATAGCCAAAGGAATTGAAATCAGTGTGTCAAAGAGATGTCTCTCTCCCCATATTCATTGCAGCATTACTCACAATAGCCAAGATATGGAAAAAACCAAAGTGTCCATCAACAGATGAATGGATTTTTAAAATGTGGCATATATACACAATGGAATTGTATTCAGCCTTTAAAAAGCAGGAAATTCTGTTATTTTTGACAACATGGATAGACCCAGAGGACATTATGCTAAACGAAATAAGCCAGGCACAGAGACAATTACTGCCTGATCTTACTTATATGTGGAATCTAAAAACATTGAACTCATAGAGGTAGAGAGCAGAACGGTGGTTACCGGGGACTGGGAGAGCAGGTGGATGGGGAAAGGGGAGATGTTGCTCAAAGGGTACAAGGTTTCAGTTGGACAGGAGGAATAGATTCTGGTGATCTATTGACTATAGTTAATAATAATGTATATTTCCAAATAGCTAAAAGAATGGATTTTAAATGTTCTCACCACACAGAAACGATAAATATTTGAGGTGACAGATATGTTAGTTAGCATGATTTGATCATTTCACAATATATATGTATCAAAGCATCACATTGTATCCCATAAATATATACAATTATTATTTGTCAATTAAAAATAAAGTAAAATTTAAAGAGTGACCTCCAAATAATATAACTGTTAGCTCCCCCCACTTCCAAAAAAACTAAATCTACCCTTGTTGGTAAAATCTCTCAGTCGCACGAAATTTACCACGCCCTCTGTAATGCCCAGGGACTTCTGGTAGACTGCTTTTTGTTGTCTCATCTTTCCTCCAAGGGGCCTTGAACCCCTGTGGAGCTGGCTTTTAACATTCAGAGTGAAATTATTCCATTGTTTCTATACACATCTTTTTGTCGACCATATGGATCAAAACTCTTGGCAGAACACAAAATAATGAACAAACAGAAGGAGAAACTACAGTGGAGTAAAGAGCACTTGTTGAACATACTCTACCATGGATTACAGGGAGGAGGGCTCCCAGCTGGTAGCCTTTGGTGACACAGTGCCCTTAAGCTTCTTGCTGAGCATGTGCAGTCCTGCCTGGCATTTTTGCTGTCGTCAGCTGGAGCACACAATAACACGGCTCCCATACACACACGCATGCACACACACACAAATGTGTGTGTTAAGAGTTGGTTATTTCCTAATATTCACTATCCCCCTTTTCCTTTAGTAACAAGATCCCAGGTTTTGGCTGGAAACTTGGTAGGATGCACAGCTTAAGATTCCTGTTATTACCATCCCTTGTGTTAACTGTGGTCAGGTAACTAAGCTTTCACTTGTAGCATGTGAAAGGAAGTGATGTGTATGACTTTCAGATCATGAGATTAAAGTGAGGGGCAATGCTCTCCTACCCCTTCTTACTCCATCTTGCTTCTTGGGATGTGGTTTTGGTGATCAGCATCTCAGACAACACAAAGAAAGGCAATACCCTGGGGATGGCAGAGCACCCAGAGAGAAGAGACTAGATGCATAGCATGGTAAAACTGCCATATCAACCTTGGCAGGTTATACTTGAGAGGGAAATACATTTCCAACTTATTTAAATCACTGTTAGTTTGTTTGTATTTAATATTGTATATATTAAATTTTTTGGAAAAAGTATTTCAGAAAGTGGTAATATCACAAATTTTGTCTAGGGAAGCATTAAATAGAGTAGTTGTATCCTACATGTCTAGGTTTTGTGCATATTCAGAAGTCAAATTCAGAGTTTCTTAGAGTCAGAGTTTACATGTCCAATAAGTATCCAGATCCACAAAGTATAACTTTTTAGTAATATAGCAAAAGATATTCATCATCTTAGTCTCAAATTAAGCCCCCAGGCCCCATGATATTGCATTAGAACACCTGCAGTGATTAGCTGGTTAGCTAACCTGGCTAGCTCTAAATTGCCTATTGCACTGCTTGCTTTCTTTCACTTCCTCCCTCCCTCCCTCCCTCCCTTCCTCCCTCCCTCCCTCCCTTCCTTCCACTGATGTCTTTTCTCCTGCCCTCCAACAAACACACGGCCTGGCCTGAATCCCCTTTCACTATTTGGAAGAAACTGTCTTTAGTTAACCATGTGTAGCAGTTTGTTCACTGACAGCACAAATTCTTGATTTTGGATAGATTCATTTAGTGCTAGCAACATTGTCTTAAATTCTAAAATCACTTTCCATCAAGATTTGAAAGGCTGTCTGTGGACCACAGGGTTATGGAAAATACGGCAATTATTTTTTACCAACATTTAGATAAACGAGTTAAGATCAAATCATCTCTTTATGATTTCTTTAACCTGGTACACTCTGAACTTTTTGAAAGCAGGGATAGAGACTTTTCACTATCTCTGCAAAACCTAGTGTCTAGCATAGTACATCCTCAATAAATGCCTACTACGTTGATTTAAAGGTCCCTTCCATTTTTAGAAAATGTCAGTCCTATGCATTCTTCTCTAGCAATTATTCTATTGCCCTTCTTTTCTAGACAGGTAAACTCCTGAAAGAGTTTATTATACCCATTCATTCCACCTGCTTATCTACAATTCAGTCCTCCTCATGTACACTGCAATCTATCCTAACCCTAGCACTGTGCAGAGACTGCCCTTGCTAAGGTCACCACTGACCCTTTTGTTGCTAAACCCAATAAGCCCATTGTGGTTTTTTTTTTTCATATCTGCTTTGTAGCATTCAAAAACTGTTGACCATAATACATTTTTTGGAATTTTCTCTTACATTAGATTCTGGAACACAACATTCTGGCTTTCCTGCTACCTCTTTGGTGGCCTCTTTCCAACCACCTGCTTATTTACTCTGCCCCTTTTTATGTTGCTAATTCTAGGATTTAATTTGGCTCTCTACTGTCCTCATTTGACACTGCTTTGTTGGGTGATTCATTCATTCCCAGGACTTGAACTCTTACGCACATCCTGAGGACTCCCAAATACATACCTCAGACCAGACCAGTCTCCTCATTTATAGACCAGCTTTTTCTATTTGTTATTTCCTTCTGAATGTACCACATGTTTATTGAAGTCCTCATGCCCCTCATGTATTCCTGATAGCTTTCTTTTAATCTTTAGATTTGTTGTGTTGTCACAGTTCTAGAGCCAATGTTTGAAAACTAGCATATTCTGTCTGTTCTAGCTCCTAAAATGTGCTGGGACCTGTCTCACCTCCCTATTCCTGTGGCTGTCTTCCTTGACTAAGGCCTCAGCATCTTCTTTGGTCTTCCTGCCTTCAGTTTTGCTCTTTTTCAATCCATCCTTCTCACAGCTGCCAGGTGCTCTTTTTAAAACAAAATCTGATCACATTATTCCCTTGCCTAAATGCCGCCCATGGTTCCCAATTGCCCACAGCAGTATTTCTCACAGTGTTTATTATCTGTAAATCATAACTTCTACAAGATATAGAATTATATAACTTTTAGATTATTAATTTATAGGGTTCAGTAACCCTATAAATTAATATAGGGTTCCAATAAATATAGGAAACAGATTGAACAAAGTTGAACAATATTCTTTTCACTACAGGGTTTCTCAGCGTCTTTATTATGCTAATGTATTAAATACTTTGTGAATCGCCAAGATGATATTGTATAAACTTGTCTGTCCATTGAACTCATTTTATTATATTTATTGTACTTATTGACAATTCAGACAGCTTAGAGCCACATTGCCCAATAAAACTTTCTGTGGTGATGAAAATGTTCTCTATCTACTCTGTCCAAAAATGTATCCACTAGCCATGTGTCCCTACAGAGCACTTAAAATGTGGCTAGTACAAACTGAGGAACTGAAGTTTTAATTTAATTTTAATTCATTTAAATGTAAATTTACATAGCCATATGTGGTTAGTGGTTGCTTTACGGGACAATGTAGGCCTAGAGGACGAAATCCAAGTTCCTTACTCAGCAAAGTACAATCGATTTTTAATTATCTTTTCCTGGCTGGGCATGGTGGCTCATGCCTAGAATCCTAGCAGTTTGGGAGGCTGAGGCAGGAGGATCGCTTGAGGCCAAGAGTTCAAGACCAGCCTGGGCAACATAGCAAGACTCTGTCTCTACAAAAAATAAAAAAAAGTTAGCTGAACATGGTGGCATGCACCTGGAGTCCCAGCCTCTTGGGAGGCTGAGGTGAGATTGCTTGAGCCTAGGAGTTCAAAGTTACAGTGAGCTATGATCAGGCGACTGCACTCAAGTCTGAGTAACACAGCGAGAACTTCTCTCCAGAAAAAAAAATCTTTTCTCAAGGCCTCAATAGCCACTTTCCCATGCACCGTATAATCTAGCCCTATCTCCCAAATAATCCATGCTCTTCTAGATTCTATGCTTTTATACATACTGTTTCCTTTGCCTTCTCTTCATGGTAAAGACTTCCTCATTCTTCAGGGCTTAGTTCAAGAAATACTGTTTTTCTGAAGCCCTCCCTGGCCTTCCCAGGCAGAATTAAGCATTCTCTGCTTTTTTCGGGTTCCCTGAATTTTATCTTAGTATTTATCATCTTGTATTGTAAGTGCTTAACTTTCTGCCTGCCCTCAATGGATTGTGGTGAGCCCCTTGAGGGCAAGGGCTGTATTTAATTAACTTTTATATCCTAAGTCATTTCTATTTGGTATGTGGTTCATAAACAGTTTAATGTCACAACCAATTTCTATTAGAAAGAGTTAAAACCCTGCTTTTGACTTCCTAGATTTTTTTTTCTTAGAAAAGGGGACAAGAAATCTCTTATTTCTTTGAGTATCCACTGATTATTAGAAATTTCCACAAACACCCTAAACCACTCAGGCTTGAAAAGAGGCCTACTTCCTTCAGTTTATGACACCTGTAATATATATGATTTACTGGGAACTCTATAAACTGCTTAGAAGCACGTTCCCTGTCAAGCCAAATTATGTTGGAAATTAGTAATTTATAGTATTTTCCAAGTATTTAGAAGTTTCCAAATCCCCCCCGCCTTTTTTGCGAGGGGGTCTCACTCTGTTGCCCAGGCTGGAGTGCGGTGGCCATTCGCAGGCACGCTCACAGGACACGACAGCCTGGAACTGCCGGCTGCAAGTGAGCCTCCTGCCTCACCCTCCGGAGTAGCTGGGACTGGCTCCAGATACTTTTTTTTTAAAGCAAGAATGCAACATATAACTGAATATGGGAAAATGTAGGTTTTTAACCAAAGTCCTTTTAATATGTTCGCTTGGACTAATTAAAAAAGCCAAGGATTAGTTTTCTCCTTCCCTTCTCTTTCTCTTTATTCCTTTTTTACCCCCTCCCTCCCTTCTTTCTCTTCTTCTCTCCCTCCTTCTACTCTTTCTTCCCTCTTCCTTTTTTCTTTTCTCCTCTCAACATTATTGAACATGTATATAAATTTGGTGTATGGAACACAGGAAATTTCCCCATCCTGGTCTCCCTAAACTACCTTCTGGCAATCTCAAGCCTTTTAACAGACTAAATAGTACCTAAATTTCTTGGTATCATAGCAGATTTTGTCAAAGGTTATCCTTGTCCTTAAGATTTCCCCTCCAGGAAGAAATAAATGTGTTTGAGGTTTGAAGTCAAGAGAAGAAGTAATTATTCATAGATGGGGGGAAATTGTATCACTGCAAGCGATGGGCAAAGGCGTGAACGGGAGGAATAGGATGGTTTTCATAAATGAATTCAAGGTAAATGGGAAATGGGAGGAAAAGCAGGGGCTGGTCACATCTTTACCCTCGAGGTGATCATGAGTCACCTTCAGACTTCTTGCAGGGAGAGTGAAGAGTCCAGGCCAGCACTGTCCAATGTGGTAGCCACTAGCGACATGTAGCTAATTAAATTTAAGTTAATTAAAATAAAATAAAATTTAAAAATCATTTCCTCAGTAGCTGTACTTTAAGCACTCAATTGCCACATATGGCACGTTCCTACTGTACTGGAGATATAAAACATCTTTCCATCACTGTGGGAGAGTTGACCTTGGCAATGCAAGATGGTGATTATATAAATATTTACTTTTTAAGAACCACGTGAAAATTATAAGAGAAAATAGGGCTCTTGAGTACTTTGCTCTTGAAACTGTAACCTTGTCTCTATATGGATGTTGCCCTATTTTCTGGAATTGGTTCTGGGGTTAATGGTGGATTCATCTTCAGTTAGGTAGGGAGGGAAACGAGAAACTAACATTAGCTAAGGGCTTATTATCAGCTGGGACTTTGGTAGGCATTTTACACATTCTATCATTTAATTCTCTCAATAGCCTGGTAGGATAGCATTATTATCAGTGTTTTTAGGGATGAAGAAAGGATGGCACAGGAAGATTAAGTAGCCTGCCAAAAATTGTAAACGTTTTTGCTGGGGTAGGAAATCAAATCTAATTCTATATCTTGCTTTAGCTATACAACTTGTTGCTTTAATGAGTGGTTTACTTATTTGCAAATCTACTCTATGCTAGGCATTTAATATAATAACAGAGGAAACATAATTTAAGTAGGAAACGTGACTAGACATTAAATTTTTAAATATGAAATAATGGTCTGAATAAGTAGAGTTCCTTAATATTGTCTATATTGTCTTATATTTGTATAAATAAGTTGACTGCACAGAAGAAATATACATAAAATTTATTATTACAGTATTATACTTCATTATGTGCTAATAATTTCATATTGATGTATGATTGTTTTTTCCCATTGTTTTGCAATTTAGGATGTACATATATTTTTATCACTAATATTTGTTTATAGTCAAAATAATTTGATATAAACTTGACATTAGCATTTAAATCTACCATTTAGAGTGTTCCGAGCCTGGCTGATATTGTCCTCAGAGAAATGGCTATAATTTAATTTATAATTTAATTGATTCTTGACTACTTATATATTTTCTGCAAAGCATCCTCAAAATTATATAATGTTGATATGTACAAGCTAGCAAACTTTTAAAACTAAGAGGAATTTAGTGTAGGTTAAAACAAGAAAAATAATCATAATATTTAAAATCTTGATCATTTGCTAATCATTATTTTATGTAATGTTTCAAGTTTATCTCATATTACAGTCTAAAATAAACCATAAAGAACAGCTTTGCTAGTCTTCCAGTCTTTTTGGATACTTTTCAACCAATAGCGTGGGTTGTCCAAGCTATATTTCCTAAATTATATTTTTTGTGCAACAGGGGGTGGGTGGGGTATTCAGGCTACAGACATTTTCAGTAGAAAATCTATCATTTGCAACATCAGTTGTCAGCACAGGTGCCCTGGTTCAAGCGTTCCACCCAGTTCTGGGAATGGAAAAGCTGACACAGGACTACGAAGCGGTCGTCTGATATCATCTGGGCAGGAAACAGAGAAGGCTGGACTTTGAAATAATCCTGATAATTTCCAAATCCTTCTGAAACTAGATGATGGTTTGGGTGTATATAGTAATTGTGGTGTATGTATATGCCCTGATTATTTATGTTTGGGATATTTTAGATGAAAATTTTACCAGAGAGAGAGAGAAAGAGACAGACAGGGAGAGAGAGGAACACCAGTGCTAACACAGAGCACTTTCATCCTCTGCAGCCAGGTGGAGTCATAGAATATCTTTCAACATTGACTATACTTTAGATAAATAGATTTAACTGTATAGACAAGTTAAAAATATGTTATAATGGAACAACTTCAACAATGCATTTCCAATTCCGCCAGAAGGGGAAGCCCAAAGACACCATTAACAGCAATTCTTTACTTGATTTTAAGGTGTCACTATTACTATAAATATGGAGAATTCTTATGAGTGAATTAATGGACTAAATTATGAAGATTACTGTTTCAATGTCAATACTTATAAAAAATTCTTTGTGGCTCCATCTTTCCAGAACTTTGCCATGAGATGTTTATGGATTTTGCCAAAACTCCAACTCCATCTGTTTGTTTAGTGATAGAAAAGTTAACTTCTCCAAAGATTTTTGCCTGCTGTAGGAGAAATTAATCGCTCAGTCCTCTATGAACTCCTACACCACTGGGGCCATATCTCTATTCTGGCTCTTATAACACTGATCATAATTTTTTGTTTACAAGTCTTTTCTTTCTAGTCCATGACCTCTTTCTAGTCCATGACCTCTAGTCCATTATACCTAGAAGTGGAATGTTCAGGCAATATAGCGACTCTAGCTTTTACCTTTTAAGAAACTGACAAACTGTTTTCCTAAGTAGCTACACCATTTTTCATCTCTACTAGTGATGTATGAAGTTTCCAATTTCTATATATCGTTTTTTTCTCTACATTTTAAAAATTGCCTATCTTTTTATTATAATCATCCTAGTGGATTTAAAGTGGTATCTTGAGTGTATGTGTGTGTGTTTTTCTTTTTTTAAGAGATAGGGTCTCTCTCTATCACTCAGGCTGGAGTGAAGTGGCACAATCATAGCTTACTGCAGCCTCAAACTCCTGGGCTAAAGCCATCCTCCTGCCTCAGCTTCCTGAGTAGCTGGACTACTGGTGCATGCCACCACGCAGCACTAATTTTTAAAAACTATTTTTTTGTAGAGATGGGATCTCACCATGTTGTTCAGGCTGGACTTGAACTCTTTGCCTCAGGCAAGCCTCCCGCTTTGGCCTCCCAAAGTAGTGGGATTACAGGCATGAGCCACCAACCTTGTTGTGGTTTTGATTTCCCTGTCACTAATGATGTTGAGCATCTTTTCATATGCTTATTGACCATTTCTATATCTTCTATGGAGAAATGTCTATTGAAGTCCTTTGTTCATTTTTAAATTGGGTTCTTTGTGTTTTTATTATTGAGTCGTTAAAAGTTCTTTATTCTGGATACAAGTCCCTTATTAGATATATGATTTGCAAATATTTTTTCCCATTCTGTGAGTTATCTTTTTACTTTATTGAAGGTATCCTTTGAAGCACAAAACTTTTTAATTTTTTTTTTTAAATATTAAGTGGGGGGTGTGAGGAGGGTTGTCCAGTTGCCTTGTTTTCTTTTGTTGAGACAGATTCCTCACTCTGTCGCCCTGGGTAGAGTGTAGTGGCATCATTGCAGGTCACTGCAGCCTCCAACTCCTAGGCTCAAGGGATCCTCTTGCCTCAGCCTCCTGAGTAGCTGGGACTACAGGCCCATGCCACAACACTCGGCTGATTTTTTTTTCCTATTTTTGGTAGAGATGGGGTCTCACTCTTACTCAGGCTGGTTTCAAACTCCTGAGCTCAAGCAATCCACCCACCTCAGCTTCCCAGAGTGCTAGGATTACAGGCATGAGCCACTGTGCCTGGCCTAAAACTTTTTAATTTTAATGAAGTTTGATTTATTTATTTTTTGTTGCTTGTGTTTTTGGTGTCATATCTAAGAAATTATTGACTAATTAAAGCTCATGAAGATTTACACCTGTTTTTTTTCCTACCAGTTTTATAGTTCTAGCTCTCACATGTAGGCCTCTGATCCATTTTGAGTCAATTTTTTAATATAGAGTGAGGTAGAATCTCCAACTTCATTTTTTTTGCATACGGGAATCCAGTTGTCTCAGGACCATTTGTTGAAAAGACTCTCCTTTTCCCATTGAATTGATTGACATCCTTGACAAAAATCAATTGACCATAATCTGTGGCACAATAAAGTTTTAGAACCATATGTTCTATTGGAATTGTGAGCTGGGCATTATAATAACAGTAATAAAGATAAAGTTATTGAGGACTGAACTCTGACCTTTTTCTTTTGCCCAAATTCCTTTCTAAGGGGGCCTAGTGAGTCATACCTACAAATGATAAAATCTCAGTAAACAGGTTTTTATGATGAAGTTTACTTCCCAACCTGATTCTGATATAGCATCACATGAAAGAAGACCCTTATCTTAACTCAAACATTCCTTTCCACTGATTCCTGGTCTTTGGAGAAAGCCTAACTCTTTCAGCCAATTGTCAGCAAAAAAATCTTTAAACCCACCTATAACCTGTAAGCCCCCAGTTCGAGATGGCCCACCTTTTCGGGCTAAGCCAATGTATGCCTTCCATGTATTGATTTATGAATTTACCTGTAATCCCCATCTCCCTAAAATGTATAAAACCAAACTATAACCCAACCGCAGCGAGTCCACTTGCTCAAGGCTTCTTGGGTGTGGCTCCAGGTCATGGTCCTCAAATTTGGCTCAGAATAAACCTCTTCAAAATTATTTTACAGAGTTCGGCTTCTTTTCCCTTGACATTATTAACTTCAGACCACTGTAATGATTATTAGTCTTGATATATGTTTATAATTCCAAATATGGTGTGTACGTGGGCATTGTAAGGATTGAAAAGGGTGAGGTAGGGGTAAATAGGAAAGGCTTGTCTTGTGCTTTACAATGCAAATTATTAAATCAAGAAACTTACTTGGCAAGATGGTCTTATAGCGATTTTTAGTTCCATGACGTGGAATGTCAATTTCTTTGGGATCCACAAAATTCATTGGTATTTCCTGCAAAAATAAATGACATCAAATTAGTGTATCTAATGCTGCCACAAAGAAAATGTTCACAGGGGGCCATCTGATCCAGAACCCCATTGCACTTCAAAGTCATTTATAAAATAACAGACTACCACCTCTGGTTGACCAAAGCCCTTCCTTTCATAAACATATCAGCTGTACCCTGACAAGCTGACTTCTAAGAAACAGCTGTGTGTTAGAAAGCATTGTTTTATATGTGTCATTAAAGAGGCATGTAACACTTTGGTTAGATTTTAGGAATCCTGTTATGACACAATTGCTGGAGTTATTAGACAGGTACTAAAATATGAATTTTAAAAAAACCAATGTATTCAAATATATTCAAATCTCTATGTAAATTCAGTACCAAAATTTTCTCTGTGATAGATTATCTTTTAACATTAGTAGTGACTCTTTCAGAATTATTAAAACCTCCTTCCCAAAATGGTAAATATAAAGGGCTTTTTTGTTGATTCAAGTTATGATGAAAAAATTTTTTTGTATTAAGAAATGATTTGTAATTGGACTGTTCCATTTGTAGTTGTAAATGCAATATTTTTAATGAAGGGTATCCAGACACTTTTTCTCCCACTTAACAAGAATATAAATAATTCTTATTCCTTCAGAATATATGTTACGTGCCTCAAGTGATTGGAGAAGGAACAACAGGAACAGAAGTGGCTCCACGTAAATGCATTAGACCTAAAAAGGTGAGCATTGGCAGCTGACTGGGACAAAGAAAGCAAAGAGTCAAAGTTTTCAAAAGGGTCCAAACAAATATTTAAAGATTTGATTACACAAAATAGTACGTTCTCAAACTTAAAGTTCTTCAAATAATTAATTCAATAAGATTAATGTGAAATAAAATAACTTTTATGTTATTTAATGACTAAGTGTTAAATCCTTAGATCACATAAAATAATATTTTTATTACTTAAACTTTCTCCGATGGAAAATATAACTCAACAGCCTAATATTCATTGAAATGAAAGAAATCATCTATAAATTAATTTAAATTATCCTAATTTTCAGTCAATCTGAAAATTTGAGAAAGCCAGACTATATTATGAATTTGAGACTTGGTCTACAGAGTGGAGCAGCTTACCTTCCAAATATCCTTTCCTAAACTCACGTTGTGTTGGATATTTATTATATTCATCCTTACTCCTTGTGTCAACTAAATGTTCTAACGTCTCAGTTCCAAGTTACCAAAATAAGCAAAATTGTTGACTATTACATAGAGAACACGTATTCATGTTTCGTAATTTCAAGCACGTCGGTCTCTTTTGGCAAAGGCACAAAGTAGGTAATACCTTCTTTTTCCTTCTCTCTGCCTGTTTTCTGACACACACCGACAATCTGTCATCTTCCAGCCTTATTTCTCTCCTGGGTACTGCTTGGTGGCCTCTTATTTCTTTCCAGGGAAGTAGGCTGTTCAGGGCTTATTTCTTGTCTTACCTTATCTTTTCTTCTTCTTCTTCTTTTTTTTTTTTTTGAGATGGGATCTCCCTCTGTCACCCAGGCTGGAGTGCAGTGGTGCAATTACAGCTCACTGCAGCCTTGAACTCCTGGGCTCAAGTCATACTCCTGCCTTAGCCTCCTGGGTAGCTGGGACTATTGGTCTGATTTTAAAAATTTCATGTTCGTATTTTACTTTGGACACTTAATAACAGTTAATGGGGCTAATAGTAGATCTAACCCATTACTGAATCTTTTACTATTAGGGTGGTTGCCAATATCTGAACTGACCTTAAAACAATCAATTTATTATATTCAATCAATATGGCTTAAGATGTACAACTGATTTGAGATGCCAGGTGATCTATAAAATGAATATTCCTCTTGGGCAACAATTAGACCTAAGAAGGTCTATTCTGACTCCATGTTCTCTGGGTTGATGTATGTTATCACGCATTAAGCTATCACCAGCAACACTGATAGATCTAAAACTGAACTCCCCATCACTTTTAGCCCACACTTGGTCTTCTTTGTGTGTTCCTTATTTCACCAAAGGGCACCATATGCACCCTGTTGCTCAAGCCAGAAAACTGGATATCGTGGCTGACTTTGCATGACTTTTGGCTGCCTCATCCAGTCGAGCCCAGTCCTTGTAGATTCTTACAGTCTTATAGATTCTTTCCATTTTCTCTCTACTAACTTAGTTTAGGCCACCATCATGGTTCCACAGGATTATCTTTACAGCCTCCAAACTGCTCCCTTTTAGTACCCATTCCACTGCAGATAAAACAATCTTTCTAAAACACAAGATAAAGTCCAGCCTCCTAAGTGTATGTTAAGACTTGGGTTTCTTTCCTACTCTGGAGGTTCAACATTTGCCACTTCTCACCTTGCATCCGATGCTCCAGTTAAACTGAACAATTTAATTTCCCAACCAGTGGCAACAATGCTGCTCCTTTGCCCTGAAATGCCCTTTTGCTGCCCAGGTCTTCATGCCACTTCTTTGCCTGGCTACCTCCTCCATACTCTGCCTCAATTTAGCTATCACATTCTAGTGTGAACATGTATCAATAGGTAATGAGACAGAAGGTAGATCTAAAATCAGTTCACTTTACCTTTTGAACTGTAACCATTTGTTTCTTGTAAGCTACTTAAACACAGGGCAATGTCATTTCCATATGTGTCTGCAGTGCCAGGTATATCAAAACACCTACTGAAGAGTAAGAAAGAAATAGCAGGCTCACCATGAATTCACTCTGTAGTAAATGTGAACTTGCCACGACGTCCCTCAGCTGTGACCTTGTGAGAATTCGGCTGGCAGACTGCAGGTACTCCATTGCCACCTTCTCCCGTGGGGTTGGAATAGCCACAAAGGGTTCAATGTTCCCCAAGCTACTCATGTCCAATGTGAGAGATACGTTGGACCCTCGTCTACATTGGAGAAGAATGTTATTATGTTTAAACAGCACATGATTTTTTTTTTGTATGCTATTCAGGGGACATGTAACATGAATTGTGTTGATTGTAGAAATTCGTCTTTCTCTACATGCACACAATTCAGTGAGAACATTTACAGAAATAACAATGAAATATATTTTCTCTTGAAAATATATTTATTTTCAAGATTGACCATAGCAACTATCCATAGTTCCTTTACAGGAAAGTGACAATTTTGTTGTTGGAAAGAACTCTGAATTGAGAAAATATGCTATAATTTATTAATGGATATACTTGTTACAGAAATCATAGTATGGCTAATAACACTAAGTGAAAAATTTAGAAAAAGTAAACACATTTGAATTGAAAAATCAGATGTAACACAAACCAATTTTTATTTATACGTATGTCTGAGAGTCCAGCATATAAATCATATAGCCACCTAATATTTTTGCATTCAATATACCATACGCATGATTTTAGTGGGCACAGAGAACTCAGAGAAAAAAATAATCTAATTATTTAAGTTCAAGGTATTGTCTTTGAAATTAAATTTAAAAGCTTAAAAATGTATATATCTTTTATAATTTCTGAGTGAATCCCTAAAAGATAGCTTCTGCATCCTCTATTTACATATGTATGTATGCATGTGTATGTGTATGGGGGTGGGGGTGTGTGTGTGGTAAACTTACAAGGGGCCTTAGAAATCACGGACTTTGAAAATGAGCTACAATTTATCTTCCCTTTGTAATTTCCCTATCCTTGTTGGGAGGCAAGGTGGGGTTCTTAAAACTTGTAAGATCCCTTGTGTCCTGTGTAGAAGGTGTGAGTGCCTTTTACCAGTAATATTAGCTGTGTAGAACGAAGGAGTAACTATAAAATATGAGAGATATTTATAAATGTGAGAGACTGAGGATCAGAGATTGTGTCCACAAGAATTGTTAGATTTAAAGGGGCTGTTTGTGTGTCAAGAGATCAAGTACAGTGCCAAGTGCCTGGTGTTTCAAGGAAGTGGAGAGCAGGGAACAACAGGTCAAAATAAAAGAGTAAAGACAGTAAGAATAGACACTAGATCCAGCAGATTATTTCCTCTGAATAGTGTTTTAATACTTATTATGGAATACTACATTAAGAAATATTCCAGTAGTTTGAACTTAATTTTAAACAATGGAAAATTATCAGAATATACAACAACAACAACAAAAACCTATCAATTTTTTACTCCTGCATCTGCCTCTGATTGCAGCTTTGGTACCATTCTACAGTTTGATATGTGATGTCATCATTTTTGTTAACTCCTAAATTGTTTGTAATTGAGGTTTTAATTTCCACTTGAAGTTGGTGGCTATTTATGTGTTTGGACATTTATTTTCCTTGTCAATTTCTAGTTAAAGTTTATGGAAATTAGAGAATGGCTCGACTTCTAATAGTTGGAATTTCTTGATTCTTTCTTTGAGATAAACACTATGATAAATATTTCTAAATAGTTGACAGATATTTTTGCTGGCAACTAGTTTGATTATTATGTATGTATGTATGTGTCTATCCATATGCACGTTTATACACATATCACCTTATTTATTATACTATTATATATTATTAAAGAGATTACTCTATTCTAATCTATTCTTTCCTACTTTTTTCCTATTGGGTTTGTAGGAAAAAAGAGATATGTATGTGAGTCTTCTACAAAAATTGTGTTTATTATTTTTCCTTATCTTCTAACAGTTTTTACCTTATACATTTCAGCCATTATGTTATTTGAAGGGATTCATAATTATATCTTCATTGTAAATTTTATAAATATTACCTTATTTTCCATTAATTTTATATTTGGCCTCACATCTGACTTTAAAAGAATTAATATTGACATACTTATTTTATTTTTTTGCTCCTAGAAAACCTTTTCTCATCCTATTATTATTCCTAACTCTTTTGGATCACTAGGTTAAGGATTAAGGGAAAGCATTCATTTTTATGCATGCCCCATAAAATATTACCTACCTGAGAGAGAAATGTTTGCCTTCCACTTTTTTTTTGGTGGTTGTTGGTGATTGAAAGGGCTCCTGTGTTTCTGAGTAGGAGGCAAACAGTTGAGGAGGAACAAAGAATGGTTCTACTTTTAGATGAAGAATTTTAATCTATTTTTAGTGGGAAAGTAGTATTTGAATTTTCTTAATCCAGTTCTTATGGCCTTTAAATTGATAGAAAATCTTTCCTGATTTTGAGAATGGTTTGTCTATTGGTCTTAATTTTTAGTATATTTGTGAGAATTGGGCTTTTGCTGGTTTTGTAGATATTTTAGTAAGGAGTTGGGAGAGGATGGTTTAGGGATTACTAATCAGATACCATTTTAAACCATAATTCCATTCAGTCAATTTTCATCCTCAAGAGACAAAGTGTCTGCAGTCTGTCAGTGGAGTGGTCAGAGTAGATGCATGAAGTAGAAGTCATTAGAGTTGGTCTTGAGGGTACAAGTTCAGTAAATAAATGTTTGGTAGAGAGTTAGAAAGCCTGGCAGGAGAAAAAGGGTGGAAGCAGAAAGTGATAAGACAACTTTGAGAAATGGCATAGAAGCAGTTTGAGCTAGAGTCCTAAAATATGTGTAAAAATGTGTTTTGGAATTGGGGGGCAGAGTTATGTAGGAGAGATGAAAGAGAAGCAACAGTCATAGAATTTGCAAGATGATAAAAAGTCTGCCCAAATCCAGAAAAGAGAGGCTCGAGAAGTATACCAACTTCTATTTTGGCTTCCCTCAGAATACCCTGCCAAAGCCTGAGAGATTAAAAGCCTTTGAGATCCCATGTCTAAGGTCCATTTGCTTTAGTGAGTTAATTTTCCAAGGATTCTGTGTTAAGCTGAGAGTCATTTTCATGTAAACTGATTTAGTAAGGAAGGATAATTTTGTCTTACAAGGCAAGGAAGAAAGGAAACCAATATTTGTTAAATATCTATTATTTGCCAAGGACTGTTCTAAGCACTTTCACATGTGGCATCTCAATATCCATAGCAACATTCTGAGGTATTATTAAGTATGAAAGTATTACTAATACTTCCCCCCATTTAACAGGTGAAGAAATAACTAACTTAAAAACACAATAGTGGATCAAAGATTCAATCCAAGTTGGAATATTAAACCCAAGCTCTTTCTGCTTTGCTACCCAAAAGCAAGGGTATTGTGGGCAGATTATGTTAGACTATATGTGCCCTACATGGAGTTGGGAGTCAGTTGCTGAGGGGAAGGTCAAGATTACTGAAGTGTAGTGTGGAGGCAGTACAGTGTTCAGGGTGCAAATTTGATCTTTGCAGTCATACTTGTGTAGGCTCAAATTTTGCCTTTCCATGTCCTTATAGAGGACCTTTGGTCAGGATATTTAGCTTCATTGCATCTCAATTTTCTCCTCTTTTACAAAATGAGTAATTAAATATACCTACATTGGAGGGTTATTACAAGGGTTAACCAGATAATGTAAGTAAACTGCTTATAATAAGTGATGTTTGGCTATTATTAAATTTAAGTAATAATAAATAAAGTTCCACTTGACTCTCACCTTCTGGTTCTGTAAGGAATCTATTTTAGAAGATCTTAATAAAAATATCAAAATTGTTTATACTGAGATTAATTTTAAAGTTTTGAAATCAATGGATAGAATCTACACATTTGTCACTAAAGAAAAATACATCCTTCTTGATAACCTATTTATCTTAAAATTTCCCTTTATTATGGCAAATCCATTTCCCCTGAATCCTAAATAGTTCCAGACCACTTCACCTCAACACCTCAGACAATGCCTCAAAGTTCAGTGGTGGAGTTAAACTTGTACAAGCTGTTGACCTTCCAGAGAGCATTTTCCACAAACAGCCCTTATCGTGGTAAGTACTCTCCTATTGTGGCTATGAAATATTGTGGTAGGATGTCATTAACTTGGAGAAATCTCTGCTTTTGTTAATTCCTATTTTCAAGGAACAAACAATATTTAGATTAATTGAAATATAGTGGAAATAGGAAATCTAATCAGTAGAATCAACTCAAAAATATTAAAATATTTGGGCCAGGCGTGGTGGTTCACGCCTGTAATCCTAGCACTCTGGAAGGCCGAGCCAGGGGGATAGCTTGAGGTCAGGAGTTCGAGACCAGCCTGAGCAAGAGCAAGACCCCCATCTCTACTAAAAATAGAAAAAATTAGCCGGGCTTGGTGCCACGCGCCTGTAGTCCCAGCTATTTGGGAGGCTGAGGCAGGAGGATCGCTTGAGCCCAGGAGTTTGAGGTTGCAGTGAACCATGATGACACCACTGAACTCTAACCCAGGCAACTGAGTGAGACTCTGTTGCAAAAAAAAAAAGAAAAAAAAATATATATATATATGCATGTTTAATATATATACGTTCAATACATATATTTTAAAATATCTGGACACTTCTTAGTCATGTCTTGTGCTTAGAAGAGATTAAATAAACACCTATATATATTTTACAGTGTTCATTTTTTTCATTATAAAAGTAATACAGGTTCATTATAGAAAATTAGTAAAATTTAGAAGTTTTAAAAAAGGAATTAAAATCATTCATACATATTTTCTACTAGCACTTAAATTGCCTTTAACATTTTTCTGTTTTGTAGGCAGGAGGGCAGTGGCTTATTGTTTTAATTTTTATTTCTTTGGTTATAGATGAGGAGAAATACATTCTCATATGACTATTGTTTATAGGTCCTTTGAGGATGTCTGTTCATGCTCTTTCCTAATTTTCATATTGTGGCATTAATATATTTATTATTGATTACTATGATATATAAATGATATTAATTATTTCTCAGACATATCTGTTACAAATATACAGTTTGTTGTTGCCTTAAAACACTAAAGATTTTTTAAAAGCTACATTTATATTCAGACAAACAGACTAATCTTTTCCTTCGCAGTTTCTTGCATTGCTTTAATAGGAATTCTTCTCCCAGAAGTTTAGATATTTTAAAGTTAATCTTTTAATCTACTTGTAATTTATTTTGGGGTATGGTAAAGAGAGGATCATCTAAGTTCCCCCCGCCCCAAATAGGTTATCAACATTTCTAACACAATTTACTGAGCAATCTAGAGAAGGGATGTGTTTTATAAATATGGGAATGTTAGATTTTTAACTAGCTATTGCTGACTAATGATCTGGAGGAGAAAATATCATTTTTCTGAACTAAGGGAATGTGAATTTATTCCACAGCATTTATAAGTCAAAATGTTAAGGAGTGAGGACAAAATCAGAAAGACATTTTAAAAACAAGATAAATGTAAAAAGTTAAAAGAAAATTCAAATTAAGACCCAGGAAAAAAACTAAAGGATTTAGAGAAAAAAAATCCACGGGAATAATAGGAGATCTAAACCTTTAATAAGAACAGAATGTGGAAAAGTAAGAACACAAACTCTACTGAAAGCTTTGCCTTTATTTTGTCATGTAACTGTGCACAAACTGTTTAGCCTTTTTTTATGCCTCGTGATTGCTGTTGGACAAAAGGGAACATAATAAAGAGCTTTATCAAGCTCCTGCTGGAACACCAATTATTATTTATGCCAACAAATAAATAAGAGGGAGGAAATTCAAAAGATACCAATGCAAACAATTGAAGGAAAAAGCAAATTCTTAAGGAAAGGTAAAAAGAATGCGATAAACAGCATGCTAATTACAATTAAGTAAAAAGGAAAATATGTATAAATATTATGGGCCAGATCCACACATTCATTTCAGCAAGAGAATATAAACAATTCTCTGTTGAAATAGTTCAATTCTGCATCACTGTTCCTAACGGCCAAGAGGTGGGAAGGAAAAACAGCTGAAAATATAAGAACACTACAACTGAGTGTTAGAATAACTCAGAAACCAGACATTTATTCTCCTGTTAGTTGAGGGCTATAATGCTGGATTTTAGAAGCTAGGTATAGACAGAAAAGGCTACAATATCAAGCCTTGGGTCTATGGGCTCTAATTCTCAGACATGCTGCCTTTTTCACAGTACTTTAGCTCCTGAGAACTGTCAGACGTCAAGCATCGCACCTCATTTGGTACCCAAAAAGGAATGGGAACGGAAGTAAGAGAACAAAATGAAACAAATGACCATTTTGCCTGGAGTCCAGGAAGATGTACTTCTGAAACTATTGGCTTATGAAATTAAGTTTCAGTGGGAAATGGTGGCAGCTGCTTATCTTGAAGTACTTGAAATGAGAACGGAAAAATATGTATCTTAAAGATTATAAGAATTTAGCACAGACTGAAAGCAAACAGATTTGACCTTTGAGAGCTTTTTTTGTTTTGTTTTATAAAAGATATACATAATTTATCAGAGCTGTCTTCATTAGTATGTACATCTAATCCTACATGGTGACGAGTAAGAACTTTAATGTTGATGTCCTCTTCAGATCTGAAAATGTGGGCATGAGCCCATTAGTCTGACCTTTCCTCCTTGTGTATTATTAATACAGTGATCACAGAGCTGACAATCTTGACTTGATCATAAATGGTGAACTTAAATTCTTCCACTCCAACCTAATTTTTCTTATTTACTTTTGCTCATTCAATTTTTCCACATATTTGATTTTCTAGAACTCTAAGTAAAAAGAAAAAAATTTTTTAAAAGTTTTTGCTCATTTGAAAAACATAGGAGACAAAAGGAGAGAAATGGAGAGATGGGATTCCTTTACTCTGTGTGGATTGACTGACCCCCACAGTCATCTGCAACCCTAAATTCTTTTAAATGCCAAGGTTAATGGTATTTAATTAATAGTACATGGTTTCTATCTCTTTACCATCCAATGAATTACATATAGTACCAACCCTCTTTCTGGATCATTTGACAGCTGAGCAAGTAAAATAAAAAATACAGAGTACTAGAAAAGTTAAACTGTGACAAAGGCAGTGTTACTAATTTCTAGAAGCTGAAATAAATAAATGAATAGGTAGTATGACCATCCATAGTAACATTTCCTAAAGGAAATCTTGTAGGGAAGAAATGATAATACGTATAAAAGATACCAGGCATGGGCCCAGGAATATGATAAATGAATTTCACTGTGAAGTAAAAAGAAAATTTTATAACATACAGAACATTTTTGGTGTGAGAAATGATTCATTTTCCTGCCTGAAAGCACCTACTTCACTATGTAGAATGTTGCTCTCCCTCTTGAATGATTATGAAACTGCCCTTTGTAAAATTAATAAAAGTCTGTAAGGTGGAAACAGTGGTAGGGGCCTGAACTCTGCAAAGGTATAGGCACAGTTAAAAATATATATATATATATATAACCAGCCATTGTTCCCTAGTCTGCTTTCCTATAATTGCTTACTACTCAGGAGTCACATGGCTGATGGTCATGAAGATTCTTAGCTATTTCTTCCTTGCTCCCATAGATAACATCACCCTTGTGAAACCTCAGGCTGGTCTTTGAGATATCTTCCAGACCCTGCATTCCAGGGGACCAATTGACCCAACCAGACCAGTGGCCCATACCAAGAAACCAACCCAATGGGTTTTGCGACTTGGGAACTGACCCAGCACAAGAAAACAACTTCCGCTTCCCGACCCTATGAGTTCATCCCCAGCCAATCAGCAGACCCAATTCCCTAGACCTTTGCCTGCCAAACTGTCTTTAAAAACCCTTTCTCCCAAATTCTTGGGGAGACTGATTTGAGAAATTTCTCCAGTCTCCTCACATGGTGCCTGCAATATTAAATTCTTTCTCTGCTCTAACCTCTGCTGTCTCAATGTACTGGCTTCCTCTTGAGCAACAGGTAATGAACTTGGTTGGGCTATAACAATTACATAAAAGTTTTTGAATCCATGCAATGATATCTGACCTTTTATATGTGTATACAACAAGGCAAAATTTACTACACCCTTGTTTTATTATTTTAAAAAATAAAAATAAAAGCAATCATAAAAAACATAAGTTGAACTTGTTAAAAGGTCAATGCTTAGGTTTCTTTAAGCATCGACCTTGAAATCTGAGTTTAAATCATTGCTCTGCACTTGACTGAAGCTCCTTGCGCCTTAGACTCCTTAATCTGCAAACAAGAATAATAACTAAACTTACAAGGTTGATTCACATTATAAAAAATAAAGAAGCAAAAATACGTCAATATTTCCAGCATATTATCTGGCATATAATAGACATTTATAAATAATTATAATAATTAATAATAATCATATGGTAATTCTTACTTCACTCTGCATACATGGCTATGTGGGAGCTATATGGGTATACACTGACAAATATTTGAGGATGGTAAGATTCAGAAAATTGGTTAGTGATAAGAGTTAGCAGCAGTGTTACATATGCAAAGTCAGTAGTCATCTAAGTTGGGACCATTTTCTATACTTCAAGCCCTTAAAATTCATACCTAATATTCTTAAAATTCACATCTTTTTTCCCGATTCAAAAATAATACATGTTCAATGGAGTAAAATCAAAAATATAGATAAAAAAGAAAAATATCCCATAACACCAATACTTAGAGTAAACTGCTAATAACATTTTTTTTGGTGTATGTCCTTCTTCAAGTCTTTATATGTGTGACAAAAAATCCAGATTTTTACTCAATATATTCTTTTATGATTTCCCTTTTTTAAACACTAACTATATCATGAATGTCTTTTCATGACCTCAAGTTTATTTAAACACTATTTTCAAACACCCTAGTATTCCATTGTTGGGAGGTACCACAGTTTATTGAACCAATACCTTATTTTTGGACACAAAATTTGTTTTCAGTTTTTCACCATTATAAGCAAAACTGCAGTGAACATCCTTGTACCTAAATGTTTGTGTATTTCCATAATTATTTTTCAGTCAAGAAGTTTTGAAAACTAACTCAAAATCTCTGAATTTGAAGAAGCTGCTGGGTGTGGGAGAGGCATGAAGACTGACTCCTGGGGCTCACTAACATGGAGATAGCTCAGACCCTCTTCATCTTTGGTCCGATCTTTGCATTAGCTCTTTAGGAAGACTTCCTAACTCTAAAATCTCCTAGTTCAATATGGTTTCTTCTAGAATGATGTCTGAGCACTGAAAATATGGTGATAAAACCCACAAATAGCTGCTGTTGGACATGAGATGCTTTCTAATCTATTCCCTCATCTCCTGTCACATTCTTACCCGTATCTGTCCCTCAGGCAGGCAATCAACCTGCAGCTCTGTTCTCCATGCCTCAAATGAGCTTGCCCCAACTCTTTCAGATCCAATCCTTCAAATGCTAGGGGCAGGGCTCTTTCCTGAGACCTCTTAGCAATTTTTCCAATATGTCTTCAATATGTACCATATTCATTAGAAATGATTTGCCCTGAAGTTTGAACGCCTTGAGGACAAGGACTTTGACTGTAACTCTCCCTCTGTACCCAGCCCTGAGCACATGAAAAGCAGCACTTTTGTTGTTTGCATGTATAAATGGCAGCAAATAAGTTGGTTAGGGTAATGCTATGTGTAATTACTGTGCTCTCATGGCTGTTCCAACCCTTCTGAAAATAGGGGAATTGGTGGATCATGTTAGACAGGAGTTTGGAAATCCAGAGTGGAGAAGTCAAGCTTATATAGGTACGGTAAACGTTACAAGTTGAGATTTAGTTTGAATCTTATTTAAATATCAATGAAGTCTGAGCATTAACATCCTAAAGACCTATGGTACTTTTCTTCCTAAAAAAGAGAAAAAAGTAGTGCCTTGTTTTGTAACCAAGTATGATTAATTTTTACCTTTTTTTGGCATTTGGTATTGTTTTGACGTCACTTATAGTGAGGAGACTTTCCTTTTTAACGAAAACAAAATGATGGTAGCTCTAATTTTAGTTCCCAAGTTTAGTTTTTCTTAGTTTATATAATTAGTTAAGAAAAAGATGATGCTGAAGAAACATTAATAAATCTCAATGAATAAACCATTCTTTCTCAAGTGAGAAATCTTTCTTTGAATTTCCGCTGATTTATATACTTACTATTACACACACACGCACACACACGATTTTCTACGCAGCAAAACACAATTAACAACTCTTTATCTCTTTACACTATCAACTACCAAAAAACACTTTTAATACTATTACAACTAAATTAAATATATTCATTTACTGACATTACCAGAAATGACACATATGATTATAATGATCCATAGAGTTCAGCTAAAATGTGAATCATCAAAAAATATACAACAATCTTTTATATTAAAAGCACTCAACAAACTGGGAGTAGAGGGTAACTTCCTCAATCTGAAAAAAGACATACAGAAAACCCCCACAACTAATATCATACTTATTGCTGAAACACTCAAAGCTTTCCACCTAAGATCAGGCACAAGACAAAGACATCTGTTGTTACCACGTCTATTCCATGTTGTACCAGAGGTTCTAGCCAGGTTGATTAGGTAAGAAAATGAAACAAAAGAAATCCAGATTGGAAAGGAAGAAGTAAAACTATCTCTATTTGCAGATGACATGATCTCATATACAGAGAATTCCAAGGAATCCACAAAAAATACATTAGAATTAATAATCAAATTCTACAAGGTTGCATGATACAATATCAATATTAGAAATCAATGGTAAACAGTAGCAATGAATAATCTGAAAATAAAATTGAGAAAACATTTCCATTTACAATATCACCAAAAAGAATTAAATATGTAGGAATAAATTTTGCAAGAAGTATAAGACTTATACATTGAGAAATACAAAAAACTGCTGAAAGAAATTAAAGACCTGAATAAATGGGAGTACATATGTTTATGTGTTGAAAGGTTTAGTATTATTAAGATGGCAATACTCTCTAAAGCTGATCTACAGATTCAACTCAATCCCTGTCAAAATCCCAGATGGCTTTTTCTCGGAAATTGATAAGCTGATCCTAAAATTCATATGGAAATGCAAGAAACACAGAATAGTCAAAACAATCTTGAAAAAGGGCAAAGTTGGAGGACTTACACTTCCTGAGTTCAAAACTTACTACAAAGTTACACTAACCAAAACAATGTAGTACTAGCATAAAGCTAGACATACAGATCTATGTAATGAAATTGAGAATCCAGAAATGAATAAGAAGAGATGTTCAACATCATTAGCCATCAGGGAAATCAAAACCACAAAGAGATACCACTTCATACTTACTAGAATGGCTATAATAAAAAAGATAGACAATAAGTGTTGGTGAGCATATAGAGAAACTGGAACTCTCATGTGTTGTGGTTGTACATTTTACATTCCCATGTACATTTTACATTTACATTTACATTTACATGGGAATGTAGAATGGTACAGCCAACTTTGGAAAAACATTTGATAGTTCCTCAAAAAGTTAAACCTAGATTTACCATATAACCCAGAAATTTCACTCCTAGTTTATACCCAAGAGAAATGAAAATATAAACACAAACACTTGTTCATAGCAGAATAATTCACAGTACCCAAAAGTGGGAACAACTCAAATGTCCATCAGCTGATGAATAGATAAAAAAAATGGGGCATATCCATACAACGGAATATAATGTGCTATGAAAAGGAATAGAGTATTGGTAGATACTACAACATGGATGAACTTCAAAAACATTAAGCTAAGTTAAAGAAGTCAGATACAAAAGAGCACATATTGTGTGATTCCATTTATATGAAATGTCCAGAATAGGCAAATCTATAAAAATAGAAAGTAGATGGGAATTGCTAGGGATTGAGGAATAGGGAATTGGAGTGAATGTTAATGGGTATAGAATTTCTTTTTGGGGTAATGAAAATGTTCTAGAATTAGAGGGTGTCCAAAACAATCCTCAAGGCCTCATAACCAATCTTTATTATAATTTTGTAATAGCATCATTTTAATGATAAAATTTCTATTCATTAAAAATTTAATAAAAGTTTTGTTGTTTGTAAGAAAAGAATGGGCAGAAGCATTGAAACATGTCCCAGAATGGCTGGAGCTATAAAGCTTCACTGGAATATACACAGTGGCCGCTCTGATTATTTTTAGCTGGTGGTACATCTATGGAAAGTTTTGTAGTCAATACATATGTGTTTGCATAACACAACTGAAATTTTAGAGAAATAATATCATATAAAGCAAGAACAATATATGTTAGTAACAATGAATTCTCACTGTGGGATTCAGGAATGAAGGGCCATTTTATCACACAGCACAGGATTCCATACATCTGTACTGCTCTTCCAGTTTAATGACAGGCAGCAAATTTCCTAGTAAATGTAACTGTAATAACAAATTTTCTTAATACATCTTTGAATTGTGATGCCTTGCTTTGCCTTTGATGGATGTTTTTAAGTCTCTATCTCTTTACACACACACATCCCCACCCCACAAGTCGAAAAAAGGTATCCTGTCTTTTCCTGGAGCTTATTTGGGCCCTCTGCTTGTTGTATGTTTGCTGTCAGAGTGCAAATCTCTTCATTTCCACCCTCTCCGGGTAAGGGGGGCAGAATATTGCAGGAAAAGAGAAGAAAGAAAAGAGAAAGTACTGGTTTTCATCGACTTCATCTTCCCTCTAACTAGAGTCAAGCAGGAGTCCTGGCATAGTTTCTTCATTGAACGCCCAGAGCAATAACCACCTGGCCCCAGGATGAGAAGGGCCGAAATTCCCACAGTGGCTATGTTGAAGGAAAAAACTCTCATTTGTTATAGAAGTGCTAATAATGTTGATGATAAGGATGGAAGTTAATGTTAATTAAGCTAAGTTTGTAAGAAATGACTTCCTTATATTATCTCATTTAATTGTTACAACAATTTTTGGGAGAGATGTTACGATTATTCCACTTTATATATGGGGAAACTAAAGGTGTTAAGTGATTTATCAAAGGTCATTCGGGAGGGTATGTGAATACAGGTAGTGTGATTCCCGACACCTCATTCTTAACCACAAAGATGTGTTGAACTTAGTTCAAATACAAACACATATTAGTACCCACTATATTCTAGAATGGGGCTCTGGGGGGTCCCAAGGTTAATAAGACGTGGCCTCTGCTCTTGAGGACTTTATAGATTGAGGGGAGAACCCTAAATAGATAATTCCAATGTTATGTGGCCTGTTATGGAATAGAGACAGGCTTAGGGAGTTGTAGAGGTTATTTATTTATTTTCAAAGCACATTTTTTATGCCAAATCCATACACTTATTTTTAGTCATTGAAGAGAAACATTTATAAAGTTAAATTTTCACAAAGAAAATGTCTGCGTTTATGAAAAGAATTAGATATTTTTAAAAATAATTATATTTAACATCTATCTGAAAGCTTCCAGAAGTCATTTTTAATCATTTGATATAAAAAGCAGATATCTTGTCATTAACCAGGACACATCAAGGTCTACCTTCACAGAAAATGAACTCTCAGTCAAAATAATGAAAATATATTGTCTCCAGAGTTTCTCCAAATGCTTAGCCAAGAACAGTAATTTATTTTAAAATGCATTCCTGTGTTTGTTCACTGTTCATTTATAAGCGTGCCACCCAGCAACGCAATCATGGGCTTTGGTCAGTTAGATGCTTTGTGAATAAACCAGGATGACTGTTGCTCTCTGCAAGTCACTGGCCTTTCACCTTGGGATTTCAGAGTAGGGAATTGCTTCCTTTCGGCCAGTGAAGAGTCAATGACTTTGCTAGGTTATTTTGTGGCCACAGATTGAATTTAAAGTATCATCACCCCTCAGGTGGAAGGAAGGAAGGCGCCAATTACCTGGAAGAGTTGTGTTAGTGATAAATGAAGAGGGGCACTTGATTTGATCATTATGATCACCTTCATGCCAACATAAATACATAATCATGTTATCAGTTATGCCTAGTACAAAGATAGATGCTTAAATATAAATTATTGAACATAGTTGCCAATAGTTAAAATGAGCCTTTCCCCAAATTAACTGGAATTTGTTGATTTGATGCCATTTATAATAATTCATTTTTATTTCTGGGTCTTTTCTCATCCACTGTCAGATGGAATAATTGCAAGATAACCTTGAAGGTCAAATAGCTATTCATCCAAGTACAGATATCACATATACCAGACAAAGTAAAGAATTCTTCCTTTGGATACTGTGTTTTATTATCTATATTATGTCCAAGGAGCAGATGGACTGGTAAAGCATTATTATTTCTGGAATGCAAAATATCATACACATTTTAAAGAGTGAATTGAAATTTGTCATGTAAAAGACACTTTTATGCTTGCTGCAGGAAAGATATCTCTTTGCTTTTCTAGAAATAAAAATATTCTAAATGAGCATGCTTCAACCGAATCAAAAGAAATGAAAAATGCCCAGAAGCAATGCTCAACCAATTTTTGAGAAACAGGTAACATTTTGATATAAAGTTATATATACTTCCCCCATTTATTGAGATATAATTTATATACAATAAACTTCACCTTTCTAACGTGTACAATTCGATGGTTTTTAGTATAGTCACATAGTTGTGTAAGCATCACCATAATCAATTTTAAAATATTTTCCTCACCCCAAAGACAGACTGCCTATCTGCTGGGAATTACTCCCCATCCCTCCACCTCCCCAGTCCCTAGAAACCACTAATCTACTTTCTGTGTCTATAGATTTACCTATTTTGGACATTTCATATAAATGGAATCATACGACATATGGCTTTTTGTGTCTGACTTCTTTTACCTAGCATAATGTTTTCAAGGTTCATCCGTTTTGTAGCATCTATCAAATTCTTTTTTTTTAAAGACAGGGTCTCACTCTGTTGCCCAGGCTGGAGTGCAGTGGCACGATCATAGCTCACTGTAACCTCGAACTCCTGGGCTCGAGTGATCCTCCTGCCTTAGCTTCCCGAGTAGCTGGGACTACAGGCACTTGCCACTATGCCCAACTAATTTTTAAAAGATTTTTTAGAGGTGGGGTCTTGCTACATTGCCAGGCTGGTCTCAAACCCCTGGGCTCAAGCTATCCTCCTGCCTCAGCCTCACAAAGCGCTGGGATTACAGGTGTGAGCCACCGTGCCTGGCTCCCCCATTCCTTTTTATAGTACAATATATTCCATTCTATGGATATACCACATTTGTTTATCCATTCATCAGTTGATGGACATTTGGGTCGTTTCCACTTTTGGCTATTATGAGTTTTTCTGCTATGAACATTTGTGTATACGTTTTGTGTGGACATATGTTTTTATTTTTCTTGGGTATATACCTAGGAATGGAATTGCTGGGTCATATGGCAACTCCAGGTTTAACTTTTTGAGGAATACCAAATGTTTTTCCGAATTTTACATTTCCACCAGCAATGTATGAGAGTTCCAATTTCTCCACATCCTTGTTAATATTTGTCATTGTCCCTACTTTTGATTAAAGTCAGCCTAGTGAATGTGAAGGGGTATTTCATTGTGGCTTTGATTGCATTTCTCTAATGACTAATAATGTTGAGCATTGTTTTATTGGTTTACTGGTCATTTATATATTTTCAGTGGAGAAATGCCTATTCAAATCCTTGGCCCATTTTTAATTTGGGTTATTTGTCTTTTTATTTTTGAGTTGTAAAGTTTTTTTTACATATTCTGGACACTAGATCCTTAGCACATATATGATTTGTAAATATTTCCTCCCATTCTGTGAATTGTCCATTCACTTTTTTAATAGTATCTGTGATGATTAGTTTTGTGGATCAACTTGACTGGCCCATGAGATGCCCAGGCATTTGGTCAAACATCATTCTGGGTGACTCTGTGAGGGTGTTTTGGATGACATTAACATTTAAACTGTTATACTGAATAAAGCAGAATGACCTTCATAATGTGGTGGGCCTCATCCAACCAGTTAAAGGCCCGAATAGAACAAAAAGGTTGACCCTCCCCTGAGTAAGAGAGAATTCTTCTAGCCTGACGGCCTGTGAACTAAGGCACTGGCTTTTTCTTGTCTTCAGACTTGAACTAAAACATCAGCTTTTTCTGGGTCTTGAGCCTGCTGGCCTTCAGACTAGAATTAAGTGTAGTTCTCTTGGGTATTCAGCTCGCTAACTCACCCTGAAGATTTCAGGACTTTCTAGCCTCCTTAATTACGTTCACCAATTCTTTACAATACATGTTATATTACACACACACACATACATATATACACACATATGTATATATATGTATACACACACTCACATATATTCTATTGGTTTTGTTTTTCTGGAGAACCCTGAATAATAGAATATTCTTTGAAGCACAAAGGTTTTTATTTTGATGTAGTCCAAGTTACCTATTTTTCTTTTGTTGTTGTGTTTTTGGAGTCATATCTGAGAAATCATTTCCTAACTCAAAGTCATGAAGATTTACACCTATGTTTTATTCTAAGAGATTGATAATTTTAGCCCTGACATTTAGGTCTTTGGTCCAGCAAGACAGAAAGACATACACTGTGGGGCACTATTTGTATAGAGTTTATGCAAAACCAAAGTATGTATTGTTTGTTGATATGTACATATCTAGTAAAAGTATAAAAATATTTATAGGAATGATAAACATCACATTTAGAGTAGTGATTGCCTTTGAGGGAGAGGGAGGGAATTAGAATAGTTTAAATCAACCATAGTTTCTACTGTATTTATAATGTTTTATTAATTAAGCTGGATGGTAGAAATATGGGTTTTAATTATGTAATTTTCTACATGTGTGAGTGGAACTATATTATAACAAAAAGAGCCAGTGGAATATTAAGAATCACATGGGGGAATGTTAACCTCATAGCTATATTTACATAGCATAGAATAAAGTGTAGCTTTGGCACTACTAATTTATTTTGAAATAGATGTCCAAAAGTATCTTCTTGGCCTTAATGACTATGTCTGCCTATATTATTATTCAAATAAAGTGGTTACTGTTCCAGTCTCATTTCATTTTATGTTGAATAGACATATCTATGATATTAACCTCTCTCAATTCAAAGAAAATAATACCTTGTTTTAATTTTTAAAATGTTAATATAACTTAGTTATAAAATTAATACATACTTACAGTAAAGTTTTCAAATAACACAGAAGGAAGCAAGTGAAAAAGAAAGGAGCCTTTCCCTGAGTTCTTCCCATCTCCTGATTTTCTGGTTCTACTTCTAACAGCTCACCACTGTTCTGGTTCTTTAGTACCCTTCCTTCAATCACCCATGCATTTACAAAGATAAATATAAACTAGATCATAAAATTTAATATAGTTTTGCAACTTTTTTCTTACTTTACATTATATATTGGAAAACTTGTTTTATTAGAGCAACAATGTGGATTTCATAAGTAAATATACAATAACACATATCTATTGATAAATATCTATTAATAGATATTAATATCTATTATATGTCTATTAATAGATATTAATATCTATTATATATCTATTAATAGATATTTATTTCCAATTTTTTTTTGCTATTACAAGCAATGCTACAGTGGACATTCTTATATGATATCTTTGCTTATTCATGCAAATGTATGTGTAAGAACATAATTAATATAATTTTCTCCTATATATTAAGTATGGCAAAATACATAAAGCCACCTCTTTATCTCTTTTATTTCTAAGGCATTCTATAAAGCAATCTCTTTACCTCTTTTATTCCCATTTTATCAGCTTCTAAGTGTTTATAATAGGAAGGAGTCATTAGAATATTGAAATTATAGGCATGGTAGAAAAGACTTGGATTGAGTCCACTATATCTGCACTCTAAATTTATCTTCCATTTTCAGGTAGAATTATTAGTAATTTTCAAATTTTTTCTATTGTATGCTCTTCTAAGTAAAAAAGTAAAATTAAGTGTACCTCCACTGAAGTTTAATTAATTTATTTATAAATTATACACAGGTTCTGCTGTACTTACATATTATGCAAATTATAAAATATTTACAAAATTTGAAGTAGAAAAGCACAAGATAAAAATAAATATAAATAATTTTTCTAATTTTTTTTCTACATCCCAACAGATCATTCTGCATATTTCCTGGGATGCACACACCTTACTTTGAGACCACTGCCTTAATTATCTAGACTTACATATGTCTAGTTACAAGTGGTAACTTCTTTTAGCCACTTCGGATATACAAAATAGTTAGCACTTAGTATGCTGCAACAGAGTATCTACCATATCAGCTATAATCACTATTCATAAAAGATTGTTTAAAATAACACTGCATCTATTACAGAAGACAATTCAATCTGTCCTTTAGATATGCAACCAGTAATCATTAAGTTTTCACTGCGAGAATTTGCCAGAATGACTCCTATATTGTAAAGACAAGATTAAAATGTTCTAAACTTAATATATTCAACAGCATTTCTCTCAGGCAGTCAAGAATATGCAAAAACAGGCTTTTAAACAACAGCTACAAGGATATTCCTTGTTTCTCTAACAAACCATTCTTCCTTAGGTATTGTTTTATAAGTTAATTCATTATTTCTTTTTGCCAGAGATCTCTTAACACAAAAATTCTAATATTTATCTTGACAATTCTAAATTTCTGAGATACTGAATAATGACATTTTTATTACATCTCCAGGACATGTTTCTGTGAATTATATAATAATGAACAAAGAAAATATCTTTTTAAAAAATTCACCACCTTTCAAATAAAGGGAGAATGCTAGATTAGAATGACTTCTAATACCAAACAGGTCTACCACCTTAGCATGTTAAGCAGTCCTCAACCATACTAGCGACTTAATTCTGAAAATGGTCATTTCTGATAAGAATGGACTAAAGAAATATGCAAATGAATCTAACTACTGAAAGACTCTAACAAAGGATGACAAGAGGTAGGGCCACCAGATTTGACAAACAAAAACATAAGATGCCCAGTTTGAATTTTAAAAATAGCTCTAACTGCCAGATTTTTGTAATTTAATGGAAAAAAAAAGCTTAGTACAGGACATGTAGGGCATTCTGACAAAATCAATACAGGACACAGGACAAAAATCATTAAATACAAGACATGTTCCATATATACAGAATGCGTGGCAACCCTAACAAGGTGGAAAATAATTGACCTAATTTTAATTCCTTCTATGCATCCATGCATTTCTTCTATGCATGGCAGGGATTTGTAGGTGTGGAAAGGGAAATAAGAATAAAGTATGCAGAGATTTTCAAGACTGGCTAGAAATGAATTGCTTCTTATGTTTACCATATGTTTTGCATTGATTTTGAAAGAAAAAAATAGTATTTGCTTTTATTGTGTATTAAACAATTATAATATAAAACCTGATAGCTGGTCGGCGATTTTCCTGTAATAATGCTTACTGATTTCTGGTATGAATAGGAATCCAAGCTAAGAAACGAAAAATAAAAAATCTTCCTGTAAAAAACCCTGGACAGCCACAGTATTTCAAAAGTCTCACAAATATTAACTATATGATTCAGGATAAAATGAATTTTAGAAAATGTGTCACTTTGATTTGAATATTATATTATTTATAGAATTTAGAATTGCTTCTTGTCTGCTGGACATTTGAAACAACAAAGTATCACCAAGCCTTAACGTGAGAAGTTATACTTCTAAGAGAGATTAAAAAAATCACTTCATGGTCCACTGCTTTATATACACCACACCCCCTTTTTGTGTCTTACCATTCTGGGTTGAAGATTTGGTAGAAAATGTAAAAAGCTGGATGTTATATTAATCCTTTGTATTTTATGTGAATAAAATGTGTTCACTCTAAAAAAAAGTCTTCAACAATTTAAATATTTTGCATTTGTCTATGTTGTAGATGAGGTGAAATATAAAACCTAAGAAGACAATTATAATGGGGAAATATAAGAAGAATACATAAGTTTGTGGATTGAAACATTTATACTAGTTTTCATACACTTGAAATATTTTGTAAAGCAATTTGAAGATAAGTCCTTTGAACTTTTTTTGCTTTCATTTGTCTGAATTATCAATGCACACATTTTCCATCAATAATTCTCTGTGTCAGATGAGAACATTCAGAGACGCGTGAAAGCGATAAATAGGAGGTTCTTAAGACAATCTGTTCAAATGGATAGTGTTCATTCACCAGATACCACTGACCAGTTCCTGGAGTTCAGGTCCACACCTAACAGATTCCCAAAGTTTTCAGACCTCAGCAAGTCAAAATACACTACGGAAATCATTTTTGACAAGAACTCTTGGGCTAAGCCTTAAGTAATCAGTATCTGGTTAGGACAGGAATCACCCAGTATCCTGTGGAGGAAAACAGCTGCCATGAAGGCCATTTAAGCCTTCCCTCTTCTAATCATGCTTTCTAATGTACTGCCAATTCGCTCCCGGGCTGCCCTCGATAAGCCCGTAGCATTACGGGAACCCAGGGTTCATGAATGCAAACTGTACAAGGCTGCCCATCCCCATCCTCTCCTGAAGATCATTTCTACGGCAAAATTGTGCATTATCATTGAAATGCCTTTTCAATACAAATCCTAATGGAACTTATAAAACTTCCTGCTTAAATTGCATTATTGATTTGTTAGGAGGGGGAGCAAGAGGGCAAAAAGTCATTTCTACTTTTTAGAATAAAAATTGCAAAGGCTTAAACACCCAAAATCTATTGCCTCCATTGAACACAAATCTGTGTCCTTGCTAACAAAGAAGAGATGGAAGCCCTTCTGATGGACATCAAACAAGAATCTTCTAAAGTGCTGTGACGCCAAAGGTCGCATTTGCCCCCTGAACCAATACAGCCTGCCCGCCGGGACTGCCTTCCCTAGACGCCAACAGGACCGCCGGGAAGGGAGGCTTCGGCTACTCCCTATCAACTTTAGGATTGGTACGTGGCCTTTTCCTTCTTTATTTGATTTGGCTTTAAATCTTAGAATGGCAACAAAAGTCTCAAGTAGGATTTTTAAGGACAGAGAAACAAACTGCTTCAATGTCCTTGGAACAAAAGCAAAAGCCCACCCTGCCGGCGACCCTGACGCCTCTTCTGCCCGTGAGCGGCGCACAGCCGCCATCTGGAGGTTGGGAGGCGGAACCCTCCTCTCTTCTCCAAGCGGAATCCACCTGTGAGAGTTAGGCTGAACACACTATTTTATTTCAGAATGCTTCTATTTTTTCACTGAAAAAATTGAATACAGTCCAATTATGACTATAGAGGAGGTGGATAGGGTGCCTCGGGCATCGGAGGGGGAAGGAAATAGGAAAGAACATGAGCTTTGGTGGCACATAGACCTAGGCTCAAATCCCGTCTCTGCAGGGATGGGCTGCATGGACATTTACTTAAATGTGACCATGGACATTTACTCAAATGTCTGCGTCTCACTTTCCTCATGATTAAAGTTGAGATGAGAAAGTAAGGATATTACATATGTGTAATACCTGGCACATAGCAGCTGCTCCACATATGTTAGGTATAGGCATAGACATATCAAGTCTTTTCTAGTTTCTTCTTCTCCATTTAGAGGTATAGTTATTCTGTTCTGTTATTGTGGTATATTTTTCTTATTGGTACACTAGGCTTTGGGATATTATCCTATATTTGAATATGCCCCATAAATTATCTTACTTCCCTCACTTTTTTATCTTTGACCCCCAAAACTTTCTTTTTAAACCTGGGTTCAGGATAAAGTTCAGATTTGGTTCTTCCCTGAATGGGTTTGCCTATACAGAGGTGCTCCATAACAATTATGCTTTCTAGTATAAACATGCTGAGAGGTTTAGTTATATTAAAATGCACGTGTTATATAAAGTAGATCATCCAGAAAAACACATTTTCCATGTCCCTGAAAGAAATGCATTGCACACATTTACCCATTGTTCCCTCTATTGCTTGAATGTCCTACAAAAGCTCTTACTTATGCATAGTACTGCCAAACTTCCTAAAGTTCTCAGCTTCGTAGGTTAGAAATGATATTAAGGAGACCGAGGGGACAGTTTTGATTAGAGTCAGAGTCAGTGAACATTGCACATAGTAAAACTGCTGTCTAGGAATAGAGAACTTATCTATCCTGGCATAGCATCTCATGTGAAAAACAATTAACAGCCACCTCCCTTGGGCACAGTCCTTTTCATGTTGGTGGAAAAGAGCCCACACACAGTGGATCACTACTGTCCAACTAGATTGTCATGCAAATCAAAAGGGGGATTAATATGAGGTGGGGAAAAGGGAGATTATGAAATGCCTTTCAAATACATTTTGGGTTTTTGGCAGGATTCTATTTGGGTTACCTATGAGTTTTCTTTTAGGACCTTAGCAAATGCCAACTCTCCCTGACTGCTTTAAAATACATAGTGTCTTGGGCTTTTCTTCTGCTTGGCTATCTGTAAAACTGGGAATATGGCTTTGCAAAATGGTTAGGATTCAAAACATTGCAAACTTTTTCTAGCCCTCTTACTGTTTATTTCACAGTCTTAGCCTCTCTGTGGAAGATACTTTACTGAACAAGTAAATAAAGTGGATCGAAATTCCTCCTGCTAATCTATCTAGGAAAGGAACCTTTGGGAGGGAGCTTGGATGGTTATTGGAACTGGCAGGACCAGCCAGGGCAGCAGACTCTCCAACGGCACGAGCACGCTGATCAATTCTTTGGTGACTCTATGGCTTACGTCAACCCCAATTTTAAATGTATGCAAATTTTGGCTTGGAAAGTATTATATTAAGAAATAAGAGCAAACTAGCAGAGTTTGTTCTCAAAAATAAGGGAGGCATAGATGAATAAATGGCTAAACACTTTTTTGCCCTTTGGGAAGTTTGTCCTGGTTATGGACCCCCCATGGACGCTTCCTCTTCCACCCACTCCTTTCCTGCCTTCTTACCACCAGAACCCAGGGTACTTTTGGGTCTTGTGCCTAGGACTTGCAAATGCCTCGGGTGAATAAGAATGCTTTTCCTGTGTAAGAGCACAAGACATTTTAGGAACAGGAAAAGCCTATCCGGTCCAACATACCTGCCCTTTTTAGGTTTATCTTAATCTCACCTTCCTGCATCATTACCTTCCTTCATCTTCCTACACAGAGATGACATTTCTTGTACATTTCTCGTGATCTTTACTGTCACTAGACCTGATAAAATTAGACATATGTTTTAGTACCATTATCTTTAAAACAAACGATTTCTGAAGACAGTTCACAAGGCTAGTGAACAGTAATTCTTCTTTTCCTAGAGTCATAAACCATGAGTTTCAAAGAGAAGATTCCAAAAAAGCTTGGCTTTGAGGGATGAGGAGGTCATCTGGCTTGATTTTACACTTAGCTTTTATGTATGAGTTATCTTATTTGTCATGCTCTGGGTACCAACATTTTCTCTCTGAGTGTTCAGAGATAAGGGATATGTTTATGTGGACTAGGACTCATTATGAAGAAAATATGCAGGTGGCTAAAGATTAATCACCAACAGCAGAGACCTGTTAAAAAGCTTAACATTCTCTGAGCCCTTCCTTGCCCCTTGTTTCACAGTTCATATCTGGAATTTACAATAGAGTGAGGTAAGCCACTCACTATCATAAAGAAGGTGAAATATTTCTTCAACAGATGTTTCATTACTCACGAAAATTCACATTTTCAATAAAAGCCAAAAGACGAGCTTTCCATGCAAATCCTTAGAAGAGATTCTTGGCAGCATTTATATTTAGTGTCTACAAGTCTTATGCACTGAATTTTTACTCTGTAACTGTGCAGGTCAACAAATCACTGAGAAGACACCAAAACTGTCTGCCAGATGTCGACCACTGATTAATTTGTCTTAAGTTCAGCCAAAAGGGAAGAAAATATGATGGGTGGAGCATGAACAGTAAGCACAATCAACATCTGACCAACCAGGGTTTCCTGTCACCTTGGGAACAAAATTGATTGGCACTGGTTTCCTGTGTACAAGTTAAAAACCAGTAGCAACTGGAGTAACAAGAATAAACCGCAGATAAGAGACTTGGAAATTGAATCAAGTCAGATCAACAAAACTTCAGCTTGAAACCCTAAGCAGAGAAGTCATAAGATAACTTTTGAGGACTTTTTTCTTTTAAGTTATTTTGTATTTAAAGTAGACTTATTTCTTCTAATTTTGTCATTTCTGGCAGTCTGAAAGCATTCAAAAGGACACAAGCATTCAAATTTATGTTGGAGGGTCATACATTTTGCTCCAAATAAAATATTTTCTCATCTTTCAAAAGATAAAATTTTATTTATGCATTGGAGTGACTTTTTGGTCTTGGTTTTCACCCTATCTTGAATTATAGCTGTCTAGAGGCAGAAGGGATCTTTTTAATAAGGACAGTCTCAGGTGTACACACAGATAAAATATTTCAAATATATATTGTAAACTAAACTTTCAAAATATGGGATTATAGGAAGCAAAAGAAAACTAAATAGAACTAAAGCATCAACACTTACCTGTTTGTTTAAGACTTCTTAGCTCCTTGTCTGCTACTATCATTAGCATTAAATAGCATTCTTATTGAAGTGGTATGTGTTTGGCCCAACACAATTCTACTTACTTTGAGTGTGGATTCTGAAATTTTATTTCTTATTGCTTTATTCATCATTTGCAAATACTTATTGAGCACCTAAATATGTGAAGGCATGTCTATAAACAGACATATGACAAATTAAGTAGTATGGTTAATTTGTCCTTTATTTTTAAGAATTCATAGTGAGAGACCTCAAAAGTTAGACAAACATACAAAGAGACAGGTATATGTTGTTGAGGAATAATGAAATAGGAGAGCTAAAATGTTCACAAAATATACTTTATTCCTTCAGTTGGGAGTTGTAAAAAATGACCATTTTAGTTGTGAGAGATTTGTTTTTGTAAGTTACTTCATATCTTCGTCTTCTATTTTTCCAATTGCAGAATCACTCCCAAAGTGTATTCATTCATAGTATAAGTAATTCCAAAATACTCCTCACACTGTATTTTAGAATTCATTCTACTTCTGCTATTACTACCATTGTGGTGGTTAAGAGTGGATTATGGAGCCAGACTGCCCAGGGTTCAAATTCAGGTTCTACTGACTGTGTGACCTTAGGCAACTTACCCTGTATGTATATCAGTTTTCTCATCTGTAAAATGGGGATACAACTTGAACACACTTCATTGGATTGCTGTGAGGGTTAATTGAGGTAACATGTATGAAACACTTATAGCAGTACTTGCTATATAATGAATATAATTACATAACTTTTAACTGGTATTATTACTATTATTATTGTTACATTGCTATTTCTGCTGTTTCTGCTACTGAGACACCTTCAGTGCTACTGCCACCCTTGCTGCAGCTTTCTTTGCAGTTCTGGCTAATGTGGTTATGCAGTCTCTTGTTGTTGCTGTTGCTGACCTCCTGTGGGTAGTTAACACAGCTATTGCTACTATTAGAAGTACTGTTGGTGCTTGTTCCTGCTGCTATTGCTACCACTGCTTTTGTTGTTCTCAGCAATTACTAGAGGTGTGGTGTGTGTATGTGTATGTGTGTGCATACAAGTCTGGAGGGATATATACAAAATGTTAATGGTGGTGGGACCAGTTATGAAATAACCTCTTTATTCTTGTTTTTGCTAATATATGCTTTAAAATTTCTGTAATAAAAATGTATTATTTGTACAGTTCATTAAAATTTTTTAAAAATAGTAAGGGCTGGAGAAACATTGATATATCATATTTATCAATATTTTGTACTGCCTCGTGGCCAATACTATTGATACCTTCCTGAGAAAGGGAAAGTGCAGAGTGCACCCCTCTCCACTATAAGGAAGGCATCTTATATTATATATCATCCTATTATAAAATAAGCATGAAGAGACAGGGCGGGGAGATATGATTTATTTGCCATCTAACTATGCACTAAGAGCACATAAGACATTTAATTACTGACTGATTTTGTTGTTATTTTTATTTAATGTCAAAGCTTTCCTCATTTATCTTTATGTTTGAGAAGGAATATTTTTGATAAGACAAGAGATCTTTTGTATATTTTAGCCAAACTAGTCCTAGGAGAATGCCCTTGGGTTGGCCCATAGCTCAATTTTGAACAATTACCCTGACATTATCCTGAAAACAATCCCTGCAAGTTCTTCTAAGAATAAATAAAGCACAATGGAGTAAAATTATCCACCAAATCTAGGAAAAGCAGCTAAATTTTAGTCAGGAAATGTAAGTTTTGTTTTTGTTTTTTCAATGTATTAAGTTCTTATGCTTCCGTCACCAAAGAATTTAGAGCATGGAAAAAATTGAGATTTCCCAGTTATTAATTTGGGGGCTGAATACTGGGGGAAAAAGTACCAAAAGCCATCTTAGGTCAGTTTATATACATTGATAATTGTGCTTGTGGTGCTAATGGTTTCAATGGAACAGAAAAAACAGGGGAAAAGAATGAAAAAACATTTAGAGTTAGGTGATTTTTATAAAGAATAATGGTAAAACAACCCCAGATCTATTCATTTTTCCCTTTACCAACTGTTCCAGAATTTGAAACATCAAAAAGTTAAATATCTGACTCTATGAAACAGATGTGCCAAATGATGACTTTATTTCTAGACTACTTGTCAAATTCTAGGATGAATGAGTTTACCCTTCAGGGCTCTAGTATAATCCTGGTTGGAGGCAAACTTGACAAGTTTGTCTCTCTTTGCTAAGGGAGGACCTTTCTAGTGCCTGAGAAGCCCTAAATAGGAAAATCATAGTCAAACAGCATACCTTATTATGTAGACTCACATCATAGATGGATCATGATGACAGGTGACGTTTTTCAACATAACTTTGTAGGACGTTGTCTAGGAGAACCAAGCTAAAACCTAGTAAAGAATGATGCTTTTTTTTTAAAGTCTGTTTAATATTTTTGTGTATAGTCAATTTAATTCAAGGAAATCTCATCAAAAAAATCTAATTCAATGCAACAAATTTCTATTGTGTGCCTACCGTAAGCAAGTTGTTTTAGGGCAAAAACCAGGTAAAATTTGGGTAGAAATTTGAAGCTAATTCCAGGGAAATGTATGTACAGTGTTTGGCAACTGGGGATCTGGGGCTCAGCCACCTGTAATCCATATTTTTTCCATGGCTTCCATGGCCTATTGGGTGACTTTGAGAAAGTGATGTAACCTTTTGGGACCATGGTTTTCTCTTATGTAAAACAGTGGTAATAATGGTAGGGTTATTTTAGGTATTATGAATTATACATGTAAAGCATTTAGATTTTTATATACATGGAGGGGATATGGAATAAGCTTTTGGTATTTGGAGGAAACAATATATATGTTAAAATTCTTACCTAGTATTAAAGGTAAGTCACATATTAATTGTTTTACATTTAATTATATATAACATATATTGTCAGACTGCAGCATAGTGGAAGAAATCTTGAAATCATCTCACAAACTTTAAAGGGCTCCATGCTGTCATGGAAAGAGCCTAACTGGATGGAATTGAGTTTTGGTTCCTAGTCCTGATTTTTCCTTCCTCAGATGATTAAAACACTCAGACTCTTATTGATTCAAAGGTCCTCCTGGACAAAGGTTTTTGCTGAACAACAATTACTTTCTCTGGGAACATCAAAAAACTGTAGTACTTTCCAGAAAATATGATTGAGGACTTTAATTATAAAGATAAGGTAAATACAACCTTTAGAATGGGTTATATGGATTTAAAAAATCAGAATTAATTAACTTCTAAGCACAAATGTACACAACATATGATAGTTAATTTATGAAGAATTATCAAAGAAAAATTTATTAATATAAAAGAATTTATAAAAGAAACTATCAGACACTTTTGTATTGTGATCAGGTTTTCAAAGTGGCCAGGGAAAAATGCGTCTGAGAGTATGTAACACCTTTTCTGGAAATTATTTTAAAATTTATATTAGTTATAAACAACCCTAGGAAACTCTAAAGATGTCTCAGACACACTGAGGGGAATGACAGGTGGAGCAGGTGCTGTCTAGCTACATCGCTGCACCAATACAGAGGAACTGAACTAAAAGAGTCTCATAGAAAATGCTTCCAAATTGGGCACAAAATAGTCAAAGTGTGAGAAAGAAACGTAGACCAGAATATCATGTGACCTGTCTTCAGCCTCCAGTCTCTGATTCCACCTGAACACGTTTAGCCTGAGGAGACTATCTGAGGAAATAATTACATCAGAATAATTACATCAGTGGTCTTCAAACTTTTTTCAAAGCTGGGGGCTCTTGGTTAAGAAAGAAAAGAAAATCTTACATGTAAGGCTAATAAACAGAACAAATATGTGCAAAGCTGGGCTCATTGAGGCCTCGGAGAAGGGCCCTGGCCCCGCCAGCCAACATCCCTGTGGAGCATAGTTAAAAAGCACTGATTTGGATCAAAATGTGGAATAATCCACAGTTAGCCACAAATACAGCTACGATTCTATCATTGAATAACCCCTACAGGTTGAGTATCCCTTATCCAAAATACTTGCGACCAGAAGTGTTTCAAATTTTGGCTTTTTTTGGATTGTGGAGTATTTGCATTGTATATACACTTATCTGTTGAGCATCCCTAATCCGAGAATCCAAAATCTGAAATACTCCAATGAACATTTCTTTTGAGTGTCATGTCAGTGCTCAAAAAGTTTCAGATTTTGGAGAATTTTGGATTTCAGATTTTTGGATTAGAGATGTTCAACCTGTACTGACAGATGGTTCTCATAGGATTCTTTCAGTTCTTTGTAAACAAGTTAGTTAACTTCTTTGTCTCTGTTCCTTGTCTGTAAAACACTAAGGAGGGTGCCTTCTAGTGCTATCATTCTTGCCATCTGAATAATTTTAGTAATAAAACCAGATATAGGGACCCAGTGTAACTGAGTAGGTAAGAGCTGTTGGAGTGCTGTGGAGCCAAATGTGAAACTGGTTTTAGACAATCATTTGAAAAGTTTCCAGTTTTGCAATCCATGTGTTGTTCAGTTCCAGAACTCTGCTTCTAATAAGGCGTATGACAACTGCTTTCACATCAAGGGCTCTGACATTAGCTGTATAGTTATGGAAACATTCCTGAGACTTGGATCAAAACCACCAAGATCATAGTTCCCAAATAGGAACAATTTAAATATAGATATAGAAATATTTAGTATAATAATTTAAATATATTTAAATATACACAGTTTAAATATATGTATTTAAATATATGCATATGTTTAAGCATATGCATTTAACGTATATATTTAAATATATTAAATATTTGTGTGTATATCTATGGATGTATATAGAGATATCCATATAGATTATACATATAGACAATCTATTTGTATATATTTATATCTATACCTCTATCTATCTATCTATCTGTCTATTTATCTACATCTCCCCAACCCTGGCCCAGAGCTATTGAGGCTGGATTTCTGGGCTGTACGCTAGAATATTTTCTATTTAGAAATTTTATTTAGAGACCAAAAAAATTCTATCTAGAAATTTTCTATCTAGACTATTTACACAGTTCACAAAGTTTCCCTAGGGGATTATACTAGGTTTGGAAACCACTACTTTAGGGTTTCTCTCAACTCTAAAATGCTGTGTTTTTGGCTCTTCAAGAAGCCCCTAAAATATTACCACCTACTTCCAGACTATCCAGACTATCACTATGCCCACTGTTACCAACAGCAAGTGAGACTAAGGAAAGGAACTAAGCATTTATTATGGTCTAATGCACACCAGGTACCTTGATAGACAATAAAAATACATGGACATGACAATTAAAAAAAGACATGGTCCTTACTCCCAAAGAGCTTACGATTTAGTTTACTGAATTACACAGTTTAGGAAAAAATTCTGTGGGGTCAAATAATCATGTTTAAGCCATGTTATAATTATTTTATTTATTATTACTATTTTGAGGATCTTGACATTCTAATGCCATTTGAAATTTTTCACACCCGCCTACCTTGGGGGAATAAAACTAGTGGGTGACATAAAATAATTAAAAAATAGTTCCAAGGAGATTATTATTGACACTATATTAAAGATTTCCTGAGACATCCTCCCCACACTAGATTTTGCTGGTATCATTCTAGATGATGTAAGGCCAAGCTTAGAAATTTCTGTCACACACAGAGGCTTAGATTTTTACTTTTATGGCATATTGTTGTTTCAGTTCGCCACCTACAGGTCATATATGGAAGAACATATTTAAATTAGAAATTAGAAATGTCTTTGGGTCACCCCTTCTTAAATAGCATTTATGGAGTATGTTCTTGACTGCTCTTAGGGATTTTACATTTAACAAGGGAAGTAATTACTTCAATAATATTTTTGTGCACATGCTTCCAAAATATCTATCTACGAAGCTCTTAGAACTAATCTGCCCAAATAAAATACATAAGATCTTCCCCCCATACCTAGTATATGCATGATACTTTATTGCTTACATTTTCTTTGATTCTAACCCAATCAATTGGAAGTAAATTCACTCTACTCTGAATTGCCCCAGCATCAAAGCATTGCCTTTCTTCTCTTTTCTTATATAGTTTTTGGTTGGAATAGGAGCTATTATTATTAATTTGGCTTTTCTATTAATTTCTATTCCCCAAAACATTTAACACTCCATGAATTATGAGGATAGGATGGGCAAATATACACTTTCAAAGTTGGGATAATACACTTTAAATGCTGATTTAAAGTGAAACTCTCTTCTACAAAACAGGGATGGCAAATCAAGCCATTATTACCATGGTCAAGATTATAAAGATCACTTACATCAAGGAGTTGTATGGAAGAAAGTTTCCCTCACAAAAATTTCATGATTACTTGAAGAAAAACAAAAGAATATTGGAGTTTTAAAACACAGAGATGAGGAAGTGAAGACAAGGAGGGTCACCCCATACAAAGCTCTACAGAATATTCAAAGATGAGGAATTGTTGCCTTGCCTACAGAAACTTGCAATCTCCTCATCTGAGACCTCTGTCTAGATCTCTAGATCATTCTTTCACAAATATGGAATCATTCAACTGTGATTTTTCTTGCCTAAATGTCTTGAGGCATATTTATGCTATAATAACAGGTTCAGGATAGAGTCTCTTTAATTCTACAAGACTCAAACATTAAGCAGGAGCAGAGAGGCCATAGACCTTAAAAACTCATTGGTCACATAAAGTGGTTGAAGAATTTAAGCACCCATGAATGAGATGGCAAGATTTTTTCTCTGTCCCTGGGCTTTCTAGAAATAACTGGACATTTCAGAGCTGAAATATGTAAGGCTAACTCTGATGACTAAGGCTAACTTTGTATCATTCAGTCAATATTTAAAGAGCCCTTACTATTGTGTGGAACTAGAGAAACAAAAATGAATAAGCTCTCAGGAGTTCTACTTGCGCATGTGTGTATGTGCACGCTTATGCACGTGCACACATGTGAAAGTTATTTGTGGGACCAGGGAAGGGGAGGAGAGGTAATTTAGAGATAGTTTATTCCTAGAGGTCTGCATTTTTTCTGTGTATGGGATGGGGAAAGGGAATTTAGGAAGAGCAATCCAGATTTGGAAGAACTGCCTTGAACAATGAGAAAAAGAGCGGACTGGAAAAATTGACAGGCATTTGAGTAGTGTGTCCATTGCAGACCGAAATGCTGCAGGATCCATGTTTGAGGTGTATTCCTTCAGGCACATTAGGTCTTTTCTATACTTTTAATGTATTCACTCTCATATGTCCTTTAGCACTTAATCATTGTTACTCTAATTATTGATCAAAGTGGGTTTAAAATTCCAACTTGTTTCTTAGAATCCTTAGGTAGACTAAAGATTTTATCAGGAAAAAGAATATTCCTCCGAACAGGGATTTAGTAACAATATACTAACTTAGGGGCCAAAGTTAAACAGCAAATAAAACATAACAAGAGTAAAGCTAATTTTTCAGGAGATCATATTCACAGCAAGGGAAATGAGGGTTTTATAACCCCCCCCCCTTAGAGTCCCGGGATACAGCATGACATCGTGGGGCGCACGCGGAGAGTGCAGCTCTGCGACCTCCACTCGGTGGCTAGTGAGGCCAGGCAACCTGCAACACCAGAGACTTCTGTCTGTGGGGCAAGAGGGAGATGATGGGGGAATCTTCTATTTTTATTTTTTGAACAAGTATTTCTTTCTCTAATATTAACCTGATGTTTAAAAACTTGTTCTTGTTTTCATATTGAGGTTTAGCAAATATTTACAGAGCATATGGTGTGTGTCAGGCATCTGTGCTCTAGACACCACCACATGGAGAAATCAGACTCGAGAGGGGAAGGCGGGCGATGGGAAGAAAGGCAGGTGGGCTGGGGAGCGCTCGCAGAGGAAGAACGGTTGAGGCTTGAATTTCAACCCCTGATTTAGAAAACACTGGCTCCCAGATAAATGGATCTATAAATTTAAGACATTATTAGGCAATAATAACTTCATTTGACACATTCTCCTTAAAATTATTTGTGGATTAAATGAGAAATGAAAATGATTGTATGCCAAGCATTGTTATTTGAAAGCATTCAAACCAATTTGTCATTTCTCAAGTTGCAGCTCTTTCATTACTACCCTGAGACCTTTTTTCTAAGGTATCTGCCAAAAGACATTACGCCTCACCTGCCAGAGAGAACATTAAAGTCATTACTATTATTATTATTATTATTTGAATACGAAAACAAGATTCGGCTTTCTTTTCTCTGAGGTGATACTAACAAACAACTGTATCAACATGCAGTTGCCCACTAGAGGACACTATTTCCACATACGACAATCGGATGTGCTCCATGTAGGCCAGCTTTAGAACACACCTGAGAACCCAGCCTTCTCTCCGTGGTTAAATTACACCCAGATTAATCACGCTGCGTGGCTAAATGGGAATGACACTTGAAAGTCATTTTTATAATATTTACAGAAAAGTATAATTTTATATTTATGTAATTAAATACAAATATATATTTTTTATATAACAGAAAAAAAAACCCATGAGTTGAAAAATAACTTAATTTTGCTCAAGTCACCTGCCAGGAGCGATGTGTGATTTTTCACTGTTCTGCTATAGAGGTCACGTACTAATATCTGGGCAAATCTGATGAGTGCAGAGTGGTGCCTCACTTCATAGGAAAACAGTGTTCGGGCAGGGCAGTCCATAAAATGCAAACAGCGGGACCCTGAACTGTAGCTTTACGACACATTTTAAATAATTCCTAAGGCATAAGTCTCTGCCTGCAAGGGAAAACCTCCTGACACAGTATCTAAGATTCAGAGCTAGTCTCTCTCAAAATAGGAAGCAAAGCTTACACTGGGAATTTTCTGTGCCTGCCCTGATTAAAATGCTTCTACAAAACAGGCCATTTCACCTAATTCTGTCAACTTGTACATCAAGATCTGGAACATGGTCCCCTAGCAAAGACCGGAAATCTCATTTTAAAAAGCACCGCATTTAGTACTCTCCAAAGTGAAACTCTAATTTGATCACATGTAGAGGAATAAGAGAACATGAATCTCAAAAAATTATACCGCAACCACCTCTTCTTTAGGGTCAGGACAACAAGAACTTTATAAAAATGCTAACGTTATACAGCTAGGGGAAGTAAGCATAATTCTCTCTAAAAATAGGTCACACTACAGAATGGCCATAAGCATTCCCAAAGTAATTGGGTTTTGCCCCCCATGGAGTGGGTGGGAATGTAAACTACCCTGTAAAGCTGGAATCAGCGTCCTGGATCAGATTGCAAGTTAATGGATGTTGAAGGATGGGGGAATGGATAATATTCTTGCTAAAGGTTACAACACCACTTCCAGGTCTACACTCCAGGGACTTGATTGCTACTAGAGCCACTTCCAGGTCTACACTCCAGGGACTTCTTTGGCCACAAAGGCTCAAATATTTCAGGGTCTGTTTGGAGAGAAGCTAGGTCAGGACAGCACTTGCCAATAAGTAATGGCCAATTTTTATCTTTTTAGGCAAAACTTCTTAATTCTTAATTCTTTAAAAATATATGTTGGCTTCTGTTCTCTCCCTGGGTTGTGTCTGCTGTCACTTCTTTCATTTAACACTATTGCAGCATTTTTGTCTCGTGACTTACCATTCATTTTTAGTCAGATTTCAAAACTTTTGCTTCCATTTTCTTCATTCCTGTGGGGTTTTATTTACTCATTTTTTTAAGAATAAAAAACCCCTTCAAGATTTTTTTCCTAGCCCTTCAGAACTCCACCCTACCTACATAAAAATGCAATTGTGTCTGTCTTACACATGAAGGGGAAAAACAACCTGATGGTCACTGTAAGTGAAGAGCTTGTGCATGCTTCTGATGCCTCTCCCATCACTGGATAGTCCCATAAAAGTAGTTTATAAGAATATGATTATAAAAATAATAGAAGGTTAAAGTTTTATTTGTATTATCTAGGAGGAGGTAGAACATAGTGGTTATGTGCAGGTTTTGTAACCAGACTGTCTAGATTTTGATCTCCAACTAAATTTTTATTTCTTTGTGACATTGAGGGTGTTATTCAGTTTCTCGAGGTCTCTGTTACCTTACCCGCAAGAAGGGCATAGAGATGGTCCCTGCCTCAAGGGATGTTGTGAAGATGGTATGAGATAATACACTGGCACAGGGGTTGGCATGTGGTAGGTTAGTGTGCAATAGATTAGCTGATCCTATTTGTCCTTCTATTCCGACAGCATGGGCAGCAGCTTGGTGGAGGGACATGGACATGTGCTTCTCTGCTGTTCCTGCCAGTGTCTGCTACACCCATCTTGAAATGGGTGAGTTATTATCCAGACAGCTTGAACAATATAGAAACCCCCTCCACCACATCCTTTGAGAATAGTTTCTAACTTGAGTTTTCTAATTTTTTGCCTCCTGTCTCTGTCGCTTCAGCTTCTTTACTACATTCGTGTTCACCATCACTTTGTTCCTTTATGCTGATTACCACTGGGCCTCTAGAATGGGAGCAACCAGATAAAAGAAAAAACTGAGACAGACGGTGTTCTTCTACAGTGGCAACGAAATGGTTACTTGCCTTGAGTGTTTTAAATCTACCTCACAATATCATGTTTTGCTTGATGTAAAATCTGAAAAATATCCTGAAAGCCAAGCATGAAATTTGCTAAAAGGAGTAACAGTGTGACACTCAATAATATACCTATTTCCTAAATATATCAATTTGTAATTTATTCTAAAATGTATTTTCCATGGGATATAGGACTATACTCCTCTCTGCCCCCAAAGGGTGGCAATTTAGTATTTGTTAGGAGTACAGCCTTTGGAGCCACACTGCTTGGGTTCAAATTCTATTTGTCACTCTCACACTCCTGGTAACTTATTATTAAGTTATTTGGGCAGTAACTTAAACTCTCTGAGCAGTACTTTCATCACTGTAAGTAAGGGATAATCGGTTCTTTGTGAGGATGAAATGAGACAGTGCATGTGAAGGGTCAGTAAGTTTTATTGAGTTGTTATTTTTATTGATGTTATTTGGAGTTAAGTTAGGATTGACTTGTACATGTTTGTTTGTTACGTGTTATGTTTATGATCCCCCATAGTGTCAGGCTGAGCAGCTGAGTCATGGTTGCTAGACTGTGTTCAATGGTGCTGGGTCATAGGTGCCAACAGAATGGTTGGTGTGTATTTGAAGGAGGCCATGTGGTATGTGTGTAACGGCCTGGAAAGATCAGGGAAACCTGGAGTGTAAACTTAGCTCTGCTGCAACTGGTGTTGTAACTTTTAGCAAGAATAGTAATGCCGTTGGTACCCCACCCAGATCACCTTTCCCAGGCTGGAGCCCCGTCCTCTCCTCTTCCACTGCTGGCAGTGTTGGCTGTTCATGGTGCCCAGCTGCCCACTTCTTTGAGCATCACCCTCAGCTAATGGGTGCTGCCAAGTCCTGCTGCCTCCAGCACGCCTGGGTGGCCTGAAGTCCGTGGTTGACTAGCATGAGAGAACAGAGGCCCAGCCCTTTGCTTCAGGTAAGAAAACTGTCCATGAGGGGCCACTCATGCTCAGAGATCCCTCCCTGTGCATCAGGCTGAGGGTAGGTGGCAGCTGAAACCACCCCTTTGCTTGCCCTCTTCTCTGTTCTGCCTCCCTAACTTTTCTAACAGGCTTCTCCTGAGAATATCTTCTCTCTAAATCACATGGACAAGAATCCTTGTCTCAGGCTATGCTTTTACAGTACCTCACCTGAGGCCTAAGAGAGAATATTCTGGGCCTCGGTTTCATTTGACATAAAATGAGGGAGTTGGGTCCATTTTTATTGACAAGTCTATTTAATGAATACAGATTTTAATTTCCAGAGTATTTTTGTATACTTTGCACCTGATATGCAGTTGTATCCATTCGCTACCCTTCCCTTTACTCATAGTTCCCAAAGGGAGACCAGTGGAGGAACAATTAAGGATTTTCCAAGTTAAAATTTGTGAGCATGGAATCGTACCTCCAGTAGTGGGAGCTAGGGACGGAAGTCAGGACATTCTACCTTGCCAGGAGGAAACTGTGGCAAGCAAAGGCTTTGAGTTTGGCTGTAGAATGCTCAAGGTCTTCTTGACAAGGCCTGTCTTTTCATTGCTTCCACCATTGCAGACAAATTTCTAGCTCTGTTAGAAACCTCCCAGGCTCAGCGAGGTTGTAACCTCTAAGAAGACAGAGTGCTATATTACAATGAGTCCACCCTTCCTGTCTGGACAGTTCTCTAACTGTCCCTGCTCAGTTTTACTTCTAATAGAAAATCGAGTGACAAAAATGAAGAAATAATGTGAACATACCCAATTTGTCTGTTGAATTCCTTTCCATAAAATTGGCCATTAGACATACAGTAGCCTAAAGGGGAAATCTGCAGAGACTTTCAGATTTATAAGTTCTCTCTTTTCCCACTGAAGAAAATGTACCTTCTAGAGTTTGAATGTGATTCCTCATTTCCTGGGCATTTGGAACCCAGCCTGTATACAGTTCCCTTGAGAGTGACGAGTGGAGGATGTGGGGAGGACAAGGATGGGACAAAAGAGAGCGAACATGAGTTAACTATGGCCTCACGCTGTCCCAGCCATGTGACCTTTGTCATCTAGCTTAACTGTCATAAAAGCTGTGCAAGGCACTTGTTATTTTCCTCATTACAGGTGAACACACAGGTTTTAAGTTATACACATAGTAGTCATGGAGTAGGCACTTGAATTTATATCTCTAATCCCTGGACTCACCATGGGAAATGAATTCATTTGTTAGACTAGAATAGATGAATTTGATACTGTTATTTGTTAGATTACATTTAATGTTCAATTTGTAAGTATATATTTATAAATTATATATACATATAAATGTATATTTATAATTAGGATGAGCAAAACTGTAAGTCAATTGACAGTTAAAAAACATGATGAGAGGGGTGGAAAAAAAATGGCGGTCTGATAGAGTCCTCCCACCGCACCGCTCCCAGGGAAGGAGGTGAAGAACGCCAGCGGCTACCTGCGAGCACGGACCGCTCACTCCAAAAACAGCATTGCGAATTACAGAGAAACAAGGTCGAACGCCCAGCCCAAGAAAACAGGTACAAAATTTTCACAAAGATCGGAGAGCGCACGGAGCACAATAGAGCCCAGAGCGCGGGAAGGACGCGCTCACCAGGTCCGCGCAGCGCGACCTGCCCCCCAAGCGGTTACACACCTCCCCATACACGCAGTCAGGGACAAGCCCAGAGTTGGGGCAGGGCGGTTGCTCGGGACAGTGAACCCTGTGGAGAGGAGGAAGTTGCGAGAGCCAGACACAACTCGCAGCTGCAATATACAGAGACTGCCGAGGGCTGGGGAGGAATCGGGTAGGGACCCAGCGGAGATACAGCTTCCCGGGACAGTGCGCGGGAATCCGCAGGCCGGCACTGCGCCACTAGAAGTCAGCGGGACTGGGCCCAGGAGTTTAATGGAGAGCGGGACATGCCCTTAGAGGTTGCTAGCAACTGCCGCTGCGGCCGGCGGAGAAAAACTGCGCTCCTGGCGCGATCGGAGCCCGGCTGTGCGCCAGGCTGGTGGCGGCCGCCATCTTTACAGCCGCCCGCGCGGAGCTGTGAGCCGCGTCTCTAGCTCCGCCCCGCCCCGGCCCGGGGCTCTTCCACTGGGGCATGACAGGCTATGCCCTTGGTGGCCAGGGACAGCTGCATCCGTGGGTTCCAGGTGGGACGAGATTCCGGAACTGTAGCGGCAGGACCTTTGTGTATTGGAAACAGTTTGCACCTCGTCCATCTGGTCCTGCTACCCCGGCTCTGGCCTCCGACAAATCCGCTCCTGCCCGCCCTTCAGGTCCCAGCCCTCCTGTACCCCAGAGATCGGTCATTTTGAAGGTTGCTGGCTATAGTGACTCATTTGGTATAATGGCTGGTTCTCATGACAACCAAACACGTCAAGAGCCACAGGCTGAACCAAAGCAGCTCCCCATAACCCTGCCCACTTCATTAGGGAATTTCGTGCCATCCAAGAGCGCTTCCAGTGGCCACGATTCCCCCCTCCGCGTGGGAACATTCCCCCGGTGGAGACTGCTGGGGATAGAGACAGCCACCCGCCTCGCCTTGGGGTCTAGTGGTGGAAAAGGGGTGCACAATTGGAGATCCCCCTATCAACCAGTATCACGCGGAGACGCACATCAGAAGGGCAGACACACGTGGCTAGATAAGCAACCTCTGAGCTGTGTAGAATTTTCCCATTTCAGCTCTCACACTGCAGCCAAAAGAAATTGTGTTTCTACTTGCACCTCAGGACGAGCAAGGTCAAAGTAACCCCTAGGAGCTACAAGGCCCCTCCTAAAGCATTGGGCTTTTGCATACTCCAACTGGGGGATCAGAGTCTGCCACGGACATAACAGAATACCTAGCTAATAGGGAGCTGTGGACTGATATCCTCAAGTAGTATTCACTAGCTTAGAGCCCAAGCTGGGAGGTCATTCTCACCACACTCCACCGGGAAGAGGAGAAGACAACAGGTCAGAGTTAACTCAAGATCCACCAAACTTGCTAAAATACACCTAAGGCAATATAAGCCACTACTTCTCTCCCTGGCTCTGCCAAGGAACGAAAATTGTGGGCCTGGAGACTGGGCCATAAACTAGCCCTAACACCCCCAGCTCTCGACCAAGAGGCCAGATGAGAAAAAACCAGTGAAAGAACTCAGGGAACATGAAAAATCAGAGTGAAAAGTCACCCCCAAAAGAAACCATCAGTTCCTCAGCAACGGAGACCAATTCAAATGAAATGGGTAGAATGACAGAAGAGGAATTTCGTTTATGGATTATAAGAAAGCTCAATGAAATTCAAGAGAAAATTGAATCCCAGCACAAAGAAACCGCAAGAAAAATGCAAGAAATGAATGAAAAATTCTCCAAAGAAATAGAAATATTGCGGAAAAATCAAATAGAAATCCTAGAAATGAAAGAAGCATTTAAGGATCTACAAAACACAGTGGAAAGCCTTAAGAATAGGCTGGACCATGCAGAAGAAAGAATTTCAGAGCTAGAAGACAACTCCTATGTGCTAAATAAAACAGTCGAAGAGAAAGAACACAAAAACAAGAGGCATGAAAAAAGCATACAAGAAATGTGGGATTATGTAAAGAGGCCAAACATAAGGATCATAGGCATCCCTGAGGGAGAGGAAGAAAATTCACATGGGCTGGAAAGTCTATTTGAAGGAATAGTAGAGGAAAATTTCCATGGCTTAGCCAGAAATCTCGATATCCAAGTACAAGAAGCACACAGGACTCCTGGGAGACTCAACGTGAAAAGGCATTCACCACACCACATAATTATTAGACTGACCAAAGTAAACACAAAAGAGGCACTCCTCAGAGCTGTAAGACGAAAGCAGCAGGTAACCTATAAAAGGAAACTGATCAGATTAACTGCAGATTTCTCAGCTGAAACCTTACAAGCCAGAAGGGAATGGGGAGACATCATCAGTCTCCTAAAACAAAACAAAGGCCAACCCAGAATTCTGTATTCTGCCAAACTAAGCTTCTTATACGAGGGAGAAAATAAAGACGTTTCCAGATAAGCAATCACTGATAGAATTTGCGAAATCCAGACCAACCTTGCAATAAATGCTTAGACCTGCATTATACACCAACCAGCGCAACAGACACCCACCTATGTAAAACTACGCAAAAGCTAAAACCCCAGAAACCAGATTCCACAATGATGCAAGAGGTAAAACAAAAGACACCACCCAATAGAATAATCAGAAATTTACCCCAAATATCAATTCTCTCAATAAATGTAAATGGCTTGAATTGCCCATTGAAGAGACATAGGCTGGCTGAATGGATTAAAAAATACAAGCCAAGTATCTGTTGTCTTCAGGAAACACACCTTACACACAAAGACACATTCAGACTCAAGGTGAAAGGATGGAATACAATTTTCCAGGCTAATGGAAACCAAAAGAAATCCGGAGTAGCCATCCTTATTTCAGATGATATAAACTTTAAAGCAACAAAAGTAAAGAAGGACAAAAATGGACACTATATGGTGGTGAAGGGAAAAATCTTACAAGAGGATTTAACAATCCTAAACATTTATGCACCCAACACAGGAGCGCCCAGGTACATAAAGCAAGTACTGCTAGATCTAGACAACATAATAAACAGCAATGCCATAATAGCAGGGGACTTCAACACCCCACTGACAGAACTGGACAGATCCTCCAAACAAAAATTAAATAGAGAAACAAAAGACCTAAACAGGACTTTAGAACATTTAGGCCTAACAGATATCTACAGAACACTCCACCCAAATAACACTGAATATACATTCTTCTCATCAGCTCATGGAATTTTCTCTAAAACTGACCACATCCTAGGCCACAAAACAGATCTAAACAACTCAAAAAAATAGAAATCATACCATGTATCTTTTCAGACCACAGCGGAACAAAATTAGAAATCAATTCCAACAGAAACTCCCATCTTCCTCCAAAAACTTGGAAACTAAACAATCTATTGCTGAAAGACTATTGGGTCAAGGAGGAGATTCAAATGGAAATCAAAAGATTCTTCGAACTAAACGATAATGGGGACACAAGTTATCAAAATCTGTGGGATACAGAAAAAGCAGTCCTGAGAGGAAAACTTATCACCTTAAATGCCCACATCCAAAAGACAGAAAGGTCACAAATCAGTAAACTAATGAATCATCTTAAGGAAATGGAAAAGGAAGAGCAAAGCAATCCTAAAGCCAGCAGAAGAAAAGAAATAACCAAGATCAGAGTAGAATTAAATGAAATCAAGAACAAAAGAACAATACAGAAGCTTAATAAAACGAAAAGTTGGTTCTTTGAAAAGATAAACAAAATAGACAGGCCACTCGCCAGGTTGACCAGAAGCAGAAAGGAAAGGACTCTAATAAGCTCAATTAGAAATGAGAAAGGAGAAGTCACAACTGATACCATGGAAATACAAAACATCATCTTCAAATACTACAAAAACCTCTATGCCCACAAACACGAAAACGTGGAGGAAATAGACAAATTCTTAGAAACATACTACCTCCCTAGGCTCAACCAGCAAGAAACAGAATTTCTAAACAGACCAATATCAAGCACCAAAATCGAAGCAGTAATAAAAAATCTTCCCACAAAAAAAAGTCCTGGACCAGATGGGTTCACACCTGAATTCTACCAAGCCTACAAAGAAGAACTGGTGCCTACACTGCAGAAATTATTTGAAAATATCCAGAAGGATGGAGTCCTCCCAAACTCATTCTATGAAGCCAATATCACCTTGATACCAAAGCCAGGAAAGGATACAACAAAAAAAGAAAACTACAGACCAATATCCCTTATAAATATGGATGCAAAAATTCTCAATAAAATCATTGCAAACTGAATTCAAATGTACATCAAAAAAATAATTCATCACGATCAGGTGGGCTTCATTCCTGAGATGCAGGGATGGTTCAACATACGCAAATCTATAAATGTAATTCACCATATAAATAAAAGCAAGAACAAAGATTATATGATCCTTTCAATAGATGCAGAAAAGGCTTCTGACAAAATCCAGCATCCTTTTATGATAAGAACTGTTAACAATTTAGGCATAGATGGCTCATACCTCGAAACTATTAAAGCCATATACGATAAACCCACAGCCAATATCATACTGAATGGGGAAAAATTGAAAGCATTCCCCCTTAAATCTGGCACCAGACAAGGGTGCCCACTATCTCCACTTCTTTTCAACATAGTGCTGGAAGTCCTGGCCACAGCAATTAGACAAGACAGAGGAATCAGGGGCATCCAGATAGGGGCAGAAGAGGTCAAACTTTCACTATTCGCAGACGATATGATGTTATACATAGAAAACCCCAAAGATTCAACCAGGAGATTGCTGGAATTGATAAATGAATTCAGCAAAGTCTCAGGATACAAAATTAATACACACAAATCCATAGCCTTCATATATGCTAATAACAATCAAGCCGAGAAACAAATTAAAGATGCAATACCTTTCACAATAGCACCAAAGAAAATTAAATATTTAGGAACATATCTAACTAAGGAGGTCAAAGACCTATATAGAGAGAATTACAAAACACTGAGAAAAGAAATAGCAGAGGAGATAAATAGATGGAAAACCCTACCATGCTCTTGGATAGGCAGAGTCAACATAGTAAAAATGGCTTTGCTACCTAAATTGATTTACAGAATCAATGCAGTCCCTATCAAAATACCAACATCATGTTTTGCCGATCTAGAAAAAATAATTCTACGCTTCGTGTGGAACCAGAGAAGACCCCGTCTAGCCAAAGCAATCTTAAGCAAAAGGAACAAATTGGGAGGCATCTATCTACCAGACTTCAAACTATACTACAAGGCTATAGTAACCAAAACAGCATGGTATTGGCACAAGAACAGAGACGTAGACCGATGGAACAGGACTGAGAACCCAAATATAAAACCAACCTCATACAGTCACCTGATCTTTGACAAATTCCAAAAAAACGTACACTGGGGAAAAGATTCCCTATTCAACAAATGGTGCTGGGAAAACTGGATGGCCATATGTAGAAAACTGAAACTGGACCCACACCTCTCACCTCTCACAAAAATCAACTCACAATGGATAACAGATCTAAACCTAAGACATGAAACCATAAGAATTCTTGAAGAAAATGTTGGAAAAACTCTTATGGACATTGGCCTAGGCAAAGAATTTATGAAGAAAACCCCCAAAGCAATCACAGCAGCAACCAAAATAAATACATGGGACCTGATCAAATTGAAAAGCTTCTGCACAGCCAAAGAAACTATCACTAGAGTGAACAGACAACCTACAGAATGGGAGAAAATATTTGCATGCTACACCTCTGATAAAGGGCTGATAACCAGAATCTATACAGAACTTAGGAAAATCAACAAGAAAAAATCAAACAACCCTATTAAAAAATGGGCAAAGGACATGAACAGAAACTTTTCCAAAGATGGCAGAATAATGGCCAGCAAACATATAAAAAATTGCTCAACTTCTGTAATCGTCAGGGAAATGCAAATCAAAACCACAATGAGATATCACTTAACTCCAGTGAGATTGGCTCACATTAAAAAATCCCCAAACAACAAATGTTGGCAGGGATGCGGACAGATAGGAACACTCATACACTGCTGGTGGGACTGCAAATTAGTACAACCTCTATGGAAAGTAATACGGAGATACCTCAAAGAATTAAAAGTAGAATTACCATTTGACCCAGGAATCCCACTACTGGGTATTTACCCAAAGGAAAAAAAGATATTTTATAATAAAGACATCTGCTCGCGAATGTTTATAGCAGCACAATTCACAATTGCAAAGTTGTGGAAACAACCCAGGTGCCCATGAATACACGAGTGGATTAATAAAATGTGGTATATGTATACCATGGAGTATTACTCAGCAATAAGGAACAATAGTGAATTAACACATCTGGTATTATCCTGGTTGGAGCTAGAACCCATTCTTCGAAGCGAAGTGTCACAGGAATGGAAAAACAAGCACCACTGGTACTCACCATCAAATTGGTACTAACTGATCAACACTTACATCACACAGGGCAATAATATTCATCAGGGGGCGGGCAGGCGGGAGGAGGGTGGAGGGGATGGGAAAAACTCTCACCAAATGGGTGTGGGGAGCTCAGTTTGGGGGATGACCTCGATTGTAGCTGTGACACGGGCAGTGCATGGGCAATATATAACACCAAAGTGTTGTACCCCCATAATATGCTGAAATAAAAAAAAAAAATAAACAAAACAAAACAAAACAAAAAAAACCATGATGATACAAGTTCAACTGTATCAATTCCATAGAAAAAAAGTTTCAATTGTCCTGAGTTCAAAAATACAACTGACTTAGTATTGACTTGCGAAATGGAATCAGAGAAGAAAAACAAAAAAGAATACTATATTTCATTTTCCTTCTCAAAGACATGATGTCTTGTTGTACTGATTGTTAATTTTGCAGTATCCTTTGAAGTAAGGTGGAACATAATATTTTGTTCAGATATTATTGGGAAAACTATACCACAGAGGACTTAATTAATCTGTTGAGTGACTTATTTAATAAATGTCAGAAGTAATATTAGCACAGAGACTCAGCTCTACAGTTTATCATTAGGCTGTTTGTTCTTATGGAAGATTCTTTAAAAATATATGAGATCTCCAGATACAAAGGAAAACTAATTAACTCCATAATATTTTTTGAGTGTTTACTATGTGCCAGGATTACAGGAACTATGGGAGACAAAAGAGTTATCTTGAGGCATAGTACCTGTTCTTAAGACTCTTGCAATCTGGTTAAGGGATAGGACAAATCACTTAAAAACCAGTTTCAGTCCCTTTCTGAATGACTCTTTAATTAAAATCACTGCTACAGGAGTGGTATATCTGAGAATTCACAGGTGTTATAAACAACTGTGGGCATGAACAGGTTGCATGGCCAATGATAGGGGTAAGTTTTGTGTTAGACTCTGGGGACTAGAGATAGGTAGAGAGAGGGAAGAGGAGAGAAAAGGTAAATAGAGATGTGACTGTGTGCAGGAACACAGCACACCGAGGAGGATGGGCACGAGGACAGACTGGATGGAATAGAAGGTTTATTTTGGGGTGTAATGGCAAACAGATTTGGAACAAATGATCAGAGCCAGATAGGACCTTTAAGGCCCAACCAAATGGTCTATGTGCCTTGTCCTGCAGGCAAAGGGGAGCTAATGAGGAATTTTGCACAGCAAAGTAAGATAATGCAAGTATTGTTATAGGACGATGAACCTGAGGAGTATTGAAGGAGGAAAAAGAATTAGATGCAGCTAGATAAGATGAAATAAAATAACATATGTGAAATATATAACATATATTAGTCCTAATATAATTTTTATAATCCTAAGACACAAAAATTTAATCATGAAGTAATGAGAGCTGGCTCCAGGGTGATGACTACAGAAAGAGAGAATCAGTGATGAGAAAGTTGGAGAAACAAGAATCAATATGATTTAGTGACTATTTGAAAATAGGGAGAAAAGAAGAGAGAACTGCTGTGTCCCTCCCCATATAAGATTCTTTAATCTCCATAATTTCTAGAGTCTATCCTTTGTACTCAGTTAAGCATACGCATTTAGTCTCCATATTTTCTTTTATTTATATTTTAATTTTAAATTATATTTTATTATTAATGATGTCAAAGTAATAGATTCTCCCTCCATCAGGGATGAGAGATTTACATGGTATGATTCAAAAGATTTTTGGGACAAGTGACTCATAAATGCAGCCTTTATAGTCTCATGGTGATTTTAATGAAGTCAGACTCTTATGCAATAAACAGAAGATTATTACTTCACTCCAGGATCAAGAGATGAAGGGCTTTAAAATATGAGGCTATTTTAAAGGTACCATTAGAACACATAAGCATAAATTAAGCTTTGAGGCTTAAAACTGCCAGAGAAGTTTCTGACTGCATGGAACACTGTACATTCTTCCAACTTTATCTCTCTTAAAACTTTTCACTATGCCATCTTGACAGGGAATTATGGCAGAAAAATGGAGGTCAGACTAGAAGAGGAAGGAATGAGCACAGTGTTTCCCTTTAACTCCTGGGAGTTGACCTGAGAATTAGCCATTCATTCATTCAAGCATTTATTTCCAGGAGCTCCTGCTCTCCAGGAATCATGTTCTATATATAAGAGACAAAGGGGCAATTCAATCATATACGTGCCCTCCAGAATCTTAGTCTATTGGCTAAGACAGAATCGTAAACCAAAATTTAAAAGACAGGCAAGAAGTGCTATAAACACCACGCACAGAGGGTTACAGGGCTAAAGCAGAGGGGAGCAGGAGAGAAACGGCTGAGTCAGCGTAGGGCTGGGGGAAGAAGGGCAAAGAGGTGGAGGGAGCCCGAAATGGCTTCCGAGAGGGGGTGACGCTTGAACTCCCCCCTCATATTTGCACTCCCACCCCTCGCCTTTGGACCTTCCCTGCACTCAGGCTGCCAAACTGTTTGGTTTTTTTTTTTTTAATTGCCTTTGGAAAGAAATATGAGAACAGAAAGCAGAGAAATTTGAGTCCTGTTATAGACTTCGAGTTCTAAAGCCCAGGCCCTTAGTGGAAGGATCTGTCTCAAGTAAGACAGGTGGATGTCAAGTAAGACAGAATGTGAAATACATAAGAGCGGGGTCTTCTGTTCTCAAAGCCTGAGAAAAAGTTCATAGGCTCAGGGGAGGGAGAAGTGTTATAGGGGCTTCTTTGTGGGTGCAGGTGTCAGTAATACCCTGTATCCTTCGTGGCTAAGACCCGGGAAATGGGAACTGTCAGCAAGAGGACCATGACCTTTGGTAGAGCCATGAGAAGATGTGCCTTGAAGTTGTTTTAGGGGCATGATGTCTTAGACATGCCTAGAGTTTTCTGTGTCTCCATTTGGGGTACAGCAGTGAGATGATTCTTGGGCATCTAGAAGTGGCTTGGACATAGCCAAGAGAGGGCAGGAGAGAGAGAAAAGGAGGAAACAACTGCTGGAAATGAAGAGGCTACATGAATAGCAACAAGGGACAATGTGGTGGCAACTGTCCTGGGTGTAACTGTGAGGATTGAAAACATAATGGACATCTTAACAGATGACAGTTTGTAGGGATGACATCAGGGAAGATGGAGCCCCTACTCTTCTTGTTGGGAAAATCCCCTTAGATCATAGATGCAACCCTAGGAATCCAGAGGTAGCGCGTGGGTGAATCAGAAAAGGGCTGAAATTAAGATGGATGGCACCTAGAAAAAAACTTAGGTTGAGTTTCAGTAAAATAAAATTATATTTCTTGTCTCCATGGTTTGTAGACCCAGATTCATGCTCACCACATTGGTGGTATTTGTCAAGGGCTCATAGGGTTAGGAAAAAGAAAGACAAGTTCTAGGCAAGTACTAATTCTTAAGCTTAAAAGAGTATGGCATAGTGCCTGGAAAAATGTCCAAGTAGCAGGATGAATATAAGGAGGTGTTTAGCAGGAAACAGGAGTGAACAGAGTTTGGCAAAGGCCAGATCAGAAAGGGTCTCCTATTCCATATGTAGGAATCGTCAGTGTCTTCCAGAAAGCAATGTGGAAGCACTGAGGGATTTCACAGAGACAGAAACACTCAAATGTCACCCAGAAATCCATGCTTGAGATGTCTAGAGAGTGGACGGGAAGAAGAGAGAATCTGAAACAGGGGGACCAGTAGGAGGCTGGTTAGGAGAAGCGGGGAGGTCTTGAGCTCTCAGTGGTATTGGAGTTGGACAGAAGGAAACGCCTGGAGAAAGGTGCCGGGTCTTCATAATGTTTGGCTGTATGGGGAGGGAGAAAGAAGAAAGCGGAGGAGCTGAGGATGTTACTGCATTTCTGGGATTCAGAATAAAAAAAGAAGAGAAATAATGTGATGAGGAAAATCTTGAGTTCCGTATCCGAATGTTTCAAATTTGCAGTGTTTAAGTAAGATCAGGGTAGGGATGTCCAGTTCAGTGCTGGACTATGGGTCTGGATCGCATAGAAAGGCAGATTTGTGCTGAAGGTAATATTTTTTAGGAATCACACTCACTAAAAGGTCGTAAGAGAAGAAGTGGCTGTGGTTGAGGTCACTCAGGGAGGAGAGAAGAGGACACAGGATGAAACTCCGAGGTTAGAAGAAGAAGGGAGTCTGTGCAGGAGGCCACCGGTAACCACTCAAGAGCCAGAAAAATGACGTTCTTGAGGCCAGAGGAGGAGAGAAGTTTAAAAAGGAGGTAGTCATAAGTGCTGGGTGGGAAAAGAAATGAAACATGTGCTTTGGATTTGGTAGTTAGACCATCAGTAATCAACTTGATAATCAAGTATGTGAAAGAAATAGAGAGGATGGAAGGTTGAAGAAAACCAGGGAAGCAACCAATATATTCTGTTCTTTTAAGACACTTGTTTGAGAAAAGAAAAGACAAGAACCAGAAGAAGAATTGGGTTAAGAGAGTTTCTTTGATACAAGAGAGAACCTATTCTCTGTGGAGGGGATAGCAGCAACAAAGAGGGTACAGTTGAGAATAGGGGAGGAAAATGGGTGGGGGCACGTTACCAGGGTTGGGGGATCCCCGAGCCTTGTGGAGAGAACGGCTTCCTCCTGCCCCAGGTGGAAGGAAGTGGGGGGAGAAGGGCTGCGATGCGGGGACGTTTGTAGATCAGGGGACAGGGAATCTAGTTAACACTGATCTCTACTTGCTCTGCTAGAATCCCTCATGTGAACCATGGGGATGAGTAGGACACCATGCCTGTATTCTCCCTTCTCAAACACTCACTTCAATTAAATGACTCAGCTGAGTCCACCCAATGCAGGAATGGCAGAGCTGGGTCTGGGATCCAGTTCTCCTGACTCCTGGGTAGCCTCAGTGAGAAAGTTCCATCTTGTCTACCTGTCCATGCTGAATCCCAAAGAGCAATTTAGTGGTGTCCAAGTAAGAGAAAGTCACATGGAGACCCACGTGGGCCCATCAGGAAACCAACAGCATTGGGGAGGAGGTAGAAAGCATGACTTGGTCATTTTGTTTTCCTCCTGCTGTGCAGTCAAAGTGTTCATTCTTCAAGGGCCTTTAGGGATCAACAAATCCCTTTCTTTTCATGTCACTCATTGTTCTTTGATGATACTTTCAAAGAATTTTGAATGACCAATTTTGTCTTCTGTAGTTCTTAAAGCCCAAACTACATTTTCTGAAGGGTGTGTGGTGTGTGTGTGTGTGTGTATGTATGTGTAAACCGTGACTATTTGCATAGGGCATTGTGATGCATCATGGAAAATATATTCAAAATTTATATATGTGATCTAAAAACAACAAATGTTATGTGATCTAGATGTGTGATCTAAGGCAACAAAAAGGACAGTGATAGAAAATGGAGACATAAAAAACAAGAGGAGAATGAACCTGGGATTGTACCTTGAGAACATCTTACTTCCCCTCCTGTACTGGTGTTCGATGTTGGATAGTTCAAATCATATTTTAAATATAAAAATGAGACTTCTTATCTTGAGAAACACCATGGGAAACCTTTACTTGATATTTCTGGGAAGCAAAGAATTAGCCCCTCATTTATGTATTTTCCATATTCTAGTTTCCTTCCATTGTATTTGCTTTAAATTGAAATTTATCAGTCAGTATAAAGTACATCCCATGTATGATAACATCACATGTATAATAACATCATAAAGGCAGGTAAGGCAACAAAAATAATGTAAAGGATCCTGATATTGAATGTTTGTTGTGGTTAAATAAAACAGAGGTAAAACTTTTTAAAAAGTTAATTTGTGGCGTAGATTCCTTCTACCTGACTCTAAACAATGTGGGCTTTTATAGCAAACACTCTGAGTTCAATCCCAGTCCCTCTCCTACCAGAGTTTTATGACAATTAAACAAGATAGCATTATGTGAGGTTAGCAAACATCAATAAGCACTCAATAGATGGTGATAGCAACTGTTTTGTAGTTGAAGATGGACTTTGCTTGGGTCCACATGAGCTTAACAGAATCAGATGTACATAAAGATTCTATCTAACACAGCTGGGTTCTTTGGGGAGACAAAAAACATTATTTCATCCTGCTGTCCACTTGGTGGTGAATGATTCTACCTAATCAAGTCAATCACTTCTAGTTCTTTCTTTTTTAGTTGATGAATACTCTTTTTAAAAAGCCACATGTGGAGGGATATAGAATAAGTTCTTACCTCTCCTGAAGTCCTATGGGCTTCATTTTGAAAGGAGAAGGGCAGACCGAGGTAGAGGGGGTAGCTTTGATCTCAGGAGTGCATCGGCCTTGAGGGTCCACGACAACATTCAGCACCTTCGGGGCCTGCTCAGGTTGGACCATGCTGTGGACCGACTTTGCCTCAGACTGTGCTGGCTGTAATGTGACGGGTGACAGGTGGATCTCCTGGTTTTTCTCTTTATCTTGTCTCAAGGAAAGCTGGAACCTTTCTTTTAATCTATAAAGAATCTATAGAAGGAGATATAAAACACTCCTGTCACATCTTCTCACACTAAACAACTGAGTATGATCTCCCCAACCCCAATCTAGAAGACAAACCAAAATAACGTTTGAACGATAAAGTAAGCAAAACTTTCTAGGATGATTTCTAGGTTTTGCGGTATTGAGATTTTTCTCAGGATGATATACTTGGTATATCTAGTAATGCTGCACATACATATCAAATATTTGTATACATGAATCTGTTTCTTAAAGACATATTCAAAAGCAAATTTAGCTAATTTTATAGAAATTCCAGATATCAGTTTGATCACATGGGAATTCTTACTTAACATGACTGGAATGGTAGGCTTATAGAAGGAATAACTATGAAACAAGGGCCTATGACATTTACAGAAATGGATATCTGCATCCAATATGGCATGAAAGAAAAAAGTCTTGCAAAATATCAATAAAGGAATAGTTATGCCATAAACCATAATTTCTTATGTTGGTAAATATCCACATTAGTCATATATCAACTTGAGTATCTGATAGATACTGACAGAATTAAATTTAGGCCACCTATCAAAGAATAATCTGGACAACCAGAATTTTCATTCTCACCCCTTTCTCCTCCTAATTTTTAATGCATGCAGAAAAAAGCAAAAGTATCACTTTCTTTCACTCTCAGAGCTTTTTCTGGAATGACTAATTTAATTTAGAAATGATAGTATCATCACTTTTAAACTTTTAAAAGAACTGGACTGACTTTGCTGGCACACTTCACAGAACAAATTGTGAGGTGAGCATAGTTTATCTTTTAGGTCCTAAGGCTTCCCTTTTTATAATCCTTTTTATCATTCTTTTGATGCTAACTTCTCTACTCCAATTCCTACAGAAACTAGATGTCCTGGTGTTTCTTCAAGTCTATCTCAGGAAGTGACTTGGTAAGTTAATTCACATGAAGAGGTGACTTAATCCATTACCTGCAATTATCTGAAGGTATACAGCACTGATGACATCTGTATCTTAAAAAGTCTTAAGCCAATTGAACTCCCCTGTTTAATTTCTGGAATCCATGAACTTAATGAATGTTATTTTAGGAGGACAGGGCACTTTGCAATCACGTTTACTCTAGTCATGAGGTGAATTCTGTCTTTCCTTCTCTTTCAAAGTTCCTTTAAATCCTAGTAATCTCTATATTTTAAATCTCCTGTAAAGATACAAAGTCTAAATATATATTTTTTCTTGTTAAAGGATGATAAACAGAAAAGAAAGTTAGGGAAGAATTTGTCTGAAATTGTGGAGGAAATAAATACCTTTCAGAATTTGTTTCAGGCCAATTTTAGAAAATCTTTGTCCAGTATTCTCAAAATAATATTGGGAAAAAAGTCCGTTTAGCAAAATAAGATTATAAAAAAGAATCAGAATAAACTAAAAACACAACAATCTAAGATGAAAAGCTATCAGACAGATTTAAATAAAAAACAATCTAAAGAACTGAAAACTCAGTAGCAGGATGTAACCTTCTTTTGCAGGCAATAAAGAACAGAACTGGCAATGAACAAAATATCATCAGTGGTACATAAGGCAAACTTGAGACTACCTGGAATGTAGAACAAAAGAATAAAAAGATGAATACGAAAACAAGAGAAAATATAGGATAGGTATCAGAGAAGAGTAACCATAAATGATAAACTAGAATAAGTGAAAGAGAAGCAAATCATTCGAAACTATTTTCAGCACCTACTTTGTGTCATGTGTTGTAAAAGGTACAGGGTATTTCACTATGAACAGAATAGGCTGCCCATATGGAAGGAGAAAGGCTCTTAGGTCCAAAAAAAAAAAAAAACCAAGCAATTATCTCAATTGAAGTAAGTGGAGTAAATGTGAGAAGAAAATGGAAAATGGAACAATTTTTCATAGCTTTGAGAAAAAAATGTATATTTCAAAGGATACATGAATTTTATACCTAGACAAATTGATGTTTATGTGTATGAAGCCAACAGAATTTCTCACATGCACAAGGTCTCAGAAAATATACCACCCATCTCTCTTCCTGACAAAAATTTACCTAAAGGTATACTCCCAGTCATGAAAAGATGACTCAAAATTAAGAGGTAAAGAACTGGAAATTGTGATATAAAAGGAAGCTTTTGTTTGTTATTTAAACACAGAGTGAAAACTAAGTTTAATTATGTCTTGGGTCCAACATTCCAAATTGTAAGAAGATTGAGGGAGGGCAGAGAGGTAAAAAAATAGGGGTGAACATATGCTAAGCTACTTTTTAATTAGAGATACTGAGGGAATCAGTTAGAATGGTCATTAGAGGTCTTTCTAACCTTGTTACAAATTAAGGAACTGAGGTCTAGCCAAGCAATGGGTTTGCCAGAAGTCCACAATTAGCTGTGGCAGAGCCCAGCCCTAATGCAATTCTGACTTGCAGTCCTATGCATCTTCCACCCTCCCCCACCTCCCTATACAACTGGGTTTCAAACCCACCAAATCTAAGAGTATGATGTTTGTGGATTGAAAGATCTCCTTAAGGAAAAAGACTATGCACCTATGAGGTAAAACTAGCAATGCGTATTATACATTGAACGTCAGGAAATGAAAGAGAATCCTTATTGTCTTTTATGTCAGTTCACTTCCTCATAACCTGGAAACTTTTATACTGGTGGTATTCATTGACTCTGGTAGGGTAAAACTAAATTTTAAATTTTGAAAAGTAATGGATTCATAATATTCCCATAACAAATATTACTGAATAAGAAAAAAAGACGTCTAATGCAAAGTGACAAGTCTTCTTACCTTTATTATAATTACTTTCAAACAAGTATATTGTGGTTTCTTTAAGCTATAGGATAGAAAATATTGCCCTTTTGGTTCTTGGAGCAGCACCATAGCAGCTGCAAGAACAAGCACCTTACAAAAGGTGGCAAAAAGGGAGCCAAGAAGAAAGTAGTTGATCCACTTTCTAAGAAAAATTGCTATGATGTGAAAGCACTAGTCACCAGGACTCAAGGAACCAAAATTGCATCTAATGGCCTCAAGGGTCGTGTGTTTAAAGTGAGCCTTGCTGATCTGCAGAATGATGAATTTGTATTTAGAAATTTAAGCTGATTAACTGAGGATGTTCAGGGCAAAAACTGCCTGACCAATTTCCATGGCATGGGTCTTACCCCTGACAAAGTGTGTTCCATGGTCAAAAAATGGCCGACCATGACTGAAGCTCATGTTGATGTCAAGACTACTGATGGTTATTTGCTTCATCTGTTCTGTGTTGGTTTTACTAAAAAATGCAACAATCTTTAGATGTGAAGAGCTTAGAATATACCAAAAATATATTCTTATGACATAGTTTAGAAAATGCAACAATCAGATACAGTGTAGATGAATGACTTGAAGGAAGTGGTCAGTAAATTGATTTCGGACATCATTGGAAAAGACAGAAAAGGCTTGTCAACCTATTTATACTCTCCATGATGTCTTCATTAGAAAAATAAAAATGCTAAAGAAGCCCAAGTTTGAATTGGGGAAACTCATGGAGCTTCATGGTGAAGGTAGTAGTTCTGGAAAAGCTAGTGGGGACGAGATGTGCTAAAATCGAACGAGCTGATTGATAATGAACCATCAGTCCAAGAATCTGTTTACAATTCAGACTTTTAATAGCAACAAATAAAATTCTTATTTGTGAAAAAAAAGGATAGAAAATACTAAAGATGAACACCTTTATCGTGTAATAGTGCCTGAGGTTTTTAACTTACTGCTTCTTTTCAGTTTTCATCACCCTCACAGTGTACTTTGTCACCACCACTCTGTAAAAACAAAACCCATACTAGAACAATACCAATCAGATGATACATATATATCTTAAGGTTATTGTGTTAAGCTAAACACATAACTACTAAATGATGAGGCAATAGAATTTAAGGCGAGTTTCTTTTTTTAAATTGCAAGCAAGTTATTTTCATGACTATAGAAAGAAACAAATATGTCTGTCCCTTTACAAAAATACATTTAGTAGAAGATAATGCATATATTGTATATTCTAAGCTCTTCACATTTAAATATAATATGCATATCAGAATATTTGCTTGCCTATTTGCATTTGGATTTTGAAGAAACATATTTCAACAATGAAAATGAGAAAGCCAAGGAAATGCTGACCTTCTCAATTGTTTTTGACAGGTCCTTTTATGGTTATATTAGCATAAAACAAGGCCTAGTTAGTCCTTCCTTACCATTCATAGAGCTTATGTTTTTGATGAAGAACCTTTTGACATATTTTACAGTCAGTCATTTGTTTACTTCATCTGTGGTTAGAGGTCAACTTTTAAACCTGTCTCTGTGTAATATGTGTACAAACTGATTTCTACATCTTTAATTAGGGAAATCAGAACCTGGAGAATGTGTATAAGACACTGTTTAAAAATACTCAAGAGATTCGGCTGTCTGAAAAAATGTGGAAAGTATTGAAGAGGTTGCTCCTTGGCAGTAGGGCAGTTGTCATGGAATTAAACTGAAAAGCAGTGGTTCTCAACTGGCAGGGATTTTGACCTTCAGGGGATATTGGGCAATGCATGTGGACATTTTTTGGTGTCATATTTAGAGGGGGGGTAAGGGATAAGGGAAGGGGTACTATTGGCATCTACTGGGAAGAGGCTAGGGATGCTACCCTACAAAGCGCAGGAAAGACTCCCTCGACAAGATAAATAGTCCAAAATGTCATTAATGCTGCTTTTGAGAAACCCTGGTGTAAGGGATCTTAAAAATCTTTTGTTAGAATCTCCTCATTTCATATGTAAGCCCAGAGCAGTTGAATGATTTATGGAATGTTGGAAATAAAATCTAGAATCCAGGTTTTCTAACTTCCAGGCATGTGATCATTTAACTTTACTATTTCTTCCAAATTCCCATGTCCTTCTTCAAAACCTCTTTCCCAAAGCCTCTGGAAAAGTGCGTCAGAGATTTTTCTCTGCACAGATTGAGGTCTGGAATATAGCATATGCATATTTCTCTGTGTGAATTCACTTTGTTTTAAAACTCAGCCTAAACGCTTACCACAGCAATGACAAGTCAACATTTTTCCTTCATCTTTAAGAGCTTGTTTAAATCTTGGAATGCCACAAAGTCATTCGATCATTTCAAAAAGAAAAGCCAAGAGGGTTATTGAATGAGAGGAGCTGTAAAAGTCAAACCATAGCGAGAGAGAAAAATAGTGGTGGGAACAAGAGAACCAGAAGAACACAGAAATGGAAGAAAGCTAAAAAAAAAAATCTTTTGAAGCTCTTTTGCAGCTTATAATTTTTATTTAAAAAATCTCATAAGTAACACATAACATTCTGTTTGGATTAAAATATGTTCAAATTTTAAAATGATGCCACCAACCAACAGTCTGTAGCATTTGTTCTTTATAGTATTTTGCAGTTAGTTCTGAAAAAGTTCATTCATTTTCTTTTAATTTAACAGACATGAATCAGTCCCTACTGCATTCCACAAACAAGACATTGTGTGGCTGGGTGCGGTAATCCCAGCACTTCGGGAGGCCAAAGCAGGAGGGTCACTTGAGGCCAGGAGTTCAGGACCAGCCTGGGCAACACAGCAAGACCCTATCTTTACAAAAAATTAAAAAAAAAAATTAGCTGGGGCATAGTGGCATATGCCTATAGTCCCAGCTACTCGGGAGGCTGGGATAGGAGAATCCCTTGAGCCTAGGAGTTGGAGGCTGCAGCAGTGAGCTATGATCAAGCCACTGTACTCCAACTTGGGTCACAGAGTAAAACCCCATCTCTAAGAAAAAGAAAAGAAAAAGACATTGTGGATACCAAGGTAGCACACAACTCTGTCCTCTACTCTGTCCTCTAGGAACTCACAGAGACAGATATGTAAAAAATTATGCCTAGTACAAAGTGCTAAGTGCAAAAATAGAGGTGCACACACAGCACACAGGTATGGTGTGGCACACAATATATTAATTGTTTAGTACCAGGTGGTAAATTTAGTACCAGCAAGTGTGCAATAAATGGAAGAAACTAATTATTATTGTTGCTACTATTATTATTCTTAAGAGGGTTGTATTCTTCTTAATACAGAAAAAAATTGAAAATTAGTTTGAGATCTATGGCTACTTTAGAAATGGTTCTGGACCAGGCGTGGTGGCTGACACCTTTAATCCTAACACTTTGGAGGCTGAGGCAGGAGGTTCCCTTGAGCCCAGGAGATCAAGGCTGCAGTGAGCTATGATCATGTCACTGCACTCCAGCCTGGGCAACAGAGTGAGACTCTGTTTCTAAAAAAAAAAAAAAAAAAAAAAAAAATGGTCTGTAACCAATCATTCCAGCTGGGAATCCAGTCCCATTTCCCTTAAGTCCCTAGGGATTACATGTAACAAGTTAAAAAATTGTGGCTATTTATGCCTACCTTTGACATGTATTGTTTGTTTGATGCTCAAGCAATAGCAGGTGGATTTCCTGCCTCAGCTACCAGCCCATGACTAGAGAAACTCTTTGCACCACATATGGATGACTCTTCTATGGATCTAACATGCCAGTGCTTTTACTGACCCAAACAGCTGCTTTTATGTGATTTCTAAAACTGCTTTCCAGAAGCAATCTGGCCTGTGGCCATCTCTACCTACATTACATAAATATCTTTGTACTTGTTAATAAACGTTTAACACATTGACTGCCACACTAGAAAAAAAAATTTTTTTCCCTTGGGGCCATGGTGTTTTATTATGAAAATAGAATAAAAACTTCAAAAACAAAATGATCCTTTCTAATTTAATGAAAAATTTGTTATTTTTATTGTTTTCTGTGTTTTTTCAATAAAAAAGTAATATAAAAACTTGAAAATTAGTAATGTAAAAAGTAATGTGAAAACTTGAAAAATAGTTCATAAGGGTAAAGTGTATTTCTTGACTTGTCAGGTTTAAATGTAATTTAAAGGTAAATGTAAATAGAAAAATGAAATTTATTGATTTCTATTCATTTAATCCACGTTTTTAGAATTAAATTGTCAACATTAATTGTAACAATAAGGACATCAACAAGTAAGATTTTCATAAACCAACTGCAGGGTTTTGTCCAGGAGGCCACCCATCATGTAACATGTATGCTCCAGCATGGCAGTGTGAGTTGCCTGCACACCATGTGGCTCCCAAGGTAAAGAGACATTTGAGTTACATATGCTTCACAAGGCCCTGGCTCAAAACTAGTCTGAGTTAAACACAACTCACATGGCAGTTAATGTGTTAAGTACATTTGAAGGTCTAATTTAGATGATAAATGGTGTTCTTTCTATTATTTGTTCAAGTTTAAGAACTAATTCTTCTTAGTAATAAGTTTCCTCCATCTAAAACAGACTGAATGGATTGGAAGTTGCCCACACAATTTTTCTTGGAAAATTGTATTTGTCGCTCCACCTACTCTAAATTCACATTTGTGAGGTGCTAAATAAGTCACATATTTGAAAATGTCATGCCTGTCTAATTTTATGCCTGGCAACACATATTTTTTTTTTGTATTTTAAGGAAAGTAAACAATATGCCACAGTTCAAAAATGTTGCCAAGTCTTACGTCATTGTTATGTAGCACACACAACCTTCCATTACAGCAATTTACCTATATAATTTCATAATAAAACCACATACTTTTCATTTCTGTGGTATGTAGGAAGGCTGGATGCAAATAGCTGCACTTGATCTTTCATAAATATAATTAATGCCAGAAGAGAAATTCTGAGTTATCGCTTTCTTTTGCCATGGAATCAGCAAAACTATGGGACACAGAATTGGAATATATGTGTTTGAGAATCACAAGAGTGATAATATAACTATTACTGAGAAATCCACACAAAAAACTTACTTTAAATCAAGATAATTATCAAAAACATTTGAACACTTATAAAGACGAGCTTATTTTAGAGAACCACATTTGACATGTCCCTAAATGTGAACTGTTGACTCCTCCATGGTAAGTTGCATCAGATAAACTTAGCTTCATCTCAATCCTGCCTATCAGATAGTATTTATTTTCCTACGAGTATGAATTTCCTGTCTATGTGCTGCTGGTTACCTCTGTTACTTTTTTAAATGACCCTTTCTTATTAAAATTTAACATAGTGTTTAAAATCTATCATTGTATTTCTTTCTTTCATTTATTCAAGAACTATCTGAAGACACGGGTCCTCACCCCAACATGTTCCTCTGCCAGGAAATGAGAGCATTGCCGCCCAGGTAGTCAAATCAAATAACCTCACAGTCAACCTTAATTTTTTCCCCTCTCCCTGAGAGTCAGGACACAGCATGTCCTGCCAGTTCTACCTTCAAATAGATCCCAATCCTTCACTTCCCTCCATCCCTACTCAGGGCCACCTGCATCTTCCTCATCAGGCTATTGCAGAAGCCTCTAGAAGGGCCCTCCTCCCACAATTCACTCCATTCTCTGTCCCCAGCCATGCTTCACTAGCAGAAAATGTGATCTTTTGACACCTACATCAGATCACATCAAGGTTTTGTTTAAAACACTCAGTTTCCACTCTTCCGCTTGAACTGGAAGAGGCTAAGCTTATGCCCGTTCCACCCATTGTGCCCTCTGCCTGGGGGGGTCCTTTTCCCACCCATTTTCATTCACAGGTCTCAAATGTCTCAGGTTGCTCTGCTCCACTCACTCACTATTATGTTATCTTCTTCATGGCACTTATCACTATTTGATTTTTTTAAAAATAATAGATTATGATTTTTTAGAGCAGTTTTAGGTTTACAGAAAAACTGAGCAGAAAGTACTGAGTTCCCATATACCCTCTCCCCTACCTCTCCAGTTTCCCCTATTATTAACATCTTGCATTAGTGTGGTACATTTATTACAATTGAGGCAATATTGATGTATTACTATTAACTAAAGTCCATAGTGTAGATTAGGGCTCACTTTTTCTGTCGTACATTCTATGGACTTTGACAAATCCATAATGTCATGTACTTACCATTATAGAATACAGAATAGTTTCACTGCCCTAAAATCTGTTGTCCTCCACCTAATCATCCTCTCCCTCCCCAACCTCTGGAAACCACTGATTTTTTTCCCTGTCTCTGTAGTTTTGCCTTTTCCAGAATGTCATATAGTTGGAATCCCACAGTATGTTCACTATTTGATTTTAAAAAAAAATTAACTTAATTATTGTCTGTGCCTCTACCTAGAGTAAAGACTTCAGGAAAACAAGGGCTTTATCTGTCTTGTTCTCTCCTTTGCCCACAGTGCCAACAACAATCAGTCCCACACTGGATATTCTGCAGGAATGTGTTGATTGAATGAATCTACAGACTAACCCAACAGAGAGCAATTACTATACTTTTGCAATGCTCCTTTCTTGATTTGTTCTAATAACTTTGGAGCAGAATTACCTAGGTTTCTGACTTTTATGTTGGTGTTTTGCAAATATTGGGAAAGGAAGAGTCATCCCCTGGCCCCCAAGTGGTTGAGGATGTGGCTACTATAGGTCCTTTTGACACATGAGACCACATGAGAACAATGTAGGGATTTATCTACTTATGTTGGTTTATGGGCACTCCCTGGGTTAGAAATACAGAATCTGAAACGTATCTTACATGTTCACAGCATCCTCTGCTCTGTCTCTCTCTGCCCTTTAGTACTCAAAGGCTGCACATGAATCTGCTTTCTCACTTTCCCCCTTTTATCTTTGCCTTTGCTCTTCTGAATCACACACATTTATCCCCTGAACAATCTCCATTTTTATCACTTTCTACCCCTTTCTATTCTCCCCCTCTTTCTATCCTTTTTCATCTGTGAAGCAGAAAAACACCCTAATCGTGAATGACAAGAGAGAGAACAGCACTTGAGATTTCCTGTATTAAGGGAAAGAAGAACCACATATTTTAAAGTGTAATTAACCATAACAAGGAACCACACTCTTTTCAAACAGTAATAAATGCCCAGAAGTTTCTACCACAATTTCCATAAAACCTCCAACCTTTTCTCATTAAAATTCTTTTTCCTTAATCTCTATCATCTAAAATGGTAGAGATTTGAGCTATTTTCTTACTCAATTCTTAAATTATTCTTTTGTTTACTGAGTCACAATTTTTAGAAATTTTCTTTCTTAATGCCTGACCCATAGGAGATTCCTCTGAATTCCTTATGATGGAAGCTTTAGGGTGTTCTCACTACTTCCTATAGTTTGGACTCTAGGAAACGTGTCCATTTTGTCCTATTTAAGGTCTTACATGTTTTACATCCTTCAAATTTAGACCTATGCAGCCTCTGTTTTTCCAGACTAAGCCCTAATCTTTCTAACAGAAACCCCTTCCCAGCAGGGGGAGCGCAAATGAACAAAATCCAATAAAACACTTAGCAACGCTGTTGATTGTGGATTGAATAAGTATCATGATGTCTTTTTAGGGGGCATTTAAAAACTAAGGAAGAAGCATTTTTTAAAATGTGCAAAATTAAAAAGAACATAGCGTACAGGAAAAAAGACACTAAAATCTATCTGTGAATTTCAAATATTATGAGACATCATAAAATTTTCAAAAGAATAGAAAAATCTTATCATTCTACTTGAAAGATAACTGTTAACTCATTCAATGCCAAAGAGCACTGCCTAATTTAGTGAGATAGGTTTATTTTGGGTTTTATTTCTTTTTTCAACTAGAAATATGCTTTTAAGGCCTGCATGATGTTACTTCCAGAGCTATTGTTGTGTATACATTTATACTTTTATACTATTCATCTACCTAAAAAATTAGTTGGTATCTAACTGATTTAGCCTTTGAGGTTAAAATCACCTCCTTGTCACAGAATACTTTCAAGGCCTTTTAAAAATAAGGAAATCAACCATTCCTTAGGGAGTAAGCTTGTCCCAAAGACATACTTCCTTTTATAAATTTTTCCTGAGTTCCATCAAGATGATATAAAAGAAGAAATAAAGTAAGCCCAAAGTGTGCCCATGAGACTATAATGACTTTGAGGGCTTCAGTGACCTCAGTAAATCACTTTCTAAAGCTTTATCGTCAGGGTTGATCAAGTTACTAAAAACTTAATTGCAATTACAGTCTTATTATGCAGGTCAGCATCCCTAACTCCAAAGGCTCTCCTTTAGCAACCACTCTGCTGTCAGATATGAAATATTCCCAACCTACCAGGATCATAGTCTTGCTTCTGCTCCCAGTCTTTTTAGCACTCATTTGACTGGCAACGCATCCAATAATATTAAGCAGTGGCCTCAGCAAAGGATAATATAGACAAAGAAGCAAACTTACCATCAAACACGTTACTATAATAACAAAGATGCTGAGAAAAATGACAACAGCGTAAAATCCTTCTTTGCTCCAGATTTTGTCCGCTTCATGTTGCCCTTGTAAAACATTTTTCTTTAAAAGCAAAACAGAAAGTCCGACGTTAAATGAGAGCTTGAGGAAACTGGCGTTCTTACCAGACAGTAAACATATTTTTAGCTTTATTCCATTCAGCGTAGTGGAACACACCTACACCCCCCGCTGCCAGAGCTGCTTCTCAGACTGCTCTAAGACAACAGACTGCCATCCTCATACATCAAGAGATTATTTAGACGCCTGTACAGGAACAAGCGTGCCTGGCATCCTTAGGTCCCAGGCTTCCTAAACGTCCCTCACCATCTCTCTCAGAAACTACCTGGTTCATAGGTAAGACAGTTCTGTTCTTTCCTGTGCAGAGGAAATTGTTTCTGAAGCTTTCCTTACTGTTTTAAGTCCCCTCCCACAACATCAACACCCGGGATTACGTGTTGCAATACTGCTCTTTACTTTTAAACAAAAGTGAAACAGGTGCAAACAAAAGCTCATGATGCATTAATAAACAGCAACAATGTCAGGATCATTTCCTTCTTTTTCTTGCCCCCCATTTGTCACATCTTTTTTTTTTTAATGGAATCTACTTTGTCAAAATCTGACTGAAGTACCATCTCAGCCATACAAATTGTTAGAATATTGTATATTTTTTAAAGAAACAGAGAGCACCCAAAAGTTCAGAATTATTTGGTAATAAAAGGTAAAATGAATAGATTTGTTTTTAGTTTTATTGCTTTTGTTCACTACTTTGAGGGTGGAAGAGTAGAGAAGAAGCATGAATAAACTGTGAATGAGTCTCTCAGTTTTATTTAATCCATTTTTTTTAAAAAGCACATTGATTAATACCAAGTCTTAGAATACAATTACGTTTTATAATTTAGTGACAGTATAGATTTATCATTAATGAAACTTTAACTTGAAACCAAATGGTCCATGATTAGGAAAAACATATAAAGGCTAAATCAAGTCAAATGCTTTCCACTCATCTAAAATCCACTTTGTTGAGCGCTGCCTTTTTATTCCCTCTAGTGAAGATATGTATCTGTCCTTGGATATTGTCTCCAATGATTAAGAAAGTCTTGAGTAAAACATGTCTTGTAGGTGTCTGAATTTTGAAATCATTGCTAACTTATTTTTTAAGCCTTAGAAAAATAAAACACATGCAACATTTATAAATCAGACAAAAATAAATATTTTCCTTGAAAAATACTTTATGAGAACTTTCATTTGAGAACTCAAGAAAGTTTTGGTGGGGAGATGAGCAAGGCAGAACAGAAAAATATCTTTGAGTTCAATTGTGATTACAAAAATTATTTGGAGAAAGACTTTTGTTAATTTCTTGAAGCAATCAGGTTTCTATTTCCTTCACTTGTAAAACACTGGTGTGCTCATTATAATATCTGGCCTACTTTCTAAGACACAGACAGATGCACAGATATAAGAAATGATTTAGAAATATACTTTTAAAATATGTAAATAGTAAATTGATGGAGAATCTGAAAGTACTTGATTGATGAAATGATTACAAACCAAGTATCCTGCTGGAAAGGAAATTTGGGGTTCAAGTGAAAAATGTTCTTTTATCTCTTTGACCTTAGTCAGATCATTTTTTATCTCATTATCTCTATAAATATAGCTGGAAACTAATAGAAAAGAAAACTCTTGTAGAAATCAGGTATAAATATGGAAATGCATTTTTTTTGCAGGCAACTAAATAGCATCCATTGTTTGCTATAAAAGCAAACTAGTTAAGCCTTCAAGTAGGCAGCATAAATTTGTCAAATTTAAGTATAAGGCTCTGAGCTTGAGCTCATGTAAAATTTGGATAAAAAGGGGTGGTTAGGTGGGTGGAAAGAGATTTTGTGTTCCTAACCTGATTTGGTTCATTTCTTTTTTTTTTTCCCTTGTTGTAGTTCTGCAACTCCTGTAATATCAACATGTTCCTTTCTGCTCAAGACAAACCTGTTTTGTTTTCTTTTTTAACTGAAGCAGTGATGATGAAAGAATTAACCTCCCACCCTCCCATCCCCCACTCCCAGTTAGAAAGACACATGTTTTGAACTTCTAGAACTTAGTCACTGCACTTTCCTGGTAAATAGATTTCTTTCTGAGTCATGCCGCTCCTGCTGAGCACTACTATATTTGTACAGAGATCTGAAGAACTTGATAAGGGCAGGGTGGTAAATGGAAAAGTCTGTAGTTAAGATCCCACAAATCAGAAGACTGTAATTCATAAGAATCTTCAATCTAACCTTTGTATAGGGTTAACCCTGTGCTTTTCATATTTTGTCAGGGGGCTGAGTGTTCAATAATTCAGAGGCTCTGTGGTCGGGTCAAGCTAATGCCACTGTATTGTCTTTATGTCTTATTTCATAGCTACATCACTTTGCCCTTTAACTTAGTTGCAGTGAAAGAAACTGATGAGTTTCGTTTTGTTTTATTATATAAAATTTGGGCAGTTTCCTGTATAGATAACAATGGCTTCTCTACATCCTGTTTAAGAATTTGATGCGTTATAGTTCATTCTTCTTCCTTCTTTTTCTTTTCTTTCTTTCTTTCTTTCTCTCTTTCTCTCTTTCTTTCTAATTTTAACCAATTCCGATCGCAAATGCTGGGGGAGATCCTAAATGCTAGGACAGATGATACAGAGATACAGAGGCTTTAGGAGATATGTCTCTTTAGGAGAGATGAAGCGCACAGAATAAGAATGAAGTGGAAATATTATAAATTATATGGTTAATTTGATTGACTTAGGCAAATAAATGAGATGTATCCAACAACAATATCGCTTTGTTGGACAAATGCCAAACTCCCACCACATTGTGCACAAGGTGGACAATTAGTCTGAATGATCTAATACATGTTCACATAGATTGTATATCTCCTCGGCACTATATGGCTAGGGCTGTAAGTCTTTAGACTAGACTGCTGGCTAATATTCCTAGTTTGAAGGAACAACCACCAAACTCATGCATTATGGTATATATTTATGTTAGGGTTTTTTCTCATTGTAAATATTCCGTGAATGTATCAGTCAGCACATGGGTCTGTTATTTATAGAAGGTAACTTCCTTCTTTGAAATATAAGACCCATGAAACTGGAGTGATTTGCAAGTGAACAATGACAAGAAATTCCCAAATCATTTTTTTTCCAATATGAATGCAGAACTTATTGTTTGAATAGATATTGAATTATAAATATTTGTAAAAACATTTATAAATAAAAATTAAAATAATGAATTTAATTTTATTTCACTGGGATTTTACTTATTAGGCAAGAAGAGGTCTAGTTTTATCTTTATAAGCATCTTATAATAAAATAATATTTAAGTACCTACAATGCTGTAGGTACCATGTAAAAATATATGAAAGAAATAATGGCTTTTCTCTTAAGCAACTTAGATTAGAAACAAAAATAGATGGTTAAACAGAAGTAATTTTCTATTTGCCATTTTTCTTTGTTTCCCAAGAGTCATTTTCAATTAAAAAAAAATCAAGCATATAAAGAAAGAGCAACAAGAAAAGACATATCCTTCTGTGAAAGTAATTAACATAAGTTTAGGAATAGATGCTTTGAGACATCATTCACAATGTTCTATAATCCATGTACAGGATGAAAAGCCAAAATACCAATATTCCTTTTTTCTGTTAATGAACATGTTACTATAACATGTTGTAATTTTAAGATTAAAATGTGAAAGAATGGGTTGAGGCATAAGTTGTTATAAAACATTAACCACAAAAAAGATGAATAAAGAAGTGGGAAACTCACAGAATGCCATTAACCAGCTTTATCAAGAAATGTTTTTGCAGTGTTCCTTTAGGCTATATCTGTACCATGTAGCTCCCTACTGGGGTGCCTGCTCATTACAGACAGCTTTTCTCTGTTTCTGCATTTAGAGCTTCCAGTCAAAAATCAAAGGTCAAAGGGTGATGTTTGGCCCCTTCTAGGAGTGCCTGAACAAAAGGTTCAAACAATCCATTTGTCCTTGATGAAATGCTCCTTATATTCTATTCAAATACTTCCTAGTCTCCTGTAATGTATATTTTCTAGATTCTAGATTTCTAGATTCCAATAATTTTATGAGAAAATATCACATTCTGACCATCAAATATACTTTCTTTTTTTTTTCAGAATATTACAGGGGTACAAATGCTTTGGTCACATAAATTGCCTTTGCACCGCCCCAGTCAAAGCTACAAGTGTGCCCAACCCCCAGAAATACACTTTCATTATTCAAGTGCAGTACAGACCTTGTGGTCTATTGTGGGCTAATAGTTCTGTAAGAGGCAGTTAAGCTAAGCGTGTCACTTTCACTGAGTTGGGGTGTGTTGGAGGACTCCCAAGTACTTGATTTTAAGTAGTTCTTTTTTTATGATGAGCTTCTCTTGGTTTGCAAATCTGGGTGACTCCATAAATTGTATTCCTATAGCCTTCAGAAAGGCCTTTAAACTCAGAATAAAGCAATGGGGAAGAATGCTTATTTTATTCTATAAAAGTTTATGGAAAGCAGAATACATTAGGGCACTGGTCTTTTTAAAATTTAAAGAGGAATTGTCCTAGGCAAGATGTGTGCTAGTTAGTTTGTGAAGGGCTTACACTGTGGGAATGGGGTTTGGTTTGGTATAAAAGGGGAGCCGCTTCAGATTCAGACACAGGCAGGGCTGGGGCGGGGTCTGGATGGTTAAGCTCCTACTGGCCTCCCCTGCCTCTCTGAAGCACAAGGAGGGGGTCTCGTCTTCAAGGCTCCCATGGTGCGGTGTAGTAATTTTATTGTAGTCCTAGAGTCTTATTATCTGTTTGTATCTTGTTTGCTCTATTAGGGCATAGATTCATTGAGAGCCAGAATTATATTATTTATTTATTTGTTTGTTTTCTTATTTATTTGTTTATTTATTTACTTTTCTGGATTTGGATACTACCTTGTGCAGTGCTTGGCTATTTGTTGTCTCAGTTTTTTTCTGTTGTGTGCCCATTGTATGCCAAGCACTAAATGAAGGCAAAGAAGACACAGATAAAATGACATGTCACATGCTTTCAAGGAACCCACAGTGTAGAGATGAACTTGAAGACCAACATGGGTTAAAGGGTTTTTGTTCTAAGCTCAATGGGAACACAAAACAATTAACACCCATACCTGTGGAGGCACAAGGGAAGGCTTTGCTGTACAGTACAGTGATCTTGAAAAATGAAAGGTGTGTAGGAGGATCAACATACATAAAAACATGGAGGGAGGAGACAGTATGGAGGTATCATGACATCTATTAAGTTTAGAATTGCTGAAACATAAACTAGGAAAGTGTTGTCCAACAGTTACAAAGTACAGCATACAAAGGACCATACACCATACTAAGATATCTAGATTTCATACTATAGTATTTTGGAAGCCAAAGAATCGTGAAATTAGGAGAACGATGTTGAGAGTGATTACTCTGGTGGCAAGAAAGAAAATATATTGGGTGTGTGAGGTGGAGGGGAGCAGGGAGAGGAGCAAAAGACCAATTAGAGGTTGTTGCAACAGTCACAATTCAATGATAAAATATATTCTTATTCTGCTAATCCATCCTGCGTTTAAATTACATTTGTTTGGCACCTACTCTATGTGATGAATTCCACATATATTTTAAAAATTTAATTCATATTTCAAAAGTCTATAAGATGAGGACTATACCCATTTTGGATATGAAGAAAGTGAGGCTCAGAAACATTGATACTATGCAAAGGCAGACAATCTCACAGAATCAAACGGGCTGCCCAAGGTCACCCACATCCTAAGCGTTGGCTTTGGGATTCAAACTCAGTCTTATACCAAACTTTTTATGCCACACCCCACCCGTGATATTTGCTGCAACGAGAGGCAGAATGATTTACTGGAAAGGAGACTAGACTAGGAATTAAGATATCTATAATAGATTTCAAGTGTTGCTTTATACCTCTCTTGTTTTATAACCTTGTGGGAGCCACTTAATTTCCATGGGCCTTACTTTCTGTATCCATAAAATGTTCGAATATGTTCCCTTAAGGTCTAATTCCATGAGTCTGTGAATTGAATTACATATATTTAGGATGATAATCCTTCCAGCGAGTTTGTTAGAGTGGGATGGAGTAGGAGAAGTGGAAAGGGAACTAAATTTACTTAGGAGCGAGATGGTGGAGGTGGTAGAAGAAATTTTTAAAAAGTGCCAAATTTGGAAAATACTATGAAGAAAATATCCATAGTTGTTAAGGTTTGTTTCTTCAACAAAAGCAAAATCACATTTCAAATTATTTCCAAAGTTGTGGGAAAAGGTAATATCTGGCGATTATTTTATCAAAGAAGGCGATGAGGAGGGGTGCACCTGTTGAAGAGGAAAGATTTGAAGGTTTTTTGTTTTTTTTTTTTGAGATGGAGTGTCGCCCCAGCTAGAACGTGGTGGCATCATCATAGCTCACTGTAACCTCAAATTCCTGGGCTCAAGCAATCCTCCTGCCTCAGGCTCCCAGGTAGCTGGGACTACAGGCTGCGCCACGATGCCTGGCTATTTTTTTTTTTTTTGACACTTCACTTTCAAGTAATCAATTGAAAAATATATCAAAATGGTCTTTCTTCTAGAAAATTTACTGGATAAGTCAAAATAAGTCACAAGGCCATAAAGATTTGGAGAAGAAAGTGTCAAAAAGTGAAACTTTAATGTGAAAATGAATTTCTGTAAGAAATCAACATATACAATGTGAAGATCAGAAGATTCTGACCTTTAGGGAGATTTTCATTATCAAATAACATATAATAAATAATAAATACTTTTCATCTCAAAGCCTCTTGGGGTCAAATTACCATATCATGCTAACTGTGCAAATTTTTAAATGAAATATTTCATGCAACAACATACCTCAGGGGAGACTTCTGTAATTCCAAATTGGGATAAACTCTGGTGCAAAACATTGATATTAAGTGAACGCAGCACTTCCTCAGATGGCAGAGCATCAGAAGTTCCTGATTTTCGGTTTAGGGGAGACACAAATAGTTCAACACTGTTCTTCTTTCCCTAGTAAAAGCAGATTATTTGTATGCATTATAGACATTTTGAACAACTTCCTTTAGAAGCATTAAAGGAAATCAGAATCCTAGAATTCTAAAAGGCATCTTGGAGATCACATTCATTAGTTATTCTGTGGTAGACTTACTATTTCCAGTCCAACATCTAAAATTCCTAAATGGCTTTCTTTCAATTAGTTGGCACGCCAAGATTTATAATTTTATATTTCATTTGGTGCTGGTTTATTTTCCATTTGATATTGTAATTTTTTGAAATACATTGTTTAGATAATATATTGTTCAGTATTATTGTTGATTTAGTATTATTGTTTAGTAAATATATTGTTTAGTAATTATGTTTAAAGAAGCATTTTAAAATCAAATGAATTAAATAAAATTTTCTGTAATAGTAAGGTTACATATTAGATACCATCACTCTCTCTATTTTTTTAATAACTTGTATTAATGTGAAGGCTGGACTAGCTAAGGAAGGTGGCACTAGGTGAGCTTTGAAATCCCTTCCCTGATTCTGTTCTTCACCTCAAATATGCCACACTTTAAAAATCTATCCTTTGGTAGAAATGCGTATGTTGTATAGTGATATCATGATACTTTTCCTGTTAGTATCACATCCTTAGCTGAAATGGAGACAGAGGATTTCTTACCATAAATGATAAGCTGATATGCTACATAGATAGACACATAAACCACCAGATAAAAATGACATTGCCATTGATAATATTTTCTTTTACAACTTACACGATGCACTGCTAGAAGGAAATTGTTGTTAGTCTTTTCTTTTTCATACATGCAGTTCTGTCCTGCTGGAAAATTTTCTTTTAACACAATTTATCAGACTATCAGCCAGGTATAAAATGGAGTATCAGTGTACTACTAGCAACCCAGAAAAAATATTTCCATGTTTGCAGGGAACAACAGACAATGACTAAATACTGATGTGAAACATCTTTATAATAATTTAAATAGTTTATGACCTAATAACAATAGTAGGAGTGGAGCATTTGTTTTGTGCCTGACATGCTGCTATGTGCCTTAAATCTGTTATTTTATTTAATGCTCAAAACACCCCCAGGAGATAGGTATTATGGTTATCTCTATTTTACAAATGAAATGCAAGTGGCTTGCCCACAGTCACACAGTTGAAACATGACCACATTGGAAATGGAGTATGGATTCTGTCTGTCTCCAAAACACACACTCTTAATCACTACGCTCTGTTGCCTCAGGTATTGTGACTCTACCTATTATTATAACTATGCTACTAACATTTCTTATTATTTAACAATGCTACTAACATTCTCCAAGGATATGCATATCCCTCCCTAGGTGTGGCAAACCCTTCACTCATCCCTGCAAACAGCTATTATGCTTATTAAATCTATATGCATAAAAGTATATCTAAGATACATGTATAAATAAATTTATATAAAAATTTACATCTAGATCCAAGACATTTGTAATACCTAAATCTTCTCAGCTTGTGCAAGGTATGCCCTGGATATAAGCAACCTACTTCATTCTTTCAGGGTATTAGGGAATGCTATATTTCCTCTTCTGTGGTACTGAGTTAAAATTTTTTAAAGTCTTATTTAGTTCTAGAACATTGTTGTCTTACAGAATAAAAGTTTTTATGGGAAATGAAACAACTCACCCTCCATGCACAGAAAAATGAAAAGAAACATAAACCTCAAACCAAAACAAAAACTGGATTCCCTCCATAGCTGGGAATGCAGATGTTTATGCAGTAGGAGGCTGAGGTCCTGCAGGAGCACAGCAATTTCAGGCAGAGAGAATGTGCAGTCCTTGCATGTACTTCCATTGCAGTGAAATTAAGAACAATTTAAAAACTGTATAGTGATTCCAAAGTCCCTTTTCACATGGAACTTAGATGACTAGATTTTTACAAAGAGAAAAATCATCTGATTTATTTTTTTTCTTTTGCTCACACACACCTCCAAGAACATGTATTTGGATGACATCCAGGCTCCCAAACACTGTGGAAAGCAGGCAAAGAATGGACGTGGATGATTGACAGGTCTAGAGTGGGCCCTATACAGCAGATACTTTGGGTTTACCTCACCCCCACTCAGATGCCCATCTAAGTTTTCTCTTGGCTTTTCTAGACTGTCAATTCTTGCGTTCCATCTGGGCTGCAGTCCTCAAAGGTCAGTTCTTCTTTATTCTTTATTCAAAATCCTCTGCCTTGTGCATCCAGTGTCCATCATTCTATTGATATACTTGAAGGGGTTTTAATAGATACTCTCTGGAAACAGTCCCTTACCTCATACAGAAGGTTTCATTCTAATGGAGAATATTTTGGGAGTAGTATCAGGTTGGTAAGGCAAGTACTTTGGGCCCCTTCATACCTATCAGAGTAGCTAGCCTTGAACTATGACAGAATTGACAAGCTTTTCCTATAAAGGGCCAGATAGTAACTAGTTTAGGCTTCACGGGCCAAACAATCTGTTGCAACTACTCCACTCTGCCATTGTAGCATAAAAGCAGCCATATGTAATATGTAAATGAGTGGGTGTGGCTTGTTCTATAAAAGTTTATTTACCAAAACAGGTGGTATGCCAGATTTGGTTCACAAGCTATAGAACTATAGCATGAGCTCTTCAATGATAAAAAACACAGCTTGGATTTGGGCACTATGAAATATAGGCATCTTACAATGAGACGATTGATGTGCACTTGCTGGGGTAAGAGTCCCAGTGCTGCAGCCACTCCTTGGCGGAATATCCGAAGCAAGGTTATGTTGAGCTTGTTTACATCCATTTGCAGTGTCTGGAAAATAAAGACAAAAAGAAATCCAAGTTATAGTAAGTCTTTGTTTTAGGACATTCTGTTCTTGACTGATGTTTGACCACAACAATTTCTGTGACTCTGGTAAGTTCACGCTCATGATGCTTCATTGTATTTTTGATAGAAATAAAATTATAGAGACATTTTATGTGAAATTTTCTTTTCTTATTTTTAATTTTTAGAGGCAGGGTCTTGCTCTGTCACCCAGGCTGGAGAGCAGTGGTGTGATTACAGCTCACTGTAACCTCAAACTCCTGGGCTCAAGCGATCCTTCTTCTTCAACCTCCTGAGTAGCAGGGACTACAGGCGCATGCCACCACACCCAGCTAATTTTTTTACTTTTTGTAGAGACAGCGTCTCTCATTTTGCTCAGGCTGGTCTCGAACTCCTGACTTCCAGCAATCCTCCCACCTTGGCCTCTCAAAGTGCTGGGATTACAGCCTTGAGCCACCACACATGGCCTTATGTGAAATTTTAAATGGTATTAGTTAAGAAGATGGTGTATTACATGATAAAGCCATTTGTCTAGTTGTAATAAAAAACAGAAATGAATGGTCAATTCATAAAGAATTTCATGGAGATGTGCCTTGATTTATTTTGCTTTAGTTTAGGTCCAGATGACAGAATGGAATCTGTGGCCAAGTGTATTCAGTCATCCATCTTTAATTTGTGTTCACACACAGTCACAGAGAGAAAGATGCTGTGTAAGTTCCATAAGGCCTGTCTTGGCAGTTTCCTTATATAGTAATCTGCTGCCAGTGCAAGGCAAAAAAATGAGGTGCGATAATGCATTTTCAATCTCTGGTGAAGAAGCCAGTGGTACTGATGATTTGGTCTAAAGTAAATGATCCTTAATCAATTGTTTGGGCAAACACTCTTAACTTTCAGGTTTGCTTTGGAAAAAAATCTCAGTATTAAAAGGTTCCTAATGTACAAATGAAATTGTGATATTAATAAAAGAGCCTTAATTTAAGCCATGAGTACTATTACTACACTTAAACTATGACATAAATTGTTATGTATTTTCAAAAGTGTATCATAATCATTTGAGATAGATACTTGTAAGGTAAACCAAATCTTTATGCATTTCTTTTATTCTTATAATGCTTAATTCACTAATTTGACTATTCTAGGCTATCAAAAACTATTTGAAACTATCAAAACTATTGGATGGCTGCAATATCACCCATTCTACAAAGCAAGACACATTCTTTTCCTATTTTAAAAAAATTTTTAATTATAATGGGTACATAATAGTTGTATATCTTTATAGCATACCTGTGATGTTTTGATACAGGCATACAATGTGAATTAGTCAAATCGGGAATTGGGGTAACCATCACCTCTGGCATTTATCATTTCTTTGTGTTAGGAACATTCCAATTCTACTCTTTAAGTTATTTTAAAGTATACCCTAACATTTTTGATTATACCTTTTTGTGCTATCAAATATTGTTCATTCTATCTAACTATATTTTTGCACCCATTAACCACCCCCACTTTGTCTCTCACTCCCTGCTACCCTCTCCAGCCTCTAGTAACCATCATTCTATTCTCTGTCTCCATGAGATCAATGGTTTTTAATATTTAGCTCCTACATATGCATAAGAACATGTGAGATTTATCTTTCTGTGCTTGGCTTATTTCACTTAACATAAATGTTTTCCAGTTCCATCCATGTTGCAAACGGCAGGATTTCATTCTTTTTTTGTGGCTATATAATATATAATATTCCATTGTGTATATGTACCACAATTTCTTTATCCATTCATCTGTTGATGGACACTTAGGTTGATTCCAAATTTTGCTATTGTGTATAGTGTTGCAATAAACATGGTAATGCAGATATCTGAATTCCTCTTCTGTGGATATATACCCAGCAACGGGGTTGCTGGTTCATATGGTAGCTCTATTTGTAGTTTTTTGAGGAACCTCCATACTGTTGTCCATGGTGGTTGCACTAATTTACATTCCCACGAAGAGGGTACAAGGGTTCCCCTTTCTCCACATGCGAGGCACACTTCTAAGTACACACTCCTCTAATAAAGAGATTGGCTTACAAGTGCAATCTATTATAGAGTAGGAATTCTTAGAGGGACTTTTCTCAGCTTGCTTTAAAAGGAGAATGCTATTGTTTTGAGAATTTATAGTCTTGTTAGGAAATAATACATCCTCTATTTTGTCCTTTAAGTTGGTACAAAATAAGTGACTGGAAACTAAATCAAATGCTCAATGCTACAGGAATCAGAGGGAGTTTGGGAGGTCAAAAGAGGTATAATGGTTCTTAAGTCAAGGTAGTGGGTCCAGTTGAAGGTTCAGCCTACATTTCTGCCTAAGGGCCTTTTAAGGATTGCATGGAGTGGGGCCCTAAGGTTTGGTCATATTAGGGGGCTGCAAGTGGACTTGCTGCAAAAAATTAAGATCCAGAAAAGGGAAGAACCATTGAAGAACTCTACCTAACAGCCCAACAATAGGCAACAACTTGCTTCTGGGGAAGGGTAAAGAATTATGTTGGGGGTAGGTAGAAAAGCTGCATCAACACTACCAGTAACAATTAAAAAATTTTAAATTTATTTTTATTTTACCTTTTTTTCACTTAAAACAACTGAAATTTATTGTCTCATGTTTCTAGAGTCTGAATCAAAGTACCAGCAGGGCCATGCTCCCTCTTAAATCCGTCAGGGAGAGTCCTTCCTTGCATCTTCTAGCTTTTGGAGTTTGCCAGGAATTCTTGGTATTCCTTAGTTTGTAGATGTATCACTCCAGTCTTTGCATCTGTCATCACATGGCTGTCTTCTGTGTCTTCATATCATCTTTTCTCTGTGAGAGTCTGTCCAAATTTTCCCTCTTTATAAGGAAGGGCACCAGTTATATTGGATTAGAAGCCCACTTTCCTTTACTATGACCTTATCTTAACTAATTATACCTGCAAAATCCCTATTTCCAAACAAAGTCACATTTCTTAGGTACTGGGAGGTTAGAACTTCAACATATGAATTTTGGGGGACACAATTCTCAGCAAGGAGAAAGTCAGAATTCTGAGGAAAGAAACTGTTGACTCATAGGCAGAAAATTGACCAAAAACCTCAGTAACTTAGCATGTTCTCCTCTGTTTTCTTTTAGGCTCTGAGTCAATACAAATTAGAAGTTCAACTGGGTCCCTGGTTTATCCTTCCACGGTTGGAGAGCTGTTTGGGAGGCTGCATAGGTCTATCAGATGTCTATCTTACTCCAGAGGTGGCTTGGTGTAGGGGGCTTATCATGGGTGAAGGCAGCGGTAATGTCTGGGTGAGCCAACAGAAGAGGTAGATGAATCCAGACACAAGTTGAAAATCTGTTCCAGATTTACTTTCCAGCATGTCACAGAAAACAATTCCTACTGGACCTGGGGAAAGTGACTTCTCTCAATAGAATATGACCTTCTCCTTCCAGAGAGTAATACTTTTTTATTAAATAAAAATTGTCTAATGGTATACAAGTGTTTGCTATGTTATTCTCTGTACTTTTCTATAGCCTAAAACACAGTTTAATGCAGAAAGTAAGACTTGAGCTCAATCCTGAAGCATGAGTAGGATTTGGAAATGCAGTGATGAGGAAAATAGCATTATACTTTTAAGGACGATTTATGCATCCACCTGGAAAACCTAGGAGATTAGAAAAACTCAGCCCACCTGGTGGCTCTGAGAAACAGAAACTTTCTCTCATCCAGTGGCCTGCTGTCATCTCTGCTGGGCTGTAGAGGCTGCCATTAGAGATGGAACACTGTGTCAGAGACTCTGTCTACTCCCCTTCTTTTACAAGATCAAAGATGGGTTCCTCAGTGCCCTCAAACACTGATGAGGAACTACCGACTTGTGGCTTACCAGCAGTGTTTGTCAGGCAGTGTGAGCAGGCAGGCACTGCCTCTGATCCCCAGGGGCAGGATTTGGATCCAATGGTCTACGCTGGGAACCGAGAATCAAGGGGGTTGTGTATGCACTTGAGAATTCAATTCCCAGGGCCATGATTAACTTGAGGCTCGTAACTGTGGAAACAGTTTTAAAGTCTCAGATTGAAATGGTAAATGGGAAGTGAAATGGGAACTCAAGACTTAAAAATCACTCAAAAAGGCAACTTTGCAAGAATGTAAAAGCATGCATTTGAAACAGAAATTTAGACTACTCAACTATAGTGAAGAAGTGATTGAAGTAATTAGTTGAAATTGAAATCATCTGGTTCATTGCCTCGAAACATTTGAATAATTTTCCTCAGTTCTCTGCCTGCCTGTGAAAAGCTGGATTGATTTCACAGTGCATACACGGATTTCTGACTATTCCCCATAAAATAGTGATGCTAAAACACTGTACAAACAGAGATTTGAGGGCCTGATATGTGCCAGACATTATAAATGAGTACAATTTGAGAGGTGGAAAAGGATTCTAGAAAAAATGAGAATTTTATTTCAGGCAAAACCTGTTAGACTAGGGGTTGGATTGATTGGCAAATAATTTTTAGGAATAAAAGCCAAAGGTTCTCTGTTTATGTGTTTGAACTGGGTAGAAAACCCTGACCTGTCAGAGACATTTTATACTTTCACCCCATCCCTTCTCGTAACTCTCTGCATTTGTCTTCTGCTGTTATTTGCAGACTATGATTTTTATTTCCGTATTTCATGTCCCCACGCTTCTCAGACTTACACCTGCCTCCCTCCACCTAAATGTTCCACTTACGTCAAACTCAATATTACCCACACTGAGCTTCCCTTTTTTGCTCTTCCCATCCACAACCAAATTTGCTTCTCTTTCTACATTTCATGGAATGGGATAAAGTGTCCTATTTGAGAGTCATCTTGACTCTTCTTTCCTTATGCTTCCCTCCACTTTACATCCATATCTCTGCATGTTGGACGCATCTTCTCTTCATCTTTATCTCCATTGTCTTATAACAGTTCAGGCCACCATCACGGCTGTCTAGACTATTCGAATAGAATCCTAGTGGGTCGCCAATTTTCCGTGGTCTCTAATTCATTCCTTATATGGACACCATAGTTATCTGTGCCAAATGCTAACCCAATCGAGTCACTATTCTGTCCAAAATACTTTGAGGAAACCTTGTTTTCTAATAATTTGATTTCTTTAGTGAATTTTTCATTCATTTCCTGAATTTTTTGTGTGGTTTCTTTGTGTTGGTTTTCCATTTTCTCTTGTATTTTGTTGCACTTACTTATAATCCATATTTGGAATTCTTTATCTGTCGTTTCAATATTCTGATTTTGGTTGGTATCCATTGCTAGAGAGCTGGTGTTCCCTTTTGGGGGTGACCTTTTGCTCTGATTCTGCATATTTTTGGAGTTCTTTTGCTGATTTCTTCTTATTTCTCCCTGGCCTGGCTGTCAGATGGGACAGCGCTGCTGTTACTCTTGCCTTTGCCGTACCTGCTTGTCTCATTTTCTAATTCATGATCTTACCTCCTTGGTTCACAGAAATTGCCCTGTCCTTCCATTCCTACCTCTGATGCCTCTCCACCATGGACATTATACTCCAGTCATACCTGAGGTTTGTTAAACATGCCATGCCCTTCTCACACTGTGTCAGTGCACAGGCACATCACTGCTAGGGGCTCTTCCTCCCTCTGGGGGACTCAGCTCAAAGACCATTCTGCCAACCTTCCCTGACTTCTCCCTCTTCCTTTGCTTATGTCTTTCAGTGCTCCAATAGTAGTACTGTGTTGGACTTTAGAGTTTTTTGTTTAAATTTTTATAACAAAAATGTCACACTTATTACAAAAAAATTTAAGGTATGGAAAGATATATAGTAAAAGGTAAAAATATCTTGTCCTTCCTAACCCTTCATCCCAATGCCCAGAAATAGCACTGCTAACCATTTCTTATGTGTCCTTCCAGATATTTTTGATTAATATATTATAGAAAAATAATATGTATATATTATACATCATATATATTACTATTCAATACAAATAGGGTTAAACTACACATATGGTTCCACAACTTGCTTTTTTCATTTATTCGTATATCTGGTATATATGTCTATATTTATAATATATACCATTATAAAATATAATGTTTTAATTCTCATCTAATCATTTCTTATTTTTAACAGGTTAGCTCATACCTTTCACTTTGTTATTTTAACAGATCTAGATGTGTTTTATTACTTTATGTGTTTTTGTTTGTTTTTATGCTTCCTTCATTTTCTGTCTTTTACTATACAGTCTGTTTTTTTGGTCATTGTTGTTATACATTTTTTTCCAGTGCCTATATTTATATCATGTGTTAAATAATACATGATAATATATTTAAGCTTTTATTTGTTGATTTATAACATTTAGAAAGTATTTATTAACTTTTGCTATAAGAAATGAAAAAAAAAACTCCTTTTACTACCAACTCTCATGATCACCTTCCAGTTTTTAATTATTTTTTATAGTGTTATATTTGATGATATTGACATATTCTGTGTAATAGAGAATACTCACAATTCTCAACACTTGATATATGTGAAAGTAAAGTGACATTTTCAGTCTCAGGCAGTTGAGAATGAGGGCGCCTTTTCCATCCTCTCTCTCTCCTCCCCTGGTCTGTGGGTTCGGGGTGACTCTAAAACTGCATTGAAAATGGTGGAGCCCCCACATCACTGCATGAAGCAGAGGCCCCCACCCAACAACCCTCATTAAACAGTGACGTGAGTTAAAGACAAACTTTTATTGTATTAAGCCACTAAGATACAGGATTGCGTTAGCATTATTTACACCAATGAATATATTCTGTAACCATAATCTCTACCGTTCTATAGTGTTAATAATACGTTCAAATGGATTCACTGCTCATTTTCAGTCTTTTATTTTTAGAAGGATGTCACCATTCCTGAATTCTTTATTTTGCTATATCTCTTATTTAGGTGGATTTCATTATCAAATAACCTCTCTCAAGTAAGGCTCATGAGTGCTGTATTTCCTGAGGCGTTATATGTTTGTGAATGTATTTATGGTGCCTTAAACAACAAATAACAGCTTGGCTGGATATTAAACTCTTGATTCAATCTTTATTTTTTTATTTTTTGTCTTTGAACTCTGCTATTTTCCAATGCCTTCTGGCATTGAAAGTTGCTGTGAAAAATACCCTGGCCTGAGGCTAGCCTGTCTTGTTGATAACTTGCTTTTTCTGCCTGCAACCTCACAAGAGTCTTTCTCTTTAAAGTCAAAAAACTTCACCAGGATATTTCCTTGGGTTGATAGTTCCTGTTATGTGGTATACCCTTGAAGCCTACAGATTCCAGACTCTATTTCGGAAATATTCTCCCCTCCTATGCATTTGAATGATTTTTCTTCTAAATATTTTGGTTTCATCTTCAAAGACACTAATTATGCAATTATATATTCTTTGTCTTTCTCTCTCACCACATTATTTTATCTACTTAGTTTTTCTAAGCACATTATGTCTTTATTCAGCTAAATAAATATTACATTTTCTCGGGTCTACATCCTTATATGTTTTCAGCAGAATCTATTTTACTTCTCTTATTTTTAATGTGGTTTTGATTTGTCCAATTTGTTTTTATTATTATCTTCATTTATCTTCTGAATTCTGCCACCTTACTCTTTGTGATTGCCCTAAAAAAGATATGGACTCTCTTTTAATTGTTTCAGACAGGAGGTGACAGAAAACTTTTATTTATAGTTTCTTGATCTTTTCCATCCATTTTTAAATCTTGGTTTTTTTTCAAGGAGTTCAGCTTCTCTTTTTCTCTCTTAAAAGCCTCCAATGACTGTCTATTCTGTTTAGATTTAAATTCCATTATGTGGGCTTATAAGGCCCTACTTTATCTGGCTCCTGTTGACTATGAACCTCATCTTATATCCCTCCTTCAAGCCACTGTCCCTTTTCCTCAAACAAACTCTGCTCATTTTACCTATGGCCTTGACATTTGCCTGCTTGCTGCTTCAACCTTGTGGTATGATGGCTCTCTCTGGCCTTTCAGCTCTGTTTACAGGCCTCAGAGAGCCCTTCCCAGCCTGGCCACTCCCTATCACATCACCCGATTTTATTTTCCTTATAGCATTGATCACTATCTGACAGTTCCTGATTTACTTATTTGTTAACTGTATAATCCCTCTTTACTGAAATGTGGGTACCACTGGTGTAGGACCTTGTCAGTCTGGTTCTCTGCTATCTCCCCAGGACTTGGAACAGTGCCTGGCACATAGTAGATAATTAATAAATCTTTGTGAAATGAAGGACCATATGAATCATCATAATCAACACTGTGTAGTTACTAAGTGAAAGAATCTGAGTTACGTGGTAGGCTTAGAGAGGGTTACAAACCTATGGCTCTGCTCTTGAGGAGGTTGTATTCAGTTAAGTAGTTCACCTGTAATACCTAATCATTTAAAAAATACAAAGAATTGATTTAGCACAATTTGTGTTTGATTTGTAATTAACACGTCTGATACTTTGACTACTATACCATTTAAGAGGGAAAAGAATCAGAAGTTGGTCTCATCAACTTTTTGAAGCCTACTTCTAATAGGCGAAATCTATATAAGTTTTCTGAGTTGTATGCTATAGTGGGTGTAAATTAAACTCTAACTTCCCCAGTATTAGTGCCCATTTCTTGTTAATTTGAGAGTTTTAAAATTTATCTTTCTAACTATAAAAATTATAGTTAGAAATCTTCTATGGATAGAAGATTTAGAAAATACAATGAATTAGAAAAAATAAATAAATATTATTCATAATAATTTATCCCATCACCCTGAGATAAGATTGTAGTGTTTTTAGTGTTAGCTTTTTTCTGATACATAGGTTATATCATATAATATAATATACATATACATATATGAATATATTACATAAACCCATATATATCATACAAATATTTATTCATTTTAATGTGATGCTGTAACTATCACATTTCTATGGCTCTCCTCTGTCCCTGATTTTAGCAGGAAATGCTTATTCCACAGTCCTGATGTTTTATTCTATGTGGTGGCAGCTATAATACAGCAATATTCCTGGATTCTTCCCCTTCTCAGTCTCTCCAGGGGAGGGGAAGTAACTTGTATAATTGGTGCATTTGGAATGAGATACAGGGTTATGTGTAGCTCTGTGCTTTCCTTTTGGGGTCTGCCTGCCTGTAAAGACCATATAATCTGGTCCGTTCTTTGTAAGTGGTAAATTAAGTTAGAAAGGCTCTGTCTCTGCAGGGGAGGGTTGCATTGACCATTGCTGCCTGGGATTGTGAGGACCTTTGCTCAAGAAGGAGATACAGTTATAGAAGAACATTATTGTCGTGCTCTGAAGTCACATTTCCAGCAGGTCTATCAGCAAGAGAACTGAAATTTTGATCTCCGCAGGCCTGTTACCTCTGTCCTTCTCAGGCAACGGGGAGAGAGGTGTTATTTCTTGGTCCACTCAAACACCAACACACGGCACCACGAAGTCAGAAAAAAAAAAGGGCTCTACGACTTTACAGCTTTTCTTGTTAGTTGGCCTTGATTTCAGCACAGATACTTACAGAAGTAGAAGGGTCAGAGGAAAATCAAGGTAAATGGTGTTATACAAATTGGGAGTAGAGAGTTTCCAAAAGAGATTTATCAACAGAGCCAGATGCTGCTGGAGGTTAAGAAAAATGTGAAGCAAGAAAAGGCTGTTGGATGTGTTGATGAGGAAGTAATTGGAGGCCTTCAAGTAGTAATTCTGAAAATATGGTTTATAGTCCTTTGCAAGGCCAAGTGAATTTTCACTGGAACTCATATGAAAGTACACATTCATTGTGTAGCGATATGGGTGCGTTATGTACAACTGCAGACTTTTTTTATGCCAAAGGGTCATTGAATGAGTTTTTAAGAGTTGGTACAATTTGGTATTAATAAACTAAAAGTTAGCATGTTATTAGTATATATTGACACTTTTAAAGGGTGAAGGAATGAGGTATAATGAAGAAATAGGCAGAAGACCAAGACCAATTTTTGCTCAGAACAAAGGATAAAGATAGGATGGTAAACAGAAAATCTTTTTCCCCCAGATCATAAGAACTGTGACCTTTATACCACAGCAACAGTATCATAGATGACTTTATCTTTCTTCTTAAGATCCCTACATTAGTAAGGAGCTACCCCTTTTAACACATGAAATAACAATACTAGAGTTATGGTAACAGTAATATTTTGAGACGTTTTGAAAACAATTGCAATACCAACTTCATAAGTTTCTCATAAACTTACTCTGTTGTCATTATGGGCTGCTAGGTCAGTTGATCAGAATAATTAATCAAAACAATTCACCAAGGAGCTAAATGTATATTGGTAGTGACTGAGAAAAGATATAGATATTTCTTGTTTAGAAAGGGTAAGACCTTGTGGACAAGGATGATATTCAGGAGCTACTGGAATTTTGTGCTCACACATTTAAGAACTTTTGCCTATTCTGTTTTCTAAATTGCTAGGGAGACTGAGCACAACTTAAAATATTAAATAACTATGTATGTATGTTTGGAAGTTGCAGGTACATGATCAAATGCCAAATAAGAAATGTTGCTACATTATCAAATAATAGTTAAGAACATGGGTTAGTAAGGTAGACTTGGATTCAAACCTAGGGTGAGAGGCCTTGGTCAAATTATTAACTGTCTCCGAGCCTTAGTTTCTTCCTCTGTCAAATGGGAGTGATAACTGCATCCCCTTCGTAGTCTTTATGTGAGAACTACATGAGCCACTAGATAGAAAACAGCTAGACCTGGCAGATAAAAATGCTCAGTAAACTTTGCCTAATGATATGTGTTTACTATACATTGATGTTGAAAACAATTAATTTAATGACTTGATTCTCTGGATATTCAGCACAAGGGAAAACGGAGTAGCAACTTTGTTGATGAAATGAAGGTCTTGAACTTATTTACTGGAACGGTGTTAATATTGAGACACTAAGAAGTGGCCAGATTGGATCTGCGGTGTTGATATTTACTGATTGTTATGCTTGTCCATGAGCTTCAGCCAAAAGTCAATCAGGAAATCTAGGCCTCAGGAAAAAGCAGTGATCAAAATAATTTGGTTTTGCAAAAGTGCTATGTTTTTGGGGAGAATATATATTTAAGGTTGAAGGTCAAAACAGCACATTTTAAGAAGGGTACCTTGATTTCAGAATCTTTGCTTCTGTTCACTCTCTATCCTGCCCCATTAAACCATGGCTGCTGAGAACATGCAGCCCAAATCCTAAATTGTACAGAAAACTATAGATGTTGAATTCAATCCATGTTCATCCTCCTTTTCTATGAGTACAGATTAAGTACTAATATTGAAACAGAACCACATTCAGTGCGTTAGATTAGGATTCCTTATCCTACTCATTTGAAAGCTTTTTATAACCTAGTTTTTTTCCATTTCATTAATCTCTGTCCTCTATTTTAATATTACCTCTTAATTAGTGTCACCTTTCACATCCCCTGATAACGTTCTTGTGAAAAGACCTTTTCTTTCACCTGCAAAGACTTCTAAAATTTAGCAATTAAATGAAGAACTTTTGCACAGTGTTCTGAAAACTTTAAATTCTGTATAATTTAGAGTAAGCCCCCATCCTTATAATAAGCTATTTTTAAAAATCATGAAATGATGAGGGTCTTGACTTTTCCAAGTACAAATTCACTAGAGGAGATAAAGTTTCCATAAAATATAAAATAATACTCTCTATATTTTTATGATACTATTATTCCTACACTTTTTGATTTTGCATCCATTTATACTTGTACAAATATTTTTATAAAAGTTGCAGACATATCTATGGGTGAAAAAGAAGAAAACAGACGTGTAATACAAAGTTCTTTAGAGACGGGAGAAAAATCACGATTTAAACACAAACAGATATTATCCTGGGTACAGTAAACAAATATAATAGCAAATTCCTTGCTTTTAATAGAGTTTTCAAGTCTTATTATTGTATGTTCGAGACCACAGAAATTTCCACCTTCACCTCCCCTGATTGTTTTCTATCTTTTACCAAACATTATTTTTTCTCCGTTTTTCTTGTTGTGTCCTTTTTCAGCTTCCCCTGAGTTGTAACTCCCCCTCCCCATCCTTCAGTATTTTGACAGAACCCAGCAGCCAAAGGTTGAGTTGAAAATGGCTGGAATTGGGGCCAGGCAGAAACCCTGTATGGACCAAAGCTCAATGCTCAGGCAATGTTGCCTGAAAAATGAGGTCAGACAAATTCAGGTTTCTACGTCCAGTCTCATCAAAATGACAAAACTCTAGTCATCAGAGCCCTGACTGTTCCCATTCATGGAGCTTTTCTGAAAAGGACAGAGGAAGCTTCTCATTATAGTATTCAATAAAAATCAAGACCAAACTAACTTCAAAGTGGCATTTAGGGATACTTGGAAATAGATGTCCAAGGGCAAACTAATAATCTTTCAACACCCCAACTACTTTGCTTTCTAGTCATAAACTGATATTGTCCCAAGCCATCAAATATATAAATACTCTTTTTTTAAAAAAATGAACTATCCTTACACGTCATTGGTGCTTTATTCCAGATGTGGTAAAATAGGGAGATGGTTACCTTTTATTTTTGTGTGCTTATATTCAATAAAAAGGAATATTTTTTTTTGGACTTTGAACTGATCACATGCAAAAGCTTGAGCCATGAAGGGGCAGGGAGATCACATAAGCTCTGAAATATCAGTCCAGTCACAAGTGGTTTGGAGTCTAACGCTCCATGGAAGGATGTTGTAAATTTACTTTCATTTTGATTCCCTCCATGAAGTTTATGTTTCACTTCAATGACTGTAATAGGATTCTGTTTTTTACCCTTCTGGTGAACTACAGAGCTCTCTAAAAAACATGATAAAATGAAATGAGGTTTATTGACATGTGCTTTTGAGATGCAAATATAAACTCTATGATTTACTGTCCTTTCAACTTTTATTCTTGGTAATTTTGATTTTTCTATCACAGTGGAAATTAACAATTTTCTGCCTAACTAAAAATGAATAAAGATGGAGTATGGAATAAGTTTTAGTCAGTGTTCTTGTGGTCCTTTCATCTGTAGAAGGATATGGCAAAATAATAATAAGCATATAATTTTCCACAATGTGTTATTTTTGTGATTAGCACCTCAGGAACCATCTCATTTCTGGAAAGGAAAGATTCTGAGTGATGCTGTCTGCAGCATAACTGTAATGCACAGCATGACTGTGCCAATTTCATCCTGTTATTACTTCCCAATTCCCAGAGTAGGATTCTTTTTTTTTTTCTTTTAGCAAGATTGGAGTCATGATATTTATTAGGATTGCTCTATCTCTGATCTAATTATTTAAATTGTTATATAGAAGTGCATGTATTGATCAGAAAAACAAAGGAGATTATATATAGTTTATTCTGCCTGCTACAGCTAAATATAGAAATGGCTAATTTCATACAACACAATCTAGCGTCAATTATCAACTGAGTAATTCATGACAGCAATTAAAAAAAATAAATTTAGGACCATGGAAGCTGTAAGGGAAGATATTTTGGTGTACAAGATTAAGAAGCCACATTTTCTTTAAAGCTTTAATTTCTATTAAATGTGAGATTTAAGCAGGTTAGCCCTGTATAAAGAGTATATATGCACTAATATTAAAAGAAAATCGCTAAAAACTTCCCTTGCTCTTTAGTCTAAAATCTTGCTGCTAAACCCTAAGTCCTGCTTTGAAATTCTTGCCAAGCCATAATTTGGCATTATTATCTGCTCATGTCTCATGCCAGACATGTACTAAAAAAATAAAAACTAAAAAAAAATCTGGCAGCCCTACATTTTGTGGGAAATAGAGCTTGACTTCTCAAATCAAATGATTTATTTGGGCCATCTTGATGACTGTTTTCTGCAGTATTGAATCAGACAGGAAGTTAACCCAATTTTATTATTAAGATGGATGTAAACACCAGATGTGTTATTCTTTGACATTGTTATTCATCATCAAAGACCACAGATAAAATAAAAATTATCTATAATATGTACCAATACTAGAACCACTATATTATTTTTAAACATCCAAACTCAATTCTTATTTTCAATCTTTTTATATCCAGAACTTCATACGATGCCTAGAACACAGTGGAAACTAAATACATAGTTTTTGAAATAAACTTAAGTGAATTAAACATTTTGTGAGGTTTTTCACCTGAGCACTTTACATATAGATTAGCTAATGAATTCATACATAATTTTTTGATGAAAGCCATAATTTTTATGAAAACAGTCACAGTTTAATAATAAGGCTCTTGGTTTACTGAAGAAAAACAACAAATCTGAGTTCCCCAGCTGGGAATCAGGCCAGGGATGTCTCATCTTCCAAACTTTCATTCACTGGTCCCCCACATCCGATTATAATGGCAGATACTGACTAGTCTTTTAGTGAAGTCTGTATGCAAACACAGGGTCCCCAAGACGCTGCTATTATAAAAACATCTAGATTTAGTGAATTAGCTCACTGTAACCCTCTCTCAATTTTCTTTTCTAGTTATAAATGCAAGCAATCATCTTTGCTCCAATGTAAGTGTGAGAAATACACTGAACGAGACAGAAAATCTCTGTATCATTTAATATCTTTTATGAAACTTCTGAATTCTGTTCAAGCAGATGTATTTGTAATTCTACTCTCTTTAGGACGGTTATGAATTTTACAAGAAACTCCTTATGATGGTGGTAGGGTCTTTACTGTTAAGATATGTTGAATAATTGCATAGTATTTTCTTTGAATTTCAGACTTTGGGGCTAAAGAAATTTCCCTAAATTTCACAAAGGTTCTCTGCTGACTCATTTATATACATGCATATAAACAGATACAGACATAAATCTCAACGTTTACCCTCCTAACCTCAAAACATTACACACGAGGACCCTCTACTTCACCCATCAGGAAAGATTCTCTTACCTGTTTGGAATTGACTGGATGTGGTGATAAATTTGACTTCCATTTGTACTCTTCTGTGTGTTATTTCCTCCCCATGGCAGGCTGGACTAATCACAAAGCTTTCTAAGCTTGTGTGCTGAGATGAAGCCTCGTTTAGTCACCTGGAGGTAACCGCCTGGTACTATTTCTAGAGACATTGCTGATCCCAGGTCTACTGTAGCAGCCTGTGCTTTCCCAAGAGATACCCCAGGTGCTTGCTATTTCAACAGTTTACTAGAATTGAAATTCATGGGGATTTTTTTTCACAGTAATTAGCAAAACTGTAAGATGAGAACTTTATGAGCTGAGGACAAGGTGTGTTGCATGAAGGGCATTTTTTTCTGCCTGGCTTAAAAATATTAAACACTCACAAGCTATTTTCATAATAAATATAAAATTCTTCTAAAACTTCCATTATTTTCGCCAAAATTACCCTACTCAGTACTAGGGGCTTTACAGATATCTCATTCTAACACTCTCCATGACTTAGAAAGCAGGGATTGTTGTTAATCTGTTTATTGATGGGGAATTTAAGTGACTTAAGCAAAGCCCAAATAATGAATCTGGGATTCAAATACAGGTTGGTCGGATTCCAAAACTGATGATTTTTTTTTCTCAGTACACCATATGTGCACCATTATGATTTAACACAGAGGGATTTCAGATAAATGTTGTAAGTTTATTATTAGAGAAATATTTGGTCTAAAAAAATAGGAGGCAACAAAAATAATTAAGACATTATCTCTGTCTTTAAGGAGTTAACAGTCTTCCAGAAAAAGGGTAGCTGAAACACTTTGGGGATTCTATGAACTATCGCCTCAAGTTATATGGCATAACTCTAGCAAGGTTGCAATAAAAACTTAATTACATTTATACATTACTGGTGGCATGGTAAAGTGATTTTTTAAAGCAATAGAGCACTGTCAAGAGTCTTAAAAATGTTCATAATCTTTGATCCAGTAATTCCTCATCTGCAAATTTTTCTTAAGGAAATGATTTCAATGAGTAAAAAATAAATAAGCACAAAGATTTTCTTTGCCACATTATAGTAAAAAATCAGAAGCAACTTAAATGAACTTAAACCAATACTAAAAAGGATAAGTAAATTATGGTCTATCAGTGGGAGGTAATTGCTGTCCTAATCCTCCCTTTCCTGCACCATTAGCTTATCCTCTCTATTACATCTTTCTAATCTGCCTTAAAATGTGCTATAATATTTCTCATATTAAAACAAAAGCCAAACAAACCAAAAGACCGTATTCATCTACCATTCTTTTTTGTTACTCTCCTTTCAAACAAAAGGTCTCAAAAGAATTGTCCTTATGCATTGTTTCCAATTCCTCTTTCCTCCTCCCCTTCTCCCTGTGGTGTTAAACTGAGCTGGATTGCTACATCCAGTGGTCAATCCTCAATCTTCATCTTGCCAGCCTACCAGCAGCCTTTAGTGCAGATGATTCCACCCTCCTCCCTGACCCTCTAGCCTCGTGAGGCTTCCAGGATGTCACGCTTTCTTAGTTTTGCTTCTTGTGGCCATTCCTCCTCATCTTCCCGGCCTCTATACATTGGACAGCTCAGTGCTCAATTCTTAGTCTCTTCCTCTAAACTACAGTCTCAAATTAACCAGGACCTCTCCTTCAGAACTCAAGACTTGTAAATCCACTTGCATACTTGACATACCCCCTGAGAAACTAACTTCGTCTCATCCACAGAACTCCCGATTCCTTCCCTACACACTTCTATCCCAAATCTGCGCCTCCTTCAATTCTCTTCCTCTCCAAAACAGGCAGCTTAACTCTTCCACGTGCTCAGGTTAAAAAACCAGCCATTGTTCTTGCCTCCCTTCTTTCTGTCATGTCCCACAGTTGGTAAATCTAGTCAGCTCCACCTATGAACAACATTGAGAACAAGACCACTTCTCACCACCTCCACCGCTGCTGCCCTACTCCCCATCATTATGGGCCATGGTGACAGAGTCCTGATGGGTCTCCTTGGTTCCACTCTGCTCCACAGAGTTTATTTTCTGCACAAAGCTGAAGTGATTTTTTTAAACCACAAATTGGATCATGTCAGTACTTTCCTAAAAACCCTCTGAAGGCTTCTAACTCATTCAGAATAAAATTAGAATGTGACATGGCCTTACTTGATCTCTCTAATAGCACCCCCACCCCCATCTTCCACCCCTCTCTCCCTCACTTCACTCCATTCATTCTGGTCTCCTTGCTGCTCTTCAAACACACTGGGCTCCCTCTGGCCGTTTCGTTGTTAGAAACCCTCTCCCTGAGATAACTGCAGGGCTCACTCCCTCACTTCATTTAGGTCTCTACTGAAACACTACCTTTTCAGAGATGTCTTCCCTAATCAGACACTGTAGAATACCACCTGTCACTGTCTGCCTCCTCACCCTGCTTTATTATTTTTTTCTTAGCACTTTTCATCATTGATGTGTTATACTCTGTCCCTACCAGAAGCAATGCTTCAAAAGAGCAAGGATTTTGGCTGGTTTGTTTCCTGATAATCTGCAGAGCTTAGAAAATGCTTAGCTTATGGCAGAAGCTCAAGAAATATCTTTTTAATGAATGAATAAAGCTGATCCATAATTTAATATTAGGTGGAATAAGCATAATGTAAAGTTATATGTATACTTTAGTTGTAACTATATAAATATGTTAAAGTTTGTAATATATAATGGTTTCATATCTTATGAAATCATTAAAATAGTTTTAGGTGATGGGATTTGAATAAAATGTTATTTTGTTGAGTTAATTTTGAAGATTTTTAAAATATAAAATTACCATGTCTATCTGGAAAATGATTGCAGTTGACAGTTACAGAGAATGCAGTTGCTGTTTTGAGAAATGACTACCTTCAACCATATATCTCAGAGGAAGACAACCACAGTGATTTCAGAGTTAATACCACTCCCCTACATTTGAACGGCATCTCCCATTTCATTCGGAATAGCACATCAGTTAAGTGCAATGATTCAGAGTCAGACCGTCTGGGTCTGAATCATAGCTCATCCACTTCATAGCTGAATAAACTTAAGCTAGTTACTTAATCTCTCACAGGGTCAGTTTCTTCATCTGAAAGAGAGAATAGTAATCTACCTACCTCAGAGGGCTGTGAAAGGGATTAACTGAGATAAACTTTCTGAGAGTATGTAGGATGTTGCCTAGAACCTAATGTGCACTTAATAAATGCTACCATTCAATATTTTTGTTATTATTAAGCTGAGCAGAGATTTTTTTCCTGCATTTCACAGATAAGGAAACTAAAATTCAAGACAGTTAAATGACAACCAATAAGTGGCAGAACTAGACCTTCTTACCTCAACCCAAATTCAATTGTTCTACCTTGTCATGTGGCCATTCTGCAGGAGGAAAGCCAAGGCTAGACCCATTCTGTTTGGTATGGAAAAAGATGCTTTGTGTCTTGGTGATCTTTTCTGTCATATCTCTTATCTAGATCATAATTTATTGCCAATAGGGGCATCTCATAAGTGATGTAAATTTCAAACTTGTATCTTGCAATTAGCCTATTTAAAAATATAGACAATAAGATGTAATTATTTTTAAGATAATTCAGAACCTTTAAGTTTTAGATAATTTTAAAATTCTCATATTGGGCACAGGTATTAAGAACAACACTGAATTTTATATGCCTATTGACTTCTATTATATGAGGGGTTTTCAAAATGTTTATAGAAAATGTATATTATGCAAAAACTATGACTGGATTTCAATTGTTTTGGCACCAAAATAAACTCATACTAACTTGTTATAACTTGCCTGAACAGGATCTAGTTTGAGGCTCTAAGAAGTATAAGATATCAGTTTGAAAAGAGACCCTGTCAAAGCAATGTGAATTCTGCCAAAAATGAAGCAAGAGCAAACGTCAAATTTATGGTGAAGCTTGGGTGGAAGAAGGATGAAATCATTGGTGATTTATGAAAAGTTTATGGGGACAATGCCCCCCCAAAATCAGGAGCTTACAAATGGATAACTCATTTTCAGAAGGGACAAGATGATGTTGAAGATGAAAGCCACAGCAACAAACCATTCACATCAATTTAAGGAAAAAATTCATCTTGTTCATGCCCTTATTGAAGAGGGACAATGATTAACAGCAGAAACAATAGCCAACACCATAGACATCTCAACTGGTTCTGCATACACAATTCTGACTAAAAAATTAAATTTGAGCAAACTTTCCACTAGATGGGTGCCAAAATCATTGCACCCAGACCAGCTGCAAATAAGAGCAGAGCTTTCAATGGAAATTTTAAACAAGTGGGATCAAGATCCTGAAGCGCTTCTTTGAAGAATTGTAACCAGCAGAGGAAACATGGCTTTATCAGTATGATCCTGAAGACAAAGCACAATCAAAGCAATGGCTACCAAGAGGCGGAAGCAGGCCGGTCAAAGTAAAAGTGGATCAGTCAAAAGCAAGCAAAGGTCATATGGCAACAGTTTTTTGGGATGGTCAAGGAATTTTGCTTGTTGAATTTCTGCAGGGCCAAGGAACAAAAACATCTGCTTATTAAGAGAGTGTTTTGAGAAAGTTAATCCAAGCTTTAGCAGAAAAATGCCTGGGAAAGCTTCACTAGAAAGTCCTTTTCCACTACAACAATGATCCCACCCATTCCTCTCATCAAATAAGGGCAATTTTACAAGAGTTTTCATGGGAAATCGTTAAGCATCCTCCTTGTAGTACTGATTTGTCTCCTTCTGACTTCTTTTTGTTTCCTAATCTTAAAAAACCTTTAAAGGGCCCTCATTTTTCTTCAGTTAATAATGTAAAAAAGACTGCACTGACATGGTTAAATTCCTAGGACACTCTGTTCTTTAGGGATGGCCTAAACGACTTACAAAAGTGTCACTTACAAAAGTGTCTTGAACCTGATGAGCTTATGTTGAGAAATAAAGTTTATATTTTTAATTTTTATCTTTTAATTCCATTTTTTCATGAGCTTTTTGAAGTTCCCTTGTATATCACTAGCTAATCATATTTCCTTACTAATGAACTATTTGACAATGTTTGAAGAAATGAGGGAGAAGAACGTGGTTGGTTCAGCCAGATATATTGTCTCTAGAATACCTCATAGGCACCAGATGGGGATTCTGGAATCATACATGAAATTTTTAAAATCCACGTTATCACATTATTAAAAAGTCTTATGTAAAAGATGTTTATTGAGAAACTTACTTGCCTAAAATATAGACCTAATATGAAACTGACCAATCCTTGAAATAATGGTGTGACCACCTGGGTATTTAGGAAAATCTGGAATAACCAGAAGACTTATGATCTAGAAACAACCATGTGTCTATTTACATGAGTGACTAAGGAACTTCCTGGGAAGAAACCTGTCCTAAGAGGGGTGGGGGCTGGGTCTCAAAAGAGGGATTTAAAGACAATGGACTAGAGTGAAATGGAAGAGGAGGGAAGAGGAATGTAGATCAAGGCTTGTGCCAGAACTCTGGGGAAATGAAGACTGAAATAAAAACAAATAAACAAAAAACAAAAAACTGACATCATTTTGGGTACATATATAACCAAGGAACACACACAAATGGAAGAAGAAGCAGGAGAGGAATCCCCTTCCTTTGGTACTATACAGTGCAGAGCTTCAGCTCAGGGGGGTTCAGAGAGCTAATCAGCACATGTGGGTCCTCAGTGATGAGACACAGGGCCTTGAACCACAGCAATCAGAGAACAGTGTCCTCGGTGAATATTTCAATGACATCAGCATCATCCCTGGAAACCTCGACACAGCCGCAGCCAGATATTATCACTGCCAACACCTATGGCAATTTCCTAGGTGCAGGAGACCCCATAGCAGGTGACCCAAAGAGTAAGGGCAGGAAACTTTACTCCTGCATATGTCATGCAAAGCTAAAAGAAACACTCTTATGAGAGAAAGTTGATGCCTTCTAGGAATTCCTATCAAATATCAGGATAGGAGAATCGAGAAGGGCTGGAGATCTGGTGAGAGTTGATATGTAGGGGCATAGGGAGGCAGGTGGCAGGGATTGCCAATAGTCTCTGTTATAATGCAAATCTTGTTACCATGCCAATATGGCTAGGGCAACACAGATTTCTTTTGACTTTTGGGATGCCACATACTCTAACATGCTATCCTCTTTGTCATTTTTTTCAGCTGGTTCACTATTTATCATTCAGGTCTCAATTTAAATGACCCTTTCTCAGGGTCTCTTTTGTTACACCCTCAATTTAAATTGAATTAAATCTCCTATTCCCTAAGCTGAACTTCTTTCTAAATGTGATAACTATTGTAAAGTATTCCTTGAAGTCCCAAGCATGTTCAAACAAATAGTTAGGATGTTGGAATAGCTTCAGAACAAAATAACAAGAGATGAGATCAATCTTTGATGATTTTCTAACAAGCTACAAATGAAAATTTTACAGTAACTCTAGAATAAGATAAAATAAATTCTCATCCATTGAATGTGTGGGAAAAAAATTAACATGTTTGTTATTAACTCATTAGAATTCCTCTAAGCGTATTATTTTTCAACTTTGTATTACCATGTGATAAAAATATAACTGCATGATTTATTATTCATACACTCCATTAGGGGTATGTATAAGTATCATTTCTGTTTGTATCACATTAAAACTAGAGAAATACACAAGTACCTCAAAATTTATTATTCCCTTTACTCCAAAGACAAAGTTTCATGATTTATTACCATTGGTAGAACCATCCCTGACATAAGTAAACAAAACTCTTAAATATGCCTGGTTATCAAATGTGTGTTATATGATGTGCATACTTTCTAGTGCTTGATTTTTGAGTACTACTGAGTGTCATGTATTATGAGGAAGGCAATTACTAAATAACACATTTTCAAAAACAGTTTATTGAGTCCTGTATGTTCAAAATGTATTTAGCAGGTTTGTTTGTTTCTTTCTTTCTTTTTTGAGACAGGGTCTTGCTCTGTTATCCAGGCTGGAGTGCAATAGTACAATCATAGCTCATTGCAACCTTGAACTTCTGGGCTCAAGCAGTCCTCCTGCCTCAGCCTCTCAAGTAGCTGGGACTACAGGTGTGGCACCACCCTGCCTGGCTAAATTTTTTTTTTTTTTTTTTGCTAAGATGAGGTCTTGTTACATTGCCCAGGCTAGTTTCAAACTACTGGCCTCAAGCGATCCACCCGCCTCAGCCTCCCAAAGTGCTGGGATTATAGGCATGAAATACCATCCCTGGCCTATTTAGCAGATTTTTAATAACGGATAATCTGTCTTCCATTTCACTTGACTACCCTTACATATGCACACTAAGAGTGAGTTTATGTGACCCTCGCCAGAATATACAATGTTTTTTTTTAACGTTACAGTTTTCCTATCCTTGTAAACAAATATTGACTCTGTGACTGAATTAGGTCTTACCCAGTGCCAATTAGTGCCTTTAAGACAAACTAGATATGTGATTTGTAAACATGTGTTTTGGTTTAACATAATCAGTAATTTTATCAGTGCTAAAGATAATCACAGAAACTAAGGAAAATGACATGTTTCTCCACAAATTTATTAGACCCCTGCTGTAAGTCTGTAAATGAATTACCAAGGTAAAGAACACATCTCTTCCATTGAGAATTTAAATTGTGAGGGGATCACAATAGACATAAAGTAAACCAAAAACTAAATTAACTATATGCTGCATAGTCTACGTTGTCACACACACAAAAATCCAGCATGATTAAAAAAAATTAACTAAGTTGTCTGATCAGCATAATAAAGAACACATTATAAAATAAAGAATAACTAATCAAGGCATATATATAAATTATATCCCCTCTTCGTTCTTGCTTATTCTTTACTCTTCAATGCTCTCTCTTTGGAGCGACTGCTCGTTTTGTTTCCCTGGCTTGGAATAGATGTTTACTTGATTCATTCAACAAATATTTATTGAGTTTCTCACATATGCCAAGCACTGTATACATGGGGCATGGAGGCCCTCGCGATCCTGTGAAAGCTCTTTCCTCCTCTTATCAAAGGCAAAGCCCTCCACGTACGCTCCCATCCCCTATTATGCTCTTAAGAATTTTCTTCCTCTTTTATTTTCTGCATCATCAGTTATTCCCTCACTACTGGATTATTCCCACAAGCATATAAATATACATAAACCACCCTGACCAGGCGCAGCGGTTCACTCCTGTAATCTCAGCACTTTTGGAGGCTGAGGCGGGAGGATCGCTTGAGCCCAGGAGTTCGAGGTTGCAGTGAGCTATGACCGCGTCACTGCACTCCAGCCTGGGTGACAGAGTGAGGCCCCATATCTAAAAAAATGAATAAATAAATAAAAATAAAACAAATACATACAAACCATCTTGAGCATTAAATCTTCATGGGGTTCCCATCTCTCTCTCCTTATTGCCCCATTTCTTTGTTTCCCATCACATGGAATATTTTCACCCAAATCATCTACGGTTTCTGTCTCATCCTTACCTCTACTTTGCTCTTCAACTACTGTCATCTGACATTGTCCCAACAATTGAAAGATACCAATCCAATGGCTTCCACATTGCCACATCCAAGAGACACTTGTGTGTCCTCATCTAATTCTCAGAAGCTATTTGGAGCAATTGACTACTCTTCTTGAAATTTTCTTCTCTTAGCTTCCCTGGCATCATATATTCCTGGCTTTTCTCCAACTTCAGTGGTGTTCCTTCTCATTTTCTTCACTGGTTTCTCTTCTTCTACACCACTTCTGAATGTTGATGAGACTTAGGGTTCCTGCCTGGATACGTTCTAGTTTCTATCTATACTCTTTCCCTAAGAGATCTTATCCAGTCCCAGGTTTTACACACTCTTTATGTGCTGATGTTTTCCAGATGTCTCTATCTCCAGCCTAGGTCTTTCCTCTGAGTTCCACATACTCATATATCTAAATGCTACTTGATATCTCACTGGGGCATCTAAAAGTAATTTCAAATTCAATATGTTCCAATTATTCCCAAACCTGTTAGTCTGAGAGTCTGATTATTCCTAAACCTGTTAATCTTCTAACTTTCCCATTTTAGTAAATGGAACCACTAAACCATTCCATTGTACTTCTACAAAGTTCTACAAAGTTCACAGAAAAAGACCCATTCAATCGGACAAGATAAAAACCTGGGAAGCACCTGTGAATCCTCTTCTTCTCTCACCTACCACACACACTCCATCCTCAGACCTGTCAGTTCTGCCTCCAAATATACAATAAATCTTCCTGTTTTTATCTGTCTCCACTGTCAGCACCAAGTTCAAGCTACTGTCATCTATGTCATGGGATCCTATTAGAGCATCCCGGCTTCCATTCTCGTCCCTTCCCAATCTATTCTTCACATAACATCAAGAAAGATCTTTTAAAAATATAAACAAGATCACATCTATTCCATACAGAAACTCTTTCAGGCTTCTTTCCCACTGCTTTTAGAATAAAGTCCCAGCTGCTCACCTTGGCTTATAGAGCCCTGTATGTCTCTGCCTCCAGCTCGCTTCACCGGCCTCTTTGTCCTCTCTTTCCAGTGATCCAACCACACTGGCCTCCTTTCTGCTTTGCAAACCTTTGTACTGGCTCTTCCTTCTGTTTGTACTATCATTCTCCCAAATTTTGAAATGTTGCTTTACCTGATTCTTCAGGTCTTGGCTCAAAAGTCCATCCTGATGGAGGCTACTCTGTTCATTTTATCTAAAGAAGCCCATCACCCAGCCCTCATCACACTGTCGGTCTCAGTAGTTGGTATGTATCTCTCATAGACATTACTATAATTGTGTGCGTGCATGCGTGTGTGTGTTGTTGTCTGAATGTTAGCTCTTTGAGGAGCAAGCCACGTTGCCTTGTTTACTTCAGTACCTATCATATTTCCTGGAGCATAAGTAGGTGCTCAATAAATTTTTCTTGAACAAACAAATGCAGAAAAAAAGAAAGAGTGGAAAGAAACAGAAAATAACAAAAAGTGGTCTCAGAACCTTGGTAGAGGAAGTACAAGGGGCTCCATGAGCAATATTTTAAGGGCACCTAATCTCTCTATCAGGGGAAGAGAATTTCAAAGTCCACTTAACCTCCCTGACCATACTTGTACACGTTAAACTTTATCTCCAAAGAACAGTGCAATGTACCTATACATCAAAGTACACTATTTAGCCATGTAAGATAAGTCCAAGTGTTAAATATGCACATACACATATCACATGTATGGTGTATGTACTTACATTAAATAAAATGCTCTTAAATCTAGATATATCACCGTGTATTATTTTATAATTACTTGGGTATTTTGTTCCTGATTCCTCAAGTGTTAAAGATTCCAATTGAGGTCCAAGCATCACATGTTTATTTCCTCTAAAGCAAAGATTTATCTTTACATATTGAGTTTTGGTGAGCTGATATCTAAAAGAAGTTGATACCCATGAGAGAAGCTAATATGTACTTTTAACAAACAATGTCCAGGTGTGATATTTATATTTCTTTGTCATTAAATATCTTATAGCACTGATCTTTTCACCCTATGGACATATATGTTCACATGGATATGTATATGTTTCCTTATCAAAGTTTCATTAAGTAGGAAAAAGTCAACTCTTTCTGGGAAATGAACATGAGAAAATATTCTTGGTGATGAGAGAAAAGAAGAACACTCTAAATGTTTGATGTGTAAATCATTTCAAAGAAAAGGTGGGTTTTTATATAATAAGCCCAATCCAAGCCTTTTATGTAAATTTATAGCACCCAAAATAATCCATATCATAAGCACTTTGTCACACAGCAGGGCAGGTCATGGGGCAGAATCTCAGAGAGAACAGTGGCATGCCAGGCTGCTCCACTGGCCCTTTTAATTAGCAGCTCATCATAAATAACATCAGAACAGGTGATTCGGAAGAAGCCAGAGGTCACCAAGATATGATGAAAACACATGGCAGCCTAGAAAGCTCTATTCTCTCTGATCTTCAGGCTAGCTGTCTACCTGGAGGTACAGAAGACATCTGGAAATGTGACACCCACGCTGGACTGCGCAGCTTGAGACTGCAGTGAATGTGGGCACACACATTAGTTTGGTTGTTTTGCTAAAACAAAATGCCAAAAACTGATAAGAATAGTAAGATACCTGGGGTGCATGATCCAGTCACTGCCTATCTCTCAATTTGTCCAAACCACTTTCCTGCTTGACCACTACATTTTGGATACACTGTTCTCTTTTCTGTGCTGTGGTTGTAGAGCTTGGTATGGAAATCCCCAGGCACTTACAGAACGAGTATGGTGGCAAAGAAAGACAGGACCCAAATGACACACTAGGCCAGTGATTAGGGCAAAAGAGGATGGGGCTATGGGGAGGAATTAGGAGAAACTTGAATATATAAGGCTTTATATCAAAAATAATAAAAAGAGCTAACACTTAGGTAGCACTTGGTATGTCCCAGTCACTGTAAGTGCTTACACTTAACACATTTACCTAATTAATCTTTACAACAAACTCGCAAAATAGGTATAATTATTATCCTCATTTACTAATGAGGAAACTGAGGCTCAAGAGTATTAATGACATTCCCAAGGCCACATGTCTATTAAGTCATGCCCACTCTCCCCTGCTACACACACGCGCGTGCGCGCGCACACACACACACACAAATGGGATTCATTAACATGGAAATCATATTTAAATTAGTTTCAGTAGCAGTTTTTAAAATGAACTTCTGTGGCATAGTAGAATGAGAGTTGAATAAAAATATATATAATAAAATATAAAGATTAAGTTATGATCCCGGATCTTGCACTAATTGTATGAGGTAGGCAGTTACTTTATATCTCCAGAGTTCAACTTTCTTAGTTTGAGATTTTTTTTTTTTATTTTGAGACAGAGTCTTACTCTGTTGCCCTGGGTAGAGTGCAGTGGCATCATCACAGCTCACTGCAGCCTCAAACTCCTGGGCTCAAGTGATCCTCCTGCCTCAGCCTCCCAAGTAGCTGGGACTATAGGCGTGTGCCACCATGCCTGGCTAATTTTTCTATTTTTTGTAGAGACGGAGTCTTGCTATATTGCCCAGGCTGGTCTCGAACTCCTGGCCTCAAGCAATCCTCCCACCTCAGCCTCCCAGAGTGCTAGGATTACAGGCGTGAGCCACTGCTGGGCCTGTGTTCTACATTCTTAAAGCCCATTATTGTGGTTAATTTTGCATCAACTGGGCCGGGCCACAGGGCACCCAGATATTTTTTTAAACATTATTCTGGGTGTGTCTGTGAAGGTGTTTCTGGATGAGATTGACATTTGAATTGGGAGACTGAGTAAAGCAGATTGCCCTTCCCAGTGCGGATGGGCCTCTTCCAATCTGTTGAAGGCTTTAACAGAACAAAAAGGCTGACGTTCCCCCAAGTGAGAAAGAATTTGCTTTCTGTGCCCGACTATCTTCTAGCTGGGATATGAGTTTTCTCCTGCCTTCGGGCTTGGACTCAGACTGGAACTTACACCATTGCCTGTCTTGGTTCTCAGGCCTTCAGACTCCAACTGAAGCTTATGTCATAGGCTCTCCTGATTTTCAGGCCTCTGGACTTGGACTGGAACTAAACCATTGGGTCTCCTGGGTCTCCAGCTTGCTGACTGCAGATCTGGGAACCTCTTAATTGCCATAACCACATGAACCAATTACTTATAATAAATCTTTTTATCTATCTATCCATCTACCTATCAGTCTATCTCTGTATACCCTATTGGTTCTGTTTCTCTGGAGAACCCAAACTAATGCATCCATCTAATAATACTGACAACCCATAATAAATAGATTTTCCAAAGATATTATGATTGGACTCTTCTTTCTCTCAGGTCTTCCTTGTACTTGTAGGAAGTTTTGGCTTTCATCTTATAGATATGAGGGTAAAAACAGATGGTGTGGGGGTGTAGCAGAGTAGATTATGGCTACCAAATTGAGAGAATATTTATTGGAAACCTGTAAGAGTCAGTTTGTCTTTAGCTCACGTTGCTGAACAGAATGCTCATACAACCTAAATAATTGTCACTTTCTACTTTAGCTCCCTTGTCTGACAGCAAAGAAAAAAATGTTAGATCACACGAGTTCTCGCTGAAATGAAACAAATGATAATACTAAAAGAATTATTGAATTATTTACAAAATACAAGCAGAGCCAGCTTAAAACAGCTGTCTTTGCAAACATAATTTGTTAAATTAATACAACTTTATAAAGAGTAATATTTTCAAAGATGTCTTTTCATGACTCATAAAATATTGTCTCATTTACTCTACTAAGCAATGATGAGCAAATTATATTGAGAAGAGTTGTGTTAAAGAAGTCATATTTTGTCAGATTTTAATCAATATATAGTTATGGGAATTAGGCATAAGATACAAGAGTTAAAATGACTTTGAATATTAATAGCAATGGCAGTGAATTTTTTATTTTGTTCCAAATGTACTATTGTACTATTTGCAAACACTTGTTAGATAATGATTGAAAAATGAGTCATGTTAAAGTGATGGGATCTTAGAGATTATGTTGTCTTACCTCTATCAATTTAGAAATGCATTTTACCAAACTCAGAGAAAGTTAGTTTCTCATCTGGGGTCATGCAACTATTGGAAGACCTGGGCTTAGAATCCAGGTTTTCAGGTTCCTATGCTAGAGATCCTTTCTCTTTGCTTGCAACATTTATAATTAGTGTCTGTATTTTGAGATATAGCTTTTCAATATATGATTCTATGAGAGTATAAATAAGTAATTACTTTCAGTATTGAATAAAATTTTTTCCAGTATGATGCCTTGGAAATTGCTTATTTAATATTATAAAAGTTAGGCTTGAAATGTCAATGTGAATGCAACTTTTGGTCTATATGTCAAAATTACCTACTTTAACTCATGAGAATGAATAAGTGTTTGGGTGAATGATTATCATGTAGATTTGGTTTATATTACATGCCTACATAGAATAAAAGGCTACTTTGATAAGACCAAACTGTTAATTTTATCTTAAAAACCAAAATTTAGAGTAAATTTTTACCATATCTTATGAAAGCAAATTTTTGATTTGGGATCATGTTAAAACTTTGTCACTGAAGCAGTTGCTGTTAGCTCATGTGCCAAAGAGCATGGTCGTGTTAAATTGCTGTGCTGTGCCTACAGTCCTGAAGCCCTCCTCTAATTTCATCACTTCAGCACCTCCTCCTGGCCACTGGCGTCCAGGGGCCCACTCGACTAAGGAGTAGCACCTGCAGATCACACAGACAAGAACTGTGGGGCAATAACTGAAAGAGGCACTCTTTGGGGTTGTCAATGCCACGTTCAGATGCCCAGAGTTGGATACTAAATCTAAATTGAAAGACCAAGGAACAGTAGTGTGTAAATTCAAGTAGATAGAGGCCAGTGAATACTTCATAAACATGTGAAGGCTTGAAATTTGTGGTAAGAAGATGAGTGGAAGATTTCACTGGGCCACTGGATGGGTGCTCATCGTGGTGGCTTTCTATATAGTTCCTATGGGACTCTACTATGGGAATTTTGGGCTCACACCAGGTGAGAATAATGTCCATGGAGAAATAGAACAGAATCATGCAGAAGTAAAATAAGGAAAATAAAATGCCAGAGGAAAGATTCTCTACCTATTCCTTGTCACCTATCAGAAAGCAGATCAGTTTCTTTTTTTCTAAATGCAATTAGGTGATTTCTACATATTTGATGAGGGAACAGAATGACAGTCATTCTTGAGAACTATTTGCTATCCATCTTGACTGCTGCTAAGGTGGACTTCTCTGCACGTGTGCATGAGTGTGTATGCATATGCATGCACTTGTGTGTACATATATGTGTTCACGTGCATGGCAGGGACTAGGGTAAGAGGCATAGAAGGTACAAAATTTAAGGAGGCACTCACTTTCAGGAGCGTGCAAGCATTTGGCAGTTTTTTGTTTTAGAAATGGGATTAGAATCAGATAGTCAGTTTGTATGACCCTGAGAGTGAGTGCCTCTCTTGTTTCATTTGGTCCTGGCTCTGTATGTGAGTGTTGTGTGTGTTTTAACTCCAAATTTGGGTCTTTAATTCTTGTATGCTCTTTATAGTTAGGTTGGTTAGCTGGCTATCTTCTTTTAGCATATGAAGATCCCTGATTCCAGCTAATATATAATTAGTAAACTTACCCACATCTTCATAGCAATACTATACCAATATCCATATGGCTGAATACAATTTAAGAAAGTTTGCCCAAGGCCACACAAGAAGTTAACGACAGAAATGGGATTAGAATCAGTCTGCTTCCTGGTTCCTGGCTTCCACCACACCCCACACTGCCTTCGCATGCCAAGACAGAGTGCTGACAGCCTTGACGAATGTGTGAACATGCTGCAAACCATGGGTCATTGCACTAGTGTTAGTAAAAACTCAACTTTCAAGATCATTGCTACAAAAAGAAAGTTTTATTTTTTTCAGATTGTTCATTGTGAAAATTAGAAAAAATAGTATAAAGAAAAAAATAAAGATTATATCCATATCCATATATTCAGTAAAAGATAGCAATTAATATTTCATATATCTCTCCCCAGGCTTATTTTGTCACACACAAACAAGATATTATATATTCTTTTTATCTTTAATTATTTTTACAGAAATAAGTTTATACTGTCTGTGGTGTTATCCTTTTGTTTTCAATTAATATATGATGTCACTTTTAAGCCGAAAGTATATTGTAAAAACATTTAAAATATACTTAATTAATCCTTATTGATGGACATTTATGCTGTTTCCATTTTATCCTGTACTATTCTTTTTGTGCTTTTGGTATTACTTTCTTAGAATTTATAGAATTAAAATTACTGGGTAAAAATCTATGACTTTTGATGGACTTTTGATAATTTTGCCAAGTTGCCCTTCAGGGAGGCTGTAAAATATGAGTTTCCACCAGTAGCTTATTAGTGTGGAACTGGCTGCCTTTTAATGGGGTAATGATTTCCTGTGTTTGAGATAAGCCCATTTGTTTATACTGCCACCCTGTTTCAGTGGTTGCTTTGCTTTCTAGAGCCACAAAATACTGAAATCAATCAGTTTTGTTATTCGTGTGTTGGTTCTTCAAATAGTAAGTGTTAACTATGATAGGCTAAGATACAAATATGAATAAGATAGAGTCTTTTCCCTCAATAAATTATCTAAATTTGATAAACAGTATCAACTAATCTGAGACACTGGCTTAAAGAATTTACAGAGGTTATCTAATTTAATCCTTACAACAACGAAATGTGATGCATAACATTATCATTCTCATCATACAGATGAGGAAATTGAGGTGTGTTCCTCAAGACCACATAACTTGTTAAGTGGTAGAGTTGAGATTTAAACTGGCAGTTTGACTCCAGAGCCTATGCTGTTAACCACGAGGCTAAACTTTCTAAAATATATAAATAAATAGTTCTACTATTAAAAAAAACCATGTAGTAAGATAATGTGTGTGGGCTCTGGCCAGAAACAGAATGTAGAATATAATTGTGCCAAAGGAAAAAGTTCTTTATATGGTAACATATAGACCTTGAAGTTCTGATGTAGTCCCTCCCCTGGCCAAGTGCTATAAAAGCCATTGAACCTATAGTTCTGGCCTCTTCCATCTTGTAGATTTCTTACCCCTACAGCCCTGAGTTGACCAACCAACTACAGATCTGTCTTCAGGGGGGAATAGGGAGACACCGTGGAGCTATATCCATTCACTTGCATCTTAATCTGGTGTATATCGGCTGCCTGTTTGAGAGTTATCTGAAATGAAAGCACCCTTGAACTGGGTCTGAGTCATCATTCTTGCCAGTATTTGAATCCAGACTAGGAGTTTGGATCTGTTCCAGTTCATTCTTTCCAACCAAGGACCATAATAGTTAAAGTTTTATGGTAACTCAAAAGAGAGTGACTAAATGCAGTTAAGTGACCAGAGATGACTCCCTACAAAGGTGGCATTTGGGATGGGCCTCAAATGATGAGCAATACTTCAGTTTAGAAAGGGATAAGGAGAACATTTTAGTAGAATCCATAGCAGGAGAAACATTGTGTAAATATAGAAAGGAGAACGTTGTTTTGAGTGTAGTGCTGGTGGTAAGAAATCCAGACTGACCAAAGATATTGGCATATATATGGGATATATGGTAGGAAAAAATGAACAAGTAATGCAGGTTAGGTCCAAATTGTCAAGAACCTTGATTGCCAGCAATGGAGATTGATTTTGATTTTGATTTTGTAAGTTGTGGGAAACCACTTAAACTATTTGACAAAGCAATAAAGGTCCTCTATAAATGAATCCCAAAATCCTTTTGTAAATTCTCAGCACACAACTTCCTTATCAGCACATGTATACATTTTCTTAGATCCAGACATCCCATACTGCCATTTGCTCATTCCTCAAACATGCTGTCATTTTATACCCCCATTCCTTTCTGTTGCTTATTCTGTTCTGAAATGTAGCTCCCAACTCCTTTATCAAATCTTACTTAACCTAAAAGCCCCAACCTGAGTGCTACTCCCATGGTATCCTTACCCCAAATCAGAAATTGCTCTTTTCCTCTCCTACAGCTGACTTTTTTTCTTTTCCCTTGCAACTTCTCACTAGAGGGGTCGAAAAAACTAAATACTCATTTCTGCATCCTTCCTTACAGGTCGTTATGATCACATGGCACAGTTCTGACTTCTCTGCAGGTTACTTAATACAGAAGCTTATGCTTCCTTATAAAAAAGACAGGCAGTAGAGGGGAGCTCTTTTTCTCTTCCTCCTTCCTTTCTTGAACACTGATATGATACTTGGAGATGTGGTAGCTATTTTACAACCATGAGATAGAAATCAGAAGGCCAGAAAGCAAATGCTAAAGACAGAAAAGTGAAGGGATGGGACATTGTTGAACTACTGCATCTAATCAGGATTGCTCATCGACAGACTTATTATATGTGAGAAATTAAAATTATTTATTGTATAATCTTCTTAGTTGAATTTTCTGTTTCTTGCTGCTGAATGCATTCCTAATGAATGTAATGTACTTGCTCATCTTTTTTTCTTGTTATTTTTATTGTTATCAACTATAGTCATCATGTTGTATAATAGATCTATTGAACTTACTCCTCCTATCTAATTGAAATTTTATACCATTTGACCAAAAGCTCCCTGCCTTCCCACCACTGGTTACAATCTACTTGTCCATTTTTACCACTAGATTATAAATTTTGGCTCAATATATTTTAAATTCCTTGATGGAAAGTTTCAAATATTTTTATCTTTGTATTTACTTTTTATTGCCCAACCTTTAGTATAGATCCTCAATAAATGCTGCATTGATTGAATATGGTTTCACTTATAAATATGATCAGTTCAGCTAAGAGTAAGGGGGAGAATCTAAGCATTACAGCTAAATAAACACTACTTAAAGTTGTACTTTTTAAGAAGACATTCTGTGAAGCTTTTTTTTTTTTTTAGATTTTAACATTTCCCTTGTTAACATATTATTGAATCTTGGACAAAGCTGAACTCAGATTGTTACTGAGCCAATTTCCACCTTATTTAGATGCACTTTGAAATGAAAAGCATATTAGTAATTTGTTTTTGTGAGAGATCACACAAGGAAAGGACAAACGACCATCAGCAGTCATATAAATACAGCTGGACTTTTCCAGTGATGTCATCATGTTTCGCCATTCATCATTCCTTGTTTGGACTATTTCCCGTATAAATACATCCAGGTAAGCATCTGCTAGGTTTGTTAAACCCTAAAGATCCACCCTGAAGTTATTTTTAGCAGTTCTGTCCCAATAAAAACAATTGCCGAGGTTGAGTGAGATGACTCCAAACATATACAGTCCCCAGAACTTGCTATGCAGAAGCCAGTTATCAAGTGTCCAGCGAGGAACCACCCAGTATATTTCCTAACATTGAAGACTAATATCAAAAACATGTAGTCTTTAAGAATGTAGACACAATCTCATTATTTTCACAGAGGTCTTTTCCCTCATTTTCTAGGTATGTGCAAAAATCACTGGTAAAAGATCAGTATACATTAATCTCTGAGAACGACCATTTAACTTTTTGACAATTACTTGAGTATCAGTTTTAAAAGTCCATTTTCTTGAATATTGCATTAATGCAATAATACTGCTCTTATGTATAATGAATATGAAAATCATACCAAAAATTTAAGTTGGCTGGAAATGCTTGCTGAGAAAACATTTCTCTGATAAATGTATTTGGAAGTTAAATAGTTTCTCAACTAGAATGAGAATACCCTGGTGAGAAATGTACTTAGTATTTTAAATGACAATGGAAATCTCAGTGCCATGCATATTTCTTTTTCCTTAACAAAATAGCATAATTATGTGTCTATCTTTTTCAGAAAGACAATAGCTCTCTGATCCAATTAGCTTTAAGACCTTTATATGTAAGAAAAGCACACCTAATTGAAATGCGTTATGGCAATTCCATGGCTGCACATCTTGTCAGCATTAACTAGGATTTGATTTAACTGATTATTCTACTAAAGGGTAATGCATATTAGTTAATGTGCAGTGAATCATCTAACAAAAAGTCAGTGTGCCCTCACATATCATGGTGATTTCTCAGTGACAGTGAGGACAGTGGGATATAGATTCACTATAATAAAGTGAAAAGAGTATTCTCTGCATAAATGTTAGATGCTTGTATTTGATGGACACAACTACAGCTTCCCAACCAATGCAAAATTGACAAGAGGCACTGTTCTGAAATTATAATTTCATGGGACATTATTATGAATTGACAGGTGCCTACAAAATATGACATTCTCATCTCCATTTTATGTGGATTTTATGTCAGAAGTTCAGTAAACATGTTCCCAAATGTGAAATTCTTCAGGCAGCTTTAAAAGCAAAACCAAGACAGACATGATATTCATTGTCTGGCAGATTAAATAGGTTACAGCATGCATTTTAGAATATACTTCCGTGGTTTTTTAAGAAAAAACTGCCTGCAAAAAGTTCAAAAGCAAAAGCTGTAGCTGTTAAAATAAGTGCTTCTAATTGGACACCACCATTAGGAGGCTGGCCTCCATGCAAAACACAGCAAAAATTTTAGACTACCAACATAGGCAATTCTGGTCTCCAGGCCACTTTCATCATATATTTCCAGATACCTGAAGCAAATGTAGGTTGTGCTGGATATTTATGATTATTAATATCAATACCAGCATTTATTGAACCCTTTGCATGTACTAGTTCACTGAATTCTTCCACCATCCTCATGCAGTAAGTTCCATTACCAGGTCCACTCTGCCAATGAAGAAGCTACAGATAAGATAGAGAGGTCAGTGACTTGCCCAAGGTCAAATAACTGTGAGCCTTGGACATAAGATCCAACCCCACAACCAGAGTATTATCCATTACATCCTCCTGTAAAGACTTGACCTGCTTCTAAAGCAGCAAATAAAGCATAATTCTAATGATTTCATTTAGCATTGACTGATATTTACAATAAGATTTTTGTTTGTTTATGACATTACCTTATTTTAGCTTTTCATCTCACTTTACTTCATTCAAAAACTCCTTACAAGATACATTGCTCAATTGTTACGGATTGTCAAAGTGATTTCTTTGTCTTTCTGCTATGTTTTAAGGACAATTTAATATTCTGCTTTTTTTTCCACCAGTTGACCTTTATTTGGTCACTTTTCTTCTATTCTTCTCCCTAATTAGAGAAGCCACAACATCCTAGAGGTGTTAGATTAGAAGAGTTAGACCACAGTTATGTAAGATGTTGTTCTAAATACCAATATAATTGCACAGGAGACACTGGCAGTAGAGTGGGTGGACGAAGCCCCTCAGTAATGCATGAAATATTATCATCCACGTGACACACAAAAAGGCAAGCTTCAGAAACACAGCAAACGAAAATTGTTCCAGAACATGAGAGCTTTCATGAAACATTAACACTGATTTACTATCCCTGGTGGACTACTTGTGAAAATGCTTTAGAGAAGGGAGAAAGATAAATCCATATGCCCACTCCATTGAATCCCTCAAGGAATAGGTTTATTTTCTGCCATGTGATCAACTCTAATAATATTGCAGCACTTTTAGAAAGGATGGATATGATTTCCCTAGCCCACATTTCCCATCTGAGAAACTGCAATAACAATTAACTATTAATGACAAGAAGAAAATAAGCTTTCTTTTCCCTTGGCAATCTGTCACACTGAACTCAGTTGGTAGCTTGAGAAGCAGTTCAATGTGTTTATCTGTCAAAAGGATATCATCTTAAAGGTAAGAAAAGCACACTCTTCAGAAAAGTGTCCTCCTTATGGATAAAACTAGAGCTAAATGATTTTTGTATTATTCTTGCAGATATATTTCCATTTTCATAAATCATAGACAGATTAAAAATTTCATTGAATAGTGTTAGCAATAAGAAAACTGTACCCCCTACTTTCTGGACCTATAAAATCAACACCCAGTTTAATTGTTTGATTATTTAAATATTCCTCTTTCTGAAAATCAATGTTTGGGTGTCAAATTAATTTTAAGTTTTAGAATCTGAGGGAAAGAATTTTAGTACATTCTTTGACATAATTTGCTGCCCTTTGGATTGTCTCAAAATCAGTGTTGCAAACAGTTGCTTTCTCCAAGATCTCTTTTGCTATAATATGTGATAGTTTACCTTTTTAATATATACAGCAGGAACTAAGCTTTTCATTATTTTGCCCAAGCATGTAAATTTATCATCCTCTTCATGGACATTGGCTAATAAGATGCTACATCTTTGACCTAATTTCCTTCAAAATGTTGATATTTGATGTATAAAAAAATCTTAGAATTAAATGAAGACCACCCTTTTGGTAAATCCTTCTGGAAGATAAGGGGTAATTTTGGTATTGACCCATCACAGGTCCTTTGGGAAATCTTCTGAAAACTCTGCTTGTCTCAAGGTAGATGTTTTATCTTTTGACAAAATAAAACTTAAACCTGTTAGAAACTTCCCTAATCAAAATACATTTCTCATCTCCTTTGAACTTAACTCATCACTTTTTTACATCCCACGGATATTATGTTTCTTGAAATGTGAGAAGTCAGGAATTCCACTTTCAGGCATCATAGAGTTACAGGAACTGATTTACTCTCCTGCCTTAAAAAAATATAAAACCAGACCAAATATGTGAAACAATGGTTTTCAGACATTGCACAACAGGCACTGCAGGGCAGTGATTCTTGAGAGAAGGAACCAAGTGGGGTGAGCCTCACCAGTACCCAGCTGCCGGCCTAGAGAGAGGGAGAACCTGCACGGAACCCAGACATCTCCCTAAGTTCAGAATTGAAGGAGGCCAAGGAGGCTAGAATTCTCAGGGCAGAGTAGCAGAGAGCAGAGTGCTGTATGGGAAGGAGAGAGCTGCCCAGAGAGAGAGATTGCTGCAGAAGGTTTCTCTCAAGTCTTCAGCTGACTCTTGATCAGCGTAAGGATTGAGGATAGGAGGAAACTTCCTGAGGCAGAGGCAAAATCCAACTAGAAAGGAACAGGTGGAACAGTCCTCAGAGCTCATGCAGGACTTGGACTAGTTCCGGTTTCCACCAGTTGGAGTATCAAAACCTTATAATGCACAGGATCCTGGATGGAATATCCAGAATGGTATTGCCTCAGTAGTTGGGCAAAATTAGCCCTAGACTGGTGTCCATAAATTTTTCCTATAAAGGCTCATCTAGCAAATATTTTAGGCTTTATGGGCCAAGGGGAAAAAATACAAATATATTTTTGTAAGTGCTTACATAACAAGAGAGGAAACTCTCTCATCACTACCCATTTGACCCAGGGTGGTGTGTCATCCCTTGTGGTGGGCATGCCTTGTACCTAATTATCATCTTCTGGAGATGTTCTTGGGACCAAAGGAACCAGCCTGAGGGGGAAGGGCATGCCTAATATGTTGGAGGGGGAGAGCATCCACCATGGCCAGTTTGGCTGTCTGCCCAGTGACACCCAGATCCTGGTGCACCCTTCTCTCCTCCCAGAAAGTTTGGCTGTGTTAATAGGACAGCTGGCTAAAGGGGAGTTGACTTGCTAAGTTGCTGCCTCCCAGACTGGGATTTCCACTGCTGGGAATGAACAGCAGTGAGGTATGGCTGCTGGCAGGTGGCAGGCTCCTGGAGTGGAGGGAGATGGCCTGGCTTTTTCTCTGTGGCTCACAGTGCTTGAGTGGTGCCCTCAAGACAAGAAAACAAACAGTGGGCTGGATTTAACCTCAGGCTATAGTTTGACAACCCTTGCTTTAGATTAAACGTTGCTCTGGTTCCACCTAACAAAGTTTAATGCAAGTCTCAAAAGAATCAAACTGGTTTTAAGTAATTTAACTAGTTGTAAACTTAACAAAGTAATCTAACAAAGTTCAAAATATTTAAAAGCATAAAAAATATTCAGCACCCAACAAGGTAAAATTCCCAATGTCTGGAATCCAATAAAATTTGCCAGTATGCAAAGAATTAGGAAAAGACAACCCACAATACAGACAAAAATTAAAAAAAATAAAAAACAGACCCAGAAATTATACAGATGATAGAATTAGTAGACAAGGGCATTGAAACAGTTAATATAACTACATTCCATATGCTCAATAAGGTAGAGGAAAGTATGAGTATTCTAAAGAGAGATCAGGAAGATATAAAAAAGACCCAAGTGTCATTTCTAGAGATAGAAATTATAATGTCTAGGATCAATAATACAGTGGATGGGATTAACAGCAGATTAGACACTGCAGAAGATGGGATTAGTGAACTTGAAGGCATAGCAATAGAAACTATCCAAAATGAAACACACAGAAGAAAAAGGTTGAAAAAGAAAATGAAAAGAGCCTCAGCTGTAGAATGACTTCAAGTGGCCTAATAAATTGAGGTCCCTGAAGTGAGGGGGGGTCATAAGAGTATTTGAAGAAATAATTGATGAAAAATTTCCAAATTCAATAAAAATCTTATAACCACATATGCAAGAAGTTTAATAAGCCTAATGTATAAGAAATGTGAAGAAAACAGTAATATTTAATACAACACCTAATGTTAAAAAATGCTTTAAAATGTCAGAAGTCAGACTGTCATAACTGAGTTTACCACAAACATAAGAAGCTTGAGGGAAATACAAATGTCTGAAACTCCTTGGGGTGGGGGACAGATTTAACATCATTAAAATGGAGACTTTAAAGAGAATATAGAACTTCAAGTAGCCTGTATGTGTTAAGTAGTTCAGGTTGTTGCTTCTGACTAAAATGATCGGTATTGAAGCTGGAAAAATGATGTAAAGTCTCATTCATTCATTAATCCACAAATATTCATTCAACAAACATTTGAGCTCTCATTTCTGCAAAAGCACATCAGGACACATAAAAATGAGGAACACTGACCCTGACCTCAGACACATAATAATCTAGTTACTTTCCAGCGCTATCGCTAAAACAATTTTACAATTGTTTGACAGACACATATATAGATTTTAGCTGTTCTTTCCTCATTTCCTTATCACATATTGTACTGAACATGAAATTACAACTTATTTAAAAGAAATGCTCTTTCCTGAGTTATTTATATCTTCTTAATGTGTGAAATTATTCTCTAGGAGGACTGGGTGGGTGGTATTGCTTATGGTAAAAATAGTTTTCCGTTTAGTCACCTCTTTAATTCATCCTTCTTTATCTTTAGCACAAATGTTTCCTGCAGCTTCTTATCTAAAACTTCATGACAAGTAAAAAAATGTAATAGTCATGCAGTGGTGCACAAGTATTTACAAAAAATATGAAATGAACAAGCACACCCCAAGAAAAATGATCTTTACACAGGAATATATGCAAATACAAAAATGAAAGCACATTCCTCAAGAAAAATGACCTTTAAACAGGTCTCCATACTATAGTAGTTACCACCATAAAAAAATAGCCTGGAATAGATAATAAAGCATAAAATAGTTCAGCCTTAAAGATAAGTACTGGTTTTTATTTCTTTTCCTACACACCGAGCTGAGGTCCCCTCTCCACTGTTCCTACTTCAGGGGTCCCAGGTGACTCTGCTGTAGCCTCTGTTGCCCTGTGACCTGCAGGTACTGGGAGCTCCATAGGAAGGACACTGGGACACCCTGAAAGCTGAGGAGCAGTGAACAAACAGCCCTGTGAAGTTGTGATTCCTTTTAATCTCATCCATCTTCTGGACCCTGAGGTCCTTCTGCCTATGGGCATGGTGGTAGCAGATGAAGAGGTTGTGCTGATGCCTTGAAATGCATATTCTCAAGATGTAGCTTTTATTTGTCCAGATAATCTCCCCTGAGAAGGAATCCTAGAGAAGGAGGAGGAGGAGGAATAAATGGCTGGTTCTCAGGACTTAAAAATGCATATTTAAAGAGGATGGGACAAGATGGTGGACCAGAGATACCAGCTGCCAGATCATTTGAGAAAGAAGGAAAAGTTTTAGATGAAAAAGAAAAAACAAACAAACAAACATATATCAGGTGTAATTCTGAGGGAAAAGTGCCAGAACTTATCAGAGATTCCATGGGAAGAAGTTGCAGAGCAGAACAAGAAGGAACAAGACATCAGGAGAGATTAACCCCTGAGAGGTTTGGAGTCCCATGAGAAAGGTAGGTGGAGCAGTTTATTTCTCCCTCCTCCACATCTCTGGCAGTCAGCAGGCTCCTGAGCTGCTGGAGAACCCTTCTACCCTCACAAGCCCAAAAGCTGCCACCAGTGAACTAGGAGCTTCTTGAGGACAAAACACCAGGCTGCCAGTACCCTTGGGGTCGCTTCCCATCACTGCATACCTGAGCTGAGACGGCAGGCGCCATGTTGCTTCTCCACCCACTGTGCAACTTTGTCATCCTCAGGGGACTTCTTCAGACCCTCAGTTTTCATCTTGCTCATTCCCACACAAATATTTCCCAACTCCAGCTAGACTGAGGGAGCCACAGGGGGCTGGTGGGTCCCAGGGGATCTGCATAACCTCAGAACCTGGATATTCTTGGCAGGCTGCCTTCTGGAGAGGGGGAGAGAGATGACCAGAGTGCTAGCTGTCTTACACTCAGACTTTTTTCCTCCCCTTTCCCTCCCCCACCTGCAGCTGCCAAGGGAGACTATTAAGCTGGGACTCTTAGGAGTTGCTGCTTCCCCTCTGTTGGTGCATCCAACACATTGGGGCTTCCAAAAGGAGTGGAGCTCAAACCTTTCCTCTTAAAGACCTGCAGTGGACTAAGGGGTGCTCAGAGTGTGAGATCCCTGCTCACCGGCCCTCCCCGGTGCTGCTTGCCTGGCTCCTCCCTCAGAGCAGGGCACACCCCAGAACAAAGGGATATCAAACCTGCTTGAGCACCTCAGGGGCAACTCAGGACCAGCACGCTTCTGCCTGGCACAGTCAGGGATTGATCTTCAGTAACCCAGGGACAGACCTACAGGCCAGATCCATACTCCCAGGACTTGATTGTGTTGCTAAGGGGTATGGAGGGGAGATTTGTGAACTAACCTTGGGAGGTGAGGGAGCTCATGTGGGCAGAACTGAAAACTGCAGTGTGGGTCCCAGCCACAGTGCACTCATGGGGGAGTTCAGCTAGTTTGAGCTCCTGCCTGCTAGCAGATGCTGGAGGGGAACCATGGAAAAGGGGAGGGAGGGAGAAGAGTGAAACCCACTCCTGATAGTGAATCTCAGATGATCCCTCCCCCACAAGCAGACTTTCTGGCTGTGGGGCCACTTCAGCCCCTCCCTGGCAGCCTGGGAGCAGACCTTTGACCCCTGCAGGGATGGCTACATTACCAGTTTTTGTGGAGCCTGAGGGCAGGCTTACCTGATCCAACCCCATCCAGCCTCACTCCCCCAGCCACCTCTGCTGTGGTGGAGAATAAGGACTCACCTGGAAGTTACAGGGCCCACCCACCACCTGGGGCATTTGAGTGCTTCTCCTAAAGGACTAGAGCTGGTCACAGGTCCCAAAAACAACACAGCAGCCTGTTCCTTCTGACAAGCACCACCTATTGACAGGGAGGTCAATTTGTACAGCCCCTTACAGCATTTACTAATTCAATAATATAGGGTGTGGTTGATTCATACCCACATGCACTGCCTACTGTCTCAGAGATTAAACTGGGCATGCCAATACAATTCACACTGCTAAAAAGACCACAGGGCTGGCAAAAGAGAGGGATTTCAAAGACCTCCATCCTCCCTCATCAAAGAGAAACAGGGAATCTTCCCATGCACATAGCTTACCACTGCTACAGCCTATAAAAAACTAGCAACTGAGAAAATCAGCACACTAAGGATATCTATAACCAAGGCATCCATCCAGAACCTAGACCCCCATCAAAGCATCCAAAACCAAAGCCAAAGTTTCTTACCCAACATATGTTGCAGACACACCCTTATGAGTGAGGGAGAAAAAAGAAGCCCCAACTAAACAAAAGAAAATCCAAAAATAAGAAGCAAAATCTGCTCCAGATGACAAGGAATCAGCAAAAGAACTCTAGAAGTATGAAAATTCAGGGTGAAAGGACACCCCCAAAAGGGAACACTAGCTTGCTAGCAATGGATACCAATGAAAATGAAGATACTGAAATGACAGACAAAGAATTCCAAATATGGATTATAAGGAAGCTCAATGAGATCCAAGAGAAAATGGAAAACCAAGTCAAAGAAACCAGAAAATCAATTCAGGAATGAATGAAAAATTCACTAAAGAGATTGACATATTAAAAAAAACAAAGAATTTCTGGAAATGAAAAATTCATTTAAGGAAATACAGAACACAGTGGAAGGTTTTAAGAATAGACTAGACCAGGCAGAAGAAAGAATCTCAGAGCTTGAAGACAACTCTTTTGAGTTAACTCAGTCAGTCAAAAATAAAGAACAGAGAATTAAGAGGAATGAAAGAAGCTTACAAGAAATATGGGATTATGTAAAATGGCCAAATATAAGAATCAATGGCATTCCTGAGGGTGAAGAAGAAAACGCATAAGGACTGGAAAACCTATTTGGGGTAATAATTGAGGAAAACTTCCCTAGTCTTGCTAAAGATTTAGACATACAGGTACAAGAAGCTCAACAAAAATCTGGGAGATTCACTACAAAAGGGACAATCACCCAGACACATAGTCACCAGACTGGCAAAAGTCAACACAAAGGAGGAACAACTGCAAACCATGAGGTGAAAACATCAAATAACTTACAAAGGAAAACCCATCAGGTTAACTGCAGACTTCTCAACTGAGACATTACAAGCCAGAAGGGATTGGGGCCCCAATTTCAGTCTTCTTAAACAGAACAACTGCCAGCCTAGAATTTTGTATCCTACAAAACTAAGTTTCATATATGAAAGAGAAATAAAGACTTTTCCAGACAAGCAAACACTGAGGGAATTTGTCAAGACCAGACCTGCCCTGCAGGAAATACTCAGAACTGCATTATGTATGGATCAGTACAATAGATAACCACCAGTGTAAAACTACACAAAAGCTAAAGCTCAGGGCTCATACAAAACAACAGCAAAGGAGATAAAACAAAGCAATAAGGTACTACCCACCAGGATGAACAGAACAGCATCCCACATATCAATTCTATCACTCAACATTAATGGTCAGAATGTCCCACTCAAAAGACATAAACTGGCTGAATGGATTGAAAAAAAACAAAACCCAGTATCTGCTGTCTCCAGGAAACACATCTAACCCACAAGGACTCACACAGACTGAAGGTGAAGGGATAGGAAAAAATGTTCCATGCAAACAGAAACCAGTAGAAAGTCGGTGTAGCCATTCTCATATCAGATAAAATTGACTTTAAATCAACAAAAGGAAAGAAAGACAGAGATGGTCACTATATAATTGTAAAGGGAGCAATTCAACAAGAAGATATAGCAATCCTTAATATTTATGCACCTAACACAGGAGCACCAAGATTCACAAAGCAAACCCTACTAGATCTAACCAAAAAGATAACCAGCAGCATTGTAATTGCCAGGGACTTCAACACTGCAATGACAGAACTGGACAGATAACCCAAGCAGAAAATAAGTAAAGAAATACTGAGCTTAAAAGGGACTCTAGAACAAAGGGGCCTAACAGACATTTACAAAATATTTTACCCCAAAACTACTGAATATACATTCTTCTCATCAGCATATGTAACATTCTCCAAGATAGATCATATTGTAGGCCTTAAAACATCTCTCAACAAATTAAAAAAAAATAGAAATCATACCATGTATCTTCTTAGACCACAGTGGAATAAAACTAGAAATCAACTCCAAGAGAAACACTTAATTCTACACAAAGTAAATGAAATTAAACAACCTGCTACTGAATGATTATTGGGTCAATAATGAAATTAAGATGGAAATCAAAGGATTCCTCGAACTGAATGACAAAGGGGACACAAGTTATCAAAATCTATGTGATTCGGCAAAAGCAGTCTTAAGGGGAAAATTCATAGCCTTAAATGCCTACATTAAAAAGATAGAAAAATCACAAATTAACAATCTAATGACACATCTCAAGGAACTAGAAAAGAAAGAACAAACAATCCCAAAGCCAGCAGAAGAAAAGAAATAACTAAGTTCAGAGCAGTACTAAATGAAATGGAAAACAAACAAACAAAAAATACAAAGGATCAATGAAAAAAAACTTGGTTCTTTGAAAAGATAAACAAAATTGATGGACCTCTTCTAGATTAACCAGGAATAGATGAGAAAGGACCCAAATAAGCTCAATCAAAACTGAAAAAGGAGATGTTACAACTGATACCACAGAAATAAAAAATATCATCTGTGAATACTATGAAAATCTCTATGCACATAAACTTAGAAGAACATAGAGGAAACATACAGGAAATGGACAAATTCCTGGAAACACAAAACCTCCCAAGACTCAATCAGGAAGAAATAGAACTCCTGAACAGACCAATAATGAGCAGCAAGATTGAAGCCATAATAAAAAAATCTTACAACAGATAAAAGCCATGGACCACATGGTTTCACAGCCAAATTTTACCAGATTTACAAAGAAGAGCTGGTACCCATACTGCAGAAACTATTCCATAGCATCGACATGGAGGGAATCATCTCCAACTCATTTTACAAAGTATCACCCTGATACCAAAGCCAGGAAACAACACAACAACAACAACAAAAACTACAGACCAATATCCCTTATGAATATAGACGCAAAAATCCTTAATAAAATACTAGCAAACTGCACATACTAGCAAGAGTACATGAAAAAAAAAAATCCACCATGACCAAGTAGGCTTCATCCCAGGGATGAAAGGATGGTCTAACATACATATGTCAATAAATGTGATTCACCATACAAACAGAAGCAAAAACAAAGACCATTTGATCACCTCTATAGATGCAGAAAAAGCATTTGACAAAATCCAGCACCCTTTCATGATAAAAACCCTCAACAAATTAGTCATAGAAGGAACTTATTTCCAGACTATAAAAGCCATACATGACAAAACCACAGCCAACATCATACTGAATGGGGGAAACCATTCCCACTAAGAACTGGAACAAGACAAGTGTGCCCACTGTCACCACTTCTATTCAACATAGTGCTAGAAATCCTAGTCAGAGCAATCAGGCAAGAGAAAGAAATAAAGGGTATCCAAAAGGGAAGAGGCCAAATTGTTGCTTTTTGTTGATGATATGATCTTATATCTAGAAAACCTTAAAGACTCCACCAAGAGACTCCTGGAATTGATAGATAAATTCAGCAAAGTCTCAGGTTACAAAATCAATGTACACAAATCAGTAGTATTCCTATACATCGATAACAGTTGAGCTGAGAGTCAAATCAAAGACTCGATACCATTCACTATGGCTACAAAGAAAATAAAATACCTAGGAATACACTTAACCAAGGAGGTGAAAGGTCTCTACAAAAAGAGCTATGAAACACTGAGGAACAAAATCACCGATGACACAAACAAACAGAATAACATATCATGCTCATGGATCGGCAGAATAAACATTGTTAAAATGTCCATACTTCCCAAAGTGATTTACAGATTCAATGCAATCCCCGTCAAAATACCAAAGTCATGCTTCACAGATCTAGAAAAAATAATTCTACTCTTTGTTTGGAACCAGAAAAGAGCTCGAATCTTTTCTCTAAAGCAACCTTAAACAAAAAGAACAAATCTGGAGGTATCACATTACCAGACTTCAAACTATAGTACAAGTCTATAGTAATCAAAACAGCACACTATTGGCACAAAAATAGAGACATAGACCAATGGAACAGAACAGAGAACCCGGATATAAAACCATCCACATATAGCCAACTGATCATTGACAAAGCAGACAATATACACTGGGGAAAAGAAGCCCTATTCAATAAACGGTGCTGGGAAAATTGGATAGCCACATGTAGAAGAAAGAAACAGGATCTATATCTCTCACCTCTCACAAAAATTAATTCAAGATGGAGAAAAGGCTTAAGTGTAAGGCAGAAACCATAAGAATTCTAGAAGAAAATGTTGTAAAAACTCTTCTAGATACTGGCCTAGGCAAAGAATTTATGAAGAAGAATGCAATGGCAATCACAGCAACAACAAAAATAAATAAATGGGACTTGATTAAATTACAAAGCTTCTGCACAGCTAAGGAAATAATTAACAGAGCAAATAGACAACCTGTAGAATGAGAGAAAATATTTGCAAGCTACACATCCGATAAAAGGCTAATAACCAGAATCTACAAAGAACTCAAGCAAATCAGCAAGAAAAAAAATCAAACAACCCTATTAAAAAGTGGTCAAAAGACATGAACAGAAACTTTTCAAAAGAAGATAGACAACTGGCCAATAAACATATGAAAAACTGCTCAACATAACTAATAATCAGGGAAATGCAAATTAAAACCACAGTAAGATATCAACTTACCCCAGTTAGAATGGCTTTCATTAAAAAGCCCAAAGACAATAGATGCTAGCATGGATGTAGAGAGAAAGGAATGCTTATGCACTCTTGGTGGAACTACAAATTAGTACAACCTCTATGAAAACACCATCGATATTCCTCAAAGAACTAAAAGTAGACCTACTATTTGATCTAGCAATCCCACTACTGGGTATTTACCCAAAGGAAAAGAAGTCATTTTATCAAAAATCCACCTGAACTTGAATGTTTATTGCAGCACAATTCACAATTGCAAAGATGTGGAATCAACCCAAGTGCCCAACAATACATGAGTGGATTAACAAAATGTGGTATATGTATGCTATGGAATACCATGCAGCCATGAAGAAGGTTGCATTAAGGCCTTTTGCAACAATTGGGATGGAACTAGATACCATTATCCTATGTGAGGTATCTCAAGAATGGAAAAATAATCACCACATGGACTCACTATTAAATTGGAACTAATTAATGAGCACTCATGTGCACAGAGGGAAATAAAACTCAGTGGAAATCAAGCAGGGAGAAGGGGAGAGGAGGGACAGGGCAAAAACCTACCTAACAGGTACAATGAACACTATCTGGGTGATGGACACACTTATAACCCTGACTCAAGCATAACAAAATCGATACATGTAACCAAAAACATATGTACCAACATATTTTGAAATAAATCAAATAAAGATAAGTACTGACCCAAGAAAGTATGATACAAGAACCCTAAGGAGTGTACAAGATAATTCATTGAAGTAAAGAAAAAAAATCATTAGAAATTTTATTTATATTTATTTTTATTTGGTTCTTTAGAATTTTGTTTTTGGTAAGTTTTACAATGAACACAAAATACTAGTGCACTAGTACATACTCATATAAATAAACCAGCACACATACATTAGAGATGCAATAATTTTTTTTAAATTATGGGATGTGTGACAAAAAACATCTGGAAACCACAGATCAGATTTAGACAAGTTATTTTGAAACATTATGAGAAACTGAGCCCCCTTTTTTACACAAAATCTTATGTAAAACCCCAAAATAATATAAAAGCAATATTTATTTTAAAAATATTTAAAAATAAAAACCGTTTATTTTCCAACTTCCAAGTTATATTTGATTTTAACATCAATCAAGAAATTGATGAAGATGATTTAATTTTAAATGGACGGTTATAGATAGTTGTAGTATTTTATCAGCCTCAGCTTCTGGATTTATTTCTATGAATTCTGCAATATATTCATAGATAAGTAGCTATAAATGGTCACAATTTATTAATATTAACAGGTTGTCTCATCCAGAACAGTGCTAGAGCAAATCCTCAATACCACCGGCACTGCTAAGTGGATGGGTGCACGAATGAATGGATGCCGTGATGCTGTTTAATTTTATAGAGGTAGCGAGAGACACTTCAATGTTTACAAAATATGCTTCCAGCAGACAGGACATGTGTGTTTGGGAGCTGCAATGTGCCAAAATTCAGCTTATGTATGTGTTTTTAAAAATAGTTTAAAATTTTTTTAAAGAGCTTAAAATATACGATAAGTGAAGTAAAAATCAAATATTTGAAGACTCTCTGTTCTAGTTTTCCCAGGAAAACAATAAAAAAACTGCCAGTCTGCAGATACTTTTCTCTTTTCTTCCTTCCTTCTTTTTTTTTTTTTTTTTTTTTGTTATAAGAGACAGTATGGGGACAGCTGGCAATGGATAAGGTCTGAATATTAGGTAACAGTGTTGTATCAATGCTATTTTTCTCATTTTAATAATTGTTCTATGATTAGGAAAGGGAACGTTCTTGTTCTGAGGAACCGTGTGCTGAACTATTTAGAGGTAGAGACATAATGCCTGCAATGTATTTTCCAATGACTCAAAAAATTCTAAATATATTTAAAATCAATACTTACAAGTTAAACCATGATAACGGTCTCATCAACAGTTAGCCACTAGGCAGCACTCTAGTATTTTGGTGCACAGTGGTGCTCAATAGGCTGAGAAGAGACCGAAACTGATTCCAAAGGAAATGCCAGTTACAAACAACTTTCAAAAAACACCAGGCTGTTGTTCAGACAATGCTATAGCCCCTAAGAAAGGTGTGGACATTTCAAGACATATATTTATCAGTAAGAGATATATTTGATACAGACACACACACACGCTTACCTTAATGTGTCACTCCCTTGGTTTGATTCAAAGCGCTTATAGCTCTTGGAAATTATCTTTTTTTTTTTTTTAGTTTATGTCTTTATTACCTTTCTCCTCTCCACTAGAATGTGAATTTGTGAGACAGAACACACACACGCATATACACACACAGATATGTGTCTCTGTCTCTATTTTCTTTCGATGTACCTGTCTATCTACCTATCTTTTCATATATCTATGATCTATCAATATTTATCAAGAAAGAGAGAAGAGAGGGAAAGGGAGGGGCAGCTGATAACACCAATGTATTAGGCCCTTAAATATGAAATGTATGATTTTGAATCAAAAGTGTAGTTTATTAAATCTCAAACAAGAAGCAGTACAATTAATTAAAGTATGTGCCTGAACTATCAACACAGTTTTGCCATCTTAATGGTAGCTTGTTTATGCCAGCAGCCAAGAAGCCTGGAGAGCGAGTGGCATGAAATTGTAAAAGGTGTTTTCCACAGCTTGTTGAGAATTGAATATTTTTCCTTGCAAGAAGTGGTCCAAAGCCTGGAAGAAGTGGTAGTCAGTTGGTGCAAGGTCTAGTGAATATGGTGGATGACAAAGAGTTTCCAAATCCAGTCTCTGTAGTTTGAGCAGCATTGTCTGTGTGACATGTGGTCGAGTGTTGTCTTGCAAGAGGATTGGCCTGTTTCTGTTGACCAATCTCGGCTGCTCAATCACAAGCATCCTCATCATTTCATCCAGTTGGTTGCAGTAGACATCTGCTATAATGGATTGACCAGGTTTCACAAAGCTGTAGTGGATAATACCAGCGCTGGACCACCAGACAGACATCATTAGCTTTTTTTGATGAACGTTCAGTTTTGGACTGTGTTTCAGCACTTCATCTTTATCTAACCATTGTGCCGAATGCTTACAATTGTCAAAAATAATCCATTTTTCATCATACATAACAATACAGTGTAGAAATGGTTCACCTTTACGTTGTGACAGCTAAGAAAGTTAAGCTTCGAGACAATTTCTCTTCTGATGCTCGTTTAATGCATGTGGAACCCATCTATCCAGCTTCTTTACCTTGCCGATTTGTTTCAGATGGTCCAATATTGTTGGAATAGTAATGCAAACCTTGCTGCTAATTCACACATAGGTTGAGATGGATTCTCTTCCACTACAGCTTTCAGCTCATCATTATCCACCTTGGTCTCAGGTCGCCCACATGGCTCATTTTCAAGATTAAAATCACCAGAATGGAACTTCTCAAACCATTGACATACTGTGCATTCATTAGCCACATCCTTCCCAAACACTTCATTGATATTTTGAGCTGTCTGTGCTGCACTGGAATGAACAGAACACAGAGACACAGAAAGGGGAGTATGGCTGAGAATGCACATTGCCTCTTCATGCTGTTTTTGGTCAGACCTGTTTGTACAATGGCATTAGAATTAAATTGTCCAATAATATAAATGTGTACACTTTCTACATTGTGGAACAATGTAAAGATAATCTCTATGTTCAGTCTAAACTATAGATATGAAGAGAAGCCCCTCAATCATGACAATCTAGTTTTATGGAATGAACAAAAATCAACTATTTTTTGAAATCCCAAGCTAAAAAATAAAAAGAAGAAGAAAAAGGCATATTTATATTTAGGGTGAAGAATATTAAAAAATAGCTTGAGATAACATGAGAGAAATGCAGAATCTTCTATGGAAGCAAACTGGCAGTGTCTAGGACATCACAGAGGGGTGAGTACATTTGTGCATATATCAGCAACAATGGCTTGGCATTTACAATTTAAACCATAATGATGACTTGCTCAAAAAATAACCATTAGACACTACTCAGTTCTATTGTTCTGGGACAAAGTGATGTTCAATATGCTGAGAAAAGACTGAGGGTGATTCCTAACAATGACTCTCTTCTTCACCAACCTTCAGTTAGGCTCCTCTGAGCTCTCTTTCCAACTAGGCCTCGTTCTTGGGCCCTGTCTTTGGCCTACCAAGATGAGTTGTAGCAAGAACCCTGCTAAGTCAGTTTAGAGAGAATCCCAACCTTGGTATTTGATCACCCTCAGTATCTGATCAGGTTCCTCATTCTTCACCACTGACATATGAGTCCTTAGCCTGCTTTCAGCAAGAATCCTGTTCTTTTAGGAAGAATCACTCCCCTCCACACTTGAGGTCTCCTCGTAGTAATTTTCTACCCACTGCCCTCCCCCCATTGGCTATAAGTCCTCAGCTGTCTTTGCTGTATTCACAGTTGAGCACAATCTCTCTCCCCTTTTGTGGTAGTCTTGACACCTATTGCATTAGTCTTGGATAAAGTCTTCCTTACAAGTGCCAGAATAATTTTTTCTTTAATATTCCAAAGTAAATGCTAGTTCAAAAAGATTGATCAAGAAAAATATGAGACTGTTATCCATATAGGACTATATCCTCCAAGAAAGGAGATGTATTAATACATCACTCAAGAGATGCATTTGTCAACGTTGCTCATATAAATGCAAAATATGTTGAAAGTGATCACTCCTTTTACTTCCTTGACCTCATGCAGAAATAAGTTCCGTGTGCTTGAGAACTGGCAGAAAGGTTAGTGCAGCTAGGGCTTATTCTATGAAGGGGAGAGTAGTAAGGGAGAGATCTATATACTTATTATGTGAGGGAAGTATTTATTGACCTGTCTGGTTTCTGTGGTTAATATGTAGAATTTCAAATACTGATAGAGAAATCAATCTTAACAGTCCAGGAAGCTCTCACTTATTTAATAGTCATTTAATGAGCATCACTGTATATAAGGCATGGTGCTGGGCACTGCAGGAAATCCAAAGGAAAGACTATATTGAATAGGTGACACTTTAACCAAACCTAAAGAACAAGGAACACAGAAAGTGGTATAAAACTTGAACAATCTTGAATTATCAATTGGAATCTATACAAGTGAGTGGTAATGACAGCAAGGGTTTCCCTAGAAAATGGATCAGGTTTGCAAAACATACAAAAAAGAGAGTTATGCTTTTCTGTATCACAGAAACAAACAATTTGTACTGCCAGGAGGAAGACAAGTGGAAATTAATGCCAGAACCCAGGTTTAATTTTTCTCTGAAATTAAAAAAAATGAATTTTAATGTTCATGAAAAACATGTGTTATGCCCTGTCGAGGCTGAGCCAATTATTCATTTATTCATCATTTTGTGTCTCTGGTATCAGACACACGGTGGGGAAGCAGCCAAGGGCAAAGTAAGAGGTGCCAGAATTCTGCATGCAATTAGAGGGCAAGCTGTGGAGCCTCTTCCCTCCCAGCTCACATTTATAAAAATAACTCCTCCCACCTTCCAGACAGGATCTGAATGAGTGCAGAGGAAGGAAATTAAACGACTCCATCCATCAATACCAAGGCAGAGTTGCCAATAAATGCATCCAAAAGAAAGCATTTTAAAATGCTCTTTTGTCCTTTAGAAAATTGCCACTATGGAAAAAGACACTGACTTCATATGACCATAATTGACTGAAATGTCCTCTCATCTCTTAATTTATTGACTGATTAGAGCATAATGCTAATAAATTAAGGTCTTAGGGCTTGAACCTTCTTTAGACCAATTTTGTGGTGTATTTTTTTATTCTTCAGTAGAACTCCTTTCTCCTAAAGCCTAATGTAAAAAATCGAGTATGACCAAACATTTTTGGGCATACCTCCTTTTCCCTTAAGATTCCCTCCCTTTGCCTTCTCCCCGGCAACACAAGTACACACACATATGCACACACACACAGAGCTGTTTTTTATTATTTCTTTTTGAAATAACATGGCTGGTACTATAGGATTACTCATAGGTTTAAGATCTTTTAGTTAAGCTGGAAAGAGAATGGAACAGAAGGTGTTGATCAAAGAAATGATGGTAGGTTACTGAAGAATATTCTAAAATTGACCCACAGGTAGGGCAGAGTTGTGACAGAAACATCCACTGTCTGGAAACCTGGACACTGCTGTCAAGTTACATTGAAGAATCCAGCCTAGCTGACCATTGTATCTCATAGAAAGCAGAGAAAGTCATTAGCAGAAAAACTGCCCTGGACCTAATTCTGAACCATAGCAGAATTATCAACTCCTTCCTCTATATTCCCACAGTGCCCTATATTTATTTTATGTTATTGTTATTTTTTTTTACATCTTGCACTTACTCCATCCCTTTTCTCTCTCTGCTTAGCTTGGAGCTTCATCTTCCTTCCTTCAGTTCCCATAGTGTGGCACAGCAAGAGTGAAGTCCGGGTTTTCCAGGACAGAACAAAGGGCTAACCTTAGCTTAGGGGGGTGGGGGCTGTCTTCCAGGGGCCTTGTGCTTGTCCAGGAGAGGTGGGACCACACTGAGGTCTCAGAGGTTGGAAGAGAACATCAGCATCAGTTGAGAGAGGGCGGGTGAGGGCAGGACTAGGTGGATAGGGGCTGCTTCTGCTGTCTTGTGAGCTGGATGTGGTCTTCAGCCCATGGGCCCTAGTTCAACTGTCTCAGGGCCATATTGGTGGGGGACAGGGCTCTGTGGAGGGGCAGGTAGTGGTGGCAACACAGCAGTGAGGGGAAGACAAGGGAAGGGCATCAGATGGGGCTCCTTCTCAACCTGTGAGGAGAAACTACTCCTTCCTCAACAGGCATTCACAGAACCCTTAGCATTGGTACACTGCTCTGGACCAGAGCTTCCAACCCTAGACAGACTTCCTCTGGGAAGCAGCCCTGGGCTAGATGCCCTTCTTCTGTGTCCTCATGGCATCCCCTTCTTAGTCCTGACACAGAATTCAACACCCTGTGTTGTAATTATCTGATTATGAGCCCCTTGAGGTAGGAGCTGTATTGTATTCACTCTTGTGTCGCCTAGCATAGTGCCTGGCATATAGTAGCCACTCAACAAATGCTTTTTCAATTGAAGGAATACATAATTTTGAGCATGATAACCCCTTTAAATGTTTTAAAAAATGTAAGAGATAATCATACAATAAAATTTTGTATCTCCATCGAGAAACCACAGTGGCTAAAATCTACTATGAAGGGTATTAAATAAAATTGTATTTGATTGTCTCAAAAGAGCATCACATGTGAAAATATTACCCCATCTATGTTTGAGTGTGCATTACATATGATGCTTGGTTTTCAAAAGGATCAGCATTCCTGTGGGCATCCCTGATTTTGGCAGTTGCTTGGCCTGGGAGAAGCCACAATGTGGCTGGTGATGTCAGCTGCTGGGTCTTGTTGCTTTCCTCATCTTCTTAGTGCAAGAGAGCAGGGACTTGGCTGTGAATATTTGGCTATGCCTCCCAGGGGGTTCTGGGTAAGAGTAAAGATGGAAAATCACCATTCCATCAGGACTGAACAAAGATGACTCTCACATACTGCTTTGGCAGTGGGTTACCAGAATTAGCAGTCACTAACATCATTTGGTGCTTATTAAGTTTTCATGGACTATTCCAAGTGCTTTACATACTCCTCACAATAACCCTACTAGATAGGCAATATTATTGCTTCACTTTACAGTTAGGAAAACTAATTAATTTACTTGCCCAAATTCACCTAGAGAGTAAGCAGTGGAGGCAAGAATCCAATCCAGACAGCCTGGCTCAAGAATGTCCACTCACAATCACTGTACTATCTTGCTGCACACATAGATTGCACCCAATTCCAAACATACACCTCACGATCCTACAGAGCTGGAATCAACCACCCCAAAGATGAATTTAGTGCTAACGGAGAAGAGACCTGAGCCTGCCGTAAAGCAGCTAGAGATGGTGTCATCTGGTCTTTCCTGAAATCCCTTCTCTACTAGACCTTCGCAAGGCCTGGGTTGGAATTATGCTCACATTTATTCCTCAGTTCTACCTACATAATAGTCCTTGTAATAGTCTCTTTTGCACTGTTTACTTCTAGAGGGCAGGGAGTGTGTCTTGTCCTGCTTATACCTCCCTCAGCATCTAGCACTGTTCCTGCCACACAACAAGTCCTCAACAAATGGAAGAAGAAACAGTGGCTATAAAATAACAATGGAAGGCAATACGGCTGCCACCTTATAGCAGGTATTGTAGGAATCTCACTATTTTCAGGATAGAAACATATCACAACTCTCTTTTTATTAAATATTTTTACGCTTTTAAAAGTACGTATCCCCTGATTTAAATATATTTATCATCGGTCTTCTTTTTCAAAAACTATGTTTCTTTATCACAGTGGGTTTTAAACATTTTTATTATGGGACTTTCCGAAGTCCTGACCAAACCTCTAGTACGAAAGGAGGAGTTGAGAGAGGGAAGGAAGAACGAGAGAGAAGAGGAAGGAGGAAAAGATGGGGTGGGGGGGAGAAAAGTCAGGGTTATCAAAATCCTAGATTGTTACTGAGAAGAAAGCTGAAATTTTGGTAACACCTTTCCTCCAATTAATCCGGAAATGGAATAGTGCTAATAGGGTGTGGGAGAGAAGCAGGGAGGTGCAAATGGACCGGTGATAATGGGCAAGGTGAGAAGAGGGTGGGAAGGGCTGGGTTTTCACTCCCCTCTCCTCACACCCGGTGACAGGGATGGAGCTAACACTGAGAACAACTTGTGCTAATGAACCCTGCTTCCTCATCTGCTCCCAACTCCTTCGTCTGGGAAGTCCTTGAAATTTCTATTTAATAACACTCAGGAAACATTATCTAAATCACATAGAGCTAAGAATTCAATCTTTTTATTCACCATGACAAAATGCATACAGCTAGGCACAATTAGAGAGAGGGTGAACCATTCATCCTAGGTTTTCCCCCAAACTGTTCTGATTTGAAATATTCTGTCCTGGTCACCCTATAAACACAACTAAACTTGTCAATCCATGTGCTCTGATTTTGGTTTGAGAATACAGTCAACAGAAACTGAGCCATGAATGCTCAGGGATATGACTGACTGCAAAATATTTACTAAGTTCGTTAGTCCTTTGCTGAAGATCATATTGGGTCCTGAAGAAAATCTAGAAGTCCTTGCCATCCTCCTCAAGGCTCTATGGGATCTGAGCCCCCCCACCCCTATCTTTAATCACCACCTTCACGTGATACTGCCTGTCTTCTGTTCTGTGAACATGCCAAGCTTGCTCCTGCCTCAGGGCATTTGCTCTTTCTCTTCCCCCTTCCTAGAATGCCCTTCTGCTTGAAGCTTTTCATGATGGGCTTCTTCTCATGATCCAGACTTGGATTCAAATGTCGGGTCTCAGGACGCCTCCCTCACAGCCCTGCCTAAACTAGCACTATCCCCTTCCTGGATGCTTTCTTGGGCATGGCCCTCTAATATGACTTTCATGGCATTTATCATGATCTATAATCTCCTTATTTATATGTTTAGTTGTTGATTTTCTGTTTTCCCCACCAGAATGTAAGTTACAGGAGAGCAGAGTCCATGTCTGTCCAGCTCCCAGGATACTGTCTGGCGCAAAGTAGGTACCCAATAAATAAAGAGTAGGTATCTGACTTAGTCAGTTCAGGCTGCTATACAAACTACTACACACTGGGTGACTTATAAACAATAGAAATTTATTTCTCACAGCTCTGGAGGCTGGAAGTCCTAGATCAAAGTGCTGGCAGACTCGGTGTCTGGTAAGGGCCCACTCTCTGGTTCATAAATGACTGCCTTCCTCCTGGGTCCTCACGTGGTGGAAGGGGTGCAGGAACCCTCCAGAGTCTCTTTCATAAGGGTATTAATGCCAGTCACCAGGGCTAATCACCTACCAAAGCCCCCAACTTTGGGGACTAGGTTTCAACATATGAAATTTGAAGCGACATAAACATTCACTCTATAGCAGTATCTAATATTTACACAATAAATGACTAAATAAAGCTGTGTCTCACCTCCTTTGGTAACTAAACAGTGTAAGGTACACAATACGCCTTACAAATTAGGATGGGCAACAGAAGCCCTGCACTAACTAGCCCTTCCTTGTCTCCACAGCGCTTTTCTTGCCCTTGATCTGCCCCTTTGTCCTTTGGGCACTTCACTTCTTATCTGTCTTTTCAGCTCCTCAGTACTTGAACAAATATTGCCTCATAGGGAAAGCATATTTCTCAGTCCACATATAGTTTGTTATACAAACTCCTGCAATATTCAAAGATTAGGTCTAAATGGCCCTTTCGTGGGAATGGAATAAGTAGGAGAAGAAATTATCTTCAAATGGAAAGAGAGAATTGTATGCATTCTGGCTTTATTTTTCTCTCTGCACATTTCCATAAGACTCATAAACCACGGGCTATATGAAGGCAAACATGCTGCTCACAGGGCCACATTCATTCCCAGGATCACTCTTGGCCATGTTTGTATTATTTCTCAGTATGTAGTAGGAATGCTTTCTTACACATGCTGTGTACAAAAGACTTCGTGTCAATTTTTATTAGCTAGAAGAATATGGTTAGTTTTCTGCATTTATTCAAACTCTGATCTCCTTTAAGTCTGTCAACAAATGCAAATGGTTGTTGATAGTGTGGTGTAACTAAATTCTTTATTTCTTACATTTTTGGAAGAATTGAGCATGAAAGCCAGCTCTTCCAATTCCTGATATTTACTTATTTGAAATAAGCGTTTATTGCACACCTTCTGTATTCCAGGCAACAGGCAAGGTGCTGAGGATACAAAGTCTAATGAGATATGTTTCCTTCATATCTTTAAGGGTCTTGTAGTCCAAACCGATGAATATAGTGCACCGAGACTGTGATGAACACATGCATACAGAGCCATGGACACACAGAGCCTCAGCTCCCCTCAGACCTGTGAGCTCTATAGGCAGTAACTTGTCCAGTAAGATTATGTTACTGTTCAGTAAGATTATGTTACTGTTGTCCAGTAAGATTATGTTGTCCAGTAAGATCTCCTAAAAGGAAGATTGAGAAGGTGTCTACTTGAGAAAGAATGGTAGGAAAAGACATTCTAACTGACACTGTCTCTACTTTGCCCTGAGATTTTCAGGGCTGTGGAAAGTCTTCAGGTTATTACAAAACATAGTGTGTGGCGATGAAGCATCTGAGTACAACTTGGGATAAATATTTGGGATTTATTTATGTTTATTTATTTATGATACAACTTGGGATTTACTGATGTACTCTTTAAATTAGAATTCTGTGTGTATTGATAGTTGGGTCTAAGCTTTTCTCTCTAAGACACTGCATTCCAAAGACAATTGTAATATTATTTGGCATAAGAAAATGTGTCCCTTGAAAAACTAAGGGACACTGTCTGTCTTCAACTCTCTTCTCTTTGAATGGCTCTTTTGTTTTGTTTTGTTTTAGGGACAGGCTGGAGTACAGTGGCTGCAGGCTGGCGTGCAATGGCCTGACCATAGCTCACTGCAACCTCAAACTCCTGGGCTCAAGCAATCCTATTGCATGCCAGCCTGGGCAATAGAGTGAGACTCTGTCTCCAAAAAAAAAAAAAAAAAAAAAAAAAAAAGAATTATTTCTTATTCATGCACTCCATGTCCATAGGGAGTTTGCTCCCTGACTCAGTCTGAGGGAGGCTTTTCCTTGACATGCTTCCATAATCTCAGAGGCAATAAAAAGAGTATGGTTAGCTGTATACTGGCTCTTGAAGCTTCTGCCTGGAAGTGACAAATGTCACTGCCCTACCATTCTGTGACCAAAGCAAGTCACATGGCAAAGTCTACCATCAGTATTCTCCCAGGGAAGGGTGATGAATATCTATGGACAGTAGTACAGTCTACCACAGTTGCTCAAGCACCTTTCATTATCTTTTAAGCTATGAAAGCTATGGAGAGCGCCAATTGCCAAACCAGTACCTCTGTATCTAAAAGATGGTCACTGATGTCTCACCTGACCAGGCTGTCAACACTTTGTGCTTCTGCCAGAGGATATCTTTGTGTAGGTATATGATCTCTTTGCCAGAGAAGAAAGGGGAAGCTGCCAAGAGGAGCTCTGAGTTCTCTTTGTGCATTCAAAAGACCTGCCTGAAATAGTTGACTCAAAGTAGCTATGAAATATTTTACCCTTTTCATAGCCAGCCAGCAGTCTAGGGTCCATGAAGGCAGGGACCCTATCTATTTTGTTCACCAATGACTATTCAGTACCTAGCATAGTGCCTGGCATACATAGTGTTGATTATAACTAGCATATGTGCAAGCCACTTTTTAAAGACTTTACTTGTATTAGTTCTTTAAATTCTCATAACAATCCAACACAAGAATAAGGTACTGTTATTATCTCCATTTTACAGATAAGTTAAATGAGGCACAGAGAGGCTAAATAACTTTCTTGAGCTCCTTTAGAATGTTAGTGAGTAGGAATTAAACCAAGAAAGTCCACACTTTTGACCCTAGTATGTTATACTGTAAAGAGTAAATGTTGACTGTATTAATTATTTATTTTTATTTGTGAATTTGGTGGTAGGATGAAGTTTAAACATTTCTTTGGCAATTCATCAGATGGTACTACCTCACTATTTTGAATCCAACAGTCTTAATATGGTAGTAGTCATAGTCATCAATCAATAGCCTGGGTAAAGGCTCAGTTAAGCTCTTCAAAGATCATTTTGGCATTCTCTGTACACAGGGAGCCAGGCCGTTGAGAAAATTGAAAGGTGATTCTCTGAGCCCACAGGTGGAAAAGACATAATCAGAGGAAATCAGGGCTCCAACCCATCTAATCAGCCGTGGAATGTGTGCTGGCTTCATTCTGTGTGAAGTGTTCTGTTGTTACAAATGCTACAAAATAGAGCAGCCCGCACAAGTGTTACCATTTTCGTTTTGGCTGGTGTTCTGAAGAGCAAGCTCAGGAGGACAGATGGCAAGCTGTCATTCTAGGCCTGCCTTTTGGCTCACCTGCATGTAGCCACATGATGCTTTTTCATTTCCTAAGAAAGCCTTTCCTATCTCAAGTCATATTTATAGTCTCTGACTCACTCTTATTGTTCCTCCTAGATATCTTGCCTTTCTTAAGGTCATAAAGTCTGCCAACATAGAGCTTACCACTTAAACCGAAGGGTTCTTCTTGGATCACCCTACTTATGCTAAAGCCTGGGGCTGCCTATTCTTACTCACCAACATGTTTAGTTTAAATGTTCACATTCTGAAACAAAATCCCTCTTTCTCAGGTTTAGTATTCTCCTCCAAGACCTAAATAGATATAACCTTATCCTACCAAATTTGTTACTCTCAGTGTCCAGAATAGGTCAGAGTAACAGGACAGAATTTCTTGTTCACCAAAGCAGCACCAATCATTTATGTCATAGTATTTTAACGGTCCCATGTGTTGGAAGCTCTGTGATTCATTGACAACTGATTTTGTGAGCTCTTCCGTTTCTGTAGGTTAGGGGTTGCAAATTCAGATGCCAATAGTGGCCAGACAAGGACATAATGTAAATGAGTAAAAACAAGCAGGGCTTGAGAGTGGCATGAATTGGAGAATCAAGCAGAAGCTACAGGAGCCAGCTGCCCCAAAGCTCTGGCCAATTGTTGCTCTGTGGGAAAGGAGGTTCTATGCTGCCAGATCTGGGTTTTCAAGAGAAGTTCAACATTCAGATTTTTTAAAATGTGCAATATTCTGGATTTTTAAATGTTATCTCAATTTAAACATATTAGAGAGAAAGGGCATTCCAGGCAGAGGGGATTTGAGAGAACATGATACATTGGGAGAAATTAAAGTCATTTAATGAGATATGGTGGAGAGTACACAGTGGGGAATAGCAGGAATGGGGCTGGACATTCACTTGGATTTTACTTGTAGGTGGCATGGTTAGATTCACATCTATATTAGAGTAGTTAAGAGGATGGGTCTAGGAGGAGAAAACAGGTTGGGACAGGAGTCAGGAGGATACTACAAGAGTCCTGGGGGACATGTTGGGGACCTAACTCGGCCAGGGATATAGAGGAGAGATAGACTTAAAAGCTAAGTAAGAGGAGGACAAGCGGGATGTGGTGATGGAGTCCATGTGGCAGTGAGGGAGAAGGAAATGTAGAGGTTGTCTCCCAGAGTTCTAGGATGGCAAAGTGGGTGGCGGGTGATTCCTGTCATTCACTGAGACTGGAAACAGACAGACAGGGGCAGGCAGGCTGGGCTGCTGGTTGGTGGTACAAGTGGAGGAGATGAATCCAGTTTTTGATTAGTTTTGTGTTTGTAAGACATCCAAGTGGGCTGCAGACAACTTCTTGGGAGATATCAGGGTAAAGGTGGTGCTTGAACCCATGGGAGTGCATGGGGACTCAGAAACAGCCTGGGCACAGGAACTGGAGAACAACAGTTTAAGGTGGAGAACAGGGTGATGACTTGTGGGATTACTGAAGTCATATTACCCTAATTTCCATCACTGTGTACCCTCAGAGTCTTAAATCCCACCATGAGCCTCAGTGGGTGGGTAAAATCAATGCTTCCCCCTGCCCACACATTGCAAAGGTTTGGATCTAAGCTGGCAAGTGGCAGGCTCACCTCACGTGTGGCACCCTGATGAAAGACCCCTGATGGAACTAAGTGTAACATCTATAATATCCCCTGAAAAGGCCCCAGGTGGCATATGCTGAATACACAAAGAACTTCAAGTTTTCCTGGGGCTGCTCCTTCCCTCCCATGCAATTTTTTTTCAAAAAGCAACTGCAGCTAGGCATTTTATCACACTGTTAAAAGGGCATACAATGATTTTGGCTTTGACTCTATCAGCGGGCTCTCTAGATATTCAAGTAGTTATTGACTTCTGAATTTACACCAGCACATTGTAGGGAGCAGAAACCCTGCCTCTTGCCACAGATAACAGCTTCCTGGGGCTTGGGCTACAGTTAACTGCAAAATATCACCTGGCACAGGGGCACCAGAGAAACCGTTGCTGTTACTGTGGGACTGTGGTATTCTATGGTACCTCCATGGTCTTTAGAATATTGTAACCATACAGTATTTTTGAAACTTAGTTCAGGATATAAATTTATTTATACTTTGCTTTATGTAATCTCTTAAAAATCTTTTATTTATTTTGTATTTTATTTTTTATAGGGCTGCTTCCATGCTTGAGATCTTCCTTGTTCAGTCTTTCCAGGTTGATCAAATCACATGGTTAGTGCAAAATGGAAAATTGGTTCATTTTCTAAAACTAGTTTGGTGTTGGCACCTACTAAAGAAACAGCTTTCATTATTCAAACCACTAGAGCTCAAGTGATGAAAATGTAAGGTCAATCAGGGCAGGATTTTTCTGTATTTTATTAATTGCTATTTTTTCCATAGTTAGAATCATGCTTAGGATATAGCAGGCACTTAATATGTAACTGTTGAATAATAGGATGATGTTATTTCCAGATAATCCTTAAGGGTAATTATCTTAAAAAGAACTTCTTTAAGGAGGAAAATTACATTGTTATTCCAGGAGGCAGTGTTTGCCATTCTACATATAAGACATTCCGATCATCTGCCTTCCTGGCTAGAAAATATTTTTTTAGCATCTCTTATTGGAAGAAGTTGATGCTCAAAGTTACATTACAGTCAAACAATATGTCTATGATTAGTTGCAGGGATGACTTAGTGAAAAGAGCATTGACTTGCAGCCAAAGACTTGGATTTGATACTTACCCCTTCTTATACCAATGTGTGCTCTTAAGAAAAACATTTAACCTCTCCAAAGTGGTCTTGATCATCTGTAAAATGGGATAATACCTCCCTTAAAAGTCTGTGAGATAAATGAGTATAAACACTTTTTTTTTCCAGACCCAGGAGCGAAGAAAGAGGAAAATAGTTAAGAAGAATTAAGAAAGTATCCTAGGTTTCTGCCTACCTTTCAAGATTATTTTCATGATTACAAGAGATGATATACATAAATGCCCTTTGTGTACTATAAATTGCTATTTGAGAGGCCAGGGAAGTATTTACATATAATTAGTGTTTAGTAATTTGTAATTAGTGCTCAGTGATTACATTTATCTATAGTATAATGTTGTTATTATTTGTGGTAGGTCCTGATTAGGATTCTAAAAGGGTTTTGGTTGTTTCAGATAGAGTTCCTTTGTACCCCACCTTCTATCGAATAACTCATGGTGGCAAAGCAGAGAAGAGACTGCCTGAACGCCTACTAAGTACAGAGAAAAGTGGCAGGTGAGTACTCAATATCATGATGAGCTGTGGTCACCCTGCCAGTCAAGCTACTGATTTATTCAATAAACACTGATTGAAAACTGACAATAATGTATTGAGCACACAGTAGAGACAATTGGTAGAGCACACATGTTTCTATACTTTAATAGAGTCTGTCTAAGTACAGAATACAATGATCAACTTCTAGTTCCCATCTTTCATGCTAGAAAAGTAAGACCTTAACTTTTGATTTTCCTTCAAATTTCCCTCCAGAAGTGTCATAATGAATATCGACTTTAATAAAACTTATATTTCATCACAGATATAAGTGCATTAATTGGTGGGAATCAAAAAGTGGGCCCAAATATTTTTATTTTTATTTTATTCTCTCCAGTACACTTCGTTAAAACAGTAGAACAATAAATGTCTACTTAGCTAACACTGTTGCAGAGGGGATCATTCTCAAAGTCATACTTCTCTTAACAAAGCTCTCCCTCATACCTGTCTCCTTTTTCTTCTTTCTACCATTGCTCCCACAGTTTTGGCCAGTATCTTCTCTCTCCTGTTGGAATGCCCATTGCACTAGTCTTCCTGTCTCTGGCCTATCTTCCCCATTGCTGCAGAAGGACTCTGCTAATACTTGAACTGGTCATGTCACCCACTTGCTCAGATGACTTTAGTGGTTTCTCATCTCCAGGATTCAACGCAAACACTCTCTAATGGCACATAAAAGTTGGTCTCTGTCTACTTGAACAGTCTCATCTCTTCCTCCTCTCTGCTCTTTTGCAGCAATAGGCTGTATCACCACAAATCACCACAAAATTGCCTTGGAATAAAGTCTAAAACCTTAATATGATCAACAACACCCCGTGTGATCTAGCTTTTCCCCATTGCTCTATCCTCCTCTCCTGCCTTTCTTACATCAAGATCACTATGCTCAACTCACACTGACCTTGAAAGTGCATCTTCCCTGCCACCTCAAGACCTTGGTGCATGCTATTCCCACAGCCCCAGATCTCTCTGCACATCCACCCCCATTCCCACTCTTTGCCTGGCTAACTCGTATTCCCCCTTTAGATTTTGGATTAGCTGTTACGTCACCAGGGAAGCTTTTCTTAACCTCTTAGACTGGTTTATGTTCCCCAGTTATATGCTCACAATGCACACAGGTTCAGTGAACATGTTTATCTTATTTACCATTCTGATCTCAACCACGGTATGTGTTCAATAAATATTTAATTGAATAATGAACCTCTATTTTAACATTTATCTTGGTGATTATATATATAAAAATATATTTTATCATTAGGCTGTGTATATATGCATATATACATATATAGTCACTAGGTTGTAAGTTCTGTAAAGAAAAGAGATCTTATTCAAAAATATTTTATTTTGAAATATTTAAGGCATATGGGTATATAACGAATACTACTCTGAATACCAAGTTTGATGGGGCCAATGGAGCCAGATTACAATAGAGAGCAAGAGACTTTAACAAAAAAGGCAGGAAGAGATAGAAGATGTGGCTATAAATGTAGGTCCATTAGAATCCAAGATACTGTACACTGCATTGAGCATCCATATCTGGCTCTAATTTCCAGCTAAGAATTCCTTTACTTCCCTGGATGTGATTTTCAATCAACAAAATAAAGTATTATGAGCTATATAATCTCTAAATGTTCTTCTGTTTCTCATATTTTATGCTGCTGAGACCATTTGGCTGTCTTCATCAGCACTAATCAGCTAGTTAGACAGAAAATAAATATATCTCAATTTGGTGGATCTGAGAATATAGTAATAAACAAACTCAGTTTCTCCTATGATATTCTAACAACACACTTTTGACATCAGATGTCTAGGGGTTTTCCCCCGTGCATCAAGTAAGCAATTAATTCTAGAACAGATCACAGAACTTGGGGAAACACATTTGCTGGTTTATTATAAAAGATTACAAAGGATACAGATAAAGAGATGCATAGGACATGGCATGTGGGAAGGGACGTGGAGCTTCTATGCCCTCTCTGGGTGCACCACCTTCCAGAAACCTCCACATGTTCAGCTATTTGGAAGCACAGCCCTTTCAGATTTTTACAGAAGCTTTATTATGTTAGGCATGATTATTTAAATAATGGACCATCGATGATCAACTTAACCCTCAGCCCCTCCCCACTCTCCACAGGTTGGGGGGGGGTGTGCTGAAAGTCTCAACCCTCTAATCATGTCTTGGTCTTTCCTGTGACCTGCCCTCATCCTGAGCTAGCTAGGGGCTTCCAGCCATCAGTCAATTCATTAGCATACAAAAAGACATTGATCACTTTGAAGATTCAAAGGATTTTAGGCATTGTATGCCAGGAAACAGGGACAAAGACCAAATATATGTCTCATAATATCACAGTGGAATACTGTGATTTCCTCACTGCAAGCTCAGTTTATTTATTTCTTGTGCTTATCATTACAGAGAAAGCTATTGACCTGGAAATGTCTTTTCTTTACTTTGATCCTGGAGACTGGACCTCATTTTCTAGCATTCCTTTATAATATGAACAAAAACTTCAAAATGCCAATAAAGCATCTTAAAGGTATTAAGGATAAATAATCCATTGACAGTGGTATCCTCAGAGATCCACCTATATTGCTACTTTAGGATCGATGTGTTTTCATGAATAAGGTTGCATATTGACTGCCTAACACAGATTTGGTCTCAAAGCAATCCTATTTGCTTCAGTAGAGCCACTAACTATTTATGATAAGATTTATCTACTCTAAAAGTCAGTAACACTAAAACATAAGACCTGCTGGTATCATTCTTTTGAAGGAGCTCAGGGAATTTCACCCCAAAATATGACTGCTTGGTACAAAGAGTATTTCAAACTAAAGGCCCTTAGAGATCATCAGTCTTTGGAAGGGGCTTTCTCTCTTTCTTCATAAAAAAACAGGCCCATCAAAAAGAACAATGGACTTCCCTTCCTTTCCCTTTCCTGTTATCTCAATATACTACAGGAAAGAAGATCAAGAAGCAACCAGACCTGGCCCAGGTCATCAATTTACTTAACAGATCACTTGAGTCTTGCTATATGTCTGGTAGCTTATCTCTTATTAACAGACTTCCTTATCTTAACTTAAAATGTTCCAAACCTTTAGACAAAGCTCCATTTCTTTAACCAATTGCAAATCAAAGAATCTTTAAACTCACCTATAACCTGTAATCTCCTACTTTGAGATATCCTGCCGTTTGGGGCCAAACTAATGTATGCCTCCCAGGTATTGATTTATGAATTTATATGTAATTCCTGTCTTCCTAATATGTATAAAACCAAACTTTAACCCAACCATAGAAAGACCACTTGCTCAAGGCTTCTTGGGCAAGGCTCTCCAGGCCATGGTTACATATATGTTGTTCAGAATTAACTTCTTTAAATTATTTCACAGAATTTGGGTTCTTTACTGTTGACAAGGTGGCACTCAATGTGGGACTCAGAGAAGACTCAGAATCACTTAAGGAGTAGCCCAAACTTGGCACCAGGTACTTGTATGGCCCTCTTGGGTCCCCCAACTCCAAACTTCTCCTGAGGTGAAACTGGTAAGTCCTCCTGAGCTCTGGATCTCACATTGTTGGCTGATTGTCTTGGTTTGTTCTGAGCTGTCAGTTCTTTTCCTGTGAAGTTATTGTTTGTGATCCTAATTTTAATTTACAGGTGCATTCTAAAGAGTCTTCTTCATTGCCTCTTCCTCCCAAAATTCATCTTAATTGGCTTTCCTGCACACTTGTGAAAGAAGAAACTGAACTGTCCTGTTTGTAGATAAATGAGGGACTGAGTTCCTCAGCTTCAAAGAGAAAGGGTATTTTACTCCAAAATGTGCCCCTGGGTGACCAGGGGCCTAAGTGGGAGTGTCTGGGGTAACTCCCAAAATGTGAAGTGGCCCTACAATAGGGAACCTCCCAAGAAAATTAATTAAAAGAAGGTTCATCCAGGAAACACATATGAGAGCTGATCACTTGGCATTTTGAGACCTCTCAGAGGTGGTAGACCCCCAAAGAGAGAAACTGAGACATGTAAGAGGGCAAGAACAACTCAGTGGTGAAACACTATGAAGTCCTGCCTGCAATTAGCACACTCTGATCCACTACACTAAACCCTAGACTACAGTTTGGTTCCTTTCCTTAAAGAAAAATGGGAAACAAATCCTCTAAATATGAGAAAAGACAAGGAGAATGACCCCCTTTGGGCACCCCAGTTGATTTATGGCACCTCTACTTGCAAGTATTTGTGTAAATGCAAAGGCTTGAAGGCATTACAGATTTTCTAGGACTCTAGCTGGTTATGGCCAATTCTTGTGCACACATTTTAAGTGATGGGTGAATTACATCAAGGAAAATTTAGAGCTCAATGGTCGACCTGCCACTATAAAGTTAAAATGTGGAGTCTCTTAAGCTCTCTGTCTCTCTATTTTCTTTTCTGCCTGCTCTGAACCTGCTAACTTTTTCTACTGGTGTTGAGATAAACTCAATGTTTATAGTATCACTAATTCAAGGCTACTTGGAGATCTTACAGCCAGTTTAGCTAAAATGTAAACATTGAAAACTCATTTTAAAATGAAGAAAAAAAAGGGTAAAAGAGGTTTTTAAAAATCAAACTGCCATGGAAACTGCTTTACCCAAAACCTTGACCCACAGGCTTTATTAGGTTACCTATCAAGGCAACTAAAGTTTAGCCATGTGAACAAGTTCCAGTTTTGTCAGAATTAATCTAGATCCAGTTGTCTTGTAAATTGGTGAGTTTGTATTACTATCTCATGGCTAGAGTTCTGAGGTAAAAGCTATTGGAATTTAGTGTGTGTGTGTGTGCATATATTTGTATGTGATTTTTTTGGTATGTGCATGTATTATATGTTGTGTCTACATGGTACCAGACTGGCTGATAAATGAGGGAGTGCTCATATGTTAATTAAATAAACCCAAATGCTTTTCAAGTTCATGTGAATTTAGTAATCTTTGGTAAATAAGCTGGGTTATTAAAAAATTATTATTGGTAAAGTAAAAATAAAAATGTCTTCAAATTGTTAGTACACATTTTTGCTTGGATTTACTGGTAATTTTTATGATTTTAAGGTGTCAAGGTTTAACACAAAGGTTATAAAACCATAAACCCAGCCAAATCCAAACTGATCTGTATTTGTATGATTTTTTGATAAGTAAGGCTAATTTAACGTTGTAGGTCCAATGATAATACCTAAATCACCTGAGTTATCAACAAAAATACCCATGTTTTTAACTTTAAGTTTCTTACTTAGATAAAAATATAGACATGCCTAAACAAAAATAAATGTTAATAAATTAAAATAAGTAAAACATCAAGTAAATAGGAGTATAAAAACAGAAACTTATGGTCAAAGGTTTATGAAGATATTTTGGCTTTGGTCTCTTAATCCTAGTTGTAGATGCAGTTTCTTCCACCAATTTCAATGTCTGTGAGAAGGTACATGCAAAATTTTTTTCTGACTTACTCTTTCTATCGTCTGATATTAATAGTACTGTTAGGGATTTAAAACTGCCCTAGGAGCTGTAGTTACACGAGCTTAAATCAAATTGGAGGCTTCAACTTTCCCCCACTCTTGATTTGTCCTCTTTGCATGCTAGCTGGTTATGTGTACATTGTGTTGCCATAGCAAAGTCCTGTGCATAGGAAAATTTGAAAAAAATTCCCTAAACTGTTAATTTTTGTATAGTAATTTATTTTAAGCTGAACAAGGTGGTTGTTCTTAGAATCCAAGGATCATCTCAAAATAATCTTACTCTTTGGAAGTAATACATGTATTCAAGTTTACACTCAAGTTGAAAAATGTTTTGAGACTATATTGTTTTAAAAATAGCTTGATCTCGATCTTCACATAAAAAAAGGTTACAATTTTCTGTCATTGTTTGAGGTGCTAAGAATTGGTGTTGAAGGTTTGTTCAGTCTACAGTCAGGTAATATCACGTTCATGGGGCTCAAAAAACAGGACCCTAAAATGAAGGCCACAGAAACAAAAGTTCTCTGACCTTCCCTGGTCCTGCCTGTCAGTTCCATTCTTCCCTGAGGCTGGCCGTGGAAACCAGAATCCCTGGCTGACAAGTGCCTGTCGACCTCCATTTCCATCTGGCCTAAAATGTTTAATTGCTATAAGCATTTGTGGTTCAAGTCCCTTGGTCACAGCAGTCCCACTGAGGGCTTAGATGGACCTGGGGCAGGTAGCCACACCACCCTGGCAGCAGCATTGGCATACTGAGTCCTTCTTACACTGCGTCATTCTGACTTCCTCTCCTGCCTCCCTCTTCTACTTTTGAGGTCCCTTCTGACTACATTAGTCCCAGAAATCCAGGATAATTTCTCCATGTCAGGGTGAGCTGATTAGCAACCTTAATTCCATCTGCAACCCTTTGCCATGTAAACTAACACATTCACAGGTTCTGGGAATTAGGATGTGAGCATCTTTTGGGGGCCATTATTTTGGCTACCACAGCCACTTTTGAACTAAGTAGATTAATTTTTGGGTCTCTGATTCTAGCTAGACTGCTTCTTTAACTTTACTCTTCCCAGCACAGGGTATAGGTTTGGTGACTGAACAACTGGAATGAAAGCACATGGGAGAGTTAAAAATGAATCTTCTTCGAAAGCCATAGAAAGCACACACTGCAAATTCCTCACCCTCCCAAAAGATCTAGGGCCTGTGGGGAGGGGCAGGAGTTGCCTTTGTGTCTCCATCTAAGTGCATTTTTATCTCTTACTGAATAGCAGGAGGTTAAGAACAAAGGAATTCCAAAATAATCTCTTCCACTGAAATCATTAGACAGGGGCCAGGTTCACTAGAGATACTATGAAGTCACCATGCCATTCATGACCAACGTGATCAATGTGGTCAGACTATCTTCCCCTCTGTCTTGAGTTTTTACAGCTTTATTTTCTTACACTGGATTTATCTCAGAGATAATACAGCCTTGCAACTAAGTTCTTTTGCACTGTCAGTAACTAAGCCTTCTTTGGTTGGTCCTGGAGAAATTGCTGCACTAAGCCTTTTTCCTGCACCAGAAGGGGAAATTCCATTCCAGCACATATGGTGGTTCAAATCAGACTCTACTGTACCAAAAACATATAATACCTAAATAGCTGCAGCCAGCTTTATCCTGAACTACCTGTGAATCAGCAGGAGAGTAAAATATAGCTCCTCAATATGCTAAATGAAGAGAAGATTTAGTTTTAAATTTATCAATGTAGCGTGGGTAATTCAATTTCCTGTAGAGGTATTGCATAGTTTTCCACATTTTTTATTTGTCTCCATTTGCATTACAGACTGGATGTCCTGCATTCCTCAGCTTGTTCTCTCGACTCTGATGGGTGATCTTCCAGAAATGATTAATATTTCTAAAACTTAGTATTTCTGCAACTTGACTCCCTGACTCTCAGTACGAGTCCACAGGAAATAGCTGTAAGCTGGCATAATTGCACAATATGATGTTTAACGTTGTAAAGTAAAAGGACTTTTGTCATACGAATTGAAAGCCTATTGAAAATAACTTAATGAATGAAAGTGTACATTACATCTGATTTTATACAACAGAATAATATTTTATAATATTCAATATGTTACAAATGTTTTATTCAAGCTGGATAAAAGTAAAGACTTTCCCCTAAATTTAATAGAGATTTCTGATGAGTATGAAATAGCCTTTATTTGTTCATTTAATTGCTGAAGGCATTACTTTTCACAATAAATTCAAAACCCAATTAACATTTTATTAATGACAGCATATGTATGGGCACATGGTACTTATAAGACAATTTACTGATGCTTTGTGCATAAACCTTCCTATTGATATCCCCACGGTGCTCTATTAACATCAGCATTTTCCTTTAAATAGTATTAGCACTCAGGTCCTATATCTTCAGATTTAATTTTACAAGAATTTTTTTCCAGATAGCAATGTTAATATTTTCCTTGTAGGAATTTATAACCACATTTCCTCTTAAAAATCCTAATAAAGCATTTCATATGGAAATAAAATTGTATTTATAACCAACTGCTATCCCTTTTTACATATGACTTGTGAATTTTGTTTTTAATATAAACACATTTTACCTTTTTCCTATAATTCTCTATAAGCAACACAACAGATTATAATGGGTACAATCAGACCCATAAAATTATTGAATTGCTCAAATACTGTTCTTTTGGAGCTCTTTGTCTAACGAGAACCTAAGTACCCACTCTAGACTTAATCTTGGGTTGTTCCCAGTATAGGGATTAGCTGGAAGATGCTTAGTAAATTTATTTATGACATGTATATTAGTTCCTGTGGTTACCACAAAATTGTTGGCTTAAAACAAAAGAAACATATTCTCACACAGTTTTGGAGTCCAGAGTCTGAAATCGAGGTGTTGGCAAGCCTGAACTCCCTCCAAAAACTCTATGGGAGAATTCATTCTTTGTCTCTGACAGCTTCTGGTGGCATTACTTGACTTGTGGCTGTATCACTGTAATCTCTGTCTCTGTGGTAACTCTGACTTATTTTCTTCTCTGTGTCTTCTTTTCTGTCTGTTTTAAATCTACCTTTACCTTTCTCTTAAAAGCATACTTGTCATTGGATTGAGGGCTCACCAGGATTGTCCAGGATTATCTCTTGATGTTAAGATTCTTAATCACATCTGCAAAGACCCTTTTTTCAAAAATGATAACAGTCACAGATTCTAAAGATTTGGCATAGGTATCTTTTGGGGGACCATTTTTGTGGCCTACCACAGCATGACATTTAAAACTATTTAGCTTGAAATCTTTTAGTTATTCTGCCTTATTGTTCCCTCGGCATATTTAATTTGGAGAGCTAGAAATAATCCTAGAACATTTTGTGCATATAATATACTTAAATATCTTAGGAAACTTGTTTTGATCAAGTTTGGAAGAGTGTTTACTCCAGGAGTTGAAAGAATCATCCACAAAATGAAAAACAAAGAAATACACGTATAAAAAAGTGACAAGTAACAGTTTTCTGACTTTCTATAATTGACTTTGTTACACTGAGAACAGAGGCTGGCAAAGACTAGTCACTAGAAAAATATGTGTTGATTGGTTAAATTCATGAATAGAAGGAACAAACTAGATCTTTACTTCTGCAGTCTCACCACTGTTAGTCTTTATGCTCTTTGGTTATCATTAAATAGGCTACAAAAGTCTTTATGAACCTATAATAAAACATTTAAAAATATTTAACTTTCTTATGAAAACGTGAATGGCTAATATTTATTGTGTGTTTATTGTGTTCTAGGACTCACTGGAGCTGAACATAAATGTCTAAAATGACAATATAAATATTATACAACCATAGATGCTCTTTAATCTATCTCCATATTAAAGAGCCCCTCAATGAACCCCCAATTGTTCTGAAAAATACATGGAGTGAAGCTCAGAGCCTGCTGAGGCCTGAAGACATGTAAATTAACATTTAGCAAGTCTGTGATTCTGCACCAACTTAGTTGTCTGCTTACTAAAAGTCAGTTGATGTTTCCAAACTGTTTATGCTATTTTTATTATTGATGTAATTTAAGAATTCTTATGTAGGATGACTAATATGGGTACCAAAACAAGATTGTTGTTATTTCTATGAAAACTAAGTTGAAAACTTTGAAAGATTAGAGACACATAAGTTGCTAAAAAAACTTCTTGAATTAGGTTTAGGTAAGACAATTACAATAGACTAAGAAAAATTATAAAATTCTTGAAGGATTCTGTGCTCATATTGCATATTTATATTCTCACTGCATTTTAAAGAAACCCAAAATGGAAATTTTAGATGATAATTTTGAGCCTGGTTTATACAAGAAAGATAACACGACACTCAAATTAGGGCATGCAAATGCAAAAGATGGGTCAAGGTTATATGTTTAAAACTAAATAAAACAAAATAAGATTAAAAAGTATCTCAGTTTTATTATTCCCTACTGTGATTGCATTGAACTGAAGTAGTCAAGCAATTATCAGTTTTGATTGTATCACATAAGAAAGTTTATACTATATTTGGACTTGATTTATATGATCACTTTGGTTAATTTTCAGCTTCATCATTTAAAAAATACCAATATATTTCAATTGGGTACTGTGGAAAGAGCAACAAGTAAGCAAATATTTATAGAAAGTAAAAAGTTAATATAATTTATATATATAAAATGTATGCTTAGCGTTGTACTAGGTATGGTAGAGAAATACCAGAGAACTATAAGTCATGCTTCATATTCTCAAGGAATTAGAATTTGGTCAAGGGTAAGACCAAAACAATAATATCAAAAAAGAACAATAATCAATACATAGAGGACAAAAATCTGGGGTATATTTTGTAAGTACAATTAAAAAATGTGTAAGGGAGAATTTGTGTGGGCTGTTGGAATCAGACAAAGTTTCAAAAAGGAGACTGGATTTGAGCTGGACACAGAAGAAGACAGATTTGGAGGTCAGAACCAGGAGTGTGAAGGGAGATCAGATAAGCGAAGGCAAAGAGTTGTGGAAGCGAGGACAGTATTTGGAAGGGCAGCAAGAGGACTGCTGAAGTGAACGCAGTTGGTTTGGGCTCTTGCTAAAGCTAACTCTGAAGACTATGAAAGCAGATCTTTGAGGATTGCAGATGTTCAATTCCTTCTAGGAAGGCATCATCAGTGATGGGTGAGAGTTGACGGAATATACGAGTGGAGGAAGAAAGAAGCTTATAGGTGTACACATGAAATTCCCCCTAAAACACACAGTTCATAAGTCTATATAAACAAGAGAAAATATTTGGAGGCACTTGACTTCGTTCAAAAAACAAACCAAAAAAAAAAAGGAAAGTGATAATATTGAACCATACTAGGGATTGCATTGGACAGAGCCTTACTAATTTATATCATCTAAGGGAAAAGATTGAAAAGTCAGAGTCACAGTAGGACACATTTAGGAAGGATTTCTCTACCAGCTTAGAGCAGTGACATTTAGAGTACCTTTTTTTAAATCCCTCTAGGATGACTCCTGTATTCTTCCTGAATTAATCATCTCTCTCTTTCTCCCTCCCTCTCCTTCCTCCCTCACATTTTTTCATTAACCTAAAAAGTATATTATTTTCTTTAAGAACTACCTTGCTGGGCACAGTGGCTTATGCTTATAATACCAATACTTGGCGAGACTAAGGCAGGAGGTGCACTTGAGGCAAAGAGTTCAAGATCAACCCGGGCAACACAGCAAGACCCCATCTCTACAAAAAAATAAAGTAAAAAAGTTAGACACGCATGGTGGCGCATGCCTGTAGCCTCAGCTACCCTGGAGGCTGAGATGGGAGGATCGCTTAAGTCCAGAAGTTCAAGGTTGTAGTGAGCTATTATCACGCCATTGCATTCCAGCCTGGGCAACAGAGTGAGACCCTGTCTCTAAAAAAAAAAAAAGAAAGAAAGAAAAGAAAAGAATAAAAGAAAGAACTACCTCAACCACATCATGAATTTTGTGCCTTCATTGGGTCAGATACTCGAGAAAGGTTGGAGTTCTGGTGGTGTGCTTTGTGCCCAATAGTTATATATGTGGCCATAAAAATTATGAATATAACCTGGGGAGGTAAGAGAAAAGTGAAGAGTCCAGAAACAAGGGAGAGAAATTCACCTAATTCTGCATCTTGCTCTGTGGAGTTACTGTCACTGATGTTTGGTGATCTAGTTTTTCTATGATTTTCTGGAATAAGGTCATGGGCCTGCCTTCCCTGCACCCAAGTGCTCTGAGTTTGGTTTATGACCAGTTGTTTTAGAGTGTTAACATGAGTGCTACAGTAGGATGGGAGAAGAAAAGTAATTTCAATACTTAAAAATAACAAAATGAAATAAAATACAGACTAACAATAGAAAATAACTGGATAGTGAAATTCAGCATATTAGCCCAACTAGGCAAAACTAAAGGATATAGGATAACAATCCCCAAATATTTAAAGAATCTAAATAACAAAGTAGGAAACAAATTAGTTTGAAGGATATCGCCATGGTTAACTGAAACAGAAAGAAATGAGCAAGGAAACATTTCTTTTCACCTGCTAGAGAGCAGAAAAAAGGCTTTAGGTCCATTCAAGGACTTGGTTATGAGATTACACACAAGAAAAAGTAAGAGGAAGCTTTTTAGAAAGACCAGTAAAATTGTGGCTTATGGGCATCTTGGAAGTGAACTGGTATCTTAACCAGACATGGCTCAGAGGAAGTATGGAGCCCTGCACATAGGCACCTGGCATAGGTAGACACTTAACACCCACTCGTTCATCTTAAGAAACGGTTATTTTAGCTGTGAAGAAGAAAGCATATGTGGGCATTGCTATCGTCTGAATGTTTGTGTCCTCTCAAAATTCACCTGTTGAAATCCTAACCCCCAAGGGGATAGTGTTAGAAGGTGGGGACTTTAGGAGGTGATTATGGGATTATCCCTGTATAAAAGAGGTCTGAGGGAGCTTGTTTGCCTCCTTCCACCCTGTGAGGACACAGAGAGAAAGTGCTACTTATGAACCAGACAGTGAGTCCCCCCACCAACCCAGACACTGAATCTACCGGAGCCTTCATCATGGACTTCCCAGCCTTTAGAAATGTACAAAATAAACTTTTCATAGTTTAAAAGCTATCCAGTTTAGTTTGTTATAGCAGCCTGAATGGACTCAGACAGGCATCTATTTCTCCTCAGTTTCCCCACATCTTCTACTTGTCCCAGCACATTTCCTTGCACTGAACTTATTTATGTGTTCCTCCCTTCCCTCCCCCTTACCCTGTTTTGTAAACACCTGGCATGAAGATCTTTATTGATGTGTTTAGGCACCTCACACCCAGTGCCTGGTATATTGTAAAACCCAGTGATGTTAAGACTAACGTTTCTGCTTTGAGGGATACGGAAAACAAACACCTGACATGAGAACTTGGATGTTAAGTGCAAAAGTTTGGGCAAGAGACCATGCTCTGCCACAGTTTATGCAGCTATGAAATCAGTAAAACAGTGATACATGTATCATGGGAGTGTTGTAAGGATTAAATGCAACACATGTAATGTGCTTAACACTCTGCCTGGCTTGGAGTAACTGCTCATTAATTGTCAGCCCATTGTTATTTATTATCAATGCATTAAAGTTATGTTAAAATCAAAAATATAATCAAAACATTTGGAATAACATATCCTCTTTAAAAGCTAATATAGATTATAATATGGTCACTCTGATTGGTGCTGGTATTTCAGATGGCTGATAAATTTACACCCTAAAATACAAGGTCTTGGGACTACAGTTGCACAATTGCCACCTCCTTCAATTTGTTTGGTGAGGTTAAATTCTGTAATGACTGTGTGAGCCATACTCTTCCCTCAACTCTCCATTTTAACCAAGTTTAAAGATCCTTTCTTGTTCCTGCCTCACCAAAGGAAGAAATGCCAATTAATGGAATTTGTCAGTAATGGGCTTTGAGTTTAATTCTTCTACAACTCTAATGCTTAGGAACAAGGAATTTTTGAATTTCCAACTCTTGGGGCCCTAAGCACTAGATGGACACCTGGAGGTTCCAGAAAGACTCAGCAGAACTGGGAAACTTGGCTGAATTTTCATTTTAAGAAGTACTTATTCTATTTTTTTGTAAATAACGGTTTAGAAATAGTTATAACATATAATTTGTGTTACTTGATTTGCATAAACATAATGATTTTCAGTGAAAACAATTTGCACTCGGTTGATTTTGGGGTCTCCCCTTCATCTTATCCCTGAGATTCTGAAGAGAAAATGATCTCATATGGACATGATCATAATCTCTTATTACCTAAAACTATGTGACATGAGGGTCATTACAATGAGTTACAAGAAATGCCCATACGCTCGTATTACATATAATGGGAGGAATGCTTTTAAAATTAGCTTAGAGTTCAGATATTGACTCGATATAGGCCTAAACCAACCATCAAACAACTCTAAAAATAGCATATAATGACTTGGTGTGTAGACAGCTGTACTAGCATGGAGTAATCTCCATTTGCTATAATTACCCGGTTCTGTGACCAAATTTCACTCTCTTAGTATTATTCCTGCTGGATATTTATATGCTCATCTGTGTTCATGCAGATTAATGAATATTAAATTGTAACAATCAGATTAGAGAATTATCTGATAATTTAAGAATGGAAATGTACTTTGAATGCCATTTGGTTACTCAAAATATTCTGAACAATGTAAAATAATCATTTACAATTCAGATTACTTATAACTACACCAAAACACTGGGGCAGAATATGTGATAGATACTTAGAATTATGCTTTGAATCTGGGAAAATAACTTCTAGTAAATTTGTATGTAGTGTTACTCAATCAAATGCAGTTAACAAATTAAACTATTGGGAATTATTAATTAGGTATTTCATAAATACTTATTTAGTATGATAATTTCTGACTACTTCATCTTGACATAAGTTAAATAAACTTCTTTGATCTAGCCCATGTCACCTATCACCATCTATAATTTTGTGTTTATATGAAAATATGCCCTTTATTCCAAATAATTGACTAATCAGCAAACTCTGGGGGACACAACATATTTAGTCTGGAGAAGAGAAGATGTAGGTGGAATCTATTAACTGTTGAATTATTTGGATGACTATTATTTGGAACAAATGTATTAGGTATGACTTACATAATTTCCAAAGGCAGAAATTCAAACAGTGGGGGATAGGTATAAGAGAGAAATTTCTGACTCAAGTAAGAATTTTTCAATAGGCAGAGCTGACCAGAAATAGACCTGCTGCTTCAGATGGAAGTAGCTTTCCCACTGAAGGGTGTTCTTAAGAATAGATCAGATAGCCACTCAGCAAGTAAGGTTTGGAGGGAATCTGAGTCTGTAAAGAATGTTTAGACTTAGCTGCTAAGGTTTTGTCATTTTGCAGTTGCTAAAAATAAGAGTTAGGATTGACAGTGAATTTTTTTTTTCAACACAACTACCAGTTTCTTTCATTAACATAGCATGGCACTTATTCATTGTAGTAACACATCACCAAGTTTGAGAAGAGGGACATCTGGTGGATGAACTAAGCAAAAGGAAAGGGGGTTTTTGTTTTCAAATTCTAATTTTAAATGTTTTGACATCCATGAGCATGATATGTTTTTCCATTTGTTTACATCCTGTGCAATTTCCTTCCTCAGTGTTTCTTAGTTCTCCCTGTAGAGGTCTTTCCCCTTCTTGCTTAAATATATTCCTAGGTATTTTATTTTCTTTGTTGTTATTGTGAAAGGACATTTCCATTGATTTTTCCATGAAAAAAATCAATCTATCAATCTACAATAATATGTAGTTGACAATGGACAAAAATTATTCATGATCAAGTGATTTGAGTAAGATGATTGTTTCATCTGGCCCTTTAACATATACTTAATGAATGCCTTTTTAGTCATTTTTCTTTAATTAATTCAAATTAGGATCTCTGAGGATGAATTTGCTTCTTCTTATAAAGTATAAGCCTGTGACTTTGTTGGCTAACAAGTAGGTCTTTTCTTTTTAGCCAAATAATTAAGCAGAGGGAATGGTAAACAAGCAAACAAAGAAACAGAAAGCATCCAACTGTCTAAACTATAAGTGCAATTGTTTTATTTGAGTCTTTACCAAACTATTCATTTGAGTTTTTCTGTTCTCATGAATCTGAAATTAATTCAAATTCAAATTTAAATGTACTAACAAGTTTCTCTGTGTGAAAAAAAGTAATTTTGTATCCATTTCCAGAAAAAGCTACAGGGCAGCAATTTAGAGCCAGCTTCACTGGAATAATAAGCTGGATCCAACTCTGCCTACTCAAACGACTACCTAACTCATTAGTGATGTTTTCTCGTCATTTATTTCTATATCTAAATCAAAAGTAAGTATTAAAAGCACCATTCTTGAGAGCAGGACTATTATTTTATTCTCTGTATCCTGAATACAGTATATTGTAGGCACTTAAATAGTGGTGAGTAAATCTCTTCAAATCTATCTTAGCTAGGAGTAATTTCGCCCTTCTTTGAGACACTAGAGCTCTGTCTGTGCCTCTCTATTCTTTTGGGGAATAAGAATTGATATACCCTTCCCTCTTGAATGCCAGGCTCAATGCAGAACACAAAGACATTTTGCAAGGTCCCTTCCTTCTCTAGACCTAGCTACAAGAAGGAACATGCTGTTCCTCCATTGCTTTGCACAAAATACAACCTCAATGCATATTTTGTTGAACGCATAAATAAGTTAATAAATTGCTAACTTTTCTGAGTGTTTTCTCCTAACATTTTTTTGCTTCGTTCCCTTCCCTTTCACTTCAGTCCTATATACTGTGATTTCATAAATCATAGCCAATGTTTGTTGGGTATTCATTATATTCAGTATTGTTCTAAACACTTTATACATAAGTCATTTGGTTTAACTCTCATTATAACCTTATGAGGTGGACTTTTTTAAAAAAAAAAATCTATTTATTAAAGGAAGTTAGATGATTTTCCCAAGGCAATAGGGCTAGTAAGTGGCAAAGCCAGTATTTGAATCCAGTTAGTTTCTGGTTCCAGAGAAGGTTCTTTTAAATACTGCATTTAACCTGACTCTAATAATGACCCTCTGGTAAAATATCCAGACACACAAACACAAATAATAGTGAGAACGAAAATAGATATTCTGGTGATTTCACAGAAGATGGGGAAATATTCTAAAAGATAAACTAGGAGATAGGAACAAGAAGAACATCCAAAGTCTTATATGGCAAAAGCAGAAAAATATAGAGGGTAAGAACACAGCCCTGGGAAGGAGTCTGGGTTCATATTGCAGCCCCACTACTTACTAACTGTGGGACTTTAAGCAACCTATTTAACTGCTAATCTCCCCTTGTTTCTCTAATCTGAAAAGAGAGGGAATAAGAGAACCCATCTTTTAGGTGTTTTGTGAAGATTAAAGAACTCAATATGTATAAAGTACTTAGGAAAACGACTGGCACACAATACTTGCTAATATTCTTATTGCTATATTTCATCATATTGAAGACACAGTCCATTACCAAATGATCTGTTTTCTATATTGCTCTGACAGAAAAATATTCCTATTATAAATGCAAGATGCCATTAATTTTTAAATGCCTTTTGATGTCAGAGATGTTGAAATGTTAAAAAAAAAAAAAGTATGCCTTGGAATTGATGAAATACCATTTTATTATTATGTACAGAATAGAGAAGAAAGAAAAATCCAGTTGAGAGAATTAAATGTTTGAGTACATTAACATTTTCATTTTTTTAAATTCTACTTTTCACTTTCTCTTTATTATTTTTTTCAAATATTTCGTATGAGCTCTCACTGCCATTGTTCTGGGAATACTATTCATGTTTAGACTTAAAAGTTAACTGTGGTACTAAATCCTTCAATGACAGACAGAACTGCCCTAGAAGCAAGGGGACAGTGTATGAGTGCACGGGTGGGTGAGCGGAAGGGAACTGAAGGGTGTGTGGGAGATTGAACTTACCTGATCTGACCGGATGCTTTACACATTTTTCAAGCCAAAATGCAAATATGAGAACAGGCAGATGTAAGGGGTTGGAAAAATGAATCAGTAACAAATCAATTATTTAAATGACCTAGTCAACAAATACTACATTAAGCACCAATGTGAACTCAATGTGCTGTACATGATATGGTAAGGAGATAACAAAATAAATAAGAAAGAAGGAATCACAAGAGAAAAGATTAAAACAGCAAAAATACATAAAAGATAATTGGTGTTAAAAGTGTGTTAAAAAGTGGCATAGTTAACTGTGACTATGACCTAGTTTCTGCATTGGTAGCATAATATTTCCCTGATTAATATTATACTATTTCTTTTTATACTCTGGTTACTACCAGAATACTCAACACTCAGCAAACAGCAACTGGGTCTCATCTCAGGAGAAGCTGATTCTATACTGAAGTTAAGCTAAGCCCCTTCACGGAGCTTAAATCAGCTCCAGACGAGGCACCAGCTAGACTGAGAATTTAGAGAGGCAGCATTAGTGTGGTATAGTGCAACAGAAAAATAGACCAGGAGTGCAAGTAATTATCAAGAATCAGCTTTGTAATAAACTAGCTGTGTGACATTGTACAAATTACCTTCTCTTTCTGGGCCTCTGTGTTCTTGTTCAAACAAAGCACAGATTGAATTTAGGCTTTACATTGTCTTCCACGTCTTATCTTTAATTTTCTGATATTGTGTTCAACATGATGAAAGAGGTGAAAAGCTGCTGTCAGGTGCTGGGCCTTGTATATTTGCCTTATGATTTATGACCAAGATCCTGGGGTTTTCAAAAGATGTTCTGTCCTCATGGGAGATTACCATAGTAAATTTCCACCTTACATGCCTTATAATAATCGTGACAACCTCTCAGCGGCCAGGGGCCTCCACACTTTATCTCATTTATTTCTTACTGCAATGCTCTGAGGTTAGTGTTATGACTTTACTTTATAGAGGAGGAACAGGAAGACAAAAGAGATTATTTATAATGAGAGTAACAATTATTTGTGCTCACTATCTGCAATTACTGTGCTAAGGGCTTTTCATATATTCATTCACTCAAGCCTCACATCCCACCTTATAAGGAAGGTTCTGCTATAATTACCCGCTTTATGGCTGAGGCACCCAATAATTAAATAATCTGTTCATGTCATCATATGGTTGGTAGTGGGAAAACAGGATTCAAATCTACACAACCTGATTGCACAATCCAGTACTTAGCTATTGCACATTCTGCTTAAAAATATACATAAGGTCACACACACAACTAATAAGAAGGAAAATGGGAATCCAGATTTGACTCTGAAGCACAAACTTTTAACTATTTAATATTAAGCAGTACTGCCTTGGACCCTTGCCTGATCATATCCCCTCTCTTCTTGGATTCGTCTGTGGTTTCTGGCTTTTCTACTCAACTTTGCTCAGCGTTGGTCTCTGACCTGACATGTAACATTGGCCTGGCCCCAAATGTGCTTCAGCTTCTTGTACTGGGTTCTGGGGTCCTACTGTGCTCACCCTGGGACATGATGGCCCTCTATCCCACCTCTGGCTTTACTGCTTCTAACTTAGCACTGGCAGCCCTAGGGCCCCAGGCTTGTTCCAAGTCAGCCAGCAATGCCCTAACAGAGGTGAAGAACGTCGGTCACTTATGTTTGTGAAAAAAAATTTACTATAGGTCAACAAGTGGCAAAGACAAGGAACATAAAAGGCCAAGAATGCCAAGTGGTGGAGTGTTTCTACTCTTCACTTTCTGTGTGCCAAAAAGTGGACGATTTTACATATATATGTGACGAATTCAACCACAAACCTCTGAGAATTCAGTAGTTAAAATGTCATCATTATCATCATCTTTATTATTATTATCATCAGACTTAGCATAGTGTTCTAGCAAACCTTAACACTTAGAAACATCTGAATCATAGCTCTTCTTTCCTATTCTAAAATTGCATACAAGTGAGAGAATATTTATTTCAAAGCCATATATTGGGGAAAGGATCACTTTCTTTTCCTTTCTCTTCCCATGACTACAAACAGTTCCCTGGCTTGACTGCTAAGGGTTTCTTGGGAAACACATTTAACTCCTGTGTGACACTGAGCAATATTAAGGGCTGGCAAAGAAGAGCAAACTTGCTAAGAAGGAAAACACAAAGCAAAGCCAGCTGTTCCTGCTAATATAATTTATTAATCTATATTTTTGCAAAATCAAAGTATCACAATGAGACACACTGCATTCAGTAGATTTCACAAGGCCGCTCTATGCCATGTGCTCTTTTTGTCTTTTCAACTGAAGAAATAGGTACATCTTAGTTAGGCCCTCAGAGCCTTCAGTGTCCAAAAACGTGCACGTCGAATGTTCCATATGCCAACATGGCATTCTCAGTTCATCTATTCAAAGGCTCCCCAGCTCTCTTTTCATCTAGAAGAACTATTCTTGGACCTCCTCTGATGCCAATGTTCAATTTTCTATTTCTTTTTATGGATCACACAAAAGCTGATATTGTATCCAGGTAGCAGAGTATAGAGCTTGGCTATGGATCCAGACTGCCTGGGTCTGAATTCCAGCTCTGCCACCTACCAACTGTGTGACTGGGCAAGTTACTCAATTCTCAGTCCCTTTATTTCCTCATTTGGGGATGATAAGATAATACCCAGCAGGAAGAGTTACTTACCTGTTAAGAGTTTGTTGTGAGAATTAAAGAGCTAATATTTGTAAAATTTTGAAAACAATACTTGGTACAAAGAAGGTGCTTGATAAATATTAGCTGTTTTTTTTTTCACCCAGTGAAGTATATTAATATAGGCAATGCTCATAAACTCAAATGTCTTCTGGGGCCAAAAATGTAAAACAAATGACATGATGGGGCCTATGGCAAATTGAAGCATGCATACTTTGCCTAAAGTCTTTCAAATTCTAAGTGCTTTTTAAAGCACTGTGAAATCCAAACAAAACACATCTGCTGCTGAATTTAGTCTGGTGTAGAGAAATGTGGGCTAAGAGAATTCTTCCATGAATGATACAATAAATATTCTAGCTCTCTTTGCAGAACTAAAGAATTTTTTGTTCTTAATTGTCATGATGGTTGTTTTACATCCAAGAAGAAGGAACCATGCAGGACTGAAGCTCAGACACAACACAAACCCGAGAGCAATAATCATCATATGGGGTCGGTGAAAGGGTTTGCTGGTGCCAGTAACTAGGGCTGGTGGCTCTAGCCTCAGCTGGTGTGGCTGGGAAAGCTGTTAAGGGAAAGAACTTGGGAAATGAAAGAAATCCTACAACATCCATGGTTTTGACACTGACAGGTAACCTTGGGACCAGGGGCAGCACTGCAGGAATGCAAAGTGGGCTGGGGAGTGACTAACAGCCCCCAGCTCTACTTGCCCTATAGATAGAAACACCAAAGAGGCAGCAAGGGTAGAGAGAAGGAATATGAGCTTAGCAGCCAGAAGTCCTACATTCCATCTCCAGTGCCACCACGCAGCACCTGTCAGCCTCAAGCAAACCTCATGGCCTCTCAGAACCTATGCTGTATATAAAAAGATGATCTCTTTTGTCCTGACTACCTCATTGAGATACTCTGAATACCGAATAAAAACAGGGTGTGAAAACTGTTTGGAAACTTTAAAGTACTGTGCCAATAGAAGGTATTATTTTTTAAAGGCTTTTAGGCCAAATCCCATTTAAACAACAAAGTACTGCATGAAGACCTCCAAACGATAACAGTGTTTTGTGACTTTCCCATGCCCTACTTATAGTGGGATTTTTTTTTTTTGTACAATTGAAGCTATTAGAGGTAGTTGGAGACAATCTTCTGAAGTTGTTTGTAATAGAATAAAATCTGTGCACTTTAGTAAATAGAGGAAAATTTTCACCCACAGCCTGCAGCACTTTTTACTCCCCAATATATATATTTTTTCCTGTATCTCTTCAGGCATAGTTTTAGAACAACTTAGGAGAGGACATACTAACTTTAAAAAAAAAAGTCTTCAAGACTCAATTTTTTTAACTCATTCTTATTTGTGTGTTCATTCAAACACAAATATTATCAGGCAGTTAAATGCCAGCTACCCTACCAGGCTGTGGAAATATATTGATTAAAAGATATAACCCCTCTATCCAATTAGTATCATATGTGGTGGGGAGACAGACATGCTAACAATTACAGGACAATGGTAATGGCTACAGTGAAAGTGCGTGAAAGAAATAATGGGAGAATTGAGGAGGGGCATCTAATCTATCCAGGATGTGAGGCATGAATAGGCAACTTCCAAGTTGGGATGCAGCGGTGTATACAAGGGCAGGAAGAATGAGCATGGTGAATTCTCCCATGTAAGTAGTTCAGGTCAAATGGAACACAGAGAACAAAAGTGAGCCTAGAGGGTAAGATGGAACATATTAATATTTTCAATGGCTAGATGAGGAAGGACTATGCATACATACAGAGTAAGCAGTTTTTGATGGTGAACCATTGAAGAACTTGAGTGATATGAAGATATTTGCCTGCGAAAATAACCACCTTAGAGATAACATAACATCTAGAGTTAGGGATGCCAGTTTGAAGGCCACAGTTCTAAACAAGGCAAGAAATTATTAGTGCTTAATTACCGCAGTTGCAGTTAGGATGGTGAAGAGCATACCAATTAGAATTATTTGGGGTTGGTGTTTGAGTTAGACAGTGAAAGTGAAGAGGGAAGGATGAAGAGAAAGAAAGAAAGAGAGAGAATCTAGTATCACTTTATACGCTTTGGGAAACTGGGTGGGTATATTTACCAACACAGAGAACAACAGAAGGGAAGATGGGAGGAAATGTGTGGGATTTGATTTTAAAACGATTAAATTTGAGCTACCTGTGTAACATCTAGAGGGAGATATCTATGAAATGGTCAAATGACCAAATAATTGTTAGTGGTGGTTGGTTCTGGAGCTCTAGAGAGGAGTCTGTTCTCACACATTTAGGGAGTCATTGGTAAGTAGGTACTTGATAGCTTGAGTGAGAATAATATTGACTAGAGACAAAACACATAGAGCAAAAAGAAAGGAGTTGACATAGATCCTTGAGGAACACCAGGCTTTGAAAGGAGACGGAGAGCTGAGGAAGAGTAGACAGAGAAGTAGTGGAAAAGTCAGGAGAAGATAGTGCCATGAAATAGGGAGGCATAAACAGTACCAAACCAATATCAAAACTTACTGGATTGTCAATCAGGTCATTGGAATCACTGTACGACTGTTCTGTTGGCATGACGGAGGAGGGTCCATGCTGTGGTGGATTAATAAAAACTGAGAGTAGAGAGAGTGAGGATAGACTATTCTTTCAAGATGCTTGATTTTGAGGCTATACAATAGAATATATAGTATTTAGCTTGCATAAAATAAGACAGGAAGCATGAAATAACCTAATATGCTAGTATATTTTGGGGGGTGGATGTTGGCAGTGGTGGAAGAATAATAAAAGTGCTCCTTAAAACTGGTAAATAAATTGGTTAGACTTTTGAAATCTATACACAACGAATATGATTGGCTGCTTGTGAGATTTTTTTTCTGAATATGTGATAGGGAGTTTGAGAACACATAAAAACCTAATTAAGGGGACAAGGTTTATTCCAGGAAGACAGGAGAAGAATATATGCATAATTTAGTAGGTAAGAATGTAACTCAATTATATTGTTTCTTGACAATAGACTGCAAAGCAAAAATCAGTCTGGGGCAAGAAGAGGAACCTATAAAGCCAGAAGTTGGGGGCATTTCTCCAGGGATGTGGCAGTCATGAGGTTGTGCTGCTCAGATCTCTCTTTAAGAAAGAATGCGTTGCTGATGGTCTCCAGCTGCTATATGTTCAGGACCCACCACAGTTTCATGCTGACATCATACTCTCTCCTCACCACTCCAGCCAATGACTGAGCACAACAGAGGATCTAGAGCCAGGCCAGTGCTGGACTCCCCTAATGGGTAATCTTTGCCCTTTGGTTCCCCATCAGCCTGGCTGCCCTGCAGTCTCAGGCTCTTCTTAACAATCCTTCCTTCTTTCCCTCTCTCCTTTAACAAGTGTCAGATCAGCATCATGGTCCAGTGACTTTTCCCATAAACTCCTGCTCCCTGTCCCCCTTTTTCTTCACATGAATTTCCCCCAATAAATCTCTTGCACATCCATTTCCACCCAGGAGTCTGATTCTTGTAGGATGCAAATTGACACAAGTATAGTTATACAGGTACTAAATTTTTAGGGCATAAATTTTCCAATCATAAGAGAAGTGTTCTTTGGATGGGTCAGGGATCATTTAGCACATCTCATTACAGCTTCAGTGGAATATTTCTCTTGAAATTCCTAATTACTTTTATTCTGATCTCACCAAGATAATGCCTTTTGTGAATAGAAAACCATCTAGTCTCCTAGTAGAGTCTTGGCACTTTATCCTCTATTTGATGTTTCCTTTTATTTTCTATTTCTTTGCATTTCATGTAACTCCCTCCCACTCCCCCACCTATATTCTGTATTCTGTTATTTCAATCACTCTCTTTCCAACATCTTCAGCACCTTGCCCCATGACCTTCCATTACTTCTACCTGGATGAGGCCAAGCGTCCAACCATCCACCTTCTCTATGTCTTTATATTGGCTACTCAGTGTTGCTGGAGAGAATATTGAAATTGGTGTCCTTCTAAGTTCACGGTCAGCTTTAGCTGCCAACTCCCTATATATCCAGTTAAGTACTGGTAACTCCCTCTATTTTTAGATATATGTTTTAGAGGCATTTTGAACTCAACATATCTAAACTTTGCCCTTGATTTTTTCCCCCACCAACCTGATTTTCTTCTAGTATTTCTTATTTTAATAAATGGTACCAATGGCTTAAGCACTAGTTGCTTAAGCTACCAGTGGTTTATATCAGGACATCCAATCTTTTGCCATCTTCTGCCAATTCCGTCATCTGAATACGTCTCTCTCCATTAGCTGTTTGTGAATTCTTTAAAATTTAATGGAAAGAAAGAGTTATAGAAGACTTGCAGTTAAGAAAAGAGGAGAAGGAAATAGAGGATCATGTAGGCCAATTTTGTCAACTTCAGCTATGGGTTAGAAGCAGTAAAGCAGCTTTAAAAAATACCACTACTTGAGCTGCGACCCCTAAAGATTCTGATCTCCTTGATCTGAATCGGGCCTCAGGTATCAATATTCTTTTCAGCGATCCCCAGGTGATTCTAACATGCATGCAGGGTTGAAAACTGACATAAGGTATAAAAAGAAGTTTTTTGTTGTCAATGTTATCACTGTTTTATGATGTGAGTGTATGTTTATGTGCTAAGAGAAAAATATTAGTGAAGAAGGAGGTTAAAGCTTCTGAGGCAAGGGAAGTAATTGATAGAGCAAGTGAGGGCACAGGATTTATGATGGATAGAATAGTCATTTCTCTGGGACTTGGGGGAAAAGGAAAAGAAGTTAAACAGGTCCAGAAATGTTTATAGATATGAGGAGAAAGACAGGAAGTGGAGTGAGTTTCCTTGAGATAGCTTCTACTCTTTTCTGAGAAATAGGAAACAAGTTTATCAACTGAGAGTGAGGTTGAGAACTTGTTACATGAAGAGCCTGGCATTGTGTGAACATGGGCTTGTGTGCAAGCCTTCTCTCCCAAATGATTTATCATCTTAATGGCAAAGGACCTCTTATGTTTCTGTCCTTCCCCAACCACCTGTTACGGAGATAACCACAACGCAAGTCAAGTGCTCAAGAAACATTTTGGTTGATCTCAACTCATAACTTCTTTCTTTTTTTTTTTTTGTCTTTTCTGCTATTTAAATAATCATTTTCTTTTATTTTTTCTTCCTCATCCTAAAAACCTTTGCCCATTATTTGCCCATCATTGATCTTTTTTTACTTCATGGTTTAAGTTCAAATTCTCCCCTATCATCATAAAGTTTTCATAGATCTTCCCTTTCATAAAACCCACACTGGAACACTTTCTGGCAAAGGGACATAGTTCAGTGCTGTGAATGCATTTCTTTTTAATTCCACAAGGTAGCACAAACACCACTTTTAATAGAGTCAAACTTAGGAAACGGATAGATAAACACATATTTCCTATGCTAATTTTTTTTTTAGTTTTTCAACATAATGACAAGTACACATAAATAGACTCCTTTAAGAAATGCTTTCTTAAGTGAAATTCTGTAGAACTTAATTATTTGATACAGACTAAGTCAGTTCAACTAAAACCTAAAGAGTTGAGTCCCTTTCACTTAAGGATAAATCAAAAGGTTGATAGACATTTTAGAAATTATACAGGTAGATAGAAAGTTCACTTTAATGTATAGGTACTCAGTTACACATTGTGGGAACTTCTGCATTAGTGTGAAATACTCTTTTATTAGGTGATCCATGACCTGCACTTATTGTATGTATGTAGCTACCTTATTTACGTATGTTCATATTTACATACGAAAACCCTACAATCAGATTTAGATTTATCAACCAGCAATACTCAAAGACCCTAGCTCTATGTAGTATTTTCCAGGAATTTAAAAATAAATATAAGATCCAGTCTTTTTTCTTAAAGAACATACAATGTAAACTAGTCAGTGAAGTTAAGGTACATGAGACACAAAACATCTGATCAAAAAGCACTTACTGAATATTTAATGTCATGGATGTTTATTAAGTTCCTACTATATGCCATGTGTGTGCTAGACAGTATAGACAACAGAAGCCTCTTCCCTGGCTCGGGAAACAGAGACCTTTGTTTAGTGTACATATAACTATCCCCTTGCCTGGTTTTATTTAATATTTTTGTTATTTTTAATTGTTTTCTAGAACTTAGTGCCTGAAATAGTATGCATGTATTTGTGTATGGTCTGTCTTCCTCCACTAGAATAAAAGAGAGCATTGACTTTTTGTTTTGGATCCCTAGAATTGAAAGTGCTTGACACATAAAATGCTCAATAAATATTTGTTGAATAAATGAAGGGACTCTCACACTCTAGAATTAGAGTAGGACAGAACTAATGTATACGAATGGTGATCAAGAAGCTCCATAGAGGAAGCTCCCATTGGCCTAGCAGGGAATGAGAGGTAGGATACCCACATGGGGAGAAAATGCCAGCTAAGGAGAAAGATGGAATATCCCACAGCACAGTCTCTGAGGGCATCTATTAATATTATGGTTAAACCATTTCCTTGCCATGGCTTTCTATAAAATTAGTTTCACATGTGGTCTTTCCCATTCTTGGAAATGATAAGTATTTAATTTTCAAATTCCCAAATGTTTTTGATATGGTGGTTATAAAGTTGAGCTTGAGGAACTGCCTGGCATATGGAAAATAGGATAAGCTTTTATAAAGGTCATCAGACTGATTGTGAAATTTATAAAACCATAAGAAGGCTGGGCTTTTCTGTTCTAAACATTCTTATGGAGATTTAATTCCAATGGCATCCATGCAAATTTCCCAAAGCCCTGTAGAATGACTGGGATTGATCACAGTCAGGGCCGTGTTCTAGGTTGCTTTGAACACAGTCGTATCACACGAAGCTCTTTGTTTAGTCCTGGCATTGGTTAAGCAGATGTATCCATTCTCCCCATAACAAATTACAGTTATCTGCCTATGGGAGTTACGATCATGTTATAAAGGGCCATCAGTCTCTTTCTTTGTATGAGGATTCATCTAAGCACAGCACGGTGGACACAAACAGGTGGTCTTAATTGGCTACTGCCTTCCTAATCTAGTTTTTAAAGAGTAAAATTTGGATTTCAAAACCTGACTGTAAACTTGAGTTCAGAATGGAGTGAAGCGCAGACTGTCATGCTCTTTTAAGGCAGAATTTTAAACAGAATGACATCTGATCAGAGGGTGGGGGCACAAGGTAAATATATCTGAATTGCTCATGACCAGACCTTTCTTTCCCACACCAAACAACAGCCAGCTTGACAAAGTCTATGATTAATAGTAGAGAAAGTAAGATAATTGTCCACAGTTCCCAGGGAAAAGTGAAGCAGTATGTAAATGCTACAAGAGTTTGGGCAAATTCTCCAGGGCCTACTTAAAGCTTTGTCTCAGAGTCTGGATCCCAACTTCAGTACTGATTAGTTCTGCAGCCCTGGATAATTTACCTACTGGAAATATACATGAGCCTCAGTTTTCTCACATGTAAAATGAAGATAACAATGCCTTTTATTTTTTTTTACAGAGTTGTATTATAACTAATGTAGTTAAGTGGTCAATAATTAGTAGACAAATTATTTTTATTAAAGAGGGAACTAAGGTGGTTAGAAAATTCAAAGGGTAGAAATTTAAATAAATAAATAAATAATACCAGAACAATAAAAGTACACTAGCCATTCCATCTGTTGCTTCATTTATCAAAAAAGAAAGAAAGGGAAGAAAGATTAATTAACTCAGGTTTTATAATAGCCTGTCATTTGGGATCTAAAAAATGTCCAGTTTAACCATAGCAAATGATGGGTAAGTAAGCTTAAAAGGAAGAAAGGAACAGGATGGAGGGAGGGTTGGACTAGTCCAAGGTTGTTATAGAATATGTCTTTTTATCAGCCAATTACCCTATTCCTTACTAGGATTTAACCCTACTTTTTGCTTTTATATACAGTTATAGTCTACAATACCTTACACTGTATCTAACTAGCATTGATCAAAATGAAATCAAAATATAAACAATGTGCACTGACCAGAAGACTATAATTAAATAAAATCTCTTGACTAAACATGACTGTGTATGTTTAACATATCAGGCTATCAGACTCCTAAAATTAATTAACTCGCTAATGAAAGTTGTCTGCTATCAGAATAACCAATTTACTTTTTTCAACAATCTAGCCACACCAGTTTTCAATTAAGATCCAAAAAGCCACGTCCTGATGAGCAAGAAAATCATAAATGATGTATGACTGTTCTACTTTTATGTAATGTTACATCTATTATTCTACTTTAATCTCCTAGCATGCTTTTTAATTTGTGAATAATTAATGCTGAGGCTATTTTATAAAGATTATAACCACTTTGAAGGTAACTATTCCAGGAAGCGTATTCTAAAACTAAGTATGCCATCTATTCAAATTTAGCAAGCTTATTCCTAAAATGCCCAGTTAAATTTTAATAGGTTCTTTTTGTTTAATTGAAACTCTTTTCAGTCCAATGATTCTAGTGAATCAATATCTATCATTTCATCTTGCTTCCTAACAGGGTGAAATATTTCTCAGGTATTTTCATTACTGTTTTTATATTGAGAATTTAAACATTCAGGGACATTCACATCTTGGAAAATGTCCAGTGCTTAAAAATATTGAGTCCCCATTCTGTTCAGAACAACTCACTGGGAGTTTGTAGTGCCCAAAGCCAAACTCTGGGTTTCCTTTGATCTTCACTTTGGCAATGCTGCTATTCCACAATAGCACTAAATTCCACTGTCATGCTAGGATCCTGGGTTAAGGCAATGTTCCAGGCAAATATTTTAATTATGAAGAACAGATAGCCTCTCTGAGTTAAAGGAAGAAGAGAAAAATTGTTGTAAGGATACAAAAACGTAATTCATAGACATCCAAAGACAGCCAAGCCTCATGTAAATTGTAACTAGAAGCTGGAAAATCAGAAACTGAAATTCCCCTTTCTCTCTCAGTGACCGTATTAGTTCTGCATACTCCTTTTGCACATGGCCAGACTGGCAACCAGTCCCTAATCTCTAATGACCCATTTGCTCAAGCATCCACTGCAACTTTAGACACATTGTGTCTCTTGGTTTGGGTTCTCAGAAGGAAAAAAAGCGTAAAGGGCTAAGCTTGTTTGTTGGGAGGGCTCTTTGCAATAGGCCATGTCATAGGATCCTGCTCAGCCAGACAGGGAGTCCTTGGCTTAGGAATCTTTCTGTGGTTCCATCAGCTGTGGCCAGAAGCAGAGGGGGTAACATGATCAATAGGGTTGATTTTCCAGGGCCTATGGGAGAGCAGGCACTCATGATGAACTTGTCTCCATCAGGACTGCTACTGCTACCTCAATCAAAGATGCAGCATTCATGCATAAATAAGTTCTCATAAATGTCAGCCATCATTATACATACCATTGTCATTATCATAGCTTATTTGTTCATTCCACAAACATCTATTAATATCCCACTATGTGCCAGCCACTCTCTGAGACTATGGACATAAAAATAAAGAAAGTCCTTATTTGTAATAAAGCAGATCCTTAACTTTAAGGAACTGATATACTTATGAGACAGCTCTGGGAAGAGGGAAAGGCGTGGAAAATTTTGCTCCCAGTGAAGTGGAAGGGATGCTAAAATGATGATGAGGAATGCCTGGCCCACATGCTGGTGGATCAAAGGCTGAGAGTCAGGCTGAAAAAAAGAAATATCCAAAAGGAAGGTCCAACCAACCTACAAATCTTAGGATGATACTGAATGATAAGGCTCATTCTCTGCTTTGCCTGGATATCCAGGGATGAACACAAAGTTTTCTAACATATATAAAGTTACTGTCCCTGATGAAATTATCTGAACAAATGTTCTCTAAGACTGTGGTCCCCAACCCCAGGCCATGGACTGGTACCAGTCCATGGCCTGTTAGGAACCGGGCCACAGAGCAGGAGGTGAGCAGCAGGCAAGCCAGCGAAGCTTCATCCGTATTTACAGCCCCTCCCCATTGAGCACATCACTGCCTGAGCTCCACCTTCTGTCAGATCAGCAGCGGCATTAGAGTCTCATGGGAGTGTGAATCGTACTGTAAGCTGCCGATGCGAGGGATCTAGGTTGCATGCTCCTTATGAGAATCTAACGCCTAATGATCTGAGGTGGAGCTGAGGCAGTGATGCTAGCACTAGGGAGCGGCAGCAAATACAGATTATCATTAGCAGAGAGGTTTGACTGCACAGAGACCAAAATAAATCAATTGCTTGCAGACTCATATCAAAACCCTATCAATGAGTGGCAAGTGACAATTAAGCTGCAGCTGATGGCAGGCTTTATAGTAGCAAGTGAGCATCTTACTTCAATTGTAAAGCTGCATCTGGTGGCAGCCTTTAAGTCAGAATCCAACACTTACTTTAGTCCGTGAAAATTATGTTATTTACCATTTCTGTCCACACCTCTTTCCTGTACCGTGCACTGGTCTCAGTCACAGTTTTGGTAGCCCACAAGCTAACCCTAGCAAAAATGAGTGAACCAAACGTCACCAGAGAGCTTCTTTGAAAAGGGGGAAAGACCCAATGATGAGACAGCAGAAGACTCTAAGACTGCCAACAAAATGAAAGCTGCATTTAAAAGAAAATACCAAGAGTCGTACTTAAATTACAGGTTCATTGCAATAGGTGATTCACATTCTCCAAGCCCGCTTTGTATAATATGTGGTGACCAGCTGTCCAACGAAGCCATGAAAACTTCAAAACTGCTTTGCCACATGGAAACCAAGCACCCTGAACTAAAAGACAAGCCTTTGGAATTTTTCAAAAGAAAAAAATTTGAACATGAAGAACAGAACCAATTATTGAAGGCCACCACTTCATCAAATGTGTCTGCACTGAGAACATCATTCTTGGTGGCTAACCGCATTGCTAAAGCTAAGAAGCCCTTTACTATTGGTGAAGAGTTGATCCTGCCTGCTGCTAAGGACATTTGCTGTGAACTTTTAGGAGAGGCTGCAGTTCAAAAGGTGGCACATGTTCCTCTGTCGGCTAGTACTATAACTAGACAAATTGATGGAATAGCAGAGGATGTTGAGGCACAATTGTTAGAGAGGATTAATGAGTTACCGTGGTACACAATCCAGGTTGACAAGTCTACTGATGTTGACAACAAAGCAACAATGCTTGTTTTTGTGTGATATATTTTTCAGGAGTATGTGTATGAGGATATGTCACATGCACATTTGTTGCCAACCAACACCACAGCTGCAGAACTATTCAAGTCTTTGAATAATTACACATCAGGAAAACTGAATTGGTCATTTTGTATCAATATATGCATGGACAGAGTGGCTGCCATGACTGGACAGCTTTCTGGTTTCACTACTCCAGTCAAGGAGGGCACTTCTGAATGTGAATGAACGGACTGTGTCATCCACAGAGAAATGTTGGTTAGCCGAGAAATGTCACCAGAAGTAAAAAACGTTTTGCAGGATGTGATTAAAATTATCAACCACATTAAAGCACATGCCCTTAACTCAGATCTGTTCACACAGCTCTGTGAGGAGATGGATGCAGAGCACACACGTCTTCTCTTATACAGAGAAGCAAGATGGCTTTCTAAAGGTAGATCACTGGCCAGAGTTTTTGAGTTATGAGAGCCTCTCCAGAGATTTGTTTTAGAAAAACAGTCGCCACTGGCAGCACATTTCAGTGACACAGAATGGGTCACAAAACTTGCTTACTTGTGAGACATATTCAACCTGCTCAACAAACTCAATCTGTCACTTCAGGGGAGAACAACAACCATGTTCAAGTCGGCAGATAAAGTGGCTTCACTCGAAGCCAGACTGGAATTATGGGGGGAATGAGTGAACACTGGGATTTTTGACATGTTTCAAACATTAGCAGAGATTTTGAAAGAGACTGAGCCAGGGCCTTCTTTCTCCTAGCTGATGCATGATCACTTATGTCAGCTTTCAAAAGAGTGTGAGCATTACTTCCCAACCACAAAAGACCCCCACACTGGTAAAGAATGGATCTGCAACCCTTTTGTGAATAAGCCAGGTGAATCGACTTTGTCCAAGCTAAAGGAGGATCAACTGCTTGAGATCACAAATGATGGTGGCCTTAAAAGTATGTTTTAGACAACTTCAAATCTCCATACATTCTGGATTAAAGTCAACGCAGAATATCCTGAGATTGCCACAAAAGCATTGAAAAGCCTGCTTCCATTTCCAACATCCTATCTTTGTGAATCAGTTTTCTGCAGTGACAACCACCAAAATGAAATTACAAAGTAGACTGGACATACACAACACACTTCAGGTGTCACTGTCTCCCATCACCCCCAGATGGGACTGTCTAGTTGCAGGAAAACAAGCTCAGGGCTCCCACTGATTCTGCATTATGGTGAGCTGTGTAATTATTTCATTATATATTACAATATAATAATAATAGAAATAAAGTACACAATAAATGTAATGTGCTTGAATCATCCTGAAACCATCCCCAGCCCCTCTCCCTGGTCTGTGGAAAAATAGTCTTCCATGAAACTGGTCTCTGGTGCCAAAAAGTTTGGAGACCACTGCTCTAAGATGTATGTTAATCTGTGGTTTTAGAATCATTATTATAAACTCAGACCCTCAGGGTCCAAGCAGTTAAAACAAATGAATGAAACATGCCAGGTATATCATCAGAGAGTGGTAGGGACTAAGGCAAATGGGGAGAGCACATATTCTGTCTAAAGAGAGAAGCCATTATGTGGCCATTTGAAGACAAGGCACAGTGATACCAGATCTCCCAATTTTTAAAGAAATACTTGAAATACAATTTTTATAATAAAATTCCAAATTAAAAAAAAGACTTACTGATGGTCATTCCAAACATATCTCATCTAGCTTGAGGTCTACCATATTGCAAGCCCAGTTTGACAGTGAGGACTAAAGATTGGCCTTGTGCTCATTGTCTTGCTTTGAGGAGATTCACATGAGGAGAACTCTGGATGTTGTGTCCCAGGAGTTGATGGGGGCAGTCCTGAGTTGCCCAAAGTGGGGTATGATTATCAATGGAGAAATCACCAGGCTTAGCAGCTACAGTAGACTAAATAACAGGCCCCCAAAGATATCCACATTTTAATTCTTGGAACCTGTGAATGTTACTTTATATGGCATGAGGTACTTTGTAGATGTGATTAAGTATCTTGAAATGGGGATTATCCTGGACTATCTAGGTGGGCCCAATGTAATCACAAGAGTTATTACAAGAGGGTGGGTTAGAGTGAGAGAGAGAAGGAGACGTGACCACCAATGGAGAGGGCAGAGGGATGCCATTTCTGTAAGGTGACCATGAGCCAAGGAACACAGGTGACCTCTGGAATCTGGAAAAGACAAGGAATCCAGAACCTCCATAAGGAATTAGCCCTGCAGACACCTTGATCTTAGTCCAGGGAGACTTATTTTGAACTTCTAACCTCCAGACCTATAAGATGATAAATTTGCATTGCTTGAAACTACTACATTGGTGGTTGTTTGTTATAGCAGCCATAGGAAACTAATACAGTGACACAGAAGCTCCCAAAGAGTTGAGCATCCTCTTCTGGTCCAGAGAGAAGGCAGTGGGAGAGTCAGAGAGGAAACTTCACCAGACCCATGCCATGAATTCAAGATCTTGGCCTTGAGGAAACTTACTGTATGTTAGAAGGCCCTGGGCCTTCTCTACATGGACAATTCTCCTACTGCTGAGAGCCCAGGAGGGTAGCTGCCAAACATCTCCAGCTCTGATTAGACCTTTTCCAAAGCTCAAGGTAATAAAGGATGAGGAACCATATGGGGGAAAAACAACTATCTTTAAAATTAAGTGAGATACTTTCTATGTGGCAACCTACCTGAGTCTTGGTGTTATTATCTCTAAAATGGGAATAATAATACTACATAGAGTTACAAGAGAAGGGGGTGAAAAACCTGTACCATAATTCCTTGTGAATACAGGAACCCAATAAATGAAAGAAATTGTTTTTGTTATTCCCTTATTGTTACTTTTTATTCTCTAGATTCACTGTTATCACAAGATTAAGTTTCCCACATTTCCTCAGCAGATTAGCAGCTCAATAGGAACAACAACAAAAAATTTTGTCTGATCTCCATGTCCTATTCCCTCAAAGACAATAGGGGAACAGATGCTCCTGGTAATGTTAAAATGTTAGATTTATAATACAACCTCCTGTCACTGGAATGTCAGAAGAATGAGAGGTTTCTGGGAAAAGTCCACCATCCTTAAGCCATCCTGACAACCTCACGTGCAATGCACCCACTGTGTTGCTAATGCTTATTAAAGAAGAGCTTTACTGTAGCAACTTCAGACTGTGTGCTTGTGGCACTCAGCAGTCTTCAGGCTTTGCAAAGATGCACAGTAAAGTTTTCACCAAGGTTTTCACGGTATTATTGCATTAATTGAGCAGAGAATATGTAGAGTGGCATGAATTCACAGGTTTGATCCTGAAAAAATAGGCAATGGGTATGAACACATTTTGGAATAGACTAAAAATATAACCAGCACTTGGGATACAGAGATTCAGTGAACTCTGAAATCCAAAACCGATGTCACAAACTCGAATGACTTTGGGAGTCAGGCAAGAAACCCAGTGAGTAGAGGACAGGGATCTATCGGTGGTAGGGTCTGCGGCAAGCTGGGTTGTAGGCTGTGCGGGGCATGCCCCTTCAACTCCATTTGTACACCGCGGCCCACAGACTCATCTACGGGCCGACTTCAGCCCACAGACTGAGTGTGTGACCCCTCTGGCTAATGGCTACTTTGCCAAAAAATCCAACACTAGCAAACTTAGCCCGAGGGGGAAAAAAAAATAGGACACAGGAGATGTTTGTCTTCAGAGCTGTTTGTTCAACGAATCACTGTCACTCACACCCCCGGCTCTTAGGAGTCCCTGCCCTGTTCTTTGCACTCTGACTGCTCACATATCCCCCCAGCACCGGCCTGACTTGGCTCCGCTTAGAGAATATTCCAGGCCTAGACCACTCATTCTCCTTGTGAGCAAAATTATCTATCTGAAGACTCATTTTTTTCCCTTAGGAAAATGCCAGGAATCTATAGGCCCTCTGGTATAGCAATATATATTATAGTGTCAGTATCAATAAAGCATGCTGTGCTAATAAATCCTTTGTTGGAAATATCTGGAACAATTATATGGGGAATCTCTCAGTACCTGAGCATGCTAGATATCAAGTTCCACAATGTGTACATAGACAGGACATCGCATTGTACCTCATAAATATACACAATTATTATTTGTCAATTAAATATAAAATTGAAAAAAAGACTTTATTCATACCAGACATCCTGGAAATTCAGTACCATTAGTAGAGTAAATCATTCTCTAATGATGGAATTTTATGCTATGACAAGCTGCTTGAGTATATATTTTTGATCAGAGGCTCTCATATCACCTCAGATCACACCTTGGCCTCATTCCAATAAGGAGTATAATAATGATCAGTGGAGACAGCTAGACGAGTTTGGAGAAGCTTTCAGAGTGGCTCTTTTGAACCTATTTTTTAAAAGATAGATACTAACTTTCTGAACAAAGACCAATGGAAATAAATTTAGTAATCTTATTTTTTTAACTCTGTACTCATTATTTTCTTGTAAAATAGACATATGGATTTTCCATAAAGATAATGAACAGAATTGATTGGAGTGATATTTAGTTTTTTTAAAGCACATTTTATTGTTTTAAAAGGTCATCTAAAATAAGGATGTAAATAGAACTTATGCTCAGATACAGCTTTTATTTCATGCATGTGAAATTAATTACTCTTATTTTTATACAAGATCATATAATGGCACATGAAATGGGCTTCATGAAACAGGGCTGTTCAACATGAGGACACTGGAAATGGTCTCCCTGAGTTTGAAGCCTCGTTTATGAAATATTGTGCATCTTAAATGTCTTTCAAAGAAAGGGTGGCAGGAACATCCTCATGCTTGTTTACAGAATCCACCAACTCAACCATTCCACCTTTTTAAGGGAAGGGTAGAGCAGTGACAATGAAAATCTCTAAATGAAATGAGTTTGGTAGAGGGATTATTCACAGACAGCAACTCAATAAATGGTGGCAACTGTAATCCATCCAGTGATGTCTGATGTTCCTACTAGAAGAAATACAGCAATGAACTTTAAAACAATTTTATGACACCTGACATTTGTGCATAAGTATTTCAAAGTGTTTTCGTATACGTTAATTCATTGATCCTCACTAACATCCTCAGAAGGAAAACAGGACAGATGTTAATATAATAACCTTCATTAGAAAGAATTAGATTCAGAATATGTGATTCAAGGTTCTTTGGTCCCTGATAAGCTTTCAGTCTTAAACAAATCACCTCATATTTCTAGGCCTATCCACAAAATGAGTGAGGTGAACAGATGGTGCATAAGACCCCTTCCTCTAAGAGCACTTGAAGATTAGGTGGTTGGAATGAGGCAGACTTCACTGTGGGGTAAAATGATCCAGCTGCCAACTTTCCATGATTTGGAACTAAGCTTTGAGACGCCCTCCCTCTTGTCAGTGTCCAGGAATGATGGAACCCTGAGAGACCAACTCATGCCAGTCAAAATCCTAGGTAATGGAGGTGCCTAGTGATTTCGTTTATAATGAGAAACAATTGCATAGAAACAAGAATTGTTAAATCCTTCTTACTGATGTATTTTCACTCTGTAGTCAAGCCGTATGGGAGGCCCAGCCCTAAACAGAAGTCAGCTTTGCTGACTCTAAACTAAAAGTAAAAGGAATTGAAATGATCAATGAAAAAAATCTTTAAGAGACCGGAGGGATTTTCTCACCATGGATGAGTCTATGGAACCCAAATATTTGGAATCCTTTGACCGAGACTAGCTTCCCTGGGAGAGTGCTGGATGTACAGGACCACGTCCACCACGTTACCTCTCCTTCTGTGAGCTATCTCCACTCTTTTCCACTGAGGCTATTTGTCTAGGCTACAATTTTATCATGAGAACATACCAGCATGGTCAGGGGGAGATAGGAGAGAAGAACAAATCTTAGACACCAGTGTTTGGGGCACTCTGAAAACAAGAGTGTTTGTACATTTTTGTGATGTGGTGGCAGGACGTAGGGAGAGTGAGCTGAATGTGTAACATTACAGAGTTTGTCAGTAAGTTGTCACGGAGTTAACCACCCTTTTCTAAGCTGGTACTTTTCGTTTAAAAAGTTTCTGTGTTATGTGATAAGTGGGTTTTGAGGTTATTAATACTCTACGTAGAATGAAAATCATGTTCAACAGCTTTAAATAATAGAACCCAAGCCTTTTAACTGCCTTTTATGAACTAAAACACTTGTTTGGAATGCAAATTTTCCTTAAGAACTGAATGATTACTAAACTATCTTTCGCCCTTCATTAAGAGTCCTATTGACTGATGTTTAAATGTTTTCAACAAAAACAGTCCTCTGGTTTTAAAGTTCAAACTTTGCAAACATATCAGAGACAACCAAGTAGGTAGGGTGGTGGCCTGGGTAAGGAGACCACTGAGGTCAGGGACACAGGTAGTGACACTGAGATATTCAGAGAGGGGTCAGGAAATTCACAAGGCTAACAGACTATACAATGTAATAAATAATGACAAGTGATCTGGAGTCATCCAGAAAGGGCAATTTATTATTGGTAGCTTCTTTAAGAAACTAGAAGTAATAATTAGATATAAATTTATACCTATCAGTCACAAAAATAGTAATAACACTATTTCTGGTGCACATGAATGATGGATACGCTAGTACTTATTGGTAGAGATGCAAATTACCATTATCTTTTGGGAAACAAATCCAGTTATGTATTACTTCAGCCCAGTGGTCTCACTTTTGGGAATCTGTTCCACAGAAATAAAAGCACCAAACGTAGCAGCAAATGTACAAAGACGTTTTTATAACATTATTCATAGGGCCAAAAATAAAGGTGGAAACAATATGCATCATCATTAATAAAGGAATAGCTAAATTATGGTATAACTATACCATGAAGTAGCATGCACCATTACAAAGAATCAGTTAGAATCATGACCACTGATTAGGAAAGTTTTCCATGGATATCATTCAGACAGAAAGAAAAAAAACAGAAAAAAACCCAGAGTGTATAATATTATACCATTTTTGTGGAATCCAAAATAATAAAATCCTTATGGGGATATATGTATGTATAGATGTAAATATTTGTATGTGATTGTGTGTATGATTATTTGAGCATAAAGAAAATAAATATAAGACTCCATATTAGGTCCTTAGTATGAATGACCAGAAGATATGGAGATTCAATAGAAGGTGAAGTAGGTGAAAGGGAGAAGAAGAGGGGAAGAAAGCCAAATAAAATATTAAACAAAAATGATTGCAATAAAAATGAAATCAATAATTTCTTACTTATGTAGACTTATACATGCATAAGTTTATCCACATATAAAGAAACTAGGGAAAGGTAAATGAGAAAGTGAAATCTGACTTGTAAGAACGACTGGTACATATTAAGTAGAAAAAAAGTAGAAATAGTCACAAAAGGTAGATTTTTAAAGGAGACAAATAAAAACAGTTGGATACAAACAATTAAAATTTTTTATGGCTAAAGACACCATAAAAAGGGAAATGACTGTGTAGGAATATCTGTAATATGGCAGGTAAAAGGATTATGTCCCAATAAACAAAGAGCAAATTGTTAAAGAAAAGATAACACAATATAGGAGATAAGATTAAGCAATCTGTACAGGAAGAAATCTAAGTAACCGATATACATGAAAGATGTGGTCATTTTCATAGTCAGGGAAATGCAGGTGTAAGCAATAATAAGGTACAATTTTCACTTCCCTGATCAGCAAAAATTAAAAAGAACAACAATCAACTACTCCTAGAGAGAATTTTGAGTACATCAGACACCATTATACAATTACTGGTGGGAGGGTGAATTGCTACAACTTTTCAGAAAATAATAATTTGGTAATATTTTAATTAAAATACCTGGACTAAATAATCTTTCTTTAAAAATCTATCCATCTATATATAATACATATAAATATATAAACAATACATACTTATGTATATATTATATACACACATATATGTTAACAAACACATATACATATAAAGGTGTATATAAAAGATGATTGTCACAAAAATTATTGTGTGGAAAACACAAAACATGTACACAAAGAAAGGACACTATAAATGACCTGATGTACATTGATTCTGAAGAATAGTTTCAGAAAACGTGGTATATACAAACTTGAAAATTACACAGCTATTTAGAAGAAATAAGTCAAATTTAGATCTCAAGACACTAAGGTATATCTATGACCTATTATTAAGAAAAACAACTTGCAGAGTATGACCTGATTTTCAAAACAACAATAAAAAAACTATGTACATGCTTAAAAGAGAAATGTATAACATAAATTTAAAAGATTTTACGTTCCTACATAATTACAAAGATAAGCTTTAATGAACTGAGTGTATTTTTATGTGTATGGAATCTTCATTACCTGATCTTTTCTAATAAATTGGGAGTCATTCTGCATTTGGATTAATAACATCTTTTTTTTTAAAGTCTTCTTTGTAACAGAAACTACTGACATACAGCTAATGTTAAGATCTTAAAGGCAATCACTACGTTATTTACTTAAAAAAAATCTTAGGTGAAAAGAAGTAGGTGACAAGAGGTGCCATGTTCACCTATGGCAGGTGCTAGGTAGCACATTCTAGATGATGGAAAAGATCTTTAGGATATCAGCAGCTAACAGTAGCAGGTGGGTGTTTCACAAGGTAGACTATGGCCACATGAAGAGCTACCAGTAGGTAGAGGTGTGAACTAGCTGCCAGATCTGAGTTCAAAGCCAAAACTAGTAAGAAGGTAGGTCTCCAGTCTCAGAGGAACTCAAGTGCCAATTGGCTCAACAGGGCAGATAGGGAAGACGAGGTAACTAGAATATAAGCAGGGTTTTGGTCAGACCAGCACATGTGGCTGTGCAGGCTGTGTGACACACAACTTCAGGGATGCCACTTATTTAAAATGCAGTGTGAAGGGTACCTCCTAAATTTGCCCAAGGCAAGAAGCCCATTAAAGTACTGAGATTTACCCCAAGATCAGAGTATATCAGTGACAGAATTGACAATCCTGCTGATTATCATCATCGTCATCACCGCCATTACCATCACCACCGAGATTTTGATAGCTTACATAATCACAGTGCATTATGCTTTACAGAACACATTCACAGATGCCAGAAAGAATCAATGAGGTAGCCAGGTCAGGTATTACAATTACCATTAAAATGAAGAGACAAAGACTCAGAAATGTTCATTGATTTACCCACGATCTTAAAGGCAGTCAGTGACCAAATAGGCACATGAACCTAGGATGTCTATTTCTAAAACTGTCCTGTTCCCACTGCCTCAAGCTACTCACATTGGGAATGAGAATTGGTCCCTGACTCTGGGATTGGGTTGAGGTTAAGGCTTGCTGAGCAATGAGCCAAACAGATCATTATGCATATTATAATTCTTTCTTAAGAAATATATTTTCTTATTTTTTCACACCCAGTGGGTAAAAAATTTCTCCCTGTAAAAGGATTTCCTGCTGTGTAACATTCAGACTCAACTTGCCCATACTGATTGCTATTTTGTTGTAGTGACTATTTGTTTAGACAGAACATGTCACAGAAAGGATTTATGGCAGCTAACAAAAACGCATATAATACAAAATATAATTGAATAAAAAGTAAGGAAATAAGGAAATTGAATTAGAAGGAAAACAAGTGAATAAAAGAAAACAGTCAGCCAAAAATGAGGTTAGTTCACAAAATAAATCAGGCATTCAGTAAATTTCTCTATATTTGTTAGAGATAAACTACAAATTTGGCTCTCAGTTTTTTAGCAGTTGAGAGAAAGAAGAAAACATGATTCTCAGCATTTTAAAGAGATAATTATAAGCCAACCAAGAGCTTAGGAGAAATACAAGTATTCTTGGTACTGAGACCAAGACCAGAAAGATATATTTTTCATTGTTCCATATAATGCTAATCATAGCAGTTAATTTTTATAAAGATCTTACTGTGTGTCAGGCATGATACTTTGAGTGCCTCATCTCGTTCAATTCCCACGACAATCCCATAGGATGAGTATTACTAGTATCACGTTTTTACAAAAGAAAAAACTGAAATGCAAGATTTTAAGTAAATCACTGAAGGGGAACACAATTAGCAAATGCCTGATTTGGGATACCAACATAGTGCTGCTGACTCCAAAGTTGTTATTCTGCCACATAGCTTGTGTTTAGGAGTTACACCTTGATTCACTCCCTAAATGTCTCTGAATATCCAATAAAATTCCTCAATATCCAATATAATGTAGTCCCCACTCTTTTCTCCCTGCCACATAACTTTGTTTTGTTTTCTTCATTGTACTTAGCACTATCTAAAATTATCATGTCCATTTGTTTACTTGTTTTATTGTTTGTCTTTCTTCCATTAGAATATAAGCTACATAGCTGTAAGGATCTTTTTATCTTATTTCCTATTTTATCCCTATAGTATACTTTACTCAATAATTTTTTTTGAATGAATGAATGTTTCAATGAAAAAGGATTAGGTGTCCATTCAAACCTTTACACATTTGAGAAGCCCATTGTCCCTTACAGATGTTACTAACTCTTCTCCAGTTTCCATGATTTACTTATACTAGTTACTCAACAGAAATGTATTGTTTCCTTTAACGTGGCTATTTTTTATAATATGGCTTGGCAAAGACTTGATTTTATTAATTCAAATATTTATTTATTTATTTTATTTTTTATTATTATGGGTACATAATAGTTGTATAGATGGAATGAATTTTTTAATATTAAAAATTATCATTAAGATATTGACGTCACCATCACTTTTAACATATGAAAAACGTTTTTGTTCATTTGCCCACAAATAGTGATTGCTGATTTTTTAAAGCCTACATCCAAAGAATTTGCCTAGCAACCTGTGCATTATAGATTTTGTTATTAGCTGCCTAATATTTCCTATTTAAAAACAGACCGGTTTTATTTACATTTTTTAAAATTTTAAAATTTTTTATTTCAGAATATTATAGGGGTACAAACACTTTGGTTACACATATTGCTTATGAACTGCCCAGGTCAGAGCTACAATCGTGAACATCCCCCAGACAGTGTGCCCCCACACTAGACCAGTTTTAAAGAAGAAACAGAAATCAACTTGATGGCTCAAAGCACAAAGAAACAACATGTACTTGTTCTGGTTAAAAACACTAATTTTAGTTGCCATATTCTCAGGCAGGAAAAATAATCAAATTGTTAAATAATGCAGCTTCACTAGGTCAGCAATGGGATTGTGAAATAATCATGGGATTTCTTGAACTAAATGTACAAGCACATATAGAAGCCCAAGACATGCAGAATAATTGATTGGATGACATTAATAAATGCAATCCTGGAAACCCAGCAAAGACACCGGTTCCTCTCCCTGGTTGTCCTGATGCACATTCTCAGTACTAAGTCCTTCAGGCTTTCTTGGAACTTGCATCTCAGGGCTGCCATTTTCAGAGAGGAGGGCAAACACATCTCACACCCATCTCTTGCCACAGTCTTAGGAATCGTGAACATTTGGCCTGTCCCTCAAAAGTGGGTCTTTTTATTGGAAGTTATCTGTGGCTAACATGTTGTTTCAGTCAAAAGGCTGTATCATGTGAAAATGTAGGATAAATGGAAAGATATTTAAGGTTGTTAATGTCCTCTTGACTTATTTTTCTAGACTCAAGTGGTCAAATAGGCCATCTATGTAAGGAAAGAAACGATTTGAGATATGAAGACTGGCTGAATTATAATTTTATCCTTCAACAACAAAATTTAGAAAGTGTAATTTAGCATATGTCTTAAGTACAAGATTCTGACCAATCTTCTTTATGAAAGGACAATGATAAATGGCTATGGTGACAACATACATTTTTGTATTTCTGAAGTCATTCTGACACAATGAATAGATTCAACGGTGAGAAGGGGCAAATATATTTGAATAGTTATTCATATAAAGAGTATAAATAAAGGTTATTTTCTTTTTAATTAGCCAGAGAATGGGGAATTGAATATTTTATATATTTGTTTTCTCCTCTAAAGTATTGGGTGATGGTTGTGGCATTATTGTGCTACAGTCTTGGTGTTATGTTGCTTGATTTGTTGTTCGGTTTTATACAGATAACTCTATTACCAATCTTCTTCAACCTGGTCAAAAGTTTTTATTCTGTCACCCTGTAGTCGGGCCACTTAACTCCCCACATCAATCTCTTTCTCTCCAAGCTCCAAGAACCAAATTGAAAATTGATCCTGCCCAAGGGAAAATGAAGAGGCCCCCTAATCTAGAAGATTTTCAATGAATATCTACACTGGCCTGGCCCTAGAGGTATTTCCTTTAGGACCTGTGCCTTTACCTGTTATTGTGGACTCACAGATTCTTTGCACCCTATCACTAGTGATGATAACTAGCAGGAGTGATGGTTATAATCCATGTCCTATCACGGCCATGACTGCTACCCATCCCCGCAGTGTCCCAGAGGATGTGGAACACAAAGCACTCTAGACTAAAACACCACCAGGAAACCCACTCTTACCATAATAAATACTTTGGAGAAAAGAGGGGAACAAGAAATAAGAGTCAAGAACGCCATTCCAGGAAGACCAAGAGTTTGCCTCTGTGTTTATATCTATTTATAATAACTTTTTTCTTCCATAATGACTGGGTATAAGATGATTGAATAATACCCATTTTTCTAATTTGCCAAAATCTTCACCTGAAACCTATTGCTGATCTTCCTTGATGGGCATTTTCTAATGTTAAGACTTATATTACCTGATGCCTAAACTTACCAGAAGAGACTTCATATCCTCAAGTGATTATGGGCTCCAGAGCCTAACCTAATCTGCTGCTGCTTTGAGTCCCAGTTATATTATCAAATTACTTTGATCTGTACTTTGCCCACAAAATAGCAAGAGCATTTCTCTCTATGTAGTTATTTATTGAGTGTTCACTATACACTAAGCACCATGTAAGTAAATTGAATGTGTTTTCTCATTTGATCCCCACACGTCTGTAAGGTGGGTACTTTTATTCCTCCCATTTTAAAGATAACAAAACACAGACAAAGTCAGTCACAAAAGTCATGTAGAAAGTAGAAGGGACCCAGCAAGGATTTGAGCCCAAACACTTTCCTATGCTATAGCTATTTTTAGCTACTTCTAATGTTTTTCCCACTCATCATTTCTCTGGTAAGTTGATTGATTACCTTAGTGTAGATAATATCTTAACAATAACAATGCATTCATACAACTAAAGCTAAGGCCTTGGCTCATTTTGCCAGTTTCTCAATATTCCCCTTTGATTTTCTCCTTCAGTCTGCATTTTTTCCCCATCTTATTTGGTTCAAGTATTTAAGAACTTGACTATACTAAGTTCAATGGAAAGCCCAGCACTGTCCCTCAAAAGGTCACAGGCAGATCTGAGGTCTTATATCCTCTCGAAAAACAAATGAAAGAGTTAGGAAGCAGACTTTGATGGTATAATAACCTACCATATGGAGGAGATCTTTTGAGTGGTCAAGATTACTGGAAGAATTTATGCAGTGAAACGCCTACATTTCTATCTGTTCCTTCTCTATCCAGGTTCTCTCTCCTCTTCCTCCACAGTGATAGTCTATATTCCATCCTCTTCTTCTTCCACATCCACATTCTTTCATCTATTCTCGCAGTATTATCTGCCACACCTAGATCTGTAATATTTCCCAGACCTAGAGCTTTGGCCTTGATCTGTCTTAGCTCTGGACTCACGTTCTGATTGCTGACTGGCACTGTGAGTAAGCTTCATAACTGCCCAGGAAAAGAACATTCCAGGGACTTTTAGCACCTATATTTTCCCAGAACAAGAGAGAAGAACAAATTGCTTCTACCACTTCAGTCACAGGGATCATGCTGAGAAAACTAAAGCATTTGCTAAGTGGTGCCAACCCCATCATGCATGGGCAGGGCCAGATGCCCAGAAAGCCCAATATAATTATCCATTAGCAGTTAGAGTTTTAAGTGAAATATTGCATAGGAACAAAATAGTAAAGATGATTTATAGGTATTTATAATTAGAGAGGAATAGATAAATAAATAAGAAAGGAAAGAAAAAGGAACAAAGTCACTCACAGAGGCACAAGAGAACAGTTCTTAACAATTGGAAAACCAAGAGGCAATTTTAGAGAAAGAACTGACAGTTCCAAGTAAATATTTGCTCCAAAGCAGAGATACCCTCTTTGTTTGTCTGCAGATCCCTTTTTTTTTTTTTACATTATTGTGGAAACTTTGGATTAAAAGATTTTTTAGGCTCCAACACAAAGAGGAATAGTACTCATCCATCTTCCTTAAAGAAAAGTCCTGATAATGAAATAAAACATTTTATATTTTCTAAACAGAACATCCTCTGTTTACTTCTTTGGCTGTTTTAAATATTGCCCTCACTTAGTATTTAAAATCTATAGAACATACATAATTTGTCCAAGTGAAAATAATATGATCCCATATTACAATTGTATTTAGAGTTCATAAAGAAAGTAGCTTTCTCTGAGATAGGCTCACCAAATTCTCTCAATAATATTAATTGGGCAGTTGCTATGAAAAGAACACCATATTTGATATATTCAACATTTATTCCTCCTTCTTAGGATAAGCTGCCTTAAATCAGTGAATGTGTTGAGAATGTAAGTCAATACATAAAACTGTAAAATATATTTAATAGTTCAGCCTTAAAGATAAGTCCTGACCCAGGAAAATATGATACAAGAACCCTAAAGAGTATACAAGATAATTCATTGAAGTAAAGAAAAAAAAATTAGAAATTTTATTTATATTTATTTTTATTTGGTTCTTTAGAATTTTCTTTTTGGTAAGTTTTATAATGAACATAAAATACTAGTGTGCTAGCATGTACTTATATAAATTAACCAGCACACACACATTAGAGATGTAATAATTTTTCTTTAACTTATGGTATATGACAAGAAACATCTGGAAAACACGAATCAGATCTAGACAAATTATTTTGAAACATTTTAGCAGCTGTTAAAAATGATGCTGTATAAAGATATTTAATGACTTGGAAAGATGTCCATACATACAAAGTAAAAAATTATAATACTTTATGTTTGTAGATTTCATACTTTATAAAAAATATGTGTACATCCACACATATAAAGGAATGTGCGTGTGTATATATGTATATATATCTCAAGATGACACTACTTATCTAATAGTTAAGGATTATTTTTATTTCCTGTTTTCCTTCTTTATATTTTCTAAATAGCCTACCACTGTATGAAAATACATAACTTTTGGAATAAGAAAAATATTACCAATTTATTCTCTGTCCATGAGGAGATTCATTGTACCTAGAGAGCAAGGCTTATCTTTAGTATGATGATCAACTAAACCAGTTCTCTTAAGACTTCAGTCATCCTAATATTGAGTCTGTATAATCCCAAACAAGCAGATGTGCCGAGTGGTCCAGTGTTGCAACATCACATAGACATTGCTGAAGCTTAGCCTCTAGCATTTCCAGAGTGCATTCCAGCATCCTCTTTGCTGCTTTAATAGCTAGAAATGGAGAAAAGCAACAGATGGTGACAGTTATGACTGTCAGGGTGCCAAGCTCAAGAATGGAATTTCTACTTCAAGACCATTTTGCAAAGAGACAATAATATCTGGGGAAATCTAAGCATGAAGCTTTCCAAAATGCAAAATTTTGGTGATTATATAAGAAAGTGATTATATAAGAAGATCTTATAATTTAATAGGAAGCATTTACAGTCGGTTAAGAGAAGAAGAAAAGTTTAACCAAACTTCTGGAGTAGATTACAGGATTTCTTTTTCTAGATTTTCTTAAAAACACTTTTTAAAGTATTTTAATAATACTTTTTATTATTACCTGTGGAATAGCCACTATAGATCTTTTAAGTCAAGTCAATTGATTTTGAATCTTGGGAATGAGTTTAGCAATCATCAAATATTCACTGACTAGCTATTTCATATTTACTATTGAAAGGTTATAAATACAAAAAAGTTTATTTTCTCATGGAATTTCTATTTGATGTGGGGAGAAAAAATGTATTAAATAAAACAAGACCATGTGATAATAGGTAATTATGTGCTAAAATTGTGCACTTAAACATATTTTCTTGATAATAAGATATATGACTTATTTAATTACAAGCTTTTGAATTATGCTTCTTTTGGTATCAATTCATTCTTTCATTCAATAAATAGTTATTGATCCCTTACTATGGGCCAGGTACTATTCTAGGCACTGGAGATACAGCAGGGATAAAATAGAAAAATCTCAACCTTGTAGACAATACATAAAAGGCAGTGGCTAGCAGGGCATAAGTGCTATGAAAAAAATAAAGTAGGAAGTTGGATATAAATGTCTTTGGAAGCTATAGTTTTAAATAGAGTGTCACTCTGGCTGAGATGTAAGACGGTGCTCTCCTTCTTTCAGAGATGCAATATGTTCCCAATGTTTATTTTCTTTTTATCTTCACATTTCTACTTTTGAAATTTGTTTCTGAATATTGTCCAAGCTGTCTGTTGAGAATTTAAGTAATAAAGTGAAAAGAGAAGTAGAAAAATCATTGTAGGTTGAGGTAAAAAATGCAATTAAAAACATTCATAGTCTCAGTGTCCAAAAACAACTGCACTTTGTTATTTGACATTTATTTATTAATTTTAAAATGTTTGTTGAGCCTCCATTGTGTGCTGGACATGAGATTTGAAGGAAGGGTGTTATTCTAGGCAGGAGAACATCAAGGGTAAAGTTCCTGATCCAGCAAAAGGTTTGTTGTCCAGAGGCAGAGAGAAGGTCCAAAGCAGGTTATGAGGAGTCAGGGAGGGCGGGAGATGAGCACAGAGACACAGGGACAGGCCAGATTGTGTGCAGTGCTTTCCAAACTTCTCAAAACTCAGGAATCCTCCAGAATACTTGCTGAAAGCACAGACTCTTGGGACCACTCCTAGAACTATGGGATCAGAATCTCCAGGCAAGGGGTCTGGGAATCTTGGATTCCAGGTGATGTACAAGGTAGGCTATAGCAAGATGTTTGAATTTTATTTCTATGACAATGGGAAAGCAGTGGTAAATGAGAGAGTGTGTGTGTGTGGGGGGGTGATGTGATTTAAACTTTCTGCAGATCACTCTGACAAAAATGGGAAAGAGTGGGTGCAGGGTGACTAGTTAGCAGGATGTTGCAGTAGTTTGTAAGAGAAGGAAAAGCAAAAGAATAAAATGGAAAAATGGAGATAATAGTTTTGTTATAGTGATAGGCTTGCCATAACAATTAAATGAGATAATACTTGCATAGTTCTCAACACAGTGCTTACCACACTATAAATGTTCTGTGCTTAGCACAAACTAACATTTATTACTATCATGATTATTTTTTGCCACATAGCTATTCAATTGTGCCTATTTTTTGCCAAATAGCTATCCAGTTGTGCTTATACCCTGTGATCAATAATCCTTTCCCACTCACCCATGATGCCTTCCCTGTCATTCTTTAATTTCTTACATGGACTCAGCTCTCTCTATGATTTCTCCTTTTCCATTTGTAAATATGCATGTATCTGTTTTCAGTTGTTGCTGTTGTTTAAGCAACCTCCTTGCATTGTAACTTTTTAATATTAGATTTGTTCTGTCAGCCTTTTATATCCATTCCCTCTAGGAATTTGGGACACTTGTTCTGGGATTGTATTGAATGACATTTGAGTCACATCTCACATAACAGTAGACGCGTGTCTTTCATCAACTTAGTATTTTGGACTTGTTTTTTTACTATTTTGACCTTGGATGCTCTTAACACATAGTAATTCAAAATTTTCTCAAAGCTTGCATTTGAATCATGCTTTCTGTGAGCTTGCCCGCCATGAGCACATCACTTAGCTCAGGAATGAGCCTAGCCACATTCTTCCACAGACCTCAACACAGCCTTATTGTCTCTACCATAAAAGTGGTCACACCATCAAGAGGTATACAGGCTATAGTGGTTTTCACAAACTTGGGACTTTTTGGGTATGTAATATATTGGGTGCAATAGATTGCACTAAAGCATAGTCCTTCTCATTGGCAAATAGTCTGAGTTTTAGGACATATCCCAGGTGCCTTGACTTTCTCCTATGTCAGAGTGAATTTTCTACCCATTTGAGGCATTGCTGGAGAGTTTAGAGTATGAACTTTGCCATCTATTTTGTACAGGAATCATTTCATGATGCTGAGTTGTAAGTCCTTATATCCTTATGGTTTCTTGAAGGGGTACTGTGTCGTAATAAAAACTGAAATCCACATACTCCGCTTTAGCACACACTGAGTTGCTATCTAGCATCTATTTTACCTTTGCTTGTTAATAGCATCTCAATTTTCCATCAGGTACCCTCTCTCCGATATATGGCTTATAGGTTTTTAGGGAAGCTCTAGGAATGAGGCAGGTGGCTTAGATTTGAAATAATTAGCCTAATCTCATCACCTGGCCACAAATTGTTCAGGGATGGAGTACTTAATTTGTTCTAGTCATAGGGAAGCCCAGGATATTATTGACAGTTGTGAAAAAGATACTCTTTCCAAGTGAGTATAAACTTGCAAGAATGAAATTTCTGGAGTTTCAAAACTCCAGGATAAAAGACAAGACTCAGTCAGAGAATAAGGTCACTCTGGAGGAAGCAGATTTAAGAGATTGATCCTGGTCCTATTATTTGATCCCTTGATTAAACCATACCTAAAGCTAGATGTACTACAGAAGTGTTGGTATTTGAACAACTAAATTTTCTCTAGTTTGGGTTGGATTTCTTACTTGCAATAAAATATTCCTCACCAATACATCTTCCTTGACATGGTTGAATTCCGTTGGTATGTACATAGATTAAACCCACCCTTTGGGACATGCACTACACAAACATAAAATTGTAATTAAACAAATTTATCTATTGAAAAAATATCCAAAAATTATTTATCCACATCATACAACACAGCAAATTGTACAAAATTATTTTACTGTGGCAAGGCAATGAGAAAGCTGGATGTTCAAAGCCCTTCAAATCACATCTAGGCATTATCTCTTTCCTGTAATATGAACCTCAAAAACTAGTCAACAGCAGAACAAAGCCGAGGTGAGGCATAAACCAGAGTTTAGGATGTAACTGAAAACCAGAGTTATACAGAGTTTTTGGCTTTAGTAGTTTTCTAAGTCAAATACCATATAAAAGTATTTGCAATGAATGTTTTGTGTCACAAAAACAATAATGGAATGTCTGTCTGCATGCTAGTCTGGATGAATGGCGAGCACAAGAAGAAGCTTTAAGATTCTAGGACTCTCACAGAGGCCACCGCAGGCTCCTGGTAGCTCACCATCATCTTGTGTGCTCACAGAGGCCTTCCCGCTGCCCTGAGAACTGCCACTACAACGTCTCCCCGCTTTCCCTCCCTTCCCTGACAGCCCTTCCCTCCTCTTCTCTTCCTCTGGATTATTCTTCTCCATCTTCTTTTTCTTTCCTTTATTTTCCTACCCTCAAGTCCACCCTGTGGAGTAGACCACAATCCCCCCACCTGCACGCCCTTCCCACTGACCCTAAAAATCCCCCCTTGTCTTCCAAAGCCTTTATAGTTCCCAGTTTTCTCAGGTTTTGGCTAGGCTAGAGCGTTCTTCACACAGCAACCTATGCTGAACTGGAAAGGCCTGTAGCTGCTTCCATTCCACCACTTTCGCTTGCATCTCTAGGTTCCCTCCTTCCTGGTGCTATGGCTTGTGGCTTGACAAATGTCCTAGGAACCCTGGGATGAGAGCTGTGGAATTTCTCATATACGTTTAGCTAAAGCCGTACTTTTTCCCTCTTACCACGGCATTGACTTTGAGGCCGTTCATGTCCCCTCTACATTGTACTTGCACAGAAAGCCCAATAACAGCTTCTTAATTGAGTTTCTGGAACATAATTAGCATTCTTTGGCATAAAAGTTCTAATTGTGCTGTCCTCTCTTTGTAACAAATAAACTACAGATTTTCCTGATTACAAAAGAAAGAAGAAAAGGAAAAAAATTCATTTATGGACAAATGCTCTTATGAAATGCTTTGTGGCAGAAATTGGGAATCAGGAAGGGAGGAGGGACATGTGTATCTTTCACGTCCCTGTTAAATTTCTCATTCTACAACTCATTGTCAATGATAGTAGAAATGAGAGAGAGAAATATTGGAGGAGAAAAAGCAATCTCTGCTTCTGAGCTAGGAAGTCTTACATGTTACTTATAAATTTTGGAAGTTGAGGATAGCTTTTTACCTTGGCTGGAAAAAAAATTGAGATAATTTTCCCAGTTCAAGAAACTGATACTAATTAACACTGCTCATTTTGGTATAAATTAAGCCACAAAAGAATTCTCTGCAATATTTCTCAAGCAATAATATCTGCATTGATATATGTGTTTTTAATACATGTACATCTTATATGCACAAACATACATCAATTATTCCATCAATGTTATTATGCTGCCCCAGAATATATCCCTTGCATCCTCTATGCCCCATTCATAGGTCAGTTTTCTCAATAGAATGGACCCTCAAATCAGCTCATATTTAATTGCATGTCTCCCCTTTGCTTTTTGAGGAAGCTGAACATTATTGATTTATTTAAAAAATAACTTCAACTCCCTGACTTTCCTACTAAATCATCATGTACATAAGTAATGCAAGTGAATTACAGGAAATATTAGCATTAGCAATTGTTGCCAGCTACAACATCCACAGCCTGGTTAAAGGCTAGATCAAAAGAAGTTAGGGAAGGCTAACGTAGCAAAATTGCCCATTGCCTGTACGTAATCATCACCCAAAAGAAAAAGCACAACTTCTTCATGTATCTCCAAACCACAAATAAGCTAAAAGTGAAATGACCTGCCAGAATTCCTCATTGATGCCTTTTATTGTCCATAATATTAAATTAACTAGACAGTATATGACATTACAAGATAGAACAAACCCCTTGAACCGTAATTCACGGTGACTTTGAGTTGATGACTATGGGTATACGACGGTCACTAGAGGAAGTATCTCCTGTGAGCTCTAGCATTAACACAGCATATCCAGATACAGAGACATCATTAACACCATTTGTCTCCACTGAACAGACAGAGTACATGACTTTCACCTTCAGAACATCTGCTACTCACATAAATGCAGAACACTTCAAGTATTTCAGGATGCCAAACAACCCACAAATTTTCTCCTAACAAGAGTTCATCTTGTGTTCTCAATTTACAATTTTTATTAAATTATTTACATTTCTCCCCAGGCACTTCCCAAACAAAATCAGAGATTCTATTTCATTTGTCTCTATTTCCAAGTACCCCAAGTGAAAACTGGATCATAATAAATACTCAACGTATGCCAGTTAAAAGCATCAATGAATGGATCTTTGATTCTCAATACAAAGTAAAGTGTACTATAAGTAACAGATTAAAAAATAAAGAAAAGAAAATGAAGCTTGTTAAATTTAATCACATTTGGTGCATAGAGAAGTTGCCAAAATGCAAACATGGTTCCACTGAATTATCTTGGCCTCAAAAATCAACTCATTTGATTATATTTTGGGGCATAAATGCAACAACAACCATTTTAGCCTCTGATGTATAGCTTTAATGTAGATCCTCCTATTATGATGTTAAACCTGAGGGGGACTATAATCCAAATAGGATGTCAACCTCAACATGTGTTTAAGCTAGGATACCTCCACAAATTGGGAACCTCTGGCCTGGGTTACATAAAGTAAACAATGGGACCATTATATAACTTTGATTAATAAAGGATGATGTTTGTTCAGTGATATCAGGAATGGTATTCATCAATTAATCTCAACCCATATTATGTGCTCCAGCAACAGAAAACTTCCTCCCCGATACAACACTCTTTCCTTTCAGCTGTTTCTTCATTTATTATAATTTGAGTCAAATGACCAGAGGATCTTCAATAAGATTATTTATTTAGACAGGCTAAGACTAAGGTCTATCTGCTTAAAATTGATTATCACAGAAGGCAGGAGGCTTAGGAGAGGATATGATCAGCTATAACTACAAGGCCTTCCTAAAGCAATTTTTTTATTTAAATATTTATTAAGTATCTACCATGTACCATGCATTGTGTTGTGAACAGAGCATACAAACAAGTTTTCTGATTTCACAGGAGGAAGAAAACAGGCAATAGTCAAGTAACAAAAGAGAAATATCAGAGAGTAAGAAGTGCTGTGGTAAATAATCACTGAAATTCAGTGATGACCATTTACAATTAGTCTTTTTTATCAAGCATCAACGACAGAGGAAAACACCAGCACCAGCCTCAGTGCCAGGTAAATGTTAATACTTACCACCACAATTATGTTTGCTGCTGGGATTGGAAGATTTTCCACTTCAAGATCTTGACCAGCCATGCTCAGCAGATTGAGAGATGGGTCATATGCAGGTCTAGGAAATGCTGAATTAACAATTTGGTGGCTTTTGCTTGCTTGAGCTTCAGAAGAGGAGTGGTAGCTATGTTTATGTATCTTTTGTGGAGCTATATCCAGGCTCTTCTCGATGTCTTGTGAATGGTGATAAACGAATACTGGCTTCCCACTGTTCTTCTGATTAATTGCCAGAAAGTGACCATTATTTCCTGAAAAACACCCTGAAAGAGGAAAGAAGCAGAAAGAAAATCAAAGACCCTATTCAGATAGACATATCTGATAAAGATAATCATCTTTTCTTATGAGGCTTTAAGACTTGTGAAGGATTTAGGCCAGTAAGTCTCCATCACTTTTTCCCTGCTTCCCCATCCCCACGAAGTAAAACACACTTGATGGTATGGAGGCATCTCAGAACCTTTGGGTGGGTAGGAACGGGTGTAGTTTGAAAAAGTCCTACTTATCAGATATTCTGATACCTCTTCTGCTACGAAATTTCCTCCTTTATTTAAACCCACAATTTCAATACCATGTTGGGCTTCTATTCCTGGATGCCCTGTTTCTAAAATAATAAACGTGTATATCGTATTTAAGCCTTCCCTCAATCTATAGCATTTCATACAATTCTTATTTCATACTTATTTTATCCTGCTTGTATTATAGTTAACTATGTATAGTTTTTTTTAATGTTTGTAGAATATTTTAAGCTCACTGAGGGAAGAAATCTGAGTATACTTATTGTAGCAACTTCCAGTGGTCCAAACAATATCCATTCCCTTTTTAGTAATATGGCCATCCAGATCAAGAACACATTTCCCAACCTTTCCTGCAACTAAGGATTGTCATTTGATCAAGTTATAGCCATTGGAATGTGCGTAAACACGAGGTGAACAGAGATGTGGTGTGGTCTTTCTTTCTACATCTCCTCCTTTGTGCTTGCTGAAATGCAGATGGTCTGGTGGGAGCACAAGGTAGAAACATGTTAAAGATGGTAGAGTAATAAGACAAAAGTATTCTGGCCTCTGATGAAAGTAAAACTACCGTACCAACCCCAGAGTTTCCACTCAAACTTTATATGGGACAGAAACAATTTTCTATCTTGTTTTAGCTGCTGTTATTTTAAATATCTTAGTTACAGCAATTAAACCTATATACTAGAAAAATACATTAATTTTTATTTCTTTTGTTAGATAAATATCCATTGAATTGAATAACTTTCTCCTATTTGTTACTGGCCACAGGAGGAAAGAGATAACACACAAATCAAAAAGAATATCACTAGGTCAAACATCAATTAGAAAAGCAAACATAAGAACATCTATATAGCATGATGAGTAGAATGAACAGATCACAACATAGTAATGCCACCTATACAGTGCCTAGCAACCCGGATTTTCCCTGGGCATGCCTATGGCAACAATAACCTGTACAAATATTGTTCTTAGAAAACTACTTACCTCCTTTTACAAGAATTCTTCCCCAATCTCATACTATTTTATCTTTTACTTCCCAAATCTTGCACAGACCTGCATATCTTATTTTGCAAATTTCAATTGCACTAGCATGGCAGTTTTAGTTCTCATGCTACTGAACATTATAAATTCCTCTATTTGGAAGGAGAGCCTGATTTTAAGTTGAGAAACTCAAGTTCATTTCAGCAAACGATATGCCTGTCCCAAAACAAGGGATCATTTAAAATTAGGAGTATTAGACAAGTAAACTATGATGAAAAAATAGTATGTCCATTCTATTTCTTCACTCCAAGGCAACCACTCGTTTTAGCTATCCACAACAATATCAGTCTCAGTTTCTCAGAGCGGAGGGGAGGAAAGTGCTCACTTTTCGGAAGTATAGAAACTCTTCTAGGACACTACAATATCACTTAGTGAATTACTTTTAGTAAAATACTAAATCAACATCTTGTGGTCAGAAAAGTAATATGCATCTAGAACATTTTATCACCTTTCTCTGCTAATAAAATAGGACAAGAATGATAACATTGAAGTACCCTGTTCTGAATTTCATATACATTCTTAATGATGGTTTCATTTCCAAATCTGAGGAACTCTTATTTCATTCAGAGAAACAAAATTGACAGTTATTTCAAGGTCATCACTGTCTAATCATCATTGTTGGCAAATTATGGTAGATTGATTGCTTAAAAAATGATATAGTCTATTTAGCATGCTCAGAATTGAAGACATGATGATTAGTTTCTATTACTATTTCAGAATCCACATGAAATATAATTGTAATTCAAATGATCTAAAAAAGACAAAGCTACTAGTACCACAGGTGACTCTGGAACTACTTATTATATCCTAGAAGAAAGCACTTCTGCTAAGCAAATAGCTTGTCTTTATATCCCTAAGTGAAAGTCGAGGGCATACTGGTGAGATAGAATTGCTGAAGATGCAAGACATATATGCAGGTCACACAAGCCTCTGTGGAGGGCAAAGGCTGTAAAAGCTAGCAATTCCTCTACCCTGGATACTCTATAAATATTAAATAAAAAAGAAAAAAGTAGCTTAGAAGATCAGAGAAAGTAGGTATCTGAGAGGGGAAGAAATAAAAAAAGAACTGAGTAAATTACATAATTAAATTCAATCTTTCTTTTTATGTGGTATCAATCACAAGAAGGCTTTTCAGAATCACTTTATTTCAATAGAATAGATGAGTTCAGCTAACAAATATCTCTTGTGCTAAAACTGGCCTATAAGGAAAGAGAAAAAATCTAAGTTGAAGTGCAATTTAAACACATTTAAAATTTCCAAGCCTTATGCAGTTGTCTGTGTGAAAGGACTCAGGCTTGCCTTGTCCTTGAGTAATGAATTCCAGGTTGGCAGCACAATATTAGGTGCCCAACTGCGACCATTACTTAGGAAAAAGATTTTAGACTCCCTGCATCAGAATCACCTGGGACATGATGATGTGGTTTTGCAGACCCTATCCTAGAACTACCATAGCAGAATATCTGCAGATGTAGGCTATGACTTTGGATTTATAATAGAATTCTTCTCGTATTCAAACTCTGAAGTTTGAGCACCACTGAGCTAGTGTTTGGAATAGTTTTGCATTCTCTATCTTCAAATGTTATTTCTCTCTGACCTCCTTCACTTCAACTTTACAAATATACTCAAGTAAACACTTTGGAAATGTGGAGATTGGGATGCCAAGTTCTCTATTGGTGGAGCTGTAATTCTAAAGCAGCCAACCATCATAGATTTTTCCTCTTTCTGTCCTCTCAACACCTGACCTTGGACACAGATGCAGTTGCAGAAATGCAAGAAACTCACTTCAGATATAATGATACAGATAGATTTAAAGTGAAAGGATGAAAAAATATATATCATGCAAACACCAATCAAAAGAAAACTGGAGTGACTATATTAATATCAGGAAACATAGACTAAGAAACTACCAAAGATAAAGAGGGATGTTGCATAATTATGGGCATATGATACAATATACATAAGAATACAAAATAATCCTAAACATGTATGCACCAAAAAATGAGCTTAAAATACATAAATCAAAACTGGCCAAAATGAAAGGAGAAATAAGCAAATCCACAATTATAGTTGGGGATTTTAACAGCTCTCTCTTAATAATAGCTACAACTAGTCAATGAAAAGCAGCAAGGGCAAGGTTATAAATGAACGACATCATCAACCAACTGGATTTAATAGATATTTATAGACACTACAATAAAAAACACCAAGAGATACACATTCTTTTCAAGTGCACATGGGATATTCACCAAGATAGACCACATCCTGGGTCATAAAACAAAACTTAACAAATTAAAAATAATGAATTATACAAAGTAAACTATTTGATCATAAAGAAATTAAAGTAGGAGTAACATAAAGAAAACAAGAATATTCACAAACATCTGGACATTAAACATCACACATCTAAATATCTGCAGGCCAAAGAGAAAGTCACAAGACAAATTAGAATATATTTTGAGCAAAACTAAAATAAAAATATATCATAATTTGTGGTATGTAATTGCTTAGAAGAAAATTTACAGTATCAAATGCTTATACTAGAAAAGAAGAAACATCTCAAATCAATAACCTAGGCCTTCACTTTGAGAAACTAGAAAAAGAAGAGCAAAATCAATGTAAAACATACAGAAGGAAAGAAATGAAAAAGTTAAAAGTAGAAATAATTACATTGAAAATAAGAAAACAACAGAGAAAATCAATAAAACAAAAGCTGGTTCTTTGAAAAGATTAGTAAAATTGATAAAACTCTAACAAGATTGACAAAGAAAGAGAGAACACACAGATTTCCAATATCAGAAATGAAAGGAGGAATATCATTACAGACCCAATAGATATGAAAAGGATAACAACAATCCTCTGTACATAAATTCAACAACTTAGATGAAATGATCAATTCCTCAAAAACTACAAACTAATGAAACTCATGCAAAGTAAAATAAATAATCTAAATTGTGGTAAAATTATAAAATAAATTAAATTCCTATTAAATTTTTTTCTGAATAAGAAATCTTCAGGGCGAAATGGCTTCACTGGTAAATTCTACCAAACATTTAAAGAAAAGATACCACCAAACCTATATAATCTCTCCCAGAAAATAGAAGAGGAGGGAATACTCATCAAAATTAATGGATGAAGCCAAAATTACTCCCATAACAAATCCAGAGAAAGCACTAAAAACCAAAACTACAGAAAAAAATATGGGTGAGGAAGATGGCTGATTAGAGACATCAGTCACCAGATCATCTCAGAAAGAAGGAAAAGTTTTAGATGAAAAAAAAAATACCACAGGTGTAATTATGAGGTAAAAGTGCCAGAACCTACCAGAGATCTCATGGGAAGAAGTTGTGGAGCAGAAAAAGAAGGACCAAGATATTGGCAGAGATCAATCCCTGAGAAACTTGGAGTCCTGTGGAAAGTGTAGGTGGGGGTTTTGTTTCTCCTTCCCTCACACCTCTGGTAGTCAGCAGGCTCCTGAGCTGCTGGAGAGCTTTTCTACCCTCTTGAGTCCAAAAAGCTGTTGCCACCAGTGGACTGGGAGCTTCTTGAAAACAAAGCACCAGGCTGCCAGCCCCATTGGAGTTGCTTCCCATTACAACAGACCCAAGCTTAGAAGGCGGGCACTATACTGCTTCTCCACCCATTGTGTGCCTTCATCTTCTGCAGGGAGCATCAGTCCTTCAGTTTTTGTGTCACTTATTCCCACACAAACATTTCCCAACTCCAGCCCAGACTGTGGTGGCCACAGGGGCTGGTGGGTCCCTAGGCATCTGTGTGATCCCAAAACTTGGACATTCCAGGTGGTTGCCTTCCAGGGAGAGGGACAAAGACAACCAGAGTGCCAGCTCTCCTCCATTCAGACTCTTTTCCTCCTCCTCTCTTCCCCTGCCCACTGCTGTTGAGTGGCACTGGGATGATTGAGCCAGGACTCTCAGGAGCAGCTGCTTCCCCTCTGCTTGTGTGTCCACTACATCAAGGTTCCCATAGAGTGGGGCTCACACCTTTCCTCTTAAAGACCTGCGGTGGGACAAGGGGTGCTTGAACTGTGAGCTCCCTGCCTGCTGGCCCTCCCTGGTGCTGCTCACCTGGCTGCTTCAGCAAAGCAGAGCATACCGCAAAGTGGAGAGACATTAAACTCGTTTGAGCAACTCACAGGCAACTTGGGACCAGCACGCTTCTCCTTGGGATGATCAGGGATTGAACTTGGGGGACCAGGGGACAGGCCTGAAGGCCAGACACCATGCCCCCAGGACTCAATTGTGCTGCTTAAGGACACAGGAGATTTGTGAATTAATCTCAGGAGGCGAGGGAGCCCATGTGGGCAGAACCAAAAAGAGAGTTCAGTGTGGGTCTGAGCCTCAGCACACTCATGGAGCACCACTCTCCCCCACAGGAAAGCCATGCTTTTGGTCTGGGGTGGAATCCCAGCCTGCAGCACCATTGCCGATGAACTCAGTTACTTTGGGCTTCTGCTTGGGGCCAGACACTGGAGGAAGACCTCAGGACATGTGAGTGGGGAGAAGAGCAAAACCTACTCCTGACAGCCATTCTGTGAATCCCAGATGGCCCCTCCCCCATGAGCAGACTTTCTGTCCTACTGGGGCCACTTCAGCCCCTCCCTGGTGGGAGCTGACCCCTGACCCCTGCCAAGACAGCTCTTGTGCCCACCCCTGTGGAGGCTGAAGACAGGCTAACCCAACCCAGCCCTGCCCAGCCTTGCTCCTCCACCCACCTCTGCTGTTGTGGAGAATAAGGAATCCCCTGGGAGCTCTAGGGCCCCATCCACACCCTAGGTCATCCAAATCCTTCCCCTTATTGAGTAGAGCTGTTCACAGGTCACAAAAAACAACACTGCAGCTGGCTTTTTCCTGCAAGTGCCACCTGTTAGCAGGGAAGACAACTTGTATGGCCCATTACAACATTTACTGACTCAGTCATACAGGATGCAGCTGATTCTTACCCACAAGCACCACCTACTGTCTCAGAGATTAACTCATCTCAATATACTTAACACTGTTAAGAAGACCACAGGACTGGGGAAAGAGAAAGGATTTCAAAGGCTTCCATCTTCTCTTGTCAACAAAAGACAGGGACTATACCCTCATACATAGTACACCACCACTACAGCCTACAAATAACTAGCAACTGAGAAAACCACCACGCTAAAGATATCCATGACCAAGGTATCCATCCAGAACCTAGACCCCCATAAAAGTACCCACAAGCAAAGTCAAAGGTCCTTACCCAACATATGCTACAGACACATAAGAGTAAGGGGGAGGAAAAAAGCCCCATCTAAACAAAAGAAAATGCAAAAACAAGAAGCAACAGCTGCTCGGGATGAGAAGGAATCACCACAAGAACTCCAAAAGTATGAAAAATTAGAGTGAAAGGACATCCCCAAAGGTACATACCAGCTCTCTAGCAATGGATGCCAGCCAAAATGAAAATACTGAAATGACAGATAAAGAATTCCAAGTATGGATTGTAAAGAAGCTCAATAAAATTAAAGAGAAAATGGAAAACCAACTCAAAGAAACCAGAAAACAATTCAGGAAATGAATGAAAAATGTACTGAAGAGATAGACATATTGAAAAAAAAACAAATAGACTTCTGGAAATGAAAATTTTATTTAAGAAAATATAAAACACAGTGGAAAGCTTTAAGAATAGAGATCAAGCAGAAGAAAGAATTTCAGAGCTTGAAGACAACTCTTTTGAATTAACCCAGTCAGTCAAAAACAAAGAACAAAGAATCAAGAGGAATGAACAAAGTCTATGAGAAATATTGGATTATGTGAAAAGGCCAAATATAAGAATCATAGCCATCCCTGAGGGTAAAGAAGGAAAAGCACAAGGGCTGGAAAATCTATTTGAGGAAATAATTGAGGAAAACTTCCCTGTTCTTGCTAGAGATTTAGACATCCAGATACAAGAAGCTCAATGAACACCTGGGAGATTCATTGCAAAGAGGTAATCACCAACCAAGACATATAGTCATCAGACTGGCCAAAGTCAAAACAAAGGAGGAACTCCTATGAACTGTGAGGCAAAAAGATCAAGTAACACACCATGGAAAACCCATCAGGCTAATTGCAGACTTCTCAGCAGAGACCTTACAAGCCAGAAGGGATTGGGACCTCATCTTCTGTCTTCTTAAGCAGAACAAATGCCAGTGTAGAACTTTGTATCCTATAAAACTAAGTTTCATAAATGAAGGAGAAATAAAGACTTTTCCAGACAAGCAAACACTGAGGGAATTTGTCAAGACCAGACCTGCCCTGCAGGAAATACTCAGAACTGCATTACACATGGATCAGCACAGTGGACACCCACCAGTGAAAAATCACCCAAAAACTAAAGCTCACAGCTCATATAAAATGATAGCAAAAGATGGAAAACAAAGCAATAATGTACTACCCAACAGGATGAAGAGAACAGCATCCCACATATCAATTCTATCACTTGACATTAACGGTCAGAATGCCCCACTCAAAAGACATAAGATGGCTGAATGGATTGAAAAAAAACACAACCCAACTATCTGCTGTCTCCAGGAAACACATCTAACCCACAAGGACTCACACAGACTCAAGGTGAAGGGATGGAAAAAAAATATCCCATTTAAATGGAATACAAAAGAGAGCAGGTATAGCCATTCTTATATCAGATAATATTGACTTTAAGTCAACAATGGTAAAGAAAAACAAAGACGGTCATTATATAATGGGAAAAGGAGCAATTCAACAAGAAGACATAACGATTCTAAATATACAGACACCTAACACAGAAGGTCCTGGATTCATAAAGCAAATTCTACTAGATTTAAGCCAAGAGATAAATAGTAGCATTGTAATTGCTGAGGACTTCAACATCCCACTGAGAGAGCTGGATAGAACATTGAAGCAGAAAATAAATAAAGAAACAGTGGACTTAAATGGGACTCCAGAACAAATGTAATGAACAGAAATTCACAGAACATTCTACCCAAAAACTACTAAATACACATTCTTCTCATCAGCACATGGGACATTCTCCAAGATTGATCATATCTTAGGCCACAAAATACATCTCAACAAATTTAAAAAAACTGAAATCATACCATGTATCTTCTCAGACCACAGTGAAATAAAACTAGAAATCAATTCCAAGAGAAACAATCAAATCTACAAAAAGTCATGGAAATTAAACAACCTTGCTGCTGAATGAATATTGGGTCAATAATGAAATTAAGATGGAAATCAAAAGATTCCTCAAACTGAATGACAAATGGGACACAATCAATCAAAATCTACAGGATTCAGCAAAAGCAGTTCTAAGGGGGAAATTCATAGCCCTACATACCTACATCAAAAAGACAGAAAGATCACAAATTAACAACTAATATCATATCTCAAGGAACTATAAAAGGAAGAGCAAACCAAATCCAATGCCAGCAGAAGAAAAGAAATAACAAAGGTCACAGCAGAACTAAACAAAATGGAAAACAAAAAAACAATACAAAGGATCAAGGGAACAAAAATTTGGTTCTTTGAAAAGATAAACAAAATCAATAGACCTCTTGCTAGATTAACCAGGAATAGAAGAGAAAGACCCAAATAAGCTCAATCAGAAATGAAAAAGGAGATATTATAATTGATACCACAGAAATACAAAATATCATCTATGAATACCACAAAAATTTCTACAAAAATAAACTAGAAAACGTAGAGAAAATGGACAAATTACTGGAAACACACAACCTCCCAAGACTCAATCAGGAAGAAATAGGACTCCTGAAGAGACCAGAAATGAGCAGTGAGATCTAAGCAGTAATAAAAAATCTTCCAACCAAAAAAAGCCCCAGAACAGATGGATTCACAGCTGAATTCTACCAGATCTACAAAGAAGAGCTGGTACCCACATTGCAGAAAATATTCCATAACATCAAGAAGAGGGAATCCTCCCTAACTCATTCTATGAAGCCAGTATCACCTTGATACCAAAGCCAGGAAAGGACACAAGAAAAAAAGAGAAGTACAGACCAATATCCCTTATGAATATAGATGCAAAAAGTCTCAATAAAATACTAGCAAACCTAATTTAACAACACATCAAAAAAATGATCCACCAACACCAAGTGGGCTTCATCCCAGGGATGTAATGATGTTTCTACATATATAAATCAATAAATGTGATTCACCACATAAACAGAAACAAAAACAAACAGCATATGAGCATCTCAATAGATGTAGAGAAAACATTCGACAACATCCCACACCCTTGTATGATAAAAACCCTCTACAAACTAGGCATAGAAGGAATATATCTCAAAATTATAAAAGCCATATGTGACAAAGCTACAGCCAACATCATACAGAATAGGGAAAAGTTGAAAGCTTTCCCCCTAAGAACTGGAACAAGACACAAGTGCCCACTGTTATCACTTCTATTCAACACAGCACTGGAAGTCCAAGCCACAGCAATCAGACAAGAGAAGGAAATAAAGGGAATCCAAATCAGGAAAGAATTCATGAAACTATTGCTTTTCACTGATGATATGATCTTATATAAAGAAAATTCTAAAGACTCCAACAAAAGACTCCTGGAATTGATAAATAAATTTAGCAAAGTCTCAGGTTACAAAATCAATGTACACAAACCAGTAGCATTCCTTCAAAAATCAATGCATCAATGGCATTTGTATAAGCTAGCAATGCACAGTTGAAAACTAAGATTAAAAACAATAACTGCTCCAAAAATAAAATACTTAGGTATAAATCTTACAAAACATATCCAAGATATATATACTGAAAACTACAAAATTCTGGCAAGGGAATCAAAGAAGAACTAAACAAATGGACAGATGTAATGTGTTCATGATTTGGAAAACTCTACATAATGAATATTTCAATTATCCTCAATTGCAATGAAAATCTCAGCAGAAGTTTTTTGTAGTTACAAATTTGCTGATTCTAAAATTTACATAGAAAGGCAAAAGAAATAGAAATGCTAAAATAATTTTGAAAAAGAATAATAAAGTTAGAGGAATAATACTGCCCAATTCTAGGACTTACTATAAAGCTATACTAATCAAGTTATTGTGGTATTAGCAAAGAAATTGATATATAGATCAATGAAACAAAATAGAGAATTCAAGCTGAAGAATTAAATTGGATTCTTATATCAGACCGTATAAAGAATCAACTCAAAGACTTAAATATAAAACTACTAGAAAAGAAGGTACCAGAAAAGCTCCACAACATTGGTCTGGGTGATGAATTTTTTGGATATGAACCAAAAAGCACAGGCAACAAAAGCAAAAATAGACAAATAGGATTGTATCAAAGTAAAAACTTTCTGCACCGCAAGGGAAACAATTAACAAAGAGAAGAGACAGTCCACAGAATGGGAGAAAATATTTGCAAGCCATACATCCGATAAGGGGTTAATATAAAAAATATATATGGAACTCAACCAACTCAATAGTGAGAAAACAAATAACCTGATTAAAAAATGGGCAAAATATCTGAACAGACATTTCTCAAAAGAAGACATACAAATGGCCAAGAGGTACGCGAAAACATGCGCAGCATCACTAATCATTAGAAAAATGCAAATTCAAACCACAATAAGATATCACCTTACACCTATTATAATGGTTTTTATCAAAAAGATGAAAGATAACAAGTGTTGGCTAGGTGTGAAGAAAAGGGAACTCTTGCACATTGTTGGTAGGAATGTAAGTTAGTACAGGTTGAGTATTTCTTATCTAAAACACTTGGGACCAGAAGTGTTTCAGATTTTGAATTTTTTTTATTTCGGAATGTTTGCATCTTCCATCATTAGGGATGCTATGCTCATCATTCCAGTTGAGCATCCCTAGTTCAAAAATTTGAAATTCAAAATACTCCAATGAGTATTTCCTTTGAGCATCATGTTGATGCTCAAAAAGTTTCCAATTTTGGAGCATTTAGGATTTTGGATTTGGGGATTAGGGATGCTCAACCTGTGTAGCCAGTCTGGAAAAAGATATAGAGGTTTCTCAAAAAACTAAAAATAGAACTACCATATCATCCAGTAATCCCAATTCTGGGTATATATCCAAAAAAATTGAAATCAATATATCAAAGGGATATCTGAACTCCCATATTCATTGAAGTATTATAAACAATAGCCAAGATCTGAAATCAATTTAAGCACCCATCAACAGATGAATGGACAAGGAAAATTGGTTTATATACATAATGAAATACTACTCATCCTTATAAAAAGAAGAAAATCCTTTACTTTCTGGCAATCTGAATAAACCTGGAGGACATCATGCTCAGTGAAGCAAACCAGGCACAGAAAGACAAATACTGAATGATCTCACTTATATAAGGAATCTTAAAAAGTTGAACTTATAGAAGTAGAGAGTAAAATGATGATTACCAGAGGCTGGAGCAGGTAGAGGGGAGGGAATGGGGAGTTGTTGGTCAAAGGGTACAAAGTTTTGGAGAGACAGGAGGAATAACTTTAGAGATCTATTGCACAGCAGGGAGACTATAGTTAATAAAAATGTATTGTGTATTTCAAAATAACTAAGAGCATAAATTTCAAATGTCTCACCACAAAAAATGATAAGTGAGGTGATGGGTATGTTAATTAGCTTGATTTCATCATTCTACATTGTATACATATATCAAAACATGACATTTTACCCCATAAATGTGTATAATTATAATTTGTCAATTAAAAATAATATTAATAAAAATTAAATAACTGCTATCTAAAATTAAAAAAAATAAATCCAGAGAAAGTATCACCATTTTATTTTTGATAAAGATGCAAAACAATAGAGAAAGCATAGTCTTTTCAAAATTATATTTTGGGCATTCATATATAACAAAGTGAAACTTCACCTGAACTTCACACCTTATACAAAAATTAACTCAAAAAGGATTATAGATCTAAATGTATAATGCACAAACTATAAAACTTTTAGAAGAAAACATAGGATACATAGAAAAAAATCTTTAATACCTCAGGTTAAACAGAGTTCTTAGACATGACAACAAAATCACAATCCAAAAAGAAAAAAATTGATAAACTGGACTGCATCAAAATAAATTTTTTAAAAAATTAGGCTGTAAAAGATACTGCTAAGAAGATGAAAAGGCTAGCTAGAGTGGGAGAAAATAATTGCAAATCACAAATCCAACAAAGGACTTGTAGTCAGAACATACAAAGAACTCTTAAAACTGAATAATTAGAAAACAAACCAATTTAAAAATGGGCTAATGACTTGAATAGACACTTTATCAAAGAGAATACATGGATGCCAAATAAGTAAATGAAGATATAATACATGCAACCCTATCATCCAGTAGGGAAATGCATACTAGAATTGTGATATGATATCTATTAGAATTGCTAAAATGAAAAATATTAATATTAACAATACCCAATACTGGAGAAGGATCTGGAGCAACTTGAAGTCTCATAGCTTGTTGGTGAGAATGCAAAATGAAAAAGGCACTCTGGAAAACAGCTTGACAGTTTCTTGTAAAGTTAAACATATACTTACCATATGATATAGTAAACCCACTTCTGTATACTTACTCTAGAGAAACAAAAATGTGCATTCCCACAAATATGTAAACAAATTTTTGTAGCAACTCTATTCATAATTGCCCCAAAATAGATACAACTCAAGTGTCCTTTGAGTGAATGGATAAACAAACTACGCTACATTTATACAATGGAATATTGCTCATCAATAAAAAGGAATAAACTGTTGATCTACACAACTTGGATGAATATAAAAGGCACTAGGCTGAGTGAAAGAAGTCAGTCTCAAAAAGTCACTACAACTGTGCATTTATATGACATTCTCAAAAAGGCAAAAATCTATAGTGATGTAAGACAGATCAATAGTTATTAGGGTTTAGGGGCTGGGAAAGAAAAGAGATAGCATGAAGATGTCTTTTGTAGTGATTGAACTGATCTGTATCCAGATTGTGGTGGTGGTTACATGAGTTAAAATTCAAAGAACAATACACCAGAAAAAGTCAATAGGTTACACTATATTTTGTAAGCTACTTTTTTCACTCATAACTGTATCAATAGTATCTGTTCTCATCACTAAATGTAAATCTTTTTCATTAAAAAAATCATTGGTGAACTTACAGAAAGTAGTTTCAGTGTATGGGGGCAGCAGGGAGAAAGCTAGATTTAATGAGATTGAAGAGTAAGTGGGAGATAAAGTAGAAACAACATAAGTGGAAGAATCTTTCAACAAGTTTGGGTGTAATAAGACAGTGATAGGAGATCTGTTGTTGTTTTTGTTTTAAGGTGGTAGAGATTTTAGCACATTTAATCCTTAAAGGGAAGGTGCCCGTTGAGGGGTGGTTGAAGATACAGGAGAAAGCAGCTGGAATAGTAGACTGAGCTCCCCCAGAAGACAGGAGGAGACAGGATCCAGAGGGCAGGCAGAGGGTTGAGCCTTGATTTGGAGGAAAGTATTGTACTTTGTCTCCCACTCTTCAATCCCATTAAATCTAGCTTTCTCCCTGTGCCCCCATACACTGAAACTACTTTCTCTAAGTTCACCAGTGATTTTTTTTAATGAAAAAGATTTACATTTAGTGACGAGAATAGATACTATTGATATAGTTATGAGTGGAAAAAGTAGCTTGCAAAACATAGTGTAACCTATTGACTTTTTCTGGTGTATTGTTCTTTGCATTTTAATATTTCTTTCATTATAATGTGGAAAAAAGGGATAATCAGGGATGTTAGTTAATTTTTTGTTGGACGTTGAGGAAGCGATCTGGTAATGATTTTTATTTTCCCTGAGTAGAAGGAGATGAAGTTATTTCCTTAGAGAGAGAGAACAAGGGGGAAAGATTAGAGGTTTCAGGAGAATGGAGGATCGAAACAGTTCTTGCAAAGAATGAGAGAGAAAGTTGATATGAGTTATGTGGTAGGATTTCTCATCTTCATTGAGATCTCAGTGACAATTTTCTCCACCTGTGAGGGATAGAGTGTCTCTCACAGAATGTTAGTAAAGCAGCTTCCAAAGACACTCATCTGCATTTAAAATAAAAATACTTTTATTGTTGAAAAACCATTTACATGAACATAACCAGTGAGTTTTGATGGTCATAAAATTACACAATTGAAATTTCATTCTGAACATGGCCTTGATAATCTCTGAAGAGATCTTTAACAAAGGAAAGAGAAATGTATGAAATTACAATGTTAGGTTAGAGTACATTATGATTCATCATTTCAGATTCAGTGCTGGTTATTCTTGGACATAAGAGGTAGAGTGGCCTTGGATACACCCTGTCAGAATAAATCCTTGCATTGCCAGCATTTAAATCAATGTCAATAACTTGTGATAGGAAAGGATGAAACAGTGGTCACTTAAGAGACCTGAAAAAGTGAGCAATCAAGAAAAGGCAACTTTGTTGTCTGATCATTTTGTGAAAGGACAATCATTGTTTTTAAAGCATTGTTAACACTTTCTTAAAGTTAAATGTTAAAGGAGAGATAAATGGATAACACCAAGGGCTTCCCTTGGGAATTTCTGCATGACAAGGTTATCATTTGATTTGTTAATGCCTCTCAGGAAAATTAAAAATACACAGGCGTATCAGTGAAAGTTTTATATAGGAAAAATGACTGTTAATATTGAGAAAGGGAAGAAACATGCTTTTTCTAAGAGCAAAGAATTAAGAAATAAGGAACGTAGATTTTAGTTCCAATGACCCCCTCCCTACAACTCCCCTGCCTCTCATCTATTTTTTTTTAAGAGATGGTGTCTCACTCTGTCACCCAGGCTAGAGTACAGTGTCACAATCACAGCTCACTGTACCTTAAACTCGTGGGCTCAAGCAATCCTTCCACCTCAGCCTCTGAGTAACTAAGACTATAGGTCTGTGTCACCATGGCCGGTTAATTTTTATTTATTATTGTTATTATTTTGGTAGAGATGGGCTTTCACTATGTTGCCCAGGCTGATCTCAAACTCCTGGACTCAAGCGATCCTCCCAGCCCAGCCTCCCAAATAGTCTGGATTATAGGCATGAGCCACTGAATCCAGCCCCATCTATGTTAACTTGAGCAAATTTCCTCACCCCAGTGAGCCTCAGTTTTCTCACCAGAAAATGAAGGTGGTTCTTGTATATCCACAACTAGATTAGAAATGTACTTCAGTAAAAAAGAAGCCACAATTCAGTTACACAGATTTCACATGGTTTGAATTTTTTTCTAAAGAGATAAGTTTTTCCATAAATATAATAAAAGACTCTTTGAGAACTTATAGGGATAAGGATTTCCAGAAGTGATATCCTTGGATGTAAGGAGGCTAATATTAAAACTATTTTCCAGTTGTCTTATAATTCTATTGGTAATGGTAACCTAAGAAGTCACCACAATACTAATCTCTAGTTAAAAGCACCAGTAGTTACATTCATGGATGGAACTGGAGGACATTATCTTAAGTGGGACAAGTAAGACACAGAAAGACAAATACCACATGTTCTCACTTAAAATTGGGAGCTGAATAATGAGTACACCTAGACACAGAGTGTGGAAGATAGACAATGGAGGCTCATAATGGTGGGGGGTGGGAGGGGAGTGGATGATGAGAAATTACTTAATGAGTACAACGTACATTATTCAGGTAATGGATACACTAAAAGCCCTTACTTCACCACTATGCAATCTATCCATACAACAAAATTACACTTGTACCCCATAAACTTATACAAAAATAGTACCAACAGTAATAACATTGAACCTTTCTGATAAACATTATAGCCTTCCCAAAATGACAACTCAACTTGGTTAGGATAACCTTCCCACGTATAACACATGCTCACTCTTATCAGTCTTAACAGGAAATTACAACAGTGCTTTGAAGAGTGAGTGGGAGATAAAGCAGGAAAAACGTAAGTGGACGAATCTTTCAACAAGTTTGGATGTAATAAGAGAGTGACAGCGTGTTATCAGGAGATCTGTTATTGTTTTTGTTTTAAGATAGTAGGAATTTTTAGCACACTTAATCCTTAAAGGGAAGGAGCCAGTTGAGGAGTGGTTGAAGATACAGGAGAAACAAAGTCCATTATGGCTATGTCTATACATGAAGGTAGTTTCACAGAATTCAGTTTATATGTCTTAGAACTCAGTTTGTATGTCTTAGCTATGTTCTAACAACACATGTATATGTATGGATGGATTCATATGTGCACACATTTATTTTGTATTGTATCCTGACACCAAATATCCAATTTGAAAAAAAAATGTTTATGCTTAAACCAGCTATTTTGTCATGAAAAGTAAAAAAAAAAAATCGGGGTTTGTATAAAATGACAACAATTAAATTTGACAAAATTGTAAGCCCACATGAGTCCCCAGAAAGACTTGGATAAGCTTGTCATTGAAAGAACACTTCCCTCCAGGATGGGTTTTCCTAAGATCCAGTCTATGCACTGACCACTGAGATGTGAAAACATAATCCCACAAGGAGGTGCTGTGACATTCTTTAATATTATTTAAACACTCCACACATTTGATCAGTGATGTGCCCAATATGTCTATAATAATGAAACTGACAGCAAAGTAATTAGTCCATTTTTATAGAGCTGGCCCTATTCTCCTCTATTTAGGATAGGATCTGAATCCCATAAGAATAAGGGATAATTTTAATCACCTTGTAAACTTTTCTTACATGTTCCTTGATATAAACATTGATATTTCCTCAAATATTCCATTAGAAAAAGTGGTTCCTACTCCCACTCACAGCCTAACATAAATACTCTGCATGTCCTTTATTTCTTGTTTATCCACTGAAAGTTGAGCTGCACAGTGTAAAACTCTATTTGGGAGTCACAGAATTGACATCCATTTCAGGAAAAAATCCATTGTGTGCTATGTGCTGATGGTAAAACTGCAATGAAAGGGTTTCATGTTTCCTGATTTTTTGCCCAGCTTTAATAGAGTTATTTTTCATTTGATAAATATCTATTACAGAGTGGAACATAATACAATTAGAACAGTACCTTGGGACAATGTGACTAGACATAAGTCATGAAGAAGGAATGAGGATTAAAATCACTGGCCTCACACTCTGAAGGAAGAAGTAGGATTTATGTCAGCTCAGATGGAAGCAGTCAGATGCCCCCCAGTTCCTGAAAAATTGAGTCAAAGGATGCTTGGAGGAGAGATTGACAGGAGTGAATGCTACTATGTGTTAAATTCTATACAGCCATTAACAGAAGACCTTCATCAAGATACGCCCTCTGGGGAACTGCAGAAGGCAGAAAACTGCTCATATGACTAGAAAGCTGAGAAATACTAACCTCTGCAGAAATCACAGGAATTAAGTCCCATATGTCCTTACTGAGCAATGAAGTAGCACATTTGGAAATTAATTTTTATACATCATTCATTTTATGCAAACAGCTAAAATATAATTATTTATAAATAGTTATAGGGAGTAGAAACTCTCTTCATTGTTTTTATAGCAGAGTTCTCTTGAAAGCTGGGCTCCAATTTCAAGACAAGAAAGAGGAAGTATCAGTGTTAAGAATAATTTTCATAGCAGATTAGGAATTACATTAACACACAGCAAAATGAACATTAGAACATATAAAAATTAATATTTTGTCATAGTAATGGTACTACAGAGATATAAATGCTCAGACATTAGGGGAAGAAGAGGTTGAGGAAAGAGGTCCACAGTCAGCCACATGAAGAGATCCCTGTCCTGGTCCCTCTTGCCTGTGTTTAGGGATTTGAGGGGCACTTAGTAGACTCTTCAGGCCAACACTTCTATTCCATGCTGTGTTGGTCCCTTCATCCACCGTTTGAAATTAATGCCACTGGGCTAAGACATTCCTTTCTAATAATTCTTTGAAAATGAAAATATGCTAGGGAAGGACCATATAATTAACAACTATTCTTATCTGAAGTAGATCAGTGTGTCACATCCTTTCTAAAATACAGCTAGTTGAAAAGAGAACTCTCCTGGCATAGGAAGCAGGAATCACACACTTTAGTTAGGGATGGAGAGGAAAATGGAACTTGGAGATTGAGGCTCAGCCAGAGAACACAGCCCTTGAGGGCAAACTTCAAGACTTGAAGGGCAGGGGCCCTGCTAGCAGTGAGGACTGGTGCTGCAGGTTGAGATATGTGGAACTAGAGGCACAGGACAGGCCCGGACTGGCAGGCAATGACCTTGCACCCACTGGGAATTCACTGTGGACTCAGCAGAACTTATCCCAAGGGGAGACAAGATGCCTGATTCCCAGATTGCATGTGGGAACTCTGTTTGACTTTATGAAGTGCATACCCTCCCCTGCCACACATACACCAAAGATACATGGCCAGGATCTTCAAATTGGAGTATGCAGATCATGCACAGGCATGGAGAAAGAATCACTTTCCACATCCTCGGCTTTCATGTGTGTTTTTCTCTAAAGTTGATCTGCTTAAGAATGGACTTATAGTCAGGGAATCATGCTGGTTCTCTTCTCCTGAACTAACTTCTTATTCCACTTTACAAAATAAAGGCATACCTCTCACTCGATCTGAACTTGACCTCTCTATCAGGGTATGAAAACTCCTCCAAGTTTCCAATCAAAGGGACAAAGTAAAATATTACTGTAAGCAAAGCCTCTTTTAATCAGGATTCCCTCCACATAAACCCACTGTAGGATTTCAGAATGTCCCTGTCTAATATACATTTCTCTAACAGTGAATGTCAGCATTAGACTTGAGATATTCTGGTGCCAGCTGGCTGTTGTGAATTCAGAGTCTGTAGAGTGGGCAGCAGGAGTGGTGATACTACATGTCCTACTCTAGCCCTGAGACTGACAGATACTTCACCAGAAGAAGGGTTGCCCATGAACACACACAGTGCCTCTGATGGTTAGAGGTTTTTGGGGGTTTTTTTCTTATACACTTCAGTTTTGAAAGTAGCATTTGGTTCCTTCAATACAAACTTGCTAATTATGAGCATTTTTAAATTTATAAGATAAAGGTTCTACTAGTATACTCGTATAAAAATGAGGATGTGCCAATTTGATTTTCATGGCATGCACTCTTCACTAAAGAAAGCTTTAGAGTGATTTTTAAGAAAATAGGCCAATAGTCAATGTGTACATTTTTTCTTTTCATATGGGAGCTGAAATATAGGACCAATGAAAGTTTTCACATGCTGATAAGATAACTCTTACAATTACTAGTTATTGAATATATTCAATATTCCAGTCTCCATGCTGTAGGGCCTTATGCATTGGCTTTTTATTTTAAAGCCTCAAACCACCCTACTGGTTAGTTACTACAGTGTTAACTCTATTTTACAGATAAGGAAAGGAGGGTGCAGAAAATATAAACAGTAAATGGTAGAAGATGGGGTTCAAAACCAGGTAGTCAGATTCTAGAGCCTAAAGTTTTTCTTATTGTTCTACATGAGTTGGGGCATATTTTTGTTGTTTCTGAAGTACAAGCATGCCATTTCAAAACATATTTTTTAGCCTAAAGGGTGAGATGATTATCTTTAAAAAGTATCTGGGATAGAGTTTAGTGCATCATAGAGATTTAGGAAATATTTACTGGTTATTCTCTTCCTTTCTTATAAATAAATTTATTTTTTTGCTATGAAATCCAATGTTTATCTTGAAAGGAGACCCTTTTATTATATTTTCATAGCTTCAGTTAATGCTCACATTTAGGAGTTACAAATAGCATGATAAAATTATAATTCAAGCACTGTAAATATCAGGCGTTCCCAGTATGAGGACGCAAAACACTCAGAAGTAACCTATGGACACCTGGTGGGAAATTCTGATGCTCTGGAGATACAGAGGTGCCCAGCAATGCCAAGAGTCATGCCCAACTGGACCCATGAAAATCACCCTAGAGAGCTTCTTAACTGTCATGGAATGTTCAGAGGCTCTGAAATAGCTGCCTGACTGTGTCTTTGGATTTGCACAGAGGAGGGAAGTACCATGGAAAAGTTTCCACAATTGAATTCTGAGTTTTTTAGTGGACTGCAAGCCTCCAGGGAAGCCAGACTGGAGCTCTAGACAATAAGTCACCTGAGAAAAAAATCAGCAAAGAGAAAAGTCTTGGCAGATGACTTATGGCTGAGTAGCCTGGGTATTAGGGGAGTGGTGAGTAGTTTCATGAACAGGTTAAGGCTGTATTTGATCATCTCTATTACTTTCTTCCCATATCCATGCCTTTCCCTCTATCCATTTACATTCAAAAAACTCTGTTTTCACCAATCTGTAGACCTGAGGGCAGCCTTCTACATGGACCTGGAGCCCAGTGGTCTAGATGCTCCATGGGCTACAAATGGTAAGTAAGAGAGTGTCAATTGGTCAGTAAAGAAAAGGATGGCCAGAGCAGCAGAGTACAGAGGGGAGGACTAAGACCTGTGAGTAGCATCCCTGGTCTATGCTGGAACTTCTTATCCCTTGTGGATATCTAGAGGGATCAATTAAGGAGGTGGCTCCTAGGACAAGTCTAGACTACCTGCTAAGCAAGGCAGTGCAGTAGGAACAAGACATTTCTGATTTACGGTGTTTATGTAAATGTTACACATTTTCACTAACCATCAGGTAAATCCAAGAAAAATTTGTATTTCACATTCATTTAAATAGGACTTGCTGAAGACATGATGATAGAACTCATGATTACATGAAATTTTTAGGTACAGCATCAAGAGAGAGAGAAATTTGGGGGGTAGGAAACTGTTTTGTAGCTTCACAGTCCACTACCAACCTGTGCATATGGTCAGACTCATGCCTATAGTAGATGAAAACTATGCAGCTAAGGCTTAATTGAAAAAAAAAAACTGTTGGAATCCACAACTATCCTAGTCATGTATGCTTCTCCAGAATTAGCTCAAACACAAAAAGAATAAAAAAATGCTCCAAGGTCACAGTTAATTATTTATCATCTGAACTCTACCTCCCCTAACCAAATAATGCCTAACACTTTTATGGCACTGTAAGACAGTGAAGGTTTGCAGATATCCCACTTAACTCTTAACCACTATGGTGTTCTGCTGAAAGTCATCTAAAAATATGGCACTTTCCCCCTTATTTAAATGTCCTATTTACTTCTGCTTAAGTTATTTCATTTTCTTCAGGTAGAATTTTTTTTAAAAAACTATGTTGAATCAAGAAGACAAAGAAAATCAATTGCTTATAATTGAAAGCTACAGCTTTATATCAATGGATGGATGGTCTCTCAAACTAATGCACCATGACATTATGTTTGAGCACCTTTTCCAGGTAAGTAGCAGCTACCCTGTGATGGGAGCTGACTCTGTGCACTTATGCATATTGCTTCATTTCCCCTCCAGTCTCCATCAGGAACTAAATCACTAGTATAGTGAAATAGCTGTGGAGTTGTGCCCTGTACATATGGCTGTGCAGGCCAGTGAATGACTGTGAGATGCTCTGTGCTCATTTTGTGCTCCTTGCCAAAGAATCAGTAGTTTAGGACTGCCTTAGGCCAGTCTTCTCATTTAAGTTAGGAAGTGGTCATTGCTTTAAATATGACCTAGGAAAAAAAAAAATTCATGTCCCCACTGAACTTGGCATTTGCTTCAGTGCAATAGAATATTGATCTAGACTGCTACATAACGTAAACAATAGTTTTGCTTTGTTGTTGGTTCATATGGCTGCAATTTTAATGGATATCAACATCTTAAAATATTGAAATTAAATGAGATTTGATTATGAGGAAAGTCTAGATAGTCATTATAAGTAAAAATGATTTAAATGGACTGTGCTAATGTTCACAATATAAATTTACTAATTGTCTTTCTGTGGCAAGTATCATTACAATAACAGGCACTTATAGTTACATTATATGGTACATAAGCATTAGGAAATTTGATCTTAAAATAATAATTTACCATTAAATCTTTCTTTTTCAAAGCTATTAAAATCCTTTATGTGGGGAAACATCAATGCTACTCTAAATGTGTCAGCACTTGTAAGTGCTTTGAAGATGAAAAATGCACTCATGGGCCAAGTAGAATCTTTCAAAATCCCCTCCTAATGGGAAAAATAGCTTTTTCTGCCTTTTGAATTTGACTTCACAGAGCAGCTTTTCAAAGATTTAACAATAAATTTACCATAAAACATAACATCCATATTATCACTAATACTAATGGCAATGAATACAGGTTTTTGAATTGTGATCCCTTCATCTCATAAAAAGTGACTTTTTATAATTCATAAAACAGTATTCATTCTTCAGGTGTAAGTATGTCCCCAATAAGAAAAAATGTATAGGATTCAAAAACTTTATGGTTCTATAAAGTCTGTCTGCATATAAAATGTATACAACTATCCAAATACTCAGACATTTTCTGTGGTGGTTTGAGTTTCATTTGAGGGAACAAAGGAGGGTTGGATTATTTTTGGTCTTGATTTATTGAAGCCACTACCTCACACTCCCACCTGATTTTAAATGTCTAAGTGGCTCATGCTTACTAATATAAGATACTACCAATCAGTAATCAAAGTTAGAAGTTTTGGGTCTATTCCTTAGTGCATGACTCTCATGCTATGTTGCTTATCTAACTTTCTGATCTCTTTAAAATAAAGAAATTAATCTCATTTCTATTCTTAAGTAGCACTGGAACACCATACAGGAATGTCTATTTAACCAGGAAGAGTTCAACATACAACTACATCACAAATAGCACCATGCCCATGGAATACAAACTTATAGACTATGTTTAAATCAAGGCTTTTCTCTCCCATTTCCATTTTTTTGTAACCAATAAATGTAAACTGGATTGAGGGAACAGCAGTAAAGTCAATTCTCCTTTTTATGGTTATGAAGATGAAATGTAATCTCTTTGTTAATGTAATTTAATTTGTCATAATTTATTTTACCAAATATTTCCTGAATATATTTATTCATTCACTGGACATTTATTGATGGCACACTAGGTAACAAGCATAGTTCTAGGGAGTAGGTATACAGAAACAAAAGCTACAATTCTGTTACTGTTCTCAAAAAGCTATTTCCTTTTCTTTTTTTTAAATCAAAAACCTTTAAGATACAGGTTAAGTGCATTGATAGAGGAATATACAGGGTCCAAAATGAAAATAGGAAAGCTACTTGAATGGAGTGGGGTATCAAAAAATAAATAAATAAAAAGATTCTCCAAGTGGGATACACCTGATCAAGATTTGAAGCTGGAGAAATAATTATACAGAAAAAGAAGCAGCATATGGGTATTTAAGATAAATGGAACAATATGTAAAAATGATACAAGGCATGGCAAACCAACAGAAATTTGATCTTAGTATTATAATAGTGTGCAAAGGAGGACACGATAACAAGTAATAAAGATGGACTTAGGGAAGATCTGATCATGACGGACTCTGCCATGCTAATGAGTTTGAATTTTATTGTAAGGAAAAAGGAGATAGCTGTATTAAAAAATTTTGTGAGGATAGAATATGATAAGATATGTTTTTTAGAGTTTTACTTCTGATATTATTATGAAGAACGGATTTAATAGGTTATTATAAGATACCATATGAGAAATGAGGACTTGTCCCAAGGCAATGACATAGACTTTTAGAGCGAAGAAGACTTGATGAGAAGAGTTGGTGACCTTTTGGATGAAAGCAGCAAAGGAAGGGTCTAGGATGAGTTATTAGTTTCAGGCTTGGGTGATTGTGGGGGATCCTGATGTTATTCACAATTATAGGGAATATTTGTAAGAGCAATTGTGATGGGAAGTGCTAAGTATGAACAGTTGGATATAAGACTCTTGTGGAATATCCAATGACTTCCAGGTAATTTCAAATATAGGATTGACGTTCAGGAGAGATATCTGAGATAGAAATATGGACTTTAAAATCTCTGACATGTACATCTGAGTATATTTATCCAGGAAGATTGTATAGAGAGAACAAAACAAAAAAAGACCATGGACAAACAAGCTCTAGAGAGCACCAACCATTAAACAATACTCAGAGGAAGACCTAAAAGTATAAATTGAGAAATGAATGGAGAGACAAGAGGGAAGCTAGGAAGTGATGTCTGTCTGTGGGAATCAAGTGATGAAAATTTTCAAAATTCAAGAAGAGATTAAATTAGATAAACACTGTAGATATTCATTGGCAAGGAACAAATATCTTACAATAACCTCCTTAATTATGTTCAACTATAGGATAATAGGATGAGGGTTGGAGTTGGTAGAGAAGTAGATGAGAAACAAAACAGAGAAGGTTGAATGCATCCCAGAATTTTTAAAAGGTTCTGGGCAGAGTGTGATTTCCAATAGAATATGTACTCTCCCTCCTCCAGAAGACTCCTAGAATTGGTAAATGAATTCAGGAAAGTCTCAGTTTACAAAATTAACATACACAAATCAGTAGCATTTCTACACACTAATAACAGCCAAGCTGAGAATCAAATCAAGAACTCATTACCATTTACAATAGACACAAAAATAATAAAATACCTAGGAATATACTTAATCAAGGAAGTGAAAGATCTATACAAGGTGAACTACAAAATACTCATGAAAGAAATTGTTGATGACACAAACAAATGCAAAAGCATCCCATGTTCATGGATTGGAAGAATCAATATTATTAAAATGTCCATACTGCCCAAAGTGATTTACAGATTCAATGCAATTCCCATCAAAATATCAATGTCATTTTTCATAGAATTAGAAGAAACAATCCTAAATTTCATATGGAATCAAAAAAGAGCCTGAATAGCCAAAGCAATCCTAAGCAAACAGAATAAATCTGGATGCATCACATCACCCAACTTCAAATTACACTACAAGGCTATAGTAACCAAAACATCATGGTACTGGTATACAAGTAGACACATAAGTCAACGGAACAGAAGAGAGAACCCAGAAATAAAACCATATACCTATAACCAACAGATCTTCAACAAAGCAGACAAAAACATACAGTGGGGAAAGGACACCTTATTAAATAAATGGTACTGGAAAAATTGGATAGCCACATGCAGAAGAATGAAACTGAATCCTTATCTCTTTCCATATACAAAAATTAACTCAAGATGGATTAAAGACTTAAATCCTTGAGACTTGACACTATAAAAGTTCTAGAAGAAAATATAGGAAAAACTCTTCTGGACATTGGCCCAGACAAAGAATTTATGATTAAGACTCCAAAAGCAAATACAACAAAAACAAAAGTAAATAAATGGGACTTATACTAAGATGCTTCTGCACAGCAAAAGAAGTAAGCTGCAGAGTAAATGGACAACCTATAGAATGGAAGAAAATATTCACAAACTATACGTCTGACAAAGGACTAATATCCAGAATCTATAAGGAGCTCAAACAAATAAGCAAGAAAAAATAATAACACCATTAAAAAGTGGGCAAAAGACATGAGCAGATGTTTTTCAAAAGAAGACATACAAGTTGGCCAACAAACATGAAAAAATGCTCAACATCACTAATCATCAGGGAAATGCAAATTAAAAACAAAATGAGATACCACCTTACCCCTGTCAGAATGGTCATTATTAAAAAGTCAAAAAACAATAGATGCTGGCATGGATATGGTAAAAAGGGAATGCTTATACACTGTCAGTGGGAATGTAAATTAGTACAACCCCTATGGAAAACAGTATGGAAATTCCTCAAAGAACTAAAAGTAGGTCCAGCAATCCCATTACTGAATATCTACTCAAAGGAAAAGATGTCATTATGTAAAAAAGACACTTGTACTCATATATTTATTGCAGCACAAGTGCAAAAATATTGGTCAACCCAACTTCCCATCAACTGATGAGTGAATAAAGAAATATATACAATATATATATATACACACACACATACATGCACACATACACACACACACCATGGAATACTACTCAATCATAAAAAAGAATGAAACTATATTTTTCACAGCAACTTGGGTGGAACAGGAGGTCGTTATCCTAAGTAAGGTATCTCATGAATGGAAAACCAAATGCCTCATATTCTCACTTATAAGCAGAAGCTAAGCTCAGGGTATGCACAGCCATACAGAGTGGTATAATGGACATTGGAAACTCAGAAAGGGAGTGAGGGGTTGAGGGATGAAAAATTACCTATTGAATACAATGTACACTATTCAGGTGACAGGTACCCTAAAAGTCCTGACTTCACCACTGAACAATGCATCCACGTAACAAAAAACCATTTGTACCCCCTATATTTATTGAAATAAATTTTTAAAAAAAGAATATTTAGTCTTCAAGGTGCTAGAAATATATAACCTCAAATAACATATTCCTATGCCTCTGAAGTACCAAAGAAGTAGACATATTTTTCCTAGTGCATTAAACCCTCCCTCTGTTTGTAAATTAGTTGTATGAATCCTTAATATCATTATAGCAATTGCTACATGCACGAGGCATTTGACTAAGAAGTGAAAATGTAGCCAACCAGCAAGGCATTTGGGCTGTACAGCATCTGGCAATCAGTTTGAAGAACTTTGTTACTGAATTGATCAGTAGTTCTGGTCTCATGCAAACCCATCCCTTGGGGCTCTTCAGTTCACAACGATAGCAAAATCTGTTAGAGATAGTATGTCTTCTGGGCATGCAAGGCTTCTAGGGAGCAATGTGAGTTTTGGACAAATGAGCTCTTTTGAAGTCTATTCTGTTTTGTTTTTTAAAATTTTATTTCAATAGATTTAGGGGGTGCAAATGTTTTTTTTGCTACATGGATGAATTGTTTAGTGGTAAAGTCTGGGCTTTTAGTGTAGCCATCACCTGAATAGTAAATATTGTACCTGATATGTAATTTTTCAGCCTTCATCCCCTTTTCACCCTCCCCCCTTCTGCATCTCCAATGTCCATTATACCAGTCTGTATGACCATGCATACCCATAGCTTAGCTCCAGGGTGGCCATTATTGAAGTCCATTCAGGAAGTGGCTAAGTTGACTAGGTGTGTTTTGCATGGGCGCCAAGAAAAAATTAAATGCAAAAAGGAGAGACCAAAAATATCACTGTATTGTGTTATTTATTCAACATATTTGTTTAATCTTTAGAAGTTCTCATGCCAGGCACTGCCCCCAGATACTAGGTAGGGCAGGATCCAATATATACAATAATAAACAAAATAAATAAAAATATGTGCCTTCAGGGAGCTTATATTTTAATGCATAGGGGGGAAGCTGCAATAAACAAAACAAGTAAAATATATTGTATGTTAGGTGGTAAAGACCTCTGGAAAAAAAAAGTTAAGCAGAGGAGAACAAGAGTTTTTTTAAAGGGAGGGTGAGGATGAAATATGGAATAGGATAGTCTGTGAGGGTCCCACTAAAAAGGTAACATTTGAGTAAAGACTAAAAATTATTGGGGGATTAAGCTATGGAGATACTGGAGAAAGAAAACAGTAAAACATTATGAGATGGGTAAGTGCCTGGCATTTTCTAGGAACAAAAAGGAGACCAATATGGCTGGAGAGATTAAAAAAAAAGGGGGGGGGAATATTGAGAGATAATCATAGAGATAATGGGAGGAGAGAATCTAGCAGATCCCGGGCCATTGTAAGAATTTTGTTGAGCAATTTTGAATAGGATAAATGGATTCTGGAGTTCTAGGGCACATTTAATAATTTTATAATATAACATATCATTTTCCTGTCAGCTTAACCTTTCTTTTGAGGATAGTGCTTCTGCAAATGACCTCTCAGATATTCTTGGCCCCACCATAGGAACCCTTCCTTCCTGAAGACTAGAAAAATTGACTATGCACTTCTCTGAGAGTGAAGAGATATTAATAGTTTCAGGAGATATATTGCAGACAGTCTTTGTGCCATTCAGAAAGGTTGGTACCGAGAACAATGTGGAAATTTGAAAAAACCTTTTCCAAAGCTTGAAGAGAGAGTAATGTATTGAAATCAGTTTCTGTGTTTTCTTAGAAAATCATTCACTAGGAAAAAGAATGCTTTCACATGAGATTTTTTTTAAATTCCCAAGAAATTTACTCCTTTGCAACTAAAACACTACTCTACAAATAATATCATCTTCTCAAATCGAATATGCTTCTTAGGGCAAAAAAAGAGAAGAAACACTGAAGAAAATAAGCTATTTGTTGATTTTCCACATAATTATTTTTTTATAGTCCGTATTATTGGGGTAGCTTTTAATTGCCTTCTTGAGTATTACTAAAGTGGTTTCTTCAACTGGAGTTTGTTGAATTAGTTCACAGAAGGAGTGAAGAATAAGGGTAGTTAGGTAAAAAGGATTTGGAACCACTAACTCAATGGTAGCCTCACATCTTAGAACAAGTGTATGATTTTACATAGTATGCAGTCACAGGTCTGGAAGCCTGGGTGTTTATTCTGACTATGCTATTAACTAGCACTTTACTATTCTGGATCTTGGCTTTATCACCTATAAAATAAGCAGTTGAATGGACAATAAATATAACTTTCTTACTAAGGAGATCTATGAAAATCAGCTACCTTGGATAGAATGAAGTCCAGCTTCTCTAACAAGATCCATGCTCAGAAATTCCTTAGGGTTACCTTACCCAGAGATGTCAATTCCACAGCACTGTACCCCACTCCTCCTTTTTGTCTCCCATAGCCATTACAAACAGACCACAGTACTTCTCCCTATTGGGTCAGAACTTAGGGTCAGAGTCATTTTTTTTCCCACAGTATCTTAGGCAATCATAACCAAATTATTAGAGATGGCACTCAAGTTGAAAACAATTTGCTGCCTTATCATTAGGGGAATGGCTATACCAAAGGCAACAGTTTCTAGTACAGCTAAGAAGAGCACTCACATCCTGTCAGCCAATTGCTTCCACCTCTAAAACATTCTAGCATGTCATCAGTTCATCAGCATAAAGCAGCTGCTGGTACCCTGGGCATAACTGAAATGATCAATTAGCTTTTCAGTCAAAGAGGTCTGAATGTATAGAATTCATTTCCCCTCTTTATGAAGTCTGCCTCTGTCCTGAGAGAAGAGCCTTCTGTAAAAGTAACAAACTAAGATATTCAACAAGTAGAGAAATCAGTGACTTCTTGATTTTTGTCCTCCCACACACTCATTTTCTTATTTCCCAAATCTGTAAGAGCTTACATCAAGAAATCTGTGCTTTTTTCAGTTCTGATGGAAAGCCCTAACAATGTTGTTAGATAACTGTGATGAATGTTAATCTAAAACAGCTTGTGACCCACAAATTACTGTTTAAAATTAAAATCCATTTCAAATGAAACTGGCAAGACAACCACAATATTAAACTTGCAATCTGCTGTGATAAAACACCTATCTAAAGCACTATATTAAATGTGGATACAATTAGTTTCTATATAGCATCTTGCAACTGAAATATAAAAAACCATTCAGTGCATTGCCTTATTAAATTAAAATTGGTTGAATAATCTTATTTTTTATCTTTATTTATTTTTTGAAAATTAAGAAGTCAAATTAGAGATGAATTGGCTTTGCTTTGGTAATACACCCTTTGGCAGAGCTCCAGGTATAATCTAGGGCTATAGACTTCCAGGTTTCTCCTTTGATGAACAAAAATCCTCTATTTTCCTCATCCCAAATGTTTATCTACAATAAACTTAGAAATGTTTTCTACATGCTTAATTTTAAGTTTATCTATAACTTTAAAGCTATAGTTACTCAAGATGTGTTAAATGTGATCTTTAAATTTTTTTATATATTAGTTTTGAAAAATGAACTACACTGATATTCTTGGCAGACCAGCTAAATCATTACTGAACTTGATAAGAATTGAGATTTGGAGGGTGGTAATGGATGTTTGTATTAGTGATATCATTAAACAATGATGAAAATGAAACTCAACCCAATGTGTATGTTTTCATCCCATATTTCAACACTAGAGAATTGTATGTAGCAATGAAAGGATTCACTACAGCAGTTTGCAAATAATTTAATGACCAAGTCATAACTATTATCTGATTTTCAAAAGATACCAAAGAACTATTGAAAACCCACAGTATAACACCATAATTATAACAATTAACATATGTCCTTAATTATAGGTTTAATGCTCCTATACACTATTTACTCAAAATATTCACAATACATTTAAATAGCACCAGCTAGAATAAGAAAGTACCATATTTCACTCCCATTATTGCACATATTAAACAATCACCCACGCTTTTTCACAAAGATACCACAAGGACTAATTTCACAACAATTATTTTTACTCATTACCCCTGGAACATAGTATACACTCAGCAAATGTTAGTTGAAGGAATAAATGAATATGTGTGATTGGATGAGAAGCAAACTCAAGGAAAATGCCTAGTTTTTGATTGTTACAGGACTACTGCATGGACAACTGCTGTCGCAGTAGGGTTCCTAAAATCTCTCTGCCATATTTTATTTTGGTTCATGTGTGTGTGAGAATGATAAGGGTTTCAGCCCAGCAAGTCTCTGCATTACATAGAGGTGCTGCGTGTCCAAAAAGCAGTAATATCACATATAAAATTCCCCAGGTATTTCCTAAGGTTTACTTCCATATGAGACTTGATACTGGTTCTGGCATCAAATCAATTTATATTTGGAACCAGTCTCACTGTTACTATTGGTTAGACCTCATCAAATACGTTCTGGGGGTCGGTGCCTACTCCAGGGTTGTCAGCTTTGAAACTGTGATTGGGTTTTTGTTCAGTGCCCGCGGACGCTGGCCATGGTGCTGAAAGAGAAAGAAGATTCTATTTGAAACCTTTCCTTCCTCTTATTGGTTTAGAAAATTCGAGTGACAAGAGCAGGGGCGAAAGGAGCCTGGAGCAGCATCACTAATGTAAACCATGTATTTCGATCTTTTGGGAGGAGATGTGGCCCTTTACGTTACAGCAAATGCCTCCCTGTGAGCGCTCGTTAAACCAAGAAACCTTATGAACGTAGCCGCTGCAGTAGAAAAGGTTACATCCAGCAGAATGTCTTGTCCCTCTCCTGAAAAACTGGCAGTTAAGTGCATAGCCTAAAAAGAGGAGCAGGGAGTCTAGATGGAGGGGAGGAGAAGGGGGAAGCAAACCTGTATTCACATTGAAATGTTTACTGTTATTTGAACAAGGTGAAGAAAAATCAAGACCTAATTTCAGCTTAAGTTTTCAGTCTCAGTCTTCCAACAGGTGCACCACTCCCTCACCCCTTCCCTGTCAGGTACTGTTCTGCTTTACCTTTCTAAGGCTTCCTTTGCGAGGAGGCAAGCTTTTCCTAGAGTCCTTAAGCATGTGCAGTTTCCTATTTCATCCACAGCTCCAGCTCTACGCCTGGCAACCCCTTACCTGCAGCGTGAAGATTAAGAAGCAGGCACAGCGCAGGGAAGCTGATTGCTCTCCGCATAGTGTTTGCATTGAGAGGTGGAGGAGAAACTCTGCCACGACCTCACTTCAGGCAAAGTGCTATCAGAAAGAGCCACCGCCAAGGGTTTTCTCGTCTCCCGGATTCGTTCGCAGGTCCTCGGCTGGGGTTTGCAGAGCGGTCGGTGGCGCCTAACAGAAACCAGCACCAGCTTCACCTCCTCAAGAGAGGGGGTGACGAAGAAGAGCAGGAGGTTGCGAGTGCGGGGGACAGACGCCAGGCGGGGGCCGAGACGCTCAGAGGCGGCGAATGCTCGGCCTTCTGGACGGCCAGCGGCGGCGGCGGAGACGGCAGGGTGGACTCCGCGCCAGCCCCGAGCCCGGCAGCGCGCAGCCAGCGCAGTGCGAGCAGCAGCCCAGACGCGCCGCGGCTACTGAGCATGCCCAGCGCCGGCCCTATGCGCACGGAGTTTCAAAGTGAAATTCCACTTCTCCGGGTCTTCGCAGCGGCTGCGAGGGGAGCAGGCTCCACCGCCGGGGGCCGTTGGAGGCGGTAATTAAGGACAGAGAGTCCATCAAAAACCCGGGGGTGAGGTGGAGTAGAGTGGGACTAGATGGGGGCATGACCAGAGGAACCAGAGGAGGGAGCTGAAGAGAGTGTCAACCACGCCACACACCCTACTCCTTCCCCAGATCTTGCTTTACACGTGGACCGAGCTCAAGGCCGGGAATTGACGTTTGCAGATTGACCGGCTTCCCAGGACTAGCCTACAGGAATATGGGTGTGTTCCACTGCTGAATATTCTGGTCTGCTTGGGGAAGCGATCCCAAGGCGGCTTGCTTGGTGTAAGCAGTAACCATGTATCCCAGGGGTGCCTTCTTCCTTCCTAACAGCTTCCCCACTTTGCTTCTTTTTCCCTCTCTCCAGCTCAATCCCTGTCTTTATACTCTCTCCTGACTCAAGTCCAAAGGCTATGATCATAGTGACAGAGTGAGGCCACATTTTTACACTAGTAGAATATACCCATGTAATTGAAGCGAAAGAAGGCACTTTTTTGTTTTATAGAGATAATTATCTTTAGTCTCCATTTTACTCTAAGGTGAAAAATAATAGAATCAGTTCTGGCAACCAGGCTCCTCTGGTCTGGCTTTGTCTCTCTAGAGAGGCTACCACAGTCTGCCTAATATAGATAGTTTTTAGCCTTCCATCCAAGACTTTGGAAAGTGGAGATCCTTGTTAGTCTAGTGGCTAACTCCTCCTAGTCAAGAGGTCCCTCAGCTAGACTTCTCTCCTTTAACTATCCCAGGACTGCTGACTTTTCTGCCTCTGTGTCTTCATGAATGCTGTTACCTCTTCCTTAACGGCCTCTACTTGCATCACCACCATACTAGAGCTTCCAAAGGTTTAACCTTGGTCTCACTTTTCCAGAAAGCCCTGGACTAACTCTAGATTATAAATCTTTGTCTTCCGTACATTTGTTTAGTATTGCCTCATATTTTTCTTTCAGACAGTTCATTTATCTGTGGTTTGTCTTACAACACAGTTGAAGGCTTCAGAAGGACTTTTGCATTTTGCATTCAATTAAATTGAATAAAACTGTACTAGCAAAATAAGAGGGGCTAATAAGTGCTCAATGAATTGAGCTGTATATCTCATTCAATGCTTTCTTTCTCCATCCTTGTGAATTGGGACAGCTAATGAGAAATAGGCTACTCACCAGAACTTAAATTAGGCAGGATCTCGTAGGATCTGAGAGCTCAGGCAGTATCATTTTGTTTTTAAATAATTTATTTCATCTCCAGCTCTGAGAGACAAGGCCAGGAATTGCACTCCAACAGGTAGGAGAAGGGGAGAATAAGATATATTTTTAATACTTGACAGGTATTCTCTGCTCTCATACGCACCCCCTCTCTTGCTACTCCTCCACTTGCCCACATGGGTGCGGTGGGCTCCATTTCTGTGGCACTGACATTTTACCCCACACCCCTCTAAACTGCAGCCTCTTCCCCTACTCCAAATTTACCTTTCCCCAGTTTTCTTTTCCCTTATCACTTTCTAACATACCAAAAGTATTACTTATTGCATTTGTTGTTTATTATCTGTTTCCCCACCCTCCCCCACGATGGGATCTAAGCTCCACAATGGCAGAAACCTTTGACAACTTTATCCATTGATGTGTCCCAACTGCCTAGAGTAATGCCTCACACAAAATAGATGCTCAGAGATGAAATAAATGAAAAAGCAATAAGTCAATAAAGTTCAGTACTGAGAATACTTGACTCCTTGGAATTCTTACTAAATAGACCTTTGAGATAATTTATTTAGCAATGCTTAATGCTTAGAAAAGTAGCCCTTCTCATCTAACATCTGGTTCTAGAGATGCTGCTGGGCTAGGGGTTAGGTAAAAATAGTTGTAGCCCACTTACAATGGGTGTACTTTCCTTGTTTTTTTCCTCCCTAAAATAGCTGATTACCAAACTTACGTAGGTCTCCAGGATGAAAATGCACTTGTGGTAAAGAAACAATATTACAGTAATGCCCTAAACTCCTTGCCTTTTCACAGATAATTCCAACATTTATTGGGGGGGGGAGCATTCAAAATTCCAATTAATATAATTGTCTATGACTTTGCCAACAAGCAGCCTGCTAGCTATGTATTTTGCCCAGGGCTACAGGTAGCTGAATTATTAAACTGTGAGTGAAAATCATGTTAGCAGCAAAGTTTTCCAATTTCAATTTGGATACACTACTAGAATAGTTCAGTGTAGTAAAAATAACCTTGACTGAGCAGTAATTTTGGTGACTAGACATTCATTACTAATTTACTTGAAAAAGATAAAGGAGCAAGAAAAATTTGTATTCCTAGGTGAGTTGATCTAATATCCTACTTGCAATTGATTTGATCCCATGAAGTGTGAAGCTGAACAGCAATAAGTGAATTAGCCGATTAGTGAAAAAGTCAACCCCTTAACTCTTTCAGAGATATTCTCTGTGAGTCTATAGGTGCTACTTTTCCTTGACTGTGATCTAATGCTAGTGAAAGTGATTTGAAGTTTTAGAGAAGAATCTTGGTTAAAACACTGCAGCAGGTTTTAAAAAGTTAGTTCCAATTCAGAGAAGCATGGAAATTAGTATGAGAGAACCATGCAAATTAGTACTGGTCTACAGAGGTGTGTCCTACAGGAATCATTTACACTTTAAAAGATAAATAGAAAATTGATATTATAGGGACTTTTCCTCCACAGAGGATGCATAATCTCTGTTTCTTATGAGGTGAGATTCAGGGAGAATTCATACAGGAAAGAAGCCTTTTAAAGCCTGTCCTCAAAACAAATTTAACCATTATGAGCCACATTTACCTCTCTATAAATGGATGAAATCCTTAAACATTTTAAATTGAGAAATCAGATCTATTGACTGTTGGGATTTTCTACTTATTTAGGCAATTATTATTAAAGTATAATGATGGCTAACATTGATTGAGTGCTTCCTATGTGCCAGAATCTACTTTAAGCATGTGGATATCCCATTTAAACTTTACAATATTCCTGCAAGAATGCACTATCATGATCTCATTTTAGAATTGAGAGAATTGAGGCACAGAGAAGTAACTTGCCCAAAATCAAGTAGTAATCATCCAAAAAGTAAGGTGATAGAATTCCAGATAATTTGATACCAAACCACTATGATATATTACCTTTCATGTAATATATACAGACACACACATACACACATTCAGTTGTAGGTGACTCACTAGAATTAGATAATTAGATCAGGGGCAGGGCAGAAGATACTGACCGTGGACCTGAAGTAAAGCTCTGTGGTGAGAAACACCCATATAAAATTGTCTCCAACAGAATGAGACACTGCTCATGGCAGTGGACTCTGGGCCCTAGCGTATAGTGAACAAAGACAGTCAGCAAGGGAATCATGCTGAGAGGAACCATGTTAGAAGGGTGCTTAAGGTAGGATGGAGCAGAAAGGAGGAAATGATTTTTTCCATGGTGGGTGGGGCAGAGGTGGGGATGAGTAGCAGGCAAGAAACTATTAGTGGAGTACAGGAAATGAGCTGAGTGTGGCTGCATAAGTAGGTTCCAACCACTCTACATAAAGAGAAAGGCCATAGAACCTTGTAAGCCAGTGGAAGAGACATGAAATAGCAAAATGAGTGCAAGGAACTTCTGAACGTGTATGGGAACAAGAGGTAACAGTGATTAACACCGTATTGAGATTTGTAATGTGCTTGCCCTGCCCTGTCCTTTACAGAGGCATTTTATCAATCCCAAAGTCTATATCCTTTTCTCTGAGAGATATCTTTTATAAGAGGAAAGAAGAAGAATAAGAATTTATTTTTACAAAGTAAAGAATCAATGTGAATTAAGCTATATTCAGAATGGAATGGCTCAGAATGAAAAGGAATGAATTGGAAATCCACAGGCAAAGATATCATGTTCAGGTGTATGAATTCACCATTAATTTGTTTTAGTGTTTTCCCAACCATAACAAGGAAAAACAATCTACCCTTCTTCTAAGCATACAGTGAAGAAAATAGTGAGATAGCAAGGGGCACCAGGAATAGGGGAAGAAAAGCACTAAAACTTACGAAATATGTATTATCACATTGAACTTTCACAAGAGTTCTGTGAGGTATTATTTTCCTTTCGTGATAGAGAAGAAAACTGAAGCTCAATGAGACTAGTAATTTGCGCATGGTCATTCAACCTATAAGTAGTGAAGCTGGCATTAGAAATCAGGTCTGGTGACCCCTAGCACTATGCTGTTATTAACTGTATATACTGCTTCCCTGCTTAATGATAAAACTTACTTCAAGACTTAAATGGAAATACAGTGTTTTTATCCCAAGACAGACTTCAAGATATAATAACAATTATATTTTATAAGTTAACACAGCTGTAGTTTTGTTAAGATTTATCTATGTGTAGGATTTGTGTGTGTGTGTGTGTGTGTACAGACACACATGCACACAGACACACACATACACACACAAGCAGCTATATGTATCCAGAGGAAGCAAAATTAGGTACCCCAAACAAGGAAAATATACTTTTATATACACATGTGAATTATGCAGTTCTAGTAAAATACAAAATATCAAAGGCAGAAAAGCTGTAAGTATCTATAGATTCTGCTATTGGTTCATCATTAAAATTTTACTCAAAATGAAGTACAAACTTTCCTTGGAGCTAGCCCTTGGTACCAATGTATTGTACTGCCATCTACTCTGGTACTGCAAAGGTCAGATTCATCCAAGATGTCAATAATAGATTTATTTACAAACTGCTGACTCTCCTGCATTAGCTCTCTGTTTATCCCAAGACACTAATCAGGCTGCACTTACACCATCCGTCATCCTGAGCACCACACAGATGTGAGAGCCCTCTAGTATGGCTTAGACTAGCTACTTGGGGCCATTCAAATACATTTTCTATAATGCTTGGCCATTCTTTTGCATTTCCTCTCATGAGGCCACTTTGGACCAACTTGGTCACCCAATAGCCTGGGACACTAAGAATATCCTGGGAATGTAGCTATGGGTTGATTAGATCATTCAATCCTGTTCCATTTCTTTTATAATATTTTCTTACATGACTACAAGACGATTTAAAAGAACATCTCCTAAATATAGGCCCTCATGCCTCTCTCACTGACTGTTCACCCTTTGAAACAAAAAGTCACAGTTCAGAGCTTCTCTCTTTCTTATTCTTCCTTCTTTCCCTCATTCTTGTAGCTGTCTGTCTATTATAGAGAAAGGGGTGGTTTATTAGTCTATGGTTTTGGTTGAGAAGCATTTTCGGAACAAAATAGTTCTTTGTTAAACACTTGTACCTCTACAATATGGAAAAGAGAGTTAGAGGAATCTTACTAAAAATGTCCAATGACTATGATGTGATCACTAATATACCCACACGACTAAGCTGTTATCTGTGGACATAATTTTGACTCATTCATCAAAAGCCATGTATGCTGTGGCAACACTGGTGTCTATTTTCAGTGAATATACTAGAAAATATGATTTGAATTCAAGTTACAGTAAGATATGTTACCCCACATACATTCTAAAAACAGTAGAATAATCTACTAATATTTCATTGGCATGCCATCTAATTTCAAATAATTAAAAAATATATATATATAACATATATAAAACCTGTGATGAACCAGAAAGTGTTTTAAATGTTTGCAATATATTACTGAACAAAATAAACAAAGATTCCTGCCTTCATGGAGCTTACATTCTAAGTGAAGTAGATATACATTTAACAGTAAATATAAGAAATGAGTAAATTATATAGTGTGTTGGAAGTTGACAACTGCTATGAGAAAAGGAAAAAGCAGATAAAAGTGAAGAGAATTAGGAGAATGGGGTGGGGGAGGGAGGAGTGAGCATGAGTGCAAGGACAAAGTGAGCATTGAGTAGAGACTTGAAGCTGATGAAGAAGTTATCAAAGAAGATACTTTGTTAAAGAATATTCTGGGCAGAGGGAACAGTTACAGCAAAGACCCTCATGATTCCATAGATATCTTAACAAATCTGAAAAAAACCCACATTGTATCAGAAACAATTTCCAGCATACCTGTAAATGTATAAAATATGTAAAGAGAAATCCAGTTGACAAAATGCCAAATTAGACTAAATGAATATCTCTCCACCAGAGATTTTTATTAATTCAAGTTTCACTGATTGCAAATGTGACTTCAAGAATAACAAAGCTATTAACAAGACTCAAAAATTGCTATCCAAGGCCAACTGATACACCAACTCAGAATTCCACTCGTTATTCTGTGTCTTTAATGTAAAATAAACATCTCATTAATTTAGAAGTGTGGGTGCATATTTTGATACTTTATCTTAAGAAACTTAGAGAAAAACTTTATGATATGCCTTTGTACTAAACTACCAGCCAAAAGTCAATTCGATGCATTATGGATGAGAAATCTAAGCAAGAAAAAAAATAAGAAAAATACCCTAGCAAGCATTTTTGTGTTCTCAGCCTCCGGCTTGGCAACTGGCATCAGAATATTTGGGTTAGATGTTATCCAAATACTGGAGAATAATGGTTTCACAAGTTCTCTGCTTCTTACACTAGCTGAAGCAAATTATTTTAATTTTTTATTATTTTGAAATGGCTTATGAGGTAGCTTCATTTTATTTTTTAATAAAATCTCTTTTTTATTCAATTCCATGTGATAAGTGGCCACCAAAATACTACTCTGTTGTTAATACAAATGGAGAGAAAATATAAACCAACCCCCTTGTGAAGTAGTCATCTGGAACCTCTCATCTTAGAAGTACTCTTTGTTAGAAAAGAAAGTAAGAAATCTAGCCTCAAATTTGACTTAAGATCTTAAATTTATATCATATTTTATAATAGGTCTGTGCTAAAAGTAATGATCACAGAGATTGGAAAATGAACACTTTCAAAACTAAATTCATTTCCAAATTTGGAAATAAAATTAAATCTAACTATTTTTGAATCAGCCATAAACATAATATATAGAAGTCCAACTTTACCTCACTATTTCTGGGATGGGGGCATAAACAAGCATGGTATTTCTGAAGTTTTCCTTCATCTAAATTAATTCTCTTCAATCTGAAGCTGAACATTCTGAATTACAAAAGCAATTTTGTAATATTGTCTCTATAGCACAAAAGGCAATAGAGAAAAAATGAAATAAAATGTGGCCATGAATTCTATCAACTGGTGATAAACACAGTTAATGTTTTGTATAACTAGTTTCCCTCTATTCTTGCCCTGGGGATGTATGCATCTTTGCATGCATGTACATATAATTATTGTTAATTTTAACATTATTTTTATATCTCTGGGATCATGCTGTGGATTTGGAAACTATTTCTTTACCTAATAGTACTTAAGATTGTTCATAACCATATTTTAATTGTTGCATAGAATTGCACTATACCATTCTTTTAAAATTTTTATTTGTGTAAATTTATGGGGTATATGTATAATTTTGTTACCTGGATATATTGCATAGTGGTGAAGTCAGAGATTTTAGTGTACCCATCATCAGAATAATGTATACTGTACCCATTAAGTATTTCTCATCATCAATTCCCCTCCCACCCCCACTGGGAGTCTCCATTGTCTATCATTCCACACCCTATATCTATGTATACACATTATTTAGTTCCCATTCATAAGTGAGAATATGCAGTATTTTCCTTTCTGTTGTTGCACTTAAGAAAATGACCTCCAATTCCACCCATGTTGCTGCAAAAGACTTGATTTCATTCTTTTTTATGGCCAAATAGTATTACATTGTGTATATATAGCACATTTTCCTTATCCAATCATCCACTGATGGACATTTAGGTTGATTCAATATCTTTGGTATTGTGAATAGCGCTGTGATAAATATATGAGTTCAGGTATCTTTCTGATACAATGATTTCTTTCCTTTGGGTGGATACCTAGTAGTGGGATTACTAGATCGTATGGTGGTTCTATTTTTAGTTCTTTGTGAAATCTTCATACTGTTTTCCATAGAGGTTATACTAATTTACATTCCTACCAGCAGTGTATAAGTGTTCCCTTTCTCTGCATCCTCTCTATCATCTCTTTTCTTTTTGTCTTTTTATTAATAGCCATTCTGACCAGTATAAGATAATATCTCATTTTGGCTTTAATTTGTATTTCTCTGATGATTACTGATGATGAGCATTTTTTCATATATTGACACCCTTTTGCATTTTTTCATATATTGGACTCCTATCTCTACCATATCAAAATATCAAATGGATTTACAAATCACTCAAGACTGATAAAACCTGACATTTCAAAATACTGAAAAGAACCCGAGAACCATTAATCACGAGGTCTAGGCAAGATCATGACTAAGACTGTCAAAACAAGGCAAAAAAACAAACATGGGACAAATGGGACTTAATTAAACTGAAAAGCTTCTGCACAGTAAAAGGAGTCAACAGAGTGAACAGAAAACCTGCAGAATGGGAGAAACTCTTTGCAAACTATGCATCTGACAGGGACTAATATCAGATGAAGGGAAACTCAAAAAACTCTGAAAAAACAAAACCCAAGAATCATTAAAAAGTGGGCAAGGACAGAATAGACATTTTTCAAGAAGATAATAACAATGGCCAAAACTAGGCAAAGAAGGAATACACCATAAGTCAATTAAAGGTCAATATGAAAACATATCCAATATATATAGAATGGGGATAAAAGTTGAAAGTGGTTAACCTCGAGACCAGGAAAGACAAGGCTGCCACTTACCACTTTATCAAGATAAGTACGAAAGTCCTAGCCAGAGCATGCAGACAAGAGAAACAACCAAAGGCATCTCAAATTGGATAAGAGCGGAAGTCAAATACCGGTTCACATGCTGATATGGCCAATATGAATAGAAAGCTTAAATACCACAAAGAACTGCCGATTGAAAAATAAATCCAATAAAGTTCAGGAAAAAACATACAAAAATCAATGCATTGTTACACTATAAATAAAGCTAAGAAAAATCAAGAGGCAATCTCATTGAAATAACCACAAAAAAAAACTAGAAAATATTTAGCAAAAACGCATAGGTCCTACAAGAAAACTACAAAAACAGCTGATAGTAAAAGAAATTAGAATGACACAAAACAATGGAAAAACATTACAACTATGGATAGAAAGAATAATATCATTAAAATGACCCTATTGTCCAAAGTGATCTACAGATTCAATGCAATCTCTATCAAAATACAAATGTCATTTTTAACAGAATTAGAAAAAACAATCCTAAAATTCATAGGGAACCAAAAAAGATCCCAAATACCCAAAGCAATCTTAAGCAAAAAGTGCAAAGCTGTAGGCATCACATTACCTGAATTCAAATTATACTACAAGGCTATAGTAACCCAAACAGCATGGTACTGGTACAAAAGTAGACACATGGATTGGTAGAATAGAATACAGAATCCAGAAATAAACAAAACAAAAGGACCAATGAAAAAAATTGTAGATGACACAAACAGATGGAAAATATCCCATACTCATGGATAGGAAGAATTAATGTCATTAAAATGACCATACTGTCCAAAGCAATCTACAGATACAAAAACAGACACACAGATTGGTAGAACAGAATAGAGAATCCAGAAATAAAGCCACATACTTACAGCCAATTGATTTTAGCATTCTATTGTTGACCTCTTGCTTTTTAGAGCTCTTCCAATTAATGTGATCTGCTTTAGGTAATGCTTACTTACCCTCTAAAACATTTGAAAATATGTACAGAAAAGTGAAAGTTATAATATGTCCAACATGACAGTTCTAATATAGCCCTGGTGAAGCTATCACTCCATTAAAAGACAAAATTCTACAGTGTCCAAGCCAGGAGTCAGGCAGGGGACCTCGGGGATTCTGAGTCACACTTCAATCCCAGAAAAAAATTTTTAAATGATGATATGTGTTAAAAATATTGGGTTGCAGAGATTTTCTTCATTATTCATCACAATTGGAGGGTGTTTTTTCCTTCACTGAAATACAAGATGTTCTTGTGAACCAAATAGCTGGAAGAACCAAGCTCTTACACGTGGCAAAATGCCAGAAGGCTTCAAACATTTTATGAGGGCAGACTGGGTAGGATTGGATCCCATCAGATAATCAGATATCTTTTATCTGCTTTGAATAATTCATGATTAATTATTGCTGAGACGTCTAGGTCAATAAATATTGTTAAAAACTAAAAAAAAAAAAAAAAAAAAAAAAAAGAATGATCTAAATGTGTGCATTCCAGTCAGGCTCCTGTCTCTTTTAAGAACGATGGCTAAAAGAAGGGTGTGGATGGGGAGTCTTTGTTCTTCTTTTTCATTATCCCTGAATAACTCAATTGACTAACACTGAAATAATTACAAAAAATATCATTGAGTAAAAAGGACTATAAAATGAATTGTATAAGTAGGAGTTATAAGTAATTGTGGCATTTTCTTTCTTTTTAAAAATTGTTTTTTATTTGCTTCTGGTCTCTTTTTATTTAAAAAACAAACAAAAAAATTTTAGTGATACAGCTCCACTCTAATTCCTATTCTGTTCCTCCTTAAATATAATAACTATTATGATTTTGTGGTTTATAATTCTTAATTATGTCTTTAAACTTTATTATAGATATTCAAAACAATATATGGTAATTTTTTATTTTAAATTTACTACCTGCCGTTGTATCCCATAAACCTAAATTGTTTCCACTTTTCCCCCTATTACAAAGAGTATTTTTAATTTAATACATCTTTGCACACGTTTTCCAAACATATTTAACATAGTTTCTCTAAGGTGCACACATAAAAGTTAAATTGTTTCTTCATAGGCTATAAACATTATAACCTTAACCACAAACTGCTAAATTGTTCTATATAATGTCAGTACCAATTTGTATTCTCAGCAACGTATGAGAGTGCCGTATAGTTTGCCCACACATAACTTATCAGACTTACTAATTATTTTGCAAAGTCAATGCATATAAAATGGTATCTCATTTAATTTTGTTAAATTTTGCTAGTAATAAAAGAATGTTTATAAACATTTTGTAGCTATTAGTGTTTCCTATCCTGCAAATTGTCTTTTTATATCTTTTGCCTGTCTCCACTTTGGATTATTTTCCTTTTTCTAATTAATTTTTAGAAGTTCTACATATAATCTAGAATTTGGATACTAAGAATTTGATTTTTATTTATCCACTTAGAATTCTACATGCAACAAAAATTTTCTTCAGAAATGAAGGAGAAATAACAACATTTTCAGATGAAGGGAAACTAAGAGAATTAATTATCAGCAGACCTGCTCTGAAAAAAATACTGAAGGAAGTTCTCTGGGGTAAGGAAAATTATACCAGAGGTAAATGTGGAACATTAAGAATGAACGAAAAACAAGATAAATAGTATATATCTGGGTAAATATAAAGGACCATATTTTCTTAATATCTTAAAAACAGGTATGACTGTTGAAAGTGAAAATTATTACATTGTCTGATGGGTTTTCGATGTATGTATATGTAATACATTTGAGAATTTTAACATAGAAAGGATAGGCTCAAGGAAACTGTATGGTTATAAGTAGCAAAATAATAATTCTAAGTAGACTGTGAAAAAGAGGTGTATATATTTCACTCCCTAGAGCAACCACTAAAGAAATGATATAAAGAGATACAGCCAAAAGAGCCAATAGATAAATTTAAATGGAACACTAAGAAAACATTTTGGTAATCCAAAAAAAGGAATTAAATGAGGCACAGACAAACATAAAAAGAGGGGACAAAGAGAAAACAAATAGTAAAAGGGTACTGCTAAATCCAGTCATATCAATAATTATATTAAATGTAAATGGTCTGAACAACTCAGTCAAAACATGGAGATTGTCTGATTGCATTTTTTTTACATTTAAAAAGACCATATTATGTGCTGTCTTCAAGAAACCCACATTAAAAATAAAGACATAAATAGGTCAAAAGATAGACTATGTAGATGCTAATCAAAAAAGAGTTGAAGTAGCCACATTAATATCAACAAAGTTGATTTCAGAACAAGGAATATTTCAAGGGATAAGAAGAACATTACAAAGTGAAAAAAGTGTCAAGTCACCAAAATATAACAATCCTACATGCACCTAACAAGAAGTCTTACAATACATGAAGAAAAAATTGATTTGAACTAAGAGGAGAAATAAAAAGATCTGTGAATATGCTCAGAGAATTCTATGCTCATTTCTCAGTAATCAATAGAACAAGTAGATAAAAAAATCAATAATGATATAGAAGACCTGAAAACACTATGAACCAACTTAATCTAATTGACATTTCCAGAACACTCCACACAACACAGAATGCACATATTTTTTCCAAATGCACATAGAACACTTCTTAAGATACACTATATTCTGGGTACAAAACAGTCCTTAAAACATTTTAAAAAATTGAAATCATACAGAGTATAATTTCAAACTCCAACATAATTAAATTAGAAAATAATAACAGAGATATCTGGAAAACACTCAAATATTTAGAAATTAAAGAACATATTCTAAATAACCTATGAGTTGAAATTACATAAGAAATTTTAAATTAATTTGAATTGAATGAAAATACAAATAACAAATTGGTAAGAAGCAGCTAAAGCAGTAACTATATGGAAATTTATAGCATTAAATGCTTCTTTTTAAAAAAAAAATGTCATGAATCAAATATCTAGGCTTCTACCTTAAGATACTAGAAAAGAATGAAGGAAATTAAATACAAAACAAACAGAAAAAAGGATATAATAAAAACAAAAGCAGAAATCTTTGAAATTAAAAACAAGGGAAATAGAGAAAAATCAATGAAGCCAAAATCCTGTTATTTGGAAAAATCAATAAAATTGAATAATCTCTATCAAGAATGCCTGATTAATAAATGTTACTATATAAAAATTAAGAACTATTGATTTTTTTCAGCACTTTACCCTGTTTTCTGGCCTCCATCATCTTCTGTACTCCATGAGAAAACCACAGTTACTCAATTTGATGTTCTCTTCCATGTAATGTGACATTTTTTTCTATTTGTTGTAAAGATTTTTTTCTTTACTTTTTATTTTCAGCAGTTTGGTTTTGATGTGTCTTGGGATAGTTTTCTTTGAGTTTATCAACTGTTAGGGGTAGGAAGCTTCTTGAATCTATAACTTTATATTTTTGACCAAATTTGGGAAAGTTTTAACGTTATTTTTTACTAAATCTTTTATGCGCCAATCTCTTTCTCCTCTCCCTCTGAGATGCCAGTGATATGAATGTCAGTCTTTTGATATTGATCCATGTTACCCCAAGGTTCTGCTATTTTTCCAACTGTTTTTTTCTCTGTTCTTCATATTTGATAATATCTATTATTCTATTGTTATGTTCACTAACTCTTTTGCCATGTCAAATCTGCAATTGAACCCATCCAGTGAATTATTACAAATATTCTCTTTTTTCAATTCTAAAATTTCTATTAGATTCCTTTTTATAGTTTCTCTTTCTTGACTGAGAAATTCTATCTTTTCACTAATTTTTAGTGTGTCTAACTTTACCGCATGGAAAATAGTAGCTACTTTAAAATCTATGTCTGGTAATTCTAACATCTGAGTCATTTTGGAGTTTGATCTATTAGTTATATTTTTCACTTGAGAATTGGTCACATTTTCCTGATTCCTTTTATGCCAAATAATTTCAGGTTTTATTCTGGACATTTTGAAATCTATGCTCTTAAGCCTCTGAGTCTTGTTAAAATATAAGGTTATTGTTAGGTTCAATTAAGACTAAAAGTTCTACCTTACCTTTCAACACTGATGATTCCAATGTCAGCTCAATTTTTGAAGTTTTTGCTAAATTGCTTTGGATCTGTCTCATGCATGCACTGCTCAAGTATTTGTCAGTGATGGGTGATAGTTTAAACTGTAGTTCAATTCTCAAGTTTTCGCTATGCTGTTTTGGGCCTGTCCAATGCATGTATAGTTCTGTGATCAGCTTGGCCCTTTTGCAGGTTCTTACATAGACTAGAGGTCCATTCTCCTTAGTTAGAGTCTGTTTCCACCCATCCACGGTTTGGAGCTCAGACAGATTTGAAGGCAGAATTTATATACATTATTTGGAATGCCCTTTTCCTTGCTTTCTCTTTTATGAGGTTCTTTCTTGATTTTTAGCAGCAGAAGTTGACCCAAATACCATCCCCTAGTTCTTTTTTCCTGAAGAGCTGCAGGTTTCTTAATGGAGTCTAGCCACCTTACATGATGCTAACTCTGGCATGTCCTCTGGCTAAATGCCACAAGAATGAATAACTCATTCTATGCCATTATCTTCAAAATGTCACCTCACCTCTACAATCTGTCTAATTTTATCTTCTTGCCAGTGCCTTAAGTTCACATTTTGGTGTCTTTTGTTTAGTGTTTATAGTTTGTATCTGTGAAAGAGTTGGTCTAGTAGTATCTTGCCCAAAGCAGAAGCATAACTCAGAATTTTTAAAGGTCCTATTTATGGCAGTCCTTCAATGGTTCCAAGTACTTGTAGAGGTCTCTCATTTTCCTCCTGTTTTACTTAAAGTTTATAATCTCTATCTATTGAAAATTAAAACCTAGAGCCCTAGCTATTACAAAATAAGGTGACCTCCCAAATTTTCCCCCACTCTGTACCACCACATCTACCACTATTCTACACCTGTTCTACCTGCCTCTTTGTTATTTTGTGTGTTTAGTATCCTGACTGTCATTTCTATGATGATTATTGTCACTTGGGGATATTCTTTTCTTTATTTTGAATTTGGCTACACTTTAAATTTAACTGTCATTATTTGTCATTTCCAGGCATTTTCTAACAGAAGGCTTAAGGGGAAGTTAGTTTAGCCTACCATAAAGTCAGAATGAGAGCATTACCTTTGCCTTCTTTATTATATAAGTCTTCATTTTGGAACACTCTGAAGCAGTGGCATTATATATACTTGCCATAACAACCATTGTCAGTGGTATAAAAGGTAATAATAATGATGTTGGTGATATAACTTTTACTAAAAAACTAATCACAAAAAATGGGATATTTCTCTTCTTCTACCCATATGCTGTTCCACAAAAATGAAATATATAAGATGCAACTCAATGAGATCACCAGGATGATCTCATACTATCAGTAGGACATTGTTACATAAGCACCAGCATGAGGTCAGGTATACTTTACTCAGTATCAGTAAGCTGAATCAGGAACATGCTTTTCTTCTTGAATTGTCTGCAAGAGCTCTTTAGATACATAGAATGGATCTATTAAGGTAAATTTAGTTAATCATTGCCTTCTACATATTTAATAGGGTCAAAATAGCTTCTTAAAATTAGTTATAATGGCAATCATAGTTACATCTGTTTGGCTGAAAGAGGCCAAAGGCCTTCATAAATCTAGGTTGGATAATTGTGAAAGTTCATTTGGAGGATAAAGAAGATCAACAATAAATTGTATTTCCTTGATAATTTTTTAAATTCCTGCTTTATTTTTTAAAAATAGAATGAAATCCTATGCTTAGAAAATGTACCAGAAGTGTCGTTCTCTCTTTTGGTGGATCAGAACATGATTAATTGATACCCTCCACTCAACGTATGTCCTGGCCAGTTTGTTTCTCTCTGTTCTACCACCACAATCACATCATTTATTCTGGTCAGCTATTTCATAAATATGTGCGCTAGTTGTCACTAGGAGCCTAAATAACCAAGAAGACATGGATCAACAAAAATGTCACTCTACTCTCAGAAGGACTTTTTGAAACAGTATAATCCTCCTACATCAAAAGTAGTATTAACTTTGCTCTCAAGGTTATTGTACCTGACCATTGGATGCCACTGGTGATCTGACGTATATAATAACGTAATTTGCAGGTCATTTGGGAATACTCCACAAGCAGACATTTGCTCACCTTTATGTCATAAATTGCTTAAAGATTTTTGCTGAAAACTTTTTATTGAGTTTTGGTTAAATAACTTGGTAATGAGTAAAAGGACCATTTTCCATTTTGATATTTGAGTGAATGATTTTTGGCCTAATTTTTGAAATCCTTGAAACTGAAGATCCTCAATGTTTTGTTGGTTTCATACAGATTAAAGTGATATTCTTACTGATTGGATAGCAGACACCTAAAATGATCTAATGTCCCATGATACTTTGAGATTTTTCTAGTGTAAAGTTTTACCAAGTTTTAGAAAACCACAACTCAGTAAAAGTCTAACTACAAATAGAAACACATGTGAATGCTGATACTCTATCATTGATGTGACAGAGGCTCTATTTCTTCTCTCATCCTACTCCAGAATTATTCTCAGAGAAGAAACATAAAGGTATTCTCTTCCTAAAACTCAGGCAAATAGGAAAAATTCCAGGATAAAATTTTCCAGAGACAGGTCACAGTGTTTCCTGGTAACTAATTTTTTTCATATCATTCCAAATATTTCGCTTAATTTTCATAGATACATTTCATTTATGAAACTTGACTGTGAATGAAAGGAAAGAGCTATTGTGATAGCTAGAGCATAATAAGAAATTGTTTTTCCTTCTAGATAATGGAGAGGAGTGGGAAACATATATTGTAATTTAATTATAATTATAGCATATCTATTCTGAACAATTATTTATTTTATCTGATGAGTCAAACCATAGCTCATTTAACCTATTCCTCAACGTCAAACTCAGTTCCCATATCCTGAATGAAAACTTTTCTCACTTCTCAACTCACACTCTTCTGTCCCTTCCCTGATTCTTTTGGCCTAAACTACATGTGCTATCCATCGTGACAGTTTGTGAACTCCTCAAGAAAAAGTGTACTCTCTCATTCAGGTCTATCCCTGGTGCCCAGCACGGTGCCTGGCACAGAAAGCACTCATCACACTGCAGTGCAAATTCCTGCTTCCTTCTCAGTTTACTCCCAGACTAGACTGTAAATGCCATGGGGGCAAGCATCATGTTTTATTAGTTGTCAAATCCTGAATACCTGTCAGAATGCCTGGTACACCATAGGTAATCATAAGTATCTTCTGAATGTATGTTTTATGTAATGCTAATGCATACAAGTTTACAAAGAATATGTTATTTTATGAAACATGTACTATATATAATTAAATAATAAATAAAAAAATCTTATATCCCTGATTACACTAGTAAATTCCTTGAGATTAAAAACCATATCTTATCCTCTCCCTGTATCCTCACCTATAAGCACCAGAAATGGATAAGCACTTTCTATTTTATTTAAATTTTTTTAAAAATTTTAATTGAAAAATAATAATCGTACATATTCATGGGTACTTAGTGATGTTTCAATACACGTAAAGTACAGTGATCAGATCAGGGTAATTAGCACATCTATCACCTCAAACATTTGTCATTTCTTTGTGTAGGGAACATTCATTATTCTCCTTCTAGCAATTTGAAACTATATAATATGTTATTGTTAACTATAGTCATCCTACAGTGGTATAGAACACTAGAAGTTATTTCTCCTATCTAGCTGTAATTTGAATCTTTTAATAAATCTTTCCCCATCCCTACCTTCTCCCTACCATTCCCAGCCTCTAGTATCCTCTGCTCTAATTTTTACTTCTATGAGATCAACTCTTTTAGCTTCCACATATGAATGAGAACATGTGGTGTTTAACTTTCTGTTGCTGGCTTAACATAATGTCCTCCAGTTCCATCCATGTTGTCGTGAATGACAGGATTTTATTCTTTTTATGGCGGAATAGTACTCCATGGTGTATATATACCACATTTTCTTTATCCATTCGTCTGTTGTTGGGCACCTAGTTTGATTCCATATCTTGGCTATTGTGAATAGTGCTGCAATAAACATGAGGGTGCAGATGTCTGTCTGGTATAATGATTTCCTTTCCTTTCAATAAATTCCCAGTGGTAAGATTGCTGGATCATATGGTAGTTGTACTGGTAGTTTTTTGAGAGACCTCCATACTGTTCTCCACAGTGGTTGTACTAGTTTTCATTTCTACCAACAGCGTATAAGAGCTCCCTCGTCTCTGAATCCTCATCAGTATTTTTTTTTTTTGTCTCTTTGATAATAGCCATTCCAGCTGGAGTGGGATGATAACTTGTTGTGGTTTTGATTTGTAGTTCCTTGATGATTAGTGATATTGAGCACTTTTCATATTTTTTGGCCATTTTGAGAAATGTCTGTTCAGAACATTTACCCATTTTTTAATCTGATTTTTTTTTTTTGCTGTTGAGATGTTTTAGCTCCTTGTATAGTCTGGGTATTAATCTCCTTTCAGATGAATAGTTTGCAAATATTTTCTCCCATTCTGGAGTTTGTCTTTTCACTCTATTAATTGCTTCTTTTGCTATGCAGAAGCTTTTTAGCTTAAGATAATTTCATTTGTTTGTTTTTGCTTTTGTTGTCTGTGCTTTTGAAGTCTTATTCATAACACTTTTTCCCAGAGCAATGTCCTGAAGAATTTCCCCTGTGTTTACCTCTAGTAGTTTTATTATTTAGGGTTTTACATTTAGGTATTTGATTCATTTTGAGTTGATTTTTGCATATGGTGAGAGCTAGGGTACTAGTTTCATTTTTCTGCATATGAATATACAATTTTCCCAACACCATTTATTGAAGAAACTGTCTTTTCCCCAATAAATGTTCTTGGCACCTTTCTCAAAAATCAGTTGGCTGTAGATGTATGGATTAGTTTCTGGGTTCTCTATCCTATTCCACTGGTCTATGTGTTTGTTTTTTCTTCCAGTACCATGCTGTTTTGGTTACTATAGCTTTGTTGTATATTTTGTGATCTGGTAGTGTGACACCTCCAGGTTTGTCCTTTTGGCTCAGGATTGCTTTGGCTATTTGTGGTCTTTTGTGGTTCCATACAAATTTTAGGATTTTTTTTCTATTTCTGTGAAGAATGTCATTGGTATTTTGATAGGGATTGCATTGAATCTATAGATTGCTTGGGTAGTATGTCATTTTAACAATATTAACTCTTCCAATCCATGAGCACCAGATGTCTTCCCATCTGTTTGTATCTTCTTCAATTTATTTGATCAGTGTTTTTGTAGTTTTCCTTGCAGAGGTCTTTTACCTCTGAGTTTGAATTTATTCCTAGATTTTTTTTTTGTAGCTTTTGTAAATGGGATTGCATTCTTGATTTCTTTTTCAGCTATTTCATTGTTCTTCTATAGAAATGCTACTGATTTTTGCACCTTAATTTATGATGCAACTTTGTTGAATTTTGTTGTCAGTTCTAAGAGGCTTTTGGTAGAGTCTATAGGTTTTCTATATATAAGATCATGCTATATGCAAACAGGGACAACTTGATTTCCTCCTTTCCAATTTTGATGTCCTTTATTTCTTTCTCTTGTCTAAATGCTCTGCTTTAAATTGAATAATAAGATATAATTATTAGGAGCTTCAAAATTTAAGTCATTCCCCATGTATCCATGGCAATATTCAAAACACCTCTCAGTTAAGATCAGAGAACATTTACTGAGTAGTTTCCACATGTCTGGTATTATGCCAGGCACTAGGGGGCAGAAAAATGAGATTAAAGAGTAAAATAGGGAGGTCCCAGAGAAAGCTTATATTAGTGGATAATATGGCATATAATAATCTAGTATAAGTAACAGGATGGCGTGGATACATGTTAGTCTAACTTTGGATTAATGTATGATTCCCCAAAGAAAATTACACTTTGAGGGATAAGTTAGCCAAGAAAAGAAAGATGGGTATCCTTTTTCAATCAAAGTGAATGAAGACACAAAATGTTAGAAGAATAAGATGTATATTTATTAGAGTATAAAATATGAGGTTGAGAGTGTGGTCACCAGGTAAACTGTGTCAGGACATCAAGGTATATATATGCCACCCTAAGGAACTTAAACTTCATCTTATACTTAATCAGAAGTCTCTATGTGTTTTAAGGACTTGAGTGATATGATGATCAGATATACACTGTAGAGAGACCACTTTAGTCATTGTATAGAGAATCAATTGAGAGGTTGGAGCAATACTGGACTAAGAGAAAACAGTTAGGAAGCTACTGAAATAGTATAGGCAAATGGTAAAGGCCTCAGCTTAGTAAAAGTAAGTATGGAGAGAAATAGGAAGGGAGTACATTCTAGAAACATTTAAAGTTAAATTAGCATGACTTGGTGAAGGATTGAATGACAGATATATGTAGGAGAGGGATAAGTCAAGAATGACTTCTGTTTTCCTGGAGAAGGTGGGAATATCAACTAGAAAAATCAGTGTGGAAGGTGTGGAGATAATGGGTCCTGTTTTTTTATAATACTAATTTTGAGGTACTCTCAAGTGCATGTGTCCAGCCTATGTTTAGATTTATGTGTCTAAACCATAGTGTAGAGGTTAGAACTGAAGGCAAAAGTATACAGGTGGAAGATAGAGACATCAGAATGAATAAGATAACCCATTAGCAATGTGTGAAGAGGAAAGAGCAATAGGCTAGATATTGAAGTCTGAGAAATTAAAGAGGGGGGAGCAGATAAGGAGACTCTAACTGTCATAAAGGTACGAGGGTAAGAGGAATTTCAAGATCTAGTTGTATTAAAGGGCATGAGAGGTCAACACTGTCCAACACCATCATTAAATATTACTTTGTTCCTTAATACTAGTGTTTTAGGAATGACTCTCTGTGTTATACCTTGCCATCACACAGTACCTACTTTTCATGAAGACCTTTTTGAAAAAGGTATGAACCTGTCCTTAAGCCACTAAGGATGCTCTAAATTATAATGCACCACAGAACAGAGGAGGGGTAGGAGAATTTGTTCACAACTGTGACCTTCCCAGTCTTGCTGGGAAAGCAGACTGCAGGCCTGTGGATGTATACTTACCAAAGGGGCTACACCAGCTGAGTGTTAATGGAAAGCCACAGATGGTGAGCTCTGTGTGGTGGGTGCACTTTCCCTGACTCACATTTTAAACAAATTGATGCTCTTGTGTACAGCCATTTGGACTATACCTGTGAGTACTTTGATATCTGTTTGATGTATATTTGATGTGGGTTTTTAATGTATCTTAGAATAAGCTCTCTGCACAGCTTTATCCTTTTTTGTGCCCCAAAGGGATGTTATTTGTGAATCTTATTAAAAATTAACACGAATCTATTTCCTATACTCTGTTTGTCAAAGATGAAGAATGGCCTATGTTACTAAGCACAAGCCATTCATTGATTTCTGGACCCAGATGTGCTGGAAAGCATCTCAAATCATATGATGGATATGGACAAAACTCAATGATTTATCTAAATGATGTTCAAAATTTCATGTGTCAATAATACTCCCTGTTGGCTATAAATTCAGAGAACTCTATTTCTCTCTGTAAGGGAAAAAATATAATATCCCTTGGATTGAGTCCCAATTAATATATTTCTAACTGCACCTGCTTTTTGCTTAAGTCTAATGTGTTAGAAGAAAACCACTTGAGTTAGCATCCCTCCAGTGATGGATACAGAACTTGAAAGAAGGCAGCTCAACTGCAAATTAGCTGGGAAAACCTTGCTAACACAACAGAACCTTTGCTGCAACAAACCATTGTTAAAGGTATTCAAGCTAAATTTATATGTTCCAAAAACCAAACAAATGAAAACAATGACCCACTCACCACAAAAACTAGAAACACAATGAAAGCTTTATGGAATGTAGACTAACAAGTTCTGGGTTAATCTTTTCCATCACACAAACATCATAAAGAGTTTTAATAAGAATATCATCCTCTGTCTACTTTAATTCTGTTTTCAGAAGATAACTGAAAAATCTAGGCAAGAGAATAATAAAGGAAAAGCAGAAACTTTGAGAGGCATTAGGTAAATTATTTATTCTTTGTAACCTCAATTTCCTCATCTGTAAAGTGGAAACAATATTCTCTAGTGCTATTGAGAGAACCAAATTATATATTGTAGTAAAGCTCTTAACATAGTGCTTGGTAGAACTGATGACTAAGACTTATTATTATTATTGTCATTAGGGGGTTTGCATTAACATTCATTTACTACTTGTAAATTAATTTTGACATCTCCTAGGAGGTAATGTAGAAAGAATTAGAGTGAAGAAATATCATGAGAGAAAAACACAAAATGGACTAAATGATATTCATTAACTTTATCTATAAATTAGGTAAAAATATTGCTGCTATTCAATTTAGTGGAGAAATACATGTGTTCCACAAAAAAAAAATAGTTTGAAAACCACTTTATATGACATGATTACAGACTCTGAAATATACAAGCTGTGTTTTATCCTGAGAGAAATTCTGGCTCACCACAAGAACTGTGTCTTCAGGTGGGATTTTTTTTTTTTTTTGTGGAATATTTCTATTCCATTTTTTCACAATGAATAGAAATAAGTAATGAATAACTTCAATAATTATGTTTAGTTCATCATTTGTTTCTTTTCCAAGGACATGTGCATTCAGTGTTGTGATTTTTATATTATATTCACATAACATAGCCACATTTTCTGTTAGTAAAATTGCTTCTCCTTTAAAGGAGAGTTCAATACATCAGCATGCTTCATTCTTCCAGGAGTTTTGCCACCTGAACATACTTAGAAACCTCACATTAATACAAAGATGGCTAATTATGTATGTTATAAGTCTTCAACAATGAACAATTAAGCTAAATTTGAAGGACTCCAATGGAAGATGTGAAGAGGTGAGGTGGTAGAAAAGGAACTTTCATAATAAATGGTAAGTTAAAATTAAGATGCAGTATTTGGAGTAATTTGTACAATACTTCCAACACATAAAGATGTGTTGACTGAAAGAATGCTTGTGTCCCACTAGAAGAGACAAATGCCAAGGCAAATATTTGTATTAAATAATAAGAGAACATCCCAAGAACCACAGGGAAAAAATCAAATAAATTTTTGTTCCTAATAAAAACCTGAAAAAACCAAACAGTAGCAGAAGAATATGATGTAATTACAAACAGAAAAGATAAAATTATTTCTGAACCTGACACTGACCCATAAATGGTGACATTTAACAGTCATTGTTACAGCCATTGTTACAAATGTACGCACACACCCAATTCACACTTAATGAAGCATGGCCTTCATTCCAAGCTCTGTCCTGGGCACCAAGGATTCAGAGATGAATAAGATGCTGCCTAAGACTCTATAGAATTCTTAGTATATTTGGAAAGCAGATGAAAAAGTAAAACAATTACTGAAGAGTGAATTAATTAATGTGGAGTCACCAATGAGTCTTCACACTCAATGTAGGATGTCAGAATGCTTCCAAGAGGAAATGACACCTGACCTGATTTGGCTAATTTGAAGGAATCCTTAGAATTAGAAGAAGGTGTAGGAAACATTCCAATATACAAAGGATCAGAAGCACAAGAACACATGAGGTATTTAGGGGGATGACAAGTAGTCCTTCATTGTAGATCACATTGTGTTCAGTAGGAGAATGGCTGGTAAGAAAATGACAGGGACCCAGTCACGAAGCCTTGTATGTATTGGAATAAAGGTGACTCAAATATCTGGTGTCCAGCTTCTTTCATAGGGCTAGTTCTGGTGGTCTGTGTATTCTGGCACAACAGCAGATGTCAGTAGTGTCTTTTATCCAGGGCTTGTAGTACTTAGGTCACAGAGCAAATACCAGAATCATCTCTGAGGGGAAATGACCAGGAAATTTTGAGCCAGGAAATTTTGTCTACAAGCAGTTGAGGATCTTGAGCCAAGCACTAGAAGCCAAGATCGAGTGCCAAATGGAAATCTGAGAACTAGACAGATGAGTGCACAGAGCAGTGAGACAAAACAGGCAAATTGGTGTCAATCTGGGTCAGTTCTGGAGGTAGCTGAAAAATCCATGAGGGGATGTTTGTTGGCAATTTGTTCATGTGGGTGATTGGTCTGAGGGTCCATAGTAGGACAGTTATCTGGCACACAGTAGGTTCTCAATAGAGTGTGTGGTTGCATTATACCACTTGTCTATTTACATATTTGCCTATATACAGTGATTCACCTTAGACTCAAGGATCTCTTCAGTGCAAATAATCTTTTAGGATGCTTTAATATCCACGAAGATATATCAGAATCATTATCTTCAAAAAATAATCATCTTCTTCTTCATTGCTGTACTGTACAATAAAGCTTATTGTAGTGCCCAGGGTAGATGTAATCTGAATTAGAATGAAATCAAAGAGCACTCTAACACAGTCCTCCTTGAAAGCCAGCCTAATTGTGGCAGAACAATGATTTCTATACCTTCCTCATCTTTAATTTTAAAACTGAGAGATCACTTTTTAAAATAATACAAACATCAACTTTCTAACAAAATTAAGTGTTAAAATAAATTAAATAATTCAATATAAAACATTAAACTAAAATTAAAAATGGTAATACAGGTATCAGACTTTATAAGAAGATACAGAAAAATACTTTGCAAAGTGTTATCTTTCTGACATTGAAAAAGAGAGGTATTTTTTATTATTAGAACACCAGAGAAAATCATTTTTACAGTTTAAAATGACCTTTTAGGAAGTTTTAAAGGTCATTGGTAGATGTATAACAAAATCATAAAATTTTGAGATTTTAGAGAAAAGATAGAGATTATCTGATGCAATCACTTCCTATTATGGGTGATTTGAGACCCATGAAATGACTTACTCCAAAGGTCTTTTTATATTAGCCTCTGTCACACTTTTTTCCCTATCCTTGGGATGTTACACCATAATCAAGTCTATCAGGGTCTTTATTGCCCCCACTTATAAGTTCTTAAGTATAGGCATGAGGCAAAAATGAATGTCTTTGCATCTCCATAATTCAACACAGAGCTAGGCATATGGTAAAAAGTCAATGAATATTTGTTGAATGAATGAAGGAATGAATGCTATTCCATGTATAAAAGTCTGTTCATGTGGGAAAAATAGTATTTCACATGGAATTGATGTCTTCTTCACTCATGTACATCTGTTCTTTTCACTGTCCATACTAGAACTCTTTATTTAGTAGTGGATACCAGGTGCATGATTTTGTTCCACATTAGTGAATCTAGATTTCTTAAGACTCATGAGTTCACGCGAGATGCCAAAGTTATCCCTAATCATCTGTGCCTAAATGCTTAACACAATTATCTATCCATGGGGATCTTACCTTTTCCAAATCAACTGTGAAGACTCTGGTTGATTATGTGTTGATCTTAGTTTTATCATCTTCAGGGAGGCAAAGTTGTTCTATATTTGATCTCTTCACATTTTCCTGGCAAAGATTAAGAATTTGGTTTGAATCTATGAAATTAATTTAAGGTGAGGCATACTATAAGTAGTAAATTAACTAAAGTCTGCTTCCAGTGGTTGTGAAACTGACCAATATGATAACCTGAATTAATATTTTCTTTTCATTCTCTTTTTTTTTGGTCAGCCTGGCAGAGCAATTTACTTATATATTTTTCCAGCTTTACCATGGTATACTTGACAAATAAAAACTGTATATACTTAAGGTGTACAATGTGATGTTTTGATATGTGTATACATTGTGACATGATTCATCACAATCAAGCTAATTAACATATCCATCACCTCACATAGTTATGATTTTTTGGGGTGTGTGGTGAAAACACTTAGGATTAATTCTCTTAGCAAATTTAAAGTACATAATACAGTATTATTAATATTTTCTTTCATGTAAGTCCAACAAGAGGAGGCCAAGTTGAACCATTAAACCGTAAGAAATCTTAGTATTTGACACTCTTATTCAGAATAAGTCTTTGCCTAAAAGACACAGCCCACCAGCCAATGCTCTTTGTAAGCAGATGGCTGAAGATATTGGCTTAATACTTAAAGGATAACTAACACTTTTTTTATTAGATTTTCTTGCACAAGATCACTGGTGTGTGGGTTCAATAGGTTATTTATTCTTCGAGGCTTACATATAAATAGGGTTGTGTGGGCTGAGTATTATTGGGATTGTAATCTTTGGTAAGATCACTGCTTCAGATATCTTCTTCTGCCTATAAGAAAGGGAGGAGCAGCAGATCATAACAGTGGGAGTCTTAAATCACGAGACAGCAAGTTATTGCCATTCACTTGCTTCTGTGTTCCACAGAACTCACTGTGTAATGCTCTGACAATGCTGTTGAACAAATACAGAGTTTTCAAAGAATTCTCTCTGCAGCAGCAAGATACAATGGTAACTTTTTGATATTATCACTTTTGTTCTTATATTCATTAGAAAATGAAGATTATAATCCTCCTCACAATTTAGATTCTTTTTCTATCAGTGAAACTAATTTCTGCGCCAGTTAATTATTCATATTGTATCAGAGTGATTATAGAAAAATGTCCTCCTATCATTAGTATAATGCTCTAGATAAAAAAATAAGCATTTCTCTTTTAATAGTAGAAACTCTTGAAATAGTATTAAAAGTATTAAGAGGGTACCCTTTGTGAGAATGGCTTGTTTCCTCTTAGGTGCTTGTTTTATTCTCCTATGACATTGGATCCATGTTTCAAAACTCTTATTCTTTGGGATATTAGGTAGCTTGAGAGGTTGTTATTATTTAGAGTGTATATTAAATAAACATATATGTGTAACCAGTTGGTTGAAGAGTTTAAATTCATTGGAATGTTATGATGAAATAGATCTACTCTAGTAACTGCCCCTAACTATTCTATGTTGACTCTAACCTTCCCATTGGGTAAAAGATCTCTTCATAACATCTTGGCAAGATTTCACAATGTTCATGATACCTATTGTTGTTAGAATAGTCTCATTTCAGTATTTAAGGCTTCAAAGTGTTCGTTTTAAAACTATGATGTCAAACTCTACAAAGTTTATCTCCCATCAATGCTCATTGCTTACTAGACATGAACTAGTCACTCCACATATATTTAGTCTCTGACAGAACACTATAAAGTAAATACTCTCATCCCCATTTTACAGACGAGGAAATTGAAGTTCATACAAGTTAAGTTATTTGTACAATTTGTACAACAATAAACAGTAACTATAGCTGCCTAATTCTGAAGCCTGAGCAATTTCAAGTAGAATAGATTATACAATTGTAAAGAAGGTTTCCTTATTACCCTTTGTACTACATTTAAGCCATTCTTCAAAGAAAGGCATTCTCCCATGAAGGCTCCAGAGGTTAAAAACTTACAAATATTTTTTCTCCCCTAAATAAAATTTCCTTTTCAATTTTCTTCATGGGCTTTCAATGTGGCCAACTTCTAATACCCACTCTTTATATACATCAATAGATCAACAATGCTGTCAATATTATTGTTATGTGCTTTGGTATGTGGACAGCATTAACCATAAAATCAAGATTTCTTATTTATAAGCCACAAAGCTAAATATAAGGAAGACCCCTGGGCCTTTATTTCTTCTTTTCCATTTTATTCAGAGGAGGAATGAAGTTTTTTGTTTAGTGGTCATTCCTATAGTACACATTTCACATTTTGAGACATTGATTCTTTTTGAGAACCCATTTTCTCCATTTCCTCTGGTTTCTGATTGACTTCCAAACCATCAGCAACTGTCAGACATTCATTTAGCTTGTTGTTTGTAGCACCAGCTTTATTTCCTTGACCAATAGTTAATCTTGAGAACCAGATTATCTGGAAATGTTGATATGTATATTTTCAATTTTCTCCAAGTATTCCATTACCTGTTTTGTGGTAACAGCTACCATGACAAGTGTTTGTTAATCTCTATTGATCTAACATGTTCCCTTTTTGAGCTCTGTATGTTCTTCCTTCCCAAATTCCCATGATTTATTCTTTTTTTTAATTTATATTTTTAATTTCAGAATATCATGGGGGTACAACACTTTGGCCATACACATTGCCCCTGTTCTGCCCGTCTCAGAGCCACAATCGTGGTCATCCCCCAAACTGTGCTCCCCCCATCCATTCAGTGAGAGTTTTTCCCATCCCTTCCACCCCCCTCCCGCCCGCCCTCAGATGAATGTTATTGCCTTGTGTGATGTAAGTGTTCATCAGTTAGTACCAGTTTGATGGTGAGTACCAGTGGTGCTTGTTTTTCCAATCCTGTGACACTTTGCTTCGAAGAATGGGTTCTAGCTCCAACCAGGATAATACCAGATGTGTTAATTCACTGTTGTTCCTTATTGCTGAGTAATACTCCATGGTATACATATACCACATTTTATTAATCCACTCGTGTATTGATGGGCACCTGGGTTGTTTCCACAACTTTGCAATTGTGAATTGTGCTGCTATGAACATTCGAGAGCAGATGTCTTTGTTATTAAATGTCTTTTTTTCTTTTGGGTAAATACCCAGTAGTGGGATTGCTGGGTCAAATGGTAATTCTACTTTTAATTCTTTGAGGTATCTCCATATTCTTTTCCATAGAGGTTGTACTAATTTGCAGTCCCACCAGCAGTGTATGAGTGTTCCTATCTGTCCACATCCCCGCCAACATTTGTTATTTGGGGATTTTTTGATATGAGCCAATCTCACTGGAGTTAAGTGATATCTCATTGTGGTTTTGATTTGCATTTCCCTGATGATTAGAGATGTTGAGCACTTTCTTATATGTTTGTTGGCCATTATTCCGTCTTCTTTGGAAAAGTTTCTGTTCATGTCCTTTGCCCATTTTTTAATGGGGTTGTTTGATTTTTTCTTGTTGATTTTCCTAAGTTCTGTATAGATTCTGGTTATCAGCCATTTATCAGAGGTGTAGCATGCAAATATTTTCTCCCATTCTATAGGTTGTCTGTTCACTCTAGTGATAGTTTCCTTGGCTGTGCAGAAGCTTTTCAATTTGATCAGGTCCCATGTATTTATTTTTGTTGCTGCTGTGATTGCTTTGGGGGTCTTCTTCATAAATTCTTTGCCTAGGCCAATGTCCATAAGAGTTTTTCCAACGTTTTCTTTGAGAATTCTTATGGTTTCATGTCTTAGGTTTAGATCTGTTATCCATTGTGAGTTGATTTTTGTGAGAGGTGAGAGGTGTGGGTCCAGTTTCAGTTTTCTACATATGGCCATCCAGTTTTCCCAGCACCATTTGTTGAATAGGGAATCTTTTACCCAGTGTACATTTTTCTGGAATTTGTCAAAGATCAGGTGACTGTATGAGGTTGGTTTTATATTTGGGTTCTCAGTCCTGTTCCATTGGTCTACGTCTCTGTTCTTGTGCCAATACCATGCAGTTTTGGTTACTATAGTCTTGTAGTATAGTTTGAAGTCTGATAGATAGATGCCTCCCAATTAGTTCTTTTTGCTTAAGATTGCTTTGGCTAGACGGGGTCTTCTCTGGTTCCACACAAAGCCTAGAATTATTTTTTCTAGATCAGCAAAAAATGATGTTGGTATTTTGATAGGGATTGCATTGATTCTGTAAATTAATTTAGGTAGCAAAGCCATTTTTACTATGTTGACTCTGCCTATCCAAGAGCATGGTAGGGCTTTCCATCTATTTACATCTTCTGCAATTTCTTTTCTCAGTGTTTCATAATTCTCTCTATATAGGTCTTTGACCTCCTTAGTTAGATATGTTCCTAAATATTTAATTTTCTTTGTTGCTATTGCAAAAGGTATTGCATCTTTAATTTGTTTCTCGGCTTGATTGTTATTAGCATATATGAAGGCTATGGATTTGTGTGTATTAATTTTGTATCCTGAGACTTTGCTGAATTCATTTATCAATTCCGGTAATCTCTTGGTTGAATCTTTGGGGTTTTCTATGTATAATATCATATCGTCTGCGAATAGTGAAAGTTTGACCTCTTCTGCCCCCATCTGGACGCCCCTAATTCCTCTGTCTTGTCTAATTGTTGTGGCCAGGACTTCCAGCACTATGTTGAAAAGAAGTGGAGATAGTGGGCACCCTTCTCTGGTGCCAGTTTTAAGGAGGAATGCCTTCAATTTTCCCCATTCAGTATGATATTGTCTGTGGGTTTCTCGTATATGGCTTTAATAGTTTCTAGGAATGAGCCATCTATGCCTATATTGTTAAGAGTTCTTATCATAAAAGGATGCTAGATTTTGTCAAAAGCCTTTTCTGCATCTATTGAAAGGATCATATAATCTTTGTTCTTCTTTTACTTATATGGTGAATTACATTTATAGATTTGCATATGTTGAACCATCCCTGCATCTCGGGAATAAAGCCCACCTGATCGTGATGAATTATTTTTTTGGCGTACATTTGCATTCGGTTTGCAAGGATTTTATTGAGAATTTTTGCATCTATATTCATAAGGGATATTGGTCTGTAGTTTTCTTTTTTTGTTGTGTCCTTTCCTGGCTTTGGTATCAAGGTGATATTGGCTTCGTAGAATGAGTCTGGGAGGATTCCATCCTTCTGGATATTTTCAAATAATTTCTGCAGTATAGGCACCAGTTCTTCTTTGTAGGCTTGGTAGAATTCAGGTGTGAACCCATCTAGTCCAGGACTTTTTTTTGTGGGTAGATTTTTTATTACTGCTTCAATTTCGGTGCTTGATATTGGTCTGTTTAGAAATTCTGTTTCTTCCTGATTGAGCCTAGGGAGGTAGTATGTTTCTAAGAATTTGTCCATTTCCTCCACGTTTTTGTGTTTGTGGGCGTAGAGATTTTTGTAGTATTCGAAGATGATGTTTTGTATTTCCATGGTATCAGTTGTGACTTCTCCTTTTTCATTTCTAATTGAGCTTATTAGAGTCCTTTCCTTTCTGCTTCTGGTCAACCTGGCAAGTGGCCTGTCTCTTTTGTTTATCTTTTCAAAGAACCAACTTTTTGTTTTATTAATCTTCTGTATTGTTCTTTTGTTCTCGATTTCATTTAATTCTGCTCTGATTTTGGTTATTTCTTTTCTTCTACTGGATCTAGGATTGCTTTGCTCTTCCTTTTCCATTTCCTTAAGATGATTCATTGGTTTACTGATTTGTGACCTTTCTGTCTTTTGGATGTGGGAATTTAAGGCGATAAGTTTTCCTCTCAGGACTGCTTTTTCTGTATCCCACAGATTTTGATAACTTGTGTCCCCATTATCGTTTAGTTCGAAGAATCTTTTGATTTCCATTTGAATCTCCTCCTTGACCCAATAATCTTTCAGCAACAGATTGTTTAGTTTCCAAGTGTTTGGATGAAGATGTTTCTGTTGGAATTGATTTCTAATTTTATTCTGCTGTGGTCTGAAAAGATACATGGCATGATTTCTATTTTTTTGAATTTCTTTAGATCTGTTTTGTGTCCTAGGATGTGGTCAATTTTAGAGAAAGTTCCATGAGCTGATGAGAAGAATGTATATTCAGTGTTATTTAGGTGGAGTGTTCTGTAGATATCTGTTAGGCCCAAATGTTCTAGAGTTCTGTTTAGGTCTTTTATTTCTCTATTTATTTTTTGTTTGGATGATCTGTCTAGTTCCATCAGTGGGGTGTTGAAGTCCCCTGCTATTATGGCATTGCTGTTTATTATGTTGTCTAGATCTAGCAGTATTTGCTTTATGTACCTGGGCGCTCCTGTGTTGGGTGCATAAATGTTTAGGTTTGTTAAATCCTCTTGTAAGATTTTTCCCTTCACCACCATATAGTGTCCATTTTTGTCCTTCTTTACTTTTGTTGCTTTAAAGTTTATATCATCTGAAATAAGGATGGCTACTATGGATTTCTTTTGGTTTCCATTAGCCTGGAAAATTGTATTCCATCCTTTCACCTTGAGTCTGAATGCGTCTTTGTGTGTAAGGTGTGTTTCCTGAAGACAACAGATACTTGGCTTGTATTTTTTAATCCATTCAGCCAGCCTATGTCTCTTCAGTGGGCAGTTCAAGCCATTTACATTTATTGAGAGAATTGATATTTGGGGTAAATTTCTGATTATTCTATTGGGTGGTGTCTTTTGTTTTACCTCTTGCGTCATTGTGGAATCTGGTTTCGGGGGGTTTAGCTTTTGCGTAGTTTTACATAGGTGGGTGTCTGTTGCTCTGTTTAGTGTATAATGCAGGTCTAAGCACTTCTTGCAAGGCCGGTCTGGATTTTGCAAATTCTATCAGTGATTGCTTATCTGGAAATGTCTTTGTTTCTCCCTCATATAAGAAGCTTAGTTTGGCAGGATACAGAATTCTGGGTTGGCCTTTGTTTTGTTTTAGGAGACTGATGATGTGTCCCCATTCCCTTCTGGCTTGTAAGGTTTCAGCTGAGAAATCTGCAGTTAATCTGATCGGTTTCCCTTTGTAGGTTACCTGCTCTTTTCGTCTTACAGCTCTGAGGATTGCCTCTTTTGTGTTTACTTTGGTCAGTCTAATAATTATGTGGCATAGTGAATGCCTTTTCACGTTGACTCTCCCAGGGGTCCTGTGTGCTTCTTGTACTTGGATATCGAGATTTCTGGCTAAGCCATGGAAATTTTCCTCTATTATTCCTTCAAATAAATTTTCCAGCCCACGCGAATTTTCTTCCTCTCCCTCAGGGATGCCTATGATCCTTATGTTTGGCCTCTTTACATAATCCCACATTTCTTGTATGCTTTTTTCATGCCTCTTGTTTTTGTGTTCTTTCTCTTCAGCTGATTTATTGAGCACATAGGAGTTGTCTTCTAGCTCTGAAATTCTTTCCTCTGCATGGTCCAGCCTATTCTTAAGGCTTTCCACTGTGTTTTGTAGATCCTGGAATGGTTCTTTCATTTTTAGGATTTCTATTTGATTTTTCTGTAATATTTCTATTTCTTTTGAGAATTTTTCATTCATTTCTTGCATTTTTCTTGTGGTTTCTTTGTGCTGGAATTCAATTTTCTCTTGAATTTCATTGAGATTTCTTATAATCCATAAATGAAATTCCTCTTCTGTCATTCTACCCATTTCATTTGGGTTGGTATCCATTGCTGAGGAACTGATGGTTTCTTTTGGGGGTGACTTTTTACTCTGATTTTTCATGTTCCCTGAGTTCTTTCACTGTTTTTTTCTCATCTGGCCTCTTGGTCGAGAGCTGGGGGTGTTAGAGCTAGTTTATGGCCCTGTCACCAGGCCCACAATTTTCGTTCCTTGGCAAAGCCAGGGAGAGAAGTAGTGGCCTGTATTGCCTTAGGTGTATTTTAGCAAGTTTGGTGGATCTTGAGTTAACTCTGACCTGTGGTCTTCTCCTGTTCCCAGTGGAGTGTGGTGAGAATGACCTCCCAGCTTGGGCTCTAAGCTAGTGAATACTACTTGAGGATATCAGTCCACAGCTCCCTATTAGCTAGGTATTCTGTTATGTCCGTGGCAGACTCTGATCTCCCAGTTGGGGTATGCGAAAGCCCCGTGCTTTTGGAGGGGCCTTGTAGCTCCTAGGGGTTACTTTGACCCTGCTCCTCTTGAGGTGCACGTAGAAACACAATTTCTTTTGGCTGCAGTGTAAGAGCTGAATTGGGAAAATTCTACACAGCTCAGAGGTTGCTTATCTAGTCACATGTGTCTGCCCTTCTGATGTGCGTCTCCGCGTGATACTGGTTGATGGGGGATCTCCAATTGTGTACCTCTTTTCCACCACTGGACCCTAAGGTGAGGTGGATGGCCATCTCTATCCCCAGTAGTCTCCACTGGGGGGATGTTCCCACAGGGAGGGGGGAGTAGTGGCCACTGGAAGCGCTCTTGTATGGCACGAAATTCCCTATTGAAGTGGGCAGGATTATGGGGAGCTGCTCTGGTTCAGCCTGTGGCTCTTGAGGTATTTGGTTGTCATGAGAACCAGCAGTTATACCAAATGAGTCACTATGGCCAGCAACCTTCAAAATGACTGATCTCTGGGATACAGGAGGGCTGGGACCTGAAGGGTGGGCACTAGGACCAGCACGGAGCGGACTTGTCAGAGGCCAAGGCCGGGATAGCAGGACCAGATGGACGAGCTGCAAGCTGTTTCCAATACACAAAGGTCCTGTCGCTACAGTTCCGGGATCTCGTTCCATCTGGAACCCACGGATACAGCTGTCCCTGACCACCAAAGGCAAAGCCTGTCTCGCCCCAGCAGAAGAGCCCCGGGCCTGGGCGGGGCGGAGCTAGAGACGCGGCTCACAGCTCCAGGCGGGCGGCTTCAAAGATGGCGGCCGCCGCCAGCCTGGCGCACAGCCGGGCTCGGATCGCTCCCGGAGCGCAGCTTTTCTCCACTGGCCGCGACAGTGGCAGTTGCTAGCAACCTCTAAGGGCATGTCCCACTCTCCGTTAAACTCCTTGGCCCAGTCCCGGTGACTTCCAGTGGCGCAGTGCCGGCCTGCGGGTTCCCACGCACTGTCCCGGGAAGCTGTATCTCCGCCCAGTGTGATCCCCAGCCCTGCGCGGTCTCTGTATACTGCAGCTGAGGGTTGTGTTCGGCTTTCGCGATTACTCCAACTCCACAGCGTCTGTTGTCTTGTGCAACCGCCCTGCCCCAACTCTGGGCTTGTCCCTGACTGAGTGTATGGGGAGGTGCATATCCGCTTTGGGGGCAGGTCGCGCTGCGCGGACCTGGTGAGCGCGTCCTTCCCGCGCTCTGGGCTCTATTGTGCTCCGTGTGCCCTCCGATCTTTGTGAAAATTTTGTACCTGTTTTCTTAGGCTAGGCGTTCCGCATTGTTTCTCTATAATTTGCAATGCTGTTTTCAGAGTGAGCGGTCCGTGCTCACATGTAACCACTGGCGTTCTTCACCTTCTTCCCTGGGAGCGGTGCAGTGGGAGGACTCTATCAGACCGCCATTTTTCCTCTCTCCACCTCATGATTTATTCTTTCACTCCTTTTGCTAATACATTTGTTTTTGTTTTAGTTCTTAAGTCTACTTAAAAGCACTTATAAAAGCCTTTTTAAGCTCCCTTAGCATTAGATAATTTTTGACCAATATTTGATATTAAATAATACATGACTTGGAATTCCATGAAGAATTGAGAGAATCCTAGCCAATTTGAAAAATGTTCATGGTCATCCTGATCAAAATAGCTCACAGATATGTAATGAGATCCTTTCAACTAATGCCAAGGTAATTATGCAAAGTTCACCTTACCCCCAACAATCCAATTTTTAAAGACAAAAAAGTCTAATTTTTTATCTTTATCTCTAATTTGTTGCTATAACTAGGGAAATAGTATTCCCAAATTCAAGATTTATCTAAAATTTTAATGCTACTGCTACTTGCCCAATAAATTATCCAGACCGTTTGATCAAAATGAACCTTTAGGGTTTTGACTGTTAATCTGTATTTCACTTTACTTTTGTTCTCCACTTTTATAATTGTCTTTTAAGCAAAGAGAACCTGAAATAAACCATAATAGACATTTTTAAATCACACAATTTCAATTGTGATTGGTGTGTATAAAGTTTATCATGTGGAAGATTTTGAAAAATCAGATGAGGAGAAAAGAAAGGTGGTCAGGTCATTTACTTTTTATTGGAAAATAAGATTTTTGTCTAATTCTGTGTGTTTGAATTGAAAAACCTGTTTTAGTTATCTAAGTGAATAATTGATTAGGATTATATCCTTTACTGTATAGACATAATTGAAAGTACATGGTCTGTAGTTTTTCATGGACATCATCAGCTGAGGAACTCTGAAAATATGGATTTTTTTGGCTGACTTTGAAAATTTCTGTTGCAACTCATGGCATAAATATCATGTCATTTTTAAAAAACAACTCCACCTGTGCACCAGTATCTTCTGTCTTATGAAAATATAAACCTAGGTTGTTGAAAGTGACATTACAAGTCACATGGAAAAATAAACTTCCATCTTATCACAACTTTTGCTTAAGTATAAAATCAGACTTCATTTATTCATACATATCTTCAATTAAAACATTTTATTGGGGAACTTCTATATGCCATAAACTGCCATGATAATCAGCAGTATGGACACAAGAACAAATTAAGCAGTCATTGAATTCAAGGAGCTTAAGCTCTAGTGGTGAAAAATTGGGTGATAATTAAAACAAAGTATGTTGTATGCTTATGAAGAAATAAAAACTTAGTGCTAAGGGTGCACACAGAAAAGACACCTCAGGCTATTATAATGGTTTGCTTCTTTTGAATATTTATGTAGAAAAGTGTGCCGCATATGGTTATAAATTTACAAATATACCATCCTTCTTTTGAATAAGATGTTGGCTAACAGACAAGAGATTTGAACAGAGGGAAGGATATTTATTACACCTTAACTAATTATCTTTTGAAATAAAGATACACCTTGTTTTAGGAAAATCAATTGTATATCCCAGACAAGCAAAAACAGAGAGAATTCATCACCACTAGACTGGCTATACAAAAAATGCTCAAGGGATTCCTATATCTGGAAGTGAAAAAATGATAACCACTATTATGAAAACACACAAAACTATAAAACTCACAGTTAGAGCAGGTACACAAAAGAGAAAGAGAAAAGAATCAAACCTTGTCTCTACAGAAAACCATGAAACTGTAGTGATAAACAGTAAGAGAGGAAGAAAGAAGCAAAGGATTTACAAAACAATGACAATGTAATTAACATAATGGCAGGAGTAAGTTGTCAGTTGTCAATAATAACATTGCATGTAAGTGGATTAAATCCTACACTTTAATGATATAGACTAGCTGAATGGATTTTTAAAAAATGACTATTGCTTCCTACTATATGCTGCCTACAAGAAACACTTCACCTGTAAAGACCCAAATAGAATAAAAGTGAAGGGATGGAAAAAGATATTCTACACAAAGAGAAACCAAAAGTAACCAGGAATAGCTATACTTATATCAGATAAAACAGACTTCAAGTCAAAAACTATAAAAGGAGACAAAGAAGGTCATTATATAATGATAAATGCATCAATTCAGCAAGAGGATGTAACAATTGTGAGTATATATGTGCCCAACACCAAAGTACCCAGATATAAAGCAAATATTATTAGATCTATAGAGAGAGACAGAAATTAATACAATAATAGTTAGGACCTTCAACACCCTACTGTCAACATTGAACAGATCATCTAGACAGAAAATCAATAAAAATATATTGGGTTTAAACTGCACTTTAAACCACATGAACCTAACAATCATTTACAGAACATTTTATCCAACAGCTGCAGAATGCACATTCTTTTCATCAGCATATGGAACATTCTCTAGGATAGACCATATGTTATGCCACAAAACAATTCTCAACAAATTTAAAAGAATTAAAATAATATCAAGTATATGTTCTAATGATGATGGGATAAAACTAGAACAAGAACAATCACTGAAATTGTACAAATACATGGAAATTAAACAATATCTTCCTGAATGACCAATGAGTCAATGATGAAATTAAGAGGAAAACTTAAAAAATTCTTGGAATAAATGAAAATAGAAACACAGCCTATCAAAACATACGGGATATAGCAAAAGTAGTATTAATGGGGAAGTTTATAGCATAAACACCTATAACAAAAAAGTAGAAAGATTTGAAATAAACAACCTAATGATGCACCTCAAGGAATCAGAAAAGCCAGAACAAACCAAACTCAAAATTAGTAGAAGGAAAGAAATAATAAAGATCAGAGTAGAAACAAACAAAATTAAGACTAAAAAAAAAACCTACAAAAAATCAACAAAACAAAAGTTATTTTTTAAAAGAAAACAAAATCAATACATCACTAGCTAGATTAATCAAATACGAGAGAAAAGACTCAAATAAGTAAAATTAGAAACAAAAGAAAGACATTAGAACTGATACCACAGAAATAGAAAGGATTATTATAGGTTGTTATGAACAACTCTACACCAACAAATTATGAAACCTAGTGGACACGGATACTTCTTCCTAGACACATACAACCTACCAAGATTGAACCAAGAAGAAATAAAAAACCTGAATAGACCAATTATGAGTAATGAGACTTAATCTGTAACAAAAAATATCTCCCATCAAAGAAAAGCCCAGGACCTAATGGCTTCACTGCTAAATTCTACCAGGCATTTAAAGAAGAACTAATAACAATTTTTCTCAAACTCTTTCAGACAATTGAACTGGAGAGAATTCTTCCAAACTTGTTCTATAAGGTCAGCATTACCCTGATACCAAAACCAGACAAGGACACACACCAAAAGGAAATTATATGCCAATATCCCTGATGAAAACTATAGGCCAATATCCCTAATTTTTGCATAAATGCAAAAATCCTCAACAAAATACTGGCAGACTGAATCTAGCAGCACATTAAAAAGATTATTCACCATGATTAAACAGCATTTATCCTAGGGATGCATGGATAGTTCAACATATGTGAATCAATAAACATGACACATCACATCAACAGAATGAAGGACAAAAACCATATGATCAATGGACACACACAAAAATAATCTGATAAAATTCAACATCCTTTCATAATAAAAACTCTCAACAAGCTAGGTACAGAAGGAATGTTCCTCAACACAATGAAGCCCATCATGACAAAACCACAGCTAACATCAATGAAAAGTTGGAAACTTTTTTCTAAGATCTGGAACAAGACAAGGATGCCCATTTTCAGCACTTTTATTCAACATAGTCCTGGAAGTCCTAGCCAGAGCAATTAGACAAGGTAAAGAAATAAAGAGCATCCAAATTGGAAAGCAGGAAGTCAAATTGTCCCCATTTTCAGATGACATAACCTCATACATAGAAAACACTGAAAGGTCCACCAAAAAACTCTTAGAATTGCTAAACACATTCAGTAAAGTTGAAGGATAAAAAAATCCAACATACAAAAATTAGTAGCATTCCTATACATCAACAACAAACTAGCAGAAAAAGAAATCAGGAAAGCAATTCCATCCACAATATCTACAAAAATAAAATAAAACGCCTAAAAATAAACTGAACCAAAGAGGTGAATGATCTCTACAAGGAAAACTATAAAACATTGATGAAAGAAATTGAAGAAGACACAAAACAATGGAAAGACATCCCATGTTCATAAATGGAAAGAATTAATATTGCAAAAATGACCATACTACCAAAAGTGACCTATAGATTCATTGCAATTCCTATCAAAATACCAATGACATTTTTCACAGAAATAGAAAAAACAATCCAAAAATTTGTATGGAACCACAAAAAACCGCAAATAGCCAAAGAAATTCTGAGCAAAAATAATAAAGCTGGAGGCATCAAACTATCAGACTTCAAAATATAGTACAAAGCTATAGTAACCAAAAGAGCATGGTACTGGCACAAAAACAGACACCTAGACCAATGGAACAGAATAGAGAATGCAGAAATAAATGCATGTATTTACAGCCAACTTATTTTTGACAAGGGCATCAAGAACATTCATTAGGAAAGGGACAGTCTTCAATAAATGGTTCTGGGGAAACTGGTTATCCATAGGCAGAAAAATGAAACTAGACCCCTATGTCTTACCATGTATAAAAAATAAACTCAGAATGGATGAAATACTTAAATATAAGATCTGAAACTTTAAAACTACGAGACAAAAACGTAGGGTCAGTGCTTCAGGTCATTGGTCTGGGCAAAGATTTTTATAGAGAAGACCTCAAAAGTGCAGGCAACAAAAGTAAAAAGAGACAAATGGGATTATATCAAACTATAAAGCTTGTGCACAACAAAGGAAACAATCAACAGAGTGAAGTGACAACCTGCAGAATGAGAGACAATATTTGTAAACTGTTCATCTGACAAGGAATTAATATCCAAAACATACAAGGAACTCAAACAACTCAATAGCAAAAACCAAAAAAATTCATTAAGAAATGAGCAAATGAGTTAAAGAGATATTTATCAAAAGAAGACATACAAATGGCTAATAGGTATATGGAAAATACTAAACATCACTAATCATCTGGGAAATGCAAATCAAAACTACAAGGAAATATCATCTTACCCCAGTTAGAATAGCTATCAGAAAAAGACAAAAAATTAACAAATTTGGTGAGGACGTGAAGAAAGGGGAACTCTTATACACTGTTGGTGGGAATGCAAATTAGCATAGCCATTATGGAAAGCAGTATGGAGGTTCCTCAAAAAACTAAAACTAGAACTACCACATGATCTAACAGTTCTGCTACAGAGTATATATATCCAAAGGACATTAAATCAGTACGTTGAAGAGACATTTGCATTCGCATGCTTATTGCAGCACTATTCACAATAGCAAAGACATGAAATCAGCTCAAGTATGCATCAACAGGTGAATGGATAAAGAAAATGCAGTATATATACACAGTAGAATACTATTTAGCCATAAAAAAGAATAAAATTCTGTCATTCATGGCAACATGGATATGCCTGGAGGACATTATGTTAAGTGAAATAAGCCAGGCACAGAAAGATAAATACTGCATGTTCTCACTCACATGTGGAAGCTAAAAAAGTTGACCTCATAGAAGTAGAGAGTAGAATGTGGTTACTCGAGGTGGGGAAGTGTAGGGGGGTGGAAGATAGCCAAAGGCTAGTTAATGGATACAAAAGTACAGCTTGATAGAAAGGTTTAGTTTTATTGTTCTATAGGAATATAGGACAATTAACAACAATGTCTTGCATATTTTCAAAGAGCTAGAAGAGTGAATTTTGAATGTTCCCAACACAAAGAAATAACAAATTCTTTGTGTGATAGGTATTCTAATTACCCTGATTTGATCATTACACATTGTATACATATATTGAAATATCACACTGTACCCTATAAATATGTACAATTATTATGTGTCAGCTAAAAAAATAATAGAAGCAATTCTGCAGAAGAATGGGCTCAGTGAAAAAAAAAAGCAAAAAAGTGAAAAGAAAATCTATTATATAGACTTTCAATTAACAAATTGGTAATAGTAGTTAATTCATAATATAAAACATGCTTTGGATTTATGGAATTTTAAAATGGAAATACATTCTATTGTTTAATAATATTACCTGTTTGGAGAAAATAGCCATTTTAATATACAGTTTTTTCAGTTATTGAAAATATCTAAACAACAACAACAAAAAAAATGGAGACTGCTAATTCTCCATTTGGAGAGTGTGGACTCTCCAAGAACTTTGAGGAAATTCCTTTGGGTAAGGGTGAGGAAGCGAGGATGATAATAGTGATCATCAGTAGATAGGAATCCCAAAGTGCTACCAAAACTGTATGCTCCAAAGAAAAACTAACTTCTGGGTGAGGATCACATTGCCATCCATACCAAAGCTGCTAACAATAGAGTAACCAATAAACATGGATTTGGCCTTGACAACCACGTTCTCCTTGCAAAAAAAAAAAATCAACACTATTTCTTAAAGAGTAAGGCAATTCAGATTTTGCATTTTATTTAAAACAATCAGAAAATAAAATGCACTTTACAGATATATACTTTCAGTAATCTTGTCAATATTCTACCTATTTTGTAAGCATTGCCTTTAACAGGATATTCCTGATGATCTCAAACTGGGATTGAGGTTCCTTTTTTTTTTTTTTTTTTTTTTTTGCTAAAATAGTGACCTTGCTAGACATCTAGTTGCACTATCTGGTATGTACAGAAGCTTTTGTTTTAGGCTGAAGAAAAATGGAGTTTAGTGTTCTTCATTGGATAAAGATCAGACACCACAGCAATGGTGGAGAGGATGGTCTCTATTCTAGAGTGTTCTAGGATATAGTGTGTCAATATATGGTTGGAAACAGAAGCTAACCTCTTTCACGTAAGACTCTGGCACAAGCAGCATTGCTTTGAGCTCTTCAATAAGGGTTGAGCCATTCTCTTCCCCACTACCAGCCACAGTGCATCATTTAGTACCTTGAGGATATCAAGGAGGCAGATCCATGCTGTGTTCAATGCGGTATGGCAATGACCAAGGGCCTTCCTCAGGGAGATTGTAGGTAAAAACCATGAATACGACAGAGTGGAAGAACATGAATGGCAGGAACTCAGGTCATCTGTCAGCAGGTGAGAGTAATAAGCCAATGGAACTTTCATATTGATTATTTTTTTCCGTAGGCTACTGGTGCTAGAAAGCCAGAGTCTTTCCCTTTTAAAAAGGTCCATTTTACTAGAGATAGGGGGATGTTGGACATGGAATGCTGAAAATCTGTTGTGGTCTGTAACAAGCTTTTCTGTGTGTCTAAGTGTGATAATCTTTTACAACTTACACTATATAATACTGCATAATTAATTTACCAAATCCCTGTCCAGATCATTCACTTTAGGAACTTTCATGATCAATATTGATTACTGTAACCAAAATGATTGTATGAGAATCCATATCAAATATTAAGGTTGACCAAACAGTTTGCCACACTGAACATTTATTTTTGGTGGATAGATCCATCAAATAGGTCTTTATTTAGGCTCATTAAAAAAAATGGACTAAGGATTTTTTTTTTTTTTTGGTAAAGATGACTCATGGAAGAGATATGAGACTAAACCTGCTCATACATGACCTCTTTAGACAGGCTGAAAATGTACTTCTCTTAACAATAGTGATAATGTCAACTTGCATTTGCATAGCAAGATTTTCAAAGGTCTTTCTCTTCTATTATTTCACATTATTCTCATGACAATTCTGTCATTTAAACAACACAGTTATTCCTCTCTTCGTTATGTAAATGATGAAACCAAAGAAAGAGGTTATACTGAAAGCATAGTCAACAAGAAAATGCAATTCCTTTAACTAAGACCCCAGCACACTCCAGTAACCAACATGGTTTCCTTAAGACCACTGAAGAACTTTAATTTTTTGACTGCTATGTGTCCAGCAACTACATTATAAATTGTCTCAAAGTTCATTGAAATACACTCAGATTTTACTGTTTTTTGTTCCTTCTTTAGACATTTCACTTGACTGAGAGTGGGAATAAGATATGTCCAAAATTGGCTGGCTTGAATCACGTACAACAGAAAATGGTTCCACTGATTTTTAGGTATAACGTGAGACATGTGCTAGAATGGTTTGGTTACTACTGGCTATGTCATTCTTTTATCCTTTGTATTTTTAATGATCGTTTTCTTGTGCATGAATTATTTGCTCAACTGTATTGTAAACTCCTCTACAGTAGAAATGATAATTTATACTTTGTATTCTTAACACCCAGCTTAAACACAGGCAGTCACTAAAAATAAATGTTTGTTGATTATGCTTATGGAGAAAAGAATTTAATGTACGCATATAATTGGGAGTCAATAGTTTCCAAATGAATAAAAATTGCTGAAAGAATAGCTCCTTTCAGGTTATCAAATGTACCATGCAACCTAAGCATGACTCCCCATCTGCTATACTTAGGCTTTTTATATTATATCATGTTTCATACAGGAAATGTCACTGTAATACTAACTTTGTGATGTTCTCCTCCACTGCTATATAGTATGTTTTGATCCATATGAAGTTCATTCATCCAGCAAACACTTACTGATCTCTCATTGGCAGAGATCATGTCATGCTGGATACAAGCTCAGCATATAGAGATATGCATAAAATTGGCCCAGACTTTGAGAAAATTTACATTTTATAGTTAATTTAAAACATGTGCATCTCCTATTTCTATCTCTTCTCACCGTTTCTCCTCAACTTTTCTCAAATTTGTTTATTTAGTCCAGTAGCAACTGATTAATAACAAGAAGGCTTCCATTTATTGAATATTCACTGAGTAGCTAGCTGTGAGGAACAGTGCTATGCGCTCGTCACACAATGCCTTGTTGAATTTCATTTAAGCCCTGGAGAAAACCTACTAGGTAGTTATTATTGCCATGTTTCTTTTATAGCTTAGAAAGTAAAGGTGTGGAGTGGTTGAGTGATTTGCATGGAACCCACAGCTCATGTGGAGGAGCTAGGATTGCACCCAGATTTGCTCTCTTCAAATTCCATTCACTTACCCACTGTAGCGTTGCTACCATTCAACTAAAGTGAAGGAAATGTTTTGCATAACTGTTGGACTTCTGTTCCATGCACATGTTTTTTTTTTTTTTTTTTATCCATGATGTGTATGAATCAATAGGAACACATGTATAGAATATAAGGGTGTGGAGAGGGGCTTGAAATAAAATCCAGGTATACTGAAGGAAGTGAGGCTGTTCAGATGGAAAAAGAAAACTGTGTAAAGGGATAGAACACCTTTTTGTCTTGAAGACTGTCATGTTGGAATGGAATTTTGCTTGTCTGTGACTCCAAGGGTAAAGCTAAGAGAAGGTCATAAGTTAAAAAGAAACAAGTTTGGGCTCCCTATAGGGAGGATTTTCTCGTAGAATTGTTGTAGAAGAAATTAATTCAGAAAGAAGAGAATCCAATGTGTGGAGAAATTTAAACATGAGAGTGTTGTGGCGTGGCCTCAGCAGGATAGGGAAGTGGATGAGAGATTGTGACTCTAGTCCTGCCTCTGGCTCTGGAGGCTAAATTGCAGGAGAAACTGGCTGTTTTAAACAGCCCCCAGGATTAGCCCCACCGAGCAGTAGATGTCACTGTTTCATAGAAAGAGGAGAAAAGGGCCACCTTTCTGGTTGCAAATAAGATACTTTTAAGAGATATATTTAGATCGCCCTCCATTTTATATAGAGAGATGTTTCTAAAAACATTTAGGATTAATGGTATATCTAAGAAACATGCAATGAAGGACCCAACATTTTATAGCATTTAAAAAAAAACTCATAGGACTTATTTTTATTGAAAAGGCTAACCCAACATTGCAGTGGAAGACTATATTAGTTTCAAAAGCTCACCATGCATAAGATGAGAGCTAATGAAAAGGCAAAAATTCCCGTTCCTTAGCTACTGGTGGTATTGATACACACACACCCCACACACGTTTTGACCCAATGCTTATTTTGTCCTCCTTCTGTCCCTCTCTTCTTTCTGTGCTTAAATCAAGCTCTGTACGGAAAGGGGCATGTCCTGAGTACATATTGGCTAATATATTTATATTTCTCATTTTGTAAGGACACTCAAGCTGAGATCACCACATATCAAGTTCCAGGCAAAGGGAGTTTTCTTGCCAAAGTTAAAATCTGCTAAACCTGAAGGTTGGGATTGAAATGACTCCTCAGCTCCAAAGAAAGTTACAGGGTCATTGACATCGTTTAGTAATAGGAGACAGCAAAGCCCTATGGACCACATTCAAAGTGTACGCTCTTCCCTCTCTGCTTTGTCTCCTCAGTTCCAAAGATTCCCTGTGGAGTACACAGGGCCTGATCCTCATTTGACCTGTCTCCCTGGGGAGCCTCTCTCTGGCTAGAGGTTTATTTTACTTCAAAGAGACTTCAAAGAGAGAGAGAGGGAAAAGAGCAGATGGGGTCCTTTAAACCTGCCCTCTTCATTGGCTATGAACTACTTCAACAATGACTTCCTAAGAATCTATAAACGTGTGCAACTCCTGGTTGCATTCTCTTAAGGAGCTTATACTCTCTGAGGAGGGACAAAATGTAGACAAATGACCTAATAAAAAGAGGAATGCACCCTAAAAGTAGAACAAAGAGCCATATGTTTTAAAATAGGAAAGTGAACTGGAATAATCATAGAAAGCTTTTTGGAGCATATGGAATTTTAATTATGATGCTGAAGAATAGGCAGAATTTTGATACATAGAAAAGACAGGGGAATGACATTCTTAAAAAAAAAGAAGTGGTCATAGTATAGGTTCAAAAGTGGAATAGGAAGGCATTTTGGGTTCTTGTTCAGATTAGTTGAAATGTAGGGTTTATAAAGGGAAAATAAGACTAACACAAATTGTGATCATGATCTTGCTATGATGTGAGGATTAACACTGAATGGTTTTCAGGAAGGAAATGACAGTTCCAACAGGAATGCTTTAGAGAGATTACTATAATAATCATCATATTGCCATGTCCTTTTTTTTTTTTTTTTTTGGCTTATACAGGAGTGATATTCTTTGTAATAGGAGGTCAGAGTAAGGAATGTTGGTATACCATTTGGATCTTTAAGAGTATGGGCAATTTGGGAAGTTACTATGGGGATTTCAGTCTAGTAGGAGAGAAATAAAACATTGCAATGAGATCACAGAGCACAGATTATAAAGCATGAATTAGTAACTGCCATCATAATACTTTAATTAGCAGCACTAGAGTTGAAACATGGAAAGCAGATGGTGGCAGCCACTCAAGGTTAGGAATGTACGTGTTAAGTAGGGCAGAGAATAAAGAAGCCTTAAAATTCTAGCATACAGAGAGGACAGGTTTGAGAATGCCTAAGCATAGCTTCTGTTCAGGTGGAAAGGTAATTACATGTGTATGTATATCTACCATTTTCTGAGCATATGTGTGCAAGGCAATGTACTATTTTTACAAATCTATGAATTAGATGCTGATGTAGTCATCTCACAGACAAGGAAATGGAGAGTAGGAATGGGACTAGTATGGCTGGTATGAGACAGGATTAGGATTCTAACTCAGGCTGGTTGGGATAGAAGAAAGTGGTTGGTTGTTTCCTTTTGAATAGGAGGGTGAAGATAAGCAGAGAAGTCTCTTTTAGAGAAGCCTGGGCCAAGGCATGTCAGGTGGCTGTTAGGATGTAAAAGGAGAATAATACAATGGAGGCCAAGGAAGTGCAATTTTTGTTTTGATGACTATTCATTTCATATCTTAGATGATAATGGGATTCTGCAAAATTAATGTAATATGAAATAGTAAATCGTAGGATCAAAGTGGCTTCCTGGAGGAGCACGAGCTAACATTCCAGTGTTACTGTTAACATCTCCCAAAATCCAGTGAAAGAAATACCACTCTGGGCAGCAGGAGGATCCTGGAGTTGGTCACTCTATAGCAACTGGGGCCCATACAAGAGAGAACCTCAAGTTGTGAGTACAGGAGCACTTCAGGGCGTCTGGTTGAAACTCCTCCCATAGAAGGTAGGAGAGTGCACCAAAGCTGGAGTAGAAAGGAGGCTGAGGCACATGTGGACTAGGTGTTCCTGGGGACAATGCTTGGCCAATCCCAGCAACTAGGGAGATATTTACAAAATATAAGATTGGGGGCTTGAAAGAAGAGGGGCTGAGGCTTAATCCTTTTCTTGGCTCCCCTGGTGGCTCTGCTGTAAGTATGGCACTGCTTCTAATGGACACTTCAGTGTTGAAGAGCACATTTTCTGCAGTCAGAGAGAACCACTTTGGATTCCCAGCCCTGTCACTTACTAGCTGTGTAATTTTGAACAAATTACTTCCCTGAGTTTCAGTTCTCTTATTCTTATAAAAGTAGGACTAAGATATGTCTCTTATCAGCTACTTGGTATTTGCTCAACAACTAAAAGTACGGTAACTGGCACATTGTCCAAATCAAAAATTGGTAGCTTCTACTAGCTGATAGTAGGTCATGGAAAAAGGAAAGAATCTGTCTAACAACAGAAGTTTGTTTAAAAAATTCAGATTACTTTGTATAAAGTTATCAAATAGTATTCATGGTAGGATCTTATTTTTGTTTTTCATTTTTTGTTTTTTTCTTTTTGCTATTTTAAGGATCTTGTTTTGTAAAAGGAAAAAAAATAAAGGAAGATTGGAATAAAGTGAGAAACAATGTGGAAGGTGGTGAATTAATGATTGTTCTTTTTCAGTTTTGTGTGTGTATATTTTCTGTGTATTTTTTGGGTATATAATTAATACATGTTGTTTTTGTAATTTAAAAAAGTAATGGAATTTGATTGGAAGAATTGTATTAAGAAAGCAAAAGTGTAGCTCAAACAGACATTTTTAGATCTATGTTTCTCACTGTTCTCCATGTCTCAAATTCAAAATGTTCCAAAGTTTCTAATTTTTTTTCTAATGAACCATTTTTGGTTCATTTAGTGTTTTAAATACATTACAATACCACACCTAGCAATTTTAAGAGACACACTTGTTCATGTATACATTTATAACTCAATCTGTATTACCCCAAATTTTCTCCATTCAGACACAACTGGTTTTATTTTATCTGTTCCACTCCATTTCTTGTCCATATATAAACATGTACCACATATTGTAATCATAGAGTATATAGAGATTTTGTATGCTTTTTTTGCATTGCTCCATAATCTCCATACTTATGATTTTTCATGGCTGTTTAGTAATCTTCTATTAAGCACTATGATCTTATTTGTTCATTTCCCTAAGTTTGAACATTTCAGACACTTCTACATTTTTATAAGCATGGACTAACCCCATGGCCATAAACTTTTTGCAAATATGTATAACCTTTTTCTTCATGTAAACTGTTTCCTTAGTATAAAATTTTTTTCAGAGATAGGGTAATGTTTTCTAGTTACTAACATTTATTGCCAATTGTTTTTCAAAATGGCTCTATGGATTTAAAATGCCATTCCTCTGGCCACTTTAGTAATTTCTTGATCCTCTGGTCCAATCTCACATGATCCCTATTATCATTTTAATTTGTATTTCTCTGAATACTAGTCTGTTTAAGCATTTTCACTTACATGCTCACTTTTTATATTTCCTCTTGTACCTCTAATATTTGTAAATAAATGTAACCTTTTCAAGTTTCTTTATCATTGTCTTTCCTTCACTTGTTTTAGATCTAACAAAAAGTATTCATTCTACTTTTTTTGAATTGCCCCCAAAATGCCAAATGCTACAATTGGAGATCAGAAATAGAAAACAAATCTAACAATTGTTTTGCTTTTGTGTCATCTGACACTCAGGAAAGAAACTGAGGGCTTCAATATGCCCTTACTGAACATTCTGAGGCCTGGGACACTAACTGAACAGTCTCCTGGTGGCATCAGTTGTTGGGACAGTCAAAACCATCATATTTGAATAACAGATTGGATTGCTGACCAGGATCAACTCTTTATGGGCCAGTTAGTTTGGTTGTTATAGCAACAAAACGTGATTGGGCATTCAATTATTCAGTCACTAGATCAGCAACTGAGCTGCAAACAGTACATTCTGCTGATACTGAAGGCTGCCTTTCCCTTCTCAATAAAACTTATGCCAACGTCCATCTGAAAAATTTTCAAGGTTTAGTCTTTCAAGTTGGAATTTTCTCTCCCTCTCCTTCCTGTCCGCCCCCAGAAAAGGGATCCAGCACTTCCTATGAATATTTGTGTCAGCTTAAGTCAGAAATCATGCAAAGATGTGCACAGTGGTTAAACCGGATAGAATGCTATGCCACTTATGAGATCTGAACTTTGGGAAACTGAGGGGATTTAATTCGCTTTACTCAATTTTATAGGAGAACCAGAGAAGATGGCTGCCCTGGAGGATCAAGTAGTTTCTCTCCTTTCTGGCACTTCCTGAGTTTTGCCCTGTCCTACATTAATCATTCTGAATGTGACTCTCCCTCACGGCCCATTGAGCCGTGGATCAATCACAACATTTTCAAAGTGCTGTAATTTCATACATATTTCAACACAGACCTAAGAGATTCCATATACTTTGACCATTTCAGGCAAATGCTTCATAGATGGGTAACCTAATATGCTTAGTAACCCCCTGGGAAGCAAATTTAGTAGTTAACTGCAGCTCTAGAAGTAAAACTATACCTGGATATCTCTTTGTTACACTTGTAAGAAATTTTACATTCTATCTTTAGCTAAATGTTTCTTTATACAATTACACAAAAATGTATAAAATTTTTCATCCAAGAACCTATCTTGAATTTACATTAAAACTATATAAGAAATCTTAGAGTTAAAAAAATGGGGGGAGGCATTGCTTGATTAAAGCCAACTTATGTGGCTCCACCAGCAATAGAGAAGCTATAAATATTATCTCCTGTTGCTCATGTGGCAACATAAAAAAATGTGTTGAAATGAATCTAATATATCTTCCTGTGAGTTCTACAAATTGTGATACATATAATCTGGATGTATGTTCTATTTAAGAAAACAATAATCTAGATACATTTCTATTTTAATTTCTGATTTTTTGATAGGTTATTTTATTTTTGCCAATCTTTCTACAGAAAGACAACACTGCCAACCATCAAACAATATAGGATATACATTTTAAGGGCATCTATTTGCTTTTTCAGTGGTAGGGATGAATTTGATTTTTTACATATTATTCTACTTTCTGTCTCCAGCCAAAATATCCATGGGGAAAATGCTTAGCCAGAATTTAGAGTACAACAAAGCTAACTGACCCACAAAATGATTGAACCCAGAACACTGGCCTGATCAATTTGCCAAGTCAGTTTTCTGTTACGTGGTAGCCTTTTAAATAAAGAACATGGCAAGCTGGAGTTGGTTAGTCAAACTCATTTCCTTAAATCAAGGAAGAACTAGTAGACTCTTGTAAGGAAGTTGTTTTCTTTTTACTTGCTTTGTTATTGACTACATGCCTGAACAATTTAGCAAATTTAATGCAGCAGCTTTTAAAAAGAACTTTCTTCTAACCTGTCATAATATCAAAAAGCTGAGAGTTTGGGTGATAGCACCTGACTTTGTTTTGATAAAGGGATTATGTTATTAAACTCTCAGGCAAGAACTCTGTAGCTTGTTTCAGTCCAGAATACCTAACCATGGAAGATTCCTGGACAGAGAGTTTTCTAGATATGCATCCCTCTGTTTTTTTAAAGAGCACATTCTATTTTTATAAATTAGTTTCAAACAGAGGTTACAGTTAGAGTTTCAAGAGTCAAGGTCCTCCAGTTTGGGGCTTTAATTTTTGATGTTGTCGAATTCCACAGATTGATACTGATATCTCTCTCCTTCTCTCTTTTCCTCTCTCTGTCTCTCCCTTTGTCTGTCTCTGTCTCTCTCTCTCTCTCTTTCTCTCCCTCTCTTGGTTCTTAAAATTGTTTTCAGTATCAAATGTTTTCTTTTGGCTCTTCTTGCTGCACTTGGAATGAAGCTAACTTCATTCTGGCCTTATCACCGCCTATGGGGATTCACACATAGGGTGGGGCAACCTCCCCAGACAGGACGATGAAAGCCTTACTAGTCAAGCCCTCAAGCCCTACTACTAGGCAGGGTCTCCTGACACCCGCTCTTTAAACTCCATCAAAGAACAAAACATAGGTTCCCAGTCAAATACCTGATTCTTTTCTTGAAGTTACCTGCTCCTACCTTTCTCCTTTTGCTTTCCATGGTAAAGGATAAAAATTCTCTTTTATTTAAACACTTTCTTGTCCATTCTTTTCAGTCTTACATTCTTTTAAGGATTCCTTCTTTGGATCTGGACCACTCCAAAAAAGTATGGTGTCAGGCAATTTGATATGCATGGTTTATATCATGACCATTTACCCATGCCATTCAGCTACTTATGCCAGTCATTAGTCTTATCAGTTTAGCAGACATTACTTTAAAGCTTTCAAATCTTGTTTAGCTTTAGTTTCAGGTAGCATAAAGAGAAGATATGGACAGATATGAAATTCAGTGCTACAGATAAATGGATTTATTTAGGAGCTGAGCAGAGGATGAATTTCTTTTCCAGTAAATATCATATCTATTCTAAGCTCCCAGTGAATTATGGTGTGATCACACGGGCCTGCCCACCCTTACACAATGAGAGTTATCATTTTTAAAATAAATGCATAGGGATGATTTAGGACTGATGACCAAAAACACCGTATTCCTGATATCTCAGACCATAGTGAGAAAAGGGAAAGGGTTGACTTTTGGAAACTGACCTCACTTTTCTGCCTCACTCTCTGATGATGAAAAGCCCTTGATATTGGCACTTGGAAAAAAGAGTACTTATGCACATTTGGAATTTAGCTTGGAAAAAACAGTACTTGTGCACATTTGGATTTTAGTCCTGGCTCTGCCTCTACTTGTGTGACCTTGAGCAAGTCACAGCCTCCATGCTTATTCAACACTACATGAGCAAATTAAATTTTCATGATCCTTTCAGTTTAAAAGTCTAAAACTGTATACAAAACAAAGAATCCCTCAATTCAGAGGTAATACAGTCATTTTATTTTTCACTGTGCATTTTTGAGGCAGTCACACATAATAATAGTTGGATTGGTGTTAGCTAGAAGACCCAGCCTGAGTGAGGTTAGTCAGGACAAAGAGTTAAATGTACACTCGGTTTGACCTCTAAGAACTCACTGACCAGTGCTGTTTCACAAAGTCACCTTCAAGAAAATTATCATGGTATGTTGTGCTCATGAACCCATTAGCCAACTTGGGATATTCTAATAACAATGGCCAAGTAACTGCCTCATATTATAAGTTATTTAACTTTTCTATCTTAACAAGAAAGAAAAGCTACTGCATCCAAGACATTGCTTGAGCCAGTGTGTGGGATGCATTTATTGCCCTACATTTTTAAAGATCAAATTTTGAAAAGTTCTTGGCAATAAAGCAGACTACAGAACACACAAGAAAATATATTTTTAAATGACAAAGAAAAATCTCCTTTTTTTACAATAGCAAAATATTTTGAGCCAGATTCTTTGATTAAAATTCAATTCCTCATGAAGCCTCTAATGTTTTCTTATCATTTAAAAAAGAATCAGAAAACATTTCTATTCAAGAGGAACAACTCTAACTCCAATAGAATCTGCATACTTTTCCCAAGAACCATATCAAAGCAACAGTGTTAGGCATTCTGGGAATAAATGATATTCATTTTTAGCCTCACTGTAGTCTTAAGCCAAATAATATTGCCAACAGTCCAACAAAGATTAGCTCTAATGGAGAAGAAATGACAGCCTGCAGAATTTCTTCTCAAATTTCTTCCAACTGTCAGTGAGTCAAAACCACAAAGAGTCACTGATGCAACAGCCCAGAAAGAGATGGGGAGTTGAAAAAGTTCCAATGCCTGTCAAAGAAACTTCTAGTCTTTCTTAAGTTTTTAAATTAAGTTTTACTGATGTCAACCCCATCAGCACAAAGGAATAAACTAAGACTGTGTTTATATGACACCACACCAACCAGTCAATTCAGTGGGGAGTGAACCCAAATCCTTTGATTGACTGAATTTTTTACTTTTGGTTTGCTATGTCAGTCTATTTAATAGGTCACAGTCTTAGCATGAGCATATTCATTCAATAACACTCGTGGTGTTTGATCACTGCTAACAACTTTCTGCCTAAATTAATCCTGGAGATTGCAAGAATATGTAATACAAAGGCTTTTGGTCTATATAAGTGCATGCTAATTTGTAAGAAGCAATTTTACTTTGAGCTGTCACTGAGAAATAGTGCAGATAAAACCAATGTGAAAATGGTGATAAATATGGGATCCAGGCAAATAAGACCCAGATTAACTTAAGTGTTGCCAAGGTAGAAAGAGCAAATCTTACCTCATTGTTACACAAAGAGGAACATACACACATATATGAAAAATGGTGACTATCACAGTCATACGATGTAATTGTAAAATTGTACTTTCTATAATAAACCACAATGTGTTACATTGGCAAATATAATGAACAGAAACAATATATACTTATTTATGAGACAGATTATTAGATAGGAATCATATTTCATTTACTTTACCTTGATGTTGTACAACTTGTACTTATGAAAGGCTCTAAATATTAGCTCTATTTGGTTAAAAATAATGAATTAACAAGTATTTATTTATTTCAAATAAAATTAGTCTGTTCTAACAAAAAGAGCTTTGGACATGGAGTCAAAATATTTGGGGTTGCTACCAGGCTCAATGCCTTCTGGCTGCTTGACCTTGATCTTGGCAAATCATTAATCTGTCTGAATATCAGTTTGTATATATGGCAAATGACAAAAATTATCTGCCTCACAGGGTTAGATGATAATTAAATTGCCATTATATGTAAAAATTTGTTATAAAATTATAAAGCACCATAAATACAAATTGTCATTATTATTTCTGGTATGGAGTTATAAATACTCAATAAAAATAATTATTTGAAATACTACTATGTGTTAGGCAATATGTAAATTATTAATCTTTACAATTACCTTGCAGTGCAGGTATCATTATACATACTACACCAGGGAAGACACTAAGATTCAAAAAGGGTTAGAATTCAGGAACATTTACCAGAAAGCAAGTAGAGCAGGAACTTAAACCCAAGTCTTTTAATTTTAAAGCCAAATGTCACAGGGTGGCATCCTAGTTAACAATAATGACATTCTCTGAGATGCTTGTGGATATTCAGAGCACTATGAATCCTTAGTTATCTATAAATATGGATTTTTATCAATATACCAATAACTAATCCAGTTGCTATCTTTTAACTCTCTGATGAACACAAAGTGAGATTATTTATAAGAGAAACTAATTTTGACATGTGGTTAATATTATATTTAAAAATTTAGGGTTTATTCCCCTGATACTTTGACTTAGGGAGATATGTAGTTTATGGTTGATGTTAGAATTAGTGAAGTCTGCAAATTACTGCACATGCTTTCATTTACTCAGGCTTGGAAATCATTAGAAAGCTGGGGGGGAGGCGGCTACTGATGCTTAAGTTGCCTTCTAAGTGAAGTTTTAGAACCATTTGTGTGCCAAGACCTCTTTCTATTCAACCAAAACTATATTTTGTTCCCACCACGGGTAAGCCCCTTAACTTTCAGCCCTTCCCTTGTAGGTACATCCTCCCTTGCAAAAGCTTGTAATACAAACACACGAACAGCCGTTTCTGTGGGATAAATATTCCTGGGGAAGCTGAGGAAGTATTGAAGTGCCACGTGGTTCAATAGCTTCCCTATTTTTTAGAGAAAGAACAGAGAAGACAATATTCAAACTGAACAGATAAAAGGGAGAAGTAAATGCATTCCTCTGCATTGGTAGAACTTAAGATGCTACCATCTTCTTTACACACATTGAGAGGGAAATGCTTTTCAAACCCTTGTTCATGAACCAGCTACCTCCAAAACATTGAGGTGCTTATTAAACATTTATATTCTTCGGCTTCCCCCAAGACTTATTATATCAGAATATGAAGGAGGGTGCACTAAAGTTTGAGAATAATTGATCAGGGCGTATCTCACTTCCAGGTTAAACAATTTCAACTTTTCAATGCTTTTCTTTTCCGTTTTATAATGCCAGACATTTTCCTACTCATTCTTTAATTGTGTTTAATATCAGGTATACTTTATGGTTAGTTCTTTCAGATTGCCAAACTGAATAAGATACTACTGACACATTTACTTGTTGATTTTCTCATTCATTTATTTTAATACTAGAGTAACGTCTTTTCTTTAGTTTTGGGTCTGTGTCTTTTCTCTAGCTTAGTCTAATGAGGACTGTAACCCCCTCTTACAAAAAAGTTATGTACACATGTACAAATACAATATATATAATTTCAGTGGCTTCACAGACACTCTACACACCCCAAGTTAGTAATGATTGTTTTAATAATGTAAAAATTGACTGGCATGATGGGAGATTTTAATCACATTTTAAAGAAGTTGATAGATAAAATAGACAAAGAATAAAACAATCAAATTTTAAAAATACAGAAGAAAAAATGTGAACAACACAAATAAGTCTTATCTAATGAGTATGTGTGTACGTGTGTGTGTGAGAGTGCATACTACAGCTGCAGAGTATATACTTTTGTCAAGAACACACTATACATTTACAAAAGTTGGCAACATACTGGCCATAACATATTTCAACAAAAGTCAAAAAGTTTATAACAATCATGGTATCTAACCAAGATGTGATTTTACCAGATATTAGAAAAAGTAAGTAAGTGTATTAGTTTTCTATTGCTATGTAACAGATGACCACAAACGTAGCTGCTTAAAACAACCTGTGTATATTACATCACAGTTCTGTGTGTCGGAAGTCTGGGCAGACTTGTCTGGTTTTTCTTAGGATCTTATAAGGCTGTGATCAAGATGTGCACTGAGCTGGGCTCCCATCTGGAGGCTCTGGGGAAAAATTTGTTTCCAAGCTCATCCAGGCGGCTGGCAGAATCCGGTTCCCCTGAGGTTCTCAAGTTCTTGCCAGCTGTGAAGTGGGGACCACTCTCTACTCCTAAAGGGCACTCACATCCCTGCTCATGTGCCCCCTCCATCTTCAAGCAGCAATGATGTGTCAAGTCCTCACACTTCAAATTTCTCATGCTTCCTCTACTGTGCCAGCCTGAGAAAACTCTGCTTTAAAAGGACTCCTGTGATAACACTGGGGCCTCCTTGATAATCTTACTTTTGATTAACTCAAAGTCAACTGATTAATGACCTTAGTTACATCTGCAAAATCCCTTTTGCTATTATGGGTGTGATATTTCTCCAGTTTACAGTCCTGAGATTAGGGTGGGAAATATTTGGGGGGTGGGAATTCTGGAATTTTGCCTAACACAGTCTATTCTCTGGTCCCTAAAGATTCTGAAAACATCTTACCACAAATACACAGGAGAGTACACTCTACAATTTAATTTAATCTTACACGAGCTCTTTCAGAATACCTTAAGGAAATAGCAAATAGCTCCCAACTAATTTAATGAGGCCAGCTTAATACTGATACCAAACCCTGACAAGGACAGAACAAAAAAGAAAAATTATAGGCCAATCTCCTTACAAACATTATAGCAAAAGTCTTAAACTACAAGCAAAATCATTTGACAAATGTGTATAAAAATGAATATATTACGTTCAAGTTGGGTGGATTCCAGGAACATTAATTTGGCTTAAAATGAGAAAATTAATTAGTTAATTCACCATATTAACTGATTAAGAAGAAAATCATATTATCATCCATATATATGCAAAAAACCCTAGTGAAATTCAATATTCGTTCATGATAAAAAGCCTTTGTAACTAAGAATAGAAGGGGACTTCCTTAACTTTATGGAGGTTACTTACAAAAAAACCTACAACAAACATACTCAAAGTGAAATATTGAAAGCATTATTTTTAATGTCATGGAAAAGAACATTTCCCAATTAATACTGCTTTTATTCAGTATTATAATGGACGTTCAACTAGACATCATAAAGCACAACTAAATAAATAAAATAGTAGTAATCACAGTAAAATAACACAAAACAAAATAGATGAGGAAAAGAAGAAAGAAAACTATCACTAATTTTCAATAAGATTGTTTATATGGAAGATCTAAAAGATAAATAATTAGAATTGATAGGATGGTTTACCTAGTTTCAAGAATAAAAAAAAATGTAGAAAATTAATCATATTTCTATAGATCAGCAACAATTAAAGAATTATATATTGAAATTTTAAAAACATGTTTCCTGGTTACAGAAATATAAAATGGCTACAAATAAATTTAATATAGACACACAAACTATTTCTGAAGAAAATTTTAAAACCTTATTGAAAGAAATTAAAAAGGACAAATAAATAGAGAGATATCCCATGTTAATAGGTTGACTCAATAAAATAAAGATTTCAATTATCTTCAAATTAATGTACACATTTTATGCAATTTCAATCAAAATCTTATTATATGTTCCTTTGTAGGAATGATAACTTTAAAGCTTACATGAAAGCACTGTATGATAACTAAGATGGCCTTGAAAGAGAAGAAGGTATGATTATTTACTCTTCAGATATCAAAATTTATTATAAAGTTATAATAATTAAGGCAGTGTGATATGGTACATGGGTAGACAGATAAACCAATGTAACAGAATGGAGAATCTATTATTTCTAGATGGATGTGATATACAACAGAGATGGTAGATGCAGAGTCAGTGAAGATGATCAATAAATAGCACTGGGGCAACTGGTCATTTGTATTGAGGGGAATGAAGTTGGGTTTCTAATTAACACCGAACAAAAAAATTTCACTTATATTAATGATCTATTAATAAATACAAAAAGAAAAGTATAGAATTTAACATAAGAGAATATCCTTGATTTTAGGATATGGAAGAGTATTTCAAGAATGGAAAAACAAACATTACATGTTCTCACTAATAAATAGGAGCTAAACGATAGGTACACATAGGCACAAAGAGATGTAAAGGACATTGGAAACCAAGACGGGAGGAGGAAGGGAGGGGGTTAGGGATAAAAACTTACCTATTGGGTACAATGAACACTGGTGATGGGCACACTAAAAGCCCTGACTTAAGCATTATACAAGCTACCTAGTAACAAAAACATTTGTACTTCCTTAATATTTTGAAATAAATAAAAATAAATAAATAAATAGTACAACACATAGTGGGGGAAAAAACCTAATAAACTTGTCTCATATGTGATCCATGTAACAATTCAGGTCTTATCTTACTATCACCATATTTTGGTCAACTTCAGGAACAGGCCTGATGTCAGAAGCAACCTTCTACCTTCAACTCCTCCTCAGCTATGCCAGCAGTACTACAGGGCAAATTATAGGCTAAACACAGATGCTGAAGAGATTCTGAGAAGAGACAACAGAGCATAACCATGAGGAAAAAAAGAAGGGACGAAACCAGGGAGAGTTAAACAAAAGAGAGATTTTCAAGCCCCTTTACCCCTTGAAGACTCATCAGGTCCTAAGTGTGGTTCACTGTTGGAGGGGGGTCTGTGTGTGCATTATGGCCAATTTGAATCTAGACTAGAGGAATTCAGAAAAAGTTACTACTATTTTATTATTTGAAAAGGAAGTCATACAAACATCACTTTTAGTTCTTAATGTGTATTTTAATCATGTAAATAAAAATCAATGCCTACAATTCTATATGTAAAAGTAGCACATAAGCTTTGCTGAAAATTGTACTTGTAATCTTCTATTCAACCTGGAACAACCTAGGTTGTTTACTTTCTTGATAGGTGGTGTCAATAATCAAAATATCCAACTCACTCCATTGAGCCAACTTTATTAATTTCCCTATGCTGAGAGAGACTGAAAAAAAAATAATTCAATTCTGGAGAATGTTCTTATCAATAAAAATTTTTCTCACTTTAGAGAATTAAACTTTTTAAAAAAAGCTATAGAAATGTGCTACTATTAATGATCATTAGGAATATGAAAGTATGATGAGAGAAAGTAATTTGAAATGGTCCTCAAATATTTGAAGTATGTTTTTCCCCAATGGTAATAATCCACTTAGGTTATGATTACTGCATGATTAATTAGCTAGCTGAATTAGTTTTTTTTTAAAAAAGAGGTTAATTGTAATATATATCAAAGTTAAATAGCTCTTATTCAAGGAAAACAAACTGCAATGGCTCTTAATTTCTACCTACATTTATTAATAGTCTTAGTTTATTAGGGATTTCATAGATTTTTACTTTCTTTTTTTTAATTGATATTCAATAGGGTTTTTTGTTTTTTATTGATGTATCATAGTTGCATATATTTTTGGCCTACATGTGATACTTTGATACATTTATATAATGTGTAATGATCAAGTCAGGGTAATTGGGATATCCATCACCTCAAAACTTTATCTTTTTTTTGTGTTGGGAACATTACAATTTTTCACTTCTAGCTATTTTGCAGAGTTTGATTTTCAAGGGTAGTATCTGGAAATATGTCACTTCTTCTGGCCTAGGCTGTGTAAGTCTAAGTAGCAATTCTATCAGAAGGCAGCTCTCAAAATCACAGTCATAATTACCAGTAGGAAATAATTATTTTAGTGGGGCAGGACTTTGCAGATCCAACTACTTTAGGGACAGCAAATATCCCACCACTGCATGGATTTATAAACTAAGGTTGGTACAGGCAAAACACAAAAAGAGAAGGACAGAGAATTCTTACAGGTTAATGGTCTAGTCACATTTATTTCCTTTCCCCTTATCAATGCACTTAATCATGCAACAGATACAATACTTACTACAAGTAAAACATATCCATGGACCACATTCTCATAGAAACAACCATCGAATGACCTTATGTTATGGAATAACATTACTGGTAATCAAGGAGGCATGACTTATCAGCAATAGCTTATACCTACTGAAATATTCACAGGCATTATTGGGTTATTGTAATATTTTGAGAATATTCCTTTTAATTAAAAATGAAATATTGGTTCTCCACTTAAAAATACATATCACAACATATTTGGAGACATTTTTACAGGAAATGATTCCAGATGTTCTCTGAGAAGTCATGAAAGCTCATTTGATATATTACTGATACATGGTAATGTATGTGTGTATACAAGCTAAATCTATGTGTATACATACATTTATGTATATCTTATACAGACAGACACACACCCACCCACACTCATACACAATGACAAGAAAATAAACTAGAGTAAATGTGGAAATTTGGGGAAAGAAATTGATAACTCTCCATAAACAATTTGCTAAAGTAAATCACTGAACTTAATGGTTGAAATGAAACGCACAAGGGAGCAATTAGGTAGAGTAATGCAAAGGCAAATAAATAAGACCAAACTTCAAGCAGATATAATGGTTCTTCAATGCTGCTGATAAGTTTCAAGAAAAGTTAGCTTGACTAGTTAAATCTCAGGAAGGAGCAGTATTACGACCATCTTCAGAATCCAGATGGAGTTAAAAGCCAATAGTGTTCAAAAACAAGAGTAAATGTGGTGAACATAAAACTTTGCAAAGTAGCTTTAAATATACCTTAGAACAAATATTAAGGTTTAATATTTTTCTAAAATAACTAATTGATAAAAAATAAAATCACAATGATTATTTAGATAAAGTAGTAGAAAACAGTGAATTACTTTTTTAACTTAAATATTTAATTGTCTTCTTCAACATACATTTTTTAAAAAATCAAAGATACTTAAAAAAAAGAAAAACCACTAAAGAATATTTCTTCAAAAATAATACTTATTGATTTTTCTTCTGACTGTAAGAGTAATAATTGTTCATTGCAGAAAATTTGAATATATAGGAAAAAATAAAACCTCAATTCAACCCTCTATAAGTGGAAATATCCAAGGCAATAAATAAGTTGTATATAGATTGGAATAAAAATAAGATATAAGTATATGGATTGAAAAGGAACAGATGAAGACATTTATCTATAACCATGTGAACTAAATAGAGGAGCTCGGCAAGGTGGCCAGATAGAAAATTAGCATGAAAAAACTAATAGCTTTCCATTGCACACACAAAAACAGATTAGATAAGTATTTTTGAAAGACCTCATTTACAGGAGCAATAAAACGTTTTCAAGTTCTAAAAAAATATATAACAAGTTATGACATAATCTATAAAACTTTACTGAAGGACCTGAAAGAAAAACTTAATGAGTGGAAAATAAACTATATTTATGGATAGGAATGCTCAATATTATAATTTTAATAACTCAAGTTAGTCTATATATTAAATGAAATATCAACGAAAATCCTCAAAAGATATTTTGTAGAACTTTATAACATGATTTTAAAATTCACATGGGGAGGAAATGCTTATGAATAACCAAGAAAACCTTTGAAAGTGACTGAGTGGTACTCTCAAGTATGCATTAAAACAAAGTATAGAGATGTAGTTAAAATAGCAACAAAGTAGCATAGTACAAGATGAAATGGATTAATCTATATACCTGAGTGGAGTCCTGAACTTTCCACTCCGGAAATGTGGAAAATAAAAAAAAGCATTTATTCAGATATGCGTGATAACTTAATGTATGACAAAGGCCAGCATTTCAAACCAGTGGGAGGGAAAAGACAATGAACTGAATCAATGTTTTTGGGAAAATGAAAGGGTATAGAAGTGGAGTCCTATTTCAAATCATTAACTCAAATAAATTTTAGCTGATTTAAAAACCTGAATAAAAGTAAGTATTAGTAATGAATATGATGGAGTGTATCTGTGGTTTTGGAGGTAAGGAAGGCCTTAATTAGCCAAACTTAAAAAGCAAATGCCATAAAGAAAAAGATTGATAAATTTGTCAAAACTGAATTTAAAAGTAAAGTGAAAAAATAATCATTACCTTGGGAGCTAATATTTGCAACATGTATACAGATAATCAATTATTATTCAGTAAAATGTGAGAATATTATGTATTTTATATGTATATACCCTTCAAAATCAATAAAGTAAAGACAAACAACCCAGCAGAAAAGTGGACCAGGCGTACAAGCAAGGTTAAAACTGACCAATAAACATAAAATATCTTCTACTCTACTAACAGTAAAATGGAAATTAAAATAAAATGATTTACCATTTTTTAACCTCACAGAGAGGCCAGATGTTAATAATAACAACTGTCAACAAAGGTGTACACCACTGTGTGCTCTTTGATAGCAGATGGTAGTGCAAATTGGCACAAGCCATTTTGGTGGGCAACTTGGCAGGCTCTGTAAAATTGGAAATGTGCAAACCCCAGATTTGTTTATAGAATAAAAATTGGAATCAGGTCGAATGGTCATTACTGCAGAGATGGGAACTATGGAATGAAGTAGGTTTTTATATATCAGCATGACAAATCTCTTAAGTCATGGTTAGGTAAAAATAAAAAGGACAAAAAATCAAAACAAAAAACGCAAATTGCAAATGGGTACATTAAAATATAATATTTTGGGAAAATATAATGAAAAACAAAACCGTATCATTTTACAAATGTAAATGCAGGGGAAAGTTGGAAATGCATGAACTTCATAATGATGAACTTCATAACAATGGAACTCCCAAGGAGGAGGAAAGTGGATCAGGACATGGGATAGGGCCAAACATAGGGAGACTATATCCCGGGATGTCTGGGACAGCCCATGTTTATTCTTCTTTTAATCACTGGTTGATTTACCTATACTCAAATTGCTTCTCCTTTTATACCATTAGTCCGATTATACTTTTGGAACAATAATAGTAATAACTAACGTTTATTAAGTTGTGCCAGGCATTATTCTAAAAACGACTGTAGATCAGCTTATGTATGTTTCATATGGAGATTGTATTTTTCAAGATGGCTACAACAAAATTTCTCATCCCACGTACTCTTCTTACAATGTGATCTTTACATTCATCTCCATCTCATTGAGAGGTGTGATCTGTGTTCTCTTAAATCAGAGTGAATCTGTGACTACAGTGCAAGTGACACAATGCAACTTCCAAGACTAGATCATAAAAGACGATACAAGTTTCACCTGACCCTCTTGAAATCCAGCCACCATGCTGTGAGGAAGCCCAGGCTACATAAAGAGGCCACTTTTAGCCCAAAATCTCAGCTTATCTGTACCAATTATCTATTGCTTCATAATAAATTATTCCAAAATTTAGTGGCCTACAGCAACAAGAATTATTTTATTATTATCTCACGTGGTTTGGGGGATTGACCTGGCTCGGCTAGGCAGTCCTTAGTCAGGGCCGCTCGTAGTTGGAATAGACTGCGCTGGGCCTGAAGCCATCTCAAAGCCTTTGTCACTTACGTGTCGGCACTTGACAGTGACTACTGTCTGGGATCTCGTCTAGAGCTGTCTGCTGACCTACAAGTCTAGGCTTTCTTATAGCGGCTGGGTTCCAAGAGTGAGCAACCCAAAGAAAGCCAGGCAGAAGCTGTACAGCCTTTTAGGACCTAGCCTTGGAAGTCACATAACTCTGCTTCTGTCATACTTTATTCATGAGACAGTCACAGAGTTGTTCCAATGGTCGAGGGGAAAGAATATAGATTCCAACTTTTGGAGAGGGAGTGGCAAAATCACACTGTAACGACAACATGAGGGATGGGAGATGCTATTCTAGCCATCCTTGCAAAATATAATCTACCACAGTCCACAACAATGTATTATATCCATCTCACAAATGAGAAAATTAAGGCACAAAAAAAGTAAGTCAACTTGTTCATAGACACACAATCAGAATGCATTTGAGGTGAGATTTGAACCCAGGCAGTCTGATTCTAGGGCCTCAGTTTTTGACCTCTATTCTGTGCCATGCTATTCTCTCTAATAGAAGCACATTCTTGGTGAGTGTGTATGAGAGAATTTAATTTTATCACACTTCATAAATCCTTAGGTAGTGTATGTAAAACATTTAGAACTGGCCCTGGTACATATAGGCTTCCAATAAATATTACTTTTCATCTGGAGCATAGGGATTGTTACACACAGGTATGTATAGAGAATGACAGGAGCGTGACAGGAAGGGAGGTTCCAGGTAAAAAAGAATGGTATTAAATTGGCTTCAAGAATAGATGGATTTTGATTTCATTATGGAAGTTTTCAGCAGGTTGAACGTCTCCCTAGTGTAGCCAGAACCAACTTTGGTTGTAGTGGTCAGAGAAGAAGAGATGGGCATTTTTTAGGTACCTATGTTGTGTCGGGCACTGAAATAGCTGCTGAACATTCATCACCTCATCTGAGAGAAGAAACAGAGGTCTTCTAACCAGAAGAGATTAACAATCTAACTCCAAGATAAAGAAAATCAGGGGCTTTTACATTTCACTGGTAAAACTTTTCTTGATCCTACCAGCAATAATTAAGATTATCTTCTGAATATTTTATAGCACTTTATTTTTGCAACAATAATTATAATATTTTCTAATTTGGAATATATGTGTAGTTTTATATTTCTTAGGGCCAAAACAATAAGCTTTATTCATCTTCATATCATCTACAACATCTTGCATATAGTGGAGGCTCACTTAAGTGACATAAAAAATTAAATTAAATGCTTGTTTATTCAGCATAAATTTACATGTTCAAATAATATATTATTTCTGGCACCAAAGGAACAAGTTACGTAAGTTAGGTAATTATATTTTGCCAGTAAAAAACTTATTTATGAAAACTTGAGTCTCAATTTCTGACACTGGCTGGAAATTTGTGGTACATCTTGTGCTGTCATGTGTGCAAAAGTGTTACCTGGTGATAATTTACTCAAACTATGGACACACAATTCCTGGTACTCTGAAATCCTGATAATGCAGTGCTAGGTATGTTAGATTTTTTTACACTGCAAATAGCGCCACTGACAATGAGTATGAACTATGGTAAAGAAAGAAAAAGAGACTGAGACGCTGCAATAAAGACTGACTCACGAAAAATCTTTCCGTGGGATCTGCACTGATACGCAACACAGACTGAGGCTCACTTCCACGCTGCCAGGTCCAGTAACAGCACCAGCTCCCAGCACCGCTGCCACCGGCCCTGAATTCAAACACAGTATAAACTTTGAAGATTTCCTCACCTCTGTTACCAGTAGCATGGAATGTGGTCTATTTAAAATAGACCATAATCTTCATCTTGGCCATCTCTAATTAAGTAAAAAATGCATCAAATTATCTTCTTCTCCAATTAGTTTTATGTGTGTATTGTTTGTCTGAAATAGCCAAAATTAATTTTAAGGTCATTTTAAACAGGCAAGATAAATGTGATAGAAAATAGCATTGAGTTAGAGAGACAGAAACTTGTCAGTTCTGATACTGTCTTAACAGGGACTCGCTATGTAGCCTGAACATGTTTAGATGTGCCATTTTCCATCCCCATAGAGGGAACTCATGCTTTTACAAATTTTTTAAAAATTATTTTTAATCTGCTTTATTGAGGTAAAATGAAAATTCACCAATTTTAAACATACAATTCTATGTGTTTTGACAAATGTACATAGTTAATGATTACAATCAAGATACAGATTTCTCTAGCCACCCCCCAAATTTTGTCGTTTGCCTTTGCAGTAAATCCACTCCAAGCTCCTAGCAACCTGCTTTTTATAACTATAATTTCTTCTTCTCTAGGATTTTATATAAATCAAATCAATTAGTATGTTGTCTTATGTGTCTGGTTCCTTTCACTTAGCATAATTATTTTGAGATTCCAATGAAGATTCATTTTTAAAAAGCTATCACTGCCCACATTGAATTATCCAGGCATCTTTGTAGGAAATCAATTGATCATGTATTTATGACTCTATTACCAGACTCTCTATTCTGTTCCATTGGTCTATATGTCTATCCTTAAAGCCCATACTATGCTATTTTGATAACCATCACTTAAGTAAGTCTTGATATCAGGTGTAAGTTCTCTAACTTTGTCTTTTGGATTTTTTCATTATTTCAGTTGCTTTGCATTCCCATATGCATTTTAGAATTAGCTTTCAATTTGACAAGTAAGCCTGCTAAGATTGTCTATGAGACTGTGTTGAATATATAGGGAAGAATCAACATCTTAACAATATTGAGTCTTCTAGTGTAGCAGTTCCCAACGTTTTTGGCACCAGGGACCGGTTTCATGGAAGACAATTTTTCCATGGACCATGATGGGGGGCTGCGGTGGAGGATTGGGGGCAGGCGGAGCTCAGGCAGTGATGCGTGGCTATCAGGCCACTGACTGGTACAGGGTCCCGGCCGGGGGTTGGGGACCACAGTTCTAGTGCATGAATATGGTTCCTATCCATTTATTTAGTTCTTCAATTTCTCTCAGCAATATTTTGTAGTTTTCAGTGTACAAGTATTGCACCTTTGTTAAATTTATTCCAAATTATTGTACTTTTTATACTATTGCAAGTGGTATTATTTTTAAAAATTCAATTTTGTAGTCTGTAGAACTCAATTGATTTTTATGTATTGAACTTGCATCCTGTGATCTTGCTGAACTCCCTTATTAATTCTATTAGCTTTTTTGGTAGATTCCTTATGGTTTTTAAACATAGATAATTATGTAATCTGGAAAAAGGGTCAGTTTTACAATTTCCTGTCAAATATGTACACATTTTATTATTTCTCTTGCCTTATTAACTTGGTTAGGACCTACAGTTATAGATATGAGATAGAGATCAAGAAAGCTTTTATCACCATAGGTATATTCTATTAACCCAGTGAAAAGACCATTGTTTCCCCCTTTGCACTGCAGTGTCCCCTTTGTCATCATCAGCTGACTGTTTATATGTGGATCTACTCTGGAATCTCTACTTTGTGACATTTAGTCTATTTTGTCTATCCATGCAACAATACCACAGTGCTCCATAATCAGTTTGCATATTGGACAGAGTAAGTACTTCGATCTTATTTTTCTTCTTCTACAAGTTTACATTAGCTAGTCTTGATCCTTTCACCTACATATAAATTTTTGAATCAGTCTGTCCACCTTGCCCTTGTCCACGAATATAACTTGTAAAGATTTTGATGAAGACTGTGTTGGCTCTATAGGTCAGTTTGGGAAGAATTGGCATTCTGACAGTTTTAAATCTTCCAATCCGTGAATGTATTATACCACTTGTATTAGTTTCCTAGGGCTGTCATAATGAATTACCACAAACGTGGTGAAACTTATTCTCTCACAGTTTTGGACACCAAAAATTCGAAATCAAGATGCATTCCCTCCAATGGCTCTAGGGGAGTATCCTTCCTTGCTTCTGCTAGTTTCTGGTGGTTCCTGGCAATCTTTGGTTTGTGGCAGCTGAGTGTCCAAATCTTCCTCTTATAAATACACAAGTGATTGGATTTAGGGTCCACCCTAAATCCGAATGATTTCATATTGAGATCTTTAACTAAGTACGTCTTCAAAGACCCTATTTCTGAATAAGATCACATTATTGGCTTCCTGGTGGACATGAATTTTGGGGGGACAATATTCACATCACTACACCATCCATCACCTTAAGTCTTAATTAGTTTATCTCAGTAATGTTTTATAGTTTTCAGTTTAGGATCTAGACAACTTAAATTAGATTTTTTTCTTGATATTTGGTGTTTGGAATACTATTGTAATGATTTAATTTTTTAAAATTTTATTTTCCATATGTTTGTTGCTGCTGTGTGGAAACATAATTGATTTTGTATATTGACCTTGTACTTATATGTTAATTTTGATAGTTTGTCTTTAGATATTTTAAAAATTTCATTTGTATATCAACATTTTATTCATGAATAATAACAATTGTATTCCTTTCTTTCTATTGCTTATATATTTTACTTATTTTTGTGGTCTTTATTGTATTGACAAGGACCTCTGTTATATTGTTGAGTAGAAATCATAGCAGGCATTTTATTTCTGATTTCAAGAGAAAATTGCTGAATACTTTACTATTAATTATGATGTTTGTTCATGTTACTTTGTAGATTTCCATTATGAAATTAATGAAGTTTCTTTCTATTTTGGGTTTGTTAAGAGTTTTATCCTGAATGAGTGTTGAATTATTTTTTTCTGCATCAAGATGATTACATAATTTTTCTTCTTTCCTCTGTTAAGGTGGTGAACATTAATTCATATTTAAAAAATGTGAAACCACCGTTGTCTTTCTGAAGAATATACACATACAAAAATATGCATATGTATAGATTTTAAAAAATATATCACAGAATTTTACTTGCTAGTATTTTGTTTAGAATTTTTGCATCTGTATTCTTGAGAGAAATTCATTCATAATTTTGTTTCTTATAATGTTCTTGTCAAGTTTTGGTATTTAGGTTATGCTGGTCTCATTAAAAGAATTCAGCTACATTAAAATTAACAACTAATATTTTTCAAAAGACATCAAAACAAGAATGAAAAAAGCCACAGAATGGGAGATAACATTTTCAACATACACACCTGATAAGGGATTTATATCCTGAATAGAGAACTTCTGCAAATAAACAAGAAGAATAAAATTAAATTGGAATATGGAGGAAAAATCACAGGCAGGCAGAAAACAAAGTAGAAAATCCAACTGATCAACCAATGCACAACAAAATGTCTAACTTATCAACTTTCTGGAAACTGGTAAGTTGACACTAAAATGAGATACCAATTATTGCACATATCCCCTGGATTGGAAAAAATTAAAAACTCTGAAAATACCAAGTATTTCCAAAAATATGGAGTAACAGAAATGCTTATTCACTGTTGGTGGGTGTGTAAAATGGTACAACTATTTTGAAAAAGCTGGCAACATCATCTATTAAATTTAAATATGCACATATCGCATATCCCACAGCTCAGAAATTCTACTCCTGGCTAAATACCCTAGAGACATGTGATTATATGAGTGCCAGAAGAATGTACAAGAATATTTATATCATCATTGACTTGTAATAGCAACAAACTTGAAATAATCCAAATAGCCGTCAACAGTAGAATGGATAAATGATCTTGTGGTAAAATTTCAAACAAATGAATATTATAAAGCAATAAAAATAAACCAACTAGAATAATACACAATAATGGGAATGGAATTAACCAATATAATATTAAATGAAAGAAGAAATTCTCAAAAGAATAGGCAATGGACATATAAGAGTGGGGCTTTGGGGATGCTGTCAGTGTTTATTTCCAAACTCATTTGATCACTATACAAATGTTCACTTCATAATTATCTATTATGCTGTACATTTAAATGTATTTTTCTGTACATATGCTATATTATACACATGTTTTAAAATGTTTAGGAACATTTTTAAAAGAAAATAATTCATATATATGTCTGATAATAACAATTATTAAACTTCAAGATTTCATCATAAATGTAATTGTGTTTCAGAATCTAGGTCTTCAGATATTTGTAATAATTTTCGATGGTTTTTTGAACAGTGAACTTCTATGTCATGATTTAAGTGACAATACACTAAGTGTAAAATGTAACATAAATTTCTTTTAAAAACTTGCACATTTAAAAGTTAAAGCTAATAGACTGAGTGAAATTCAAATATATGAATAATAGGTTGTAATATTTTTGTCAAACTTCAACTGCAATTGATTATTATGATAGGAATATTCATCAATTACTATTTTACAAGTATAAATTAATAAGGGCAAATTAACCATTAGGTAAAGGATGTTTTTTGTAACTCAATAAACAAAACAAGACAGATCAATCCTATTATTCTGAGAGAGGCCACTGTGTAACATTAGCCATGTATTCTAGAATACTTTATATTGTGTTGACATAAAATGAGTAGGAATGTAAATAAAGAGATGTCTTTATCAGCCTATCTGGCCAAAAGCAAGTATTTTTTTGCTCAGAAATGACTGAAATAATTAACCATCTATATGTACTGAGATGTGTTTTTTTGTAGTTCAGTTGTGCTTTCTGAGAAAGATAAAAAATATTGCAGAGAGAGCATGAACTTTGGAATAATATAGAGCTATGATTCTAGGCAAGTTACTCTATTTTTCTGAGCCTCATTTTCCTTACCTGTAAAAAGGAAGATAATATTAGGGACCTCTTGGGCTTGCTGTGCTTATTTACACTGACAAAATAATATATGGCATATAGTAGACACGTAATAAACATTAGTTACCCACTTTACAATTAGGGTCTTTTCTAACCCTATGATACCATACCTAATTTAAATGTAAAATCTTCTATTCAGAATTTAATACATTCATATTATGTAAAAATCTTGCACCAAACCTCATTTTGGAAATACTAGAAATAGGGAATAATATATTAAAAAGAAACTCATTATGTTGCAGTCAGGCGTTTTTACAAATAAATGTGCACATGACAAACTTCAATTTGAATCCATTTTGACTACATGTTGATTACCTCGTACTTTCTCAAGCTGTTTGGGAAAAAGGCAAAAATATGTCTTGGGTAAAATTTGATGATCCTCAACTCTATTCTAGGACCAGCAGTAATATGTTGTAAAGAACCAAAACCAAAATAAAACAGAAAAACTGTACTAAAAATCAGACAAAGTGGCTTCTAATCTTATGAATTCCACTAAACAGCTTTGTGACCTTGCACTGTTCATGTATCTTCTCTGAGTATAAGATTTCTTGACTCTAAAATCAGGCTAAAGATATCTACCTTGCTTTTTTATTTTTAACAATATTCTTATAAGAATCTAATGAGAAAGGAGTGAATACAGCATTTGATTAGGAATCTAAAGATCTTTGATTTAACAAAAAAGAATAAAAAAGATATTTGGTAATATTGTACAAGAGTAAAAAAGACATTTTTAGACATTATTCGCTTTAAATAATGAATGAATCTCCTTCAGAAAAATTCTGTTGTAAAACATAGGTAGAAAAAAAAAATAAATGTTTCAAAAAGTACCATGCTGCTCAGAGTTTGGTTTGTAGTCACCGTTTTATCCCTGAGATTTTTATTCTTTCCCACATACACAAGAGTCAGGAGGGCACCCTTTAGGGGATAACAGCAAACCTTCCAGATTTCAGAGCAAAAACCCAAGCCTGGCACTGGGCAATCCACAACATCTTTCTAAACCTTAGTAGTTCATCTACAAAGTAAAGGTGTTAGAATACAATTTTTCCAAAGTTCTTTTCAACTCAAACTTACAATGATCGCATTTGAAGCAGAGTCCCAATAATGGGAAAATAATGGACACTTTACATCAGCGTAATAAAATCTCTTTGTGAACCAGAGGTAAAGATAAAATAAGTGAGTCAAACAGAACCTGAAATATTAGACCAATTTAATCAGAATTAGTAATTTTCATGGTTGCAAATACACAAAACATCTGTGCAACGCTTTTCCCTAAATGCAACAATCTATGAGAAAGCATTTTGGAAACTATAAGATGCTATGCAAATGTGAAGTATTACTAACATCATCATCTTCTTTATTTGAACCCACAGACTTGGCATAAGCAGCCTATATATTTCAGCTGTGACCAATCACCCTGGGTGGGCATGGTGGGGAGGGAGGAAGAGGAAAGGGGAAGTGGATTTGCTTCTCCTGTTTTCTAGTTTTCCCTTATTCCCTGAGCCAGTGTCTCTGTGACATACTCTGAGCAGGTTTTTCTTGTTTGTTTTTTCAAGCATTAAGAGGTAGTTACTTCCTAATATATAGGTAGACAAGTAGATAGTCAAGTCTTTTTGTGTGTTTAGGTTTAGGGAAATGTCACTTTAAATTCTCCTTTCTTCATTTGAGACATTTTTAGACAAAGCAGGTGGTATGGTATGTATTTTACTGTTGTGTCCAATATTTTCCATATGCTAGCTTATTTCTTTTCTAAAGTAAGCTGTAATTTGTATAAAATCCTTCTAATTGGTAAGTGCTTTAAAATAAGAATTGCTAGTTATATGTCACTGCAATGATGTTAGACCGCCTGGGAGTATTATCTGCATTTGACGGTGAGAGAAACTGAGAGATTGAAACAAAGGTAGAGCAAGAAAGTAGACCTCCCAGGCTGTCTGCAGAATGCCAGACCTCTGAAAAAGAGTGACTGTAGAATTATAATTTGGAAGATGCCTGAGAATGGACAAACCTCTCTGCATGAGAAACTAAAAATCTTCAGTAGATGAATCTGTACTGTCTGAAAATCACATGACCTGGCTTAATGGCTTATTAGAAGTTGCTTGTTTAAATTGAATGTTCACTTGCAAGAATCTTTTGGGAAATCATTATGATCAATTATTAACTAGATTATTAAAAAGAAAAGCTGGGCCTAGTACTTGCTTAAAGCTGTATTTTCATCAGATCTCATCTTCCTTATAAGAGGATAATTAGGTAAACAGTACTTCTTGACCTGGTAATTGGGGATGGGGGTGGGGATTGGAGAGACTCTTGCCTTTACTTTTTTTTCCTTCTAATTTCTGGCCTTGGCTAAACCATTAGTCAAACTCCCTCATGGTAAAGGAGGGATAATGTCAATATTAAAACTTCAGAGCAAATAAATAACATATTGATTTCCCTAAAGGCTTCCTGAAATTAACTGCTCATCTCAGCTTGGGGTACAGGATTTGCAGCTTGAAATACAAGTCTTTCTCAAACTCAACTTGAGTATTTCTCATGTACCCTCTGATAATTATGAAAGGAAGTCAGCTGGTGCCACTGCAATGCAAATGGCGTCGGTTGTGAAATGATTAAACGGTGATGTTCAGGGCTTCTGTGGCCCGGAGAGTTCTCAATGGCACTACACAGCAAGTGCCATAGTATTATCCGAAAGGGGAAAGGAAGATTAAGTTTCTGAGTAGGAGAGGGAGGGCTGTTTTCAGTCTGAACTACGAGCCAGAAAAATTTCTTTCTGCTATAAGAACTTCAATCCTTCACAAAGGCATGGAAGGGGAAAGAAGTTAACAACCTGATATACTGTGTGCAGTGAATTTATAGCACAGAGCATTATATAGTGATTCCTCAGGTAAACAAAAGAAGCCTAAGAAACATCAGTGATCAAGGTTTTTAAGCAAGAGGTAGACATTCCAACACAGGCTATGTAGGGAGACAAGAACATAATGGGGACTTGAGGACTTGAATTAATACAAATAATAAATAACGCTATCAGAACCCACTGTATTGTTAAGATAATTTATTGTGTACAACCTTGCATATGTAGCAGAGTAAAAATAATTTAAAAAATTTTTATCTTAACAGTAAGAACTTATGTTACTCACGATGAGAACTGCTTTTGTTAAGAAAATAACTCACTTTGGGTGTGGAAGTGAGACCTTGCTAACAGCTGGAAGGAGGCAGCAAACCACGGAGCCAAACTACACTGCATAAGAAATCTAAGGAAGTTTTGATCCTAGGAATGGCGAATTGGTAAAGAAAAGGATTTTAGAGAAAAGACAGAGAAGTCTAAACTACACAGTGGGAAAGCATGGTCAGGAGAGTCCAGTGAGAATCCCTGCCGCAGAGAAGGAAATTGCCAAATGCCTTTTAGGAACGGAGATGCTAATAATCAATTTTAAGGTTGTTTAAGGTTCTCCAAGCTCTGTTATCCTGAACCTGTCATACAGTCTGCTAAATACATTTCCTTGAGCAGGAAGTGCATGGGGAATAAATGACCCAGGATGGGAAGCAAAACCCAACGTGGAGTGAAGCAGTGCAGAACAGTGGAAGAAAAACTCAGAGCCGGGGTGACTGAAAGAAATGTAAAGCATTCTCCCTGGCCTTGGTCCCCTCCCCGCCCCCCCAAGAATCTCTGGGGCTGTGAGGACAGCTTGCAGGGTCCCGCATCCCAGTCTCTTTCCTCTGCACAGCGAGTGTGGAGAAGCTAAGGTCCTGGGGCAACTCTCAACCAATGCAGGGGTGGGGATGGGGTGGAAGCGGGTGGATAAATGCCCCAGTCTTCCTTTGCTCTCCTCTGGCGGGAAAATCTTGAAGGGTGTTTCACATAGTTTCTGAAAGCATCCCCAGGGGAACTGAGGCCTTTTTGCCCACAGTGGTGACACGCTCATTAACACACTCTTTGGCTTTTTCCCCTTCGGTCTCACTTTCCCCCCTCCTATAGTTGCGCTTCTTGTCCTCACCTCTCGTGAAATACCTGCACCCACGTTCTTAACTCAGGGTCTGCTTTTGGAGAAAACCAACTAAGACACCCTCCCACCCCTGTCCCTAGTCACACTATTCTAATCCCACTTCTACCAGTTGCTTGCCTTCCAAAAATATTCTTTGCATAGGCAAGCATTTGCATATATATGTATGTATGTACGTGTGTGTGTGTATATATAGATATGTTTATATATATCCAACATAAACTTTTAACAATTTCTCAACTATCCAAAATAGAGGGAAAAAATCCATATCCTAGACAACAGGCAAAGATAGCTAAGTCTCTTTTATAAAAAGATACATTGCACTTAAAAGAGAATAAATCTTATACCACTAATCACATTTAGAAATTATGCATAATGCATGCCATTTAGACTCAATCGTGTTGACAAGGAGTACTCAAGGGCTCACCATTCATTAGTAGCTTGACATCCACTGCACTTATATCAGTGCCCTCATAATTGTGTTACACATACATGGAATACACAGCACACTGGACTTCTTGGCAAAGTAGTTATTATAGCTAAAGCAATAATTTCAGATATTTAAATTATTTGTTGTAAAAGACTGAAAGTCTATCTAAACTTGTCTTAAAACCAAAAACTTTAACAAAATTTGACTTTAATTGTGCTATGTCTTAAAAGTCATTCTAGTATTCAAATGTTCTATTTTTTGTGCTGACTATCCATATGCCAAGCCAGCCAAATTAAATTAGTTCTTTGTAGCCCTACTATTCCTTCTGTGGGACATGTGATTTTTTTCCACTGTATGGATGTGATATTTACTATTAAATTTAATATTTCTTGTTAAATTTTAGGAGATTTTTTTCTTATGATGCTAATTTGGTCTTATTATTGTTTGCCTAGAGTTGAACATAATCTTTCTAAAATTTTATACTATGATTAATATGCTATGATGATTTACAAATATGCACACATACGCAGATTTGTACACATACACACATACATATATACTGTTTTCTATATACCATGGGAATTCAAAATGGAATAGATACCATTGAACGAGTAATCCAAGAATAACAACGAATGGATTTATCTTTTATCATTAAATTTATAGATTATTTTACAATCAATGCAGTTGCATTTAGTTGATTGAGTATCATAGGAACTACTTTTTTCGCCTCATGATGAGTTAACTTATTTTAGAGGGAATGTACGAAATCAGTTATGTTGTCATTGTTTCTTGGCTTCTTTGAGTTCTTGTGAAATGCTTTCGTATTTTCTCATGATGTATCTTCACGTTATTTTAAAATGCTGAGCAGAACATGAGATAGCTGCAATCAGAAACAAATATCGGAACTTTGTTTTAATGTCTTGCTTATAGCAGGCAAACATTTCAAACTATGTATTATTTTCCACCCAGAAATGCTTTTCAGCTTGTTTCCCTAGTTATCAATTAGAGTGGCATTTCTTATTCACCATCCCACTAATATATTCTTTTTTAATTTTTATTTCAAAATATTACAGGGGTACAAATGTTTTTGGTTACATGGATCACTTTTGTAATGCATGAGTCAGGTCTATAAGTGTGCCCATCACCCAGACAGTGTTCATTGTACCTACCACTAATATATTCTGTGCACTGATTGCATCCTAGCCTTCCTTATCAAAACTTGCTCTCAGGAAATGTATCTGGATCTAATTCACTCAAATATATGACTTAGTGATATCATTTATTTTCTGGAAGTCACCGGGGAAAAAAATTTTGTTTTGAACATTAAAAGATTGGAAGCTGGGGAAAATTTAAATCTATATATATTTGGCTTACTGAATAGCTCAATCTAGGTTATAAACATGAAATATTTTTACTTTTATCCAGTCATTGTTTTCAACCATGCTCTGTCAAATGTCACTTCCCTATTCCTTAAGGACATCTTGGAAATGTGCCATACCTTTCACTCTCACCTTTGACTCTCACCTCATATTGGCTTAAATCTCGCTTGTTCTGCTTTCTACCTGCACTTCTTCCCTCTCCTAAGTCGTCCGGGCTTATGGCTTGAAATATTTGGAGAGGGGAGAAGAAATCATCTGATTCTGGTTCTTTCTTTCCCTTCCCTATTTCAAAGCTCACTTGCTCCTGATATGGGAGAGTGGGAGGAGAAATAGGGGAGGCGAGATCTTTCGAGGGTAATTGGTCGCCTGCTGGTGGTAGGGAGGCAGCCAAGGTTCCAACCAGGCTCAGGTTGATTCCGTCCGCTCTTACGATATAATGGTCTCCACGTTGATGCTGTGCATGGCTTTCTTAGGAAGTTTTAGCTTTTTGTCAGCCTCCTCAGCCACTGGGGCCCCTCAAAGAGGGGCAGCCATGTCTCCCTTTAGTCTCTCTCAAGTAGGCCCTGCCACAACCTCCCTCGGAGTGGGGCATCTCCCCGCCTTCCATGAGAGCCTTGGAGAACTGGAATGGAGTGACCCTCTATCCTCTCCTAATGCACACCAAACCACCATCTGTTATTACCTCTCTGTTGCCAGATATTCTCTTGAGTCTTCTACCTTTGCAGAAAATGTGCTGGCACCAATAGCAAGTTTTACATATAGCAAGAAACTTCAGGGAATTTGCATCAAACCTTCCCTGGAACTCCCCTACCATGCTATGCTCTTGTCTATAGGGGTCACCAGTGTAGGACTGAAACAAAGAATGAAATTCTTGTCTTCCCATCTCAGACACCTATTATTGTATTCACAGAGCTTCCCAGACATCTCCCACAATATCCTTTGTGGTAGGCAGATGGCCCCCAAGATTCTTGCCTCCTTGAGTGGGCAGAATCTGTGATCTGATGGTAGATTACTCCTTGAATAGGTTATTAATTATTGGACTTTGAGTCAAAAGGGAGATATCCAATGACCCTGATCTAATCAGATTAGCACTTAAAAGGAACTGGCCCTCCCTTCTTGAAGGCAGAGAGATTAGAAGTGCAAGAGGGCCTGTGGCAGAGTCCACATAGCAAGGACCTGAGAATGACCTTTAGAAGCCAAAATCAATTCCATGCTGACATCTAGCAAGACCACAGGGACCTCAATGCAACCAGTACAAAGAAACAAATTTGGCAAACTTCCTGACAAAGTTTGGAAGCATATCTTTCCCTAGCTGAGCCTCCAGATGAGAACACAGTGTGGCTGACACCTTGATTTCAGCATCATAAGACATTAAGGAGAGAATTCAGCTGAACTGTGCTCAGGGAGACTGTGAGATAATAAGTTCATGTTGTTTTAAGCCATTAAATTTTGCCATTAACCCATTTGTTGTGCAGAAAGAGAAAACTAGTAATGCTGTCTCTTCCATTTCTGTTCTTCACATGTCATCCTGAGGTGAGGGCTGGTCTTGGCATGATATCTAGGAGGTAGCAGGGCCAATTCAACAATCTTATAGCAAGCCTAGAAATATTTGGCTTAATTTCTTGGTGACACTCTTCAGAATGGTCTAGATGAGGGAGGGGGGTTGATTAATACATCTTTGTCCTTAGGTAGGGGCCTTGATGACAATTCCAGAGGAGCAACATATTAAATATATACTAATGTCTTGTTATATGTGCACTACTGGATGTTTTAGTGGCTTTCTTATATCGTCCAGTTCTAGTTAGAGTGTGTGTGTGTGTGTAAAACTTGGCTTACTTATAAAATTAACACATGGAAAACATTTTTTACATTACAAAATACCATACATTCAGGAAATTAAAATGTTATAGCTTTAATTCAACATCTGTTGAGATGACTCTCTGTGTCAAGTCTTTGAATTTGCTCTTAAATATTTATAATTGAAGAAAAATTGAGCCTCAAGCTGCTGAACCTCAAGGAATCAATTTATTCAACAAATATTTATTGAGTGTCCTGGAAATGAAACCTAAAGAAGGGATAGCCCTTGTCTTCTAGGAATTCAGCATACTGGAGATGGTCAAATAAATAAACAAATATTTGAAATACAATGACAAGCAGGGGCACACTATCATTGTCTGGCCATGTCAGGACTACTTTATAGAGGGCTGTGTCTAAGGTAGGGCACTATATGCAAAATTTTGTGTATATATTTTTATTTATGAGAAAAGGGCTCATAACTTTACCGTATTTTCTAATGAGTCCATGTCCAGGTTAACATGGGAAGAAAGGGTGTCCTAAGTGGAGGGAGTAAGATATACTAAGGAAAAGAGGTGACACAACATATTGCCTAGTCCAGTAAGTACATCGATGTGGTTACTTTACAGGGTATGTGTAGGGCATTCTGACATCTCTTTACAATTTCTGGTTTTTGAGATCTTAAATATGTGAAAATAATAAAAACTTTGAGATGGGAGCCAAGCAAAAGAAGCAACGTTCTCTAAATTTAGGATGAACAATATCACACAAGTAAAAAGAGCACTTGCTTCCAAAAAAGTAAGAAAAAAGGAAAAAAGCAGCTCTCCTAATATAAACTTTGTCACATAGAACCGAGCTCTAACCATTATCTGGTTCTTTTGATTTGCCACTTTTTATTAATTTAATTAAATTTTGAAACCTGGGCTTGTGACCAATTTGAATAACAATTCTTTCCATTTTATACATTCATTTATTTTATTTGTTGATTTATACTACAGAAAATGAAAGAATCTGAAACAAGAGGAATCTGATCTCAAGAGGGATTTGGAGTCTGTCCAAATGTATAACAAGTGTTTTGTGACATGCTCTTAGAATCCCAGACTGCATTGCTGGACCAAGTCTCTAGAGACAAAAGGTGTTCTATAGCATTGGAGGGTAGATTTCCATCATTCACTCCAAAGAGCTGCATTTATCTATTTATTTATTTATGTGGCAATGCTGGAGATTGAACCTGGGAATTCATGCAGAGCTGCTAGTTTTATAATCTTTATTCTACAGTAATGCTATCATCAATGATAGTTTTGCATTAGATTTCAATTATTACTTTCTGGATTCAAGTAATTTGCAATAGCATCACTTTGTCTAGTGATACAGCAATTGAAATGTTTGAAAGCCCTCTGCTTTATTTCTAAGCCCCCTTCTCATTTACTTATAGTGAATATATTCCTAATTATCCAGTGAAATAATCTAAAATTGCATGTATTTCTATATTAACAATTTTCCTATTGCATACAAATGTTGAATTTCATTGGAAGCAAAGACCAAAAAGCAATGTGAGTACCATATATGAAGTATTTGATTTTTATTCCTAAAACATTATAATTAGATAACTATAAAATAATAAAACTATAAATATAATAATTATATCAAATAATTTATAAGTAAATAACATAATTAAATAATTATTGTAACAAATTAAAATGATTATAAATCCTAAAAATTACCATAAAATTTCATCTTCATAAATTTGTGAAACCAAATAATTCTTCTTTTAATTACTAACTTTTCCTCAACTGTCAAAATGTTATGAATCTATACATATTAACGTTTTCAGAAACTTTTTTATTTAACAGTGATCAGAGCTTCAAAATAAAGTTAATAAGTATTAAATTTGAACCATGAAGCAATTTATAAAGAATCAGCCTTCCTAAAGCTCTTGACATGTCTTCATTCATGCTGTGTTCTGTTCCATGGTTGGATTAGACTGGTATGCATGATCAATAGCCAGTTTCCTGAATCTTCCCATTGTTTGTCTGCTGCTCGTCTGCATAATCTATCAGAGAAATTCCATAAACCATGCTACTTTATATATTTGCATATAGGTCTGCAATTGGCAATCCTAGCATAAGATTCAGAGATGCCCAATAGCCACATAACCACAATCTTCAGAGTCATGGTTCATCTCACTAGTCTGATTTTATTCTAAGTTTCCAGGCCTGATTAAGACATAATTATGACACTACCCTCTCCTTCCAGCCATTCCATTCTAGCATTAGAGCAGTACTTTGAAAGTGCTGCTCTGACTCTGATGTTGCTCCCCATTCAAATATTTATTTACTTATTTGGGAATTCACTGCTCCAGGGTCAATGTTATCTCATATCTTGACATCTTTCCACACCGCAATCTCAAGATGGTGTTCCTTTCCAGTTGAGAATGCTGACCTTTCTACCCACTGGGCTCAATGGGGTAGGGCAATGTTAGGCTAAAATATATTTTATAAAGTAGCTTCTACTGGCTAGAGATTTTGTTGTTCATGGACTTAAATATCAGGGGAAAGAGAAATTTATTCCTTTCTGTACCCTAAATTTTGTACCTTTAGAACCAGGGAAACTCCTATATGTATCCTATGAAGGAAGATTTGAATTACAGAGCCAGCTAGTTATATTTGGCAGTATTCTGTAAATCGGAGGTCCCTGCTGTGTGTGGCATCTCTTAGAACACTGTTGATTTCTATTTGGAGCAAAAAGGTTGATAATGTTTTTGTGTGTAGTGTCTCAAAACACTTATTTTATGGAGGGAGTGATCTAAGCCACCCAAAGTTACTGCATGACAGAGTTATCCTGACAGTTACGTAAGATACAAAGTGGCTAATGAAGTACAAGGCATGTAACAGGTGCTCAAAAAATAGACGCTGAATAATTAAGTCTTGGCCAACCTGGCCTGCCTCATGATAAATCTGTTTCCACTGTGACAAGCTGAAGTCTCAATTCTTTATCACAGGAAGACTTGAGTCTATGCTGCACATTGGTCACCCTTTCATTATATTTATTTTTTAAAAGTGATTAGGTATAATTGATGTACAATAAGCTACAAATATTTAAACTACACAATTTGTTGAATTTTAACATATGTATACACCTGTGAAACTCTCACCACTGTCAAAATAATTAACAAAGCTATATCCTGAAAATGTTCTCTTGCCTCTTGGTAATCCATCCCTTCCAATTTTGCCTCCTTCCCTAGGCAATCACACGTCTGCTTTCCATCACTATAGAGTAGTTTACATTTTTTAGTCTTTTGTACAATAGTCTGTAGAAGCTGAGGGCCTCAGTCCTACAACAGCAAGGAACTGAATCCTACCGACACAGGAGCTTGGAAGAGGACCCTGAGCCTCAGATGAGATTGTGGCTCTGGCCAACACCTTGACTACAGCTTACAAGACACTGAGCAGAGGACCCAGCTATTACGTGCTCTGATGTCTGGCCTACAGGAGCTTTGCAATATTAAATGCATGTTGTTTTAGGCTGCTAAGTTTCTGGTAATTTGTTACACAACAACAGAAAAATAATACATTGCCAAAACGGTGGCTCTATCCAGGCCACCGTTTCTGAATATTTTAAAATGTCCCATTACATTCTGATGAGAAATTTTCCTCCAAAGGGTCTTCTACCATTTTTATGATCATCTTCCTAAACTATAGCTAAAAATGTTAACTGAAAATATCCTTTATAATGGCATTGGTCTGCCGAGATGCTGTAGCTGCTTTTTTACTGTTCACAGGATCTCTCCAGTGCATTTGATCATTCTGATGGGGTATCACTTCTCTGCATATGTTAGCAAGGGAAAGATGAACTGGAGAGCATTTTCTTTTGAAGCTTGGCACTGGGAATAAAGGAATGAAGGGTATTAGAACTCTCTCTTTATTTGAATCTCCTTTTCTTCTTTTGTTCTCTCACTTTTAGAAACAAATGAAATTGAACATACAGGAGAAGCCAAAAACCATCAGTAAGATACACTTGACAGTTTTGATTGACATTTCCCACTGCGGGTGGGTTCTGTATTTCTACATGCATGCTTTGTCTGAGAGAGCAAGACCATAGATACTGGCTCTCAGGATGGCTAGGAGGATAATGTTCTCAATGTTTTAACACTGTGTTATCGATGTATGTACTGCTATTACACAGCCATTTTGCTATTTTCACACATACGTTTTAAGTTTTTTGTGCAATATTTTGGTTAAAATAATTAACTTTAGAATCAACTGCCTAAGCTTTACTGCCTCTCTCAGTTACTTGTCATGTGCTTCTGCGTAAGTCAACTAACCTCTCTGAGCATCAGTGTATTTACCCATAGAATAGAGATAGGAGCTACCATTGAGTATAATTGTGAAGATTAAATGAGATAATGTACATATGTATTTAATGGCGATTGACACATGGCTATTAACGTTATTAATATTCATGTATTAATATGTTAACTTATTAATAGTAGCAAGTCTTAAGGTGGACTTATTTAAAAATCTTCACATTTATAAATTCATTTAAACAAACACCAGACATTTATTAACTACCTACCTATTACATGCAAAGTATTGTAAAAGAGATTGGCAAAACTCTAGGTTAGACAGAGTAATATTTCTCAATCATAGGCCCTTTATAAAGAAAAATATCCTGGTGTACCTCTGTGTTAATGTGAACAATTTTATTATAACATTATACATACATATACATAAAACCTAAAACCTTGTACCGTATCTCATGAGGTGTATTACAGGTGAGATTTATCGATTTGTTCATCACACATGAGCACAATAAAAATACTTACTTTTTGAATGTTATGCAATTTTACATGTCATCCCATTTAAGTACCCAGCAGCCACGGTAAGTTCAATTATTATTCCTAACTTTCCAAGTGATTAGAAATGTAACAGGAAAAGTCTTAGGAGAAAGATCAGAGTTAGAGATATATACTAAAAGCTTACAGTTGAAGATAAGATCATGAATATGAAATTTCAAGACATAAGAAAATCAATGCTTCCTCTCCTATGTATAATTGAATGGCTAAGATGTACATGTCAGAGCCCAGTTTGAACCATAGTCTTTCTGACCCAAATATTGTGTACTTACCACTATGTATTTAAAATCGAGTCAGCAGTCAGGCCTAGTTTTATTCATAGCAAAATTAATAAGCTCTAGTGTTTGAACACTATTGTTTAATTCAAACGGAAGGAAATTGATAATGTCTGCTGAATAGCTAGGATTCCTGAAGCATGCCCTTGTCAGGTCGGGTAGTATGTGCCTAGGAGAAAATTACCACTGTCACTTTGACTGCAGTCAAAATTTGAATCCGAATTTAGATGCTCTGTTCTTTCTATCTGGGAAAGACCATCACAAAAAGCACAAAGGAGAAGATGGATGTTTCTAGAAAGTAAGTCTAGAAAGGAAGATTAAAAAAATAAATGCTAATTTAGGAGATCCCCTTTTGGCTTCTGTCATCTCCAATATTCTGTTCGTAGTTGGCCTATTAGATTTTGTGGTCTAAGGAAATGTTATACAATCTTCAAGACCAAGAAATGCATGTTGATCTTTCCAGTAGACCAATTATCTTTGCCAAACTAAGCAGAATTTCTTCAAAAACGCTCTGCCATGTTGGAATCCATGAGCACCATTTAAGTTCAGGCTTGGCTCTTCCATTCCCAAGGAGGGGAAGGGGGGATGGTCCTGAAGTGAGTGTGAAAGTCACCAATGTTTGTAAAGATGAATGGCAGTGCTGTCTGGCTCACTGCTCCGCATCTGTACCTGCAACGGGGTCATGGCTGCCCATCTAAAGACTTCATTTTGCAGCCTTCCTTGCAGTGAGCTGTGGTCACTGGATTAAATTCTGGCTAATGCAACATGAACATAGGTGACACAATGGTTGACAAAAACCAGTGACTGTTTATATGAGTAAGTCATGCTTTTAAGAGGAAGGAGTGTGCCTTCCCCCTCATACTTCCCTCTCCCCAGGGTGGCTATAATGTGGGTATGATAAGAGGTGAAGAAATCATCTTGAACCACAAAGTGTAAATTGTCCACAGAGCTGCCCTTCCTGTTCTGGACTGCTTTCAACTGGGCTGCAATGTGAGATAGAAATAAACCATCTTGTATAAACTACTGTTGTTTTGGAACTCTATAAAAACAACTGTATCTATAGCCTAATTAATTTTGAGTTTGATACTGGAATTGAGCTTGCCACAACAGAATCTAACATATTGGCATTGGCTTAAAGTTGGGCAGTAGGTGGAAGGGACACAAATATGAGAAGCTGGAAAAGTTGGTGGCTCTGTAATTTTTTGGAAAATGTGTTTATGGAAATTGTTACCTCTAATGCCTTGGAAGGCAGAACACATATGAAGATGGCCTGTGACTCTAGGAACTTATTGAAAAAAGAAAACACCAGAATGTTGGTGTATATTGGCTTCCTTTTGAGGCTTTTGAAAAAATCCTAGAAAGAAGAGTTCAAGCTAAAACTAGAATATTTATGAGCATAGATTGAAGGGAATACAACATTTGAGGGAGTTTTTCTCTGCAAACTAATGGACAAAGGGTCTAGTAATCTGGAAATGTACAGCAGTGAAAAAGTTAATTACTTCTTATAAAACTAAAACAGGGCTAAGAAATAGCTCTGAAGATGAAGCCTTAGCAGGACCTAAAACTGTCTCCATGCTTCTCTCATGCATCTCCCCAGAAGTGATCTTTGCTAGTTCGTGAGTTCAGTCCTGAAGCAATGACCAGATTAATGTCACCTTCTTCTCAACCAACACTATTGTTTTGAATGGCCTCAGGTAAGCCACCAATGAAATGGAAATGGGCAAAGGCGCAAGTCCCGTTAAAAAAGAAAAGGTTTTCAGATGGCAGAAGTCTAACCAGAGAATATCTTTGGCAACTTACTTATGAAACCAGCTGGAAGCCAGTAGGTTGTAAGCCTACTAAGATTGTGAAGAAAATATATTGCCAAAGAAAGCACACATCTAGCGTGAAAAAGCCTGTGTCAGTTTGACCTATTAAAGCAACCCCCGATCCCCCAAAGCTGTACATCTCCCAAGATCAACATACTCTCCAACATTTACTTAAAGTTGCTGTAGAGGGTAATGGACAAGGAAGAATGTCCCAGAGGGCAAAGCCAGGGACCACACTGTGCAATGGAGAAAAAATTTCTTCAAAGAGCAGAATCAGCAGTTTCCAAATGATCTAACCAAGGACTAACCAAGCTGCCAGACAGGGAGGTTTTGCAATGTCCTCCTCAGTAAGATATGATGATTGCTGAAAACCAGTGACTGCTCTTAGGTTTCCCATTCTTCCCTATTTTGACTGAGCATTTTTACTGTGGCTATCCTGTTCTTCCTCTACTATTTTTATTAAGTTTGGCTGTATGTGTGTGGGGGGAGACAGATAGATTTTTTTTTAAGTTGTCATATTCCCAGACCATAACAAGCCACATACACCTAATGGAGAGGACAACACATCATCTAAGACTCTAAACTTTGAGGTTGATTCTGTAGCTGAATGGAACTTTGGAATTGTCTCATTTGGAAAGAGGCAGAATGTGTCACACTGCTTGTTATCTTCTACAATACCCATTCTTTTTTTCTTCCTCAGTAACAGAGCTTTTAGTTGAGAATATGGGATACCCTGCAAAAATCTACACATCCAAAAGTTTTGGCCAATGGGATGTATGTAGAATCAAAGTTGATTTTTTTTCCTGGATTGTACTTCTATAGGAAAAGCTATATCCATCCCTTTCCTTTCTTTTTTTTTGCTGGCTGAAATGAAGATATGATGGGTGGAGCTGAAGGAGTTGTTTTGCTCCATTAAGTATCAATCGACCCTATGTTGGGAACTATAGAACCACAAACAGGCTCACCAAACATTTGCAGGGTCTTGAATTAGAGTTCAAATGGAGGACCAAATACCACAGGAAAAAGTATTTAAAATTTATACATCCACCAAAGAAACTATTAAATAAAATATGTTCTAATCCCTTACCTTGACAAATATACCATCAAAAGTAAACTTGTATGCCAAATTCAAGTGTAAAATCCTTGGATGCCTCTGAGTAATGTGCCAAAATATGATGAGGTCAGGAAGAGATAGCCACCTAGTCCTGGCTCCTGGCCCATGACTGTTTCCTTCCAACTGTGGCTACATGCTGCACTGCAAGCGACCTCATGGTGTGTATATCCATCACAGCTCACATGCCTAAGTTTCCCACAAACAGCTGCCACTTAGCTATCCCTTGCCTTGAGCCTAGAGGAGTACCGGCCAGCAACACAGACCACTCTGGGGGAGAGGTATGCTTAGGCCCTGGAAGGAGGCTTGGAGCCATTTGAACTGGGTATTCTGAATCTTGAGTATCCAGCACATGATCTGGATTATGGAGGAGGGGACACAGTTTCCAGGTAGGCAGACCTCTTTGGTCCTGAAGACTTCTTGCTCTGTGGAAAGTGCACACATCTGGAGGAGGGCCAGAGCAGGATCCTGAAAGATAGGCAAGGGCAGGGGCTGTTCTTAGCCTGGTCTAAGGGTAATACTGGCCACAAGAAAAAAATATCCGTATCTCTGTCACTGAGAAGCCCTGGTATGCTTACTCTTAAGTAATTCCATGAGCAAGAAATAGACTTTTATATTGTTTATACCACTCCTATTTTGAGTCTTTGTAGTAACAGTTATACCTATATCCTAACTGAAATGCTGTCTTCAGGCAATAGTTACCTGTATTTCATTGTCATACAATATTACACAAAAAAGAATCTGTGTCTTTTCTCCAAAACCCTCATCCTCTTCTTTAAGATATCTCCATAGTGTATTTCTGCCATAATCATGAATAATTACATTCTTCCATTCAGCTTCTTACATGTATGGTTAATGTCATCTGTATGCATTTTCTTCTTAGCTTCTGCTTCCAACATCCTTTTCCTACTGGTTAAACTTGAACATTGCTGATGAAATAAATGGCAGGATTCCATTCAAGCTTGATCTAAACAACAACAAGAAAATCAACGTGTGCCTCAAAATATAGTAAAAAAACCCATAATCCCGGATGTTTCCTGTGATTAGGATGTTTTTCTCACTTTTAAAACAATTTAAGCACTTTTCTCTAAGTATATTTTTTTCAGCATTTTTGTTTAGTCTATTTATGAATGAATAGACCAATGTATATACCTTATTTAATGCACTCTTTAGCATCCATATGTTTCTAATTTCAAGTTGGTCTTCATAGACAATGTGGATATTTTAGGCTCTCAGAATGTCATGATTGAATTTAGTCATCCTTTAGTGAAAGTAGGTTGCACTTACTCTTTTATTCTTTATCGTATTTTCTTCCACCGTAACTGCATCCTGAAATCTTGAGATATCCATCTGTGAAAGTTTATTGGTCCGAAAAGTGATAAAACCAATGGCTTTGTCCTCTTTGGATTTGAACCAATTTAGGAAAGAGTGGGGTATCAAGCTCTTTCTATGGGTCATAAATCATACCATATTTTTTGGTCTAAATTTGCCGATTTAATAATCTAAACCTCTCTGTAAGGTAAATGCAACAGGTAGGAAACTCAGTCCACAAACTTGAGAGTACAAGAATATAAATTTCTAATTTGTTCATAACTAAACTTAATTTCTACTTTAGGCCCTTATTCTGTGAAGTGAAGGCAACTTAATCTTACTCTTATTAAGGAAGCTAAACTTAATTTTTCCAAGAGTGGGCATCTAAGTACTGGAGGACTTTATAAGTGCCACGGTAAGGGACATAGTGAAGACATATAATCCTCAGTTTTCATCTTATGACCACTCTGATATTACCTGAGACAGCCACTTTCTTCAGGCTCTAGATCTGTGTTATCCAATGTGGTAGCTGGTAGCTGTATGTGACTACTCAGTACTTGAAATGTGGCTAGTCAAAATTGAAATGGGCTGTAAGTGTAAACTACACACTGAATTTCAAAGATATAATACAAAAGAACCCCCTCATTATAATATTTAATTGATTAGATGTTGAAATAATCATGTTTTGGGTATGTTTGAGTAAAGAAAATATATTATTAAATGAATTTCGCTATTTATTTTTACTTTTTAATATGGCCATTTGAAACTTTAATATTACATATGTAGCTTGCATTATTTCTATTGGACAGCACTGCTCTAGATCTCTGACCAAGTCTTTTCTCTCAACCACAAGGCTGCTTTGGTCAAGCAAAATCATCTCCATTGGTGTTATGCTTATTACTTTGCGGACTAGTGGAACTATTGTTATGAAAATGTTAACTGAGTTTACTCTGGCTCAGTTACACATTATTGCTTAGAAATTCT